>OW569415.2:86674575-89638077 GCA_937662695.2 Halyzia sedecimguttata | reverse complement strand
TGGCCCAAAAACATGTGCAAATACGAGTACTTCAAATTTTTCAAATCTTCCTTCCCTTGATGATTCTTCATGTGATAGTGATAGTTGAATTAGATGAATCATGACATGTAAGAAATTTTTAGGCCCTAAATATCATAGATACCAACTATATACCTTCTTAATTCTTTTCTAGATTTTTGGTCTAGGATTCAGGAAATCTTGTTACTACTAATGAGAATGAACGATGATTTCAAAAATTTGTTAATATTACGTTACAAAATTGATTTATGAAGTAATGAATATAAGTTTGAACTCGCATATTTGCAAATTTATTAACGAATTAACAAAATTAAATCAAATATATATGAATTATATGTAAAATTCTCATATATATAAAAAATTAGGAATTTAAACAATATCTTCAAAATGCGTTCTGAAGGCACGCAGGAATAGTACTGTAAAGTTGGTCGGATAGATATAACGAACCTTATGTGCATAGATCAAAGCTCAAATCCATAAGGTCGCCACTAACATGGACTAACGCTACAAATTGCGCCTTACTAGCGTCTCCAGGTTCGGTTTCGGTTAATGGGAGTTAATAACACAATTTCTTATTTTGTGAGGAAACTGTTCTACCTATTGTAATTTTGAAAGAAGCATCTGAATCGTTGGTTTTCGGAGCAGACCTTTCATATAAAGCATTTTTTCGATAATCCTAACAGATCTCGAGTAAAACCGAGTGGAACATAATAGTTAACACCCATAGTTCAGGGCAAGCGTTTATATCTTAAGGAATTCCATTTAAGAGCATTGTATCCGACTTTTTTGACAATTAATAAAAAATATTTCTGAATCGTATATTTCAACAGAAGTTTGTGTGAGTGATGTTCACCGTATATAGATGACCATGAACAGAAAAAATTTTTTTGTCAATTTTTGGAAAAATTCCCCCCACCCCTTCCTGCACACGACGATTTTTTGACGACCAGTTGAATTTACATTGTAAGGGTATGGAGAATGATACCCAGTGGTCTATACATTTTAGCAATGAAGGTCCCACGGGGTGACACGATAGAGCCCGGTTTGAACTCTACTAGTATTTATCTACTTCAGTATCGTAATGAGTTCATTCCAGCACTAAAAACAGTGCTGGAATGAAATCATTTCCGCATTGTTTCTAGATATATTTTCCGTTTTGTGGTAGTCAGCACTGACATTCGATCCTATCAAATTTCAACATACGTCAATTATTGTCAATATAAGATAATCTGGATAAGGTGAAATAATTTTCATTTTCATGAAAAAATGAGGTACTAGAGATTTCCTTCTTGCTAATTTTGAATCATTCATGATATTAGGAAACGGTTAAATCGGATCTCCCTGCTCTACGTACAATTGAAATTCCGTGATCTGTCAACTTTCGTAGCAGTCACACCAACTGCCAAGATACAATACAAAAGTCACTAGGATGTATAAACCTAATTTTTCATTCAATTTCAACAGTATTTTACAAAACTTGCCTGAAATAGAGAAAATATCGTCCAATACTCGTTGCAGAAGGCAATTCCAACACTCATGCGTACGAAAAGTCGCTCCTTCGTCGCTCGTTTTCGAATTTCGCATTCGTGTTTGAATATTAGCCCATTTTGCAATTTGTTTTAGAAGATACTATTCTGCAACCGTTGGAAATATAAAATTTTAAGTTAGATATTTAGGGGCTAATTTTTCATGATGGATTCAAAAGTGCTTTCAGTTTTTTGATATACAGGGTTACAGGGTAAGTCGTACTGAATATTGAAGGACGTTATTATTCAGGTCATTGCTGATAAATTTGGTCTCATAATATGTTCTCCGAAATTTCACCGTTATTGAGATATTAAATTTTGAATATTTTGTTCTAAATCCCCCATTTTTTGGCTTTTCTATCGAAAGTCTATCTAGTTAAAGAGGATGTGAATTAATAAAAATTATAACCAAAAACTGAACCTACTAATAACAGCTAAAAAAGACTACTTGACAAAGGTTAGAATTGATGAATTTTCACTGAATGTTTTTAACTTTGAAACGCTTTTATTAAAAAAAATGTATGGAAGTTATTCTGAAGATACTTTTAAAAACTTCTTCGTCTCTTCAGCTGTTCAAAAAGGTATAGCACTTGCTATTAAATAGGCGAAACATTGAACTTATTACAGTTAAGGTAGTAGGGGATACATATTTTGTTTTACGTAAAAGAAGCTAATAATACGTAAATAAAACAAAAAGAAACAGAAGAATATTTTTATAACTCTAGCTCGACATGGCCGTCGTGATTTCTCACACAAATTCTCATTCGTTTCCTTGAATTACTTTTCACGACAGAAGTTTGAAGGCCCCGCCTCATTTCTTCAGCTGTATCAATAATCCTCTGTCTCAGAATATCGACATTTGCAATCAGAGTCATTTGGTCGTACAGTAGGCTCTTCATATGACCCCACACATAAAAATCCATCGGCGTTAAATCGGGGCTCTTCGCCGGCCATGCTATGGGTCCGCCTCTTCCAATCCATTTATTTGGGTACTTCACGTCCAACCATGCTCGAAAACTTCTTCTGTAGTGCACTGGGCAGCCATCATGTTGAAAGAACATGTCTCGTCTCACCGTGGTAGCCAAGTCTTCCAACAAAAAGGGTAACTTCCCCTTAAAAAGTTTTCATATGTTTTGCCATGCAAATTATCACACTTTATAACACATTAGGATGTCAATACTGACATTAATTCATTATGTTTGATATAATTTTTATGTAAATTCATCGTTTTTCTACGATTCGATTTTTTTCTACCCTTTGACGGACGGAACTGGGAAAATTAAAGTGAAGTCAGTTCCTTCGTACATCAATATTCTCCAATTCGTTGTTCGATAACGAGCCTGGAATTATTGAAATCATAGCCTCTCAAACATTCATTAGCGTTAACTTATTCATGTCCCACTTCCCCATAGAACTTGAAACTAATATTCCAATGTCATCTATCTGGAACTCCGTTTCCTAAAGGAAATTACCTTGAAAATTTAGAGCACCACGTGGATTCGATTCTGAACGTTGTTCTTCATGTCCTTGATCAATGCGATAAGGAATGAATTGATCGTTGTTTTTCCATCAAACGTACACCGTAATCCAAGAAGACTAAACTCATTTGTTCGTCCTATTAGGTATAATGATGATAATCCGGAACAAAATGAGCCTGCGTCATTCCCGTATCAAATTTCTTTCGATATTGATAAATTTTGATGCAACAAAGCATGGGTGTTAGAATTAACTGTTCATTGTGCAGAATGTATTGTAACTTATGATTAATTTCACGTAAAATCGTAATTGACTCATCGATTGCAAGTGCGTAATCTATTCCTTTCATTATTAGCAGTGGAAATATACAGTTTAAGGAGGATACTTTTTGCGCGTATGTTCTGGGGAACATCGCGTTATCAATATACAGGGTGACTCTTTGACCACTGCATTAATTTTAACCAAAGATTCCTCTCATCAAATGAAACACTTTTTTCATTTACCATTTTTCCAGATTCGACTCAGGTAAAAAGTTACAAGCGTTTAAAGATTTCACAATGTGCTAATACACTCCCGCATATAAATTATCTATGACATTGTTGGCGGACGAGAATAAGCCATGGTAACGTGGTTTACAGCTTGATTCGGGATTCCAACGCTCAGGGACGGATCCATAAAAGTAGTGAAATTTCTGGAGTTTTCCATTTTAAAACATTCAATGAAGAATATCTCGAAAACGGTGCGTTTAAGGAGAAATGATGAAGAATAATATAATTTTCTGAAATTAGCTTTATGCTAATTTCGTTTAGTTTTATGAATCCACGAGTCCATAACTAGAAAACCAGTAGAAGTAGAGAATAACTAATATTTGGAAAATATGTATCATAGTTATAGGAAACTTTACGCCAACATTCATTTTATTCGAAAAAAGGATGTCAAAGCTACAAAATAAAAACTGATTTTTTATCAAAATTTCAACAGCCTGTATCTTTTTACCTGAGCTGAATTTGGAAAAATGTTAAATGAAAAAAGTGTTTCATTTGATGAGAGGAATCTTTGGTTCAAAATAATGCAGTGGTCAAAGACTCACCCTGTATTTATCCTCCCTGTAGTGATTTAATAATCCTTCATAACTATGGTGAGCTAGTAGTGGTCCAAACTCGAAAAAAATTATTGCCTGCTCCTTGATGTAGTATTGAAATTTCAAAATGAATGTTATTCTTGATCTCTCTTGAAGTATATAATCAAAATGTTATTACATAGAGTTTGATTCAAAATTATTTCCTGTGTCTGAATTAAGGCTACAGTTTGGTATACAATTGTTTTGTTTACTTAGTAAATAGTAATAGTAGGTATTGGTAAATAAATGAATCTTATTTTCACAATTACTTTTTACCCATTTTTACAGACAAATTACATTGCTTCAAAGGTTCATCATCTTGAAATAAAACTCAATACGTGGAAATGTTTTAATATTTCAGTATTGAATGGAATATTTATAGTTTATCTATAATTTCAGATAATATCGCATATCAACGAGTGACAAGAGTTTTGAAAATGATTATTCATCAAACGATGTGTCAAATTATTACCATATTCCATATCGAGAGACATCCTTATGATTATGAAGAATTCAAATTTTTTGATGGCTCATATAATATATGGATAAGCAATAATTCAAAGTTTTTCTTTGACTATAGAGGATTAAAAAAAATTGGTTCAAGCCCTGTGGACAGGAGCTGTTTGGCGCTCTTGTTCAAACAGACAAATTATATCTCCGAAAGTATTGGTTTCTAAGAGTTGGGAATTATATCAATGGATTCCTATGATAGAACTGCATCATGAAAGAAATTATATTTAAAAAAAAGTGTCGCTTGAGAAAAATGCTTCAAAAATTATCTTTGAAAAAAAGAGCAATCTACAATGCTTCAATGCTTTAAAAATTGTCATTAAATTTATTTATCAAGATTAAAGGAGCAATCTGCAATGATCCAACCTCGTGGAATGGGTTGTTGCAACTTACACTCGGTGCATAGTTTTCACAACTCGAAATACCTAAGGAAAGTATCATCGAAATGTCTAGAGCAAGGCTGGAGACAATCATAGCAGATTGTCCATTTATTCCTGATATTTGAGTAGGTAGTGGATTACGAACAAATTATTTTAATAGTTCAAAATATATTAATAAAATACTATCCTCTTTTCATAATTTGAAATTTAATGGTTCACACCACTAACACATTCTTTTCTGTATTATGAACCTTAACTCAAGAAAAAATGATTGATACACAAATGTAGATCCATATTCCAGTATTTTTTGCAAGCAACATTATGAAAATACTGCATATAGGAACATGTCTCACTACCACTACTTAAGGAAGTAAAAGGTAATATTAACCTCAGTGGTAAACGAACAGTAATTTCTTTTGGTGATTCCATTATGTTCTTCTTTTCTATTGCCTCCATAAACTACATCAAAACAGTCTTGTATATATCAACAAATTCAAGAATCGAATACTTGCTTTCCAATACAAAATACACGAACTGACAATCTCTAATAGCTAGAAAATATGACATTTATGAATAGTCACACATACAGATTCTGTGTTCACATTCTGTGAATACATAGAACTTACGATGTAATATTGAAACTTTGAAACATCATATCTCCGAAAGTATTAGCTTGTTGGAGTTGAAAATGATAACAATGGATTTTTATGATGAAACTACATCTTAAAAAAAATTGAATTCCAAAGATGTATTGTAAAAAAAAATTTTTTTTTCGTTACTCCGAAACAATCTGACTGATTTCGCCCAATAACGAACTCAACCGAGATTTTTATCCCCCAAACCTACTCTGAAAATTTCAACTGTCTAACTCATTCCGTTCGAGAGTTATCGTATTAACGGCCGGCCGGACAGAATTGATTCCGACCACGGATTCTTGATCAGTGAGTCGAACAAAATCGTTTACGACCATTTTCAGCAAAAAATTCGAAAATTACAGACATTAGGGCAAATTGATAAGAACACTGTTCCGAGGAACAAGAGCGCCAAAAACAATATTCGTAAAACACTTGTTATTATGTCAATCTAATAATTCATTCCCCAACTGGTAAATAGCTTATATTGTTTAATTTGGGTCTCCAGACGAGCTATGACCTATGATTTCCAGTATAATTATGACAGTTTTTCATACAATACTTGCATTCTTTTGGATAATGCCTTCTAGAATATCTTGGAACAATAAACATATCAAAATTTTAAAGGGATTGAAACCTACGTATTGTATGTTAATGTATAGCTATTGGCCAGCCTCCACAGTAAGATCTGACGGTTCAAATAATCCATAGTTCACGAGAGTTTAGAATAGTATATTTTAATACAAGTTGCAGAATGGGCTGATATTCAAACACGAATGCGAAATTCGAAACGAGCGACGAAGGAGCGAGTTTTCGAACGCATGAGTGTTGGAATTGCCTTCTGCAACGAGTATTAGACGATATTTTCTCTATTTCAGGCAAGTTTTGTAAAATACTGTTGAAATTTAATGAAAAATCCGGATTATACATTCTAGTTACTTTTGTATTGTATCTTGGCAGTTGGTGTGACTGTTACCAAAGTTGACAGATTACGGAATTTGAATTTGAATCATCGTAGGGCATGGAGATCAGATTTAAAACAGTTTCCTAATAGCATGAATTATTCAAAATTAGCAAGAAGGAAATCTTTAGTACCTTATTTTTCAATGAAAATAAATCTTTTCCCTCCCAACTATTTCACTATATCCAGATTATATTATATTGATAATTGACGTGTGTTGAAATTTGATAGGATCAAATGTCAGTGCTGACTACCACAAAACGAAAAATATAACTAGCTAGAAACAATGCGGGAATGAGTTCATTCCAGCACTGTTTTCAGTGCTGGAATGGATTCATTACGATACTGAAATAGAGAAATAATATTTTCGGTCCTGCCAAAGTCGAAATTTGGAGAGACAGTATTTTCAAATGTCGTTGAAGATAGTTATAGGTAAACACGCGGGGCGCATGCGCAGACACAGCTTCTTCGGGATTGGAGAGTGCTTGCCAAGAATTAGTGTATGTTTACATTTTGTGGGGGAATTTGAAGGATATTTTTACGGGGGAAAGACAATTAGCTGTCAACAGAATAAAAGATCCAGTCATCGGAGAAATGCAACAACCACAATGAGGGCATGGTTCTAGCTATAAATTGGCAAAATAAAATTGATAGGAAATGTGTCGATCAGAATGGAGGACATGTAGAACACATGCGATTAGATAAGTTAATTACTTTTTGGCGTGCTTGTTCTCCTGAACAGAGTACAATTACTATCGGAAGAAATGAGTTGGAGAGTTGAAATGTGCAGGGTAGGTTTGGAATTCAAATGCGCCGGTTAAGTTCGTAAATGGGCAAAATCCTCCGATTAATTTAGAAGTTATAGCCATCTGAAAGTTTGTTTTCCCGGTAACATGAAAAATACTTAACTGACCGAATTGTACCCCTGGAGTTAGTTGAAAAACAGCGACACGAAGTAAAAAAAATTTCGAATAGAAAATTTTAAAAATTATAAAAACAATTCTGTATTCCCGAAACTATCCGTCAAATATCGCTGAAATTTTGAGAACAGCGGAATCTGACAGATAGTTTCAGAAATATAAAATTTTTGAAGAAATTCCTATTTAAAGTTTTTTTCTAGTGATACGATCCTAACGAAATTTCTCAAATATTACTCCGTCGGCACTCTACAAGTATTTACCAGGTTAAAATTGGACCCGATTTGAATATTCTGAGTAATTGAGGAAGTAACAACAAAATTTCAGATGAATACAACTCCAAAACCGTTTGTACGATTATGCCTATTGAAGAACCCAGCTGTCGCATTCGGATGTGCAATCTACTGTGAATATTGCAAATCGCTATATCTTTACGTTCGAGAGTTATCATCGTAACGGTCACCCATCCAGATACTCAACTTACACAACGCTGGTCGGTTTACAGTATGTTTTCATTATCTCCACCATTCTAGATCCGATCGTGTTGTAAAATTTGTAACTTGGCTGAAGAATAAGGTTTTGAAGGCTCTAGGAATTTTCAGCGATATCGGATGTATACTTTTTGAGAGAGAGATACATTTTCAAATCCATTTTTTTGAATTTTATAGTGATACGATCCTCACGAAATTTCGCATATGTTTTTGTGTCCTACTCTGAAAATGTCAAGCTATGTGTTTCCGTTGGAAATCTATTATGGCAACGGCCGGCCGGACGGTCGAACAGAATCAAGTTTTACATCGAGCTATTCACCAGTGAGTCGAGCGTAATCGTTTGAGACCATTTTCGGCAAAAAAATCGAGAATTTCAGACATTTGGGCAAAATGATAGCACGCTGTTCCCTAGAACATGCGCGCACACATAGGATATGTACTCATTTGAAATAAGATACAAGGATTCCGCATAGGCTTTCTGTGTGTCATTTTAAACTATAAAACTTTCGAGCGAACTTTTTTATTTCTACACAGTGGCACAAACAAGGTAGATGATGTCTGATGTTTACCATCTTTTCTTGATAACTAGTAAACTACTGATAGTAGATCACTGCAATAAACATTTCTAGATTGAAAATTGCCATATAAATACACATACCAAATAGACCTCAATTTTACATTGAAATTAATCAATTTCGACGAAAAGCTCAGAGAATGAATGCTAAGGTTCAATACGAATTCAGAAAACAGGGGAGTAATTTCGTGGATTCAACTAATCGACTGAACAGTACAGATAGATTATGTCTACATGTTTTTAATGGTTCATATAAGTGATTGTATACTAATATATACTTTCATACAAATCCATTCCGAGGTATACACCTCATTGATTCAAAACATCTCAATTAAATATTACCATAGTTATAATCACATATAATTATATAATTTGGGATTTAGCCTTGTGAGAAACATCTATTTTTCTATCTAATAGAACAAGTTTTCAAATGACGTTTATTAGCGAGTAAAATTTCATTCTAATATCAAAACTTGAATGATACAAGGTATTACGACTCATGACGTCACATTTTGGGAAACGTAGATTTGTTTTTTTCAACAAAGGAGCTCGCTTGTATAACGTGAATATTTGACTATTGAATTAAGTGGGTTTTAGTTTACCATGTGTGGTCTCACCCTTGAAAATAATACTTTTACGAAAAGATACCTGCGAGTAGAATTTCTTTTAAGCTTCGACCTTTGTAGAGCGATTTATTACCTATTTCCTGTAAAATAATGCTAAAATGCATTCATCAACTGAAGTGGTAAGAAACTTATCAGATTTCTGACACATTGCTTAGTGCTGGTATTCTTTTTGTCTAGACGCAATGGAAAACCCTAATCTGTCAAAGATATTGAACAGCTTTTTGCTGATAGATTATATGCAGAAAGAAACTAAAATTAGTCCAGATAGTGCAAAAAATTCGGTATTTCGAATTCCTAAGATTAAACACCCTAGAAGTTCACTCGTTGGTGTTGGCATCGGAAATTTAGTATGCATTCCCACTCTTTTTCGTAAACGACATATGAGAGTATTGTTGTAACATATCAGGGGCGGTTTTAAGATCGAACCCCCAATCAATGTTAATATTACCCCCTTTTCACCCAGATGAAGGAACCTCCTATTTTTCTTCTATCTGGTCTTTTATACAGGGTGTCCCAAAAATACCACGCGAAAGTGACACTGGAGATAGATTGGTATTAGGTCTATCAGATAGCATCAACATGACCTCAGTAAAAGTCCGCTGGTTTTCGAGATATCACCACTTTTGTGTATTTTTCAAAAATCTCCAGTTTTAGGTCTTTTATCGCCTAGCATTGCTAGAAATTACTTCAAACTCATGTTTTTTTTTTACCTAGGCTATCCTGAATAGTTGCTTTAAACAATGAAGTAATAACTTCACCGACAACTAGAACAAAATCCTTCAAAAAATGTCTAACTTGTTGTATTTTATGCCGAAGTTAAAACGTTAACTTAAGTTTGACTGACTGCTGTGAAAAAAATTATATCAGACTGAATTGACAAATAATCGCAAAAACTGGTCCATTT
This sequence comes from Halyzia sedecimguttata, assembly GCA_937662695.2. Taxonomy (NCBI): domain Eukaryota; kingdom Metazoa; phylum Arthropoda; class Insecta; order Coleoptera; family Coccinellidae; genus Halyzia; species Halyzia sedecimguttata. The sequence continues at coordinate 89,627,942 of OW569415.2, read as the reverse complement.
CATGCCCTTTTTTTTAATTTTTTTTAATCAGAACCAGAATTGCTACTTATTAAAAAAAACCAAAACCCTTATCGGCTATCTCGCTCCCACATTCATTGTTTTGTAACATGGAAACCGGTCCGACTTTCACAGACTAGGGGTCTTCGAATAGTCTAGACCAGGGGTCACCAAATGGCGGACCGCGGTCCGGATGCGGATCGCGAACCTTTTTTTTGCGGACCATTTTTCCAGAAAACATGTATTCTTGATTAAAAAAATTCGATAACTTTTCGTTTTATTTACTAATTATAGATATTGGATTTAGATTAACTGCTAGTCAAATTCTTATTCCATCATAATGCTATCAACGACCCGCGACAGATATACAGATTTTGTGAACGGACCTCCAATGAAACTAATTGGTGACCCCTGGGTTAGATACTAGAGAAAACTTTTTGGCGTTTGACGGATTTACTCATTTCCTAATATTTTCCGAACGGATAGAGATACAGAGGAAATAGATACATAAATCTAAACATCGTCCACCGACCAATCATCGGGGATATCGAGATGTGAAAATCATAGATTTCGGACGGGAAAGAAGAATTTTCCTTCGATTCCGGGTCAAAAATATTTCTAAGTGCCGACCCAAAAAATTTTTTTCATGGTATATCGATACGAGCTCGTGTCTAGTTAAATCGAGGTCGCTGATCACGAATATGCAATTAGTTTTTCCCTAAGTGGCGTACTTTGGGAAAATTTTCACTTAGAGTGAAAAAATGGACGAAAATAGGTCAATTTTGGAAGTTCACACCGCCCAAAAAAATCGGAGTAAGGTGTTGTTGATGTTTGCCCCCATATATGGATCCTTTATCTACTGAATAATCCAAACAGAAAATGTCCAGGCCGTACTATTCGGAAATTATGATTTTTTTCCCAAGGGTCTGTTTTTCGGAAAATTCATTTCGCGGTATTTCCGCGGAAAATTCTCTAATGAAAAATCCGATCATATATTCGTAATCTACGGTCCCGAATTAGTAAATGACGTAATTTGCATCGAAATCGGAGACCGGTCGAATTTTGGCAATTTTTTAATACATTAGCCTTAAAAAAATCCCATTTTTCGAGAAAAATTTTTTGACGCAAAACTATGAAACGGGTACTTATTCTTATAGATTCGGGGCCGTAGATTCCGAATCTACCATCAGATATTTATTACAAAAATTTTCCGAGGAAATATCGCGGAAAGAATTTTCCGAAAAATAGAACCTCGGGAAAAAAATCATAATTTCCGAAGCGTACGACCTGGACCTTTATTGTTCAGATGATTCGATAGATAAAGGATCCAAATATGACGTTAAAAATCAGCAACACCCTACTCCGATTTTTTTGGGCGGTGGAAAGTTCCAAAATTGACCTATTTTCGTCAATTTTTTCACTTTAAGTGAAAATTTTCCCAAAGTACGCCACTTAGGAAAACACTAATTACATATTCGTGATCAGCGACCTCGATTTAATTAGACACGAGCTCCGTATCGATATACCATGAAAAAAAAATTTCTTGGGTCGGCAGGTCGGAGGAAAATTCTTCTTTCCCGTCCCAAATCTATGATTTTCACATCTCAATAACCAAATTTTCCCCGATTATTGGTCGGTGGACGACGTTTAGATTTATGTATCTATTTTTTCTGTATCTCTATCCGTTCGGAAAATATTAGGTAATGAGCGAATCCGTCAAACGCCAAAAAGTTTTCTCTAGTATCCAACACATACAAAAATCTACAATTTTCCGATTAGGTCGACGCGGCTTTGGTTATTCACTAAATCGGGTACGCAGATCACGAATCTGCAATTAGATTTTCCGTATCACGATTTGTTTCGGAGCAATGACGAAAAAAGTCGCAATTTCTGGCTCTACCTCCGGAAAATGGACTAATCAGTCGGATTTTTCGCCATATTACCAAAATTAATCGAGATACGGAAAAAACTAATTACAGATTCGGAATCTACGTCCTCGATTTAGTGAATAGCCAAAGCCGTGGCGATCTAATCGGAAAATTCTAGATTTTTGTATGGGTTAGAATCTAGACAAAGGACTCACAGCTCTGGCAATGTGTTAGTTGTTGTATGCATTTTATCAATATTTCACAGGAAATAGGTCATAAATACTTCTACAAGGGTTGAAGTATTACAAGATATTTTACTTGCAATTATCTTTCCGTGGAAAATATTAATTTCAAGGGTGAGACCACCCATGCAAAAATAAACCAGTTAACCCAAAACATTTAAGTTTTACAAGCGAGCTGCTCTGTTTAGAAATACAAATGAGCGCTTCCCAACATGTGAAGTCATGGGACGCAACAGTGGTGATATCTCGAAAACCAGCGGACTTTTACTGAGGTCATGTTGATGCTATCTGATAGGCCTAATGCCAATCTATCTCCAGTGTCACTTTCGCGTGGTATTTTTGGGACACCCTGTATACATTTTACACTGGAATAATTCACTACAAATACTACAACAAGTACTGCTACATCTCTTAAGTGCAAGAGACATTACATATATTTTGTTCGGTCGCGAAACTAATACTCCTTTAGTTCTTCTTCCAAATATGTAGTCACTTCTTCCTTGCTATACATTTTCATATAGAAGGAAGATTGTAGATTGTATTAATATTGCATTGTACAATTACTTCGTGCTTGTTATCTCATTAACGGCAACAAGAAAATACAGTTTGTTGTTTTGTTAAAAGTGCGTTCGAATATTTCACCACTTCCTATCCTCGTAATTGTTATCTTATAGCAAGTAACAACTTACGCCGCAATCAACGATATTACTACCGGGTGCTTAGAGTTAAGTATACTCCTGTACTCATCCTTACTCATCTTTTCTCGGAAAGGGCAGAATATTTTTTAATTCTGTAAACGGTGTTTTGTACAAGTCTATGTTAACTTGAGATTAGCGTAAATGTCGGCGTAAAAAATAAAGATGGCTGGCACCGCGGCGTCGTCAACTTTTTTTTTCCCAGGAACGTACCTTTTTTGTTATGCCAATCGAAAGATGACTCAATTCTAAATTTTATCTCCAAATAAAATTGTATTGTGACAATATGCCTTGATTTGGAGACGTAGATATGATTTTGTTTCTTAAATTCAAAAAGGCTTCGTAGCAAACTATAACTCTTTTATTATATTCAGTAAATGATATATTTTGATAACAATAAACAAAACTGTTTCAGGTAATTTAGACCATTTAAAAATAAAAATAACAAACGCATGCGCCGATTTGAACCCTAATATTCTGGAAAAAGTAATTTATAACGAAATAAGGAAAAGATATAATTTATGTATCGATCATAATGCATATAGAACATATGATTTAAAATGATTAGTTTTGTAATTAAAACATTTTGTTTATTGTCATTAAAATATATTATTTACTGAACATGATAAAAGAACTATAGCTTGTTACGAAACCTTTTTGAATTTAAGAAACAAAATCATATCTATGTCTCCAAATCAAGGCATATTGTCACAATACAGAAAAAAAATGGAATAGAATTAACATAAAACACCCTGTTGCTCCCTAACGGTTTAGAATGGAAAAAAAATGGTATTCGAAAATGAAATTTAGAACTGAGCAGCATAATAAAAAAAATATTAAAAAATATTTTTTAATACGCGATAACCTGACCATGGAAAGAGAAAGCGATTAGAAATTTTCAGGTTAGGTTGTACATCTGAATGCGACATTTGGGATTGTTTATAAGCATAATCGGCCAAACGGTTTTGGAGTTATACCCATCTGAAATTTGGTTGTTATTTCCCCAATATCTCAAAAAATATGGAAGCGATCCAATTCAAACATGATTGTTAGATTTAGAATGCCAACGCGTAAATTCCTGCAAAATTTCGTGAGGATCGTATCACTAGAAAGTTTTTAAAACACTATTGAAAATTACTGAAAAAAATTCTATATATCAAAACAATTTTGCGAGAGCCTTCAGAATCTAACTCGCCTACCAAGTTCTAAGTTTGAACACGATCGGATATATATTGTTGGAGATTCGAGCAGCCTTGTGTGAGTTCAGTAGATGGATGGGTGACCGTTGCCTCGATAACTCTCGAACGAAAAGAGGTAGGGACTTGGAATTTTCAGGGTATGTAGCGTATCGGAATGGCACAGTTAAGTTCGTTTACGGGCATAATCGGTCCAACGGTTCCGGAGTTATACCCACCTGGAATATTATTTCCACGATAACTCAAAATATATAAACTCGATCGAATTGAAGCAAAGTAACTAGTTATAGAATATCGATATAAAGACGTGTTTGAAATTTTGTAAGAACCATACCCCAAGAAAATTTCACAAATATTATGAAAAAAAAATTCTTGTAAGAACCGTAACCCAAGAAAATTTCAAAAATATTACGAAAAAAAAATTGGTTCAAGCACTGACGTGAAGTCGGGAGCTATTGCGCGTATGTTCTATTGTCCATTCTCCTGTATTGGACACTCTAAATCGAATTTACCATGGTGAATTCTATTGTCCGTTCTGCTGTATTGGACACTCATAATCGAATTTACCATGGTAAATTCGATTACCATGTTTTCTTTATTTTCTAGAAAGAGGGGTTTTTATATCAAGAATAACGAACCAGAAATAATTTTGACATTTATCTCTCATAGGAAAATAAGATGACATGTAAGAACACAGATCATATAATAATTCATAAATAGAATAATTAAGTAGGTACAGCATTCTGTGAAAACATAGAAGTACGATTCATTATTGAAATTTCGAATAATCATATCTCCGAAAGTATAAGCTTGTTAGAGTTGAAAATGGTATCAATGGATTTTTATGGTGAAACTCCATCTCGTATCCAATTTAAACGCCTAAAATTTCCGGTAAAGATATATTTTGCAATGACCATTAATAAATCGCAGGGTCCAACTTTCAACGCAACAGGCTTATATTTGAGCATTGAGTGTTTTTCAAATGGCCAATTATATGTCGCTTTTTCAAGGGTAACCTCTAAAGAAAACATGTTTGTATTGTCTAACGACAAAAATGCTGTGAACGTTGCATATAAAGAAATTCTGTAGTATATTTAGTATCAGCATTTCAACCGTGCGAAGCCGGGGCGGGCAGCTAGTAATATTATAAATTATCATCAAATTTATAATTATGCATAATAGGCTGACGATTCAATCGAAATTTGCGTAAATTACGCGAAATCCGAACATAACAGTCATTCAATATTATTTTCGATTGATTCGTATGCAAAATTTTTATGATTCCAAATGGTTCTCAATTTAATTTTCCGTGCACAGAGGGAAATTGTAATCAATTATTCACCACTGGAATTAACCATGAAATTATTTTTTATATTTCCGGAACAACTTATTTGATCCAACTGAAAATCTGCACTGAGTTGTAGATTCATGATCTAAATATGTATGCAAAGTTTTTTATTGATCGGATTGCTAATAACAGAAAAGAAAGTTTAACTTTTTTTCCAATAATTCGAAAAACACTGATGGAACTGAATAGAATCCAGGAGGATAGTTTAAAAATGCCGACACAAAGACTTCTGTAAAATTTCGTGAGGTTCGTATTACTAGAAAGAATGTTCAACTATTTTTCTGAGTATTTTGCTTGAAATTCCGAAACCACATATCGGATCGAGTCATAATTAGGCATTTGGTTGACCAATAATGACCACTTGAAGCGCGCAAAATTTCATGAACTCCTAGGAGTATTAAAGAAATTCCGAAATTCCAATGTAAAACTTCAAATACTATCCAAATTATTAATGATTTGTTTTCAACGTGCATGATTTAAACATCTGCTTATCGCAATCGCTTTGTGTGCGCGCTTGTTCCGCCAGGAACAGATCATGTAGATGTAATCATTCAAGATCATATATGTGTCGATCATTGTAAAAGTGGTGTAACTACATACCTTTTAAATAGATATTTTTCTGCTTAATTATATCAACTGTAGTCATGTCTCTCATTAAAATTGTGAAGCGACTGCAATAGTTGCAATATTATCCTGATAATATTTTTTAATAATTTTTTTTCAATTTTCTAGTGATACGATTCTCACTAAATTTCACGAACGTCTTTAGGTATGTATTCTACAACTACTCACCAAGTTTCAATTCGATCGGATTTGTATTGGTTGAAGACAGAATTATTAGGTACCTACTCGGAAACCATTGGGCCGATTATGCCCATTCGAACTTCCGTCGTATTGGGAACCCCCCCAATGTTGAACGGATTTCAAATTTTCAAAGCAGTGGGCAAAATTTGGAAGCGGTTGGAAAAATTTCAAAGCAGTCGGAAAATGTTCAAAGCAGTTGGATAATTCATTCAGTTGAAAAAATTTCAAAGCAGTCATATCTGAATATATCCGAAAATAGTTTCTCTATTTAGAGCGTAAATATTCAATATTAAGTTGTTCAAAAAATTCTGAAAAAAGTGAGAGAATAAAATTTATTTTCAACAAAAAATATTGAAATAGAAATATCGATAATATGTGCTGTTCCTAATAAATGGTTCTAATAGGTATATGGAATTATAATCACTATCATTATCTTTTACTATCGATAGATAAGTGCTTGATGAATGAAAAAATCAATCAGAATCCTAATAAGCAAGATAATTTGAATAGGTCTTCTCGAATTAGACACAATGTATTCATCTTATCACAAAATGCAATATGAAGTATGCAATATTTGTATCGATTGAAGTCCTTCAATCGATACAAATTTAAACCGCGGCAATTTAATTAGAAATGATAAAGATTCTACACCTGAATACTTGTGGTGATTGCCACGAAGTTCACATAGGTCAAACAAGCAGTTAGTGTTAGGAACAATCTCACCGATTCAAATCGTTTATCAGAAATAGGACACACATTCAATCCTGATTTTCATTGTGAAAATAAACGATTCCCCTCAGTCTTTGAATATCTCAATACAAGGAATAAATAGATTTAATATAATTATAAAACAAACGTGAACAAGAACAACTTCTTGGATATTTTTACATGCACCAGTGTTTGAAGAGTATATTTTCGAGATGGGTTTAGTTATTCAAAATGCCAGATGTCTGTAGAAGCTACTGTCAAAGCGAAACAATCGTTACATTTAAAATTGATAGTCGAAAATTTGCATAATTTATCATAATGATATTATAAATGATCATCAAATATATAATGATTCAAAATACGTATACGATTCAATCGAAAATTGCATAAATTATGCGAAATCCGAACATAACAGTCAATCGATATGATTATCAATTGATTCGATTGCGAAATTTATATGATCCCAAATGGTTCTCAATTTCATTTTCTGTGCATAGAGGGAAAGTGTAATCAATTATTCACCACTGAAATTTGCCATGAAATTCTGGATAATTTATGAGGAAAAAAAAATTGGTATCATTTACCCCTTGATTTCAATTTGAATATTTATATGATATACTATTGAAAACATGATGCATGCTGCTCCATAATATTACTTTTTTCCGCAATTCTACTTTTTCCTATTGTCATTGTCCTTTTACCTATTGTGGATATTTTATCGATTATGTAAGCACCCCACAATTCTCTATAAATATCCGCTTCATTTCCCAGTAAAAAAATGAATATTTTTTCTCGTTTGTTCAATGCTTTTATTTAATTTTAAAATAATCAATGTAGGGCACTTGCTTGCATATCGATCATAATTCTTGTTAAATTGAGAAATAATATTTCGACATTCTCAGGGACTAAGGAGAATATTTAATAATTTTCAGTCAATATTATGTATCACTAAATGGTTCTTTTCTGGTTTTTCTCACCCAAATTCTGAAAAATATTATGAATTTAGGTAAAAGAGTTTCAAATCATATAAAAATTAATCAAGTATAACAAAACATTCAATAAGAACAACAACCAAATTTATTGAATGTGATCCCTTATGTTCACGGCCTTTCATCAACATTTAGGAGAATCGGTTCTAATTTCAATATAATAACCGTTTTCTAGACTCAAAATGATCTTAGGTTTTATTAACGAAGACAAAATCCATCGATGAAAAAAACAACAAAAACTGTGAATATAATATTCCCTGTATTTGTGGTAAATCGTATACAGGAGAAACATCGAAACCACCAGAGTTAAAACAAAAAGTCGGAACAACTCGAAGGATAGAGAAATACAAAAATCAGAAATAGCAGAACATGTATGTTCAATCGATGGAGATCACATGATGGATTGGAGTAAAACAAAGATTCTGATGACATAAAAAGGAGACTTAAGGAGTCGACTTGTATTTTGTTGAACAGGAAATAGTTATTTATGTAACACGGACGAAAAACTGTCAATTATAGTCGTTTGCACGAGGCACCGCCTCGGATAGCAAGCAGGCGAGACGACATACAGTTTTTCGCCGTGCTCCGCATATAATTTATATTCATATATTTCTTAGTCGACCTCCACATATTTTAATGAATTTCGGACCTCTTAAATAATTTCACAATAGCAAATGACACGTACACTTATGTTTGTATTGAACCGTATCATGTCGTATTCATAGTGACCACAGCGGACGAGAAAGTAATTTAGCGGACGAGAATAGTTATTTATGTATCAAGGACGAAAAACTGTCTATTAAAGTCAAGTCTGAAAATTGGATCCTCGCCTCCGCCTGGGGATAGCAAGCAGGCGAGACAATAGACAGTTTTTCGCCGAGGTGCATATTCCATTTTTTCGTCGACCTCCACATACTTCAATGAATGTCTGACCTCTTAAATAATTTCATAATAGCAAATGACACATACACTTATGTTTGTATTGAACCGTATCCATAGTGACCACAGCACTGACAGTTATTCTTACAGACACTTATTTTTGTATTGAACCGTATCATGCCGTATTCATAGTGACCACAGCGGACGAGAAAGTAATTTTGTTTAAACGTTTTACGCAAACCTTGTAGGAAGTCGCATTAGAAGTTTCACTTCAAAAATAATTTAGCAAATTTCTCAATTAGAATTATCATGTTTGGTTGCACTTGTAAAGTTCAAATTTCCATGTAAAGTGAAACAATGTTACTATATTCTTTCAAAGACTGTTAGTGTCACAAATTTTAGAATGACTGTCAACAAACAAATAATTCTGAAGATTTTCGCTTGATGTCTGATGAAGGATTTAGTCTCGGAAATGTTACACAATAGTTAGGTTTTCGTTGATGAGGCAACATTGTACTAGGTATATAACTTCTGACAAATATCTAGTCTAACACAGAACATTTCAAAATAATACATTTTTTTAATTCATAGATATTTTTCAGAGTTTGGGAGAGAAAACCCAAAAATTAATCATTTATTGAAGAATTCACTTCCCTAAGTATCTTTTGATGATTACTTAATATTATGTACATGGTGTTACTGAATTAGTGCGACAAACTTCAAGCGGTGATTTTGCATGAAAAAAAATTAAGACAGTTTGCTATATAACTTTTGCCGCAAATGCTTCATTTTCCGAGATACTGGGTGTCATAGTTTTTCTTAGAAACTGGTTATTCATTCATTGCTCTGAAACCTGTCAAGATATGCAAATGAAATTTGGGTGGTTTTAAAAAGTTGCTATAACGAATTTTTTGACATGCAATTCAGAATGTTATGTTCATCATCAGGGTAATGATCTCAATTTTTTTAATAAAAAAAAGTGGGAAAGCCCTGTGGACAGGAGCTTTAGCGCTCTTGTTCAAACTTCTACAAATGATATCTCTGAAAGTACATATTGGTGTCTCAGAGTTGGGAATGATATCAATGGATTCTTATGATAGAACTGCATCATAAAAAAATCATATCTATGAAAGTATTGGTTTCTCTTAATTCATAAAATTACGATTGAGTGTTGAAATTTTGAAAAATCATATTTCCGAAAATATTACTTTGTTAGAGTTGAGAATTATATCAATGGATTCTTATGATGAAACTGCATTTTAAAAAAATTGAATTCGTTACTCTGAAACCACTAGGCCGTTTTTGCCTAATAACGAACTTAGCCGAGATATTTTTCTCCTAAACCTACTCTGAAAATGTCAACTGTCTAACTCATTCCCTTCGAGAGTTATCGTGTTAACGGACGGACGGATAGAATCGATTGTGACAACGGATTCTTGATTAGTGAGTCGAATCAAAAAGTTTGAGACCATTTTCAGCCAAAAGATCGAAAATTACAGACATGGGCAAATTGATAAGCACTCTGCTCCCAGAAACAAGAGCGCCAAAAAGGTATGCCACTGAGGTATTTCAGACTAAAAATCATTTTTGAATTCCTTGTTCAATTTGTGACAAAAGATCTTTCATGCCATTTTTCGTATGGGGCGCCGTTTTTATGCAAAAAAATAAAACATCGTTACGCGTAATTTTCATTTCTTTAATAAATCATCTAGTAGCCACGCTAGTAGGATACTGTCAACTTCCTGTTGAATACGAATATTTTAACGATTTGCACCAAATTACATTTGCATATGTCAACCGGTTCCAGAGCAATAAATAAATAGTCAGTGTTTAAGAATATCTTTTACTCCGCGTTTCTCGGAAAAAGAAATATTTTCGGACAAAAATTATGAGAAAACTGTCATTATTTAGTCATGCAGAATCACCCCTTGAAGTTTATCGCATTTATTCAGAAACACCCTGTATATTATCTTAATAACTGATCATTTCTTAACAAAAAATTATTGTTATTATTTTCCTGAAATTTCAGAATATGGTTTGTGACATTTAGAAAGATTTAATGGAATCTATTCTTGGGTTTAAAATTGCGATATTTCTTTACAAATTTATTGTTATGATCTCAGATAATAATTATTATTAATTTCAGTCGGCAACTAACGAACAAAGACCGGCAATCATTAGGGTCTTTCTGTCATTCCAGTCACACCGGTTAGGAGATAAACCATGCTAAGCTCACCTTAAACCCTTTCAGGTATTCCTATTCAGTGAGAACAAAACGTCCTAAGGTAATTTTCCGCCTAAAACTCAACACAATCGCGTTTAACTTGCCGCTAAAACACTCGTACGCACTCACATAGTGGATTGACTGGAAGCTGTGTACGTTTTGATATAAACAACACAGCTGATTTGTACCGATGACGGGTTTGACGGGTAGTAGAACAATGTACTCGCGAATCGCGCATTTCTCGAGACTATAAGGTCGCTTTTTACCCGATTCCACTCTGTCGAGTTGCACTTATCGACTTCGGTGCGACTACACGTAGAGTGCAGGCGAACTCGACTGTGCATAGGGTTCACCTTCCCGTTTCGTTCCGCCGGATAATGAACCGTATTAGACGGAGTTCAGGCAAACCCGGTCATTCTAGATCGATTTTTCGTGGGGCAATTCAGTGTGCGCGAACTAAGGACATTTCTCCGAATCTTCGGGATTATGCATCAGCATCCGGATAGAACAGTGAGAGGGCACAAGTCCACTAGTGGTAGATTGCAATAGTACACTATCATTATATGCATCTCCTGGTCCGGCTAATCATCTCTTGGTGACTAAAACTGTCAGCACTGAATGCTTCTACTTTAATCAATCCGAATTTTCATTTGTTAGTTAGTCCATTTGTTTGTTATTCTTTTGTGGGTTTCGTTGGCGTTGACTGTAATGGTGTGAAGACCCAGAACCTCTCAGCCGTCCAGCGTTTCCTTCCGGCTCTCACTGATGAACTTATTAATAAGGCTTTGATCAATGAGAGCCTGGCGTAGACGCTTTGACTTCAGCCCGAGTGTGCCGAAGTGATGTCTCCAGAGCGGCGCTTCGGTGTTAGGGTGTCACGCACCGGGGTGGCAGGTGTTCGTCAAGACGAGGCGACATCTACTGGCGTTGGGTGTGATGTGTACTTTCACATGCTACCATGCCGGCCCGAGTCGAGGGACACCAAAACTCGTGGCGTGTATGCGCAGCATTGAAAGTGCGAGAAAGTAGCGCACCTCAGTTCTCCTAGCAGGATGTCACGTGCTCACCACCACGTCGAGCAAATCAATTGTGGGTTTCGGGACGTGTGATGGTGTGAGGAGCAACAACCTCTCAGGAGTCTAGCGTTTCGTTCCGGCTCTCACTGATGAACTTATAATACGGCTTTGTTCAGTGAGAGCCTGCCATAGACGCTTTGACTTCAGCACGAATATGCTGGAGTGATGTCTCCAGTACGGAGCTCCGGTGTTAAGGCGTTACTCACCGTGGTGACAGGTGTTCGTCAAGAGGAGGCGACATCTAATGGTGAGAACGGCGAAGAGGCAGAAGGGTCGGTGGGAAGGATGTAGGTCCCTGCAATAGGATTGGAGGAAAGGATGTAGTTCCCTACAGTACCCCCCAGCTAGTGGCGAAGTCACGACGCGTTGGGTGTGAGGTATACTTTCACATGCAACCATGCCGGCCGAGCCGAGAGAAACCAAACCTCGTGGCGTGGATGCGTAGCATGGAAGGAGCGAGAAAGTAGCGCAGATCAGTTAGACTAGAAAGAGGTCACGTGCTCACCATCACGTCGGGGGTAGGAAAACCCTCGACAAAGTACAAAGGCTGGTCTATGTGTGTATCACTGGAGCTATGGGAACCTGTCCTACTAGGGCACTTGAGATTATGACAAATCACACACCACTTAATCTAGTAATAGAGAAAATGGCCCATGAAGCCATTCTCAGAATATATAGAAAAGGAACAGGTAATGAGTATATTAAAAACCAGAAAGCCTGGTCCTCTCTTACCAGGTACATTTCATCAGCCAATCTTCCTAGTGACGAAATGATCCAGGAAGTAAGCATCGAAAAGAACTTCACTACGATGCTCGGTTGGAAAAAAGACTGGGACAGGGAATCCACCACTCGAGTTCTTAAAAGAAATGCCATAAAATGGTATACAGACGGTTCAAAAACCACTACAGGAGCTGGCGCTGGAGTATATGGGCCAGGCACTAAATGCTCACTATCGCTAGGCTCCTATCTGAGCATCTTTCAGGCAGAATTACTTGCAATCGGAAGATGCGTGGAACAGAACCTAGAAAGAAACTATCAGAGATGTGATATAGAAATCCACTCTGACTTCCAGCTGCTATTAAAGCTTTGAGCTGCCATGTTATCGAGTCCAAGCTAACATGGGAGTCCCGAAGAAAACAGACAACAGTCAACAGACAAAACTGTCGCTATTGGTCAGATCACAAATCAAACTGGATTATGGAGGCAGTATTTTGATTTAATACTCCAAAGAGTACATACCAGTACCTACATTTATAATTGTAGAAAAAAGGTGAGTAAACTAGGGGAGCAGGTTATGCACAACTGGTTTTTACGCGTGTGTTCTACTTTTCACGCGCATGTTCTGGGGAACCTCGCGTTGACATTTGGTCCTTATGTCTGTAATTTTCGAATTACAGGCACATACACAATTTCCTGAAAAAGTGAATGTATGGGCTAAAACTTTCAGGAATAGGGTTACAGGGCCTGTATTTATTGAAGTACCATAAACAAATCCATGACATCACTGCTTGGTAACGGGAAATGGTAGAGAAATAAGAATTATGGGAGAATGTTCCTTAAGAAATATATGAATTTCACCAATCAAACAATTTTTAGCTATTCCTGAAAGGGGAAAAATGAAGCCATTATTCCATACTTTTGACGCTCACTGTACTATTTATATTTTAAGAATTCCGAGCTACTTCAGACAGGGGGATTGTAGGTTGAAATTCAAATAAATCATATTGTTTCCAGGATTACATCAGTGTTCAAAATATCGAACTCTGGGAACCGATTCGAAATAAATTCATGCCAAGCTAGCTGACACGCACGACAAGTTTGAGTGGCTATTAGATAAAATACTTGTTTATAGGAATCTTTGTATGAAATGTACAACTATAAGTTGAACAAGTATAATTATCGATATCGCTAACAGTTATAAAAGTAATTTTTATTTTATGACTACTCTGAGACAGAGCTGGGCCAAAGCATTGTGCTTAGTGCTTGTGAAAGTGCTTGAAGCCTTTTTGTGCTCCCGAGTACTGTGCTCGCGAGCACTTTTTAAGACCAGTGCTTAGTGCTTAGTAATTCAAGCACTTCAGGAAAAGGCTTAGTGCTTAGTAATCCCTTAAGTGCTCCCGAGCACTTTCGAGGATTACTAAGCCCTAAGCCTTTCCGAAATCATGTCGTAACACGAATTGATGGTAACGTTTTTGGAGGAGTTAATGTGTGATGGGAAGTGGATCTGTTACTATTACCAACTCCTGAAAATTATACTGTATCAGAGCATTATTAAGTGGATCGTCTATCAAGAAGATATAAGTGAATTTTTTCGAAAATATTCATGTGATTTCACAGATTTATTCGATATTCTCAATTAAATTTCCATCTGATTTACAATGCTAAATTGCTTATGACTACAATCACAATAGAAAATAATACTATCCAATTTCTGCAGATTAAATTTTTGACATTTTGAAAAAATTATACTCGAATTAAATTATGAATTAATGGAAAACTGTCCCAAAGACCACTGAATTCACATTAGTGCTTTTTTAAATATTAAGGAAAATAAAACACTTGCCATAAGTATCATAATATAATACTATGTTGTTGTCATAGGTGTATGTTTCGGGTATTATCCCATTTTGAAATTGGGAAATACATTTTGCCTGTGCAGAAAGACTGGGACGCTTATGGATTTCATGTATCCATTAATTGTATCATCATTTCCTAAAATAATAAAGACCTTTTCAAACTGTGTAGGAATAGAACGAATTTTGAGTTCGTTAGTTGTATAGAAATTTGTTTCGCTGCACTCCATTTCCTTTCCGTCAATGATGCATATGAAGTACGCAAGTTTGCAAGTTTACATGTTTTTCGAATTGAATACAATTTTATAAAGCAATTCGGAGTAAATAACCTCATTTTGAACAGTTTTCTAAAAGTGCTTAGTGCTTAGTGCTCGAAAAATCGAATTACTTTTATGAAGTGCTTAGTAATCGCAAGCCTTTTGTGAAAACGCGGTGCTTAGTGCTCGAGGCTCGGGGGTTATTTTTTTGAGTGCTTAGTGCTTAGGGCTTGAAGCACTTTTCTTCGGTGCTCGGCACAGCTCTGCTCTGAGACTACTACGTACTTATGTTTAATTTGATAAATCAATTAATTTTATTGCTTCAACGACTCAATTGGTTGTCCCCATGCAACTCCAGACAGGAAAATGAGTATGACGATATTAATTACTTTTACTTCATATTTTGAGGACCGTTTAAAACTTTTCATATACTCATGTTCATCAGGGCTAAATATGCTCTTGTTAAAACTACTATACCTGTTGTTTTGAATGAAATTTGATCTCAGAAGTGAATGAGGCTCAAATTACACTTGCTGTATTTCGCGCTAATCGTACAATTTCATTCAATTGTACTTTCGAGGCATACATCATTGAAAATAAACCATTACTATACATGGTGTTCTTTATATCACTGCACAATTGTACGTGATTGAAGTGATTTGTGCCACAAACAAAGCATTAACTAAATAGGTACCTTGGATGGATTCTCATAATGTATTTGTCCGAAATTTTCATTCAGGGTATTTTTCTTTTAACGTCAATTGCAACTTGCTGTTTTTCACGCCAATCGTACAATTTCATTCAATTGTGTTGAAAAATATACTTTCTAGGCATATATCATTGAAAATAAACCATTAGTATACAGGCTGTTCTTTATATCACTGCACAATTGTACGCGATTGAATTTATTTGTGCCACAAACAAAACATTAACTAAATAGGTACCTTGGATGGATTCTCATAATGTAACAATTTTGTTTTTCCTTTGATGTGTGGACATGGCGCATGGACATTATACGTCGCTTGATACGTCGCGTGTTCGCGCGACAGAAAACCGTGTTTATTTAGCACCACAAAACAAAACAAAAAATATAGTTCATCAGAAAGCTTTAAATTGATTAGGAGACTGTATCATAACTGTGTGTGTCTGTCAATATCAAATTTAAACCTTATAAATAGTTTTATGAGTAAGCAAAATCATGTGCAATTAATTGAAAATAATAATGAAACTTCATTCATACCGAGTATTTTTTTTTCATTAAGTAAGGCGGTACGAAGTTCGCCGGACCAGCTAGTTGTTCTATATATTGCTTTTGACAAATATATTGTGTTTCTAACGTAGAAAAAACTTCCAAATAATGAATTTTTTATAGATATTTTGCAGAGTTTGGGAGAGAAAACCCAGAAAAGGACCATTTAATAATTAATTCACCTCCCAAAATATCCCTTACTTAACATAATCTAGTATCAAACAAAAATTCATTAGCATTCAGCTGATAAGAACTCATGAATTGGGTTTGTAAATTTGACTCCTGCATAGAGTCCACAACCCGAATTAACATACAGGGTAACATCAAATTTTTGGAAGCAAGAGCAGACACATGTTTCGAGCTTCTTGGTCCTCGTCAGTGTTCTGAGACAAATCCTACTAAACTGAGACCTTACATCCTTCGCATGGTCGGGCTTTTATGTTACGAAAACGATATCGCAACCTGTACGAGAAGATATGGTCCTCCCGCTGAAATTCAAATCATTAAAACATATACCCCAATCTCACGATTTCAATAATTGAGTTTATATTCCTGCAGTGGTCAGTTAGTATCTACTTCGACCATTAACGCTGTCTAATGCAGCCCATACACGCTCAATATTATTGTACAATATTTTATATTTGTGCAATATAATTGATCATGTGTGGGCGATATTGAAAGGTGGCGCAATAGCGCAATATATTGCACAACCATCAATATCGCCTCCATATGATAGAAGTGTTTGACCAACCAACATATTGTACAATAATATTGAGCGTGTATGGGACGCTTAAGGTTCTTAAAAAGTAAAAAGGAAAATATCAACATTGTTGATAGAACAAAACCTGAGCAACCTGCTATAGGATCTCGAGCTGCTGCTCAAGTTCTAATTTATTGTTTTTGACGATGGTGATACCTTTCGTTCATGTTCTCGGAAACAGCTTGCTATCATTTTGCTCAAATATCTGTTACTTTCGAATCTTTGGCGAAAATAGTATCAAACGAACCAAATCGTTTAAGATCATCTTCGTCCAAAATTCGAAAATTACAGACATTTGGGAAAATTGATAAGCACTCTGTTCCGAGGAACAAGAGCGCCAAAAATAAATGATTACATAGTCAAAGGGCGAGACTTAATTTGCATAATCTTGGGCAAAATGAAATTTTATAGTAAAGTACTGTGAAATTAATTCCAAAACTATACGATTATTCTTCATAATCTACTCATACGATAGATACAATATCTAAATCAATTAAATACTGGAATGAAATCGAAGTATCAGACCATGAAATTTGCTTTTTCGCGCGTTATTCCTGTTAAACAAAAATTACGTCGTCCAAATATCCTCTACACGATTTTTTTGAAGGAGGATGTTTTTCATTCGTTGATTCAAAATTACCCATGAATTCTACGTTAAATTAATTTTTTCTTGGAATTTTAATATATTTACTCGTAAAAAACTTATATGTTCCTGCTTCTAACGACGCAAATTCGAAAATACCTGATCAGTTAGCTGGTACAACTATTCCATTCTAATTATTCAAACTCATGTTTTACCTAGTCGAATCGGAATGAATAATAAAAAATTAATCAACATCAACTACATAACTATCATATTACTTGTTTGCTATGTGTTTAATCACAAATACTAGCGATCAAAGTTCACAAAGATTCCCTAATCTCTTATTATTGATATGTACTCTGAATAATAGAGCAATGATTTGTTTGATATTATTTATATGGATTGTAATGATTTTATTAGTTATATATGGATTTCGAGCCCATCTACAGCGTCAAGATGGCCCTAGTAGCACAGTGGTGTCCACACATTGGTTCAGACACTGACGTGAAGTCAGAAGCTTTTGCGCGCATGTTCTATTGTCTATTCACCTATATTGGACACTCTTAATCGAATTTAGCATCGATATATACCGTTTTCTCAGCTTTTATAAAAAAAATTTTTTTTTACAAAGCAAATTCCAAATTAAATTTTTTTCAATAAGCAGTTTTACCATAAGAATCCAATGATATCATTTTTAGCTCTAACAAGCTAATACTTTCGGAGATATGATTTTTCAAAATTTCAATAATAAATCGTATTTCAACGTTGTCACAGAATGATATAATTATTCTATGTATGAATTGTCATAATGTCAACTTATTTTCCTAAGACATGACATTATCTAATCAATCGAAGAATTGTGAGCGAAGTGAGAAAAATCTCAGTTGTTTGCTCCGAAATAGTTTTTCTCAGAAAAGTCTTACATTTCGGAACAGAACATGAAGTAAGAGATCTGAGAGTAGTGGGACTGCTTTTCATCCATAGACATAGATATAACTCTCGAACGGAATGAGGTAGGTAGTTGAAATTTTCAGAGTAGGTTAGGGAGATGAATATCTCGGTTAAGTTCGTTATTGGGCAAAATTTGCCAGATTTAATTTGATTTCTTCCATGGTGCAGTTCTCATTCTCATGATTGCTCATTTAATCTTGATAAATAAACTATTATTTGAATTGAATTTCCTTTATGATGCAGTTCTATCATATGAATACATTGATATAATTCCCAACTCTGAGAAACCAATACTTTCGGAGATATAATTTGTCTGTTTGAACTAGAGCGCCAGAAAGCTCCTGTCCACAGGGCTTGAACCCATTTTTTTATAGATATTTTCCAGAGTTTGGGAGAGAAAACCCAGAAAGAAACCATTTAATATTGAATATACCTCCCACAGTATCATTTAATGATTACTTACGTGACCTAACAACACCAAGCTATCCTTAGATGCAAAATGACACATCTTTTTTTCTCCATGCCTTCAACGGCTGTGACACGAACTCAGGGCCGTAGCGAAGAGCTATTCCGAGGGGGGGGAGAAACATCTTTTGGCGCCCCTAATTTGGAAAAATAGACAAAATCGAAAAACACACATATGGATGAAGTGTACATATATTGATAAATACTACATAGTTTCTTAATAAAGAATGAATTATAAATTAATATAACTATCAATGAAAATTATTTTACAAAGAATACCGCGTTCTGAATTTGTGTTTTTGAGTGAAAAAAATTGTTTGCATCTCTCAACAGATCCAGGGCCAAAATAGAATTATATTTGACAAAAATAAATATATATACCAAGCTTTCGAGATGATAAGAATAATCTGAAGATTTTATAGATATTAAAAAGAAAACTTTCGAAAAATGACATAACAATAATTTCACGTTACCCTGCTATCTAGAGTGGAATGTTCCAACAATTCTTCGAAAATATCTGCTATTTGGAATATTGAATGAGTTTTTTGTAATTCCTGAATTTAAGCAATATTTTTGTACTCATCACCCTGAAAATTTTTGTAGTTTGCATATAGAAAATTAAATCTTCGATGTCACTCAATCGAATATTTTACCGAAATATCACGAAAAAAAAATGTTATTTTATAGACACTGAAAATCAACCTGTAAGTGCAGTTGTTAAATGAAGGTTCACAAGGTGCTACTTCCCTTAAAAACTATGTGTCAGCAATGGCCAAAACTTTTCGCTCTATTCGAAAATACAGTCCTCTTTTTAGAACGCATGTTCTAGGTAACATCACACGTTATCATTTTGCCCAAATGTCTGTAATTTTCGATTTTTTTGCCGAAAATTGTCGCAAACCATTTAGTTCAACTCTCTAATGAAGAATTCGAGGTCAAATTTGATTCTGTCCGACCGGCCGGCCGTTGCCACGATAACTAGAAAACGGAAAGATATAGCGCCTTGAAATTTTCAGGGTAGGTTGTGCATCTTAATGCTAGTTTGTTCATAGGTATACCTATCTGAAATTTGGTTGTTATTTCCTCAATAACTCGAAAAATACAAAACCGATCCAATTCAAACGTGGTTATTAGTTGCAGAATACCAACGCGAAATCTTGCGAAATTTCGTGAGGATCGTATCACTAGTAATTTAAAAAAAAATCATTTAAAAAAGTTCTATATGTCCTAAACTATTCGTTCGATATCGCTGAAATTTTGCCAGAGCCTTCAGAACTTAACTGTACTGCCAAGTTCCAAGTTTGAACACGATCAGATAGATATTGTTGGATATTCGAGCAGCCTTGTTTGAGTTCAGTAGATGGATGGCTGACTGTTAACTGACTCGATAACTTTGGAACGAAAGGAGATAAGCACTTGCAATTTTCAGGGTAGGTCACGCATCCGAATGGGAGAGTTGAGTTCGTTTTTGGGCATAATCGGCCCAACGGTTTCGGAGTTATAACCACCTGGAATATTATTTCCTCGATAACTCAAAAAATTTAGACCTGATTGAATTGAAGCTTGTACTAGTCGCGGAATATCGACATAAAGACTTGTGTAAAATTTAGTGGGAACCGTAGAAATTAAAAAAAAATTGGTTCTTAATCGGTATATTCGATTAAGGAGAATGGACAATAGAACATGCGCCAAAAGCTCCTGACTTCGCGTCAGTGCTTGAACAACTCGCCATGTATTCATGACATTTGCGCCTTTTCCCGTTTCAATTTTTCTTTTCTGGGCTGTCCTTCTGAATTCCGCTCCAGACGGTTTGAACTTATTTTGGCAAAGACCCATATCCATATTCGGTTTTCGATTTTAAATTTCAATCAATATTCATATTCACTATTCACGAATAATGTATATGTATAAGAAGAAGAAGGTAAGTTTCTTTCTATTGAACGATTTTTATGTATAGCCGGGCAAGGCTGGGAATTCCCCACTCCTGCCATCTAGTCTCTAGCAGCAACAAAGCTTTCTACAATGCTGTCGGTCTTGTACAAATAAATTGAGTAAATGGTAGGGTAGGCAATTATTCGATACAGTCACTGCACTTATGTATAATAATAATCATCTTATGCAAATAGTAGTTCAAAAAAATCTATTTTCATTATGTCATTTTGCTATAGTTTTTCAAATATCCGCGGTCAATTTGGCGCCCTTTGAGATATGATCCGGGGGGGAGGCTCCCCTCCCTCCCCCCCCGGTAGCGACGGCCCTGCACGAACTCTTCGTTTTTTTCGAGAAGGCAAGGTCAAATTCTTCAAAACTTTTAACAAAAATCCTGATCTCCTAAGTGTTATCTCGATTTTCCTCGACCACAAAGCCACCCCTGACCAGGTTGCTGATGATGGAGCGAATTCACTGCAGCAGTTTACTCAGGCAACAGAGGGTAGTCTCTCAACCAACTGAGATTTCAACTCGTCCATAGGGCCCTCTGTAAAAATACTTTCAAGTTAGCGTCGTTGCTCCCAATTGAACTGGCCGTTCACCAACATTCCTTCAGAGCGTTTTTGCAGAAAGAGACGTGGAGAGACCGAGAGATCAATGCAGAGCAATGGGGATGGAAATCCACCCCAAATGGTTTGATGCCTGTCCAAACTCCAAACCACTCGGCCTCTAGCACTCAATGCATTATTAAACTCAATTACCCTCGCCTGAAAAATGGGGTGCAAAAATCCATGCTGCTGCCGAAAAGTTGGGCTTAAGTGCTACGCCATTTGCACCCACTGCAAGGGGCATGCATGCCACAATGCAGTCGGTGAGCAGCATGACATAACTATGAACTCCTCTGAACTCCCGAGTATTCCGAAGACAAAGATGATATGAAGACAGAATAAGGATCAGCCATGGAAGAGGAGGAAGAGCAGCAAGAACTGGAGTATGAAGAAGAGTTCACTGAACAACTTTTATTCTTCCTACACTCCTACAGGATCTACTAAGACGAGGTACTGGCCAAAAGAAGAAGCCACAATTCCCTCATGATTGTATGACCCATGTAAATAACTCCCTGTCAATTGTAAATTGTAACGACTTTTTTTGCGCGTATATGTTCTGGGGAACATCGCGTTATCATTTTGCCCAAATGTCTGTAACTTTCGAATTTTTTGACGAAAATGGTCTCAAACGATTTGGTTCGACTCCCCAATGAAGAATTCGAGGTCAAATTTGATTCTGTCCGGCCGTTGCCACGATAAGTTGAGAACGGAAGGAGCTATAGCGACTTGAAATTTTCAGGGTAGGTGGCGCATCCCAATACGACGGACGAGTTCGTTAATGGGCATAGTCGGCCCAATTGTTTCCGAGTAATAATTTTGTTTTGAACCAATATAAATCCGATCGAATTGAAACTTGGTGAGTAGTTGTAGAATATGAACCTAAGCACGTTTGTGAAAATTTGTACGAATCGGATCGCTAGAAAATTATTAAAAAATATTTTTGTTGTCACGATAACTTGAGAACGCAAAGAGATAGCGGCTTGATGTTTTCAGGTTAGGATGTGCATCTGAACACGACATTTGACTTTGTTTATAAGCAAAATCGGCCAAACGGTCTTAGAGTTATAGCCATCTGAAATTTGGTTGTTTAGTTCTCCTCATAAACTCGAAAAATACTAAACTGATTGAATTGAAACATGGTTATTAGTTGTAGAATGCCAACGCAAAAATTCTTGCAAAATTACGTGAGGATAGTAATTGTAAAAAATTTTTAAGAAATCATTGAAAATAAAAAAAAAATTATATATCAGTAACTATTCGTCTGAAATTGCTGAAATTTTGCAAGAGCCTTTAGAACCCAACTCTACTGCCAAGTTTTAAGTTTTAACACGATCGGTTAAATATTGTTGGAGATTCCAACAGCCTTGTGTGAGTTCAGTAGATGGGTGACCGTTGCCTCGATAACTTTCTAACAAAAGGAGATAGAGACTTGCAATTTTCAGGGTAGGTTGCGTATACAAATGGGAGAGTTAAGTTCGTTTTTGGGCATAATCGGTTGAACGGTTTCCGAGTTACCCACCGTGAATATTATTTCCTCGATAACTCAAAAAATCAAGATTCGGTCGAATTGAAGCTTGGTAACTATTAGTAGAAAATCAACATAAAGAAAATTTGAAAAAAAATGACGAAAAAACAGAAGTTGTATGAACCGTACCCCTAGAAAATTTCAAGAAAATTACGGAAAAAAAATTGGTTCAAGTCAGGAGCTTTTGCGCGTATGTTCTATTGTCCATTCTTCTGTATTGGACACCCTTAATCGAATTTACCATGGTAAATTATGTTGTCCATTCTCCTGTATTGGACACTCTTAATTCGAATTTACCAAAAGCTCCTGACTACACGTCAGTGCTTGAACCAATTTTTTGGGCGTATGTTCTAGGGGAACATCGTCCTATCATTTCGTCCAAATGTCTGTAATTTTCGAATTTCGAGCTGAAAATTGGCTAATAGACTAATTCGGACTCCCTGATTACGAATCCGGTGTCAGATTTTTGGGTGCCGTACGGCCGGCCGTACTTCCGGCCGTAGGCACGATAACAGGAGCACCGAAGGTCCTATCGACTTCAAACTTTCAGGGTAGGTTTCTGATCAAAATGCGACGGTTAAGTTCGTTAACGGGCAAAATCGGCCGGACGGTTTGGGAGTTATAGACATTTAAAATTTTGAGGTTATTTCCCTGATATTTCAGGAACTAAAGAAGATGTTGAATCGAAACTTGGTAGTCAGTTCGAGGATATGAACGCGCAACTTTTGGCAAAATTCTGTTATGATCAAAATGTTGGTAATTTTTAAAAAAATATTTCTTTTAATTTTTTCGAAAAAAAAATTTTTTTTTCGTGAACTATTCATCAGATTGCAACAAAAACTTGTACTAACGTCAATTGTAGTATTTTGCAACATTGTGCAAAATTTTGGCTCTATACGATTTCAATTTCTGGAGATATAAGACAAAATGTGTCAAATTTCCTGGGTCTCTCTCAGTATTTTCATCGATTATTCTATGAACTCTTTGAATTCCACCGAAAACAAATTCAAAGACATAAACATAAAGAATCAAGTCATAGTTTAGACGTCGAAAGAAGGACGATGTTGATCGACTTGAAAAGGTACCTATTTCAAGAAATGCAATAATGAAATGCTTAATTTTTTTTATGGTCACAGAAAATCGTCACAAAAATCTATTTACCTCATTTGACGGCTGTTTGTCAAATCAATTAATTCCAATAATTGATGTCAGATTTCCTACATACCAAGTTCAAACACATTTTATTATATGGAAAACACTTATTATGATCACGTTCTACAGGAATTGATACTAAATAGAAGCTAGATGAAGATTATTGTAATGGAAAATTTGTGTTCCAGAATAATATTAAGGTATTCAACATGATACTGCTTTTTTTCTTTACTGGTCAGTACGGGCCACAAGGAAGATGAACATGCGCCCAATAGCTCCTGTCCACAGGGCTTGAACCAATTTTTTCTTTCCTGTTCTATTTTCTGGGATCGTCTGCTAAGTCATTAATGATTGATGGTTACCTCGCAGTCAGAGCTTGATATAATGATTTCTTGAGTTTAAATTTTTCTATAAGTTGTCTTAATGTAATATATCTTGATAAAAAATGCCTGAAAGTGAGAAGTTTTGAGTTCAGACGAAGTTTCCTACGTTGGACCGCCTTAACGGAAATATGGCGCTATATCTCAGCATTGGAGTGAGGAAATTTCAAATTTCAAAAATAATCTGATTTACAATTGAATTTCTTACAAGTTTAATTCTATGACTTTTTTCAATCGGTACAATCTTGTTGGACCTAAAAGCGTAAGAATTTGAGGGTTGTCAACTTTAGAGCTAAGTTTGTAAAAATTGCTCATTTTGACGGCTGATTGCGGCTACACTACTCAACCGATTTCGATGTTACGAACTCCATTAGACGTTAAATATAATGTTGTTTAAAAAAGAATGAAATAAAGGTTTTCAGGCTGTCAAATCTGAAGCACAACCTAGAAACCGTCGCGAACTCAGATACTTGATATTCAAACCCCCAAAAGGGGCTATAATCATTTCCAGCTCTGGAGCAATTTTTAGGAGCTAGAGCACCAATTTGTCTGGGCTATCAGCAGTGTATTCATTTTCAAAATGCACGCAAAAGGAGAAATCACAAAGCATGAAAACGGCTGTGCTAATTGGAGTACCTATGACTGACCATAATGATGGACAGCAGAAAGAAATTGCGGTTAAAAGTTGGTATTGATTAAGAACTTCAATGCTTCATCTGCATATCTCAATCTCCTGAACAAAAGGAAGGTTGACTCACTGGAGCGAGAACCTCACAGAGATCAAGAGTTCATAGATTCAAACAAAATAAGAAGTTCTAAATTTAAACTGAATATTGAATAAAGAATTCGCTGGTCTCATCACAATGCCGAAAGTAAACAATTGAATTCAAAATGTGCTTATCGCCCAACAATCTACCAGTAGTATTACCTGACTGCGTAAATGAAATTATTTTCATTTAAATTTTCCGCTTCATTTGACGTTCAATGATCATGATGATGGCGTACTCTGATGCCACGAATTGTTGTGGTTTCTTTTAGCAGCATCTTTGAATGCAGCCGACAGTGAATTTTTTTTTCGTTTCGTTGAAGATTAGGACATTTTTATATTAAATCTTTATTAATAATTATTATCGCTATTAGTATAACGAGATTATCATGGGATTTACAAGTATAACAGTCGAGGACATTGTTGGTTACAAGGCGACAGCCGAGTCACCCACAATGTCCGAGACGGTGTTAAATCGCTAATAATCGAGTTACAATCAAAGTTTTATCGTATCATTGACAATGGCGATGCGAAAATAAAAGCAACAAGATTTTATGTCATTTCAAAAAGTCATCATTAAAATCATGCAAGATTTTGATATTCCTGACGATATATTAGCTGCAGCCAACACTTTAGACCACATTAGTTAGGTTAGAATCATTATCTTGGCGGGAGATCCATATTCAAATTTTTTAACAAGGATTTCATCTTCAAGATGAAACCACCCTATTTAAAAGATAATGTTAGTACAGAGACATCAAGTATTGGGTACCTTCATCATTCTTACATGTTTTCATGTTCTTTCCACATTAAAATCTACTTCTATTTATCCTTAAATCAAAATTGAAACCATTGTAGTTAGAAAGATTATCGTATGTCGTAGATGACATCTGTTGTGCGTCATTACAAGGCCGATTTAGGGTTATGTTATTATTTTTGACTGATTTCGAGTGAGCTAAGACATACGTCAATCGAATTTGGTGAACACTTTTATATTTATTAATTATTTTGGAAATATACAATTTTGTTCTGAAAACTTGATTCTAGATTGTTGAGAAAGGTTCACTGAATCTATTTCAACCGAAATAAACCTTAAGAAATTAGCCAAGTATCTAAAAACAGGCGACAAATTCGCGTAAGTTTTAGGTCCATAAGAAATGCATGGGGAATTCAGTGCTCGGATCCACGGATGGATCGTAATTCAAATTACCCGCCTAACCTAACTAATGTGGTCTATAAGGTTAAACTTGCTTCCGGACAAATCTAAAATCCGTCATCATTCAAACGTCCAAAGTTTATCTCAAATTTACCAAAGTACTACCTTTCAAAAGAAGCACCCAAAGCAAGTCTTGAAGCGATACGAATATTTTATAGTATATTATTTAACGACCGGTAATGTAAGTCATAACTCACGCAGAACAAGTTTGCAGGGCGTAATTGCTGTAATTCATCAAGTGAGTTATGACCATTACCGCAAGTTGAATACTTTACTTTATCTACGACTATAACAATAAATACTAAGATACAAGTACAGAGAAAGAACTTTATTGAAAAATCTTAATATGTAGGTAGTTATAATATTACAATGTTATGAAAATTTTAGTTGTATTTACTCATTTTGTTTATTAATAGAATTAACTATAAAGTTATTTCGTTATTGTTTGTTTGGCAGCATTGTTTGATACATTGCTTCTGACGAATATCTTGTGTTTCTAACGCAGAAGCAGTTCACAAAATAATAAATTTTTCATTTTATAGATATTTTTCAGAGGTTGGGAGAGAAAACCCAAAAAGGAACCAATCCGTAATTGATGTGTTAGAAGTAGAATTTATCAAAATACATCACTAATTAATCCATCTGTAAGAAGGGACGATCATTCAGCCATTTCATACGGATTGCTGTTCATAAAAATTCCAAAATTTTATATTATTTTCTAGCTATAAATATAATATGCAAATTATCTTAGATAGGTATTTGTTTTTTATATGCTTGAACTCTTTCAGAGTATTTCGTGGATTTGTTCTTTGACCTTGCTTAGATCTAAAACTTTGAAAGTTTGGTATTCCTTTGACATTGATTGTTCAAATTAATGTAATATTTTTCATTTTTTTTTTGGTGGTGGTGAATTTGTCTCAGAACTCTGGAGATTACCTTCAACCTGAACTATCCAGTTTTATCTGGACAGTCATTTCAGTTTTGGAGAAGATTTGGTTTATTACATTTAATGCATATTTGTACTTCCGATAGAATCCAGAGGTATTTGAAAGAAGCAATATATCGTTTTTTTGATGGGATAACATATGAATTCTACCTGATATAAAGACTTCTTTTGGTGGAAGAGCCAAAGAAACCAAAGGACAAATTTGCAGGACCTAGGACCTCAGTGATTATTGTGTTTTCCACTTCTTTAATTAAGATATATGTTGCTACCCTATTGGTTCCTCGAAATTTATCAACTCAACCATTAGTTATTGTTGTACCTTCATTGTTTTGACAGGGTAATGATAATAAATAAATAAATAACTTTATTCGACCAATCATTAAACAGTTTACACAGTCTATATCAAAATCTACAGGTAAGAATAAAGTGAACCAATTGAGTGCTCTATAAAAAGTGCAACTAAATGGTACCATGGAAGGAAATCCTTGTGTATGGTGAGTATAGTGAGCGACTTGCAAGTTTTCATGGTTGATTGCGCGTCTGAATGCTACATTTAAGTTCGTTAATTAGCATAATCGGCTAAATGGTTTTGGAGTTATATCATTCTGAATTTCGGTTATTATTTCTTCAATAACCCAAAAAATACTATGCGGATTCAATTCAAACATAGCAATTAGTTCTAGAAAGCCGAGTCAAAAATTTTTACAACATTTCGTATCACTAAAATTAAAAAAAAATTATGGAAAAAAAATTATAATATATCAGAAAGCAGTTGTCCAAAATCGCTGAAATTTTGCAAGAACCCTCAAAACCACGAATGTCATGATGACATTATATTATAACATAAATTTTTGGACCAATTTTTTCATAGCACAATAGAATCTATGGGAGATGATACGATGATAGCCATACATTAGGGTCCTGTAGCGGTTCTTCTTCAAGAGATCCATGCGGTTACAGAGGAGTAAATTTGTGAGAGGGGACTTTTGTAAGGTTATGCATTATTTTTGATTTGTTCTTCTCCTCTTTATCTTGTCTTTTCATTTTTGCGCGTATGTTCTGGGGAACATCGCGTTATCATTTTTCCCCAATGTCTGTAATTTTTGAATTATTCGCCGAAAATGGTCTCAAACGATTGAGTTTGACTCCCTGATCAAGAATTCGAGGTCAAATTTGATTCTGTCCGGCCGGCCGGCTGTTGCCACGATATTTTGAGAACGGCAAGGGTAAGCGACTTGAAATATTCAAGGTAGGGCTTAATTGAATTTTGCATGGTAAATTTGATTAAGAGTGTCCAATACAGGATAATGGACAATAGAACATACGCGCAAAGCTCCTGACTTCACGTCAGGGCTTGTTTCACGTAGAACATACCATTAAATTGTTTGAACTTAATTTCCGGACACACCTGTATATCACATGAGTGGAAACAAGTCTCTTCCTAAACCCGGATTTGACTATCACTCTTTGTATGACACTTGATTTATCTACCTTAACATTGTGCGCGAATCCCAGGCAATATTTCGATAATATGTTAAATAAGATTTAACCAAATCAAATTATATAATTTTAATTTGCGTCATCAACTGTGTTTTTCAGGTAGTAGGCCATGAAGTTTTTTTGGTACCTATTCATAATGATACTCTCATCTTTTATGTCTATTACATTATGAATGCCAAGGTTCTTTATATCTGGATTTTTTTAATGAAGATATAACGATATTGAATTCGAATCAATCGCAGAATAATTCAGATATTGGGCTGAAATGTATTGCAAGTGCAGTGATGCTGCTCACCGACTGCATGCCCCTTGCAGTGTGTGCAAATGGCGAAGCACTCGAGCCCGACTTTTCGGTAGGAGCATACATTTTTGCGCGTATATTCTGGGGAACATCGCGTTATCATTTCGCCCAAAGTCTGTAATTTTGAATTGTAGTATGTATCAGTAGGAACAAGCTGTATATTTTCATACGTAAGATGTATAACCTTACATCATCTTAAAAACGTGCCTCAGATAGATCCAAGGGATATTGAGAAGACACGTTTGTTTGTAACCATTGTCGTTCATGTTTATCAATACAATAAGCAAACAATATTATATATATATACATAACATTTGGCTGGAAGAAGATGAATTCAGTATTGATTGATACTTCATTGATTATTAAACTTACATCATAGTAGTCGAGTCTGTTGTGATCCGTTCAGTATGGCTTAAGAAATAAACACCCTTCGATGAGTCTGCTGTGTATTATTCGCCATCCCTCTACTGTATAACGATTGAGCGAACCTACCCTAGCGGGGTACATCACATGGCGATCCTGCCAGTCCTATGCAGTTAGAGGTCCAGATGGTATTCATCAGGATATGGTTATGTGATCCCACTTGAAGTTCATAGTTCGACCGCCAAACCAAGATGGGATC
The DNA here is from genome assembly GCA_937662695.2 of Halyzia sedecimguttata. NCBI lineage: Eukaryota > Metazoa > Arthropoda > Insecta > Coleoptera > Coccinellidae > Halyzia > Halyzia sedecimguttata. The sequence continues at coordinate 89,598,133 of OW569415.2, read as the reverse complement.
GGGGCCATCCAATCAAGAAGAGGTGATCATGGCCCGTCAGACAGGGAATAGTGCAGCCACTTCATCAGTTGCAGCAAGGTCCCTATCTTCATATATCTTCATGGGAGAATCAAGGAAGCAATTGGAAAGAAGGTGCAGCTCGAGGTCAGAGAAGAAGCCACCAGGATTTGGTATGAAACCGTAAGAATTTTTCCTCTTCCGTGTTATGTCTGATTGTCCATGGAAAGTGATGAACTAATTGCAGAGTTAAGTGAGTTGAGTAGTGTGAAATGTAGCTAAATGAAATTGTCAAGTCGGATCCAAATTTTCTCGAAGCATCAAGTCCTCACCAAACAGTTATAGAGAATTCACTTGCAGAAGCTAGTAAATTGCTTCTCGATAGATATAAATTAATTGAAGATAAACTTTATTCTAGAGAACTCATGAAAAATTCAGCCCAACCAACTAGCCAGAAAATGTTTCACATGAAAAATAATAATCAAAATGGTAAATCATTTAGTCGTGGGAAAAATTTCAACTATCCGAAACGAGGTCGTTACCACAAAGGAAATCCGAATAACAAACAATATTTCAATTCAGCAGAAAGAAATCATGGTCAAGGTCGCGCTCGTCCATTCAATTGTGGTCCCATAAATAATAACAACAATTATTCGAACTCGCGTAGAGCTTATTTCACCGAAAACTTTTCAAACTCGGTCGAGGAACAAAATCCCCAGCCTGAAAAATTTTTTCGTGGCCAATAATCATGTAAATGCTTTAAATTACGTTTCAGTTCAGTATGACAAATCCATCTAGTAGATTAACTAAGTTTCGCTTGATTTTGGAAGAATATGATTTCACTGTTCATTATGTGAAAGGTTCAGAAAACGTTACAGCGGATGCCTTATCGCGTATTAGGTTAGAATCTGACGAACTAAAAGAGATGAAAAATCATGTAGGAAAAATTAACGTTCTAACGCGGTCTCGAGCAAAAACCGAGGTAGGTTCCCAACAACACGAGACGAATACCTCCGATAGCAAGAGGATTGATCACCCTGTAGTTGTCGAAGTGTTGAAACGTCCAACAGAAAGTGTTGAGTTGAGGCCACTTCATGAAATAGAATTTTCCAATTTAAAAACGAATCAACACACAGTTCAGTATAATAATAATATGATATACGATGTGAATTCACAAATCATTTTTATTAACCAGACAATCCGATCGGCGCACGACTTAGGTATAACGTTGAGGACTCTGGAAAACTTGTGCACAGAAAATGATATAAAAGAAGTATATTTAATGAAGCTAGCTAGCAATATTGAATTTCTGAACGTGTTGATGAAATATAAAAATGAAATTTTAGGAAAATCATTGAAGATAAACGTTGTTAGAGACGCAAGACATATAGAAGATAAGGAATTGAGACAAATTATTCTTAATGATTTCCACATGTTACCTACAGGTGGACATGCGGGTATAGAACGCATGTATAATAATATTAAAAGAGAATATTTCTGGAACAATTTGAAAGCAGACGTTCAAAAATTCGTCAAGAAATGTGATGATTGTCAAAGGCATAAACATTCTTTACCGCGGAAAGAACCGATGACAATCACTACAACCGCTTCTTTTGCTTTTCAAAGAATTTTTTTAGATCTAGTAGGTCCTTTACCTGTCGATATCCAAGAAAATAAATACATACTCACAATTCAATGTGATCTTTCCAAATTTGTCGAGGGATATGCTCTGCCGAATAAAGAAGCCGAAACAGTCGCTAAAGCTTTTGTTCAAAATTTTGTATTAAGGTATGGTATACCTTCTGAAATTGTTACCGACCAAGGCACCGAATTTTTATCAAAAATATTTAGTGAATCGTGTGATCTGCTCAAAATTAATCATTTCAATTCAACCGCTTATCATCACGAAACACTAGGTGCACTTGAAAATTCTCATAAACATTTGGGAGCTTTTCTTCGTATGCACGCAGCTAAGGAAAGTAACAGTTGGAGTAATTGGGTTCCGTACTGGTGTTTTTCATACAATAATACCGTAAATTCTTCAACTCGCTATACTCCTTATGAACTTGTTTTTGGTATGCCCAGTAGAATTCCCCAAAATATTCAGAAACAGATCGATCCTATTTACAATTTCGACAACTATCCTATAGAATTAAAATATAGATTGCAAAGAGCATGGCAAGACGCAAGAGAAAATTTGGAAAAGAATAAATGCAAAAGGAAAGATACTTTTGATAAAAAATGTGTTAAGAGTGACTATAAAGTAGGAGATAAGGTACTTATGGACAATAAAAATAGTGAAAGTAAACTGGACCCTTTGTTTCACGGTCCCTACGAAATAGTGAAAGTGGACAATCCAAACGTGGTCGTGAAACTAGACAACCGTAAACTGAAAACGGTTCATAAAAATAGGGTGAAAATTTATAACTCTTAACAGTGCTTAGAATTAAGGAATGTAGTGAATTTATTTTAATTTTAGTTTTCTAAATAGAGACAATTAATTGTATATATGTATAGGCTTAAGTGATTCTGTGATATTAAGTATATGATAGATAAGTCAAAAAAAAAAAAAAATTATAATTGTGTAGAAATTTTTTTTTTCTCTCAAGGAGGGAAGGTGTAGTATGTATCAGTAGGAACAAGCTGTATATTTTCATACGTAAGATGTATAACCTTACATCATCTTAAAAACGTGCCTCAGATAGATCCAAGGGATATTGAGAAGACACGTTTGTTTGTAACCATTGTCGTTCATGTTTATCAATACAATAAGCAAACAATATTATATATATATACATAACATTTGGCTGGAAGAAGATGAATTCAGTATTGATTGATACTTCATTGATTATTAAACTTACATCATAGTAGTCGAGTCTGTTGTGATCCGTTCAGTATGGCTTAAGAAATAAACACCCTTCGATGAGTCTGCTGTGTATTATTCGCCATCCCTCTACTGTATAACGATTGAGCGAACCTACCCTAGCGGGGTACATCACAGACCCCCCGAAAATCGTAAATCCTAATTTCAACATTTTTTTCGAATTTTTTGCTACTACTTTCAAGATGAAATAAAAAGTTATTGATTCCTTCATAGGTCCTCTTTCGAACTGTAGTCAAATCAAGGGCGTAGCCAGGGGGGGGTGGTGGGTTGGGGGTTCAAACCCCCCCCCCACCGAAATGTTATTTTTCTCTTAAAAAAAATTGCTGCTGAATGTGACCCTTACACCCCCAACCCCCCCGAAATTAATTCCTGGCTACGCCCTTGGGTCAAATTTTTTTGTCACTCCGAAACCACCTGGCCGATTTTGCCCAATAACGAACTTAACCGAGACATTTATCTCCTAAACCTACTCTGAAAATTTCAATTGTCTAGCTCATTCGGACGGACTGACGGCCGGACAAAATCGATTTCGACCATGGATTCTTGATCAGTGAGTCAAACCAAATCGCTCAGACCATTTTCAGCCAAAAATTCCAAAATTACAGACATTTGGGCAAATTGATAAGCACTCTGTTCCGAGGAACAAGAGCACCAAAAATTAAAATCTGTATTTCAGGGGATGGTTTCACCCAGAAGGCAGGCAGTGCAAGAAATTAATTTATTACGGATCGATAGAGGAGGTATATGAAATAATCAATAACACTTCATTTAATCTTGACAGTGGTATTTGTATCGTACAATAAATTACATCATGTCTTCATTTGTGCATTTCGAAAATCAAATAAATGCTTCAATAAAAGTACCTATACTTACCAAGGGCGTAGCCAGTGGGGGGGGGGGTTTGGGGGTTCAAACCCCCCCAGAAATGTTATTTTTCTCTTGAAACAAAACATTTTTGCTGCAGAAAGTGACCCTTACACCCCCAAAACCCCCCCCGAAATGAATTCCTATTTCAAAACCCCCCCCCGAAATTAATTCCTGGCTACGCCCTTGCTACTTACTAATACTATCGAAATGTTCTTAAATTCGGAACCGAATCCGTTTCAATGATAAATTCGCAACCAATTAATTGAAATGATTAAGTTGTCGTGAAAAATGAATCTTCCCGCCACTGGCGTTTCGGGTATCTTCGGAATTCTGGCAGCTAGCGTCAGGCAGCCAGGTTCACACCGCTAAAAGAAGAAGGATTTGAAATACTCGATGTTCGACCGCTTATTTTTGTCTTTTTAGTAGTGGTCTGTGGTATATGTCAATATGTCATTAATCAATTACTGATCATACTTAGTTATCTGTGTTACTGATTAACATCTGTGATTCTGAGTTGACGTGGAACTGGATGATATTATGTTTTGACGTATAATTTCTTGGAAATAGATATGATATGTAAATAAAATGGGTCATATTCCTAAGTTATAATCCCCTTTTCATTTGGTTGTATAATTTTAAGCATTATAAGGTCAGCTTCTCAAACGTTTCATCCACATTAAAAACCATGTCTTCTTATTGGAATTTCAAACACCTTATGTTACAGCTAGTAAAATGAATAGGGGTCCCCAGCAGGACCCTGGGGAGGATCCTCCTCCACAGGGGAGCTCCTCAGAACGAAGAGCAGAATCCCCAGACTTGAAAGACCAACTTGAACATCACCAAGTTGTAATAGCTCAGTTCAAAGAAATGTTGCAGAAGACTGATCAAAGCAATGTCATGCAAGAAAAAGTTGATAGATATGCTTCCACCTTATCAAAGATGACAATGAGAGCCAAAAGGAGTAAATTGAAGAAAGAAAGTAGTGGTGCTGGTAATGAAAAGCCTACTACCAAGTCCGGGATTGAAACACCAGTTAATGAGAAGATATCCTTGTTAAGACGACAACTGGAGGAAAACAAGTACGAATAATAAGCCTATATTTATTTATTTATTTAAGACAAAAGGATTACAATCAGGTTAAACCCAATACTTCATAGAAAATCATATTGAAATAGAAATGTATGAACTGAAAATAAAACACAACCTGGTTCACAAAATGACAAGCAGATCAACAAAAGAAATATTTTTTATTGCTGGAGTTAAATGTCACCAGCATTCTGCAGAGTGGCAACAGAATGGAACAGCGAATAACTCATGGGTTTTCAGACCCATTTTCGGTGTAGTTATGGTCAACAATTTGGAATTTATTCCTGAAAGATAAGAACCTCAGGAACTTATGCTGCACACTTTCTAGAGACATATTATCTATATTGTGGATTCCATATTGATGTTCCAAAGTTAAGCTTACTGAATACAAATGAATAATAAACCACGTTTCATGTCTGAGAGTAAACCTGAACATTTTATACAATGACTTAATAACACCCTTTATATACATGTCGCATGTTAGCTTAAAGTCTAGAACCACCCCTAGATCTCTTATGGCATCAACTTGATTTGTAATCACTTGATTAAAAGTTTAATTAAATTCAACGGTGCTAGTGGAGAATATTTTAAAGCACTTTTTAACATTTAGGAATAGTCTGGTCTATCCAAATCCTCTTGAAATTTTATGCGGTCTTCCATACTCCTTATCCTCAAAAATGCTTAGCGTTATTCCACAACATATATTCAATTGGATTTATTTGTCATTCTTCAACTTTATTGTATATTCGTGAAACATTTATTTTGACGAGTTTTAGTAGCCTTGCCTGCCCATCAATACTTCATAATAATATATAAAAAAAATGATAATTGTATGCTTTTTTTCAGAGTTAAATTAGCGGAGAGAGGAAAGAGTCAAAAAGATATAGAAGAAATGGTTCATCAATTGAAAGCACAATTTGATGATTCACTCCAATTAATACATGATACTTCCTCTAATTTCTCAATGTTGGAATCCAAAACAGATTATAATAAAAGTAGTAGTTCAGATGAATTGTACAATATACTGATAACTAAAGAGAAGAAAATATCAGACCTGACTTCTAAAGTCCAAAAATTAGAAACAACAGTACTTGATTTACAAGAAAATCTAAAAGAAAAAGATTGCGTTATAGATGCCAGAACTAAAGCCATTACGTTAATGTCAGAAAGTCTTTCAAAAAAAACGAAAAACACTCAGGATACATTGGATGAGACTAAAGAACATATGAGGAAAATGCAAGAAGATTTTGTACAATTAGAAAATGAAATGAAAGCTAGACAAAAGAAACTTCTGGATGATTTGAGATTGAAAAATTTGGAGATTGCTGAATTACAAGAAATTAATGAAAATTTACAGAAATCAAATCAGGACCCCAGTGTTTCAGATAATTCAATAGCAAGTAATGATTTGGAAAAGAAAATTGCTGATTTATTTCATCAAATTCAAGATTTACAAGCTTCCAATTCTGATTTATCAAAGAAAAATGATGAATTGTCAGAATCAAATGAGACAAATGAAGATTACAGAAAAATACTTGAAGAACAGAGAGAAATTAGTAAAAATGAATTGGAAATTAAACAGAAAACCATTGCCGATCTTGAAAAAATTATTGAAAACTACAAATTAGAATATTCTAAGAATTCAGATAAAGATGTGACAGAAAAGCAAGGTGATGAAGTTGGCAAACTCAAAAAAGAATTAGATGACCTGAATAAGAACATGATTAAGGTGAAAAGTGAACATAAAAAGAAAATCAAAGTCTTCAACAAGAAAATTGATAGTTTCAAGAAAATTGGGGATCTAAATGCTCACATTGTAAAATTGAGTGAAGAAAATGATAGTTTAAACGAAAGAATTGCTGAACTTGAAGAAGAAAAAGGAAACTACCAATTGAAGATGATGGAGGAAATGCCTCCTAAAGGTGAGTTACATATTATTTGTTTCTGAAATCCTCATAATTTTTTTAAAGATTCTGCTGGAACGAGTGTGGAAGAAATGGAAAAACGGATTGAAGAATTAACCAAAACGAACGATGATAGAACCAAAGAATTTGAAAATTTGCTCTCAGGTAAAGGGTTCATGATACATAATAACTCTAATAAACTGCCTACTACCATTGCCGAAAATTTAAAAGCGCTGACGTGAGGTCAGGAGCTTTTGCGCGCTCGTTCATGTAGTGATCGCTATATTTCACTGATTCTTAACACCATACACTACTGAATTTTGTTGTTATTAGAGATTGTAACAATAAGTATTTTATTATGATGATAATTAGTCGGATAATACTGGAAAATAACGAGTTAAATGGTAGCGTATTTATTTACACGCCAGACTACATGAACGTTAAGGTACACATAGACAGAGTTTCTTACTTTATTTTCCGACCTATTCTTTTGCATATTGTTATAAACATTGCTATTCAAATCATATTGCTATCTTCCTAATTTTTAACAATATGGCTATGATATTAAGTATTCTGTTCGGACTGTTATAGCAATGTTGGTTATCAATTTTCTCCCAGTAATATTGCTATCGGGTAATTCAAAATTCATTGATTTGAGAGCTGACGACACTGTATTTCATGACTTTTATGTGAAATAGAAGAAGAATTTAACCTTACGTGATAAACATTTTGTCCATTTTTCGGTGGTTATTTGAAATTCCTTACCAAATATATATAATGTCAATGGGGGAGTGATCTTCCCCTACTTCTTTTATCCAATAAAATTAGATAAAAATATAATGAATACATACTCATATCTATTACATAAGGCCTAAGGAAATAAAAGAAATAAAGAATGCCAAAAACAAAAAATTTAAATTAATATCTGGGTGAAGGAGAGGAGAGGATACTTAAATCTATGTACTCCTAATTGAATATATACTTGTGCTCAAACGAATTGGATAAAATAGCATGTCTTTTGTACAAGATACTGATCTGATTCTTTGTGGTCTTTTGTTCTTTGTTTTGACCTTTTTTTTCTGTGTGGGTATACTGAACAATTTTTGATTTATTTATTGTATGTTCATAGGAAGAATTGATTTAACATATTGGCTACTGTAATATTGTATTTGTAAATTGTTTATCGCATACAGACACGAGCCTCTGCGATTAATGCTTATGCCGTAATAAACTATATGTATTATTATTATATACTTCAAGTCGAAAAAGACTACAATTTGTGGGTTGGATTGTTTCTGTCTAACTACGTCCATTTATAAAACTAACAAGATGGAGTTATTGATCCCTGGTACATCCTCACAAAAAATATCGATTTTCACGAATTGACCTTACAAATATTAACGCCGACAAACATATCACCATCTGAATTTATCTTCCACAAATAAACCAATTTTATAATTTTCTCATTCGCATATTCTTTTCCACAGATAATACATCAGCGAAGCAAGAAATCGAATCATTAAACGAGAAACTGAAGAAATTCTCAGATATTCATAACGAAAAAGTAACCTCTGAAATATCATCCATACAATATGAAGAAAAATTACAGAAAGAAATGGAAGAAATTCTGGCAGCCAAAGAGAAACTCCACACTGAAAACAATGAATTGTTAGAAAAAGTTGAAATATTGACAAAGGAAAAATCAGAATTGCATTTGAAATTAGAACAATACCTTCAAGAAAATATGGAATTGATTGACAAGTTAGAGAAAATGAGCGCTGAGAAAGTTTCATCGGCTGAATCTATTGAAATTGTCGAAAATCTTACCATGCAAGAAAAGTTAGAACTTGAGGAATACCAGAAGAATCTGGACCCTGAGAGTGGGAAGTTGAAAACAAGTGAGGAACATCTTGATGATAATCCTGACTTGAATGATAGTGTCAGTCGCTTGACTGAAGAAACGTCTGAACTTCTGCAAAAAATTGAACTATTCACTGTAGAAAGGAGGGAAGTTATGGAAAAAATGGAGTCTATATCTACTGAGAATTCTCATCTGAATCTCAAGTTGAAACAGATTGAAAACAATAGTGAATTGTTGACTGAAACTTATGAACAACTCCAAAGTGAAAAAGAAAAACTTGATGAAAAATTAGAATCACTGAAAGAAGAAAATGAACAACTAAAAGATAAAATAGAAAAGATGACAAGTGATCACAATATTAATGAGAAAGATCAATTGAAAGAGAATTTGTATAATTTAGAGGGAGAATATATCAAGTTAGGTGAAGAAAATGAAAATCTTAGAGGAAAGCTTAAAAATCAGTCTGAACTTGTTTGTGAGAAAAACCAATTGGAATCTCAACTTGATGTTGCCAGCAAGAAAATGTTAGAGTTTGAGTCAAAAATATCTGAAAACCTTGAAGAAATAAGGACCTATCAAACAGTAATAGAGGAAAACAAAGATGAATTGATAAGATCTTCTGCTCAAATTAATAATTTGAAGGAAAATATCGTTAAAAAAGAATCAGATATAGAAATTCACAAATCAGAAATAGAAAATTTGAATATAATAATCAACGATTTCAATGATACGATAAATAAACTAGAGCATGACTGTAAAAGTAATAGACAAAATGAAAATACTATTCAGAATATGGAAAAACAACTTGCTTCCTTGAAAAAAGTTATAGATGAAAACATAACACAGATTGCAGATTATGAAAATGAATTAGAAGAAAATTCAAATCTGATGAAGCAACTCAATCAACAACTGAAGGATCTCAGTAATAAGAATTTGGAGTTGCAGAATACTTTGGACAACCAAAATGAAGAACAAGATAAGATTATCTCAAAATTGAATGGAGAAATTGAAGACCTGCATTCACAAATAAAATCTAAAGATGAAATGTTCCATAAAGTATCTAGGGAGATGAAAGATAAGTTCCTTTCCCTCCAAAAACAAACTGATGTTAATTCTGAGTCTATAGAAGATATAAGAGAACCTCTGCAAAAGAAAATAGAAGAACTAACAAACAAAAACAATGCACTTGTTGAAAGAATGAAAAAAATTGCTGCAAACTTAAAGAAGAAAACTCTAAACTGTCAGGAACTAGAACAGCAATTTCACTCTTCCAAAGAAAAATGGGAGACTGAATCCAAAGAGAAGGATTTAAGTATAAAGGTAGCAAAAGAAGAAATTCAAGAATTAAGGGCTAAGACAGAAGGGTATCAAACAGAAATTAATCAGCTGAGACATATTCTTGATGAGAAAGTAGAAGAGAATAAACTTCAGGTTCAATCACAACCAGTTAAAACTGACATAAGCCTTCATGAGGAACTTTTAGGAAGTAATTTTGTTCAAGAAACATTTGGAAAAGATGATGTCAGTAAAATTCAGGAATTAGAACTCATTGTTGAAACTCAACAAAATGACTTGAGTGCTTATAAAGAAAGAATTAGTGTTTTAGAGGAAATGTTATCTGAAATGGACGAAAAAAGAGAATCTTTGGAGCAGAAAACTAATGAGTTAGGTGTTCGGTTAGCAGAAAAGTCACACAGTTTTGAAGAAATATCAAAAACTGAAGATTTACTAGAAGAAAAACTGAAGAATCTATCGAAATATAAGGAGGAAACAGAGAAGAAACTTGAGGAGGTTTCTGAGAATAATATAAAACTAACAGCTGAGAATAATAAACTTAGAGATTCTGTGAAAAAACTCAAGCAAAAGCTAATTGTTGCCCATGAACGGGTCAATGAACTATCAGTCATCAAAACAAATTCATCGAAAATGGAAGAAGAATTAGATAAAACAAGAATCCACATAACAACCTTGGAACAAGAAGTCAGAAAATTTGAACATGAAAGAGTTATATTACAAGAATCTGCAAAAGCTGATATTGAAAAATTGGACACTGACTGGCAGCTTCAATTTGATTCAATGGCAAAGGAAAAATCTGAGCTATCCGTGCTCTGTGAAAAATTGAATGAAAGAATTTCTGAACTGACAGAATCTGAACTAGTTTTATCAGATAAAATAAAAGATTTAGAATCCAAACTAGAGAAGAGTTTTGAACTTCAAGAGTCCTGTGATTTCGAGCTTTCATCACAGAGAGACGAAATACAGGCTCTAAAGAATGAAGTAGACAGAAAAAATGAAGAAATCGATAATAACATTATCGAAATAAGAAACCTGCAGTCAACAAAGCAAATTGAATTGAATCTTGTTAACGAATCAAATAAAGAAAATGAAAATTTGAAGACGAAATTGACTGAATTATCGCAACAGTTATCTGTTGCCAAAAATGTTCTAGATCAAACCAAGGGGGAAGTCGAGGAGCTCAGATTAATAAATAGTAAACTTCAGAATGATCTTGAACATTCAAAACATGGAGAATCACAAAGTGCCAAACCAATATTCTCATGGACAGCTGAAGAGAAAGATCCATTCGGTTTTGTTCAGCAGCAAAACGTATCAATTCTTAAAGAAGATAATCCTTTGGGTATTGTTCAAGTTGAACCAAAGGAAGAGAGTCAACAAGTAACAGGCAGTGAAACAAATACTCATGAAGAACTTCTACAGAAAATTAAAACTCTTGAATTTATGTTGAAAAATGTCGAAATTGAAAGAGATGAAGTAATGAATCAATGTTCCCATTTATCAAATGAACTTATGAATATGGTGTACCATTTTGGCGAAAAACCAGTAAAAGAAAAGGTGATAGATTTACAGAGTTCCGAAGATCCAATTCAAAACTTAGAGCCTGTGAGTGAACCACCATTTGAGAAAAAAAGTGCTTACCTTTGCTATCCTGATGATAAAAATGAAGAAACTGAAGAAGTATTACATTCAATTGAATCACAAGTACTTTCTGAAACAGAGATTGAACCTTCTGTAAAGGAATTACAGCAAATTGAGTTCACAAAACCCAGAGATATAACTGATTGTACAAATCCATTTTTAGAGGAATCTATCCAAAAGAAGGAAGCATACCTGTGTTATCCTGATGGTACACAAATTGAGCAGACAGAATTTATCAAACCAGAAGATGTTGCGCCACAGAACAATCCACCTCAAGTTAATCTAGATACTTTTGGTGAAAACGATGATGGTTGGGGTTGGAGTCCCGAAGAAGCGAAACTGGAAGAAATTCAAAATCAGCAGTTTGAAACTAATCCTCTTCGTATGAAAATCGTTGAGCTTGAAGATAAAATGAGAGCAATGGAAATCGAAAGTCAAAATAAGCAGAAAGAATTTCAAGATCTACAAATAAAATCTGGAAAATTAATAAAGAAACTGAAGGAATTGAAAGTACAGAATGAGAGACTTCAAAAAAGTAAAAAGCAGGATGATAATGATATGTTGGATTTGGAGAGTGCTATTCAAGATGAATTGAAAAATCAGGTTGAAACTTTAGAGAAGAGGATAAGTGAAATTGGAACCGAATTATCTAAAGAGAAAAATGAAAAACAAACATTACAGAAAAAGATTGAAACTCTTACCAGTTCAAACCAAAGAATGGTCGAAATGAAGGAAAAAAATGATATTGAAATGTTAATGTGGCAAAGAAAAACAGATCAATTAAAATCCAAACTAGATCAGTTTGAATGGAATGAGAGTGACGAAACACCAGAAAAATCTAATAAAACACCTGCAAACTCAGATAAAGTAAATGACTCTGATATCTTGAAACTCCAGGAAAGAGTCGCAGAAATGAATGAAACCATTAGAGAACTCACTTTGGATAATGAAGAATTACAAGATTTATTAGAAGAACAACGAACACTTCGAATAACTGCAGAGAAGGCTAAATCTATTGAACCAATTCTTGACAACATAAGAACTGAAGGTGAATATATTCAGATGCTCAATCAAAAACAACTTCTTGAAAGTGAACTGAATACTGTTTTAACAGAAAAGACTAACCTTGAAAAAGAACTCATTCATATTAGTTCAAATACAAAAACTGATGCAGAATTCAATGAAATAGTTATTCAAAAACAATGTATAGAAGACCAACTGAATAAAATATCTCTTGAAAATGAGAGATTACAGATTGAACTCAACCGTGTTATCACAACCATGAAAACTGAAGAAGAATATATAGAAATTATCAATCAGAAAAAAATACTTGAAGATACACTTAACGAAATTACAACTCATAAAAAGAAAATTCATGATGAGCTGAATCACCTCATTCAAAAATATGATGAACAAAAGGAAGAATTCAATAATCTCTTAGAAGGGAAATTACATATGGAAAAAGTTATTGAAGAAAAAGACACCATAATTCAAGAATTGAAACTAAATTCAGATCAGAATATTGAAGAAAGAAATAAACTAACCTTATTGGAAAACCAGAAAACTCAAGGAGAGTTGAAACTTCAAGAATTACTGAACAAAATCAGTCATTTAGAAGAAAGTCAGATTGAGGTTATTTCCCAAATAGATGTTCATGTTTCCAAAGAAAAAGCTTTAATGGGGGAGATACAGATTAAAAATGACACAATTCAATCTTTACAAGAAGAGAAGGACAATTTGCTAGAAGATCTGAAGAGGAAGGAGAATGAAATAGATAATATCAAATTGAAAATTGAGAACGATTCTTCATCGCTAAAAACTGAGGTTAACAGTCAAATGAGTAATATTGAACATTTAATACAAGAAAACCAAGAGCTTACATCTCATCAAAAACAATTGGAAGACCAAATCGAAAATCTTTCCAAGCAAATTCAAGTGAAAGATGAAGAATTTCAGGTTCAGATAGAAACATTGAATCGAGATTGGCAAACTCTGGTGGACCAACGAGGCAGTGATGTCGCAGAAAGTTGGAAACTTCATTTAGACATGCGCGAAACAGAATTTGGCCAGTCAGAAAAACAATTAAAGAAAGAAATAAATGATCTTGAAGAAAAATGCAATGTTCTAGTGAATGAAAATAACGAATTGAGAAAAAATGTTGATACAGAAATAAGAAATGAGGTTGACAGGGTATCTGCTCTACAACAGCAAATAAATGATCGCCAACAATACATCCATGAGTTGTCCGAAATACTCAAGGATAAACAATTACAAATGGATAATATAGAACAACAAATTCCTCAACTTCAAAACAATGTCACTAGTTTGCAAACTAAAATCGAAGAAAAAGATATAAAAATAAATGAGTTGCAAATAATCATTGATACCACACAAAAACAATTTGATGAAAAAAGAATCATTGTTGAAGATGTTGTTAAATTATTAGAAGAAAAAAGCTTGTCTCCAATATTATTTGATCTTGAAAGTATAAAAAGAGAACTCAGCAGACAATTGATCAGTCCAGATGATTTATCGAACTTGCAAAAAGAAATAATCGATAAAGACTCTATAATCTCAAATATTAAGAACGAATTGGCAACGAAAATAGACGAAATTGCGAATTGTCAATCCGTAATCGATGACTATAGAACAGAAATTACAAAATTAAAAGATCAAATTGAAAGGTCCAATGTAGAAGATGTAAACATTCAAACTGATTACAATAAATTAGTGAACGAACTTAATGAGTGTCAGCAATTAACTGAAAGATATAAATTGGTCATTGAAGAAAACGAGAGGAATATGAAAGAGATAGGTGATAAATTAGTAGAAAAAGAGGGAATAATTTCAATTCTTAACGGTCAGCTTGAAGAGACTCAAAACTTGAAATTGAGCGAAGATGAAAAAATTCAAAACTTACATCGTTCTCTGCAGCAATGTCGGCTGCAGTGCGATGAGTTGGCGTTGACTTTAGAGGAAAAATGTTCATTAATTGATGTAATGAATGCGGAACTCGAAAAACAACACAATATTCATGTAGAAAGGGAAGCTGACATGGAAAAATTGAAAATATATGTTGACGAATTACAAAAATCGCATGTCAGTGAAAATGATCAATTGACAAAAGAAAAGAATGAAAAAATTGCGGCACAAGATCAGGAAATAAACAATCTACACAATCAATTGAGCCAGTTACAATTATATGATAATGAAATGAATTCAGAAAAAGAGGTAGCTCAGGAGGCTGTGAGGTATCTTCAAGCACAATTCCAAGAACAGAGTAAGAATATTTTGGAACTGAGTGGTCAGATAGAATCCTATAAGAACCTCAACGATGAGCTCAGTCAAAAATTGGGTGAGTTCGAAGACCTCCAAAGGAAGTATGAAGAACAGAATGTTCTACTGGCTGCAGAAGAAAAGCAGATGGACGAGCTTAAGGAAATTATCGAGAATCAGGTTGTGAAGATCGAAGATTTAAAACAGAAGCTGTACGAAAAGAGCAATGATTATGATTCTTTGATTGCTGAATTGGATATCAGGAACAGCGATTTGACAGTTGTGGATCAAGAGGGAAGGCAACCCATGGGTCGGGGAAAACTTATAGGTCCTTCTTCTTCAGATGATTTGAATGAATGGGTGAGTATTAATGTTTAATTACATGTGTTTTATTGGATTTTTGCGACCGCTTTCATATGCACATGGGCAACTAATTTAAAAATGGACAAATTCGTAAATCAGTTTTATATTATTGATCATTTTTGGCGCTCTAGTTCCTCGGAACTGAGTGCTTATCAATTTGCCCAAATGTCTGTAATTTTGGAATATTTCGATGAGAATGGTCTTAAACGATTTGGTTCGACTCACTGATCAAGAATCCGTGGTCGAAATTCATTCTGTCCGGCCGGCCGGATCGGCCGGCCGGACAGCACGATAACTCTCGAACGGAATGAGCTAGAGAGTTGAAATTTTCAGAGTAGGTTTGGGGGATGAATATCTCGGCTAAGTTCGTTATTGGGCAAAATCGGACAGATGGTTTCGGAGTAACAAAAAAAAAATTTTTTTTACGAAACAAATTCCAAATCAAATTTTTTTTAATAAGCAGTTTTATCATAAGAATCCATTCATATCATTTTCAACTCTAACAAGCTAATACTTTCGGAGATATGATTTTTTAAAATTTCAATGTAAATCGTATTTCACAGATTGATATAATTATTATTCTATGTATGAATTCTCATAATTTCAACTTGACAGAAGGGAATATTGTAACTTCAAAAATATTGGGGTTGAAATACTCGTATTTTAGCGATGCAACGGGGACCTCACCCGAAAATGTTTGAAAATATTACGTAAATATTGAAAGCATAATTCTGTAGTTTGGTGAACGTAGATCAGGAAATTTTTGATCGATTACAAGGTAATTTTAAATTATTACTTATCTTCTTTCATATTTGTTTTATGGAATACCTACTATTTGTAGGTACTTTAAACCTGTTTTGGGCAATTGTCATACGAAACTTGTTTTTTTGGCGCTCTAGTTCCTCGGAACAGTGTGCTTATCAATTTGCCCAAGTGTCTGTAACTTTGAAATTTTTGGCTGAAAATGGTCTCAAACGATTTGGTTCGACTCACTGATCAAGAATCCGAGTGCGAAATCGATTCTGTCCGGCCGGCCGACCGGCCGTAGGCACGATAACTCTCGAACGAAAGGAGTTAGCGGATTGAAAATTGCAAGGTGGTTTTGGAGCGTACATATCTCGGACAAGTTCGTTATTGGGCAAAATTGGCCAGATTTAATTCGATTTCTTCCATGGTGCAGTTCTCATTCTCATGATTGCTCATTTAATCTTGATAAATAAACTATTATTTGAATTGAATTTCCTTTATGATGCAGCTCTATCATATGTATACATTGATATAATTCCCAACTCAGAGAAACCAATACTTTCGGAGATATAATTTGTCTGTTTGAACTAGAGCGCCATAAAGCTCCTGTCCACAGGGCTTGAACCCATTTTTTTTAATGTGAAATCGTGAATGGCCACGGAGCTATCTGTTAACAGGGACCCTCAAGTAGTAGGGTCCCAGAGATAGTCCAATCGTTCCTGTTGGGAAAGACGATACGGTACGTTCTGGTTGTAGGTAAGTCAGACCGCATGCTCATTATCCCGTTGGCCTGCAGAGAACCATGCATGAACCTGATCATCGTAGTGAAGTTCATTTCGATACTTACTTTCTTGATCATTTCGTTACTAGGAAGATTGGCTGATGAAATGTACCATATAAGAGAGGACCAGGCTTTCTGGTTTATAATACTCTCGTTACCTGTTCCTTTCCTAGATATTCTGAGAATGGCTTCATGGGCCATTGTCTCTATCACTAGTTGAAGTGATGTGAGATTTTTGATAATCTCAAGTGCCCTGGTAGGACAGGTTCCCATTGGTTCGGTGATACACACACAGGCCAGCCTTTGTACTTTGTCGAGGGTATTCCTCGTACTATTCTGGCTTGTTTTTGCGTACCAGACTACTGCCCCATACGTAATTATGGGTCTCACAATCATGACGTATACTCCATTCACTTTTATAAAGTCTCCCGGTTGGCCATGAAAATTTGACACATTTCACTATGTATATTTTGAAAATGTTAGGTTATAGTCATTTTCCTGTCAGATAACTTAGCAACGTTGTCCTCTCTACAAAGAAGTCGTAGTAATTACGTATTTTCACAATGTGAATTTACTTCGGAAAAATAATGAATTTGAGAAGATATTAAGTGAATTCAATAATTCTACAATCCAGGCGACTATAGGAGAAAATTTTTGCTCTGTTGTTACTGGAAATATTTCACGTATATAAACTGGTTGGAAGATTCAATTATGCTATTTTCTTGTATGGAAATCAAGAATCAAGTGTTGAAATTTTATTGAAAAATAATGGATAGATGAGTATAGTCCGTTACTTCGTGATAGTTCATTTGAGAAAAGAATAAAAGTACCTGAATAACCCGGCTGGAAAACATCTAAACGAACAGACGTACCTATGGAATTCCACACTTTTCTCAAGAAGAAATTAAAATACCTTGTTGCACAACTTGAAATACACCAGTTTCAAAATGTAGTAGTACTACGGAACCCGAGTCATTGTTATGCCTTAATAAAATATAATGAAACTGAGTAATTTCATTCCAGAGTTCAACATGTCAGAATGTCAGTCCTATTGCAGATTTTAATGTTAAAATTATGTTAAGTTTGAGACTTTTGAGAGTAGAAATTGGCAACGTCTCGGCGAATTGTTTTGACCTTGACGATATTTCAGCAGCGCCAACCTGCCTCTGCTTTAGTTGCAAAAACGTGATAGACCTAAATCATGGCCAACCGGGAGACTTTATAAAAGTGAAAGGAGTATTTATTATCGCAGTAGCTTAGGGTGGCAGCCCCAATTCCTACCGTCTATATACCGACACGCCATTGTTGCTTTGCTAGCAGTGATTTCAACATGCCTATTCCACAGAAGTTTACTATCTAGTGTTACCCCTAGATATTTAACTTCAGACTTCCATTCTATAATATCTCCGTTCAAAAAAGTGATTTCACAGCTGGAAGCTTCTTTCTCCGACTAAACAGAATCACTGTGGTCTTGTTCGAGTTTATGCTGAGCCCCACTGACAAGCACCACTGCTCGATAACTCTAAGGCCCTCCTGTAGTAAGTTACACAAAGGTGCCCTCGAATTTACCTCTGACCATTAGGACTATGTCATCGGCATAGACTATACGCCCGAAGCCGAGCTCCGTTAGCCTGTGGAGGAGCTCGTCCACTACTAGGTTCCACAGAAGGGGAGACGTTTACTCCCCCTTGAGGTGTCCCACGAGTGGCTTTGAGAGAAGTGGTCTTATTGCCCACCTGTGCTTCGGCTATCCTCGTCGATAACAGCTCATACATCCATTTTATAATGGTGTTATTCACCCCTCGCCTTTCAGGTGCATATTTAATAGCCACATGTGTTGTATTGTCAAAGCCCCCACATATATCCAGGCCAGGAATGTACACATTGCGATTTTTTTATTGTCCAGAGTTCTCTGGATATACAGAGCAGTCTCTGTAGATCGGCCCGCCCTGCAAGCGTGCTGACTTTTGTGAAGTGGAATGCTCTTCAGATTTTCCGTTCTTATGTAGTTGTCCACTACCTTCTCCATCGTTTTAAGTAGAAACGATGGGTCTGGAAGATCGGGGATCAGTCTCGTCCTTCCTCCCTATTTTTGGTATGAAGGTTACTTTTGGCCGGTACTTGACCCAAGGCTAAAGTGCTTCTCGTGATTCTCAGCAGATGGGGAAGAATCTCTTCCATACCTTTCTGCAGGAGTGCTGGAAATATCCCATCCACTCCTAATGACTTATACGGCTGTAAGGTGTTTATTGCCCATTCTAGCCGTTGTCTTGTGAACATAATCTTAGCAATATCCCAATCCTCCTTGCGGTTTACCGCCGGATAAGGTCTTTTGGACTGCTGCATTATCGACCCCATCTTGTGTTATCTCTGACGGTTGAGCATCGCGGGCAGCGAGTACAGTGGTAGAGAACGTCAACATTGGAATGTGGAATGGCATCAGGAGTCTTCTCTGATGAATCTCGATTCTCCTTGGGTGCACATGATGGCCGAAGAAGGGTTAGACGACGTCGGGGAAAAAGACGTGAACCTCAGTTTGATATTGAGCGTCATGTACACCGGACAGTAGGCGTTATGGTATGGGGTGCTATTGCACATGCAAGTAGATCACCTTTAGTCTTTATTCGAGGTAACATGACAGCGCTGCGTTACTTTCAAGAAATAGTGGAGCCATATGTTCTCCCTTACCTTAACCGGCTTGAGAATACAATATTTCAGCAAGATAATGCTCGACCTCATGTTGCCAGAGTTAAACTTTTTTGAATCTTTTGCAACGGCCGCCCAGATCCCCCGATCTTTCGTCCATAGAGCATGTTTGGGACATCATGGGTAGAAGGCTTGGAAATTTTACCCAGCCCCCACGGACTTTGGCGGCTCAGGTACATGAACTACAGGTAGCTTGGGATAGTATCCCTCAAGAAGAAATAGACCATCTTATTGCATCAATGCCAAGACGTGTTGGGGAGTGTGTAGGTAATCGCGGTGGGAAAACACATTATTAACAAATTTATTAAAAAACATTGTAAAACTTCGTTTTTTTCTTCAAATTTCAATCATTTACTCCTTGCTATACAATCTATGTTTTACCAAAAAAAAAAAAAAATATATTAAACAGCTCCTTCTGGGTGTTGCAGTTTCTTTGTCACTCAGTATATATCCATTCATTGATGTCGATTAAGAATGGGTTGAATAAACATTAATTTATTTTACAGGTTACAAGATCGGAATTAGATATTGCCCTATATATGTTACACCAGAGAGATGTGCGATGTGAAGAATTGACAGTAGAATTAACACAACTTTTAGAAGAAAGGGACACCCTTCAACTTCGATTATCTAACGCTCTGAGGGAAAAAGAAGAATATAAGAGAGTTATGAGTGATGACGGAAAAATTTTGGACATTCCAATAAGCCCCAAAAGCTCGCCATCCAAAGGTGCAATACCCAAGGGAAAAGTGTCTGATATTGTTCTTAGTGCTAGTGGAGCAGAAATAGCAACAGAAGCACAAGAAACATCTATGAATGTATCAGAAAATCAACTTGAAAATAAGTAAGACCTTAAACTATAGTCTTTGGCGCCCGTGTTCACGTTGGCTAATTTGAATTGAATGATGAGTGTTTGAAGCTGAGTGGATAGAGTGAGCCGAAGATGTACCCAGAGAGTAGTAGACACCATTCACTATCGGGTCAAAAATTAATAGAGCTGTGCCTAAGCTGGCGTAAGGATTAGAGTAACAAAGTTGACAAGAACCAAACCTACTCTTCTTAGTCGCACAAGCTCTTAGAAGCTTCTGAGGGATTTCCTTGGGGAAGAGGTAGGAGAGTCAGTATAATCGTAATCATTTCTACTGAAATCTACTTAAATTCAGTAGCTATACTATTAATAAAAGTTATTATTTCGATAGAAATGAAATGATAATAAGTCTTTTTGTCTGTACATACTTTTCATCTAATTATCGAGTTTTCATTCGATCTGATCAGTATTTTTTACGCTAAAAAGCATTGTTGTGGAGTCAATCTGCTTTGTCGCGCTTTGCCATAGACATGATTATGATTATACTGACCCTCCTAGGTATTCCCCAAGGAGATCCCTCAGAAGCTCCTAGGAGCTTGTGCGACTAAGGAGAGTCAGTTGTGTTCTTTTTCAACGTTGTTACTGTATCCTTACGCTAACTTAGGCACTGCACTGTTAATTTTTGACCCGACAGTGAATGGTGTCCACTACCCTATGGGTAGATCTGGCTCGTCATATCCACTGAGCTTTAAACACTCGTCATTCAATTCAAATTAGCCAACGTGTACAAGCGCGCCAAAGAGTACTGACTGAACGTCAGTGCTTTTTATTTTATTAATATTGAATCTACTAGATTTCCGATGTAATTTGATATATTTATATCACGAAGTTCGATATAAACAAATATATTCTTCATTCAGGTTATCGGAACTTAAAAATATTGGGTACAAGAGAGACAAAACTTTATTGGATGAACAGCAACAACGGAGGTTACAACAGTTGTCTATCATGCAACAGCATATTGATGAAGCCTCCAAGTTACCACCAGAAGCAGCTGCGCGTTTGGTGGATGCTAACTATACTTTGTGTAAGTCCAGGTTAATATTGAAATTATATTAATTTCTTTAAAACAAATGTACTTTCAGCCCGTGATGTACAGAGTCCTTCCAAAGTCCTCCTGAACTGGTTATGGGGGCGAAGCACTCCAAAAGTAAATGATTTATAAAGTAGTATAATTTGTGCCTCTTAACTTTTATAATTGTGATTGAGTGAAAATGTGTGAGTGGAACAATATCTAGATAAGTTATTAAAAACTTTGTATAAACTTTTACTGTCTTCTTTAAAATTGTAATATAAGAGCATTTATCTTTTGAAAATGTTTATGTTGATGGATATAATTTTCAATTAAATGTTTCGTTTTATTTGGATCCTCACTCCTTATGTCTTGAAAAGAGAAGTTATTGATATGTGTAATATAGTGGCATACGGTGAACTTTGAAAGGAGGGAAACAATTTTTAAAATCTCACCTATCTACAGTGTATAATTCCAGCGGATTTGTGGAAAGCGGTGGACACTGGCTCGGAAACAGCTCCACTGGATGTACGTGATGGTGGCGAGACCTCAAATCACTTATAGAAGCATTGCTTGGTGGGAGAGCACAGTAAACGTACAGTTGCAGGTCTAGCTCGCAAAAATTCAGAGATATGCGTGCTTGATTGTGACTGGGGCTTTTCGCTCCAACCTCACCGCAGCCATGGATTGCTGTGAGTGATCATGACCAGATATTGTCCAGATGGTGACATACAGATCTCTGCATGTGGCTCGCAATGAGCCTTATACGATCGGATACGTACCTACACAGAGTGGCCCTACGGTGCTCTGGCAGAGACGATTGGACCATCTCTGGGACCCCACTACTACTAGGCCTTGTTGGTTCGTAAATGGCTCCACTGCCAACCAAAGAGTGAGAGCGGGATCAGCGGATGCAAAATTGCTGATGGTGAATCCATCAGCCTGGGTAGTTTTGCGACTGTTGATCACTGCACGAAGCTCATACTTATGAGGATGGGTTCGCAGAAAAATCAAGATCCGATAGCTGTCTTGAAGGCCTTGACTTCATACAACTGCTAAACTGGGAGAGCGATGGGTTCCGTGCTTAGAGGGTAATGAGGTGGCGGCACGAGGGGCTTCCACGCGGCTCATTGGAACTGAACCGGCCGGTGGCATCTCTCTCATGGCAGCAGGGTGGAAAAATTGGAGCAGCATACCTGGTCACAGACATGCTCGCTCAACAATGATTGGCCCATCAGCTGAAAGAGCCAGACAATGGCTCAAATTCCCCAGGTTAGACCGGAGAATCTTAACAGCTGTAGGCTGTAGTGCATACACGGGACACTGTAGCCTCAGAAAACACCTAAGTACGCTGGGGTTAACGGAGGACTCTGAGGGCCGGTTTCTCAATTGCGAGTCAACTCGAGGTTGCGGGTAACCCGAGTGTTACGCGTTCATGAATATCGCTAAATACATGCGTAACTTCGAACCCCGAGTTAACACGCAATTGAGAAACCGGCCCTGAGTGCAGACTATGCCTGGAGGACGACGAGTCTATCGAACATATCATGTGTGACAGCCCTGTTGTGGCCAGGATTATAAGGAATTAAGAGTCCGCAAACTGAGACTGAGGGACTGGACAAGTTCTCACCCACCAAACTCATCTCCCTTGTCAAAAGGCTAGACCTGGTGATTCTTAACGGAGATTGAATGCTTTGTGAATACGGCGGATGATTTGTCAAAGTTTGAACAAGAGCGCCAAAGCTCCTGTCCACAGGGCTAGATCCAATTTTGTAGAAGGGAGAGTACATCTGCGGGGCAAGACACAGTGGGCTGCATACACCACCTGTCAAACATAACTACTCCCTACTCCACAGTCCACACTCTTTGGTTGCTTATGTTTCTATGGTATATGTTTGTTTACTTATTTATCTGAACAGAATAACAGAAATATCTTGTGGTGTTAACAGTTTTCGTGGGGTTTTCACTTTCACTTCGTAAAAAACTTTTAATGACATTTTTGGTTGGATACTTTTTATTGTAGTGCAGTGATTTCGTGAGAGAAAATGTCAAGATACTGTGTTGTTTGTAAAACACGCGAACGCGAAAGTCAACAAACATTCCACCGGTAAGCAAACAGCGGGGTCGAAAGTAGAATCCAAACATAACTATTCTTCGAATAGAATATTGGGGGTGGCACATTAATAATGAATAATTCATACACAGGTTCCCTACTGACAAAAATAGGTTTCATATATGGTGCGAATTTCTCAAATTGGATCCCTTGAGCTTGAAGAAACATTCTTGTATATGTTCTGCTCACTTTTCCACCTCTGAGATAATTATAAGGCCGCAAGGAAGAAGATGTTTGAGAGCTGATGCCATTCCTAATTTACAAGCAGTTGAGAGGTAATTTAAATATCCGATAAATTTCATTTCACCCTGAAAATATTTTTTGAGCATGAAAAACTGCAAAATGGGAAAGTCAGAGACAAGCTGCATCAGTATGACTAATGAATGTTTTTTTTTTTTAATATCCTGAAGTTGGGCGTGAATTTCTGCATGTTAAACTCAGATCGATAAAAATACTTATTGATTTAATATGGTTAGAGCTTTGGAAAATAATTGTATGTAGTTCTAAAATGTATTTTCAATAGAATTGAAATAGTATTGTTTTTTCTTTCAGATCTCTTGCGTCAACCACAACTTCAGCTCCTGAAACTAATGATACTTTGAAAAACAAGAGGTAGAATCCATTTAGGTAACCTGTAAAATTCACTCCGAGCAATGTTTTTTTTTCAGTTCTCCAACATCATCAACAACTTCTCCAGCTCCTAAAATGTTTGATGCTGTAAAAAATGTAGATGTTGATATTCTTAAAAAGAGGTAGGTAATCCCACAATTCTTATCATCTGTAATTTGCAAAATTCTGAATTGAAGGAATAAAACTGAATGAGTTTACATTAAGTGTTGTGTAAAATAGGATGTTTCTGCTGTTTTGAATGTAAGCCTGGTTGATTTGATTCAATCAGAAAGTCACTAAGTTGCTGTAAATTTGCGGGAGTTGGTACATGAGATTGTATTTTCCTCCCAGAAGCATCTCAGGCATTCCCAATTGAGTTTAGGTCTATACTTAGAGCAGACCAATTTACTACTGGGATTTAAACCTCCACCAAATACTCACAACATGAAGTAGGGCATTATCATGCACCAGCATAAAACCATCTCCGATAAACGGTGCAAAAGGAACAATATGTGGCTTTAAAACTTCTGTACCTATCAGCTATCATGGCTCCCCTGTTCACTACAACCAAGTCTGTACGAGTTTCAAAACCTAAGCCACCTTACACCATAACGAACTGCCTCCATAACTTACTCTACGAGAAAAATGGTTTTGGAAGTAACGTTCACCAGTTCTTCGGTAAATTCTTACACGTCCATCCAGTGTTCTAAGACAAATCGTTGACTCTTCTGTGAATAGAATATTGCTCCATTCTTCGTTACACCCTTTTCATGTTCTCTAGCTAATCTAAGGCGTTCAACTCGAGACCAGTTGCAGGTCTTCTGGCACGCAGTCCAATATCAAAAAGCTGCCTTCTTATTGTTTTATCACTTACTTACTAGAACTTACCTTACGTCCTCTAATCTGATTTTCATTTGCACAGAGGTAACTATTCTGTCTGACATCTTGAAACTCGTAACACTCTGGCCGCATAATACTGTAACCTACCATCAGAGCCGGATTAACCTTTAGGCATAGTAGGCGACTACCTAGGGGCCCTGCAACAGCTATGGGCCCCGTGCACGTACCAAACAAAATTGAATGTGATTCATACAGTGAAAATTTAACCGGCACTATTGTTTTGTTCTCGACGTTTGACCTGTTGATGAAATATTCCGTATTTAATCAAACCCCAGAGCTATCTAGTAGAGAGAGAGAGAGAGAGAAATCAACTTTATTGATTATGAATCAAATGGCTATCGACCTGAGTCTTCCAGCCGACTCTTTCTAGTATCGAGTAGTAGAACTAATAATATAAATGCGTAATGTACAGTACTGCATGAGAATGTTTCAAAAAGCATTTTCTGTATTGGCGATTTAGGAATTTTATGATAGTGAATAATTTTAATTCAAGAAGTTTTATTCTGTTTTTCACAACTCTTGAATTTGGAAATAGAAGTGCTGATTTTATACTTAACTCGGAACACAGCGGGTGAGAGATCAGCTAAGAGAATACTAGGCTTCTTTCACATTATGGGAATGCCCAATTCATGGATAGTGAATTCGTTGCATAGGGATTTGAAGGGTTTCAATTTAGAATTTTTAATGCCTCGATTTGCAACTTATTGTGAGTGAAGGTAAATTCATTTTAAAGTTTCACTTTCTTTCCGTGTTTCGAAATCTACGAATTAGGATAAAAGCGCAGCTTTTTTTGAAGATTGCCACTGCCTTTATAGAAAGAGACTGCGAGGTACTGAATTTAAGTTACCGCTGCGCTGCGACTACACGTATTCCTAGATCATCTCCTACAAACCTATTCATTAAAAACGTTTCAGTCAGCCCAAACATTTGCTATAAAATCCTGAGAAGTTAAGAATCAGCCATATGATACTGCTGATTTGTATTAGGTATGTATATTACTATCCACTTATCAACTTGAAAAAATATCCTCGGGGAAGACCTAGGAGAGTCAGCATAATCGTAATCGCGCTTTAGCAAGCGCGCCAATACAGCTTGACTTCACTGATCTAACGTGGGGTCAATCTCCTTTGGCGCGCTTGCTTATGACATTATTATGATTACACTGACTGCCCTTGGTCTTCCCCAAGGAGACCCATCAGAAGCTCCTAGGGGCTTGTGCGAGTTAGAATAGTCAGTTTTGTTCCATGTACGGTTTGTTACTGTAGCCTTACGCTAGCTTCGGCACAGCTCTGTTAAGATCTCCAGTTCGCTCTATCCACTGAGCTTGAAGCACTCGTCATTCAATTCAAATTGATCAACGTGAAGAAGCGCGCCAAAGAGTACTGATTTTTTTATTTCCTCATTTTATGAGGTTAACAAAATGTAAAAATGAATTGTTAGAGTATTACCATCATTTTCATATGAATTGTCCAAAGGTTAGAAATAAAGTTTATTATGCTATTCTGTAGACAAATTGTTCTTGATTGATTGTTTCGTTCATTTCAGTGCTCCATATCCAGATCATCAAGGGAAATTAGAAAACGTTGAGGTGAAGATTGAAGATGTGGATATTGCTGAACAATTCATTGATGAAAATGGCGTTCATGACAGGACAGAATATATTGTTAAAAGTGAATATGATTATTTGGGAGTTTTATCACGACAGATCGATAAGGAGAAATTGCATTCTCCTACATTGGGAGAAAACCATCAACAAGAAGCTTGCAGTTCTGACATTTGTGACCATAGTCTAGGTATTAAAGAGACCATGAAAGGAAATCCCAGATATTTGGAACAGAGGCAACACAAATGTGAATTTTGTGATTTTGCAGTTAATCAGAAACATAAACTCAAGATACATATAGAATCTATTAACTCGAATATAAGAAAACACAAATGTGAATTTTGTGATTTTGCTTCTAATCAGAAACATAACTTCGAAAGACATATAGAATCTATTCACTTGAATATAAGAAAATACAAGTGTCATATATGTGATTACTCGGCAAAGCTGAAAAGGAGCCTCAAACTTCATGTAGATTCTATTCATTTAAATTTGAAGAAATATAAATGTCAGTCTTGTGAATATTCAACAGGTTACCAAGTTAGTCTCAAAAGGCATATAGAATCAGTTCATTTGAATTTGAAACAACATAAATGTAACTTATGTGATTATGCTGCAAATCAGAAAAGAGAACTCAAATTTCATATAGATTCTGTTCATTCCAACATAAAAGAGTACCAATGTCACTTATGCGACTATTCCACACATAGAAAAAAAGATCTGAAATGTCATATAGATGCAGTTCATTTGAAATTGAAGAGACATAAATGTCAGTTTTGTGAACATTCAACACATCACAAACTTAACCTCAAAACGCATATAGAATCAGTTCATTTGAATTTGAAGCAACATAAATGTAACTTATGCGATCATGCTTCAAACTTCAGAAACGCTCTCAAGAAACATATTGAATCTATTCACTCTAATATAAAAAAACACAAGTGTCACTTATGTAATTACTCTGCAAAGCTGAAACCTTACCTCAAAAGGCATATAGATTCTGTTCATTCCAAAATAAAAGAGTACCAATGTCACTTCTGCGACTATTCCACACATAGAAAAAATTATCTGAAAACTCATATAGATGCAGTTCATTTGAATTCAAATCAACATAAGTGACATTCATGATAATAATAATAATGTAGGTATAATGTAAATGTAATGTTGTAAATAATATATATAAGATTAGTTTTACTGGCGCATATGAGGTTTACCGACTTTCGTACCGATAATTCAGACATAATTCTGGATTCTATTCCCGTCTGAGAAAAACCAAAGCATCCCCATCCTCTAAGACCATTAAGCCATCTAGAGTCACAGAATAATTTTTCGGAACAAGAAATCGCTAAGAAATTATTAATGTTAGTTGTCTCATAAATTTAGGAGCAACACTAACCTTGCTTCGTGGGAGAGTCAATTTCGTGGAACTACAGTACAGCTTCAGGTATCGTTCTCATGGAACCCCATTGCGGAGTATCGGGTGTCGAATTTGATTGGAGGTCGAATTGGCTTAGTCGAACGCGATTGTGGTCAGTACGGGGGTTCATCAGTGGCGGATTACCCGGTACGCTTAAGCGTAGGCCCCAGAGACAGGGGTCTCCGATCCGAACTTGTCAAAACCTAGACCTAGAGCAAAATCCAGCTGTTAGTAATAAAAAAATACCATCAAAGGCTCCGCATAGTTTTTTCATCCTAATTAGGGGCTGTCTGCCTGTAATAAATTCCGGCAACGCAGTACCGATTGGTACTGGCCGCGATACTGTCTGTATCGCGGGCGTAACTGGTTTCTTCATTAATTCCTATTTAAAAAAACTCCATATTTTCAATTTTTCGTCATTTTCTCATAAATAGTTCTTCTAAGGTATAAAGTGATCTGAAAAAACTCATGATAATTTGAGCTTGCCATTTCATTTTTGAGGTCAAATACAGGGTGTTACATTTAAAAAAAATGTAACTATAATAATTTTAAATTGTGCTCTTGAACATCCTACACATATCACAAAATTTTTTTTTCCAAATTATCTTCATTTACTCCCTCAAACCGAGATCCGCGTCTGTGGTGGGCCACCCGGTATAGTCACTGTAATTTCGACTATCGTTGAATAGGTAGGTCATTATTTTCAACGAGTGATAAGTTAGGTACTGGAAATGAGAATTGAAGGTCTAATAATTTGTTGATATATAACTCTATTAACACCAGTGGAATGATTTCTTCCAATATAGAAGAGTTAACTTCTAATTTGATTGAATAATGTTTACATATGAATTTAACAGTTTTCTATTCAAGTTTCAGTATAGGGTGAAGTTGAGAATTGATACCAGGTACCGCTTTTAGTTTTTGTGATACGATTCTCATGAAAATTCACAAGAACCTTGGAGTCGCAATTCCACACCTAATATATCAGATTTGAACTTTAACGGATATGTAGTTTTGAGAATATTGCGACACTTAAATTTCAAATGGGTATATCACCGGTACCATGGGTGCATTTTGACATCGAACCTACCCTACAAATTTTGGGTGTCCAAGTTGTTTATCTCGAATGAGTCGGAGGTATCATGTATACGGACATATATAACTGAATTTTATTCCGTATTCTTGATCAGTAATATATATTCTTTTGAACTTCGACGAGCATTACATTTCTCTATCTAACAATAAATAAGCATGTGTATGAAAAAAATATCACCAAAAAACATAATATCATATTATATATAGTCCTCATAATTCTACGATAGCTGATGAAATGAAATTGACTCTCTCTTATAGGAAAACAAGATGACATAAGTACGAGTATGAACACAGATCATATAATAATTCATAGATACATCAATAATTATAGCATTCTGTGAAAACATAGAAGTACGAATTATTATTGAAAATTTAAAAAATCATATCTCCGAAAGTATTAGCTTGTTAGAGTTGAAAATTATATCAATAGATTCTTATGATGAAACTACATATTAAAAAAATTCAATTCGAAATTTGTAATGTAAAAAAACTTTTTTTTTCGTTACTCCGAAACTGTCAGGCCGATTTTTCCAATAACGAACTTAACCGAGATATGTTTATCTCCCAAACCTACTCTAAAAATTTCAACTGCCTAGCTCATTCTGTTCGAGTTATTGTAGGAACAAAATTTAAAAATTGCAGAAATTTCTTTTACACTTTAAGGCAATCCGATAAATACAACTCTTCGCATGCATATAAAGGTCATGATTCTACAATTTGATGCTAAATTTCAGATAGATCGAGTGATCGGTTCTGGAAATATTCATAAAAAATGTTTTGACTAAAGACGGCCATAACTCCGAAACCGTTTGGTGGATTTCGCCCCTTGACCGAGATATTTACGCTCTCAACCTACCCTGCAAATTTCAATCCTATATAACTCCTTTCGTTTCAGAGTTATCGAGCCTACGGCCGGCCGGACATAATCGACTTCGTTCACGGATTCTTGATCGGTGAGTCGAACCAAATCGTTTAAGACCATTTTCATCCAAAAATTCGAAAATTACAGACATTTGGGCACTCTGTTCCGAGGACATTTAGGGAAAAAACCTCAGCAAGAAAATCCTATCTCCCCGTTAGAGTTGTGATTCATTAAAATTGAAATAGGCTGAAAAATTAAATATTGAGGGGCATCTTTCTTTATTATCCCTTCATTTTCATTCGCTTCTTCCTCCAACAAGCAGAGAGGTGTTTGTCCAAGGTATCCGAAACTGAATCTAGAAAAGGAAAAGACAAAAGGAGAAAACGAACACATTAAAAATGGAATATTCCATGTTTTATTAAATAGATTTCAAATTCGCTACCCTTTCTGAAAAAAATTCAGAAACGTTATGAATTGCTCTAAAACCATCCCCCGGAATCTATTATGGAACAAATATTAACTAAATGATCTGTGGTTTACTCTGCTCTCAACTGGAGTTCCAAGACCAAATTTCTTGAATGCGGTACTGTACTGCGCTAGTTGGCTTTCCAATTATCCATAGGCATCTTTATATACAGGGTGTCCCAAAAATACCACGCGAAAGTGACACTGGAGATAGATTGGCATGACCTCAGTAAAAGTCCGCTGGTTTTCGAGATATCACCACTTTTGTGTATTTTTTAAAAATCTCCAGTTTTCATGGTATATCGATACGGAGCTCGTGTCTAATTAAATCGAGGTCGCTGATCACGAATATGCAATTAGTTTTTCCCT
Source organism: Halyzia sedecimguttata (assembly GCA_937662695.2). NCBI lineage: Eukaryota > Metazoa > Arthropoda > Insecta > Coleoptera > Coccinellidae > Halyzia > Halyzia sedecimguttata. The sequence goes on along the minus strand of OW569415.2, from coordinate 89,567,411 downwards.
AAGTGGCGTACTTTATGAAAATTATCACTTAGAGTGAAAAAATGGACGGAAATAGGTCAATTTTGGAAGTTCACACCGCCCAAAAAAATCGGAGTAAGGTGTTGTTGATTTTTGTCGTCATATATGGATCCTTTATCTACTGAATAATCCAAACAGATAATGTCCAGGCCGTACTATTCGGAAATTATGATTTTTTTCCCAAGGGTCTGTTTTTCGGAAAACTCATTTCGCGGTATTTCCGCGGAAAATTCTCTAATGAAAAATCCGATCATATATTCGTAATCTACGGCCCCGAATTAGTAAATGACGTAATTTGCATCGAAATCGGATACCGGTCGAATTTTGGATATTTTTTAATACATATGCCTTAAAAAAATCCCATTTTTCGAGAAAAATTTTTTGACGCAAAACTATGAAACGGGTACTTATTCTTATAGATTCGGGGCCGTAGATTCCGAATCTACCATCAGATATTTATTACAAAAATTTTCCGAGGAAATATCGCGGAAAGAATTTTCCGAAAAATAGACCCTCGGGAAAAAAATCATAATTTCCGAAGCGTACGACCTGGACATTTATTGTTCGGATGATTCGATAGATAAAGGATCCAAATATGACGTTAAAAATCAGCAACACCCTACTCCGATTTTTTTGGGCGGTGGAAAGTTCCAAAATTGACCTATTTTCGTCAATTTTTTCACTTTAAGTGTAAATTTTCCCAAAGTACGCCACTTAGGGAAAAACTAATTACAAATTCGTGATCAGCGACCTCGATTTAATTAGACACGAGCTCCGTATCGATATACCATGAAAAAAAATTTTTGGGTCGGCACTTAAAAATATTTTTGACCCGGAATCGGAGGAAAATTCTTCTTTCCCGTCCCAAATCTATGATTTTCACATCTCAATACCTAAATTTTCCCCGATTATTGGTCGGTGGACGACGTTTAGATTTATGTATCTATTTTTTGCGCGTATGTTCTGGGGAACATCGCGTTATAGTTTTGCCCAAATGTCTGTAACTTTCGAATTTTTTGACGAAAATGGTCTCAAACGATTAAGTTCGACTCCCCAATGAAGAATTCAAGGTCAAATTTGATTCTGTCCGTCCGGCCGTCCGGCCGTCCGGCCGTTGCCACGATAACTTGAGAACTAGAAGAGCTAGCAACTTGAAATTTTCAGGGTAGGTGGCGCATCTCAATACGACGGACAAGTTCGTTAATGGGCATAATCGGCCCAGTGGTTTCCGAGTAATAATTTTGTTTTCAACCAATATAAATCCGATCGAATTGAAACTTGGTGGGTAGTTGTAGAATATGATCTTAAGCACGTTTGTGGAATTTTGTGCGAATCGTATGGCTAGAAAATTTTTAAAAAATTATTAAAAAATATTTTTGTTGTCACGATAACTTGAGAAGGGAATGAGATAGCGGCTTGAAATTTTCAGGTTAGGATGAACACCAGAACGCGACATTTCAGTTTGATTATGAGCCTAATCGGCCAAACGGTTTCAGAGTTATAGCCATCTGAAATTTTCTGAAATTTCGTGGTTTTTGTTCCTCATTAACTCAAAAAGTACTGAACCGATTGAATTCAAACATGGTCATTAGTTGTAGAATGCCAACGCGGAAATGTTTGCAAAATTTGGTGAGGATAGCATTTGTAGAAAATTTTTAATAAATCATTGAAAATAAAAAAAAAAAATTCTATATATCAGTAACTATTCGTTTGAAATTGCTGAAATTTTGCAAGAGTCTTCATAACCTAACTCTACTGCCAAGTTTCAAGTTTTAATACGATCGGTTAAATATTGTTGGAGATTCGAGCATTCTTGTGCGAGTTCAGTAGATGGGTGACCGTTGCCTCGATAACTTTCGAACGAAAGGAGATAGGGACTTGCAATTTTCAGGGTAGATTGCGTATCCGAAAGAGAGTGTTGAGTTCGTTTTTGGGCATAATCGGTCTAACGGTTTCCGAGTTATACCCACCTGGAATATTATTTCCTTGATAACTCAAAAAATAAATATTCGATCGAATTGGTGCTTGGTAACTAGTAGTAGAAAATCAACATAAAGACGTGTTTAAAATTTTGTAAGAATCGTATCCCTAGAAAATTTGAAAAAAATTACGAAAAAAAAAATTTCAAGAACCGTACCCCTAAAAAATTTTTAAAAAGTCACGAAAAAAAAATTGGTTCAAGCACTGACGTGAAGTCAGAAGCTTTTGCGCGTATGTTCTATTGTCCATACTTCTGTATTGGACACCCTTAATCGAATTTACCATGGTAAATTATGTTGTCCATTCTCCTGTATTGGACACTTAATTCGAATTTACCATGGTAAATTCGAATTGAGAGTGTCCAATACAGGAGAATGGACAACATAATTTACCATGGTAAATTCGATTAAGGGTGTCCAATACAGAAGTATGGACAATAGAACATACGCGCAAAAGCTTCTGACTTCACGTCAGTGCTTGAACCAATTTTTCTGTATCTCTATCCGTACCATATTAGGTAATGATCGAATCCGTCAAACGCCAAAAAGTTTTCTCTAGTATCCAACACACCCAAAAATTTACAATTTTCCGATTAGGTCGACGCAGCTTTGGCTATTCACTAAATCGGGTACGCAGAGATCACGAATCTGCAATTAGATTTTCCGTATCTCGATTAGTTTCGGAGCAATGACGAAAAAAGTCGCAATTTCTGGCTCTAACTCCGGAAAATGGACTAATCAGTCGGATTTTTCGCCATATTACCAAAATTAATCGAGATACGGAAAAACTAATTACAGATTCGGAATCTACGCCCTCGATTTAGTGAATAGCCAAAGCCGTGGCGATCTAATCGGAAAATTCTAGATTTTTGTATGGGTTAGAATCTAGACAAAGGACTCACAGCTCTGGCAATGTGTTAGTTGTTGTATGCATTTTATCAATATTTCACAGGAAATAGGTCATAAATACTTCTACAAGGGTTGAAGTATTACAAGATATTTTACTTGCAATTATCTTTTCGTGGAAAATATTAATTTCAAGGGTGAGACCACCCATGCAAAAATAAACCAGTTAACCCAAAACATTTAAGTTTTACAAGCGAGCTGCTTTGTTTAGAAATACAAATGAGCGCTTCCTAACATGTGAAGTCATGGGACGCAACAGTGGTGATATCTCGAAAACCAGCGGTCTTTTACTGAAGTCATGTTGATGCTATCTGATAGACATAATGCCAATCTATCTCCAGTGTCACTTTCGCGTGGTATTTTTGGGACATCCTGTATATGCTTTATATATATCCCTTGTCTATGATATATGCTTTATTTACTTTATAACAAAATCTCCTAACATTTCAAACCTAACCTATACTTTCCAGTCTTGAAAAGCGGTAAATTAAATTCATAATTTCATTTTGTTGTTAATTCAACCTTCAACCTGTTCAATGAAATCGACACTTGCTGAAAAGCGGGTTGCTCCGTTGCATCATGTAACTGGTACTTGAATTGAAAGGTTTTCGACCTCCTCCTATCTATCTTGACATTCTTGACTTGATCCTGAATTTGTATTCACAACTGGAAAGATAATTCTTATCTCTCTTTCGGATATAAAGAAGTAGGTTCATTTTTCTGCATGTATTAACGAAATATCATTATATAATTCAGTTATTTAAAAAATCCGATAATATTCCATTTGGAACATAAATTAATCATTTAATATTTAAGGTACCTACTCAAAAATGCGTTTGATTATCTTGGATCATGCTGGTGCAGTAGGAGAATGGGCTGCTAAATATGTTATGAAACGAATCAATGATTTCAAACCTGGGCCCAATAAATATTTTGTACTTGGTTTACCTACAGGTATATTCCTTTGATTATATATTTTTTCAATTAAATTATTATGATATTTCCAGGGGGCACTCCACTGGGCATGTACAAGAAACTCATCGAGTTTGTTAAAGATGGAAAAGTTTCTTTCGAATATGTGAAAACTTTCAATATGGATGAATATGTCAGCTTGGAAAGAAACCATCCAGAAAGTTATCACTACTATATGTGGAACAATTTTTTCAAACACATAGACATCAAACCCGAAAACGTTCATATCTTAGATGGTAATGCAGACAATTTAACTATTGAATGTGAGAATTACGAGAAAAAAATTACAGAAGCCGGAGGAATAGAATTATTTATCGGAGGTAAGATATAATCCTTAAATTTAACTTAAATAGGGTAAATTCACGTTCATGTTTTTGGAAACGTTTGTCCTTTTTGTAGGCATTGGACCAGATGGACATATCGCTTTCAACGAACCAGGTTCTTCTCTTGTTTCTAGAACTAGAGTAAAGACTTTAGCTCAAGATACTCTAGAAGCAAATGCTAGGTTTTTCAATAATGACATGAATAAAGTGCCAAAACAAGCCCTCACTGTGGGTGTAGGTACAGTTATGGATGCGAAAGAGGTACTCAATTTTCATTTTGACCTCATTTGGCAGAGGGTACTGCAGTAGTCTAGTTCTATACATGTACCGCTCTAAAGCAATTTGTATACTATCATTAATTTTCAGGTGTTGATTTTGGTCACGGGAACTGCAAAATCTTTCGCTCTATATAAAGCTATAGAAGAGGGTGTCAATCATATGTGGACTGTTTCCGCCTTCCAGCAACATCGTAATACCATCATGGTATCCGATGAAGACGCAACTTTGGAACTGAAGGTTAAAACAGTTAAATATTTCAAGGTCAGTAACAAATATCCTTTATTACTAGTCATTTGATGTTTTGAAGAGTTACTCATGTCAATCAATGTACAGTGAACTCTTGATAAGTCGAACATCGATAAGTCGAACTCTTAGATAAGTCGAACACTTTTTCCGGTCCCAATTCATGGGTATCTAACCCTGTATACTTTCACCTCAATGAGTCGAACAGAGTTCTTGAGAGCAAAGAGTCTAGTAGATGAGTCGAACTGCTGGAAGGGTCCACAAGAGAACCTCCACCTCTATCAGTCGTACTCCTAACCATCATCTCCTCTATGAGTCGAACTGTTTGATCTAACGAATGAAACCGAAAAGAATTCGGTATGCAAACGAATCACCACATTTGGTAGCCATCATATATATTTTTCAATCGCTTAGTACATTGTTCAATTTATTTTTTATTTGTTTATTGAGCCGTCGTGCGCTGAGATCGTTTTAGTCATGGATACGCGAAAATGAAAATTGTATCAGTAGCAGATGAACTCGAACTCATTCGGGAAGTAGAGAAAGGAGAAGAAAGAAAAACCCTTATCGCTAACAAGTTTGGAATTCCTAAATCCCAATTTTTATCTATCATGAAAAATAAAATTAATATCTTCCTCAGAGTTAAAGGAAAATCAGTCCACCGGTACCGTCAGAAATTGCCTCGGCATTCAGATGTTCGCATCTTCCCTAGGCCACGAATTTACAGCGAGTAGTGGTTGGCTACGTAATTCCAAAAAAAGATACGGAATTTCTGGAAGAACCTCGTTAGGTGAAAGGTGAAAGTGCTAGGGTCAATGAAGACACTTGTCATCAACCCTTGTTTCCCATTAACTACTGTTGGTGTCGTGAATACGCGAGTTTTTCCCTCAATGAGTCGAACTCTCACCTCAATAACTCGAACGTTTGGTGAGACGAACCATAGATAAGTCGAACAGTTTTTTATGGTCCCTGGGAGTTCGACTTATCGAGAGTCCACTGTATTTGAATACATTTTTTTGCTTTATTGACATTGAAGCTCGACTTAATTCTTCCCTGAATGCTCAGTATTGAAGATATTACCTAGTTTCTGTTCCATATAACAGGCGAATCGTAGTTATTTTCTAAAGGATTATACCACTTATTTTGACAGATTCCTACGAGCATTACTGCACCTAGATTGTTTCTTTCAAATAAAATGTTTTGTAGATGGCTTCTCAAGATTACTTCAAAGATATTTGTTGTCACGAAGAAAAGAAAAAAGAATGAATTCAGTACTAAACTAACATTAGCAGTCTAAAAATTGTCAATATAGAATAAAGTTAGTTTTTTTGAGACTTTTATTTCTTCAATTGTTTCAGGGATTGAGTGCACTGCATAATCAACTTATTGGACAATACAATGTTTTAGATAAAAACTGATCTTATATATCTACTGAATATATTTTATATGCAATTTCAATAATTAAATTTAATTCATGGAATTCTCAAATAAAAAATCCAGAGACCTTGTACAAGGGAACAATGCTGTTCTGGGTAGGTTCCTGTTACTGTGTCCTTACAATCCTTATGCTACCCCTTCCAATTGTTTCACCCAACAGGGAAATGTGGATGATACTGTTCGACTAAAAATTAGTGTCCGACCGAAACTGGTATTTCAGCCGAAACCGAAACCGAAACCGAACTTTCGGCCAGGGTCTCAGTTTCGGCCGAAACCGAAACCGAAACCGAAACTTTATATTTCATACTGAAATCTACTGAATTTCTTACAATTTTATTCGCATATACATATAAATAGTTAAGGAGTGTTAAATAAAATAAAAAGAATTTTTTTTGAGATCTTTATTTATTATTTTGGTATTACCAAGTTATCAAAATAATCAGTCGAAGTCTACAGGGTGATTCCAAATCAGACGTGAACCTTAGAGGAGGTGTTAGTATGGATCATTTGCTGTGGTTTGAGCCATTTTTATTGAGGACCAAAAATCAACGGTTTCCGAGATATTTGAGTACTGATTCTACTGAAAAAGAATTAGTATGATTTGAATGGGGATATAAGAAGCAAATAGAGGAAAATAACGAATTCAATATTTTTTTGTTGCAACTAAGCTCGAAATTACATTAGAAAATGTATTCATAAATTATGTTCCACCATTCCATAGGCTAGCACGTTCCGTCTTTCTGATGTCTTCAGTTGTTATTTTCCGCCTGAAATTTACTCACGCTGTCTTTTAATACACATTCACTATTTTAAATGCCCAACATTCAAAAGGTTGCTTATAAAAAATCTGCTGAAATGAAACTAGTTAAGCAATCTAACGAAATCTTTTAGAGAATGAAGAAGGAATTTGGCAAGTTTTTAAAATAATTTTGTCATACAAATTGTGAAATTCGAAAGTTGCAGACAAATTGATATTAGAAATTGATTTTTCATTTATTCATATACCACATTTCAAATCATACTAATTCTTTTTCAACCTCTTATACAGCATAGTTTTGCTTTTTTCGTACATATCATATTCTTTTCAGATGAAAATAAACCAAAATTATCACCAAATTTGGTCAACGTAGAAAAAATTGACGAAATATGTACTATAAGTTCAGAAATCTTTTAAAAATCACCCGAACTCCAAAAACCGTTGATTTTCGGTTATTAATAAATATGGATAAAACAACAGCTAATGAGTCATACTCCAAGTTTCACGTCTTATTTGGAATCACCCTATGTAATCTAATTAATAATCATTAAGGTGAATTCTCAGTCATAACAAAGATAGATCACAATAACTCGTACGACAATTATGTATACCTACATATAACTCCTGGCCAAACGACCAGGATAATTCACGAACATTCGAGTTTCGGCCTGGCCGAAAGTTTCGGCCATTTTTGGCCGAAACCGAAACTAAGGCCGAAACTAGATTTCTTGGCCGAAACCGAAACCGAAACCGAACTTTCGGTCGGTCACTACTAAAAATACCATTCCTCACACCAGCCAGGTTACTGATAAAAATTTGTGATTTAATTGATTAGAAATAAAAATTTATGAAAATCAATAAATAATCAGGGTAGTCGAAAGTGATTATTAGCCTGCTATTTGATACAAACAATCGAATGCTACTCTCTAGTTTATTTTGTATAATGATAACCAAAACAAAGAGAGAAATCTTTGTTTTCAGATGATACATTACATGTATTTCTTTAGGTTGTGATACATCTCTTCTGATGTGGAGCCTTGTAGTGATGAGCTTTGAGCTACCACATTGTCATAATAGTGGTAGGCAAATTGAAGACATCTTGTTCAACTTAATGCAAGAGGCCCTCAGTATTATTTTGCAATGTTGCTCACAGTGGCGGATCAACCTAACTGGGGGCCCAAGCGCAAGTCAAATTTGGGGCCCTTACTTTGTAGGATATAACAGGTGTCCCAGTATACATGTTCCAATGGATTATCTCAGCCATTTCAAAAGATAAAGATTTGAAAATTTAATGGTTTTCAATTCGTTCATGGAACCTTCAACTGAGAAAAACAATAATTGAAAGTTACTTTCGGTTTGACCGGAAGTGACTCTGACTTTTTTATCTCAAATGACACCCTGTATATTTTTTGCAATTTTTTATTTCTACTTAAAATTACCTTTTCAACGATGTATCACACTTTGTATTTTTCATTTGATTTGATCGAGAAAACGTCAATTGAAATTTCAAATTGAAAGAATTGCAGTAGGCTACGATATTTTGTGTAATCTTGATTTTGCGGTGTAAAATCTGGAGATCTTGCAGGCCATCTTATCAGTCCATTTGAAGATAGATGGATCGGCACACACGGACCAATAAGATGGCCTGCAAGATCTCCAGATTTAACACCGCTGGATTTCTTCCTTTGGGGATATTTGAAAGATCGTGTGTACCAGACCCTATTGATTGAAGATCTAAAAAAACAAAATATGAGGTGTTGAGAAGTGTTACTTCGCGTGAACTAGTCGGCCGAGCTGAAAGATGTGTAGAAGTAGATGGTCAACCGTTTGGTGAAATTCATAGTTAATTCCAACATGAGGAATTTTTTTTTATTGATGACGATTATTAAGTTCAAAATCAAGATTACGCAAAATATCGTAGCCTACTGCAATTTGAAATTTCAATTGAAGTTTTCTCCATCAACTCAAATGTAAAATACAAAGTGTGATACATTGTTGGAAAGGTAATTTTGAGTAGAAATGATAAATTGCAAAACATATACAGGGTGTCCCAAAAATACCACGCGAAAGTGACACTGGAGATAGATTGGCATTAGGTCTATCAGATAGCATCAACATGACCTTAGTAAAAGTCCGCTGGTTTTCGAGATATCACCACTGTTGCGTCCCATGACTTCACATGTTGGGAAGCGCTCATTTGTATTTCTAAACAAAGCAGCTCGCTTGTAAAACTTAAATGTTTTGGGTTAACTGGTTTATTTTTGCATGGGTGGTCTCACCCTTGAAATTAATATTTTCCACGAAAAGATAATTGCAAGTAAGATATCTTGTAATACTTCAACCATTGTAGAAGTATTTATGACCTATTTCCTGTGAAATATTGATAAAATGCATACAACAACTAACACATTGCCAGAGCTGTGAGTCCTTTGTCTAGATTCTAACCCATACAAAAATCTAGAATTTTCCGATTAGATCGCCACGGCTTTGGCTATTCACTAAATCGAGGACGTAGGTTCCGAATCTGTAATTAGTTTTTCCGTATCTCGATTAATTTTGGTAATATGGCGAAAAATCCGACTGATTAGTCCATTTTCCGGAGGTAGAGTCAGAAATTGCGACATTTTTCGTCATTGCTCCGAAACTACTCGAGATACGGAAAATCTAATTACAGATTCGTGATCTGCGTGCCCGATTTAGTGAATAACCAAAGCTGCGTCGACCTAATCGGAAAATTGTAGATTTTTGTATGTGTTGGATAGAGAAAACTTTTTGGCGTTTCACGGATTCGCTCATTACCTAATATTTTCCGAACGGATAGAGATACAGAAAAAATAGATACATAAATCTAAACGTCGTCCACCGACCAATAATCGGGGAAAATTTGGTTATTGAGATGTGAAAAACATAGATTTGGGACGGGAAAGAAGAATTTTCCTCCGATTCCGGGTCAAAAATATTTCTAAGTGCCAACCCAAAAAATTTTTTTCATGGTATATCGATACGGAGCTCGTGTCTAATTAAATCGAGGTCGCTGATTACGAATATGTAATTAGTTTTTCCCTAAGTGACGTACTTTGGGAAAATTTTCACTTAAAGTGAAAAAATTGACGAAAATAGGTCAATTTTGGAACTTTCCACCGCCCAAAAAAATCGGAGTAGGGTGTTGCTGATTTTTTACGTCATATTTGGATCCTTTATCTATCGAATCATCCGAACAATAAATGTCCAGGTCGTACGCTTCGGAAATTATGATTTTTTTCCCGAGGGTCTATTTTCCGGAAAATTCTTTCCGCGATATTTCCTCGGAAAATTTTTGTAATAAATATCTGATGGTAGATTCGGAATCTACGGCCCCGAATCTATAAGAATAAGTACCCGTTTCATAGTTTTGCGTCAAAAAATTTTTCTCGAAAAATGGGATTTTTTTAAGGCTAATGTATTAAAAAATTGCCAAAATTCGACCGGTCTCCGATTTCGATGCAAATTACGTCATTTACTAATTCGGGGCCGTAGATTACGAATATATGATCGGATTTTTCATTAGAGAATTTTCCGCGGAAATACCGCGAAATGAGTTTTCCGAAAAACAGACCCTTGGGATAAAAATCATAATTTCCGAATAGTACGGCCTGGACATTTTCTGTTTGGATTATTCAGTAGATAAAGGATCCATATATGACGGCAAAAATCAACAACACCTTACTCCGATTTTTTTGGGCGGTGTGAACTTCCAAAATTGACCTATTTTCGTCCATTTTTTCACTCTAAGTGAAAATTTTCATAAAGTACGCCACTTAGGGAAAAACTAATTGCATATTCGTGATCAGCGACCTCGATTTAATTAGACACGAGCTCCGTATCGATATACCATGAAAAAAAAATACACAAAAGTGGTGATATCTCGAAAACCAGCGGACTTTTACTGAGGTCATGTTGATGCTATCTGATAGACCTAATGCCAATCTATCTCCAGTGTCACTTTCGCGTGGTATTTTTGGGACACCCTGTATATAGGGTGCTAGTTGAGATCAAAAGTCAGAGTCACTTCCGGTCGAACCGAAAGTGACTTTCAATTTTTGTTTTTCTGAGGGCCGGTTTCTCAATTGCGAGTTAACCCGAGGTTGCGGGTAACCCGAGTGTTACGCATTCATGAATATCGCTAATACATGGGTCAACTCGCATTTGAAAATTTTATAATTTTTTATTCGTTCAAGGACCCTTCAACTGAGGGTCGGTTTCTCAATTGCGAGTTAACTCGAGGTTGCGAGTTGACCCATGTATTAGCGATATTCATGAATGCGTAACACTCGGGTTACCCGCAACCTCGAGTTAACTCGCAATTGAGAAACCGACCCTCAGTTGAAGGGTCCTTGAACGAATAAAAAATTATAAAATTTTCAAATTTTTAGCTTTTGAAAAGGCCGAGATAATCCATTGGAAAATGTATACCGGGACACCCGGTATATAAATAATTTGCAAAGGCGTTTTTTTCAGCGAACTGAAAGAAAGGAGTGTTGCCGATGCCAGTGATTTATTCAAATGAAGGTCACCCCCATCTGAGACAATTATAATTTTTTAATTTTTCCCATTAACTAAATTAACTGTCGCATTCGGACGCATAACCTACCCTGAAAATTGCCATCGTTGTTATCTCTTACCGTTCGAAAGTTGTCGGGTAACGGTCACCCATCCAGACACTGAACTCGCCCAACGCTGCACGGTTTCCAATATACTGTTTCGATATCCCCACCAATAATATCCGATCGTCTTCAAATTTGGAACTTGGCTGTAGAATTAGGTTTTGAAGAATCTCGCAAAATATCAGCGATATCCGCGGATGGTTAGTTTCGGAGATTCAGAATATTTTTTAAAATTTGGCGAACTTATTTGTGTCGGCATTCTATAACTAGTTACCAAGTTTCAATCGATGGGATCTTTATTGTCTGAGTTATTGGGAAAACAAGATTTAAACTCCGAAACCGTTTTGCCGGTTATGCCCATAAACGAACTTAACCGTCATATTAGGATGTCCTGAAAATTTCAATTCCCTATCTCTTTCCGTTCGAAAGTTATCGTGGCAACGGACGGTCGGCCGAATAGAATCTTTTTTGGCCTAGAATTCTTCATTCGTGTCTAATGAGTCGAGATTTCACAATTCGCCCATATTTAAATTTATCCCCCTGGTACATATAATACCTATCGCAATAATCAGATAAAAACCGATTGCGATAAACAGATGTTCTCCTGTTGAAAACTATGAATTATACTATTGACATTCAAATGCCATAATTAGACTCAATCGAATATGTATGTGGTTTCGAAATTTCAAGCAAAATACTCGGACATTTTTTCTAATCATATACGACCCTGACTAAATTTTGGATAAGTTTTCTTGTCGGTATTTTTCAAGTAGCTACCGAGTTTCAATTCGATCAGATCAGTATTTTACGTGTTATTATTGGAAAAACAACCAAATTTTATTTCTGTTCCTAGTTATCCAATCAATACAAAACTTGGTATTCATATCTAGGTATAATATTCATATCTAGGTATATAGTAACTTAGTGCTGACCTTCATTTAGATCCAATAAAGTAGTTTCGGAAGAATTCAGAAAAAAATCTTTATTTTAAAATGGCTATAACTTGGAAACCACTTGGCGGATTTTGCCCTTTAACGAACTTAACCGAGATATTTATGTCCTAAACCTATCCTGACAATTTTAACTCTATAAATCATTCCGTTCGAGAGTCGAAAATTGTTTGAGGCCATATTCCATCAAATATACAGACATTTGGGCAAAACGAATGCTCGCTGGCACTCATTTTGAAGAACTGATTATTAAAATACTTCGTTTTTGATAATCCATTGTAGTTTGCCCAACAAAGTTTTTCACCTCAATATGGAATAAAAATAACTGATTGCTAGAATCAATTTATTCATAACAAAGTGTATCACATCTATACTTAATAATCATTAAGTAAACTACAAGATTATTTAGTCATTATTTATATTATGTATAAAGAGTAGATTTCAGGCATGATTAGAAACTCTGCTGTATATTATTATTAAATTACTTGACTATATATTATCAATATCATCTAAGAGCACAACATAGGTTAAAAATTCATCAAAAAAAAAATTATCACACAAACACCTAGTCATCGTTTAAAATCACAAAACAACAAATAAACCCAACAAGAAAAAAAATTCAAAATACATAATTCAACATCTTAAAGCATACATCACAAAGTAAGCTACACAAAGTAAGTCAGAAAAACCTGTTTCAAGGAAGAAATTTAACTGGAATGGCATAAATTCGACTATTTTGGTATTTAATGAATTATGTTGAGAAGCAAGGTGCTTGCATCCATGCTTTTGATATAATCACATTTCCAGAATATTAAATGAAAACAAGACAAACTAGCAACCATTGAAATTCTTGTTTACCAATCAGACAGTTTCATATGAAAATACAAAAAAATTTAATACTAAAATTTCAAATGGAGGTTGATTAACAATTCACACCAAATCATTTTAATGATGAAAATCTTTTGGAAAGATATAATGTAAGATCAGCTGGATCATACTTAGTTTGGCTTTGGAATAACAGCAGCTACTATATCGTAGTAGTATGGACTAAATACTGAACAGTTGTGAGAGACAACCTTCAATAACTGACCAACTAACTGTGTCAGTTCCTTCTGCAGAGACGAAAGTCCCGTAGGAACCTGCTGTGGTGCTGCTGTAGCGGACTGAATGATTTCGTGATAGAAGTCATGGATTCTTTGTCCTGTAATAAAATTATAACGTCATAAAGTAGTGGTAACTATAATTTTCATCTAAAATAATGCATCTGAATAATTTCGAAAGATTCTCAATTCTACTGGAAATCCAGTTGATCTCTAATCGTATTTTTGCGCGTATGTTCTGGGGAAAATCGCGTTATCATTTTGCCCAAATGTCTGTAACTTTCGAATTTTTTGACGAATATGCTCTCAAACGATTTAGTTCGACTCCCCAATGAAGAATTCGAGGTCAAATTTGATTCTGTCCCGCCGTTGCCACGATAACTTGAGAACGGAAAGAGCTAGCGACTTGAAATTTTCAGGGTAGGTGGCGCATCCCAATACGACGAACAAGTTCGTTAATGGGCATAATCGGCCCAATGATTTCCGAGTTATAATTTTGTTTTCAACCAATATAAACCCGATCGAATTGAAACTTGGTGAGTAGTTGTAGAATATAAACCTAAGTACGTTCGTGAAATTTTGTGCGAATCGTATGGCTAGAAAATTATTATAAAAAAATATTAAAAAATATTTTTGTTGTCACGATAACTTGAGAACGGAAAGAGATAGCGGCTTGAAGTTTTCAGGTTAGGATGTGCATCAGAACGCGACATTTCAGTTTGTCTATAAGCATAATCGGCCAAACGGTTTTAGAGTTATAGCCATCTGAAATTTGGTTACTTTTTTCTCCTCATTAACTCGAAAAATACAAAACCCATTGGATTCAAGCATGGTTATTAGTTGTAGAATGCCAACGCGAAATTCTTGCAAAATTTCGTGAGGATAGTATTTGTAGAAAATTTTTAAGAAATCATTGAAAATTGAAAAAAAAATTCGATATATCAGTAACTATTCGTCTGAAATTGCTGAAATTTTGCAAGAGCCTTTAGAACCTAACTATACTCCCAAGTTTCAACACGATCGGTTAAATATTGTTGGAGATTCGAGCAGCCTTGTGTGAGTTCAGTAGATGGGTGACCGTTGCCTCGATAACTTTCGAACAAAAGGAGATAGGGACTTGCAATTTTCAGGGTAGGTTGCGTATCCGAATGATAATAATCGGCATAATCGGTTTAACGGTTTCCGAGTTATACCCACCTGGAATATTATTTCCTCGATAACTCAAAAAATGAAGATTCGATCGAATTGAAGCTTGGTAACTATTAGTACAAAATCAACATAAAGACGTGTTTAAAATTTATTAATGTAATTGTTTATATAAATCAACAAGTCCAGAGCGTTCCTGCCAATCGGGTCCTTCATAAATGGCTTCGTAATCTTCGTATAATTAATATACTTATGCATATATTTCACAAGTCAAATAGACCCCAGGGGGTTCATTGATCTGCCGAGAAAGCAAGAGCAGAGGCGTTTCTGGCTTCTTGGCCTTCGTCAGTACTCTGTAGCTTTCCCAACAAATTCAACTAAACTGACCCGGGTTAAGCCTCTCAGAGCCGGCTTGGTCGATCATTTTAATCGCCCACGCCACCTATGAGACGAAACACGGAAATCAGCCTCTCCCCACCAGTGAATATTTGAAGCGTGAAATCATATGCCACCATTCACTCGATATTTAATCGAGAGCGAGTTCCGCAGAGCTCAGACAGTATCTTCCCAATGGCCATGAACGCTGTTTAGCGTTTTCAAAAATAATAATGAATGTTTTTTTCTTCATTATTATGTAATAATTATAATTACATAGTGTAATAAGGGTATTACAAAATTTCACACACGTCTTTATGTCGATATTATACAACTAGTTACCAAGCTTCAATTCGATCGCGTCTATATTTTTTGAGTTATCGAGAATATAATATTCCAGGTGGGTATAAGTTCGGAGTATCGGTCCGAAACCGTTGGACCGATTATGCCCAAAATCGAACTTAACCTTCCCATTCAGATGCGCAACCTACCCTGATTATTACAAGACCCAATCTCTTTTCGTTCGAAAGTTATCGAGGCAACGGTCACCCATCCAGCTACTGAACTCACACAAGGCTACTCGGATCTCCAATAATATAGATCCGATCGAGTTCAAACTTGAAACTTGTGTGTAGGCCCTCACAAAATTTCAGCGATGTCGGAGGAATAGTTTCTGATATATAGAAGTTTTTTCAATTATTTTTAAAAAATCTTCCAGTGATTCGATCCTCACAAAATTTCGCGTTGGCATTCTACAACTAATGATCGTGTTTGAATTGGATAGGTTTTGTATTTTTAGTTATTGAGGAAATAACCAAATTTCAGATAGGTATAACTCCATAACCGTTTGGCCGATTATGCCTATGAACAAATTCAATTTCAGAGTAGGTGTAGGAGATAAATATCTCGGTTAAGTTCGTCATTGGGCAGTTTCGGAGTAACGAAAAAAAAACTTTTCACATTACAAATTTCAAATTCAATTTTTTTTAAGATCCAGTTACACCATAAAAATCCGTTGATATCATTTTTTAACTCTAACAAGCTTGGAGATATGATTTTTCGAAATTTCAATAATTAATCGTATTTCTATGTTTTCACAGAATCCTGTAGTTAATTATTCTATCTATGAATTATTCTATGATCAGTGTTCTTGCATGTCATCTTATTTTCCTATGAAAGATAAATGTCAAAATTATCTCTGGTTCGTTCTTCTTGATATGAAATACACGTTCTGTTCTAGAAAACAAAGTATGATTGAATGCAAAATGACCAATCAAATAACCTCAGCTATCGTAGAATTATGAGGATGATTTGATATTATACTTTTAAGGTGATAATATAATGCCCGTGCATAATCCATATGATGATGGAAATATATTCTTTCGTAAGATACCTAATCAAATTGGGTTCAGAATATCTGCAGTAAAAACAAAACTGCAATATTGTCTAGGTTTTAATTGACATAATATAATTTTCAGAATAGATTTGAGCAATGAATATCTCTGATAAGTTCGTTATTGGGGAGAATCGGTCTGTTTGAATTCAATTTCTTTCATGATGCAGTTATATCGTAAGAATTCGTTTATATCATTCCCAGAGACCAATTTTCGGAGATATGATTTGTCGAAGTTTGAACGAGAGCGCCAAAGCTCCTGTCCACAGGGCTTGAACCAATTTTTTCAGTACTAATGAACAAATTCCATGCACCGATCACAAACCTAAAATTTCACCGGACTTCAACAGAATATAATAGGTTATGTTGTTCCTTCGCCATTGGTACTGCCTGATAAGTTCCGAAAATCAACAACAGTGATTACTGCCACTGAAAAGAGTTCCGAAATTGCTTGATATGACCAGTAACGCCAACAATATCAGACCACAAAGTTAGTGAGATTAGGATTAGGGCAATATTAAATCGCAACTGTATGCGAATATTCCATAAACAATAGACCACATTAGTTAGGTTAGGCGGGAAATTTTAATTACGATCCATTCGTGGATCCGAGCACTGAATTCCCCATGCATTTCTTATGGACCTAAAATTTACGCGAATTTCTCGCCTGTTTTTAGATACTTTGGCTAATTTCTTAAGGTTTATTTCGGTTGAAATAGATTCTGTGAACCTTTCTCAACCATCTAGAATCAAATTTTCATAACAAAATTGTATATTTCCAATATAATTAATAAATATAAAAGTGTTCACCAAATTTGATTGGCGTATGTCTTAGCTCACTCGAAATCAGTCAAAAATAATAACATAACCCTAAATCGGCCTTGTAATGACGCACAACAGAAGTCATCTACGACATACGGAAATCTTTCGAACTACACTGGTTTCAATTTTGATTTAAGAATAAATAGAAGTAGATTTTAAAGTGGAAATAACATGAAAACATGCACTAATGATAAAGGTACCCAATACATGTTGTCTCTGTACTAACATTCTCTTTTAAATAGGGTGGTTTCATCTCAAAGTTGAAATTCCTTGTTAAAAAATTTGAATATGGATCTCCCGCCAAATGAATGATTCTAACCTAACTAATGTGGTCTATTGATACACTCAAAGTCAAAATCCAGAATATTCAACCAGATTTATACGATAAAGTCAGCGATAAGAAGATGTACCGAATACGTACCACCAAGTAAACGGCGAGTTTCTGGATGTTGAAGGACATGTAAATATACAAATTAGCACTTACGTATCAGGGACTTGATGCGATGATCTGGTTTTGAAACATCTAAAATTTGTTGTTTTAGGGCGTTTTCTGTAGATTCGCTCAATTGAGAAAATTGATGTTTCTTCTGTTCATTTTTTATATCTTGAATAACCTGTTCGGCTACATTAGGTAGAAGATTGTTGCAATCCCTTAAAAAAGGAGTATTCATAACATGAAATTAACTGATTTTGTAACTTACTTCTCATCAGACATTGACTCTAAGAGTAAATAAATATGGTCCTTCAGAGACAATTTGAATGAAGTTATTGTTTGTAGATCCGGACCAGCATTTCCCAATGCAATTAGGAGAATTGTCCCCATGACAACAATTCGGTTTGTCTTCATTTGTAAGTCTTGCAATCTTGCCACGTCTAACATGAAAGTCTAAAAAATTGGTAAAAAAAAAGTTAAATATTTATAAGGAAAACAATCCAGAATATTAAACTGATATAATAACATGGTGATTATAAGTACAAGATAACATGAACATTCGATGAATAAATAAAAGAATTTAATTCCAAACCAGGTAATTTTACGCAAGGTTTTATTCTGAAAAACTACGATCCAAACATTCGAGTTTGACCACCTCATGTCCGAGTTAGGAGAATATCCTCTAGGTCTAGAGGCTTTATTACTGTGTCCATACGCCACCTACCGCACATGGGTAATGTTTTAACCCACGATGAATGGTTGTCGATACCGTTTGAATGGAACATTTCCTTCCTATCCAGATGAATTTTGAAATCAGGACTTTTCGCTTCTTAGTCCAATAATCTACTAGCGCTCATAACGGTTTGAGAATTTACAATTACCCGTTCGTACAAAGGGCGTTAAAGTAGTTTGGACAGATGTTAAATTCATAGAGATATTAGATTCTATTCTAATATTATATCTATGGTTAAATTTGAAGGCAGCTTAAGTTTGAAAAACATCAATTGTTTTCTGAGGTTAGTTTTCAGTTTTTATACTTAGCGATTTCCATTGACACGTTCGGAGTAGAAGTCATATTTTCGTTTTCATTGGACAGATGAGGACAAATCAGAGCAAATCTCTTTGCTCTCAGACCAATTATTTTCGCTCGCGTTTTAAAGCTCGAAACAGGGACAGAGCAATTCAAAATATTAGGTTAGGTTTACCTGTTTTGAAATCCTACTTTTTGCGCGTATGTTCTGGGGAACGTCGCGTTATCATTTTGCCCAAATGTCAATAATTTTCGAATTTTCGCATGTTCCCATGTCGGAAAACCATCAACATTATTTATTTTCAGCGCCAGAAGAACAGACTAAAAATGTTGTGACTCAAAAAGAATTACTTACAATAAACGATATATTGCATGGAATATCATTGCTGAATTCATAATAATACTGAAATGAATATGTCCTGTCGAAATGCTTCAAAATGATCTAATTATCTATAATAGTAGAAGCACTGGAAATTTGAGAATCAATATTGTGTAAAGAGAATTGAATGGAAGATTGGCGGAATTAGTCCTATGAGAATACGTTTTTTTCATTTGATTTTTCAACAGGGGGCACCAAATATTTTTCATTGCACGATTCCAATGTTAATTCATGAAACAAATAATAAACCAACTGCTTGTAAAGAATGGACTACTTTGGGGAACCAACAATTGAAATCATTACAAGCACTCTGAAAGACTCATTAAATTTGAGTCATGAGGCTGATTTAGTGAGGAATATTATTTTATAGATTGGGTCCCTAGTAACGAACTAATAGTTGAATTAATTACCTCTGGATAGTATTCCTTATCTTCCCATTCCAATAGATCAAGACATGCCCTGCTGAAAGCCTTCTTAACTTTCTTCTTAATGAAAGAGTCATAATCCACATTTTCAGGTAGATCTTCTGTCTGCAAATGTTTGAGTAACCATTTCCTTGTGAACTCCAAGCCATCTGCAATAAAAATTATGTAGTTCGAAAAGGAAAATTGTTGTATTTTGAAGCATATTTTCTTCAAGGGAACTACACTAGAACTATTGCATTTTTCATTTTTGCCCGAGTTATAATAAGTAACAGCCTACTCCCGTACATAATGATATTCTTGCTTAGTTAGCTTATAATACATTTTTTTAGTGGGATAATAAATTATAATTGAAAGTCAGTCTGATGGTAGAACACCATGTACCAAAACATATAAAATTCCAATTGATTGTCTCCTTATAAACTTTTGTGTATTTTTAATAGTGTCCGACCGAAAGTTCGGTTTCGGTTTCGGCCAAGAAATCTAGTTTCGGCCTTAGTTTCGGCCCAAAATGGCCGAAGCTTTCGGCCGGGCCGAAACTTGAATGTTCGAGAATTATCCTGGTTGTTTGGCCAGGAGTTATAAGTAGGTATACATAATTGTCGTACGAGTTATTGTGATCTATCTTTGTTAACACTGAGAATTCACTTTAATGATCATCAATTAGATTACATAGGGTGATTCCAAATAAGACGTGAAACTTGGAGTATGACTCATTAGCTGTTGTTTAATCCATATTTATTAATAACCGAAAATCAACGGTTTTTGGAGTTCGGGTGATTTTTAGAACATTTCTGAACTTTTATACATATTTCCTCAATTTTTTCTACGTTGACCAAATTTGGTGATAATTTTGGTTTATCTTAAAATTTTTGTTTTAATTTTTGGACGAAATTTTTTGTTTTTATTTTTTTATAATGTGGCATTACAAAATACATACAACCCTAAATTTTCACCCTTCTATCACCAACCCCTATTTTTTAATAGTCATTTTAGTAATTAATCATTTTTCATCCCGCTCGATAACTGATCAATTAGTTATCCCAGAGAAAGAGCTAATTAAAACCAAGTCGCCGTATTTTTTGTGAATGTTTTTCACTCTATTTCGATTAAAATTTCCCTGAGCTTATGGCAAAGCTAACATTTTTATATTTATTTTTATTAAAGTATCAAGGCAGTTTATTCCTGCTATACTTAGTGCTAGATTTTTTATAATTTCCGCGTCTTTCTGGATCAACACTCATTTGCCAGACTATACCGGTGTCACGTCCCAGTAAACAGAACGGAGTAGGGATGAGAACGAAGCCGGTCTCCTGTCTTTCTCACCTTTTCTCACTTTTCTTAACCAGATACGTTTGAGTGGGTAGTTCGTATTCGCAATTGAACCCGGTAGGTGGAGCCGCAATCGGGTTCTAGGTATTTTTTAGAATTACGTGTTTGAGTGGGTCCCTGGATAACTTGGAAATTCAATTGTCCCGGTAGGAGGCGCTGCAATCGGGTTCTAGGTTTATTTTTTAAGATTTTTCGAATTTGGAAATAAAATTGCAACTGCAATAACCGATTTGGCGCAGGCGAAGTTGCGTGGGTCAGCTAGTTATATATAATATATCCTGTATATTACTCACCAGGCTGTATGCTGAGGAAATCGGCAAATTTCTTCCGTTCCAATTCCACACTCATAGCAATGATGTCGGGTTTGGCCTGCTGCAGAGTAAAATTTGCCATGTCTAGTTGCATCAAATCTAAAGTCTGAAGAAAGTTTAAAGTTAGTTTCGTAATCCTTCATAGTTGAGTATAGACTATTATTTCTTCTCTTATAACCAATACCCACCTCTAAAATACCCTTGAAGGTTTCAATAACATCAGTTTTTTCTAGAAGTTCTTTGATTTTCTCGTCCCTAACTGGAGCGCAAAGCTTTTCCATGACAGATAGAACATATCGAGCATAATGCTGGAAAATAATAACATTGTCAATAAAATCCACTGCAAATTTGGTTAGTCAACAGAAGCTTGAGATCACCCAATGGGTCTTCTTACCAGCACTATATACCGTGTTGCATCCAGTGGTGTATACAGATCTTGAAAGCAGGACCGCAGAGAAAAATCTCGGGCCCCTGGCTATTGTTGCCGCGGGGCCCCCCAGACGTAAATTAAATTCATGGTAAATTAAATATCAGCACTTTCGCCTACCCTAGACTCAAACACAGCCCCCTATATCTACTAGACTGGAAGATGATAAAATGGCAACACCGCTCTGAGTCGTACGCCTGGCGATTCAGTCGAACGTTCTTATTGTAAATGGACAATTACTTCTGATTCTGGAGTTAACCATTATTGTTTTTCGCGGGCAATTCGTGGTATTTTTGTGTATAACGGTGTCAAATGTGAATAAATGCAATGCAGTGATAAATATGGTCGGATATTTATATGTTTTGTAATTAAACTGTAGTGTGTAAATAGTGAAATTTCCTTTGGATTATTGTTTCGGAGTAACGAAAAAAAAAAAATTTAAAATTAAATTTTTTTAAGAAGCAGTTTCACCATAAGAATCCATTGATATCATTTTCAACTCTAACAAGCTAATAGTTTCGGTGATATGATTTTTCAAAATTTCAATAATACATCATACTTCTATGTTTTTCATAGAATGAGAAACCAATACTTTCGAAGTTATTTTTTAATAGACACATTTTGGAGTTTTTGTTTTAATTTAATTTAACTCTGAGACACCAATACTTTCGGAGATATGATTTGTCAAAGTTTGAACAAGAGCGCCAAAGCTCCTGTCCACAGGGCTTTCCCACTTTTTGTTCTCCAGCTTAAGTTGCACCTAAGTGAACGTAAATTTGAGTCGTTGAAAGCCATCAAACAAAAAGTGAGGAATGAACCAAAGGTCATTCCTTCGGAGGCCAATCAGATGTGAATGGATGATTGGATCAAACATTGGCATAAGTGTATCATTTCAGATGGATGATATTTTGAAAGAGGTAAATAAATTTAGAAGAAGATTAACACAATTTTGTTTCATTTCTAATTTTCCTGGTACTTTTTGATCATAGTGTATGGTGCTAGGTTTTGCATCCACCAATTTTTTCCAAATATAAAAAAATATCGCTCTGAAGTCATTAGTGAAATTAACGCCTAATATTAACAGTTGTGGAGGTACTATTGTTCTTATCAAAGCTAGGTATATAAACACATAATTACCTCGAATTGTAAAGTCCCATTTTCAGCTTGCTGTTTGATGAGGTCACTGTCCAGTACTTCGGAAATACGTTGTTTAATCTTTGTATGTTGTGGCAACAACACATTGAATAGTCCTTCTTTGATATCCTCCAAAAGAACAAGAGCCTGAAGCATAAAAAAGAATTCATCTCGAGTAAGTAAATTTATGGAGTGTATAATTCGAGATACCCCAGGTTCATATTCCGCAATAGTGTTGTATCAGGCACGATAAAAAGCCTAACAAGAACCATAACTTATCCTCCAAACTCTTAAAAACTGTAAAATATATGCACCACAAATAACCACAGATGATGATCTACCACAAATGATCACAGATGATGATGAAACAGAAGTGACATTGCAGAGAATACTCTGAATTATTTTTTAATTAATTTATATGAAATCATTGCACACTAGACTTTTGTACCAAGATGAATGCATCTTCGTCTAGTAGTTTCGGACAAGGTCTGGACAGCGGATGGAAGATTTTTTATTCAATGTATTGAAATCAATATCAAGATGGTCAAAAGAAGACAACCAATCACAGCTTCTGAGTTCATTGCAGACTTACAAAGTGAGCATAATTTATCAATTGGACGAGGTACTGCCAGAAATATTCTTCACAAAGCTGATCTTCATTCTCGGAGGCAGCTTAAATGTCCACCTCTTTCTACAGACAGTTGCACTGCAAGATTTAAATGTGTTCAACAATTCCAGAAGTGGGATGCAAGTCTTATTCACAGATCAATCAAGATTTGGATTTAATCCAGATTTTCATTAAACAAGGGTGTGGAAACGGTCTGGAAATGGCAAAAGCTTGAAACGCGTCCAGTCTTATGATATGGCGATAAATCAAAATTAGCGGAAAAACAATAATTCTCCTTTTTCCATTGTGGTTTCTCAGAGTTCAATAAAATTTGGATGATATTCTTCAACCCATTGAAGGAATTGAAGTATTTCCATGACCAGCACAATCTCCAGACCGGAATGAATTTGAAAACTTGGAATATTCAGCTATGCTAGAGATTCAATAATTATTTATCACGGAACGCTATCAGATCTGACCAAAATTGTATTTACGTATTACTCAGCTAATTCAGAAAAAAATTAATCTTATATCACAATAATTCATCTCTCGATGACCAATTACGCCTTGCAACTCCGGAATGGTGAAAAAAGATACGAAAGCAATTTGTAACTCAAACACTACAAAATAGTACAAGGTACATAGGGGCGATTCGGATAGCTCATGGGGTGCTCCACCTCTGGACTTTTGCTTATCCGTACTTTCTGGGACATAGGTACTCATTTTTATCACTCACCTGCCTGTAATTGGGTGGATTTTCTGCTAACTCTGCTTTGAGTAAATCCCAGAAGGCCCTGTGCATTGTATCCTTGATCATTTTTTGCATGGTATTTGGTGGAGGCTCAACCCGTTGTAGCTTGAACTCATCGTCTACCACTAACTGATGCACAAGAGTCATATCTTTCATGCTATTGGCAGCCTGCATGATTTCTTCGAGAGTTACAAATTTGGGCGGAGAAGCACTGGCAAGACCACTCGTCACCATGAATTGCTGAGAAGTTGTTCTTTGCCTTGTAACACACAAAATGTTTGAAAGGGATCAATAGAGTAATTTCACTCATTATATTTTACCAATTTACACTCATCAATTGAAATGAATTATTTTTCTAGACAAAAATATTAAAAATACCTAGGTACAAATTGAACAAACACTATTTTTAAAGAAAGGGACAAACCTATTCATTTTTCACTGACTAACCACGGTGATTGAAAGAAAGTAAGAGTTAGATTAAACAATAGATATGATTTCCTGTTAGGAATGCTCACTCCATTGAATTATACTCGGTTTGTTGGATACACTTTCACTTTTTAATTAATTTTAAATGCAGTATGAATTATGGTACTATATATTTGGAAATATTGACACTGATTAAAATTTTTATATTAGAGATATGTGAGTCTGAAGAGTAGAGTATATTGACTGAACAAAATTGAAGTTATTTCGGATCTAACAGATTTGCAGAAATCATTGGGTAATATTCTAAAAATAACAATTGCAGATGATAATATGGAACAGGAATTGAATCCAACTAAGATTGAGCAATACAGAATTTGAAATCCTACAAATAAATTATTTCACTAAAAAATTCTGGTGAATAAGAAACTCCATTAGCTGAGTTTCAATAATCTTGAGAATATTTTGAAAATTAAAGAAATAAAGAGGTCAATCACTTCTATAATTAGTATTTCCCATATTTTAAATTATACTATGGGAAATAAAATCCATTCACTAATTTCATTGGAATGTATGACAGTTTAATATTACAAGATATAAACGAAAAAATGTCTCTTAGACGCACTCTTGATATGTGTACCAAAGCATGTTTCTTTTGAAATAACATGTGTTGTTATAAAAAGTGTCGCATACACTAAATATTTAATCAATGTACTATTCTCTTCAAAATGTGTATTATATTATCATTCACCTTTTCCCTGTGTTTCCATCCTCACTTCCAGCTGAACATTCACTTTGTGTTCGAATCCTAGCAGAAAAGCCCTGCTCCTTTGATATAGGGTTACTTCCTCCATCTTCAGTATTATTGTTCATAGTTCCTCTTTATAATGAAAAATATAAGCTTTATAAATCTAGCACTGAAGTGCTATCTATCAAAAGAATACACTTTGGAATGAGGAAGTACGAGAATCTATTGAAGGTTGGATAACAGGAAATACTTAAGACAGGTAGTTCTGGAAAAGGAAACGCAATTCGTGTTTTCAAGTTATTTTGTAGTATGGTATCAAACAACTCATCACTAATTACGAAATTACAATATTTAACACTGTCACACTCCCAGGCCAGCTGATCAATGTTTATTATAATATTTATTTACCTTAATACTTGTCACTTGTCAAAGAAAAATCTCTAGGGGTTTCCCAATTGTGTTGTATGTTGTCGTTCTCAAATTCAAACTGGGAAATAGTAGGAATGATTCAAACTTGTTGCTGTCTTTCTGCTTTGCTCTCCTTGAGTCTTCCGAAAATGGCAAGACTAGAAAATATAAATGATAATATGACGCACCTGAATTAAAGTTCTCCGACCTCTCTGGGGTTGAAAACAAAGAGAATTGAATAAATGGTCATCGTAATGCGTCATATTGAAAAGAAATAAAGGCATTGAGATGGGACTGCCTACCTGTATGCCTTGAATCAAAATTAATTCATGTTCGACTAGTTTGAGACTGTCATGTTGACTGTTGAAAAGTGACTATTTTTCTCAGAGATAATGATTTTTTCCTTTTTTTTTAATATTATATTAGGTATATGGTATGGTTGCGGTGACCGTGGGAGGAGGGAGGCGATAAATAAAAAAGGTTTCCATGTATGAGGTAGTCTCATAGATTATAGATACTATCGTCCCGTTTGTTGAGACAATCTGGATGCCTTTTAATTTCAAGGGCTTCGCGAATAATGCGGCTGGTAAGCATTTTTCCTATTGCAATGGCTCTGCAGCTAGCAGAGCCAATTTGGTGACCTGTACCTGCATGATGTTTGAAGAGAGCTGAGGATGATTCAGCTTTGCGTACTGTCAGTTGGTGTTCGTATACTCCCGTTAGTCACACGTCTGTTAGTTTAAGCTTTGTATGACTTTGGACATTCAGAGCCAGGTATCTCATATACACCTTGCAGTACGCAAAGCTGAATCATCCTCAGTTCTCTTCAAACATCATGCAGATACAGGTCAAAAAATCCACTTTGCTAGCTGCAGCACCGTTGCGAAGAAAATGCTTCCCAGCCGCATTATTCGCGAAGCCCTTGAAATTAAAAGGCGTCCAGATTGTCTTAACAAACGCGACGATAGTCAAAGATTACCTCATACATGGAAACCTTTGATTTCTCACATCCCTCATCCCACGGTCACCTCAACCGCAATCATTACCCCCACTCCCCTACTATAGATACAGTATACAGCATCAAGATCTTCCGTTAATCGGTTAATCACTGATCAGTGATCAGTCTTCTTGAAGTAGTAGAAATACAGTGATGTCCTAGACTACTGGTGGTGGAACCTGGAAAGTAGGCAGATTGAGAACCCGGCGTTAATTCACATTTTATATTTTGTTCTTGATAATATGGCTCCAAAATCGGAGCAGAAACGTCAAACGATATTAAACTCAAGATGCGGTACAAAAGAAAATATTTGTTTTCGATATACGCATGCTAGAGCTGTAATGAAATAATATCAGGTACCTACTTTTATATGGATATAATTTTCACAATATAATTACTCCATTTTGATTGTAGAAAAATAAGGATATTTTACAAATAAAATTTCAAGACTTTTTTTCGATACTTTGGCACACTAGATCTGTAATAAAATATTAGCAAAAATTGTTATAATAATATAATGTATACAGAGAATGCGAAATATCGTAATTTTTTCTACAATATTCAAGATGAAGTGATTATTTTACGAAAAATTGGTTCAAGCCCTGTGGACAAGAGCTTTGGCGCTCTTCTTCAAGCTTTTACCAGATTTGTTGTTATTTATCAAGGTTAAATGAGCAATATCTGAGAATGAGAACTGCACCATGGATGAAATCAAATTAAAATAGCTGAAATGAATTTGACTCTCTCTTATAGAACTGAATGACATCTACGAGTATGAAGACAGATCAAATAATAATTCATAGATAGAATAATTATAGCATTCTGTGAAAACATAGAAGTACGATTCATTATTTAAATTTCGAAAAATCATATCTCCGAAAGTATTAGCTTGTTAGAGTTGAAAATAATATCAATGGATTTTTATGGTGAAACTGCATATTGAAAAAAAGTGTATTTGAAGTCATCTGGCCTATTTTGCCCAATAACGAATTCAACCGAGATATTTACCTCCCAAACCTACTCTGAAAATTTCAACCGCCTAGCTCATTCTGTTCGAGAGTTATTGTAGAAAACAAAATTTCAAAATTAAAAATTTTTTTTTACACTTTATGCCACAATTTGATGCTAAATTTCAGATAGATCGAGTGATCGGTTTCAGAAATATTAATAAAAAACGTTTTTACTAAAAAGAGCCATAACTCCGAAACCGCCTGGTAGATTTCACCCGTTAACGGACTCGTCCGAGATATTTACGCTACAAACCTACCCTGCAAATTTCAATCCTCTAACTCCTTTCGTTCGAGAGTTCTCGTGTTAACGGACGGCCGGACATAATCGATTTCGACCACGGATTCTTGATCAGTGAGTCGAACCAAATCGTTTGAGACCATTTTTAGCCAAAAATTCGAAAATTACAGACATTTGGGCAAATTGATAAGCATTCTGTTCCGGGAGTCCAAGAGCGCCCAAAACGTATATTTTATATCTATATGGAAGTATCTGATGATATTTCATTACAACTCTAGTTTGCGAAATTATCGAAAAAAATTCATGAAATTTTATTTTCAAAGTATCGTAATTTTTTTACAATCAAGATGAAGTGTTTATTTTATGAAAAACGTGTTACCATCTTATTGGTTATTGACCGTTATTGGTTCAGGGACTCTGTTTCCTTTCCCGCTCGGCCAGCTAGCTTCACGTCGTTTCTTGACTTCTATGTTCCCGAAGAAGGGAAATAAAGAAGTTTTATCTATGGTCTAAATCATCGAAAAAAGCAAAACATAAATACAAACTTTTTATCCTTTAAATACAAACAAAAATGAAGTATCAACAGAGTCTCTGGTATCAAGTGAAATTAGTGAAAAACCAAACTACCAAACTCACAAGTAATTTGTCTTGTCTTAAATCAAGCATCAAGCTCATTCGTTCATCTCAAATAAGAGGAAAGTACAACAGTTTAAAATAATTAATACGAAATACGAATGCATTTTAACAGAATCTAGTCTGATTTGATAGGTTACGGTTCTTCCTTCAAAAATTATTTATAATCGACTTCATATTATTAACAAAACAGTAAACTTAAACAATCTTACAACATTTTGTAGGAATCTCAAATGAATATAATTGAATAATTATTAGGTTAATACTTTCTCATACTTGTCATGGAAGAGTTTGAGAAAAAAAATGAATTATTGAAAGAAATAAAAGAGAGGATTGATTCAGATCAAGATAAGGTGATTACTTTGTTCATATTGAAAAACAAGAACAAGACTTTTGTAATTGATAGATTGATTGGAGAATTGAATTTGTCCACCTTTGAAGATTATCTATATAAGAAATATGCTATCCTTAATGGTTCCAGTGAGGAACGATGTCAAGATCAAGACAAAGAAATTGTTTGGCAAAACCTAACAGAAGATGATAATTATGATGAATTACTAAGAAGTTTGAGTGAAAGCTCTTTTTTATCATCTGAGATGTTAGATGAGTTACTCAAAATTCACTTTTTAGATACAAGACAAAGTTATTGGGAGGATATATCAAAAAAATTACAGGAATGCTTCTCCTGCCTGGACCATGATTTGTTCCTGAAAAGTTTGAAAATTCACTATAAACTGATTATGACCCAAAATTGTTGCATTGATGGATATTTGAGCCTTTTAAATGCAACCAATAGGATTATAAAAGGAGAGTACTCAGAACAATTTGAAGATGAAAATCTAGAAATGAATAATAGAATTTTATTATGCATCAAAATTATTCTTAGCTCAGAGTTGCTTATGTTGAATAATCTGCATACTGGATGTGATAAAATAATAGAAGATATTGTTGAAAATCTCATTGAACTGATAGCTTTTGGCACAAATATTCAAACAAAACAAATAGTAATATCACATTTCATTAGTTTGCTAGATGAAAAAGCTGAGTGGTTCAAATATCTTTGCTTATCAGGTTTCACAAAACCTATAATTTCAAAAATTTTGGGGAAATATCCAAATTTTCTTAAGTTAGTCTTCAAAAATTTTCTTTCCCCTTTGAATGATATGTTGTGTAGTTTAAATAGTAATTTGGATAAAAGCATTTACAGCCATAGTTGCTACTTCTTAGTATATTATTTTAGTATTCAAGAGAATATTAGTGGGTTCGAATTAAATATTTTTGAAAGTAAAATATATAATTTTTTAGAATTGATATCATTAATAGTCCATACTATTAATAATAACATTTCATCCCAAATTAGAGAAACATTGAAAAATTTCATTGTTTTATTATTTGAAATGAACCCGTCACTGATAAATCAGGAGGTCTTGGAGGTACTGTTCATTCCATTTGAAAATATAATGAAGGAAAATTCATTGAAAGTTATCAGTAATAATGTATATCTTTTCAAATTGATACAACTTTCAGTTAAAAACAATGACAAAATTTTAACTGATAGGTATTTATATAACAGGAGGAAATACAAAGGAATTTTTAATTTTGGACAATCTGCAGGGAACACAATGTCAGCCAATTTAAAGTTTGTTAATATACCACAACTAATTATCGATATAACTATTTTGATGATGAGGAACTATATAAACACTAGCGAGAAAAAACAATCGGTGGATGATAATACCCTTCTATTGCTGGAATGCTGTAATAATATTTATTATTCTCATCCTGTTTTCTTACATAATGCATTGACTTCAAAATTCATCATTAACCTGTCAAGTTTTCATAAGGCATTAAATAATTTTCATACCACTAAAGTTGAAATAGAGATAGTTTTGAATATATTCAGCTTTTTCTTTAAATATCACTTCAACATCTTAAAGTTGTTCAAGGACAAAATATTTGTGTTAAATATCTTGAACTGTATAATATCAACTAAAATGGATGTTAGTAGTTGTATGATCTTCAACAATTTTTCAACTGAAATTTTCATCGAGGATGAGCTGCAGATTCAACTGCATTTGGCCGCACAAAGCTTTTTATTGAGTGCATGGTCCGAAGAAAATGGTGATCAAAACATTGAAAATATATCGGAGAGAAAAAGTTTTATTGATCTACTGCATTTCCTATATGGGGTATCTCATAGTATGAAGTTGATTAGAATCTTGGTAACTAGATGCCGTGATTTGGATTTAATGAGAAATGGTATGATTCCAATACCAACAATGCTGAAGTTATCTGCGCAGAATGTCAGAAACAACATTGAAACATATACTGGATTACTGTTTATAAGGATTTTCATCTCTAATTTAGATGCCTTGCTTTTACTGCAAACAACTATTGGGTTGAGGGTAAGTGATTTCAACCAAACATACGAAGTATTACAAAAATATTGAAATCGTCATGAAAATCAGATGTGCAAGGAAACATGTTGTAAAGAAAATGTAATTTTTGACTTTCTTCTCCGTCCGGTTGTCGGCGATCATTCTGGCTATTGTAGTTTGATTTGCAGCTGATATGAAGAACGTGGAGGTTGTTACAGAAAACCAAGTTCTTAGGTTTTTCAACCTGAAATCCCTCTTCAGCCTTGGCCGCGTTTACCCAGGATTTTACCCTGAGGTTCTAGTCATGATTTACTTATTCATAATTTGGGATACTAACAAAATAAAATTTCAAAATAGTAAGTATCCTCATATTAAAAAACTAAAAACTCAAGTATACAGTACTGTGCAAATAAATGGAATCAAGGGCATTTATTATAGGGTGACCATGTTAAATCTGGCAACGTCTCCCCTATCGGCAACTTTGCAAACCTCTAGATTTCGGGAGTTCGGCTGACATGCGACTAGAGACAGGGACATGAAGGTTGGAATCAGCCAATCAGAGAAACCACAGTATGGCGGTAAAATTTGAATTTCGAAACGAAAGTGTAGTTTGCTAGACTGATCGATCTGTGGTACCACATAGTATTTTATCTTAACTTTTATTAATTTTGTTGTAACCAAAGACTGTCTTCCCTTATTTATGAAGAAAAATTTGTTATTCATATATTTATAGCATAAGTAACATATACAGTGCGCGTCAAAATTATGGAACAAATTCATTTTCTCAGAAGAAAAATATTTGGCAACAAAATCCTGAAACTGGTTAATTTTTGTTTCACTTTTACCAAATTTTTATGCATTTTTGTTGCACTCTGTGGCATCCCCATAAACCCTCTAAATTTTTTGAATAGGGAAAGTGGGTCATGTGGTACATTTTTGGCAAGGTCTTTTTATCTTCTTTACGAGTGTAGAAATTTCAAGAAAAAAGTTTCTTTTTTGAAAAATATTTTTCAAAAATGAAAAATTTGGTTCCCCCTTTTGTGTGTCCCACTATCTTTGATGAATTTGCTTTGTGTTTTCTTCTCGATATCTTCTTTCCACGACTTGAAATCTTCAAATGATTGAAAAATAGCGGTAGTTTGCTCTATATTCAATCCATGTATTTCCTCATAATGCTTGAATAAGAAATCTTTTTTTGTACTTTTGAAAGGACATGTTGGACAGCTGTAATAACATTGTCCTGTTTTCACATAACTCACATTGTGGGCAGCCTTTTTGTGCTTGAGTAAATATATATTTGCTGTTATTGTAGGTTTTATCACAAAATTCACTTTTTAATTTCCTCTTGTCTAATTGTGCAATAATTGACTCCATTTCTTCGAAGTGATTTTTCTTTGCATGCAACCTGAAAAAATAATAAAGTTGTTTCAATGTTCCAATCATTTTTTTCAATTTCCATGTGAAACCAGCTTGAAAATGCTTCAGACTCGCATCAGTACTTTTCTAGAATTTTTCATAATTACCTACTTACCTCAAACTCTTTAGACTTTTATACTTTGATTTGCATTTAAAGCAGACGAAACTCTACACAGGTTTAGACAGTATGAAAATGTTGAAGAATTAGTATTTTCTCGCCAAGAAATCGAAAAGCAGAAATAATCTATTCCTATTCTTTTCGCGCTAATACAGACGGAAGGATGGAACGATAGCGCGCGTTCTCCGTTATTGCACCGATTGCATTTATTCCTTGAATAATCATTTCACTGGATTAGGACTATTTATGAAGACTCAAACAATATGAGCAATGAAATAAATATCGAGATGATTACAAGTACTTACATATATGAATTGAAAACACATGTAAACGGTTAAAATATAATTTCTGAAGGATCTATTCATTCCGTTCTGAAATTCAAATTTGCCGCCATACATCTTTTTCTCTGATTGGCTGATTCCAACCTGCATGTCCCTGTCTCTAGACGCATGTGTTCGGCTGGTGCCGGTAGATTGAGAGGGGAGAAAAGAGTGGGGGTAATGGATTTAAAAAGGCGGAAACGGACAGAAAAGGGCAGTTATCAGTGAGTTATCATCATAGACAAGATATACTATAGATGGGCCACTCTAACGTTATTTCTGTCCTTGCAACACTAGCGGTGCGGCACTGGGATTATTTGAAGCTCGAACGAGCGGGAAATTCAAATATATCTCCCATATATCCTATATTCTATTATATTGTTTTCCAAAACACTGCCAAACACCAAGTTGACGATAATTCGTCAAAAACCTGGCATTTGACAATGTTTTTGGAACAATGGTTTTCGCTGTAATCGAAAGAAAACAAATGAAATCCCAAAACTCTCTTTAATAAAATTATATCAGATTCATGAATTTAAGTTCAACATTTCATGTGAACTAATGTACATATATATTAGAAAAGAAAGAATATCAAAATTAAAAAATACATTTGGAATGAAAATAAAATTTAGTGTGACATCAAAATTAATTATACAGCATATGAGGTGAAAACTTTCTTCAATAAAATTATCCCTATATACCTTCAAATTTGAAGGAGCAGTTAAATGAATGGCTGCCTTAATTCCAATATTCATTTACAAGGACAAAATCAAATGTGAAATATCGTACAAAAAATGGTTATCATTATGCGAGTACAACACTATGTGGAAGTATATTCTACTCCAATATACATTTAGAAGGACAGAATCAAATGAGAAATATAATAAAAAAAATGGATATCATTATGCACAACATAATGTGAAAAACATTTTGTACGTGAAAATCACCCAGTGGTTTCTCTATATAGCCTATTTATAGCAGCTACATTTGCAAAACCTTGATCACAAAGAAGTGCCACGACATGAGGCCCACGATCTAACAATATCTTCAAGTAATTTGGAAAGATCATCACGTTTGATTCCACCATGATTGAAGAAATAAGCTAAAGTTGTTTGTTTCTATTTATGAAAAACTCCCCTAGCCATGAAGACCATAACCTTGTCTGCAATATTAGGAGAACACTTAATCACTTTACTTGTATTCTTATTACAGTTTTTTACCGAACATCAAACAGTGATATTCGAAAAAGTTTATTTCACAACACTGAACAGTCAGATTTCACCAAAACTATGTAAAATGTAAAAATAAAAACAAGCACGCCGGTAGCGGAACGCGGGACAGCTGATCACAGATCAGCTGATAAAACATCACATGATCCACAAATCGAGCGAAGGCAGAGACATCCTCAAATTTGTGTGGGATTATTCGAACTAATCGAACTATTCTAAGGGACCAGACTTTAGTGAGAGAGTTTCCACCCCATGGTTATCATGTAGTCTCGGCAGTTATCAAGCAGTTCTCAAATGGCACTCGGGGAGTTCTCAGGTAGTTCGGTCAGTTCTTTCGACCCTCTGCGAAGTGTAACCTAGACGAGTATGTACCACTGTGAATTAGATTCTGTGTTGTGAATAAAAATCTAGACTGTGTTTGTGTGTGCTTCTCTTATTTCGCTAACCCGTTTAAATTTACCTCCGAAAACGAAATTTCCGATAAGTCCTCAATTCTAAATTCAACATCTGGCGACCGTGACAGGACATAGTATCGGAATTCAGAGGTAATTTATTTCGTGTTGGGTGAAATAAACGTAAAATGGATCTCGATATCAGAAAGAGGATGGTTCGACGCATGTTCTTCACGAAGGCACTCAAATCTTTCAACATCGTGATGGCCCTAGAAAGTTCAAGTACTGTGGAGATCAGAGCAGCC
The DNA here is from genome assembly GCA_937662695.2 of Halyzia sedecimguttata. Taxonomy (NCBI): domain Eukaryota; kingdom Metazoa; phylum Arthropoda; class Insecta; order Coleoptera; family Coccinellidae; genus Halyzia; species Halyzia sedecimguttata. The sequence goes on along the minus strand of OW569415.2, from coordinate 89,532,627 downwards.
TTCGAAGTACTGGTGGAAAAATACCAAGAATTGGAAGAAGTTTCCACAAATGATATTTGAGAACATGTTCACTGATAAAGACGTTGATGAGGACGACCTAATGAAGAACGCCGAGGAAAACGACAGGTATAAGGGCCAATTCTTAGTTGCCGAATGCTCGTACGAAGAGAGGACGGCCTTGAATGTAGAAAAGGCTCAAAGCATCTTTAGCAGTGGAAATTCGACGTCCAGCACGAGGTGTAATCTTCCTAAAGTGAAACTTGCCAAATTCATTCCCATATTCGGGAATGACTGAAATTTTGGAGTCTCTTCAGCAAGATTCACGAGGACGATGGACTGCGTGATGAGGATAAATTCAGTATCTGATGCAGTCAATGGTGTCAGGATCCAGAGCAGCAGAGCTAGTGAGTAGTTACCCGCCGGTCGGCGAAAATTATCAAAAGGCCATCGAAGGTCTGAAAAAACGTTTCGGGCGAGAGGACCTACAAATCGAGGTGTATGTGAGGGAACTGCTACAGTTAGTGTTAGAAAACGCCGTAGTGAAGAAAAAAGTGGTGCTCGCTTCGCTCTATGACCGAATCGAGTCGTATATTCGGGCGTTAGAAACTCTCGGCGTAACGACGGATAATTGTGCGGCGATGCTTTATCCGTTAGTTGAATCCTCGTTACCGGAAGACTTATTGTGCGTGTGGCAGCGATCTTATAGTGCGGCTGAAAATGGTAGAGTGGGAAAAGCGTCGGATTTGTCAAAAACGCGACTCGATGGACTTATCCGTTTTTTGGAATCCGAGGTTCAAAACGAGCTAAGAATATCTATGGCCGTAAAAGGATTCCACATAGAAGGTAGGGCGGAACGTGAGCGAAAAGCAGAAAGGAACTGGCGAAGTACGCGGGGTGTTGTTTCGGCAGTGAAAAAGGACCCGTGTGTCTTTTGTGGAAAAACTAACCACTTCAGTAAGCGGTGCTTCAAAGCGCGAAAAATGTCGCTATCAGAAAGGCAAGAGGCAGCAAAAACAAAACGAGTTTGTTTCTGTTGCTTGCAAAGCGGGCATTTAAAGAGGCATTGTAGAAAAATGGTGAAATGCTCAAAGTGCAGAAAAAGACATGTGGACATAATGTGCTCTGAACAAAAAAGTCGTACCAGTTCACAATCCGGTTCGGAAAGCTCAGTGAGTGCGGTTAATATTCCGAAAGAATGTGTTCTAGCCTCATCAGCTGAAAATGAGGTGAAATTGCCCGGGTTGGATTGTCATCCCGAGCTCAAGGACAACAACAATATGGTCATACAAAGTTTAGAAAAAATGGTCAAGAAATTACAAGAAACAAAAAATTCCAGGAATACGATGGGATAATACGAGAATGGCGCCACGAGGGTATGAAAGAGCAGGTACCAGCACAAGAATATACACCAAGTATATTTACCCCAACGCCCGGTTTTCAAGGAAGAATCGAGGTCGATGCGTCTGCAGGTAGTCCAGCCCTGAATAGCTGTTTGAAAAATGGTAGAATTTAGTCGAAAAAGTGATGGACATTTTATTGAGGTTCAAAGAAGGTAAAATTGGTGTAATTTCTGATATTTAATAGGCTTTTCCACAGATAAGTGTTGATCCCGATAGGATTTTTTTGTGATTTCTTTGGTATGACGCGTAAGATAATTTGATCGTGTTCAGACATTGTCGAGTATTTTGGAGTTTTGTATTATTTGAAATAGATATAAAGTGAAAGCAACATTTTTGAATGTCGAAGCTAAAACGTATTTTTTATGTGGATAATTGCGTGGTGAGTGTTAGTAGCTTCGAACAATTTGTAAATATGTATTGATGGTTATTTTCTTTTTAGCATTAATGTTCTTTCTTTTGTAATATCCTGTGTTATTTTTGTATTCATTCTATTGTGATTTTTTTGAAACTGCTTGTGGGTACTTAATCGGTTGTTTATAGATTATTTTTGAACATACGTACATAGTGTTGATACCCAAGGTCCAAATCCTGCAAAGTTGTGATATCCTCACTCTTTTCTCGGTGGTGGGAGGATGTTAAATCTGGCAACGTCTCCCCTATCGGCAACTTTGCAAACCTCTAGATTTCGGGGGTTCGGCTGGTGCCGGTAGATTGAGAGGGGAGAAAAGAGTGGGGGTAATGGATTTAAAAAGGCGGAAACGGACAGAAATAGGCAGTTATCAGTGAGTTATCATGTAGTCTCGGCAGTTATCAAGCAGTTCTCAAATGGCTCTCAGGGAGTTCGGGCAGTTCTTTCGACCCTCTGCGAAGTGTAACCAAGACGTTAAGTACCATTGTGAAATAGATTGTGTTGTGAATAAAAATCTAGACTGTGTTTGTGTGTGCTTCTCTTATTTCGCTAACCCGTTTAAATTTACCTCCAAGAACGGAAATTTCGATAAGTCCTTAATTCTAAATTCAACAACCAGATCATTGCTAGTCCCAGGACGGACGGACGGACGGACCTGTGCACAACTAAAAAAAATAAGGTCCTACTCTTCCGAAATTGAACAAACCCCTGCGCAGACTAAAAAAAAACAAAAAGTCCTACTTCTCCGCGATGAAATTCAACCGTCTCGCAGTCCATTATTTATTCCGCGTGATGATACAATATTGCGAAAATATCGCGGCTCGGACCATAGACAACATGACTTTGACGGACACAATGACGGTCGCTTCTCATTGACGGACATCTTTTACTAATGACGGACGTCTGGTCTCCCTAATTTATTATAGTGAAAGAGTATATTATTTTAACTGAAATAATATTTTGATTAAATTATACAACTATCATTAAGTTAATTAATGCGGAATATGTCCTTCTTTGGCTTCTGTAACTGCTTTTACTTGTTTTGGCATGGATTCCGCAAGTTTTCAACCGCTTTCGGAGATCTCCACATCCTAATGCCAAACCTGAATGATAGCTTTTATCATCTTTGTTGTTGTAGTGCAGTGAATTTTGCGGAGTTTTATTATTAGAACGATGGCTTTTGTTCACTTATTCAATCCTAAGGACATTGCCAATGATACCCGATGACATCCGCAGGAGCCTTGGCTATCAAGTTGTGAGGAATTAGAACTGCTTCACCCATACGAACAATTTTTATAATGGCCAGCTCTGATAATAATGTTTGGCAGTTTCCTTTTCTGATCCACAGAGCCTGCATGTGCCGTCTGTCCTGTCAGCTGTCCCACCATTAGCAGACGCTCAGCTCGTGACAACTGCAGGAGCTTTCTGGTATAGGATGGTGAGAAATCCACAAATCTTTTTGCCTGTGCAAGTCCTGGAGTATTTCTCCGAATAGCTGTTCTGGTATTTAGCCCCCATTGATAGACCGCTGCCCTGTAATGGTCTTTTTCAAGCCTACAGAAGGGTTCTGGTCCAGCAGGTTTTACCCTGGTGGCCCTTTCAGCAAGTTTATCAACCTTCTGATTTCCTTCAGTACCAGAGTGCCCTAACTGCACCCATAGAAGAATCACCTCATTGTCTCTAATCAGTTTCATTATGGTATTCCGTCATTAGATATTGTTGGACTCACAAAGCAGTGCCTACCAACCAAACTCCAACTCCTCGCCTCTCTTTCGATCCGCTGTGGTACAGGGCCTTTAGGGCCCTTTACGTCTCTGAGGAACGTGATATCGCTTTCTCCATTTCTAATTCCGTTCCACGGACTGCCTGTTCCAGTCCTCTATCTCTTTCGTCTCCATTATGGTTGTCAGAATCCTGAAACCATCTTTGCTCTCATTGTCAAGCATCTCTAGAATTCCCTGACAAGTCAAGTTATCCATGAAGAAGCTCCTTAGCTCCCTTCTTCTACTGTCCACCTTTCGCATTCCATTATCATGGGTCCGACGGTTACATTCGAATTACACGTTCGGGAATTCGGTTGATCAGTCTTTCCAATTCTTTTCCTGAAGACTTTGAAGGAGCCGTGTCCTGTAAGTATTTGCCTGAACCAGTAATTGGTCACCTTATCCACTTACTTATCTCTGGCAGGATTTCCTTCCATCTCGCACCTCCCTGCTGCGCTTCCCACCTATCCTGCCATGTTCTCATTATCCTTATCCTGGTCTATTGGAGGCATGTTCGGCATAATCTTCGCCAGGGCCGCCGTCTGCTCCATCATCTTTTCCGCTGCATATTCCACGTGCCTGCCCATAGCCAATCCCTTATCGAGGACTATCTGCAGGTATTTAACTGATCGGTTTTACTCCTACTGGAAACCTCAACCTAAGAACTCCATCGTATATAATATTCCAGAGAGTCGGACCAAGGCCCGAACCTTAAGGCACCCTGATAGTACTCGGGCGGCCGATCTTCACCCACCTCTCCGCAATGTATGAGCCGATAACGTCCATAATCCATATTTACACCCCTGAATGTCTCAAAGCAGTCATAACCCACCCCCATCTAGCCTTGTTAAAGGCTTTTTTGACGTCGATGAGGATTATAACAACGAATTTCTCAGCCGCCTCTTCGACCCAGCTAATCACCTGCCTTACAGCGCTGGTAGTCGATCCACCCTCTCTAAAACAGTGCTGGCTGGCAGACAGCTTACCCACCGTGCTTGTGAGGCATATCGGTCGGTAAGCAGACGGTTCCTCCGAGTCCTTTCCTAGCTGGGGCCAGTCTCACCTTTCCACTCACTAGGGAACTTCTTAGCGTTCCACCAGTGCTGGAATAGATTCCTGCGGGTCTCTGGGTTGTCTACTTCTAGTTTTACTAAGTCCTCTACCGGTATACCATAAGGTCCTGGTGCCTTTTTTCTCTTTAACTTCCCGATCGCATTATCTACCTCCCTCGTCGTTCTCTACATCCTTATTATTATCTCCTTAGGCAATTTCAAAGGGGCATTGGACCCCCTGAACAGTTTGGCTCTCCCTGACACTTGCTCGCCAAGTGCCCTTTTTTGCTGCAATTATAATACAAGCCGGTTCTATCTACACCTGTGCATTTAAGGAGTGTGGTGATACGCCCAACACTTCAAGTACTTAGCGAGGTCCACAGTCACCGTTACCGCCTGGGTATTATTAACCATAGGCCTTAGGGCTATAAGATTTCCTTAAGGCCACATCGGAGGCTCCGGCTAACCGCTTCTTCGACCTCCCTCTTCGTCGCCAGCTCGTCCGGGCCCTCTACGTGGTAGGAGGCCTTTCATTAAGTGAAAACCTGTTCCATTGGACATTACTAGTGGTTTGCTAAGCCAAGTTGATATCCACGGTCACAGTTCGCTGTTGGTTCTAAAAATAATTAAACAGTGCTGTGCCTGAGGTTTGCGTAGGACCACAGTAGCAAAGCTCACAAAGAACACAACTGATTCTCCTAACTCACACAAGCTCTCAAGAGCTTATGGAGGGCCTCCTTGGAAGACCTTGAAGTGTCAGTATAATCATATCCATCAATCAGTTTCACTAATGGTGAAGAGCCAAGATTCAACCATCGCAGATAAATGTAGTTATTGGCTTTAAAATTGTTTCTTTGATATCTATAATAGAAATAGAATATAGTACCTCTTTTCATATTTAATTCTTAAAAATGAAATTGAGTTGTTTTTCTAGGACAATCTTGTTAAAGTACTAAGCCAGATTGGCTGCGATTCTCAAACTGAAGATAAAACATCTATACCTGATGCATGTACTAATATTCGTAAAAACTTAAAGATGAATATTGATTATGTTGGATATCCTAATAAGCAATTGAATAATTTTGAAGATTCAATCAGTTCTCAGGTTACAAGGTACCTACATGATAATTTCTCCCAAAGAAATTTAACTATTCAAAAAACGTTTGATTTCAGTGGTTCCAAAATTTGGAGCATCAAGTCCGGCCACAATTGTGATTTGCAGAAGTTCCTAAATAATACTAAAGCAACTGTACATGATCATAGTTGGAAGTATCAAGTGAAGTTGTTCTTCTATAAATTCTGTTCGGAAGGATACAAAGTATATCTTGCTCAATTTCTCACAAAAGCACATGCAAAATTCTATGGTGCACATTATATAAAAATCACAGCACATTGAATAATACGAGGAAATCAGATTGGGCATAAATTTGACTTTAATTAATAATGATATTCTTAGGTATCTGTGGTGTATGAAATCATAAGTCAGTGCCCAAAAAATATGCAAGAGAGAATTTCTAGATCTTGGCCAGAATCTGGAAAGTGGTTACCTCAGCTGTATAAAGAAGACTTGGTTGCTATATCAATCATCGTGAAGTAAATTAAGAGTTTAAATATATGATCTTGAGTCTGATTGGTCTATTTAAGGTTTGGAATGCAGAATCAGTTGTTGACGGCAGGTTATAGACATGAAGAAAATTTAGCCCTTTTGGTTAAACAGAGTCGTGTATTTTTGAGTGAACAGTCTGAAGAATTTGTTGGATTTGATTGGTTTATTGGTATATGTTTTCTGGTGTGCTCTGGGCACATTGAAAGGTGAATGGTTTTCGTAGAATTGTATTCGAAAAGACTTAGTTTTTCATCTTCAGATGCAAGAAATTCTGTGTCAGTATGTCTCATCTTCCAAGTGTCAACTTGATTTGGCATAAGTATGGTAGAACATTTGGCAGTTTATGGTTGGAGAATTTTCTGCAACATCTAGACGTATTGATGGCAGAAAATACAATACTTTACTCTGCACTGAAGGTAAGAACAAGAACTTTCCTAGGCAAATAAATATCTTTGTTAGTAGGTGAAATTGAAGGACATGGTCAGATAAATGGTGCGGTGACTTTTGGCGTCCTTGAGTTAGATTTTCAAGGTCAATTAGAAGTTATTACTATTATACTGACCCTGCTAGGTATTCCCCAAGGAGACATCTCATAAGCTGTCAAGAGCTAGAGCGAGTTAGACATTACAGCATAGTTTCTTATTTTACAAACAACTGAAGAAATGTCACCATCCGGTAAATGCATAATATTAAAGTCACTAATGTTTTACATAATCATTTCCATATTTTGTGTACAAAAGTTACTGGTGAAGGTATATTCATAGTTTTAGTATATTCCTACCACAGGACACGTTGAGGAATTTCCAAAGTTTTATTTTTTTTTAAGAGTACAATTTTTCCAACAAGAAAATTTGTGAGGTTGTGAAATTGATACAAATAAACTATTTTAATATTGTAGGATTTTTATATCAGTGGTCTAGGGGTTGATTGAATTACGCGCCCCTAACATTTCGTCTTTGGTTTTCAAAAACACTTGTTCTGATATTTACACAATTTATTTACAATACAACTCGAAGAAATATTCACAGTTTGGACAGAATTTACTTTTACAATTACAGAAGTTCGCCAACTACCGTATTATACCCTAAATTCGTCGTCAGAATTCAATGTTCAATAAAATCGTCTCAAGGTTAAAAACTTGTATTCGCTAACCGTCTTGATACTACCGTCTTTGTCGTATCCCTGAACTGAACTCACTGCCTTTTTCTAAGATTCGTCATACCCTAGGTACCTACTCTGTTTACCCCCCTGCGCTTCGGCTTGCCGTCGAACTCGAACTGGTTAGTACGCCCAAGATGGTGTCCAACGATTGTTAATTCCACGGCTGAAACTACCCCGCCTTCGACCAATAGGATTCCATGGGAACGATCCCACGGTTTTAAGGCAATTCCAGGAATATAGTTGTTGTTAATAGGGATATTCTTTCGAACTGATAAAATCACTTAGTTTTTTATGGTTTAGTACTAATTCAACTGATTTTAGATACATAAATCACTTTGTTCAGTACGAAAGAACATGCATATTGATGCACTACTAAAGCCGATAACGCGTCGCTTGCACCCTTAAAATATAATTCTAATTCTAACTATATACAAGTAGAATTGCAATCCTTATTGAAATCCTACAATATTATAGTTGCCACCCGCAAAACTTTTATTGGAATCATTTCCTTCGATTTCGCCAACCTGTTGAGATGTTCCATTGCATTGAAAATAATATTTTTCCATTTGCATTGAAAATAATATTCCCTTTTCTATTTTTCAAGATGGGATATTTGAATCCCAAAATGGTTATGGAAAAATGGCTAAGCCAATGTTTTTTCAACATATTAGATTTCAGAGAAATCTGCAATTTAATAATTTTCTCCGTACTCTCGCCTCTAGAATGCTCCATGTATTATATGCTGTGTTTGTTTATACATAACAGAAGCAGTATTTGTAAGATTACTCACACCCCCTGCTTGGAAAATCTTCTGAATGTGAGTGTTTCTGAAATTATATTTCTTCATTTAAACCTAGTAGGTTATGATAGTGAGAGATTGAATCAAACTGAAACATTTCTACAATTTGCTAAGCTTTTTTGAAATACCCTTTTTGATTTGAGTTTAGGTGAATGTAGATATTAAAAATAATGTGGACTATAATTTTCATTTGATATTCTGGGAACAAATCGAAACTGTAGATAGAAAAATGTTCAATTTTCAACAAAGAATACACTTCACGATTGATGTTGAGATAAGCTGACAAAAATATTTTGAGAAGGAAATACTAAACGACTCTGCTGATAGTTTCAGTTTTATGCAAATTCAAGAATGCGAGGATTCTGTGAAGTCTGGCACTCTCCGGAATAGACTTGACTTCCCTGTAGAACCTCTACCAGGAATCTTTCTTTGCCTTCTTATTTCTTTGTTGTAGTTTGTTAGAGTATTTTTATATATACCAAGGTATATGTAATTCTGAAATAAGTAACCTTATATATTTTGACCGTCTATCCAACAAAAATAGAAAAAAATAGTAATTTGCCTTTTTTTTTTTGAAAATATGGACTTTTGAGCATGTTTAAAAGTCGATGCTTGAACACCCTGTACATTTTCATTCACAAACTTTATTTCTTTGGCATGTTTGACCTAAGTTCAAATTTCAACAGTTTCATTAGCATTTAGTAGATATTTGCAATTTTCTCACTCCATACAATTCTCAATTTCCATGAAAACTCATAATAACTCAAAAACGGTGAACATAGGTACAGGGTGTTTTGGATAAAGGCAACTTCAAATTCATTGGAGATTTCAAAAAGGCAAAAATATTAAGGTTCTTCCATTTGAAATAAAGAAGTAGATATGTTTTCAGTATATCCGTAAGCACTACTTCACTCTCAATTTTAAGTGGCTGCGGCCCTTGACATAAAGTATTAGGAAAGTTTGAATTCCAGTTTTCACAATATCAATCGATGAGGTTCTCTGTGGCACGCCATGTATTAGTCCCGCAGGCAAATCGGAAGGACACCTGTATAGACCACATTAGTTAGGTTAGGCGGAAAATTTGAATTACGATCCATCCGTGGATCCGAGCACTGTCCCCATGCATTTCTTATGGACCTAAAATTTACGCGAATTTCTCGCCTGTTTTTAGATACTTTGGCTAATTTCTTAAGGTTTATTTCGGGTGAAATAGATTCTGTGAACCTTTCTCAACCATCTAGAATCAAGTTTTCATAACAAAATTGTATATTTCCAAAATAATTAATAAATATAAAAGTGTTCACCAAATTCGATTGACGTATGTCTTAGCTCACTCGAAATCTGTCTAAAATAATAACATAACCCTAAATCGGCCTTGTAATGACGCACAACAGAAGTCATCTACGACATACGGTAATCTTTCGAACTACACTGGTTTCAATTTGGATTTAAGAATAAATTGAAGTAGATTTTAATGTGGAAATAACATGAAAACATGCACTAATGATGAAGGTACCCAATACTTGATGTCTCTGTACTAACATTCTCTTTTAAATAGGGTGGTTTCACCTCAAAGTTGAAATTCCTTGTTAAAAAATTTGAATATGGATCTCCCGCCAAGAGAATGATTCTAACCTAACTAATGTGGTCTATACTTCTTCAATTCCGGTCCTATGGTATTGTGTTCTGGAGGACGTTTAGTTCACTTATCCAATGCCTTTTAGTAACTTAAAAATTTGCTATCCTAACAATACTCAAATTAATAGTCAATCCTCCAGAGCAACAATATTTCGAATAGTTAGATTCTTTCTCTTTCAAATGCAGCACAAACATTTATTTTTTAGCTCTGTGGTGTACGCAGAATACTTGACCTGTTCCAATTTTGTCATAATTGACCTTATTTGTAACCAATAAACTATTATTGATATTATTTGAGGTTTTAGGTAATTTCTTTGGATGACTTCAAATTGACTTCATATCTCCCTACAATTAATGATCTCTCAGCAAGATATAGAAATATTATTAAACTGTAAAGTATCAATAAATCAATCATGATAAATGTTGTTTTACTCCAAACTCTTTATTGCATTTTATCATGCTCAAACCCTATATACAATATAATCGTAAAATGCTAGCTTAGAAAAATGTTAAATGATTCTTATAATACAATGGTCATTAGAATGAATGACTCTTGGTACTAAACACGGATTCCAGTTCTGGTTGAGGTAGATTAAACCCATGAAAGAAGAAATGCGTGATTGCAGTATTTATTTTCAATCTTGATGTATGTTGAACAACTTAGCTACTTCGTTCAGATCGTCGTAAGTCTTGTCTTCCTTCAAGATTTGCCTTGCCGTTTGTATTCTATTGAACACATTCCAAAGAACGATACCAACGATTTTTTCATTACGTATGTAAAATACGACACCCTTGCCAAAATCATCTGGATTTTGTGGGCTGGGCATGTCGTGTCTTTCAGTTTTGGAGCTGACTTCAATATCCCTCCTCTCTTCTACATCAATGCTAGCATCACATGAAGGAGGTGCCTGAAATATACATATTTTTAATTTCGCAAACGCTGAGTTTGGTATCTGATAAAACGTTGTTACGTTGTTTTGTCCTATTTTACTGACGACTGAATTTACAATGTATTACTTTGAATCGTAATATTTCACCAACACTATACCCGGTGGCCCACCATAGACGCGGAGCTCGTTTTGAGGGAGTAAATGAAGATATTTTGAGAGAATTTTTTTGTGATATGTGTAGGGTGTTGAAAAGCACAATTCAAAATTATTTTCATATATAGACGGTGTTCGAAAACAAAGATATAGACCAAAGTTACATTTTTTTAGTGTAACACCCAGTATTTACCTAAAAAATGGAAGTCAAGCTCAAATTATGATGAGTTTTTTCAGACCAGATCAGAGGCGACATATTGCCTAGTCCTACACAAAAAAAAATTAAACTCTGGAATACGCAGAGTGATCATAATTAATTTTCAATCATCAACAACAAATAATGGTCAAAAATTGCTGAGAAACTATCATGTTAAGTTATAGCAGAACCTTATGAATATAGTCTCGAAATTAATTTTTACGTTCAAGGAGATATAGAAATACCGGGTATGCCATTTGAAATAAGATAGTTTTTGACCATTATTAGTAGTAGATGTTTGAAAATGAATTATGATCACTCTGTATATTCCAGAGTTGATTTTTTTTCTGTATAGGAGTAGCCAATATGTCTACTTGAAAAAATACTCTGTGTATCCCTAGCGTAATTGGTTGCTTCATTAATTGCTATTTAAAAAAACTATATTTTCAATTTTTCGCCATTTTCTCGTAAATGGTGCTTTTAGGTTACAAAGTGATCTGAAGAAAATCATCATAATTTGAGCTTGACATTCCATTTTTTAGGTTAAATACAGGGTTTACATTAAAAAAATGTAACTTTGGTCTATATCTTTGTTTTCGAACACCCTGCATATATGAAAATAATTTTAAATTGTGCTTTCGAACACGCTACATACATCACAAAAAAATATTCTCAAAATATCTTCATTTACTCCCTCAAAACGAGCTCCGCGTTAGTGGTGGGCCACCCGGTATAAACGTTCCAGTTTAAATCTATAAATTTGCTCTAAAATCAGGTGTTGAAGGATAATGCAAAATTTCCGTGATCTCAGATAGTTTCTGAGATACAGTTTTTTTTTATTTTCTCGTCATACGATCCTCACGAATTTTTTGCATTAAGTCGTCGGTATTGTTCTACTTGTTGGGTTATTCGGAAAACAAAATTTCAGAAGGCTATAACTCCGAAACAACCACTAGGCGAATTTCGTCCACTAACTGATATTAATCGGACACCAAACATAACCCTGCAAAATTTCATCTCTATAACTAATTGCGAATGCGGGGAAGCAGAGGAAACCATAGATCATTTAGTTAATAATTGTCGCAATATATAGATTCAAAGATGGCTTCAGGGCTATTCATAATGTTTCTGAATCTTTTTTAGAATGGGTAGCGAGTTTCAAATCCATTTAATAAAATATAGAATATTCCATTTTTAATTTGTTCGTTTTCTCCCCTTGTCATTTCCTTTTCCAGATTGGGTTTCGGGTACCTTGGAGAAACTTCTCGGCTTGTCGAAGGAAGAGCGATAATGAAGGAAAAGATGCCCTTCAATATTTAATATTTCAGCATATTTTGTTAACAATTTCAATTTTCATAAATCACAACACTAACGGGGATAGGAGATAGGGTTTGCGATAATTCAGTATCTATTACTAACCTGTTCAGTTTCTACCCTTGTCCTCACTGCTTCAGAATCAGTTATTGTGATATGAGCTTTGGGTGTGTCTGATACTTTAGCCTTTGCAAACACTCCAACTGTAGGCAGTTTAGAATTAACGAGACCTATTGCTTCGAAGCCAATGTCTGGCCCAAGGTCGGACCAGAACATGCTTTGATGAATGTATGGCTTATGTGCTCCAGTCATATTCTCACCAGCCAATCTACCAGTCACAACTGCATGATCGTGGTGTTCAATACGTCTACGTCCAAACTTAGGATCGTAGAAACATGCTGCATCACCGGCCTTGAAAATTAAAGAATAAATTAACCATGTAAAACAAGACACTTATTAATTACAGTCTAAAACATCAAGCACCACTCAATTCATTTGTCCTTTACTATTTGCTACCATCTTGACAAATACGTGTAAACAGTTTTTGACCTATATCTCTGAACCGGTAGTAGATCGGGAGTAGATTGTAAAATGGTGGCTCGAAGTTATGTTCGGAATTGCAGCTAATTCTGACGGAAAGTTTCCGTCATAAAATTTTTGAACAAAGAATTTAAATTTTTTCTACAGATACAATACTTAGCGGGTCGGCATTTTTTCTGTTCCCATTTTGTATATGTGTGTACCTATATATTCTTTCCTCTTCTTTGAATTAAATTATATTCATTTGCGGCAATGCAATTGTATACGTGGAATAGTTCTCCCCGATAGAGCCTGTATATTCTAACACTATCGTGCTGGCTCTGCGCATCGAGATCGATTATGCCAGACTTAAGCCAGATTAGAAAACCCCTCCCCCCCCCCCTACGGAACCACAGATCCCAAGGGGTGATAGTACCTCTCTTGCACAACCAGTTGAGTTCGTTTCTAATCTCAGCGAAATAAGTCGCTCAAAATACAATCACGAGTTTCTACTGGTAAGTCTAATCATGGAGACACGGAGAAGAGAGAGAGAGAGTAGATATGATGGCTACGTCACGGAGAGGCGCCAAGTTTCGATCGGTTGAACAGCTATTATGTGCAATCAAAATTGAATGATGGTTTTCTCGTTGAAAATTGAAATTTTTGACGGCGGTTGAACTTTATCATTATTCTTATGGATATAATAATTTATTCCGATAATAAAAAAAATACATGCAAGAGACCTATTGGCACCTACAATACCTATATATTTAGCGTAACCATCAAGAAGGTACTACTGAGCCTAGCTATTTATTCCTCTCCTGGCTTCTGCTAATACGCCCAAATCATCGATTTCGCTTGGACGATCGAGATTCAGCCCGGCATAGTGCGGACGCTCATAGTCCACCCTGTCTGTGCAACTTAACGCAAATGTAATTATTGTGAAATATGGATAGTCGCTAGGTAAAAATGTTTTAATTTTAATTGAATCCAGTATGAAGAGCACGGATATGAAATGTACGAATTAATTGTTTATTTATGTACGTCATTTTTCTAGGGAGGGCGGCGCCTTGGAGCCCTCCCTCACCAGCCACCCCTGAGTATGAACCTAGCAATGGACAAACAAAGCACTCCAGTCACCTATACATCATACATCAAGCTGTAGCCAACTACGACTTGTTAGCAGACAACATCAAAGATAATGAAGAATTATGTAAAAAACCAATCCTATTCAAACACGAATGCAAAATTCGAAAACGAGCGACGAAGGAGCGAGTTTTCGATCGCATCAGTGTTGTATTGCCTTCTGCAACGATTATTAGACGATATTTTCTCTTTTTCAGGCAGGTTTTGTAAAATACTGTTGAAATTTGATGAAAAATTCGGATTATACATCCTAGTGACTTTTGTAATGTATCTTGGCAGTTGGTCTGACTGAAGGAATTCTCTAGTACCCTATTTTTTAATGAAAATAAAACTTTTCCTCTCAACAATTATTTCACTATATCCAAATTATATTATATGTATTAACAACTGACGTGTGTTGAAATTGACAGTATCGAATGTCAGTGCTGACTACCACAAGACGAAAAATATAACTAGAAAATTTGCGGGAATGAGTTCATTACAACACTGTTTTTAGTGCTGTAATGAACTCATTACGATACTGAAATAGAGAAAATTTATTTTAATTGAAAAATGTATACTACGGCACCATCACATTCGGTGATTATTCGTAGATTTATCTTATTAAATAAAAGAATTGCCAATAAAATTAGAAAAAAAACTTATCGACTACTTACGACGTAAAGATCTGAACGAGCTTGAAGTTCCGAATTCACCAAATACCCTCCTAGATCTGGGTCAATTTCTAGGCCAGCCTTTTTAGCAAGGGTTATGTCAGGAGCTACTCCAGTACATAAAATTACTTGGTCTACCTTCAAGATTTCTCCATTTACCAAGGTAAGATGAAGCATTTTATCTTTATGATCAAAACTACACGATACAACTTCTGTATTTGGTTTAACCTACAATCGATTGGAATGAAATATGCTAGTTTTCAAATTTATATTATTAATAACTTACAACAACTCCCTCTTTGGTAACTTTATCAGTGGTCCATCGACTTAAGTACTCTGGCAGTACTTTTCCTAAATTTCCACTTTCCTTGAAAACTTGGTATACCATTTTCTTATCAATACCACCTTGAAAGAAAAATTCTTTATTACTTTAGACAGCTGAATTTATTTAGGAATTATTTGCTAAATTTAACCTAACTAATTGAATTCTGATTTTCTGCTATAATTAAGCTACATAATGCTAATGTTGTGGGTTACACGTGCCCCATGCTAAAATGTACTCTGGGGCAATTGTAACCAATCACAGGTCACACTCACCCCAGACCCCAGAGTATACTTGAATTTATTTTCTATCATTTTAGACTGTGGAACGAAATTACATCCTTAATAAACCTCCATCCACAGATCAAATAAGTTGGTTTTTTATTTCGATTTTAGCCAAATGTATACAGAATAATTATTTTTCAATTAAATATTCTGATTCTTCTTGAATTTACACTCGCCCCAATCGAATTCTCATGCTATTTTCATACGCCGCATTTACAATTGCCCCAGTTCATTAGTAAAGTGTGACGTATTGACTCATGAATAAAATAAAATATGCAACAAAATATTCTATTGAACATTTTATTTTCAATTTTTGGCAGTTGCATCTGGATATGTTAAGTAGTAGATATCTGAAATTTTACTCAGTTTTGCTGATGCAGAATTAAATGGCATCCTAAAAAATAAGAATTCTCGAAATTTTGCGTCACACTTACCCTGGTGTACCTTACCCGAAAATTTTAAAGCAAATTTTACTTTTGTATTCAGATTTAATGAATATCATAAAATGCCATAAAATTATGAAGTAGCACTTACCTATCCTTGCTAATGCACACGACAATTCGCTGCCCAAAAATCCGCCCCCAATGACAGCTACTCTTAGGGACTGCTTGTATGATTCTTGCAGATCTTGGAAATCATAAATATTCCTCAATTCTTTCACCCTCTTCCCAATATTCACATCAGTTTTTGCTGAATCAAATACTGGTAAAGATTTGGCTCTAGCACCAGTGGCAAGAAGAGCCTTTTCATATTCAATTTCTATATCATTTTCTAACTTGACTTTGTGACAGTAAGGGTCAATTTCCACAACTTTATAGCCAGAAGCCACTGAAATACCACCATTTTCGTTCAGAAACAGCTGTTGAATTGGAGTGTAAAATTCCTCTGGTTCATATAACAAACTGTAAAAAGAATTTAAACAGGTGTAAATTACCAAGACATTGTAACTAATAAAAATTATTACCTTCTTTCAGTCCCATTCCACTGTTTGAATATAAGTTTTTCTACTTTCTCTTCGTCTGCATTGAACCACATCTCTTTAGAGAGGGGTGGTCTCATATATGGTAAGAATGGTTCATCTGTGACCATAAGTACCTAATATTAAAATAAAATGAGGTATTTATCAAACAAGACAGTAGATCAACATACTTGAGCTCTTGGGTCAGAAGATTTAATAGCTCTAAATGCAGAAAAAGATGCTGTACCACCACCTATCAAAAGGTAAGGAACTTTTCTTGGTATATCACTTGATGCTTCCGGATTTCTTGGAATTGGTCTTTTATCCTTTCCTGTTTGATATGTCAAAAATAGGATAACACTATACAAGAATTAAATGAACTTACTCTTTGTATGATGTGCGTCAGTTTTTAGTTTAGATAATTTAGGTTTTTTTTCAGTTTTGACATTTGCATATGCCTAAAAACAGAAAGGTGGATATCTACAATTTTTTTTTTAGAATTAACTCACTGCAGCTACAGATACAATGAAGACAACTACACCTAGATAAAATATTCGCATATTTCTTTTTTTGAGCTTATCATATTCTTCTTGGAATGGTTTTTCCGGTTTTGGATCCATTGACATCAAATTTGGTGTGTGGCGTTCTTCAAATGGTTTTATTTTCTGAAATAACCAAAATTAAATTTATTCTATAATTCTGAATTGTATACCTAATTGACTTATAATATCTAGAACAGAGATGTATCACATAAATAATACCTATGTATGTGAATCACAACATGACGGAATCAGATGTATGTATGGAACTAGTATTGAAGTGAATGAAATGAAAATTCTAAGGCTATCAATGATTGGAAAAATGAATTGATGAGATATGGTACTTATTGCAGTCAAACAAAAAGAAGTAGACAAAACCAAATCTTGTTTCCTATCAGATACTTTCGTTTCCACATTATCTCCCATTCAATCCACATACAAGCTTCACTTTTTCCGTTTCTTCAGCAATGTGGTTGTGACAGATATATGATTGAGAGAAATAAATGGTTGATATATACCAGATTTTGAACTCAACTCACTTGCGATTTAGGAGGAATTTGGGGTTTATTTTTGTCTTCTGAACTGTAGAGCCTTTTACATAGTGTATAATTTTGTATCTCTGGAAAGATATAAGAATCATTGAAATAAATACGATGCAGTTGAGAAGATTAACTCACTCAAATTCCTAGATGATAGAATACCAATGAATCTCTTGTTCAGGGCATATCTGTGGGTTCTTGCCCTATCTAAATTTGAAAGGATACTACATACGTGTTTAAAACTTAACATTTTAAGGCCGTTACGTAATTACTGGGCACAATTTACAAGTTTTCTAGATTTTGGTAGTATGAAAACATTACATTAAAGACGTCTAGAAACATAAATGCCATGAATTATGAACTTTATGCAAAATGATTACTACAATTTGCGCTAAACTGTCATCCTCTCGCTTTTGTTTTTAAGGTTACTTCGTGAATTTACTGATCATATGCAAATATCAAGATTTCTAGAATAGAAGGAAATATTTTTTTTGGAAATCCTGATTCCTGAATCGATATTTCACAGGCAAAATATAGAACAGGAAGTTTTCACACTTTCAGTCACTGGAAATCCTGGAAATCTGTTATCTATGATCTATGATCCAGCTATTTAAAGTTTAAACAAGAGTGATCATAGATAATATACAGTCATATAGAGTAGAGCACAGAACATTCATGTATATTGGTGAATTAAATATTTCTATATACAGGTGTATGCACTATACTGCTACCGATTTCGGTTTTTAATTACTCTAATAATCGTTCAGTATCTACTATTAAGTCTATCATGTAATTTCTCGAACCTTGGCTGTATTGTCATTTTCTAGTGAATTGGTAGGACTTCTTACTTAATTGTGTAGGCAAACCACGTAACACTCAACAACAAGGAAAATGGGCGGGAAGGTTAAACATTCAAAAAAGGTTGTGCGCTCAGACACAGCTTTCTGTAGAGATAGCCTGGAACACACCCAGACAACGCCCCAATTTATCACCTCTTCGAGGCCTACTTCTTCAATGCGGTAGTGCTAGTGCGAGCTTTCGTGAATTTCGAATTTAAAAATTTAACGAATTCAATGAATTAGTTATTTTTTTCGGAATCCCTGGAAGAATAAACGTAATGAGACCCTATAATTGGTGAATGAGTTGAATAACTGCATTCCTTCTACACAATAAACTTACAATATTTTTGAAATTATTGTCACTGAATTAATTGTTCATCAAGATCTACGACAAAGTGTAGGGTAAATTCTAGCCTTAAAAAAAAGATAAAATTCTCGAAATCAATATATATATGTAATATACAGGATAATTCATAACTCGAAACGAAAAATTATGGAACAGGTTGATATTCTTGATACAAAATTTAGAATGAAATTTTTGGAATTTTGGCTTTGTTTCCGCGATATCCGACTTCAAAGTTTCTGCATTGTCCTCAATTTTCAACTTTAATACTTAATATAAGAATACAAAAATAAATAAATCAAGTGTTCAAAAATATCACCATTAGCTTGATACAGGCTTGTCAACGCAAAATGAAGGAATCGTATACTAATTGCATATATTTGCCTATTTTGATTGGATTCGTCTGCATTCATAATTCGTTCCATTAATTTCCACTGCATAAACAAGTTGTTTTACATGCCCCATACAAAATAATCCAAAGGATTCAAGTCAGGTGATCTCGCAGGCCATAGCACCACACCGACCAATCCATCTCCTATTAAAAGTTTGGTTTAACCAGGTGTGAGGATTTTCTAGAGACCTGCAATGCAAATCCTCCCGCTTTTGAAAGAAGAGGTTTCCAACAAAGATCCTCCTATATTGATGTATGGGGCGGAGTCTTTAACGGACAATTACTTCCAATTCAAGTACTTCCTAATCGTTTGAATGCCGATGCGTACCTGCAATTTAAAAAACGATCTTGCAAATTTGCTAGAAGATTTTACTGTGGATTTGGTATATTCATACAATCGTATGTCGTATCAGCACGATGGATCATCGCATGTTCGAAGAAATATGGTCGTCTGGTTAAACCAAACTTTTAATAGCCGACCAATCCATCTCGGATTGGTCGGCGTGGTGCTATGGCTTGCGAGATCACCTGACTCGAATCCTTTGGATTATTTTGTACGGGGCATTTAAAACAACTTGTTTACGCAGTGGAAATGAATAATCAAGAACAATTATAATGGAATGAACTAATAATGCGGTCGAATCCACTCAAAATAGGAAAAACATGCCATTAGTATTCGATTCCCTCATATTGAGTTGGCAAGCCTGTTTCGATGCTAATGGTGATATTTTTGAACATTTGATTCAATTATTCTTGTATTTTTATATTAAAGTTGTTAATTGATGAAATGCAGAAATTTTGAAGTCTGATATATCTCTGTAACGAAGCCAAAGATCCAAACATTTTATTCTACATTTTTTATCAGTGTGTACGTTCCTTAAATTTTCTCCTCGAGTTTTGAATCACCCTGAATATAGGCTAATGAAAATTGCGATAAAACCATATATAGATTACATAATTTTTCGTTTCTTCTATCCCCGCCGGAATAATTTAATTTCATTATTTCCATTTTTCAGCATTTGGCTGAGAAAACCCAGAAAGAAACAATTTAATAATCAATATTGCTGTTCCTATTTTTTACATAGCTCTTCAAAATGAATGTCCTGCTTACTGATTCGGACTGAAGAATCTAAAGATTATGACTTTTTGAAATTGAATATATAAAAATAATAGGTTTTTTTGAGCTTCATGTTCTTCCATCCAGATGCATCAAATTTTGTATATGAAAAAGTACCTACCTACTTTTTAATAAGGTCATCAAATTTTTTTCCGAAATCAGAAGAAATGAAAGCCTCTATTTCATATGAAAAAGTACCTACCTATTTTTTAATAAGGTCATCAAATTTTTTTCCGAAATCAGAAGAAATGAAAGCCTCTATTTCATTTGAAAAAGTACCTACCTATTTTTTAATAAGGTCATCAAATTTTTTTCCGAAATCAGAAGAAATGAAAGCGTCTATTTCATTTCAATGCTGGTTTCGAAAGGTAGTTTGCAGGGGCGGCTGGTGAGGGAGGGCTTGCGGAGCACTGAGGTGAAGTCAGTACTCTTTGGCGCGTGTGTTCACGTTGGCTAATTTGGATTGGATGATGAGTATTTCAAGCTCAGTGGATAGGACGAGAACGTCAATGCTTTTTTAGCATTTTTCTTTCATTGTGAAGTCAATCTGAATTTGTCGCATCACTCCCAACATAAGCCATACAACCCAAAAAGAGCCACGTCTCCTCTGCGCATGCGCAATCTACTGGTGGCTTGAAGTCCTCTCAAAATAACATACTTCACATGAATTTCTGATTTTTCAACACCAGTGGTTCAGGAGATATTGCTGCTTTAATCCACGCATGTGCAGACTCCTCCAGGGGGATTCTATGGATGCAGCATCCTGCACCTCAATACCCCAATCCTCTCAGATGAAAACTCCAGCAGTTAAATGATTTCTCGTCTGCTCATGCGCATAACGAAAACTGCCCGTAAGGGGTAACATGACGCTTCTTCCCCCAAACTGGCTTGCACGTGGACATAATCGCCACGACTATTCTTTTAAATCCTCACAATATCGGCACATACAATCCAAAAACAGTCACTTCACCTCTGCGCATGTGTAATCCACTCGCGGCTGTAAGTTCTCTCAAAATCACCTCACAAAAACTCCTATTCTCCAACACTAGTGGTTCAGTAGATATCGCATGTTAAATCCACGCATGCGCGGACCCTCACCAGGGGACTCTATGGAGGAATAGCATCCTCCACCCCAAAACCCCAATCCTCTCAGACGAAAACTCCAGCAATTAAATCACTTCTCAACTGCGCAAGGGCATAACGGCATTCTACAAGTGATTACAGATTTTTAATTGGACCAGTGGGTATAACTCAGGAATCGTTTTGCCGATTAGCTCAATCAAGGCTGCTCGGGTCTCCAACAATATAGATTCGATCGTGTTCAAATTTAGAAATAGGCTGTAGAGTTACATTTTGAAAGCTAGAATACGTCAGTTAAGTTCATTAACCCAGATAGCACACAACATTCTGAGAATGTAATATCTAGCTTCTGAACGTTCATACTTTAGAATATTCTAATAGAACGTTCCATGCATCGTCGTATAACATCTAGAATATTCAAGGAATGTCCTTCAGTAAACGTTCTGATCACATTTCAAAAATGATATCCATATCATATGATATGAAGAACATTACTAGAATATCCTTAGAGAATATTCATAGGAGTTGTAGTTTATTTCAGTATTTGGTAAGATCCTTGTGGAATATAATAAGAACCTCCTCAGAATGTTCTTTGATCATTGCGTCGCGTGGGATCATTTTGAGATTTATGGTTAATTTAATAGTGTAGTGTAACATGTGACTTTACTACTTCACCTCAGAGGCTTTTCGATGCTATAGAAATTTTTATATCTATTGTTCATAAGCTCGGTCAACACCTCCTACATCCTTTTAGGAGGTGTTGGCTCGGTATATTTTCACTAGTGAAAGTTAATCAGTAAAGTTCTGATTCAAATAGATGAACAGCTTTTCAAGCCGAATATTTTTCCCTAATCTTCCAACCCTGACCGATTACTTCGGCTATCAGAACACGCTCCTGGCTCTTGTTACCAGCCCAGCCTACAGATATTTATTAATTTCACAATTCGCATCCTGGAATCATCACGTGACGTGACGTGAACCAATATGGCGGTTCTTTGTACATAAACAACAAATAAGTTACGTGTTGAGGTCGTTGGTTATTTTATAGTGTTCATTTTCATTGACTTATTCAGGAGCTTTTCTGCTGTTTAAACTATATTGAAATGGAGAATGAATATCTGAAAAGACTTTTGTTGAACAACGGAGACTTTGCTGAACGGTAGGTTCGAAAAAAAGTACCTTCATCATGTGTTTACATTTGATTTTATTACAGATATACCTACATATAATAAAGTTGGGATTAATTAACGGCTTAGATCCTTCAACATTGAATGTTTCTGATCTGGATAGTGGATAATTCAATTGATGGTGTTCCTCCAATCACATATATGGATATTGCAACATATTTGGATTATTATATACCACAACCTACAAGACATTCATGCATTTTTGCTAATAAAGAGTTCATATCTAATAGCACAATGCTGGGATAATTACTTTGAAAACAAACAGTTATTACCACCAAAAAATACAAATTCAATTATTCACCTCACAGTCGCATTATTGTTATTTCGTTATATGATTTCCAAATAGTTGTTTCGAAGTACGAATCCTATAAGATCTGGAAATATGGGAAAAGAACTGCTAAGAAAATTCATTCAGAAGTTATTATGCCAGGGCTGATGGCGAAATATTTCACATCTGTAGAGGTTGCTGCAGATTATCGAGAAATGATCTTAATAATAATGATCACGAACCAACTGAAGAATCAATCAATTTTGAAGAAAAGTTTGATTTTCCTATTAAATATTACAACGTATTACAAAAATTGGAGAAATAGTAATTTAGACCTTGAGGAAATTAAAACAAAAGTGGTAAGTTTCAAGATTTTGATTTGTGTGATGTATCCAAATGTTACATTCAAATAGATTTTTGTTCTCTAGAAAATTCATTGATACTACCACATTACTGGTTATCAAATTTGTTTACATATAAAAATCCTCGAAATTATTGTATGAAATTCTCCTGGAAATTAATAATGTATACTCCTATCAAACATATAGGATTAGATAAGTCCACAGCATACATATTATTATTTATGTTACATTTCGGTTGTTGTTTTAGGTTTACGAGTTGTCAAAAATTGGGGGCCTAAACACAAAGTGATAACAAAAGGAAAGGTTGATGACAAATGCTCTTGCTATGAACTCTAGCTGGTTAGGATTTAAGAAGAAGGATATTTTTCGGCATTGATTTTTTCCGAAATAGTGAAAGGTAAGAATTTTCGAAGAATTTACTATGTTCTATAAGATAGATAAGATAAGAAATATATTTCTATGAAGAAGCAATGTTTGATGGAATAACTAGTCAAGATATTTTACCGAAATCGCTTTACTTGGAATTATTGCGATAACTAAAATACATTAATACATATTTGAATTATCTCTCATATTTTACAGAATCTGTGATGAACATTCATCGAAAGATTACAGAGTCTGATGCGGAATTGGTAATTAAGGACTGGTTGGTTAAGGCGAAACAGAAGGAGGAAAAGTTCCAGAAATTAGACCTCAAAACTATAATCTAGTGAAGGTAGGAATATTAGTTGTACTCAATATCATTCATACCAAGAAGCAATATTTTTTGATTATTCTACTTGCTAAAATTTGGTTTGTTGCCTTGTATTTCATTCTGATCTGGGTTTACACTGAAAACTATTAAATTATTCAAGGTGCCTAGTAATATTTCATTTCTTCTCTTCCAGAATCTCTGATTTTGAAACCAAAAGGCTGGTTGGTAGCCAAAAATGATGGAGAAGATAATCTCGCGAATATTATTTTTTTTATAAACAAAATATTTTGTTATTATTCTTTTGAATTTATTTCAGGAAATGTCTTCCTAAAAATAAAACTGATGACTTGAATTATGTATTATTATAAAATGGATTAGTGTTGTTTGACCTCGAATAATATTATTATATTATTTGTGAAAAAACTAGGCTTATGCTCAGAATCAGCATTCTGATGATTTTTTATGGGATTACGAAAAATAAATAAGAATTTCATAACCATTCAATGTGATGAGTCTATGAAATCTCAAAGTTTAACTAAATTTACAAAACATTTTAATTTTAAATTGAATTATAACAAAAAAGCATTCAATACCGTTAATTTATCGTTGAACACAATTTTTTTTTAGTTTTTCAGTTGGAGTTCAGTATTATTAATTCCCGCAGGGAATGCGGCAGGAATTAATAATACCAATGAATTTATAAATTCAACCAAATATTCTCGGAATTAAAGTATATTCTGGGAATATTTCTAGAACGAGGGGAATCTCCATAGAATATTTGGAGTAATATTAATAGGAGATTTTTTGAAACGTACCTGGAATATTCTCAAGAATATGCCTGAAATATTGTCAAGAACATTCCTAGAAGGTTCTAGAATATTCGGGAGAACATTCATAGAACCTGTATAGAACCAGAGTTCCTCTCTCACTTAATAGTGCATGGAATGTTCTAAGAATGTGTGGGGTCTGTTGTGAGGATATTCTATGAATATTTGAACATTCTGGCGGTATCTTCTAAGAACATCCATATAACGTGTGTGTGCTATCTGGGAATAGGCCTATAATCGGCCAAACTTTTTTGGAGTTATACTAATCTGAAATTGTGTTGTTATTTCCTCAATAACTTTTCCACACCTAATCCTGATAGTTTCTCAGCAATTTTCGACCATTATTTGAAGTTGATGTTTGAAAATTAAATTATGATCACTCTGTATATTTCAGAGTTAAATTTTTTCCCTGAATAGGAGTAGCCAATATATCTACTCGAAAAAATACTTTCTGTATTGCTGGCATAACTGGTTTCTTCATATATTGCTATTTAAAAAACTCCATATTCTCAATTTTTCGCCATTTTCCGGTAAATGGAGCTTCAACGGTATAAAGTGATCTGAAGAAACTCATCATAATTTGAGCTTGCCATTCCATTTTTTAGGTCAAATACAGGATGTTACTATTCAAAAAATGTAACTTTGGTCTATATCTTTGTTTTCGAACAACCTGTATATATGAAAATAATTTTAAATTGTGCTTTTGAATACCCTTCACATATCACAAAAATGTTTCTCAAAATATCTTCATTTATTTCCTCAAAACGAAGTCTGCGTCTGTGGTGGGCTACCTGGTATATCATATGAATAGAAAGAAATAAAAAAAAAAATTCTTAAAAAATTTTATACCATTTTACAATCGGAACATATGCGTGCAAAAGCGCAGAGAGAGATATATAGTTTATTGGTACTAGTACAATATAAATTGCTTACACGTACGCGGGAAAGTCCTGTTGACAGAAGCTTTGGCGCTCTTGTTCAAACTTTGACAAATCATATCTCCGAAAGCATTGGTTTCTCAGAGTTGGGAATTATATCAATGGATTCTTATAATAGAACTGTATCGTAAAAAAACCAAATTAAAATCAAATAACGAGCTTATCCGAGATATTCATTCCTCAAATCTACTCTGAAAATTATATTATATCCTTTGAAACTTAGCCGATATTCCAATTTTATTTTCACTGGAGATATTCTGAATCCAATATGATTAACTTACCAAAGTATATATTTCCATCATCATATGGATTATCCAAGGGAATATAGGGTAGGTATATAATACCTATAGGTATTTAATATCCTATAATTGGTCATTTTGCATTCAATCATACTTTGTCTTCTAGAACAGTAATAAATTTGACTTGTCTGGTAGATAAGATGACATGGATGAACTGTGAACACAGATAGAACACAGACAGATAGAATTCGCATTCTGTGAAAACATAGAAGCACGATGTACATATTATTGAAATTTTGAAAAATCATATGTCTGAAAGTATTAGCTCTTTAGAGTTGAAAATGATATCAATGGATTTTTATGGTGAAACTGCATCTCAAAAGATTGAATTTCTAATGTAAGTATAATGTATAATAATTTTTTTTTGTTACTCCGAAAACATCATGCCGATTTCGCCCAATAACGAACTCAACCGAGATAATTATGTCCCAAACCTACTCTGAAAATTTCAACTGTCTAGCTCATTCTGTTCGAGAGTTAACGGCCGGACCGGCCGGACAGAATCCATTTTGACCACGAATTATTGATCAGTAAGTCGAACCAAATCGTTTAAGACCATTTTCATCCAAAAAGCATCCAAAAGCACTCTGTTCCGGGGAACAAGAGCGCCAAAAATAATAAATATGTATAGCGAACATAATAAAAGCCACAAATATCAGTGAGTAGGTACGTACTACTAATTAGGTAGAAGAATAATGTAACAGCGATTGAAATTCTAGTTTTCGATTTTTTTAAAATTTTTTTCTTGATTTATAATGTACTTTCAAGTTTAACATATTTAATTTAAAGTGGACCAATAACAAAATATTCAGACACTATTAATTCTTCTATCACTTCCGCCGTCATTCATAATTATTATTTTCTGTGTTGCTCGATAATAATATTCGGGAATTCTTATGAGATAGATGATCTGCATTTAATTAACCGTTAACTTTCTCCGCATCGGAGATTTTTTCTCCTGTAAATTTAACCACCAGATTTTGAACGCATCATATAAATGCGACATCATTACGAAACAAAGACGACTTTGTATGGTTTTTATCGTCATAACTCGAAAGTGTAAATGGATCCTTTTGTATAACAATACAAGAATTGTTTTAAAATTTGTGGGAAGAATGTGTGAAAAAATGGAATAATTCTCGAATAGATCATATACCGTGAGGTGATGAATCTGAAATAATGCGCTCTTGTTCGAGTTGACCAATTTGAATAGATCTCTAAGTCTAGCCAACAAGTGCTTTTTAGATCAAAATTTTTGCGTATTCTCCGGAAATTATGATTGAGGTGTCACTCGATTCGGAATGGCATGTATATAGTTTTTGAGAAAATGGTAAGGCCAATCGCAAAAATTGCAATAGTTATAAACAATTTTAAGTGAAAAAAAAGAAGGAGGTTTAGGTTTTCGCCAATATCTCAAAAACTGTTTGAGATAATTCAAATTTGAAAAAAGATTCGAATAGAAGAGGAAATTTTCTAAAAAGTCCCAACTGCTGGAACTGTAGAACCAATAATTATAATTTTTCCTAGAGGGTTGAAAATACGCCCGAAACCGGGCACTCCGGCTGGCGCAAGCCTCGCCCTCTTCGCACCTTTGATGAATAAATTTCATTTAAATTTATTAAATATGAAAATAAAACATTGAAAAAATTCAAGCGCCTGCAGGATAGATCAATGAACAATAATCTGTGGTCCAAAACGGTTTATCGCGAGTTTTCAATTAGTTATCCATTAGTTAATTAAAAATTAATTATTTCCTTTCGTGGAGCTATTTTTCAAAGGTCTTGGAATAGATTCCTATTTAAAAATCTTAAAAATTGTTAATTTTCGTTTTGTTATGAACAATTTACTTAAGTGAAAAACTATAAAGCTTCAATTCATAATATTACTATTGGTCCGTTTTCTTATGATCAGAAACTACTCAAAAATGATTTATAATAATTGTTTAAAAAATTGTTATGAACCAATGAGTTGCTTATGAGATTATTTAAAATTTTCTTTTGAAACATAATTGAATCTTTATGATTTTTCACTTAAGTAAATTGTTAATAACAAAACGAAAATTATCAATTTTTCAAATTTTCCAACGGGAATCTATTCCAAGACCTTTGAAAAATAGCTCCACAAAAGGAAAAAATTCTCAGATTAATAGTTCAACAATTACCGCACTTTCAATGTTAATGTTAGTGATACAAAATAGTATATTCTAAAACAAGTTGCAGAATGGGCTCCTATTAAAACACGAATGCGAAATTCGAAAACGAGTGACGAAGGATCGAGTTTTCAAACGCATGAGTGTTGGAATTGCCTTCTGCAACGAGTATTAGACGATATTTTCTCTATTGCAGGCAAGTTTTGTAAAATACAGTTGAAATTTAATGAAAAATTCGAATTATACATCCTAGTGACTTTTGTATTGTATTTTGGTAGTTGGTGTGAGTGTTACGAAAGTTGACAGATTACGGAATTTGAATTTGAAACGTACGTAGGGCATGGAGATCAGGTTTAAAACAGTTTCCTAATAGCATGAATGATTCAAAATTAGTAAGAAGGAAATCTCTGGTACCATATATTTTAATGAAAACAAAGCTTTTCCTCAACAATTATTTCACTATATCCAGATTATATTGTATTATCAATTGACGTGAGTTGAAATTTGATAGGATCGAATGTCAGTGCTGACTACCACAAAACGAAAAATATAACTATAAAAAATGCGGGAATGAGTTTATTCCAGCACTGTTTTCAGTCTCTCTAGCTTTTCAACAATACAACCATTCTGCTTTACCTCAATCACCGTTGGAATAAAAAAAAATCGTATAGCTCTATTTATCAAATATACAGGGTAATTATTCATGATTAAAATATCCCTGACGTTCCTCAAATTATCTTGTCTGAACTTCTCTTGACTCAATGAAAGAGCTCTTTTAATTAAATTGTTCATAAAGTTGATCATATGTTGTGTACAATGATTAGTCAGGTAATGTAAACACCGGTTCGAATTTATTGGTTTATTATACTCATTCGTGATAACTTTATTATTATCCCTGATAACAAGAACATCCAACAAGCACTGACGTGAAGTCAGAAGCTTTTGCGCGTATGTTCTATTGTCCATTCTTCTGTATTGGACACCCTTAATCGAATTTACCATGGTAAATTATGTTGTCCATACTCCTGTATTGGACACACCTAATTCGAATTTACCATGGTAAATAAAATGAAATGAAAAAGATAGGTATATTAAAATATTTTTATTTCAAATTCAATCCTTTAAAAAAAAATTCTGAAATAAAAGTATACATTAATTTATAAGTTCTCAATTCCTGTTCAGTGTTTCCACTTTGACAAGGAGAAAATTCCTAACGTTCACAATGAAAAGGATATTTGAATTCTTAAATCAATAATGTTGTTTTTATTTGTTCTCAAAGTCAATAACTAAAATTCGAAGAAAATTGGAGTTGAACGGGTTTCGCACCGAGCCAATTTATCTCGATGATGGTTTCTTCTTGGCATATTTTGATTTCAATTTTATTTCCAATCAGGATATGATACTCGAGTAAAATAGATTCTTACATAATATAACTTCTATAGCTAATGGATAATATTGTGTGAATCAATGAAATAGTTTTCTTCAGTTCGAAGTCCCGCAGTAATTTTCCTCTGGAAGATGGACATACTGTATCAACTGCCTCTGATGTTAACAGAAAATGCAAGTCAGTTGAATAAAAAACCATGAACAATCGCTGTACAGTAAATATTTTAAATAAGATGTTCCTTTTTAACCAATGTTATACCTTGTTATCAGCATTCCAATTCAGCGAAAATACCATAGTCCTGCTTGATTATCAAGTATTGATCGTGATATTTTCATTAGCAATATCACTGGTGGATGTTTTTTTGTTGACAAATTTTTGCACGTTACAAAACTCAACTTATAACGCATAGGTACCAAGATTTTTCATAATGGTTCACTAATTGATAATTGTCGAACACATTCATCCTTCAATGCTTTCAAATTTTAGGTTAGACCAGGAGTCAGCAACCTTTTGAGTCAGAAGAGTAAAACATTACAATTTACAAAATCAAAGTTTTTAAAGAGCAAGAATAATTATTCCTGCCAACAATAAATAGTACTTTCATAAATAATGTTTTTTGTTAAAAAAAAACTAATCGATTTATTCATTAGAATAAATAATATTATTTGCTTATGGAACTTAAGAGCCGCAGCTTCATAACCTAACAGCCGCCGACCCCTGGGTTAGATTGTAGACGTACACTCAATGAAACAACTTATCTCTCATCCAGCCAAACTACGGACGACGACGATCGATATAGGAGATTTCGCGTTCAGCGAATCAGGAGTAAGTGGGCGTAATTTTCGATGGCGTAAACCTTCGATGCAGTGAACCCTACTCGTCCGGTCTGGCTATAAATTAGAACAAGCGCGGCAAAGCTCCTGCTCCCATTGCTTTTCCAGGTAGTCTTCCTATATTCATAGGTGGATGGCCCTGTATATAGGGATAATATATGGTGGAGGTACTCAACAGGGTGCAAGCTAAATCCCCTTATATTAATCTGCCGAGTGATATACCAAAATCCCCCTTTTGGCCCCGCTACTATAGGGGGAAGGCTCTGTACTTAAGGTCCACGGCAGACATATAAACTTATTTGATTTAATTTTAGAATTCTGCGTAGGTACTTAAAAATATTTTTTCGAAATTTTTACTACTGCCCGACTGCATGGATCTTTTCCTCAATAATAAACTGTAAATTAGTGAATCGAAAAGCAAACCAATATTCATGAAACTATCTAATTTCTAATGCGTGGAAAGTCCTAGAATTCAAATGCATTGAATAGTTCGGCATAATACTTTTGGGTGGAAACTGCATTCGTATTCAGTTCATGAAAATAGAAATCAACGATAGTGATCTGGACAGGTCCAGTTTACTAGATTAGATAATTTAAAAACAAGTATAAATACTGCGATGCAATTCTTTACATAACATCTTGAATGCAACATTCTATTTGTCGCCATATCAAATAATCACGTACTCTTCCAGTTTTTATACAGGAAATGAGGTATAGAATACTTCACCAGTCTTCGAATAAAGGAGGTGTGGCACATGGAAACTTGTTTCCAATTACAATTTTGGAAATCAGTAATGAAGAAAAAAATTTACAAATTACTCTCGAAGTTTTATTATTCCTCCAAAAAAAATTGGTTCAAGTACCTTCGTGAAGTCAGGAGCTTTTGTGTGCATGTTCTATTGTATATTCACCTCTATTGGCACCCTTAATCGAATTTACCATCGATATAGACCGTTTTTCAGCTTTTTTAAGAAATGAATAAATACATTCCTTAACATTTCAATGACAGACTTGAGTAATTAGGGAATCGTCTTAGATCACAAAACTTTTAATTTTGACATATTATGTATGCTACAGGAATTGAAATTCGTTAAATAATTAATAATATATACAAAAATTTACGTCAAATTTACGAATTCTTTTATGATGTTTGAATTTAAATTCTGCTATTATGCAGTTCTATCATAAGAATCAATTGATATAATTCCCAACTCTTACCAATACTTCCGAAGATATGATTTGTCAAAGTTTGAACAAGAGCGTCAAAGGTCCTGCCCACAGGGCTTGAACCAAGTTTTTGATGCCAAATTCAAAATGAAACTTTATGGAAATGGGTGGTCAAAAAATTCACTTTTGGTATCATCCAACGCAGAAATTATTCCTCTTCGACTATTGTATGGACCACTTTATTGAGAGATGGGTTAGTTAAGATGTTTCCGAAAACCTGAAATTAAAACGAAAATTATTCATAAATATGGAAAACTGGTCCAACTTTGATGGACAGTGTAGTATGGGAACAAGTGGTTTGAAAAATGTGCGTTTAGTGTCCTTCACGGCAGAATTTAATGTTCTAAACATGATGACCATGCTTTCCATACTCAAAGTTATTTAGGAGATATAACCGAAAAACCGCAATTGCATATGCTGGTCTGTACTGTTGAAAAACAAGGTAGATGTTTCAGTGTCCTTCCATATTACCAAAGTCACCCATATGGTATTGGTGAGTTCCTCTGTACTTCAGAACATTTTTTTTCGCAGGTTTTTTCGAGCATCGGAGAGATAAATACCTTAGGTAATCATTGAAGGATACTGTGGGAGGTATATGCTCATCATTAAAAGGTTTTTTTAAATTTTTATAGATATTTTTCAGAGTTTGGAAGTGAAAACCCAGAAAAAAATCCTTTAATAATAGATAAATACCTTGGTTGTTTGTTAAAGTCATGAAGCCGCCGATTGTCGAGCCGCTTGTTGAGCTTATTAATGCATGCATTTCTGCCGGATATGTTCCTGTTTGTTTCAAGACAGCCTTAATATAACCGCTATATAAAGGCGGAGACCGATATGATCTCAATAATTACATGCCCATAACACTTACATCCGTGTTCACAAAATCTTTGAAAAGGTGATTCATTTTAGGCTTACCCCGGCTCCACACGCCCAACACTGTTGGCCCAACGTGTGGATGGGGTAATTTGTCTTGGTTCCAACGTTGGCGCCAACGTGTAGGCACCTCACGAAGTTAACACGGCCAACGTTGGATCCAACGTTGGCCCAACGTGTGGAGCCGGCCTTATGAGCTACTTGGACAAGCAGAGGATCAGTTTGGATTAAGGCATGGTAGGTCAACTTCAGATGCTTTGAATGCCTTATTGGAGGATATCTATAGGGCAGTGGATGTTTGGTTTGATATAAATCTTTTAACCATAAATATGTCAAAAACGAAGTGTTTGCCTTTAACCTTCACACTGATAATCTACCTGACTTCAATATGATATATGTTGGTGATGTGGCAATTGAGAGAGTTATGTCTGTTAAATATCTGGGTGTTATACTTGATCGTCATTTGGGATGAAATATCCAATCGGAGGAATTGCATAAGGAGCTGAGGAAAATCATTTACTAATTTTACTTTACCCGGAGTATTCTGTCGAGGAGTCAGTGTTTTGGTGTATATTATGCTTTGGTGCAGTCAATTTTGCAGTACGGAATATTTACTTGGGGTGCATTAGGGAATGGTTATTACTGTAAAATAGAAAGAATACAAAAAAGGATATTAAGGTACTTTTCAGGAAATCAGCAATGCATCCAACCGAGACATACTCTGAACTTAGTGTGCTTGATCCTAGGCAACTTTATGTTAACGCACTGATAATGACCATACCTAAAAACTCACATGAATTGGAGCTCCATTGATCGACACCCGGCAGAGGAACGGTGAAAGAGTTGAGGGATTGCGAATCCGCAAGAAAAAGACAAGTATACAATATGATCCGTCCTGAAATGAAATTGCGTCAGAGCTATCACTCTTTTTAAGGTAAAACTATGTGCATTCCTATTAATTGTAGGGGTACATTTGCACCCCTAAAGAATAACTCTAACTTATTTCCGAATTAAAGTTTAAGCCCACTAGCCTATACAAGCCAATTTACTTATTTAAAAAGGTAAACTCTAAAAATTTCAAGGTGGGATTCAAAGTATTCTTTCGGTTTTCCATTCAGAAGTTTTAGTACTTGCTAACAACAAAGGGGAAGAGAAACATATAATAAATTCAAAACTTTAAACCAATACGCAACATTCGCTGCGTTTCCCCATTTCTAATTTAGCCAAGGACAGATCAATGAACGTTACAGTTTTCTGCAATTGATCTGAAGAATTAATCTGTATTTTTTGTTTGGCACTCACCAATAATTATAACTGGAGCAAGTGGAGTATTTGTTTTCAAGTGGAGTATTTGTTTACACATTCAAGGCAGTCAGGATAATTAATATATACAATTTAGATGCCTATGAAAGGAAGGCAGAATATTTTCAGTTATGTGTAAAGAAATATAACATGAGAGACTCCGCATCTTTTAAAGAAAGGAGGACGTTTTTGATAACGGTTTCTTTTTCATTTATTATGTTCATTGTGAAGAATGAGTTAAGTGGAACAACCATTCACCCCGTTCTGTTCAAGAAGTATGATTTTAGTAGGAATGTGGAAATATATCCGTTTATTCTAAGAAAGTAGATTTCGATTTCACCACATCTCTTTAATGGATACACTAATCAAAGTTTGTGTTTTGGCAACGGACGGCCGGCCAACCTGCCGGTGTTTGGGCAAAATTATAGTACATATGTGTTCCCCAGAACATCATTGCGCAAAAAAGCTGATTATTATAGATTGAAAAATTATAAAAACACTGACTTGGGATTAGGAGATTTACTGTTCTCGTTCATATGATGATCCGTACACTACGTACACTTCTGAAAATATATTGTTCAGAGATCTGTTATATCCAGAAAACAAAATTTCTAATGGGTTATAGATCATTCAAAAACGTAATTTTCCACATGTTCATCATATCTATAGAGAAGTAAAATATATTGTACTAGAAAATTCTCTTAGATTAAAAATAATACATACATTTTTTAAGGATATTCTGCATATATGTCCTTATAACTTTCAAATAAACCTTTTCTGTTCATGTTAGTTCCTAAGTTTATTGTAACCTCATACATTTGGAGTTCTTTATTAAAAAAATTGGTTCAAGCACTGACGTGAAGTCAGGAGTCCAATCTCCTGTATTGGACACTCTTAATCGAATTTACCATGGTAAATTATATTGTCCATTCTCCTATCTCTTCTCTCAATACAGGAAAATGGACAATATAATTTACCATGGTAAATTCAATTAAGAGTGTCCAATACAGGAGAATGGACAATAGAACATACGCACAAAAGCTCCTGACTTCACGTCAGTGCTCGAACCAATTTTATTTTCGTAATTTTTTTTTAGCGGTACGGTTCCCACAAAATTTTACATACTTCCTTATGTCGATATTTTACACACGTCTTTATGTGGATATTCTACAACTAGTTACCAAGCTTCAATTCGTCTATATTTTTTGAGTTATCGAGGAAATAACATTTCTGGTGGGTATAACTCCGAAACCGATGTACCGATTATGCCCAAAAACGAACTTGACTCTCCCATTGAGATGTGCAACCTACCCTGAAAATTGTAAGTCCTTATCTCATTTCATTCAAAAGTTATTTAGGCAACGTTCACCCATCCAGCAACTGAACTCACACAAGGCTGCTCGGATCTCCAAAAATATGGATACGATCGTGTTCAAACTTGGAACATGGTAGTAGAGTTAGGTGTTGAAGGCTTTCGCAAAATTTCAGTGATGTCGGACGAATAGTTCCAGATATATAGAATTTTCTTCAATGATTTAAAAAAAATTTCACAAGAATTTTTGCGTTGGCATTATACAACTAATAACCATGTTTGAATTGGATCGATTTGTATTTTTCGAGTTATTGAGGAAATAAGAACCAAATTTCAGGTGGGTATAACTCCAAAACCGTTTAGCCGATAATGCCTATAAACAAACTCAAATGTCCCATTCAGATGCACTACTTTAACCGAAAATTTCAAATCGCTATCTATATCCGTTCTCAGGTTATCGTGACACAAATAATATTTTTTGATAATTTTTGTTACAAATTTCTAGTGATACGATTCTCACAAAATTTCACAAACTTGTCCGTCGTATTGGGATACGCCACCTACCCTGAAAATTTCAAGTCGCCATCTCTTTCCGTTCTCAAGTCATCGTGGCAACGGCCGGACAGAATGAAATTTGACCTCGAATTCTCGATCAGGGAGTCGAACCCAATCGTTTTAGACCATTTTCGAAAATTACAGACATTTGGGCAGAATGATAACTTTGAAAAATCATATCTCTGAAAGTATTGCTTTCTCATGGTGGGTTTCACGAAGCTTCGATTAGGTTAATTGTGAATTTAATTCAGTGGTTGCATCAAACATGACATAGAATCACACTGATTTGGAAGTTATGAGCTGTCAAAGATTTGTGAAACCCACTGTAAGAGTTGGGAATTATATCAATGGATTCTTATGATAGAACTGTAAAATGAAATAACACTTCAGTATAAATATATCCAATTTTCCAATATTTCAGTTTTGTTTTTACTGGAGATATTCTGAATCCAATTAGATTAACTTACCAAAGTTTATATTTCCATCATCATATGGAATATCCACGGGCATTCTATTATCACCTTAAAAGTATAATATCATTATCATTCTCATAATTGAAGGATAAGTGAGGTTATTTCATTGATCATTTTGCATTCAATCATACTTTGTTTCCTAGAACGGTATTTTATATCAAGAATATCGAACCAGAAATAAATTTGACACGTCTCTTATGGGAAAATAAGATGACATGATTGTATGAACACAGATCATATAATAATTCATAGATAGAATAATTAAGTACAGCCTTCTGTGAAAACATAGAAGTACGATTTATTGTTGAAAGTTTGAAAAATCATATCTCCGAAAGTATTAGCTTGTTAGAGTTGTATATTAAAAAAATTGAATTTGAAATTTGTAATTCAAAAAAATATTTGTTGTTTCTTTACTCTGAAACCATTTTGCCCAATGACGAACTTAGCCGAGATTTTTATCTCCTAAACCTACACTGAAAATTTCAACTGTCTAGCTCCATTCCGTTCGAGAGTTATCGTGTTATCGGAGGGCCGACCGGACAGAATCGATTTTGACCACGGATTCTTGATCAGTGAGTTTAACCAAATCGTTTGAGCCCATTTTCATTCAAAAATTTGAAAATTACAGACATTTGGGATAATTGATAAGCACTCTGTTCCGAGGAACAAGAGCGCCAGAAATTGGTCCAAGCACTGACGTGAATTCAGGAGCTTTTCCGTGCATGTTCTATTGTCTATTCACCTCTGTTGAACACCCTTAATCGAATTTACCACCGATATACCGTTTTCTCAGCTTTTATAAGATATGAAGATCACAGATATTATATTCCTGAAATAAGTTATTAATTATAATGGAATTGAAATTCATTAAATATCCAATAATATACGAAAATACTTACGTCTCAAGTAATTTCAGGATACGATATTCAGGAGATTCAGACACACTTCTTAGGATAAGTGATTGACTTGTCTTATACATTTTTTGTAATATCACAAAGGATGAATATTTCTATTTCTATTTTTGAGCCAACAGTAAAAGTATGTATTCCAATGTGTGTTTACGCTACTACAAACAGAGCACTTTTTATTTTTGACCCAACAGTGAATTTATGTATTTGAACAGAGACCTTATTCCACCACAAACACAGCACTGTTAATTTTCGAACCAAGACTGAATGTATGTATCTGAATGGTTCCTAACGCCATCACAGACACAGCACTGTTTATTTTCGATCCAGCAGTGAATGTATGTATTGATCGAAACTAATCTTCTGAGAACATTCTCGGCCAAAAAGTGGACCAGTTCTGTTTGGAGGCTTGTTTTTATAGTCAGATTTACATTCTTGGAAATATTGGCAATATCATTTTTTTTCTTGGAGCTAAGCAGTGAAAACTTATGTGGTGATAAAGATCAGCTATTATTACTGCAATGACCAATATACTCCTAAAAGTCAGTCAAATTCGATTATTTAGTATATAGGCAAAACACCACTCAAAACTACAATGGAGTGATAGAGATGCCTCTAGGGGTACTTTACCCTGGAGTTAACCTTGGGGTTATTTGCTGGGACACCCTGTATGTATCTTGATATTTCCTTTCTATCAGACTTAGAATTATTCTTGGATTAAAGTTTTGTGTCAATATATAATATAAAGGCAAACTTAATACAAAAATAGTTTATTCATGAATTTGCTTAGCATATGTAGGTACATGGACTAGTTATTTTATGAGGGAAAACATAATAGCCTTATCACAGCTGATCAACTCATTTACCATCCATAGTTGAGGGGTTCAGTGATAGTCTTGACGACTACTGGTACTTGTTTCTTGATGTATACTGGGTGAGGTACTGGTACAGCCACCTTCTTGATAACTTGTACTGGGTAAGGCCTGTCAACTGGATATGGGACTGGGTGGGGTACTGGTACTTTGACAGCTACTCTGACTGGATATGGCACTGGTTTGTCAACTGGGTATGGCACAGGTCTATCGACATGGACTGGGTATGGTCTTGGGACATGGACAGGGTAAGGGCGGTCAACTGGAACTGCTACTGGGTGTGGGACAGCTACTGGGACATTTCTGGTGACAGTAACCGGGTAAGGTTGAGGATATGGCACTCCAATATTTCTGGTGATGGTAGTATGAGTATTCTGTCCCAGAGAGATAGAAGGCTGAGAGCTCAATATAGCACCACTTGAGATTCCAGAGATTCCAGAGAGTCCAGAGATTCCGGAGAGTCCAGAGATTCCAGAGAGACCAGAGATTCCAGAGAGACCAGAGATTCCAGAGATTCCGGAGAGTCCAGAGATTCCGGAGAGTCCAGAGATTCCAGAGAGTCCAGAGGAAAGTCCACTCGAAGCTGATAATAAGGCATGAGAGTCCAAGGAAGAAGATAAGATGCTGCCTCCATCTAGAGCGCTCCCTACACCCAAGGCTACAGATTCTCCAAAGACACCACGTTTAGTGGTCTTCTTTTCTCCTGCAAGGGCGGCGGATATGCCCAAAAGTAAGATGAAGGCCTGTAAAAGTTCCAGTTATTATTATGTTAAATGCAATTTTCTCATATGTCAAACGATTTTGAATATTATCGAATAATTTTACTAGTGATTGAATTTCATAATATTCGAAAATGTTTTGAAAAGTTAAATAATAATAAATGAGCAACTATTTCACAGAACTGTAGAAAATACGAGGAAATATTTTAGATCTTATTTCAGTGTAAATTTTCACTTGATGTGACGAACTAAATAAAAATGAATCAAGAGTCTAATCAATTTAAGTCGGAGAAGATCTAGGTGTATTTAAAAAAATTGCCAAAATCCTATTTTCTTTGAATCAATGACGATGAATTATAACACTTCACTGATCACTAATTATTTTCACAAACGTAAATTTGTAGAGTTGTTAGACCCTTGTGGTAAAAATACGATGTCACTTACAGTGGTTTTCATGATGCTAAGCTGAAGATGAGACAGCAGAAAACTGATACTGTTTGGAGGTGCTTCAGGAGTTTTTATATTCACCAAAACGGTATCACACCACTTTCGGAGGGGGGCGAAAGAAATGCGAGTTGTTTCTGAATATCAGTATCTGGTAGAGGCGAGACAATATTTCGAAAAAGCTCTTGTTAAAGATGGTCCACATAACTACTTTCATTTTTATGTAATGCTGGTTCACACGTGGGTCAAGAAAAATTATATTATTGTGAAAATGAACCTCGTTTCATGATTTATCTTTATTATTTTTCATTGACAATCGGTCCCCCAATGGTTTGAAGATATATGTATCAACTTTCTCTGGGAATTTCGTATGCAAAAGTGTTAATAAATCCTATGCAAGATTGGAATTCGTTTAACTTACGATTTGAGATTGTCGGAATGCCAGGAGCAGTTTAGTGGTCTGGAGATATCCGCTTTTACGAATACGAATTAACATATTGTTCTAGAAATGATGAGAATTCTTCAATGTGCCGACCTTGTGTCATATGTAGGTAGGTGACTATGGACAGCGATGTCTACCTATGTGAAATATAAATTTTTAGAAGAAAACTGATTGATTGTCGTTGTGAGAAGATAAGAAGATAATACTCAGAGATATGACGGAAAAAACATTGACGTGAATTCATGAGGTTTAGCGTGCATGTTCTGGGTAACAGCGTGCTATCATTTTGCCCAAATGTCTGTAATTTTCAAATTTCTTTTCGAAAATAGTCTCAAACGACTAGGTTCGACTCACTGATGGTTCAAGGCCACATTTGATTTTCTCCGGCGGGCCATCTATTACCACAATAATCGAACGGAAAGCAATTTGAAATTTTCAGGGTAGGTGGCGCATCTGAATTTGACGGTTTTGTTCGTTAATGGGCATAATCGGCTGAACAGTTTCCGAGTACTAATTTTGTTCTCAAAAAATACAAATCGGACCGGATTGAATCTTAGTAACTAGTTGTGGAATACCGGCACAAATACGTGTTACAGAAATTCTCAAAAAATATGATTTATCTCACGATAACTTGAGAACGGCAAGAAATAGCGACTTTCAGAGTTATGTTCGTTAATAGAGATAGTCAAAATGGTTTTGGTTCCCATGTAAAATTTTGTTGTTATTTCCTCAATAACTCAAAAAATACGAACCCGATCCAATTGAAACATGATAATTAGGTGTAGAATACCGAGACGCAAATTTCTGTGAAATTTTAAAAAATCTTTGAAGAAAATTCTGTATCTCAGAAAATATACTTCCGATATGGCGAGAACCTTCAAAATTTCACTTTGCTGTCAAGTTCCAAATTTGAAGATGATCGGGTCTATATTGTTGGATATCCGAGCAGCCTTGCGTGGGTTCAGTAGCTGGATGGATGACCTTCGCCACGAGAACTTTCGAACGGAAAGGGATAGTGACTTGCAATTTGCAGGTTAGGTTGCGCATCCAAATGGGACAGTTAATTTTTTTTTTAATAAGCAGCCAAACGGTTTCATAGGTTATACCCATCTTCTATTTTGTTGTTATTTTCTCAATAACTCAAAATATACAAATTTGATCTAAATAAAACTTGATAATTACAAGTATAATGCGAAAGCGCTAATTTTCGCGAAATATCGTGTAACTAACAAAAAATAAAAAATGTTTTTTCTTGGATAATGTTATATTTCAGAAACTTATCGTCAGAATCCGCAGAATTTTTTTCATAGTGATACGATCCTCAAGAAATTTTGAAAAAATTTGCGCATCGGCATTCTACAACCAATCATCAAGTTCCAATTCGATCGGATCTGTAGTTTTTGCGCGTATGTTCTGGGGAACATCGCGTTATCATTTTGCCCAAATGTCTGTAACTTTAGAATTTTTTGACGAAAATGGTCTCAAACGATTAAGTTTGACTCCACAATGAAGAATTCGATTTTCAGGGTGGGTGGCGCATCCCAATATGACCGACAAGTTCGTTAATGGGCATATTCGGCCCAGTGGTTTCCGAGTAATGATTCCGTTTTCAACCAATATAAATCCGATCGAATTGAAACTTGGTGAGTAGTTGTAGAATATGAACCTGAGCACGTTCGTGAAATTTTGTACGAATCGTATGGATAGAAAATTTTGAAAAAATTATTAAAAAATATTTTTGTTGTCACGATAACTTGAGAACGAAAAGAGATAGCGGCTTCAAGTTTTCAGGTTAAGATGTGCACCAGAACGCGACATTTCAGTTTATTTATGAGCATAATCGGCCAAACGGTTTTAGAGTTATAGTCATCTGAAATTTTATGAAATTTGGTGGTTTTTTGTTCCTCATTAACTCAAAAAATACTGAACCGATTGAATTACAACATGCTTATTAGTTGTAGAATGCCAACGCGAAAATGTTTGCAAAATTTGTTGAGGATAGCATTTGTAGAATATTTTTAATAAATCATTGAAAAAAAAAAAAAATCTCTATATCAGTAACTATTCGTTTGAAATTGCTGAAATTTTGCAAGAGCCTTCATAACCTAACTCTACTGCCAAGTTTCAAGTTTTATTACGATCCGTTAAATATTGTTGGAGATTCGAGCATTCTTGTGTGAGTTCAGTAGATGGGTTACCGTTGCCTCGATAACTTCCGAACGAAAGGAGATAGGGACTTGCAATTTTCAGGGTAGGTTGCGTATCCGAAAGGGAGAGTTGAGTTCGATTTTGGGCATAATCGGT
Source organism: Halyzia sedecimguttata (assembly GCA_937662695.2). Taxonomy (NCBI): domain Eukaryota; kingdom Metazoa; phylum Arthropoda; class Insecta; order Coleoptera; family Coccinellidae; genus Halyzia; species Halyzia sedecimguttata. The sequence continues at coordinate 89,491,141 of OW569415.2, read as the reverse complement.
CTAACGGTTTCCGAGTTATACCCACCTGGAATAATATTTCCTTGATAACTCAAAAAATAAATATTCGATCGAATTGGTGCTTGGTAACTAGTAGTAGAAAATAAACATAAAGACGTGTTTAAAATTTTGTAAGAACCGTACCCCTAGAAAATTTGAAAAAAATGACGAAAAAAAAATTTTTAAGAACCGTACCCCTAGAAAATTTAAAAAAAATCACGAAAAAAAAAATTGGTTCAAGCACTGACGTGAAGTCAGAAGCTTTTGCGCGTATGTTCTATTGTCCATTCTTCTGTATTGGACACCCTTAATCGAATTTACCATGGTAAATTATGTTGTCCATTCTCCTGTATTGGACACTTAATTCGAATTTATCATGGTAAATTCGAATTAAGAGTGTCTGTCAGAATCCGTCCAAATTATGCACATACCTTCAAGCCGCCATTTTAGAATCGAGTAGGTACTAAATTTCAGCTTGATCGACTTTGTATGAGGCGTGAATAGACAATGGAACATGTGCGCAAAAGCTCCTGATGTCAGTGAATTTTGAGATTTTTTTATTCTTATCATTCTTCATAGCAGGTTCCAAAACTTGTTACAAAACTTATATTTTTGGCAGCTCTAACGTTTTCTCCATGTGGTAGATGATTCTCCGTTAACTTCCGGAGTCTGACATTCATTGCCAAACAACAAATAATAAGAACAAAAATAAGAAGTTTGGGTCGAAGTAGGCAATCTACATTTTTAACCGAAAAGATGTCTCCATCAAAATTTGCATTCATTCATTCTTCATCTCATTACGATTCCGAATCACTTATGATTTCCATAATTTATACAGCAGGTTGGCAAACTATTTTTACACACATACCCAGAGGCTTATTGCAGAGTTGATAGATGTTTAATTATATATTATTATAGATAATTTTGGGATTAATTGATTCCGGTGAAAACATTGTTCTTCGATAAAAATATGTATATATCATCATATTCTTGAGGCTACACGATCACTCTGTTCCAATATTTTAATCTAATAATTATCGGTTAAACGGTGGATGGTGGTGGCATGGAATATGGAATCGAACGGATTGCATTTCAGTCTTGTAAGAGCGGTGCGCCTCACTCCATCGAAGACTCATTGCATCGAAAGTACACTGCATCGACGGTTCACTCCATCGAAAATGACGCCCACTTACTCCTGATTCGCCGAACGTGAAATCTCCTATATCGGAATTTGTCTAACGGCCGGTTTCATAATAAATTTTAAAGTTCCTTTAAATTTAAAGTATCCTTCAAAGTGACATTTTGGTTCAAAATGTCCAACTAAAGGATGCTTCAAATTTAAATAGACTTTAAAACTTATTATGAAACCGGCCGTAACCCAGGGGTCGGCGGCTTTTTCGTTATGAAGCTGCTGCTCTTTAGTTCCATAGGCAAACATTATTTATTCTTATGAATAAATAGATTAGTTTTTCTATCGAAAAACTTTATTTATGCAAGCACTATTTATTGTTGGCAGGAATCATTTTTCTGGCTCTTTGAAAACATTGTAAATTTTGTGAATTGTAATTTTTTACCCTTCTGCCTCAAAAGGTTGCCGACCTTTGGTTTAACCTTACCTAACCATCTAATAATTGAGAGATGAATGTGTTCCACAATTTTCCATTAGTGAACCATTATAGAAAATCTTTGTACGTATGCGTTATAAGATGAGTTTTGTAACGTGCAGACAAATCCTGATTGTATTCCCACCAAATATGTTGGATATAAGGGTGGTACGATATCATTGTGCCAAGAAGGGCGAGAAATCTGTTAAAAGATCACAAGCTCGGACTCTACATATTTTCTTGTCATTTATTTTATTCTATCATCTATCACCTTCTCTAAAGATGGAATCTAAATAATAGTAAACAGAGCAAATGTTTTAATTACGTCAGCAGTAGAGATTTGTATGCTTTTACTTGCTGTCCAGTATGGAAACTAGACATATCGGTTAGATATTAGGTTAGGTTCGATATCATCTGTGGCAATTTGCGGTGCTACTAAGATTATTCATGATCTTATTCCGGTGTCCGCTCTAAAGAAATGCATGGAAAGAGGTGTGCTATGAATTCATAATCATAAAATTTCCAATCTGGAATTAATTACGCTCATCACTTCCTTCTAAAAGATCGATCTGAAAAATTAATACTCATAGAAAATCAGAATGTGTGAGGAGAATAGATGAATAGTATGCAATTCCGTGCTTTCTTCCTTACATATAAAACAAAGTCGCTTCCCGCTGTCTGTTTGTTCCTATGTATGCTTAGATCTAAGTGAAGGATTTTGATGCGTTTTTTTTAATAGATAGACATTGGGTTTCACGAAGTTTCGATTAGCTTAATTGTGGATTTAATTCGATGGTTTTATCAAAAATGAACTGAAAATCGACATAGAATCGCACTAATTCGGCAATTAAGAGCTGTCAAAGCTTTGTGAAACCCACCGAGAGTGATTTAATAGGAAGGTTTACATGTATAATACATGCACAATATATTAGAGAAACACTGATAATTTCAGAGGTTTCTAATGTGATGTCGTAAATAAACACATTTTTTTGCGCTTACATTGCAAACGCTGGCTGAACCCTACGCGATAGATCAAAATAATGTGGTTTAGTATGGTACACCTTACAAAGGTCTACAAAAAAGTCCGCGATGGTATATGTCTATCTCTTAAGGATAACCCACAATAACCATTTTTTATCCTTTACATTCTACGAGAAATAATGGCTTGATTACAAAGCTATTTTAAGCAATACAGCATTGATCCTTATCCAATTAAGTTCATTAAATGTATTGTGCATTTAATATTGATCAATATGGCCCTTTACAGCATGTAATCCAAATGAATATTTTCGAAGATATCGCAGATTTGAAATGCAGGGACATAGCGGTTGCGGTGGTACCGACCGAGGGGCCGGTACAGCCAGGATAGTGATGAAATCGAATACAGAGAGCCAGAGAATCATCTGTAGAGCATGAGGCTCGCCTCAGCCAGGATATATGTATTGATTCCCCAAATTCCTCTGATACCATCGGATTTACTGATCCAATTTAAACGCCTATAATTTCCGGTGAAGATATATTTTGCAATGACCATTAATAAATTGGAGGGTCCAACTTTCAACGCTACAGGCTTATATTTGAGCATTGAGTATTTTTCACATGGCCAATTATAAGTCGCTCTTTCAAAAGTAACCTCTAAAGAAAACATGTTTGTATTGTCTAACGACAAAAATGCTATGTACATTGTATACAGGGTGTCCCAAAAATACCACGCGAAAGTGACACTGGAGATAGATTGGCATTAGGTCTATCAGATAGCATCAACATGACCTCAGTAAAAGTCCGCTGGTTTTCGAGATATCACCACTGTTGCGTCCCATGACTTCACATGTTGGGAAGCGCTCATTTGTATTTCTAAACAAAGCAGCTCGCTTGTAAAACTTAAATGTTTTGGGTTAACTGGTTTATTTTTGCATGGGTGGTCTCACCCTTGAAATTAATATTTTCCACGGAAAGATAATTGCAAGTAAAATATCTTGTAATACTTCAACCCTTGTAGAAGTATTTATGACCTATTTCCTGTGAAATATTGATAAAATGCATACAACAACTAACACATTGCCAGAGCTGTGAGTCCTTTGTCTAGATTCTAACCCATACAAAAATCTAGAATTGGAGTAGATTTGAGGAAAGATATATATTATCGTTCATCATAGAATTGAGGAATGAATATCTCGGATGAGTTCGTTGTTGGGTAGAATTCGTCTATTGGTTTTGGATTAATAATTTTTGGCAGTCTTGTTGAATTTAAATTCTCCAAAGCCGTGGCGATCTAATCGGAAAACTTTAGATTTTCGTATGGGTTAGATACTAGAGAAAACTTTTTGCCGTTTGACGGATTCACTCATTTCGTAATATTTTCCGAACGGATAGAGATACATAGGAAATAGATACATAAATCTAAACGTCGTCCACCGGCCAATAATCGTAGAAAATTCGTTTACCGAGATGTGGAAATCATAGATTTCGGACGAGAAAAAAGAATTTCCCATCGATTCCGCGTCAAAAATTTTTCTAAGTGCCGACCCAAAAAATATTTTTCATGGTATATCGATACGGAGCTCGTGTCTAATTAAATCGATCACGCTGATCATGAATATGTAATTAGTTTTTCCCTAAATGGCGTACTTTGGGAAAATTTTCACTAAAAGTGAAAAAATTGACGAAAATTGGTCAATTTTGGAACTTTCCACCGCCCAAAAAAATAGGAGTAAGGTGTTGCTGATTTTTTACGTCATATTTGGATCCTTTATCTATCGAATCATCTGTACAATAAATGTCCAGGTCGTACGCTTCGGAAATTATGATTTTTTTTCCCGAGTGTCTATTTTTCGGAAAATTCTTTCCGCGATATTTCCTCGGAAAATTTTTGTAATCAATATATGATGGTAGATTCGGAATCTACGGCCCCGAATCTATAAGAATAAGTACCCGTTTCATAGTTTTGCGTCAAAAAATTTTTCTCGAAAAATGGGATTTTTTTAAGGCTAATGTATTAAAAAATGGGTTCAAGCCCTGTGGACAGGAGCTTTTGGGCGCATGTTCCTTGTGGCCCGTACTGACCAGTAAAGAAAAAAAGCAGTATCATGTTGAATACCTTAATATTATTCTGGAACACAAATTTTCCATTACAATAATCTTCATCTAGCTTCTATTTAGTATCAATTCCTGTAGAACGTGATCATAATAAGTGTTTTCCATATAATAAAATGTGTTTGAACTTGGTATGTAGGAAATCTGACATCAATCATTGGAATTAATTGATTTGACAAACAGCCGTCAAATGAGGTAAATAGATTTTTGTGACGATTTTCTGTGACCATAAAGAAAATTAAGCATTTCATTATTGCATTTCTTGAAATAGGTACCTTTTCAAGTCGATCAACATCGTCCTTCTTTCGACGTCTAAAGTATGACTTGATTCTTTATGTTTATGTCTTTGAATTTGTTTTCGGTGGAATTCAAAGAGTTCATAGAATAATCGATGAAAATACTGAGAGAGACCCAGGAAATTTGACACATTTTGTCTTATATCTCCAGAAATTGAAATCGTATAGAGCCAAAATTTTGCACAATGTTGCAAAATACTACAATTGACGTTAGTACAAGTTTTTGTTGCAATCTGATGAATAGTTCACGAAAAAAAAATTTTTTTTTCGAAAAAATTAAAAGAAATATTTTTTTAAAAATTACCAACATTTTGATCATAACAGAATTTTGCCAAAAGTTGCGCGTTTATATCCTCGAACTGACTACCAAGTTTCGATTCAACATCTTCTTTAGTTCCTGAAATATCAGGGAAATAACCTCAAAATTTTAAATGTCTATAACTCCTAAACCGTCCGGCCGATTTTGCCCGTTAACGAACTTAACCGTCGCATTTTGATCAGAAACCTACCCTGAAAGTTTGAAGTCGATAGGACCTTCGGTGCTCCTGTTATCGTGCTTACGGCCGGCCGGCCGGCCGGCCGGCCGGCCGGCCGGCCGGCCGGACGGCACCCTAAAATCTGACACCGGATTCGTGATCAGGGAGTCCGAATTAGTCTATTAGCCAATTTTCAGCTCGAAATTCGAAAATTACAGACATTTGGACGAAATGATAGGACGATGTTCCCCTAGAACATACGCCCAAAAATTGCCAAAATTCGACCGGTCTCCGATTTCGATGCAAATTACGTCATTTACTAATTCGGGACCGTAGATTACGAATATATGATCGGATTTTTCATTAGAGAATTTTCCGCGGAAATACCGCGAAATGAATTTTCCGAAAAACAGACCCTTGGGAAAAAAATTATAATTTCCGAATAGTACTGGACATTTTCTGTTTAGATTATTCAGTAGAAAAAGGATCCATATATGAGGGCAAAAATCAACAACACCTTACTCCGATTTTTTTGGGCGGTGTGAACTTCCAAAATTGACCTATTTTCGTCCATTTTTTCACTCTAAGTGAAAATTTTCCCAAAGTACGCCACTTAGGGAAAAACTAATTACATATTCGTGATCAGCGACCTCGATTTAACTAGACACGAGCTCCGTATCGATATACCATGAAAAAAATTTTTTGGGTCGGCACTTAGAAATATTTTTGACCCGGAATCGAAGGAAAATTCTTCTTTCCCGTCCGAAATCTATGATTTTCACATCTCGATATCCAAATTTTCCCCGATGATTGGTCGGTGGACGACGTTTAGATTTATGTATCTATTTCCTCTGTATCTCTATCCGTTCGGAAAGTATTAGGAAATGAGTAAATCCGTCAAACGCCAAAAAGTTTTCTCTAGTATCTAACCCAGGGGTCACCCATTAGTTTCATTGGAGGTCCGTTCACAAAATATGTATATCTGTCGCGGGTCGTTGATAGCATTATGATGGCATAAGAATTTGACTAGCAGTTAATCTAAATCCAATATCTATAATTAGTAAATAAAACGAAAAGTTATCTGAATTTTTTTAATCAAGAATACATGTTTTCTGGAAAAATGGTCCGCAAAAAAAAGGTTCGCGATCCGCATCCGGACCGCGGTCCGCCATTTATTGGTGACCCCTGGTCTAGACTATTCGAAGACCCCTAGTCTGTGAAAGTCGGACCGGTTTCCATGTTACAAAACAATGAATGTGGGAGCGAGATAGCCGATAAGGGTTTTGGTTTTTTTTTAAGTAGCAATTCTGGTTCTGATTAAAAAAAAATTGGTAGTGTTGTATCATTTTGAAAAGGGCATGAAATGGACCAGTTTTTGCGATTATTTGTCAATTCAGTCTGATATAATTTTTTTTCACAGCAGTCAGTCAAACTTAAGTTAAAGTTTTAACTTCATTGTTTAAAGCAACTATTCAGGATAGCCTAGGTAAAAAAAAACATGAGTTTGAAGTAATTTCTAGCAATGCTAGGCGAGAAAAGACCAAAAACTGGAGAATTTTAAAAAATACACAAAAGTGGTGATATCTCGAAAACCAGCGGACTTTTACTGAGGTCATGTTGATGCTTTCTGATAGACCTAATGCCAATCTATCTCCAGTGTCACTTTCGCGTGGTATTTTTGGGACACCCTGTATAAAGAAATTCTGCAGTATATTTAGTATCAGTATTTCAACCGTGCGAAGCCAGGGCGGGCAGCTAGTAATTAATAATATGTTTTAAGAACATGATTTCAGAGAGACATTCCGGCTGTATAAGTCCAGCCTTAAAATCAGCTATGCCCGTATTGTACGTCCATGTAGCCGTTTGTAAGCAAGATTTTAGAGAAAATCTTTCTATTAACAATGGCGGATTACGATTGAAAACTACGCTTGAAAACTCCCTACTTTTCATCTTCTTTCAAAATAATTGATCGAAGGAAACTCAGTTTTATGGAAGAGAAAACTTAACATTCATCAATAATCTCAACAACCTGGCAATTCCTTACATTCACCTATACAGGTTGTTTCTGATTTTAAAGTTCATATTTCAAAAGGTAAATAGGTCTCACATGGCCAAGTTTGAAGATGCTCCTAAAAATATTTAAAGACTTTTATTTTTTGGATATTGTATACATTGAAGATTTTTAGCCGAAAATTTTATGGCGATATTTTCGGAAGACCTGATTTAAATAAAAATTGGTATTCGTGTAGTGGACATACAGTGAGTTCATTATATGCCATAAAACCAGTTCAATTCACTTTGCTAAACAACAGCCTATACATTCCGAACTTGTATGCTGTTACACACTATCTAAAAGCCTTTAAATATATTTCCAATATACCGGTGAAAAATTTGTCGGCACTACTGCAGTTGAGTTTTAATCTTCCTTTGAATATTAAATAGCTCGTTGAAAAGTGACGAAATGAAATCCTCATTCCTCATTCATGATTTAATTTATATTTTTTGAACAATAAACTCAACAGTATCAAAAATGTAATTCATTTTAACAATTTTGTAAAATGTAATCCACCACCACATAACATTTTTGAGGACTTTTTGGAATGATCCTCGCCGATTTTCCGATAATTTCTGGATTATTACTTACTAATTGTGCACCATTCTCGATTCTCATACTGTACAAGAATTCTATCAATTTTCTCCACAGGAAGTGATCAAGGGGAGTGAGGTCGGGAGATCTTGCCGGTCAATTAACTGGTACTCCCCACGTCCAATCCGCGTATTGGGATATTAAAAAAAAATGGTTCTAGCACTGACGTGAAGTGAGGTGCTTTTGGGCACATGTTCTATTGTCTATCCACCTCTATTCGATACTCTTTATAGAATTCAACATCTTAGCTTTTATGAGATATGAATAAATTTCGTACCATTTTAATGGCAGACTTGAGTAATGAGAGAATCTAGGATCACATCATTTTTAATTGACATATGATTCCTATCGGAATTGAAATTAGTTAAATATCTATTGATATATACGAAATAACTTACGTCTGTTAAAATTGGCGTGTCGGCATTCTACAAGTAATTACCGACTTTTAATTGGATCGGATTTGTATATTTTCAGTTATAGAGGAAAAAACAACAAAATTTCAGATGAGTAGTCCAAAACCGTTTGGCTGATTATGCCTATTAACGAATTAAATGTCGCATTCGGATGCGCAACCTACCCTGAACTATCTGTTTCCGTTCTCAGGGTATCTTGAGATAGATAATATTTTTTTGTGATTTTTTAAAATTATTCTAGTAATACGGTCCTTATGAAATTTTACACACTTCTTTATCTCGATATTCTACAACTAGTAACCAAGCTTCAATACGCTCGGAGATGTATTTTTTGAGTTATTGAGAAGATAATATTCCAGATTGTTATATCTCCGAAGCCGTTGGACCGATTATGCAACGAACTGTACTCTCCCATTCAGATGCACCACCAACCCTGAAAATTGCAAGTCCCAATCTCTTTCCGTTCGAAAGTTATAGTGGCAACGGTCACCCATCCCGGTACTGAACTCACCCAAGGCTGCTCGGATTTTCAATATTATAGATCCGATCGTCTTCAAACTTGGATCTTAGCTGTACAGTTAGGTTTTGAAGGTTCTCGTGTTGTATGGACTGGAATTCAAGTGAATGCTGTAGAGTTGTCGTGGGCCTGGTGATGAGCCGACATGTGAGTCTTTTGTGTCCCTTTTTGACCCTCTTGTTCCTCGGAACAGAGTGCTTATCAATTTGCCCAAATGTCTGTAATATCTGAATTTTTGGCTGAATATGGTCTCATACGTTTTGGTTCGACTCATTGATCAAAAATCCGTGGTCAAAATCGATTATGTCCGGCCGGCCGTTGACACGATAACTCTAGAACGGAATGAGTTAGACAGTTGAAATTTTCAGAGTATGTTTGGGAGATAAGGATTTCGGTTAAGTTCGCTATTGGGCAAGGTCGGTGGTTTCGGAGTAGGTAACGAAAAAAAAATTTTTACATTACAAATTTCAAACTCAATTTATTACAAGATGCAGATTCATCATAAGAATCCAGTGATATCATTCTCAACTCTAACAAACTAATACTTTGAGAGATATTATTTTTCAAAATTTCAATTATTATTCGCAATTTTCTGATTTTATAGAATGCTCTAATTATAATTTGTTGATGTAAGCAAATCCAATATTTGAGGTAAGTCAAAGAATTAAATTTTTTATGATGCAGTTCTATCATAAGAATCCATTGATATCATTGATTCCCAACTCTTACGGTGGGTTTTACAAAGCTTTGACAGCTCTTAATTGACTGATCAGTGTGTTTCTATGTCAATTTCCAGTTCATTTTTGGTGCAACCACTGAATTGAATCCACAATTAAGCTAATCGAAGCTTGGTGAAACCCACCCTGAGAAACCAACACTTTCGGAGATATGATTTGTCAAAGTTTGAATAATTACTCGCTAGTAGTTTGAGAAGAGCGCCAAAGCACCTGTCCACAGAGCTTTCCCCCTTCTTTGGAAATAATTAATCTATAATTGGAATATCTATATTAAATTATGTTCCGGAGATAGTTTGAATAATTACTATCAAGTAGTTTGACAAGAGCGCCAAAGCATCTGTCCACAGAGCTTTCCCACTTCTTTGGAAAGAATTAATCTTTAATTGGAATATCTCTATTGAATTATGTTCCGGAGATATTTTGAAGAAAAGGCCTGAGGACCATACTTTCTGATGGTGGTCCCCTGACCACACATTATTTTTTATTTCAACCGATAGAACAACTAAGAGGTGGCCTGTTGTAAAAATTGGTTCAAGCCCTGTGGACAGGAGCTTGGCGCTCTTGTTCAAACTTTGACAAATCATATCTCCGAAATTATTGATCTCTGGGAACTATATAAATGGATTCTTACGATAGAACTGCATCATGAAAGAAATTAAATTCAAACAGACCGATTCTCCCCAATAAAGAACTTATCCGAGATATTCATTCTTCAAATCTACTCTGAAAATTATATTATATCAATTATACACTATTGCAGTTTTGTTTTTACTGGAGATATTATGAACCCAATTTGATTATGTATCTTACCAAATAATATATTTCTATCATCATATGGATCATCCAGTCATAATTCTATGATAGCCCGACTCTGAGAAACTAATACTTTCGGAGATATGATTTGTCAAAGTTTGAATAATTACTCATTAGTACTTTGACAAGAGTGCCAAAGCCTCTGTGATTTTTCCCATTTTTATTGACAGCCGTCAAAGAATGAAATGGAATAATGCTGTTCATGGGAAAGACGATTTCTCAAAAATCAACGACAATGTTGATTATTTCGTCATATTAGTTATGGAAATTCATTGGCATTTTCTTTTTAAGAGGTATATGGAATATTGTGCAAGGAACAATTTCATAACATTTTCTCACTTTTATTAATTATTCGAAACAACCTAATGAAATTTACATCTCATATTGATGTGACCGAGCGAAGTTCAGGGAAAGAGGTGAGATTTCGTATCGATATTTGGCAATCAAGATTTCTTGATTCTTTTACTGCCAGTGGTCAGAAGATTGACCGAGATCAAACCACTCAATTCTTTTAATTGATGGCCGCATAACACTTGCATCGATTTAATTCCACTTTCCAATAGAAGACGCCTGAATCAAGTTGGGCACATATCATTATACCATTACCATTCATATTATTTTTGAGGCACGTTATATTAATGGAGTTTGAAGATATTTCTTCAGGATTTACTCTAGCAGATAATTAACTATTGGTGTTGATAATATCATATCCTATCGGAGTTTGGTTTCGTCGAATCGGGCTCCGAGATATAAATTTCAAGCGCTATGTAAGTTCGGTCAGTTTCAGAGAGAAATCAGCTGAACGAAGATCCCAATCTGGATTCAATTTTAAATTAACAAAACTTTAGAATCGTGCTTATTAATTAATTAAATTATTTCCTGAAAATTTCACCATTTTAGTTTTGAGGTGCATAGAATGAAGAAATCGAACAGAAGAAACTTAACAAAATTTCCAGGAGGGTTTATTATTTTCATCTGAATCTACCGACTCGTACTTTTTGCACGCATGTTGTGGGGAACATCGCGTTATCATTTTGCCCAAATGTCTATAATTTTCTAATTTTTTGAAATCAAATCTCAACCGATTGGGTTCGACTCCATGATGAAGAATTCGAGGTCAAATTTGATTCGGTCTGGCCAGCCGGTCGTCTGGCTGTTGTCACGATAACTTGAGAAGGGAAAGAGATAGCACTTTTGACATTTACCCACTCTGTAAAATTCTTTTTGCGAGCATGTTCGAAGGAACAGCATGCTATCATTTTGCTCGAATGTCTGTAATTTTATCTTTTTTGCCGAAAATAATCTCGAACGATTAGGTTCGACTCACTGATGTAGATTTCAAGAAAAACTGGATTCTGTAGGTCCTGCCACGATAACTTTCGAACGAAAAGAGATTGCGACTTACGCATGTGAATTGGACAGTTGAGTTCGTTAATTAACATAATGCATTTAGTCGACAAATTATAATTATATTTGTTATTAATGTATGAGCTCACAATAATAACGTTCAATAAAATATGTACTTCGAGAGTAGAAAATTAATTGCAATGAAAAAATATCAAAAAATTATTTTACCACTGACTGACTCTCTCATCAACACCACTAAGGTCCTAGGAAGCTGAAATTTGGTATGCAAACTAGAATTAGCGGACAAATAACAGTTAAGAAATCGGTTACCTCCGACTACTATAATTGGGGGTTGGTACAAGTGTATATTAAATTAATTTCTCTATTTCAGTATCGTAATGAGTCCATGGCCATAACTCCGAAACTGCTTGGTGGATTTTGCACGTTAACGAACTTGTCTGAGATATTTACGCTTCAGAACTACCCTGCAAATTTCAATGCTCTAGCTTCGAGAGTTATCGTGCTAGCGGCCGAGTGGCCGGCCGGACAAAATTGGATTTCAACTCGGAATATTCAAAAACTCGAAAAGTACAGACAAATGTAGGTAAATGTGGCAAAATGATAGCACGCTGTTCCTTGCGGAACAAGCGCGCAATTATATGAGTGCACCCACTTGTATTATCGTGACTACGTAGACTATTGATTGATATCATGATTGTTTGTAGCTTTTTTCTGCATATTTCCTAAACTACTCTTTCCATCTGTAGTTTGAATTGGAACGGATTGCCATCTATCTGTGGACCAAATAACTAGCTCTGAAGAAAGTAGCAACAACTTTGTGAATTGATTTTTATTCAAGTAACCTGTATTACTTACTGCCTGCTGATTTTGCATGGCTGTGAAGATGGGATGCCACTCGCATGCAATTTACTATTTGAGTAGATTTTCCAAATTCGAGTTTCCAAATGACTTTCAATACAGGATAATTCTTTCTTAACCTCACCCAAAATTAAACGGAAAACTAATCAAGATATTTCTATGAATTTCATTTTCCCTGTGTTATCCGGGATTGTCGAGACGATCTAAAATATTCTCATATTTATGTCACGGGAATTACCTATCAACTTCGTTTTTGCGCGCTTGTTCTGCAAGGAACAGCGTCTCCTGAATCACTTCTAAAAATATAAATACGTGGTGAGTGAAGACAACATTGCCCGCACATTTTAAATGCATAGAAAGTCAGTTTTACAGACTTGATTTGACAACTTTGCCCACTATTTATAATGCAGAATGACGCTTAGACGTTTTAAATTTGAATAAAACATACTTTATGGACAAACAAAAACTTTATTCACAAAAAACTTTAAGACAGAAAGTTTTTCCACAGTCGATAAGATTTCAACTCTCTAAAACAATAGGTTGATAACTATCAACGTCTAAAATGCGAAGAAATAAAAATAAATGAATTCTCAAAAATCGCAAAAATAATAAAATGTAACATTCTAAGATGAGAATAGCAAAAAAAGTTTCGGAGGCCGATTGAAATCGTCCAATGTAATGTTTAAGAGTTCGCTTAGTTGTGAAACGAAGAACACAAACAATTAAAAAAAAACAAATATAAAGCAAAATTGTTTTCGAAGTTTCAGGTGATAACTTTGCTCAAATTGATTTTTTTCCCGCGACAGCACCTGTAGAATTTGGCTGTAATTTGACATGGCTATGTTGTCACAAGGTATCAGGACACAACCAATCAAATTTTCATTTGAATCCATACATACATTATGTCTTTGTGGACCTTAGTTTTTAGTCTTCCAAACTAGCGAAAAAGGACGTTATTTTCCTTAACTGATATTCGAGTCTGACTCATTTCAGCAGCAGTTGGGGAGGAACTAACCATTCCCGCCAACCTTTAGGAACGCGTAGAAACATGACACAATGTTCTAAAAGGCTTGCCGGCTTTGGAAAAAAATGAAGTATGCCCCCGCAAGTGGGCAAAGTTGTAAGCGCTGGGCAAAGTTGCCAGGTTGTACGGTATTTAAACATTCGTTTGTACTATATAATGCATTATCGAGCAGGGGATCCTTAACAGCTATGAAAAAGTGTTTGTCGTTTAGGACTTTCACACTTCTAGGCAGTATATTGTAAAATGGAGGTAGATAATAGTTCACTGAAAATCTAATATGGCTGAGTCGTAACCTCTGTATATTTATATGCAAATTTTGCCTGGTATTGTGATCATGGATTTCGTCATTTTTCGCATAAGAGGTTCTCTCTGACATGCCTCAGGCATGTATAGACATACAAAGATGGCAAAGGGGACAGTTTATTTTCACTGAACATCCCCGCAACATCTTCCCTATACCCCATCCTGTACATGACACGTAGCACCCTGCGCTGCAATACAAAAATCCTATCAGCATGAGGAGAGTGACCCAATGCTAGTATTCGATACTCACAGTGGAAAAGAAATATGGAGTGGTAAGCTGTCAAGATTGACTGCCTCGGAAGCTCACCCCTCAGTGATCTTATGACAAAAATATTTCTTGTAAGCTTCGTAGCTAGAAAATTCACGTGGTGCTCCCATGACAGTATGGGATCAACACAAAAACCCAAGAATTTTGTAATTTCCTGCTGTTTGCAGGCCTTCTTGTGACTGAAGCATATTGTTTTAGTTTTATTTTCGTTTAGACTAAGACCATTTCTACCGAACCATGTTGATGCCGACAGCTTTATTATTATTATTATTGATAAGGGGTTACGTTGCACCGCGACCTTGAGATCTATTGTGCCCCCCATCAGAGCTGTTCTCACCATTACGCCATCTACAGCTCCCCCTCCAGTTCCAGAGTATAAATGAACCTCAATATCTGGGAAGGCTTCAAGGATATTACGTCTTCACTCCTACAAGTTTCCTGTCCAAAGCATTCCTTTCGCTGACTTGCAATGGCGAGGCATTCTGTAACAAGGTGAAGAGGAGTTTCTTCCTCCTCCCCACAGAATCTGCACTCGTCAGTATCTGATAAACCTATTCTCATCAAATGCTTCCTGAGGCGACAGTGTCCTGTGAGGAAGCCAGTGACCAGGTGTAACTTATTCTTACAGAGATCCAGATACCTTTTGGATCTCACTTCTTTAAAGTTCCTAAGGAACTTTTTGGAATGAACCAAACCTGGAAGATTCCGCCAGAGTGTCTCTCTTTTGGTTTCCTCCTTCTCCAGAAACTCTTTCTTGTAGGTGCATTTTCCTATACCGCAGAAAGGTTCTGGGCCGATAAAAGGAGTTCGTGCTGCCTTTCTGGCAAGTGTATCGGCCTCTTCGTTCCCCTTGACTCCCGAGTGACCGGGGACCCAGACTAAAAAGACCTTATTATTCTTGCCAATTTCATTTAGTTTTCTTCGGCACTCCCATATCAACTTTGAATCGATGGCATGGGAGCTCAGTGCTTTGATAGCAGATTGACTATCCGAATGGATTGCTATGTCGCATTTCTGATATTTTCTTTCTAGGTTAATATCTGCACATCTTTCGATTGCGAGTAATTCTGCCTGGAAGATACTCAAACGGGAGCCTACCGACAGTGCGCACTTGGTGCCTGTCCCATATACCCCAGCGCCAGCTCCCGTCGTGGTTTTTGAGCCATCTGTGTACCATTTTATGGTATTTTCTTTGAAAGTCTGGGTGGTGAACTCCCTTTCCCATTCTTCCTTTCTACTTATCATCGTGGTGAAGTTCTTCTCAATGCTTACTTTTTTGACCATTGCATCACTAGGAAGGTTCACTGATGGGATGTAATTAGTCAAAGAGGTCCAGGCTCTCTGACATTTAATCCTCTCAGTTCCTGTACCTTCCTTAGATATTCTGAGGGTGGCCTTGCCGACAGCTTAGCAAGAATCATTTTTTCATTTACTCTTTTAATATCAGTGGCTTTGACGAGAATTGTGGTGTCATCTGGTGTCATATTTAGCAATAAATAAAACACATATGGGAATGGAATTATAAAGAAAAAATCATGCTGTAATCAAACTTTTAATCAAATTTAAGAGAATGTATCACACGTTGCAGTAACTCCTATAACGCCATCTATTAAATATTCCGGTCCGATACTAGGAGGTTGAAGTTGAGTTTTTGTAAACTGAAAACTGGGGAGATTTTCAAAAAAATGTAAATCTTCAGTACAAAAAATATAGGGTTGGCTACATTGGTGGAGATGGACAATAGCGTCTCGTTCGCACTAGTCGAATGGTGCAATTTATCCGTCTCACACGTTAGTAAAAATGGCGTTACTATCTATAGCGCTCACACTTCGTAGAACTACTCTCTCCGTCTCATTCAAATTAAAACCTTAAAGTTACGGCCTCGAAGAAAGCCTTGGGTACACTAGAATCATTTTAAGTAAGAAGAAGCAAGAAAAATGGGTTCAATACTGGGTTTCTTTGCAAAAAAAAATTCAAGAAACTTGCTTAATTACTAGCGAGTGTTATACAATTTTGAAATCATTATTAAATGCCCCAACTTTCAATGTTACTTGCCAAGCAGGCGTAGTACATTTTTATTCAGTACAGACAGTTTAAATTGGTCCAAGTATTAATTTTGAATACTAAGTTGGCGAAAAATAACATTTTCTTCCAAGCTGTGGCTTCAAATATTAGGCCCAATTTATAGGAACAAATTTAAGATACATAATAAAAATCAAATTGAAATTAAAATAAAGATTTGTAGTACATAGTGGAAGTTGAAGCCACCCAATTCGAAGATTTTCTCGATATTTTTGAAATGCCTATATTTCTGAAAATACGTAACATAGATTTTCTCAATATTTTTCTTATATCTATTATGACTTTGCCTATCGCCCGCTTCCGGCTTGAAGATGACTTCTGGGACACCTTGTATAGGCTATATTTTCTAAATTGTCTGTTTGAATTATACTTCCTATTGAGAAAGAGGCCACCTTCGGAAACCTCCAGTATACTCAAAAAAGAGTGCTCAACAATTAAGTGGATAATTCTTATTCTCATCAAATTTTCATTCAAAACTGTTGTCAGAAGTTCGTACTGTAAACTTTGTATTCACACTTCAATTTGGTTACTCCTTTATCTTGTTTTTTTCCCTTTTTCTGCGTTTTCATCCTTATAAAGGGAACATATGGGAATTTGAGTCCAGGATGATATCATTCCATTTGAGCAGAAGTGTTTTTATTGACTTCATTTCGGTCGCGATTATAAAGAAAACATTAAACTGCCATCAATTCATGTCTTTACTACGATTAGAAGCAGCTTAACTTGAGCAATCGATTGGAACCAAAAAGGCTTATCCGAAGATGAAGGTTGCACATGTCGCAAAGTATATCAAAGTTGATATGTAACCACTGCAGCGTTCAGACATGGCTGAGGAAAACAAAAAATCAAAACTTTCTCCAAAAATCGTTTAATATCCTGACTGCAACAAGAAGCAGCGTTTACAGCTTCCAGGATTAACAGCTTCTTCAGGCCACTGGATCAAAAGATAACAAGAAGACTACATGCACGTCATTTACGAACAGGAAGACTTGCTACTCATCTCCACTTTACAGCGTGGCAGCGTGCATTCAGATATTAATTGGTGATAGAATATAATGTTCGAACCACTGCCATTTTTCTGACGAATCAAAATTTGGTTTGTGTACGTGTGATGGTCGAATTTTTGTATGGAGGGAAAGAGTTTAGCGATACCATGCAAATTTAATGGTGGAAACCACACTTTTTGGTGGAGGATTTGTATGTGGGACTGTGGAGCTGAGAAGGTATAAGTCTCAATCATTATCTTATGATTAATTATATTAATCAAGCGATGGTGGCTGTTATATTTCGCGACATGGTTGAAGAGTCATTAATTTGATTGAGTAATCGAAGAACGTTTCGTTTCTATCGACGACAATGACGTTACACGCCGGTTCTGAATTGCGAATGTACAATGTACATGTACAATACATGATAATGAAATTACGAGAATTGACTGGCCACCATATTCTACCGATATAAATCCTATTGTGCACGCCCGGACCGCAATGTCAAGGCAATTTAATCGCATGGAAAATCCGCTACAAACCTTACAGCAACTTGCGAATCAACATCGACCAATGACATAAGATAACATGAGTTTTTTTCACCAAACTGATTAGCAGCATTGAAAGGTAGTAGGGGATGCCCTATGCGATCTTGAGCGAGTTCAGTACCCGTATGAGTGACCGATCTGGCTATGAATTTGAACAAGCATGCCAAAGCAGAAATTCTTTCTTCTAGATTCGTCCATTGTGCTATAAAAATACTGAAGACGTGTTATGTGTTATAAAAAGACTGATTACATTCAACAGAACTCTCTTTGTTTCGAATATTTACGTTTTCAATTGAGGGTGAGTTGTAACATCCATTACAATTGTTGAGCACTCTATGATATAATGAAATTTGGTTCGTGTTAACTTCATCATTTTTCTGACGGAGTAAGCAAGGATAATTTTTTACCGTTTCCTCCAGTTTTGTATGATATTTCCTAGGTCTATATTACATTTAATCATTTCAGTTCTAGGACACATCAAAATGGCATTGAAATCTTGTTGGTTGACTCATTGATTAGCGATGATATATGGTTGGTTCGGATCGGAGTCTGGAATTCCTGGAGGAATTGTTAGAGTATACTGACTATCCTGAGCAGGCACAGGGTATGTTGGTATGGCAAAATGCATTCTTGGTGGCCTTGGTCCCCTTCTTGGTGCTGTACCAAAAGCGACTGTTTCAGGACGGAGAACTTCGTAAGCATTAGGATCTTGAATATTGTTATCCGTTATTGGAAAAGTATATTCGAATCTTTGAAGCCTTGGAGATGGTCCAGAAGCTGGTGGTGGGCTAGTTACCGCCGCTGGGATTATATTGGGGCCAGGGGGTAAACGAGGATACACTGGAACTCTTCCTGAAGGTCTTGGCTGATTTCTGCCATCTGAAATATATAGTTTCATATCATTGTATTATATATACGATTGACTTATTTTCGGCGCTCTTTGATGAAAATGGTCTTAAACGATTCGGTTCTACTCACTGATCAAGAATCCACGGTCGGAATTTATTCTGTCCGGCCGGCCGTAGGCACGATAACTCTCGAACGGAATAAGCTAGACACACAAAGCACAAAGCACGAAGCATTCAATCTCCGTTAAGTCCTAACTGAGGTCCTCAGTTAAGGATGAATATGAATCGAAACCTCAGTTGACCTATTTAACGGTGGTGAAACAGGCCTGTTCCACGTTAATTTTCACGTTAACTGAGGTTGCGATCCATAACTGAGGACCTCAGTTAGGACTTAAAGGAGATAGAATGCTTTGTGAATACGGCGGTATATGTCGCACTGGTCGACTTCAAAGTATGACATATCTACAAAATATCTTTAAGAAATACGTGTCTCACCAGAGTATCCCAATGCTCCTGACCCAAGAGCATAGGCTCCATTACTCAGTTGTACAACACCAATAGATCCAGATCCAAGGTATACCGCCCCATTGACACTGGGTACATTACCAGCTACAGCGTTGACTGGTATGGCTGGCGGCGGTAGCAAGGGAATAGTGGCAGACGCAACGGACTGCGGAGGGATGTATTCTTGAGGCTCATCAACAGGTTTTTCTATCGAATTGTGCCCGGAAAACGAATAGGTTGGGAAGTTGAAGTTGAGAGAGTCTCGATAGCTCAACGGGTCGTCAGAATTGAGGTTTTGGTTAGATAGCAGGTAGGAGGAAGTCACTGGTCTTCTCGAGTATCTGAGAGCCGCTGAGATCTGAAGGAAGTTTAAGGCGGCGATGGCAACATTCTGTAACGAAAAAGTGATATTATGTCAAAGTATTAATCAAGGAATATCGGTTGAACATTTAGATTATTATCATATTGTACTAGCGGTGTTGAATGAAGTTTTCCTGTTCGAAAATTGGTTTGCCTGCAAATGGCAGGTCCGAATTTTATGCCGAAAATGGTATCAAACGATTAGGTTCGACTCACTGAAGAAGAATTCGAGGTCAAATTTGATTCTGTCCAGCCGGCCGTTGGCCACGATTACTTGAGAACGGAAAAAGATAGCGACTTGAAATTTTCAGGGTAGGTGGCGCATCCAAATACGACGGACAAGTTCGTTAATGGGCATAAGCGGCCCAACGGTTTCCGAGTGATGATTTTGTCATCAACCAATACAGATCTGATCGAATTGAAACTTTGTACCTAGTTGTAGAATACTGACAAAAAGACGATTGTCGAATTTTGCGAGAATCGTAAAACTAGCTCTATTGTACATTCTCCTGTATTGGACACTCTTAACCATGGTGAATTCTATTGTTTATTATTGGACACTCTTAATCGAATTTACCTTGGTACAGTAAAATAAGATAAAGTTTCGGTCTTTATAACTTTTAACTTTTCATTATCATTGAATAATTACTAATTTTTCACTCAATGAAAAATTATATACGATTTACACTTATTTATTCAATATTGTGACGCGTTTCGTCGACACAGCGACTTCATCAGACTACATCATACTATGATCAATATTGAATAAATAAGTGTAAATCGTATATAATTTTTCATTGAGTTAATATGGATTTGCATCAAGTAAAAGCCACAAGCATTAAATTTTTAACTAATTTTTCAACTTTCAGTATCCTATAAATACTCAAGAAAATGGTTCAAGCACTGACGTGAAGTCAGAAGCCTTTGCGCGTATGTTCTATTGTTATATAATAGCTATCAATGCTAAATTAAGTTCTATTCAATTCTATTCTATTCTATTGGGCACTCTACTACGAATTTAGCATCGATATATACAGTTTTCTCAGCTTTTAGAATATTTGAATGCATTTCATACCATGACAGGCTTGAGGTCACATAAGTTTTAATTCTATTGGAATTGAAATACGAAAAAACTCACGCCTCAAGTAACTCCAGATACAATATTCACGAAATTCCGTGAAAATTAGTGGGTTGGCATTCTACAAGTAATCACAGAGTTTTAATTGGTTCAGATTTGTATATTTTGAGTTATAGAGGAAATATCAACAAAATTTCAGATAAGTATAACTCTAAAACAGTTTGGCCTATTATGTCTATTAACGAAATTAAATGTCGCATTCGGATGCGCAACCTACCCTGAAAATTGCAATCACTATCTCTTTCCGTTACCAAGCTTCAATTTGATCGAGCCTATATTTTTTGTGTTATCGAGGAAACTATATAACAGATGGGTATAACTCCAAAACCGTTGGGCCGGTTGTGGCCAACAACGAACTTAATTCTCCCATTTGGATGCGCAACCTAACCTGAAAATTGCAAGGTCCTATCTCCTTTCGTTCGAAAGATATCGAGGAAACGATCACCCATCCAGCTACTGAACTCACACAAAGCTGCTTGGATCTCCACCAATATAGATTCCATCGTGTTCAAATTTGGAACTTGGCAGAAGAGTCATGCTTTGAAGGCTCTCGCAAAATTTGAGCTATCTCGGACGAATAGTTTTCGATATATAGAATTTTAATGAATGATTTTTTTTAAATTTTCTAGTGATACGATCCTCACGATATTTGAATTGGATCGGTTCTGTATTTTTAGAGTTATAGAGGAAATAACAGCCACAATGCAGATGGGTATAACTCCGAAACCATTCGGCTGATAATGCATATAAATCAACTCAAACATCATATTCAGATGCAAAACCTTACCTAAAAATTTCCAGTCATTATCTCTTTCCGTTATCAGGTTAGGGCGAAATAAATTATATATTTTTAAAACAATTCTGATACAAACAACTGTGATACAATTCTCACAAAATTCCACGACCGTCTTTAAGTTTGTATTCTACAATTTCTTACCAAGTTTCAACTCGATCGGAATTGTATTGGTTGAAAACAAAATTATTACTCGGAAACTGTTGGGCCGATTAAGCCCATTAATGAACTGGTCCGTCGTATTCGGACGTGCCCTACCCTACCTACCCCGAAAATTTCAAGTCGCTATCTCTTTTGGTTCCCAAGTTATTGGACATAATCAAATTTGATCTCGAATTCTTCACCAGGGAGTCCAACCCAATCCTTTGATAACATTTTCAGCAAAAATTGAACATTACAGACATTTGGACAAAATGATAACGTGATATTCCCCAGAACATGCGCGCAAAAATCCAGCTTAAATAATAACAGAGTCCGTTTGATCTTTGAGTTTGTCAGTACGGAAAAAGAAGTCCCCCGTAATAGAGGGATTCGCTTGAAATCATGTAATTTTTTTTAAATTTTAATAATAATAATAATGATATATTTTATTAGTAGCACTTGACTAGAACCATATCGTCTATTGTTTACAATTCAGGATGGAGGCCCTTTGTATCCACGGGGCCCTAGGCTGCACCCCAAAAAGTCCTTGTGCAGATCCGCCCCTGGCTATGCACAAAATGTCTTATGCTTGATCTAAGATAATTCTTCTCGCTCATAATATTTTCCTCCAGATATTGTGAAAATTAAAGGTGAACGTCCATTGGCCAATTTGATATGTTGATATCTTGATATAACGAGTCTTCAATATCCATTAATCTCAGTAGTGCATGGAGTTGCAAATCGGTGAAATATACCGGGTGGCCCGCCACAGACGCGGGGATCTTTTTGAGGGACTAGATGAAGATATTTGGGGATTTTTTTTGTGATGAGTGTAGGATGTTCAAAAGCACAATTTAAAATTGTTTTCATATATACAGGGTGTTCGAAAACAAAGATACTTTTTTTTTATACGTAATACCCTGTATTCGACCTAAAAATGGAATGGCAAGCTCAAATTATGATGAGCTTCTCCACATCACTTATACCTTAGAAGCACCATTTACCAGAAAATGGCGAAAAATTGGGAATATGGATTTATTTTTATAGCAATTAATGCAGAAACCAGCCAGCAATACAGACAGTATTTATTCGAGAAGATATTGGCTACTCCTTTACAGAAAAAAAAAATAATTCTGGAATATACATAGTGATCAGTCAGTTTCAAAACAAATTTTTACGTTCAACGAGATATAGAAATACCGGGTGTGCCATTTGAAAGTAGAAAGTTTTTGACCTTTATTTGTATTGTTGATGTTTGAAAATTAATTATGATCACTCTGTGTATCCAGAGTTCATTTTTTTTTTAGGAGTAGTCTATATGTCTACTCGAAAAAATACCGTCTGTATCGCTGGCGCACCTAGTTTCTTCATCAGTTGCTATTTAAAAATTTGTTTTAATTTGAATTTACCATGGTAAATTCGAATTAAGTGTCCAATACAGGAGAATGGACAACATAATACCATGGTAAATTCGATTAAGGGTGTCCAATACAGAAGTATGGACAATAGAACATACGCGCAAAAGCTTCTGACTTCACGCAGTGGTTGAACCAATTTTTTTTTTCGTGATTTTTTTGAAATTTTCTAGAGGTACGGTTCTTAAAATTTTTTTATTCGTCATTTTTTTCAAATTTTCTAGGGGTACGGTTCTTACAAAAATTTAAACACGTCTTTATGTCGATTTTCTACTACTAGTTACCAAGCTTCAATTCGATCGAATAATTATTTTTTGAGTCATCAAGGAAATAATATTCCAGGTGGGTATAACTCGGAAACCATTAAACCGATTAAACGAACTCAACCCTCACTTTCGGATACGCAAGCTACCCTGAAAATTGCAAGTCCCTTTCTCCATTCGTTCGAAAGTTATCGAGGCAACGGTCACCCATCTACTGAACTCACACAAGAATGCTCGAATCTCCAACAATATTTAACCGATCGTGTTAAAACTTGAAACTTGGCAGTAGAGTTAGGTTATGAAGGGTCTTGCAAAAGTTCAGCAATTTCAAACGAACAGTTATTGATATATAGAATTTTTTTTTTCAATTTTCAATGATTTTTCAAAATTTTCTACAAATACTATCCTCACGAAATTTTGCAAGAATTTTCGCGTTGGCATTCTACAACTAATAACCATGTTTGAATTCAATCGGTTTGGTATTTTTCGAGTTAATGAGGAACAAAAACAACCAAATTTCAGATGACTATAACTCCAAAACCGTTTAGCCGATTATGCTCATAAACGAACTGAAATGTCGCGTTCTGATGCACATCCTAACCTGAAAACTTGAAGCCGCTGTCTCTTTCCGTTCTCAAGTTATCGTGACAACAAAAATATTTTTTAATAATTTTTTAATAATTTTCTAGCCATATGATTCGCACAAAATTTCACAAACGTGCTTAGGTTCATATTCTACAACTACTCACCAAGTTTCAATTCGATCGGATTTATATTGGTTGAAAACAAAATTATTACTCGGAAACCACTAGGCCGATTATGCCCATTAACGAACTTGTCCGTCGTATTGGGATGCGCCACCCACCCTGAAATTTCCAAGTCGCTAGTTCTTTTCGTTATCAAGTTATCGTGGCAACGGCCGGACAGAATCATATTTGACCTCGAATTCTTCATTGGGGAGTCGAACTAAATCGTTTGAGACCATTTTCGTCAAAAAATTCGAAAGTTACATTTCGACATCGACATTTGGGCAAAATGATAATGCGATGTTCCCCAGAAAATATACGCGCAAAAAACTCCATATTTTCAATTCTTCGCCATTTTCTCGTAAACGGTGCTTCTAAGGTATGAAGTGACCTGGAGAAACTCATCATAATCTGAGCTTGCCATTCCATTTTTGAGGTCAAATACAGTTACATTTAAAAAAACGTAACTTTGACCTAGGTATATATTTAAATTTCGAACTCCCTGTATGTATGAAAATAAAATTAAATTGTGCTTTTGAACACCCTACACACATCATGAAACGAATATTCTCAATATATCTTCATTTACTACCTCGAAACGAGCTCCGCGTATGTAGTGGGCCACCCGGTATATTGATCGTTATCATTTCTTTTAATAATCACCAACTCTGTCCTTCCTTTTCTTGATGATCGATCGGATTGAAAATGAGCCAGTTTAATTCCATAATCACGAAATACCTACATAGTTAGTGACATTTAGGAGTCGACTGTGTTGTAATATTTTCTTTTCGATCATTCCAAAGTCGAACTGGTCAAGGACAGATTTGGTGTGACACTTTGAAATTGTAAATATTTACTGTTATTTCAGTAGTCCCAGAAATCCATACAGTGAGCCTCAAAATACGGAATAATGGAGTTATTTTCTCTCCTTTCAGGAATAGCGAAAACTGATTTCATATGTCAAATTAACTTATTTTTGCGCGCGTGTTCCACAAGGAACAGCGTGCTATCATTTTGCCACAATGTCTGTATTTTTCGAATTTTTTGTGGAAAACGGTCTCAAAGGATTGAATTCTCACTGATGAATAGACCACATTAGTTAGGTTAGAATCAGTCGCTTGGCGGGAGATCCATATTCAAATTTTTTAACAAGGAATATCAACTTTGATATGAAACCACCCTATTTAAAAGATAATGTTAGTACAAAGACAACAAGTATTGAGTACCTTCATCATTAGTGCATGTTTTCATGTTATTTCCACATTAAAATCTACTTCTATTTATTCTTAAATCAAAATTGAAACCATTCTAGTTCGAAAGATTTCCGTATGTCGTAGATGACTTCTGTTGTGCGTCATTACAAGGCCGATTTAGGGTTATGTTATTATTTTTGACTGATTTCGAGTGAGCTAAGACATACGTCAATCGAATTTGGTGAACACTTTTATATTTATTAATTATTTTGGAAATATACAATTTTGTTATGAAAACTTGATTCTAGATGGTTGAGAAAGGTTCACAGAATCTATTTCAACCAAAATTAACCTTAAGAAATTAGCCAAAGTATCTAAAAACAGGCGAGAAATTCGCGTAAATTTTAGGTCCTTAAGAAATGCATGGGGAATTCAGTGCGCGGATCCACGGATGGATCGTAATTCAAATTTCCCGCCTAACCTAACTAATGTGGTCTATATAATCTGAGGTCAAATTCAATTCTGTCCGTCCGGTACGGCCGGCCGTTAGCACGATAACTCTCGAACGAAAGGAGTCAGAGGATTGAAATTTACGAAAGCGCGCCATCATCTCTTCTAGTTTGTTTCGACAATAAATTATTTCATAATCAAGTTCATTAGGTATGTTAACAGAAACGCCAATGTTTAACTTAATTGAGCGTACAGAAAAACAGATGGGGGGGATTCGTTCTACTGCCCTCGCAATTTATTAATTTCCACTTTTTACTTGTTACAAGTCAATGTAATTATACGTGGTCTCAAAAAATGTTCTTTCAGAGGACATACATTTCCAGTACTCGACGGCAATTCGTTATAACTAACCGTTCACCTGCCTAATGAATAAAACAATTATCATACACTTGCAATCAACTAATGGTGAAATCTATCCGGTAGCTCGATATTTGATTTATTACAATGGTTGCTTTTGTTTTTAACTAACGGGAAGTTAGTGTCGAATGTCAAGCGTGAAGTGTCGATACAATTGATACTGATACACTTCTGAATTTATTAACATCAGGAATCTACGAGTGGGCATTAGAAAGTATGCAATTTCGGGTGACCATCGCATGATGAATAGAAAAGGTCGTTAGTTTCAAATTCTATTCGCTGTATATCTTCATTTCAGGGGTTTACCATTTCTGAATATAATAGTAATAAAACGCCACAACCTTCACACAATTGATTGACCTCAGAGCATTTGATTCTATTCAAAATTTAAAACAATTGGAATTTACCATGGTAAATTCGAATTAAGTGTCCAATACAGGAGAATGGACAACATAATTTACCATGGTGAATTCGATTAAGGGTGTCCAATACAGAAGAATGGACAGTAGAACATACGCGCAAAAGCTTCTGACTTCAACCAATTTTTTTTTCGTGATTTTTTTAAAATTTTCTAGGAGTGCGGTTCTTAAAATTTTATTTTTCGTCATTTTTTTCAAATTGTCTAGGGGTACGGTTCTTACAAAATTTTAAACACGTCTTTATGATGATTTTCTACTACTAGTTACCAAGCTTCAATTCGATCGAATATTTATTTTTTGAGTTATCAAGGAAATAATATTCCAGGTGGGTATAACTCGGAAACCGTTTGAGCGATCATGCCCAAAAACGAACTCAACTCTCCCTTTCGGATACGCAACCTACCCTGAAAATTGCAAGTCCCTCCTTTCATTCGAAAGTTATCGAGGCAACGGTCACCCATCTACTGAACTCACACAAGAATGCTCGAATCTCCAACAATATTCAACCGATCGTGTTAAAACTTGAAACTTGGCAGTATAGTTAGGTTATGAAGGCTCCTGCAAAATTTCAGCAATTTCAAACGAATAGTTACAATAGTTACTGATATATAGAATTTTTTTTTTCAATTTTCAATGATTTTTTTAAATTTTTTTATAAATACCATCCTCACGAAATTTTGCAAGAGTCTTCGCGTTGGCATTCTACAACTAATTGAAATGTTTGAATTCAATCGGTCAAGTATTTTTCGGGTTAATGAGGAACAAAAAACAACCAAATTTCAGATGGCTATAACTCTGAAACCGTTTGGCCGATTATGCTCATAAACAAACTGAAATGTCGCGTTCTGGTGCACATCCTAACCTGACTTCAAGCCGCTATCTTTTTCCGTTCTCAAGTTATCGTGACAACAAAATATTTTTTAATAATTTTTTTAAAATTTTCTAGCCATACGATTCGCATAAAATTTCACAAGCGTGCTTAGGTTCATATTCTACAACTACTCACCAAGTTTCAATCCGATCGGATTTATATTGGTTGAAAACAAAATTATTACTCAGAAACCACTGGGCAGATTATGCCCATTAACGAACTTGTCCGTCGTATTGGGATGCGCCACCCACCCTGAAAATTTCAAGTCGCTAGCTCTTTTCGTTCTCAAGTTATCGTGGCAATGGCCGGCCGGACAGAATCAAATTTGACCTCGAATTCTTCATTGGGGAGTCGAACTAAATCGTTTGGGACCATTTTCGTCAAAAAATTCGAAAGTTACAGACATTTGGGCAAAACTATAACGCGATGTTCCCCAGAACATACGCGCAAAAATCACAAAAACTGAAATCAGAAATTTAAATTCGTTCATAATCCACCTTTCACCGTAGATCCGTACAGACCTAGCATAGCTCTGTCGGTTGAAGCATCGGGTTGATATAGAAATCATGGACAGGAAGGTACCGGAGTCGAAATTGCTCTTTTTAATTTTTTTCCAATTTTATTGAAATAATGACTCGGAAACGGTTAACGAACAAATTATTATGTCCTACGCCCGTAGACTATTTCTTATAGTGCTACAAGCGAAAGCTATTTTATAAGCGATAATTTTGAAGAAAGGATTGAAGTAGCTTGTAATTGTATAAGCCAGGGCTTCCCAATCTGTGCAGCGCGACGCCCTGGGGCGTCGCGACATTGTCCCAGGGGCGTCTCATGTCGATGCGATCGAGTCGAGTGAGGAAATTATAAAGGTTTTTCTGATAACATATTACTTGGATAGTACTAAAATTAGTAAATATTTTGGGGGGCTGAATTGAGGGGCGTATAAGCAATAAAGGCAAGAAAATCAACTATGCATTATATGTCCGAGCTGAAAAATGTCTTCAGATGGAGGTAGGACATTTGAGCATCTTTTCTGTAAATCTGTTTTCTGGTTTCGTTTTCGTTTCACTTAATTTATCATAATTCACTTCTCTAACAATCAACCAAAAACTTATTGAAATTAAATTAAAACTTCCAAATTTATATCAAATGATGATGAAAGCACGTTAGAATGCAATATTTCGTATTGTGTTTCTCAAATGAAAAATGGAAAGTACCCAATTAAAATGGGAAGTAATTTGTGTTTGAATTTGTGTAGCATTTATTGCTTTGTACTGAATATTTCGTAGAATTTTCAAATAACTTATATTAATATCATTCTGTTCGGCATTGGAACCTGCCGTTCAATAACATTAACGTTGAATATATGGTCAAGATTTAAGTAATATTGCTCAAATAATTTAAACCATTCAATTTTGAAAAGCCTGATATATTTAATTTAAGTTGACGCAGTATTCTGTTGAAATAAGGAAATAATTAAATCTATCGAGGTCGTCAATTGTTCACACTATTAGATCTATGATGATCATGCCATGAGGCAGGTTAATATTTCATTGTTCACACTACTGGGTTGTTCACACAAACGTGTGTCCATTATAGCACGAGTCTTTAGTATAATATACAGATTAAGCATATTATATTTCATATGTTTAAAATATCATGATTTCATTGAATCTTCATTGGAAAAACGAATTCATGAAATAGCATGTTTTGGAGGAATACATTGCCTATACAGCTGGGGTAACAGATTTTCAATTCCCAGGACCAGTCTCTATTTTTACAATATCTTTAGTAATTTACTTTGGACATTTAGAACAATTTATAAATGCCTTTTAGAGTTTTTGCCCAAATGTCTGTAATTTTCGATTTTTTTGCCGAAAATGGCCTCAAGCGATTGTGTTCAACTCGCTGATGAAGAATTCGAGGTCAAATTTGATTCTGTCCATCCGACTATAGGTGGTGTATCCCAATACGACGAACAAGTTCGTTAATGGGCATAATCGGCCCAATGGTTTCCGAGTAATAATTTTGTTTTCAACTAATACAAATCCGATCGAATTGAAATTTAGTAGTAGTGGTGAGTAATTGTAGAATACAAACCTAAGGACGTTCGTGAAATTTTGTGAGAATCGTATAACTAGAAAATTTCAGAAAAATTATTTAAAACATATTATTTATGTCACGATAACCTGAGATTGAGAAGAAATAGCGACTTGAAATTTTCAGGTTAGGTTTTGCATCTGAATACGACATTCGAGTTTGTTTGAAGGCATAATCTGCCAAACGGTTTTGGAGTTATAGCCATCTGAAATTTGGTTGTTATTTCCCCAATAACTCAAAAAATACAAATCTGATCCAATTCAAACATGGTTATTCTATATATATATAAGAAACTATACGTCCGACATCGCTGAAATTTTGCGAGAACCTTCAAAACCCAACCCTACAGCCTAGTTCCAAGATTGAACATGATCGAATCCATATTGTTGGAGATCTGAGCAGCCTTGTGTGTTCAGTAGCTGGATGGGTAACCGTTGCCTCGATAATTTTCGAACTAAAGGAGATAGGGTCTTGCAATTTTCAGGGTAGGTTGAGCATCCGAATTGGAGACTTAAGTTCGTTTTTGGGCATAATCGGTCCAACGGTTTCGGAGTTTTACCCACCGGAAATATTATTTCCTCGATAACTCAAGAAATATGAACTCGATCGTATTGAAGCTTGGTAACTAGTTGTATAGAATATCGACATGAAGACGTTTGTGAAATTTTATGACAATCGTATCTCTAGATAATCCTGGAAAAATTATTTAAAATATTATTTATGTCACGATAACCTGAGAACGGAACGAGATAGCTACTTGAAATTTTCAGGTTAGGTTGAGCATCTGAATGCAACATTTGAAGTTGTTTATAGGCATAATCGGCCAAACGATTTTGGCGTTATACCCATCTGAAGTTTGGTTGTTATTTCCTCAAAAACTCGAAAAATACAAAAATACGAAAATTACAGACATTTGGGCAAATTGATAAGCACTCTGTTCCGACGAACAAGAGCTCAAAATATGTCAAAGCTACAAAATAAACACTTATTTATTTTTTGAACAGCCTGTATGTTTTCACTTGAGCCGAATTTGAAAAAATGGTTAATGAAAAAAGTGTTTCATTTGATAAATGGAATTTATGTTTGAAATTAATGTATGAACTAGACCAGCCTGTATATCATTCACGTCATGTTTGCGCTCATGCGCTTGGGAACAGCGTGCTATCATTTTGAGCAAACGCCGGCCGGCTGTCCGTTGCAACGATAATTTTCGAACGGAAAGAGATAGTGATTTGAAATTTTCAGGGTAGGTTTCGCATCTAAATCCGCCGGCTGATTTTGTTAATGGCATTATTTGCCAAACGGTTTCGGACTTGACGCAAATTTGTGAGTATCGTATCACTGGAAATAAAATAAAATATTTCTTAAAAAAAAAAAATTGTCTGCAAACATTGTATATTTCAGAAACTATCTGTGAGATCCCGCTAAAATTCCACTCAAAACTTCCAGAAGTATTTTATTCATTACAGATCCTATTGAATTGAAACGTAGTACCTGGTTGTAAAAAGACGGCTTGGAGGTTCATGCAGTATTTTGATGGGATGTGTAAGTAAATACTCACAAGAAAATGCGCGCAAAAGCTTCTGACTTCATGTCAGTTCTTTTAAATTTTTTTTACATTTGTTGCGATGTGACTGATGTATGATGATATATCCCGAAGATTAACTATGTAAAATTTTATTATTTCTATTTTAGTTAGAGATGATGTTATATTTGACAATACTATCGAATAAAACCTACCTAAATATTCGGTAGTTAAATTTAAAATTTGTCATCAAATGACAGTATTCAATTGAAATATCAATACTGCGTACCCTAAGTAGTAGTATATAATTTTATTTTTGTTTTTCCTTTTTACGATCAAATTGATACTGTTTCAAAGAAAACACGAATGGTCGAATTTTCGATTATTTGAATTTCCGAACATTCGAATAGTCGAATTATTATTGAATCGTTTTACTAACAGAAAATTCGAATTAGTCCAATTATTCGACCACAATTCCGAGCAATAATTCGGAGAAAGGCTCGACATTTTTAAAATAATCGAATAGTCTTCGAGTGTTTTATTCGAATAGTTGAATATTCCAATGTTCGATTACTCCTAATAATTTTAGTCGAATATGTCATTATTGGAATTATTTTTCGAACAGAAAATTTCAATTAAGAGTAGTCGAATATCCGAATAATTCGAATAGAATTCCGAGTACAAATTCAGAGAAGCTTGCTTCAATGCCCATATTCATTGAACTATTAATTTGATATCTTATTAATAATTGATCGTAGAGAATTGCGGCCAGGAATGTTAATTACTACGGGATTAATACTTATTATCTTTGAAATAATAATTACTGATTGGGAATAATTGGTTTGATTTCGCACTATTCCAACGTTAATGTTAAAACATTTTTTCTATTTCGAGAAATAATCGTTTTCATATTTGAACCTCTAATTTTAACCCCTCAGAGAAAATCGCGTCAGAAGAAAAGGTCGGATTTACCCCAATTTAATAGCAAGTGGAATTTTTTTTTCAGTATTTTGAGGCATTTTATTCAATTTTCGAATTGTTCAACACGTAAACTATGAATATCAAATATATTTTCTCTTCACGATTTCAGAGGAATATTATTTTAGGAATTAAAAAACCAAACATGCTGAAAAAGCGAATTAAAAAAAAATCACCATCATCAAAAATTTTGCACTCAGTGGGTGAAATTATTATAATGGTTGAAAATTAGATTGAACTTTAGTTATTACATCAAAAATTTTGTGTAGCGGAAATAGTCGAAGAAGCGGAAAATAGGTATTCCAAAAAAATTAAGGGAAATATTTGAAAGCTTTATTATTGGCGGATAAATAAATAAGTCATGAAGAAATTTGATTAGATGTTTGCGAGATATATGTTTTTCTATGATAATAAATATCGATTTGACTATTCATATTGTTTTTTAATATTTTTTGATGTTCGATTACTCATTATAATTTTAGTCAAATTTTCAAAATTTAAATTTTTTTCGAACACACAATTTCAATCAAGAATAATCGAATATTCGAATAATTTGAATACAATTCCGAGTACAAGTTCAGAGTAGCTTGATTCATCACCCATATTCATCGAATGATTATTTTGACATCTTATAAATAATAATGAATAATAGATCGTAGGGAATTGCGGTCAGGAATGTTAATACTACGCGATTAATACATATTATCTTCGAAATAATAATTACAGATTGGAAAAAATTTGATTGGTTTCGCACCATCAAAACTAATCATATTCCAACATTCATGTGTACACATTTTTTTTTATTTCGATAAATGATCGTTTTAAAATTTGAACCTCTAATTTAAACCCCTCAGAGAGAATCGCGAAGGAAGAAAAGGTTGGAGTTACCCCAGTTAAATAGCAAGTTGAATAATTTTTTTCTGAGATTTTGGGGTATTTTATTCGATTTTTGAATTCTCCAAAACGTAAACTATGAATTCCAAAAGTATTTTTTCTGGGGAATATTATTTTAGGAATTAATAAAACAAAAATGTTGAAAAGGCAGAATTAAGAATTAAAAAAAATTAATTATCGATTTAAGTTATTGTTGCACTGGGGGGGGGAGGATTAGATTGTTATAATGGTTGGAAATTAGATTGAATTTTAGTTATTATTTCAAAAATTTTGTGCACCGGAAATTATCGAAGAAGCGGAAAATATTAAGGGAAATATTTGAACGCTTTATTTTCGAAGGCGAATAAGTGAGAAAAATCATTTTTGAAGAAATTTGATTTCAGCACAGATTTGAATACAGATTAGGAAAAAATTGTTTGGTTTCGCACTATCAAAATTAATCCTATTCCAACGTTAACGTTCAAATATTTTTTCGTTTTCGAGAAATAATCGTTTTCAAATTTGAACCTCTAATTTTAACCCTCTCACAGAAAATCACGTCAGAAGAAAAGGTCGGAGTTACCTCAATTTAATAGCAAGTGAAATAAATTCTTTTCTATTATTTTGAGGTATTTTATTCAATATTTGAATTCTCCAAAATGTAAACTATGAATTCCAAAAATATATTCTCTGCACAATTCCAGAAAATATTATTCGAGGAATGAATAAACCAAAAATGTTGAAAAAGCTGATTCACGAATTAAAAAAAAAATAGATTCAAGTTATTTTTGCACTCGGGGGGCGAAATTGTAATAATGATTGGAAATAAGATTGAAGTTCAGTTATCACTTCAAAAATTTTGTGTAGCGGAAATTGTCGAAGAAGCGAAAATATTCCAAAAAATTTAAGGGAAATATTTGAACGCTTTATTTTTGAAGGCGGATAAGTGACAAAAATCATGTAGAAATTTGATTATCTGTTTGCAGAACATATGATCTTCTATGAGAATAAATATAGATGCTATTCATTGTTCTTTTTTAAATTTTTTTGAAGTCCATAAATCTTCATCCGGTGCTGATTATTTCGATTTAATGCATTTGTGCTACGTTACCAAGAGGTCGATCCAAATCCGTAATTTCCATTGAGATCTGCACGAAACCAACAAGCACAATATCTCGATTCATAAATTACCAAGAAAAAATTACCGTTATCATTTTAATGTCTTTTTCACTGATCACAGCCGTGGTATATCCAAATGATACCTTTATAAGTGCCCGATAATTCGCCCCTTCACTTCTTGTCGACTCTGAGATGCAGGTATCTCAAGCACAACGTATGAAATAACAACGGTTTTGACTTACACATAGATAAGAGTGGTTGTTCTTTTCTAATCTGATTATTCCTATAATGCTCTACTCTTCTGGATCCGATCTATCGTATCGACGAAGGTCTTTACGCTTCTCGCTCGAGGGGATACCTGGGAATTGCCAAATGAGGACATACAGACATTTTTGCATGTGAATTTTCCAAAAGGATGGCTTCAGCCATGCTTCGTGGGACAGAGAAAGGCCGTTTGCATAAGTGAAACTGATTGATGGTTGAATAGACACCACCACTTTTCAACAATACATCATGTTGGTTTTCATTATTTAGTACGACGTATCGAACTATTAAGTCATCGATGCATCGGTATGCAATTCACGAAAGGAATTACGTTGCGCCTAGAAAAATACGAAGGAATTACAAAATTCTTGCTATCGATGGCTTTGTTTAAGTGAGTTCAAATCAATACTACAATATGCTGCTAAAATGGGTTCAAGCCCTGTGGACAGGAGCTTTCTGGCGCTCTAGTTCAAACAGACAAATTATATCTCCGAAAGTATTGGTTTCTCTGAGTTGGGAATTATATCAATGTATACATATGATAGAGCTGCATCATAAAGGAAATTCAATTCAAATAATAGTTTATTTATCAAGATTAAATGAGCAATCATGAGAATGAGAACTGCACCATGGAAGAAATCGAATTAAATCTGGCCAATTTTGCCCAATAACGAACTTAACCGAGATATTAATCTCCCTAACCTACTCTGAAAATTTCAACTACCTAGCTCATTCCGTTCGAGAGTTATTGTGGAAAACCTTTTTTTAAATTTCTAATATTTTTTTTTTACAATTTGCGGTAATCTGGTCAATACAAAACTTCACATGCGTTAAAGGTCATGATTCTACAATTTGATGCTAAATTTTAGATAGATCGAACGAACTTGTCCGAAATATTTACGCTCCCAAACCACCTTGCAATTTTCAATCCGCTAACTCCTTTCGTTCGAGAGTTATCGTGCCTACGGCCGGTCGGCCGGCCGGACAGAATCGATTTCGCACTCGGATTCTTGATCAGTGAGTCGAACCAAATCGTTTGAGACCATTTTCAGCCAAAAATTCCAAAATTACAGACACTTGGGCAAATTGATAAGCACTCTGTTCCGAGGAACTAGAGCGCCAAAAAAACAAGTTTCGTATGACAATTGCCCAAAACAGGTTTAAAGTACCTACAAATAGTAGGTATTCCATAAAACATGTATGAAAGAAGATGAGTAATAATATGAAAGAAGATGAGTAATAAATAAAATACCTTGTAATCGATCAAAAATTTCCTGATCTACGTTCACCAAATTTTCTCCTCTCTCGAACTACAGAATTATGCTTTCAATATTTACGTAATATTTCCAAACATTTTCGGGTGAGGTCCCCGTTGCATCGCTAAAATACGAGTATTTCAACCCCAATATTTTTGAAGTTACAATATTCCCTTCTGTCAAGTTGACATTATGACAATTCATACATAGAATAATTATATCAATGTGTGAAATACGATTTACATTGAAATTTTGAAGAATCATATCTCCGAAAGTATTAGCTTGTTAGAGTTAAAAATAATATGAATGGATTCTTATGATAAAACTTCTTATTAAAAAAATTTAATTTGGAATTTGTTTCGTAAAAAAAAAATTTTTTTTTTGTTACTCCAAAACCATCTGTCCGATTTTGCCCAATAACGAACTCAGCCGAGATATTTATCCCCCAAACCTACTCTGAAAATTTCAACTCTCTAGCTCATTCCGTTCGAGAGTTATCGTGCCTACGGCCGGACGGCCGGCCGGCCGGACCGGCCGGACAGAATGAATTTCGACCACGGATTCTTGATCAGTGAGTCGAACCAAATCGTTTAAGACCATTTTCATCGAAATATTCGAAAATTACAGACATTTGGGCAAATTGATAAGCACTCAGTTCCGAGGAACTAGAGCGCCAAAAAAGTACTTATCACTTCCAAAATCGAGTCAGACAAATATTTTTCCATTGTATTTAGGCGAAAATTCATGAGATGATTCTGTCGTTGAAAAACAACGACGCTGGCATCCAAAATTTCCCTTCCTATACTTTTCATGGAACGACGAAATCGGACGACAGCTTATTTTGAACTATTTTAAAAATATAACCTAATTGAATTTAAATAACTACTAAATGTATAGGTTCAAAATGAGTACCTAAAGTACTACAGTTATCTCTGATAATTCAATGAATGCATTATATCGCAAAAGAGAAACAATCACAGCAGAACCAATTATGATCCCTAACAAAAAAATTGGTTCAAGCCCTGTGGACAGGAGCTTTGGCGCTCTTGTTCAAACTTTGACAAATCATATCTCCGAAATCATTGGTCTCTGGGAATGATGTAAATGGATTCTTACGATAGAACTGCATCATGAAAGAAATTAAAATCAAACTGATTCTCCCCAATAACGAACTTATCCGGGATATTCATTCCTCAAATCTACTCTGAAAATTATATTATATCAATTAAAACTTAGACAATATTGCAGTTTTGTTTTTACTGGAGATATTCTGAACCCAATTTCATTATGTATCTTACCTTAGAATATATTTCCATCATCATATGGGTTATTCACGGGCATTACATTATCACCTTAAAAGCATAAAATCATATCATCCCCATAATTTTACGAACCAGAAATAATTTTGACATTTATCTCTCATAGGAAAATGAGATGACATGTAAGAATACAGATCATATAATAATTCATAGATAGAATAATTAAGTAGGTACAGCATTCTGTGAAAACATAGAAGTACGATTCATTATTGAAATTTCGAAAAATCATAGCTCCGAAAGTATTGGCTTGTTAGAGCTGAAAATGTTATTAATGGATTTCTATGGTGAAACTGCGTCTTAAAAAAATTGAATTTGAAATTTGTAATGTAAAAAAAATTTTTTTTTCGTTATTCCGAAACCATCATGTCGATTTTGCCCATTAACCAACTTCGCCCAATGAAGTAGGAAAGAACAACAGGGTCTCCTTGGTCTGGGTTCCTGGTCACGCGGGAATCATAGGAAATGAGGAGGCCAACACACTTGCCAAGAAAGGAGCACAAACCCCCTTTATTGGCCCGGATTGGTAGACACACCTGCAAAAGTGAATTCCGGACGAAAGAAGAAACTGAGAGAGGTACTTTCTAGAGATCTCTCCCCGGAATGCATCACTCTAAGAAACTCCTCCGGAAATTTGATACTGTCAGATCCAAGAAATACTTGGACCTCAGTAAGAACAAGCTGCACCTCCTCACTGGCTTCCTCACAGGGCACTGCGGCCTCAGGAAGCATATGATGAGATTAGGGCTAGTAGACACTGACGAGTGCAGATTCTGTTGGGAGGAGGATGAAACTCCTGATCACCTGACAACGGAATGCCTCGCCATCTCAAACCAACGCAAGGAATGTTTTGTGCAAGAAACCTGCAGGAGCGAAGACGTAGCCTCCTTGAAGCCATCCCAGATACTGGAGTTCATCAGAACTCTGTAACTCTGGAAGGCAAGCTGTAGATGGTAATGACATCGACAGCTCTGAAGGAGGGGCACAATAGTCCTTAAGGTCGCAGTGCAACGTTACCCCCTACAATAATATACAATTAATCATGTTGATTTAGCCCAATAATGAACTTCACCAAGATATTTATCTCCCAAAACTACTCTGAAAATTTCAACTACCTAGCTCATTCTGTTCGAGAGTTATTGTAGAAACAAAATTTGAAAATAAAAAATTTTTTTTTTCACACTTTACGGCAACCCGATCAATACAAAACTTCGCATGCATATAAAGGTCATTATTCTACAATTTGATGCTAAATTTCAGACAGATCGAGTGATCGGTTTCGGAAAAATATTCATGAACAAAGCTTTTACTAAAAATAGTCATAACTCCCAAACCGCTTGGTGGACTTCGCCCGTTAACGAACTCGTCCGAGATATTTACGCTGCAAACCTGCCCTGCAAATCCTTCAACTCCTTTCGTTCGAGAGTTATCGTGTTAACGGCCGGCCGGCCGGACAGAATCGATTTCGACCACGGATTCTTGATCAGTGAGTCGAACCAAATCGTTTAAGACCATTTTCAGCCAAAAATTCTAAAATTACAGACATTTGTGCAAATTGATAAGCACTCTGTTCCGAGGAGCAAGAGCGCCAAAGAGTAAATATAATAAAAGAAAATTTTGGGTTGCGTGTTAATAATATACTTGTGGGATGAAATTCTAGGTCGGATTCCATTTCTTGAAAAAACCTGCATGCTTTGCACATCCTACTTTTTGCGCGCATGTTCTAGGGGACACATCGATTTATCATTTTGCTGAGCTGAGCCGAACTGGACGTATAATATGAATCGGCCTCAAGAGTGAGTAATAGAGATGAATGGACAATAGAATATGCGCGCAAAAGCTCCTAACTTTAATTTTTGCGGCTGTCAGAGGTATGTTATATGGTCGAAGGAGAGCTAGATAAATCCAGCATTAAAACGACGTCGTTCAAATGACTTTATAGTCATTTGAACGACGTCGTTTGTTTAGAAACAAACGACCAGAAAACTTGTAAATCAACAAGTCCAGAGCGTTCCTGCCAATCAGGTCCTTCATAAATGGCTTCGTATAATTAATATACTTACGCATATTTTTCACAAGTCAAATAGACCCCAGGGGGTTCATTGATCTGCGACTGGACTTGTTGATTTATTAACAACGGTATCGCCATTTTTCATCATTCACGCTTCAAATATTCACTGGTGGAGAGAGGCTGATTTCCGTGTTTCGTCTCATAGGTGGCGTGGGCGATTAAAATGATCGACCAAGCTGGCTCTGAGAGGCTTTACCCGGGTCAGTTTAGTTGAATGTGTTGGGAAAGCTACAGAGTACTGATGAAGGTCAAGAAGCCAGAAACGCGTCTGCTCTTGCTTTCTCGGCAGATCAATGAACCCCCTGGGGTCTATTTGACTTGTGAAATATATGCATAAGTATATTAATTATACGAAGCCATTTATGAAGGACCCGATTGGCAGGAACGCTCTGGACTTGTTGATTTATTAACAACGGTATCGCCATTTTTCATCATTATTAGAAAACTTGTAGTTGCGATTTCAATGTCTCATGAATTTTCGCTTTTTATGTTACTGATCGTCGATTTTCTTCATTGAAGATAAAGTAGAGATGTATTATCGACCATCAATAACTAATTTAATGAAAGTTTAAAAATTCATTCAACTTCAAGAAAAGATTCACCAAATAAAGTCCCCAAAAATTTTCGGAAAGACTCTTCGCAAGTATGTGATTTTGTTGTGGTTAGTTGTTAATTCATTATTTTATTCCATATCTATATATTTTTGAACTTCGAGCATTTTGTGGATATAACGGTAAAGTACGCGTGTGAAAAATAAAATAAAATTGGTTCAAGCCCTGTGGACAGGAGATTCTTGGCGCTCTTGTTCAAACAGACAAA
The DNA here is from genome assembly GCA_937662695.2 of Halyzia sedecimguttata. NCBI lineage: Eukaryota > Metazoa > Arthropoda > Insecta > Coleoptera > Coccinellidae > Halyzia > Halyzia sedecimguttata. The sequence continues at coordinate 89,451,232 of OW569415.2, read as the reverse complement.
TTATATCTCCGGAAGTATTGATTTCTCAGAGTTGGGAATTATATCGATGGATTCTTGTGATAGAAATGCATCATGAAAGAAATTAAATTTAAAAAAAGTGTCGTTTAAAAAAAAAGCTTCAAAAATCATCATTAAAAAAAAAACAGAAGTACGATTCATTATTGAAATTTCGAAAAATCATATCTCCGAAAGTATTACCTTGTTAGGGTTGAAAATTATATCAACAAACAACAACGAAACAACATAGTTGTTTCTTCGTTGATGTTGTTTCGTTGCTGTTTGTTAGGCACCAATGTTCAATTGATTGCTTCTGACAAATATCATGTGTTTCTTGCGCAGAAGCAAATCACAAAATAATTAATTCTTAATTTAATGATATTTTTCAGAGCTTGGGAGAGAAAACCCAGAAAAAAAACTTTCAATAATGAGTATACCTCCCACAGTATCCTTTAATGATTACTTAAAACAAAGGTATGGGCCTTTTCCAATCATCCTTTTCAGAAGTTAGCTATGATTTTTGAATACTGTCAGTGTGACAATTCTTGAATTTCACAAAATAACTATCAACAAAATAGTTCTAACGATTTTCATTGGGCGTCTGATGAAGGAGTCTGATATAGACTCCGAAACGTTACGATATAGTTGTTTCTTCGTTGATGTTGTTTCGTTGTTGTTTGTTAGGCAACAATGTTCAATTGATTGCTTCTGACAAATATCCTGTGTTTCTTACGCAGAAGCAAATCACAAAATAAATAATTTTTATTTTATAGATATTTTTCAGAGTTTGGGAGAGAAAACCCAGAAAAAAACCTTTCAATAATGAGTATACCTCCCACAGTATATTTTAATGATTACTTATTACATTCATCTTCTGCATACATTTCCTGCCAGTTCTCCTTACTCAGACCATTCCTCAAACCAGAAAAATCAGTGACTGCCCGATATTTGACTCTCCCAGGGGAGCCATCCGGTACACCATCTATAGCAATATTCAACATGTTTCGTTGATAGTCTGGTTTATTGTGCCTCCACACAACAGGGAGAAGATCATACCAGGGGATTGCACTCTTGATAAAAAGATTCATTAACCGAATCAAAGAATGTATCGAAAAAGTACAGAAATTCATTTCATAATCAGTACATTCTACTCAATGACGTTACCTAGAATTAGAAACATAGCCAATCTTGAAGTGGGTGACATATCCTCCATATTAGTGTGATCAATTGAAGAAACACCTTGAACATGTGATAATTGACAACAGGTCTGTATATAATCACAGATTATAATATTGTAATTTCACTTACGAGAAAGAAGTGTGGTATGCAAATTCCCTTCATCTGTTTTTAAACTATCTCCCACATCATTAGCACAGTATAAGATTATGTTCTTACACTGTGTCATTAGGTTCAATTGAATTTTCTATTCTCGTTGATTCAAGTACAGCATTACCTATGTTAATACATGCAAGGAATTTTCAATGTGTGAACAGCATTTAACAATAATTTACTGGGACACGTTCTTGCGCGGATGTTCTGGAGAACATCACGTTATCATTTTGCCCAACTGTCTGTAATTTTTGCCGAAAATGGATTAAAAAATTAATTAGGGTATGTTGTGCATCTGAATGAGACATTTGAGTTTGATAATAGGCGTAATCAGGCGAATGGTTTTGGGGTTATACCCATCTGAAATTTGGTTGTTATTTCCTCAATAGCTCGAAAAATACCAAACAGATCCGATTTAAACATGGCTATTAGTAGGATGCTGACACAAAAATTCTTGCAAAATTTTGTGAAATATTTATCTCCCAAACCTAATTTGAAAATTTCAACTGCCTAGCTCATTCTGTTCGAGAGTTATTGTAGAAAATTTAAAAATAAAATTGACACTTCACGGCAACCCGATCAATACAAAACTTCGCATGTGTATGAAGGTCAGTACTCTACAATTTGATGCAAAATTTCAGATAGATCGAGTCATCGGTTTCGGAAACTCCGAAACCGCTTGGTGGATTTTGCCCGTTAACGAACTCGTCCGAGATATTGACGTTCCAAACCTACCCTGCAAATTTCAATTCTCTAACTCCTTTCTTTCAAGAGTTATCGTGTTAACGGACGGACGGCCGGACAGAATCGATTTCGTCCACGGATTCTTGATCAGTGAGTCGAATCAAATTGTTTGAGACCATTTTTAGCCAAAAATTCGAAAGTTACAGACATTTGGGCAAATTGATGAGCACTCTGTTCCGAGGAACAAGAGCGCCAAAAATGATTAAAATATTGCAACTATCACTGGGTGCTCTTATTGTAATGTCACTTAGTATGCTTAGCAAGTACATATACAAGGGTGAGTCTTTGACCACTGCATTAATTTTAACCAAAGATTCCTCTCATTAAATGAAACACTTTTTTCATTTACCATTTTTCCAGATTCGGCTCAGGTAAAAAGTTACAAGCGTTTAAAGATTTCACAATGTGCTAATACACTCCCGCATATAAATTATCTATGACATTGTTGGCGGACGAGAATAGGGCATGGTAACGTGGTTTACAGCTTGATTCGGGAAACCAACGCTCAGAGACGGATCCAAAAAAGTACTGAAATTTCTGGAGTTTTCCATTTTGAAACATTCAATGAAGAATATCTCGAAAATGGTGGGTTTAAGGAGAAATGATGAAGAATAGTATAATGTTCTAAAATGATGAAATATTCTTGAAATGACTCAAGAAAAACTTTATATGCTTTCTTTATGCTAATTTCGTTTAGTTTTATGAATCCACGAGTCCATAACTAAAAAACCAGTAGAAGTAGAAAATAACTAATATTTGGAAAATATGTATCATAATAATAGGAAACTTTACGCCAACATTCATTTTATTCGAAAAAAGGATGTCAAAGCTACAAAATAAAAACTGATTTTTTTTCAAAATTTCAACAGCCTGTATCTTTTTACGTGAGCTGAATTTGGAAAAATGTTAAATGAAAAAAGTCTTTCATTTGATGAGAGGAATCTTTGGTTAAAATTAATGCAGTGGTCAAAGACTCACCCTGTATATACAAGATTTTGTGTGCTAAAATCAACAATATAATCATTGTTCTAACTCATATACAGGGTGTCCCAAAAATACCACACGAAAGTGACACTGGAGATAGATTGGCATTAGGTCTATCAGATAGCATCAACATGACCTCAGTAAAATTCCGCTGGTTTTCGAGATATCACCACTTTTGTGTATTTTTTAAAAATCTCCAGTCTTCGGTCTTTTATCGCCTAGCATTGCTAGAAATTACTTCAAACTCATGTTTTTTTTTTACCTAGGCTATCCTGAATAGTTGCTTTAAACAATGAAGTAATAACTTAATTTACCGACAACTAGAACAAAATCCTTCAAAAAATGTCTAACTTGTTGTATTTTATGCCGAAGTTAAAACGTTAACTTAAGTTTGACTGACTGCTGTGAAAAAAAATTATATCAGACTGAATTGACAAATAATCGCAAAAACTGGTCCATTTCATGCCCTTTTCAAAATGATACAACACTACCAATTTTTTTTAATCAGAACCAGAATTGCTACTTATTAAAAAAAAACAAAACCCTTATCGGCTATCTCGCTCCCACATTCATTGTTTTGTAACATGGAAACCGGTCCGACTTTCACAGACTAGGGGTCTTCGAATAGTCTAGACCAGGGGTCACCAAATGGCGGACCGCGGTCCGGATGCGGATCGCGAACCATTTTTTTGCGGACCATTTTTCCAGAAAACAAGTATTCTTGATTAAAAAAATTCAGATAACTTTTCGTTTTATTTACTAATTATAGATATTGGATTTAGATTAACTGCTAGTCAAATTCTTATGCCATCATAATGCTATCAACGACCCGCGACAGATATACAGATTTTGTGAACGGACCTCCAATGAAACTAATTGGTGACCCCTGGGTTAGATACTAGAGAAAACTTTTTGGCGTTTGACGGATTTACTCATTTCCTAATAATTTTATGATTTCATAGAATGCTCCGATTATAATTTATAATTCATGTATGTAAATCCAACATATGAGGTGAGTCATAGACCTACCTTTTGAATTTAATTTTTTATGGTGCACTTCTATCATAAGAGTCGATTGATATCATTGCCAACTCTGAGAAATCAATAGTTTCGGAGATATGATTTGTCAGAGTTTGAATAATTACTCGCTAGTAGTTTGAACAAGAGCGCCAAATGCCCACAGAGCTTTCCCACATTTTTTTCTGGAATTTGATGTTATTTTACTCTATTTGATCGCAGAAAGTAGACTGGCCATCCCCCCCACCAGTCAACGCATAACTCCGAAACCGTCCAATTATGCCTTAAACAAACACAAATGTCGCATTTGGAAGAGCCAACTACCCAAAAAATTGTAAGTTGCTATCTCTTTCCGTTCTCCAGTTATCGTGAGATGAATAATATATTTTTTTAAATTTTCTGGTGTTACGATATACATAAGATATATCTTCATGTCATGTCAATATTCTACAACTAGTTTCCAAGTTTCAATTCGATCGGATCTGAATTGGTTTAAAACAAAATTTTTACTCGGAAACTGTTTGGTCGATTATGCCCATTAACGAACTTGTCCGTCGCATCTGGACGCGTCACCTACCCTGAAAAATTTCAAGTTGCTATCTGCTTCCGTTCTCAAGTTTTCGTGGCAATGGCCGGCCGAACAGAATCAAATTTGACGTCGAAATTTTCAAAGCATGGGGATTTAGGGGTAATGAAAGTTGTCCGTTAAGTATTGAATTCATAATGGCATCCGTTTTTATGGTTGTGAATTCTATTTTTTCTTGAAAAATAATCTCAATTATCGCAATGAATTAATATTCTTCTAAAAAATCGTGTATTTGTAGAACGATCGATGCATAATACAGACAAAATATATTTGTAATTATAGTGGAAACTCTTCATATTCAATTGATTTCTATGGGTGTTGAAAAAAGTCGAGTCGTATATAAAACTTCATACAAAAAATTTAACGAGACCGAAAACGAGTTTCTCGTGTTGCCCTGTATGTGGTCTCGGTATCGTCCTATCGCCTATAATATTTTTGAAAACGTCTCATCTCGTCTCGCTTTTACGAGACGAGAACGAGACGAGACGAGAAAAATCTCGCTCTCGCGTGAAGCCCTGACAACTATTTTCCAGCGATGTTCTAGAACTGAACTCAATCGGATCAATATTGGTGAAGATATTGCCGAAATATCGAAATATTACAATGATCAAGGTGTACTGGTCTACTTTTTTACACTCCAACAACAAAGTTGTCAACAGTTTTTGATTTTTGACGTACCTGGAAATAACCAGCACCATTCATAGAAGATTCACGATTTCAATGATTTCTAGTTAATATTTCACAAATATCACAATTCAGATAACGCTCGCTGATTTGAGGAACTTTCAAAACCTTAGTTTAGATCGAAGTTGCAGTTTTATACTCGATCGGATCTATATTGTTGGAAATATAGTGCAAATGTTATTTTTTTCCTGGATGCCGAGTAGGCTTGGGCGAGTTCAGTACCTGGTTGGGTGACCGCTGTGGCTGAGAATTTAAATAAGCGCGCCAAAGCAGACTTCAGTCAGTGCTTTTGTAATTTATTTTTCCGAACGGATAGAGATACAGAGGAAATAGATACATAAATCTAAACGTCGTCCACCGACCAATCATCGGGGAAAATTTGGATATCGAGATGTGAAAATCATAGATTTCGGACGGAAAAGAAGAATTTTCCTCCGATTCCGGGTCAAAAATATTTCTAAGTGCCGACCCAAAAAATGTTTTTCATGGTATATCGATACGGAGCTCGTGTCTAGTTAAATCGAGGTCGCTGATCACGAATATGCAATTAGTTTTTCCCTAAGTGGCGTACTTTGGGAAAATTTTCACTTAGAGTGAAAAAATGGACGAAAATAGGTCAATTTTGGAAGTTCACACCGCCCAAATCGGAGTAAGGTGTTTTTGATTTTTGCCCTCATATATGGATCTTTTATCTACTGAATAATCCAAACAGAAAATGTTCAGGCCGTACTATTCGGAAATTATGATTTTTTTCCCAAGGGTCTGTTTTTCGGAAAATTCATTTCGCGGTATTTCCGCGGAAAATTCTCTTATGAAAAATCCGATCATATATTCGTAATCTACGGTCCCGAATTAGTAAATGACGTAATTTGCATCGAAATCAGGGACCGGTCGAAATTTGGCAATTTTTTAATAAAAAAAATCCCATTTTTCGAGAAAAATTTTTTGACGCAAAACTATGAAACTGGTACTTATTCTTATAGATTCGGGGCCGTAGATTCCGAATCTTCCATCAGATATTTATTACAAAAATTTTCCGAGGAAATATCGCGGAAATAATTTTCCGAAAAATAGACCCTCGGGAAAAAAAATCATAATTTCCGAAGCGTACGACCTGGACATTTATTGTTCTGATGATTCGATAGATAAAGGATCCAAATATGACGTAAAAAATCAGCAACACCCTACTCCGATTTTTTTGGGCGGTGGAAAGTTCCAAAATTGACCTATTTTCGTAAATTTTTTCACTTTAAGTGAAAATTTTCCCAAAGTACGCCACTTAGGGAAAAACTCATTACATATTCGTGATCAGCGACCTCGATTAGACATGAGCTCCGTATCGATATACCATGAAAAAAATTTTTTGGGTCGGCACTTAGAAATATTTTTGACCCTGAATCGAAGGAAAATTCTTCTTTCCCGTCCGAAATCTATGATTTTCACATCTCGATATCCCCGATGATTGGTCGGTGGACGACGTTTAGATTTATGTATCTATTTTTTCTGTATCTCTATCCGTTCGGAAAATATTAGGAAATGAGCGAATCCGTCAAACGCCAAAAAGTTTTCTCTAGTATCCACCACATACAAAAATCTACAATTTTCCGATTAGGTCGACGCGGCTTTGGTCATTCACTAAATCGGGTACGCAGATCACGAATCTGTAATTAGATTTTCCGTATCTCTATTAGTTTCGGAGCAATGACGAAGAAAGTCGCAATCTCTGTCTCTACCTCCGGAAAATGGACTAATCAGTCGGATTTTTCGCCATATTACCAACATTAATCGAGATACGGAAAAACTAATTACAGATTCGCCCTCGATTTAGAGAATAGCCAAAGCCGTGGCGATCTAATCGGAAAATTCTAGATTTTTGTATGGGTTAGAATCTAGACAAAGGACTCACAGCTCTGGCAATGTGTTAGTTGTTGTATGCATTTTATCAATATTTCACAGGAAATAGGTCATAAATACTTCTACAAGGGTTGAAGTATGACAAGATATTTTACTTGCAATTATCTTTCCGTGGAAAATATTAATTTCAAGGGTGAGACCACCCATGCAAAAATAAACCAGTTAACCCAAAACATTTAAGTTTTACAAGCGAGCTGCTTTGTTTAGAAATACAAATGAGCGCTTCCCAACATGTGAAGTCATGGGACGCAACAGTGGTGATATCTCGAAAACCAGCGGACTTTTACTGAGGTCATGTTGATGCTATCTGATAGACCTAATGCCAATCTATCTCCAGTGTCACTTTCGCGTGGTATTTTTGGGACACCCTGTATTGTCATCGAATGCATCCCATATTGGCTAACGCAGTTGTGAATGTCTGTCAAGGATAAAAATTATATGCAAAATTTCAAATTATGTTGCTGACAAAATGTTGAATAGCGTACCTTGGACAATCAGTGGACCATTCAAGCATGTCGTTGTGTCACAAGGCAACCATAACTCAAGTTGGATCGAAGTATTAGCGAAAGATTATATTGAAAATTAGCCATAACTAATTGGTAATTTCCAGAAACAATGACAGTATCTATTGGGTGTATGGTACAGACTTCAATTACTTGTAAGTTGTAACAAATTTTTATAAGTACCTACGCAAAGACGGCTTGGAAAGTAAATAAGGAGATAAATTACTAAAACTATAATTTGCTGGAGTGATCCTATGATATTCAAATAAAAATATACAGGGTGGGTTTTTGAACACTTGCCATTGGCATATCTCGGAACTCATAAGAGGTATGAAGACAAATTTGTAAAATGTTTCAAAAGTATAGAAGAGGACCAATAATGGCACCTTGGGGCTGTTAATTCGACCAACTCGCAGCGCTTTCGCCACTCCAAAGCAATAAATTCAAATGACAATCCCCTTGAGTTACTTGTGATACATCATATAAAAGCTTGTATAGAATGCTTTACAATGAGATTAGGAACAATATAAACTAGTTCAAACAGACAAATTATATCTCCGAAAGTATTGGTTTCTCAGAGTTGAGAATTATATCAATGTATTCTCATGATAGAACTGCATCATAAAGGATTTTCAATTCAAATAATAGTTTATTTATCAAGATTAAATGAGCAATCTGAAAATGAGAACTGCACCATGGAAGAAACCAATTTAAAATAGCTGAAATTAATTTGACTCTCTCTTATAGAACAGGATGAAATGTACGAGTATAAACACAGATCATATAATAAAGCTTAAATAGAATATTTATAGCATTCTGTGAAAACATAGAAGTACGATTCATTATTGAAATTTAGAAATTCATTTTAGCAGAAATTGAATTCAAACATCATAGAAGAATTTAAATTCAACAAGAGTGCCAAAAATTATCAATCCAAAACCAATAGACGAATTCTACCCAACAACGAACTCATCCGAGATATTCATTCCTCAATTCTATGATGAACGATAATATATATCTTTCCTCAAATCTACTCCTATACACCAATATTCCAGTTTTGTTTTTAGTGGAGATATTCTGAACTCAATATTATTAACTTATCATTACCATTCCCATCATCATATATATGGATTGACCATCGGCATGAAAATATCAACCAACAAAAAGTATGATATTATATTATAATTCTCATATTTATAGGATTGCTGGAATGAATGACAATGAGACAACGTCATGTCTCAGGAAAATAAGATGACATTATAACAATTCATAGAATACCCACAGAATAATTCTATCATTCATTGAAATTTTGAAAAATCATATCTCCGAGAGTATTAGCTTGTTAGAGTTTAAAATAATATGAACGGATTCTTATGATAAAATTGCTTATTGAAAAAAATTTAATTTGGAATTTGTTTTCTAAAAAAAAAAATTTTTTTTGTTACTCCGAAACCATCTGTCTGATTCTGCCCAATAAGGAACTTAGCCGAGATATTTATCCCTCAAACCTACTCTGAAAATTTCAACTGTCTAGCTCATTCCGTTCGAGAGTTATCGTGCCTACGGCCGGCCGGCCGGACAGAATGAATTTCGACCACGGATTCTTGATCAGTGAGTCGAACCAAATCGTTTAAGACCATTTTTATTAAAAATTCGAAAATTACAGACATTTGGGCAAATTGATAAGCACTCAGTTCCGAGGAACTAGAGCGCCAAAAATTGGTTCAAGCCCTGTGGACAGGAGCTTTCTGGCGCTCTAGTTCAAACAGACAAATTATATCTCCGAAAGTATTGGTTTCTCAGAGTTGAGAATTATATCAATATATTCTTATTATATAACTGCATGATAAAGGAAATTCAATTCAAATAATAGTTTATTTATCAAGATTAAATGAGCAATCTGAGAATGAGAACTGCACCATGGAAGAAATCAAATTAAAATAGCTGAAATGAATTTGACTCTCTCTTATAGAACAGGAGGACATGTACGAGTATGAACACAGAGCATATAATAAAGCTTAGATAGAATAATTATAGCATTCTGTGAAAACATAGAAGTACGATTCATTATTGAAATTTCGAAGAATCATATCTCCGAAAGTATTAGCTTGTTGGAGTTAAAAATGACATCAATGGATTTTTATGGTGAAACTGCATCTTAAATAAAAATTGAATTTGAAATTTGTTTCTTAAAAAAATAAATTATTTTTTAGTTACTCCGCAACCATCTGGCCTATTTTGCCCAATAACGAACTTAACTGAGATTTTTATCTCCCTAACCTACTCTGAAAATTTCAACTGCCTAGCTCATTCCGTTCGAGAGTCATTGTAGAAAAAAAATTAAAAAATTTAAAACATTTTTTTTGACACTTTGCGGTAACCTTGTCAATACAAAACTTCACATGCGTATAAAGGTCATGATTCTACAATTTGATGCTGAATTTCAGATAGTTCGAGTGATCGGTTTCGGTAATATTCATAAAAAATATTTTTACTAAAATCGGCCATAACTCCGAATTCGCTTGATGGATTTTGCCCATGAACGAACTTATCCGAGATATTTACGCTCCAAACCCACCTTGCAAATTTCAATCCTCTAACTCTTTTCGTTCGAGAGTTATCGTGCCTACGGCCGGCTGGCCGGACAGAATCGATTTCGACCTCGGATCCTTGATCAGTGAGTCGAACCAAATCGTTTGAGACCATTTTCAGCCAAAAATTGGAAAATTACAGACATTTGGGCAAGTTGATAAGCACAAGCTCCTAGGAGCTTCTGAGGAATCTCCATGGGGAAGACTTGGGAAGGTAAGTATAATCATGTTTATAGCATGAGCAACAAAGCAGATTGACCCTACGTCAATGCTCTTTTAGCATTTTTTTCATTGTGACGTCAATCTGCAATTGGCGGGCGTGCTATAAACATGATTATTCTGACCCTCCCAAGTCTTCCCCATGGAGAACCCTCAGAAGCTCCTAGGAGCTTGTGTGACTATGGAGAGTCAGTTGTGTGCTTTGTGGACTTTGTTACTCTATACTTATGCCAGCTTAGACACAGCAATGTTAATTTTTGACCCGACAGTGAAAGGACACCATTCACTGTATAGAGTGACAAAGTCTACAAAGCACACCACCCTCTGGGTAGATCTCCAGCTCATTCTGAGCCTGAAACCCTTATCATTAATTTCAGATTAGCCAACGTGAACACGCGCGCCAAAGTGTACTGCCTTCTAGTCAGTGCTTTTTTATAATTTTTTAAGGTCCTTTGAAAAATGTGGCTATAGATACAGTCTGGCTATTAGTTTTAACGTAGATCAGAATGAAAAAAATGCCTTTATGGGACCCCCGTTGGGAACGCAATTGCTTACGCCTAATTTCCAAATCCGAACATAGTTTAATATAGCTCTTCCAAATATAGTTATTTACATATTGGCCAAACTATGGCCAATTATCAACAGTAATTTTGTCAGTTCAAATTTAAATTCAATTTTTTTTCAGCTATCCTGAAAAATTTCATATTTCAGAAACTATACTTGATTGACTCCGCATGAGGCGTGAATCGACAATGGAACATGCGCGCTAAAGCTCATGACTTCACGTCAGCACTTCAACCAATTATTTTATGTAAAATAATGAGACTTTATATTTTCCGAATAATTGTATGTTCATATATTATATGGATTGGTTCGTAAGTTTCGGCTTAAATATTCCCAACAACGTGTACCAATAACTCTAAAACCACTAGCCTCCGAGCATCGAGGCAGTTAATTTTGGATTCAACGTGATCGTTGAGTTAATGCATCTTTTAAGTCTCATGACTCTGATTGAATATAAACATGTTATTCCTTACGCGATTCTCAAATCGTGAGGAAGATAATAGTCGTGGATTTCTCGTGAAAGGTTAAGATCAATGCGACATTCTGTGAAAGGTCCCAGGTGAGAATCATCGAACGATATTTCTCAATATCGGCAGTAAACAAGGTGGCTTTGTTTACGCCACTTATGTTCTAATAAATATCGAATAGTAGGACATATAAGCTATATCAGCTACTCGTGTACAATAAATCGGAGGAGGTCAATGGGAATTCATGAAGTAAAAGAGAATTTTTCCAAGAGATAAACCGTAAACCATGTTGGTGAACGTTCACAAAGTCACCGAACAGTGCTGAAAGTTTCAATGGAACTAGTTCTCGTGAGATCGAAGATTACACTATGGCAGCCCATTATTGAATGACTTGCAAAGTCGTTACTCGTCGAAGATAATGACTAACGTTTTGTAGTATCAGTTTCCTGTTACCCATTTGATATTCCACAACTACTTAACAAGTGATATTTCTGGTATTAGAACAGAAATAAGGAAGGAACAAAAGAACATCCCAGTTGGCTCCGACCAATACTCGGCAAGGGTGTCAACCTCCTGAGGCCTTAGGATATGCTTTTCTATAAGAACCACTATCAGGAAGCCAATAAATTCTTAAAAATTTAAAAAAGCACTGACGTGAAGTCAGAGTGTTTCAAGCTCAGTGGATAGAGCGAGCCGGAGATCTACTCAGAGGGAAGTGGACATCATATGATGTCGGGTCAAAAATAAACAGTACTGTTTCAAGCTTGGCGTGAGGATAGAATAACAAAGTCGGCAAACAACACAACTGACTCTCCTTTGTCGCACAAGCTCGTAGGAGGTTTAATGAAATCTCCTTGGGGAAGACATAGGAGGGTCAGTATAATCATAATCACGTCTATATTATAACACGCGCGCCAAAGCAGATATAATTATTCTTTCAGTTTGGAAGTTCACCATTACAAAAATTTGTTTTTAGGCTCGTATTGGTCTGTTCTCAGTGAAATTTTGCACATTGAACTTCGATATTAGGTTTCAGAATTTCAAGCAAAATATTCCGTGAATAGTTAATAATTTTTTTCTACTCATGGAATCCCCACGAAATTTTCAAAAGTATTTGCGTCGGTACTTTTTATCTAAGTACCGAGTTTCAATGTAATGGGATCAGTATTTTTCGAGTTATTGTGAGAACAAAATTTTAAAATTTTTCAATTTATTTTTATAGTTTATAGCGCTCTGATCAATAAAAATTGGTTCAAGCACTGACGTGAAGTCAGGAGCTTCTGCGCGTATGTTCTATTGTCCATTCTCCTGTATTGGACACTCTTAATCGAATTTACCATGGTGAATTCTATTAATCGTTCTCCTGTATTGGACACTCTCAATAGAATTTACCATGGCAAATTCGATTTTTTTTATTCTTTCAAAATTTTCTAGGCATACGGATCTCACAAATTTTCACACAAGTCTTTATGTCGATATTCTACTAGTTACCAAGCTTCAATTCGAACATATGCGCACAAATGAAAAGACAAGAGGAGAAAAACGAACAAATTAAAAATACTACATAACCTTTCAAAAGTCCTCTCTCACAAATATACTCCTCTGTAGCCGCATGGATCTCTTAAGGAAGAATCGCATTCGTTATTTTTCAAACATATTCACTCTTGTTTAGAAATCCCTTCAATATTTGTGTTTAAAAAGGAAAATGCTTATAAGGACACGAGGATCTCTTTCAAAACTAGGTCTGGCCAATCCAAACAATGATTATTCAGAACTTCAGATGTTCGAAGACCGCTACATGAACGAAATATAGGGCTATCATCTCCCATAGATCCTACTGAGTTATGAAAAAATCGAACCAAAAATTTATAAAGTTAATTTGTCATGATTTTTTAAAAATTTTCTAGTCATATGATTCTCACGAAATTTTGCAAGAATTGTTGCGTTGGCATTCTACAACTAATAACTATGTCTGAATTGGATCGGTTTTGCATTTTTAGAGTTATTATGGAAATAAAAACCAAATTTCAGATGGGTATAACTCCAGAACCGTTTGGCCGATTATGCTTATAAACAAACTCAAACGGTGCATTCGGATGCACAACCTTACCTGAAAATTCGCAGTTGCTATCTCTTTCCGTTCTAAGGTTATCGTGACATAAAACAAAATTTTAATATTTTTTTAAAAACTTTCTGGTGTTACGATTCTCACAAAATTTCACAAACTTGCTTATTCTACAACTATTCACTAAGTTTCAATTTGATCGAAATTATATTGGTTGAATACGAAATCATTACTCGGAAACCATTGGGCCGATTATGCTCATTAACGAACTTGTCCGTCGTATTGGGATGCGCCAGCTACCCTGAAAATTTCAAGTCGCTAGCTCTTTCCTTTCTCAAGTTATCGTGGCATTGGTTGGCCGGACAGAATCAAATTTGACCTCAAATTCTTCATCGGGGAGTCGAACCCAATCGTTTAAGACCATCTTCGGCAAAAAAATCGAAAATTGCGGACATTTGGGCAAAATGATAACGTGATTTTCCCCAGAACATACGCGTAAAAACCTCGCACGCATATAAAGGTAATGATTCTACAATTTGATGCTAAATTTCAGAGGCATCGAGTGATCGTTTTCGGAAATATTAATAAAAAATATTTTAATTAAAAATGGCCATAACTCCGAAACCGTTTTGTGGATTTCGCTCGTTAACGAGATATTTACGCTCCAAAACTACGCTGCAAATTTCAATCCTCTAGCTCCTTTCGTTCGAGAGTTATCGTGCTAACGGCCGGGTGGACATAATTGGATTTGACCTCGGATCATTCAACAGTGGGTCGATCTCAATCGTTTGAGACGATTTCCGGAAAAAAATCGAAAAGTACAGACTTCGTGGCGAAATAATATCACGCTGTTCCTTGCGGAACAAGCGCGCAAAAAGCACTAACGTTAATTAAGGCTTTCTCTCAGAAGATGGGAACATCGTCCCCGAAATATGTCAGATGACATAAGTAAATAGAAGAAAAAACAATAATTTGAAATTTTAAATGATATGGTAGATTTCGACTCTTCCAAAAAGGAAATCCTCTCGAATATTCAGGAAACCAATTATCATCCAGACCGTCCGGGTTGGAAAACAAGCGGCCCACTCCATTAACGGGATCGAACTTGCCAAAATTGAGGCCAGAACGTTGACCATCGAAAATCGGCGTGTCGAAGGAAATTAGAATTTTCACGTACAAAAAGCTGAAACAATTCGTGACAGGATTCGGTGCCATGACAACCGCAGAACAATTACATTGTGACGAATTGATGAAACCGACAGACGGCTTTGAACCGACTGTTGGTTTGTAATCAGCAGAAGTTGGTTAAAGTTGAATTCGATTGGAATTTTGATGAACGCATCCTGCAGGATTAATTCGAGTAGTTGTGCAACGACTTAAGGCTGGTTTATGCTGGTTGGTAACTTTAACTTAATCATATATATATATATATAATATATATAGACATTTATTTTTAGTGTTATGCTTTATAATAAGACTAAATAATCCGTTAACTTATTAATTATTATGATTAATTATAAGTAAACGGATTATTCAGTCTCAGTATCAACCATAGCGTTAGAAATCTATGTTTCAATTTTTGAGTTAGGGAATAAGTTAATGTTACCAGCCAGCATAAACCAACCATTAGTCAGGAATGTCAGGATTCCGTAGAAAGAAGAACCCCACTAATTTTATAAAAGGTATATTTGCGCTACATTCGTTCTCTACATCCCCTTATTGTTCTCAATACAGGCGATATTCCGAAATTTATGGGAGCCTGTCCGGCCGGCCATTCGGCACGGAAACTCTCGACCGGAAACAGATAGCGACTTGCAATTTTCAGGGTAGGTAGTGTCTCCAAATGCGACGGTTAAGTTCGTTAATGAGTATAATCGACTGAATGGTTTCGGAATTATATACATCTGTAACTTTGTTCTTATTTCCTCAATAACTCAAAAAATTCATCATATTGAAACTTGGTAATTTGTTGTAGAATGCCGACCCATAAAATTGTGCCAAATTTCGTGAGGATCTGATTACTAGCATATAATATTTATAAAAAAATTCAAAGTTTAATTATATTATATGATATACAGGGTGTTTCACGAATGATTGTACAGGTTTTCAGAGTAGATGCAGTACAATTTGCTGAGTTTAAATCAGTGTTCAAAATGTGTCCTAACTATATTCGTCTAAGAGATGCATGACGTTTTATGTATTTTATCAAAAACTTTCAATCGGCATAACTCTTGAACGCCTACTTGGATCATAATGAAAATTTCAGGGAATGAGAATCGGGCAATGACTAATATTCGCCTGAAATGACTTGTTGATAACGCAGGTCCGGACTGACAAAATTATTTTCTTTATCCCACATCTTGTAAATCAAATTTTCAAGGAGTGTAATTTTCGAATTATAATGCGTTAATTCATATTAAATCAATTGAAAATCTCGGTAACATCACTTAATTATTGTACTGCATCTTATTCCATCCAATACATGAATTTAGAAGTTCCATATTTGATTACCTATGTAGCTACCTGAACATAGAAATGATAGAAATACTCATTTTCGAATTATTCGTTTTTGAAAATTCTTTTTTCGAATAATTGAACCACAGATATTAGTATAATTGAAGATTTTATGCCAAACAATCGAAAACTCGAATCGAGTATCGATAGAAATATGTAGGAATAGTTTCGTGTGTTTTGGTTGCTTAGACCGCAATTACCAAACTGAGACTCGAAATAATATTGAACATTTAATTGGGCTATTATGAAACGGACTTAAGAATTAAAATGTAAAATGTATGTTACAAACATTAAACTGAAAACAATTGACAACAAATGGGAAAAAAAATCATAACTTGTTTCTGAAAATACCTCCTCTTTCTTCTAAAGTTTTTCTAGCTCTTGTCATCAAATGCGCTACAGCTTTCTTTATAATTTCTGGTTGATTTCGTATCTCTTCACATGAAGCTAGAATACGATTATCAGTTGCTCCCTATTCACGATTTCTTCGGAGTAAACTTTATTTTTCAAGTGTCCCCAGAGGAAATAAACCAAGCATGTATGATCTGGGGATCTTGCAGGTCAGTCATAAGGTCTCCTCCAACCAAACCAATGATCTGGATGAACTGCATTCAAATGATGCCTGTGAGGAGATAAATAATCGACCAGAAAGGCTAATCAAAGCTGCAACACATTCAATACAAGAGCAAGTGTCAAAAAGAAACAGGGAAATATTCGAGAACAAATCACATTCTCATTCCTTCAATTCCCTTTTATAATGAATTGGTTCACATCAATGTTCAATATTTTTCTGTGTCTTTGTTTCTATGAAATCTTTGATTCTGCTACCATCTGCTTCAGTTAATCAACACAAAGATCGAAGATAAATAATTCAAGAATCATTTACTATGTTTTTGAACATAGTCAGTATGTTTTTGAAAATTTCTTTTGGGTAATCTCAAGTCGAAACTCTGAATTTGCGAATTGGATGAAATAAGATGCATCACATTCCCGAAGTCATGATACTGAGAAATTCATTACGCATTATTCGGAGGCATACAGGTCCTTGTTCATGACTAATTGAAAATTCCAGATATTCAATTGTTCATAAAATATTGATGCGAAGTGTTCCATCATTGCCAATAGGCTCGTTTGAAAGAATATTTTTTGTAAATTCTGAGAAAAATTACACTTCTTAGAAATTTGATGCACAGGGTGTTTTACAAGACGTGGGATAAAGAAAATGATTTTTTCAGTCCGTATCTGCGCTATCAACAAGTCATTTTGCGCGAATATTAGCCATAGGCCTATACTCACTCCCTGAAATTTTCATGAAGATCCATGCAGGCGTTCAAGAGTTATGCCGATTGAAAGTTTTTGATATAATACATAAAAGATCCTGTATCTCTTAAACGACTATAGTTAGGACATATGAAACACTGAATTAGACTCACCAAATTGTCCTGCATCTGTACTGAAAGCCTGTACAATATTTCGTGAAACACCCTGTATATGACTATTTGTGTGATGACTAACTCCATCGAGGCTACAATCATCCAGTGAAAATACAAAAGAGAGGATGATTTGATACCTCGTTTAACGATAATTCGATTCGATCCAAATCGGCTGCAATTTCCCGTGCGTCCGGCCTTTGCGATGGTCAGGAACAACTAACAAGGCCAGTCATTGGAAGTTTGCGGAATAAACTTCTGGTTTCCGTGTGTTGCGGATGGACAACTATATGGCGCGTGTTCGCGTGTCGAAAATACATCATGCTTGCATACGCACGCACATGAATACAATAAACATTGAATTCATTTGACTTAAATGCAAATTTCATTCAATATCCCGACGAAAAAATAACCTACACTGACTGACAAATCAACTGCAACACCCAGAAGGAGCTGATTAAATAAAATATATTTTTTGTTAAAACACAGATAGTATAGCAAGGAGTAAATGATTGAAATTTGAAGAAAAAAAAATTGGTTCAAGCACTGACGTGAAGTAAGAAGCATTTGCGCGTATGGTCTCTACAAGTAAAAACCATATTTGAATTGGATCGGATTTGTAATTTTTTCAGTTATTGAGGAAATAACAACCAAATTTCAGATGGATATAACTCCAAAAACATTTGGCCGATTATGCTAGTTATCACAATTAAATGTCGTATTCAGATGCGCAATCTAGCCTGAAAACAGCAAGTCGCTATTTCTTTCCGTTCTCAAGGAATCATGAGATACATAATATTTTTTCGTAATTTTAATTTTTTTTAAATTTTCTAGTGGTACGATCCTCACAATTTCGCACACGTCTTCATGTCGATATTCTACAACTAGTTACCAAGCTTCAATTCGATCGAGTCTATATTTTTGAAGTTATCGAGGAAATAATATTCCTGATGGGTGTATAACTCCGAAACCGTTAGGGCGATTATGGCCAACAGCGAACTTAACTCTCCCATTCAGATGTACAACCTATCCTCAAAATTGCATGTGATATGTGGAATTAACGTCGTCCTTGGGAGAGTATTGAAATTCATGCCGCCCCTTTCGGATGGGTAACCGTTGCCACGACAGCTTTTCAAGGAGAAGAGATAGCGACTTGTAACTTTCAGGGTAGGTTGCGCATCCAAATGCGATATTTAAGTTTGTTAATGGGCTTAATCGACCCAGTGTATTCGCAGTTATGCCGATCTGAAATGTTGTTGCTGTTTCCTCAATAACTCAAAAAATACAACCCTGATCCAATGAGGACTTGGTAGTTAATTGTAGAATGCCGACGCACAATATTTTACTAAAATTCGTGTTCAGTGAATTGCTACAAAAAAATTGGTTCAAGCCCTGTGGACAGGAGCTTTTAGGCGCTCTTGTTCAAACTTTGACAAATCAGATCTCCGAAAGTATTGGTTTCTCAGAGTTGGGAATTATATCAATGGTTTCTTATGGTAGAACTGCATCTTAAAATAAATTAAATTAAATAGAAATGCATTGATATTATTCCCGACTCAGAGAAACCAATACTTTCAGAGTTATGATTCGTCAAAGTTTGAACTAGAGTGTCAATGCTCCTGTCCACAGGGCTTTCCCACTTTTTCAATTTGGCTTCTATGCGTCAATTCTCCAGAATTTTAGTATTAAAAATCAAAACGTAGGTCTACGATGCATCTGATGTTGGATGTAATCATATAGATTTGAGAATAGAAATTGAAATTTTGAAAAATCATATCTCCGAAAGTAACAATTTGTTAGAGTTGGGAATGATATCAATGGATTTTTATGATGGAACTGCCTCAAAAAAAAAATTGAGTTTAAAATTTTCAATGTTAAAATTTATTTTTCCTTGTTACTCCGAAACCACTTGGCCGATTTTGCCCAATAACGAACTTAACCGAGATATTCATCTCACAAACCTACTCTGAAAATTTCAACTGTCTGACGGACGGACAGAATCGATATTGACCATGGACTCTTGATCAGTGAGTCGAACCAAATCGATTAAGACCATTTTCAGCCAAAAATTCTAAAATTACAGACATTTGGGCACTTTGTTCAGAAGAACAAGAGCGCCAAAAATATAAGTTTGTTTTCTTCAAAAATTTTATATTTCAGAGACTATCCCTTAGAATCTGCTGAATCTAGCTCGATCGACTTTGTATGAGGCGTGAATAGACAATGGAACATACGCACCAAAGCTCCTGACTTCACTTCAGTCCTTTTTAAGTTTTTTTTATTTCCACGAATGTCGAAGGTTGACTTTAATGTCAACATTCATTGCGTTTAGGGAGGGAACATTCAATTACAAATGTACGATGAGTACCCACATTGTGCATTCAACTTATCAAGATTTGTGAATGAAAATTTGGTTGTGAATACTTGAACAGCGGCACTCTTTGAATTCGTCGAAATACTTTCACCATCTTTTAAGGTAAGATAATACCTCCCTTATTGAATAAATTTCGAGGTACACGATCAAGTGAATATTTTAATGATCAAATATCATATTTAGTTTGAATTCTAATTTGTCCACGATTCCTCATAAATTGTGTCAACGTGTTTCGCAAGAAATAATCGTTCGTAAGTGTTAATTTCTGTAGTGTTTAATTATGAATTGATAAATAATTAAAAATCCATACACCACGCCGCTGTAACTGTAACATGAAAAATGGGTTCAAGCCCTGTGGACAGGAGCTTTCTGGCGCTCTAGTTCAAACAGACAAATTATATCTCCAAAAGTATTGGTTTCTCAGAGTTGAGAATTATATCAATTTATTCTTATGATAGAACTGCATCATAAAGGAAATTCAATTCAAATAATAGTTCATTTATCTAGATTAAATGAGCAATCTGAGAATGAGAACTGCACCATGGAAGAAACCAAATTAAAATAGCTGAAATGAATTTGACTCCCTCTTATAGAACAGGATGAAATGTACGAGTATGAACACAGATCATATAATAAAGCTTAGATAGAATAATTATAGCATTCAGTGAAAACATAGAAGTACGATTCATTATTGAAATTTAGAACTTCATCTTAGCAGAAATTGAATTCAAACATCATAGAAGAATTTAAATTCAACAAGAGTCCAAAAATTATCAATCCAGAACCAATAGACGAATTCTACCCAACAACGAACTCATCCGAGATATTCATTCCTCAATTCTATGATGAACGATAATATATATATCTTTCTTCAAATCTACTCCAATACACGAATATTCCAGTTTTGTTTTTAGAGGAGATATTCTGAACTCAATATTATTAACTTACCATTACCTATCATTCCCATCGGCATGAAAATATCAACCAACAAAATAATGATATTATATTATCATTCTCATATTTATACGATTGCTGGAATGAAACAACGTCATTTCCCAGGAGAATAAGTTGACATTATAACAATTCATAGAATACCCACATAATAATTCTATCATTCTGTGAAAACGTAGAAATACGATTTACATTGAAATTTTGAAAAATCATATCTCCGAAAGTATTAGCTTGTTAGAGATAAAAATGATATGAATGGATTCTTATGATAAAACTGCTTTTAAAAAAAAATTAATTTGGAATTTGTTTTGTAAAAAAAAATTTTTTTTTTGTTACTCCGAAACCATCTGTCCGATTTTGCCCAATAACGAACTTAGCCGAGATATTTATCCCCCAAACCTACTCTGAAAATTTCAACTCTCTAGCTCATTCCGTTTGAGAGATATCGTGCCTACGGCCGGCCGGCCGGACAGAATGGATTTCGACCACGGATTCTTGATCAGTGAGTCGAACCAAATCGTTTAAGACCATTTTCATTGAAAAATTCGAAAATTACAGACATTTGGGCAAATTGATAAGCACTCAGTTCCTAGGAACTAGAGCGCCAAAAAGAAGGAAATAGGTACTTGTTGCTCAAACACATAATGATGAAATACATCACATCACGCTTAGAATCCACAATCCAATGATTAAATGATAACTGATACCAACTGTACCAATAATTGTGCTATTGTCTGTCACCTTTCAGTAGAGATGTTGAATTATTCAGAGATTTTACTTTCTACTGTACCTACTCGGCATTCCTGAATGGTCTTATCATAACAATTACTATTTCGATGTTCTCCCCTGAAAACAAATCGATTGTTACAATAAGAATGATTTATGAGAACATGCTTTGTTGTATCATTGAACGTTCAAGGTTTGGTTGAGTCTTAACTAATGAGGTAATGAGAACTGTAATTGTTTTTTTATTTTTAATGCTGATTATATTGAATCAATCTATATTTATCTCTTTCCTGTAGGTACAGGGTCGGTATTTCATTAAACAGTATATTCCAGGAGAGTGGCTTCAAAGAATACCTGAAAAGTAGAATAATACTTATTTATAAATGAAATATACTGTGAATAATATTTCTAAAATTATTAGTGAACTATTGAGAACTGATTTGCCTAACGGGATTAAATTATGAATATACAGTGCCACCCATGATCTACGGTAGATTAGAAGTTTATGGAGAACGGAAAGTAGGAATATATTGAAAAGTTGGTTTGCAGGGTAAAAAACCTCTGCTATATCGATCTAAAATATTTTTAGCGCACTGCGGAGTTGAGGCATATTACGGAAACAACAACAGTAACTCTAATAATTTAAATAAGACAGTCAGCGTTGGACTGGCTTCCAGATGGCCTGTGCCGGCCCTCCATGATGGGTCTATTTTCTGATAATATCGAATCTACCATTATCCGTCACATGCCTCAGGCATGTGAAGAGCCCCCTGGGCTCTTCCAGTTCAGTCCGACCCTGGACACCCTGAATATCATTACATTTTCTGCTTTACTTTAAGCCTTCCGATTATTTTTGCACATCAATATAAGTAACAAACTGAAAATTTACAAGTCCACGCTAAATTTATTCATATCGAATGGGAAGTTCTCGGGAAATATGATATTATTCGCCTTAGAGAGATCAGTTAGCAACTAAAACGATATCATACATTTTGTCATCTTTAGTTGATCTGCTAGATTGTCGAAAGAATATTTTTTTCAACCAAAACTAAAGTTTTTCTTGACTTCCTCACTTTGTTCCGAGAACACCTTCATGTGTATGGAAGTGACACCACCATCCTTATCTGTTTATTGTTTTATTTGCGATCTAATAATAATAATAATAAATTTATTGATCCTTTTAGACAAAAAAGTATAGGACAGGTCACAATAAAGAAACGAAAAAGAAAATTCAACATAATTCAAACTAAACAAAAATTTGGGATTGACTGTGTCATAAAACTAAGTCATTATCCTCTAGATATTCTCTCACAGAGTAATAACATTTATTTAACAATAATCTCTTTATTATTTTTTTGAATTGGCTCGTATTCCTAGTTTTTATAGAGACTGGCAAATGATTGAACATAATAATTCCCTGATAGGTCGAAGATTGTTCGTATTTCGACGTCCTGTGACCAGGGATAACTAAGACATCACCGCTCCTTGTCGAGTAAGAATGGTAACTTGATAGTTTACTCAATTTTTTTTCATTTATTTTGGTATGGAGCAAACATTTGAACAAGTAGATACCAGCTACTGTTAATATTTCATTACCAGAAAAATAAGGTCTACAAGATGTCCGTGGATTGAGAGAAAACATCAGCCTAATAATTTTTTTCTGGCAAATGAGAACCCGACTCAGTTCAGACGTACCGCCCCATATGAGAATATTGTATGCTAAATGAGGATAGCACAAACAGTAGTAAATCTCAAGAAGTGATTTTAGAGGAAACAATTTTTTAACTTTATTAATGGCATAATAGGAGCAGTTCAACTTTTTACAAACAGCGTCTATATGATCTTTCCATTTCAAACCATTGTCAACATAGATACCCAAGAACTTTGTGAAGTTTCTAGATGTCATAGAAACACCCTTGGGAGATGTAACCAGAACATCCGTTGTGCCATTCTTCAGGCTGAAAAGAATGGAAACAGTTTTTTCCATATTGACAACATTAATTCGCAGCTGTTTTCAACTTGTGTATACATTTTTGGCGCTCTAGTTCCTCGGAATTTGCCCAAATGTCTGTAATTTTCGAATATTTCGATGAAAATGGTCTTAAACGATTTGGTTCGACTCACTGATCAAGAATCCGTGGTCGCAATCCATTCTGTCCGGCCGTAGGCACGATATCTCTCGAACGGAATGAGATAGAGAGTTGAAATTTTCAGAGTAGGTTTGGGGAATAAATATCTCGGCTAAGTTCGTTATTGGGCAAAATCGGACAGATGGTTTCGGAGTAACAAAAAAAAAATTTTTTTTTATGAAACAAATTCCAAATTAATTTTTTTTTAATAAGAAGTTTTATCATAAGAATCCATTCATATCATTTTTAACTCTAACAAGCTAATACTTTTGGATATATGATTCTTCAAAATTTCAATGTAAATCGTATTTCACACATTGATATAATTATTCTATGTATGAATTGTCATAATGTCAACTTCAAAAATATTGGGGTTGAAATACTCGTATTTTAGCGATGCAACGGGGACCTCAGCCGAAAATGTTTGAAAATATTACGTAAATATTGAAAGCATAATTCTGTAGTTCGACAGAGGAGTAAATTTGGTGAACGTAGATCAGGAAATTTTTGATCGATTACAAGGTAATTTTTTATTTATTACTCATCTTCTTTCATATTATTACTCATCTTCTTTCATACATGTTTTAGGGAATACCTACTATTTGTAGGTACTTTAAACCTGTTTTGGGCAATTGTCATACAAAACTTGTTTTTTTGGCGCTCTAGTTCCTCGGAACAGAGTGTTTATCAATTTGCCCAAGTGTCTGTAATTTTGGAATTTTTGGCTGAAAATGGTCTCAAACGATTTGGTTCGACTCACTGATCAAGAATCCGAGTGCGAAATCGATTCTATCCGGCCGGCCGACCGGCCGTAGGCACGATAACTCTCGAACGAAAGGAGTTAGCGGATTGAAAAGGTGGTTTTGGAGCGTAAATATCTCGGACAAGTTCGTTCGATCTATCTGCAATTTAGCATCAAATTGTAGAATCATGACCTTTATACGCATGTGAAGTTTTGTATTGACCAGATTACCGCAAAGTGTAAAAAAAAAATTTTGAAAATTAAAAAAAAGTTTTTCCAGAATAACTCTCGAACGGAATGAGCTAGGTAGTTGAAATTTTCAGAGTAGGTTAGGGAGATGAATATCTCGGCTAAGTTCGTTATTGGGCAAAATTGGCCAGACTTAATTCGATTTCTTCCATGGTGCAGTTCTCATTCTCACGATAACTCATTTAATCTTGATAAATAAACTATTATTTGAATTGAATTTCCTTTATGATGCAGCTCTATCATATGTATACATTGATATAATTCCCAACTCAGAGAAACCAATACTTTCGGAGATATAATTTGTCTGTTTGAACTAGAGCGCCAGAAAGCTCCTGTCCACAGGGCTTGAACCCATTTTCTTTTAATCGTAACCTTTTTATTGCAAGACTATTATTTTCGTTCACACAACTGAATTGGTCATGGAATGACCTTTGATGCGATATATCACAAGTAATATTTTTCCAATAGAAAAAAAATTATTGAGGGTTAAAGGTATAAACCCCCAACTCCACAACTGCATGCATTTCTCAAACATCAAAAATAGAAATTGGCGGGTAGGAGGATACTTGTCAATATTTATTATTTCAAGCATAAGAACTTGACACCAACCACAAATTGTTAATTCTGCAATACAAAAATAGCTTAACAAATTAGTTGTTCAGTCACACCGCTCAATGTGCAATCGAATGTCCTTTCATTTGATATATCACAATCCATATACATATTCCTATTTGAGAAAAAAACACTAGATGGGTGTAGAGCGTAAAGGGTAAGAAATTCAAAAACGCATAGGGAGACCTGCTTTCGAAATTACAAATCCATGGATTTATGGATTCCCTCGATAATAATTAGTGAAAGTATCATGGTCTGATTGCAGTACTCTCCAATGACAAATTGTAAATTATTCCCTAATTTTTTAATAAAAGCACTCTGTTCCGAGAAACAAGAGCGCCGAAAAACGGCACCAATTCTACTTTTAGCCATATCGCTGAATAGCTAATCAAATTACCTTTCATTTGATATTTCACAATCCATATATTCCCATTTGAAAAAATAAAGTAGTGGGGTGAGAAATATCAAATTCAAAAAAGCACAGGATAAATTGCTTTTGATTTTCCTTAATAATTCTTCGTACAAGAATTAATGACGAGTTACGTTACTTTTTTGGCACGCTGTATATATACCTATATTCTTCTGAATTTCGTTATTGAGGAAACAATATTTCAGATGGATATAACTC
Source organism: Halyzia sedecimguttata (assembly GCA_937662695.2). NCBI lineage: Eukaryota > Metazoa > Arthropoda > Insecta > Coleoptera > Coccinellidae > Halyzia > Halyzia sedecimguttata. The sequence goes on along the minus strand of OW569415.2, from coordinate 89,425,213 downwards.
CGAAACTGTTTGGCTGATTATGCCCTTTAGCGAATTCAACCTACTGTGAAAATTTACAAACCGCTATCTCCTTTCGTTCGAAAGTTATCATGGCAATGGCAGGCCGGCTGGACAGAATTGCAAAAGTGCAAAAAATCGAAAAATCGAAAATTACAGACATTTGAGCAAAATGATAGCACGCTGTTCTCTAGAACAAGCTCGCAAAAACGTCCAAATCCTCCCACCTTCAAAATAATCGAATGAAAGAGTACACTTCGGACATATTCATTCATGCTCTACTTCATCCCCTAATTGCAATTTTTCTCATTATTCAATATAAACATATTCGACAAGATAATTGATATAATATATGATCGAAATAAACCCACGGTTGAACTTGCATTATGCTCAATATTTCGACCTAACGGCTAATTACTGAAATTATAGAATGTCTTATAGATCTTAAAACGTTACTCAGGGCCAGCTACATATATTTCATTTGAAATGCATTACGATATTATTCAGTCCGCCTGCATTGTCATATCGCATGGGTAATTAATAATCATGTCTGCACGAATATAAGTGGAAGAAAAAGGAAAACCTTACGCCGACTAGATCTATATACGGTAACATTTTTTTTCCAATACGTCCACACTGACATATCTGCGCAAATGTCGTTTCAATATGTTTTCTTTTCAGTTTTTTCCCAGCGAACTATGCAATTCATTAGCACTTATATGTGCATATTTATTCGATATATTCTATCCTAGAATCCACTCATACGGTAATAGATATTTATGGCTTTTCGTTTAGTGCTTCTCGATTTCTCCGCAAAGCAGCACCTGCTTAGCAGCACCTGCTTAGATACAGCCCCCCAAAGACGGCGCCAGAAAAGCAGTTCTTAATTTTGTTCTTGAAAACCAAAGAACAAAACGAAATTAAGCAGACATTATAAGTGAGCTAGAAGGACTGACATTTTATTTTGTGGTTTTGTACTATGTTTGCAAGGGTTAGAAAAAGCCACCCCTATAATTTTCTTAGCAAGAAACTTTTTCTCTGTTTTTGTGAAGAAACATAATCAACACGTAAGTTACGTGAGTCATATAGGCTGTACATGATTTGACAATTCTAGGTCCGTTTTTCGACCGAAAATTTGAACAGGAATCAGCAGGGAGTGTCGACACCTTGTTATTCTATGACGGAGGTTATACGGTCAGTCTGGTATCATTCTCGCATCAATCTAACATCAGTATTACCATCAATCCGGATCATCAGTCCATCAGTCTACGCATATAGAACCAATTTCCCGTCAATCTCACAACAATCCATAATTGATGTGATGCGAGACTGATACCAGATTGACCGTGTAACCTCCGTCTAAGCATCTTGGTGCGGACGATATTCATAATATGGTCCCTGATCCAAGGCTTGGAGGGATTAGTTTTTGCAACTTCATATAAACGAATATAATCATCTGCCTCACACTGTTCACATTGATGAATTTCAATAACAATCTAACTGGTGTTTTCTTGCCACACTTCAAAACTATTCCTATGTCCGAATTATCAAGTTTTAGTATTTTATCCACATAATTAGATGGGAAATTTAACAATAAGGATGAATAGAGTTCCAAATGAGGCAACATAATTGACTTGGACTATTCTAGATTTCCTATCAACTTTACTACTAATTGAAGTAAATTTACTGAGCAATATTTTTCATGATAAACATTGCAGGTAGGTGAAATTTCATACTTGAATCCAATATAACACCTAATAAGTATAAAGTTTATAGGTATAATAAGTACAAGTATTTTATTGAGTTCACTCCTGTGTCACAAATTAGAGTCTGTATATTGTATGGAATTATTGTATTTATCTATATTTACTAGGGTCCGACCTAAACTGGTTTTTCAGCCGAAACCGAAACCGAAACCGAACCTTCGGCCAGGGTCTCAGTTTCGGCCGAAACCGAAACCGAAACTTCATATTTCATACTGAAATCTACTGTATTTTTTACAATTTCATTTGCATGTACAAAAAACAGTTGAGGAGTGGTGAATAAAATGAAAAGTCAATTTTTTTGAGATCTTCATTTATTATTTTGGTATTACCAAGTTATCAAAATAATCAGTCGAAGTATACAGGGTGATTCCAAATCAGACGTGAACCTTGGAGGAGGTGTTAGTATGGATCGTTTGCAGTGGCTTGAGCCATTTTTATTGATGACCGAAAATCAACAGTTTCCGAGATATTTGAGTTCTCGTTCTGTTGAAAAAGAATTAGTATGATTTGAAAGGGAATGTAAGAAGCAGATAGATACAAATAACGAATTCAATATTTTTTTGTTGCAACTAAGCTCGAAATTTCATTAGAAAATGTATTCATAAATTATGTTCCACCATTCCATAAGCAAGCACGTGCCGTCTTTCTGATGTCGTCAGTTGTTATTTTCCGCCTGAAATTTACTCACGCTGTCTTTTGATACACATTCACTATTTTATATACCGGACATTCAAGAGGCTGCTTATACAAAATCTGCTGAAACGAAACTAGCTAAGCAATCTAACGAAATCTTTCAGAGAATGAAGAAGGAAGTAGACAAGTTTTTAAAAGAATTTTGGCATACTAAATTGCGAATATTGAAAGTTGCAGACAAATACTAGAAATTCATTTTTTCATACACCACATTTCAAATCATACTAATTCTTTTTCAACCTATTATACAGCATAGTTTTGTTTTTTTCGTACATATAATATCCTTTTCTGATAAAAATAAACCAAAATTATCATCAAATTTGCTCAACGTAGAAAAAATTGACGAAATATGAACTAAGTTCAGAAATCTTTTAAAAATCACCCGAACTCCAAAAACTGTTCATTTTCGGTTATTAATAAATATGGATTAAACAACAGCTAGTGAGTCATACTAACTCCTCCTCCCAGATTCACGTCTTATTTGGAATCACCCTATGTAATCTAATCAATAATCATTAGTGAATTCTCATGATTTCTCAGTCTTAACAAAGATAGATTACAATAACTTGTACGACAATTATGTATACCTACTTATAACTCCTGGCCAAACGACCAGGCTAATTCACGAACAGTCAAGTTTCGGCCATTTTGGGCCAAAACCGAAACTAAGGCCGAAACTAGATTTCATGGCCGAAACTGGCCGAAACCGAAACCGAACTTTCGGTCGGTCACTAATATTTACTGATTACTTGCCAACCAATTTTAATAAATTCATATCTTCCTTCAGCAAACGCTTCAGTAAAAATATATTTCCAATCTTATAAAGAACATTGCATCATCGGCGAACCCTGACAATTTACCATACCTTACATAATTTGGCAATATCATTAATTTATATGAATGTGGAACAATATTATGGTACCTGATGTCCATCCAAGTTCACTACACAGGTGTCCTGTCACTAAGTGACTCTTTCTTTAAATGAAGACGAGTGGGGAATGCTTTCATTTTATTTCCTACGATGCCCCTCAGAAGATATAAGCCTCCAAATGGTACTCTCATAATTCAGTTTTTTTGTGATAACTTACAAACGACACAACCGATTTCGGTAATTTTTTGATTTGAGTCAATTGGTTTAATTTGTTGAAGAAGGATTTTGAACTTGGAAATTTCTATGTAAAGTGTAACGATGTTGCTACGTTTCGGAGAGAAATCCCAGGAAGGGACTATTTTGGTATAATAACATATTATAAATATAATTAGGTAGTTTTTCAATGGTTGTATAATACTGCAATATTCACCCAGGAACAAGTCTGGAAACCTCATATCAAAATATACCATGCAAAATAAGGATATTTCACTAGTATTCGGAATACTTCAATTCTATTATTCACAGTTTACAGACAGTTTACACAGAATGCAACTAATTCTCGTAACTAGTTCTTGCTCTTGAAAGCTGATGAGACAAAGTCAGTGTATAATTATCCATATGACAAGGTCAATTATCACAGGAAATGTTCAAGGAATATCTTATTCTATTCAAATATTCAAGTAATTTATTCCAATTAACTAATTGTTCTCTTATCAAATGGAATCTATGCAGATAGTTCTCCGATGTAGAGGGCAGTGGGGTATAAAACCGAACTGGGCCTCTATTCACGAAATGTTGATAGGAATCTCTTCTGCGACGCGTATCACGTGATTGACGTGGCAGTGACTCTGCGCAAACTCTGTATGAGAATTGTCGATTGCAATATGTTTCTCTAATACTAAATACTGATCGAAAAGTGAGATGAGATTTCTTGTAGGAGTTCTCGCATGAGAATACTCATCTCTACGTAAGTCGAGTATACGGACCTGATGCGTCTTGCGCATGCTCGAAAATACCATCGGTTGGTCTGGCAGCGGTCATAACAATTAGATGGAATTAAAATTCATTGATGCTGGCCACTTCTTATGATTGTGACGAAGTTTTTGCGTTAACGAAAAATATTCTTGTGATTTTCAGTTGAAAACTAAACGTTGGATCTTTGGAACGCCGTATTGTATGAACTAGGTATACACACAATTAAGAGTGCATTTTGGACTGCAATTGAATGTTCACTTGTTAGACTGTGGGCTACACACCATATTTATTTCACCATACGCTATAGGACAAAACCATCTCATGCAGTTGGGGTAAAACCAAATAGGGGTCGATTTTGCCCCATACCTTTGACAGCTGGTCTGTAACCAACAAGGTAGTGGTTGAAATTATTTCTATATTTTTGCATGACGTAGACATTATAGAATTATTAGAAATTTTTTATTTTTCTAGACATGGTGAGAACGGATAAGCGAACGTCGATCCGACAGAGTTGGTCCCAGGAAGCAATGGCGGGAGCGATTCAATGAGTACCTACTCGCTGGAACAATGACATATACGACAGCTGCTAAATCCTTTAACGTTCCTCGTTTAAACCTGATAGATCGAATCAAGAAGCAGAACAAACTAACAGAAAGTCAGGCGGCAGAAAGAAGGGGAAAACTAATAATTTAACATCATCTCCGTATAAACTGGAATTAGAGTTAGATCAAAAGAAACGAAAATAGCAAACAATGCAAGAAAAGAAAAGGAGAAAAATACAAAGAAGTACAATTTCCAGACTCGACTATAATGGACAGGTTTTCGTTCTTGGTACATAAATAACTATTTTAAAAACATTTTTCCGTAATTCTTATTGCACAACCATTTCCCGTTACCAAGCAGTGACGTCATCGATAATTTTTTTTTGCAAGGCACTATTTTTTTCTTGCCATGGATAGAGCATGAAATTCTGATTTCAGTTTTGCACATGTTACGCCATTTGGGTCTTCACCAAATAAACATTTGATGACCATTAACTCCTTGACAGTACGCCAATCAAGTTTGAAACTCGGATGAAACATTTTGATGAGTTTCAGGCTGTATTGCTCTTATTTTGTCCCCAATCCTCTGTTTCAGCCCCTCGATGCTGTTAGGTCTATTGAGGTCATTCAAATAAAATTTAGCTTCGTCACTAAATGAAATTTGAGCTGGAGAGATTGCAAAGATCCATCATTTGTTTGCAAAACTGAGTTCTACGGTTAAAATCATCTCCATTCAATTCGTGAATTAAATTAATCTTGAATGAGTACCATTCAGGGCATTTTAATTTTCTCAGAACAGATATTTGCGATATATTGTTATTTACCACTATAGTTCTAGATTTTCCTCCAACTCTAATAAAATGTTCAATTCTTCCTCCTCTGGAATTGACGGTTGACCACTTTCTGGGTGATTCTTCCCGTATCCGAGCTCCTCATACTTTCTGATTATTTTACTAATAGCACCCTTAGTTATAGGTTCAGCATTAGGATATTTTTCATAGAAATAACCACAAACTTCTTGATGATACGTGTTCTATCTCCACAACCCCTAATAATCTCTGAATTTCTATTAGGTCTGATACCGATAAACGCCGAACAATTTTTGGCGCTCTTGTTCCTCCGAACAGAGTGCTTATCAATTTGCCCAAATGTCTGTAATTTTCGAATTTTTGGATGAATATGGTACGATTTGGTTCGACACGATAACATGATAAATCGGCCTGGTTTTTTTTTACATTACAAATTTCAAATTCAATTTTGAGATGCAGTTTCATCATAAGAATCCATTGATATCATTTTCAACTCTAACAAATTATTACTTACGGAGATGTGATTTAATTTCAATATTAAATCCACCTGGCATCAACTTGGGGTCAGGGCTGCCCCATGTGTGCTATGTATGCCTCGGTACCAGGTTTCCAGTTGCTGTCGGCATTCCAGCACAAGCCTGAAGTTAATTATCCAGCTGGCTATTGCCTGCTGCCTGACTGTCCGAGAGAGTTCATATGTTCCTATTGGAATAGCCCATTCGAATATTCTCCACGACACATATCGTGATGGCTCCCACTTCCACCTGGAACATAGTGGTGCATTGCCCAAGAGACATCGAAATGTTCACATTGGGTGCAGCCCCATACACTCCAACTCCAGAGCGTCAATAGCTAATGATATACAGGGTGAGTCTTTGACCACTGCATTAATTTTAACCAAAGATTCCTCTCATCAAATGAAACACTTTTTTCATTTACCATTTTTCCAGATTCGGCTCAGGTAAAAAGTTACAAGCGTTTGAAGATTTCACAATGTGCTAATACACTCCCGCATATAAATTATCTATGACATTGTTGGCGGACGAGAATAAGGCATGGTAGCGTGGCTTACAGCTTGATTCGGGATTCCAACACTCAGGGACGGATCCATAAAAGTAGTGAAATTTCTGGAGTTTTCCATTTTAAAACATTCAATGAAGAATATCTCGAAAACGGTGCGTTTAAGTAGAAATGATGAAGAATAATATAATGTTCTAAAACGATGGAATATTCTTGAAATGACTCAAGAAAAACTGTATATGCTTTCTTTATGCTAATTTCGTTTAGTTTTATGAATCCACGAGTCCATAACTAGAAATCCAGTAGAAGTAGAAAATAACTAATATTTGGAAAATATGTATCATAGTTATAGGAAACTTTACGCCAACATTCATTTTATTCGAAAAAAGGATGTCAAAGCTACAAAATAAAAACTGATTTTTTTTTTCAAAATTTCAACCTTCAATTTCTTTTTACCTGAGCTGAATTTGGAAAAATGTTAAATGAAAAAAGTGTTTTATTTGATGAGAGGAATCTTTGGTTAAAATTAATGCAGTGGTCAAAGACTCACCCTGTATAAGCATTAAAAATCATATTTTAAGAATAGGCGTGAGTAATTGCGTTCCAATCTTTTTTGCGCGCATGTTCTGGAGAACAGCGTGCTATCATTTTACACAAATGTCTGTAATGTTCGATTTCTTTGCCAAACGTTGTGTCGAATGTTTATGTTCGACTCTCTGATGAAGAATTCGAGGTGAAGATAACTTGAGGACGGAAAGTCGATAACTAATTGCAGAATACCGACGTAATGACGTATGTTAAATTTTTTGAGGATCGTATCACCAGAAAATTTTTAAAATATTATTTTTCACACTATAACTTGAGAATGGGACGAGATAGCGACTTGCAATTTTTTGTGTACGTTGTGCATCCGAATGCGACATTTGAGATTGTTAATAGGCATAATCGGCCAAATGGTATCGGACATCTGAATTATTGTTGCTATTTCTCCTATAAGTCAAAATATGCAAAGCCGATCTAATTAGAACTCGGTAACTACTTGTAGAAGGCCGAGGCGCAAATTTTCTTCGAGTCTCGTGAATATCGTATACTGAAATTACTCAAGAAGTTAGTTTTTTCGTATTTTATTAAATATTCAAATAATTTCAATTAAGATTGAATATATAGGTATTATGCCAGAATTAATGATTCTGTGATCATAGACGATTAATTCTATCAATACTCAAGTATGTCATTAAAATGGCATGAAATGTATTCATATCTTATAGAAGCTGAGAAAACGAACTATATCGATGGTAAATTCAAATAGGATTGACCAATACAGGTGAATAAGACATTATTAACAGTAAGGCTTTCGCTTTTATGTTAAATTTTCATTTTCTTCAGCTATATTGAAAAATTTTATACTTCCAAACTATGCTTGATCGTCTTCGTATGAGGCATGAATACACAAAGGAAGATGCGCGCAAAGGCTCCTGACTTCACGTCAGTGCTTCAACCAATTTTTTTATTTCGACTTACGGTAAAACTAATGGGCGTAGACCAGACTGTAGAAATGAACAGTATTCTCAAAGAAACTTAAAAAAATTCAAAAAAGCACTGACATGAAGTCACTATTCCTTTGCGCGCTTATTCACGTTGACACATTTGAATTGAATTATGAGTGCTTCCAGCTTAGTGGATAGAGCGAACCGGAGATATAGTCAGACAGTAGTGCCCACAATTCAGTGTCGGGTCAGATATTATAAGTGCTGCGCCTAAGCTGGCGTAAGGATACAATAACACAGAACGCAACTGACTCTCCTTAGTAGCACCAGCTCCTAGTTTCGAGGGATCTCCTTGAGGAAGACCTAGGAGGGTCAGTATAATCATAATCATATCATTAGCAAGCGCGCCAATGTAGATTGACTTCAGTATAAGAGAAGTAAAAACACTAAAAAACAATTGAAGTCGAGTCAATCTGCTCTGGCGTGCCTTCAAATGACATGATTATGATTATACTGACTGTCCTAGATCTTCCCCAAGGAGATCCCCCAGAAGCTCCAAGGAGCTTGTGCTACAAAGGAGAGTCAGGTGTGCTCTATGCAGGCTTTGTTAAAGTATCCTTACGCCAGCTCAAGCAGGGCACTGTTAATTTTTGACCCGCCATTGAATAGTGTCCACTACCCTCTGGGTAGGTCTCCGGCTCGCTCTATCCACTAAGCTTGAAGCACCTCATAATTCAATTCAAATTTTGCCAACGTGAACAAGCGCGCCAATGAGTACTTACTTCACGTCAGTGCTTTTTTATATGTTTTTATATTGTATTCATTATTTCAATTGATTGCGAGTTATATTTATTGGAACGTTATGTTGAGGAAATAATAAAGCTTTATATGAGATGCCATTCTGGATATACATTTCATTTATTAATATGAAGCTACATTTTCAAGAAAATGAAAATCTAAATTAAGTTTTACCTTTTATATAAATAAGCCGGCTTAATTGAATATTTCCAATCTCAAAGGAACATTAATTTTTATTACACTCAACTTCAACGCAGAGAAGAGGAGATTGAATCTGTTATACGTATGTACGGATTTGCGATGTAGATTGCTATGAAATCGTTGATAATATATCTTTGTAATTCTCGTAACAACAAGAAATATCTATAAAACCCAAGAGCAAGTGACTCAACTGGTGCAATCTTGATACCATGAAATGTTAGCGAAAGGTTCATTTGAGAGTTTTTGTTGTTGTCTGTAATTGCCAGCAATGTGCGGCATTAGAAATAAACAGCTTATAAAAAATGTTTAATTATGAAATGCAGGAACTTTAATACTTCCTTAATAAATAGTTCAAGACGTGATGAAAGTTTAACTGCCTGATTAAGTGAATCTTGCTCACCAACCCAAAAACCACTGCATATGTCTCACGTTTCCCATTCAAAATTTACCGATTCTCCCCATTTGGGTGAATATGTCCTGCATATTTTGGCGCGATGGTCGGGTGAACAAAGTGCCAATCAATTCGTCCAAATGTTTGAAATGTTCGAATATCTGACCGAGAATGATCTCAAAAGATTAGTTTCGACTTACTGATGAAGAATCTGAGGTCAAATTCGATTCTGTTCGTCCGGCTGACCATCAGCATGATTACGGTCGAAAGCAATGAATTAGAGAGTTGAAATTTTCAGAGTAGGTTTGTAGTCCAAATTCGCCGGCTGAGTTCTTTAATGAACGAAATTAACTGAGTAGTTTAAGAGTAATTGCCTATCAGAAATTTTGCTTTACAAATAAAAATGCTAATCTGAGTCTTCAAATTTTTATTATATAGCAAAGATCTAGATTCAAATTTGTATGTTTTGAGTTATTGAAGAAATATCAACAAAATTCAAGATGGGTATAACTCCGAAACCTTTAGGCCAATTATACCCAACAAAGATTTTAACTGTCCCATTCAAATGCGCAACCTACCCTGAAAATTACAAGTAGTTAACTCTTTCCGCTCGAAAGTTATCGTGGCAACGGTAACATAACCAGCTACTGAACTCTTCCAAGGCTGCTCGGATCTCGAACGATATAGATCCGGGAAAATTTCAGCGATATCGGACGGATTCTTTTTCAGATACAGAATTATTTGCAATGATTTTTTTGTTCGCGTCAGCATTCTACTACTAATTACCATTTTTGAATTGGATTCGTATTTTTGGAGCTATTGAGGAAACAAAAATAAAAATTCCCCATGGGTATACATACTACAAAACCATTTGGGTTTTTATGCCCATTGAAAAACTCAAATATCGCTCGCATGTGGATGCGCAGCCTAACATGAAAATTGCAGGTCGCTATCTCTTACTGTTCTCAAGTTATCATGATATACATAATTTTTTTTTTTTCATTTTCTATACGATACAATCCACCCGAATTTTCACATACGTCTTTGTATTGGTATTCTACAACTAGCTGCCAAGTTCAAATTCGATAAGATCTGTATTGTTTTAAAACAAAATTAGAACTCGGCTATCGTATGGCCGATCATGCCCATCAACGAACTGAAACATCGCCTTTGGTGCGCAATCTACGCTGTAAATTTCAAGTCGCTATCCCTTTCCCTTCGAAAGTTATGGAAGCAAAGGCGGGCCAGAGTTAAATTTGACCGACAGTGAGTTGAACCAAATCGTTTGAGACCATTTTCGGAAAAACAGTCGAAATTACAGATATTTGGGAAAAATGATAGCATGCTGTTCCAGAACATCCAGAACATGCAGAACATGAACGCAAAAATAAATTTACAGCTGGTCAATTTATAATCAAGACCAACGAGATCAACGACAATCACTTGGGTATCAGGCACATTTCAATTCACTGAAATAAATGCTTCTTATATTCCTGACACTCTCAATCGAGAGAAACGACTTATTCAGAAGGTAAGTAAGCAATCTTCGAACCTCTTCCTATCAAGCATCCTAATCTCTTCGTGCAGGTTGTTAAAAAAACTATAGGTAGATAGATGATTCTTTTTTCAGTTTATACAAGTCTATGATGGTCTAGCCTTATGTCTTTTATATCCCTGAGATTGTATTCATGTAAAGTTTCGCAGTTCTCTTGACAAGAGAGACCAGCAATGATTCTAATCGCTCTTCTCTGCAGGCGAAATTTCATTTATCTGTTGAACCCCTAAAACCCCGCTCCTGGCTACGCCCTTGCCAGCCTCTTCCACAGAAACATCAGCAAAGAGGATAGTGTTCGTTAGATTAATCACAAAAGGAAATCATTTATACATATTAGAAAGTTCAGTGGCTGCAATATCGACTCCTGAGGCACACCACAGTAAGCAGCTAGTCTCCTGGATCACTGCCCCACCCAACTAACAATTTATTTGAAATCTACCTGAGATAGGATTTCATAAGATTTATACTGGGACTAGTAAAACAATAATAATTCAAATTCGCTGGAAGAATGGAGTTACTCACATAATCAAACGCCTTGGTGATGTCCAAAAGAGTTGGCAACGACATCATACCATCTTCAAAACATTTAAGGGCAGTGTTGATAAATCTCATTATAGCCTTTGTTGTATAAAATCCTTTCCTTTATCCAAACTGGTATTTCCTGAAGATTTTGTTATTTTCAAAATATAGTGCTGTTTGGACAGACAACACTTTTTCAATAATCTTTGAGAATATAGGGGTCAATGATATAGGTTAATTTTTGTCCGCTTTTTTGTACACTTGAATCATCTTTAATATTTTCAAACAATCAGGGAACACATTTTCACTCATGCAATGGTTCAAAATGCTCAACAGAGGAGTAATAATGCAAACTACATTTCTTTTTAAAATATCGGCATACAAACCATGTTTATACGTCGCTGAAGACGTATAAGGGCTAACCACGGTATGCAGAAACAATATGCTTTCTGCAATAGATTGTTAATGTTATGTTGTCAACTGACAAAATGAATGGTGTTATAGTCGCTGAGCCTGCCTTCAGAAAGCGAACATTTGATGTATAACCCTACAGCGACGAATCATGATCACCAAGAACTATTTCTCCATGCTGGGTAACTGAAGATTAGTGTTATTGTCCGAAGTCTCCTGCTGTGGATAAAATTAGTGTATCTGCATCCTCTTAAGAATGCTTAGTGTTAATGTTAGTTTCTGAAAACAATCCTCCAACAATCAAATCAAATGCTCTTCAATTATTTTACCCCCTAAGAATGTTTTTGTGGTAGTATTCTCACTTTTAATGTTTCGTCGATCGTCTTCTAATCTTCTCCCTATGCAAATCTCTGTAATTTTTAGGGGTTTTTGATGATTAATCGTATTTTCCAAAATATCATCTTTTCGATTTCAGCATCCACAGGAACATTATATTAGGCATAATTTCCAGAAATTCAAATATTTATTGAAAGATTCTACTGAGGCAATATCCATGGTTTGCGGATAAGAAACGAGTTGCTGATCAGAAATTTTATTGAAAATTATTACAAAGGAGGAACAAGGTACATCAAAAATACACATAACCTTTATGGATTATTATTGATTCTGTTCATTTCTGACCCTTAATTCTACATTCCAGTACTTTCTTTATGTCTTGACACTCCGACACTCCTTTGATTTTTCCCATACATTCCAAGAAGACCTTCTTATTAGGTATATGGTTTAGCATAGAATCATTTTCCAATTTATCAATAAAAATTTTTCCAGAATCAGAATCAACTATCCCTCTTTTTTCAAGTACACATTTTGGAAGACACAACACTTCTTCAGGGATTGAATTTATGTCAAAGTTGCCACCCTTGTTGGCTTCATGAAGTTGTTTCATAGTGTCTGGTGATATTTTCACCCCAGTCATTCTAATACATTCTTCTAGATTGAAATTTTTTGCCTGTAAAAGAAACGGAGATAAAATATAGTGAAAACTATATAATTTGAAGCCGAATTTTTTTTTCGTTACTCCGAAACCATCGGGCCGATTTTGCCCAATAACGAGATAGCCGAGATATTTATCTCCCAAAACTACTCTGAAAATGTCAACTGTCTAGCTCATCCCGTTCTGGAGTTATCGTGTTAACGGACGGACGAACAGAATCGATTTCGACCACAGATTCTAGATCAGTGAGTCGAACCAACTCGTTTGAGACCCTTTTCAGCCAAAAAATCGAAAATTACAGACATTTGGGCAAATTGATAGGCACTCTGTCACCAGTAACAAGAGCGCCAGAAATGTAAATAAAATTCTACAAATTATACTGGCTGGCTAAAAATATACTGACAACTGATAACGAAACAGAGGCACTTTCAAGAGATGCGCCAACATTTTAGAAAATGGTCTGACCCGTCGATTTTTCACTGAAGTTAGACACTTTTTTCCAGAATGTGCTACTTTTAATCTACACTTAACTCGAATGACTGGCATTTTTGCCTTTAAGGTAAGTTTATAAAGCCGTTTGAAACTATCAAGTTTGTTTAAAACATTTCATTATCAAAAGGTTCCTTTCTGCCCCCCCCCCAAAACTCTGAAAAGTATCTATAAAATAAAAAAATATATATTTTGAGAATTTCATCTGCGTTAGTGATAGTCTATGTATTTCTATATGTTAGCTAATATTTAATGTCCTTATATTATATATACCTTAATAACATTTACTTTGATGAAGCTTTCTCTATTTTTATGCAAGTATATCAAGCATTCATACAAATTCAAACATAAACAGAAAATAAGCCGCCGTATTCACAAAGCATTCAATCTCCGTTAAGTCCTAACTGAGGTCCTAAGTTAAGGATAAATGCTTAAATAGGCCTGTTTCACGTTAATTTTCGCTTAAACTGAGGTTGCGATTCTTATTTATCATTAACTGAGGACCTCAGTTAGGACTTAACGGAGATTGAATGCTTTGTGAATACGGCGGATAATATTTCTTTTGAAAATATCTGTACAATATTACGTGAAACCCATTCTGCCCTTTGAACGCATAACTTGTTTTTGCGTAATACAGAGTTCTGATTCCCCCCACAAAATATAATGCCGTATCTTGCAACAGATTCAGAATTGCAAAATTAATCAAAATACTTTATTCGAAGAGTGTTCACGTTCATATACTGAGATGTTACTCTAATCGCAAAACAAATTCTGCTCAATTTCTTCTATACTTTTTTTTAAATTTTCTAGTGATTCGATTACATGCGTCTTTAGGTTTGTATTCTACAACTACTCACCAAGTTTCAATTAGATCGGATTTATATTGGCTGGAAACAAAATTATTAATCGGAAACCATTGGGCCGATTATGCCCATTAACGAACTTATCCGTCGTATTAGGACACGCCACCTACCCGGAAAGTTTCAAGTCACAATCTCTTTTCGTCCTCAAGTTATCGTCGCAACGGACGGCCGGCCGGCCGGACAGAATCTAATTTGTCCTCGAATTCTTCATCAGGTAGTCAAACTCAATCGTTTGAGACAATTTTAGGCAAAAAATTCGAAAATTAGAGACATTTGGGCAAAATGGGCAACGTGATGTTCCCCAGAACATGCTCGCAAAAATAAATTTGACCTGTCAAACCATTTTTCGCTATTCCTGAAAGGGGAGAAAATAAATAATTATTTCATACATTCACTAATTTTTGCTTCAGTTAAAATGGAATAATGCAGCATGGGTTTTCTGTTCGAAAAGATTCAAAGAAAAATATTCATGGATCTGCAGCCTTGGAATTAGGAATTCAACAAATTTTCATAACTCTCAGCCCTCTCATTACAATACTACTATCCAACTAGTTGAGGAAAAATGCTTTCCCGATAATAACAACACACTTGCAAAACAAATCAAGACGCGGAAATACCCAGAAAAATATAACACGTCTTCACATCAAACACGCAAGAATTTTGTTGAAACTTTGTTTTACATCTTTTCATACATACTTACCGCTCTTGTATTGATAATGAGCGTCAATAAATACACCACCATAAGTCTCTTGAACATGTTGGTTAGAACTAATACCAACATTTTTGGTATTATTTTTTGTGATACAAGTGATACCGATTGAGTAAATAATAATTACATCCGTAGCAGATTCTGATTACCATCAGATGTATCAGACTTTTAATCTAGCATTGTTAAAAACTATCCAATTTGACCGAAATGGATCATCATGATTCCAGATAATTTAAGGAATCCAAGCATAATAATTAGCTTTTCTCTAAACGCTATCCATGTTCCTGATAATTCTGTATGAAATTAAATAGAAGATGGTATGTAAGCTCGTAACAGCTTGTGCGAGGTAGGATAATCAGTTTTGATCTGTGTGGGCTTTGTTACTATGTCTCTAGTTCAATTCAATCAGATGGGTATTTTTAAAGTTATTGGGAAAACAAAATGTTCAAATTTTGTTTTCCATTTCGTAGCAATTCGATCAATACAAAATTTTCAATGCATATTAATGTCGTAGTTCTACAATTTGATGCTTAATTCCAGATAGATTAGTGAGTAGGAAATATTCAGGAAAAATGCCTTTACCAAAAATGGCCACAACTTTCGCCCTTTACTGACTCATCCGAAATATTTATGCCTTAAACCTATCCTGCACTCTTCAACTCTCTAACTCACTTTGTTCGAGAGTTATCGTGCTTACAGACGGCCGGCTACACGGACAGACTTAGATTTGGTACCGGAATATTCATGAGTCTGTTGAACTCAATCGTTTAAGATGGAATATTCCATGATTTATCGAATAGATACAAAATTCACTACCCATTCTAAGTAAGATTCAGAAGCTCTTTGAATAACGTAAGACCATGCTGAAATTCATATATGAGACAATTATTAACCAAATTATCTATTGTTTCCTGAATGGGTCCTAGTTGGGCTCTAAAATGAGTTCCATCAGAAAATCCGATAATTGATCAAGCATGACCTGTTTTTAAACGATTCAGAACAAACCATATTTTCCTGGGAAGACCAAACCCAGGAACTCTTTTCGAAGGATTAGTAAATATCGCAAGAAATCCATTCAGACTGCCAAATTTCCTTGTCACTTTTATCAAATTGAGAAAACAGTGTGACCATAAAGGTTTACGCGAGTTCAATCTGGGAATCTTATTGTGTAGAATATAGGAGAGAATCGGAAATAAATTCGAAAAATAATACCTAATATAGTTTATTGACTATTCCAAGAATTCAAAATCAATCAACGAAACCAATGATTTCATCTGGAATAATCTACTCTGGAAAATTGAATTTTGATACATAGATACAAGTATCAACATATTATTATATGTATTAACTACAAAATTTTAATGATTCAATTACATTTTAAGTGCTGCAGTTTGGAACTCTCGTTAGACAGAACAGGGAACAGAACATTGAATCCCAGATTAAAAAAAAAATCTATACATATGATGATACAGGGTCTTTATAAATGATTCTAACATCGTAATTGGCCTTGGATTTTTATTTGTCACTAGTCACTTCTTATGTTCTGTTTATACCATAGAATTTATGAACTGACAATATTGAATTATTGTCAATTCTTAAGATTCTTTTTCCAAATTATTCAAATCTGCAATGACTTATACAGGGTGGTTCAGATCTTAACCAAGAAATTTTAACCACGGATTCTACGTCGAAAATGAGCCCAACTTTGTCTTATAAGCATATGTCGCGAAATGTTTCTTCTTTGAGATTCAGGGATATAAAATTATTAGAAAAAAAAGTTTTTTTTTGTCTTTTACTTGGAACGTCTTCTTTAAATTCGTATTTGAGTGTGACTGTTAACGCTAATTTTTTTGTAATTACACGTTTCGTTTACAAAGATAGTCTAATTATTATTATGTACCATATCAAATTTTAGCGATTTCCTCATGCATGAGAATGTGTTTAATTTTTTTTACTCGGAAACGATGCCTCGTCTGTCAAAAAGTCAAGAGAATAAATTTGCTTCAAATTAGATAAGGATTTCAAGAGTAATTTTTATTGTTGGAAAAACCAGTGGCGTATCATTTTTTTGTCAAAAAATATCAGTCTCGATGCAGTACGGACGCCACTGGTAAAATAAAAACAAATAATTTTATTCAAAAAGTGCCGTATAATAATAAGTCGAGGACAACAGCCTTCCTTTCCAACACGCTCTCCAGACTTGACTCCCCTGCATTTTAGCATCTTCGCATATCTGAGAAATGAGGTTTTCAAAAGATAATACGATAATATTCAGGATTCAGGATATTTGTGCAGCCAAAGTATTGGACCCCAAATGTTAAAAAATACATTTGACAACGAACGAATAAGAATTTATGAATGCCTCGATAATAATGGAGCACATTTTGAACATTTGATATAAATTCATTGTTAGAATTCACTGGGAGCTATCATACAGTTATTTAATGTGTTCTGTCCATTTGTATCCATTTATTACTTGCATTCGAACATTAAAATTAGTTCAACAGTATGCATTCAGTTATCAGTACTTACATCTCAAAAATTCTAAATAGGATTTCAAACATTCTTTCATTCAAACACAAGGGAACAGATTATTCATATCTGTTCAATAGCTAATATGGTATCTCTTGAAAATGACTTAGGAGAATAGAATCCCAACTTATGAATTATTCACTCTTGACTCCATCAGCTTGATATTTCCTGAAATAAAAATCCTTAAAACGGACTAAAACTCCATTATCATTTATCATTCTTTCAATCAAATTAGGCTACTCTAGTCATCGAGGTCTGTTGTAAACCCAAAGAAGGAGTTAGGCTTAACAATTATGGGGGTCGAGAGGAAAAGTAATCTCCCAGTGACAATCATTTTGGAACTCATCATTTATCATTGCCAATGTAAACAAAGAAGAAAGTGAGGATATGCGTATAAAATAAATACTGTGGCTGGACTTGCAAATGTGAACAGCATGCATATGAAGCGGAAGAAATAGGGGTTCAGAACCAACTACGATGTTCCAATCATTTATAAAGAATATATATACTAGTCATTCACTAGGCAATATTGTCATTCACTAGGCATTGTCATTCACTAGGCATGATGTGATGTGATATCTACTGGGTATGTGGATGATACTTTTAAATTCATTACTTAAAGAGCACAAGCTCTTCAGATCTTATGAGGGATCTCCTCGGCAGACGTTGTAATGTCACTATAATCATATCAATATCAATTAATTTTAGAACAGTTTAGAAGTCTTTAAAAATGCTAAAAAGTGGAAAAAAAAATATAGTAGAATGAACCATATTGGAAAAGGAAGAGAAGATAACAAAAATGACTGGAAAAATAATTTACGGGCGTTCTGAGTTCGGGAAGGGGAAGGGGGTGGGTTTTTAAGGGTAAAAAACGGTTTATCTCGATTTCCGGCAGAACTACAAGTCCTATGGAAAAAAGTTGAGGAGTAATGTTGTAGGTAATAAAAAGATCTACAATTTTTGTATCTGCACTTATTCCACATAACCTCAAAACTTATGTGAAAATTTCAAATAACCACGTTTTGGGTTTTTAAATTTTATCTTTTACAAAAAAAATTTTTTTTCACCAAATTTAGTAAAAACTTCCTTTTTTATGTCCCAAATACACTGTTATTTTTTGCATTTAATTTTTTTTTTCACCTCAATTTGACTTAATATCTAAAAAGCAGCCTAATTTTCAATCAAAAATTCTCATGTCTGCTTCTTTAAAATTCTCATCTGTTTTTTTAAAAAAAGTAGGTGAATGGTTTGTTCGTCATAATCTCTACTTTCTGATGGTATAAAAAAAATATACATTACTATGGTAAATTTTCTCAGAAAATGCTAAGAAAGTTATATTTAATAAGTCACCTACTATATTTTGGGAAAGTTTAGAATCAATCATCCTCGGAATCTTCTCTAAACTATATGCGTAGATGCCTATTTGTTGCTATTTTATGATAACTTATACAGGGTGTCCCAAAAATACCACGCGAAAGTGACACTGGAGATAGATTAGCATTAGGTCTATCAGATAGCATCAACATGACCTCAGTAAAAGTCCGCTGGTTTTCGAGATATCACCACTGTTGCGTCCCATGACTTCACATGTTGGGAAGCGCTCATTTGTATTTCTAAACAAAGCAGCTCGCTTGTAAAACTTAAATGTTTTGGGTTAACTGGTTTATTTTTGCATGGGTGGTCTCACCCTTGAAATTAATATTTTCCACGGAAAGATAATTGCAAGCAAAATATCTTGTAATACTTCAACCCTTGTAGAAGTATTTATGACCTATATCCTGTGAAATATTGATAAAATGCATACAACAACTAACACATTGCCAAAGCTGTGAGTCCTTTGTCTAGATTCTAACCCATACAAAAATCTAGAATTTTCCGATTAGATCGCCACGGCTTTGGCTATTCTCTAAATCGAGGGCGTAGATTCCGAATCTGTAATTAGTTTTTCCGTATCTCGATTAATTTTGGTAATATGGCGAAAAATCCGACTGATTAGTCCATTTTCCGGAGGTAGAGCCAGAAATTGCGACTTTCTTCGTCATTGCTCCGTAACTAATCGAGATACGGAAAATCTAATTACAGATTCGTGATCTGCGTACCCGATTTAGAGAATAACCAAAGCCGCGTCGACCTAATCGGAAAATTGTAGATTTTTGTATGTGTTGGATACTAGAGAAAACTTTTTGGCGTTTGACGGATTCGCTCATTACCTAATATTTTCCGAACGGATAGAGATACAGAAAAAATAGATACATAAATCTAAACGTCGTCCACCGACCAATCATCGGGGAAAATTTGGATATCGAGATGTGAAAATCATAGATTTCGGACGGGAAAGAAGAATTTTCCTTCGATTCCGGGTCAAAAATATTTCTGAGTGCCGACCCAAAAAATGTTTTTCATGGTATATCGATACGGAGCTCGTGTCTAATTAAATCGAGGTCGCTGATCACGAATATGTAATTAGTTTTTCCCTAAGTGGCGTACTTTGGGAAAATTTTCACTTAAAGTGAAAAAATTGACGAAAATAGGTCAATTTTGGAACTTTCCACCACCCAAAAAAATCGGAGTAGGGTGTTGCTGATTTTTTATGTCATATTTGGATCCTTTATCTATCGAATCATCCGAACAATAAATGTCCAGGTCGTACGCTTCGGAAATTATGATTTTTTTTCCCGAGGGTCTATTTTTCGGAAAATTCTTTCCGCGATATTTCCTCGGAAAATTTTTGTAATAAATATCTGATGGTAGATTCGGAATCTACGGCCCCGAATCTATAAGAATAAGTACCCGTTTCATAGTTTTGCGTCAAAAAATTTTTCTCGAAAAATGGGATTTTTTTAAGGCTAATGTATTAAAAAATTGCCAAAATTCGACCGGTCTCCGATTTCGATGCAAATTACGTCATTTACTAATTCGGGACCGTAGATTACGAATATATGATCGGATTTTTCATTAGAGAATTTTCCGCGGAAATACCGCGAAATGAATTTTCCGAAAAACAGACCCTTGGGAAAAAAATCATAATTTCCGAATATTACGGCCTGGACATTTTCTGTTTGGACTATTCAGTAGATAAAGGATCCATATATGAGGGCAAAAATCAACAACACCTTAATCCGATTTTTTTGGGCAGTGTGAACTTCCAAAATTGACCTATTTTCGTCCATTTTTTTACTCGAAGTGAAAATTTTCTCAAAGTACGCCACTTAGGGAAAAACTCATTGCATATTCGGGATCAGCGACCTCGATTTAACTAGACACGAGCTCCGTATCGATATACCATGAAAAAAATTTTATGGGTCGGCACTTAGAAATATTTTTGACCCGGAATCGAAGGAAAATTCTTCTTTCCCGTCCGAAATCTATGATTTTCACATCTCGATATCCAAATTTTCCCCGATGATTGGTCGGTGGACGACGTTTAGATTTATGTATCTATTTCCTCTGTATCTCTATCCGTTCGGAAAATATTAGGAAATGAGTAAATCCGTCAAACGCCAAAAAGTTTTATCTAGTATCTAATCCAGGGGTCACCAATTAGTTTCATTGGAGGTCCGTTCACAAAATCTGTATATCTGTCGCGGGTCGTTGATAGCATTATGATGGCATAAGAATTTGACTAGCAGTTAATCTAAATCCAATATCTATAATTAGTAAATAAAACGAAAAGTTATCTGAATTTTTTTAATCAAGAATACATGTTTTCTGGAAAAATGGTCCGCAAAAAAAAGGTTCGCGATCCGCATCCGGACCGCGGTCCGCCAGTTGGTGACCCCTGGTCTAGACTATTCGAAGACCCCTAGTCTGTGAAAGTCGGACCGGTTTCCATGTTACAAAACAATGAATGTGGGAGCGAGATAGTCGATAAGGGTTTTGGTTTTTTTTAATCAGTAGCAATTCTGGTTCTGATTAAAAAAAATTGGTAGTGTTGTATCATTTTGAAAAGGGCATGAAATGGACCAGTTTTTGCGATTATTTGTCAATTCAGTCTGATATAATTTTTTTTCACAGCAGACAGTCAAACTTAAGTTAACGTTTTAACTTCGGCATAAAATACAACAAGTTAGACATTTTTTGAAGGATTTTGTTCTAGTTGTCGGTGAAGTTATTACTTCATTGTTTTAAGCAACTATTCAGGATAGCCTAGGTAAAAAAAAAACATGAGTTTGAAGTAATTTCTAGCCATGCTAGGCGATACAAGACCGAAAACTGGAGATTTTTAAAAAATACACAAAAGTGGTGATATCTCGAAAACCAGCGGACTTTTACTGAGGTCATGTTGATGCTATCTGATAGACCTAATGCCAATCTATCTCCAGTGTCACTTTCGCGTGGTATTTTTGGGACACCCTGTATACCTGAGTGACCTACGAAAAATTTCAGCCCATCAAAACGTATTTCATAGAGAAGTGGGGAAGGAACTAGGAGGGTGGGCCTTATTGCCCGTTATTTCGTATAATTTTCTGAGAAAATTTACCATAGTAATGAATATTTTTTTAGACCATCAGAAAGCAGAATTTTAACGAACAATAAGCCCACCTACTTTTTGAAAAAATCATATATTTTGACGTGAGAATTTTTCATTGAAAATTACGCTGCTTTCGATATTAAGTCAAATTAAGGTGAAAAAAAAAATTGAATCCAAAAAATTACAATGTATTTGGGACATAAAAAGGTAAGTTTATACCAAATTTGGTGGAAAAAAAAATTTTGGAAAAGATAAAATTTAAAAACCAATACATATTTGAATTTTGCACATAAATTCTGAGGTTACGTGAAAAAGTGTGAATACAAAAGTTGTAGATATATTTTCCATAGGACTTGTAGTTTTGACAGAAATCGAGATAAACCGTTTTTTACCCTTAAAATCTCACCCCCTTCCCCTTCCCGACCTCAGATCGCTCGTAAGTTATTTTTCCTATCATTTTTGTTATATTCTCTTCCTTTTTACAATGGGTTTCATTATACTATAATTTTTTTCGGTTTCAAAAATTATCGACCCTGGTCTATTCATGGTTCTTTCAAGTAATCCTGTGGGATTTTTCTCGCAACTGATTCGATGTAATATTGTGGAGTATTGCTTGAGATCCAAGATCGCCTTTGGTGATGACAGATTATGTGTTCATTAAATGTTAATTGCATTCATATATAAACCGGAATAACATTCATTACGGCATAGGTCGTCCTTAGTCAGGTTTACATATACTTGATTGACTTGAAGCATGCTATCAGTTGTTTTATTATAGGTTAGTATAATAAAGTCATATTATGCAAGAACGCTTTTGAGGTTTCGTATAGGTGTATCAATTATGTTTTCGATACCAACGGAGGAGGTGAAACGCTCTTGTAGCTTAATTAAATAATAGTTTCTTTGGGACATTAATTGTCACAATGGATTATTATTTTCTATTCAAAATAAATAAAATAATATACCGACCACCTTTATTTGTATTTATATGAGCTGCATTAATTTGTGATTTCACTATACTTTTCTTCATGCCTCGGGTATTGTTCGTAGAATATTGCGGTGCAAATTTTTCGAAAGAATTACATTAGAATTGGTTCAAGCACTGACGTGAAGTCAGGAGCTTTTTCGCGTATGTTATATTGTCCATTCTCCTGTATTGGACGCTCTTAATCGAATTTACCATAGTGAATTATATTGTCTGTTATCCTGTTTGGGACACTCTTGATCGAATTTACCATGGTAAATGAGATGTCGGAGAAATAGTTTCTGATATATAAATTTTAATGATTTTAAAAAAAAATTTCTAGCGATCCTCATGAATTTTTGCAAAAATTACCGCGTCGACATTCTAGAACTAGTAAACATGCTTCGATTGGATTGGTTTTGTATTTTCAGATTTATTGAGGAAATAACAACCAAATTTCAGATTGGTATAACTCCAAAACCGTTGGGTCGATTATACCTATAGACAAACTCGAATATTGCATTCAGCTGCGCAACCAACCCTCAAAAGAACAAAGGGCTATCTGTTTCTGTTCTCAAGTTATCGTGGGATACATAATAATTTTTCGTGATTTTTTTCTAAATTTACTAGTGGTACAATCCCCAAAAAATTTCACACACGTCTTTATGTCGATATTCTACAACTAGGTACCAAGTTTCAATTCAATCTGGTGTGTATTATTTGAGTTACCGAGGAAATAATATTCCAGATTATTATAACTCCGAAACCGTTGGGCCGATTATGCCCAACAACGAACTTAATACTCTCATTCGGATGCGCAACCAAGTCTGAAAATTTCAACTCCCTACCTCTTTTCGTTCAAAAGTTATCAAGGCAACGGTCACCCATCCAACTACTGAACTTATCCAAGGCTGATCGTATCTTCGAAAATATACATACTATCATGTTAAAATTTGGAATTTGGTAGTAGAAATAGGTTTTGACGGCTCTCGCAAAATTTCAGTGATGTCGGGCGAATAGTTTTTGATATATAGAATTTTTTTCAATGATTTTCAATTATTATTCTTTAATTTTCTAGTGATACAATTCTCGCGAAATTTCGCAAGAATTTTCGAGCCGGCATTTTACAAATATTATCCAAGATTGAATTGTATTTTTCGAGTTATTGAGGAAATAACAACCAAATTTCAGATGGGGGTAACTCCGAAACCGTTTAGCCGATTACTCCTATTAATGAATACAAAAGTCGCATTCAGATTCACAACCTACCCCAAAAATTTCAAGTCGCTACCTCTTTCCTTTCTCGGGTTATCGAGACGTAAATAATATTTTTTAATAATTTTTTAAAAATTTTCTAATCACACGATTCTCACAAAATTTCACAAGCGTGTTCGTATTTGTATTCTACAACTTGCTATCAAGTTTCGTTGATGGCAAAATTATTACTCGGAAACCGTTGGGCCGATTATGCCCATTAGCAAACTTGTCCGTCGTATTCGGATGCGCCACCTACCCTGAAAATTTCAAGTCGCTATCTCTTGTCGTTCTCAAGTTATCGTGGCAACGGTCGGCCGGCCGGTCGGACAGAATCAAATTTGACCTCAAATTCTTCATCAGTGGCTTGAACCTAGTCGTTTGAGACCATTCTTGTCAAAAAAATTCGAAAATTACAGATATTTGGACAAAATGATAACGCGATGTTCCCCAGAACATACGCGCAATAAACTTTTTTAATGTCATATAAATCCCTGGACCAATTTTTAAAATTCTTTTTCAATTCAAACCTTATTAGACGATCCGGATGAAAAAATTCAATGATATTTATTTATATATTTACACAGTGCGCGTCAAAGTTATGGAACAAATCCATTGTCTCTCTTTGAACTAACTATTTTTCAAAAAAGAAAAATGTTTTCCTGAAAATTTCTGCACGCCTGTAAAGAAGATACAAAGACCTTTCCAAAAAAGGACCACAGGACCCACTTTCCCTATTCAAAAACTTTAGACGGTTGATGGGGTTGGCACAGGGTGCAACAAAAATCTTTCAAAAATGCATATCAATTTGGTAAAAGTGAAACAAAAATTAACCTGTTTCAGGATTTTGTTCCCAAATATTTTTCTTCTGAGAAAATTAATTTGTTCCATAATTTTGACGCGCACTGTAGATGTGCACACAGGTGAGTATGTAGGAAAATATCACAAATAATCAACCTGTTCACGATAAATATTTGCTGTCAATGAAATGTTACACAGCCCGTAAAAGTGAAGTGGTTCTAGATATAACACATTTATTGGCTGTCTGACCGATATACAGGGTGTTCTATGCATTTTGGTAATTTTTCCTTGGATGATAACAACTAAACCTCTTTGTATATTCTGTTAATATTTGGCATGCATGTTTCTTATTTGAATCTCAAATGAATCACTTACCATAAGGAAAATCCAGGACCGGGTTAACAAAAAATTTAGAAAACGGTTGTATCCTTGAAACAAAACCGTGTATATGGAAATTTTGAGGTTCGTTTGCATATTTGAAAAAGGCAGAAAGAAATGAACAAAGTTCATAAAACACTCTGTATGTATCTCTATTACAAAGACAGTCAGAGCCAAGACATGATAGGATAGTAATATAAAAAGCTGATTAATAAGAAAATATATATTTTACATTTTATTTCAAATATTCCATTCTTTGGTTTCTTCAACAATCTCTTGGGGTCATCTTGAATTTCAAATCACCTTCTGGTGCATACATGAAGGTGACTTTGTATTCCAAAGGTTCATGATTATATTCCAATTTGTAAGAACGTATGAGCTGAAAAAACGGCTCACACAATTATTCAATACTCACGGAAACAATTACAACTACAAAATTAATATAAAAATACACAGATATTTCTAAATACACAGGTTGTTCCTAAATTGATCTACAAAAGTTGATGTAG
This sequence comes from Halyzia sedecimguttata, assembly GCA_937662695.2. Classification (NCBI taxonomy): domain Eukaryota; kingdom Metazoa; phylum Arthropoda; class Insecta; order Coleoptera; family Coccinellidae; genus Halyzia; species Halyzia sedecimguttata. Next base: position 89,399,214 of record OW569415.2, on the reverse strand, counting down.
TAATTTGCATCAAAAATATCTTATAACATAACTCAGTATTAAATTCGAAAATTATTGCAAGCAGTATCAACAATTTTAAGGGAGACCACACTTTTTCTAGATTTAGGGCGAGTAGATGAAAAACAAATAACTATTCACTCCACCTCATAAATTTCGGGTAGTTAATATGAATATTAGCAACAAAAAATAATTTTGAGGCCTCCCACATTGGTGGATACTACATGGTTAAGATAAATTACGAAAGATATCATTATTGGACTATTCAAGGTACCTAAAACTTACCATGTTTGGAGAAAGTAATAGCATTTCCTAATCAACCAGTAATGATAGCTCGAGATACCGATTAAAATACATAGGTAGATATTTTTGTATTTGAAATAGCATTTTTTCTACAGTCTTTGCCCAAGGATGTATTTCAGTACGTGTATTATTATTTGGTGCTCATTCAACTGGTGAATTTTTTTCTTGTCTATCATGTTTTCTAATCGCATGACATTTAAAGATTCGAGGTAGATATTCCCAGAAAACCGCAAAAGTGGAGCATGCTTCCAAAATACTCGGGGATTGTTGCTTCAATTTTAAATAATTTTGTAACCAATGGTCGCATTCAGCGGGCGAAACAGTTGCGCAACCGTTACCAAAACGTTCGGTGGCACATGCGGAGGCTATTTTATGCAGCACATTTGATTTGTGCTAGGTAGCGGGAGCGTAAAGTTGCTTAGCGCTTCGTCCGCTGAATGCGACCATTGGCTCTATGATAGACCAGGGTCGATAATTTTTGAAATCGAATAAAATTATAGTAGAATGAAACCCATTGTAAAAGGAAGAGAATATAACAAAAATTATAGGAAAAATAATTTACGGGCGATCTGAGGTCGGGAAGGGGAAGAGGGCGAGTTTTTAAGGGTAAAAAACGGTTTATCTCGATTTCCGGCAAAACTACAAGTCCTATGGAGAAAAGTTGAATGGCAAAGTTGTAGGTAATAAACAGATCTACAACTCTTTTTTTTACACTTTTTTCACATAACCTCAAAATTTATGTGAAAAATTCAAACAACCACGTTTTTGGTTTTTAATTTTTATCTTTTACAAAAAAAATATTTTTTCACCAAATTTGCTAAAAACTTACCTTTTCACGTCCCAAATACACTGTAATTTTTGGAATTTGAAATATTTTTGTTTTCACCTTAATTTGACTAAATATCGAAAAAGCATCCTAATTTTCAATTAAAAATTCTCACGTCAAAATATCTGCTTTTTTAAAAAAGTAGGTGGTCTTTCTATTCTTTAAAATCTCTACTTTCTGATGGTCTAAAAACAATATACATTACTATGGTAAATTCTCCCAGAAAATGCTACGAAGTAACAGGCAGTAAGGCGCAGATCCTCATAGCCCCTTCCTCACTTCTCTATGAAATAACTTTTGTAGTGCTAAAATTATCCGTAGGTCACTCAGGTATGCAAGTTATCTCAAAAGACCAACAAATAGGCATCTGCACATATAATTTAGAGAAGGTTGTAAAACTTTCTCAAAATATTGTGGATATCTTATTAAATATTAACTTTATTAACTTAGCATTTTCCGAGAAAATTTACCATAGTAATGTATATTTTTTTACACCATCGGAAAGTAGAGACTCCAATGAACAAAAAACCTACGTACTTTTTTAAAAAAGAATTTTTGATTGAAAATTTGGGTGCTTTTTCGATATTAAGTTAAATTAAGGTGAAAACAAAAATATATCAAATCCAAAAAATTACAGTGTATTCGGGGCATGAAAAAGTAAGTTTTTACCAAATTTGGTGAAAAAATATTTTTTATTTGTAAAAGGGTTATTTGAATTTTTCACATAACTTTTGAGGTTATGTGAAAAAAATTTGAAAACAAAAGTTGTAGATCTATTTATAACCTACAACTTTGCCATTCAATTTTTCCCCATAGGACTTGTAGTTTTGCCGGAAATCGAGATAAACCGTTTTTTACCCTTAAAAACTCGCCCTCTTCCCCTTCTCGACCTCAGATCGCCCGTAAATTTTTTTTCCTATAATTTTTGTTATATTCTCTTCCTTTTCCAATGGGTTTCAATCTACTATAATTTTTGTTCACTTTTTATCATTTTTAAAGGACCCTGGTCTATAATGCCTACTTGAAAACTTTATTGGATTGTATTGAGTTCTCGATAGTCAATAGGTAAAACATTTTGAAAAATTATTATAGTTAAGTTTCATTACATTACATTTAAATCTAATCGTATTATTACCCTCACCTTGGCAAGAAGGACCTGTATCTCCAAATCAGCGAATCTCCTGCCCAAACACATCCTTGCACCATGACCATATGGTAAGGATGCATAAGGGTGAAGCTTGTAATTTATTCCACTTTGCTTCATCCACCTCTCAGGCATGAAGTCTGTAGGTTGACTAACAAATTCTGCCATCTTGCCAGTGACCAGAGTTGGGAACACAACTTGAACCTACAAAAATATTTATTCAATAGATGAATAATAGGGCTTCACGCGAGAGCGAGATTTTTCTCGTCTCGTATCGTTCTCGTCTCGTAAAAGCGATACGAGACGTTTTAAAAAATATTTCGTCTCGTTTTTGGTCTCGTTAAATTTTTTGTATGAAGTTTTATATATGACTCGACTTTTTTGAACGCCCACAGAAAACAATTGAATATGTACAGTTTCCACTATAATTATCAATATATTTTGTCTTTATTATGCATGGATCGTTCTAGAAATACAGGATTTTTAAGAGGATTATTAATTCGTTATGGCCTTGCGATAACTGAGATTATTTTTTAAGAAAAAATAGAATTCACGACCATAAAAACGGATGCCATTATGAATTCAATACTTAACCGACAACTTTTATTGCTCCTAAATCTCAAGGCTTTGAAAATTTCGTCTTTATCTGAACATCTGGAGAAATGTATTCTCCTTTTGTAGTGAAGATGTGATCAATTATTGTATACATCTGTTGAACTACGTATATATAATAAAACTGGCAAAGAAATGAAGCTATTCAATGTTTTGAAAAGTGTTATGAGGAATACGCCAAGAACAACCTCAATGATCTACCCACTGGGAAGGTATTCTTTGAAAATTATACCAAATTCTATTAAAAAATGTATCGACATCGATAGCCCATTTAGTGATGCAAGCGTGATTATATTTGAATTCTTGGTCATCGAGTAATTTAAAAGTTGAAATTACCAGTGTTTGAAATTAAAAATAATATGTACATGTACGAATATTTTTGTATAAGAGCGTAATAAATTTGCTTTACAAAATTATTCATTATTGTATACCATTTCGGTAGAATATTATAATATTTATTCTCGTTATTCAGAATTAAGCGAGACGAGACGAGATAACTGATAACGAGACGAGAACGAGACTTAAACGAGACTTAATTATTTGGGAATTGGCGAGAGCGAGACGAGATTTTTAATACTCTCGTCTCGTGTGATCGTGTAATCTTCGGATTCTTGAAAATATAGTTTTTTCTTTCGCTTCCTCATTTTCAGAACGTAGCATATTTATTAGCACCTTCATTCGCAATGAATTCCATCCTAAAATAATGATTGCCGGAAAAGAATTTCAGCTAAAGCATTTGGTTTCGGAGTTATTCAATCAAGATTCTGAAATGTTGGAAATTGATAGTTGTCTGATTATTTTCCCAGATCTTTCGAGGAGACTCCCCATGAGTTATTCTCATCATATTCATCGTCACCTCCATCCTCGAAACCCACAAGAATCGTGCATCCAGGTGAGAACATTCATAATTCATATATTCACTTCCTTAACGGGTGAATATATGGTTTAGATCGCGATTGGCATATACCCATACATCTATTGAAAATATCGTGTTCGAAGATAGAGAACTCACTTACCCCTTTTGGAACATGATATCCTTGAATAACTGCGTCTTCTTGTAATGTTCTACCATTACCTATGACGGTGGAATACATCCTAATAAAAAAATACTTTATATAAAATGTTCATATTGAATGTACATCATATACTGACTGACAAAGAAACTGCAAAACCCAGAAGGAGCTGTTTAAATTTTAATTTTTTTTTTTGGTAAAACCTAGCAAGGAGTAAATTATTGAAGGGTTTACAATTTTTTTAATCCGCGATTATCTATACACTCCCCAACAAGTATTTGCATTGATGCAATAAAATGGTCTATTTCTTCTTGAGGGATACTATCCCAAGCTATTTGTAGTTTATGTATCAGAGCCGCCAAAGTCCGTGATGGCTGGGGTAAATTTCCAAGCCTTCTACCCAGAATGTCCCAAACATGCTCTATGGGCGAAAGATCGGGGGACCTGGGCGGCCATGGCAAAATATTCACATGGGTCGCTTCAAAAAAGTTTAAACTAACTCTGGCAACATGAGGTCGAGCATTATCTGGCTGAAATATTGGATTCTCGAGCCGGTTAAGGCAAGGGAGAACATATGGCTCCAGTACTTCTTGAGGGTAACGCAGCGCTGTCATGTTACCTCGAATAAAGACTAAAGGTGACCTACTTGCATGTGCAATAGCACCCCATACCATAACGCCTACTGTCCGGTGTACATGACGCTCAATATCAAACTAAGGTTCACATCTTTCTCCCCGACGTCGTCTAACCCTTCTTCGGCCATCATGTGCACCCAAGGAGAATCGAGAACCATCAGAAAATACCACCTCATGCCATTCCACATTCCAATGTTGACGTTCTCTGAGCCACTGTAATCGTCACCGGTGATGCTCAACCGTCAGAGGTAACACAAGATGGGGTCGATAATGCTGCAGTCCAAAAGACCTTATTCGGTGGTAAACCGTTCGGACAGTTACAGGATGGCCTTGTTCTCCTAACCACTCATCAGCCAAAGATCGAGTTGTCGCAAATCGGTCTCTAATAGCCATATGTCTTAGACGTCGATCTTGAACTTCATTTGTGCCCCTTCGACGTCCGGTGCCTACTCTTCTTCGATTTTGGGCATTATCAAACCGCGCTTGACAACATCTCATAACAGTAGTTGGAATTCTGTTCGTACGGATAGCGATTTCTCGAAATGACAACCCCGCCTCCCGTAGACCAATAATTCAATCTCTTTCAAATTCACTTAGCTGGCGGTAAATTCAGCGTATACGTGCTCTAGGCATTTTAACAACCACTAAACATCGACTTTGGATCTCCTCGAACAGCTGGTTTGATGTAAAATTTAAAAAATTGCAAAAAACGGCTACAATATGTAAGTAACAAAAAACGTTTACATGAAAAAATCTTCAAGATTTTTTCTCCAAATTTCAATCATTTACTCCTTGCTATATTATACTATCTATGCTCAAAAAAAAATTAAAATTTAAACAGCTCCTTCTGGGTCTTGTAGTTTCTTTGTCTGTTAGTATATTTGCATATTTTGTAGATTACCAGTTGATAGATAGCATTGATGACTTATTCATTTCATAGGATGAAATGTGTATGTATTTTATCAAATATTTCCAAGATTTCTACACAAGTATAATAATAGCCCCCTATATCCAATCAAACAGAAAACTTCTGAGAAATATATCAGCCTAAGTTATTTCGGAAATTTGTCAACCAAAATTTACTGAAAGGTATCATATAGACCTGAATAAGTTGAAAATAAACGCAACAAGAGAGAAAGTGAATTTACCGGAGTGTTCAGAAATACACAATCCAAATGCAAGAACACTCAGTAGTCAGTAAGAATTGAATCTCTTCTTCCTCTTTAATATAAAATCAACCACCCCCCTTAAAAAGATAGTCAACAAAAACTTAGTTCATAGTTCAAACCAATCGTTAATAGGAGCCAATAAATTTGTGAAAAATATATAAACTATACACGGGGAGTTTTAAGTTAACATTAATTTCAACCAAAGGTTCCTCTCATCAAATAAAACACTTTTTTCCTTCACCATTTTTCCACATTTGGCTCTGCTAAAAAGTTACTCTAGTTCTCTGTATAATTTTCGGTTAGTTTATGAAAGAATGACCATGTTCACGCACCTTAAAACCTCCTTGACGAAAGCTTTCAGGTAAACCATTTCATTCAAAAGAGGTGCCGTCAGTGGAGATTTTGGATCTGGAAGAACCCTTTTCAATTCCTGATATAACTTTTCTTGTTCGTTTGGTCTCGTGGCTAGTTGATACAGAATTGAGCATACTGCCATGGATATCTGGAAAAAAAAATGGTTACATTTAGAACTTAGCAAACTATAGGTATCTTGTTGGCAAACTTACAGTGTCGATTCCAACCAATATTAAGTCCAAAGCCAGAATATAGGCTGTTTTAGGATCTGGTTCACTAGCTAATATCCTTTCCACTAGAGATAAATCATTCTCGTTTGTGTCATTTTTGGATTTGAGTCTTTCCATTGCTGCATCTATGTGCTTCATGCAAACTCTACGAAAGAAATTAATGAACAGCTTTGAGATAAACGGGCTATCATTTTACATTTTAACCTTACATTGCAATCATAAAAATCAAATCAAATTTAATTAACAAATATCAGTTCAATGCAAATCCAGAAATACTGTCAATTAAACTTATGGTTTATGCATGGAAGTAACAATTTTATCTGTAAAACAAATAGTTATAAAAATGTACTCATATACATATACCATTTATAAAATAGTCCATCAATCTAAAATTGGTTTCAGAGAACTTATAATTTTGATTCGAATTGGGAGAAAGCCTGTTTATTTAATTAATTTATTTGTACCGATTGGGTCCAAACTCGCAGATCACAGATTACACCACATATTCAAGTGATTCAGTATTCAGTGAAAAATTTTCATTAGATTTATTTATAAATCATGGAGTTAACTGAGGTTTAGGTGAATAGTAAGAAAAGCAGTACTTGTGAATATTACCAGAGCGTTATTTGGATCAATTTTATCAGCTCCTTCTGGAACCGTTTATCAACTGGGCGATTGTAGCTGAACCGCTAAATCGATTTCGATGCTTCGAACGCCATTAGAAGCTAAATGTAATATTCTTAAAAAAAAATTTAACATTTTTTCTGTAGGATGCGTACTTTTCGGCTTATAAGAGATATACTGAAAAAATTGGTTCAAGCACTGACGTGAAGTCAGAAGCTTTTGCGCGTATGTTCTATTGTCCATTCTTCTGTATTGGACACCCTTAATCGAATTTACCATGGTAAATTCGATTAAGGGTGTCCAATACAGAAGAATGGACAATAGAACATACGCGCAAAAGCTTCTGACTTCACGTCAGTGCTTGAACCAATTTTTTTTTCGTGATTTTTTTGAAATTTTCTAGGGGTACGGTTCTTAAATTTTTTTTTCTCGTCGTTTTTTTCAAATTTTCTAGGGGTACGGTTCTCACAAAATTTTAAACACGTCTTTATGTTGATTTTCTACTACTAATTACCAAACTTCAATTCGATCGAATATTTATTTTTTGAGTTATCAAGGAAACAATATTCCAGATGGGTATAACTCGGAAACCGTTAGACCGATTTTGCCCAAAATTGAATTCAACTCTCCCTTTCGGATACGCAACCTTCCCTGAAAATTGCAAGTCCCTATCTCCTTTCGTTCGAAAGTTATCGAGGCAACGTTCACCCATCTACTGAACTCACACAAGAATGCTCGAATCTCCAACATTATTTAACCGATCGTATTAAAACTTGAAAATTGTCAGTATAGTTAGGTTATGAAGGTTCTTGCAAAATTTCAGCAATTTCGAACGATTAGTTACTGATATATAGAACTTTTTTTTTTTATTTTCAAAGATTTATTTAAAATTTTCTACAAATGCTATCCTCACCAAATTTTGCAAACGTTTCCGCATTGGCATTCTACAACTAATAACCATGTTTGAATTCAATCGGTTTAGTATTTTTCGAGTAAATGAGGAACAAAAACCACAAAATTTCATAAAATTTCAGATGGCTATAACTCTGAAACCGTTTGGCCGATTAGGCTCATAATCAAACTGAAATGTCGCGTTGTGGTGTACATCCCAACCTGAAAACTTGAGGCCGCTATCTCTCTCAGTTCTCAAGTTATCGTGACAACAAAAATATTTTTTAATAATTTTTTAATAATTTTGTAGCCATATGATTCGCACAAAATTTCACAAACGTGCTTAGGTTCATATTCTACAACTACTCACCAAGTTTCAATTCGATCGGATTCATATTGGTTGAAAACAAAATTATTACTCGGAAACCACTGGGCCGATTATGCCCATTAACGAACTTGTCCGTCGTATTGGGATGCGCCACCCACCCTGAAAATTTCAAGTCGCTAGCTCTTTTCGTTCTCAAGTTATCGTGGCAACGGCCGGACGGCCGGACGGCCGGACGGACAGAATCAAATTTGACATCGAATTCTTCATTGGGGAGTCGAACTTAATCGTTCGAGACCATTTTCGTCAAAAAATTCGAAAGTTACAGACATTTGGGCAAAACTATAACGCGATGTTCCCCAGAACATACGCGCAAAAAGTGCGTACATTTCACGATTTTTAGGCTCTCAAATCTGAAGCACAACCTAGAAACAGTCACAAACTCAGATACTTGTTATTCAAGACCCCCAAAAGAGGTTAAAATGATTTCCAGTTCTGGAGCAATTTTTAGGGGCTAGAGCACTAATATGCCTGGACTACATTCCCACATTTTTAAATCAACGTAGTAAGTTTGGTTTTACAGAATATGTTATGTTGCCGAATGTCGAAGGTAAAATCAGAAAAATTTGCCGAAATCTACCTGCCTCACGTTATTCACCGCCCATAGCTCTCTTCCGCAACAAGTGGAGATAAATTGATTCGGACAGAAATCGTATATTTTCCGGCATTACTTCATATTCCCCCAAATCAACTTACGATGTATAACAAGGAGTATAAGAATGGGAGCGGAAAAAAAAAATTAAATTTGGAAAGTAATCTATTCAGGTAATTGAATGACGAATATTTCTTTGTCATATAGAAGTGGTGCGGTGTTCACCAATGGAAAAGGGACAACTCACTTACTCGATGAAGTAATCCATGTTTTTGACGTAGTTGGTCCATACCGTAGTGGGAAAATACCTCCAAAATGGGAATTTCAACTCCAGTATTGCAACATTACGCAGAGCATATTTTGCGGCATTTATGATTTTTTGAGGCTCAGAGTCAGAGGGTAAGTTAGGATCCAAACAACCTAGTCTTGTATCGAGGGAAACTCTTCCGATGCCTGCAAGATTATATTAGAAGTCCCAAGAAATTAGGTAGGTACTACATGACACTTTCATCTTTAAGGTGGAAAGCAAGAGTGTCTATAAAAGCTTTCCTACTCTCCAAAAAGAAAGAAACTTACATTCTAGGGACCACTTATGTATTTCATTATCGAAATCACTAGGCATTTCATCATTATCATCCTTCATTTCAAGCATTCTCTCGATAAAATAGTTTGTAACATCTTCTATAGGCGATATGTATTTTTTGACTGTTTGTAATTGAAGGATTGGTCTCTGCACTTTTGTTCTGAACGTTTTCCATGGCTCACCGTGTCTGTTGAAGATAACAAAAAATGCTATTCAAAAGAACGATCTCAAAATCAAGAAAATTATATTTGAATTGTAGAAGGTGACTGTAGCTAATTGCTAAAAACTAAAAGTCTTTTAATTAAAAGCACTTAGCTACAGTCACTGTATTTTATGTTCACTGGTGTGTGATATCTTCAATAAAGTTAGCGTTTTGACGTCGCAATGGTGTCATGTAGGTAGTCTGCATCGCAGTCCCTGACTCCCTCTTGCGGCAAAAGAATGAACGTCACTAAACATCGTTCAAGGTTTCCGCATCTCAGAGGGTTGGAGTTCGTAAGAATCTTCCTGGATGCTCATTTTTTTTATGATAATTTTTGAAGCATTAAAACATTGAAGATTGCTAATTTAATCTTGATAAATAACCTATTATTTGAATTAAATTCCCTTTATGATGCAGTTCTACCATAAGAATCCATTGGTATCATTCCGAACTCTGAGAAACCAATACTTTCGGAGATATGATTTGTCAAAGTTTGAACAAGAGCGCCAAATCTCCTGTCCACAGGGCTTTCCCACTTTTTACGATGATGTCGAAAGAACTGGCAATTTTGTAATGAAATTTTGTATGATTATGTTTTGGAAGCTGACATATCCCATGAATTTATTTTTATATGGGACTCTCATAGAGGGAGCTAGTTGCACGGTTCGTACCGATTAATTTTAAACGTAACTTTTTTGAGGTTATGTTTTGTATTCAAAATTTTAACTAATCTTAAACACCATTCAATTTTACACCCAAAATATACTCTCTGTTAAACTCGATATTGTGTACCGTTTTCGGAATATTTTTATTTTAAAATCATGGAATTATAACTATGCTGGTATAAGTAATAAGCAAGTTATTAATTGAACAAATAATCAAGAGACGAAAATACAAAATTGCATTGCAATGTTGCCAGTAGTTTCGACCTAAACGGAAAAAATGTGTTTTTCTGTAGCACCCTCTATCTGGAATTCGAATGCCTTTACGAAATTTTTGTATTGAGCAAACCCCACTTATTTTTCAATATTCTTCCTCTCCTAGCAACGGAGCTCTGTATTGTTTTGAAACACCCTGTAGTTGATTATTATTAATTTATTATTCTCAAGTGAAACATCCTCACCAAGACGTACTTACACTCCGACTACACCACCAAGGTCTCCGAAAAATGTCTTTCGCATCTCACTTTTATATTTGACCAAGCAGGGCATGGACGGTCTGAAAGGGGTAGGCCCCTCATTCCTATAAATCTTCTCAATTTCATCCGGATCATACACAAATAATAAATCTGGCCTACCAATAAGTCCAGAGAGCTTTACGATTTTTCCATAGTCATCAAGAAAGAGTTGCGATAATTTGGCAACATCGGAAATATCATACTGCCCTATAAGAGGCAGCAGTCTCCAGGTATTACCTGAAAAAATAATATTTATATATACGGGGTACTTCCAAACTCGAGGAGGATCTTTACAGGTTGAAATTCTTGATAAAATATGTAGAATAAAAATTTGGAGTATTGGCTTTGTTGCCGAGTTGTCAGACTTCGAAGTTTCTGCATGTCATCAAGTTTCAACTTTAAAACATAATATCAAAATACAAAAATAAATGAATTGAATGTTCGAAACTATCACCATTAGCATCGATATAGGCTTGACAACGCAAAATAAGGGGAATCGTATACTAACGGCCGGTTTCATAATAAATTTTAAAGTTCCTTTAAATTTAAAGTATCCTTCAAAGTGACATTTTGGTTCAAAATATCCAACTAAAGGATGCTTTAAATTTAAAGACACTTTAAAACTTATTATGAAACCGGCCCTAATTGCATGTTTTGCCTATTTTGACTGGATTCGCATGCTTTAATAATTCGTTCCATTAATCACAGAATTTTTAATTCTGACATATATATTCTATCTGAATTGGAATTCTTTAAATAACTAATCATATACAAAAAACTTCTTTTCAAAAATTTCAGGATACGATATTAACGACATTCGGAGAAAATTTGCGCTTCGGTATTCTACAAGTAATTACCGAGTCTTAATTGGATCGGATTAGTATATTTCGAGTTATAGAGGAAATAGCAACAAAAATTGAGATATGTATAACTCGAAAACTATTCGGCCGATTGTGCCTATTAACAAATTCAATTGTCATATTCGGATGCGCAACCTACCCTGAAAATTATAAGTCGCTATCTTTTTCGTTCTCAAGTTATCCTGAGATAAATTTTCATTATTATTTTTCATAATTTTTTTAAAAACTTCTAGTTATACAATCCTCACAAAATTTCACATACGTCTTTATGTGGGTATTCCACAAATAATTACCATGTTCTAATCCGATCAAATTTTTATTTCTTGAGGTAGCGAGAAAATAATCTTCCAGATTGGATAACTCCGAAACTATTGGTCTGATTATGCCCAACAACAAACTTAACTGTACCATGCGGATGAGCAACCTACCCTGAAAATGGCAAGTAGGTATATGTTCTCGTTCAAAAGTTATCGTGGCAACGATCAGCCATCCAGCTACTGAACTCAGGCAAGGCTGATGTTATCTCCAACAATATTAATCCGATCGTGTTCAAACTTGCAACTTAGCTGTGAAATTAAGTTTCGATTTCGGACGGATAGATTCTGAGATATAGAATTTTTTCCATGATTTTCAATATTTTTGCGCGTATGTTCTGGGGAACATCGCGTTATAGTTTTGCCCAAATGTCTGTGACTATCCAATTTTTTTACGAAAATGGTCTCAAACGATTTAGTTCGACTCCCCAATGAAGAATTCGAGGTCAAATTTGATTCTGTCCGTCCGGCCGTCCGGCCGTTGCCACGATAACTTGAGAACGAAAAGAGCTAGCGACTTGAAATTTTCAGGGTGGGTGGCGCATCCCAATACGACGGAGAAGTTCGTTAATGGGCATAATCGGCCCAGTGGTTTCCGATTAATAATTTTGTTTTCAGCCAATATAAATCCGATCGAATTGAAACTTGGTGAATAGTTGTAGAATATCAACCTAACCAAGTTTGCGAAATTTTGTGAGAATCGTATCACTAAGAAATTTTTAAAAAATTATTGAAAAATATTTTTGTTGTCACGATAACTTGAGAACGGAAAGAGAGAGCGGCTTGAAGTTTTCAGGTTAGGATGTGCAACAAAACGCAACATTTCAGTTTGTTTATGAGCATAATCGGCCAAACGGTCTTAGAGTTATAGCCATCTGCAATTTGGTTGTTTTTTGTTCCTCATTAACTCGAAAAATACTGAACCGATTGAATTCAAACATGGTAATTAGTTGTAGAATGCCAACGCGAAAACTCTTGCAAAATTTCGTGAGGATAGCATTTGTACAAAATCATTGAAAATTGAAAAAAAAAATTCTATATATCAGTAACTATTCGTTTGAAATTGCTGAAATTTTGCAGGAGCCTTCATAAGCTACCTCTACTGCCAAGTTTCAAGTTTTAACACGATCGGTTGTATATTGTTGGAGATTCGAGCATTCTTGTGTGAGTTCAGTAGGTGGGTGACCGTTGCCTCGATAACTTTCGAACGAAAGGAGATAGGGACTTGCAATTTTCAGGGTAGGTTGTGTATCCGAAAGGGAGAGTTGAGTTCCTTTTTGGGCCTAATCGATCAAACGGTTTCCGAGTTATACCCACCTGGAATATTATTTCCTTGATAACTCAAAAAATAAATATTCGATCGAATTGAAGCTTGGTAACTAGTAGTAGAAAATCATCATAAAGACATGTTTAAAATTTTGTAAGAACCGTACCCCTAGAAAATTTGAAAAAAATGACGAAAAAAAAAATTTTAAGAACCGCACCCCTAGAAAATTTTAAAAAAATCACGAAAAAAAATTTGGTTCAAGCACTGACGTGAAGTCAGAAGCTTTTGCGCGTATGTTCTATTGTCCATTCTTCTGTATTGGACACCCTTAATCGAATTTACCATGGTAAATTATGTTGTATATTCTCCTGTATTGGAGACTTAATTCGAATTTACCATGGTAAATTCGATTTAAGAGTGTCCAATACAGGAGAATGGACAACATAATTTACCATGGTAAATTCGATTAAGGGTGTCCAATACAGAAGAATGGACAATAGAACATACGCGCAAAAGCTTCTGACTTCACGTCAGTGCTTGAACCAATTTTTTATTTAAGAGTCAAAAAAGAAAACATGGAATATTCAAATATAACAGTAATTTATGTTATCACAAATAGAGAACCAGATGAAGCATACAGTGAAAAAAAAATTCTCTAAAAATATACCACCAAATGTCAAACTTAGTGATTATCCGTACAGGTCGAACTCCCGATATACACCACCAATATCTAGTCTTTCCGAAGAGATATTCGTTCTAATCCGAATTTGTTTCAACTGTAACTTCTCCTTCTTAATCGTTTTGAGAACATTGACTTTCACTGTTGCGATCAGAAACAATTTATTAATTCCATGAAACATTGTGTTTTCCACTAATGTGACTTTCTATCTCATTGAACCATCCCAACACAGTTTCTACAAAGTTTTTACTTCCCTAAAGCACTCGTTTAGAGAAACCCGCCATGCATGGTCTCCTTGACAAATTATAACGATAACTCACTATTATACTTAAGAAAATGGGCGCAAATAAGACAAAAATAGAGTATGACTAACCCAAGGATTAGGTAGAGACCTTGGTTCCTGATGGAAGGCACCATTTTATAATAATTCTTAGAATAATTTTGGCAGGTATCCAGCAAACGACAGGTTACTACTTAATATGAATTTGACCTCGAATTCTTCATCAGGGAGTCAAACCCAATCGTTTGAGATCATTTTCGCAAAAAAATTCGAAACATACAGACATTGTGACGAAATGATGGCACGCTGTTCCTTGCGGAACACGCGCACAATAAGGATTAAGATGATAATATAACCCATTAATTTGGATAGAAGCAAGATTGATATGCATAAAAATATTATGTAAGATGAGGAGGTTATTAGCTCTACCTCTATCTAGAAGTGTCAACTTTGAGATCATTGATCATTCTATGCCGTTATTCGAGCACAGATTCTTATGATTCTAGTTCAGGTCCGGATTGATAAAAGCAGTTAAATTTCTGGAATTCTTATCAGATTTTATGACATTCACTGAAGAATATCTGGAAAACAGTGCGTTTTAGACGAAAAAAGAAAAGTTTGATTTTCTGAAATGATTTAGTATTCTTAGAACGACTCAAGATAACCTTCATCTGGTTTCATATTTCTATGAATTCGTGATACTATAACGGGGAAACCAGTGCAAGTAGGAAAAAACGGTTAATTGGAGATGCATATTCCATTCTGAATAACCATGTCAAACTTGCAAAAGAAATGGAAATCAATGTACAACCGAAAGACTCACACTGTATATATCATATTCCAACAATCTAATTCTCTATGAACACGCCACCAATCAGTTTTTATAGTACTTTCACGGACTCTGTTCCTCCTAATAATATCTGGTAGGATTTATATATCTCTGATTTGTACATATTCGAAGAAACATTTGCTTAGATCGTTTTATATTGTGATGTTTTAATGCTGAAGTGAATATATAGGTCTTTCATATAAGATTCCACCAATAGGATCCTAGAAGGATCAGTATAATATAATATAATAATGAAGGATTATAATAAGGAGTGCAATTCTACTCGTACATAGTTGGAATTAAGATTATATTTTATGGGTGCAACCGATGCTTTAGCGACACATCAGTCATCCCCGGACCCTCTGGTACTTCAAACCCATTAGTTTACCGTTGGTGATCTTAGAAAGATGCCAAACCACCCGAAATGAGATTAAGTATTTAATACCGAACCCCGACCCTTTGGCTTCTCCAAGGAGGTCAGGGTTAACGGGATATCTGTATCTGGAGTTTATAATACTCGAACACGACTATATTCCAGGAATTGCCTTAAAACCGTGGGATCGTTCCCATGGAATCCTATTGGTCGAAGGCGGGGTAGTCAGAGAATCACCGATCGTTAGTGGTGTGCAACGATTGGTTTTTCTCTGCGTACTACCCAGTTCGGACCGAGGGAAAGCCATAAAGTATGTAAATATCAGAACAAAGTTTTTTGAAAACCAGAGATGTGAAAGACTAAATGTTAGGAGTATAATTCAATCAACCCCTATGCGATTGATATAAAAATTCTATAATAATATAATATTTTGATTCGATCATTTTCTTGTTATATACTTGATGAATACATACCTATGCAGCCATCATCTCGTTTTTATTTCTTTTTCCTTACAATTGTTTATTTAAATAACATGAATCTTTCCCCGAATCCACAAATTCGTAATTGGTTTCGAAATCCAGGGAAGGCAGCCGTCCACTACTCCCTGCCCCCCTTCCGGGCGCCGATGATAAGAAGATGTTAATAAGACACTATTTCCACTCGCAAGATTTATACCAGATCTCAGACTTACACTGCTCAACAATTGATAGGGATCACTTACTTTTTCTAAATTTATTTCTGAATTATTCGCTCCAAGATTATAAATTTAGTCAGATATCAGAGTATTTTCAGTTGATAATATGGTTCACTTGAGAAAAGAATGAAAAAATGGAAAGTTGGAGAGAAAAAAAGACTTTATTAGGAACACTCAAAATTCTGTGTTTGAATAACATAAAAATTTTATGATGACACCACAAGAAGGCTGAAGTTTCGGTTAAGCTAGTACCTAGTTGGCCCCCCACGAGCTCGTCTCAAGCATTCTACCCTACGAGGCATACTTTCAATCAAACGATTTATAAAATTTTGGGGCAAATTCGTCCAAATATCCCGTAAAGCGTTAGAAAGGTCCTCCAGGTCATTGATCGGTTGTTCTAAGGTTGACAATTGTCTAGACATCTCAGACCAGACATGTTCGATGCAATTCATGTCTGGAGAGCGAGCTGGCCAGTCCATCCTATCAATAGCATGAGTTTCTAGCGCTTCATTAACCAGACGACTACGGTGTGGACGGGCATTATCGTCAATTAAAATGAAATTCTCGCCCAAGGCAGCCGCAAACGGAACAATTATGGGTTCAATAATCATATCGTGATATCTCTGGCTGGTCATTGTGGTGTTCTGCAGAACAACCAACTCTGTGCGTTGGTTCAAACAAATGCCTCCCCATACACATATAGAACCTCCGCCAAAAGCTGTTGTGGGTACCATAAAGTGTTCTGCATACCTTCGACCTCTTTCCCTCCAAGCAAGAATACGTCCATCGGAGTTGACCAAACGAAATCTAGACTCATCCGTAAATAAACATCGGCTCCAATCTTCAACTGTCCAATTGCGGTGCTCCTCAGCGCATTGCCGTCGATGAACCCGGTGTTCCCTATTCAAACGGGGATGTTGTACCCTCCTACGTGCTCTCAAACCACGAACATGTAGTCGTCGTCTTACAGTCTGGTTCGAAATTAGAACTCCTGTTGCAACTCTCAGTGATCTATTGAGCCGCGACGCCGGGTAAGTGGGATTTCTCCTAGCATTGAGGACCAAAAGACGATCTTGGGCAGCTGTTGTACTGCGCTGCCGACCTCCCCCATGAACATAAGCTACTGAGTCGTTTTGGATGAACCTATTCCAAGCCCGACTCACGACACTTTGCGAAACATTCAACCGCCGGGACACTTCTCGCTGGGACAAACCTTCCTGTATCCACCGTATGATTTGGTCCAGTTGCACAGGAGCCAAACGTCTTCTCGGCATGACTGATAAGCTAATATTGTTCTCATTTCTTCAATTATTGTCACCTTATGTGTTTGAACGAGAGAAAAAAACAGATTTAATAACAAATACCACATTGCTTTTCACTCCACATGTAACAGCCTACAGATAATAATCGATTTTGTGAACAAGAGCCGATGAAGTGAGGAAAAATTTGATATAATCAACTCAAAACATCTTAATTTTTCCTTAGAGAACATATAATGTACAGATATTCACGAGATAACTTGAAAAAAATACAAATGAAGAGAAGTTCATAAGTGATCCCTAGCAATTGTTGATCAGTGTATATAGAATTTCCTAATGTAAATTTTGGATGGTTAACTGAAAGGAAATGCATTTATGAAGTTACCTAGGATGGGTAGAGGTTTGGGTCCAGGTATTTCGGAATATGGTTTAGCATTCTGAAGTTCGTGTATGTGCGGACAGCTCGATTCTTCTGTTTGGGCTATTGTTGAGGTAGAGTATGGTATCCTAGAGCAATATTCTCTCAGAAATCTTTTATTGAAATCAGTCGCTAGTCGCTTCGACATTGTTAATTTGGGCTGCAAAAAAGAATTTTTGATGTCAATTTTCGTTTTGAAAGAACTAAGCCGGAGTGCAATAGACAATAACAGTGCGTTATTCTCGACGTTGAGAATAAAATACCAGTATCGATATTTTGTGGAATCATCGTTCCAGTGTACAGGGTGAGTCTATGTGTTGGGCGTTTGTTTCGACCATAGTTCCTCTCTTGAAATAAAAAACCTTTTTGGCGCTCTAGTTCCTCGGAACTGAGTGCTTATCAATTTGCCCAAATGTCTGTAATTTTCGAATTTTTCGATGAAAATGGTCTAAAACGATTTGGTTCGACTCACTGATCAAGAATCCGTGGTCGAAATTCATTCATTCCGGCCGGCCGGCCGTAGGCACGATAACTCTCGAACGGAATGATCTAGACAATTGACATTTTCAGAGTAGGTTTGGTAGATAAATATCTCGGCTAATTTCGTTACTGGGCAAAATCGGACAGATGGTTTCGGAGTAACAAAAAAAAAATTTTTTTTACGAAACAAATTCCAAATTAAATTTTTTTCAATAAGCAGTTTTATCATAATAATCCAATGATATCCTTTTTAACTCTAACAAGCTAATACTTTCGGAGATATGATTTTTCAAAATTTCAATACTAAATCGTATTTCTACGTTTCACAGAATTATATAATTATTCTATGTATGAATTGTCATAATGTCAACTTATTTTCCTGAGACATGACATTGTCTAATTCCTTGCTTATAGTTGGTTCTTTTTTCAAATTAACTATCACAAAGTAACGGACTCTATCCATTATTTTTCAATAAAATTTCAACACTTGAATTTCGATTTCCATGCAAGAAAATAGCATAACTGAATCTTCCAACCAGTTTATATCCATGAAATATTTCCAGTAACAACAGATGAAAAATTTTCTTCTACAGTCGCCAGGACTTTTGAATTATTGAGGTCACATAATTCTTCTCAAATTCATTATTTTTCCGAAGTAAATTCATATTGTGAAAAATACGTAATTACTACTATTTCTATGTAGAGAGGGCAACGTTGCGTAGTTATCTGACAGGAAAATGACTATAACCTAACATTTTCAAAATATACATGGCGAAATGTGTAACATTTTCATGGCCAACCGGGAGACTTTATAAAAGTCAATGGAGTATAGTTATATTATTGATTTTATGCAATATATTCAAGAGTGTTGTTTATGTTTCATCAGAGGGGAAGAAAATAACAATAACCTAACATTTTCAAAATATACATGGCGAAATGTGTAACATTTTCATGGCCAATCGGGAGACTTCAAAAAAGTGAATGGAGTATAGTTATATTATTGATTTAATGCAATATATTCAAGTGTGTTGTTTATGTTTCATCAGAGAGGAAGAAAATGACAATAAACTAACATTTTCAAAATATACATGGCGAAATGTGTAACATTTTCATGGCCAACCAGGAGACTTTATAAAAGTGAATGGAGTATAGTTATATTATTGATTTTATGCAATATATTCAAGTGTGATGTTTATGTTTCATCAGAGAGGAATAAAATGACTATAACCTAACATTTTCAAAATATACATGGCGAAATGTGTAACATTTTCATGGCCAATCGGGAGACTTTATGAAAGTGAATGCAGTATAGTTATATTATCGATTTTATGCAATCCATTCAAGTGTGTTGTTTATGTTTCATCAGAGAGGAAGAAAATGACAATAACCTAACATTTTCAAAATATACATGGCGAAATGTGTAACATCTTCATGGCCAATCGGGAGACTTCATAAAAGCGAATGGAGTATAGTTATATTATTGATTTTATGCAATATATTCAAGTGAGTTGTTTATGTTTTATCAGAGAGGAAGAAAATGACAATAACCTAACATTTTCAAAATATACATGGCGAAATGTGTAACATTTTCATGGCCAACCGGGAGACTTTATAAAAGTGAATGGAGTATAGTTATATCATTGATTTTATGCAATATATTCAAGTCTGATGTTTATGTTTCATCAGAGAGGAATAAAATTACTATAACCTAACATTTTCAAAATATACATGGCGAAATGTGTAACATTTTCATGGCCAATCGGAAGACTTTATGAAAGTTAATGGAGTATAGTTATATTATCGATTTTATGCAATCCATTCAAGTGTGTTGTTTATGATTCATCAGAGAGGAAGAAAATGACAATAACCTAACATTTTCAAAATATACATGGCGAAATGAGTAACATTTTCATGGCCAACCGGGAGACTTTATAAAAGTGAATGGAGTATAGTTATATTATATTATTGATTTTATGCAATATAGTCAAGTGTGTTGTTTATGTTTCATCAGAGAGGAAGAAAATGACAATAACCTAACATTTTCAAAATATACATGGCGAAATGTGTAACATTTTCATGGCCAACCTGAAGACTTTATAAAAGTGAATGGAGTATAGTTATATTATTGATTTTATGCAATATATTCAAGTGTGTTGTTTATGTTTCATCAGAGGGGAAGAAAATGACTATAACCTAACATTTTCAAAATATACATGGCGAAATGTGTAACATTTTCATGGCCAATCGGGAGACTTCAAAAAAGTGAATGGAGTATAGTTATATTATTGATTTTATGCAATATATTCAAGTGTGTTATTTATGTTTCATCAGAGAGGAAGAAAATGACAATAACCTAACATTTTCATAATATGCATGTCGAAATGTGTAACATTTTCATGGCCAACCGGGAGACTTTATAAAAGTGAATGGAGTATAGTTATATTATTGATTTTATGCAATATATTCAAGTGTGTTGTTTATGTTTCATCAGAGAGGAAGAAAATGACAATAACCTAACATTTTCAAAATATACATGGCGAAATGTGTAACATTTTCATGGCCAATCGGGAGACTTTATAAAAGTGAATGGAGTATAGTTATATTATCGATTTTATGCAATCTATTCAAGTGTGTTGTTTATGTTTCATCAGAGAGGATGTCATAACTTTTGATGCAATGTGTAGTTGAGTATTTCAACATTATACTTCTTTAGGAGGAATTATATGGAGCGTATGCAATTATTGTTCACAATATGAAGGGTAGAAAAGATTAATTAAGTCGATATATTTCGAAATATTCAAATACCGGGTGATAGTCGGAATATTCTGGAATTCAGATGCAACAAACCTACTAAAATTTAAACGAAAATGAAATGTATGAGGTGACAATGGCCCCTAAGGTGTTGATGTACTAGAAATCGTTATTACTGTCTGAGGAAGTACCAAATCTTCATCTAAAATTTCTCCGTGTTCACTCTTGCGGAATAAATTCTATAATACTTTCATTACAGTTAGTTGCAATTTTGTAGTTCATCTTATCCTCATTCAACGAGACTAATATCATTTTTTAACCACTTAAATACCTATTTAAGTTACTATTTTTTTTAATGTTTGCCTACATTATCAAAAAGGATTTTTCTTCATAAACTGATTTATCTTGAAATATAAATCCTCTTCAAAGCAGCAAAAATACTTTCAATATATGAAAATACTTAGTAGTGTATCTACTGAAATTGTTATATCCCCATACATTTCCACTTTTCGACTGATAACAAAACCAAATCATCTCGAATTTGATACAGACAGCTCTAAAAAAAATTCTACATACCGATACGATAAAATATGTTATAATTGTTCACTTTGTATCGTCACAACACTCGAACATACTTCTTTCTGTTAACGTCGAGAGCTACATGTGAAGAGTTTGACCCCATTTCAATCCAACTTTCTCAATGCGTCGGTAATCCGGTGAGGGAATAGTTAATTGATTTGCCGTTCTTCAGGCCTAGGCCATAACTTGACCTTGAGGACTCTACATTATGGTTTTTTACGGCCTAGCGTATTATAGCACTTACTTGTAATGAGTATTGCGTAAGGAAAGGGCGACAAGATGATCAAGTATACGATATTACAACAGGCTGTAAATTCGGAGTGCAACATAGTTCGAGGAGTAATTTCCTTTTTGCGCGCGTATTCCGCAAGGAACAGCGTGCTATCATTTTGCCAGAATGTCTGTATTTTTCGATTTTTTTGCCGGAAATAGTCTAAAACGATTCAGTTCGATTCACTGATGAATAATCCGGAGTCAAATTCAATTCTGTCCTTCCGGCCGTTCGACCATAAGGACGATAACTCTCGAACGGAATGAGTTAGAGCGTTGAAATTTGCAGGGTAGATTTGGAGCGTAAATATATCGGACAAGTCTCATCTCAACTATGAAAGAAAAATACTAAAAATAAATTGACGAGGGGTCAATCTGTTTGGCGCGCGTGCTCAAGACATAATTATGATTATACTGACCCTCTTAGGTCTTCCCAGAGGAGATCCCTTAGAACATCCTTGGAGCTTTTGTGACTAATGGCGATTTCCATTGACACGCTCAGAGCACTCGAAATCGATCTCATCTGTCATGCATCCGTCCAATTGAACAGAAAATATCTGTCAAATATGACTCCGAGTGATCCGAAGGTGTCAATGGAAATCACCATAAGGAGCAGTTGTGCTCGTTGTCTACTTTGTTTCTCTATCCTTACGTCTGCCTTGACACAGCACTGTTAATTTTTGATCTCCGGCTCGCTTGAATGATCTAGCGTCGTCACAATTTGTAGATACAGGACTAAAACAGGAGGCAACTGTTCCATACATCATGAATTTCGATTGTATTCGGTGAATTTTTGTCCGATCCATTGAAGGTAGATGAGGGTATCTCTCATTGAACGTACAACAGGTTCTCTGTATGATTCTATTGCATTCTCCATGGATATAAAATAAATTCAAAATATCTGTGTTTGAATAATGTGTGGTTTTCCATTTTAAATATACATAATAATTGATAATCATTATTAAGAATTTTTATTATGATTATTTCGAAGTTTGATGTGAGAATTTTTATTTCCAAGGTTTGCTTTCCAATTACTCTCAACTTTTATGAATATCCTTAGTAACTCGTAAACCCTAGCAGATTGGTATAGGGAGTGCTACTCATGATTGATGTTTTATTTAGCTTTGCATCGAAATCGAGGAAGAAAAGCATAGTATCTAATTCATTAAAATCGAGTTTTTGTGGTTTGAAACTGCCTTGAATAGAAATTAAAATTCGAATATCCTGTAGATGCTATATTATTTGAAAAAATTGCGATACAAAAACTAATGCTACTGCTGCGCACCAGAAGTTGAAATATCCGAAGAACAGCTGCAGTTAGGTATGGGGAATGGATGTAAGTTCATCTAAAATTTGGTGCTGAATCCACAAAGGCAATAAAAATATGTAGTCGTATTTGAAATAAGAGAATATGTGTCAACTTCCAGTATTTCCGGAAGTGAATGGGAGATCACACCGGATTCTGATAACACTGAAATATCAGAACGATACGATTTTCCAATCTTTATATTCTTCTTATGTACTGTTTCAAACAATCAACCTGTATAATATTTTCCATCGATATCAAAAATAACAAATAGAACTTTAATTAATCATTCCACAATGAGCGGATCTGACCTGAAGAAACATTGCATGTGAGCTAAACGGCTTCCCCGTTCTTTGTTGCCATACCAACTGCCATCGACATCCCCTGCTACAACAAATCTTCATGGTGAGGTACTTTCTTCTCATCCAAACAATTCTAATGTAACCCAGAATTCTTCGGATAATGAAGTTGAATTGCACCTCTAAATCGCTATTCCCATAATAATAGTAATAATTATCCCGATGATAATAATAATCATTCTCCTGACAACCAGCCCAACAGCCTTGCATCAAAGTTGGTAGGATGGGCACTCAAGCATTATATCACTCACACTGCTATTAATGAGTATTATTGAGTATATCGAACGACGTTATTACCAAGTTGCCAAAAGATGCCAGATGTTTTTTAGGAACTTGCAGGAATGTTGAATTTGAAAGTGTTCAACCGGAGCAGTAATTTCATTTTGGATTAAGAACATGTATAAAAACTTAAAAAAGCATTGACTTGAAGTCAGTACTCTTTGACGCGAGTGTACACATTGGCTAATTTGAATTGAATGATGAGTGTTTCAAGCTCGGTGGATAGAGTGAGACGGAGATCTAGTCAGAGGGTAGTGGACACCATTCACTGTCGGGTCAAAAATTGCTGCAATGCTGGTCTAAGCTGGCATAAGGATAGAGTACCAAGGTCAACAAAGAACATAACTAACTCTCCTCAGACGA
Source organism: Halyzia sedecimguttata (assembly GCA_937662695.2). NCBI lineage: Eukaryota > Metazoa > Arthropoda > Insecta > Coleoptera > Coccinellidae > Halyzia > Halyzia sedecimguttata. The sequence goes on along the minus strand of OW569415.2, from coordinate 89,375,117 downwards.
ACAAGCTCCTAAGAGCTTCTTTGGGATCTCCTTGGAGGACCTTGAAGGGTCAGTATAATCATAATCATGTCTATAGCAAGCACGCAAAAGTAGATTGACCCCATGTCAATGCTCTTTTAGCCTTTTTCTTTTATAGTGAAGTCAATCAGCATTGACGCATTTGCTGAAGACATGTTTATGATTATACTTACCCTCCTAGGTCTTCTCCAAGGCGATCCCTCAGAAGCTCCTAGGAGCTTGTGGGACTGAGGACAGTCAGTTGTGTTTTTTGTCGACCTTGTTACTCTATCCTTACGCTAGCTTAGAAAAAGCACTGTTAATTTATGACCAGCCAGTGAATGGTGTCCACTACATTCTGCCTAGATATCGGGCTAGCACGATCCACTGAACTTGAAACACTCATCATTCAATTCAAATTGGCCAACGTGAACATGTGCGCTAAAGAGTACAGACTTCAAGCCAGTGCATTTTTATATTTTTGGAGCTCTTGTTCCTCGGAACAGAGTGGTTATCACCCACCCGGCCGTAGGCACGATTACTCTCGAACGAATGGAGTTAGAGGATTGAAAGTTGCGGGCTAGGTTTGTAGCGTAAATATGTCGGACAAGTTTGTTAACGGGCGAAATCCACCTAGCGGTTTCGGAGTTATGGCCCTTTTTAGAAAAAACAATTTTTATGAATATTTCCGAAACCCATCACTCCATCTATCTGAAATTTAGCATCAAATTGTAGAATAATGACCTCTATATGCATGCGAAGTTTTTGTATTAATCGGGTTGCCGTAAGGTATCAAAAAATGTTTTTTTTATTTTTAAATGTGGTTTCTACAATAACTCTCGAACAAAATGAGCTAGGCAGTTGAAATTTTAAGAGATTAGAGATAAATATCTCGGTTGAGTTTGTTACTGGGCAAAATTGGCCTGACGGTTTCGGAGAAACAAAAAAAAAATTTTTTACATCACAAATTTCGATTTCAATTTTTTTAAGATGTAATTTCACCATTAAAATCCATTGATATCATTTTCAACTCTAACAAGCTAATACTTTCGGAGATATGAATTTTCGAAATTTCAATAATGAATCGTACTTCTATGTTTCCACTCAATACTGTACTTAATTATTGTATCTATGAATTATTATATGATCTGTGTTCCTACATGTACCATCTTATTTTCCTATGAGAGATAAATGTCAAAATTATTTCTGGTTCGTTATTCTTGATATAAAATACACCTTTTGTTCTAGAAAACTAAGTATGTTTGAATGCACAATGACCAATGAAATAACCTCAGGTATCGTAGAATTATGAGGATGATAAATTATTTTCTACTTTTCTGGTGATAATATAATGCCCGTGGATAATCCATAATATGGATTATTCCATCATCACATAATGAAGATTTTCATTTGAAAATAACAGATATTTTGGCCAATTGATAAGCACTCTGTTTCGAGGAACAAGAGCACCAAAAATTAAATCAATAACCACCCCAGCTGACTGTGAATGTATATTCGGCCGTATTCACAAAGCATTCAATCCGCCGTATTCACAAAGCATTCAATCTCCGTTAAGTCCTAACTGAGGTCCTCGGTTAAGGATAAATAAGAATCGCAACCTCAGTTAACGTATTTAACGGTGGTGAAACAGGCCTGTTTCACGTTAATTTTCAATTAAACTGAGGTTGCGTTTCTTATTGCGCGTATTTTCTGGGGAACATCGCGTTATCGTTTTGCCCAAATGTCTGTAACGTTCGAATTTTTTGACGAAAATGGTCTCAAACGATTTGGTTCGACTCCCCGATGAAGAATTCGAGGTCAAATTTTATTCTGTCCGGCCGGCCGTTGCCACGATGAAAACGGAAAGAGCTAGTGACTTGGAATTTTCAGGGTAGGTGGCGCATCCCAATACGACAAAAGTTCGTTAATGGGCGTAATCGGCACAATGGTTTCCGAGTAATAATTTTGATTTCAACCAATATGAATCCGATCGAATTGAAACTTGGTGAATATTTGTAGAATATAAACCAAAGCACGTTTGTGAAATTTTGTGAGAATCGTATCGCTAGAAAGTTAATAAGAAATTATTAAAAAATATTTTTGTTGTCAAGATAACCTGAGAACGGAAAGAGATAGCGGATTGAAGTTTTCAGGTTAGGTTGTGCATCTGAATGCGACATTTGAGTTTGTTTATAAGTATAATCGGACAAATGGTTTTAGAGTTATAGCCATCTGAAATTTGGTTGTTTTTTGTTCCTCATCAACTCGAAAAATACGAAACCGATTGAATTTAAACATGGTTGTTAGTTGTAGAATACCAACGCGAACATTTTTGCTAAATTTCGTGAGGATAGTATTTGTAGAAAATTTTTAGGAAATCATTGAAAATTGGAAAAAAATTCTATATATCAGTAACTATTCGTCTGAAATTGCAGAAATTTTGTAAGAGCCTTAACAACCTAACTCTACTCCCAAGTTTCAAGTTTTAACACGATCGGTGAAATGTTGTTGGAGATTCGAGCAGCCTTGTGTGAGTTCAGTAGATGGGTGACCGTTGTCTAACTTTCAAACGAAACGAGATAGGGACTTGCAATTTTCAGGGTAGGTTGCGTATCCAAATGGGAGAGTCAAGTTCGCATTTGGGCATAATCGGTCTAACGGTTTCCGAGTTATAAACACCTGAAATATTATTTCCTCGATAACTCAGAAATTAAAGATTCGATCGAATTGAAGCTTGGTAACTAGTAGGAGAAAATCGACATAAAGACTTGTTTAAAATTTTGTAAGAACCGTATCCCTAGAAAATCTGAAAAAAATTACGAAAAAAAAAATATTGTTAGGACCGTACCCCTACAAAATTTCAAAAAAATTACGAAAAAAATTGGTTCAAGCACTGACGTGAAGTCAGGAGCTTTTGCGCGTATGTTCTATTATCCATTCTCCTGTATTGGATACCCTTAATCGAATTTACCATGGTAAATTATGTTGTCCATTCGAATTAAGAGTGTCCAATACAGGAGAATGGATAACATAATTTACCATGGTGAAATCGATTAAGGGTATCCAATACAGGAGAATGGACAATAGAACATACGCGCAAAGCTCCTGACTTCACGTCAGTGCTTGAACCAATTATTTTTATCCTTAACTGAGGACCTCAGTTAGGACTTGACGGAGATTGAATGCTTTGTGAATACGGCGGAATATCCCAAATAATATCCGAAAATCCCTGTCACTTCCTTCTTTTCACAATGATCGTCGTTATTGTAATAATCTTCGTAGGAGAATTTTTATTATGACATTGTTTCCCTTCTATCTGTTCTCCGCCCATCTTTTCATTCATACTATAATAACATGTCATAAAATGAAGGAAGGCAGTAAAACTTTTCAGTACCCTACCCTATAATATCTATTCAACTGATAGGAACATATTAGTACCAAATTTATCGCTAAATAGCTCTTCGAAATAATTGAAGCAATCACTATATATTATTCTGTGTATCAAAATTGTCATTCAAAATCACAATCCACCTCGAAGTCGGTAGGATGGAAGAATCGAAGTGGTTTCTTTTCTTTTGGTTGATTGCGTTTCAGTTAAATTTTGTCATAAATGAAGAAGGTAAATATAATTCCTTTAATCAGCTTTCACCTGTTCATTAAAAGTGAGCAGAATAATTCAATCCGTTATTGAATGGTTTCTTTCTGGATTTTCTCTCCCAAACTCTGAAAAATATCTATAAAATAGAAAATTTATTATTTTGGGTTTTGCTTCTGCGTAAAAAATCACAGATTGACGATATATTTGCATTGGACGATATATTTGTATTTGACTATATATTTGTAATTTGGCAACATGGTAGAGGAGAGTTAGGCTAATTTTTCGATTTCATAAATTCAAAGGGACCTAAAATAAAATTCATTATGGAAATAGAGAAAAATAAACAGCTTTCTTTTCTAGATGTTTCGATAATTAAGTATCCGAACCATTTTGAAACGAGTGTCTTCAGGAAGCAGGCACATACAAATAGATATTTAGATTTCTATTCGAACCATCAACTTAGTGTTAAAATAGGAGTTATTAAAACACTTTACGATAGAGCAAACCAAATTTGTTCTACTCTTGAAATTCGAAATAATGAAATTGATCCCATAAAAAAAATTCTTGAAGATAATGGATATCCGAGGCAATTCATAAATACATCAATCATGAATTTAGATAGAAGAGCTTCTAATAAAATAACAAATAATCAAGTACAACAGAATAATCAAAAAGAATAGCAACCCAATCTGTTGAATGTGATCCCTTATGTTCGTGGCCTTTCTGAAAAAATCAGAAGAATCGGTTCTAAATTCAATATAAGAACCGTCTTCACTATCTTTATTAACAAAGACAAAACCCATTCATAAGGAACAAAAATAAATAAACTCTGTATATAATATTCCTTTCAATGTGACAATTCTCGAATTTCAGAATAGCTATTGACCAAAAATTATTCTGGAGGTTTTCTTTAAGTGTCTGACGAAGAAGTCTGATATAAACTCCGAAACGTTACGATATAATTGTTTCATCGTTGATGTTGTTTCGTTATTGTTTGTTAGGAATCATTGTTCGATTGATTGCATCTGACAAATCTGTGTTTTTCACGCAGAAACAAATCACAAAATAATTAATTTTTCATTTTATAGATATTTTTCAGAGTTTGGGAGAGAAAACCCAGACAGAAAACATTCAATAATGAATATAACTCTGACAGTATCCTTTAATAATGATTACTTAATTCGATTCGTATTTATCTGCCATTTTAATATCTAGACTGCTCGTATACTAAAACGTTTGTTTTCGAAATGTCTACGACATACAGGGTGAGTCTGTATGAACCCGTCAGATTTTAGGTGAAGGTAGTACTTGGTCTGGCTCTTTCGAAACCACATTTGATTTATGGCTGCGAGCATCTATTAGGGCTATACAGGCTGATTTTTATGAAATGGTCAATTATATTTTTGGCGCTCTTGTTCCTCGGACCAGAGTGCTTATCAATTTGCCCAAAAGTCTGTAATTTTCGAATTTTTGGCTGAAAATGGTCTCAAACGATTTGGTTCGACTCACTGATCAAGAATCCGAGGTTTGGGAGATAAATATCTCGGCTAAGTTCGTTATTGGGCAAAATCGGACAGATGGTTTCGGAGTAACAAAAAACAAATATTTTTTTATATGACAAATTCCAAATTAAAGAGTCAGATCTCCGGCTCGCTCTATCTACTTAGCTCATCATTCAATTCAATTTAGCCAACGTGAACAAGCGTGGCAAAGAGTACTGACATCAGGTCAGAGGGTAATGGACGCCATTCACTGTCGTGTCAAATATTAACAGTGCTGTACCTAAGCTGACGTAAGGATACAGTAACAAAGTCGAAAAAGAGCACAACAGAATCTCCTTAGTCGCACAAACTCCTAGGAGCTTCTGAGGGATATCCTTGGGGAAGACCTAGGAGGGTCAGAATAATCATAATCATGTCTATGTTAAACGCACCAATACAGATTGACGATTGAAGAAATAAAACTGCTAATAGAGCATTGACGTGGGGTCAATCTGCTTTTGGCTTGCTATAGACATGATAGACATGAAATAGAATTTGTGGGGATAGAATGAATGGTATGATTAAACTGACATGATTGAAATTTGTAGCCTAAACATTTTAATTTGACTTTAATTTTTTCAGAAGGTGTGGACGAAATATATGATGTAGACTTAGCACACAGAGGAAGAACTCACATATCAACCAGACAAAATATTGCACATACATTGAAAAAATGTCACCTGGCACCGGGAAAAAATGTAGAACTGGATTTCACTCTTCCAGAAGATGTTCGAGCAGATTATGGAGATATTATATTCGGAAACGTTTCAGAACTCGTACCTGGTTTTCTCAAAGCCTCAGATACAACATACAAGCTTGTGGCTTTGGAAAACAGCGATAAATTCTTGAGCGACCTTTCAGTAGGGATCTATTGTGGATTCATGGAAAATGTTGACATGATACCACCCACTTTAAATCTATTGGGACCTTTTATGGTGGACATCCCGTCATCTAAAACTGATATCAATTCACATTTGATGGGGATATTGCACAGAATCTTTTCACGAAATCGTGTAAGTATATGCGGAGAGAAACCTGATGGCTTTACTATCCAACTAAGAACCCCACAAGGCTCAAGAATGGACTATGAGCATATATTGTTCGAAACTCTGAAGAGACAATTAGAAGCATTATCTCCTTGTAAACTAAGATTTGCTATAAATCGGAAGATTCTTCAACGCGTGGATAAAACTCTCATAAAGATAGAATATCTCATAAATGTTTTCAGATCTACGTCGCAAGATTTTAGGAATTTAATTATTGATTTGACTCAGGTGGGAGTTAACTACTCGAAGGCATTACACAGACTCTCTTCTCAATATATATGGACTAAATCGAAAGACAGCTGCCGACTAATGAATATTATAGTTAAACTATCACAAGGCATATCTCGTCAATTCATCGAGAATCTTGTACAGATAACTAAAAATACTATTTTCGGCGCAAAACCTCGTCCAGAATTCAGAACACTACGCCCATCTGCGAATAACAATAATCTAAACTTTCAAATAGGCTGTGGAGGACACCAAGAGCCCAACGTCCTGAATGGTATGTCCATCATAGATCTTAGTTTGCCTGGAGTCACCCTAGTATCTATCATTCAATCGACAATAACTAACTCTATGCCCAGAATACAAGCGGAGCTGGACACGAAAGGTTCTGCCACGATATCTTTCATCATAAAAGCACCACCAAATCAGAGACAGTCATATGTGGCAAAGGCTGAAAATGAACTTAAAATGATCTTACAAAAGTACTTTGGAGACTGTGATATCAATGTAGAATATCAATCTACTACAAACCGAGTAGGTATTTTAACAGATATGAGATTTGATGTTTCTTTGAGACGTTTGGCAATCAGGCCAGGGTCAGGTGGAAGCATATCCATAGACAATTCAATTTTTCTTTCCGTAGACCTCACGAAAATTGGCACCAATAACATATTCGAAATCCGTGCCAAACTGATCGAATTATTAGCAAGGATAAGAACGAATACTGAAATATCATTCACTTTGAGCATAAATATACCAAAAAAATCAGACTTAGAGTATCTCCAGACCCTCCAGGATAATCTCATGGCCCAGCTTTCAGCATATTTTCCTCATTATACAATACAAATGACATCCAAAGCCTCTCCAACCACAGTGAATTTTGAGGTAAGATTAGCACCATCCGTTTCCCAGACTACTGAAGGGACACTTATCATTAATTTACTGAACCCAGCAGTTGATTTGATTAATGAACTGAATGATCTGATATTGAAACTTCTTCCACGATCTCTTGAGGTCTTAGATAGACGTATCCCTTTCTCTTTTTCTGTTATGTTAATTCCACCTCAGCTTTCCACTCTCCAATTTGTGAATTGGGCGACGGACAAAATAACGGAAATTATAAATCGTCATTTTCCTAACTATAACCCATTGATTAACGTTCATAGCAAAGTGAACCTACAAGGTAATGTAGTGAATACTATATTCGAAGTGCAAATTCATCCTAAACGCAAAAATGAACCAGCCCCAATAATTCAGGATTGGAAGACTAATAGCGTGGATCTTGCGAAACCAGTAGAATCTTTAGAATTCGAAATCAAATCATTGCTGCAAAATTTGTTACCTGGTTGTACGAATGAGTTAAACAGAGGCTTATCAGTAGGTCTCCGTTTCGAAATTAAACCAGTTCCAAACAGCAAGAGAGAGCACCTAAAAATAATATCGACAATGATTATTCCTATCGTCATTAACACTTTTCCTAACCATCGAGTAGATACGAGACAAAGTGATGTTCAAGATGACGAAGGCATTATTAAAAAAGGAGCAATTGAAATTATCCTTCAACCGAAAAAGCGTAATGATGAACTGAAAAATGTCCTTCATCCCTTGTTCATATTGAACCTCTTCCATTCGAAGACTTCATTAGATTCTGAAGTTTTGAAAATTATTCCACAAATGTTTAAGAAAATTGGGGACATTTCAAATAAGGAGAAATCTCACACATTCGAATTCGTTATAACACCGCCACTTCATTCACGAGAGAATTATGCGCATGGCATATCTCATGTAATTGTTGATTATATTTTCAAATATTTTCCGGATTATTCCATGGAATTCTTTTCCAATGGATTGGGGGACATCAAAGAGAATATCATATCAATAAAACTCAAAGTAACTCTTGTGCCAGGCAAATCACCTCTAGAACGAGGTATTCTCGCTGCTGAACTTCCAAATACCTTCAACATTCAAGTTCCATCCAACACAAAACACTTTATTTTCACAGTTGGTGAATGGATGCAATCCAATATACTCCGCTTATTAGTGAATCTGGAGAAAGAACCAGTTGTCTTGAAGATAAGTGTTGTACCTTACAAAAATATTAGGAAAGCGGATGAAGTGCCCATGCTAGAAGAACTCAAGGAATTAATATTAAATTTATTTCCCCATTGTAACATACGTTTCGGCATATCTGCTATCGAAGATTGGAAGGTATTCGTTACGCATATGATTTTTGAAGTGTCTATTGAGCGGAATCCAGACATTAGATCACTGCAATTTGAAATAATTCCATGGGAAACAACTACTACTATTCCGCCACTACTATCTACAACTGGAATAATTGGATGGGAAACAACTGTAAAACCACCTACAATGAATACTATTCCGCCACTACCATCTACAACTGAAATAATTCCATGGGAAACAACTGCAAAACCACCTACAATGAATACTATTCCGCCACTACCATCTACAACTGAAATAATTCCATGGGAAACAACTGCAAAACCACCTACACTCAATACTATTCCGTCAACTAATTTCGTTATGAAACTCGAGGACGACCTAGAGGTATTAGTTCTTCCAAAATTGAGTGAACACATGATAGACATAATCAGTATATTGAAAAGTGGGAACCCTTGCGCTGTCCCATATATCATCAAGTTTCCTAATGGTACTAATCGAAAACATATACAAGATATGGAACAGATACTGATAAATATCTTCGAGAATCATTTCCCTAATTATTTAGTTCATTCAATTCTTGATGTTGAAGAAAGTTATGGAAATGACATTAAATCCGTAGCAATCGAAATGTCCATCAGGCCACCTAAGCAGGAAGTGATCTCCATTGATCTAACTTATCCGGGTGTTAATATTCTGGAAACATTTAGACCTCCATTTTCCACCATCGAATCGAGCATAAAACAAAATTTGATGGACGATAATAAAGTAGGCATAATGCTAAATATCAAGAAACCAAAACAACAACCGCCGAAATTTGTGCTGGATATTATTCGAACACTGAATGTGTTATTGGAGGAAATGTTTTCAGGTCTTGAATTCCACATTGATGTTGACACCAACGATGCGAATTATATAAGATTCATGATTACCTTGAAGTCAAATGTATCTCAAAATGCATCAGGGAATGATGCAACAGATTTAATCATTACGGTCTCAGAATCAGGAAAATCTCCAACGCAACGATTAGATGACACACTGAATTCGATATATTCGACTCTGAAGCCTTTTGTAGATGAGGGACGCAAAGTAGTATTAATCCTTAACATGAATCTAAATTCAGGTTTGAATGAGATGTACATAGAAAAAATAACAGATCATTTAAGATCGGTTCTCGAGCAAATGATCCCGAACGCTGCTATCAGTATTACACCTTATGTTAGTAGAGGACCAAACAATACATCTTACATCAAGCTTCATATAACACTTGAATTATATACTGTAAGTGGAACAACACAGGTTGAAAGCTTGACACTTGATCTCTCTCATCCACAACTCACAATAAATTCGGAGATCAAACAAATGTTACCAAATATGATTGCTGTGATTCAGAGATACTCGACGCAACAAAGATCAGTAATCTTGAACCTACATATTCTTCCTCCTAGCAGATCAACTGACTTCTTCCTGCAAACAGTAATTAGCATCTTGGTACCACTTCTAGCATCACCCTTCTGTAACTATGGAATAAATTGGAAGGCAAGCACAAGTACCGATCTCGAAGGTTTTCTTAAAGATATAGTTCTAAGCTTTATTCTTGAACCATCTGGTAATTCATCTGAAACAATGCAATGCCAAAGGAATATAGATATAGATTTGAGGAGACTAGGTGCTAGTTTGGATAAGGAAATAGATCAAACCTTACAGAGACAATATGCCGAACTTCAAAGTATTTTATCAGAGGGTAAAACGCAGACTTTGAATTTCAAATTTCTACCACCTCCTAGACAGAATAAAGATTATATGAATTATTTATCACAGTCTTCAATAGCAATAGTCCAGAACTATTTCCCCTACAATAATGTTGGAATACGGATAAAAGCGGACCAAACTCCTGAAGGATATCTGTCGACCATCCTATTGATCATAACTATTTTACCAGAAACTAATCCTCTTCCAAAATCAGATATCAACATCCGTATAGATAATTCACTAGGAGGAAGCCTCAGTTTGTATGTGAAAACTTCGATACATCCATATATGTCACAAATTCAGGCATTGATGGCTCAGAATTTACCTGTAGCGATAAGTTTCGTCATCAGCCCTCGCAGAGGAGCAGCGGATAGCTATCTCCAAGAAATTTCTTCTGAACTGTTAGATATAATGCAGGACTTATTCCCACATAAAATGATCCAAGTTCAAAGTAAGGTCGCTAAGAATTCTAAGAAAGAACTTTTCAGAATAATGATGGTCGTCACCATAACACCCAACAATTAAACGAAATTTCAAAAAGTATAAGCATTACATGGATAATTTGTTAGTCTGAATAAATGATTATATCTTTATCAAAGTGTTTCATTTTTTCAAGTGATGGAAATTAGAATAGTTATTTTCCTAACAAGTGCAACAACTTATAGCGTTCGAGCGCAATCGTGCTGACGCCGGCCGGTCAGACAGAATCATTTCTGACCTCGGATTCTTGATCAGTGAGTCGAAACTAACCGTTTAAGACCATTCTCGGCCAAATATTCGAAAATTACAGACATTTGGACGAATTGATAGGCACTCTGTTTTTAGAACGCGCGCAAAAAAAAAGAAAATGTTTCTTAACAATGATGAATATTTTTCTTCAAAAACTTTATATCTCAGAAACTGTCAGATTCCGTTGAACTTCTGCACAAATCTTCAGGACGGATTTTCCCAATATTTTCAAAAATACAGATCCAATCGAATTGAAAAAAATTGGTTCAAGCCCTGTGGAAAGGAGCTTTCTGGCGCTCTTGTTCAAACAGACAAATTATATCTCAGAAAGTATTGGTTTCTCAGAGTTGGGAGTTATAACAATGGATTCTTATGATATAACTGCATCATGAAGGAAATTCAATTCAAATAATAGTTCATTTATCAAGATTAAATGAGCAATATGAGAATGAGAACTGCACCATGGAAGAAATCAAATTAAAATAGCTGAAATGAATTTGACTCTCTCTTATAGAACAGGATGACATATACGAGTATGAACACAGATCATATAATAAATTATAGATAGAATAATTATAGCATTCTGTGAAAACATAGAAGTACGATTCATTATTGAAATTTCGAAAAATCATATCTCCGAAAGTATTAGCTTGTTGGAGTTGAAAATGATATCAATGGATTTTTAGGGTGAAACTGCATCTTGAAAAAAAATTTATATTGAAATTTGTAGGTTAAAAAAAAATGTTTTTTTCGTTACTCCGAAACCATTTTGCTTATTTTGCCCAATAGCAAACTTAACCGAGATATTTATCTCACTAACCTACTCTGAAAATTTCAACTGCCTAGCTCATTCCGATCGAGAGTTATTGTAGAAACAAAATTTGAAAATTTTCAAAATTTATTTTTACACTTTACTGTAACCTGATCAATACAAAACTCTACATGCGTCTAAAGGTCACGATTCTACAATTTGACGCTAAATTTCAGATAGATCGAGTGATTGGTTTCGGAAATATTCATAAAAAACGTTTTTTGTAAAAATGGCCATAACTCCGAAACCGCTTGATGGATTTCGCCCGTTAACGAACTCGTCCGAGATATTTAAGCTCCAAACCTACCCTACAAATTTCAATCCTCTAACTTCTTTTGTTCGAGAGTTATCGTGTTAACGGACGGCCGGACAGAATCGATTTCTACCACGGATTCTTGATCAGTGAGTTGAACAAAATCGTTTGATACCATTTTCAGCCAAAAATTCGAAAATTACAGACATTAGGGAAAATTGATAAGCACTATGTTCCGAGGAACAAGAGCGCCAATAATCTAATACACTGTTTAAAGAACCTACGCGCAAAAAGACGGTTGAAGGTTCATGGAGTATTTCGTGAGGGTGTCTGATGCGTGAATGGACAAAAGAACATGCGCGCAAAAGCTCATGACTTCGCATAAGTGCTTTCTAAGAATATTATTTATTAAGTTCGTGTTTGTAAACAGACCATAAAAATCCTCCCTATTCATGATCGATTTAGCTTTCATTTACCTGTCATACCAGCAATGCCCTCTATTTTCATCAATCAATGGTCAATGAATGGAGACCAAGGGGTTCAAAATACGATCAGGACGATCTTCAGAAGCCACCACCTTACTTGCGCAATCCAAACGTTCTGCTGCTCTTGCGTGAAGTAATAAGCTTTCATATCGATTTCAGCTGGGTGCTGTCTTCGCCATATTGGCGCCTGAAAAACGCACGCTAGCGCTTTTCGTGTGAAAATCGGCTGAAAATCGGCAGTCAAAAATCCCGTTTGAAGTGGAAAAATGCACTGGCTACTCTCAGTCTAACGCTGCAACATCACTTGTGCTAATTCTACGGACAGCAGTAAGTAAAAACAATTATATAACAGCAATGATAGTCTGTGTCCTTCTCCAGCAACGGAAATGCTATTTGTTTATGTTTGCTTACTGCTAAGAGGAAAATCCCCCATTCTCACAAATTCTTATGCTTCGGCTTTCAATGCCTAATTTATAATTGGCACGTTACAGTAATAGTCAGGATAGAATACTTGATAACCTGCTTCAACTCCCCAAGAATAGACATACAAACATTTTTCTTTGGGTAGTGAAGGATCTTTTTATATTCCTACTGTCTAAAATTTTGAAATCCCAATTCTTTGAAGATTCATTTTCTTAAACTCCTAGTTTACCACGAATTCAAATTTGAGTTCGTAAAACTCCAAGTCCAAGGAATAATAGAAATTAATATTAGCATGTAAACCTCCCCTTCAGAATCATGGATACGTTCGAGAAGTGAAATTATCTTGAACTTCGATCAATTTTCACTAATGGAATGGAGAATATAGAAACCTGAAAGCTTCTGCTTTTCATTGAGTTGACATCCCAAAGGAATTGTTCCAAATCGAACATTTCAATTATTGATTTTTTAAAACCAAAAACTCGAATAATAAGCTGTATCAGTAGAAATAATCTAGCACATTTTCCCATAAAAACTTCACAATACAATTCTCCCTCAAATACTCGAAATGTTATTTGACTACCGCCCTGTAAAATTTGAAATAATATCCTGAGATTCAAAACTCTACTCGTATAATTTGTGAACATTTATACTATGCAACTAGTAAAATAAAATTCTTTTAATTAATGAATAGTAAGAAGTATATAATCACTTAATTCAAGGTAGCAAGATTAATTTAAAATCAGTGAATGTTATGGGAAAACCTAGGTTAGGTATACTTTTGGATGGAAATCCGGGACTTAATAGCGCCCCCTATATAGCAAAATATAAATTACACTACTGAAAAGACTATGCGTCAAATTATTGACATAGTCAAAATGGAATGTTAATCACTAATCACCATAACAAATATTGCCATATTCATTGACATTATAGTAATTATGATCAAATTGTTCTGAGAAACATAGCGTGTAGTGAGTAGTGCTCTCGAAATTAACCATGTGTGTATTGTCAATGCAACTCAGAGCTCCTTGAGAATAGAATCCTCCATTGATAATAAATTGGAGGGTGAAAGGTTTGAGGATATTTTTGCCGAATTTTTGAATTTATCCACAGGAATAGAGGCCTATTTTGTGTTTGGCAGACTATTCTATTCCACTTGTATGATATTTACTTGGGAAGTTTCCATAGCGATAAAACGTTTCGCCTCGATAAAACAAGTACTTACCCTGGAAAAACATGACGGTTCTGTCGCGACACAATTTTTGACATTTCACTAATTCAAGATAGAATAGATATACCACCGTATTCACAAAGCATTCAATCTCCGTTAAGTCCTAACTAAGGTCCTCAGTTGAGGATAAATTGATCACAACCTCAGTTAACGTATTTAACATGCCTGTTTCACGTTAATTTTCACGTTAACTGAGGTTACGATCCAGATTTATCCTTAACTGAGGATCTCAGTTAGGACTTAACGGAGATTGAAAGCTTTGTGAATACGGCGGATTGAATATTTCTCAAACTAACATTTATCTTAGTTGCAGCGTCGGTTATTGTATCTTCTTGCTAGTATTGTATTTATGAAAGCTTGTCGTTTTTTTCATTTATATTCTCGTGCAATAGTCATGTCTGATATATCTCGAGATCAAATTTTCCCAGGTGTCTCTCTTGTTATTTTCAAGATTGTTGCTTTTCAGCAATTTCGCTCATGACAATTAAACAAGATCAATGTAATGCCTACTGGTAGTGGTAGTGGAGGTGATAATTATTATATTATAATACCTACCACTAGACATTTTGTCGGCGAAATGTCTTGATTGTGATATGAGAGTTTGTTGCATGACTGAAAAGCAGTTTTTGTAGTGGATATTATCATCATATTTAAATATAATTTCATTATTAACTTAATATCAATGATCGATCATTGGGTTACTTTGGTTACAGTTTTGAGAATTTCGAACACGCTTCTACCTAAAATATCACGGGACATAGGTCCATGTTTCGACTTTTTCTGAAAATAAATTCAAATAAATTTTCATTCATTTCAATTTTATTTCCGTTCTGTAGATGGTACGTAATCATACAAACTTCCGACATTAATCTCAATCATTATATTTTTAATATTAGCAAATATATCTCAAATTCCTTAAATATTTCTATAATTATTTTCGGATTAAAACTGTGAAATATTGGTTTGAGCACTGACGTGAAGTCAGGAGCTTTTCCGAGCATGTTTTGTTGCCTACTCACGTCTATTTGACACTCTTAATCGAATTTACCATCGATATAGACCGTTTCCTCATCTTTTATATGATATGAATACATTTCGTATATTTTAATGAGACTTGAGTAATGAGAGAATCGTCTAAGATCACAGAATTTGTAATTCTGACATATGAATTCTATCGGAATTAAAATTCTTCACGTATCCAATAACATACGAAACATCTCAAGCCTCAAGTAATTTCAGGTTACAATATTCACGAAATTCCGTTAAAATTAGCGCGTCGGTATTCGGTATACGGAATCTTAATTGGATCGGATTTGTATGTTTTGAGTTATAGAGAAAATAACTACAAAATTTCAGATGTGTATAACTCCAAAATCATTTGGCCAATTATGCCTATTAACGAACTCAAATTTTGCATTTGGATGTGCAACCTACCCTGAAATATTGAAACTTGCTCTCTCTTTCCGTTCTCAAGTTATCGTGAGATACCTAGAAATTTTTCATGATTTTTTTTAATTTACTAGTGATACGATCCTTACAAAATTTCACATACGTCTTTATATATATATATATATATATATATATATATTTATATATGAGATGAAAGGACTATCAGAGACCAATAGTTCAGAGTTATCCACAGAGTGAGATTTCATCAAAATTGAATAGCTACATACCGCGGTTTCATTCTTATCTGAAATCATCAGTGGAGCATAATTCAACGCTGATTAAATTGCACTTCGAAGATACCGGCTTTATTCAATCCCGGCAATCACTTATGAGTAGAGAGTAAACACAAGTGACACCTGGCATTCAATAGACCAAGCTCCTCGCTGCAGCTACTCAGAACTATAGATCCCTACGTACTTTCTTTTTCCCAAAGCTTTATTCTCTCTTACTTATATTTATATATATAGGTACGTATTCCACAACTAGTTACCAAGTTTCAATTCGAACAGCAACCTCGCTATCTCATTCCGTCTGAAAGTTATCGTGGCAATGGTCACCCATCCAGCTACTGAACTTACCCAAGGCTGCTCATATCTCCAAAAATTATAAATCCGATCGTGTTCAAACTTGGATATTGGCGCTAAATCTGAGCGATTTTGGAAAGAAAGTTTCTGAGACATATAATTTTTTCAATGATTTTTTTAAAATTTTCTTGTGATATGATCCTAACGAAATTCGGCAAAAATTTTCGCGGAGGTATTATACAACTAACTACCATGTTTGAATTAGATCGGATCAGCACTTTTTTAGTGATTGAGGAAATCACAACAAAATTTCAGATATGTATAACTCTGAAACCGTTTGACTTATTATGCCTATTAACGAACTCGAATGTTGCGTTCGGATGCTTCTCTAAACATTGCAAGTCGCTATCTTGTCGTTTTCTCAAGTTATTGGGAAATGACTCCGATTTTTGGCGCTCTAGTTCCTCGGAACTGAGTGCTTATCAATTTGCCCAAATGTCTGTAATTTTCGAATTTTTCGATGAAAATGGTCTTAAACGATTTGGTTCGGCTCACTGATCAAGAATCCGTGGTCGAAATTCATTCTGTCCGGCCGGCCGGTCCGGCCGTCCGGCCGTAGGCACGATAACTCTCGAACGGAATGAGCTAGAGAGTTGAAATTTTCAGAGTAGGTTTGGGGGATAAATATCTCGGCTAAGTTCGTTACTGGGCAAAATCGGACAGACTGTTTCGGAGTAACAAAAAAAAATTTTTTTTTTATGAAACAAATTCCAAATTAATTTTTTTTTAATAAGCATTTTTATCATAACAATCCATTCATATCATTTTTAACTCTAACAAGCTAATACTTTCGGAGATATGATTTTTCAAAATTTCAATGTAAATCGTATTTCATAGATTGATATAATTATTCTATGTATGAATTGTCATAATGTCAACTTATGATATGACATGACATTATCTAATCAATCGAAGAATTATGAGAATAAATT
This sequence comes from Halyzia sedecimguttata, assembly GCA_937662695.2. Lineage (NCBI taxonomy): Eukaryota > Metazoa > Arthropoda > Insecta > Coleoptera > Coccinellidae > Halyzia > Halyzia sedecimguttata. Next base: position 89,357,880 of record OW569415.2, on the reverse strand, counting down.
GTATTCCGAAATGTGAGCGAAGTGAGAAAAATCTCAGTTGTTTGCTCCGAAATTAGTTTTTCTCAGAAAAGTCTTAAATTTCGAAACGGAACATGAAGTAAGAGATCTGAGAGTAGTGAGACTGCTTTTCATCCATAGACGAATGCTCAGTTCTCTCAATTTATGACGGGACTGACAGAAGGGAATATTGTAACTTCAAAAATATTGGGGTTGAAATACTCGTATTTTAGCGATGCAACGGGGACCTCACCCGAAAATGTTTGAAAATATTACGTAAATATTGAAAGCATAATTCTGTAGTTCGAGAGAGGAGAAAATTTGGTGAGCGTAGATCAGGAAATTTTTGATCGATTACAAGGTAATTTTTTATTATTACTTATCTTCTTTCATACATGTTTTATGGAATACCTACTATTTGTAGGTACTTTAAACCTGTTTTGGGCAATTGTCATACGAAACTTGTTTTTTTGGCGCTCTAGTTCCTCGGAACAGAGTGCTTATCAATTTGCCCAAGTGTCTGTAATTTTGGAATTTTTGGCTGAAAATGGTCTCAAACGATTTGGTTCGACTCGCTGATCAAGAATCCGAGTGCGAAATCGATTCTGTCCGGCCGGCCGACCGGCCGTAGGCACGATAACTCTCGAACGAAAGGAGTTAGCGGATTGAAAATTGCAAGGTGGTTTTGGAGCGTAAATATCTCGGACAAGTTCGTTAATGGGCGAAATCTATCAAGGGGTTTCGGAGTTATGGTCGATTTTAGTAAAAATATTTTTTATGAATATTTCCGAAACCGATCACTCGATCTATCTGAAATTTAGCATCAAATTGTAGAATCATGACCGTTATAAGCATGGGAAGTTTTGTATTGACCAGATTACCGCAAAGTGTAAAAAAAAAATTTGAAAATGTGGTGCAGTTCTCATTCTCATGATTGCTCATTTGATCTTGATAAATAAACTATTATTTGAATTGAATTTCCTTTATGATGCAGTTCTATCCTATGAATACATTGATATAATTCCCAACTCTGAGAAACCAATACCAGATATAATTTGTCTGTTTGAACTAGAGCGCCAGAAAGCTCCTGTCCACAGGGCTTGAACCCATTTTTTTAATATATCTTTTTAAATTTTCTCTTGATACGATCCTCACAAATGTCACATACGTCTTTATGTTGGTAACAAAATTTGTACTCGGAATCCGTTGGCCGATTTTGCCCATTAACGAACTTGTCCGTCGCATACCCTGAAAACTTCAAGTCGCCATCTCTTTCCGTTCTCGTGTTATCGGCCGGAGATGATAACGGTCGGCCGGACAGAATCAAATTTGACCTCAGTAAGTCGAACCTAATCGTTTAAGACCCTTTTCGGTAAAAATTCAAACATTACAGACATACAGGCAAAATGATAGAAAGCTGTTCCCCAGAACATGCGAGCAATAATAAAATTTTGACGATTAATTGAACTATAGAGCACTGGCAGCATTGCGGAATTATGAAACAAGTAGGAGAAATTTTTTCAAATTACATTCTATTATAAAACTCGGAATATTCCGATGACTGTGTCAAATCTGAAAAACCAACATAATACGCTGTAAATTTTTATCATACGTGTCAAGAATAAATTTGCCGAGTTTTCCAGCATTCTATTCTACATTCGAACATAATTGCAGTCGGTATTTCGTTGACATTTCGAATTCTCGTCTACAGGTTGTTCCTAAATTGAACGTACAAACGAAAAGGGGAGATTAAGTGAGTTTAAGAACGTTTCGTTTTCGAGATACAGAGTGTTGAAGTTTGAATTTTTTTCAAGTTTTTTACTCATAGTATCTACACTTCACAAGATATTCAACTGAAATTTGGCATAGATATTACATTTGAGAGTTCTCACCACGTGACATGGCAATTTCGATAGAAGATCTACAGGGTGATATTTTTTCTGGAACACTGCCACCTGTTCTTCTGCAGAACTTTTTTTTTGGTGAGCAACTGTTAATTTGAAAAAATGTAAAAAGAAGCTTTGTTCTTATACTAAACTTTTCGGTCTCTTGTAGTTTTGTCGTATCTACCAACGATTTCGAGAAAAAAAAATTTTAACGATTCTCTCGATATCCTCGTGAAAATCCAAATTATGATGGGAAGGCCACTTTGTAAGCTGTGGTGAACGAATTCAGTGTCAGTTTTTATGGAAATTTTCCTGATCTGTAGCAATGATTCATAAAGATTCGATAAACTCGTATAATCAACTTGTGAAGTGGGACTTTTTTTTCTTAAACTCACTTAAGGAATCTCCCCTTTTCGTTTGTACGTTCAATTTAGGAACACCCTGTATACAAATGCCCCACATTGAGTGAGAACTGACAATACAGGATATTTACTCGCTGATATACCACAGTAAAATGTGGTTAGGATTTAATTTTGATTTGTATCGCTTGCTACCACAACTTATAATTATTGTTTCTAGACACTTAATATTCCCAATACTTCGGATATTTCAATACGAAACCAGAAAGAGAGGAAGTGCCGTTTAAAATTTACTTAAAGGCGAGAAAAAGTGCAATTGTCGTAATGAATAATTACAAAGAAAAATCAATCGTCTGGTGAGTTTTATGATCATTTTATTCGAAATCCATACATAATCATAATCAATTTGATCATTTTCCGACCAGGCAAATTGCATTCAATCGATTTTTTGTCGTGTCATAGCCAAAAGATTGAGTCTAATTACAGATGTAGATATCTTCTTCCGATCAAAGATGAAAATTTTTGTGTTAATTATATGAAACGAAGTGGAAAAGCCCTGTGGACAGGCTTGGACGCTCCGTTTCAAACTTTGACAAATCATACCTCCGAAAGTATTGGTTTCTCAGAGGAATGATATCAACGGATTCTTATGATGAACTTCATCATAAAAGTAATTTTATTCAAACATCATAAAATAATTTAAATTCAATAAGAGTGCCTAAAATTATTAATTCAAAACCAACAGACCAATTCTACCCAATAACGAACTTATCTGAGATATTCATTCCTCAAATCTACTATGAACATATTATTATATCAATTAAAACTTAGGCAATATTCCAGTTTTGTTTTTACTGGAGATACACTGAACCTAATTTGATTAACTTGCCAAAGTATATATTTCCAACATCATCATCATATGGATTATCCAAGAGCTATCTACGATATCTGAGGTTATTTCATTGGTCATTTTGCATTCAATCAAACTTTGTTTGACATGTCTTTTATCTGTAGATGAGATGACAATGTTGAAATGTATGAACACAAATGAAATTCATAGATACGGACGTGAATTTTCGATACAGCATTCTGTGAAATCATAGAGTTACGAATTAATTTTGAAAAATCATATCTCCGAAAATATTGACTTGTTGTTGTTGAAAATTGTATCAATGGACTGTTATGAGGAAATTCCATGTTAAAAAAAATTTAAATCCAAATATGTATTGTGAAAAAAAAAAATTTCTCAATAACGAACTTACCTGAGATATTTATCTCTCAAACCTACTCTGAAAATGTCAACTGTCTAGCTCATTCCATTCGAGAGTTATCGTGTTTACGGCCGACCAAACAGAATAAATTCTGACCACGGATTCTTGATCAGTTAGTCGAACCAAATCGTTTAACCACTTTCATCCGAAAATTCGGAAATTACAGACAATTACAAACAATTTCAATTCTTTCGATCAAAGATGATGATTTTATAAGTAGTTGAACAAAAATTTCATATAATTGATCCAGGGGAAATTAACCTGCTACTAATATCAATGATTCCTGCTATGTGATGAGTGTTTGGATTAATTAGCAAAAATAGAAGCAAAGTGGAATAACGACTCTAGACCTGATTTCATTCGAAATCATTACCGATTTATGATAAATTAAGCTTTTTATAGTAAACTAGATAAATGTTGAAAATCTTAATTGTATCCACTTCATCCATCCAGTTGCTGAATCAGATTCCAGGAAAAAATAATATTTCCACAAAGATCCAGCAGTATAGATCCGATTTAGCTTAAATCTAGAACATATGGCTCTAAAATAAGGTTCTAAAGCTTCTTGCAAAGTTTTAGTGGTTTCTGAACTGGGATATGAGTCAAAAAATATAAAAAAAATTCTTTCAGTATCGTAATGAGTTCATTCCAGCACTAAAAACAGTGCTGGAATGAACTCTTTCCCGCATTGTTTCTAGTTATATTTTTCGTTTTGTGGTAGTCAGCACTGGTCAGCACTGACATTCGATTCTATCAAATTTCAACACACGTCAATTATTGTCAATATAAGATAATCTGTATAAGGTGAAATAATTGTTGAGAGGAAAGGTTTTATTTTCATCAAAAAATGAGGTAGGTACTAGAGATTTCCTTCTTGCTAATTTTGGATCATTCATGATATTAGGAAACTGTTGAATCGGATCTCCACTCCATGCTCTATGTACAATTCAAATTCCGTGATCTGTCAACTTTCGTAACAGTCACACCAACTGCCAAGATACAACACAAAAGTCACTAGGATGTATAATCCTATTTTTCATTAAATTTCAACAGTATTTTACAAAACTTGCATGAAATAGAGAAAATATCGTCTAATACTCGTTGCAGAATGCAATTCCAACACTCATGGGTACGAAAACTCGCTTCTTCGTCGCTTGTTTTCGAATTTCGCAATCGTGTTTGAATATCAGCCCATTTTGCAACTAGTTTCAGAATATACTATTACTCACCCTTATTGGACACTCTTAATTGAATTTAGCATCGATATACAGGGTGTCCCAAAAATACCACGCGAAAGTGACACTGGAGATAGATTGGCATTAGGTCTATCAGATAGCATCAACATGACCTCAGTAAAAGTCCACTGGTTTTCGAGATATCACCACTGTTGCGTCCCATGACTTCACATGTTGGGAAACGCTCATTTGTATTTCTAAACAAAGCAGCTCGCTTGTAAAACTTAAATGTTTTGGGTTAACTGGTTTATTTTTGCATGGGTGGTCTCACCCTTGAAATTAATATTTTCCACGGAAAGATAATTGCAAGTAAAATATCTTGTAATACTTCAACCCTTGTAGAAGTATTTATGACCTATTTCCTGTGAAATATTGATAAAATGCATACAACAACTAACACATTGCCAGAGCTGTGAGTCCTCTGTCTAGATTCTAACCCATACAAAAATCTAGAATTTTCCGATTAGATCGCCACGGCTTTGGCTATTCTCTAAATCGAGGGCGTAGATTCCGAATCTGTAATTAGTTTTTCCGTATCTCGATTAATTTTGGTAATATGGCGAAAAATCCGACTGATTAGTTCCATTTTCCGGAGGTAGAGCCAGAAATTGCGACTTTCTTCGTCATTGCTCCGAAACTAATCGAGCTACGGAAAATCTAATTACAGATTCGTGATCTGCGTACCCGATTTAGTGAATAACCAAAGCCGCGTCGACCTAATCGGAAAATTGTAGATTTTTGTATGTGTTGGATACAAGAGAATACTTTTTGGCGTTTGATGGATTCGCTCATTACCTAATATTTTCCGAACGGATAGCGATACAGAAAAAATAGATCCATAAATCTAAACGTCGTCCACCGACCAATCATCTGGGAAAATTTGGATATCGAGATGTGAAAATCATAGATTTCGGACGGGAAAGAAGAATTTTCCTTCGATTCCGAGTCAAAAATATTTCTAAGTGCCGACCCAAAAAATTGTCAATAGCTCGTGTCTAATTGAATCGAGGTCGCTGATCACGAATATGTAATTAGTTTTTCCCTAAGTGGCGTACTTTGGGAAAATTTTCACTTAAAGTGAAAAAATTGACGAAAATAGGTCAATTTTGGAACTTTCCACCGCCCAAAAAAGACGGAGTAGGGTGTTGCTGATTTTTTACGTCGTATTTGGATCCTTTATCTATCGAATCATCCGAACAATAAATGTCCAGGTCGTACGCTTCGGAAATTATGATTTTTTTTCCCGAGGGTCTATTTTTCGGAAAATTCTTTCCGCGATATTTCCTCGGAAAATTTTTGTAATAAATATCTGATGGTAGATTCGGAATCTACGGCCCCGAATCTATAAGAATAAGTACCCGTTCCATAGTTTTGCGTCAAAAAATTTCTCTCGAAAAATGGGATTTTTTTAAGGCTAATGTATTGAAAAATTGCCAAAATTCGACCGGTCTCCGATTTCGATGCAAATTACGTCATTTACTAATTCGGGACCGTAGATTACGAATATATGATCGGATTTTTCATTAGAGAAATTTCCGCGGAAATACCGCGAAATGAATTTTCCGAAAAACAGACCCTTGGGAAAAAAATCATAATTTCCGAATAGTACGGCCTGGACATTTTCTGTTTGGATTACTCAGTAGATAAAGGATCCATATATGAGGGCAAAAATCAACAACACCTTACTCCGATTTTTTTGGGCGGTGTGAACTTCCAAAATTGACCTATTTTTGTCCATTTTTTCACTCTAAGTGAAAATTTTTCCAAAGTACGCCACTTAGGGAAAAACTAATTGCATATTCGTGATCAGCGACCTCGATTTAACTAGACACGAGCTCCGTATCGATATAGCATGAAAAAAATTTTTTGGTTCGGCACTTAGAAATATTTTTGACCCGGAATCGAAGGAAAATTCTTCTTTCCCGTCCGAAATCTATGATTTTCACATCCCGATATCCAAATTTTCCCCGATGATTGGTCGGTGGACGACGTTTAGATTTATGTATCTATTTCCTCTGTATCTCTATCCGTTCGGAAAATATTAGGAAATGAGTAAATCCGTCAAACGCCAAAATGTTTTCTCTAGTATCTAACCCAGGGGTCACCAATTAGTTTCATTGGAGGTCCGTTCACAAAATCTGTATATCTGTCGCGGGTCGTTGATAGCATTATGATGGCATAAGAATTTGACTAGCAGTTAATCTAAATCCAATATCTATAATTAGTAAATAGAACGAAAAGTTATCTGAATTTTTTCAATCAAGAATACATGTTTTCTGGAAAAATGGTCCGCAAAAAAAAGGTTCGCGATCCGCATCCGGACCGCGGTCAGCCATTTGGTGACCCCTGGTCTAGACTATTCGAAGACCCCTAGTCTGTGAAAGTCGGACCGGTTTCCATGTTACAAAACAATGAATGTGGGAGCGAGATAGCCGATAAGGGTTTTGGTTTTTTTTAATAAGTAGCAATTCTGGTTCTGATTAAAAAAAATTGGTAGTATTGTATCATTTTGAAAAGGGCATGAAATGGACCAGTTTTTGCGATTATTTGTCAATTCAGTCTGATATAATTTTTTTTCACAGCAGTCAGTCAAACTTAAGTTAACGTTTTAACTTCGGCATAAAATAAAACAAGTTAGATATTTTTTGAAGGATTTTGTTCTAGTTGTCGGTGAAGTTATTACTTCATTGTTTAAAGCAACTATTCAGGATAGCCTAGGTAAAAAAAAACATGAGTTTGAGTAATTTCTAGCAATGCTAGGCGATAAAAGACCGAAAACTGGAGATTTTTAAAAAATACACAAAAGTGGTGATATCTCGAAAACCAGCGGACTTTTACTGAGGTCATGTTGATGCTATCTGATAGACCTAATGCCAATCTATCTCCAGTGTCACTTTCGCGTGGTATTTTTGGGACACCCTGTATACCGTTTTCTCAGCTTTCATCATATAGGAATACATTTCATAGCATTTTAATGACAGACTTCAATAACGAGAGAATCGTCTATGATCACAGATTTTTTTAATTCTGACATATGTATTCTATTGGAAATGGAATACGAAAAAAATTACGCCTCAAGTAACTCCAGGATACGATATTCATGAAATACCACGAAAATTAGGGAGCGGCATTCTCCAAGTAATCACCAAGTTTTGGATGAGATTTGTATATTTTGAGTTATAGAGAAAATGACAACAAAATTTCATATGAGTATAACTCCAAAACCGTTTGGCTGGTTATGGCAATCAACGGACTTGAATGTCGCATACAAGTCGCTATCTCTTTCTGTTCTCAAGTTTTTGTGAGATAAATACATAAGATTTTTTCATGATTTTCTTAAAATTTCCTAGTGGTACGGTCCTCACAAAATTTCACACACGTCTTTATACCGATATTCTACAACTATACTCCATTTACTTTTATAAAGTCTCTCGGTTGGCCATGAAATTTTGACACATTTCACCGTGTATATTTTGAAAATGTTAGAATATGCTCATTTTCCTGTCAGATAACTACGCAACGTTGTCCTCTCTACATAAAAGTCGTAGTTATTACGTATTTTTCACAATGTAAATTTTCTTGGAAAAAATAATTCATTTGAGAAAATATTATGTGAATTCAACTAATCCAAAGGACGACTGTTGAAGAACATTTTTCATCTGTTGTTACTATAGAAATATTTCACGTATATAAACTGGTTGGAAGATTCAGGTATGCTATTTTCTGGAAAGGAAATCAAGAATCAAGTGTTGAAATTTTAATGAAATATAATGGACACAGTATTTCGTTACTTTGTGGTAGTCCATTTGAAAAAGAATAAAAGTACCTGAATATCCCGACAGGAAAACTTCTAAACGAACAGACGTATCTATGGAATTCCTCACTTTTCGAAATTCTCAAGAAATAAGCCTGCGGAAGACATTTAAATACCTTGTTGTACAACTTGAAATACAACAGTTTCAAAATGTAGTAATCACTGTTAAACCTTAATGAAATATAATAATAGTATATGAAACTAAGTAATTTCATTCCAGAGTTCAACATGTCCTAAGACAGAATGAAGTTTTCCTATTGCATATCACAGTTCTGTTTAGCACTTCCTGATATGCACTTTGTCTCTGCTTCTTCAAAACTGCTTTCGGCAATTTCAATTTCAAAGCGAAGAGTTCTTTATTATTCGAAGATAATGATATGTGATAATATCTTGTCTAAGATGGGACATTATGTTGATTGTTGATAGTAGAAATTGGCAACATCTCAGAGAATTGTTTTGACATTGACGATATTTCAGGAGTGCAACCTACCTTTGTTTTTGTTACAAAAACGTGATAGAGCTAAATCATGGCCAACCGGGAGACTTTGTAAAAGTGAATGGAGTATAGTTCCCAAGCTGCAATTCGATTTTCCACTGCACGTGTACAGTTACCCCGTATAACAGAAATATTTAAACTAAACTTTTGTTTGACTCAACACCAGCCAATGTCCCATTTTTGGGACGTGTCATTTTTGGCAGATTTTATTCTATGCTAGGACATAAAACTGTAGTTAAGTGGATTTTTTATCTAGTGTAATGTACGCACTCCATTCATATATGGTCAGATGACTTTCAGAAACAATAATATAAGAAGATAATTTTTCAATAACTCATAATTATCAGGCGCCTTGAGGTTTTCATTCAAATAGTGATTTGAATTATATTTATGTCCCGAAAATTATAAATGTGGCATTTTTAGCATGAAATAGTGTCTTGTTCCGATACGAAAGAAGAACAAATTGTCTCGCTTCGTTAATAGTTGCCAATTTGCCGCTCATTCCTTTGTCCAATTTTGGTACATTGGCTGAAAGTGATTATCGCGAGTGATAACATATTTCTAATTGTGCTTGACATTGAACTCTCTTTCGAATATCAGGGACTTCGGGGAGGTTTGGATATTGAAGATATTGATTCGACAATAACTTTCCCAATCCCTGATGTTCTAACGAACAGAAATTTTCGAAGAGGATAACCTAGGTGAAAAAAATTAAAACAAGTACTGACGTGAAGTCTGAAGCTTTTGCGCGTATGTTCTATTGTCCATTTTCCTGTATTGGACACACTTGATGGAATTTACCATGGTGTTCTATTGTCTGTTCTCCTGTATTGCACACTCAATCGATTCGATTAAGGAAAACATCTCACGGACGTTCTGCAATTATCGGTTCATTTCAAATTCAAATGAAACGCTGATATCTTTCAAAAAGAAAAAGACCATGTGGTAAAATATTTCCATTTATAGGGGTCGACCAAATACTTCAATCACATACAGAATAAGAAGGAATGTCTACGAGAGAATTCAAGTTATGAGAAGGAAGCAGACATTAGGAATATTTTGAACATAAATTCAGTGCTTCGTATAGGTCGGAGGCCATCTTTTTTACTTTGGTGCAACCCGTGTGATTCTTTAATCAATCTTGCAACGGTACATGTATGTTCATGCAACATGCTCTTACTTCCACATTACATAAAAATTTCTAATAAGCCAGTTGAAATATTCCGAATATTCACACCCAATTTCTCTTATAGAGCTATGGCACCATCGATAGTTTCCCTCTTTAAGAGGGAAGCACCTGAAGAAAATGTAACCATTACCACAACCACAACTGAAGCTCCGAAGGTGAATCCAATCGAAGTGGTTCCAACAACAACCACAACCACCACTACCGTTACAATACCAACAACAACAATAACAACCACAACTCTGGAAACTACCAGTAAGTAGATTTGTTACATTTCAATTGTATTGCAAATTGCAACGAACATGTATGTGCTATTCAAAATCTATATGAGAGAATCGTATTGTATAACTAGCGGACAGATGTTGTCCTGATCGAACGTTGTAGCCTGCTATCAGCAAACGCTTCTTTCGATATTTGAATTTTCGATATAATAAATTCTATGTCACATTTCATATAACAATGCCATAACAATTCACATAAGAGTATGACATTTCAATATTTTCGTTACGACATCATCATTGTGCGATTCGCAATACAAAATCGAAAATATAAAAAAAGTGGGTAAGCCCTCTGGACAGGAGCTTTGGCCCCCTTTTTCACACTTTGACAAATCATATTTCCGAAAGTATTGGTTTCTCAGAGTTGGGAATGATATCAATGGATTCCTATAATAGAACTGCACCATAAAAGAAATTAAATTCAAATAATAGTTTATTTATTAAGATTAAATGAGCAATCTGCAGTGATTTAATCTCTTGAAATTGTTGCAACTTACACTCGGTGCATAGTTTTCACTACTCGAAATATGTAGAGCACGGCTGGAGACAATCATAGCAGATTGTCCATTTATTCCTGATATTTGAATAGGTATATTATGCTGACGAACAAATTATTTTAATAGTTCAAAATATATTATTAAAATACTATCCTCTTTTCGTAATTTGATAGTACTTACCACTAACACATTCATTCTGTATTATGAACCTTAACTCAAGAAATAATATTTGGTACACACATGTAGATCAATATTTCAGCATTTTTTCGCTAGCAACATTATGAAAATACTATATACAAGAACATGTCTAACTACTCAAGGAAGTAAAAGGTATTATCAATCTCGGTGGTCAAAGAACAGTAATTTCTTTTGAAGATTCCATTATATTGTTCTTTCCTAGTGCCTTCATGAACTACATCATTAAAATGATCCACTTCTAAATCTTCTGAAACATCATCCCCAATATTTGCACATAAATTGTTCAATATGCAACAAGTCAATATTAGTTTTGGTATCCAAACAATCTTGTATATATTCACAAATTCAAGTCGCGGAACCTTGTTTTACAACACAAAATATTTTCAAAGTACGAATAATATAAATACTCTAGGACACAAATAAATATGACGTCTCTTATAGGTAGATGAGATGACATGAATGAATAGCAAACACAGATATATCACAGACAGATTCCATTATGTGAAAACATAGAAAGAAGTACGATGTATTATTCAAATTTTGAAAAATAATCTCCGAAAGTATTAGCTTGTTAAAGTTTAAAATAACATCAATCGATTCCTATGATGAAACTGTATCTTAAAAGAAATTGAACAAATAGATCGAGTGATCGCTCCCGAAAATATTCATAAAAAATGTTTTCTCTAAAAGCAGAACTAGTAGGTCGAAATAAAAGAATTTAATGGGACCCCCGTTAGGATCGCAATTGCTTATGCCTATTCTTCAAATCCGAATGTAAATTAATCAAGATCTTCTAAACATATTTATAAATAGGCCTCAGATATCGCAGCTTTAATCTACGCATGCGTGGACCCCCTCAAGGGGATTCTATGGAGGAATAGCATCCTGCACCTCAAAACCCCAATTCTCTCAGATGAAAAATCCAGCAGTTAAATCACTTCTTGTCTGCCTATGCGCGAAACTAAAAATGCCCCGAAGGAATAACATGAATTTCAAAATTGGCCCCAGGGCCAGGGCCGAGTTACGGATGATCCAACTCGGAGACAACGCTATGTCCCCTTCTACTTCGCGCATGCGCAATCCACTCGTGGCTGAGGGTCCTCTCAAAATCACGCACCTCTCACAAAACTCTGATTCTGCAACACCAGTGGTTCAGGAGATATCGCATATTGAATCCACGCATGCGCGGACTTTGGAGTAATAGCTTCCTCCACTTCAAAACTTCCCACCTGCGCATGCGTATAACGAAAAATGCCCAGAAGAGGCAGCATAAACCTCAAAGACATGTGGGAAAATCCCTGTGGACAGGAGCTCTCACAAATCATATCAATTATTGGTTTCTCAGAGTTGGGAATGATGATGATCAATGGATTCTTATGACAGAACTGCCCCATAAATATAATTGCGGAGTTAGAGGAAAACATGTACCACACTGAATATGCTAGTTACCGTCCGAACACTGAAGCCAAGCAGCGTCTGGCGTGGTTAGTACTTGGATGGGAACAGCGCTTGCTGTAATCGTTTTTCCATTTGGCTTTTGCGCGTCAATTTTCAATAATTCGTAATTAAATTCAAAAAGTAGTTCTATGACTCACTTATGATGAAACTGCATCTTAAACAAAAATTAATTCGAAATTTGTTATTTAGAAAAATTTTGTTTTTCGTGGGAATTTATTATTCTTGTTTTACTTGTGATGACTTTGGGGTGCTCTCAATATAAATGAGTTATTCTGGTTAAATATGTGATATCTTGAGGAACTCTGCAAAGGAATTTCTTATTTTCGTTTAACTTGCGATGACTTGAGGACCTCGCAATAAGAATGTCTTAATGTGGTTATCTGTGTGATATCTTGAGGAACTCGCAATAAGAATGTCTTAATCTGGTTATCTGCGTGATATCTTAAGGAATAGGAATGTCTTAATGGTTACATGTGTGATATCCTGAAGAACTCTGCCATAGGAATTTCCTATTCGCGATACACTTGCGATATCTTGAAGGTCTCACAATAAGAGCCAGCAATACATCCTCATTGTAACCTCCCAAAGATCTCTATGCGAGATCTGTGTTAACTGGAGTGTTGATTCCATTCCCTTCTTCGTCCTCTTATCCACCTTACAATATCGTCTATTTAATACTTTTATCTTATTGCTGTATTCCTCGGCCTATCGTTCAGTGTATATCTTGCCCACAGGGTCTTCATCTCGGTTGTTCTTAAGATTCTCTTCGTCACAGATGTTTCAGGTTGGATCGAATTCTCCAAGCAGAAAAACTGCAACGCAAATTTTCTCAGGATTATAGAATCGCGCAGTAATGAAAGGATAAATTTCATTGCCATGGATACGCAAGTGTAATTACGCCGGGTAATGTATTCGTTCAACAATGCAATTAAGTCTGATATTCATCAAAATTGGTATTGCTCATAGGAGGTTAATTATTACAGGAGAGAATTATTTCGGTTCACATAGAAAGGTAACCTGATTCTGTGGGTGTAATTCAATTTTGCGGAAAGTGCAGAACACAAATATCGTTGACTTCTACCGTATACATACAGTGACGTATTCAGACTTAGTTAACGAGAATGATGATATCAAAATATTAGGCTCACAAAATGTCTAACGTGGTTGGTATATTTATTAAAATTTTCACAGCAATGGCGAGACAATACCAGATCGGGTTTTTAACTTCATTATTTTCTCAGTTAATGTACCTGTTGAATCATATAAGGAAGTAATGTTTCAAGCACACCTTGAAATTGTTACGAAGCTGTTTCTCTGGATTGAGCCATTCAAAAGGTTTCAAAAACGAACATTTCATTGTCCTAAAGGAGACGCTGAAAAATCGCATATCAATCAATGCGATTAATTCAAGGGCAGCCATTATCATAAACTACTTATCTGGAGAGTTTTTTCGCCAAAGATTCAATCCGCGTTAAGCGAGCGAGAAATACCAGGTGGCAAATCAACTAACTCCTACTTCGACTCGATATTATTTATTCAGAATCCGCTGTGCGAAAATAAATTCGTGGAGATAATATCTAGACAACTCCAACGGCTCGTGTTCTCGACATTGACAGTCGATGTCAGAAATCGAACCATAGAACACTGATAATCAAAGTGGAAGACTCCATAGATCCCGTTCCACCCTGAAGAAAGACAGCTTCAAGCATTCGTAACCTCGCTACCAGATGTCGCGAGAAACCACCGCCCTGAGAAATGAATTATATACCTCTCAAGAAACACCGTAACAGTTGTTTTCTTCTTTGTTCCTAAACTTTTCTATATTTGTGTGTTTTCTCATTCGACACTTCACACCCAAACCAACTGTGAGCTTCCTAGAAATATGCTAAGAGAATATTTTGCCTACGTTTTTTGTGTCTCCTTTTCCACTGATTAAGTTTGGCGACTTCCAGGAATCCTTTTAAATCAATATAAAAAAATTCTAGAGAATATTGTTGTTCCTTCGATAAATAACATGTTTGGTTCTATTGAATATTGCATTAAATATGATTTTTGGGTGGGATACTTTAAAGGAAAATTTTTGGATCTCATCTGGTATACTTGTATTCTGGATATTAAGTAAACTTGGGACATGACAAAAGGAGAACAGCCCCTTTAGCATTCACTCACATGTCAATAGAAAGGCACAGACTCTCGTCCCAGGCTCTAAATCAGTCGTATATATAGTCATATTTACTAGTTTATTGAAGCCAATTTGTTCCTTACAATAAGTAAGTCATGTATCCCAAAATCTCCGTTCCTCTTTAATAATGATCCCTACCAAAGTTCCTTCGTTGTAGGTATCCAGCCTAGGGAATCAGTATTCCAATCAGAGGAGATTCTGTCCTCTTCTACCCTTGTTATTTATTGATTTCGTGTATGTTTAGTGGTCTTGGCGGATAAATGGCTGGGTAGATTCATGGCAGGGTGGATTATTGACTTGGTAGATTAATTGCTTGGCGGATTAATGACTAGGTAGATGATGGGTAGGCAGATTATTAGCTTGGTAGATCAAAAGCTTGGCGGATTAAGTGGTAGGTACATTAAGGACTAGGCGTATTAATGGTTAGATAGATTAATGGCTAGGTAGATTATTGGCTAGGTATGTTAATGTGTTGGCAGATTGATAGCTAGGTACATTAATGACTAAGAGCATTAATATCAAGGCTTGGCGGATTAATCGCTAGGTAGATCAATGTATAGGCAGATTAATAATTAGGTGCATTACTGACTAGGCGTATTAATGGCTAGGTAGATTCATGGATTGGCGGATTGATGGCTTGGTAGATTTATGTATAGGCAGATTAATGGATAGGTACATTAAGGACTAGGCGTATTAATTACTAGGTGAATTCATGGTTTCGCGGATTAATGCTAGGTGGATTAATGTATAAGCAAATTAATGGCTAGGTACATTGATGATTAGGCGTATGAATGGCTAGGTAGATTCATTGCTTGGCGGATTAATGGCTAGGCTTACTATTAATATACTATATACTTATGTGTCAGCACACGAATAGACCTAGAAGTAGTAATAACTACCCTTGTCAGAGTACATCATACAACCATTTCAAGGCTCAATGATGATCTTGTTTGTTTATTAACCTCTTACCTCCCTATTATAATAATATTAAAAACTCCTAACCTTTTTTCTAGCTGCTGCAGCGAAGAATGAAACGAGTCTGCTCAAAAAAACTGAAAATGTCATAATCTCGGGAGCTGACTTCGTTGGAGAGAAGACAGGTCTTGATACATGGATGGTTGTATCGATAGGAATAGGTAAGATTGGTCAACTTTTTAGCTCTCAGTCTTGAAGATCGAGTTGAGAATCTAGAATTTTTTGAGAAAAATTGAAATTGGAAATAGAAACGCTGCTTTCAATATTTTTCCTTCAGTTAACTTTTACAAAATATCATTGTTCAATTCAAGAAATTATCTATACCCTGCAATCCACGTTGGGAGGGATTGGGTATTCCCTCATATCGTACCCTCGAATTTTGATATTATCTTTCGTAGAAATACCTGAGCGACGAGTCGATTTTGGGTCCCTGGTATGTGTTTGTACTTATTCGCTAATTCTTTGGCATTTCTTATAAGATTTTCTCTCTTCACTTATGTGTGTGTAATAAATGTCAAGAAACTGACACATTGTATCAATGTTGAAAAAGTTTAACGGCTAATTTCGCGAAGCCTGCAGAGAAAAATCATGCTGCTGGTATTTGCCGACACGAGTTTCTGCTGATTGGTTCCTTCAGAGTAAGACAACCAAGAAACCAAGGGAAATATGGAAAGAAAATTGAAAACAACCAATTGGTGCCTTCGGCTCCAGGACCTCAAATTCAGAGGCAAACTGTTGTGGTGTCACCTGTTTCAAGTTTTTTTGCCATCTTTCCCTTGGTTTCTTTGTTGCCTTACCTTCAAGAAGCCAATTAGCAGAAAAACACGTGGTGGAAAGTACCAGCAGAATGTTTTTTTTTGCTTCTTCTGCGGAATTTCCCGTTGAACATTTTCGTACGAATTTATTTCTCCACATTATCCTAATTTTGTTCTTTGTAATATCATAGTGTAGAAAATTGGGAAGATATCCGTGAAAATATATATTTTATTAACCAAGGTATATAACATTTATTTCCACTGTTGGTTACTAAAATAGAAAAGTAATCAGAAAATCTCTAAAAACAAATAATTCAGATTTTGACCCCAAGTTTCAATTCGATCGGACTTGTATTGGTTGAAAATAAAATTATTACTCGCAAACCATTGGGCCGATTATGCCCATTAACGAACTTGTCCGTCGTATTGGGATGTGCCACCTACCCTGAAAATTTCAAGTCGCTATCTCTATCCGTTCTCAAATTATCGTGGCAACGGACGGCCGGACGGCCGGCCGGACAGAGTTAAACTTGACCTCGAATTCTTGATCAGGGAGTTGAACCCAATTGTTTGAGACCATTTTCTCAGGAACTATTTCAGATAATTCTAATTTGAAAGAAGATTCACATAGAGGAGGAAATTTTCTAGAAAACAGTGCGTACTGCCGGAATTGTAGGACCAATATTTATAATTTTCCTAGAGGGTTGAAAATACGCCCGAAAACGGGTAATCAGGCTTTCGCAAGCCTCGCTCCCTTCGTACCTTTGATGAATAAATATTATTTAAACTTATTAAAAATGAAAATAAAAAAATCAAAAAATTCAGGTGCCTGCAGGATACATCAATGAATAATAATCCGTGGTCCAAAAATGTTTATCGCTATTTTTTAATTAGTTGTCCATTAGTTAATTAACGATTTGTTGTAGCACGAACATTAACATTGCAAGCACGATAATTGTTAAACTATTAATCTGAGAATTTTTTCCTTTCATGGAGCATGGGGGTCTTAGAATAGATTCCTATTGGAAGATTTTAAAAATTGTTAATTTTCGTTTTGTTATGAACAATTTACTCAAGTGAAAAATTAAAGAGCTTCAATTTATTATATTACTATTGATCCATTTTCTTATGATCAGAAACAACTTAAAAATAATTTTTAATATTTATTATCTATTATTGTTTAAAAAATTGTTATAAACCAATGCATTGTTTATGAGAACAACATGAATTTGAAAATTTCTTTAGAAAACATAATTGAAACTTCATAAGTTTTCACTTAAACGAAAATTAACAATTTTTCAAGTTTTCCAACGGGAATTTATTCCAAGACCTTCGAAAAATAGCTCCACGAAAGGAAAAAATTCTCAGATTAAATGTTTAACAATTACCACACTTGCAAGTTTAATGTTCGTGCTACAAAAAATTGTTAATTAACTAATGGATAACTAATTGAAAAGTCGTGATAAACAGTTTTGAATTACGGATTATTGTTCATTGATCTATCCATCAGAAGTCTGAATTTTTTAAATTTTTTGTTTTCATATTTAATAAGTTTAAATAATATTTATTCATGAAAGGTTTAAGGGGGCGAGGCTTATGCAAGCCGGAGTACCCGTTTCGGGAGTATTTGCAACACTCTGGGAAAATTATAAAAATTGGTCCTTGTTCCGGGTGTTGGGACTTTTTCAGGAAATTTCCTACTCTTCTTGAATCTTTTTTCAAATTTGAATTACCTCAGATAGTTTTTGAGATATTGACGAAAAATCAAACCCTCATCTTTTTTTTCACTTAATTGTTTTTAACTATTGCAATTTTTGCGAGCGGCATTTTCGCAAAAATTATCTACATGCCATTCCGAATCGAATGACACCTGAATCATCATTTTCGGAGAATACGCAAAAATTTTGACCTAAAGAGCACTAGGAGTGTACATATTCTACATCTCTATTCAGGGAAGGTTGACAAGTAGAGATAAAATAATACAGTCCAAGTCTAAAGTCCTTCCACCCGTCGTATCGTTTGAACGGATATAAAGTAACCGTCAAAAGTATGGAATAATGAATTTATTCTCTCCCCCTTCAGGAACATGATGGATAGGTCAAATTAATTTATTTTTTAATGAATAATTTCCGTTATTCTTATTGTTCTAACATTTCCCGTTATCAAGGAGTGACGTCATCGAAATTGAAAAAGGAAAATTAAAATGTCATAAACGGCACTCAGTTTCGCGAAAAAATGATGGACCTTTGCAATGTAGATGAAGGGTTTCCAGACCGAATTATATTTAGTGATGAAGCAGTATTTAATTTAAATAGTCAACAGTCAAAACTGTCGGTATTGTTCAGATCACAATCCAAACTGGAACTAAAACAAGGTTATAGGGCCTGTCTTTATTGAAGGATAGTTAACAGGTTCAAAATATTTCGATTTATACATGGTGTCCCAAGTTCGAGTGACTATTAGAAAAATCAAACACGCTCCTTTTTTTCACTCAATTGTTTATAACTATTGCAATTTTTGCGAGCGGCCTTACCATTTTCTCAAAAACTATCTACATACCATTCCGAATCGAACGACACGATAATTTTCGGATAATACGCAAAAAATTTTACCTTAAAAGTACTTGTTAACTAGACTATATGAAAGCTTGTTAACCATTTACAAGGAATAACACGTATTTCATATTTAATTTTCAACATATACATATTAGCAGTATGTTTCAATTTATCGATATTCCTAGAAATGGCCACGGCCTATAAGAAACATTTTTCAGCTATATGTGCCATTATTCTGGGAATCTGCTTCTGCTGTATAAGAAGATGCTTCAGGAAAAGAAGAGCAAAAGATGGCAAAGGCAAGGGGATGAAAGGGGTGGATCTAAAATCGGTACAGCTATTGGGCTCATCTTACAAGGAAAAGGTATATATATTTATATATAAAATACTCACATACGAATATATACATATATATACCTCTCAGTAGTGAGGTTATTGTTTCATTATGCAGCAACGCTTTGATATACTCAAAAAATTCAAAATTTTGATGAAACTTAGTTCCAAACATTCGTAATGGGGTGAAATTTAAAAAAAAATTGCTTTGAGGATGAGGTAAAAAATTATAAGAAAGCATGCATATATTTTTGCCCCATTGCGAAAGAGAAAGACATTGTGCATAATGAAAAATTTCCTTTTAGTCCAAATTAGACAGTAGAAACAGTTGAAAAGTTTAACGTTTTTCTCGAATTCTTGGACATGATTTACAAGTTTGGATTTTAGGTACAACCTGACATGGATGAATTAACTGAAAATGCCGAAGAACCCGAC
Organism: Halyzia sedecimguttata; assembly: GCA_937662695.2. NCBI lineage: Eukaryota > Metazoa > Arthropoda > Insecta > Coleoptera > Coccinellidae > Halyzia > Halyzia sedecimguttata. Next base: position 89,337,970 of record OW569415.2, on the reverse strand, counting down.
GAAGGGGAAAAACCTGAGGTTCAGAAGCTAGGAAAACTGCAATATAAGGTTTGTTCGATGTGCGTCTGTAGATGTGTGGCACTAAAAAAACGACGAGGTGGAAAATATGGAATAAAATTGCAAAAGACCTATTCGTTTATGTGCTTTCAGCTCGTTTGTATTCTTTCAGGTTATGGACCCAACCCATGTCTATATGTATAAGCTTTCATTGTTAATAGAAGGAGTAGACTTACTGTTTCCCTGATAGATCGCAATTTATTCAGTGCAATCGATTTTCATGTTTCATGTTTTGGAGATATATACCTACTTAATCTTATACGCTTTTTCCCAAATGTCTGTATTTTTCGATTTTTCAGCCGGAAATGGTGTCGAACAATTAAATTTGACCTCAGGACTACAGATTACATTGAACAATTTTTTTTTCCAGTTCGTAGCCATCCATTCAATACAAAACTTTGCATGCATATGAAAGTTGTGATTGTACAATTTGATGCAACATTTCAGATAAATCAAGTCAGTAGTTTCGGAAATATTCAGAAAAAAATGATTTGAATGAGGATGGCCATAATTCCAAAACCAATAGGTTGATGTCGCCCATTATCGAGCTTAGCCGAGAAAGGTATGCCCAAAACCTACCCTGCAAATTTCAGCTATCTTACTCATTTCATCTCACAGATGACAAACAAATCAAATCTACAAAAAGAGGAAAATAGAACTAATGATAACTAGGTTCCATTATTCAATATTTCATGAGCAAATTGAAAGTAAACTGTATAATAAATACAGGGTGCGGCAGCATAACTCACTTTTTTAAAACAATAAAACCCATTGTATGAATCAGAAAATTTGAAGAGAAAAAGGTGGTAATATGGCCCCCTTCTTTGTTTTTGAGGCTTCATTCAAAAAATACAGGACTTAGAAACTGGAAAGGTAAATTATAGGGCTGCATATTCAATTATAATTACATACATATCTTACTTTGGAATAAATGAAACTCGCACAGTATAATCAAAAATAGTATTTATCCTTAGGTAATGAAATTTGGCACCTGTTTCGAATAACGAACGACCGTTACATCCCCTGACGATTTTATTGGGTACTAAATTCTAAAAATATAATATATGATGCTATTCGAACATGTTAATATCGAAGGGGGCCAATATACCTGCATGGGCCACATTACCACCTTTTCCTCTATTTATTTTTTATAATGTAAGCACACATCTAAACTTCAATTTTACTCAGTTTTTGAAGATCAAATCGGGTGGGTAACGTCCCCCATTCTCCTTACACAGACTAAAACGATTTCTTGGGATTGTCATGACTTCCAGAAGGAACTCAACACGGGTTCCTCTGAGAATTGAAGTCACGTTCAGAAAGTTCCTGCACAATGGCCATCTTGGAAAGTAATAAGGAACATCATGAAAAGTTCTCCTCAAATAACGATCGGAAATTCCAAGAGCAGACGCATTTTTGCGCGCAGAACTCCATGGTGCGCATCAATAAAGCTCCAGTTCTTCGTTTTGTCCCACTTGGAGTAGCTCTGAACGTAGTGTTAAAGTTTTTCTATATAAATTTACTAGTCCCACGTTTGGCGACTAATGTTATAGTTTTGTTTATAATCACTGCTATATTGATGCCCCATGTTGGGCGCCGAATGTTATGATAAATTTGTTAAAAATCTCTAATATTTTATCCAGTTATTATCAAATTGCGATTCTTTACTCATTTGAGGGTTCAAGAAACCAAATCAGTACTTATTTTCTTCTAATATCGATTGACACTTCTAATATAAACTCATATATTTGAAAAAAATGTCCAATTGTCTACATGGATCTTCAAAAATTCTATAACACACACTCTATTTAAATACACATAATATTCAAAATACATATCATATCAGTAGTCACCCATGTAACAATTGATTTTCGGTCCGGGACAGGGGTCAGCGGGGCTAAATTAAAGCGATTCCGATAGACGCGCTGCGCTGGGTTGTGATCACAGAACATCCGCTAGAAAAATTGGCCTCAATAGTAAACGCAAGCGCATCAGATTACGACGCAAGATTATGACTGAACTGTGTCGGGACAAAACTGCATAGTCCCACCTCTCAAATGAGGCCATTAGCGCTCCGCTACCGACTGAATGGCGAATGGCGCGCATGGAATAAAAGGAATTTATCCTGCTGCACCCTGTATAGTCAGTTCAGTTAACACCATGGAGATGAAACGTTCTCTGAACACCTGTTTTGTTTTGGCTGCTAGTCCAACTAATGAGGGTTCCAAAAATGCAACATCGGACCTCTGTGTTCAGAAAGCTAACTCGGCAGCATTGTACAAAATCTTTCTTTTTCATGAGTATAGCAATATACTTACGTATGGAACGAAAATTTCAAACTAGAATTTCTGTCCTTCACACAAACTTCACATCTGCAAAGCATATTTGGTGTAATTTACGATGATAATAATAGTATAAGGTAATGAATGTTGACCTTCACAAATATTCTGTAATTCAGATATTTTTATCGATAATTATACTGGCAACGTGTTATTCCAACGACAAACGATGGGTAAGAAGGTTATGTTGTCTCTGGTTATGTCCTTTCTCTCATCGCAAATATGCGATGTTCACATAAATCTCTATCAGCATTACTTTCATTCTATGGCCTCTGGTGTTCATTCACAAGTATTTTTCAATAAAACAGCTTAAAAAGATTGCCATAATATAAATCTGCGACGTTGTAATTGAAAATGGCTAGCTAAATTAAAGAATCCGCTTTCCGTACATTAAGGTGTACCCTCATAGTATCAAGTATATTCTTCCAATACGTCTACAAAATAGTTGAGCACTGAATAAATTTAGATCAAGTATGTCATAGGCTAAAGAATAACAGTGTTGCAATGAATAATAGTAGGGGAGCCCAGGTAGCTAATTCGGGATTTACTCGAGCGTCATAGAGAGCTATTGGGTTGTCAAGCTTAGATGATAAGAAGAAAAAAATGTTGTATAATATATACCTGTTCATCGGTGGGGTGAGCGGATATAAATTTTCAAAAATGTAAAAAAAAACCGTTACGTGGACATACTCCAGCGCGTCAGATATTGATAGCATCTGTGTCCTACGAATTTTAAAACATGTACATATGTTAATCTGACCGTTTCCATGATGGAGGTGATCATACGTAAGGGTTGAAAATGAAAAAAAAAATTTTTTTATCGAGCTCGTCAGATTTTCTAAGGGGGTGTTAAGTGAACCTTAAAAGATGCTCTTGTATAATAATCTGACGATTGGGATGTAACGCAAACTCGTGGTCATCATTAGAATATGCAAAAAAAAATCGCCATTTAGAAATACTCAAGCGCGTCAGATTAAGATATATGTGGTTCATCAATATGGCCTAGACGTGCTGTCTCTTAATCTGACGATTGTCTGGAGGGATTCGCTAAATCTGACAATAAAATTTTTTTTTTTTTTTTTTTTTTAAATCATTGAACTTAATTAATCGAAAAGCTCAGGAAATAGCGTGCAAATGAAAAAGCTTGTGTTGTTTTAAGGAGTATATTTATAAAAATAATAATTATACAAAATTTAATTTTTAAGGGTATTTTTTTTAATCATCTTCATCAGTAGAATCCTCTTCCGGAGTGAGAGAACAATAGATAGAGAAAAAGAGAGAGGAGAATAGAAAGACGGAGAGGGGAATATAGGCATGGCATAGCTGCACGCATTCAACTTTATCAATTAATTTTTAATACTTCGGCTTGTCAAAATCGTCAGATTATATATTTTTCGTAACTCTTGCATCATTCCCTTCAAAATAAAAAAAAAATTTACCACGCTCGAGAATGTCAAGATGTCGTTTTTTTTTTACAACTTTGTAACCCTCCCCCTTCTTTACGTCACTCTCGAATTGTCAGATTAATGGAATATACACTTTTTAGCATGTAACTAACTCACCCTACCTTAATCTGACGCGCTGGAGAATTTCCGATGATCCACTTTTTTTTACTAATCTGATGCTTCATCCTTGACGGGCGGCCATATATATATGGCTCATGTTTGGTGGAAAAACTTAACCAGGTACAAGGTATCCCCCTATATATTTATCTGCCGCGCTGTAGTAAATCCCAAAATCCCCGCTTGGGCTCCCCTACTATAAGTTAAAATATATCTTCTGATTGTTTCCGAAAATTTGCAGCTTGAGTATGACTTCAACCAGAACAGTTTATCTGTGACTGTTATACAAGCCGAAGAATTGCCTGCTCTCGATATGGGAGGTACCTCTGATCCATATGTTAAGGTTTATCTACTTCCTGATAAGAAGAAGAAATTCGAGACCAAAGTCCATCGAAAAACTTTGAATCCTGTATTCAACGAAACATTTGTCTTCAAGGTAAGTAAGATAGCGAAAATTGCTGTTTACTCTTAATTTCAATAATCCTTATGTACTACTATTTCTTCTGTTTTTTTTCTGTCTTAATTGATTCCATACGTTGTAGTGTTTTTATTATATACATTTACAAACTGAGAATACTGATGTACAGGGTAAGTCTTTGAGTTGAACTAAATTCAATTGAAATACTTTTTTGGTTTGCTTTTTTTATCAGATTCGGCTCTGGTAAAACGTTATAAGCATTTAAAGATTTCACGATGCTTTAATACATGCCTGTCATCCATGTATTTATATCTATGCCTCCGTGCAACGTTTTCATGCAGCATTATCAAACTTTGTTCCACACATTGTCATAAGATGGAAAGAGCTGGAAGAGAATACATTATCTATGTGGTTGTGGAAAAAAACAGGTGGAGCGATTTGGATATAGCTTGATTCAAAGCCTTTTCAAGCGCAGGGGAGGATTCAGAAAAATTATGCTATTTCTCAAGTTTCATCAGGTTTTATGACATTCAACGCTGAATATCTCAATAAAGGTGCGTTTTAGGAAAAATGATGAGGAATAATTCAATTTTCTGAAATTATTGAAGATTCTCATATTAACTTAAAATAAACTGGATGCAATAAGAAAATCTCGTACTGGGAAACTTCTACCTGGTAACTGGGTAGGTTACTGGACCAACTGGACCGAAACCTCTTGGCAAAGCCCTCAGATGTAATGCCAACCATATTCGATTTCGAAACACCCTTTGCAACGGTCATAAGAGATCGTCTGAGTGTGGTGATCCTCGTTAATCGATTGGACAAACAGTTATCCATTTGGTATACGGATGGATCAAAACCAGATAAGGATCAAGATCGGAATTGAATAGGTATGGTAATAGAACAAAAGATCGTATCAAAAGGAATTCTGAAGGGCTGGACCGAGCCCCGTGACCCCTTTTAATAGTAATAATGATTAGATGTGTTATCTTCATTCTGATTTCTGATAGTAATATGAATCGGTAGATATATGAACTAGTAGGAACGCTGTTTTCGGTATTTATCGGTCTCAATGTTAGTGTATTCTGGCTAAGACCTGCTAGCTCTCAACTGGCATGGAGGGTCGAAATCCATTAAAGTTGCAGAGGGCTATGTTGATGAACGTCAAGAAATAAAAGGGAAATTTCAAAGAAGATTCGTCTATGTCTTCAGCTCTCCTGGAACCAGAAGAAGAATCGTCTGTTGGGATGTACCAGGAAAACGATATGCATCGGGGAACTTTACTGATAACAGTGGCGCCAAAAATGTTCTCCATGAATAGAAGGTGCAGAATAATACTCCTTTTTCTGGCGCAATTTCGAATAAATGCTCAAATATTCCTATTCCTATTATTATACTGATCCACCTAGTTCTTCCCCAAGAAGACCCCTCTAGGCTCTAGCTACCATAAATTTTGACTAGATGTCTTAGTACTTCTAGCAGTTTTCTTATTAAAAAATTCTTTAACAAGGAAAAATTAGATTTAACCTATTGTTTCTACGTGAAGTTGGATAAAAAGTATAGTAACAATCTCGTTTAAAAACCTCTTTGCACACTCGCTTGACTTGTGGACCTCACCTTTGGCTCAGTACACCAATATGTATGGCTCGTGTGAAAAGAGTTATTTTCAAAAATAGTTTTTTAATAAAAATACAATTAAATGATTGCATTATCTTTTCAGAATATCCCATACGCTGACGCAATGAATAAAACCCTCGTTTTCGCCATATTCGATTTCGATCGTTTCTCCAAACATGACCAGATTGGAGAGGTAAAGGTGCCACTTTGCACGATCGACTTGGCCCAAACTATCGAGGAATGGAGGGAGTTGCAAGGTGTTGAAGGAGAAGGTGGCCAGGTGAAGTCAAAATTTGATCATTTCGTTATAGTCCGGTCCTTGCTTCAATCGGATAAGTTCGACGTTTGAGGTACAGAGTCAATGGAGTTTGAATAATCAGTCAAAATTGTATTTTATTATTACACATTTGCGTTTCCACAAAACGATATGAAAATCATAGTTATACGCTAGTGATGCGACTCTAGAAAGTCGAGTAAATATTTAAATTTTGTATCTTCCATCTTCTTCTCTATAAATAATAATCAATTGCTGCTTGCTGTCACGCTAATACTCAAAAGAGACTTGGCCAATTTGAATGAATATTTGCCTGTTTTATTTTTATGAATAGCAGGTTTAAAATGAGATAAAAATGGAGTAATTTAAAAGGACAGCATAAACAAATCTCAAGGCCAATGATTCTAAGTTTGCGGAATTATCTCAGAGTTTCCGTGTTTTGCGCATGGCTAACTATATGCCACGTGTCGTAAAGCCAGCATCTTTGTATTGTACTCACTGGAAAACAAACAGAAAACGTAATTCATCAAAAAGCTTCTAATTGAATGTAGTTAGCTTTCATTTAAACGAAAGACTTTGAATTACTTTGATATACAAGCAAATTTCATATAATAACCTGACAAAATCAGAGAGGGAAACAAGCAGGCAGTAGCACCACAATGAATTAGCGTTGACAAAATCACTGATTCATTTGATTACTGATCAAAAGATATAATCAAATGAATTTTAGGAGATACGAAGTCAAGGTCATCTAGTAATATATGAATATGAATAGACGTGCGTAAGTGTGCGCAAAAAATCGGAATATGCTCGACCGATTTTGATGAAAATTTGTGTGTGTGCTTGGGTGGGATATTAGTTTTTTTAAGTTTGTTTATTTGTTTATTTATCGTTTGATGAAAAGCCTGAATTTCGATTGCGGGTAATAAGTTATAAGTGAATTATAACTTTAAATACTTTTAAATTGAATTATGTGGTACAAGATGAACTTATGTTCCATATATGAAAGAAATCCTTAGAACGATTGTGCAAAATTAAAGCATTATGAAAATAAATTTATTGATGATATGCCTAACAGATAATTTGAAAGTTTTATTCACTACTGAAAATAGAGCAAAATTCATAGAATATTTCAGATCATGAAAGCCTATTCATCTATTTCGAGAAAGATAAATATTCCCATTTTAAGATGAGAATATACCCAATTTGGAAACAAGCGAGATTCCAAGTACACAAAAATAATATGTGAGATAAGGAGGTTACTACCTCTACCTCTTTCATTCTTTCTAGGAGTGTTATATTCTATGGACGACCTAGAAGTGTTCGATACGCAGTCCTTATGTCTATGCCCCCGTTCGACGTTTTTCAGGGTCAGTGTTGTGAGCATAAATTATTATCTATGAACTATGGCAACGTAGTTTCATTTAAATCTGAATAACCATGTAAGAGCTGCAGAAGTAAAACTGATTTTTTTTTTAACAGATTTTCATCTGATCCGAATCTGGAAAAATGGCAAAGAAAAAAAGTTTTTATTTGATGAGAAGAATCTATGATTGAAATGATTGACATCTTAATGACCCACTCTTTATATTCTTAATTTCATTAACCTATCTAAGTTTTTATGCGAGCATTGATTTTTCACATTTTCTTCATATACATTTCCTTTAATTACTGGAAATATTAATCATAGAATCTTCGGGTAAATATTTTTTATTCGCAGTACGGAAACAGTCACAACATTATATTCCGATATTCTTATCAATGCATGGTTTTTTTTTGAGATTTTTTTTTTAAATGTCCTCCCCAGAGAGTCAATCGAACAGGATAAAAACCTCAGAAATATCGTTCTAGGGTGACACCTAATTTTAATTAATGAATTTCCACCCAATAGTTGCAGCGCGGGGGAGAGCGAATGATCGGATTTTTTTATTCGATTTTAGAACTTTATTAATTGTGAAAATGATAAAACAATAATCCAAAGTGGTATTCGAGTTGCATCACTAGTGTCCGTAATGTTAAAAAGGTAGAATTAGCCCTTCTTTGCGTTTCAGATAAGACCTAATGCCTTTTTAAATGCTACTTTTTCCATTCATAAATATTTCGAAGAATAAAGCATTTATTTTATCTATAAGAAAGGCAATTTTTCCAAAATAGATGCTCAACCATCGCTTGAAAGGGTTTGCGCCATTTTGTATCTGGGCTAATAAAGGAACACGAAAGGCTTACCTGAGTTACACTAATCGAATCAATAACGAAACCAGGTAATCACTTTCTGCAGCAAAAATTTTTTCAAGAGAAAAATAACATTTCGGGGGGGGTTTGAACCCCCAAAACCCCCCCCTGGCTACGCCCTTGGGGTAGATAAACACAAGAAATCTATATGTACTTTATAATAAAATATCAAAAAACGTATAAAAGAAAATCATATCATAGATTTAACCAAAACTGGTATATTACATTAAGGTAATAAAAGCAAAAGATCATATATGTTGGAATCCCTAGGAATATGTTACGCTCACAGACAAAAGCTACCTGTCACTAATGATCAACTGGAATGGCACCTCTCCTCACTTTTTCATATCTATGTAAAGTGCATTAAGTTTATCCTACTCAAGTAACCATTAAAAGATAATTTGGGAGGTGCATTCATAATTCAATGATTTTTTTCTGGGTTTTCACTGTGAAAAACATATACAATAAAAAAACTGCTTCTGCGTTAGAAACACAAGATATTTGTCAGAATCAAATATTCTAAATCATATTGTTATTGTAATTTTAATAAGAAAATATAAACAAATGAATGCATTGCTTCGTACACATTCTCATAATTTTCTTGAACGATATACATACATCTGAAAGATATCTAAATTAAAAATCTATTATTTTGAAATTGTTCTGCGTTAGAAACACAAGTCAGAATATATAGAACAATTTTGCTGGATAAACAGTACCGGAACAACACCAACGATAACACACTGACAGTCTTTTTCAGAGAAAAAAAAATATTTCTGAAGATCTTCGCTAAGTATCTGGTTTAGGCTCTGAAATGTTATGAAAAAGTTGGTTATCGGTTTTCAAGATATTGATGATTGATGGTATTCAGTTTCTCTAGGGGATCTTGAAACAATTAAAAATTCTGAAGTTATCCACCTATACTGACACCTTTTGTGCAGAAAACAGGGGTAATTCAATGCTGATAAGTGGGATAAATTCCAGATTTCGAATACCTAAGATTTAACATATTAGAAGTGCCCCATTGGTACCATACACAAACGGCAAATGAGAGCATTGTTGTAAACTATCAGAGCAGTTTTAAGATCGAAACCTCAATCAATAATCAATAATAGTATTTTGCCCGTTTTCACCCAGATGAAGGAACCTCCTATTTTGCTTCTATCTGGTCGTTTAAACACAATTACACTGCAAGTATTCACTACTATTTTCTTTAGTTGTCAAACAATCACTATTTCCATTAGTTCGCGGAACTACAACTACATTGCTCTGCATTGTAATTACACTATTTTATCGTTTTACACTACTATTCATGTTTCGTACCAACTAAGTAGTAACTCCTTGCTGAACATCTTCATATAAAGGGTCCGCCAAATGACTTTTTTTTTGAAAATGCAATAAAAAAAATTGGTTCAAGCCCTGTGGACAGGAGCTATTGGGCGCATGTTCATCTTCCTTGTGGCCCGTACTGACCAGTAAAGAAAAAAAGCAGTATCATGTTGAATACCTTAATATTATTGAGATTATTATATAATAATCGATGAAAATACTGAGAGAGACCCAGGAAATTTGACACATTTTGTCTTATATCTCCAGAAATTGAAATCGTATAGAGCCAAAATTTTGCACAATGTTGCAAAATACTACAATTGACGTTAGTACAAGTTTTTGTTGCAATCTGATGAATAGTTCACGAAAAAAAAATTTTTTTTTCGAAAAAATTAAAAGAAATATTTTTTTAAAAGTTACCAACATTTCGATCATAACAGAATTTTGCCAAAAGTTGCGAGTTTATATCCTCGAACTGACTACCAAGTTTCGATTCAACATCTTCTTTAGTTCCTGAAATATCAGGGAAATAACCTCAAAATTTGAAATGTCTATAACTCCTAAACCGTCCGGCCGATTTTGCCCGTTAACGAACTTAACCGTCGCATTTTGATCAGAAACCTACCCTGAAAGTTTGAAGTCGATAGGACCTTCGGTGCTCCTGTTATCGTGCCTACGGCCGGAAGGCCGGCCGGCCGGCCGGCCGGACGGCACCCTAAAATCTGACACCGGATTCGTGATCAGGGAGTCCGAATTAGTCTATTAGCCTATTTTCAGCTCGAAATTCGAAAATTACAGACATTTGGACGAAATGATAGGACGATGTTCCCCTAGAACATACGCCCAAAAACTACTGAATATTTTCTCAAATTTCTTTGTTTATTTGTAGTACAATCCTTCCGGTTAAACAATTTTTAAGCAATTTTATCGATTGTGTGAAGCTGTATTTCACCAATGGCTTCACGAATATTGTCCTTTAAAGCGTCAATTGTCTCTGACTTTGTATGGCGTCATACCAAGGTCTTTATGCAAAATTCGGCTCAATGATGTCTCCGAAATGTTCAATTCTTGAGAACGACGGTGAATTAATGTTGATGGCGCTTCACGCACACTTTCTGCCACAGCAGCAATATTCTCGGGTGTACGCACTGTTTTTGGCTTTTCACGCTTTGGTTCATCGATAAGGATGCCAGTTACTTTCACATTTTTCACAAGATAATAAACATACGGAGCTGACGGTGCTTCACTTCTTCCGAAATTCGTACGCAATTTTCGCACACATTCTGCAACATTACCATGATTTTCAAAGTAATGTCGCAATATTTCCCAGCGTTGTTCAAGCGTATACACAACCATTTTCATTCAGCGGAAGGATAAAACTAATTATCTGTCAAATCAGACATGAGCTAAGAGTTACCATTCACGAAATAAGCACTAGTTGAAAAAAAAACGTTGGATGGCGGACCCGTTAGTAGGAAGATTTTAGATTCAAGGAAAAATTATATACGATTTACACTTATTTATTCAATATTGTGACGCGTTTCGTCGACACAGCGACTTCATAAGACTAAATGATACTGAAAAAAAAGGATTTTAGATTGTATAAATATTATATTTGTATAATTACCTCGTGCTTGTTATCAAAGTATCGGTAACAAGAAAATACATTTTAATATTTGTTTAAAGAGCGTTCGAATCTTTCACCACTTCCTCCTCATTTCGTAATTGTTATCTAATTGCAAATAACAATTTACGCCGTAATCAACGAGATTACTGCTGGGTGTTTAAAGTTAAGTGCACCTTTTTTTCATCGGTTGTAGGTACATTCACAATGATATTAATCAACGAGATTAATAATCTTTACCAGTTGTTTCTCAAAGAAGAAACAACTTAAACTCATGCCGCTGTTAAAACAACCAGGATATGAAACATCTGGTCCTTTGAATCATCATTATTGGTATTGTTTCGTTTCTGTTTACTATAAATTGCTTCTGACAAATCTTTTGTATTTTTAACGCAGAAGGAATTTCGAAAAAATTTGAAATTTTTGTATTACCTATCGATATTTTTCAGAGTTTAGAAGCAGAAACCTGGAAAAAACAATTCTTCTCAGTTTTAAAAATGCGATAAAACCTGAAACATAATATATATAATATAAACAACATTGTATTATATTGTGAAATTCAAACCAAGCGTTTTCCTTATTTTAATAATTTTTCCGAATTAAAATCTGATTAATAGGACTCCATTATTCCTCTGTGATATAACTCGAACGGTCGAAATTGTTATATTTCAGAACACTAATTATCCAGTCTTAATGTAGGTAATGATTTTACTTCGTTATTTCTTCTATTTCGAGTTCCATGATTGACAACTGAGTCTCTCCATGCTGAACAGTACACCCAGTTCTGACCGTTGGTTGCTTGCATAAATATATCATGGCACAAAACTATTTTTAAACATAAGTGATATTCAGTTGTTTCTGCTGATACAGAATTCAAAAGAAATTAAGCTGGAACTGAAATAAACTTCGAACTTCGAAATAATGCCAAATATACTTACTTCTTTCTTCATCGATAAAACTTCACGATCAAAAATTGCCGAAAATGTATCAGTAGAAATTTGAGAATATCTCGAAGTAGATTTGAATATTTTTATTTTCATAATTTGAATACGAAATATTTACAGTTATTTTACATGTTATCCAGATCAATCATATTTCCTTGCATAAACAGATTGACTTCAATTGCGCTGTTAAAGCTTATGTTGGAAAAAGTTTCTTCGCATGCCTTCTCACATTTTGATTACATCATGGAATGCAACTTATTTCCATTTTCACTTTATTAGGATTATAATCTTCTACTCGTTAACGAAACATTTCTTGATTTATTTGACGATTTCAACTTTTTCTATGCATATTACGAACATAATGAGGTTAGGAAAACAGTACCACTCTATCTGAAAAATTTCATTCATTCGACAAGAAATCTATTTCCACGAGGTCGAAATCTTCCTTCCTTCTGTACAGGTCTTCAAAAACACAATTTCCAAATACGTACAGCCACTAAAAAACGATTTATTATGGAATTGTATCTCTGTACATTTCAAAAATATTTCCACCATGATATGCCAGGAGATTCTAGAGTTATTCATGATGTGTTACTATTAATGAGATAGTTTTAGTGGGTTTCACAAAACTTTGACAGCTTTTAATTACCAAATCAGTGTGATTCTATGTCGATTCCTAGTTCATTTTTGATGCATCGAAAAAAATCCACAATTTGGCTAATCGATGCTTCTTGAAACCCACCATTAGGTTTTGGAAGAATTGAGAGGGAACTTTTTACAAAATTTCCGTAAATCAAGATGGTGAATATAAATCAGTTCAATCTGTTTACAAAAGAAGGATAAAGATTACAGGAAACTGCCGAAGGAAGCAAAGTTGATCGGAACTATATTTAACATCCGATGAAGTGGACTTGTATTGACGTAAATCGTTTTTTCTCTTTTCCCTAAATTTCTCTGCTCTGCTTTTGGTATGGCTCTGTTATGGTGTTGTGCCATCGCATAAATGCGTAAATGCATGATGCTTCCAAACAATCAAACTTGTTCACGTAAGTATAACAAACTCATCATATTCACACAAGAACAAGACTCTATGACCATCACACTTAACAATCAAGACGAAGTAACATGGTCATCGATTCTACAATGTTGAGAACCCTTTGAAATACAGGCAGAAAGAAGCAACTTGAAACAGGTCATATGTATACTCTAAAATATATTTTATTCATTCTTGCTTGTTTCTGCTTTCGACACACTGTAGATGATGATTTAGAAATAAGTTCATTGGAGAAAATAAAATAAAACTCACTTCAAATTTATTCAAATTGAAATCTTCTACATCATCCAATACACTTTTGATTTCTGCATCCATATTCATATCATGAAGTTACCTACTTTCAATATGAACCAAACATTCCACTATACTTATCTGTATTTAAAATGAGCATCCAAACTGATATCACCCCACATTTCACTGTCAAAATATTAATTTCCAAATATACAGAAGATATGTCAGTTTGGATGCATTATCCATAATATATGTAGTTGTGTATATTTAAAAATTTTCAAATTTTTCTCTTGATTGCCCCACAACTTTTTACCTATGTTCCTATATTTCTGCATTTGCATGTACCCTTTTGTTCGCATTTTGCAAATGGCTGTTACTGTTTTAAACGTTTTTTTCATTATTGTTGTATTCATGGAAGTTAATATAACGTCAGTTAGGTCTGCTGGACGATTTTTAGCAAAAACAAACTCTTTCATTGAATCTGGAACAATTGGAAACAAAAGACCATTCGATACAAAAAGCTGCAAAAATTATTATAGAGCTGTTCTCGCGATAGTCAATTGATGCTATCCCATGAAAAGGGATGACAGCAAGAATAAACACTTGAGGGCCAATATAATTAGTGAAATTTACAAGAATTACATTTTATATACCTACTGAGTCATATTAAAAATCTCTAAATCTAATAAATATCAATAATAAGGTACTACGTTTCAATTTAGCCAGATCACAATGCGCATTACTAATTGCTCAATTTTGCAACACTCCATTCCAATTTCCCCATGAAAATAGTAATGGTATTTATTCATTCCAAAAAATTACAAAAAGGTGAAAAGATGGAACATGTCATCATCAAATATACAAAATCATTATTGTTTACAAATTTTTTGAACTCACAAATATCATATGGTTCACAATTTATAATTAGAGCATATAAAGATTTTCTGAATTTGATAAGGCAGGAAACTTTTCTAACATGAGAGGGCAATATATTGAATAGAGTTATTGCCATACATTCAACACTTTTTTCTATAAATCTAATAAATGCACCGCATAACAAAATAAACGTGAAATCTTTCGAAGCTGTTGGATCTACAGCATAACCTTGAATTTCAAGTTCAAGGATTACATAAAGAGGATGAGGGAGAATACCGAGCGATTTCAAAAAGGGAGTAAAAAAGAAGAAAATCAGTTTGAAAAATTATTTTTAATTCGAGAAAAGCACTGACGCAAAGTCAGGAGCTATTGCGCGCACTATGTATTGTCTATTAACACCCTCGCGAAATATTACATCACTTCAAGTCGTCCTTTTAGCATTAAGACGAGAAAAAATTCACTGAGTATCAACTGAAATTGAAATTTTAAAATAAATAAAATAGTGAACTTACTCTGCAGGGATTCGAATACGGAGCAATCCTGAACAAACTAACATCTCGCCCATCAAGATGTTGCTACAATTCTGAGATTTGTATGATTTGAAATTTCATAAGCAGTAAATATCAATTCGAAATTTATTTTCACAATAGTTGCTAAAATACGAAGCCGATCGAGCTGAAATCCGGTAGTCGATTCTAAAATGGCGGCTTGAAGGTTTATTGTTATATTTAAGCGAAATCTGATAGATAGTTTCTGAAATCATCAGCAATTTACGACCAATTATCTAGTTTCAATTCGATCGGATCTGTATTTTTTGAGATTTTGAGGAAACAATATTTTAGATGGGTTAACTGTAAAACCGCTTGGCCGAATATGCTTATTAACGATTTTGATTGTCCCATTCGGATGCGCAACCTACCCTGAAAATTGCAAGTCGCTATCTCTTTCCGTTCGAAAGTTATCATGGTAATGGCCGGCGTTTTTCGGGTCTTCCAAAATCCCTCGTTATTCTGTCCCATCCTCTATATTCTTCAAACGAATTCTCGAAAAGATCAACCCTACATATGAAGTGTTTACCAATTCCTAGAAATTTGTAGATATTTAATAATGTGCATTCACAATCAAAGATAAAGTCAACATTCAAATGACCGGTGAAGTGAGGTTCAAAGTCAAACGACGAGCATCTAAGGGTGACAAAAATGGAGGTTTGGAAATTGAGCTCAGAGAGAATTTTTTTTAGGACAGAAGAATGAGTATTTCAGAGTTAATCCTAACATTGAAAAATCTTTCATCTGAAAAAATTGAACTGGAACATTCTGTATATAGAACATAATATTATCTGTACGGAAATTTTGGTTATCCCTTATCTTATACAATGTGTGGATAAAGTAAAGAACAAAATTCATAACCGCGTTATGTTTTCAGGTAAAATACTCGGACAGGTCAATTTTACTTTTTAATTATCCACCTTATGGCGTAAAAATTTTATTTATGACGTCATTTATTTTACAGAGTGTCGTCATAATTTTTTTTAAATGAATATCCCAAATTGTTTTCACACGGTGCAACTCACCTAATTGACGGTGTAAAAAATTGTTACCGTAGATGAATTTTTTTTCTGAAAAAAATTGTTATTGTATTATTTTTTTTTCATGTACGGTGTCCATTTTTTTCACAATCATTTAGTTAAGTTGCACCGTCTAATAAAGCAACAACAAAGATTTGGGGTGATCATCTAAAAATATCTCCGGAGATTCTTAAAGAGTAGCGATATCAATTGTTGCAAGGACTACGACATCATTTTCTAATCTGACATGAAAATATATTGATAACAGATTTTATA
Organism: Halyzia sedecimguttata; assembly: GCA_937662695.2. Lineage (NCBI taxonomy): Eukaryota > Metazoa > Arthropoda > Insecta > Coleoptera > Coccinellidae > Halyzia > Halyzia sedecimguttata. The sequence goes on along the minus strand of OW569415.2, from coordinate 89,321,570 downwards.
AGAAAACCCATGATAACTCGAAATCTACTAAACAAAGATACGGGGTATTTCAGATAGTATCGATTCGAAATGAATTATAAATTCCAAATATGTGATAATATACAGGGTGTTCTATTTGAAATAAGCAAGTAGCTATGTGTTTCCGGTAGAACCAGAAGTAATACTTCAGATGGTATAAAATAGTTAATGAAATGTAATCAGAGTGTTTTCCTTCTGCTTTACAACAAGTTTAATTAATTACAAGTGAACAAGTTGGCTTATGGTGGGCTTCACAAAACTTTGATTGCTGTTTATCTTCCAATCAATGCGACTCTATATTGTATTTCTTTTTTTTATGCAACCATTTTCTCTCATGGTTTATTGAAAGAAAATATATACATAAGGGATTAAAATTAATGAGTCTAAATAGTAGGTACCCTAAACTGATATCAAGGATGAAATACATAAATTGAATTATATCTAAATTAATTAACAGTGCTCAAACAAGACAAATCGAAACATTCCTATGTATACTTCTGATATTGATATTTGTATTATTATTATACTGATCCTCCTAAGTATTTCCGATGGAGAGCCCTTTTAAGCTCTCAAGATCTAAATCATAATAAAGTTGATGGAAGCTTTGAAAAAACCATCTAATATCTTCAAATGTCTTTAGAACAACTTTGAATTCGCACAATATGCTGACAAATAATTAATAGAATTGGCCTTCCCTAACAATTAATACTAGATGATCATACTAAATATTGCAAATTTCCAATAAAGCTGACAAGTGACGAACAAATAAAGCATACTTCAAGAAGTATGAGGAAGTGTTTTCCTGTTTCATTGGTTTTTGAAATGATGGCGCAGTATCGAAAAAGTTATATGAACACATTAGGTTATTGTTTCCAATTCTTCCCTCTTTTTAAAGTTAATTATCTGATCTCAAAAAAGCATGAAAAAATGCACCATAGCTAGTTCATTGAAGCACAGTACATATTATTTGAGTAAAATCTGTTTAGCTGTTCTTAATCTTTTAACGGAGTTCCAGATCTTGAAATAAAGGTATTTCATTTTCCAAACATTTCAAAGAAGCATTCATTTTTGACAATTTTTGTATAGGACCAATCACCTTACATATTTTCAGCAATTTTTCCGATAGATCCATATTTTAGATAGTAAATTTTGTACTGTGTTAGTAAAATGACGAAAATAGTTATCGACAAGCTGGTTTGAGCTGGGTGTTTAGAAACAATTTATTGAGTTTTAGTGAAAAACTGCAGACACGAAAATGAAGAATATATTTTATGAAATATCTTCTGTTACATTTTTTTCAGAACCATTGACCTGCACTCGGACTAACACCTTTATCATTTTATTGAAATATAAGTGACTCAAGTCATAACTGGTTTCACGAGTTAGCGTGTAAAGAAAAAATTGAAAACAAAAGGAGTATTTTGTTTAATTAGCAGTCAATGTTTCTGAACTGCTTTATAGGCATACACAAATCCGCTAAAGTGAATTTCGTCTGACCATCATATAGATGTTGTGCCCCTGCTCCATCCTATTCTTCTATCCAAAACCCCCCCTTTACCCCACCCCGAAAACACACTGTGAAGCTTGACCACACTATTCTATGATTGCGCATGCGTGTACTGAAACAAATTCAATTTTGAAATTATTTCTGTGTTTTCAATACTACTAAATGTATTAACACTATTATACATAAAAACAAAATTTTTGTAGACGGAATTCCAAATTGTAAATACAATAAAATATCTGTATTATAAGATTGGATGGAAAGAGATACTCTAGAATCCATTAATACTGAAATACAATTCTTGTCATGGATAATAATGTCGATGGTCAGAAAAATAGTCATACTTCAATACTGACAACAATTCCAGTTTTTGTGTTCGATTACTTGGAATACGTCCGGAATGTATTCAGGCTTGGGATAAAGTATGGAACCAAGAGAATATCTAACAAAAAGGATGATACAATTTTGTAGACTAGTACAATGACACATAATGAATCTGATGCCATATTTTTTGTTACTAGGTACTGTATTTCCGGTTGAACATGAAATACCCTGAATTTTTTTCATTTAAATGGAACAGCCTGTATATGTTGGCAGATTTTAAAAGACCTTGTGGTTTAGAATTCGTACATACTAAGTTTAGAGGATATAATTCGTAAAAAGAAGGAATGAGTATAATAATTTCAACAAAATCACTTCAAAATGCTCGCAGTTCAGCTCCTGACAATAGAATGCAAGCCTATTAATTTATTACTTTGGCTTTTGACTAATGAAAATAAAAACGTTGACACGTGTTTTTATTAATACGTATTAAGAACTAGACGGGTACTATCTTGTAGGGAACTGTTGCCAAACTAATGGACAGAAATGTATTTTAGGATTAAGAATGGTTAATTTAAGTGAAAAAGATCCTACTGAAATATAATTGAGGATCGGTTATGGTGATCGTGTCAGAACTCATGAAGAAGTGTCTAATATTTTTAGTGATGTGCATCCTGAAAGAAATCTCATATCACGTTCAATGGTTACTAGAATATTACAACGTTTTAATGCAACTGGGGTGGTCAAAAATTTTCCAAAAACAGGAAGACGCAGACCGCAACAACGAAGCTTTCAGACAAAACATTGAAATTGAGGAATCACCTCAAACTTCATTGGAATTAGGAACAACACTTTATTTTACTTTAAATCTCACGAGATCAAGTTGGAAGTTAGTCTTGCTATCCATTGTATATTTTTGTAGGGGGTAAAGTTGCACTGCGACCTTAAGATCTATTGTACCCTTTGTCAAAGCTATCGATGTCATCACCATCTACAGCTTGCCTTCCAGTTCCAGAGTTCTGATGAACTCCAATATCTGGGATGACTTCAAGGAGGTTACATCTTCGCTTCTGCAGATTTCTTGCCCTAAGCATTCCTTGTGTTGGTTTGAGATGGCGAGTCATTCCATAATCAGGTGATCAGGAGTTTGATCCTCCTCGCAACAGAATCTCCGCTCGACAGTTTCCGCTAGCCCTAATCTCATCATATGCTTTCTAAGACCCATTGCCCTGTGAGGAAACCAGTGAGGAGATGCAGCGTGTTTTAGGACCATATATTTCTTGGATCTGACAGTGATACATTCCTGGGAGAGGTCTCCAGAGTATACAACTATCAGTTTCTTCTTTCGTCCGAAATTTATTTTTGTATGTGAGTCATTCCATTTGAAATCGTCTAATTGACAAAGCCGACCCATTTTAGAATTTTGTTTAACTTTGAGGAACTCTTCCTTAGGGTCCCAAAGAACAAAATTTTCACGAGTTTGATTTTTACTAGCGCTTGTTTCCGCTTATTTAAATAAAAACTTCCCAAAATCGATATTTTTAAGCTTTATCAACTTTTGCTTTAAAATTTTTCTCTTTGAAGATATCTATATAATCAAAGCGGAATTCTTCGGGGAAAAGATAGTAGTTTAAGTGTAGGTAACTATAATTGGCTCAATCAATACCTTTGAATAATGGCAGCGTGCTAAAAATGAGTGTTTTTAACTCATTTTTCGTAAATTTCAATCGACTCTGGTGTCTTAACTATTGAGAATTAAAAACTTATGTTGCGGGGGAATTAAGTATACATATCATAGATAAAATTCAGCCACGGGTCGACCTGAGCAGCCCACTCTTAATAGAAGAAAACTTTGCTTGAAATTTTGAAATTTAAAAAAATCCCATTATTAAGGTTATAAAACGAACGTGTTGACTGTGAAATAAAAATCTAAAACTCACAGAATCTACTGTTCTTACCTCCAACTTTGAATGACTACATCATTTGTTTTGTTATTTTTATGTTTAGTGCATGTACGAGGTGTTTTTTTACAGCAAAAATTAACTCAATTTTTTATTTTTTTCCAATTGACTCCTAGTTTTTATCTCAGAAAAACATTCGGATTTATATATTGAATTTTCATATATTTTCATGTATGCTTGTAGAGGTAAGCTCATTCGTATAATTCTTTTTGATGAAAAGTAGTTTTTATCCATTACTAAAATCATCCAAATTTTCGCTGTAAAAAAAACAGCTCGTACATGCACTAAACATAAAAATAACAAAACAAATGATGTAGTCATTCAAAGTTGGAGGTAAGAACAGTAGATTCTGTGAGTTTTAGATTTTTATTTCACAGACACCACGTTCGTTTTATAACCTCAATAATGGGATTTTTTTAAATTTCAAAATTTCAAGCAAAGTTTTTTCTATTAAGAGTGGGCTGCTCAGGTCGACCCGTGGCTGAATTTTATCTATGATATGTATACTTAATTCCCCCGCAGCATAAGTTTTTAATTCTCAATAGTTAAGACACCAGAGTCGATTGAAATTTACGAAAAATGAGTAAAAAACACTCATTTTTAGCACGCTGCCATTATTCAAAGGTATTGATTGAGCCAATTATCGTTGCCTACACTTAAACTACTATCTTTTCCCCGAAGAATTCCGCTTTGATTATATAGATATCTTCAAACAGAAAAATTTTAAAGCAAAAGTTGATAAAGCTTAAAAATATCGATATTGGGAAGTTTTTATTTAAATAGGCAGAAACAAGAGCTAGTAAAAATCCAACTCGTGTAAATTTTGTTCTTTGGGACCCTAAGGAAGAGTTCCTCAAAGTTAAACAAAATTCTAAAATGGGTCGGCAACAATTTTTTTTATTTTTAGACGATTTTATATGGAATTACTCATGTGTATCTACCAACTCCACAGTAGATTTCCGTACCAATTAAAGGAGTTCGTGCTCCTTTCTTGACAAGTGTGTTGGCCTCCTCATTTCTTTTAATTCCCGCGAAACCCTGATTTTCTTACCTACTTCATCAAGTTTTCTTCGGTACTCCCATATTAGCTTAGACTCGAAAACATGGGAGCTCAGAGCTTTAAAAGCAGCTTGACTGTCAGTGGATGGCTATATCACATCTCTGATAGTTTCTTTTGAGGTTAATTTCCACGCATCTTTCGATTGAAAGTATTTATGCCTGAAAGACGCTCGGATAGGAGCCTAACGATGGTGAGAAATTGGTGCCTGCCCCATATCCTCCAGCGCCCGCTCTTGTAGTGGTTTTTTAACGATCTGTGTACCATTTAGTGGCATTTTTTTTAGGACTTGGGTGTTGGATTCCCTGTCCCAGGTTTTTCCTAACGAGCATGGTAGTGAAGATCTTTGCGATGCTTACTTTCTTAATAATTTCGTCACTATGAAGATTAGGTGATGAAATGTACCTGGTAAGAGAGGACCAGGCTTACTGGTTTTTAATATTCCCATTACTTGTTCCTTTCCTAGATATTCTGAGAATGAGATGGAGTGGTGTGAGATTTGTGATAATCCGTAGTGCCCTGATAGGCTTGCTATGCATGGTTACAACTCAAATTGTCAACCGTTGAATAGATGTTAAGGTGAATGAATCATTATCATAAAATTGTTCCATATAATGTTTTTCTACTGGTAATTCAAATTTGCTTCTCAAAATTCCTTCAGCTTTTTTGTCTGTAGAATCTTCGCTTAACAATGTTTTGGATTATTTAAATCTTCTAATGTGATGTATATCCGTACACGTACTGTCGAAAATTCATTCTACACCTGACGTCGTTCAAATTCTTCAGATTTATACATTGTTTGATTCTTTAACTTCGTTTAACAATCCGCATATTCATGTCTAACTTTTTGACATTTCTATTCGAAATGATTCAATTCTGCTTTCAAATTTTCGTTTTTCCTTTGATAATTCCCTTTAAAAAAAGTTACATTTCTTCGACTTTTATTTCTCATAATGATAATACGCATTTATGAAGTTGCAGTTTCTTCCATTTTCCGAAGCACCAAAAAAGATTTATGGTTTTATGGTTTGAAGGAATTAAGTTTTTGTGAATGATTAATCTCTGAAATATTCAACGACAATATGAGTGCTTTGAAATTAATTGAAAATACTAGCAATTCTGCCAGAACCAAACACATCGATGTACAATTTTCATTAATTCGATGAGAGATGGTACAATTTTATTTAATTATTGCCCGACAGAAGAAATGCCGAAATGGCAAAATAGAAAAAAAATCCCTTTTTAATTGCGTTTCTACAGTATCTCCGCCATCCACCTAATAAATGTTTCCAATTTTAATTATTTTATCGATATCTGAATGGGCATGATCCACTATGAAAATTGTCCAAAAAAAAATTCATATTTCCCTTCAGGAAAGCATCGCAAGCAACAGACTAATGTGATTGAGCTTGAGGTTTACCGTATTTGAATTGTACTTTATGTGAGAATATTACAGGAAAACAAGCTTGGAGATATATGCTTTTCTTTGAGATACGTTCCAACAGCTGGAAAACTGACCGTCGTAATCCTGGAAGCTAAGAACCTGAAGAAGATGGACGTTGGTGGTTTATCCGGTTTGTATATATAAATTTTATAGCTGGGAACAGGAAAATTATCCCACAACGGTTTACGAGGGCGAATCAAATTGCAAACGTAATGCTCTAGAAACGAGAACGAATCATAGACGGACGTTACACGGTCAGTCTGGCATCAGTTCAGTCTGCCATCAATCATGGATTGATGTCAGATTGACGGGAAACTGATTCTATACGCGTAGACTGATGGTCCGGATTGATGTCAGATTGATACCAGATTGCCGTGTAACCTCCGCCATAAACATATCGCCAGAATTCTTGGACCTCCTTATGTTTGTCAAAATGAAATAATAACATTTTGAAGTCGATGAACTTGGTTGATTGAACGCCAGGTGTCACCTCTGTTTAATTAATACTCAGAGGTGGTTGTTAGATTGTAATAAAAGCCATATTCTTTGTCGTGTTGTTTATCATCGGTGAGTTGTGCGTAGCACCACTAATGCAAGATGCATAGAATAACAAGGTGTCGGCCCTCCCTATTAATACCGTTAAAATTTTCGTCCAGAACTAGAATTGTCAAATCTTGTTCTACTTCACTCTGTAAATGATGATGGCGCTAAAGCGATTTGGCAAATTCTGACAAGCGACAAAGTTTAGTGTCCTTCAACTCACCACTGTCGAAAATCGAAATTAAAAGAATTTTATTCATAATAAAAGATAATAGAGTAGTTATAAATTGTTGTAAAACAACCAGAGTGATTATATTCTTCAGCTTAACTGATTTATTTTTCATCTTTCCTTCAAAAAAGTGAGCACTTATAAATATAGATCGGTCTATAATGATATTTCGTGGAGCATCACAAATAACTTTGAGATTGAGAAAATAATCTTTTACGTCAGTCATATACAGTGTGGATAAGCCAAATGGAATAAATTCATTATCTTGGTTACTGTACATATTTATGGAAAATCCCGAAACACGTCAATTTTAAATGTCATTCTTCGTAAAAATGCGAATTCTACGGACCCCCATTGGCAACCCAATTGCTTACGCCTCTAGCCGAGGGACCTCAAGGAGCCAGTCCAGGCCTGATTCTTATTGGCATTCAACATACAGTATCGGAACAAAGATATCTTGGTTGTAGACAGAAAACTATAAGAGTAACAAGGAACGCAGAGTTACATTATAATACCACTTGATCAAGAGCAATACTGTCCTCCCCTCCTGTTACTCTACTGCAATCTTAAACTGACTACGTCACTACGCAGACGCAGAGCATCGTAGCAAGCCAAGGTAGCGAGTCATTATATGCCGAGAAATTCGATATTCCTTCTTCGCGCTATTCGAGGAGAAATTGTAATATTCTCTCAATATATAGCAAGCTACTCTTTGTGCTCTCATTAAACCACAATAACCAAGATATATTCTTTCCGATACTGTATAGGCTACATCGTAAAGAATATAATATATGTCAATTTGGCACGCCCTCGTTTGAATTCAAGTTGATATGGGATCTTAGAACTTGAAAATTCGATAAATTCATTCGGCAGTCTTTCCCAAAGATTATCCTGTACCTAGCACTATAATATTATTTCTCCTCAGAAGCCATGACTAAATTTAATACTTCAAAGAATATGACAAACAAATAATCCCGCCATCATCAACAGAGTCAAAATAACCAAATGACTAGTCATTGCTTCCAACCAACGTGGCGATAATTATATTCTTAAGACGTTAATTGGTACTTTCTTTATTTAACTGTAGATCCTTATGTGAAGATTGCGCTAATGCAAAACGGAAAGAGGCTTAAGAAGAAGAAGACCAGTATCAAAAAATGTACTCTCAACCCATACTACAATGAATCTTTCACATTCGAAGTACCATTTGAACAAATACAAGTGAGTACTGAAGATAATATAGAATTGCAAACAAAAATTGATTTTTTTTTTCTACTTTGACAGAAAGTGAACTTAGTTGTGACCGTGGTGGACTACGATAGAATTGGAACATCTGAACCCATAGGAAAGGTAGTATTGGGATATAATGCAAGTGGTACAGAACTACGGCACTGGTCCGATATGTTAGCATCCCCTCGTAGGCCTATAGCCCAGTGGCACACCCTGAAAGATCCTGAAGACGATAAGAAAGATTAATCAGTCCAAACTTAGCCTACTCTTATTTGCAGGTAAATTATCTTACTAGTCTTATTACCATCCATTTTATATTGAACTAGCTGACCTGACAGACGCTGTCCTGTCCGAACATTAGCGTTTCAGCAAAGGCTTTTTCATGATTAGAATTGTAGTACTGACATTTAAGAGAAAAATTTTTAAATAATTGTTATATTTCAATCTTTTCATTGTTCGATTTGCTGATACCCAAATCAAATACAAAAATTTGTGATATTTCTTGTTATCTTGCGCGGTTCAATTCTCTTGTCATCACTGCACGATATATTATGATGCTTATCATTTGCATATGACTTCGCACAGAGATCTTTAGGAGGTTAAAATAAGTATGTATTGCGAGCTCCTCTTATGAAATCCTCGGTAATAGGAAATTCCTACTGTGGAGTTCCTCAGAATATAGCACATGTAACCAGAATAAGACATTCCTATTACGACCTCCTCAAGATATCACACAGATAACCTGAATAAGACATTCCTATTGCGAGCTTCTAAATTCATCACGAGTAAAATGCGAATAAGAAATTTCTGTTGCGGAGTTCCTCAGGATATCGCATATTCCATCAGAATAAGACATTTCTATTGAGAGCTCGAAAAGTCATGGCACGTAGTTAGAGAATAAGAAATTCCTATTTTGGAGTTTTTGAGATATCGCAACGAGAATAAGAAATTTCTATCGCAGACATTCTCAAGATATTGCTTATGTAACAAGAATAAGACAATTACGAGCACCTCCTCAAGTCATCGCAAGTGCAATGAGAATAACTCTTATTGCGGAGTTCCTCAGAATAATCGAACCTTTCGATTATTGAAACCTCTCGAGATATCTCAACACGTTCTGAAAAATGCGAGCGATTCATTCGAATGATTTTCGGTCGTCTATAATGTGGCACTGAGAGAGATAACGCGACTGGAGTTATGAGAATGCCGAGATATCTCGTCTACGTCTAATGGCCGGTCTTTCCACCTATTGATAAACTGGCCAATAAGAATTATTTGTACAATAATAGTGAATTAACCATCTTTCCACTTTCCAAAGGCAACTATTTGAAGAATAACGCTCTCAGTTTATTTGTCGAATAAGTCCAGCTGCATACAAATAACTATTGGTCACTTTATTAGGAGGTGGAAATACCGAGCCTAAGATTCGAATGTTTTGATATTTCGAATTTCCATTAACGGTATTTCAGACTCCAGGGCAAGATATGAGGTTCGTTTGATCGATAGAATTTATGGGTAAAATCTGGTGCGTATTGTTGTCATTCCCGAATTTATTCTTGGGAATTTTAGTTTCATACTTCAATTCGAACAGCTGTAAATGAATATGGTATCGAGCTTAGACTATAGTCTAGACCGAGCCCGGCATAATCATAATCTTTCAGTGGTAAAATGCAATTAAGTGATACTGAATACTGTTGAAGCGAGCTGAAGCAACCATATTGGAGATGGGGGATAACGGAAGCAGCTGACGCGATAAAGACTGAGACGAGCACCGAGCGATTAATATCTCGAGTGAACAATCGATTATTGAAACCTCTCGAGAACCTATATATCGATAATTGAAAACATTCGATTATGCCTAACACTATCGCGGTCGGCTCAAGATATCTTTTATGTAACCAGAATAAGACATTTCCATTGCGAGCTCCTCAAGTCAACGTGAATATAACTAGAATAAGAAATTCCTATTTCGGAGTTCCTCCAGATATCACAAGTGTAACGAGAATGAAACATTCGTAATGCTAGCTCCTCAAGTAATCGCAAATTCAACAATAATAGGAAATTAGGGAGGGTGCTGTAGGTATCTACTCTCTCCTTAGCCACTTCCACCGGTAGATGGCGCAATCGTCTACGCTGTACCCGAAAGAACAACCGCATCATTAATAATCCAAGTCGAATCTCGATCTACTCATCGAACTATCGAAGTGAAGTATCCGGCGCCACACGTGTACTGCACATTTGGAGGACATATATAGATTAATAATTCGTTCCACCTGATCCCTATAATTTGATATTGCGACGTCGTAGGGGTAGAGCTGAGAAGTGAGAATTTCAGACTAACGTTCCGGCGGCTTCGAAGGTACCGGGTTCGATTCCCGTAGCGGAAGTAGCTTTTTTTTCATTTTTTTTTGATTCTCGAACTAAAAAAATATTGATAAATTTGTAAATTTTAATAGTTGATTGGGTAATTGTTCAATTTTATATTTTTCTCAAAATTCGTAAGTACTAGATGTTTATCTGAGTAGCTTAGGCTACACTTCGCCAATTTTCTCAACTCTGTAATCAGTCAAGCAATATTATTATTAAAAATGAATATTATTTTTTACAGGTCATCGTGGAAATCCTCTTACCTGCTTCGAACTTATCATCTTTATGACTTACCTAACCTATATACCTTATAAATTATAGGTGTAATATCCCATGAGCGTTTTGATCATCATGATTCATTTTTTGTATGTTTGCTTTCGATCCATAATATAGGAACATTAGATCAGATTGTTATATTTGCAAGACATGTAACATTCTCAACCCCCTTGTTTTTACTTATTTTTCAATAATTTCACAATGAAGCCGATATTATGTTGTTGATAAGTTTCAAATAATTTCTTAGAATTGATAATATCGGGATAAGCGAGTTGATGCTTTATATCTGAATGTTCTTTGAGTATAGTAATCAACTATAGTTTTTACAATTTGAACCAAATTCAATTGGGTGCTAGAATGAGAGATTTTCATTTCATGATTTTATACATCTATTTATTTGAATTGATGAATAATTGGCCAATGGTAATTTTAAACTTTCAATTGTTTCAGTGTTTATAATTTTAATCGCTAAGCAAAGACCCTGTATATAGAAAATGATTATTTTCTCAGTGATATGTATATTATTGTATGTAATGTAGAAAACTGACTTTCTTTGTTACTTTTGTCTGAAGCCTTCAACACCTTAGAAAATGACAATAGCATGTAGTTTTAAGAAAATATTCAATAATGAGCTATTGATAAAATAAATATTTCGAAGCAGAAGTTATCTTCGGAAATTCCTGGATTTTCAGGAAAAATTATTTCTTATTTTAGTTCAATTTCTAATAGAAAAGCGAATAGATTCGATTTGAGTATAAGATTTTGTTATAACTACCTTGTAAACTTACATTTCTAAAATATTTAAAATGATTCTCAGAAATCATAAGGAAAAAATTCAAGAGAATGAAAACAGGAAAAGCATTGAAGTAACAAAGGAGCCTGATAATTTCCTATTGCCAAAGAAATGTTAAGAGCTAAGCATAAATATGAGCAGAGGGATTAAATTATTGCAGATCATTTTTTCATCCGCGAGAACATTATCTTGGAAGCAGAGGTTTCATAAAAATAATATAGAGAAGAAAGGAAATACTTTTTCATTCAATTGAATTTCAAATACTCTCAACTACTGATATTCGTATATCTTCCTTTTGTACATAATTATATATATAGTGTTTTATTGTATATTATATATTCTTGTTGAACGAAATTTGGTAGCCCCTTAATGTTATCTACATACTTAGTCCTGTTCTATTATCATACCATATTGGGCCCAAATATGAAAATATACTCAAATACTTGGTGAACACACTGAATTATTTGCACATTGTAGATAATCAACCATATCTAACTGTTCATTTTTCCAGGTTTATTAAGTTCTTATGAGACGCTTTGAGTTTCAGAAAATCATTGTTGAATGTTGAGTTTTAAATAGCAAATAAAGTAATGGAAAACTTTAAAAAATTCACAATACATAATATACTTCATGACGAATGATCGGAATGTATAGTCTGCACTAGCTTGAGATTATAAAGATGGCAATATATAGGATGTATAAACTAGAAGTGTAACATGAACGTTGAATTTATTGGATTTTTGTTTACTTCCTATACATGATATCAGGCTTAATATTGAGCACTGAAAATATCAATAAAATAAGTTGATTTTCATCATTACGACGAACAATAAACTACTATGAAATATATTGTGAAAAAAAGAAATGGCAAAATTTGCTATTGTTGAGTAGGCAAAATAAATCATATCACTGGTCTTGTTGATCAATTTTTAATCATTTATCATACCTCCATCTTCAAATAGATATGCAGATGCAATTAAAAGGTCCTAACTACTATAACACAATAATTGTGATGTTTGAAGGTCCAGTCACATCTCAGACAAGATATTCAGATCTTATCACTCGGACAGATGATAAACTGAATTTAAGATTATTGCTTTGATGCATGTTGGCCAGTTGGATGGCAAATGTGTAGAATTAGAATCATAGCAAAGTTAAAAATATATTACCCACTAAACCTTCCCATTGAAATATACTTCTCCGAACGATCCATATTTCTATATTCAACAGGGTAGTTCCAAGGGTACATCTTTTCACAATATCGTTTCAATGATGTCTCCTCAAGCATTAGCTTGGGGAGTCAGGAGTATAATTGGGATTGATAGATTCATCATATATGAATTCATTACAAAATATAATTTTCTTACAACATGATATCACATTTTAGTTATCATAATATCTACGTTTGAGTGTTCTATATTTCTTCAGCATGTATAAGGCCTCCAATTCTTTAACAACAAATTCACCATGAGTAATCATTTTCTCAATTTTTTCTGGTTCATTTTCTTTAGCATTCTTCAGAAAAACATTGTGTAATTTAGAACGAAACAACTCGTATCCTGATGGATAATCTTTGCCCAAATGAAGCAACTAGAAGATTTCATTGTATGGAAATCAATATAGTAAAATTGTATAACGATAATATGAAGTACTCACTCTCTTATACAAATCAATAACTCGATATCTTTGAGACATCGTATGAAAACCGAAGTATATATTTTGCGTTTGAGAGAAATCTGCTTTTCGTGGGTATAAAGTATAATTATATTTTAATGTACATAGTCCAAATCTGATTTCGTCCTTCTGTTTTATAAATAAATACTACTTAGAGGTTATAATTGTCATTTATTTGACAGTGACACTAGTGACAGTATCGAACCAGAGAATAGAGATAGTTTTAAAAGGTAATTCCGCAAAAGGAGCAGATTCAAAATAATTCTGCTGGTACCTGCCAACACGTGATTCTGCTAGTTGGCTTCTTCAGGACAGGGCAACCAAGAAACCAAGGAAAAGATGGAAATCAAAGTGAAAATAGGTGACACCACACCAGGAGCGAGCAACCAATTGTGCCTTCAGCTCTAGGACCTCCATTTCCCGTTAAACCTCTCCATATATACTCCATGTATATATTACTCCGCATGAATATGATCCATATTTCTATAGTTTAAAACTTCCTCGCTTAATTTTGGAAACCGCTAAAAATAAACCTTTCTCATGCCACCAAAATGAAATTAAAGCTTTTATCTGAATCACTCAATCGAAATTCCAATTTTTTCGCTACGTCAAATTCATCATGAAAATTTAAACACAAACATCCTAGCATGCATGCTTCCTTCGTCTTCAATTTATTTTTAAATTTTTCGGAACTTGGAAGTTTTGTCGCACAGCACTGGTTTAGATCTATTGAAGAAATCACATCAACATTTGGTAAACCATTCATTTTCTCATAAATACAGAGATCGCAAAAATCCTCAAAATATGTACTTTTAATTACTATACCTCAACAATTTGCGAAAGATTGAAAAATATCTGACATAGATTAGAACTCTAATCTATGATACCTGATTATCTGCTCGTTTTAGGGTTAAACCCACAGAACATAAACCACAGAACGCAGAATGAAAATACCATGGAAAATATTTACTCGATGGTTGGAATCACAGAACGTTGGAATCAAAACTAATCCGTGGTTCTGTGGAAGCCTCGGTTGATCTGTGTTCCCTGCACATGAATTCAGGGGGTCTATTCTCGACCATTCGCAATTTGCACGATCGTGCGCATCTCTATAGCAATATATAGCATATGCGACCGATCGTTGAAATTGCGAATGGTCGAGAATAGACCCCCTGACCATAAACAACATATCATATATAACATATCATATATATAGTAGAGTTCAAACCGGGCTCTATCGTGTCACCCCGTGGGACCTTCATTGCTAAAATGTATAGACCACTGGGTATCATTCTCCATACCCTTACAATGTAAATTCAACTGGTCGTCAAAAAATCGTCGTGTGCAGGAAGGGGTGGGGTGGAATTTTTCCAAAAATTGACAATAGTTATTTTTGTATCTAGTGCGCGAAATGCTACTTTGGTGATCAAGAACTGATTTTTTTAACGAGGCGCAGCCGAGTTAAAAAAATAGTCGAGATCACCAAAGTATTTCGCGCATGAGATGCAAACAAAATTTTTTCTACAAACACCAAAAATATTGTTCTAAAATAAGTAGCGCGCATAGCTTAATATGAAAAATAGTATTGAACTGGCTTAAAATGTTTTTCCAAATCAAGTAAATACTGTAACTATGAAAATAAAATGGCATTTGTTTGTTTGATTGAGGAACATAAAGGTTAAAATATAAAAACTCCATATAGTTTACATGCAGTGTGCGAAGTAAGTACTTCGCACACTACTTCGCGCACGGTGTCATGGTAACGAAGGAAAATGAAAAAAGGGTCACTTCGCATATTGTTTTCAATGCGCGAACCTTGTCATTTTTTGACGTTTGTAGAAAAAATTTTTTTTTCTGTTCATGGTCATCTATATACGGTGAACATCACTCACACAAACTTCTGTTGAAATATACGATTCAGAAATATTTTTTATTAATTGTCAAAAAAGTCGGATACAATGCTCTTAAATGGAATTCCTTAAGATATAAACGCTTGCCCTGAACACCCATATTAACTATTATGTTCCACTCGGTTTTACTCGAGATCTGTTAGGATTATCGAAAAAATGCTTTATATGAAAGGTCTGCTCCGAAAACCAGCGATTCAGATGCTTCTTTCAAAATTACAATAGGTAGAACAGTTTCCTCACAAAATAAGAAATTGTGTTATTAACTCCCATTAACCGAAACCGAACCTGGAGACGCTAGTAAGGCGCAATTTGTAGCGTTAGTCCATGTTAGTGGCGACCTTATGGATTTGAGCTTTGATCTATGCACATAAGGTTCGTTATATCTATCCGATCAACTTTACAGTACTATTCCTGCGTGCCTTCAGAACGCATTTTGAAGATATTGTTTAAATTCCTAATTTTTTATATATATGAGAATTTGACATATAATTCATATATATTTGATTTAATTTTGTTAATTCGTTAATAAATATGCAAATATGCGAGTTCAAACTTATATTCATTACTTCATAAATCAATTTTGTGACGTAATATTAACACATTTTTGAAATCATCGTTCATTCTCATTAGTAGTAACAAGATTTCCTGAATCCTAGACCAAAAATCTAGGAAAGAATTAAGAAGTTATATAGTTGGTATCTATGATATTAAGGGCCCAAAAATTTCTTACATGTCATAATTCATCTAATTCAACTATCACTATCACATGAAGAATCATCAAGGGAAGGAAGATTTGAAAAATTTGAAGTACTCGTATTTGCACATGTTTTTGGGCCATACATTTGCAGGAGCCAATACACGGAATTTGTTTTCTTTTACAGGAACACATTGATCCTGTGCAATCTGAAATGAGAATTTCCATTTCATAAAGAATATTTACGGATCTGATATTCGAAATAATATTTACCTTTCCAACAACTGCAGTTGCTAAGGATAGATGTTTCCTTAGGTAGGATTGGCATCGTCGTTAATTTTGGCAGAAGTTTTCCATTTTCTACATACCACCCACTAAATATAGGATCCGGTAAAGATGGTCATGGTACATTACTATATTGATCCAAATTTTTGTTTGGTAATGGACTCGAAGGCTGTGTTGTCTCAAACTATCCAATGTTGGAGGTAATTTACTTATGGATCTTGAAGAAGCTATAATATTCCCCTGAGCCTGTTGATACATTTCACATTTTCGTTTGTCGTATACAGATGGATTTCAAATTCAACAATATCATTGAATACTTATTCTCTCAAATTCTCAAAATCTTGAAAGTTCACTCTGCAGTATCTGTTCAGAATCTTCATCAATTTTCATTATTTTTTTACCTTCTTCGACATTTTGACCGAATGAAGATGCAAAGATGAGCGTAATGTGACTAACTTCATACCAATAATGTTGTAACTCAAGAACCATTCATCCATTCTATAGTACTATTTTCAGTTTATCCCACTGTTCCTCCTGCAGCTTTGGAATTTTTGTTGATATGCTCTAGCGCCTGATCTACAGAAAGTTGGTTAAAATTCCCAATCAAACATTTAATGACAAAATTCCTATTTTTGAATTCATCATGTACTTCCGGTGCCATGTTTTAAGTATTCAATGATATTGTTGAATTTGTAATCTGTCTGTATACGACAAACGAAAATGTGAAATGTATCAACAGTCTCAGGGGAATATTATAGCTTCTTCAAGATCCATAAGTAAATTACCTCCAACATTGGATAGTTTGAGACAACACAGCCTTCGAGTCCATTACCAAACAAAAATTTGGATCAATAGTAATGTACCATGACCATCTTTACCGGATCCTATATTTAGTGGGTGGTATGTAGAAAATGGAAAACTTCTGCCAAAATTAACGACGATGCCAATCCTACCTAAGGAAACATCTATCCTTAGCAACTGCAGTTGTAGGAAAGGTAAATATTATTTCGAATATCAGATCCGTAAATATTCTTTATGAAATGGAAATTCTCATTTCAGATTGCACAGGATCAATGTGTTCCTGTAAAAGAAAACAAATTCCGTGTATTGGCTCCTGCAAATGTATGGCCCAAAGAACATGTGCAAATACGAGTACTTCAAATTTTTCAAATCTTCCTTCCCTTGATGATTCTTCATGTGATAATGATAGTTGAATTAGATGAATCATGACATGTAAGAAATTTTTAGGCCCTAAATATCATAGATACCAACTATATACCTTCTTAATTCTTTTCTAGATTTTTGGTCTAGGATTCAGGAAATCTTGTTACTACTAATGAAAATGAACGATGATTTCAAAAATGTGTTAATATTACGTCACAAAATTGATTTATGAAGTAATGAATATAAGTTTGAACTCGCATATTTGCATATTTATATTTATTAACGAATTAACAAAATTAAATCAAATATATATGAATTATCTGTAAAATTCTCATATACATAAAAAATTAGGAATATAAACAATATCTTCAAAATGATGATTCTTCATCTGATAGTGATAGTTGAATTAGATGAATCATGACATGTAAGAAATTTTTAGACCCTAAATATCATAGATACCAACTATATACCTTCTTAATTCTTTTCCAGATTTTTGGTCTAGGATTCAGGAAATCTTGTTACTACTAATGAGAATGAACGATGATTTCAAAAATGTGTTAATATTACGTCACAAAATTGATCTATGAAGTAATGAATATAAGTTTGAACTCGCATATTTGCATATTTATTAACGAATTAACAAAATTAAATCAAATATATATGAATTATATGTAAAATTCTCATATATATAAAAAATTAGGAATTTAAACAACATCTTCAAAATGCGTTCTGAAGGCACGCAGGAGTAGTACTGTAAAGTTGGTCGGATAGATATAACGAACCTTATGTGCATAGATCAAAGCTCAAATCCATAAGGTCGCCACTAACATGGACTAACGCTACAAATTGCGCCTTACTAGCGTCTCCAGGTTCGGTTTCGGTTAATGGGAGTTAATAACACAATTTCTTATTTTGTGAGGAAACTATTCTACCTATTGTAATTTTGAAAGAAGCATCTGAATCGTTGGTTTTCGGAGCAGACCTTTCATATAAAGCATTTTTTCGATAATCCTAACAGATCTCGAGTAAAACCGAGTGGAACATAATAGTTAATATGGGTGTTCAGGGCAAGCGTTTATATCTTAAGGAATTCCATTTAAGAGCATTGTATCCGACTTTTTTGACAATTAATAAAAAATATTTCTGAATCGTATATTTCAACAGAAGTTTGTATGAGTGATGTTCACCGTATATAGATGACCATGAACAGAAAAAAATTTTTTGTCAATTTTTGGAAAAATTCCCCCCACTCCTTCCTGCACACGACGATTTTTTGACGACCAGTTGAATTTACATTGTAAGGGTATGGAGAATGATACCCAGTGGTCTATACATTTTAGCAATGAAGGTCCCACGAAAATCTTTTTTAGAGCTCTTTTCATGCCTTGTGAACTCTACTAATGGCGTATTCCATTGGCAGCACCAGTGCTGCACTGAGCACGCACTGAGTGCAAAAAATGTTGCACTGGACGTCAAAATGAGTCAAAATGTGTCAAAATTCTTGACGAAATTCCCCAATGGAATACGATTCATGCACTCAGTGCGCACGAGTTCTACCAATGGAATACGCCATAATAGATATCATATATTATTCAGACCTGATTCGAGTCGAGGGAATATTCGGTGCTGTACGCTGTACGGTTTCTATTCGGTACCGAATATAAACCGGAGCACCGTTTCACAGTTTTCTCCAGCAACCGAATAGAAAACGAACTGAACCGAATGGAGCCGTATGCATGTGAAACAAGCCTTTTACATAATTTATTATCATATCACAGATTACATCTGTGATTTTATATATGGTCTACCTCTATGGGATACTATAGAGTAATACAAATTTCTTAAAAACCACCGACGTGAAGTCAGGGGCTTTTGCGCGCGTGTTCTTTGGTCTATTCACGTCTCACACAACCTCGTTACGAGGAGTAAACGGCCAAAAGCTTTTGGAGTTATTCCCATCTGAAATGTTGTTGTTATTTTCTCAATAACTCAAAAATACGAATCCGATCCAATTCAACCATGGTTGTAGAATGCCAACGCGCATATTTTCGCGAAATATCATCTTACTAGAATATCGTACCACTAGAAAAAAGATTATTTTCCGAAAAATTTTTTATTTCAGAAACTATTCGTCAGAATCCACATATACCTTCGAGGCACCATTTTACAAATCGAGTACTGCAGCTCGATCGACTTTGTATGACGAGTGAATAGACAATGGAACATGCTCGTAAAACTCCTGCCTCCACGTCAGTGATTTTTATAATTTATTATTTTTTTACTGGAAGCAAGATTTGTACCATAATTTTTTTTAGTCATTTTCTAAACCGGAGTTCGACAGCTTTCGTAAATAGTCAAGCCACAGGTCTGTGCAGGATGTGGTTCCACCACAGACTATTTTTGATTGTATCGGCAATATGGGGGTATATGACTCGATGTAGGAGCTCTGGAATATGATATGGATTCTAATTTTGTTCCTCCTTAAATTTTATTTCTGATTTATGGCTCATGAGAATTCAAGAAAGAAGAAGATTATATCAAGGATAGAATTTATTAATTGAACAAAGAAATATTTTCAGTAAAATATTCGATTCAGAGGAAATGGAATATTCATATTTTGGTCACAAATAAGTGTAATCAGAACTATAATATTATCAATTTGCATCTAAGTAATATACATACCATTTATTATTATTATTTATTGTTTATTATTATGTACCTTATACCTATACGACATTTAAAATTTAGAATGCATAACATGATGTACATTTTCAAATAAAACGAAACCAAGTCTAAATACCCTATTTTTGGGAAAGAAAGCATTGTTCAAAACATGTTTTATTCGAGTAAAGCGTACAGATAATTTTTTTTCAATAGATGATTTCCTGAAATCTTAGTACCGAGTAAAGAACCATACTTTCAGCTCAAACATACTAAATAATACTACATAACTTTTAGCAAACCTTTCCATTTGTTAAATAATTAAAAATGTATTAATGAGCGGCCCTAATAATGGCCCTACCATAGTTGCGAATGTCCGAGAGTTCACGTGTTCCTACAACTGCAATTTGTGCCGAATATTTCCCTCATACATAGAGCTTCTCATGACAAGAATGCAATTATCGAAAAATTACAGCAGTAATTGCAGAACAGAGCGAAAATTGCATCCGAAAACATCCCGTTGCCTTGACAATACAAACAGATAAACTTCAAACTGTCAAAAAATGTGGAGTTTCGGTGAGTGCTCAATACAGTTCAATTTGTTTAAGGGCATGATTTTATTCATAGTCTTCGTCAGTACTTTGATATTTCTAAGACAATATTTCTTTATTCCTGAAATATTCCAATGAATTACACTCGTGCATAAAAATGACCAGATGATTTTACATTCAAGCGTGTTATCTTATAAAAATTGATTTCGGTTATTTTCATATTTTGGCGAAAGAGCCCTCGTCCTTTGGCAAAATATGAAAATAAACTAATGCAATTTTTAGATATCACGCTTTCTTGCAAAATTATCGGTAATTGGATAATTCCATGGTCAAAATTACGTGTCGTCTAAGTTAATTCATAAATTCTGGAAGTGGTACACTGGAATATCTGGTTAATCTGTGGTTCTACACACAGAACATATAATATATTTTCTACATATCTATGGTGGTTCCTTTTTTATGATGGTATTCTATGATGGTACTTTTCACATTGTATATACAATGCTTTTCATAATGCTATTTGTTCTATGACTTGACAATGCTATGACTCTATGCTTCTATTACTTAACCTCTATTTTTAAGCATGGAAGTTTGAAGTTTGGGAGTTTGTGTACTAGTACCAAAACAGCTGGCCAGAAGATGATTGTGTTTTAGAAAATTTCGAATGATAAAAACCGCTCTAATTGTGTGTTCGGAATAATTTAAGACCAATACGATATTTTCATTCAAACAATCTATCATATAATACCTGAAACATGGAGTTGAAGCAACAAACATCTCAAGAAAATTCCCATATAAAGGCTCTACTAAATAGTCCTACGAAATTACCTCCGGTTTTACCTGCACCAAATTGGACTGCTCCGGATACATCAATTTCAGTTGTAAGATATTTGTGTACTATCATTGTGAATGTGTTTTTAATTTTTGTGTGATATTCGCTACTATTTATTATTTTGTAGCTCCAAAAATCGACTTCTACTATGCTTGTGGCAATACCTGGAGGAGCTCTTGGAGAACCACAAACTACAGTAACATTTCAGTGAGTACGATTTTTATTCACTTATACTGATGTGATTCATTACTTATCAAGTGTGATTTGTTGGTGGTTGGAGGATAAGTCATCATTCTAAATTTTAGGAATTGTGTTTCTACAGTCGCATTAGGCACAGAATTGAACTTAGCTTCAATAAATGCCAGAACAAGGAACTCTGAATACAATCCAGCAAGATTTCATGGATTAGTTATGAGAATTCGTGAGCCTAGAGCAACAGCACTTGTTTTCAGATCAGGAAAAATTGTATGCACAGGGGCAAGAAATGAACAAAGCACTCTTCTAGCCATGAAGAAATTTGCAAGAATTATACAAAAATTGGGTTTCAATGTGAGTTAATTTTCAGTGTTAAATATTCTCTTGAATATTATATGAGAAAAGCCGTTAACCTACGGCTTCCAAATGACAGTTATTGCATATTTGGATCAGGGTTATATGAGTCCATCAGACTATTGAGGTCTATATTGTACAATTTCTGAGCTGAAAATGTTCTCCAACGATTACATCTTATCAACAGATTTTTAACATTGAATGAAAAGTGACTTAGATATTTGATATTACAGGGTAGAATCAAAGCATGAATGGATTAAGTTCCTGAACGGACTAATTTATTCGTTCCATAAATATGTGCATTTGTAATTTGGTTTCCTTAGTATCTCAAAAAAGAGTAGGTAGTTAGATGCGAAATGACAATTTGAATGCTTATGCAAAATCTTGTGTCAAGACCCTAGGGGCTAATGTTCAATAACTCAAGAACAATTCACTGGATTCAAGAATCATGCATACATTTCTATAGGGTAGCAGTAGAATGATTTATCCAAAAAAACAGCGTTATACATACCTGTTTCACCAGTAGAGAAAAGTATGTTATTTTAGAAACTCGTATGACTGAATGGCTTGAAGTATGTATCCAAGCCAACTTGTTGCTATAAATTTGATTTACTATAAAGGTAAGGACAGACTGAGCCCATGTACGCAGCATATGCAACGCTATATGAAGTATTTGCATTCAAACAGATGATGCGTTGCGTATGATAAGTATGTTTCTGAGTCTTCTGTTTTACTGTAAATTCAAGAGTTCAGACGTCATGATGGATTGCATAAGTGGGCTCAGTTTGTCCTTAGGTTATCTTTGTTCCCTAATGAATATATATCGATAGATGAAATATTGAACCATCGAATGAAGGATATTATTATATCATAATTGACTAAAAACTTTAATGCTTGTGACTTTTACTTGATGCAAATCCATATTAACTCAATGAAGAATGATATACGATTTACACTAATTTATTCAATATTGTGACGCTTTTGGTCGACACAGCGACTTCATCATACTACATCACACTGATGAAGTCGCTGTGTCGACGAAACGCGTCACAATATTTAATAAATTAGTGTAAATCGTATATAATTTTTCATTGAGTTAATATTATGGATTTGTATGGATCGTATATAATTTTTCATTGAGATAATTGACTAAATTATTCGGAAATTTTACTTAATGTATTTCTATTTCTTTTAGATTAAGTTCGAAGAATTTACTATCCAAAATTTAGTAGCTACATGTGATCTTAAATTCCCCATCAAACTTGAAAATTTGAATCACATGCACAATCAGTTCAGCAGGTAAGATTATTTTTCGTTCATGTTTAACTATTGTTATAACTGTATTTTCTTCCAGTTATGAACCAGAATTATTTCCTGGACTCATATATCGCATGATCAAGCCCCAAGTAGTCCTCTTGATATTTGTCAATGGAAAAATTGTATTTACTGGTGCAAAAACAAGGAGTGACATCAAAGAAGCTTTGGATAATATTTATCCAATTTTGCGAAGTTTTCGTAAAAGTTAGAGAATAAAGAGTGGTACAATGTTTACATTGCATACTATCACTCGCATGTGAATACTTGTTGACTTTCTTATTTTTAATATTTATTAAGATTTGTTTTTTTCGATTTTTATTAAAATATATATTCTTATATTTCCATCTAGGTGTTTTTTTAGAACCAAATCGAAATTGTTGATATCAACATTTCAGATATTATGCTGATAACCTGTTCCGTTCACATAACATTTTCTTGTCTCTTTGTAAATTAGTTTTCCAATTGTAGCTATTCGCTTATTATTTCCTATGAATTTACCCCTGGAATGATCAATCTTACATCCAAGACTTTTCTCCTAAGCTATGGGGATGAAATTCATGCAATTTTGAAAAAAAATCTAGTTTAATCCTGGAGTGGTCCTTCAATCTATTCATCCAGATCAATTCACTTTAAACATGTCAAATGTATGTACTGGTCGTCGCTGGAACGTCCACTTGGGGCAACCCCCTACCACGCGGAGTGCTGGTGAACTAGTTTCGGGAAGTTAGCCTTACACAATTAAAATTATCAAAATTAAACTAAATTAATTAAAATTGAAATTAAAATGAAGATTTGTAGTAGTGTGCTGGAATGAACTCATTCTCGCACTGTTTCTAGTTATATTTTTCGTTTTGTGGTAGTCAGCACTGACATTCGATCCTATCAAATTTCAACACACGTCAATTGACAATACCTACAATATAATCTAGATATAGTGGAATAATTGTTGAGGAAAAGCTTTATTTTCGAAAATATGGTACTAGAGATTTCCTTCTCGCTAATTTTGAATCATTCATGCTATCAGGCAACTGTCTTAAATCTGATCTACATGCCCTACGTACGTTTCAAATTCAAATTCCGTAATCTGTCAATTTTCGCAACAGTCACACCAACTACCAAGATAGAATACAAAAGTCACTAGGATGTATAATCCGAATTTTTCATTAAATTTCAACAGTATTTTACAAAACTTGCCTGAAATAGAGAAAATATCGTCTAATACTCGTTGCAGAAGGCAATTCCAACACTCATCGTCATCCGTTCGGAAACTCGCTCCTTCGTCGCTCGTTTTCGAATTTCGCATTCGTGTTTTAATAGGAGCCCATTCTGCAACTTGTTTTAGAATATACTATTCCACATGTATTTCTTAGGATCTGAGTAAAAACTGCTAACTGCTTCTACAACGTATAGGTACCGAAAAACGAAGCTGATAATACATGGGTGAAATCAAAACTAGTCCAAACATTCCAGCATAAGAGCCATCGGGTGGATATATATTACATCGAAATTGATACAAAATGTGATATTTTGAAGTGAGTCTGTGAATTATGTCGAACATCTAGAATAATATCGTAACCGGGGTACAATGCGATGAAAGAAAATGAGTTGGGGGTAAACAGCGCGTACAATGCAAACAGGAAAAGATTGATGGTATATTCCAGCTATAAATTTTGCAGTCCGTTTCGGTAGAGGTGAATGCACCCTTTTATTGCACCTAAACTTATAGATTCCTCGCTGAAGTTTGTCAGTGGCGTCGCAATTTAATGTGTTATTCGGCAGGAACTTTATTACTCTTTGTCCGTACTGGGACAGAAGGAAGTAATGAATTCATTCTGAAATTGCTTGTTTCCAACTATGAGGATTATTATCAACTTAAAATGATATCTTGAATAGATTGAATTCATGCGATATATTGAAATACTTAAAATTGGGTCAAGCTTTGACGTGAAATCGGGAACTTTTGCGCTCATGTTCCATTGTCTATCCACCTCTACTGGACACTCTTAATCGAATTTACCATCGTTATAGACCGTTTATCAGCTTTTATAAGATATGAATACATGTCGTAACATTTTAATGACAGACTTGAGTAATGAGAGAATATTCTAAGATCATTAATTGAATTTTTAATTCTGACATATTATATTGTGTATAGCCTTTGTCAGGTGCATGGTGCCAAATTCTCCGATTTGGGAGGTAAATAATTCTATAAAATTTCACGACAGTTTTGTTGATTTCGGCTGAATTCCATATATGAATTTCTTGCTTCTGGAGGAAATTCTTAGATTAATTACAAGTTCTTTCCGACCCGTGCTAGCCTATATGTGCAAGGTTCATATGTGTTCTTCGATAGCAGCTTATATCTTACCCGTTATCTTGAAGTTACCCCGGCTGCGTATTGGCATTGTTTACTATACGGCAACGCATACATGCTGTTGTAACGCAGTAAAGAATGACTGAACCAATGGTCGCATTCAGCGGACGAAACAGTTGCGCAACCGTTACCAAAACGTTCGGTGGCACATGCCCTACGAACTCACCACGTTGTAGAGCGAAGGCTATTTTATGGAGCACATTTGATTTGTGCTAGGTAGCGGTAGCGTAAAGTGTCAGGGGATCTATTCTCGACCATTCGCAATTTGCACGATCGTGCGCATCTCTATAGCAATATATAGCATATGCGACCGATCGTTGAAATTGCGAATGGTCGAGAATAGACCCCCTGAGCGCTTCGTCCGCTTATTTCCATCGGTCGAGAACTGGTAAGGGAAAGAACCCCACCAGCGCCCCCTATGGAGAATCCTCACGAACTCCGACCCCCTGCGATGAAGAAACCTTGAGCGATGTTCAGCGAAGTTCATTCTTTTGCCGTAAGAGGGTCAAGAAATGGCGAAGCCATCTATCGTAAAGCGCCCTTTACGGACTGAAAACGCCCGGTCAGTTTGGTTAGACAAACCAAAAACCAGTGAACATTAAATGAGGTGTACTGTGGCTAATTGCCAATAACTAAAACAAAACACACGGTGAAATATTTCTTGATTTTAACCATCAACAAATATTTCGCGTGGCCGGGCTAGACACCTCATCGCTCAGTGTTCCTCTAAGAGGAAAGTATCATTCAAGAGCATACACAGACCCCAGGGTTTCATGGTTATTACCAATCATCAGTGTGACTTATCCAAACACTAAAAGAAAACTGCGTTCTAGGAAACTTATTGCCATCGGTCGAGAACTGGTAGGGGAAAGAACCCCACCAGCGCCACCTATGGAGAATCCTTACGAACTTCGACCATTTCTTGACCTTCTTACGGCAAAAGAATGAACGTCGCTGAACATCGCTCAAGGTTTCTTCATCGCAGATGGTCGGAGTTCCTAAGGATTCTCCATAGGTGGTGCTGGTGGGGTTCTTTACCCTACCAGTTCTCGACCGATGTAAATAAGTTTCCTAGAACGCCGTCTATTTTCATTCAGTGTTTGGCTCTGAAGATTGGTAGTAATCATGTAACCCTGGGGTCTGTGTCTGCTCTTGAGTGATTCTGTCCTCTTTGAGGAACACTGAGCGATGAGGTGTCTAGCCCGGCCACGCGGAATATTTGTTGATGGTTAAAATCTATATAATTATTACACCGTGTGTCTTGTTTTAGTTAAAAACTCACTTCCCTTGAGATCACCCATTAATGTCTATTATAGTTTGGTATACAGTCACTTAGCGTATAACATCTTACCGTGGGGTAACTCCTCTGACATTGGCTGAGTTTTCATAATCCAGGAACGAATCATTCCTTTAATTGTCGACTGCGCTCTACGATCCTCTTGCAGGTCTGTTTTCGTAGAAAATGGCATCCTCACTGTGGCCTATATATTCATTTTGAGATGTCTTGTATATTTGAAGGAGAATGAGAGCGATTTTGTCAAACTTTCAAGCTTTCATTCCCACAATACGGGAAATAAAGAAACCTCAAATGTTCATATACACAAGACTTCAAAGTTTGAATCGTCTCCTATTTATCAGAGCATCAAAATGTTCAAACACATACCACTCCACATACAATTCGCGACCGATTGATTTAAGTTTCCTTCGGTGTCATTCAGTGTTGGCTAAGTCACACTGACGACTGGTAATAACCATAAAACCCTGGGTTTGTGTCTGCCCCTGAATGATACTTTCCTCTTTGGTGAACACTGAGCGATTAGGTGATCTATCCCGGCCACGCGGAATATTGGTTGATGGTTAAAATAATAAATATTTCACCGTGTGTCTTTTCTGCTGCTTTTGCTGCTTCACTGATATCCATACTTTTCACGTAAACCACAGAACACATACCATAAATCATGATGACATATTCATGATGTTTCAACCTAACCTAACGTATTCTCTGGACCGTTCGTTTATTCGAGATGTCGAAAATGTAACCTTCAGTCACGTGGGAATTTTTAGACAATTAACACATCTGCAATGTCTGCTAAGTCCTTAGCAGTAATAGATATATTTCAGAGTTTGGGAGAGAAACCCCAGAAAGAAATCATTTAATAATGAATATACCTCCTACAGTATTAATGATTATTTAAACCATCCTCTATTGAATCAAACAAGAATTGGATCATTGATGAAGCCTCTAATTGGAAAACCTTTTACAATTGTTGAAAGTAATCATCTACACCAAGTGATACTTATTGAAGAGAAGTTTTGCGAAAAAGATATTTGAGCGATATACAGAGTGTTCTTATTTGTTTGCAGGAAAATAATGCTTCTTATAAGCATGATGGAGGTGAAATGGTATTTCGGCCATACTTCGAATGATCTTATATGTGTATTATATCTACATCAAAAATGCTGGTCAATCCCATGCGTCGCTGCCACTGATCTTGAGGAAATGGATTTTCCTTTTTTTTTCGATCTTCCTTGAAATCGAATTAACCTCGAAGGAAGATTTGCAGTTCACCTGCAGCTTCATTAATTGATTATAATTTCAATTAATGTCTTAGAAGATTTTATTGGGGCATATACATCAAAATTATTACAGTACGCCTGTTTCAAATTAGGCTCCTAAAATAGATCATTTCGATTGGGGGTCTTTACGCACATTTGTCCGAGATAGATTATTCGCTAATGAATTGCAAATGTGCCATGGAAATCTTCGACTGACAGATATTCGAGAAGTTGTTTTTAACGAAATGCAATTCTGTAATTAGTGTATCTTATTGTCCGTGGAGGTCGAAAAAGACGTCGGAGGGATGACGCAGTTTTATGTGAATGCTTACGAAGAAACCCCTCTCGAGATTGAGGATGGAAATAATAACGTATAATAGGTTGCCAAATATCTCCCTTCCGCCTTTTTGTCTTTTGAATTTCGCGGCTATGTACAAAGCGCTACAGAGTTCGTAACTGGCAATACTATACATAATTTGAAAGGTCTTGACAAAACCTACAAAACGACGCTATGCGTGATTAGTTTGGATATTGCGTTCAACAGTTATAGACGTGTAAACATGGAGTTCACTATCGCCGAAATTCGCGCTATTTTAAAGTTTTCCTTCGTTAAAGGCAAATCCGCTAGAGAAACGTTCCGTGAGATTAATGGTGTTTTGGGGGATGGTACTCTATCAGTTCGAACCGCGGAGGAATGGTTTCGACGATTCAGAGCCGGTGAAAACGACACCATGGATAAGCCAGCCGGCGGAAGACCAGTGACGACAAATACCGATCAAATCATGGAATACATCAAGTTAGACCGGCATGTGGCATCTCTTGACATCGCCCAGGAGATGGGACTTAGTCACCAAACCATTTTAAACCATCTACAGTAGGCTGGATACAAAAAAAGCTTGATGTTTGGGTGCCGCATGATTTGACGCAAAAAAACCTTCTGGACCGAATCAACGCCTGTGTCAATGCTGCTGAAACGGAACGAACTCGACCCATTCTTGAATCGGATGGTGACTGGCGACGAAAAATGGATCACATAAGACAATATCAAGTGAAAACGGTCGTGGTCGAAGGCAGGTGAATCGTCCCAAACAGTGGCCAAGCCGGGATTGACGGCCAGGAAGGTTTTGCTGTGTGTTTGGTGGGATTGGAAGGGAATCATCCAAAACGGCGCATATTTAAACTAAATCCGATCACTGTAACACTTTTTATAAAGCATTCTTTTTTCCTAGGAATTCTTTGAACAGTACTTGGAGAAAACTGAAATATTATGGCCAATGTAATAATCAGAATACACTTTTAGTGTATTCAGAGTCCCTGAAGAATTTACTGTAACACTATACTGCTTCGCGTTTCCTTTTTGTTGGGCGAGAGGTAATCAATTCCAGACATTCTTAATAGCACAAGGCTACGGAAATACTCAAACTCAGTACGAACAAACATGTAAAAAATATCCCAAATGGTTTGATTTTCGTTATATCCCGATTGTCAAGAAATAAATAATAAATGACAGTTCGTCAGGTAATTTTCAATGCAAACAACCTAAGTTATGGGACTTGAAATATAACTAGATTGGTCGTTGCCAACTGAATTTCGATTTTCCATAGGCACCGTTGATTGCAATATATCTTGAACGGACTATAGTATCCACAAAACCATTTTTTTCGGTGTGCCTCACTCCATCGAAGACTTATTGCACCAAAAGTTCACTGCATCGAAGGTTCCCTCGAAAATGACGCCCACTTACTCCTGATTCGCCGAACGTGAAATCTCCTATATCGACCGTCTTCGTCGTAGTTTGGCTGGATGAGAGATAATTTGTTTCTTTGAGTGTACGTCAACAAAGTGGAATCTGTCTAACCCAGAGTTCGGCGGCTCTTTGGATATGAAGCTGCGGCTCTTTAGTTCCGTACACAAATATTATATATTGTTATGAATAAATAGATTAGTTTTTTTTATCAAGAAAGTTTATTTATGAAAGTACTATTTATTGTAGGGAAGAATAATTATTCTGGCTCTTTAAAAACTTTTTAAATATTGTAGATTGTAATGTTTTACTCTTTTGACTCGAAATGCTGCCGACCCCTGGTTTAACCTAAAATTGAATAATAATTGAAGGACGAATGTGACAATTTTCAATTGGTGAACCATTATATAAAATCTTTATACCTATATGATTTTTGTAACCTTCAGAAATTTGTCCAATAACGAACTCAACCAAGATATTCATCTCATTCCGTTCGAGAGTTATTGTAGAAATTTTTTTTCTAAATTTTAAAAATTTTTTTTACACTTTGCGGCAACCTGGTCAATACAAAACTTCACATGCGTATAAAGGTCATGATTCTACAATTTGATGCTAAATATTCATAAAAAATGTTTTTACTAAAATCGGCCATAGCTCCGAAACCGCTTGATGGATTTCGCCCATTAACAAACTCGTCCGAGATATTTACGCTCCAAACCCACCTTGCAAATTTCAATTCTCTAACTCCTTTCGTTCGAAAGTTATCGTGCCTACGGCCGGACAAACACATGGGAACAGATTATTCATATCTGTTCAATAGCTAATATGATATCCATAGATGATATCTGTTGAAAATGATCAAACTGGAACGGGAGGAAAAGTAATCTCCCGCAGTGAAAATCATTTTAGAACTCATTTCTAATTTAAACAATGGAGAAAGTGAGTTTATTATGAATTCTGTGGCTGGAATAGCAAATGTGAACAGCATTCATATATGAAGCGGCAAAATGAGAGGGTTCCAGAACCAACTACGATGTTATAATCATGTATAAAGATCCTGTCTTCTGCAGCCAGAAGACTATTCCTGTTTTTTTGGAGGTTATTACGAATCGGTAGATATACTCCATTAACTTTTATAAAGTCTCCCGGTTGGCCATGATTTAGGTCTATCACGTTTTTGTAACTAAAACAAAGTCAGGTTGGCACTTCTGAAATATCGACAATGTCAAAGCAATTCTCTCAGACGTTGCTAATTTCTACTCTCAACAATCAACATAATAGAAATATGGATCATGCGGAGTAATATATATAAGTGGAAAGGTTTAACGGGTAATTCCGCAAAAGGGGCAGATTAAAAATAATTCTGCTGGTACCTGCCGACACGTGTTTCTGCTAGTTGGCTTCTTCAGGACAGGGCAACCAAGAAACCAAGGAAAGGATGGACATAAAAGTGAAAATAGGTGACACCACACCAGGAGCGAGCAATATAGCTTATATAGAATAGTGAATAGTTTCTTTGATTTTCCACTGATTAACTACATTAATTTGAATATTCCTTACTATCCAGCCCGTCGGGGAGCACTCTTTTGTGTTCCCAGAGCTAGAACACTTCTACATTATCATTCTGTTTTTCTGAGACTCATGCGTTTGTTCAACTGGCATTTTAACAACACAGACATATTTAACACCACTTTCTTCGTCTACCGGAAGAATGTCATTTTATACCTTTTAGAATCTTATGGTAATTGAGGAATTTTTTTTTTTTTTAATTATTGAATGTTTTTCTTTTTCTCTGTTCATCTTTTCCGCTTATGATCCACATATATTGCTTTGTAAAATTGTGTATTTTATGGATTGGCAGTGTCACACTTGATTTTAATTATGCATTCACTGTAAATATTGTGAATCCCTGTAATTGGATTTTTTCTGTTGGGATTCCTGGTTACAAATAAATAAACAAATAAATAAACCAATTGCTGGCAGGTGCCAGCAGAATTATTTTAATCTGCTCCTTTTGCGGAATTACCCGTTAAACCTTTCCACTCAAACAACATGATGTTCTATCTTAGACAAAATATTATCACATATCATTATCTTCGAAAAATAAAGAACTCTTTGCTTTGAAATTCAAAATGCCGGAACCAGAGGCAAAGTATACATCAGGAAGTGCTATACAGAACTGACAACTGCAATAGGAAAACTTCATTCTGCCTTAGGACATATTGAACTCTCGAATGAAATTACTTAGTTTCCTATATCCTATCACTATATTTTATGAAGGTTTAACAGTGACCACTACATTTTGAAACTGGTGTATTTCAAGTTGTGCAACAAGGTATTTAAATGTCTTCTGAAGGCTTATTTCTTGAGAATTTCGAAAAGTGGGGAATTCCAGGTACATCTGTTCGCTTAGAAGTTCTGCCGGGATATTCTGGTACTTTTATTCTTATTTCAAATGAACTATCACAAAGAAACGGACTACTGTATCCATTATTTTTCATTAAAATTTCAACACGTGATTCTTGATTTCCGTGCCAAGAATAGCATAACTGAATCTTCCAACTAGTTTTACCAGTTTATATACGTGATATATTTTCCATAGTAACAACAGATGAAAAATTTTCTTGAACAGTCGCCAGGTCTTTGGAATTGTTGAATTCACATTGTGAAAAAATACGTAATTACCACGACTTCTATGTAGAGAGAACAACATTGCATAGTTATCTGACAGGAAAATCAGCATAACCTAACAATTTCAAAATATACACGGTGAAATGTGTCCAAATTTCATGGCCAACCGGGAGACTTCATAAAAGTTAATGGACTATACCTATATATTCTTTATGAGCGGTGCATATGATACGCCACTGTTGAAAGGTTCATCCGGAGACGGCGCCACCATCTTCAACTTACAATAAGTACTAGAAAACTTTAAACTCGAATATTTTCGTTAGATGCGATACGACGAAGAAGTATCCGAAATTCGTTACGAAATGCAGGAAACCTTCGCCCTCTTTTAAGATCCGAATCCTGATTCATATCCTTCCCGGACTGCCGAAGTCCTTATTTTTCTTGCTCGCAGTTCGGACTTCGATGTGACAAATTCGATCTGTGGAGTTTTTTGAAGGGAGTGTTTGTGTCTGTGCATCCATTCAGATAACAGATGATTATGCAAATGGTTTCTCAATTACAGGATTCAATTTGATCAATAGGAAAAACAGTTTTTTTCCTGTAATAAATAATTAAGTTTTTGCGCACATGTTCTGGGGAACAGCGTGCTATCATTTTGCCCAAATATATTCAACTCATTATAAAATATGTTTCATTCTATTATCAGCTCGGTGAAGGTCGAAATATTAGGAAATGAGTAAATCCGTCAAACGCCAAAAAGTTTTCTCTAGTATCTAACCCATACAAAATTCTAGAATTTTCCGATTAGATCGCCACGGCTTTGGTTATTCACTAAATCGAGGGTGTAGATTCTGAATCTGTAATTAGTTTTTCCGTATCTCGATTAATTTTGGTAATATGGCGAAAAATCCGACTGATTAGTCCATTTTCTGGAGGTAGAGCCAGAAATTGCGACTTTTTTCGTCATTGCTCCGAAACTAATCGAGATACGGAAAATCTAATTACAGATTCGTGATCTGCGTCCCCGATTTAGTGAATAACCAAAGCCGCGTCGACCTAATCGGAAAATTGTAGATTTTTGTATGTGTTGGATACTAGAGAAACCTTTTTGACGTTTGACGGATTCGCTCATTTCCTAATATTTTCCGAACGGATAGAGATACAGAAAAAATAGATAAATAAATCTAACTGTCGTCCACCGACCAATAATCGGGGAAAATTTGGTTATTGAGATGTGAAAATCATAGATTTGGGACGGGAAAGAAGAATTTTCCTCCGTTTCCGGGTCAAAAATATTTTCTAAGTGCCAACCCAAAAATTTTTTTCATGGTCTATCGATACGGAGCTCGTGTCTAATTAAATCGAGGTCGCTGATCACGAATATGTAATTAGCTTTTCCCTAAGTGGCGTACTTTGGGAAAATTTTCACTTAAAGTGAAAACATTGACGAAAATAGGTCAATTTTGGAACTTTCCACTGCCTATAAAAATCGGAGTAGGGTGTTGCTGATTTTTTACGTCATATTTGGATCCTTTATCTATCGAATAATCCGAACAATAAATGTCCAGGTTGTACGCTTCGGAAATTATGATTTTTTTCCCGAGAGTCTATTTTTCGGAAAATTCTTTCCACGATATTTCCTCGGAAAATTTTTGTAATAAATATCTGATGGTAGATTCAGAATCTACGGCCCCGAATCTATAAGAAAAAATACCCGTCTCATAGTTTTGCGTCAAAAAATTTTTCTCGAAAAATGGGATTTTTTTAAGGCTAATGTATTAAAAAATTGCCAAAATTCGACCGGTCTCTGATTTCAATGCAAATTACGTCATTTACTAATTCGGGGCCGTAGATTACGAATATTTGATCGGATTTTTCATTAGAGAATTTTCCGCGGAAATACCGCGAAATGAATTTTCCAAAAAACAGACCCTTGGGAAAAAAATCATAATTTCCGAATAGTACGGCCTGGACATTTTCTGTTTGGATTATTCAGTAGATAAAGGATCCATATATAACGGCAAAAATCAACAACACCCTACTCCGATTTTTTTGGGCGGTGGGAACTTCCAATTTTCTTCCATTTTTTCACACTAAGTGGAAAATTTCCCAAAGTACGCTACCTAGTGAAAAACTAATTGCATATTCGTGATCAGCGACCTCGATTTAATTAGACACGAGCTCCGTATCGATATACCATGAAAAAAATTTTTTGGGTCGGCACAATATTTTTGACCCGGAATCGAAGGAAAATTCTTCTTTCCCGTCCGAAATCTATGATTTTCACATCTCGATATCCAATGATGATTGGTCGGTGAACGACGTTTAGATTTATGTATCTATTTCCTCTGTATCTCTAAGCGTTCGGAAAATATTAGGAAATGAGTAAATCCGTCAAACGCCAAAAAGTTTTCTCTACCTACCTATCTAACCCATACAAAAATCTAGAATTTTCCGATTAGATATCCACAGCTTTGGCTATTCACTAAATCGAGGGCGTAGATTCCGAATCTGTAATTAGTTTTTCCGTATCTCGATTGATTCTGGTAATATGGCGAAAAATCCGACCAGCGGACCAACGGTTTCGGGGTTATACCCATCTGGAATATTATTTTCTCGATAACTCGATAAAAATTTGGACTCGATCGAATTGAAGCTTGGTAACTAGTTGTAGAATATCAACATAAAGACGTGTGTAAAATTTTCTGGGGACCGTACCACTATAAAATTTTTAAAAAATTACGAAAAAATATTATGTGTCTCATGATTCCTTGAGAACGGAAAGAAATAGCGACTTGCAGTTTTCAGGGTAGATTGCGCATCTGAATACGACATTTAAGTTCGTTAACTAGCATAATCGGCCAAATGGTTCTGGAGTTATATCAAATCTGAAATTTGGTTGTTATTTCCTCGATAACCAAAAAAATACAAATCCGATCCAATTCAAATATGGTTATTAGTTGTAGAATGCCAGCGCGAAAATCCGTGCAAAATTTCGTGAGGATCGTAGCACTAGAAAATTTTTAAAAAATTATTGAGAAAAAAATTGGGTCAAGCACTGACGTGAAGTCAGAAGCTTTTGCGCGTATGTTCATTTGTCCATTCTCCTTTATTGGACACTCTTAATCGAATTTACCATGGTGAATTCTATTGTCTGTTCTCCTGTTTTGGACACTCCGAATTTCGATTAAGAGTGTCCCATGCAGGAGAACAGACAATAGAATTCACCATGGTAAATTCGATTAAGAGTGTCCAATACAGGAGAATGGACAATAGAACATACGCGCAAAAGCTCCTGACTTCACTACAGTGCTTGAATCAATTTTTTTACTTCTAACAGGTGAATTTTGCTCTAGGTCTTTTGTTTTTCATTCAATTGCGTTTCGCGTGACTGACAATTTACATGTTATAACTGCTTACCAAATATTATAGCAGTCTAAGGAGGCGAAGAGAATTTTGTTTTATTTTTATTTACAGGCCAAATTTTTATTCTGAAAAATTTTGACAAGATGTGATCGGTCTCCCTGTGGGCCTCGAGGGACCTACGATTAAGCGTACTAAACGTATCGGTCAATCCGCCACTGAGTACAGTTAATATTCAAACTCCTTATTGGATGAGATGACGGGCTTAATCTCTAAATCGGTTTTCACCATCGGATTATACGCCTCGAATTTCCTTAGAAACCACTTCAAGCTCGTTTCACAACAAAATGTCGATGACGTGTTTTCTCTTGGACTCCCAGTCCAGTGTGTATTTCGGAGGTAATCTCTCTGGACGGCGCACGATGGACGAGACTATATTTGTTCGGTTATTAAAAGCTACTGACAAAAAAAAAATTAATTGAGGAATAGTATATTCTAAAACAAGTTGCAGAATGAGCTCCTGTTAAAACACGAATGCGAAATTCGAAAACGAGCGACGAAGGAGCGAACGCATGAGTGTTGGAATTGCCTTCTGCAACGAGTATTAGACGATATTTTCTCTATTTCAGGCAAGTTTTATAATATGCTGTTGAAATTTAATGAAAAGTTATACATCCTAGTGACTTTTGTATTGAATCTTGGTAGTTGGTGTGACTGTTACGAAAGTTGACAGATTACGGAATTTGAATTTGAAACGTACTTAGGGCATGGAGATCAGGTTTAAAACAGTTCCCTAATAGCATGAAAGATTCAAAATTAGCAAGAAGGAAATCTCTAGTACCATATTTTTTAATGAAAATAAAGCTTTCCATCAACAATTATTTCACTATATCCAGATTATATTGTATCGTCAATTGACGTGTGTTGAAATTTGATAGGATCGAATGTCAGTGCTGACTATCAAAAAACGAAAAATATAACTAGATACAATGCGGGAATGAGTTCATTCCAGCACTGTTTTCAGTGCTGGAATGGACTCATTACGATACTGAAATAGAGAAACAATATACCAAAATGAAGTAACCACACTCGACAAATGGATGTGAATATTCCCATGGAAAGACGAAAAACTTTGGATTGCAATATCGTGTAAGACGAAACTATCGCAGGTTATTAATATCCAAGCTGTTCGTGATTTTCATACATGAAAATACGGTTTTCCGTCGCAGTTTCATCGAATCCGTTCTATTCTTAGAAGTTTAATACGGCAAAATTGAAGGTTTGAGGCTGACCCGATTAGGAGATAAATGGCGCTATTTATAGAACAAATGAAAAAACAAATAGTGAAATTCGGGATATCCGTTGTTTCAAACTTGTAAACAATAGAAATTTACGTTCCAATTGGGATCTCAGATTATTATGATGCATTAAGTTCTGGAATTAATACATGCAAACTCTAATTACGAGGTCATAATTACAGTAATAATTAAAGGATAAATTGGGAGGTTCAATGAAAAACTATATACGATTCACACTAATTCATTTAATATTGCGACACGTTTC
Organism: Halyzia sedecimguttata; assembly: GCA_937662695.2. Classification (NCBI taxonomy): domain Eukaryota; kingdom Metazoa; phylum Arthropoda; class Insecta; order Coleoptera; family Coccinellidae; genus Halyzia; species Halyzia sedecimguttata. The sequence goes on along the minus strand of OW569415.2, from coordinate 89,283,962 downwards.
GTCGACACAGCAACTTCATCAGACAACATCATACTAAATTCTTAACAAGTAATGATCTTTTAAATAGTTTCTTTCTGGGTTTTCTATCAACATCGTTGATATTGTTGTTTCGTTGTTGTTTGTTAGGCAACATTGTTCGACTGATTGTTTCTGACAAATATCTTGTGTTTCTTACGCAGAAGCAAATCACAAAATAATAATGTTCTTATTTTATTAGTATGTCGGAGAATTAGTGTTGAAGTCGACTATTTGATTTGTTTGGCCAGGCGACACGTAGTGTTGCTTGATGTGGCCGTAGATTTACGATTCAGCTCAAGTGCCTCTTCAGCAAGATTAGTTTATGAAGTATAGGATAAGAAATTATTAAAATGAGGAAAGAGAGGAGGGCACGAGGGCAGTTAGTTTCGGGAGACGAAATCACTAATTTTGATCGAACTCATGATTATTTGAATTTCATCAGAACACCCTCTTGATTATTTGAACACTTATTATTTTGAACTCTTGATAATTTTTTGCTGGTCCCTAGAGTTTCAAGTTATCGAGAGTCGTATTTCGAACACTTGTTACTTTGTCAAATAATCATGAACTTCAAGTCGAATCAATCATTTACAACTTGTTGGTATTCATTAATGATTAGTGAACCAGCAACGCAACAAAATACAGTCCACTCTATCGAAAGTGTGAATATATTCTAAATAGATTGTTAACCGAATATCTTTAAATTATTCCCCCCTTATTTTATTTTCACAACCTTGAAATCGTCCTTCTACATCTATGTGTAGAACGTGTGAGAGCGAAAAAATTGTTTCAAGCCCTGTGGACAGGAGCTTCGGCGCACTTGTTCAAACTTTGACAAATAATATCTCTGAAATGATTGGTCTCTGGGAATGATATAAATGGATTTTTACGATAGAACTGCATCATGAAAGAAATTGAATTCAAACAGACCGATTCTCCCCGATAACGAACTTATCCGAGATATTCATTCCTCAAATCTACTCTGAGAATTATATTATATCAATTAAAACTTAGTCAATATCGCAGTTTTGTTTTTACTGGAGATATTCTGAACCCAATTTGATTATGTATCTTACCAAAGAATATATTATTTCCATCATCATATGGATTATACACGGGCATTATATTATCACCATAAAAGTATAATATAATATCAACCTCATAATTCTACGATAGCTGAGGTTATTCCATTGGTCATTTTCCATTCAATCATACTTTGTTTTCTAGAACAGGAGGTGTGTTTTATATCAAGAATAACGAACCAGAAATAATTTTGACATTTATCTCTCATAGGAAAATAAGATGACATGTAAGAACACAGATTATAAAATAATTCATACACAGAATAATTAAGTACAGCATTCTGTGAAAACATAGAAGTACGTTTCATTATTGAAATTTCGAAAAATCATATCTCCGAAAGTATTAGCTTGTTAGAGTTGAAAATGATATCAATGGATTTTTATGAAAAATATCATTTTAAAAGAAATCGAATTTGAAATTTGTGATGTAAAAAAAATTGTTTTTGTTACTCCGAAACCATCAGACCGCTTTTGCCTACTAACGAACATAGCCAAGATATTTATCTCCCAAACCTACTCTGAAAATTTCAACTGTCTACCTCATTCTGTTCGAGAGTTATTGTAGAAACAAAATAAAAAATTTTTTTTATACTTTGCGGCAACCTGATCAATACAAAACTTCGCATACATATAAAGCTCATTATTCTACAATTTCATGCTAAATTTCAGATAGATCGAGTGATCGGTGTTGGAAATATTCATAAAAACTCTAAAACCGCTTGATGGATTTTGCCCGTTAACGAACTCGTCCGAGATATTTACGCTCCAAATCTACCCTGCAAATTTAACTCCTTTAGCTCGAGAGTTATCGTGTTAACGGCTGGCCGGACGGCTGGACAGAATAGATTTCGACCACGGATTCTTGTTCAGTGAGTTGAACCAAATCGTTTAAGACCGTTTTCAGCCAAAAATTCGAATATTACAGATATTTGGGTAAATTGATATGCACTTTGTTCCGAGGAACAAGAGCGCTAAAAACACGCGCGCAAAAATTATTAAGGAAAAACATCTAATACTGAAATTGAAATGATATTCATGTTCATTCTCAAAGATTTTCTGAAATACATTCATCACCTGAAATAAATCTGTTCGGTCATTAAAATGCACTTGTTCAAACCAATCCCACAGGACAAAAAGGACCTGATGCTGAAACGTCCCCCATTATTCAATTGCGATTCGAGGCGAGTCCTTTCTAAAATTATCCGGACGTGGAAATTGAACTGAGTGGAAATTGACGTCATTCTATGCCAAGAGGAATTGAAGTAGATGCCACAAACCCATTACTTAACACACTCGCAAGTCGGAGACACAAACTCAAGAAAGAATTTACGGGGGTGGCATGCAGATGAGGTGATATTATGCAATATCTGAATTTGAAGGACGAATATTGTCGTTGAAAATAATGAAGGGAAATGATTGAAGGTTGTTTAACATCTGGAGTTTGTAGGTATTCAAAAGAATTCCTCGTCAGAACGAGAATCTGAATTTGTCATTATTTTTGGCGCACTTGTTCTACTGAACAGAGTTTCTATCAATTTGCGCAAATGTCTGTAATTTTTGACCTAAAATGATCTAGGGTTTCACTCGAGACCAGAGTAGGCGAGAATATAAATAATCTCGTCTCGGTCTCGCCAATTCCCAAAAATTTAAGTCTCGGTCTCGTCTCGTTATCAATTGTCTCGTCTCGTCTCGTTTAATTCTGAATAACGATAATAAATATTATATTATTATATTAAGTATATAAGAATATTTTCGGAATTCAGTATATTCTGGAATGTGATAACTCATCAGTCATATACTCTTTGAATATATTATGTTTTGTTTTACTCAAGGCAGTTTTGATTAGATGTTCGGAATGGTTCATACACAATAATCAGTAATTCTACTGTACAGTCTGCAATAACTAAGTACTTACATGATATTTCATGATAGTTTTTTTAAATGAAACGTATTGATTTTTATAAATGTACTAGCTGGCCCGGCGAACTTCGTACCTTCGTACTTAATAAAAAAAATGCTCGGTATGAATGAAGCTTTATTATTATTTTCGATTTACTGAAATACTGGCTAATTATGAGGTAACAATTTGATATTGATAGACACTCACAGTTATGATAGAGTCTCTTGATCAATTCAAAGCTTTCTGATAAACTATATTTTTTGTTTTGTTTTGTGGTGCGTAAATAAACAAAGATGACGGTTTTCCGACGCGCAAACACGCGATGTATAATTGTCCATGCGCAATTTCCACACATCAAAAGAAAAACAAAATTGTTATACTTATTATGAGAATCCATCCAAGGTACCTATTTAGTTAATGCTTTGTTTGTAGCACAAATCACTTCAATTGTGTACAATGAAATTGTGCCGTGATATAAAGAACACCCTGTATAGTAATGATTTATTTTCAATGATGTATACCTCGAAAGTATATTTTTTAACACAATCGATTGAAATTGTACGATAGGCGTGAAAAACAGCAAGTTGCAATTGACGTTGAAAAAAAAACCCTTATGAAAATTTCGGACAAACTCAAATGTCTGTTATTTTCGAATTTTTGGCTGAAAATTGTCCTAAACGAATTGGTTCGACTCACTAATCAGGAATTCGTGGTCGAAATCGATTCTGTCCGGCCGTCCGTTAACACGATGACTCTCGAACGGAATTAGCTAGACAGTTCAAATTTTCAGAGTTAGTTTGGGAGATAAATATATCGGTTAAGTTTGTTATTGGGCAAAATCGGCCGAATGGTTTTGGATAACTAAAACAAATAATTTATTTTACATTACAAATATCGATTTATTCAACGGTTATTTTCTGGGATTTCTCTCCCAAACTCTGAAAAATATCTATAAAATAATAATTAATTATTTTGTGATTTGCTTCTGCGTAAGAAACACAGGATATTTGTCAGAAGCAATCAATTGAACAATGTTGCCTAACAAACAACAACGAAACAACATCAACGAAGAAACAACTATAGCGTAACGTTTCGGAGTCTATATCAGACCCCTTCTTCAGACGCTCAACGAAAATCGAGAGAATTATTTTGTTGATAGTTATTTGGTGAAATTCAAGAATTGTCACATTGACAGTATTTAAAAATCATAGCTAACATAGTTTTACTTCGCATAGAAATTTTCAAGTTCCAACTCCTTTTTCAATAAATTTAGCCAAATATGGTCAATACCAATTGAGCAATTTGAAAATGGATATCCGAGGCAATTCATAAATACATGTATCATGAATTTAGATAGAAAAACAAATAAACAAGAACAACAAAATAATCAACAAGTACAACAGAATAATCAACAAGAACAGCAACCCAATCTGTTGAATGTGATCCCTTATGTTCGTGGCCTTTCTGAAAAAATTAGAAGAATCGGTTCTAAGTTCAATATAAGAACCGTCTTCAAAACACAGAATGATCTTAGGTCTTTATTAACGAAAACAAAACCCATAAATGAAAAACAAAAATCAAAAAACTGTGTATATAATATTCCTTGTATTTGTGGTAAATCATACACAGGAGAAACATCAAGACCACTAGAAGTAAGAAAGTCAGAGCATAAGAATAACTTGAGAAATAGAGACATACAGAAATCAAAAATAGCAGAACATGTATGTACAATCCAAGGAGATCACATGATGGATTGGAGTAATACAAAGATTCTAATGACAGAACCTGATTTTATGAAAAGGAAACTTAAGGAGTCAACTTGTATTTTATTGAACAGAGAATGCAATTTTGCAAATTGCTCAATTGGTATTGACCATATTTGGCTAAATTTATTGAAAAAGGAGTTGGAACTTGAAAATTTCTATGCGAAGTAAAACTATGTTAGCTATGATTTTTAAATACTGTCAATGTGACAATTCTTGAATTTCACCAAATAACTATCAACAAAATAATTCTCTCGATTTTCGTTGAGCGTCTGAAGAAGGGGTCTGATATAGACTCCGAAACGTTACGCTATAGTTGTTTCTTCGTTGATGTTGTTTCGTTGTTGTTTGTTAGGCAACCATGTTCAATTAATTGCTTCTGACAAATATCCTGTGTTTCTTACGCAGAAGCAAATCACAAAATAATTAATTTTTATTTTATAGATATTTTTCAGACTTTGGGAGAGAAAACCCAGAAAATAACCGTTGAATAATGAGTATACCTCCCACAGTATCCTTTAATGATTACAAATATCGAATTAATTTTTTTTAGAATGCAGTTCCATCATAAAAATCCATTGATATCATTTTCAACTTTGACAAGCTAATAATTTCGGAGATGATTTTTCAAAATTTCAATTATACATCGTACTTCTTTCTATTTTATCACAGAATGCGAATTCTATCTATGTCTGTGTTACATCTGAGTTCACTGTTCATACATATAATCTTATCTACCTATTATGTATGTCGAATATATTTCTGTTCTAACAAAGTATATAATTGAATGCAAACTGACCAATTATAGTATACTAAAATAACCCCTACCCTATATGCCCTTGGATAATCTATGATGATCGGAATATATCATTGGAAAGTTTATCAAATGTGGTTCAGAATATCTTCAGTGAAAACAAAACTGGAATATTGGCTAAGTTTCAATTGATATAATATAATTTTCAGACTAGATTTGAGGAATGAATATCTCGAATAAGTTCGTTATTTAATTTCAATTTTGTTTCTTTCATGATGCAGTTCTATTATAAGAATTCATTGATATCATTCCCAACTCTGAGAAACCAACAATTCCGGAGATGAATTGTCAAAGTTTGAACAAGAGCACCAAAGCTCCTGCCCATAGGGCTTTCCCACATTTTTTCACAAATAGTTTGTACATCCAAATTGATAGAAAATTATATAAAAGTCAGCCAACTGCGACTTCCGGTTTGAGCGGAAATCGCAATTTTTGAACAAAATTGACAGTTACCTCGGAAAATTCGAACTTTTTGTATGAAACGCTCTAAGTAATAAACTTGTTTAAAATTACAATTTGCGTGAATGTGCAACAATTCAGGTCGGAAAACCGTGAAAAATATTTTTCCTTTTCTTGCTTATGACTCTTTTAAAAATGAAATAATTACCGAACGGAATTTCTTTTGCTGACTAGACAATATTAGAATGTCATAAAAAATTTTGGTTGATTTCAGTTCTTCGGCATTTGTTCGAATTTTCACAAATCAGTGATCATAGAAAATAATTAACTGGCTTTGAAATTGAACGAGGGATATTCATGACAAAATTCTTTTTCCATAGAAAATGTAGCTATAAATTGGCAATTTGCAGCAAGATTTGCATTATTGGAATTCTCGGATGTGAATTGATTGTGATATCAAAAGATTTTAATGGCGAAAATACGAATAGGAGCAGCTTTGCACCAGAATTAAACGACTTTTGAGGGAAAATTCGAACAAATGTCGCAAAATCAAGTTCAAACAATATTTTTCATGGTCTTCCGACCTTGAATTTGGCACATAAATGTAAATTGTAATCTCAAACATGTTTTCTTAAAGCACATTTCAGAAAAAGTTCGAATTTTCCGAGATAATGGACATTTTTTTTAAATAGTGATTTCCGCTCAAACCGGAAGTCACGGTTGACCGAGTTTTGTATCAGTTTTTATCATTTTTGATGCACCAACTTCTTATAATTAATACAATTCGGAAATATTAGCAGCATTCCGTTGGATTATCTATATATATAAAAGAAAGTCGTGTTAGTTACTCCACTTATAACTCGAGAACGGCTATACCGATTTGGCTCAAAATTGGTGGGGAGGTAGCTTAGAACCAGGAGACGGACATAGGATTTTGTGTTATACAGGGTGTTTTTCTTTTAACGTCAATTAAAACTTGCTCTTTTTCCTGCCATAATCGTACAATTATAGTCATGTGTGTTTAAAAATAAACTTTCGAGGCATACACCATTGAAAATAAAGCATTACTATACAGGGTGTCCTTTTTCTCGTGGCACAATTGTACGTGATTGAAGTGATTTGTGTCACAAATAAAGCATTAACTAAATAGGTACCTTGGATGGATTCTCATAATGTATTCGTCCGAAATCTCCATATAGGGTGTTCTTCTTTTGACGTCAATTGCAACTTGCTGTTTTCCATGCCACAATCGTACGATTTCATTCATTTGTGTTAAAAAATAAACTTTAGAGGGATACATCATTGAAAATAAATCATTACTGTACAGAGTGTTTTTTTTCTAATTGCACAATTTTACGCAATTGAAGTGATTTGTACCACAAACAAAACATTAACTTAATAGGTACCTCAGATAGATTCTCATAATGTATTTTAATAGGGACCTTATGCGACCGCAGAAGCGGCGTCGATTATCTTCGAATGTTGCAAATTGATATATGATTAATTGGACGCAGTTAAGCAGAAATATATGATTATATATATAAACTATCTATATTTTATGACAAACGTGTATAATAAAATCTAAAATCTGCTTATTTATTGCCTCTAAGGCGGAACAGAGTTCGCTGGGTCAGCTAGTAACCAATAAATGGATTCTGCGATGATAGAGGGAATATTCATACTATGTCCCTATCCGTATCCTGCCGACATGCTCACAATAGGGTTTCGGTGAAATACGATGTGGATTCAATATCAAAAAGCTAATTCAGTAAGGTGCCCATAATTATATTAGCAAGAAAGCAGCGGAGTGAAGGCGCATACTGCTAATTCATGCCTCCAAGAGTAGAATTCTATCAATAATTAATTTAGTGCCAGAAGTATCGTGCCTAAATAGATGGGCCATGTCTCAAGTATTTAAAAGGAATATTTTGCCATTGGCAGGCTAAAAGCCTCGCGAAATTCTTCTTCCCCACAGTGTAAATCCATTATAGGATATTAGCGATCATTCTGGCTGTTGTGCCCTTATTCACCGCTGTCCGATAGAACCCCACTGTTGTTGTTGAGAAACAACCCACGCCGCAAATGGTCAATCATTGCTCACGTGTTCCGCAAGGAACAGCGTGCTATCATTTCACGTCACAATATTTGTATTTTGCGAATTTTTTGTCGAAAATGAACGAGTTCGACTGACTGATGTCCGTCCGGTCCGGCCGGCCGACCGTTAGCACGATAACTCTCGAACGAAAGAAGTTAGAGGATTGAAACTTGCAGGGTAAGTTTGGAGCGTAAATATCTCGGACGAGTTCGTTAACAAGCGAAATCCACCAAGTGGTTTCGGAGTTATGACCGTTTTTAGTAAACACATTTTTGGCGCTCTTGTTCCTCGGGACAGAGTAATAATTTTATTTTCAATTAATATGAATCCGATCGATTGGTGTCAATGGAAAATTTTTAAAAAATGATGAATTTCTTATGTCACAATAACCAGAGAACGGAAATAGATAGCGACTTGAAATTTTCAAGTTAGGTCGTGCATCTGAATGCGACATTTGAGTTTGTCTATAGGCATAATCGGCCAAACGGATTTGGATTTATACCCATCTGGAATTTGGTTGTTATTTCCTCAATAACTCGAAAAATACAGAACCGATTAAATTCAAACAAGGCAAACATCGCGAAAATTCTTGCATAATTTCGTGAGGATCGTATTATTAGAAAATAAAAAAAAATAATTGAAAAAAATTCTACATATCAGTAGCTCGTCCGACATCGCTGAAATTTTGCGAGAGCTGTCAGAACCTTACTCTGCTCCCAAGTTCCAAGTTTGAACACGATCAGATATATATATTTTGGAGATCCGAGCAGCCTTGTGTGAGTTCAGTAGATGGAAGGGTGACCGGATAACTTTCGAACGAAAGGAGATAGGGACTTGCAATTTTCAGGGTATGTTGCGTATCCGAATGGGAGAGTTAAGTTCGTTTGAGGACATAATCGGTCCAACGGTTTCAGAGCTATACCCACCTGGAATGTTATTTCCTAGATAACTCAAAAAATATAGATTCGATCGAATTGATTACTAGTTGTACAATATCGACATAAAGACGTGATTAAAATTTTCTAATAACCGAACTCCTAGAAAATAAAAAAAAAAAAATTGGTTTTAGTTCTGATGTGAAGTCAGGAGCTTTTGCGCGTGTGTTCTATTGTCCTGACTTCACGTTATGCGCATGCACAGATGAGAAGTGATTTAACTGCTGGAGTTTTCGTCTGAGAGGATTGGGGTTTTGGGGTGGAGGATGCTATTCCACCAATAGAATCCCCTGGTTAGGGTCTGCGCATGCGTGGATCCAAGATGTGAATCTCCTGAACCACTAGTGTTGGAGAAATTTTTTGTGTGGTGTCTGATTTCGAGAAAACTTCCAGTCACGAGTGAATTGCGCATGAACAGATGAGAAGTAACTATTTTTGGGTTGTATGGTATATGGTGGGAGTGGTTTAGGACTATCGGTCATGGATCTGGTGCTGAGCTGATATTGTAAGGTTTTAAAAGAATATTCATGGCAATTATTATGTGCACGGACAAGTGAGTTTGGGGGAAATAACGTTGATTCCGAGTTGCAGTGTCCCATACAGCACACTACGTCCAATGGAAGTCCATTTTGAGTCCAAGTTGAGTCCAAACGTCCACGGTACCAAAATGGATGTCCAAGGAACGTTTGAATTCAGACATTAGTTGTACCTTTCAGATTGTACGTCTTATGGATGTCCAGTGTACTGACAATATTGGACCTATATGAATAATCCATAATTGTATGTTTATTGATGTACACTGAATGTACAATAATGGATTCAAACCTGTACGTCCATCAATGTACATAAATGTACATACATAGAACAATGATATAAATACCACGCATATCTTTGAGCCGCCATTTTATAATCGAGTACCGATTTTAAGCTCGATCGACTTTGTATGAGGCGTGAATAGACAATGGAACATATGCGCAAAAACTCCTCACTTCACTTCAGTGCCTTTTAATAATTGTGTAACTTCCCTGCCATCAATGTTACACCGGTAATTTGTAATTCGCCACCACCCAATACGCATCGAATCGCCAAAAATAGAAAGCAGTTTAGATTGAACACGAGCTTCAACAAGCTATAAGAATAAAAATAGAACGATTAAGATCTGCGGTCATTTACCACGTTCTAGAATCCGCATCCGTTTCCGGAAGTGAAGAGGTCATCCGCACTGGGTTTTTGCGGACGCGAAATTGTTTTCGGAGTGATTTTTCCACAGAAAGTAGGCTGTTGCTAGCCGACAGATCCGAACAACACCTGGAATGGGGTCGTTAGTCGATTGAGCTTTGAGAAGTGGGTCACTGGATGCAAGTGGTGCACGGGGCTACGGTTTGGGGTGCTCCATGGGGCCATCGACCTCAGATTTCTAGGCCGAACCACAAATATTTCAATCCCAATCCGATAGAAAATGAGGGATGCATCGCTGATTTTCTATTTGTCACAGGGGCGATTGCGCTGTGGCAGGAATTTGTTAGAATAGCCTTGAATTATAAGGAAAAATTGGTTCAAGCCCTGTGGACAGGAGCTTTCTGGCGCTCTTTTTCAAACAGACAAATTATATCTCCGAAAGTATTGGTTTCTCAGAGTTGGGAATTATATCAATGGATTCCTATGATAGAACTACATCATGAAAGAAATTGAATTTTGTAAAAAGTGGCGTTTAAAAAAATGCATAAAAATTATTTTTTAAAAAATTAAATTTAAAACAAGTTTCGTGGAATAAAAATGCTTCAAAAATTATTTAAAAAAAAATGGGTTCATGCCCTGTGGACAGGAGCTTTCTGGCGCTCTAGTTCAAATAGACAAATTATATCCCCGAAAGTATTGGTTTCTTAGAGTTGGGAATTATATCAATGGATTCCTATGATAGAACTACATCATGAAAGAAATTGAATTTTGTAAAAAGTGGCGTTTAAAAAAATGCATAAAAATTATTTTTTAAAAAATTAAATTTAAAACAAGTTTCGTTGAATAAAAATGCTTCAAAAATTATTTAAAAAAAAATGGGTTCATGCCCTGTGGACAGGAGCTTTCTGGCGCTCTAGTTCAAATAGACAAATTATATCCCCGAAAGTATTGGTTTCTCTGAGTTGGGAATTATATGATATGATAGAACTGCATGATAAAGGAAATTCAATTCAAATAATAGTTTATTTATCAAGATTAAATGAGAAATCTGAGAATGAGAACTGCACCATGGAAGAAATCAAATTAAAAAAGCTGAAACGGATCTGACTCTCTCTTATAGAACAGGATGACATGTACGAGCACAGAACATATCGTTAGGAGAAGTGAGAGCTACATAGAGTTGGATGGAGCCGGGTGCAGAACTAAACGTCAGACGCGCCGAATTTAAACTGTGGCGCCGTTTTCAGTTTCACTACAATTTCAAATTTATTATTCCAAGAACTGTTATCTTCAACGATAATTGGATTATCGTTGAAGATAACAGTTCTTCGAAAGAAATAATTGCAAAAGTAAATGAAGAAATAACACCTTATTCTGAATTTTTTTTTGGGAAAATAATTTTATCAATTATAATTAATTTATTAATAAAACAATAATTGTTGAATAAGAAACAAGCAGTAAAACAGTTTATTTCTGATAAGGAAAAATATTTTCAAGAAGGTCATACAGTCAATATAACAAAAACTTTTCTATAAACAATATATAAAAAATAACTCAAATGTCTTCCTTCCATTCCTTCTAATCTTTTCCATGTCTTCCAGTTGGAGGTAAATTATAATCTGTCAAAAAATTAAATCACCAGAATTGTTTTTATCTGAAGCAGTGGAGGCGCATGGTGCCTCTACATCAGAAATTTCAAAATCAGGAAAGTGTTCTTCTTGATTAACATAAGAATGATCATGAAAACCAAAGATGTTGACATGATCGTTCTGATCATATTCTTGACTTTCAGAACATGAAATGTTGAAAGAAATTTTTATTGCAGGTGAGGATGTTGCCAAGGCGTTTGTGGTGAACACTTTGAACAACTACTTCATTACCATTCATAGCTACATTTTGTATTACATTTTAGTTTTTGATATTGTACCAAATTCCGCTAATCACTTGATTTCATTTTGATCTGATTTGATTTTTAAAATAAACATGAAAGTGATCATATTTCTGAATAAAGAATGACGAGTTCTTTCAAACGAGCGGAAACTATACACGACATAATTAAGAATCGGACAATAAAATTTTACAAACACACGACAAATAAACTGGAAAAACATAACATCTCGGGACAACCACGGCAGAAAACACAAACTTTAACAAAATTAAACATAAATTATCCCATCACCTCATCCTGCAGGATGATTGTTATCGTTAAAACGATAACAAGAACTCCTGAAATCCTTCATCCCATCTGGGAAGTATATGTCTTTTATTTGATTCGACATACCACTAGAAAAATTGTCACATGCTTCCGCACATCTCATGACAGATATACAGTGCGCTTCAAAATTATGGAACATATTCATTTTCTCAGAAGAAAAATATTTGGCAACAAAATCCTGAAACAGGTCAATTTTTGTTTAACTTTTGCCTAATTTATATGCATTTTTGAAGGATTTTTGTTGCACCCTGTACCATCCCCATCAAAGTGGGTCATGTGGTACTTTTTGGCAAGGTCTTTGTATCTTCTTTACAGGCGTGCAGAAATTGTCAAGAAAAAATGTTTCTTTTTTGAAGAACAGTTAGCCCCCCCAGCAGGCTAAAAATTAGAATGTGAATGAGAACCTACCCAGGAGGTCTTGAAGGACGATTTTGAAAAGGAGAATTTTTGTGAAAAAATTATGGACATGTTGGATAACAATATTTTCCGATTAGTAGGCGTTTTGTTTTCTGAATAGTGCACTTTACCTCTCAACAACCATGCTAATCGTCAAAATTGCCACTACTGGTCTACCGAAAATTCTGAGGAACACACGCAATTCCGTCAAGATGTTAATGTTTGGGCAGGAAATGTTCGTAATCATATCATAGGCCCCTTTGTCATTGGGGGGCATTTTTAATGGCGATAATTATTCAGCACTACTTCAACATTATGTATTTCCAACTTTGGCAAATTGATATCAAGAATATCCTCAAGTTCCACGAAATACGATATGGTTACAACAGGATGGAGCACCAACGCAAGGTGAGGAACGGTCAAATGGCCAGCGTGATCCCCTGATCTCAACCCGTTAGAGTTTTTTTATGGGGATATGTGGAGTGCAAATCCAAACCTCGATTTGAATGACTCAAGGCATCGAATAACGCTTGCGATTAGGTTGATCACTCCTGAGATGTTGAATAATGTTGGAAGAAATTTTTATTTGAGGTTAGGCTGTCGCCAAGGCTTTCGTGGTGAACACTTTGAACGTCTACTTCATTAACATTCATAATATTTTTGCTACATTTTGTATTACATTCTGGTTTTCGATATTGTCAAAAATTTCACTAATAAGTTGAATTTTTGTTTCTAATTTGATTTTTGCAATAAACATGAAAGTGATGACATTTCTGAATAGAGAATGACCTTTCAAACGATGTATCATAAACCCATACTTGTATCGCCCTTCGAAGGGGGTTGAACACATTTTTACGAAGAAAAATGACAATTTAAATTTTAAATTTGATATATGTTTCGGGATTTTCCATAAATATTTACAGTAACCAAGATAATTAATTTATTCCATTTGGCTTTTCCACACTGTATATTAATTATTGCATGTATACGAATTGCGCCACAACCTAGATACAATCGTTCGTTTCTCAGAATATTCGAACTAATGAAAAGGAGGAAGATATCACCATTACGGTGAAGTGAGCAAATTCCGGGGAACTCAGGATAATGTCAGAGGTCACGAAAACCCGAGGTAACTAAACAAGGTGGAATCCGGACTGCCTACGCAGTATTTGGCCGTGGCTGTTCGCATTTGCTGAAGGTCTGAAAAAATAGAAATAATGAGATTGGTTCAAAGGCAGAATTTGATTACGAAGCTGCAAAAACAGTTAGGATTTTGAAGTGGGCGAGAAAGAAAAGAAATTGAAATGTTTTGAATGTTCGATACAGATTTCACCTTAATGAGTTACGCTTAGATTTCGAATGGAAATTTATTCTACAGTGACTCAAATTGGAAAATGCTGTACATGAAGAAGGTTTTATATTCAAAGTTTCTGCTTATATCCCGAAAATTTTACGTCGAGCCGAAAATATACAAAATCAGAATGATAATACAGGGTGTTTGACAGAACGTTTAACATACGAAAATGGTGGATAGACGGGGACATCTGCTACTTACTCAGCGCTAATTTATTTGGCCCTGCCCCCCTGGATACTAAAAACAATTTTTTTTCTCCTACTTTCACCATTTTCATAACTTTAAAGTACAATTTTTATTAGCAATGGGTAAAACAGGCAATATTTTTGTTTTTATCATCATCATTATCAATCAATTATTATTAATGCTGGCAGATTCTTATAAAATTATTGCTTTATTCAGATGTTAGCTGGAAAACAAGTTATGAGACCTCAAACTTACAGAAAGATTTAAAAATTACTTAAATCTTAACTTCAACTTGCATCAAAAAACAAACAAAAAATGATTGAGGAGTTCCAATTCTAGCAAAATATCCCTAGTGTGTGACCTTTCTAATGGTATGTAAATTGTTTTTATAAAAAAAACCTTCAAGAGTTATTTCATAATTTTATGAAGTTGGAAATTTTTGCCGAAACTCCTACCTTTACGGAAAGTGAAATGTTTTGCGAAATTTAATACTGCAAGATTGGTAAAAATTAAATGATCGATTTAAATTTTGTTAGTTCTTGAATTAATTACAAAGAAAATAGCTGTACCAGTTAGATGCGTTAATGAAGCAATTAAATAAGTTATTTAATTAATAATTTCTACCTGCTTTGTGTAAACATCCCAAGGGTATAGTGAATGTCAATTTGCACCACTGCTACTGGCAAGCCGTAGATCGTAGATCATTCAATGTTTACCAACCTTGCAGTTGCAGTTGCAATTTCTGAAAACATTTCACTTTCCGTAAATGTAGAGTTTCGTCGAAAATTTCCTACTTGATAAAATTATGAAATGACTTTAAAAAATGTTTTTTATAAAAGCAAATTTCATACCGTTAGCAAGGTTACACACTAGGAATGTTTTGCTAGAATTTGAACTCTCCAATCAATTTTTGTTTTTTTTAATGCAAGTTGGAGTTAAGATTCAAGTACTTTCTACATCTTTCTGTAAGTTTGAGGAGGACTCATAACTTTTTTCTAGCTAACATCTGAATGAAGCAATAATTTTATAAAAATCTGCCAACAATAAAGATTAAATATATGGGTTCAAGCCCTGTGGACAGGAGCTTGTGGACAGGAGCAATACTATCTCCGAAAGTATTGGTTTCTCAGAGTTGGGAATTATATCAATGTATTCATATGATAGAACTGCATCATAAACGAAATTCAATTCAAATAATAGTTTATTTATCAAGATTAAATGAGCAATCATGAGAATGAGAACTGCACCATGGAAGAAATCAAATTAAATCTAGCCAATTTTGCCCAATAACGAACTTAACCGAGATATTCATCTCCCTAACCTACTCTGAAAATTTCAAGTACCTACCTCATTCCGTTCGAGAGTTATATCTATGTCTATGGATGAAAAGCAGTCTCACTACTCTCAGATCTCTTACTTCATATTCCGTTCCGAAATGTAGGACTTTTCTGAGAAAAACTAAGTACGGAGCAAACAACTGAGATTTTTCTCACTTCGGTCACAATTCTTCGATTGATTAGATAATGTCATGTCTCAGGAAAATAAGTTGACATTATGACAATTCATACATAGAATAATTATATCATTCTGTGACAACGTTCAAATAAGATTTATTATTGAAATTTTGAAAAATCATATCTCCGAAAGTATTAGTTTGTTAGAGTTAAAAGTGATATCTTTGGATTCTTATGGTAAAACTGCTTATTGAAAAATTAATTTGGAATTTGCTTTGTAAAAGAAATTTTTTTTTTGTTACTCCGAAACCATCTGTCCGATTTTGCCCAATAGCGAACTTAGCCGAGATATTTATCTCCCAAACCTACTCTGAAAATTTCAACTGTCTAGCTCATTCCGTTCGAGAGTTATCGTGCCTACGGCCGGCCGGCCGGCCGGACCGGCTGGCTGGACGGAATGAATTTCGACCACGGATTCTTGATCAGTGAGTCAAACCAAATCGTTTAAGACCATATTCATGGAAAAATTCGAAAATTACAGTTCCGAGGAACTAGAGCGCCAAAAAACAAGAATATTTCCTGTTCTACCCTTTTGTAATAAAAATTATACTTTAAAGTTGAGAAAGTGGTGAAACTAGAAGAAAGCAATACAAAATATTTTAAAAATATCCAGGGGGCTAGGGCCAAATAAATTAGGGCTGAGTGAGTAGCAGATGTCCCCACCTATCCGCCATTTTCGTATGTTCAACGTTCTGCCAAACACCTTGTATAATAAAATTCTCAACAATTAGTAAACAATGGAGACAGGGAACTGAAACTTCCTGACCAAAATAGTAAGTCTATCTTTCTGTATCCAACAGATAGTAATGAAATTAGCAAAATCATAAGAGAAATGAAAATAAAATCGAACGGAGTAGATAAAATTAGTGTTGCAGCGCTGAAGGCAATGAGTAATCATATAGTTTTGCCGTTACAGCACATTCTTAATAGATGTATTGAGGAAGGCACGTGGCCAGTAGAATTAAAGAAGGCTGAAGTGGTGCCCGTTTACAAGTCCGGAGACAGTACTTGCATCAAAAACTACAGACCAATTTCGCTCATTTCTAACTTAGCCAAAATTTTTGAAAAAATTATACTCAATAGACTTTTTGTATTTTTAGATGAATCTAATATAATCTCTGATAGACAATTTGGTTTTGTAAGAAACAGAGGAACCACGGAAGCCTTAAATCATATAACCGACATAATTTATAAAAAATTAGATAAGAGCAAACCAATAATTACAGCCTATCTTGATTTGGCGAAAGCTTTCGACACAGTAAATCACGAAATCTTGTTAAATAAATTAGAAAGATATGGCATAAGAGGCAATGCCCTAAAATTGTTCAGAAGCTATCTTTCTGGTAGAAAACAGAGAGTAAAGATAAACAATGCTACAAGTAATTACAGAGAAATATCTATCGGTGTTCCACAAGGAACAATTTTAGGTCCTATACTTTTCGTTCTCTACATGAACGATTTACTGAAAGATATGCCAGAAAATTCAATATTATCCTACGCAGATGACACCGTCATCATCTCGAGTGATGACACGTGGGAGAAGGCGCGGGTGAGATTGATGAAAGATCTAGAAACTGTGGTAATTTGGCTTAAACAAAATAAACTATCGCTAAATCTTGAAAAGACTGTATATATAACATATGGTAACTACTGTGATAGTGTGCCAAAAAATTTAAATGTCAACATAGGTCATCATATACTGAAAAAGGTAGATTATCACAAATACTTGGGTTTATACTTCGATTTTAATATGAGATGGGAAAAACATATTGATTATATTGTTAAGAAAACTAGATACCTGATTTTTATTTTTGCCAAAATTAAAAAGTTTATGGCAACTGATGCTTTGATGGTAATTTATCATGCATTTTTTCAGAGTCTAATGAACTATGGAATAGTTGCCTGGGGAGGAGCTTATGATAATAACCTAAACTTTATTCAAAGAACTCAAAAAAAAATACTAAAAATAATAAATAAGAATAATACTCAGACGCATTACAATACTCTAACTCCACGCCAACTCTTTCATTTAGAAGCAGTATCATTACATTATCTTGGGTTGAAAGATAAGTACAAAAATTCTAGAAGCAATACAAGGAATAAGAGCCTACAGTTATCAAGAATAAACAAACGAATAGGTACGAAAAATAGTTATTATGTTGCTATAAAAGTGTTCAACACATTAACAGATAGTCTTAAACTGTTGAGGACAGATAGAGCAAAAATAAAGAAGAAATTGAAAAGTTTCATAATAGAAAAATATTAGTTGGTATTCTCATTATTATTTAAAAAAACCCCTTGTTTATGAGACTAGTAGTGTGTAATTTTTGATTTATTAGAATTAAGTTAGTTTTAGGTTGGCCAGCCTATGTACAAGTAACTAAGTTTACTTCTGTAGGACTATTACATCTAATATTGTACGGGTGACCAGTTCACCTCGAAACTTCATGTAATATTTTGGTTAATAATAAATAAATAAATAAATGACGTTATACATAATTCTCGTCAAAATGATTTTCAACTCATGTTTTGTTTTTACTTGCAATGTTAATATTCGTGATACAAAAAATAGTTAATTAACTAATGGATAACTCATTGAAAAATCGCGTTAAACATATTTGGTCCAAGGATTATTGTTCATTGATCTATCCAGCAGGTGCTTGAATTTTTTCAATTTTTCATTTTCATATTTAATAACTTTAAATAATATTTATTCGTCAAAGGTACGAAGGGGGCGAGGCTTAGGCAAGCCGGAGTACCCGTTTTCGGGCGTATTTTCAAGCCCCTAGGAAAATTATAAATATTGGTCCTACAGTTCTAGCAGTTGAGATTTTTCCTAGGAAATTTCCTTAATCTTTTTTCAAATTAGAGTTATCTCAAATAGCTTTTGAGATATTGGCGAAAACCTAAACCTCCTTCTTTTTTTTTCCTCTTAATTGTTTATAACTATTGCAATTTTTGCGAGTGGCCTTAGCATTTTCTCAAAAACTATCTACATGCCATTCCGAACAGAAAGACACCTCAATCATAATTTTCGGAGAATACGCAAAAATTTTGACCTAAAAAGCATCGCTGACTAGACTATTCGAGTAAAAACGAAATTACATGTTTCTTCAAACTCATTGATGAAGTTTATCAGGTTGCATTTTGGTGGCCTGTAGACGCAACCAACCGACAACTTCGCATCGCGACGCCCCAGAGTTATCCAAATGTATTCGTAACCTTTATGAACTTTTTATACTAGGAAAGTACTCTCCAACATCGATCGAACAGGGATACCTACCCCACCGCCTTTACTCACTCTCGAAGCTGAATAAAATGTGTAGCCCACTAGCCCGGAATATGTACTGAAGAATCGTCCAATCCATCATCTTTTAACCATAAGTTTCACTTGTGCATACTTGTGTAGAAACAAATATAAAGAGAAATATGGATGAAATAATGGTCATGAAATGAATAGAACAAGGAAAGATGAAAACTGGGAAACAATAGAAAATTCAGGGGGATGAGAAAAAGTTTGAGAACAAATGCATGTATTTGAGTGGGTCCTTGCGCCACCACAGACTGTTTATTTTCGAACCAACATTAATGGTATTTATTTGAGCCGATACTAATATTTTGAGACCATTCTCGTCAAAAGTGGACCAGTTTTTTGAAAGTTTGTGTATACAGTTAGATTTTCATTCTTTGAAATATTGGGAATATTATTTTTATCCTGAAACTGAGCAGCTTTGGGTGAGTTCACTACCTGGATGGGTGACAGCTCTGGCTGTACATTTGATCAGCGCGCCAAAGCTCCTAGTCACAGTGTTTTTCCAACTAATTCTAATATATTTTAACGACAAAAAATAGCTAATATCTTTAACTGCTATCAGTGTTCCTCAACTTTTCTAGAAAGGTGCAAATGATTTATTTGTATCTAATAAATGGTTGGGAACAAATATAGAAACTAGAAATATTCGGAGATGATATATTTACTGTATTGCTACTTTATTATTATTCATTTATTTATCGAAAATAAAACTATGCAAGAGAGTTTTCCAAACTTATCAGAGATAAATCCAGGTGTTCCACAAGGCAGTACTCTTGGACTCTTACCGTAGATCAAACCATATTGTCATTTTCTAACACTACATAGCCTGTACACAGTCTTCATGATTCAAAATAAATCTAACACTTTAATCGTGAGGGTAGGAATAAAAAATAACAAGATCGTCAAAAATCATATAATTCGAACAAAGGAGTATCAATAAGTTACAACCAAGTCATCTTCAGTTGGACAATACAGATATTTACAAACATAAACACAATAAATACCTCCTATATTTTCCACCTCAAACTCAAGCTTACTTATCTCTCTATAATTGACCTCGCGCTCTTCAAAATCATTCAACATTATGGTCAAATTCTCGCAAGGCCATTTATTTTCACCTATTCCGATAGTTTTCAAAGACGACAAATGTTTCAGTGTGAAGTGGTAGTCGAATTTAATGACGTGGTTCGAATTTATATCAAGTACCTCCAGTTTTCTCAGCGGAAAAAGTAGATGTCTATCGAGGTAACTGAGCTGATTATGGGACAAGTTTAAAAACCGCAGATTCCTTATATTCGAGAATTCCCCTATATGGAATTTTATAATTCGGTTGTGTTGTAGATACAGGTGCGTCAATTCTACCAGGTCCTTGAAAATTCCGATCGGAAAAGTGGATTCTTTGCCTGTTAGATTATTGAAGGACAAATCCAGCATTTTCAATTTTTTCAAACCTACGAAAGCATTCCTGGGCAGATCTCCGATCTTGTTGTGGCTCAAGGTAAGATTTTCCAGGCCGTCAAGCCCGTAAAAGGCCCCATTTTCGATCACACCAAGTCCTATTGAAGAAAAATTCAAGGATCCTAAAGCTGTCAAACCTAGGAATATTTCAGATTTCAGGGTGGTCACATTGACGAACAAACTTCGGGCGTAGAAGTTCACAACCCGGTTCAGTCCAATAAAGGCACCCGGTTCCACGTCTAGGACTGTAGTGTTTTCGAAATTGAGCGTCTTGAGATTGATTAGACCGTCGAAACTATGTTTGTGTATCTCTGTCAACTTCGAGTGGACAATGTGGAGTTGTTCTAAAAATATCAAGTTGAAGAAGCGTTTCTTCTCCAGTTTTCCAAACAATGTCAAGTAAAAATATTTTAATTTCATTTTGTGAGGAAAGGAATCCAAGAAAATGGACGAAATGGGATTTCTAACCATAGTCAGAATCATCAACCTCATATTGATACCGAAGAAGTTGCTTGGTATCGTTCGTATCGAATTATTGTCTAGTATTAGATGTATTAGAGATGATAATTTATCAAAAGTGTTGTTGCTCAGTTCGGTAATATTGGTGTTGCTCAAATCCAAATATCTCATATTTTCCAAACCTGTAACGTCTTTCTCGGATAATTTCCCAAAAGATATACCTTCAAGAGATACATTGCGAATAGATGTATTATCAAAAACGCCTTCTGTAGATTCTAGGGGATTGTATGATAAAAAGAGAAAAACAGATATTTCCAGACGAGAGAAAACATTTCCTGGTAGGTGTTTGATTTTGTTATGGCTCAAGTCTAATATTTCTACAGATGAAAAAGTATGAGGTTCTATCACTTCAATTCTATTATGACTCAAATAAATTTCAGATAAATATTTCTTGAATAGGCCAACTGGTATCTTTTCTAATAAACAATGGGAAAGATCGATTGATCTTAGTGACGAACGATTATTTTTTAGACTAAATTTATCAATGGTTGACAGAGGGTTGAACGAAATATTAAGTCGTACTAAGCCAGATAAACCAAGGAAAGTTGAAGAATTTAATGCGGTGATTTTATTATGTTCGAGGCGCAATTCGCGAATTTCGGCTGCCCCAAATGTAAGAGGAAGAACAGATTCAATTTCATTGATGGACAAGTCCAGCTTACTCAGTGTGAAACCCTTGAAGTTATACGGATAAAGTGTAGTTATTTTGTTATTTCGGACTGTTAGGGAATTACCACGTATATTTTTGCTTCTATTCGACAACAAGAAATTTAAATCTTTCAAATCATTGTTTTCGAAACTGATTGTTCCGAGACGATAAAGATCACAGTCGGCATTATTAACGATTTCACCTGAAATATTTAGTCTATTGGAAGATAAGTCTAAAAAACCAATATCAACAACATGATCATTGTTCTTATCACGCCTGAGTGTATTTAAGCAAGAAATAGCAGGATTCATGCTCTTTGTATACTCGAAAGATTGAATATTGTTGTGACTTAAATTGAACGTTTTAAGATTTTTCAAATTTGCAATCTCTTCAGCGTTCACATTTTTCAACTTGTTGTAACTCAAATCTAACATTCCAACTCGTCCCAAATTTACCAGCAAATTCGACAGTCTTTCTATCAAATTGTGACTGAGATTTAGGGAGTACAGTCTCTTACATGATAGTTCTGTGAAATTTTTGATACTGTTATGACTCAAATCCAGCTTTTCGATGGTGTTATCCCAGTGCGAACATAAACGCGATCCATTCAAAAATTCGATGCGGTTGTGGTGCAATATAACCTCCACCAACCTTGTATGATTCAAATCACTATTCACCTCTCTGATTTCGTTGAAACTGAGGTCCAGAAATTTTACACCGATCAGTCCCACCGGAAAAAATGTCTTAACTCTAGAATTTTTTATGGTCAGATTTCGTACGAAGTAAGATGGTAGCATTTCGACCTGAGGGATGAACGAATTCTCAATTTTCAGATGCGAAATTTTTTTGTCATTGATGAAGGACATCAATTCCTCCTCTTCGACTGAAATGCATTCGACATAGCCGGCAGATGAAGTACATTTTCCAGTCAAGCTCTGGATCTTCAGCAGTATAAGAAGTGATGTGGGAATCCAGTTCCTGCAAGAATTCAGTTTATAAACTCTCAGAGTGATAGCAGCTATCTGAGCTGTGAAGAACGATGGGGAACTATGGTTCGTTACAAAGACAACATGTTGGAATGAAGTTTCAAATTAAATTTTTTTTAAGATACATTTTCACCATAAGAATCCGTTGGTATCATTTTCAAATCCAACAAGCTAATAGTTTCGGCGATATGATTTTTCAAAATTTCAATAATACATCGTACTTGTATGTTTTCACAGAGTTCTCTAATTATTCTATCTATGAATTATCGTAAGGATCTGTGTTCACACATGTCATCTTATTTTCCTATGAGAGATATTCCAAATTTATTTCTGCCTGGTTCGTTACAGTCATCTTGGGTAACTTTGAATTTCACTCTAACTTTGAATAAAGCCTTGCAAATGATAAATTTATTTTTATCATACGTAAAAGTTGGACGCAAGTCCAAGATGATACTAATGTGATGTTTGCCACATTAAAGAGAACTACTTATCTGTCAAATATTCTGTTACGTTTTACGCGCCATTTGTGAGTGCGTATTTCAGCGGCAGTTGGTTGCTTTCTAATAATTCAAAAAATAAATATACAAAGGCCGTTTTGAGCAGGTGAGTTATTGATTTTCCTTACCTTTTATGTGGTCGTCTCCATTTTCATTTTGAAAAATACATTCGTAAACATTAAAATTCTTAATTTCTGAACTACTTGGGTAACTTTGAATCGTTCAATGTTACCCGCAATTTGAATTTGGTACATCGGGTAACTCTGAATTTTCATTTTAAGGGGAAGAATACCAAAAAAATCGGAAAAAGCGACACCCGGTGTCAGAAAATGTGCTACAAAAAATGGACAAGCCCTGTGGAAAGGACTTTGACAAATCATATCTCCGAAAGTATTGGTTTTTCAGAGTTGGAAATGATATCAATGGATTCTTACGACAGAAATGCGTCATAAAGAAAATTCAATTCAAATAATAGTTTATTTATCAAGATTAAATGACCAATCTGAGAATGAGAACTTAAGGAATTTCGTAGCGACGCAGTGAGTAATATGCAGGCGCTATAATTGCGGCTGTTCTATTGGAATTTCGAAGAATCATATCTCCGAAAGTATTGTTTGTTAGAGTTAAGAATGAAATCAATGGATTTTAATGATGAAACTGCATTTTGAAAATAATTAAATTTCAAATTTTGTAATGTAAATAAATTTATTTTTTCGTTACTCCGAATAACGCATATTAACGAAATATTTATCTCCCAAACCTTCTTTGAAATTTTCAACTCTCTAGCTCATTCCGTTCGACAGTTATCGTACTTACGGCCGGTCGGAAGGACGGCCGGACAGAATTGAGTTTGACCACGGATTCCTAATAAGTGATTCGAATCAAAACGTTTGAGACCATCTTCAGCCAAAAATTTGAAAATTACAGACATTTGGGCAAATTGATAAGCACTCTGTTCCGAGGAACGAGAGCGCCAATACAAACCCGATACAATTTAAACTTGGTGATTTACTTATAGACGCAATATTTTTGCGTTCGTGAGAATCGTTAACTAGATGAAAAAATAATTTTTTTTCCGTTCAAATTGCGCACATAATATGTATATTTGGGTCGTCATTTCACAATTGAGTACCGAACTTCAGCTCAATCAACTTTGTATGAGGCGTGGATGGAACGTAACATGCGCGCAAAAACTCCTGATTTCACGTCCGTGTTTTTCTCGAATTTATTTTTCTTCAGTTGGCGATATTCATTCAGTTAATCCGTATTCACAAAGCATCCCATTTCCGTTAAATCCTAACGGAGGTCCTCAGTTAAGGATAAATTTGAATCGCAACCTCAGTTAACGTATTTAACGGTTGCGAAACAGGTCCGTTTCACGTTAACTGAGGATGCGATCAAATTTATCCTTAACTGAGGACCTCAGTAAGGACTTAACGGAGATTGAATGCTTTGTGAATTCGGCGGTAACCGCCGTTGTGATCTGACGTGAAGTCAGGAGCCAAATGCCCGATGGAACAAACCAATACTTTTAATCGAATTTACCATGGTAAATTATATAATTTACAATATTATTTACCATGGTAAATTCGATTAAGAGTGTCCAATACAGGAGAATGTACAATAGAACATACGCGCCAAAGCTCCTGACTTCACGTCAGATCTTGAACTAAGTTTTTTTTAATTGATTCGATACTCCTCATAATTTGCAGTGAAAAAATGAGATAAAATAAAGAATAAAATATACAGATTTCGAATTACATTCGGAGAGAAAAAGCGTAAGGAATTATGTAATACATAGAAATGGGAAATATAAATCTACTCACATGTTGAACATTTTAACTCTCCACCAGTTTCAAACAGGAAATCATCTAGACTGATTCAATCGCCTCGAAAAAAGTCATTATCATAGCGAATACAGATAACATTTTTGTTTCAGTCACTTCCGTTAATATCTGTAACTTTCTATCGGGTCACCTTATGATGGTTAATTCTGATGGAAAATCTTCATTAATAATCCTACGGCAAGGGCGTAGCCAGGGGTGGGGGGGTTTGGGGGTTCAAACCCCCTCCCCCCCGAAATGTTATTTTTCCCTTGAAAAAAAAATATTTTGCTGCATAAATTGACACTTACACCCCCAAAACCCTCCCCGAAATTAATTCCTATTTCAAACCCCCCCCGAAATTTATTCCTGGCTACGCCCTTGTCCTACGGAAATATATATAATCGTCTTCAAGTTCAAGAAATAAAAAATACTTCAAGGTGGGGAAGACCTGAAACAAAATTCCAATTATTCATGTGGAAATTTTATGATTGACTTTCCAAATCAGTCAGGAAATGATAAAATTCAGTTCAAAAAAATTGGTTCAAGCACTGACGTGAAGTCAGAAGTTTTTGCGCGTATGTTCTATTGTCCATTCTCCTGTATGTGACACTCCTCATTTTTGTATTATAATATTGTAATATATAATACATAAATAAAGGCAATTTATTATTATTATTATTATTATTTACCATGGTGAATTCTATTGTCACACAGGAGAACAGACAATAGAATTCACCATGGAAAATTCGATTAAGATTGTTCCGTACAGGAGAATGGACAATAGAACATACGCACAAAAGCTTCTGACTTCACGTCAGTGCTTGAACCAATTTTTTTTTCAATGATTTTTTAAAAATTTCTAGTGCTACGATCCTCACGAATTTTTGCAAGAATTTTTGCGTTGGCATTCTACAACCTAATAACCATGATTGAATTGGATCGAATTCGTATTTTTTGAGTTATTGAGTAAATAACAACCAAATTTCAGATTGATATAACTCCAAAAGCATTCGGCCGATTATGCTAGTTAAAGAACTAAAATGTTGCATTCAGATGCGCAATCTACCCTGAAAACTACAAGTCGCTATTTCTTTCCGTTCTCAAGGAATCATGAGCATAATATTTATTCGTAATTTTTTTTAAATTTTCTAGTGGTACGGTCCTCACAAAATTTTACACACGTCTTCATGTCGATATTCTACAACTAGTTACCAAGTTTCAATTTGATAGAGTCTATATTTTTTGAATTATCGGGGAAAAAATATTCCAAATGGGTATAACTCCGAAACTGTTGGGTGGATTATAGCCAATAGCAAACTTAACTCACCCATTCATACCTTTTACTTCCTTAAGTAGTGAGACATGTTCCTATATACAGTATTTTCATAATGTTGCTAGCAAAAAAATACTGAAATATGGATCTACATTTGTGTATCAAACATTTCTTGAGTTAAGGTTCATAATACAGAAAAGAATGTGTTAGTGGTATGAACTATTAAATTTTAAATTATGAAATGAAAAGAGGATAGTATTTTATTAATATATTTTGAACTATTAAGATAATTTGTTCGTAATCCACTACCTACTCAAATATCAGGAATAAATGGACAATCTGCTATGATTGTCTCCAGCCTTGCTCTAGACATTTCGATGCTCCTTTCCTTAGTTATTTTCCAGTGTAAGTTGCAAAAACCCATTCCACGAGGTTGAATCATTGCAGATTGCTCATTTAATCTCGATAAATAAAATTAATGACAATTTTTGAAGCATTTTTGTTAAACGACACTTTTTTTTAAATTTAATTTCTTTCATGATGTAGTTAAATCATAGGAATCCATTGATATAATTCCCAACTCTGAGAAACCAATACTTTCGGAGATATAATTTGTCTGTTTGAACAAGAGCGCCAAAAAGCTCCTGCCACAAGGCTTGAACCAATTTTTTCAACGCTAGCCTTGACTAGCCTTTTTTCAACACCATGTATACTTCTTAATATCTTGAAAATATTGAGATAATGTTCCCTAACGACACTCGCAAGAGAAAACATTTCGATATGGTAATGGGAATTGGGAAGCTGGAAAACGCCGATACGCCCGCAATCAAAAATGTTGTGTGTTCGTGGCTTTCTTTTGATAACATGTTTGTAACCACTTGAACCCCAAGTGTCAACGATACACGAAATGGAAGGTAAAAGCTGGTAGTTTTGTAATCTAATTCATTATTATTATATTACCGAAAAAAAATTATTTAGTTTAAAAAGTACCCCTACACCCTACCATTTGTTTTAGTGGGGGTTACAAAAACTTATTTCACCAGGGTTTCAAAGTACTGAAGCTGCTCAAACCGTCACATTTCATTGCTCTATCTCAACTGATCTCTAAAATATTTTCAAAATAAAGAAACTCACCCCTGGCTTAAACCATCCATAACTTCCATCAGAAGACCCGGTGGACAGTTTATCAACAGGAAGTGTGACACCCTAGTGGTATCCCATCACCTCCTTGCCCGTGTCGGTGTGGCAGCCTTGGACACGGATGTATAAATGACATGTGCTTTTTGCTCATTTTTTTAACTTTAGATGCTGATTAATCATCGAAGGTAGTATGTGCACAACAGAAAATCCGGTTAGCAGTTTCAGAGTTCGTTGACTGGTGTTGTTGTAATTGATTAAGTATAGATTTGACAAAAACAGTATTTCTGAATGTGAATTTGATCTTCTGATCTTTTTGTTGCTTGTAATAATACCATATTTAATTATTTTGTAAGTCATCTATATTCTTAGAAATTCTAATGGACTCACTTGACGTGGCAAGACCAAATTGATTTTGTTCCTAATAAAGTATTCGAATTTTAATTGTTTGATGCATATAGACCAGAGTCGAAGCCTTTAAAAATGGTAAAAAGTGAAAAAAAATTATAGTTGAATGAAACCCATTGAAAAAGGAAGAGAATACAACAAAAATGATAGAAAAAATGATAGAAAAAATGATTTAGGTGATCTGAGGTCGGGAAGGGGAAGGGGGTAGTTTTTGGACAAAAAACGGTTTATTTGGATTTCCGGCAAAACATCAAGTCCTATGGAAAAAAGTTAAATTGCAAAGTTGTAGGTAATAAAAAGATCTACAACTTTTGTATGTATACTTTTTTCACATAACCTCTAAATTTATGTGAGTAATTCAAATAACCAAGTTTCTGGTTTTAAATTTTTATCTTTTACAAAAATTTTTTTTCACCAAATTTGGTAAAAACTTACCATTTTATGTCCCAAAAACACTGTAATTTTGTGGATTTAAAATATTTTTTTTTTCACCTTAATTTGACTTAATATCAAAAAGACTTCCTAATTTCAATCAAAAATTCTCACGTCAAAATATCTGATTTTTTAAAAATCTAGGCTCTTTGCTCGTTGAAATCTCTACTTTTTGATGGTCTAAAAACAAATATACTTTACTATGGTAAATTGTCTCATAAAATGCTTAGAAAGTTAATATCTAATAAGTCATCTACAATATTTTGAGAAACTTTAGAATCAATCATCCTCGGAATCTTCTCTAAATTATTTGCTATGATGCCTATTTGTTGCTATTTTATGATAACTTATATACCTGAGTGACTTACGAAAAATGTCAGCCCATCAAAAGGTATTTTATTTATTTAGAGTCTGGGGAAGTGGGGAAGGAACCAGGAGGGTCTGGGCCTTAGTGCTCGTTGTTTCGTTGAATTTTCTGAGAAAATTTACCATAGTAATGTATATCTCTTTTAGACCACCAGAAAGTAGAGATTTCAACGAACCTAAAGCCCACCTACTTTATAAAAAAAGCAGATATTTTGACGTGAGAATTTTTGATTGAAAATTAGGGTGCCTTTTCGATATTAAGTCAAATTAAGGTAGAAAAAAAAAATTTTAATCCAAAAAATTATAGTGTAGTTGGGCCATAAAAAGGTTCCTAAGTTAGTCCCAAAGGTGAAAAAAAAGTTTGAGAAAGATAATTATTTAAAGCCAAAAACGTGGTTATTTGATTTTTCACATAATTTTCTTGATTATGTGAAAAAAGTGTGAATACAAAAGTTTTAGATCTTTTATTATCTACAACTTAGCCATTTAACTTCGTTCCATAAGACTTGTAGTTTTGCCGGAAATAGAGATAAACCGTTTTTTACCCTTAAAAACTCACTTCCTTCCCCTTCCCGACCTCTGATCACCCGTAAATTATTTTTCCTATTATTTTTGTTATATTCTCTTCCTTTTACAACGTGGTTCATTCTACTATAATTTTTTTCGGTTTCAAAAGTTATCGACCCTGGTCTAATAACTGCATGTTCAGTATGAAATAAATATCTTATCTTGTCTTACCGGGCATTTTGAAACTTTTCAATAGGCATATTATCAGATGTTAAAAGAAAGAACCTTTATTTAATTGACCCCGTAACTCTTAAACTTTTCCTGATTCTAATACTATACCATCCTTATCTTGGCCTGTCGTATATGGGAGTTATCTATATATTTTTTTCCACAAAAATATTCTATGTTCACCCAGAATTATCGTTTAGTTCTCCTAAAACTATTTTTATTTGAAAAAATGTGGTGTGTGATGAAACGGGAATAAAAAACAATGAAGATAGAATAACATTTATTATATCAGTCAGTGAATTACATAAGTATCATTTATTTACAAAGACATCAGCAAACATATTAATTCCTTTCGTACAGAAGCGGCTTTCTCAAAATTTGATAAATTCTATCTACAATAAATATCAAAATATAGTATTTACATTTTTTTATCGAATATGAGGGAGATATGTACACTTCATATATGAAACAATATAACAAAATATGAAAATATCTGAAACTAATAAATTCATCACAATCAACAAGGAACATGGAGAAACTCGAAATATACAATATGAGCAGTATTCCTTTACTACAACAACAAATATTTCAAATTCAACCACAAATTACAAGTTTGAAATATATAACATTTCACAAAAAGAAATCCTGGATGTCTTTTAGGCAAAGTATTTATAGGAGTATACCTGAGAAGTGTGTAACTTTTCCTAAACACTAATTTAATTCTGAACAGTACTTAACTGGATAATAAATCAAAATTTTAACATCATAGATTTTGAATCAAATTCTTGAATTTCTTGATATGTTGAAAATTGACAAATTTCGTGCATTTCCAAAGGATTTTCATAATTTTAAGCACCTAAAAAAACTCAGATTCAAAAAAAAATCCTTATCTACTCATGATAAAACAAAAACCGAGAAATACCTCAAACATCATTATTAAATAGGAGAAAGACTGATTCGAGATAATTCTGGATTAATGTTCATCAATCACGCAAATAATATTATCTTATTCTAGAATGGAGGGTTTCAAGATCCTTCAAGGAATAGGAAAATTTTTTATCACTAAAATATCTATATCCTATGAAAATATTCAACTATCTATGGAAAAATATAGGAGCGCCTAGCTGGAGAGCCTCTCAGATGTTTTTTTTCGAAGCTTCTGAAAGCTTTAGTGGTCAAAAGACTTCTAAAGTAGTCTACTATGACAACAAATATATATTAATCGGACTTCACATTTAATTACTTTATAGAATAAGATATTTCCCATCGAAAAACCAAGTATTTCTCGAATTTATAAAAGCATGGGTACAACTTGAAACTTATTTGCACCATGTTGCGAGTACATTTGGATATTTTTAATCCAAATAAAAATCGAAAATTAAAACTTTCTCCACACTCAGAATAACTAACATAATAAATATGCAGATCACAAGCACCGAGACCCGTCAACAATTTGCGTATGCCCGAGATGAACAACTCTCAAATTAACATTGTTTGTATGGGTTTCATGTACACGACAGTCCAATATATCGGATATAATAAAGCAGTGTAATTTGAGTAATTTTCCAGCATACAAAACAAGCGGTTGAATATCGCTATAATGATGTAACTATTGTAATTGTTTCTCGTCCTATTCACCAGTAACCCAGCTTCTTCACCATTTATAAGATATCTTTATTTCGTGGAAAGGTGGACAAAATGGTTCACTATACAGGGTAATTCTTTCTTAAACTCACCCAAAATTATACCAAGAACTATTCTACAATTTTCATGAAATTCATTTTTAGTGTGATATCTATCCGACATGTGGAGAAAATATTAAATATTTTCCTGTTTTTGTCGCTTCCGGTTATACCGGAAGTAGATATCAAATTCGTTCTTCAAAATGGCAGGCTCAATAGATCATCACATTTTTTGATCCCCCATCGAATTTTAATTTGACTCTGATCATATCACTGATATTTTGAAATTTTCCAGAGATATTCGAGCTTTCAGACAATTATTCTTTATTCGGGTTGATCAGAAAGATGGTCACAGCAACTTGCCCCTTAACGTTAAGGGGATGAAACTTTCTGGCTATTATTGAATACATGTTGTACGTTTTTTAATCTGACTTTGATGAACTGTGTATTTTAAAAATACACCGATTTTCGATTTGAGTTTTCATCAAACACTTTCTTATTTCAAGTGCTTCCACTTTCCACAAAATGACTGGCTTTACGAATGAAGATTACTTGAATCTCATTCTTATTCATGGGGGATGTAATCGAGTGGTGAATAGGACAATTAGGCTCTACATTGAGAGATTTCCTGACCAATCTAGACCATCAAGAGATACCATCAATACAAAATGAACAACATGAAGATTTGGTTCTCTTCATAACAAAACAGTCAGAAAACAGAGAAGTGTTTTGGATGAACCGAATTCGTGAAAACGATACAGTTTTGTGGAGCAATGCTGATTCGAGTTCAAGAAGATGAAAATGTTTTGGACTGTGTCATTTGGACTGACGAATCGAAATTCCATATATGGCTTCAATAATACTTCCTGAAAGTTTCATCCATCTAACCTTAAAGGACAAGTAACTATGATCATTTTTCTGACCATCCCGAATAGAGAATATTTGTCTAAAAGCTTAAATAACTGTGGAAAGCTTCGGAATATCCACAAAGTTATATGATCAAAGTCACATCATAATTGTATGGAGAATCCAAAAATGTGATGATTAATTAATATGGGTAAGGTTAAGTAAGAATGGCATAACATTCAACTTAGAGAGATACAATTTCCAATGTTCATGGGCGTTGTGATTTTGAATCCTAATTTGACTACCGCAATACTCTGCTACCTGTCCTTCGTAGATTATGAATATGGCCGGCCTTATAGGGCCGGAATTTCTCTCTGAATTCATATTCTTAATTCATAATCTAAATTCTGGAAGCTTGCAAAATCTAGAAATTAATACTCTGAAATAATCAAAATGTGTGAGGAGAATAGTAAATTAGTATGAAATTCCGTGTTTTCTGAATTAATAATATGAATTAAGAGTATGAATTCAGAGAGACATTCCGGCTGTATAAGGCCGGCCTAAGAGTCGGAATATATCTCTGAAATAGTGCTGTAACGGATCAGAATTAAAAGACCCCAGTCAGAATTGGAATTGTTTTTCTTAGATTTGGTTTTCAAAAGATTTTCAGAGAAACACTGAGTTATAATCTTGTTCATGCGTATAGAATATCGATGCTTTAAAGCACAGATATTGTATGTCCACTCTAGTTCCTCGGAACTGAGTGCTTATCAATTTGCCCAAATGTCTGTAATTTTAGAATTTTTCGATGAAAATGGTCTTGAACGATTTGGTTCGACTCACTGATCAAGAATCCGTGGTCGAAATTCATTCTGTCCGGCCGGTCTGTAGGCACGATAACTCTCGAACGGAATGAGCTAGAGAGTTGAAATTTTCAGAGTAGGTTGGCAGACAAATATCTCGGCTAAGTTCGTGATTGGGCAAAATCAGACAAATGGTTTCGGAGTAACAAAAAAAATTAATTTTTTTTTACATAACAAATTCCAAATTAAATTTTTTTCAATGAGCAGTTCTACCATAAGAATCCAATGATATCATTTTTAACTCTAAGAAGCTAATACTTTCGGAGATATGATTTTTCAAAATTTCAATAATAAATCGTATTTCAACGTTTTCACAGAATTTTATAATTATTCTATGTATGAATTGTCATAATGTCAACTTATTTTCCTGACACATGACATTGTCTAATTCCTTGCTAATAGTTGGTTCGAGATACGACAAAATCGACTTAGAGAGACAAGGGTAAAAAGCCGTCAAATAAACCCCCATGTGGCGATTTTATGTCGAAAAGTGAAAATTAAGAATATATATCCCAGGTAAGTACCGAAGTTTTATTCTAATACCGGAGATCGACAAGATCGTACGAGGAGCCCGATAGCCGGTTCGTCTAGTCAGTCGGGTTTTCGGTTTCGGAACGAGAGAAGGCGGGCTCAAATCCCGGAAAGGGAATTACACTTTTTGGCGCTCAAGTTCCTCGGAAATGAGTGCTCATCAATTTGCCCAATTGTCTGTAATTTTTATTTAAGATGCAGTTTCACCATTAAAATCCATCGATATCATTTTCAACTCCAACAAGCTAATACTTTCGGAGATATGATTTTTCTAAATTTCAATAATGAATCGTACGTACTTCAATGTTTTCAAAGAATGCTATAATTATTCTATCTAAGCTTTATCATATGATCTGTGTTCATACTCGTACATTTCATCCTGTTTTATAAGAAAGAGTCAAATTCATTTCAGCTATTTTAATTTGATTTCTTCCATGGTGCAGTTCTCATTCTCAGATTGCTCATTTAATCTTGATAAATAAACTATTATTTGAATTTAATTTCCTTTATGATGCAGTTCTTTCATAATAATACATTGATTTAATTCCCAACTCTGAGAAACCAATACTTTCGGATATATAATTTGTCTGTTTGAACTAGAGCGCCAGAAAGCTCCTGTCCACAGGGCTTGAACCCATTTTTGATATCTGCCGTCCTACGTTCAAAATATCACTTTACCCTATCATGGCAGTCTGTGCGAATATTGTAAGTACCGAATAACGAGAAGTAAGGATTACTTCTCGTTATAATATTTGCACAGACTCTATAACTGTCTTCCTACGTGCAAAATATCACTTTACCCTTACATTGATTAAAAGTGGACATACAATATCTGTGCTTTAAACCATCAATATATTGTCGAAAATAACTTTGAAAGAAATACCTGTACATTCCTATATCCTTTTAAAAGTTTTATAACACTTGATTGAGAAAAGCATTAAACACGAAATGTAGTGATAGAGTTAGATGTTCTAGAGTTCCAAAATGGAATTAAAATTTGTTCTTGAAATTCGGGATACGCGGCAAACAAAGAATTCATAATTGGTTGAAAATGGATAGTGGTTAAAACAAATAATAGAGATAATTACGATATTTTGAAGAGAAAATATTAGACTCTCATGTAAAATTCTTCCCAATTTTTTTAGTTTGTAAGCTTACTGAAAAGGTCTTCCGATATCTGATAAAAAATACAGTTGAACGGTTATATTTTCCATACATGACATGGGTTAATCCTTCACCCATAACATCAACCTGACCGCAGTGAGTGACACAGCTCGATTCATAGTACTCGAAAATCTCAAATGTAGCCGATAATTAAATTCACAGTCTTTTTAAATACAACCCATGCATAAGAAAATTTGGCAACAATGTCAGAGAGTCATATGACTACGTCCACGTTACCATAGACAAGATATACAAGGTAACGCCCATAGACAAGGGATATATAACGCCGACAAACGAGAAGGATAACATCTCAACATTTTATAGGTTAAGAATTTCCTTCCGGTGTTCTTTTTTTTAGGGTTTGTTAATTTTGTGTATTCTGAAACGATTATTTGCACTATAAACGCGAAGACACAGAGAACGGACACTCGCAGAATGATCATATTAGCGTTGCCTTTCTCCCTGACATTCTTCGATTGTTTTGACAAATTTTTACTGTTGCGTTGAACTTTATGCGCATCAAGTCAGTATTTTATGTTAAAATTTAAACTGAGTAATAGTGAATTGAAAATCTATCTTCTTTGTATCAACTGACAATAATACTGAATAATCTGTACAATCACATATCGATATTTATCCGTGCTCTTTCTTTTACAGGTTGAAATATTCAGATTGACAATTATTTATCATATTACACCTAAATATATGAATATATTTTATCATATTCGAAAATTTTGTTTATGAAAAAACGCAGCTTTGAGATAGGGACAGTAGGGACACACTTATTTACAAAACTTGTGCTTGGTTGGTACGCTCTTGAAAAGCATTCTAAATATAGTCCAAGACCCGAAGAAGGGTCGTCCTGCACCCACCTGTTCACCAGGTGGAACATTTTTTATCAATCTCATTAATAGAGGAATAGATCATGAATACTTAAAAAAAGTTATGGTTTTTTTTTTTAAGCCCAGGATATTATTGATTATAAGTGAACGTCAAAAGTATGGAATAATAGATTTATTTTCTCCTCTTTCAGGAATATGGAAAAATGGTTTGATAGATCAAAGTTATTGAGTTTTTGAGGAACATTTTACCGTAATTCTTATCTTTCAACCATTTTTGTTACCAAGCAGTGATGTTATCGATATTTTTTGCAAGAGCCTAATTTTCATCTTGACATAGAGAGATCATATAATTTTGAATTCAGTAATATATGTATGAATATTGTAAGTCGTTGGAATTGGTAGTAGTATCTGAATTTAATTTGAATTAATTTGTTGATTTTTATTTACCTACTGTCAAAAACTAAACTGAAAATAGATTGGCTGTTATCGGCAACCGACATAATAGACAAAATAAGAGCCATACAGCCCGAAATTCTCCAAATTTTTTTTCGATTTCCAAGCTCGATTGGTGCACAGCTAAGAAGAAGAATGGTCATCTAGTTGAACACTCACTGATAATTTTGTTATGACACCTGCAAGTATCGTTTTTTCAATAAAAATATGTTTATTTGGTGCAGACTTAATTTCAAAATTTTCACATGTTTTTCAAATTTAAAAAATTAATATCTCGTAAATTTTTGCCCCCAATG
This sequence comes from Halyzia sedecimguttata, assembly GCA_937662695.2. Lineage (NCBI taxonomy): Eukaryota > Metazoa > Arthropoda > Insecta > Coleoptera > Coccinellidae > Halyzia > Halyzia sedecimguttata. Next base: position 89,247,836 of record OW569415.2, on the reverse strand, counting down.
GTGTTACATGTGCATTCCTACTGAATTCAGAATTTTATGATCTATCCATGAGAAGAAAAAACCAGAGGCTTGCAATTAGAAAAAAATATCGATGTAATCACGTAACGGAAAATAGTAGAACAATAGGAATTACCGAAAGATGTTCCTTGAAAAATAAATTAATTTGATTTATCAAACCATTTGTCGCTATACCTCGAAGGGTAGAAAATAAATCCATTATTCCAAACTTTTGACGCTCACTGTGTACTCAACAGATAAGACTGATAATACATTATTTTGATAAATATTTTATTAGCAATTGAATTTGCAAGGTACACAAATATGTACCAAAATAATGTATTAGTGAATATTTTTTTCAATATCACCTGTTATATGAGGAAACCTCTGTAGATACGGAAGAAAAAAATTATATTGAAAGAACAAAATAGTAAACTGGTAAACAGGTGCAGGAACTCCCCTCTTCGTATCCTGTACTGGTAGTTTCAAGTCGTAACCAGAAACAAACGATTGACGACATCAAAGATTATGATTGAACATTTAGACGGCGATATTTCTGTTTGAAATAAACTACGTTGGAGACAGTCCTTGTTCTCTGTATCACAGATTTTGATCTGTAATATGAAGAAATCAAAGGGGCAACGAATATTGCCTACGTTTGGCAATATACATTATGGTTAATTCTGTGAACGATTCCACAATAAAACAACTAATTTAACGGGACCTACATACCAAATATAATCACGAATAGATGGCTATCCGAATGATGCGTTAGCTGTTGTCCTATTATCGGAAACATCCAATGTTAATATGACAAGCCGGATCTAGAGTGTCCAATGAAAGGCATATACTAAGCATATATTCGGACAACCAAAGGACGTCAAGCAGTCCCTGCCTTAGAACCTACTTTCACGACAGGTGAGAGTGCAAGACATGCATGCACCTGCTGCTGACTCTTTGAAATCAACAGGATTAAGGTCGGCTCCACGCGTTGGCGCTAACACTCGTATCAACGTTGGTTGGTTTCGCTGGGTGTCGACAAGTTGGCTATTATACTAGTTTTGTCCTGTCAGAGCCACGAGAAGATGTCCGATCCATAGATGGAAATTACTTTAAAAGCTTTCACAATACTGAGAGCATATGCAGGGTAAATCCTCATGAACTGTACATATTTCACACAGAGATTGAGGACACTTAGCCGCTTCCAAAAATACCCCATATTACCCTATTATTCAACCATTCACCGTTTGAATTATTCAGGGTGTTTTCCAATTGTGAGTCAAATTATCAAAGTGCCTCATGACATTACCACAAATTCATAAAAAATGTTTTGTTCCATTGGGAGAATGAAATACTTAAAAGGCGAATAGAGTGCTCCAAGGTGGTTCAAGATATACCATAATTATTGGCTCTGACTGTCTTTGTAACAGAGATATAGGGTGCTTCACGAATTTTGCTCATTTCTTCATGGGTTGATAACAAGCAAACCACTTTTGGGTGTTAAAGTTCTTAATAATTCACGTTCAGGTTAAACATTTGTACTATAAAACTCTCGGCGCAAAAATGTAAAGCAAGCGTTTTAGTCTACTTTTTTATGGCTTTTCCAAATATGCAAATGGATTTTCAAAATTCACAGGGTGTTGTTTCAAGGATACAATCGTTTCATATTTTTTGGTTAACCCGGACCTGGATTTTCCTTGTGGTTTGTAAGTGATTCATTTGAGATTTAAATAAGGAACAAGTATGCCACATATAAAAAAATATATAGGATTGTTCACTCGGTATCACCCCAGGAAGAAATGAGCAAAATTCATAAAACTCCGTGCATTGCCGTTTCTCATTGCAACACCCTGTATAAGGACTATATTGATCCCTATACAGCAGAGGCAACATATTGTGAATTGAAAAACGAGAAGATATATCTGTGTTTCAAACAAATTTTATTAATATCAATGACTAACTTTCAGGTGTATGTTTAAAAAAAAACCAATTGTTGATTGCGCTATACTTAAAGAAAACTTACAATAATGAGGAAAAAAGCCCATTTCTAAAAATGCATATCTGTTTCTTAAAGAAAAATGACATTACAACAAATTGTATTAAGTTAAAGGAAGAAAATTAAACACATAAAATGTAAACAACTAACGTCAAAATGATAAAATGACATCTGCCAACTTTACAATTACAAGAATTTAGGATATCGCATCTGAATTGTATTATCTAGTAAACAAAGCGATACGTACAGACTGCAATATTATATTATTATTATTATTAATAATGCATCAGAAGTATCGAGAAATTATCGTGGTGTAGATAAAGAAATAAACACGGATATAGAAAATTCTAGGCTTTGATTTTCTGGTATATCTGACCTTTAAAATGTAGATTTCTTGCAATGTTATTTTTGTTTGAAATAAAGTTATACTTTTTTCTGAATGGGCATATCCTCATTATTATAATTATTTTTAAATATAGCGCAATGAACGAATGGTAATATAAATAAATGATAATAATAATTTGTCCAAATACGGACATGTCCTGTCGTTTTTCAATATGGTTGCGATCCAACTTAGGAGAAGAAGGAATAGTTGATGATTTTATGGATTGAAGCTGGAAAATACAATTTATTTATTTTGTAATTTTGTGTCACCTTATTATCGAAATATCTAGATTTGCCTCAAGTTAGTAAGTAGAAAAGTTGTATGCGGAAACACCAAATAAATTTAAAATTACTTATTTAATTCCGCTCTTTCCAAATTTGTAAATAAAATTTTAAAATAATCTGCCCACTCGAAACCTTATTAATTTTTCTGAGGGCGGACCCGAAATGAGACTCTTTTTTATTATGTTAATCGAAACCACTGTGGACAAAGAACAAACAAACCAAATATTACAAAAATGTATAGGGTAGTTCATAAGTTATGATTAATTGAAAAAACGGAGAAAATTGATGAATCAGATTTAGTAATTATTATATATCTTGGTTATAAAGAACGATATACCCATAAAATATTGGTTATTTAGAAGTAGTACCTCGTTATCCTCTGTTATACCCTGACTGTATGCGCATTTCCCATAGAATCACCCTGTCTATGGAATATTAAAAAAACGGAGTTGATTAATATTACCTAATAATTGAAGTAAACGATTAACCTAGAAATCTGAACACATTTGCGCATTCAATGGTCTATCCTAGAAATGTGGTTCAATCATTTGGTTATCAATAACGCCGCACCACTAATTTATAGAAAATCATATTGAGAGGATTCAAACTGACGTTCATACAATTCGCTATAGTTTTTTCATGAAATTTACGTGTTCAAAAAACTTCACGCTCCGAGAACCCGTATTCGATTTTTTTAAATGGTCTGTAGCTTTGCAATGAGAGTTTATGACTCCATATTGTAGTGTACTTTAAACTCTAATATCAGGTCTTCTACTATTACATATACAAGTTGATATTCTTCATGATTTCTGAAAGTATTGAAAAAGTCCAGTGAAAAATTCATGAATTTGTGATAATTTGTTTGCCAAATGGAGCAAGTTGAAAATATGACATACAATTGGAAATCACCCTGACTAATTCAAACGCACCCCTCATGTGTGTTATTTTTGGAACAGGCTAAGTATCCGCTATCTCTGTATGAAATATGCACGGTTCATCAGGAATCACCCTGTGTGATTTTTTCATTTAGCCATGAGAGTGGCGATTTCGTGGATCAAGATGACATTTCCATTCATGTTGCAACAAGACAAACATTGGCGCCAACGTGTCGAGGGATCGCGAGTTTTGACGCAGATTCCTTTGATTAAACCGACATGTGACGGCAAATCCCTAATGCTCGCGCCGACCAATGCAAATTTCTGGATCCCCAAGTTGGATCTAGAAATTTGTGTTTGGGCCGAGGTTTGTGCAAAAGTTTGTGCCAACGTATCGCGCTGGCGTCAAGGATGTGTTTGATATCGAATAGTCTAGATCTGGCTCTGGGGGTGTCCTACATTTCCAGCTTAAACGTTTGAGAACCGCTGGCTATCCTTCGTTGGAACATAAGCGCTCGGATGACACCTGGATGAATCATCCCAAACCTTACTACGCCATATCTTATGTAGTCCTTTTATCTTTGGGAAGAAAACTTTTATGTGTACTCTAGTTTACTTATTTTCCACCTCAGATAAACTTCTGGCCACTTGCCGCAGAACAAGCACATTTTTCGGCCGGATATTTTCCGAACTGAAAGAATTATTTTTCACTGGTATTGGTACTTGACGGAAAATTCCATTCTGTGTGCACCTATTGGTTCAAAATTTCTTAGTTTTTCAACTATCACTCTATACAGGTGTGGTTTCTCCAAAAATTTCTTATTTTGTTTTTGAATTCACAAATTGTATGCGAGGTCATTGCGACAAAATTAATTTCACAGAATTCCGATATTTGCCTCATTTGAGAAGGCGAATTGCAACGAATTAAAACTGATGAACTTCGGAATATATTTGACTTCAAAGTTCACCCAAAAATTTGTTTGTTTTGCTCCAATTGGCCAGTAGGTTAGTTTCCAAAATATATATATATCACTAGACTTGATCAATGGTCTATGTTGAAAAATCGAACAAAAATCATAAATATTCCATCCCAATCCGGAACCAAAACTCAAAATACTCGTTATACAACATTGCGAAAAAACTTTTGGGAATCAGCAGGACAAGAGATATTAACAGATTCATAGTTCACGAAAAAAATATTCTAGTTTTCACCAATTTCTGTCCCAGATTCTCACCCTCAAAAAGCCCTCATCAGAGTGAAAAGCTTGGAGAATCATTCCAGGGTAATGCAGGATTTGTTTCCCAACTTTGGGAGATAAACGCCGGACGTTTCGTGAACATTGGATGAATGAATTTTCATAAGGTTCTCGAATTTACTTCGTGACGAAAACTTTGAAAATTTGAGGTAAGTAGGGTTGAAAAAATTCATTCGTAATAAAAGATTATAAGTATTGTAGGCTTCCCTGGAATGTCACAATATCTCAAGGGGTTCTCACAATCCGTTGCAAAGCCATTCTCACGTTCGGTCCAAACTACGAACCAATAACATACCAGCGGTTCCCAAACAATTCAGATCGCGAGTATAAACGCGGATTCACAGGTGCAGTATCACCAACTGTTTCTTCGTAGAAACATAATAAAGCAAAATTAAACTTACTCATAGGACTGTTGAATCTTTATACCATTCTACGAGATCCAGTATAAAATAATTGTGCATATTATGTAACAAGCACACTTACGAATGACTTATCACCATATTAAAAGATCTAAGTTTAATCGACATGAATTATATTATACACCTAAATTAACATTTCATATACATGCAGAATTTACAACAAATAATTTGATTCAACCAGGGCTGACACTATAACAATTTGATTGTATCATAACCTATTTTGCTTTCAATATTGACACGAATTCAGAATGAAAAATTAATGTTAAGAAAACATTCCATTTGTAGGTTCAATATGTACATAAAGGGTATTTAGAGAAACGTTCGGAATTACTTAGGTAATAGCGGTAATGTTGGTGCTGCAAGAGCTGTAAAATTTGTAGGTTATTATACGTTAGTCCACAGCACCATAAGAGCTTACAGCCTTGAACAGCTTGTACCGTGCAAATCATCAAATTTCATTCTCAAAATCAGTGCTCCGTTCGAGAAACTTAATACGTTATGCTCTCCTATTTGGCGTGACCAAGTTCAAGTCGACTTGGTTATGAAATATGGAATATAACCTGTACTTCATCGAACAGGTCTGCTGAAAATATCGCTGTTGTGCGTAAAGCCAGTATTGCTTGGTGGTATTTCACTGTAGCAGTGCAATCTCAACTCAAGCTTGCGGAAATCCAAAGATCTGCGTGAACGATGATGACGGAAGCCTTTCGCTGCACCCCCACTGCAGCTATGGAGCGCCTATTTGACCTCGCATATCTTTCCCTAGTGATCAGGAACGTGGCCTAGATGACGACATACAGATTTCTGCATAAGGCTCGGAATGAGCCTTATACGATCAGTTTCATGCCCCGTTCTCTGCAGGCCAAATTGAACAACGAGATAATGAGCAGTCTAACTTATCTATAACCAAAATTTGCACAGAGTGGCCCTACCGTTTCGTCTTTCCCAGCAGAAATGAATGGACTATCTCAGAGACCCTGCTCCTTTTGGTCCCGTTGGTTCACAGATTGCCCCATTATCACCCAAGTGGTGATCTGCGACTGTCTTTCAAGCAGAAATTTTCACTACTGTTCACTGCACGAACCTCATAATTGAGTAAAGATGGCTTCGCAGATCAATTTAGATTCTCTCAGATGCCCGAGCCACCCTGAAGGCCTTAACTTCCTTCATCTGCACGTCCCTGCATGTACAGGACTGCCAGACTACACTGCAGCTCATCTGGGTTCCGGGACATTCGGGCACAAAAAGCAATGAGGCGGCCGACCCATTGGTGACGCAGGGGGCTTCCACGGGACCTATTTGGAGATCTTTCACGATAACAGATGGTTGGACTAAAAGGTCCAAGAAGTCTGGAGCATCATATCCGGTCTCAGAAATGCTCGCTCAACCATTATTAGCTGAAAGAGCAGGACCATGTCTCAAACTCTCCAAGTCAGAACTGAGAAATTTAACAGCTACGTATATGGAATACTGTGGCCTCAGTTAACACCAAGTTGGGGTTGGTTGAGGACTCTAAGTGCAGGCTATACCTGGACGACGACGAGTCGATCTGGACATCCACTAGGTTCATCTCCCTTATCAAAATGCTTGAGGTTGTGGATGACGTATAGATTTTGGTGGTCCGCCCATCACAACACATATCTTATCCATCTTGAGTGATCAGTTGAAATTAATCACAAAATAGTCCAAGCTTGCTCTTTTGAAATAGAACTGCCATTTTAACAATCGTCATAACATCAAGCGATACAAAAAGATGATACGCATATTCTTGGGCCCTAAACTGGATGCAGACGTCATATGGTTTCTGCAGGACGGCACTACGTGCCTCGATGGGACTCCAAGTGGCCACCGATATCGTGTGATTCAATCTCTATACTTTTCCTTTGGGCTATCTATTATTACTGGTCTATGCAAATAAACCGAAAACAACTGATGACACCAAATCGATAAAATGAATGTTATTAAGCAACTTCAGCAGACATATCCCACTCCAGAAAACGTGCCATCAAGCAGAGCCGTCAATTGATGCACGTTATATTCCATACTCCATGCCACAATATGATTTGGAATATGAAAATGAATATGAATAAATATCTCACGCAGCTCTAGCAAATACCCTTTACAAATTAAAACATAAGAGCATTTGACCAAAATGTGGATATATTATGTATTTATTTCCGTCGTGAAAGTTATTCGTCCCAAAAACTATTTCAGATTATTCTGGCTTAAAGGATTTACTGCTAACTTCTGCCAATCTACCTAACGATTCTTACCCTGATTCACCAAACAGTGATATGTAGGTACGAATGATTCAAAACTCATTTTTGGGAAATGAGTAAATTTTTCGACGGTTGCTATAAATATTACACTCTGGCTGAATCAGATTATTTTATAATAACTTTATAGTAAATATAAAATTGATTTTACTAATCAACGATTATTGTCCCTCCACTTTCTACCTAGCCTTTAGAAAATTTGAATATCAGTCTTATACAGTCCAGTGGCGTAGGCGAACACTTCCATTCTATCTAATCATATCTTTCATCGGAAAATTCGATCTTATTGAAGGAAAACTTGAAGAGGAAAAAATGCCAACCCTTTTCTCCGCCTGCCGGACAGATTTTCATGGATTGGAAAATTCGATTTTGTTGAAGGAAAACTTGAAGAGGAAAACATTCCGACCGTTTTCACCGCTTGTTTAACAAATTGGAAAATTTGATTTTGTCGATCGAAAACTTTAAGAGGAAAAAATCCCAATCCTTTTCTCTGTTTGTCCGACAGATTTCCATGGATTGAGAGAAATAATCTCTTGATGGGTGTTTCAAAGAGCATTCCTTTTTTCTCGCAAAGTTTCAGTTTCCGATGAAAATATATTTCTACCTTTCCCTACGCCACGTCCCTCACATTTTTTTTTAAATTAAAGCCATCACACATTTTGCATTCTTGACCGAAGTCTATCATCCATGCATCGAAAAGGAAAAACATCCATTTCTCTCGTTGGAAAGCTTGGCATGTCTCTAGTCCAAGTACGAAGTTGAGGAACTGACTTTGAAATTCGAACCGATCGGTTCGAGTTCAGAACGAATTCAATTTCAGAAGATTTAGAAATCAATTCAAGTCAGTCTTAAGTAGCATCGCCCACATTTTTGAAAAATCGATGTCATACACTCGACAAGATTCATAAATAGGCTTACATTTGCTGGGTCTTCTTGAGAACAGAGAGTTGACGGATGAGGCTATCTTCGTCGGAAATGATCCTTTTCTTCATTACAGGCCTCAACTCGTCGACGTACAATAAGTCAGAATTGCCGGCTGCCCTCTTTGAGATTGAATTATCGAGGTATTTCTGAAACAAAGAAATATTGATATTATCCAGATGTTTTGACGATTCCTGGATAGAGTGAAAGAAAAATGTCAACCGTTTTCACTTTCTGAATCGATATTGAACACCACCGCAAATGAATTAATTACATCTCAGTCAAATTTGACGAATGTGAATTACAATTTGAAAAAATTGGTTCAAGCTGAAGATATTCCGAACCCAATTTGATTATGTATGTATCTTACCAAAGAATATATTTCCATCATTATATGGATTATCCACGGGCATTATATTATCACCTTAAAACTATAATATGGAGGTGTATTTTATACCAAGAATAACGAACCAGAAATAATTTCGACATTTATCTCTCATAGGAAAATAAGATGACATGTAATTTTGAAAAATCATATCTCCGAAAGTATTAGCTCGTCAGAGTTGAAAATGATACCAATGGATTTCTATGGTAAAACTGCATACTAAAAAAAAATTAAGCTGTAATTATTAATGTAAAAAAAAATTATATTTTTCGTTACTCCGAAACCATCATTCCGATTTTTGTCCAATAATGAACTTCACCGAGATATTCATCTCCCAATCCTACTCTGGAAGTTTCAACTGCCTAGCTCATTCTGTTCGAGAGTTATTGTAAAGAAAATTTTAAAAATATTAATTTTTTTTTGACACTTTAAGGCAACCCGATCAGTACAAAACTTCGCATGCAAATAATTATTCAACAATTTGATGCTAAATTTCAGACAGATCGAATGATCGGTTTCGGAAAAATATTAATAAAACATGTTTTTACTTAAAACGGCCATAGCACCGACGCGAACACAAGCGCAAAATTACGAGACGCTGGCATAACTAGAAATAAATAAAAAAATGTTCAACTATTTTGCTGAATATTTTGCTTGAAATTCCGGAACCAAATATCGGATTGAGTCTAATTTTGGCGTTTAGTTGACAAGTTTAGAAGAAAACTTGATAAGTTTTCTTAATCTTGGAAATAGTTTCACTTCAATTCAAACCATTCATCAGAAAAAATTCACACTTCCAATCATAATCTCAATATATCCAATAAACTAACTTATGTCCTTCCAATAATAAATGAATGAAATAATTCGAATTAATTTTTTGGTGTTGGTATTTCGAATTATTCAAACCATTTATAATTATTAATGAGGATATAAGTTCAACCCGGATTTCAAAATCATACAATTTGAAAAAAGGTGCACAATTAAATTAGTTGGAAATTGTGTAAAATTAATAGAGGAAAACATTCCAGGAAATTTACCTAATGAACTATTAGATCTAAATATTACTCTGTTTTAATTTTTTGCAATGATATAGGATTATAGGAAGGTTTAACGAGTTCAGAATAGTTCGATAAAAAAATGGGTTCAAGCCCTGTGGACAGGAGCTTTCTGGCGCTCTAGTTCAAACAGACAAATTATATCTCCGAAAGTATTGGTTTCTCAGAGTTGGGAATTATATCAATGTATTCATATAATAGAACTGCATCCTAAAGGAAATTCAATTCAAATAATAGTTTATTTATCAAGATTAAATGAGCAATCATGAGAATGAGAAAAGCACCATGGAAGAAATCAAATTAAATCTGGTCAATTTTGCCCAATAACGAACTCAACCGAGATATTCATCTCCCTAAACTACTCTGAAAATTTCTACCTACCTCATTCCGTTCGAGAGTTATATCTATGTCTATGGATGAAAAGCAGTCTCACTACTCTCAGATCTCTTATTTCATGTTCAGTTCCGAAATGTAAGAATTTTCTGAGAAAAACTAATATCGGAGCAAACAACTGAGATTTAACTCACTTCGCTCACAATTCTCAGGAACATCATTTGACATTATGACAATTCATATTCATACATAGAATAATATCATTCTGTGACAACGTTGAAATACGATTTATTATTGAAATTTTGAAAAATCATATCTGAGATTTTTCTCACTTCGCTCACAATTCTTCAATTGAACATCATTTGACATTATGACAATTCATATTCATACATAGAATAATATTATTCTGTGACAACGTTGAAATACGATTTATTATTGAAATTTTGAAAAATCATATCTCCGAAAGTATTAGCTTGTTAGAGTTAAAAATGATATGATTGGATTCTCATGATAAAACTTTTTATTAAAAAAAATTTAATTTGGAATTTGTTCCGTAAAAAAAAAATTTTTTTTTGTTACTCCGAAACCATTTGTCCGATTTTGCCCAATAACGAACTTAGCCGAGATATTTATCCCCCAAACCTACTCTGAAAATTTCAACTCTCTAGCTCATTCCGTTCGAGAGTTATCGTGCCTACGGCCGGCCGGACCGGCCGGCCGGACCGGCCGGACCGGCCGGCCGGACAGAATGAATTTCGACCACGGATTCTTGATCAGTGAGTCGAACCAAATCGTTTAAGACCATTTTCATCGAAATATTCGAAAATTACAGACATTTGGGCAAATTGATAAGCACTCAGTTCCGAGGAACTAGAGCGCCAAAAAGAACAGAAAAAGCTTCATTATTATTTACAATTTTTCATTTGAGTTAATATGGATTTGCATCAAGTGAAAGCCACCAGTATTCAATTTTCGAAATTAGGAGTGTCTTTCGTTGAATAGTTTTTATAACAAGCCCTGTGGACAGGAGCTTTCTAGCGCTCTAGTTCAAACAGACAAATTATATCTCCGAAAGTATTGGTTTCTCTGAGATGGGAATTATATCAATGTATACATATGATAGAGCTGCAACATAAAGGAAATTCAATTCAAATAATAGTTTATTTATCAAGATTAAATGAGCAATCATGAGAATGAGAACTGCACCATGGAAGAAATCGAATTAAATCTGGCCAATTTTGCCCAATAACGAACTTAACCGAGATATTCATCTCCCTAACCTACTCTGAAAATTTCAACTACCTAACTCATTCCGTTCGAGAGTTATTGTGGAAAAACATATTTTAAATTTTCAAAAATTTTTTTTTTACACTTTGCGGTAATCTGGTCAATACAAAACACACATGCGTATAAAGGTCATGATTCTACAATTTGATGCTAAATTTCAGATAGATCGAAGGAACTTGTCCGAGATATTTACGCTCCAAAACCACCTTGCAATTTTCAATCCGCTTACTCCTTTCGTTCGAGAGTTATCGTGCCTACGGCCGGTCGGCCGGCCGGACAGAATCGATTTCGCACTCGGATTCTTGATCAGTGAGTCGAACCAAATCGTTTGAGACCATTTTCAGCCAAAAATTCCAAAATTACAGACACTTGGGCAAATTGATAAGCACTCTATTCCGAGGAACTAGAGCACCAAAAAAACAAGTTTCGTATGACAATTGCCCAAAACAGGTTTAAAGTACCTACAAATAGTAGATATTCCATAAAACATGTATTAAAGAAGAGAAGAAATAATGAAAAAATTACCTTGTGATCAAAAATTTCCTCATCTACGTTCACCAAATTTTCTCCTCTCTTGAACTACAGAATTATGCTTTCAATATTTACGTAATATTTTCAAACATTTTCGGGTGAGGTCCCCGTTGCATCGCTAAAATACGAGTATTTCAACCCCAATATTTTTGAAGTTACAATATTCCCTTCTGTCAAGTTGACGTTATGAAAATTCATACATAGAATAATTATATATCAATCTGTGAAATACGATTTACATTGAAATTTTGAAAAATCATATCTCCGAAAGTATTAGCTTGTTAGAGTTAAAAATGATATGAATGGATTCTTATGATAAAACTGCTTATTGAAAAAAATTTAATTTGGAATTTGTTTCGTAAAAAAAAAATTTTTTTTTTGTTACTCCGAAACCTTCTGTACGATTTTGCCCAGTAACGAACTTAGCCGAGATATTTATCCCCCAAACCTACTCTGAAAATTTCAACTCTCTAGCTCATTCCGTTCGAGAGTTATCGTGCCTACGGCCGGACAGCCGGACAGAATGACTTTCCACCACGGATTCTTGATCAGTGAGTCGAACCAAATCGTTTAAGACCATTTTCATCGAAAAATTCGAAAATTACAGACATTTGGGCAAATTGATAAGCACTCAGTTCCGAGGAACTAGAGCGCCAAAAAGAATACGTCTTAAATACTCACATTTTTCAAGCTTTTCTCCATTTCCAACATTCGTTTCAGTGTGTCAAATACTGAGGGCTTCCTTTTCCAGTCGTCATTATTAACTATCGAGTTCATCATAGGAGCACTGAAGGGATGTCTTACGGGGGTTGCGGGACGCATCATCACTTCTTCCTTTTGACCGCGCTCATGTTTCCTAGGTTCTAAAGAAACAGATTTAACAGTGGTAGCACTGGTAGCTGCTGTCTTCTTTATGATGGGACCCTTATTATCTTTAACCTTGGTCTTTGGGACACTGCTGGTTATAGAGTTAGCTATTGCTTCATTTGCGATGTTGGAGCGTTTGTAGTTTTCATGCAGTTCGTTTCTGTATTGGTTTTGTTTCTTTCTGTATTGTTTGTTGTTTGAATTCTTGCTCTTGAGTTTTCTCAAGTCTTGTACATCCTTATCTTCTCTTTGATGATATGGAGGGAGTTTCGTTGCTGGGATCTCTTGCCATTCGTTATCGTAATCACTGTAGTCTAAATATTGAGCATTCTGTTGGTTGTGGGTATTTTTGTGTGAATCAGCAAGCATTTTTTGGAAGTAATCCATACTGGCTTTGTCATATTTATTGAAATTGTTTGTGTAGTCATTATTTTCATAAAGCATCTCATGCCCTATAGGTTGTGATTCTTCTCTTTCCTCTCTCTCGGCTTCTTGTAGAATTTCTTCTTGGTAATCCATAGGATCGATATTGTAGTAGAAGTTGTCGTAGTTATCACTCATATCCGATACAGGTTTTCGGTAGTAGGAAGGTACAACTTGGTACATGTCATACTTGGAGGTGCGTGGGTAGTAGACGGGGTAAGTTTCTTGGGGATAGTAGCGATAGTAGTCTTCGAGGTAGGATCTGCTGTAAGGATAGACGCTGTAGTAGCTCAAAGGACTTCTTTGATTACGAACAACAGGTCTATAACCGTTCCATTGTAAGCCACGTGCTCGGTTTCCGTAGCTATATGTGTCTCCTCCATAGTATGAAGGATATGATGCCTCCAGCAAAGTTATAAGCGGTAGGCATATGATGAGGTGAGATATCTGAAAAAAATATTCCTTGTTATTTCCGGAGTCTGAATCATCACTTTTAGAAGAAGAAACTAAGGAATCTTGCAGTGAAAAAATATTCGAAATTCCTTTGGATATGTCAGTCTATTTTTCAAATGAGAAATATAATTGCAAATGCACTGAAGCGGGGCAAGTCTACTTTTGGCACGCTTGTTCAAACTAGTAGCCAGAGGGGTCAGCCATCCAGGTACTGAACTCGCCCATGAATGCTTGGCTTCCAAAGAAAAAATACTATTTTCACCATATCTTCAATAAAATGCAGGGTGTCCGGGAAAATGTGGGAAATCTCTTGGATTCAGATAAAACATAAAAGAAGAAGTTTCCATCAATTTTTTGCGAAATGCTACTTTGGTGATCGAGAACTGATTTTTTTAACGAGGCGCAGCCGAGTTAAAAAAATAGTCGAGATCACCAAAGTATTTCGCGCATGAAATGCAAACAAAATTTTTTCTACAAACGTCAAAAATATTGTTCTAAAATAAGTAACATGCTTAGCTTAATATGAAAAATAGTATTGAACTGGCTTAAACTGTTTTTCCAAACAAGTAATTACTGTAACTATGGAAATAAAATGGCATTTGTTGACAATTATTTCAAAGTGATTGAGGAACATAAAGGTTAAAATATAAAAATTCCATATAGTTTACATGCAGTGTGCGAAGTAAGTATTTCGCACACTACTTCGCGCACGGTGTCATGGTAACGAAGGAAACCTTGTCATTTTTATTAATTATTTTGTGATTTGTTCCTGCGTAAGAAACGCAAGAAAAAAGTTCTCGGAGACGTCTCCGAGATCTTTTAACGAAGTTGTTTCTTCATTGATGTTGTTTCGTTGTTGTTTGTTAGGCAACATTGTTCAATTGATTGCTTCTGACAAATATCTTGTGTTTCTTACGCAGAAGCAAATCACAAAATAATTAATTTTTATTTTATAGATATTTTTTAGAGAAAAAAAAACCTTTCAATAATGAGTATACCTCCCACAGTATCCTTTAATATTACTTAGTTAGTTACTAGTATAGTATTAATAATCAAGCGCACTGATGCTCTTGATGCCACAGCAGTGCTTTTATAATTAAATCTATAAACAAAATAAATACTAGAATGCTATCTCCTTGTGAAATTATGAATTCCTAAATAAGTCAACCGACAAAGTGATTTGAAATAAGTTGCTTATTTCCAATAACCATGGAAATTGGCCAGAAAAAAAGAAAAAAAAAGTCGATTACGAACAATTGAGCCTCTGTAATAGAAAATTCGAGGAATACGCGAAGAACTCGGCCGGAAAATTTCAGATCCGGATTATCGATCTGTCCTAATCTTCACGTAGCTGGAGGCCTCTTCAACAAGTTGGCAACAGGTATAAGCTGTAATAATTCATGGCCAAGAGTTGAAATATTTCGTGTTCCGTAAAGTTCATTTATTATTTCATTCATTAATAGTATAACTTCATGAATGTCTTATGAGCTTTCCAGGGCTCCACAAAATTTTGTTGGTTTTATTAAAACAGGTTACTAGTTCACATTAGAAGCACCAAATTCATACGAAGTTGAATTATTTAGAATGTAGAAATTCTCAGTTTTCGCTATTCCTATCCACTAATTTTTCTCACACTCTCTCCTTCATAATTTCCGAACCCTTGCTCGTTGAGCATTGCTGTATATACAGGGTGATTCCAAATTAGACGTGAAGGGGATGTAAGTATGACTCATTTGCTGTTGTTTGAACCATATTCATTGATAATCGTAAATCAAAAGTTCCTGAGATATTTGAGTTCTGGTAATTTTTAAAAGATTTCTCATCTTAGTTCATTTTTCGTAAATTTTTTCTACGTTGACCAAATTTCATTATTATTTTGGTTTATTTTTATCAGAAAAGCATATGATATGTATGAAAAAAGCAAAACTATGCTGTATAAAATGTTTGAAAAGAATAAGTATGATTTGAAATTTGGTATATGAATAAAAGAAATATCATCTAATGTCAATTTGCCTGCGACTTTCGAAATCGACAATTTATGTATGTCAAAATTATTTCAAAAACTTGCTAAATTCCATCTTTATTTCCAAAAAAAAAATTCTAAGAATGTATTCCCTAGTTTGGTTTCAGCAGATTTTTTATAAGCAACCTTTTGAATGTCCGACATAAAAAATAGTGAAGCGAGAGTAAATTTCAAGCGGAAAGTAAGAACTGAAGAAATTAAAAAGAGGGCACTTGCTTGTACAAAGCAATGGTGGAGATAATTTCGAACATAATTCATGAATACCTTTTCTAATGAAATTTCGTGTTTAGATGCAATGGAAAAATATAAAATTCGTTATTTTTCTTTGTTTGCTTCTTGTATTCCCTTTCAAGTCATACTAATTCCTTTTCAACATCTAATACAGGTTAGTTTTGCTTTTTTCACACATATCATAACCTTTTCTGATAAAAATAATCCAATATTTTCTCATCTGAGTTATTAATTTCCTATAATCTTTAAAAACTTCTATCATTTATTTTATATATCGACCACTACGACTTTGAATATTGATATTGACACAGAGGGTATGAGTAAGAATTTATTTTTTGTAATTGCACTAAGA
This sequence comes from Halyzia sedecimguttata, assembly GCA_937662695.2. Lineage (NCBI taxonomy): Eukaryota > Metazoa > Arthropoda > Insecta > Coleoptera > Coccinellidae > Halyzia > Halyzia sedecimguttata. Next base: position 89,231,487 of record OW569415.2, on the reverse strand, counting down.
ATTTTAGGTGAAAATGTAGGAAAACAGAAAAGTTTCTTATTGATATTTTATTTTTGGCGCGTTTGTCCTAATGTCGGGTATTTTTTATCCGAAAATGATCTCAAACGATTAACTCTCAAATGGCATGAGTTAGAGAGTTTAAATTTGCAGTGTAGGTTTGGAGTCCAAATGTTGTTTTCCAAAACTCGATAAATACTGTTCAGCGAATCGAATTAAACCTCAGTAGTCAGTCGTAAAACACCAACACAAAGACGCACGAGGCTTCTGGGATTAGAAAATTTAAAAAAATATTCAAGCTGTATTTTTGCAACAGCCTTCGATACTAAATTCCACAGCAAATCTCTAGATTTAAACTTGGACGGATTTATACTGTTGGAGATATTGGCAAAATATCGAAATATTATAATGATTTGAGTGCACTGTCATACATAAATGTCATGTCATTTTTATCAGGGAAGTGCGCCAAAGCTCCTGGTCTCAGAGCTTTTGCAACTAGTATAATCTTTATTTTTGAATTTGCAAAATGTTGAAGCATCGAAAAGTTTTGATGCAAAATATTTTAAGTGTTAATCGGGAAATATTTTCTTTGTATCACCCCCACTCTTAACCCTTTTTGGCGATCTTTTTCCTCGGAACAGAGTGCTTATCAATTTGCCCAAATGTATTTTCGAATTTTTGGCTGAAAATGGTCTCAAACGATTTGGTTCGACTCACTGATCAAGAATCCGCGGTCGAAATCGATTCTGTCCGGCCGTCCGTCCGTTCACTCGATAACTCTCGAACGAAAAGAGTTAGAGGATTGAAATTTGCAGGGTGGGTTTGGAGCGTAAATATCTCGAACGAGTTCGTTAACGGGCGAAATCGACCAAACGGTTTCGGAGTTATGGCCGATTTTAGTAAAAATATTTTTATGGTTATTTCCGAAACTGATCACTCGATCTATCTGAAATTTAGCATCAAATTTTAGAATAATAACCTTTATACGCGTGCATAGTTTTGTATTGATCGGATTACCGTAAAGTGTCAATTTTTTTTCTACAATAACTATCGAACAGAATGAGCTAGGCAATTGAAATTTTCAGAGTGGGTTTGGGAGATAAATATCTCGGTCAAATCGGTTATTGGGCAAAATAGGCCGGATGATTTCGGTGAAATAAAAAAAAAAATTTTTGTAACTTACAAATTTCAAATTAATTTTTTTTTAAATGTAGTTTTTCCATAAAAATCCATTGATATCATGTTAACTGTAACAATTTAATACTTAGATATGATTTTTCGAAATTTCAATAATGAATCGTACTTCTATGTTTTCACAGAATGCTATAATTATTCTATCTATGAATTATTATATGATCTGTGTTCATACTCGTACATGTCATCCTGTTCTATAACTTCTATAAGAGAGTCAAATTCATTTCAGCTATTTTCATTTGATTTCTTCCATGGTGCAGTTCTCATTCTCAGATTGCTCATTTAATCTTGATAAATAACAACAAATCTTGTCAAAGTTTGAACAGGAGTGCCAAAGCTTCTGTCCACAGGGCTTGAACCAATTTTTGTGAACATACGTATCTAGCAATGAGCTGTAACGTCTTTTAAAGCTCATTATTATGATTTCTTAATCGGAGTATTGAAGAAAAACATATTTAGGAGTCTATTATTTTCTGTACTATATAGAACACACAAAGAAGAATTATATCATATGGGAATATCAGTATACTATCCAAAACAAGTATTCTGAAATCTTTGAGAACATTTACCTTAATACCTTCGTACTTAAATGTCGGAAAATAAACATATACGGGGTGTCCAATTGAGTCAGCCCCATATGGGTAAATTTTTTATAATTTGGTTCATGAAAAGAAGAAATTCTTGATATAAATAATTATCAATGCTAAAACAGAGACTTAGTAAAAATATTCAAATTGGTTTTTTATGGTATATGGATAATATTACATATGTGACCGTAGTTTTCATTTAGGATCAACTCTTCTCAACAGACTGTGCCATGGATATTGGAACAAAATAAAGATAAGAAATATTTACATCTTTCGACAAACCTCGTAGAAAAATGAAAATATTTGATATTTGATTATTTCATATTGTGTATTAGGCCCTGCGAATCTTTTCATCGAGATTAATTATTTTTCGTAAAACAAATAATAAAAAAAGTTTTCCCTACTTATGGTACCGACTTAATTGAACTGTATATTTGTAATTTATAATCTTTAATAAATTTTCATCAGATTTTTCTTTGAAGAATAATTCACATAATATTGTAGTTGAACTAATATCGGTACTTATTATCATGTCAATATATTAATTATTTCGTTCTGTAAAACAAAAAAATTTTCTTTGGTGTTCGATTGGTAAGTTTCGGTACCTATCGGCAAATATTAGACTAAAGTTTATCATGACTAATTCTTAAGATTTCACTTTCAGATTAGCATTCGTGAATTCGATGAACGCTTAGTCAACAATCCCTAAATATTCGTTGCCTCTATTTCAACCCAATTTATATTATTTGTGTTGTCTATGTTCATATTATTCGGCCCTGGTTAATCTAGGAGAGCGCAAACGGAATTAAATTATGTACCATTACAATCGTTTAAAAGTTTGTAATTTGTGGCGCTCTAAACGAAGCGTTGGTATTGAATATCGAAATCGAATTACTACCATTTTGAATGTTGAACCGCATAATGTAAAATGAAGATGCCCTGTGAATCTTCTTTGTAGGTGTCCAAAATGTCTTGCCAAATACATTATTCGTGGCTTATTCTTTCACAACAAACAACAGAATAGTCTTACACGTCATAAACATATCGGTAAACACTTTTCATGTCAGTCTATTGACGTAAATAGAAGAAAATCGATACGAGTCCTGTTGTGGCGCGATTAATACTTGATTAGTTTTTTTATGGGAAGAGTTATTTCTGGAAAATATACGGACTCTCGACCGGGGTAAATTGACGAACACTGTAAATAAGTTCAGAGTAAATACCCCCATAAAACGAGGCTACAAATTACCAGGGTAGGTCAGAAAGTATTCGAAACTTAAAATATAAAAATCAAAAAACAAAAATGGAAATTTTAGAAGAAACTAAGATACATTATATAATTCAGAATATCTTTAGATAAGTATATGCCTAGAAAATATTTATAATAACAGTATGATTATTTCAACATGAATTGATTCTTATATCATCATCAAATTATATCAAGATATAGATGAAAACTTCGTGAATTTGATGACTTGAGAAATTTAATATTAGTGCTTGAGAAATGTGAATACAACAATTTTCAGCACATTCCACAGAACCACAATAAGGGGACATCAATATGTTGAATATTAATTATTTGAAGTGAAGGCTCGAATTGTTTTGAAGCGATAGGAACTTAATCCAGAAAAACTTTTTTTGGAAAATTTCTGTATTGAAGTTGTCACTAAAATTTTGAGCAAACAAATTGTAAATGAAAAAAATTACAGAATACAAAGTGACGAATATTTTAATGCTATTGTTAATTTCGATGAATCAAAAAAAAACATTTTTCTGAATTGCATCTTACCATATTGCTATGATGTTATGGAACCCACGAAGATATTCAAACGCACTAGGATTTCGAAACGAGAGACTGCCAATGACGAAATGCTTCCCCTTTAATAATCACCCCTATATATAAGAAAATACTCCCCTCTTAGTTCACCCACACGTTATCAATGAACTTGGCGTGTAGTGGGGATGTGAAATAACTGAATTGCGACAGCTCACGGTATTGGTAGCACGTTCAACAAGCTGATTCCGGATTGGCCCTCCTCTTCCCGGAATATTGATCCGGAGGATACTACAGATGCGTCGATTTTTTCAGAGAGACATCTTTTTCGCGGAACTTCCGGGCCATGCCCAAATTTTCAGTTTCCATTCATAAAACGCAGTTGGTAAGGATTTCCACTGAAACTACAGGTTGTTCTGGATGACGTCATGTTTTTGAAAGGGGTCGGTTGGGAATTGTGCAATGTTCAATGATTCAAGTCTAGGAAAATTCTACGTTGGGTTGGAGTCTATCGATTGTTTTAAGCCGGGGAAAAAGTCAGATTATTATTATAGAATAGGTTACCTGACCTGTCAGAATGAAATTGGGTTTCACGAAGTTTTGACAGCTCTTAATTGCCGAATTAGTGTGATTCTATGTATATATTTTCGACGTAACCACCGAATTAAATCCACAATAGGTCTCTTGCATGTAACACGAAATACCATATGTTAATGTTTTTCTGAATCTACTTCAATATCTGATCATCATGTATGCCCTCATCCACTTTCAAAACTTATAAAATTTGAATATTTTGATATTGAAAATCGGAAGATCAGGAAGCAAATTTAAATGAGGTGAAACGCTTCTGATTGGTAGGATCGTTGTTGTGCCGGTTGACGTCATCAAAATAGTAACAACTATTCGCATTCTATGATCTCTCAACAGCTGATAGCGCGAAGCGTTGTCAGTTGTCACTTCCACGCGTGTTGTTGTTTATGTTTGGTTATACTTACGTGGCCCTGTGGCCAATTTAAGAATAACTATATTTGGAAGATCTATATTATTTTACATTTGGATTTGGAGAATAGGCGGGCATTTTTCGTTTCACGCATGAGCAGACAAGAAGTGATTTAACTGCTGGAGTTTTCGTCTGATGGGCTGGATGCTATTCCTCCAAAGAATCCCCTCGGAAGTGTCTGCGCATGTGTGGATTGGAGAAGTGATATCGCCTGAATCAATGGAGATCTTTGAAATTCCGAAACCTATTTTTTTAAGTTTTCGTCTGAGAGGATTGGGGTTTTGAGGAGCAGGATGATATTACTTCACAAAATCCCCTTGGGAGTATCCACGCATGCGTGGATTGAAGGTGCGATATCTCCTGAACCAATGGTTTTGAAGAATCAGAATTTTGTGTAAAGTGTGTTATTTTGAGAGGACTTCAAGCCACGAGTAGATTGCGTATGCGCAGAGGAGACATTTGGGTTGTATGCCTCATGTTGTGAGTGGTTTGTGTCTAGCGGTCATGGATTCGGTGCTGGGCTGTTATTGTCAGGTTTTGAGAGAAATTTCATGGCAATTATGTGCACGGACAAGTCAGTTTCGAGGAAATAGCGTTCTTTCCGAGTTGAAATGTCTGTATCGTGACACTGGGGCCAATTTATATATAACTATATTGGATAGATCTATATTAAATTATGTTCAGATTTTGAGAATATACAATTACGTTCCTAACGGGGTTCATAACCGCCATTTTTTTTTCATCTACGGTAAAACGAACAGCCGAACTGTATTTGATAGCCAGATTTGTTAAAGGAACTTACATAAAAAAGCACTGACGTGAAGCCAGTACTCTTTGGCGAGCGTGGTCATGTTTGCTAATTTGAATTGAATGATGATTACTTCAAGCTCAGTGTATAGAACGAGCCGGAGATCTACCCAGAGAGTAGTGGACACCATTCGCTGTCCGGTCAAAAATTAACAGTGCTGTTTCTAAGTTGCCATAAGGAGAGAGTAACAAAGTAGAAAAAAACACAGCTGACTCTCCTTAGTCGCACAAGCTCCAATGAGCTTCTGAGGGATCTCCTTGGGGAAGACTTGGGAGGGTCAGTATAGTCTTATTCATGTTTATAGCACGCGTTAAAGCAGACTGATTTGAGTTTTCAGCCTGTTTCTTTCATTGTAAGGCCAATTTGCATTTGGCACGTATCTTCCCCAAGGAGATCCCTCAGAAGCTCCTAGGAGCCTGTGGACTAAGGAGAGTATGTTGTTTTCTTGGTCAACTTTGTTACTGTATCCTTATGCCAGCACTGTTAATTTTTGACCCGACAGTGAATGGTGTCCACTAACCTCTGGGTAGATCTCCGGCTCACTCTATCCACTGAGCTTGAAGTAATCTTCATTCAATTCAAATTAGCCAACATGAACACGCGCGCCAAAGAGTACTGACTTCACGTCAGTGCTTTTTATATTTTCCTCATTTTCAAACTGGTTTGTCTGATTTGACAGTCGGGTAATGTCAGACAGCATGAAGCTGAAGAGAGATATGAAATATGAATGACATCACAGAACACTAAAGGTATGGCCAGACGTATCCCACGTACGCAACGTATGCAACGCATACGTCCCTTGAATTTATATGCTTAGAAACATACTTATCACACGCAACGTTGCGTATGATAAATATGTTTCTCAGCATGTAAATTCAAGGGTCCAGATGTCATAATGCGTTGCATACGTTGCGTACGATCAGTCTGTCCCTACCTTAATAATAATGATTACTTGAATTCTTTCGAGTTACGTCAAAAATAAAAAACTGTTGATAACTTACTTTATCGAGTGTAATACAGTGGGCTAGTACATCTTGATCATGAAATATTTTTATATTTCGGCAATATCTTCACCAATATTGATCCAATCTAGTTCAAATCTAGAGCTTCTCTGTAAAATAAGGATTTGAAGGCTCTCGCAGAATTTCAATGCTATCTGACGGATAGTTTCTGAGATACAGAAATGTTTCAAATATATTTTTTTTTTATTTTCCAGTCATGAGATCCTCACCAAATTTAGCAACAGTCTTCGTGTTGTTATTTTTCTCCTAACTACCGCTCATTAATTCGATAGCATCAGTATTTTTCGAGAAATTGGAAAAACAAAATTTCAGAGGCCTACAACTCTGAAACCCCACGGTGGATTTTGCCAATAATGAACTTAGCCTGCGCATTTGAACTCTGAAATTTTCAATTCTCTGACTTATTTACTTCGAGCGTAATCGGATGGACGGCTCGGATTCTTCATCGGTGAGTCGAAACTAATAGTTTGAGACCTTTCTAGGCCAAAAATAGGAAAATTACAGATATTTGGACGAATTGATAGGCACTCCGTTCACCTGAACAACGTGCGAAAAGCCCTGTATACTTCAAAAGAGGGCTGTCGATACAATTCTCAGTTCCATCTATTCCAAACTCAATATGTTTTATGGATTCTCGGTTCGACTAGTCTCGGAGTACGCTGATTTTACTAGCATGATTGAATTTTCCGAATGAGATATTCGATACTATAACATGAGAATTGGCTGCAATATACAGGGTGTCCCAAAAATACCACGCGAAAGTGACACTGGAGATAGATTGGCATTAGGTCTATCAGATAGCATCAACATGACCTCAGTAAAAGTCCGCTGGTTTTCGAGATATCACCACTTTTGTGTATTTTTTAAGAATCTCCAGTTTTCGTTCATTTATCGCCTAGCATTGCTAGAAATTACTTCAAACTCATGTTTTTTTTTACCTAGGCTATCCTGAATAGTTGCTTTAAACAATGAAGTAATAACTTCACCGACAACTAGAACAAAATCCTTCAAAAAATGTCTAACTTGTTGTATTTTATGCCGAAGTTAAAACGTTAACTTAAGTTTGACTGACTGCTGTGAAAAAAAATTATATCAGACTGCATTGACAAATAATCGCAAAAACTGGTCCATTTCATGCCCTTTTCAAAATGATACAACACTACCAATTTTTTTTAATCAGAACCAGAATTGCTACTTATTAAAAAAAACCAAAACCCTTATCGGCTATCTCGCTCCCACATTCATTGTTTTGTAACATGGAAACCGGTCCGACTTTCACAGACTAGGGGTCTTCGAATAGTCTAGACCAGGGGTCACCAAATGGCGGACCGCGGTCCGGATGCGGATCGCGAACCTTTTTTTTGCGGACCGTTTTTCCAGAAAACATGTATTCTTGATTAAAAAAATTCAGATAACTTTTCGTTTTATTTACTAATTATAGATATTGGATTTAGATTAACTGCTAGTCAAATTCTTATGCCATCATAATGCTATCAACGACCCGCGACAGATACAGATTTTGTGAACGGACCTTCAATGAAACTAATTGGTGACCCCTGGGTTAGATACTAGAGAAAACTTTTTGGCGTTTGACGGATTTACTCATTTCCTAATATTTTCCGAACGGATAGAGATACAGAGGAAATAGATACATAAATCTAAACGTCGTCCACCGACCAATCATCGCGGAAAATTTGGATATCGAGATGTGAAAATCATAGATTTCGGACGGGAAAGAAGAATTTTCCTTCGATTCCGGGTCAAAAATATTTCTAATTGCCGACCCAAAAAATTTTTTTCATGGTATATCGATACGGAGCTCGTGTCTAGTTAAATCGAGGTCGCTGATCACGAATATGCAATTAGTTTTTCCCTAAGTGGCGTACTTTGGGAAAATTTTCACTTAGAGTGAAAAAATGGACGAAAATAGGTCAATTTAGGAAGTTCACACCGCCCAAAAAAATCGGAGTAAGGTGTTGTTGTGTTTTGCCCTCATATATGGATCCTTTATCTACTGAATAATCCAAACAGAAAATGTCCAGGCCGTACTATTCGGAAATTATGATTTTTTTCCCAAGGGTCTGTTTTTCGGAAAATTCATTTCGCGGTATTTCCGCGGAAAATTCTCTAATGAAAAATCCGATCATATATTCGTAATCTACGGTCCCGAATTAGTTAATGACGTAATTTGCATCGAAATCGGAGACCGGTCGAATTTTGGCAATTTTTTAATACATTAGCCTTAAAAAAAATCCCATTTTTCGAGAAAAATTTTTTGACGCAAAACTATGAAACGGGTACTTATTCTTATAGATTCGGGGCCGTAGATTCCGAATCTACCATCAGATATTTATTACAAAAATTTTCCGAGGAAATATCGCGGAAAGAATTTTCCGAAAAATAGACCCTCGGGAAAAAAATCATAATTTCCGAAGCGTACGACCTTGACATTTATTGTTCGGATGATTCTATAGATAAAGGATCCAAATATGACGTAAAAAATCAGCAACACCCTACTCCAATTTTTTTGGGCGGTGGAAAGTTCCAAAATTGACCTATTTTCGTCAATTTTTTCACTTTAAGTGGAAATTATCCCAAGGTACGCCACTTAGGGAAAAACTAATTACATATTCGTGATCAGCGACCTCGATTTAATAAGACACGAGCTCCGTATCGATATACCATGAAAAAAATTTTTTGGGTCGGCACTTAGAAATATTTTTGACCCGGAATCGAAGGAAAATTCTTCTTTCCCGTCCGAAATCTATGATTTTCACATCTCGATATCCAAATTTTCCCCGATGATTGGTCGGTGGACTACGTTTAGATTTATGTATCTATTTTTTCTGTATCTCTATCCGTTCGGAAAATATTAGGTAATGAGCGAATCCGTCAAAGGCCAAAAAGTTCTCTAGTATCCAACACATACAAAAATCTACCATTTTCCGATTAGGTCGACGCTGCTTTGGTTATTCACTAAATCGGGTACGCAGATCACGAATCTGTAATTAGATTTTCCGTATCTCGATTAGTTTCGGAGCAATGACGAAGAAAGTTGCAATTTCTGGCTCTACCTCCGGAAAATGGACTAATCAGTCGGATTTTTCGCCATATTACCAAAATTAATCGAGATACGGAAAAACTAATTACAGATTCGGAATCTACGCCCTCGATTTAGAGAATAGCCAAAGCCGTGGCAATCTAATCGGAAAATTCTAGATTTTTGTATGGGTTAGAATCTAGACAAAGGACTCACAGCTCTGGCAATGTGTTAGTTGTTGTATGCATTTTATCAATATTTCACAGGAAATAGGTCATAAATACTTCTACAAGGGTTGAAGTATTACAAGATATTTTACTTGCAATTATCTTTCCGTGGAAAATATTAATTTCAAGGGTGAGACCACCCATGCAAAAATAAACCAGTTAACCCAAAACATTTAAGTTTTACAAGCGAGATGCTTTGTTTAGAAATACAAATGAGCGCTTCCCAACATGTGAAGTCATGGGACGCAACAGTGGTGATATCTCGAAAACCAGCTGACTTTTACTGAGGTCATGTTGATGCTATCTGATAGACCTAATGCCAATCTATCTCCAGTGTCACTTTCGCGTGGTATTTTTGGGACACCCTGTATAATTCCTACAGATTTCTGCAATGCCTGTCGGAATACAGAGCATCGCCAGGGTGATTCTCAGGAGTTCATGGGATACTTTGATTACTATTACGAACATTTCAAATAAAGAGTGTGGATGAAACTATAATTTGAAGAGAAATCAAATTAAGTTGAATATCCTACTAATATATTACATCCAATGTCTGTTCTTTGTTTGTTTATTCGTTCGGTTTTCATGCGCATGTTCCCGGGAACAGAATGCTATCATTTTGCCCAAATGTCTGTAGTTTTTGAATTTTTTGTCGAAGAAGGACCCAATTGTTAAAAGGTTTTTTTCTGGTTTTTCTCTCTCAAACTCTGAAAAATATCCATAAAACGAAAATTATTTAAAAAAGTACTGTCAATGTGACAATAATTGAATTTCAAAACAACTATCAAGTTGTAATTCTAAAGATTTTCATTAAGCGTCTGACGAAGGAGCCTTATATAGACTCCGAAACGTTACGATATAGTTGTTTCTTCGTTGATGTTGTTTCGTTGTTGTTTGTTAGGCAACATTGTTCAATTGATTGCTTCTGACAAATATCTTGTGTTTCTTACGCAGAAGCAAATCACAAAATAATTAATTTTTATTTTATAGATATTTTTCAGAGTTTGGGAGAGAAAACCCAGAAAAAAACCTTTTAATAATGAGTATACCTGCCACAGTATCCTTTAATGATTACTTAAGGTCTCAATTGATTAGGTTCGGCTCACTGATGAAGAATTTGAAGTCTGTCTGGCCGGCCAACCTTTGAAAGGAAAGAGATAGCGATTTGCAATTTTCAGGGTAGGTTGAGCATTCAAATGTGACGGTTAAGTTCGTTAATGGGCATAGTCAACCAAACGGTTACGGAATTATACCCATATGTAGTTTTGTTGTTAATTTCTCAATAATTCAAAAAACAAATTTCTGAGCCAATAAAAACTTGGTTAGTGGTAGAATGCCTACCCGTAAATTTGTGCAAAATCCCGTGGGGTCTGATAACGAAAAAAAAATCAGATTCTACTGAAATTTCGCACAAACCTTCTAGCAGTCATCTTGCAATAGTTTACCGGATTGCAGCACGTTCGGCTCTGCAATTAGAATTGTTTTATTTTAAAATTAATTCATTTGACGCCCAATGCATTTTATCACGTGTTAACCCTTCTTTATTTATACTCAACTTCATATAGTATTTCGTGAGGGTGTGAGGCGTGAATAGACAATAGAACAACCGCGCTCCTGACTTCACGTCAGTGCATTTCAAGAATTTTTTGATATGATAGATAGTTTTTGAAAAATAAATTTTTTTAAGAAAAATGAAAAAAAATACAAGTTTTTTATGTACCAAGAACGAAAAACTGTCTACTATAGTCGAGCTTGCAAATTGCTATACGAGGTTCCGCCGAGGCGCATATTACGTTTATTCGTCGATATCTACATACTTTTATGAATTTAGGACTTCTTAAATAATTTCACAACAGCAAATGAATTCTCACAGACACTTATGTTTGTATTCAACCGTATCATGCCGCATCCATAGTGACTACATCGAATGAGAGTTATTCTTACAGACACATAGGTTTGTATCGAACCGTATCATGCTGTATACATAGTGACCACAGCGGACGAGAAGTGATTGCGGACGAAAAGTTATCTAGCGGCCGAAATGTATAGTCCGTCTAGAAAGTATCCGGAATTTATAATTTTTCCGAATCTTAATATATATATTTCTTGTGTTCGTGTGTATGTGACTGAACTCCTCCTAAACGACTGGACCGATTTTGATGAAATTTTTTGTGTGTGTTCGTGGAGATTCGAGAATGGTTTAGATTTACAATTTGGTCTACTGGAAAATGTCTTTGGCGTTGGAGTTTGAGTTGGCGTTGAAGTTGGCGTTGGGGTTGGAGTTGAAGTTGGAGTAGGTATTGTGGTTGGCATTGGTTATGGAGTTGGCGTTGTAGTTGGAGTTGTAGTAGTTGTAGTTGGATTGGAGTTGGAGGTGGAGATGGAGGTGGAAATGGAGATGGAGGTGGAAATGGAGATGGTGGTGGAAATGGAGATGGAGGTGGAAATGGAGTCGGAGTCAGAGTCGGAGTCGGTGTCGGAGTCGGAGTCGGAGTCAGAGTCGGAGTCGGAGTCGGAGTCGGAGTCAGAGTCGGAGTCGGAGTCGGAGTCGGAGTCGGAGTCTGAGTCGGAGTCGGAGTCGGAGTCGGAGTCGGAGTCGGAGTCGGAGTCGGAGTCGGAGTCGGAGTCGGATTCGGAGTCGTCGGAGTCGGAGTCGGAGTCGGAGTCGGAGTCGGAGTCGGAGTCGGAGTCGGAGTCGGAGTCGGAGTCGGATTCGGAGTCGGATTCGGAGTCGGAGTCGGAGTCGGAGTCGGAGTCGGAGTCGGAGTCGGAGTCTGAGTCGGAGTCGGAGTCGGAGTCGGAGTCGGATTCGGAGTCGTCGGAGTCGGAGTCGGAGTCGTCGGAGTCGGAGTCGGAGTCGGAGTCGGAGTCGGAGTCGGAGTCGGAGTCGGAGTCGGAGTCGGAGTCGGAGTCGGAGTCGGAGTCGGAGTCGGAGTCGGAGTCGGAGTCGGAGTCGGAGTCGGAGTCGGAGTCGGAGTCGGAGTCGGAGTCGGAGTCGGAGTCGGAGTCGGAGTCGGAGTCGGAGTCGGAGTCGGAGTCGGAGTCGGAGTCGGAGTCGGAGTCGGAGTCGGAGTCGGAGTCGGAGTCGGAGTCGGAGTCGGAGTCGGAGTCGGAGTCGGAGTCGGAGTCGGAGTCGGAGTCGGAGTCGGAGTCGGAGTAGGAGTCGGAGTCGTAGTTGGAGATGGAGTTGGAGTTGGAGTTAGAGTTGGATTTGGATTTGGAGTTGGCGTTGGCGTTGGCGATGGGCAGGCGTTGAGGAGGCAGTACGAAGTCTGCCGGGCCAGCTAGTTTTAATATATTTGTTTTTGTAACATTCTAAGACAGCAGAAATATATAAAAGAGGTTGTGCAGATAGTCTGCTATGACCAAAGTTGCATGGAAACACTATTTGTCGAATATTGTCGATTATCAACAGGTATATAATTTATGGAATAATGTCGCAAATCGTCTTCGATTGATTAGATAATGTCATGTTTCAGGAAAATAAGTTGACATTATGACAATTCATACATAATATAATTATATCATTCTGTGACAAGGTAGAAATACGATTTATTATTGAAAATTTGAAAAATCATATCTCCGAAAGTATTAGCTTGTAGAATTAAAAATGATATCATTGGATTCTTATCTTATCAATTCTTGAAAATTGACGCAAAGAAGCCAAATTGAACGCTTCGGCGTTCTTGTTCAAATATTGCCAAATCATAACTCCGAAAGTATTGGTTTCTCCTACTTGGGAATGATATCAATGGATTCTTATTTAATTGATTCTATTTCATGACGCAGTTCAATAAGATTCCATTGATATAATTCCTAACTCTGAGAAACCAATACTTTCGGAAATATAATTTGTCGAAGTTTGAACAAGAGCACCAAAGCTCCTGTCCACAGGGCTTCAACCAATTTTTTCCGAAGACTTTTGATACACATGATATGTTTTCGTCCACATACAAAATTGACGAATTGTTCAATTCCATATTGTCAGGTCATCTCAGCCAATAAGTATTATCTGCGTAATCAATTTTTCAGACCTAAACAACGAACATCGTCGTAAGCTGATTTGAGATCGACACGGGCTCGGGGGCGGCATGGAGCTTGCGCCCGGAACAGTGCGGAGGCGTCAGCTCTATCTGGGACCAGTTGTAATATTTTAAAACATCACCGAATTTCTCACATTATACACGGCCCTGAACTTTCCAGCATGCTCGTTTCGATACTGACGAGTAAATAATTGACAAAAATATTTTGGCACAGCAGAATTTCATGTGCTGGTACCTAGATCAGTATATAGCAGGGTTTCTTAAACTTATAGCAGTCGTGAACCCCTTCCACAAATTAAACGGATTCATGGACCCCTGTCAAAGAATAATGGGTTTTCCAATAAGAGGTGTTATTTTGATATTCAAAGAAAAATGCCATTTTTCAATATAAACGATCGGATGTTTATTTCATTATAAAGAAGAAGATATGCCGTTAATAGTGGAAAATAACATCAGGCAAATGACCACCACGACCACGCTTACAGGACCATATCCTTTTAATGAAATTTTCCATAACCAAATCGCAAAGTGGCTGCCCTATGTCATCGATAGCCTCACGAATTCCATCTTTGAGGTCTTGAATCGGCGCTGGGCTATTGGCGTAGACCTCCTCTTTCACGTGGCCCCAAAGGAAGAAGTCGCAAGGTGATAAATCACAAGATCTCGGTGGCCAATTGTGATCACCTCTTCGAGAGATAACACGGTCCGGAAACTTTTCCCGCAAAAGATCAATGGTTTCGTTGCTTGTGTGGCACGTAGCTCCGTCTTGTTGAAAGTAAACGTTGTCCAGATCAATACCGTCCAATTCCGGCCATAAAAAATCATTAAATCATCTCTCGATAGCGCAATCCATTCACCGTAACTGTTGCTCCAGCCTCATTTTCGAAAAAGTAAGGTCCAATGACTCCACCGTACCATAAACCGCACCAAACAGTCACATGTTGAGGATAGAGAGGCTTTTCAAAAATAACTCTTGGTTTTCCGAGCCCCAGATGCGACAATTTTGCTTGTTGACGAAGCCACCGAGATGGAAATGGGCCTCATCACTCAAGATGATTTGTCGAAGGAATTCCGGATCATTTTCATGCATTTCAACGACCCAGTCAGCAAAGACACGACGTTGTTGATGATCGGCCGGCTTGAGTTCTTGTGTTAACTGAACTGTATGAGCCTTAAGACCCAAATCTTCATGCAAAATACGGTGTAATGACGTTTGTGGAATGCCTAATTCCAAAGAACGACGAGGAATGGACAAACCTGGGTTTTCTTCAACACTTTCGGCTACAGCAGCAATATTCTCGGCTGTTCTTGAGCGACGTGAACGGGTTTTATTCTTCACATAACTAACTTGTCCCAACAGCTCGAATTTTTCCACCAATTTCTTTATTGTGGTCCGACAAGGTGCTTCACGACGACCCAAAAATGTTCGAGTTTTACGAACCACTCTGCCAAATTTTCACCATTTTTATAGTGAATTTTAATCATTTCAATGCGTTCTTGAAGCGTGTATCGTTCCATTTTTAATAATGGCGTAGTTTCTACTTGTAAAATGTCAAAAAATCACAGCTTCAAAAGTGACATCTACCGAAATAGTGGGCTATTAAAAATAATACATCTTATTGGAAAACCCTTTTTTTTGGTAAGGAAAAAACAGACATTTTTTTATATTCAAAATGTTCACAGAATTCTTAATTCCGACATATGTAATATATCGGAATTGAAATATGAAAAAACTTACGCCTCAAGTAACTCCAGGATACGAGATTCCTGCAAAATTAGTTTGGTCAGCATTCTAGAAGTAATCACCGAGTTTTAATTGGATCAGATTTGTATATTTTGAGTTATAGAGGAAATAACAAAAAAAATTCACCGGACAATGTACGGTCCACGGACTGCGCGGTGGTGTAAAAGCCTTCCTTTTACCGTTCACTTTACGGTTTCGGCCGCTGTAGGAACAACCTTATAACTCCAAAACCATTTGGCAGATTATGCCAATCAAGGAACTCAAATGTCGTATTCGGATGCGCAACCTACCCTAAGAATTGTAAGTCGCTACTTCTTTCCGTTCTCAAGATATCGTGAGATACATAGTATTTTTTAGTGATTTTTTTCAATATTCTAGTGGTACAGTCCTCACAAAATTTTACATTCGTCTATATGTCGATATTCTACAACTAGTTACCAAGCTTCCATTCGATCGCGTTTGTATTTTTTGAGTCATCGAGAAAATAATATTCCAGATACGTATAACTCCGAAACTGTTGGACCGATTATGCTGAACAATGAACTAACCCATTCGGATGCGCAACCTACCCTGAAAATTGCAAGTCCCTATCTCTTTTCGTTTTAAAGTTATCGAAGCAACGGTCATTCATCCAGCTACTGAACTCACACAAGATTGCTCAGATCTCCAACAAAATAGATACGGTCGTGTTCAAACTAGGAACTTGGCAGCAGAGGTAGGTTTTGAAGGCACTCGCAAAATTTCAGCCATGTCGGACGAATAGTTTCTGATACATATGATTTTTTTCAATGTTTTTCAATGATTTTTTAAAAGTTTTCTAGTAATACGATCCTCGCAAAATATTGCAAGAATTTTTGCGTCAGCATTCTACAACTAGATACCATGTTTCGGATTCGTATTTTTCGAGTTATTGAGGAAATAACAACCAAAATTCAGATGGGTATTACTCCAAAACCGTTTGTCCGATTATGCCTATTAACAAATTCAAATGTCGCATTCAGATGCACAACCTATCCTAAAAACACCAAAACTCGACCAGACCTTTTGAAAGGAATTCAGCCTTCAAAACTTCTCTCAGGTCAATTAAGTCTTCTTCATCGCTGATATTATTCATATCAATCAAAAATGGACTCCACACCTACGCTGTTCTTCAAAAGACGTGTGCAATATTTAAGATGACATAACAGACATGGTTTTTGTGACGGGGTGAATCCAAGCTTAGATAAAGTACCGGCGCTCTTAACACGAAAATCATCAGTGCTGTCAGTGCTGACCCCAGGGTGGACAGTTTTAAGATGTTCTGACGACTTTGCTTGCTTCAAACTTTCATTAGTAAGCACTTTACCGCATAAGAAGCACTGCGGTTTTTGAGTACTACAAAATTTTCTAATCAATAAATGTTGACAGATAACTGACATACCACGGACCCCTGACACTCATGCCACGGACCCCCAAGGGGTCCGTGGACCCCAATTCAAGAAACCCTGGTATATAGAGTGAGTCAAAATGGTGTACCGAGCTTTCCGGGGTTGATAGCACATTGAAAATTGGTTCAAGCCCTGTGGAAAGGAGCCTTCTGGCGCTCTTGTTCAAACAGACAAATTATATCTCCGAAAGTATTGGTTTCCCAGAGTTAGGAATTATATCAATGGATTCCAATGATAGAACTGCACCATGAAAACAATTAAATTTAAAAAAAGTGTCGTTTAAAAAAAATGCTTGAAAATTATCTTTTAAAAAATAAATCATATCTTCGAAGGTATTGGTAAGAGTTGGGAATTATATCAATGGATTCTGTTATGTAGGCCAGAGCAGAAGGAGAATAGAAACAAGGATAAATGAACATATGAAACAAATCGAAAAAAATAAAGAAAGAGATGTAGTCAACACCCCATCGCAGTTCGCCAACCACATATTGGAATCAAGGCACAGTTTCGACCCTAGAACCGATGTAAGCGTTTTACACGTTTGTGAGAAGGGGCTTCAATTAGATCTTCTGGAAATCTTGGAGATAAATAGAGCGCTCAAATTCCAGAAGTATACCTGAGTCAACGGGCAGACTAAGTTTGAATGTTTGTCATTCTTCAACTCGATACAAGGTGCTTAATTTAATTTTATTGCAGTGTTAATTTATTTGTGAACTGTTAGTTTACCTACTTGTAATTTTAACCAATACCTTAGTAAGAAGAGCCATCTAGATTTTCATATATGGATATCATGTGTGTCCGCATGTTTTCCTTTTATGGAACATGTGACTATATTTCAATTTTAGCGTTTATCGTATAGTTGTCATTAATGTGCATTGTGTAGTTTTCCGATATTTGTTCTGTATCCCATTTACAATTTTATCATCGTTGTTGACGTTTTTATATTTTTTTGGTAGGTTATAGCTTGATTTTTAGATCTTTTAGTTTGTTTGACGCCTTTTGTTTTTGGAAAGCCTGATGATGGAGAGTTATTTTGCCGAAATGCATTGCATCCTGTAAAGGAATAAATCATTTTCAAGTGGAGCAGACCTTTATTCGTGAATTCTTAAATATTTTAAGTAAAAAGGGCCATAACTCCGAAACCGCTTGGTGGCTTTCGCCCGTTAACGAACTCTTTCAGGATATTTACGCTCCAAACCTACCCAGCATATTTCAATCCCTCAACTCTTTCCGTTCGAGAGTTATCGTGCTAACGGCCGGCCGTACCGGACGGACAGAATTGAATTTGACCTCAGATTATTCATCAATGAATCGAACTCAAAAGTTTGAGACCATTTTCGCAAGAAAATTTTTAAAAAATACAGACATTGTGGCAAAATGATAGCACGCTGTTCCTTGCGGAACACGCGCGCAAAAAGTCGGTTATAGAAGGATCAGGCATTATTTCATGAGAGTGTGTAAGGAGTGAATAGACGAAAGAACATGCACGTGAAAGCTCCTGACTTCACGTCATTGCTTCCTGGAATTTATTATATTTCTAGAATAAATTATTGATTTGATTGCATCATGATTAGATTTGATTTGATGGGAGGAACTAGATAGAACACGTGCCCGACAAAAATCCATCTTTTCGCCCATTGTCACGCCTGCACTGGGGTTCGAAAATACAGCACGTAATTAAAACAGGAATTTAGTTCGTTCAAAACGAATATCCCAGGACTGGAAAACTTTTTCCATGCACCCCATCGCCCACACGTGACACGTGTTGTGAACTCATTGTATTGTGTTCTGTGGGGAAAAGTTTTCCGGAGATTTCAACCCACTTCAAGTGTTTCTCATTCAGCCAGCTTTACTGAGCGGAAGGATATCAGCTAAAAATGTTGATATTCTATAAATACACACATTTTTGGTGACTGCAATGGATAATTCTTCGATGAAGAATAATGATTGGTTCTTTCGATATCGGCACGTGTTCACTCGCATTATTAGGGCTTTACACGAGACGAGAGTAGGAGAGAGTATAAAAGATCTCGTCTCGCTCTCGCCAATTCCCAAAAAATTAAATCTCGTTCTCGTCTCGTTATCAGTTGTCTCGTCTCGTCTCCCTTAATTCTGAATAACGAAAATAAATATTATAATATATACAGGGTGAGTATTGACCACTGCATTAATTTTAACCAAAGATTCCTCTCATCAAATGAAACACTTTTTTCATTCACCATTTTTCCAGATTCGGCTCAGGTAAAAAGTTACAAGCGTTAAAAGATTTCACAATGTGCTAATACACTCCCGCATATAAATAATCTTTGACATTGTTGGCGGACGAGAATAAGGCATGGTAACGTGGTTTACAGCTTGATTCGGGATTCCAACACTCAGGGACGGATTCATAAAAGTAGTGAAATTTCTGAAGTTTTCCATTTTAAAACATTCAATGAAGAATATCTCGAAAACGGGTCGTTTAAGGAGAAATGATGAAGAATAATATAATGTTCTAAAACGATGGAATATTCTTGAAATGACTCAAGAAAAACTTTATATGCTTTCTTTATGCTAATTTCGTTTAGTTTTATGAATCCACGAGTCCATAACTAGAAAACCAGTAGAAGTAGAAAATAACTAATATTTGGAAAATATGTATCATAGTTATAGGAAACTTTACGCCAACATTCATATTATTCGAAAAAAGGATGTCAAAGCTACAAAATAAAAACTGATTTTTTTTCAAAATTTCAACAGCCTGTATCTTTTTACCTGAGCTGAATTTAGAAAAACGTTAAATGAAAAAAGTGTTTCATTTGATGAGAGGAATTTTTGGTTAATATTAATGCAGTGGTCAAAGACTCACCCTGGATATAAGTGGAAAGGTTTAAAGGGTAATTCCGCAAAAGGAGCAGATTAAAAATAATTCTGCTGGTACCTGCCGACACGTGTTTCTGCTAGTTAGCTTCATCAGGACAGGGCAACCAAGAAACCAAGAAAGATGGAAATAAAAGTGTGTTGTGCCTTCAGCTCTAGGCACAATTGGTTGCTCGCTCCTGGTGTGGTGTCACCTATCTAAAAAGGTTTCGTTACTCCGAAACCATCAGGCCGATTTTGCCCAATAACGAACTTTACCGAGATATTTATCCCTCAAACCTACACTGAAAATTTCAACTATCTAGCTCATTCCGGTCGAGAGTTATGGTGTTAACGGAGGGCTAGCCGGACCGGCCGGCCGGACAGAATCGATTCTGACCACGCATTCTTGATCAGTGAGTCGAAACAAATCGTTTAATACCATTTTCATAAAAAAAAATCGAAAATGACAGAGATTTGGGCAAATTGATAAGCACTCTGATCCGAGGAACAAGAGCGCCAAAAATGGAAATGGAAGCACTGCATAATAAAATTCGTGGTACTTATGCAAATTACCATTATAATGATGCGATGAAGGAATTCTGTGGAAGGAATATCAGTGTAAGAATTTCATCACTTTATTTCACATTTTTTACTCAAACGCTATAATCAATACTACGTATCATAATTTATTTTTTCTTCGATCGTGGGAAAAGTGGCACTATTTTGACCTTATTTCTATGCGCAAAGCTCAACATTCCAGAATATTGATCAGTTGCTAAGCAATTAGAAAATAACAATGCGGTAATATTCTTACCGCACTGCTGTAGCGTGCGGTAATGTTACAAATGGATTATTACAATAAAATGAAATAAAGTATGGTTTTGATTTTTATATTATTTTAATCAAAAATTGTATATTTCGTATTTTATGCATTTTAAGTAATACTATTTTATCTATATCTACTTACTTTCGTCGATAAAAAGATGTCATCTGGGGCCTCTAAAATGAATTTCTGAACTTGTTCCTGGGTTAAAATTTTGGATTTTTTCGGTTTGTATCCTATAGCTTGACATTTTAAAAATGCTCTCAGATTTTGATACTGGGCAATATTACAATTATTTTTAACAGACAAAGTTGATCGAAGCATGGAATAATGTGCCCACAACGTCGAAGATTTCATTGTTTTAGCCAATTCAGCACTCAGTTCATTCTCAGGAAAGGATACACTGTGGTTTTTTCTGCAAAAATCCATGAAGCGTTGGCACGCAAGTTCATACTTCTCTCTGGATTTCGCCGGAAGTAAATTAAGTGAAGCCGCGTTCGCGGCTTCTACTAGTTCAGGAGGCATGCAAGTTAACAATTGATCACTATCAGTGTTCAAATTTACTAATTATTTTTTAATTCCGTATAAAATATAACGAATCAAACAAATCCAGCTCGAAAATTATTTCACTTCTGTCATAACAAAGTAATTTCCATGGTTACCACTTATATATTTCAATATGAACATAGAGAAACCTATTCAAACTTACTTGATTACATCTTGAATTAAATATTTTTAATTAATTTCTTGAATGTAAATCACCGATCGAAGAAAAAATAGTATGTATAATTCGTGGGAAAAGCATATTCCCAAACTCCTGTGTTACCAGACTCGTCGCTACGCTCCTCGTCTGGTAATTATCACAGTCGTTTGGGAATATTATGCTTTTCCCACTAATTATACAATATACTATTCATTTGTTACCACAATTATTATTGAAGGCATAAACAATAATATTCCCTCCAGTGGAGACAGTACTAGCTGTGACACATATAGAGTTCACATCAATAGTGTGAACTCATGTGTCACAGCTAGTACTTTCTCCACTGGAGGGAATATTATTGTTGTCATTCTGCATAATTGTTCCTGGACTTCAGTGTGCGTTCTTATAAAAATTCAGAACATTAATGTCAGAAATTTTGGTATAGGTAGCGCCGGATCTAGCAATAAGAGTTAAATCAAGTATTCCGCCAGGTCTGAAAAATCTATTTCTGCCCACAATGTTGCCTTTTTTGTTTTTTAGTAATGGCAGGGTTCGTTGTCTAGAGCTTCGATTTGCCGTTCGCTCAAGGAGGAGAAAAAAGGGGGATAGTGCTAGGAATCTATTTTCCTCACTACTTCGCACCAGGAAGAAGAACATATAGCAATACCTATAGGAACGATTGTTTTAGTATGGATTGAGTCAAAATATTAAAATTATTTTTCATGCTCTAATCAAGGTACTTCATACAGTCCAAATTTATTTGATTATTGCATTTACTAATGGAAATTTCGTGGTCAAATTTGATTATACACGTCCGTCCGTTCCTTTTGTAGCTGGTTTTTATCATTTAATAAATATTGATTTCTACAGTATCGATGGTTATTCGATTTCATCGAAATACATTAAAGATATCTTTTTGAAAAGAATTAAATTCGGAAATATTAATAAAAATTGGTTCCAGCCCTGTGGATAGAAGCTTTCTGGCACTCTTGTTCAAACAGATCTCGAAAACGGTGCGTTTAAGGAGAAATGATGAAGAATAATATAATGTTCTAAAATGATGGAATATTCTTGAAATGACTCAAGAAAAACTTTATATGCTTTCTTTAAGCTAATTTCGTTTAGTTTTATGAATCCACGAGTCCATAACTAGAAAACCAGTAGAAGTAGAAAATAACTAATATTAAATATTAGTTATTTTCCAAATTTTGGAAAATATGTACCGTAGTTATAGGAAACTTTACGCCAACATTCATATAATTCGAAAAAAGGATGTCAAAGCTACGAAATAAAAACAGATTTTTTTTCAAAATTTCAACAGCCTGTATCTTTTGACCTGAGCTGAATTTGGAAAAATGTTAAATGAAAAAAGTGTTTCATTTGATGAGAGGAATCTTTGGTTAAAATTAATGCAGTGGTCAAAGACTCCCCCTTTATAAACCAGGTTTGGCCATCCAAGCGACGATTATTCAGTGTGATATTCATTCACCAATTCTAGTTTACAGGATAAAAATTCCTCCGCAGCATCCTCCACATTTCTACTCCATAGTCGTAATCCTCCCCCGCGTTCAGACTCCTACGCCCAGAAAGCATTCTATTTATAGATCCTCTCGCCCAAAATTCATTCACCAGGTCATGGTGGAAGGGGTTCAGCGGCCTTCCCGAATTTCGAGACTCCTTAGTCCTTGTAAATGATGTCACACGTAATGAGAATCTGGAGGCTCAAATCCCGCCCAGTTGACCGAGGGTAGGTCTTGAGCAAGTGGTCTGGATGGAAATTTAGGCTTCTGTCTTATGTTTGAAATCTTCGAATTAAAAATGGGTTCAAGCCCTGTGGACAGGAGCTTTCTGGCGCTCTAGTTCAAACAGACAAATTATATCTCCGAAAGTATTGGTTTCTCAGAGTTGGGAATTATATCAATGTATTCATATGATAGAACTGTATCATAAAGGAAATTCAATTCAAATAATAGTTTATTTATCAAGAATAAATGAGCAATCATGAGAATGAGAACTGCACCATGGAAAAAATCAAATTAAATCTGGCCAATTTTGCCCAATAACGAACTTAACCGAGATATTAATCTCCCTAACCTACTCTGAAAATTTCAACTACCTAGCTCATTCCGTTCGAGAGTTATATCTATGTCTATGGATGAAAAGCAGTCTCACTACTCTCAGATCTCTTACTTCATGTTCCGTTCCGAAATGTAAGACTTTTCTGAGAAAAACTAATTTCGGAGCAAACAACTGAGATTTTTCTCACTTCGCTCACAATTCTTCGATTGATTAGATAATGTCATGTCTCAGGAAAATAAGTTGACATTATGACAATTCATACATAGAATAATTATATCATTCTGTGAAACGTTGAAATACGATTTTGAAAAATTTGTAACTTTTTACCTGAGCCGAATCTGGAAAAATGGTAAATGAAAAAAGTGTTTCATTTGATGAGAGGAATCTTTGGTTAAAATTAATGCAGTGGTCAAAGACTCACCCTGTATAACAGGAAATAATAGGAAGATATTATATTTTTTTCTGGAGCTAAGCAGCTTCAGACTAGATCAGTACCTACCTGGATGGGTGATAGCTCTGGCTATAAATTTGGACAGCACGCCAAAGCTCCTTTACACAGGGCTTTTCCACTTTTTTTTTGCATTAATTCTGTAAAGGAAAAGGAAACTGCACTAAAAACTCACGGCTATCGCCATCTACTGGATACGTGTAAATCAGTTGGTTGCCTATGAGATCTAACCTATAGAAAGAGGAGAACTGGAAACTCATTCATAAATGCGAGAATTGAGTTCCAAAATGGTTGTCACAGCGGGATGGGTACAGTTCTCCGCGTCCTGGTTTGGAACTCAGTTATACTATAAGTTTTAAAAAATAGTTATTAAGGAAGACGCAAGACTCTCAAATTATATTAGTGTAATGTTTTTGGGCTCTAGTTTTGAAGGATTACCTGGATAAATTAGAGTCAGTGTTGTGACTGTTAAGTGCACGTGCCAATCCTTGGTGATCGGTTCATCCGAGACTCCCGCAGGTCCCAGGGACACCAAGGATTACTTGAGACCTCACACATGCAAATATTGGATACTGGATTTTGGGCACATAGCATAACTGCTGAGCCTAAGCCTCCACAACGGTAATGTGTCGGGGGTCTGCCGATGCTCGTTGTGGAGAATGAGAATTGAATGAATGAATGAAATGCGAGAATTGATAAAGCCATTGAAGCGAGTTTCAAATGAATGGGAAGAAGATGCCACAAGGATAGCAATATGATTTGATATCCTCGACACATTGCAGAAACTAACTCAGTGCAATATTCACAGGTGTAGTGTGGTGTAGTGTGGTGTAGTGCCTCCATTATCTATATTTATAAAAGAAAGTCGTGTTAGTTACTTCACTTATAACTCAAGAACGGCTATACCGATTTGGCTCAAAATTGGTGGGGAGGTTGCTTAGAACCAGGAGACGGACATAGGATACTTTTTTGTGTTATACAGGGTGTTTTTCTTTTAAAGTCAATTAAAACTTGCTGTTTTTCCTGCCATAATCGTACAATTTTAGTCATGTGTGTTTAAAAATAAACTTTCGAGGCATACACCATTGAAAATAAAGCCTTACTATACAGGGTGTCCTTTTTCTCATGGCACAATTGTACGTGATTGAAGTGATTTGTGTCACAAACAAAGCATTATCTAAATAGGTACCTTGGATGGATTCTCATAATGTATTCGTCCGAAATCTCCATACAGGGTGTTCTTCTTTTAACGTCAATTGCAACTTGCTGTTTTCCATGCCACAATCGTACAATTTCATTCATTTGTGTTAAAAAATAAACTTTAGAGGGATACATCATTGAAAATAAATCATTACTGTACAGGGTGTTTTTTTTCTAATTGCACAATTGTACGCGATTGAAGTGATTTGTACCACAAACAAAACATTAACTTAATAGGTACCTCAGATAGATTCTCATAATGTATTTGAATAGGGACCTTATGCGACCGCAGAAGCGGCGTCGATTATCTTCGAATGTTGCAAATTGATATATGATTAATTGGACGCAGTTAAGCAGAAATATATGATTATATATATAAACTATCTATATTTTATGACAAACGTGTATAATAAAATCTAAAATCTGCTTATTTATTGCCTCTTAGGCGGAACATAGTTCGCTGGGTCAGCTAGTTAGGAATAGAACAAATAATTTCGGTTTAAATATATAGATATTTGCATTTGAATATGAGAATATGGATATTTTCGTTTAAATATTGATGATACCAACGGTTTCAATTATTTCCAATTTTCGGCCATATCCCGATTCCCGATAGACTGATTCACTTTAGGTACTGAATGGTCTACTCATTTCTCACCAATCTTGTTGTGTATCAGTTAATTATGTTTCGTATTGCGAGCTCATCGGTTCGGATTTTGATGGTAAATATTTCGGTTGTATGTTGTAAATGACATTATGAAGTAGAAAATCAAAATTGATTACATATTTCTGTATTTTCACAGTTCCAGTAATATTTGCGTGACACTATGTCTGATTCTGACTGAATTTCATATTTAATTTAATTATTATTTTTCAATAATTTTTCATGATCATGTTCATTTGTTTTTTTTTGCAGAAAGAAATATTCATTTGTATTTTGTACCTGTCATAATCTTGTTGAGATGTTTAGATTTGTGTTGATTTCAATTCATTTGATATAGGTATTTGAACTTATGGACCTTATATATTTTTATTTTGAAAAAACCGAATTCTGATTGAAAAATTGTTTTGAAAGAAATTAAAAAAGTAGAGGGGGGGCCCCGAAAGTTTTCAAGCGTGTGGCCCCGGAAATCGTCGACCCGCCATTGAATTTGAGATACGCTCAGTGTTTCTTTCAGGTACATTGCCGGGGGGGAAGTCCTATGTAAATTATAACAATATTGTGATAATTTACATATGGATAGTTCCACCTAAATTGTTTTAACTAGCCTTGAGAAAGGAGAAACTAGTGCTCCGAAACGTCGGCGTTGTTATAAAAGTTTTTTTTTAATTAAAGTACAATAACCTGATAATTGACTTTGTTTTATTAAGTATAATTTTCAGAGTTGTCGAAAATAAAGTACCCGTCGAAGAGTTGGTATCAACGAAGAAATGACATCTCTCTCTTGTTTATGATAACATTATAGCATTTGGTTTCGATGGAGCATCCAATGTCCGGAAATGTAGGTGGAGAAAGAAAAAAACTATCTGAAAGAGCCAAAAAAGATGTGCTCTATTTAACAATCCCATGTGCATATATTAGCATTAGCTGCAGCTTCCTGCAGGAATAAAAATGAAAATTAAAAGGTTTTTTTATATACTGAAGGACATCTATAAACTGTTCAGCAAGTCACCAGAAAAAGAAAATATTATGCACGAAGTTCAATCTGTTTTGAATGATCCCATTCTAAGAATCCCAGAATGCATTGAAGTTAGATGGTTGTCGTACTATAGAATAGTGAATGCTGTTTTCAGAAGTCTGAAATCCATTTTGATGGCTTGCAAATACATACAAATGGAAAGTGGAGATCTGGCATCACTTGCAGGAGGCATTTTGCTTGCAATCAGAAACAAGAGTTTCATCGTCACCTGCCAGTTGATAAACGAGGTGCTAAGTGCACTCCCTTATATCAGCAATGCTTTGCAAAGGAAAGATTGTGCCTGACCAAAGTGAATCCGTTAATTACAACAACAAAATTGCATCTTAAAGACATTGCAAAGCAGTGCGGAGGTGAGAGAAGTCCCTTACATAAAACCGTAAATAAAAAAATCGATTAAATCAAAGATGAAGTCGAAATTATTCAAGATGAGAAAGTTATTGAAACTTGAAAGCTCTTGAAAACCTATTGTGACAGCGTAGTCAATGAAATGACTTTTTCAAGCAAATTTTAAACCTCACAGTCATTTATATCTCTCACAGACTATCAAATCAAGAAATTCTGTATCAAATTCCCTCTTAATGCAGATTGACTATCTTTTTATCATTTTTCCCAATTACTTCCTTTCATCGTTTGAAAAATTTCGTCTAGTTAATATTTTCCCAAAACGTTTGGATAATTCGCCCCCCGAAGATTTGAGTTTCCCCTCGGGTAAAATTTTCTGAAAGAAACACTGAATACGCTTATTATTAAGTAATCATTGAAGGATACTGTGGGAGGTATACTCATTATTGAAAGGTTTTTTTCTGGGTTTTCTCTCCCAAACTCTGCAAAATATCTATTAAATGAAAATTAATTATTTTGTGATTTGCTTCTGCGTAAGAAACACAGGATATTTGTCAGATGCAATCAATGAACAATGTTGCCTACAAACAACAACGAAACAACATCAACGAAGAAACAACTATATCGTATCGTTTCGGAGTCTAGGTATATCAGACTCCTTCGTCAGACGCTTAATGAAAATCGTTAGAATTATTTTGTTGATAGTTATTTTGTGAAATTCAAGAATTGTCACAATCAATTCAATTCAATTGTCACAATGTGACAATTCTTGAATTTCACAAAATAACTATCAACAAAATAATTCTAACGATTTTCATTCAGCGTCTGACGAAGGAGTCTGATATAGACTCCGAAACGTTACGATATAGTTGTTTCTTCGTTGATGTTGTTTCGTTGTTGTTTGTTAGGCAACATTGTTCATTGATTGCTTCTGACAAATATCCTGTGTTTCTTACGCATAAGCAAATCACAAAATAATTAATTTTTATTTATAGATATTTTTCAGAGTTTGGAGAGAAAACCCAGAAAAAAAACTTTCAATAACGCTTATTATTACTGCTGAAGTTCTTAAATCGATTTGTAGAAGGAGAAAAAGGGCAGTATTGAAGTATTGCAGAAATTGTGAAAGTAAAGCACATAATTTTCTCAACATTTCCTTATATTCATGAATTACGAGCGGCAAACTATTTCGACATACTGATTTCCATGAATGAAATTATTCTGGAATCTTCATGGACCTCCCTCCGCCCCTCCCCACTCATCAGGAGTCCTTTCCAGAACCGTCTATCTCGAAATTGAATGAATAATGAATGAACGCAAAAACTGTCAAAATATGTCGCGACACGTCACACTATTTTCCAATTTTGGGGAGTCCCGTCGTCGGCTGCCATGCATAGAAATAAGAGCGGAATCATATCAGGCTGTGTCGCCTCCAGGCTCCAGCCAGTCGCGTTCTCCCGAGTCCCGACTGGGAGATTTCGGCTGCTTCGTCCTACTCCGGCGGTGGCTATTTTTATCCCCTTTTCCCGTTCTGAGTGGCCTTACCTGATATCGATGAGGAGCTGGACCATCGATGTTCACCGTTCTCTTTCATTCTGGAATTATCGAAAATTTTCCAGCTCTAACTCTGGCAGTTTGTTGTATTTGTTTTCTCGAATGTGCCGTACCTATACCAACCCCATCCAGGGACGGATCCAGTGTAGAAGGTGTTGAAGGTTGTAAGGGTTTCCCAATTTATATGTCATTAAATGGAAACTCCTCCACCATCTTCCTCCATCTTTGGAGATATAAGTGTAGGATTTTTATGGTTGTGTAGGGGATAATGATTCTACGTTTACGCTTTCGGATTAAATGGCACACTGTATGCTGTATGTAATATGTATGTATAGGTTAATTTACATAACTCTACAATCTTCTACTTCGCCGTCGTAATAAAATACACATCAAATATCGTCGATTACTGAGGTTCCTAACGTATACAGGGTGAATCCTTGACCACTGCATTAATTTTAGCCAAAGTTCCTCTCATCAAATGAAACACTTTTTTCATTTACCATTTTTCCAGATTTGGCTCAGGTAAAAAGTTACAAGCGTTTAAAGATTTCACAATGTGCTAATACACTCCCGCATATAAATTATCTATGACATTGTTGGCGGACGAGAATAAGGCATGGTAACGTGGTTTACAGCTTGATTCGGGATTCCAACGCTCAGGGACGGATCCATAAAAGTAGGGAAATTTCTGGAGTTTTCCATTTTAAAACATTCAATGAAGAATATCTCGAAAACTGTGCGTTTAAGGAGAAATGATGAAGAATAATATAATGGAATATTCTTGAAATGACTCAAGAAAAACTTTATATGCTTTCTTTATGCTAATTTCGTTTAGTTTTATGAATCCACGAGTCCATAACTAGAAATCCAGTAGAAGTAGAAAGTAACTTATATTTGGAAAATATGTATCATAGTTATAGGAAACTTTACGCCCATATTCATTTTATTCGAAAAAGGGATGTCAAAGCTACAAAATAAAAACTGATTTTTTTTCAAAATTTCAACAGCCTGTATCTTTTTACCTGAGCTGAATCTGGAAAAATGTTAAATGAAATAAGTGTTTCATTTGATGAGAGGAATCTTTGGTTAAAATGAATGCAGTGGTCAAAGACTCACCCTGTATACTATACAGCGTGCCAAAAAAGTAAGGTAACTCGACAATAATTCTTGAGAGAAGAATTATTAAAGAAAATCCTCGCAACCACCGTTTTTTATTTCAAAAGCAATTTATCGTATGCTCTTTGAATTTGATATTTCTTACCCCCTACGCCCCGTACCCCTCAACTTTATCTTTTCAAACGGGAATATATGGATTGTGATACATCAAATGAAAGGTAATTCAATTACCTACTCAATGGTGTGAATGAAAGGGAAATTGATCGTGCTGTTTTTTTATTAAAACATAACAAATAATCATTTGGGTATGATTACTCGCTTTGAAATCGACGAGTTTCCTATTCAATGATGGAAATAATTTTAATGTATTAAATGTTCGAATTGGGCAACGTTGACTGCTTTACAATGTGCAAGCCTTTCTTCGAAACTCCTCAATAGATTATTCAAGGCAGCAACAGGTATTCTTCCTATTTCTCTCTGAATTTGAAGTCGCAGGTCTCCCAAATTATGTGTCGGATTTTGGTAGAGAGTACTTTTCAAATGGCCCCTCAGAAAATAGTCGAGAGTGTTGAAATCTGGAGATCGGGGTGGCTATTCAACGGATCCTCTCCTACTAATCCATTTCTCAGGAAATATGCCATCAAGATACCTCCTCACTTCTATGCCAAAATGCGGAGGCGCACCATCTTGTTGGAACCATATATTGTTAGCTACTTGTCGACCATTCTCACCTGGAAAGAGATCAATGACTGCAGGTAATATTTGATTCCTCAGTAACTGTAGATAAGATTCACTAGTCAATTTTCCTTCTATAAAAAAGGTCCAATAATATGATGGCTAATTGTGCCCAACCACACATTCAATTTTTCGGGATGTTGGGTGTGAACTATCTGCACCCAATGAGGATTTGCTGTGGACCAGAAGCGACAATTATGTCGATGGACAGACCCATTCAAGTAAAACGTAGCTGCATCCGTAAAAAGAATTCTTGAAGGGATCATTCTCATTGCATCTCTCCTGCATTACTTCACAAATCTGCGCTCGTCGGTCGAAGACGTCATCAGATAACTATTGTGTGCCTTGAATCCTGTATGGGTGAAACTTAGTTTTTTTTAGAAGATTCTGATTGATATCTGACTGCTTACTCGCATCGAATCCATCGGCCAGTTTTTGTGTATATTTTTTCGGATTATCTTCTATGGAAAGAAATATATCGAGGGCCTTATCGCCACATGTCGTAGTTGAAGGTTTTGTAGAGTTTTTAACATTTCCAGGTTGTTCAAAATATTTAACCACCCGACAAACAGTAGTTTTACTTATAATATTTCTTTCTTGATAACGCTCATTAAAAATTTCACACACTTGTTCATAGGTACGCTTGTGATCTCCATGTCCCAGAAATATCAAGATTTCTATTCGCTGCTTTTCACTCAATTGATTCAAATCGAATGGAAAATTCTCTGGAAATATGATATTATTCGCCTTAGAGAGATCAGTTAGTAACTAAAATGATACCATACATTTTGTCATCTTTACTTGATCTGCTAGATTGACGAAGGAATATTTATTCAACAAAAACACCACCATCCTTATCTGTTTATTGTTTTATTTGTGATCTAATACATTAATTCGCAGCTGTTTTCAACTTGCGTATGAATTTTTCTTTTCATCGTAACATTTTCATTGCAAGAATTTCAAGGAAAAATTTTATTTTCGTTCACATAAACTGAATTGATCATCGAATGACCTTTGATGTGATATATCACAAGTAATATTTTTCCAATAAAAACAAATTATTGGGGGTTAAGGGTAGGATAGAAATCGGCGGGTGCGAGAATATTTCTCAATATTTATTATCTCAAGAATAAGAACGGACACCAATCACAAATTGTTAATTTTGCAATAAAAAATAGCTCCACAAATTCTTTTTTCAGTCACACCGCTCAATGTGCAATCGAATGTCCTTTCATTTGATATATCACAATCCATATATTCCTATTTGAGAAAAAGCAGTAGAGGAGTGTGGAGTGTAAGGGGTGAGGGATTTCAAATTCAAAAAACCATAGGGAGACCTTCTTTGGAAATTGAAATTCCATGGATTCATGGATTTCCTTCGACGTGGCAACAGTCGGCCGACCGGCCGGACAGAGTCAAATTTGTCCTCGAATTCTTCATCAGCTAGTCGAACTCAACCATTTTCGGCAAAAAAATCGAAAATTACAGACATTTGGGCAAAATGATAACGCGATGTTCCCCAGAACATACGCGCAATAACTATTTTGTGTGCACGAGGTAAGTATCGTAAATAAATGATTAGAAGAAGAACACATATTGGCGTGAATATAGCGCTCTAGGAGTATAGGTAGGTACCTTAAATTATATAGAAAAAATCGATTATGTTAATGATATGCTCACTG
Source organism: Halyzia sedecimguttata (assembly GCA_937662695.2). Classification (NCBI taxonomy): domain Eukaryota; kingdom Metazoa; phylum Arthropoda; class Insecta; order Coleoptera; family Coccinellidae; genus Halyzia; species Halyzia sedecimguttata. Next base: position 89,199,401 of record OW569415.2, on the reverse strand, counting down.
GCAATGCCGCTGGCAAAATCTATGGCTAATTAATTAATTCGGTTGAGCTTTTCGGGAGTGTGTTGCTCCGTATTACGAAATGATACACGCGCCACAGCACATTCACCTACCACAATGCAAAACTATGCCGAACATATCCAATAATTGAGAAGTTTTGAAGAATAGTAAATTGAGCCGGTAATGAATCGGCAATATTCGAATGACTTCAGCGAAAATGATTCGAAAAGTTAAACTAGAATCCAGTTCGAAATTCCGCTTTGCCTGAATGATTAAGCCGGAGTTCCGTTTCGAATATGGAGTGATTATCTGGTAATAAATAAATCTTTAGCTATTGATTATTGACTCACCGTTTTTAACTCGAACCTAAACTCACATCTACATAATTGAATAGTTATCAAGTATCTCAAAATGATATTAATCAAGAACGTCCGTATTGCTTCATGAATTATTCGTATATACAGAGTGTTTCACGAATGATTGTACAGGCTTTCAGTGTAGATGCAGGACATTTTGCTGAGTTTAAATAAGTGTTCGAAATATGTCCTTACCATAGTCGTTTAAGAGATACAGGATGTTTTATGTATTTCATCAAAAATACTCTTGCATAACTCTTGAACTTTTGCACTTGAATGGTGCAGCCAAACAAATTTTAAATATCAATGAAATATTTCTGATTGTCATGGAAAAAATCAAATATTTCATAGTTGATTCACTACCTTAGGCAATTTCTTTCATCTGACAATGTTTTTGACGCTCTTCTTCCTCGGAACAGAGTGCTTATCGATTTGCCCAAATGTCTGTAATTTTCGAATCTTTGGATGGAAATCGTCTTAAACGATTTGGTTCGAATTATTGATCACGAATCCATGGTCACAACCGATTCTGTCAGGCCGGCCGTTAAAACGATAACTCTCGAACGGAATGAGCTAGACAGTTGAAATTTTCAGAGAATAGACTATCTATTACGTATATTGTATAACCCTGGATCGAGTAGCTGTTTGCAGGTTCTTGCAAAGAATCGCGTTCTCGATCACCGTTTCCGAACGCGGCAGTCAACGCTCAGCGCCGAGGTAGAATTTACATAATCTTACTTTGAAAATAGTTTATGTTGGAAAACAAGGTTCCGAATCTTGAATTTTTGAATATATACAAGACTGTTTTGATACCAAAAATAATATTGACTTGTTGCATATTGAATAACTTATGTATAAATATTGGGGGTGATGTTTCAGAAGATTAAGAATTGGATCATTTTAATGATGTATTTTATGAAGCCAATAGGAAAGAATAACATAATGGAATCATCAAAAGAAATTACTGTTCGTTGACCACCGAGGATAATATTATCTTTTACTTCCTTAAGTAGTGAGACATGTTCCTATATATATACCGTGTTTTCATAATGTTGCTAGCAAAAAAATGCTAAAATAGTGATCTACATGTGTATCAAATATTTTTTCTTCGGTTAAGGTTCATAATACAGAATGAATGTGTTAGTGGTATGAACTATTAAATTATGAAAAGAAGATTTTATTGTATTGAGATATTTTGTCATATAATGAGATAAGTTTTCAAATGAAGAAAAACAATAATATAAAATACATATTAAACCTTTCAAACAAATTAAATGAACTATTAAAATAATTCGTTCGTCAGCCTATACCTATTCATATATCAGGAATAAATGGGCAATATTCTATGATTCTCTCCAGCCTTGCTCTAGTCATTTCGATAATACTTTGCTTAGGTATTTCGAGTTGTGAAAACTATGCACCGAATGTAAATTGTAACAACTCCACGAAGTTAAATTATTGCAGATTGCTCATTTAATCTTGATAAATAAACTAGTATTTGCATTTAATTTCTTTCATCATGTGGTTCTATTATTAGAATCCATTGATATCATTCCAAAATCAGAGAAACTGATACTTTCGGAGATATGAATTTTCAGATTTTGAACAAGAGTGCCAAAGATCTGGTCCCCAGGGCTTTCCCACATTCTGCTAATATTTTCAGAAAATTGTCCATACATTTTAGATCATCTTACCTTCCTATCAATAGTTCAGTATTCTGATTTCTATCTTACTATTGAAGATAGTTTAGCTGTAAATAAAGCCAGTATTACATTTATGGTAAATACAAGATGTGTCTATATATCAGAAACTATTCTTCCGACATCGCTGAAATTTTGCGAGAGCCTGCAGAACCTAACTCTTCTGCCAAGTTCCAAGTTTAAACACGATCGGATCTATATTGTTGGAGATCCAGCAGCCTTGTTTGAGTTCAGTAGCTGGATGGGCGACCGTTGCCTCATAACATTCGAACGAAAAGAAATAGGGACTTGTAATTCTTATGGTAGGTTGCGTTAGTTAATTTCGTTGTTGGGCATAATCGGCCCAACTGTTTCGGAGTTATACCCATCTGGAATATTATTTTATTATAAAATTTAAGTTCGTTTATTGGCATAATCAGCCAAATTGTTTTGCAGTTATACTTATCTGAAATTTTGTTGTTATTTCATGAATTTGTGATAATTCATTTGTCAAATGGGGCATTTTGAAAATATGACTGACAATTGGAAATCACCCTCTATAATTCAAACGAATGGTTGAGTACCCCTCATGTGGGATATTTCTGGGACCGGCTAAGTGTCCTCTATCTCTGTATGAAATATGTACCTACACTTCAACAAAGGGTTCGCACGGAGTTGTAAGGGAAAAACAATGAGCTGTTTAAAAATATGATATTTTGAGATAACTTTCGTATGGATAAAACGTTTGTCCAGAGGAGCAAGTCACTGGAATGACTAAAAAAATACTTCATCAAGATTCGCCCTATATTTAAAAACTAGTTACGGATTTTCGAACTAACGTAGCGCTTCGAACCAAATATAATTTCTTTCTTTTCAGGTGTATTATTCAATATTTTCCCAGAAATCTCATCAAATCCGAATACAAATAGAAATATTACCATAAAACCACGACATAGAAAAGTTTGCCTGCAAAAAAATTTTAATGTTATGGGTATTGATCGCTTTGCAATTTCATTTGAAATTCATGAAAAAAAGTTGGAAAGCCCTGTGGACAGGAGCTTCGTTACTCTTGTTCAAACTTTGACAATTCATCTCCGGAATTATTGGTTTCTCAGAGTTGGGAATGATATCAATAGATTCTTATAAGAGAACTGCATCATAAAAGAACCTAACCTAAAATTAAATAACAATCTTATCCGAGATATTCATTCCTCGAATCTACTTTGGAAATTATATTATATCCATTGAAACCTAGCCAATATTCCAGTTTTGCTTTCACTGAAGATATTCTGAACCCAATTTGATAAACTCACCAAATTAATTATTTCCATCATCATAATGGATTATCCAATGGCATATAGGGTAGGGCTAATTATAATATCCTGTAAATGTTCATTTTGCAGTCAATCATACTTTGTTTGTTGGAACTGAAATACATTTGACATGTCTGTTATATTATTATTGTATATTATTATACTGATCCTCCTAGGTCTTCCCCAACGAGATCCCTCATAACCTCTCGAAGAGCTTGACCGAGTAAGGAGAACCAGTTGTGTTCTTTGTAGGCTTTGTTACTGTGGCCTTACGCCACCTTAGACACTCACACACTGACTTCGCACTGAATATCGAAAATAGAAGTTCATGTTTCAAAGGGTTAAATAATAGTATTTGTATGCTAAGTTTGCAGTATTAATTAATTTTTAGTTGAAAAACATATATTCCTTTAGATATGCGTATTTACTACATAAATATAAATATTGAATCCAATTTCGAAAAAAATATTCAGATTTACTTAGTACAAGTTCCGATATAGCTTCTACTTTTTACGAAATTGGTTATACTTTTTCCGAAATTGAACTTGAAAAGGTATAGATGTAGATGAAGATTAGAGATATTGAGATAAGGAAATAATATTCTTGTAGGAAAGTGAATATAACTATTGTTCGAAAATTATTAACTTAAAACAATGACATGAAACTACAATGTTTTCTGACTGAATTTATATTCCCTGTATATTCTACTTGATTTCGTCAATCCATTCTGCCATTTGAGACACCAGGCATACGTAATCCGATGGGAATCCACATTATGGAATAACAAAAAAAAATATAATTTCGGATTAACCAGGCGTTAAAATAGTGTTTGGCTCCATATAATCCTCAATTGGTCTTAGGCCATAAATTGCGTATTTTCCGAACCCAAAATGCGGTCAATTACACTTCAAAGGATTGTGGCTAAAATTTCCATATCTTCCCGTTTCTCCAGGGGAATAGATGTCTTGTTTAAATAATTAACAATGTGTCGATTTCATGGTGTTCGTGAATCACTCGGTCTCAAACCGGTAGTTCTGCAGTCATTAACTTCTTGTGTGATTCCCTGCATAAATATCTCTCTGATAAAACTCCAGATCTGAGATTATTGTTTTCAGTTCTGATCTGCCAGGCTCAAAGATGTTAACCTTCAAATTTGTAGTATTATTTTTGATTTACGTGTTGAGTGATATAGTGATCTGTGGACTAATTTCACATAGCAGTGAAAGCAGTGAAAATGGTTAGTTGTTTTATATTTTAAGGCGCCATTTTTTTCTAAGCATTATTTCGGTAGACTTCTAATATTAGAAAATGAAGAAAAATTATACGAGCATAGTTTTGACGATTCAAATCATATGGAATGTCATAATAGTATAAGGGTGTTTCATTGGTCAATGAACATACGTTAACCTGAGATAGAGGTTTTCTAGACATGTCCAAAAAAACTAAATATTATGATAAGTGATACGTCTAAGCAGCTCCATAGCCAAGATACAGGGTGATTTATGTATTCGTCAATATTTTCAATTGCTTATAACTTTCGAACCACCCAGTAGAATCAGTTGATATTTTGAACGTAAAATATACTTCCATGGGTCGATCCATTGATCTTTAAACTGCTTAAATAATGTAGGTCCGTATTAGAAAAAATTAGAACTTTTCGCAAGCTTAGATTAAGGAATATTGGCATTTGATTTGAATTTTCGGGAAATGCAGAAAATTTTCGATGGATATAAGTAGATTTCAGTGTCCCGCACGATAGTTGACTCATCAAAATTATTATCGAAAGATTTAATTCGTTAGTGAAATTCCACTCAATTCTCAAGAATGTTGTACTTTAAGATTTAATTCGTAAAATTGTTTGTTCCAATGATTGAAAATTTTCCGTTCTCGATATTCTTACAAATTATTTAAAAGAAATATATTTTCGAAAACATTTTTCCAAAATTATCAACAGTGAAAAAATAAAGAAAAAAAGGAGTAAACAATACTGCATGTGGATTTCGTTCGGCCCATCCATGCGAATTTGTGAAATTAAAGACTCCATCCCTCGTAAACATTGCTGATTGTCACAGAAAAAGTACATGAACAACATACCAGCATATCAATTTGTATTCCACTAGTGTTCATACAAGTAGACAACAACAATATCTATGACATAAATTTTGACAACTGGCATCGACAGTATTGTGGGCTGATCTCTTATTATTTGAGAATCGATCATAATTTTTTATAATAATGCCTCAGGAACTTCTTCGATGAGCATTGCGTGGGGACCGCATGCGTGGCCCCCTAGATATCCAGATTTCAATTCTGTCGATTATTTTATTGGGGATATTTGAAATCTTTCGTCTATGCGTCTGAGATTAGAAGTGAGGATATTTTCTTGTAACGTATGAAGTTCCCTGCAATAAGATCCGTAATGATCCAGAAATGATAAAAAAGGAAATAAGACATAATTTGAAAAGAGCAAGAATATGTATCGAGAAAACTGTGACACTTTTGAGTAACTTTTGTGATTTCTTTCAACTGTTTTAATTGTTCATTTAGTATTTGTTTATTTATTTTTTCACCGTTGATCATTTTGAATAAATTATTTGAAATCCATATTTTTTTGAGGAATGCTAAAAATAATTTGTTAAAATATCAAAATACACAAATTTTCGATCTAAGCAATTGACAATTTTTCGAATTCAATGTTAATTTTTGAGAAATCGACTATCGAATTAAATCATTCAACAAAAATTTTGAAAACCTAGTCAAATATCATGAAGACACTGAAATCGACAGATCCTCATCGAAAATTTTCTCCTTTTTCCGAAAATTCTTATCAAATTCCAATAATCCTTCATACATGGTGTTGAATCTCAGCTTGCGAAAAGTTGTAAATGTTTCAAATACGGATCTGGATTTTTCAATCAGGCTAAAGATTAATCCAGACATCAACTGATTCTACTGGGTGGTGCAAAAGTCAAAATCAATTGAAAATATTGGCGAATACATAAAACACCCTGTATCTGGGCTATGGAGCCAATTAGACCTATCATAAATAGGTTTTTTGGACACGTCTAGATTAGGTCTAGCTCAGGTTAACGTATGTTCATTTACCAATGACACACCCTGTATAATCCCCTTATAGTAAACTCAGGGACCGAACAAAAATAATGTTTGCACGTTTTGAAGTGCCTATATTCAATTACCAAAGAACAAATAATTGAGAAAGGCACTGACGTGAAGTCAGGAGCTTTTGCGCGCATATTCCATTGTTTATTAACAACTACTATGAAGTCGATGGAGGGAAATTCGGTTCTCGATCGTAAAATGGTGGATAGAAGTTATATGTGTGGAGATTCAGATGATTCTGAAAAATAAAAATTCTTAATGTACCTGAAAAAAATTAAAATTTAACCTTATAATTGGACACTTAATCGAATTTATCATCGATATAGACCGTTTTCTCAGTTTTTATAAGATATTAATAACTTTCGTATTATTTTGATGAGAGATTTAACTAATGAGACTTCTAAGATCACAGAATTTTTTATTCTGACATATGTATTCTATCGGAATTGAAATTCGTTGAATATCTAATAATGTAAGAAAAAAAATACATCTCAAGTAATTTAAGGATACGATATTCCAAAGGTATTCCCAAAATTCCGCGAAAATTGACGCGCCGGCATTCTTCAAGTAATTACCGAGTTTTAATTGGATCGGATGTTTGAGTATTTTGAGTTCAGAGTTATAGAGGAAATATTATCAAAATTTCAGATGAAAAAACTCCAAAGCTTCTTGGCCGATTATACCTATTGACGAAATTAAATGTCCCATTCGGATGCGCAACCTACCCTGAAAATTGCAAGTCGCTATCACTTTCCGTTCTCAAGTCATCGTGAAATACATAATATATTTATAATTTTTTTGAAAATTTCTAGTAGTATCTACGATCCTCACAAAAATTCACATACGCCTTTATGTCGATATTTTACAACTGATTACCAAGTTTCAATTCGATCAGTTTGGTATTTTTTGAGTTATCGACAAAATAATATTCCAGATGGGTATAACTCCAGAACCGTTCAGCCGATTATGCCCTCTTCCATTCTGATGCACAACTTACCCTGATTCTTACCTCTCATTCCGTTCGAATGTTATGTTGGCAAGGGTCACCCATCTAGCTACTGAACTCAACCAAGACTGCTCGGATCTCCAACAATATAGACCAGATCGTGTTCAAATTTGGAAACTGGCTGTAAAGTTAGATTGTGAAGGATTTCGCAAAATTTCAACGATGTCGGACGAATAGTTTTTGATGTATATAATTTTTTGAATGATTTTCAATATTTCAAAGATATTCTAGTTACACGATCCCGATATTTAGCAAAACTTTGCGCGTCGGCATTCTAAAACTAATTACCATGTTTGAATTTGACCTGTTTCTTATTTTTTGAGCTATTGAGGAAGTATCAACCAAATTTCAGATAGGTGTAACTCCAAAACCGTTTGGCCTATTATGCCTGTTAACACGATTGGGATACATAACTTTTTTTTATTTTTCTGAAGAAAAGTATAGCATGCTGTTCCCCAGAACAAGCGCGCAAAGATACAAACAAATACGCAATTTCCACATGAAAAACTTGCTCTTTCGGATTGTATTTTTCGTATATGAGTAACAGTATAATTGATGAAAAATTCCTATTCGTCATGAGGGTAAACACAGTCATAATTATCTCGTTGATTCTATGAAAACTTGCTGCATTATTAGAAAACTTATAAATAAAATTATTCTAGAACAAACTGTATCCTGTCCTGTATCTCTCCAAAGAGCAACATTTTTATAAGTCATGTTGCGCTTAATCCTCATATTTTAGGCTCTACTATCCCCAGTTTCAGATTTACCAATCTTAACAACTCACCCTGCATATCCAAAATCATGGGGAGGATTTCGCCTATACACGAACTGGACCGGCGTATTCGAACCGCAAACCAATTTGCAAATTTTCAATTCTCCTAGTTCCTTCATCCGAAAGTTATCCCGTTTACAGACGATCGGGCGGACATAATCGAATTTGGCTACGGATTCTTCATCAGTAGGTCAAATCGAATCCTTTGAGACAATTTTCAGCTTGAAATTCTAAAATTAGAGATATTTGGATGAAATCCGCTCTGGTACGAGCGCGCAAAAATCCGTACGGAACTACCAAACGGAAATTACATTATTGCAGAGTTTTCGCAATGATGATGAATATTTCAATAAATTATTCAAATTTACATGTATTTCTTCCAAATATACTGTATTTCAAATAACTGTTCGGTAAACAGTAGGTTCTTGATATAATTTACATATCGGTATCGGAATAAATTAACATTATTCTTTTTGGCGCTCTAGTTCCTCGGAACTGAGTGCTTATCAATTTGACCAAATGTCTGTAATTTTCAAATTTTTCGATGAAAATGGTCTTAAACGATTTGGTTCGACTCACTGATCAAGAATCCGTGGTCGAAATTCATTCTGTCCAGCCGGTCCGGCCGTCCGGCCAATCCGGCCGGCCGTAGGCACGATAACTCTCGAACGGAATGAGCTAGACAGTTGAAATTTTCAGAGTAGGTTTGGGATATCAATATCTCGGCTAAGTTCGTCATTGGGCAAAATCGGACAAATGGTTTCGGAGTAACAAAAAAAATTTTTTTTTTTACAAAACAAATTCCAAATTGAATTTTTTTCAATAAGCAGTTTTACCATTAAAATCCAATGATATCATTTTGAACTCTAAAGAGCTAATACTTTCGGAGATATGATTTTTCAAAATTTCAATAATAAATCGTATTTCACAGAATGATATAATTATTATTCTATGTATGAATTGTCATAATGTCAACTTATTTTCCTGAGACATGACATTATCCAATCAATCGAAGAATTATGAGAATAAAGGGTATTCCGAAATGTGAGCGAAGTGAGAAAAATCTCAGTTGTTTGCTCCGAAATTAGTTTTTCTCAGAAAAATCTTACATTTCGGAACGGAACATGAAGTATTTTAGCGATGCGACGGGGACCTCACCCAAGAATGTTTGAAAATATTACGTAAATATTGAAAGCATAATTCTGTAGTTCGAGAGAGGAGGAAATTTGGTGAACGTAGATCAGGAAATTTTTGATCGATTACAAGGTAATTTTTCATTATTACTCTTATTTCATACATGTTTTATGGAATATCTACTATTTGTAGGTACTTTAAACCTGTTTTGGGCAATTGTCATACGAAACTTGTTGGCGCTCTAGTTCCTCGGAACTGAGTGCTTATCAATTTGCCCAAATGTCTGTAATGTTCGAATTGTTCGATGAAAATGGTCTTAAACGATTTGGTTCGACTCACTGATCAAGAATCCGAGGTCGAAATCGATTCTGTCCAGCCAGCCGGCCGGCCGTAGGCACGATAACTCTCGAACGAAAGGAGTTAGTGGATTGAAATTTGCAAGGTGGGTTTGGAGCGTAAATATCTCGGACGAGCTCCATCAAGCGGTTTCGGAGTTATTGCCGATTTTAGTAAAAATATTTTTTATGAATATTTCCGAAACCGATCACTCGATCTATCTGAAATTTAGCATCAAATTGTAGAATCAAAAAAAAAATTTTGAAAATTTAAGAAAAGTTTTTCTACAATAACTCTCGAACGGAATGAGCTAGGTAGTTGAAATTTTCAGAGTAGGTTAGGGAGATGAATATCTCGGTTAAGTTCGTTAGTAGGCAAAATTGGCCAGATTTAATTTGATTTCTTCCATGGTGCAGTTCTTATTCTCAGATTGCTCATTTAATCTTGATAAATAAACTATTATTTGAATTGAATTTCCTTTATGATGCAGTTCTTTCATAAGAATACATTGATATTATTCCCAAGTCTAAGAAACCAATACTTTCGGAGATATAATTTGTCTGTTTGAACTAGAGCGCCAAGTAGCTCCTGTCCACAGGGCTTGAACCCATTTTTATTCATATAATCTATATATCTATATATAATCTAATCAGAAACGCGTCTGTCCTTGCTCTTCCGCAAATCCATGAAATCCCCTGGGTGTTAATTTGATTTGTGAACTCTATGCATATAGGTAGGTATATTACTTATGCATTTCGAGACCATATTGGCAGAAAGCTCTAAACTTGTTGATGTACTTCATTGCACGTATGTTCTGAGGAACATCGCGTAATCATTTTGCCCAAATGTCTATAATTTTCGATTTTTTGCCGAAAATGGTCTAAAACGATTGGGTTCGACCCCCTGATGAAGAATTTGAGGTCAAATTTGATCCTGGCCGGCCGGCCGTTGCCAAAATAACTTGAGAACGGAAAGAGATAGCGACTTGAAATTTTCAAGGTAGTTGGCGCGTCCAAATGCGACATACGAGTTCGTTAATGGACATAATCAACCTAGCGGTTTCCGAGTACAAAATTTGTTTTCCTCCAATACAGATCCGATCAAATTGAAACATCGTAACTTGTTGTGGAATACAGACATAAAAACGTATGTGAATTTTGTGATTTTCAGGGTAGGTGGTGCAACCCAATACGACGGACAAGTTATTGTTCAGAGAACAACTTATTATTTCATCATTAATTCAAAGAATAATCATCCGATCCAATTCAAACATGGTAATTAGTTGTATAATGCGAACGCGCAAATTTTGCGAAATTTCGAGAGAAGTGACTAAAAAATTCTAAAAAAATTGTTGAAAAAAATTCTATATCTCAGAAACTATCCGTCCGATATCGCTGAAGCGAGAACCTGCAAAACCTAACTTCACAGCCAAATTCCGAATTTCAACACGATCGGATCTATATTGTTGTGAGTTCAGTGCCTGGATGGGTGACCACGATAACTTTCAAACAGAAAGAGATAGTGAATTGCAAATTTCAGGAGGGTAACCTCGAATTCTATATCAGTAAGTCGAACCTAATCGTTTAAGACCATTTTCGGCAAGAAATTCGAAAGTTACAGATATTTGGACAAACTAAGATAAATAACACTGGCCAACAGTGGTTTTGTTGCCATAGATATGAAAATGATTTTGGGTCCATTCATGCACACAATTCATGAAACTATCTATGATTTTGCTAGATTTGCTCTGATTTTTTTTTAAACCATTATTTTCATTTCACTACAAAAATCAAAAATAGAGAAATAGAATAACAGATATATTTATAATGTCAGTAATATTTCGAGAAATTAGGATACATCGAAGTAAATAATGAGGAAAATGTCGAAAATATATTTTATATTTCCATAAAACGTCTTTTATGGGCTTTTCTTTTATAATTTTTCGAGGGACAATCTCTTTTCAAAGACCAGCAGTAATCTGCCATCATGTGACAATCCCATCGACCCTGATATCTTTCCTCCATCACTTTCAGATCTTGGTGAAACCGCTCTCCCTGTTCCTCACTATAATTTCCTAAATTATCCGGAAATTTAGCTAAATGATTGCGGAGATAGTTAATTTAGCTCATATTTGCTCCTAAAGTCTGAAAGCTTGTCAGCATATTTTGCACAACCTCTTCATAATTTGCTGCCTTATGGTTACCTAGGAAAGTTTTCGACAATCAACATCTAATCCAGAACGTTCTCCTTTTTTCCATAACCGTAGAGATTCAACACAGGACATACAAACTTTATTAGGAACCCATGGCTTACCTTATTTGTCAATTTTTAAACCGAAATATTCAACATAAGTTTCTTTGACAAAGTCTGTGATATTTCTTTTTTGTTTTTTTGACATATAAACACCGCAAATATAACAAAATAAATCACTAGAATATTTACGCTTTCTTCGTGACGAACTCATATTTTCGAAGACGAGACAAATATATTAGAATGGACATCCAGTACTTGAAAAATATTGATCCATGACAACTTATCCAGACTCACGTGTACGTACTTCAATATTGTCAAATAACTGAGATCTCAGCTGTTCTGTGGAGCAAGGGGTCTGAGAGTGGGGATCACGTGATGTTTGTATGCGCGAAAAAGTTGCGCAGAAGCCTAATCATGACTGCAAAATTAAATTTTATTTTTAACAAACCGCTAATTGTTCAAAATATAAGGTATGCAAAAATCATGAAAATATGAGCACATCTAGAACTTTCATGAATATATTCGTAACTTAGGCACTTTAAAACGTAAAAATTTGCGATGATATCCAGGGCAACAAGACAAGAATTTTTTTTTGTAGAGCTGTGTAATGAGAAGTGAATTCGTACTTACCTTGGAAACTTGTTATCTCTGGAAATATATCTCGAAGATGTTCATTATGTTATGTATTATACAACGAATTATGTACCATGTTTGAATTGAATCGGTATTCTTTGAATTATTGAGGAAATAAAAACAAAATTTCTGATGGGTCCCGCTTTTAAAGCCAAATCTAGACACGTGTCTGACCACCCCCATCTGTTTGAAAACGGGGAACTCGCAATATCTTACTTCGTGCATATTTCGGAAATGCGACGCAAACGCTTTGGTTCACCGTCGAATTAGTTGCAATGGAACGAATCAATGAAGGAAAGTATTTCGCTTCGTTACAACATACCCTGAAAATGGCTAGTCGCTACCTCTTTTCCTTCTCAAGTTATCGTGGGATGAATAATATTTTTCAGTAAATTTTTAAAAATGTTCTAGGGAGACGATGCTAACAAAATTGTACATACTTCTCTATATCCGCATTCTTTAACTAGTTACCAAGTTTCAATCTGATGGCGTTGGTTGAAAACAAAATAAGTATGCGGAAATCTTTGGACCGATTATGTCTATTAACCAACTTGTCCGTCGTATTTAGACGCGCCACCTACCCTGAAAATTTCATGTCGCTATCTCTTTCCGTTCGAGAGTTCTCGTGGCAACGGCTGGGCAGAATTTGACCTAGGATTCTTCATCAGTCAGTCGGACCTAATCTTTTGAGACCATTTTCGGCAAAAAAATCGAAGGTAACAGATATTTGGACAAAATGATAGCACGCTTTTCCCCAGAACAAGGGCGTTATAAGATAAATAATTAGAACTGATTTCGCTTCTGCCTTAGAAACGTGTTATTTCTTGAAATATATCTCTAAAATGTTCAATTTTACGCATATGGTTTATGGAACATTATTTATTTGTTTCTGGAAATAGAATCATAATTCGATAAAAGAAGAAATAATGAACCCGCACAAACCGTGATTCTGTAAAATCAGTTTATAAACAATCAGATGATTGAATATATATTTATTTCCAGGGAATATACAATATCAACAAGCACTCAGTGGAGAAAACCATAACAATGTGCCTTCTATATTGACACATAGACTCAATCAGATCCACAACGCAAGAAGACGATCTGTATTATTGGCACCACTTAGACATGTCATTGGTCACATCGCTGGACATCTAGGCTTTCATCGAGCACATACTGATTTCCATGAAAGACACTTCCATCCTCATCACGACTTTTCATTCCATCATCAGCATAATTCGCACCTGGGCCATAATTTCCGAAATGATTTTCCTAAACACCATGACTCTCCCGAATATTATGGACATCGGCCAAGATTCCCTGGAATGGATTATGTCCCTGATAGGGATGAACACGGATTCGATTTCCCGCCAGCTTATCCAGAAACTAATTTCCACCATCACCAGATACCCAATGATGATAATAATCATGACCATAGATTTCACAACGAAAAACCACATCAAACTCATGGAATATCTGAGGAGGAACACCATCACCAAATTCCCAATGATGAAAACAATAATGACCATAGATTTCACGATGAAAACCCACATATAACTCATGGAATATCTGAAGAGGAACACATCCATCACCAGATTCATAAGGATGAAAACAATCATGACCATAGATCTCACGACGAAAAACCACATCAAACTCATGGAATATCTGAGAAGGAACACAACCATCACCGAATTCCAAATGATGAAAAAAATCATGACCATAGATCCCATGACGAAAAACCACATCATGGAATATCTGACAAGAAATGCAACCATCACCAAATTCCCAATGATGAAAACAATCATGACCATATATCCCACGATGTTAAACCAATTCAAACTCATGAAATACCTGAGGAAAAGCACAACCATAAATCCACCGAATTGGAACAAACTACCAAGCCTATTAAACCAGCCATATATCCACCTTTTGAGGGAAATGATCAGAGTAGTAAAAGTGATGATGACTATCCCGTTAGCGACTTTGACAAGAATAATAAAGATGGAAAACCTGACGACAAACCCAAGGTAATAGAAGGTGGTGCGAAGGTTGAGAATGATTTTTCAGGTAGTGCAGGTGATGGGAAAGAAATCGGGAGTGCGTATCCTGATTGGGTTCATCCTCAGCAAGATGACGTAGAAAATATGGGAAGTGGTGAGATACCACCATTTTCCAAAATAGATATACGGTTTCGTAAAAACTAATAGAGCTGATTGGAAGAAGAAACAAAATACTGAGCACAACTTAGTACATCCTAGATGGTGACATAAGGCGTAATGTCTTTTTAGTTTAATGTATTTATATCTATGCTTAATTTCTGTAACTTGTATATAAAATTATTTATTAATCCATCATATAGAGTTTTCAATTCCATATTATCAAGTAATATTGCTGTTTTCTAGTTCCTAGTAAAAAACCTGTTCACAATCTCAGAAAAAAAAATCTAATTTCGAATATGAGGAATATTTTGCTCAAATGAGAACAAATCAAAATTCATCCAGGTTTTTTGTAGATTAGGACGCCATTTATACTCCATTCACTTTTATAAAGTATCCCGGTTGACACATTTCACCGTGTATATTTTGAAAATTTTAGGTTATGCTCATTATCCTGTCAGAATACTACGCCCCAAGTTCAATTCCGAGGCTAGGAAAGAAATTTTCTACTCACGGTAATCGCCACCATTCGCTGTTGGGTCAAAAATTAACAGTCCTGTGCCTAAGGTGGCGTAAGGACACAGTAACAAAGCCTACACAGAACACAACTGGTTCTCCTTACTCGGTCAAGCTCTTAGAGCTTAGAGGGGTCTCCTTGTGGAAGACCCAGGAGGATCAGCATAATAATAATAATATAATAATAATAATTTCTTTCCGTTCTCAAGTTATCGTGGCAACCTTGACCTCGAATTCTTCATCAGGGAGTCGAACCCAATCATTTGAGAGTATTTTTGGAAAAAAATCTAAAATTATAGATATTTTGGCAAAATGAAAACGCGATGTTTCCCAGAACATATTCTTTATTTGATATTATTATTTTTCGAGTTTTTCTTGTATTAAGTCTATAACATTTTTTGAAAAAGAAATATTCTCTTCATAAATTATATATTTCAGAAAGTATGTGTCAGATTCCTCTGAAATTCTGAGCAAACCTTTAAGCCGACATTTTACAATCGAGTCCCGGATTTCAGCTCGACCGGATTCGTAATTCAGTAAGTTTTGTGAAAATTAAATTTTGAACTGGTATTTCTACATTTTCTTAAATTTCAAATCATGTGAATGTCAGAATTGTAACAACGCCTCGATGGCCGAGATGGTAGCGTGCTCGTCTAACGCGCAGGAGATTCGGGTTTGAATACACGCTGAGTACTTTCACTATTTTATATAGTTTGACATTTTAATTCAGTTGATAGTTGATACGCAATGAATTATTTCACGTACTGCCTGGGTCGTGAATAGACAGTAGAAGATGCGCGTAAAACCGTCGACTTCATGTCAATGCTTTTCAAACATTTTAAACTACCAGTGCCACACCACAATAGCCTCACAGAATTAATATCTCCCTGTAGATTCATAGCCAATTGACATTTCATATGATGTAAACCTTGCATTGTAATATCTCTTGCCAAATTTCAGCTTAATATCTTGATAAATCCAGATGCAGTGAGGACAAAACTTTGAAATAAATCAAATTTTAACATCCTGTATCTCGAAAACGAAGAGTTTGCAGAACCAGGTTTATGAGACATTTATCCTTCATATCATCGAAGTAATCACCCACTTTGCAGTTCGTAACTCCAATCTAGGAACACCTTGTGTATTGCCCTCTGTATATACCCCGAACATTCAACTTGGATAAGTTTGATAAAAAATACGTCAGACACAGATTTAATAATAAAAAATACTTTTTAATATTATATATGGCACTAACAAACATAGGAGTATTGTTGCAAAATTACATAAAACATTTGTCAGAAAAAACATACATATAAATTTCCTAGAAATTTAGAAATACTACTTCGATCGAATACTTCAACAAAAAATGTGTGGAGGAAAGATGGTATTAGAATCACAAATTTTTCAGTAGTTTCTTCAATCTTTTATGGGTTCGTGAGGTGCTGGTAGCTTATCATAGCTTGGCTTAACACCCCAGATGTCTTTTCCGTATTCTATGATGGTCCTATCACTTGAGAATTTTCCAGAGGATCCAATGTTGTGAATAGCCATTTCAGCCCATTTCGATTGATTCTATAAAACAACACAGAAACATATAAGATATACAGTTTACTTAAACATTATAAGAAAAACCTCTCTGGATTTTGTTTTGAGGAAGATTGAAAATAACAGAAAATGGATTAGTTCAAATATAGGGGTGGAAGATTAATATCATAGCTAAGTAATACAATTTTACCGATCACCCATAAGCAAGCATTCTACAGTTCGGATAACAAATGGCAAGTAGGTATTTTCCAGAATGAGAATACAGCATATGACATACAATTATTTAGAGAATTTGGCTTTTTGGATAGTTAGTAACCATGACAAGGACTTTTTGTCCAAGTGTTTGATGAATTCTGGATAAATTCCATCCCTTTTGTACATTTCATTGGTAATCAGTAGCGTAGATAGAGGGGGGAGGGTTAATACTCCTTTTGGAGTCACTCATTAGACCTTATAAAAAAATTGAAAGGGTTCGATATCAAGTCATTTCACCCTCCATCTGAACAAGCGCGCCAAATCAGACTGACCTCACATCAGCAGTTCTACAATTTTTGAAATTTCAGTTTGTCTGGCGGCTTCTCCCGTAAACTTGGTGCCTCGATAGAGTAATGCTAATGGATGATAATTCTAATAATTAACATTTAGGGGTGAAGTCGGGGTGGTAATAAAGAAAGACTCCAGCCAATCTCAATGCACAGTTTTTGGATGTGATTGAAATATTTACTCCAATTTTATTGAAACGTTCCTTCTTTGACGCATACTTATCAACTGATTCAACGTTATTCTACGACGGAGGTAACACGGTCAATCTGGTATCAGTGTAGTAGCATCATACCAATCATGGATTGATATCAGATTGACAATCTGCATCAGTGTCATGGTGATCAAGATCACGGACTGAACTGATGCGAGATTGATGGCAGATTGACCGTGTAACCTCCGTCATACAGATGTGCATAGCAAATTGAAAAAAACTCTATTCAAAACAATATGTTTTTTTAACATACATCACAGTGATGATATCTGTGGCAGGGTGGTCATAGATAAATTTCTATGAGCTGTGGGTTTAAACTTTACCTTTATATCATAAGTGACTTATTTTCAGATCCGTTTTTTCTCCGTGGCATATAGAATTCAGGCTGAATTTTTTATTATCCAAACATCGGCCTAGAAAAGATTAACTAACTCACCTGATAAACTTGGCTAACTTCGTCTTGTTTCTTAATATAGGCTTCATAATCAGCCAATGAGAAGAACCTATCCCATTTTAAAAGAATATCAGTGAGATCTTGATATTCATTGGGATTTTCCGGGCTAAAGAAACCATTTTTAATTTGATCTATAACCTGTTTCAGCTCAGGATTCGTAGAGTAATAGTCATTAGCATTATACCCTTTCTTTTTAAGAGCCTCAACCTCTTCAACGGTCATACCGAAGATGAATATGTTTTCCATGCCCATCTCTTCAGCCATCTCGACATTAGCGCCATCCAGTGTACCGATCGTCAAAGCTCCATTGAGCTGGAACTTCATGTTTCCTGTTCCGGAAGCTTCAGTCCCTGCCGTAGAAATCTGTTCACTCAAATCGGCAGCAGGTATGATCTTTTCAGCCAAAGTTACTTTGTAATTCTCAAGGAAGATAACTTTTAATTTGTCACCGACAATCGGGTCGTTGTTAACAACTTTGCCAACAGCCAAGATGAGCTTGATAATTTTTTTGGCAGTGTGATATCCTGGAGCAGCTTTACCTCCAATCATTATGGTTCGTGGGGTGATTTTCGCTTTTGGATTTTTCTTTATTCTGTTGTAAAGAGTGATGATGTGCAGACAGTTCAGTAATTGTCTTTTATATTCATGAATTCTCTTCACGTGAATATCAAACATCGAAGCTGGATTTATTTTGACTTTGTATTCGGACTCCAGGTGTTTAGCTAGTTTCAATTTGTTCTCTTGTTTGACCTTCATTACGGCGCGTTGGAAGTTTGAGTCTTTGGCCAATTTTCTCAATTTCTGCAAATCTTCCAAGTGGACGATCCAGTTTTCCCCTATTTTCTCTGAGATAACGTCACTAAGACCGGGGTTGCATAACAACAACCATCTTCTTGGTGTGATACCGTTAGTTTTATTCTGGAATTTTTCAGGGGTCAATTCGTAGAAATTTTTGAACCTGAAAAGTTTCGATTTTCAAAGAAAGTCTTACAATTTTGGATTAAATACTCACAAGTCAGCCTTTATGATTTCTGTATGAATTTGAGCCACTCCGTTCACAGCATGAGACCCGACAATAGCTAAGTGGGCCATATTTACCCTCTTGTCGCCATCTTCCTCGATAAGAGACATAGATTTCATTTTATCCCAATCGCCAGGCCATTTCTTCTCAATATCTTGTAGATGTAAAAAGTTAATATGATAAATTATTTCGAGATGTCTGGGTAACATGGATTCTAACAAGGATACGGGCCATCTTTCTAATGCTTCCGGTAATACAGTGTGGTTGGTATATGCACAAGTTCGCACCGTGATGTCCCACGCTTTTTCCCATGGAAGCCCTTCGATGTCGACGAGAAGTCTCATGAGTTCAGGGATGGCCATGGACGGGTGCGTGTCGTTGAGCTGGATGGCTACCTTGTCTGGAAGAAACTCAAAATTGGTTCTCACGCTTTCCCTGGATCCAAATTTGGCTGCTTTGTATCTTCGGACGATGTCCTGGAGCGTTGCAGCAACCATGAAGTATTCTTGTTTCAAACGAAGTTCTTTGCCTTCGAAGAAGTTATCGTTTGGATACAGTACTCTTGAGATATTCTCGGCCAAGTTGCGGTCAAGTACTGCTTGGATATAGTCACCATCGTTAACTGGGGAAAGAGATGATCAAAAGTTGAATTTACTCAAACGAAAAATCTTAAACTTACAGAATTTTAAGTTAAAATCCATTGGCGATTTCGCACTCCACAGCCTCAAGGTGTTGACAACGTTGTTGTCGTAGCCAGGGATGGGGTTGTCGTACGGTAAAGCGAAGACTATTTGGGTGTCTATCCATTTTTTACCCTTAGGTGTATCAATTACCCTGCCGAAGAAATTAACAGGAATCATATATTCAGGGCGCGCTTTCTCCCATGGGTTACCATAACGAAGCCAGTCATCAGGTTCCTCCTTTTGTTCGCCATTCACAATTTTCTGATTGAAGATACCATACTCATACCTGTAGAATTATGAATATTGAATTACTACCGAGAATGTTGTTAATCTTTTGAAAATGCATTGGAATTATTACATTCATTCAAATGATATGGATGAAAATCAAGTCAATGAACGACCAATTATCATGGATTCATGCAAATTTCAAAATTATTTGAAATATACAGGGTGACTGGTGACGTAAGGGAAAACGGCTAAGTGGAGATAGAGGACCTCAAACTGAATGAGAATTTGGGTTTCAAATGTCCCATAAGGGTATTCGTTTCGGAGATATAGGGTGATTTATGAAAAAATGCTAAATCTATGAACTCCCATATCTTCGTTAATATGATATGTTTTTCGCTGATATATTACATGTTTGTTCATACAGGCATTCTCTGTCAGCATAAGAAAAAAAATTGAAAAAATTGCTGGCCCGTACTCAAAAATTTCAATTTACATGTCAAGAGAGAAATATAACACGGTATATGAGATAAAATAAAATCAAATAGAAATTTGGAAAGAGGGAAAAAAACTTATTAAATATCTGTTTTTTGTTTGAATGGCACAAATTTTTTTTCGTTTTTATGATATGTTGAAGTAAGAATATTACAATATTTTTATATTCCCATCAAGAAAAATAATATTCTTGATAAAACAAAAACGCTAAATTTGAGTCAAAGATATTTAATAGTTGATATTCAGGAAGGGGTTACATCTCACGGCGCCCTCAAGGTCTATTTTTGCCCTCTTTGAAAGCCGGACGGGCCTACGGCCACACACAACAAAGTACGCAGTTTGCTCCATCTTTTAATAATAATAACGCGATGTTCCCCAGAAAATACGCGCAAAAATAGATAAGTTTGAATTTCGGAAAACGAGTTTTGATGTTCAGGAATGGGTCTAAGGGGGAGGATTGGAATTTGCCATTTCTAGTTGTATTTGTTGAAAGAAGAAATAGAAACTGTGTTACTATTTTTTTTTATCAAAGACTGTCAGTGTGAGAAATTTCAGAATATCTGTCAACAAAAAATAATTTTGAGGATTTTCGATTGGTGTCTGATGAAGGAGTCTATTAAACGTTACAGATTAGTTATTTTAACGCTTATCTTGTTTCGTTACTGTCTATTATGGAACATTGTTCGATATATTACTTCTGACAAATATCTAGTGTTTCTAACGCAGAAGCAATTTCAAAACAATACAATTTTTTTATTTCATAGATATTTTCAGAGTTTGGCAGAAAAAACTCAGAAATGAACCATTTAGTGATAGATTCACCTAACAAAGTACCATGATTATTTGAAAATTGAAGGTTGAAGTAAATCATCTATTTTGAAAATTGTGAATATCCTCTCTCCCAAATCAGTAATGGATTATGTAGTTTCATTTAGATTTAATGTCTTCTCCTTAGTTAACCTTTAATCAATTTATTTTGTAAACATTTTTCACCACGTGACTTGCGAAACGTCAGTATGATTCCGTCTAGATGTTACAAACCAGTAGATTACATTTAATATTCAATGACCCAGTGCATTAAAGTGTCTGACGTCACGACAGTGCTATTAAACTTTCCTATCATTGTTCTCATTCATAAAAGTTTTATTGTATTTTCAGTGTTTCAGCTATTCTTGACCGCGGTCAATAATTCCAAGGAAAATATACAAAACATAGATTGAATCTTCTCGAATGATTCAAATTATTCCAGTTCTTCCGAAAGGATTAAATTCTTTATTCATAAGGACGGATGGAATTTTACGATTTGAAACAAATTACAGTAGCACAAAGCGACCTGATAATTTACGCTTATTTTCCATTAGGTATGTATATAGACAGAAAAAATTCTATTTCACTGAAGAAAAATATCAAACGAATGTCAAAATTAATAAAAATAACTTAAATGGTACCTTCAGAGATACACTGTACATTGTATGAATTTGCTCACGTAAAAAGTTTGTATTTTTTGTTCGTTTGGGATCGATTTTAGTCGTTATGATGTCTCGTATTCATAATGCTGTACGAAGTTCTTACTATAGAACAAAAATCGATCCCAAAAAAAAATTAAATTACACACTTTTCACGTGAGTAAATACATACCTACAATGTACATTGTATCTCTGAAAGTTATTTTTATTAATTTTGATATTTGTTTCACACAAAATGATTTTTTTCTGACTATACCGTTATTGTATAATATGAATAACAGTTATATTAATACACAAATAAAAAATTGGTTCAAGCACTGACGTGAAGTCAGGCGCTTTTACGCGCATGCTTTATTGTCTACTCATCTTTATTGGACACTCTTTATCGAATGTAGCATCCATATATAACGTTTTCTCGGCTTTTATAATATATGAAATGAATTAATTTAATTCCATTTTAATGATAGGTCAGTAGCGAGAGAATCTATGATCACATTATTTTTTAATTCTTTCAGATGTATTCTATTGAAATTGAAGTACGGAAAATCTTACGCCTCAAGTAAATCCAGCATACGATATTCACGAAATTCAGCGAAAATTAGTGGGTTGGCATTCTACAATTAATCACTGAGTTTAAATTTGGTCAGATTTGTATATTTCGATCTATAGAGGAAATAAAAACAAAATATCATATGAGTATAACTCCAAAACCATTCGGCCAATTATTCCAATTAACGAACTTATACAGGGTGTCCCAAAAATACCACGTGAAAGTGACACTGGAGATAGATTGGCATTAGGTCTATCAGATAGCATCAACATGACCTCAGTAAAAGTCCACTGGTTTTCGAGATATCACCACTGTTGCGTCCCATGACTTCACATGTTGGTAAGCGCTCATTTGTATTTCTAAACAAAGCAGCTCGCTTGTAAAACTTAAATGTTTTGGGTTAACTGGTTAATTTTTGCATGGGTGGTCTCACCCTTGAAATTAATATTTTCCACGAAAAGATAATTGCAAGTAAAATATCTTGTAATACTTCAACCCTTGTAGAAGTATTTATGACCCATTTCCTGTGAAATATTGATAAAATGCATACAACAACTAACACATTGCCAGAGCTGTGAGTCCTTTGTCTAGATTCTAACCAATACAAAAATCTAGAATTTTCTGATTAGATCGCCACGGCTTTGGCTATTCACTAAATCGAGGGCGTAGATTCCGAATCTGTAATTAGTTTTTCCGTATCTCGATTAATTTTGGTAATATGTCGAAAAATCCGACTGATTAGTCCATTTTCCGGAGGTAGAGCCAGAAATTGCGACTTTTTTCGTCATTGCTCCGAAACTAATCGAGATACGGAAAATCTGATTACAGATTCGTGATCTGCGTGCCCGATTTAGTGAATAACCAAAGCCGCGTCAACCTAATCGGAAAATTGTAGATTTTTGTATGTGTTGGATACTAGAGAAAACTTTTTTACGTTTGACGGATTCGCTCATTACCTAATATTTTCCGAACGGATAGAGATACAGAAAAAATAGATACATAAATCTAAACGTCGTCCACCGACCAATAATCGGGGAAAATTTGGTTATTGAGATGTGAAAATCATAGATTTGGGACGGGAAAGAAGAATTTTCCTCCGATTCCGGGTCAAAAATATTTCTAAGTGCCGACCCAAAAAAATTTTTTCATGGTATATCGATACGGAGCTCGTGTCTAATTAAATCGAGGTCGCTGATCACGAATATGCAATTAGTTTTTCCCTAAGTGGCGTACTTTGGGAAAATTTTCACTTAAAGTGATAAAATTGACGAAAATAGGTCAATTTTCGAACTTTCCACCACCCAAAACAATCGGAGTAGGGTGTTGCTGATTTTTTACGTCATATTTGGATCCTTTATATATCGAATCATCCGAACAATAAATGTCCAGGTCATACGCTTCGGAAATTATGATTTTTTTCCCGAGGGTCTATTTTTCGGAAAATTCTTTCCGCGATATTTTCTCGGAAAATTTTTGTAATAAATATCTGATGATAGATTCGGAATCTACGGCCCCGAATCTATAAGAATAAGTACCCGTTTCATAGTTTTGCGTCAAAAAATTTTTCTCGAAAAATGGGATTTTTTTAAGGCTAATGTATTAAAAAATTGCCAAAATTCGACCGGTCTGTGATTTCGATGCAAATTACGTCATATACTAATTCGGGGCCGTAGATTACGAATATATGATCGGATATTTAATTAGAGAATTTTCCGCGGAAATACCGCGAAATGAGTTTTCCGAAAAACAGACCCTTGGGAAAAAAATCATAATTTCCGAATAGTACGGCCTGGACATTTTCTGTTTGGATTATTCAGTAGATAAAGGATCCATATAAGACGGCAAAAATCAACAACAACTTACTCCGATTTGTTTGGGCGTTGTGAACTTCCAAAATTGACCTATTTTCGTCCATTTTTTCACTCTGAGTGAAAATTTTCATAAAGTACGCCACTTAGGGAAAAACTAATTGCATATTCGTGATCAGCGACCTCGATTTAATTAGACACGAGCTCCGTATCGATATACCATGAAAACTGGAGATTTTTAAAAAATACACAAAAGTGGTGATATCTCGAAAACCAGCGGACTTTTACTGAGGTCATGTTGATGCTATCTGATAGACCTAATGCCAATCTATCTCCAGTGTCACTTTCGCGTGGTATTTTTGGGACACCCTGTATATAACCTACCCTTAACATTGTAAGTCGCTATCTCTTTCCATTCTCAAGATATGGTGAAATACATGATATTTTCTTGTCATATTTTTAAAAATTTCTATTGGTACGATTCTCACAAAATTTCGCACATCTCTTTATGTCGATATTCTACAATTAGATACCAAGTTTCAATTCAATCGTGTCTGTATTTTTTGAGTTTTCGATAAAATTATATTCCAGCTCACAAGGCTGCTCGGATCTCTAATATATAGACCAGTAGAGTTAGATTTTGAAGGCTTTCGCAGAATTTCAGCGATGTCGGACGAATACTTTCTGATAAATAGAATTTTTTTCAACAATTTTCAATGATTTTTTAAGCATTTTCTAGAGATCGTCACGAAATTTTGCAAGAATATTCGCGTCGACATTCTACAATCAATAACCATGTTTTAATTGGATCGGTTTCGTATTTTTCGAGTTAATGGTGGAAATAACAACCAAATTTCAGATGGGTATAACTCCAAAACCGTTTGACTGATCCTGCCTATTAACGCTATCTCTTTCCGTAAAAAATAAGCATAAATTCGCGTAAAAAATAAGCATAAATTGTCAGATCGCGAAGTCGGCTTAGCACGATGAAGTGTCGACGATCCCTTGAGGGTCGTTATATCCGGATTCTACTGTAGTTTGATTGATGAGTATGGGAAGAGAACGAAGAAGATTCAAATCAATCCATTCAGCTCTGATTTACACTTATGCTCTTAATAAATTACGTCATTTATAAGAAAAATAATTTTACCTGATTCCATAACCGTAAGCAGCCATCCCCAGAGTGGCCATTGAATCGAGAAAACAGGCCGCCAAACGACCAAGACCGCCGTTTCCTAGACCTGCATCTTCTTCGATTTCCTCCAGTTCTTCAATATCTAAACCAAGTTGATACAGTGCCTCGTCTACTGGACTCTGTATCCCAACATTGATCATAGTGTTTGAGAGAGATCTGCCCATGTAGAACTCCAAGGATAAATAGTAGACCCTCTGAAATGAAATAATATTGAGAAATTAATCCATTATGTCCATTATGACCCATTTGAACTTATCTTGGATCGGCCAATGATAATAAAACTGGACATTTCTGATTTGCTTCCAATTTTATAAATATAATATGATAGTAATACAAATATATGGAAATCACAGCTATCTGGGAAATATAAAGTATCTCCTACGAACAGCTTGGCAGTTCCTATAATCACCTACTCATTCGGGATAGTTAACTGGACAGTGCATGAAATTCTGGAGCTACACAGAACCACTCGTAAAGTGATGAGGACCATGGACCGTAGCCTGCATCCCAACTGCTGGATTCAAAGGATATACCTTCCACGAAGGCAGGGAGGTAGAGGTTTGCAAAGTTTGGAATACCAACGCCAACAACAAACGTTGGAGATTGCAATAAGTATATTGAGAAGCGAAGACCCACTCCTGAAATAGTGGCTCAGCATGAACCAAGAAGCTTTCCTATTTAGGGCTGGTCAGAGAGCTTTGGAGAAGCTCAGTATAACCGGTATATCCATCGATCATGAGCTAAAAGGAACACCTATCTCAACCCAGTCAACAGACCAAAGAAGATGTTGAATCCTGATTAGTTTATCAGGAAGTTATGATTCGAAGGATCATATGTTGAGTCCTGATGCTTTTATCAGGATCTAATGTATTTTCGAAGGACCAGAATTATACACCCTGATTGTTTTATCAGGTGGATGAGTATGGGGGTATACTTAACTGCACCCAGTAGTAATCTCGTTGATTACTGCGTAAGTTGTTACTTGTAATAAAATAACAATTACGAGGATGGGAAATGGTGAAATATTCGAACGCACTTTTAACACAAAAACAAAATGTATTTTCTTGTTACGCGACAATGTGATAACAAGCACGAAGTATTGTACAATGCAATATTGATACAATTGAAGTCTTCCTTCTATATGAAAATGTATAGCAATGAAGAAGTGACTACTAAGTTGCCAACGAAGACAAGACAATGTTATTGTTTCACGACAGATCAAGAATAGTAATGTCTCTTGCACTAAGAGATGTAATAGTTACAGTGGTATTTGTAGTAGTGAGTTATTTCAGTGTAAAATGTATATAAAAGCCCAGATAGAAGGAAATATAGGAGGTTCCTTCATCTGGGTAAAAAAGGGGAAATATGAACAATTATTGGGGGTTCGATCTTAAAACCGCCCCAGATATGTTACAACAATACTCTCATTTGTCGATTGCGAAAAGGTAGTAGGAATGCATGCTAAATGCACCAATCAGTGAACCTCTAGCGTGTTTAGTCTTAGGAATTCGAAATCTCGAAATTCCCCCACTATCGGGACCTAAATTCCCTCGTTTTCTGGATATGATCTATCAGCGAAAGCTGATAAATGACTTTCACAGACTAGGGGTATTCGAATAGTCTAGACAAAAGGACTAACGGCTCTGGCAATGTGTTTAGAAACTGATACGTTTCTTAGCACTTCAGTTGTTAAATGAATTTTATCAATATTTCACAGGAAATAGGTCATAAATATCTACAAGGGTAGAAAGGTTACAAGATATTTCACTTGCAATTATCTTTTCGTGGAAAATATTAATTTCAAGGGTGATGCCACCCAGGGTAAACTAAACCAGTGAACCCAAAACATTTAAGTTTTATAAGCGAGCTGCTTTGTTTAGAAATACAAATGAGCGCTTCCCAACATGTGAAGTCAGGGACGCAACAGAAGAGTTGGCAGAGAGATAAGACGGCACAACTGAGGACACTACTCGAAGATCACATGAGTAAACACCTGCACTCTATTGTATTTCAGGGGTTCGAAAGAGCAGGGCCTGTCGGAAGAACTATCCTTCGCCTTTTTGAAGTCTGCTGGGCTAAGTCAGAAACATAGGGATTTATTATGGCCTGTCAAGATGGGGTGATAAATACCAGATGGTATAAGAAGAACATTATGGAAGTGGACACCCCAACAACTTGCAGAGCATGCCACAGTCAGCAGGAAACTATTATGGACATTATGTCAGCTTTCAGAGTCCCATGCTCCATCAGGATATGTGGAAAGACACAATGCGGCACTTCTAATTCTCTGAGGGAGGTTACTGGCATAGACAACGAACCAGTGCTACCATATGTACCTCTGGAGATTGAAGCAGTTGTTGAAAATGACAGAGCTCGCATCTACTGAAACTATGCGATTCCAACAACTCGGCAGATCCACGCCATAAAGCCAGATATACTCCTGCTGGAGAAAGAATTCGTTTTTCGTCGAATTTTGCTCCCCTGCAGAAAATAATGTAGTGATGAAAGAAGAACAGAAGGGGGACAAGGATTTAATGTTCGAACTGGAGATCCTGTATGCATAATAATAATAGGCATAAGGTTAGGGTGGTCGTACTAATCATAGGATGCCTAGGCTAAATGAAAGCGAACTACGTGACCGAATTGAAGATTATTCCGGCCTGCAAATCTGTGGCCGAGGATTTAGCGCATAGAATGCAGAAAGCGGTGTTGCTCGGATCACTCCGAGTCATCAGGTCCCATGAACTGTGAAGGCCGCTTGCAGCTCATCTGTTTTGTTAAGGGGCGTTGTAAGGGTAGGACGAAGAACTACCCCAAGGAACGTGCGAGAGGTTTTTTAGTGAGTAACCAATCAACAACTGGAGTCTCACGAGCGGCAAAAAAATACTAATATTGCGAATATTTTTTGCAAATTTTATTTGACACCAAATATTATTTCTATGGGTACTTAGGTAAATGAGATTCTCACAAAAAAAAAATTTACTGTCTTTAGCAGAGGTATAAAGGTTAATGGAGAGGATCAATTATTTGCCATTCCAGAAAATAATTCTTTAGAATTTTGATTGCTTGTTGTGGTTATGTGGAAAAAGCTCTGCTAGAATTCATAATGTCATAGCATTACCGACGCATGCAAATTCATCATGTAACCTAATTCACAAAAAAACTAGGCTATTTATTATAATTATTGGTACCAGACGATATTTATTGCTTTTAAACAATAATGAAGTCAATAAGTTTATTTTTTTTATATTGAAAATTCCGAGATCATTCCTAATGAGCTCGATGCGAATTAGGAGAATTAATTGTGTTCTGTGTAGGCTTTGTCAACGAGTCCTTACTCCACCTTAGGTACAGCACTCTTAATATTTGACCAAGCAGTGAATGGTGGCCGCTACCGTCTGACTGAAATTACGAAATTAAGTTGGACGGCTAGGATATTCGATACAAAAGAAGGATACATTTGACCTTCAAATAAACATCAAATATAGTGCAAAAATCGCAAGATATGCGCGTTATGATAATGAACAATGTAGTGTTGAACTAAAACATATTGCTGCTTCTCTCTGACACAGATCGTCTAAGCTGGTGGGGGATCTCATTTCGGTAGCCAACTTCAGGGTTCAGGACTCGCTTCTATTCGGTTAAGGTGCGTATAAACTACGCGCGTCAAACCCTCGAACATTGAGACGCAAGGCGGCCTCGAGCGGCAACCCCGTCTACGTAGCGCGAGGCCGCCTCGCGTCTCAATGTTCGAGGGGTTGCCGCGCCTAGTTTATACGCGCCTTAACCGAATTGAAGCGAGTCCTGAACCCTGAAGTTGGCTACTCGAGCATTACGGTTGAAAATCAAATAGACTCTTCGTGAATAGAAATGTATACTGTAGAAGAAAAAAATTTAATTATGAAGTGTACTTTGGTGCTCACTCAATCGAAATTACAATAAATTGATCCATTGTTGCATTAAAAGATGGGCTTATTCCTTCAAATTCCACTATTTATAAAATTATTAAAAAAGTTCGGGAAATGTGGTTGTTTATGAACAAATTAAAATGAAAAAAATTGCAGCATTGCTAAACCACCAAAATCCGTAAGTTAAAATCGACTGAATAGAGAGATATGAGTGATAAAACCTTATACCCCTATTACACTATGCCTTTTTCATGTCTATATTTGTGCTTATTTTCATGGCTATTTGTTGGTTGAATGTCCCCCCAAATGAGTGGCACTATTGCACCACGCTTTTTTCACGCTTGTTTCAGGCAGTAATTTCAGAGCTGCAAACATTGAAGTTATTTACATATTTACCTTGAGTTCTTGTTTTGTTCGTATATTTTTGAAACAATACCATAATGTTTCAAGAATGTCTGAAGAAACATTTAATATGCTACTACATAGAGTGCAAATTCACATACAGAAAAAATGGGTTCAAGCCCTGTGGACAGGAGCTTTCTGGCGCTCTAGTTCAAACAGACAAATTATATCTCCGAAAGTATTGGTTTCTCAGAGTTGGGAATTATATCAATGTATTCATATGATAGAACTGCATCATAAAGGAAATTCAATTCAAATAATAGTTTATTTATCAAGATTAAATGAGCAATCATGAGAATGAGAAAAGCACCATGGAAGAAATCAAATTAAATCTGGCCAATTTTGCCCAATAACGAACTTAACCGAGATATTCATCTCCCTAAACTACTCTGAAAATTTCAACTACCTACCTCATTCCGTTCGAGAGTTATATCTATGTCTATGGATGAAAAGCAGTCTCACTACTCTCAGATCTCTTACTTCATGTTCAGTTCCGAAATGTAAGAATTTTCTGAGAAAAACTAATTTCGGAGCAAACAACTGAGATTTTTCTCACTTCGCTCACAATTCTTCGATTGATTAGATAATCTGTCAGGAACATCATTTGACATTATGACAATTCATATTCATACATAGAATAATATCATTCTGTGACAACGTTGAAATACGATTTATTATTGAAATTTTGAAAAATCATATCTCCGAAAGTATTAGCTTGTTAGAGTTAAAAATGATATGAATGGATTCTTATGATAAATCCTCTCATTAAAAAAAATTTAATTTGGAATTTGTTTCGTAAAAAAAAAAATTTTTTTTTGTTACTCCGAAACCATCTGTCCGATTTTGCCCAATAACGAACTTAGCCGAGATATTTATCCCCCAAACCTACTCTGAAAATTTCAACTCTCTAGCTCATTCCGTTCGAGAGTTATCGTGCCTACGGCCGGCCGGACCGGCCGGCCGGACCGGCCGGACAGAATGAATTTCGACCACGAATTCTTGATCAGTGAGTCGAACCAAATCGTTTAAGACCATTTTCATCGAAATATTCGAAAATTACAGACATTTGGGCAAATTGATAAGCACTCAGTTCCGAGGAACTAGAGCGCCAAAAAAGACACTGTAATTCCAGAGAGCATTTCTCCAAAAACGAAATTAATAATTACTTTGTGATAACTTCATATCACTCGGGGATAGCCATCACAGATTATATGGCCTTCGTAAGTTTAGTTAGTTTACGTCCTCAGAGTAATAAACATATAAATTTATTATTGAATTAACGAAGGCTGCGATTCACAGGATAGAATAAACTAGGTTATGTTAAGAAGACAGTCAAGTCAGACAGATAAATATTGTGTTGGTAGACATGACATTTCAACAAAAAGGCTTGAAATCCCCACGATTCAGGGGGAACAAATAGAACCAGTTCTATTTATTTTCAAGTCTGAAACAGTCTACGAAATAGTCCCGGGCGCATGCGTATTTCATGCCAAATAGCTGTAATTTTTGAATTTTTTGCTGAAAATGGTGTTAAACGATTTGGTTCGACTCACTGATCAAGAATCCGTGGTCGAAATCGATTCTGTCGGGCCATCAGTCTTCTAGGTTCACACCGGTAAATACAGTATCGGAACAAATAAAATAGATATAAAACTATAAGAGCAATAAGTAACGCAATTATATCAAACCACATAATCAAGAGAGACGCAATGCTCTTCACTTTCATAACGCTCAGAATTGGCGATGACATAAAAAAGAAAGACAGAAGCCAAAAAGCGAAGCCTGTCTGATTGTTGCTGCCAAGTTCATCATATTGGCAGAATGTGAAACAATTCAAACCACTCCTACACTGTTTCCCATCACATATTATGTTTCACCTGATACACTTCAAGGAATAATTTTATTAATAAGCGGTAACAAAAGAATGAGGTTCTGTTTTCGACTGAGTGTATGTTTGTATGAACGCGATAAGGTGAAGGTTTAATAGCTGAAATAATTAAATGCACGCTTAGAATTTCCCAGATGTATAGATCGTTCCGGCACTAAACAAACTACGCGATTTCCCAAAATAATATCCGACTGCTCCTCATGATTTTGTTTTCGTGCGCTCGCATCAGGGCGCAATGATTTTGCGGAAATGTCTGTAATATTTTGATTTTACGTCGAAAATGGTTTCGAACGACCCCATTCGACTCAATGATGGAAAATCCTAACAACACTAAGCCGGGCGTTTTCGCCGTTTTCATGTCGCAATGGGGTCATATAAGTAGTCTGCATTGTAGTCCCTGATTTCCTCTTGCGAGAAAAGAATGAACGTCACTGAACATCGCTCAAGGTTTTCGCATCAAAGAGGGTTGGAGTTCATAAGGATTGTGATAGGTGGCGCTGGTTAGATTTACTTTCCAGTAGTTCGCAATAATATAGCTTAAGTTTCCTAGAGCTCCTCCGTTAGCTTAGTGGCTAATCAGTGGGTAAGTTACCACGCTCCGCAGAGATGCAAAGGACCCCAAAGGGCCCGGTACCAATGCGGAACGAAAGATGGGCGAGGAGGTGGAGTTTGGTTGGTAGGCACTGTATTGTGAGTCCAACACTCTCTAGGGCAACTTCTTAGACGAACGTGAGTTTCTCCACCTCTTGAAAAAAAAAAGTATGTTCCGTATCCGAATGGGAGAGTTAAGTTCGATTACGGGCATAATCGATCCAACGGTTTCAGAGTTATTGTCACCTGGAATATTATTTCCTCGATACCTCAAAAAATATAGACTCCCCTAGGAAATTTTTGAAAAATTATGACAAAAAATTGGTTCAAGCACTGACGTGAAGTCGGGAGCTTTTGCGCGTATGTTCTATTGTCCATTCTCCTGTATTGGACAGTCTTAATTCGAATATATTCATATATATATTTTACCATGGTAAATTCGATTGAGAGTGTACAATACAGGAGAATGGACAATAGAAGATACGCGCAAAAGCTCCTTCCTGACTTCACGTCAGTGCTTGAACCAATTTTTTATATTCCATCTCTCAATTTTCACTGCATTCATGGGAGCTAGAACACAAATCGAATATTACCCGGCATTGATTTTTCCAGACTCTCGTCTCTCAGTCTGTTAGCGCTAAGGGTTGCAAATTGAGGGTTCAATGAAAAGTTATTCCTCGAAATCTTATCGATGGATTTTCATAAAACTCTGCAAAAAATAATAATCAGAAATAAGCCGGAATATTTCTCTCATACAAAGAACTTCTCATGACAAGAATGCAATTATCGAACAATTACAGCGGTAATTGCACTGCAGAGCGAAAATTGCGTACGAAAATATCTCGTTGCCTTGACAACAGAAACAATACAAACAGATAAACACCAAAGTGTCAAAAAATTTTATTCATAGTCTACATCAGTACTATGATATTTCTCAGACAATATTCCTTTATTGGTGAAATATTCCTATGAATAACACTCGTGCATAAAAATGACCAGATAATTTTACATTCAAGCGTGTTATCTAGTAAAAATTGAATCCTTTGGACTCGGGCTCTTTCGCCAAAATATGAAAATAAACTAATGCAACTTTCAGATAACACGCTTTCTTGCAAAATTATCGGTAATTTTTATGCACTTGTGCAATTATATCCGAATAGATCCTCTTAATGTTTCTGTCATATTGATTGATTATTGATTGAAGTTATTTATAATTGATCTGAAATTTAAAGTCTATCTATATAATAATAGAACTCGAGAAAGGTTGGACATATTTAACTATATTTTTTTAAATATTCGAGATAGACAAAGAATCTTCTGAACATAAAAATTGGCTTGACGATTTTGACAACATTTTGCGTGTGTGTTTGAGTGGGTATCAGGGTGATTTAGATTCACTTTAAGAACCGGTAGAGGAACGCTGCGATCGGTTTATAGGATCCCAAAAACAGATTGACCGATTTTCATTAAATTTTGTGTCTGACTTTGGGTGGGTCTCATGGTGGTTAAGATTCTCATTTGGACCCGGCAGGTAGCGCTGCAATGGATTTATAGTAACTCAGAAACGGCTTTGCCGATCTTGATGAATCTGGATATAGGCGGTTTGATGGATATATCCCCCTTTCGTGGGGATATATTGCAGAATTCGAAAAATTTTTCCTATAGGAAAAACTAGCCTTGTTTTTGGCGCTCTTGTTCCTCGGAACAGAGTGCTTATCAATTTGCACAAATGTCTGTAATTTTCGAATTTTTGGCTGAAAATGGTCTCAGACGATTTGGTTCGACTCACTGATCAAGAATCCGAGGTCGAAATCGATTCTGTCCGGCCGGTCCGGCCAGCCGTAGGCACGATAACTCTCGAACGAAAGGAGTTAGAGGATTGAAATTTGCAAGGTGGGTTTGGAGCGTAACTATCTCGGACGAGTTCGTTAATTGGCGAAATCCATCAAGCGGTTTCGGACTTATGGCCGTTTTTAGTAAAAACATTTTTTATGAATATATATATAATAGCATCAAATTGTAGAATCATGACCTTTATACGCATGTGAAGTTTTGTATTGATCAAGTTACCGCAAAGATAAAAAATTTTTTTTTTAATTTTTAAAAATTTTTTCTACAATAACTCTCGAACGGAATGAGCTAGGCAGTTGAAATTTTCAGAGTCGGTTAGGGAGATGAATATCTCGGTTAAGTTCGCTATTGGGCAAAATAGGCCAGATGGTTTCGGAGTAACGAAGAAACATTTTTTTTTAACTTACAAATTTCGAAACCAATTTTTTTTAAGATGCAGTTTCTCCATAATTTGTTTTAAGTAACACATTTCAAATTCAATTTGTATTTAAGATGCAGTTTCACCATAAAAAATCCATTGATATCATTTCCAACTCCAACAAGCTAATACTTTCGGAGATATGATTTTTCGAAATTTCAATATTGAATCGTACTTCTATGTTTTCACAGAATGCTATAATTATTCTATCTATGCTTTATTATGTGATCTGTGTTCATACTCGTACATGTCATCCTGTTCTATAAGAGAGACTCGTACATGTCATCCTGTTCTATAAGAGAGAGTAAAATTCATTTCAGCTATTCTAATTTGTGTTCTTCCATGGTGCAGTTCTCATTCTCAGATTGCTCATTTAATCTTGATAAATAAACTATTATTTGAATTGAATTTCCTTTATAATGCAGTTCTATCATAAGAATACATCGATATAATTCCCAACTCTGAGAAACCAATACTTTCGGAGATATAATTTGTCTGTTTGAACTAGAGCGCCAGAAAGCTCCTGTCCACAGGGCTTGAACCCATTTTTAAATTAGGAATCTGCTATTGAAATTTAGCGTCCTATTTATGAAACATATTTATGTGTGTAAATATTCAAAATATTCCATACTGGTATATATAAATGTATATTATATTATAATAATATTAAATTGGCTTTATTTCGTACAAAGTATAATATAGATGCGGAGGTGAAGTTTAGGTTTCGCTACTCATACTTAACAAGATAAATGTAAATTGGAATTTTTTTGTGTCATAAGATCAAGCGTTAATAATTATTTGCCGCCCCCTTCCGTTCTGCCCTGTTCTCCTTCAGTCTATGTTCCGCCCCTGACTTCAGATATCATTTTCACCGAAAATTCGCTAGAAAAACATGCATTCTCTTCTGGCAAATGACTTATTTCAGTAGAGAGATTCACGAATCTGATCCAGAATTTGAATTATGACGAAGAGATTCTACGTATCCAATTATCAATTTGATGATGGATCGAAAGTTGGTATTTTTTGTTTGAACCTGATCTTTATTAGATCTTGAACAGAAATAGGAATAAGCATCGTACAAACAATCGTATTATTGAGTTCAGCTACAATTTCAAAAATTCTTCATCTAAAATATTTTTATTTGTCCTATTATGGAAAAGATTACTATACGCCACTGGATACCCACTCTCTGTTGTGTTTGGATCCGTATGTCTTATTTGACCGTCAAATATTATTTGTAACAAATAAATATTGTCTAGTCTAGGAAATTAACCTCACAGATAAATTTTTAAATTTGAATATGTCGACCGCTTATAAAAAAAGAACATTGAAATAATTCCTAACACACGACCACAATAATAGACGTATTATCATTTGAAGCTGAGTAGGATTCGAAAACATTCGAAGAGTATTAAAAATAATAGTTGCAAAATGGGCTCCTATTAAAACACGAATGCGAAATTCGAAAACGAGCGACGAAGGAGCGAGTTTTCGAATTCATGAGTGTTGGAATTGCCTTCTGCAACGAGTATTAGACGATATTTTCTCTATTTCAGACAAGTTTTGTAAAATACTGTTGAAATTTAATGAAAAATTCGGATTATACATCCTAGTGACTTTTTTGTATTGTATCCTGGTAGTTGGTGTGACTGTTACGAAAGTTGACAGATTACGGAATTTGAATTTGAAACGTACGTAGGGCTTGGATGTCAGATTTAAAACAGTTTCCTAATAGCATGAATGATTCAAAATTAGCAAGAAGGAAATCTTTAGTACCATATTTTTCAATGAAAATAAAGCTTTTCCTCAACCATTATTTCACTATATCCAGATTATATTGTATTGTCAATTGATGTTTGTTAAAATTTGATAGGATCGAATGTCAGTGCTGACAACCACAAAACGAAAAATATAACTAGAAACAATGCGGGAATGAGTTCATTCCAGCACTGTTTTCAGTGCTGGAATGGACTCATTACGATACTGAAATAGAGAAAAATATTGATTCGCCTATAATATTTAGCTTGTATTGTGGAAAATCACGAGGAAGAACCTACTGAATTACAATTTCCTGAAACATTCATTTCATACAGCACTTCTTGCCAGACGATTCAAATCATATTTGAATAGGTCGACAATCAAATCAACACATTGTTTATAGTTTTTCTAAATTAAGAAGTCAAAACAAATATTTGATCTCATTCCAACCCTGCCATTTACATAAAAAAAATATATTTCTAGATGAAATACCTAGCGATAAAAATAAATATACAGGATTTATAGCAAAAATGTGGAACCAATGTAATGACCTACCTTAGGGTCCTTCTCGTAGTAAAACTGTTGTGTTCTAATCCATCGTGAAACTAGATGATCCCTAACTGTATGAGCAAGGGCGAAATAATAGTCCCTAGGGGTAGCGACATTTCTGTCTTTAACCAGAGTGTAATGCAAATGCCTGTTGAATGACTTTTTGATTGCAGTGACATCTCCTACTTCGGCGATACCCCGTACACTAATCTGCTTCCTTTTATCGAAATCGCTCTGAGGTGTAGACATTTTCTTCCAGTTAACACTTAGTATATATCACAGGTTTTACGAAAATATGAGATCTCACCATTGACAATCGACACTAGGGACTGTGCACTGTGCAGTATTCAAATATCGAAAAGTTATTTTAGAGGTCACCTTCTCAAAATATTCACTTTATAAAGCAGTACGCATGCCTTGCTTATGTGTATGAGAACGAGGTGATAACCAAGCGTCCGTCTCATTAGGCTGGGCGAAAGGCTTCGCACCCCATTTTTTAAGAAACTTGTCTCATTTTTTAGGAATTCGAAATGAATGCGTAAGATCTGTTAAGGCCTTTACATAAACATTTTGATTTAGGCTCAGAGTTTGAGTATATTATAACCCTCGAAAACTATGAGCAATTGACAATTTATATTGGAATACTGACAAGTGTTTTAGTTCAATGATATCTCAAATTTTATTAAATCTCACTTGCTCCATTCTTCATCATCAATTGTATTTTTGCATTCATGTTCTGGGGAACAGCGTGCTATCATTTTGCGCAAATATCTGCAATTGTGAAATTTTTGCTGATTCACAGATGAAGAATTTTCCGAGTACTAATCTTGTTGGCGCTCTAGTTCCTCGGAACTGAGTGCTTATCAATTTGCCCAAATGTCTGTAATTTTCGAATTTTTCGATGAAAATGGTCTTAAACGATTTGGTTCGACTCACTGATCAAGAATCCGTGGTCGAAATTCATTCTGTGCGGCCGGTCCGGCCGTCCGGCCGGCTGGCCGTAGGCACGATAACTCTCGAACGGAATGAGCTAGACAGTTGAAATTTTCAGAGTAGGTATAATTATTGGGAATAATTATTCTATGTTTGAATTTTCATAATGTCATTTTATTTTCCTGAGACATGACATTGTCTAATTCCTTGTTAATAGTTGGTTCGAGAAACGTCAAAATCGACTTAGAGAGACAAGGGTAAAAAACAGGCAAATAAACCCCCATGTGGCGATTTTATGTCGAAAAGTGAAAATTAAGGATATATATCCCAGGTAAGTACCGACGTTTTATTCTAATACCGGAGATCGACAAGATCGTACGAGGGGCCCGATAGCCGGTTGGTCTAGGCCGTCGGGTTTTCGGTTTCGGAACGAGAGAAGGCGGCTCAAATCCCGGAAAGGGATTTACACTTTTTGGCGCTCTAGTTCCTCGGAACAGAGTACTTATCAATTTGCCCAAATGTCTGTAATTTTTATTTAAGATGCAGTTTCACCATTAAAATTCATCGATATCATTTTCAACTCCAACAAGCTAATACTTTCGGAGATATGTTTTTTTCTAAATTACAATAATGAATCAGACGTACTTCTATGTTTTCACAGACTGCTATAATTATTCTATCTAAGCTTTATTATATGATCTGTGTTCATACTCGTACATTTCTTCCTGTTCTATAAGAAAGAGTCAAATTCATTTCAGCTATTTTAATTTGATTTCTTCCATGGTGCCTCTCTCATTCTCAGATCGCTCATTTAATCTTGATAAATGAACTATTATTTGAATTGAATTTCCTTTATGATGCAGTTCTATCATAAGAATAAATTGATATAATTCTCAACTCTGAGAAATCAATACTTTCGGAGATATAATTTGTCTGTTTGAACTAGAGCGCCAGAAAGCTCCTGTCCACAGGGCTTGAACCCATTTTTTTCAAACAATACAGATCCGATCGAATTTAAACTTGGTAATTAGTTGTAGAATACCAAAGACGTGTGTGAAATTGTGTGAGGATCGAATCACTAAAAAATTATCAGTAGTTATAATATTATGTACCTATCTCCCGATAACTAGAAAACGGAAAGAGATATCGACATGCAATTTTCAGGGTAGGTTGCACAGCCGAATGCAACATTGAAGTTCGTTAATAGGCATAAGGTAAATGTCCCAATTATCGACACAATAGCGTGTTCCTCAAAGTGTCTGATACATTTCGACTTCAAAGAATAATTTTATAAGAATGAAATATTCTACTTCTACTTCTCTGAACCCCCTATTTTGATAAAAGTACAAAAAACGAACATATTGAAAGGGGTAAATATTATAAAAAAAATGAATGGTGTCTCAAAGCAGATGTTCCCATTATCGACACCGGAAAAATATGAATTACCAATCATCGACATACATGTGCACCAAATATCGACACTTTGAGAAATCCAGATTTTGGCATCGATAATATGTTTGTATTTAAAGAAATATTGATATATTTAGTGAAAATAACAGTTTAAAAATGTTCACAAAAATTAAAAAAACCTTAGATGTATAAATTCTCTGCTTAATATGAAAAATATTTGATGATCTTTGGTTAATCCTTAGAAATTAACGTTTTCACTTCAGATACTTCCTATAAGCCACGTTCATTTTACATTTTAGGCTCGGTAATTCTACGTGTTTCTCCTCTGTCCTAACTCAATTTTCTTTTGTGTCATTTTCAAGGGCTCTCTCATTTCATTCACTATTTTTTGCATTTTGTATGCTTGCTTCACCAAGAACTTGGGCTTCAAAAAGATAATCTGTAATCCCCCCATTCTTACCATTCATATCTTGATGTAGCCCACAAACATTTATATCAGTGTCGGAGTAATCACGGTCATAACAATACAGTAGTAAATCTACACCCAAATTCTATTCCCTTACATCCAAGATAGACGAATTCAGGGAAAAGTTAGCGATTTCTATTCTACTCGATTCAAAATTATTATTTGCGTCAGAAGTTGCTTCCGACGGGATACAGTATTTTTCATGTGTGCATTGCAGTCTTCTAGACATTTTGCAATCATGAGATAACTGGAAACTAAATATAACCAATTATCCCCACATAAATGAGCGTATGATCGACAGTCATGAAAAAATGGATGATTAAATCATATAAATGGACCACAATCGAATGTCGATCAGTAGTGAGAGCAATTTTGAATATTCTATGAGCTGATTATCAAAAGATAACAAAAATAGTTTAATGAGTTCTCCATATAATTGATTATTTTTACTTATGGTATGAGTCTCAGCCGTCGACAGAATATTGCACCTTTTATCGACATAGTGTTGAACGTAGTATCGACATCAAAATTTGTTGTACTTTTATCATATAATTCGATGGAAAACAGTGTGTCGATAATTGGTACACTGAAAATTGTGGATCTTTTGGGTAGGATAACGAAACAATCGTATCCAGGAAAATGGAGTTAACGTTTCTGAAAGTTAATCAAAAATCATCCTCAGTGACTCTAATATCGACATATAGATGTCGATATCTGGGACACAATATGTTTCAGAAGTACCATTTATCGACACACAAATTTCTCATAAAATATGATACACATTAATTTTTTTTTAATAGAACTGAATACAGTTAATCGTCTCAAGTTAATTATTCTTGAAAAAATTAAATTTCACCTGCATTCGTTGAATCTGGGGAGACATAAATGAAGAGTGTGGACTTATCAGAATAGCAAGGAAAACATTGCTCACTCGATGAAGACCGACATTCGGCCAATTAACAGCTGATTTTTCGCTGAGGATGCTTAAGAGAAATAAATGGTGTGAACAAACTCATTCAAGAAACTATAAACTAGATAATTGTTGAATTAAAATTTGTAAGGAAATTTTCTTCGTCTTGTTTTATGGTAAATAAACGGAAGATGTCGATAATTGGGACACTGTCGATAATTGGGACATTTACCTTAATCGGCAAAACAGTTATACCCATCTCAATCTTGTATTTTCCTCAATAACTCGAAAAATACTTATCCGCTGCGATTGAAACATAGTAATAAGTTGTAGAATGACCACGCGCAATTTTCTGCAAAATTTCGTGAGGATCGTATCACTAGAAAGTTTTTAAAAAATCATTGAAGAAAATTCTGTATCTCAGAAACTATCCGTCCGATATCGCTGAAATTTCGCGAGAGTCTTCAAAAAATGAATTTGAACACGATCGGATTTATATTGTTGGAGATCCGAGCAGCCTTGTGTGAGTTCAGAGGCTGGATGGGTCACCGTTGCTACGATAACTTTCGAACGGTAAGAGATAGCGACTTGCAATTTTCGGGGTAGATTGAGCATCCGAATAGAACCGTCATGTTCGTTGTTGAGCATAATCGACCGAACGGTTTCTGAGTTATGCCCATAATATATAATAAAAGTATATTAGGTCGTTTAATTATCGAATTGAAGACTGTACCTCTACAATTTAAAGAAGATTATAATCTGAACGTTTGTGATAACCCGATGGGAATATATTCCGAAGAAACCTCATTCAAAGATATTTCTTGTTTTAGTCTCATTTTGTGGTTAGTGAAAACAAAAATTTAAAACAAGTTGACAGCAGTAAGCGAATTTGGCGCGACACATACAGGGTGTCCCAAAAATACCACGCGAAAGTGACACTGGAGATAGATTGGCATTAGGTCTATCAGATAGCATCAACATGACCTCAGTAAAAGTCCGCTGGTTTTCGAGATATCACCACTGTTGCGTCCCATGACTTCACATGTTGGGAAGCGCTCATTTGTATTTCTAAACAAAGCAGCTCGCTTGTAAAACTTAAATGTTTTGGGTTAACTGTTTTATTTTTGCATGGGTGGTCTCACCCTTGAAATTAATATTTTCCACGGAAAGATAATTACAAGTAAAATATCTTGTAATACTTCAACCCTTGTAGAAGTATTTATGACCTATTTCCTGTGAAATATTGATAAAATGCATACAACAAC
Source organism: Halyzia sedecimguttata (assembly GCA_937662695.2). Taxonomy (NCBI): domain Eukaryota; kingdom Metazoa; phylum Arthropoda; class Insecta; order Coleoptera; family Coccinellidae; genus Halyzia; species Halyzia sedecimguttata. Next base: position 89,157,582 of record OW569415.2, on the reverse strand, counting down.
TAACACATTGCCAGAGCTGTGAGTCCTTTGTCTAGATTCTAACCCATATAAAAATCTAGAATTTTCCGATTAGATCGCCACGGCTTTGGCTATTCTCTAAATCGAGGGCGTAGATTCCGAATCTGTAATTAGTTTTTCCGTATCTCGATTAATTTTGGTAATATGGCGAAAAATCCAACTGATTAGTCCATTATCCGGAGGTAGAGCCAGAAATTGCGACTTTCTTCGTCATTGCTCCGAAACTAATCGAGATACGGAAAATCTAATTACAGATTCGTGATCTGCGTACCCGATTTAGTGAATAACCAAAGCCGCGTCGACCTAATCGGAAAATTGTAGATTTTGTATGTGTTGGATACTAGAGAAAACTTTTTGGCGTTTGACGGATTCGCTCATTACCTAATATTTTCCGAACGGATAGAGTTACAGAAAAAATTGATACATAAATCTAAACGTCGTCCACCGACCAATCATCGGGGAAAATTTGGTTATTGAGATGTGAAAATCATAGATTTGGGACGGGAAAGAAGAATTTTCCTCCGATTCCGGGTCAAAAATATTTCTAAGTGCCGACCCAAAAAATTTTTTTCATGGTATATCGATACGGAGCTCGTGTCTAATTAAATCGAGGTCGCTGATCACGAATATGTAATTAGTTTTTCCCTAAGTGGCGTACTTTGGGAAAATTTTCACTTAAAGTGAAAAAATTGACGAAAATAAGTCAATTTTGGAACTTTCCACCGCCCAAAAAAATCGGAGTAGGGTGTTGCTGATTTTTTACGTCATATTTGAATCCTTTATCTATCGAATCATCCGAACAATAAATGTCCAGGTCGTACGCTTCGGAAATTATGATTTTTTTTCCCGAGGGTCTATTTTTCGGAAAATTATTTCCGCGATATTTCCTCGGAAAATTTTTGTAATAAATATCTAATGGTAGATTCGGAATCTACGGCCCCGAATCTATAAGAATAAGTACCCGTTTCATAGTTTTGCGTCAAAAAATTTTTCTCGAAAAATGGGATTTTTTTAAGGCTAATGTATTAAAAAATTGCCAAAATTCGACCGGTCTCCGATTTCGATGCAAATTACGTCATTTACTAATTCGGGACCGTAGATTACGAATATATGATCGGATTTTTCATTAGAGAATTTTCCGCGGAAATACCGCGAAATGAATTTTCCGAAAAACAGACCCTTGGGAAAAAAATCATAATTTCCGAATAGTACGGCCTGAACATTTTCTGTTTGGATTATTCAGTAGATAAAGGATCCATATATGAGGGCAAAAATCAACAACACCTTACTCCGATTTTTTTGGGCGGTGTGAACTTCCAAAATTGACCTATTTTCGTCCATTTTTTCACTCTAAGTGAAAATTTTCCCAAAGTACGCCACTTAGGGTAAAACTAATTGCATATTCGTGATCAGCGACCTCAATTTAACTAGACACGAGCTCCGTATCGATATACCATGAAAAACATTTTTTGGGTCGGCACTTAGAAATATTTATGACCCGGAATCGAAGGAAAATTCTTCTTTCCCGTCCGAAATCTATGATTTTCACATCTCGATATCCAGATTTTCCCCGATGATTGGTCGGTGGACGACGTTTAGATTTATGTATCTGTTTCCTCTGTATCTCTATCCGTTCGGAAAATATTAGGAAATGAGTAAATCCGTCAAAAGCCAAAAAGTTTTCTCTAGTATCTAACCCAGGGGTCACCAATTAGTTTCATTGGAGGTCCGTTCACAAAATCTGTATATCTGTCGCGGGTCGTTGATAGCATTATGATGGCATAAGAATTTGACTAGCAGTCAATCTAAATCCAATATCTATAATTAGTAAATAAAACGAAAAGTTATCTGAATTTTTTTAATCAAGAATACATGTTTTCTGGAAAAATGGTCCACAAAAAAAAGGTTCGCGATCCGCATCCGGACCGCGGTCCGCCATTTGGTGACCCCTGGTCTAGACTATTGTGAAAGTCGGACCGGTTTCCATGTTACAAAACAATGAATGTGGGAGCGAGATAGCCGATAAGGGTTTTGGTTTTTTTTAATAAGTAGCAATTCTGGTTGTGATTAAAAAAAATTGGTAGTGTTGTATCATTTTGAAAAGGGCATGAAATGGACCAGTTTTTGCAATATTTGTCAATTCAGTCTGATATAATTTTTTTTCACAGCAGTCAGTCAAACTTAAGTTAACGTTTTAACTTCGGCATAAAATACAACAAGTTAGACATTTTTTGAAGGATTTTGTTCTAGTTGTCGGTGAAGTTATTACTTCATTGTTTAAAGCAACTATTCAGGATAGCCTAGGTAAAAAAAAACATGAGTTTGAAGTAATTTCTAGCAATGCTAGGCGATAAAAGACCGAAAACTGGAGATTTTTAAAAAATACACAAAAGTGGTGATATCTCGAAAACCAGCGGACTTTTACTGAGGTCATGTTGATGCTATCTGATAGACCTAATGCCAATCTATCTCCAGTGTCACTTTCGCGTGGTATTATTGGGACACCCTGTATATCGTTTTCTCAGCTTCCATAATATATTAATACCACCATTTTAATGGCATACTTCAGTAACGAGAGAATGCTCAGTCTGTCTTTTATTTCTTGACTCAACTCAGTTGCTTGGAGTACTTCGGACTCGTGGTGTTTTCAAGCAACTCAGTTTCGTTAAGAAATAAGTCGACGGACTTATGAGATAAAGTCGGTCACGAGTGATATTCCATTAGGCTATCTCACGAACAAAATGGCTCATGACTCATTTGTTGTCCGTATCCACGGTTGAGTCGTTGAAAACACCTAAGTTGTAAGACCAATCATAATTCAGACAGTTGGCTTATCGCGAAAATTCAATCACTTGTGATGATATTACTTCTGATTACAGCACATGAGCACATGATTCCCTTAATTGAACATCATTCGTTGAATACTGACCATGCTATTATTGATTCGAATTACAGGTCGTGGTCCAAAAAGTTTGGTCATGATATTTGGTAATGTTTATTCGAAAAGACTATCTTCTTAATGATACGTGATTAATTACAAGAAGTCAATAAGTTTAGAACTAAACTCCAGATAATGGAATTCATAATGAAATAAACCGTTGCAAGTCTCTCTCTTATTTCTCCAGCGGAATATTTCAGTTGCCTACATCTCATAATTTCTGCAGTTTTTTCGAAACCATTTTGCTAAAATCTTTTCTCATAGATGTGACATTTTTGAAATACCAGTATTTGAAATGCAAAATACAAAATGCCGAATTCTTTTCTGTATTTAAATACATTTTTGCACGCTTGTTCCGACAGGAACAGCGTGCATGAAATACTAACGTCAGCGATTAGTTCGTCAAGAAAGTAGGGGTTGGCAAGACAAGAATTCTTGTCTTGATAACAACTTCTTGTCTTGACTTGAGATAGAGTCAAGAAATTTGAAAAAGTCTTGTCTTGTCTTTTTCTTGACGTGTTATAACTTGTCTTGACTCAAGAAATTTCAAGATCTTGAAATTACTTGATTAACCAGTGATTCCCCGGTGAACTTCACCGATCTTTATTTGTTTTCTGACGAACTCAAATGACGTCGCGCATTTGCTCGCTTTACACTGTTCAGTTAAGTGAGGTTATTATTACAAAGTGGTACTCATAGAGAAATAGGAGAAATATTCTAAGGTGTCTCGTGGTAGTCTTATTTCACCATGAGCGACAGTGACTCTTCAGTTAACAGAGTATGTCCACCACTCTACTGAGCCGTTTGGCTCCGATTCTGGCTCAAAATATTTACCTACAAGCAATGGACAGGAAGGTAATCGTTAGGCTTGTTCACATGCATACGGTACCATTCCGTTCGGCTCGTTTTCGGTTTCCATTCGTTCGCTGGCGACAAGTGTGAAACGGTGCTTCGGTTCAGATTCGGTACCGAATAGAAACCGTATAGCAACGAATACTCCCTCGACACGAATAGGTGTCAATCAGGTTTGGATTCGTGTGTAGGGAATACAGATCAACCGCAGCGTTCACACAAACACGGTTCAGGGGATCTATTCTCGACCATTCGCAATTTGCACGATCGTTCGCATCTCTATGGCAAAGATGGCATATGCGACCGATCGTGAAAATTGCGAATGGTCAAGAATAGATCCCCAGTTTCAGTTTTAACCATAAAGTAATAAATATTTACATATGTTTTCTGCCTCGTTCTGTGGTTTTGACCTCAAATCGAGGAAGGTATCTTTCCATATTTCCCAAATTGTTCAAATATATGGATACATAAACATAATTACATATTTTCTGGATGTTGTTGCTATCTCAGTAATGAAACAGACTATCTATGAAGCCAAATGTCTCTCTATGAGGCTAACAATGAAAGCTGCTTGATCTACCTTTAAATGAATTTCCTATCAGGATATAATTTTCCGCTTCGATTGATTTCCACCAATCGATTTTCGATCGGTTGCATTCCCATCAAACGACAACAATTAAGTACCTACTTTAAAAACATTCAAAAAGGTAACTTCTTTTTTTTAAAATCGATTAGAAATTAATTATTAATGGTACTTTCGTTTCAAAACCATGGAAAAATAAATTCAATACTTGCGCCAATTGCTTGGTAGCAAAAAAAGATATAACTAGCTCACTATTCGATCCCAAGTATTTATTGACGATGAATGATTACTCAATTATATTCCGATAGAATTAAAATTGTACCTAGCAAAGATAAACATTATTTTAAAATAGATTATAATACCCTTATATAAATATTATTGTCTGCATTACACGATAATGTCGAGTTGCATTAATAGCCTTTGCAGATAACGCATTTCAGAATGAACAAACAAACTGCCATTCCTTAGAGCACATGAATTAAAAATACCTTCGTAAATGAACAGCAGTATGATAATGCGAAATGAAGAAATTGAGATCTTAACGAGAAATGACTTTCAACGTTTCTATGAACAGGAGCGCCTTCGAAAGAATTCGAAACGTTTGTTGACAGATTTCCAAGGAATTTCAGAAGAGAATGAAGGCCATTATTTAATTCATTTTATCCGCTGTGATTTACCACCATTTGAGTGATTTATACTATACATAGTTTCGAAGCAAAAGCGGAGAAGAATTACACATTTATTGAATTATCGCTTGAGTTTTATGAGAATGTGTTCTTTTATACAGGGTCATTTTTCTTAACCTCACCCAAAATTATACCTATTATATGAACCTATGTTATTACTGAGCTTTGATACCTTATTAAAACCCTTTCTGGGCTTTCTCTCCCAAACTCTGAAATATATCTATAAATTAAATGAAATAGTATTTTGTGAGTTGCTTTAGGATAAAACACAAGCTATTTGTCAGAAGCAATGTTGCCTAACAATCACGAAACAACATCAACGATGAAACAACTATTTCGTAACGTTTCGGAGTCTAAATCAGACTCCTTCGTCAAACACTAATGAAAATCTTCAGAATTATTTTTGGGCGCATGTTCTAGGGGAACATCGTCCTATCATTTCGTCCAAATGTCTGTAATTTTCGAATTTCGAGCTGAAAATTGGCTAATAGACTAATTCGGACTCCCTGATCAGGAATCTGGTGTCAGATTTTTGGGTGCCGTCCGGTTTTCCGGCCGTAGGCACGATAACAGGAGCACCGAAGGTCCTATCGACTTCAAACTTTCAGGGTAGGTTTCTGATCAAAATGCGACGGTTAAGTTCGTTAACGGGCAAAATCGGCCGGACGGTTTAGGAGTTATAGACATTTAAAATTTTGAGGTTATTTCCCTGATATTTCAGAAACTTGGTAGTCAGTTCGAGGATATAAACGCGCAACTTTTGGCAAAATTCTTTTTTCGTGAACTATTCATCAGATTGCAACAAAAACTTGTACTAACGTCAATTGTAGTATTTTGCAACATTGTGCAAAATTTAGGCTCTATACGATTTCAATTTCTGGAGATATAAGACAAAATGTGTCAAATTTCCTGGGTCTCTCTCAGTATTTTCATCGATTATTATATAATAATCAATAATATTAAGGTATTCAACATGATACTGCTTTTTTTCTTTTTTGTTGATATAGCTGTTCTGAAATTCGAGAATTGTCACATTGACAGTATTTGAAAATTACAGTAACATAGTTTTACTTTGCATAGAAATTTCCAAGTTCCAACTCCTTATAAATATAAATTCAGCCAAATATGGTCAATTCCAATTGAGAGATTTGGAAAATTGCATTCTCTGCTCAACAAAATACGAGTTGACTGCTTAAGTTTCCTTTTAATGTAATAACATTCTGTCATCAGAATCTTGAATCTTTGTATTACTCCAATCTATCATGTGATCTCCTTGGATTGTACATACATGTTCTGCAATTTTTGATTTCTTCATTTCTCTATTTCATAAGTTATTCTTATGTTCCGACTTTCTTACTTCTATTGGTCTCGATATTTCTCCTGTATGCGATTGACCACAAATACAATGAATATTATATACACAGTTTTTCGATTTGGTCTTTCATCAATGGGTTTTGTTTTTGTTAAAAAAGACCTTACATCATTTTGTGCCTTGAAAACGGTTCTTATATTGATCTTAGAATACAAAATTATCTTACGTTTTCATCAACGAAAACAAAACACATTAATGACAAAAATCGAAAAACTGTGTAGGTTTATAATATTCCTTGTATTTACGGACAATCGTATACTATGTTACTATGATTTTCAAATACTGTCAAGGTGACAATTTCAGAACAGCTATCAACGAAAAATAATTCCGAAGGTTTTCGTTAAGTGTCTGACGAAGGAGTCTGATATAGACTCCGAAACGTTACGAAATAGTTGTTTCATCGTTAATGTTGTTTCGTTATTGTTTGTGGCAACATTGTTCGATATATTGCCTCTTAAGCTGGAGTAACTCACAAAATAATAAATAAGTTTTATTGATATTTTTGGAGAGAAAACCCAGATTAAATCTGTCAATTAGTCTAATTGACAGATTTAGTCTGTCAATTAGTATAATTGATAGATTAAATCTGTCAATTAGTATAATTGACAGATTAAATCTGTCAATTGAAAAAAGTGTTTCGGTTGACGATAAGACTCCATGGTTAAAATTAATGTTCTACTTAAAGACTCACCCTGTATATGCTTACATCAAATACCCCAAAATTCAACACCACAGCCGCCTATGGTACACAAACATATCTGTGAATTTAAGAGAGAATTGTTTAACGGGTAATTTCGCACAAGGAGCAGAGAAAAATCATTCTGCTGGTACCTGCCGATACGTGTTTCTGCTAGTTGGCTTCTTCAGAATCAGAACTGGACAACCAAGAAACCTCCACATAATTCATATTTCTATATATCTGTGAATATCAAAGATCAATTATCCAAGAACTTCTCCTGATGTTTTCAACAGTGAACTCATTCAACTGATTTATTTTGACGTGGGATCCGCATTTCAAACAACGTTTTCAAAAAAATCAATTCTTATTTATTACTACACCTCCACTCGAACAAATATTGTGCATTTGTTCAGATTTAAGGTCGAGGGACTACACAGTTTATATTTTTATCATGGTTATGATGCCATAAACTTTTATTGCATGAATTTAATCAGGAACTCATCAAGCGCATTTACGAAGTATGTTCAAGAATTCATATAAATGTTTTATAAAGAAGGTCACAAAGGGGATTTATAGATGAGTACCTACATGTACCTGTCAAATTTTATTCTATTGGGAAAATCCGTTGAAGAGATTAGGCGAATTGAAAACTTGGACAAACACCATAAATACCCAGTATAATGGGAACAGATATGCCTGCATTATTGGTGTATAGATAATATTGGATCACCTGGATTTCGTCAACCTCAGAGTGGAGGCTCATATCTGATTAATTTCGGGCTCCCGTTCATTCAACAACCAATACAGTGAGCCTCAAAAGAATGCAATAACGGATTTATTTTCTCCCCTTTCAGGAATAGCGAAAAATGGTTTGATATATCAAATTAATTTATTGGCGCTCTTGTTCCTCGGAACAGAGTGCTTATCAATTTGCCCAAATGTCTGTAATTTTCGAATTTTGGCTGAAAATGGTATCAAACGATTTGGTTTGACTCACTTATCAAGAATCTGTGGTCGAAATCGATTCTGTCCGGCCTTCCACGGTAACTCTCGAACGAAAGGAGTTAGAGGATTGAAATTTGCAGGGTAGGTTTGGAGCGTTTATATCTCGGACGAGTTCGTTAACGGGCGCAATCCATCAAGCGGTTTCGGAGTTATGGCCGTTTTTACTAAAAACGTTTTTTATGAATATTTCCGAAACCAATCAATTGATCTATCTGAAATTTAGCATCAAACTGTAGAATCATGACCTTTAAACGCGTGTGAAGTTTTGTATTGATCGAGTTACCGTAAAGTGTCATAAAAAAGTTTTGAAAAATTTTAAATTTTGTTTCTACAATAACTCTCGAACGGAATGAGCTAGGCAGTTGAAATTTTCATAGAAGGTTAGGGGGATAAATATCTCGGTTGAGTTCGCTATTGGTCAAAATAAGCGAGATGGTTTCGGAGTAACGAAAACATTTTTTTTTAAACTTCACAAACAACAAATTTCAAAATAGTTTTTTTTTCAAGATGCAGTTTCACCCTAAAAATCCATTTATAGCATTTTCAATTCCAACAAGCTAATACTTTCGGAGATATGATTTTTCGAAATTTCAATAATTAATCGTACTTCTATGTTTTCACAGAATGCTATGAGTATTCTATCTATGATTTATTATATGATCTGTGTTCATACTCGTATATGTCATCCTGTTCTATAAGAGAGAGTCAAATTCATTTCAGGTACTTTAATTTGAAGTTATAATATTTACTTCCGTCAGCCCCGTCATAAATTGTGAGAACTGAACATTCTATGTCTATGGATGAAAAGCAGTCTCACTACTCTCAGATCTCTTACTTCATGTTCCGTTCCGAAATGTAAGACTTTTCTGAGAAAAACTAATTTCGGAGCAAACAACTGAGATTTTTCTCACTTCGCTCACAATTCTTCGATTGATTAGATAATGTCATGGTAAGATTCTTATGGTAAAACTGCTTATTGAAAAAAATTTAATTTGGAATTTGTTTCGTAAAAAAAAAATTTTTTTTGTTACTCCGAAACCATCTGTCCGATTTTGCCCAATAACAAACTTAGCCGAGATATTTATGTCCCAAACCTACACTGATTCCGTTCGAGAGTTATCGTGCCTACGGCGGACAGAATGAATTTCGACCACGGATTCTTGATCAGTGAGTCGAACCAAATCGTTTAAGAGCATTTTCATCGATAAATTCACTCCTACAATAAAATGTCTATTTGAGCATCGCATTTATATCACTTTGACATCGATAAAAAAGCTGCATCGTTTTTTACAGCGATAAAACACTCTCCAGCTCGAAATCAAGCCGTACTGGCTCGTTTCCTAGCAACATAACAATATGGCTACCATAAAATTAAATTCGTAAATTTATCTAGCTAAAAATCACTCGAGCATTTTTTTAAGATCGGATAAACTTCTATTTTGTAAACTCAAACTAGATTGCTTTCAAGCAATTTAAACTCGAACAAACGAAACTTATAAAAACTCTCCAGCTTCGCTGTCGAGTTTTTATCAGTTCGTTTGTTCTCGTTAAATTTCTAAGCAATCTAGTTTTCGTAAAAAATAAAAGTTTATCCGATAAAAAAAAGCTCTTGTGCTTTTACGTATGAAAAATTCGAAAATTACAGACATTTGGGCAAATTGATAAGCACTCAGTTCCGAGGAACTAGAGCGCCAAAAAGTTCGAGTTATCCGAGATAATGGACATTTTTGCTTGAAAAAGCAATTTGCGCTCAAAGCAAAGTCATAGTGTGCCGATATTTTATAATTTTCGCGCGCATGTTCTGGGCGTCTCAGCGTGCTATAATTTTGCCCAAATGTCTGTAACTTGATTTTTTTGCAAAATGTGGATCGTATGACTAAAATGCTTTTAAGAAATCATTGAAAATTATTGTATTAATTAGACTCGGACTTTTCGTCCGACATCACTGGATTTTGCGAGATCTTTCAAAACCTAACTTTACACGATCGGATCTATATCTGAGCACCCTTGGGTGAGTTCAGTAGTTGGATGACCATTGCCATTATACTTTCGAACGGAAAGAGATAGCGACTTGCAATTTTCAGGGTAGGTTGCGCATCCGTATGCGAGATTTGAGTTCGTTAATAGAATGATTGGCCAAATGGTTTTGGAGTTATACACATCGCAATTCATGAAATTACTTGAGAAGTAAGTTTTTACGAATATTAAAAAACAATCTGTGGTCATAGACGGTTCTCATTACTCAAGTCCGTCATTAAAATGGTACGAAATGTATTCATATGTTATATACAAGCTGAGAAAACGGTCTCTATCGATGGTAATTTCGATTAAGGGGTGTCCAATAGATGTGAATAAAATATTATTAACAGTAATTTTGTTCAAGGTCAAATTTCCATTTTTTTTCAGGTTATCTTGAAAAATGTTATATTCCAGAATATTTGCTTAATCGCCTTCGTATGAGGCGTGAATAGACAATGGATCATGCGCGTAAAACCTTCACGTCAGTGCTTGAACCAATGTATTATCATTTTTGATGCACCAACTTTCTGTGTAAAATAAAATTCGGAAATATTAAGAAAAGTCTCTCCTAGTGTGGAGTTGCTGGAATTTACTGTATTAAATAAATAATGAAAATTATTTTTGGTGAATCTATTATTTTGCGTTTCGCTAACAATTATTTCATTCGAATCCAATTAACAATAACTCAAAGAATACAAATCATCTCAACCAGAAAAAGGCGTTATCAAATTGTCATTTGAATGCAGTCAGAATCAGCTGACCTGTGTACGTTCGTTCGTTAAAGTACTTCTATGTCTGTTAATCAGTGGTAGATAAGCAAAATTAAAAAATATTAATTCTTTTTGTAGCATTTGCGGCGTTTTGCATCAGAAAAAGTTAAAGCATTTTTATGGCGATCATAATATTGTTCAATTTCTTCAAAACCTAAATATCATATTTGAAGATCAATTAAAGGCTCCAAAAATGTATGAATAACAATTATAAGGTGTAAATATATGGGTGGGATATATTCACTCCCCCTTCTTCGCTAAAAAGGATGCCGATAATTTGCAAAATCTATACGCTGTAGGTTCTTGGAATTTCCTAATCGTTTGTGTTCAATCTATTATATTTCTCATCCCAAGCATCGCAGGTGAATAGACAGTTTCAGGTGGTGAATTCAGGTTCAACTTTGTATACACCCCTATTATTGTCTATTGTCTACTTTTTCACATGCGTAAATACCACAGATTTCCAATGTTACCACGATTGTGTGTGAATGAAATGGAATCTAAGGCAAGCGACATTTGGACCATGAGAATTAAATCTCACATGTTGCATTATAATCTAAACAGCACCTTGAATCAATCAGTTTTTGAATCAATATGAAGGTGTCAACATATTATACCAAATTCATGGCTGAATGATCTTGATAAAATGCTACGCAGATATTTTACAATCGAAAATACAGAGAACCTTGATTTATGTGGGAGATAAAAGTTTTATAATATTTCGTTATATCGATTTATTATTTACGAGTGTTGTAATTATAACAGGCGGTCTCCTCAGAGTAATTTTCCATGTCAAATAGGAAAGAAAGTAAATTTCAATAAGAAAATAGATACTAATGAATCTCGAAAATTTGTTTTTTTTTTAGGACAGATGGGAATAATAATATTACTCTGGAATTTTACTGCTGAAAATTCTCGGTAATTACAGTATTTTAATGAATAGAGGCATATGACTGATAAACTTAATTTGGACTCAGATTTTGATCCATAATTATTAATTATGGATAATTTGATTATAATTTATTAATAAGATTCAAATTTTAGTCCATTAAAATCAACTAATATACAGTGCGCGTCAAAATTATGGAACAAATTCATTTTCTCAGAAGAAAAATATTTGACAACAAAACCCAGCAACAGGTCAATTTTTGTTGCGCTTTTACCAAATTTTTATGCATTTTTGAAGGATTTTTGTTGCACCCTGTGCCTTCCCCATCAACTCTCTAAATTTTTTGAATAGGGAAAGTGGGTCATGTGGTACTTTTTTGGCAAGGTCTTTGTATCATTTTTACAGGCGTGCAGAAATATTCAAGAAAAAATTTTTCTTTTTCGAAAAATAGTTAGTTCAAAGAGGTTTTCAGTATGTGCACTTTGTCGTGGCTCATTTACTTTGAGACGATGGTACCTGATGAAATTTGTCACCGAATGAAAGTCGACCATTACAGTTTTGGTCATGCACAACTTTCAACCCCTACGAACCCTTTAATGGAGAAAAAATGGGGTGACATTGGATATTTATTTCGGCATTGAAGTACCACACGGAGAATCATTGTGCATTACAAGATAAGTTAAATTAAATGTTCAAAATGACCACTTCAGTAGAAACGTACTGATAACATACCTACTTAAGATCATAACTGAAGCGCAGTGTTTCACACATTCTAATTTTTCACGTGAGGGAGTTGAAAGGGGTTGAAAGTTGTGCATGAACAAAACTGTAATGGTCGACTTTCATTCGGTGACAAATTTCATCAGGTACCATCGTCTCAAAGTAAATGAGCCATGACAAAGTGCACATACTAAAAACCTCTTTGAACTAACTATTTTTCAAAAAAGTAAAATATTTTCTTGAACATTTCTGCACGCTTGCAAAGAAGATATAAAGACCTTGCCAAAAAAAAAAGTACCACAGGACCCACTTTCCCTGTTCAAAAAATTTAGAGGGTTGATGGGGATTCATATTTGTGTTCTTGAGTGTTCCATCAGAATGTCAATTCAAAGAAATCAGGAATTACCTATACCTGAAGATTTATATTTATTATTGTATTGATTTTTATCATATCCACTAGGAAACTAATTTAGAAATTTTCGAGATGAGATTAAGGCGTATAAAGTGATGTTGAATAAGGAAAACATGAAATTTCTACCAACATGAACATAGCGATTCCACTACTTCGGCTCACCGAGAGAGCGTCGGACTCAAACCGAATAAGTTAGCCAACTAGATGAGTGGAAATAACCTTTCACTTACCCATAGCCTCGCTTAAATTCTCAAACCAGTCTACCTGCTGACGTTCTAAGTAACAACGCGGCCATGTTGCCTTACCGTCGACCAACACAAGCCCTTAAGTCAGTTCGCAAAAACAGCGGGAAAGTTAACAAAACAAACCCAGAGGCGTATATGTAGTATCGTGAAGAAAAAAGTGAGTGTCAAGTGCAGATTGCCAGTGTGACCCTTGCTTTCTCAAACGGAGCAAACATTTCGACGGCCAGTGAAACTTTCAATATGTGATTTAAGTGTGTACTACTTCAGTGACCCACTTTAATTTTAAGTCAAATTAACTCGTACAACGAAAAGACAGTGAATATGTTGAGGTTGAAGTGACAAAATGAAACCGTTTTAAATTAAGAAGTGATTTGTGTTTAACATGTCAAGTAAAAAACAGCCGTTCATAAAACCACCGAACGAAGCTTCTGGAAATTCTTTACCACCGAAATATCAGCATCCTCCCTTACCTCCCAATTCGATTAACAGCCAGGGTATTTTGAAACACCCCCCGCTGAAAGATGCCAAAAGTTATCCTTTAAAAACTTCGGAAAAAACTACTACATTCCAGGTACAAGTACCAGACCAAGGTAAATACTACCCTAACAATATAAAATATTCGTATCCTTCATACCCACCCCAGCACAGACCAGAGGACCTCAGAAATCCGAATATTGGAACTACACAAGCTCAAATACATCAAGAATTAAGACCGATACCTCTGGATGAACCTGGAATTCCCCAAGTTCCCCTTGGAGATCCTAGATTGTTGCATCAACCCCACCACAGACAACCTTATAGGTACGAGGACGAACTGTTAAGAACAGATATGTTAAAATTTGTCAGAAAACCTGAAGAAAATAGAATAATCTCTAATAATCAACAACACATCCAAAACATTCTTGCAGAACTAAGGTCTTTAAAGGAGGCAAATCAGAGATTGGCCGATGACAACCAAGAACTTCGCGACCTGTGCTGTTTTCTTGACGACGATCGTCAGAAAGGGAGGAAACTGGCAAGGGAATGGCAGCGTTTTGGGCGATATACAGCTAGTGTGATGAGGCAGGAAGTATCAGCCTATCAAAACAAACTGAGAGAGTTGGACAACAAACAGCAGGAACTTATTAAGGACAACCTGGAACTCAAGGAGTTGTGCCTTTACCTGGATGAAGAAAGGGGGAACCACTCAATGTGCCCTTCGTGCGGCAGTGCACAACCAGGAAATCTCAGGGATGACGGTGATGGTTCTAGCTCCAGTACAAATGCGGATGAACCTGGGCTTTCCCAGCAATTCCCCGGAAACAATCAACCCCGTAGATCTGCGAGCAGAGAGAGGATTCTGCATGAAAATCTAGCCCGCCAACGAAGCACCTTTAACGGTAATAATTTTTTCATATACCATTGCTTCCTCCGCTAAACATTCTAATGAGCTTGGGAACATTCACGGTACACTGATTTTTCCACATTCCCAAGAATTAAATCACCTAGTAGGTAGTGCGAACGCATCCAAAGTCTGGGTCAGATACCTGGTATTATCATTCGTTAAGGTTCTGGGAAATTATAAGAAAGTTGAATCTTTATATCGTTCGGCGACGCAAAGGATCCGATAAATCAACTATGTGAAAGCGTGATCAGAAGAAGTATCAGCTTTTTTATTACCGATAGTTGTTTATTGAACTGTATGAAAATGGTAATCGGAGAAAGTTTGCAATTAATTGCCTTTCGTTTGTATACAAAATGCATACAATTGGGAGATTCTATCGAAATTATACAACATGAACTGGTATTCTTTAAAAAAAATGGTAATATACAAATCGCTTGAAATTGATGTTCGATTAGATCGAAGTATATGCAAATTCGAAATATAATCATCTTCAATTAGAACTGAATTTCGTTTACTTTACACTATGAATCATAATCTGATACAAATACTTCGAGAATAAAAGTTCTTACGACTTAAGACTTTAAAGACTTCATTTTATTCTTTTTGCGCGTATGTTCTGGGGAACATCGCGTTATCATTTTGCCCAAATGTTAAATTTAATTCTGTGTTGCCGTCCGGCCGTTGCCACGATAACTTGAGAACGGAAAGAGCTAGCGACTTGAAATTTTCAAGTCACAAGCTCCGTTCTCAAGTTATCGTGGCAACGTCCGGCCGGCCGGACGGACAGAATCAAATTTGGCTTCGAAATCTTCATCGGGGAGTCGAACCCAATCGACCATTTTCGGGGAAAAATTCGAAAATTACAGACATTTGGGCAGAATGATAACGCGATGTTCCCCAGAACATACACGCAAAAAACAGATTTGTGGAAATAAAACTAATGGATTTTGCACATACTGCACAATCTCAATAAGCTATCATTGTGAGCGAATTTCTGACCAAAAACTAATCTTATCAAGAAGCCACCGTACTCGCCTTATATGGCTCCGGCCGACTTTTTCTTCTGCCAAAACTCAAACTACCAGTTCGAGGCACCCGTTTTCAGTCGATGAAAATTTAACCTTAAACCGACAAAATTACGTATAATAATGTTTTATTTACGTCTATTGGACACCCTTAATCGAATTTTCTATCGATATAGACCGTGTTCTCAACTTTTATAAGATATGAATACATTTCGTACCATTTTAATGATTTTAATGATAAGTATATATATTCTATCGGAATTGAAATTCGTTAAATATCTAATAATATACGAAAAAACTTACGTCTCTAGTAATTTCAGGATACAATATTCACGAAGTTCCTCGAAAATTAGCGCGTCCGCATTCTACAAATAATTACCGAGTTTTAGTTGGATGGGGTTTGTATATTTTGCGTTATAGAGGAAATAACAACAAAATATTAGATGGGTATAACTCCAAAACCGTTTGGCCGATTCTGCCTATTAGCAAACTCAAATGCCATTAACGAACTTGTCTGTCGTATTTGCACGCGCCACCTACACTGAAAATTCGCTATCTGTTTCCTTCAATCGTTTGATGCGCGGAAAAATGTTTCGATGATTGCATTATTCGTTGGCGACAAAAAAACCTTCAACCTTCGCTAAAGTCACTAAGTGGGATTATCTATCTATACAGGGTGGTCCAGATCTTAACCAAGAAATTTTAACCACGTATTCTACGTCAAATATGAGCCTTAGTTTGTCATATAAACATATGTCGTGAAGAGCTTCCTCTCCGGATACAGGGTGTTGAAATTATAGAAAAAAAAGGTTTTTAATTAATAACTGTTACAGTTCTTGAAATATTCCTATGAAATTTGGGACATAGGTTTTCAAGAATCAAGGAGCACTTTTTGAATGAAATTATTTCTTTTTATTCTACCAGTGGCGTCCGTACTGCACAAACACTGAATATTTTTATAAAACAAAATGATACGCCACTGGTATTTCCCATAATAAAAATTACTCTCGAAATCCTTATTCAATTCGAATCAAATTCATTCTCTTGACTTTTTGACGTACCAGGCACCGTTCTAAGTAAAAAAATTAAACACATTCTCATGCATGAGGAAATCTCTAAAGTTTGATATGGTACATAATAATAATAAGACTATCTTTGTAAACGAAACATGTAATTACAAAAAAATAAGCGTTAACAACCACACTCAAATACGAATTTAAAGAAGATGTTCGAACTAAAGGAAAAAATAATTTTTTTTCTAATAATTTTAACATCCTGTATTTCAAAGAGGAAGCATTTCTCGATATATGTTTATATGACAAACTAGCATGCTAAAGTTTTCCATGACCACGTCAGTGCATTAAAATTTTCAACAGTTCATAAAACCTATACTCGTAAAATACAGACCCATGGTATGTGTATTTTAAAGAAGAAATTACTCCTTTGTAGAGTTTGCAGTGCTGTTTCCAGTTCGAACAGGAAATAAAACATGTAAATATCAATCTTCATGGGTGTATTCCCTTATAATGATTGGGGAAGTCACAACGCTACTGCAGTCGACTAATAGTCGTGATGAAATCTGACGTTGAACCCTGTATTGTACACGAACAAGAATCAGATTACTGTATTCAAGTTTATGAATTGAAAAGGAGCTTTTCTCGAAGAGGAATGAATGGGTAGTGTCCAAAAAGGCACCGACAACAAATGGATCATTGTTAAGATGCATATAATACCAAAGAAATAGGAATAAAAATCACACACTCCCAATTCTTGTTAGCTAACACGGACCGGATGTAATAAAACATTATATGCCTTTTGGATGAATTCCGATTCATAATTTTCTTCAGGGATTAACGATTGAGTATTCATATATCATAAGTACTGTATAGGGTCCACCAAAAAGAACGAATGGATTTGAAAATAAATCTGCACCAAAAGTAGGCAGGTAATTGCTATAGACCACATTAGTTAGGTTAGAATCATTCTCTTGGCGGGAGATCCATATTCAAATTTTTTAACAAGGAATTTCAACTTTGAGGTGAAACCACCCTATTTAAAAGAGAATGTTAGTACAGAGACATCAAGTATTGGGTACCTTCATCATTAGTGCATGTTTTCATGTTATTTCCACATTAAAATCTACTTCAATTTATTCTTAAATCAAAATTGAAACCAGTGTAGTTCGAAAGATTACCGTATGTCGTAGATGACTTCTGTTCTGCGTCATTACAAGGCCGATTTAGGGTTATGTTATTATTTTTGACAGATTTCGAGTGAGCTAAGACATGAATCAATCGAATTTGGTGAACACTTTTATATTTATTAATTATTTTGGAAATATACAACTTTGTTATGAAAACTTGATTCTAGATGGTTGAGAAAGGTTCACAGAATCTATTTCAACCGAAATAAACCTTAAGAAATTAGCCAAAGTATCTAAAAACAGGCGAGAACTTCGCGTAAATTTTAGAACCATAAGATATGCATGGGGAATTCAGTGCTCGGATCCACGGATGGATCGTAATTCAAATTTCCCGCCTAACCTAACTAATGTGCCATGTCAAAGTGACATGGCATTGTCCTTTTCTTAAAATTAATAGTTTTTCACATTTTTCCTAATAAAGTAAATGCTGTTGCCATGGAAATAACAACTTACGATAACCATCAGTACACAAATTAAGGAAATACCTACATAGACAAAAAAGTAAGGATCGCCTTCAGCCCCCGTAGACTTAGGGGGGCAGATGTGCGGACCATTATCGCTATCTTGCTGGTAATACTTTCATCCGCTGTTGAAGAGGCAAATGGTCGAGTGCATCATCGACAGCTGTATTGTAATTTGCATGGCAACAACACTAACTTTATTAAGACAAATGTAAATAACTTGAAAACTATAAATTTTAAGTTCAGGACCACTTCATATCAATCGAAAGGAAATGTTGTCCAGAATTACTATCTGAAATGAACAATGGAGCTTTCCATAATGCGACCAACAATTATTTTTGGAATTTGATAGCTTAAATTATTGACTAACTTTTTTATAAATATTTTTATGCAACTGACGAAGTAGAGAGTCCACTATACAAACTTTGTCGGAATACTTAATGGGTACATTATAATAATAATATTTTCTTTCTGATGTGCCTCATCACTTTATACTGTAACGAGCCGCTCCTGTTTTATTCATGTGCATTAATTTCTCGGAGCCAGTAATTTTGAAAAATACCATCTCTATGTTTTGCAGATCAGATAATGCAATATGTCAGAAGTCTAGAGCAGAGAGTTAACGAACTGGAAGAAGACAAAAGATCATTAACCCTCAAAATCAATCAGATCGCAACTTCAACTGGTGACCCAACCTTGACCATACCTCAAGATTCTGGAGCTGGAGTACTAAGTGGAAGGCCAGAAGCTGTCGTCAGAGCTCTCCAAGTTCTTGAAGTACGAGAACAGCTGGAGAGAGAAGGACGAATGCCAAATGAGAATCGGGATGTACAAGAGAATTCTGGACAGGATATGGACGATGGAGAGAAGGCACTAGTTAGAGAAATGTGTAATGTGAGTAGACCACATATTTCCATGACCATTTCACTCATATCTAAATCTGACCAACCACAGGCCAAAGACAAGCTCGTATTATTGCGAAAATAGCAACTGTCTCTGAATTATGATTGTTATTAGAACTTTGGTGTTTGCAATGACTCAACCATGGATACGGACCTTTTGAAAATGATAAATATAAATTACAGACGTCAACATGAGTCACTTCGTTCGTGAAATAGTCTAATGAAATATCACTCGTGACTGAATATATCTCATAAGTCTGTCTTTTATTTCTTAGCTCAACTGAGTTGCTTAGAGAAAACACCACTCGTCCTTCGAACTCGTGGTGTTTCCAAGCAACTCAGTTTCGTTAAGAAATAAGTCGACCGACTTATCGCGAAAATTCAATCACTTATGATATTACTAGTGACTATTTAACTCGTATCAAAATCTGAACAGCCACAGGTAAATACAGCTCGTGTTATCGCGAAAACACCAACTGTCTTTGAATTATGATTGGTCTTAGAACTTTGGCGTTTTCAGCGACTCAACCATGTTTGACAAATGATCAATTACAGACGTCAACATGAGTCATTTTTTTCGTGAAATAGTCCAATGAAATATCACTCGTGACTGAATTTATCTCATAAGTCTGTCTTTTATTTCTTAACTCAACTGAGTTGCTTAGAAAAAACAACTCAGTTTCGTTAAGAAATAAATCCACAGATTTATCGCAATAATTCAATCACTTGTGATATTATTAGTGAAAACAATATCGGGTAACATCAGGTATCCAATCCGGGTTTTTTTATTGAGAAAGATAATTGTTCATTAAGCAAAAATAATAAACTAGTATTCATCGAAATAATTACCATCGCACCATCACTGCCCACTTATTGCATGCCATTTTGCAGAAATGTATGGAATTAGAAACACAGACTGCCTCATACAGTTGTCGAGAGACAAAAAAGTGGTGTTCTGTTTTTATTATTATAAGAAAGTGTGAAGTAAACAGCCAACTCCCATCAAAATAGCGGGGAATTTCAAGCCACCCAAAAGTTTGGTATTCGATACGAATATTGCAAAAATTATGAAAAATTTAAAAGCAGTTTCGATATCTATCTCAAGGCATCCGGATTAGATAATAAATCTGAAGATGTCAACGATTTTTTTTAATGTGACCGGTGAAGAAGCTCAAGATGTATTCAACAATAGCAAAATACAAAGAAGTGTTAAAGGCATTTTATGCATACTGCAGACCTATAAAAAATGAAGCCTCTGATGATTTCAAATTCAATACTAGATGTCAGCAAGAACGGGAAGATTTTGATAATTTCCTAACTCATATCGAAATAATAATGAAGAATGGCGATACCGTTGTTAATAAATCAACAAGTCCAGAGCGTTCCTGCCAATAGAGTCTACATAATGACTTCGTATAATTAATATACTTATGCATATATTTCACATAATGTCGTCCTCAGCGACGCATTGCGATGGTCATGGAAGAGTG
The DNA here is from genome assembly GCA_937662695.2 of Halyzia sedecimguttata. Taxonomy (NCBI): domain Eukaryota; kingdom Metazoa; phylum Arthropoda; class Insecta; order Coleoptera; family Coccinellidae; genus Halyzia; species Halyzia sedecimguttata. The sequence goes on along the minus strand of OW569415.2, from coordinate 89,136,929 downwards.
AGAAGCCATTTTGAATTGAAGAGTGACGTGATATTGGTTTGTTGCACACAGAAGTGAAAGCTGTTTGGAACAAAATCCCACAAGCAGGCATGGATATCTCATTTTGTAGATGCCTAAATGTGTGATAATAATAAAGGAGAGTGTAGTCAGCGTCAGGGTCGTCCAATATACAGGGTGTAACTAAATAAGTGTAAAATAGTTAAGGGGTGATTCCTCATCGAAAAAAAGATAGGATCTTTCATATAAAGAAACTTCATTGGAGCATCCGTTGTTAAGATACAGCCCCTTAAAGGGGTTACAGAAAATTTGTTTAATAATTTTTTTCGCAAGCACTAAAAAAGTCACAATATTGAAATTAACCTGATATTTTCTAATACCAAAAAGACACTTAGCCAGTAATTTATTTGGTTTATCCCATGGTTGGAAGGGGTGGAAAACGCAACTCCTAAAATTTATTTCCAATGTAACTTTTTGTCTTATTATTTGTTTACCATTTTAAATTTTATTTCCGATAACCTGTTTCATTGTAAACAAAAAATGTTTCTCGAATTTTTTGCCCAAAATAAACCAGATCGCAGCAAAACATTATTTTACGAACAACTACAGAGATATATCGTCATAAATGCGATCTGGATTTATTGTTACCATGGGATAAACCAAATAAATTACTGCCTAAGTGTCTTTTTGGTATTAGAAAATATCAGGTTAATTTCAATATTGTGACTTTTTTAGTGCTTGTGAAAAAAATTATGAAACAAATTGTCTGTACCCCCTTTTTAAGGGGCTGTATCTTAACAAGGGATGCTCCAATGAAGTTTCTTTATATGAAAGATATCCTATCTTTTTTTCGATGAGCAATCACCCCCTTAAATATTTTACACTTATTCAGTTACACCCTGTATTATTGATATATTTTTGGATTAAAGGCTAATAAAATTTCTTGAAAATGATATTGTTTCATTCTTGATGTGACGGATGTAAGAATATCGCATTTAAAATATTTTGAATTATTTATAAACTATATGACGGGTTCAATTCAAAATGTAAACCATATATAAAAGCACAAAAAAATATACTCTACTCTACCGAAAAACCAAGTTGAAGAAATTGTTCCATCTAGATGTAACACTTCTGATGTCCCTGATGAGTATAGAGGGACGTTGTCCATGGAAAATAATTGGGATGTGGTTTCAAAGGGTTTTAGATTAAATACATCAGTGTAAGGATTGTTTTACATAATCCTGGAGATAATATTGTGATCCAATTATCTGTTTCAATAACAGAGATAGAGCCTCCTAACCTAAGTAAACTCTGGGATTTTCGCGATTTTGAGTAACATATTTAATATACATAGGTAGTGAACCTACCTATTACTGGATACGTAAAAGAAAATTATATCAACTGAGAAACAAATTTCGGGATGTAAAAAAAAATTCCTTAATTAGGTTTTTCAACATTTCAGGTTGTTTGGAGGAAGCTAGAGGAAGTTCCAGTTTCTCGAAGATGAAGATGGATGAACACCGTCCTAGAAAAATCTATATATAGCATTCAATTTGTACAAATTTAGCTTGCCGATGGAATGAATTATTTAAATGAAACTAGTGTGAATGGTAGAAACACAAATTTTGAATTGAGAGTTTTTAAAATTGAGACCTCTTTTTTATATTTGTACTGTTTTTAATCTTTTTTATTTATTTTATTTACTTTCAAGTAGTTTTGTTATTTATATATAAATATTTTATCCCAATAATAAAGAATCTTGTGTTCCCATAGCAACATTTCATTTATCAATGATGTCCACTCGTAGGTAAGTACCGCAAGTATTACAAACGATGCTGCTGAGTATTGGTTATGATTATACTAAATAAGATCCTGAGAATATCCTTCAAATGCTCTGAAGAGCTTGGGCGAATTGAGTTGTGTACTGTGTAGGCTTTGTTACCGTGCCCCTACGCAGATCTGAAATCGAAATTCTTGGCTCTGACTTGTTTTAGAAATTATGATACCCCATAAAGGTCGAATTATTTTCAATTTCAAACTCACTTCAATTATAACAAGTTTGAAAAGCACTGTGGTCCGGAGCTTTGGAGCGTTTTTTGAAATGTATAGCCAGAGCGGCTACCTATCCAGTTACTGAACTCACCCAAAGCTGTTTAGCTCCAGGGAAAAAAATAATATTCCCAATATTTTCAAGAATATAAATCGGACTGTAAACACAAGTCCGACTGTAAAAACAAGTGTCCAACAAAACTGCTCCACGTTATGGTGGCGTAAGAACCCATTCCAAAACATACATATGTTGGGTAGAAAATAAACAATTCTGAATGTCTGGCCCCTGATTTGAAAATAGGTGTAATCCTTGCCATTCGCCATTCCTTCGGTACCTGGGCAGAACTTAAAGAGGAATGGAAAATCTTTATTGTAAGGGGAATACACAGATGAGTGGCACATGATTTGAGTACACCAGCAGGTGGACTTCCTCCTCAGTCACCTCAACAGAGTTCAGGAAGGATGTAAATCGCGGCATATGATAAATATTATTATTTTTTGCCGGCTACACACATTGGGCCGAAAAGTATTGAATATTGAACTTACGGCAACAGGAATGTGTACGAGGGTATATGGTGTTAATCCATGTTTATTCCGTCCCTATCATCTGCTTGTTTTGCATTTATCCGGTCAGATGGTCAAATTCCTTCACATTTTATAACAATTTTTTCGGAAATATTCCAACTCCTGCGAAATTTTTTCCTACTCCTTCGAAATCTTCAGTTTATCAACTGAATTCTAATGGAAGAGCTTGCTGAAAAGTTGCACACAATGCCCATCAGTCTACAATAATTAATCAGGTGGCAAAATAACCAACAAAATGAAGGAAGTGAAATGGGTTTCTTCATGCTCTAAAAAAATTATCATTTAAATTTCTGAGCAAACCTACCATTCACCAAGGGTTTCACTTACCAAAGAAAACATATAACCACGCTCGAAAAGATGGAGTAATTGGCTCCGAGGTAGAAATTTTATTATGTTGTAGTGGAATGGGTCATTATAGAAGAATGTGCGACTTAGGGAAGAGTGGGGATACCTCATGACGTACTATACGCAGCGCTATTGATCTGATACCAAAACTTTTACAGACTTTGACAGTTTGGTGGACGTGTGTTTCTTGCAATAATGAAAAATGGCGATACCGTTGTTAATAAATCAACAAGTCCAGAGCGTTCCTGCCAATAGGGTCCTTCATAATGGCTTCGTATAATTAATATACTTATGCATATATTTCTCAAGTCAAATTCCGTGTTTTGTCTCATAGGTGGCGTGGGCGATTAGGTATGATCGATCAAGCCGGCTCGGAGAGGCTTAACCCGGTTCAGTTTAGTTGAATTTGTTGAGAAGCTACAGAGTACTGATGAAGGCCAAGAAGCCAGAAACGCGTCTGCTCTTGCTTTCTCGGCAAATCATTGAACCCCCTGGGGTCTATTTGACTTGTGAAATATATGCATAAGTATATTAATTATACGAAGCCATTATGACCCTATTGGCAGGGACGCTCTGGACTTGTGTTTCTTGTGTTTATCTGAGCGCTTACGGACTGTTTTGTTATAAAACTGTGTTATGTTATACATAATGGTAGCTAGGATATGCAGCCACAGCAGGAGAGAGGAGCCAGGTTCTGTGGTCATGTGGTGGACATTTGGTTTCAATGTCAGGGAATAAGTTATCTGTCCTCTCTCTTCTATAGTCCAAGCTTTAAATGGATAGCTTCTGATATATCGCATTCAGATGAGTAACGTACCCTGCAAGTCGCGCTCATAGAATTTTGTCTATTCGTCCAAAAAAACCCTATTTTCCGGACGTAAATTACTATTTTTAACTTGAGAACGGAAAGAGATAGCAATTTGAAATTTTCAGGTTAGGTTGTGTCTATGGTTGTGCATCTAAATGCGACATTTGATTTTGATTTTGATTTTTTGATTTGAAAAAACTAGTGGCTCCTCTATCGTTAGTTTTGTAAGTTTGTACGTGAGGACGAGCTGTTTGTTTATAAACATTTACCAGTTATAATTAAGAAATTAAATGATTATGAGTGGAAAAAACGTTAAAAAGCAGCCAAGATCTGGGAACACCTGTTGTTGTGTTGTGTTGTGTCATAATACTTACAGTAAAACTGAGTCAAATATAAAATTTTATTCCTTTCCATCGAAACCTCATTTAATAGAACGTCGACAAAAGTGGATAAAAGCAGTGAATCGTATTAAGTGTGTATGGGACAACAAATATATATTTATTATGATGTTGATTTTACTATTATTTTAGTCCAGATGGTACCTCATGGCAACCTACAAAAAATTCGAGGATATGCAGTCATCATTTTATTGGAGGAAATAAATCTGAAGATCCTCGTCATCCAGCATATTATCCGACAATTTTTCCATCCAAGTATAAACGTAAAGAGCCTTCAACTACTTCCTTACATCGTTTTGATCGTTGGAAGAATAGGAAACTAGTATCTCAGGTTTTATCCAGTGCTAGTGTTGAACAAGAACCAGTTTTTGAATATGTTCAGTTGGAAACAAATATAAATGAAATGGTCAATAAATCAATCCAAGTGGAATCTTTCCAACATATAAGTGATGACTTCATTTTTTCATGCGACTTTGATCGTGTGTCAAATAATGTTTCAACTCAAGCAACAATATCCAAAATTTTGAAAGCTGAAATAGTGTAAAAGGATAAAAGCAGTGGACCTGATGTACCAATTTTACTGTCAGGATTTCAAGGATATAATTCAATCAAAAATGGTAAACAACTTTTGGCTATAACTGGTATAAGGCCAGAAGTATTTAAATTATTATTAGATATGTTACCACCGATTCAATTTAAAAATATAAACCTTGAAAATAAGATTATTAATTTTTTTAATAAAAATTAAGACAGGTTTATCTTATGATTGTATTGCTCAATTGGCAATAATCAGCCTAACGGTTTCGGAGTTAAATCCATCTGGAATATTATTTCCTCGATAACTCATGAAATATAGACTCGATCGAATTGAATCTTGCTAACTAGTTGTAGAATATTGACATATGGACAACTGTACCGATAGAAAAATTTAAAAAAATTACGAAAAAAAAATTGGTTCAAGCACTGACGTGAAGTCAGGAGCTTTTATGCGTATGTTCTATTGTCCATTCTCCTGTATTGGACACTGTCAATCGAATTTACCATGGTTCAAGCACCGACGTGAAGTCAGGAGCTTTTGCACCATGGTAAATTCGATTAAGAATGTCCAATACAGGAGAATGGACAATAGACGTACGCGCAAAAGCTCCTGACTTCAAGACAGTGCTTGAAACATTTACAAAAAAAATAAATTGTCCGCATGATGTCGCTCAAATCGCCGACTTTACGTTTATGTCTCAATGACAAAATCAAGGTAGTCATAAGTGCTTCGTTTATTGACCTTCTAATTCTACATGAATAAAATAATTTATTTCAAGTATGGATTACATACTACCATATAGAATATGAATCTTGTCAGTTGATTCGTAGTTGTACTTTTCAATAAATACAGGGTGGGGCATAGGAATCAAGTGTTTTTCAAATAATAATAAAATTATTAGTATTCACTAAAAAAAAAATTTATTGGTGCTACAACATAGCTAATAATAAAGCATTTTAAAATATTCAAGTACGGAAAAAGACATCTGGCATATTATGTCCGTTTTCATTAATACACTGTTGCAGCCGTTCTCGAAAATTGCCCTCCACTCTCTTCAGCATGTCTCTGTTGATTAGGGACATTTCGTAACGAATCGCTTCCCTCAATGCGTCTAACGAACGGAGGTTGGCCGCGTGCCTTGAGGTACCCCCATAGATAAAAATCCCAAATCGATAATTCGGGAGACCGAGGAGGCCACGAAACGTCACCAAATCTCGAAATTAGACGGTTTGGAAACAGGCGGTGCAGAACAGCCATAGATGCTCTGGCGGTGTGCGCTGTGGCCCCATCTTGCCGGAACCACACATTTTGAATATCCGCACCTCTTCTTTGCAATTCTGGTATGAAAAAGGTATTCACCATATGAATGTACCGCTCAGATGTTACTGTAACGGTCTACCTCTCCATAATTAATGTACCGCTCAGATGTTACTGTAACGGTCCACCTCTCCACAATGACAATTGGCGACTGAGTAAGTGAAATGCTTCGAGTCGAGGAATGAATTGTAGTAAACCGCACGCCCTTCCCTTTTCTAATGGCAGCGTACTATCCAAACCTAAAACACTTGGTTCCTATGCCCCACCCTGTATATAAATACTGTGAGCTTGAGTATGTATTTCACATTGAATGAGATTACAAAAATTGGTTCAAGCCCTGTGGACAGGAGCTTTCTGGCGCTCTAGTTCAAACAGACAAATTATATCTCCGATAGTATTGGTTTCTCAGAGTTGGGAATTATATCAATGTATTCATATGATAGAACTGCATCATAAAGGAAATTCAATTCAAATAATAGTTTATTTATCAAGATTAAATGAGCAATCATGAGAATGAGAACTGCACCATGGAAGAAATCAAATTAAATCTGGCCAATTTTGCCCAATAACGAACTTAACCGAGATATTCATCTCCCTAACCTACTCTGAAAATTTCAACTACCTACCTCATTCCGTTCGAGAGTTATATCTATGTCTATGGATGAAAAGCAGTCTCACTACTCTCAGATCTCTTACTTCCATGTTCCGTTCCGAAATGTAAGACTTTTCTGAGAAAAACTAATTTCGGAGCAAACAACTGAGATTTTTCTCACTTCGCTCACAATTCTTCGATTGATTAGATAATGTCATGTCTCAGGAAAATAAGTTGACATTATGACAATTCATACATAGAATATCATTCTGTGACAACGACGAAATACGATTTATTATTGAAATTTTGAAAAATCATATCTCCGAAAGTATTAGCTTGTTAGAGTTAAAAATGATATCATTGGATTCTTATGGTAAAACTGCTTATTGAAAAAAATTTAATATGGAATTCACTTTGTAAAAAAATTTTTTTTTTTTTTGTTACTCCGAAACCATCTGTCCGATTTTGCCCAATAACGAACTTAGCCGAGATATTTATCTCCCAAACCTACTCTGAAAATACAACTGTCTAGCTCATTCCGTTCGAGAAATCGAAAAATTCGAAAATTACAGACATTTGGGCAAATTGATAAGCACTCAGTTCCGAGGAACTAGAGCGCCAAAAAACAGATATTATTTACGTTATGGTTTTCGCATTTTCAGTTTTGTAACTGTTTTCTTAGGCCATCTTACGAACAGTGCTGTCATTTCCTGACCCAACAGGAAGAGGTGGCTAATAACTACCCAACCTTATTTCATCTCTATAACAGACCTACAAAAACCATGGAGCAATCCAACAGCTGACTGCTAAACAACAACGCATCTGGTGGACACACAGTCAGTCGCCATAGATATAGAGAACTCTTCCAGTGATGTCAATCTTTTGTGTGTCCACCAAGAGCTGATTGTAAAAGTATGTTCAGATGTCATGTTGTAAAACTTATCAACTGCAAATACCTGAAAAAGATTATACTGTACAAAAAATTATGCTGATGAAACATACAGATTGAATATGAATTTCTCTTTCTAGAAATTCCTGCATTCGTGAAATCAAAAACAAATATGAACATAACTTCAAAACTTTATTTAGCAGTGCAAATTCGTTAAGAAAATACACCTATTGCGAATAAGAATCTACACACACTAATACAACTCTTCTAAAGTGTTGAACATAAAATTTTTTCAGAATTCATCCATAAAATCTAAAAATAAACACGAAATGTAAACGAAGTCACTTTGAGAAACTTCTTTTGTACCAAGAGTTGTTATAGATAACACTATAGGGGACACTATAATGAAAAAATTGAATTCTTAATGTCTACCTTTTTGTTACATGTTTCAATATTGTAAAACAAAAAAGAAATTTCTCCACCAAAAATCAATGAATTGTTTATATTGTACCTGAATACTTCTCTATGAATATTGAATAATGATCTTCGAGATAGCATTCACAGGGCACTCAGAAAATATTCAAGAAATTCTAGGAAAGAATTAACTTGAAGTGAAACAGCAATAATGGTTTCAATAGATCCAAATAATATTCAAGCAGTAGCCAAAAATTTAAAAAAAACTTCATTTTGAAAAAAAAATCCTCCAATTAAACAAACCTAGAAAATCTTATCTCCTTAGAATTTATCGACTGTAAACTACGACTCCTCTAAACATATTTTCAATATTTGGTAATTCATTCAAAACTAAAATGGAGAAATGGTCTTCTTATGGACACAGGAAGTCATAGTCTCTCAAGCAAATTATTTTTTCCAAGTTAACCATCTAGTTTCCCATTTTTTGTCATACTGTCACATTATTTTTCAATAAGGAAAACATAATAAAATAAATAACATTTCCAAAATGAGATGAAGAAATAGTAATTTCTTACTCTACCGTTTATTTACACGTATGATTTATATATATATTTATATTACAAATATATGCTCTGCGATGCTTTCTCAAGAAAGAATTCGTTCAAAATCAGCAATATTATGATTTTGTGGTATACAATTAAATAACGACAACAATGCTCTTCCTCTGTTCATCTATCTATTTTCCATCTAATATAATAATAATATTCATTGAAAAATGAATATGTCCAAAATGAAAATACTATCAATTTGAATCGAAAGAAGTTCTATGGAATCTTAAGTCATCAAAATATACATAAATTACGATAATAGAGATTTCTGTTAGAAGATTATAGTTGGAAAGATTTTCTCATTCGAAAAAGGGATTGAAGTCAAGATAATTGAGCAACAATATTATACATTCTGTACGGTCCTTTAAAAAGCTTAAAGCTATCATTACATGCGACTGAATGAAAAGGAACAAAGTTCTCAAAGCCTTTAACTAAATATAAATAAGCAATCGGAGTATTTTGCTCATCTTGAAGTTTCGTTCGCTAAAAAAGTTTGCATAATATTTGTTACGTTTTCCACAATAAAAAGCCCATTAACCAATCAGAGTATTTTCTTTTTTGAATAAGAGTACCGAATGCTGAATTTAATTTCAACTAATTGAAGTTGTATATAATATCATCTACGTTGCTGATTTTGAAGTTTCTTTCACAAAAAAAAACTCTGCATAATAGTTGTCATGTTTTCCGCAATAAAAAGCAAAAAAATAAAAATCTTTCATGAATGAAACGTCGAACAAAAGGAAACCAAACACAAAAAAATGAAACACTAAATATTGTTTGGATTAATTCTATGAGTCCCTACTCTTTTTCATATCAACAAACTACAGTCAGCGATTTTTATGAATCTGAATGACATACGACGTTATATACAAAATCCAATAATTATTCTTTCAATAGTGTCCCCATTTACCATAATCAACCTAGTGTGACTGGTCAGTAACGATGATTCCTGCTGCTTCTAGAGGGACGATACTCCTCGTATCTTCTGGAGGAACGGCGCTGACTCCTTCTGCCGTCGCGACGGTAATCGTCTCTATCTCTGCGTTCCCTACGGCCCCTTCTGCCACGTTCACGGTCGTAACTAAAAAGATGCAGCTAACATGAGCCTGGTCTAACCAATCGCACCAAGTAACATGGCCATAAATTTATGTATCCAAACCCATTGATATTTTACATGGACCCCATCATCTACAAGTCCATATAATTTGCATAACCAAACCATACAATTAAATACCATGTGCCTGACAAACCACAAACAACAATTAGCTCAGAAAGGAACGTTCAGTGCTCATCAAGAAAACATAATAATAATGCAGAGAACTCACAAATCTATATTCTTGATAATTTTTGTTTTTTTTTTTGCAGCAATTTTTACATTTTGTGTTATGGTTGTGCTAACAGAGGATACACAGAATGATTAAAATAGTCCTCACACAAACAATGGTCGCATTCAGCGGACGAAACAGTTGCGCAACCGTTACTAAAACGTTTGGTGGCACATGCCCTACGCACTCAACACGTTGTGGAGCGGAGGCTATTTTATGGAGCACATTTGATTTGCGCTAGGTAGCGGTAGCGTAAAGTGGCTGAGCGCTTCGTCCGCTGAATGCGACCAATATATCTTCTGTGGAAAATATTTTGAGAACATTTGTCAGAAGAAACATGAACATTTGCATTACATTTACCTGTTTTTAAAATTTTTTCATTATCATTATATCACATATCACAAGCCTAAAAGAAATACTAGTTTTGGTTCTAGGATTTTAGAACTGATCTTAGTCGTATTTCATGCGATATTCTAACAAAATTTTTTTTATTCAGTTCTATTTTTGGCGCTCTTGTTCCTCGGAACAGAGTGCTTATCAATTTGCCCAAATATCTGTAATTTTCGAATTTTTGGGTGAAAATGGTCTTAAACGATTTGGTCCGACTCACTGATCAAGAATCCGTGGTCAAAATCGATTATGTCCGGCCAGTCCTCCGTCAACACGATAACTCAATAACGGAATAAGCTAGACCGTTAAAATTTTCAGAGTAGGTTTAGGATATAGATATCTCGGTTAAGTTCGTTATTTGGCAAAAAAAATGGTGTCGGAGTAACGAAAAAAAAATTTTTTTTACATTACAAATTTCGAATTCAATTTTTTTTTAAGATGCAATTTCACCATAAGAATCCATTGATATCATTTTCAACTCTAACAAGCTAATACTTTCGGAGATATGATTTTTCAAAATTTCAATAATAAATCGTACTTCTATGTTTCCACAGAATGCTGTACTTAATTATACTATCTATGAATTATTATATGATCTGTGTTCTTACATGTCATCTCATTTTCCCATGAGAGATAAATGCCAAAATTATTTCTCGTTCGTTATTCTTGATATAAAATACATCTCCTGTTCTAGAAACCAGTATGAATGAAAGCAAAATGACCTCAGCTATCGTATAATAATGAGGATGATATGATATTATACTTTTAAGGTGATAATATAATGCCCATAGATAATCCATATGATGATGGAAATATATACTTTGGTAAGATACATAATCAAATTGGGTTCAGAATATCTCCAGTAAAAACAAAACTGCAATATGTCTATGTTTTAATTGATATAATATAATTTTTAGAGTAGATTTGAGGAATGTATATCTCGGATAAGTTCGATATTGGGGAGAATCTGTCTGTTTGAATTCAATTTTTTTCAAGATGCAGTTCTGTCGTAAGAATCCATTTATATCATTCCCAGAGACCAATAATTTCGGAGATATGATTTGTCAAAGTTTGAACAAGAGCGCCAAAGCTCCTGTCCAAAGGGCTTGAACCAAATTTTTCATTCAGCATTTCCCAAATTCGGCTCAGGTTAAAAGATACAGGCTGTTGAAATTGCAGAAAAGTCAGTTTTTCTTTTGTAGCTTTGCATAGGTTATTCAGAAAGAAATTAATTTTGGTGTAAAGTTTTCTATAACTATGATATATATTCTCCAATTTACAGTTTTTACAGTTCAATCCTACTTCCACTGGTTTCATAAAACTAAATGAAATTAGCATAAAGAAAGCAGATAAAGTAAATCTTGAGTCATTATAAGAATCTGGGATCATTTTAGAAATATAAATTGTATTCTTCATCAATTCTCCTAAAACGCACCGTTTTAAAGATATTCTTCATTGAATGTTATAAAATATGTTAAAAATTGCAGGAAGTTCACTTGAATCGTCTAATCGTGAACATGAAGTAGTTCCTGAAACCGCCACTATGCGGCATTACCGAAAACTTGCCCCGTGATTGGCCAATCTATCAATTTCAGAAATCTGTAACGACATGGTAGAAGTATTGGCCGTCCGTTCGTACCAGCTAATCGAGAATTTATGAACTTAACGAAAATTTCTTGCGGTCGACAAAACATCAACAATTCTTTTCAAAAGGGTTTGAAACACTTCAACATTGATATACCAAGTGTATACATTGCAGGGGACTGTTGAAAAATGTTTGCTTCTATGTTAGGGGCAATAATTCGCGAACTATCCACGTATTTATGTTTTTAAGATGATAATAATAATTATGTAATATGAATACGAAATTACCGCATAACTAACACAAGGTAACATACGATACTTCATACTACCATAACCCATATTTTTACTATACAGGTCACGCCGGGAACTTCATCGATCGATGCAACCAAATATATATAAAATGACCTTACAAATCATTGATGTTAATTTTTTATAACAAAAAATTTAAGACCAAATATCGTGTATCCTCAAAAACTTAAGCTATGTACTTCTGATGCCAGAAGAAATGTTTTCAAATCTTGATTCATAATAAATGGCTACTAACAATTGCTCATTTGAATATATAGGGTGCTTCATTGGTAAATGAGGAATCTCAGGAATATTGGAATTTAATTGGAATTTTCGAAAAAAGCAGAAAATTTTCTATGGGAATCAGTAGATCTCAGTGTCCCGAACGATATTCGACTCATCACAATTATTGTCGAGAAATTTAATTTGTTAGTGAAATTCCACTAAAGTCTCAAATATGTTGTACATTAAGATTTAATTCGAAAAATTGTTTGTTCCACCGACTGAAAATTTGCCGTTCACGGTATTCTTACAAATTATTTTTCAAAAAAGTGGGAAAGCCCTGTGTACAGGAGCTTTGGCGATCTTGTTCAAACATTGACAAATCATATCTCCGAAAGTATTGGTTTCTCAGAGTTGGGAATGATATCAATGGATTCTTATGATATAACTGCATCACAAAAAAAATAAATTAAAAATCATAAAATTATGATTAATTATTGAAATTTTTAAAAATCATATCTCCCAAAGTATAAGTATGTAAGAGTCAAGAATAACATCAATGGAATCTTATGATGAAACTGCATCTTTAAAAAAATTGAATTTGAAATTTGTAATGTAAAAAAAAATTTTTTTGTTTCTCCGAAACCACTGGGCCGATTTTGCCCAATAACGAACTTAACCAAGATATTTATCTCGCAAACCTACTCCGAAAATTTCAACTGTCTAGCTCATTCCGTTCTAGAGTTATCAAATTATCAAATAATTGATTTAGAACCATATGCCCTATACAATACAAGAATATTTGAATTCAAGTTAAATTAGAAAGTTTTTCTTTGACAGTTTCTTGAAGTTTGATATTTCCTTGGAAATGTAATAAATAAAGAAGCTTATTTATTTATTTATCATGGTTACGGCCAGCCGGACCGGCTGATCGAATTTACCATGGTAAATTATGACAACATAATTTACCATGGTAATTTCGATTTAGGGTGTCCAATACAGAAGAATGGACAATAGAACATACGCGCAAAAGCTCCTGACTTCACGTCAGTGCTCGAACAAATTTTTTTAAATTTAATCCCTCTTAAAGAATCTCCCCAGGGGAAAACCGGGAAGATCATCCTAGATTTTTGTACCAAGCAACTAGCTTTTCATTTTCAAAATTTCCAAATTTCATGAAGCGGTATTAATATGATATTGATATTATTATATTGGATATATGACTGACATGATTATACTGAAACTCATAAGTCTTCCACGGAGAACCATCATATGCTCTCATGAGCTTGTGCGAGTTAGGAGAATCAGTTATTTTCTGTGTATGCTTTGATACGCCCCCTTAGACACAGCACAGTAAATGGTGGCCGCACCGTCTCTAACTAGAATAGTATATTCTAAAACAAGTTGCAGAATGGGCTCCTATTAAAACACGAATGCGAAATTCGAAAACGAGCGACGAAGGAGCGAGTTTTCGAACGCATGAGTGTTGGAATTGCCTTCTGCAACGAGTATTAGACGATATTTTCTCTATTTCAGGCAAGTTTTGTAAAATACTGTTGAAATTTAATGAAAAATTCGGATTATACATCCTAGTGACTTTTGTATTGTATCTTGGTAGTTGGTGTGACTGTTACGAAAGTTGACAGATTACGGAATTTGAATTTGAAACATACGTACGGCATGGAGATCAGAGTTAAAACAGTTTCCTAATAGCATGAATGATTCAAAATTAAGAAGGGATTCTCTAGTACCACATTTTTCAATGAAAATAAAGCTCTTCATCAACAATTATTTCACTATATCCAGATTATATTGAATTGTCAATTGACGTGTGTTGAAATTTGATAGGATCAAATGTCAGTGCTGACTACCACAAAACGAAAAATATAACTAGAAACAATGCGGGAATGAGTTCATTCCAGCACTGTTTTCAGTGCTGGAATGGACTCATTACAATAGAGAAAATATATTTCCAAGCCTGGGATTGAACTTGGGTTTTAGTTGAAAGCTTTACGACTAAGCTACCGGCGCTCATAAATTGTGTGAACTTTTTAAAAACGTCATAAAATTCCCATGTATAATTTGCCAAGGCGGTAATAAAATCATTTTTATCGTTAATTTTTTCTTATTTTACAACTCTGATATGAGGGGTTTGTAAAATGGTTTATTCTGAAGAGTTCCGTTTCTTCTTCTGAAAATTACGTATCTTGATCAAAATGACTCCTTGCTTAATTTAACAGGATTATCTTCAAAGTACAGGATAGCAGTTATGAAATGTGAATAGTAACAACTTTAAATAAATAATCTAAGTATGTTATGTCCAATCAAACAATAAAGCAATCTTCCCATTTTTGAGTTTACCAAAATGTTGTTTATGTTTGATGTATCTAATATTATCTGTATGTATAAATGGAATCATCTTCAATACATTTCCACTGATACATGCATGTTAGGCTCAAAAAATCCTCAAGATATTCAGTGTAAATTCGATGATAGTTCAATGTTACATTAGAACTGTTTGAAACCATTCTGATTAGTTTCAAACTGGATATTCAGAAATTAAATATTTTCTAGGAATAAAAGTTAATTCAGTGTCCTTTCAAAGAACAATTGAAACATTGGAATTGAATAGGAATCTAATTATCAGTAAAATAACAAGCTTTGTTATCTTATCTTATCATACTCATGAGCTTACACTGGCTATTTTAGAATATAAATCAATAGAAATGTCCTGTGCAGTGCATGTGACCTCAATTATATTAGGGATAATTCCATTAGAGAAGCCTTAGTTTACCTTATTGATTGAACAGAGCTTAAAACTATAGAGCAACAATATGAGATGAAATATTCAGTTGTAATAGTAATGGTACTTAATTAGTATCAGGTACTATTTCACTAAACTGATCATGTTGGCAAATACTATACGAAAATATAAAGCTAGACACATATTTGTGCAACACCGAAAAAGTTTGTTTTTTAAAGTTCATGTTTCATATGACAAATGTTCAATTACTGATGTAGAAATGATTGATGAAAAAAAAGTGATATGTTGAAATCTCTGAAAAATAATAATCAACCATTTAATTAATATCTGAAACAACTTACCGATCTCTCTTATCACCACCACCACCACCACCCCCATTCATCTCGGGACAATCTCTGTAGAAATGACCAGAATATCCACACTGGTAGCACCTCATATTGGTATTGAAGAATCTTCTTCCTGAACCTCTGGTTCTTGGTCGGGCATGAGTTACCCGAATTCTACACCCTCCCACTTCGCTAAAAATAAATCATGATAAATAACTTTAAGCAAACTCTCAAAAAAATAACCTACGTTCCATCGGTAGCCCTAAGGGCTGCGCTGGCACTTTTTCTGTCCTTGAAGACAGCAAAACCAAAGCAAGGTGTACTATTCGTCATCCATACTTCTTTGAGCCCCCCATAAGGACCAAAAACCTTTTCTAAATCTGCTTTTCGGCAATCCTCTCCAATATCGGCAATATGTAACCTGTATCCATCCGCCTCACTACTTCTTGATCTGGACCTTGAACGTGATTTAGAATAACTGGAACGACTAATGCCACTTTTCGCACTTCCATTGCTACTTCTAGAAGTACTTCTGCTTTTTCTCACAACTGGTGATGCAGAATTATCCCTTTCGTCACGCATTGTACTGCACAATGCTTTTTCAACTGTAATTAAAGGCTAATAGATAAGGAATAACCACACGCACAACTATCAATCAAATTTATGAATATCGGCAATTTATATCCAAAACAAGCTAATGCAACAAATCGATTATGCAAATTGTGAGAACTGCATCATTTCCAATATACTATAGAGGACTTCTATAATGAAAATGTTTTACAATTTTAACAAACGCGTATGGTATAACTCAAAGCAAGGATTGATTGCGTCTTCAATTGCGATGACAAAAATTAGTTTTCCTTATTGGCTTTTGTTTGACAATTGACAGTATTGACATGCCATAACAATTTGGAGAGAAATTTACTAGGCCACCACAGTACAAAAGATATTTATTGTCCATAAATAATGAGGAAAAAATGATGTATTAGAAATCACTGATCATAAAAAGTAAATATTATTTAAAACACAATATTTTTTGATAGCTATTTCAGATCCCTGTTGGTCCGTACTTTTCTGGGTAACTTCAGCAGTGGGACTCTGTAACTTGCATTCCAAAGCGAAAGCATAGCGCCGAAACCCTGACGCTTTTGCTTTGCTTCCGAATACATGTTCGGTGCTACCCACAGAACACACGGTGCTACCGATCTAATCCGAATCGTGATAGGGAGTACAAAACTGTATATTGGGAACTTCCAAAACTCTGGTGGCGAGATTCGGCAACTAACCAAGCTAGTAATGAGCCACGTGTTCGAGTTTAATTGTTCAGTATTCGTCAATAAACTTTTGTTTGAAAGAAAAATCCAAGTTGAAATAGTGAATATTATCCTGCCTAATATGTCTTCGACCAGAAACGACTATTGTTGTGTGCCTCAATGCAATTCATGGGCGAAAAAAATGCCAAAATGTATAGGTTTGAGTTTTCACTTCTTACCTCCGGAAAACCAAATATAAATATTGGAAATGCGTTAGAAGGATAACTAATAGACCGAAGAGTACTTAACCTGGAACTACATCCAGATAATCTTTATTATACCTCAAACATTACACTTATTGTTAATAATTCTTTTCACATAATATATGTATCATATTTTGAGAAAATCATTTCAATTATTGGTAACTGTTTTACAAAAGCTTTATCTGGTTCAATTTGACACTATATTCTCATAAATAAACTAGAACATCATGCACCTGAACTTTAATTAATACTACAGTAATATGTTTACACCACCTCCGTGCTCCGACTTTACAAGAACATACCATACCTTCTATTTTAAGTTTACCATTATCCACATTAATGGGCCATCAATTTTATGTGGTACTGAATTAAGGGCATTACTTTGTAAACATAAAGAACAAATGTCTATAAAACTGGGACCACAATTTGTTTTGTCACACACAATTACATGATCTACATTTAGAACCTCTTCTCCTTCTACAAGGACTCTAGAATTAGAAGTTGAAGCTCCTATGTACTCCAGAAATTCTAATCAACTGAGTCCCTTCTCAACCATTCGCAAATAGTAACTGAAAGAACTTTTAAATATAATGTAAGTTTGACAAACATATATGAATATACTTACTGGTTGTAGTCTTTATATCAATCAAGTGCCATAAAATTAGTTATATAATGATCAATATTTGAATATATATCACAAAGTAATAAAACAATGATCTCAAGTCAATTATAATTTAAATTTTCCATGAAAATTTCGGTCAAACTTCGTCGACTGACCTGTCCAACACGAGATTGTTTACATTTATTACTAGCGTGGTTAGTTGCCGAATCCCGCCACCAGAGTTTTGGAAGTTCCCAATAGCAATCGGCTACATCCGCTTATGCTTTTGCTTTGTTGTTACAGAGTCCCACTGCTGACTAGACTAATCTTATCTAAGTTGCTAGGGCTATGATTTTGCTTAGGGTGCGGTTCTTTTGTAAATCCGGAGTGATTGTGTAAAATTTCATATACAAAAAACTACGTTGATCCAGATACATGGCAAACGCTGAGTCCGTTAAAAAGAGAAATTAATAACGCATGGCTTGGCTGGAAATCCATGGCTAACTTCACATCACATCATAACATAAGTCACATAAGTTGGATTCATGCAACTTTTATCTTCTATGCATCTTTTATCTTTAATCTAACCTATATTAGTGTTCTGTGATCTAACCTAAAACCTAACCAAAAAGTGGGTAAACAAAAATTCAAATTTATAAGATTTGAAATGGATATACAAGCTAATCTTCGAAATGTAACATTATTCCTTGATTTTCTTACACTTTCTTTTACTATTTTCATTTTAGTTCAAAGACTTCCTGCAACTCTACAATCAGATGACAGAATCTTGTTTTAGTAAATGTGTGGACAATATAAGTTCTAGAAAATTAGATCCCAATGAAGTGGAATGTATAGAAGATTGTTCTTCTAAATTCATTAAATTCAATCATAGATTGATGAGTACATTCGTAGAAGTCCAAAGTATAATTGTGAACCAGAGGATCAGAGATGTAGAAGAACAACAAGCAAAGTTGGCAATGGAAAACAGCATCGATATAGAAAATTCAAATAATACACAAGGAATATCTGTGAACACCTAACTGTCAATTTCAAATTAAATATAAAAGATTGAAACAATTCAGATACTGTTAACATAGTCATGATTTAGTTATTTATAAATAAGTGTTAAATTTTTCTTTATTCATTACTGACTTCTCAGATTTATTATTTGAACTTTGAGAATTCCTCCATAAAACCCAACGCTGGCTATTGATTAAAATTATTTTACCATGCTATCCAACTAAGATGCCTCTTAAGGTGCATTTTCATACTGGCACTCGAAGCAGGCTTCCAGCGTCAAATGTATGGTCATGTGATTTGATTTGGACCAGTACGCCATATGAAATAAAAGTAGAGTAAAAGCTAAATATTGAGCCTTATATTTCAGGCATTCTTGGTTAAATCGTACCTTCATAGCCCATTAACATTTTAGCTTGCACAACAAATGGAATTACCTGTACATAAGATATGTTATGTACAGGTCCTTATTTGCATGCTTATCCTAGCTTACATACCAAATCTCAGCTTTCTAGGATTTCGTGAAGTGCCCTAGTTTTATCTGTACCATTTTTATGGCTGGATGGTGAAAGTACAGATTTCTTAATTTTTCTATTTTTAGTGTGCCAATTCTCAGCTTTTTAGGACTTGAAGTACCCTAGAGATTTTGATGAATGAGGGAGTCAGTGATGTGAGGAAGAAAGGCTTAATGTCAATCCCTCGAAGATCACCTAGATTCCCTTCACTAGAAAAAGAGAAATCTGAACCTCAGAGCTGCGGTCCTATATAGCCAAACTCTGAACTTCTCCAGAGAGTTCAGCTGTGCGATGCAATCTCAACCCGAGGATATGAAATAAGGATAATGTGGAGATATATATTTAAGAGGAAAGGTTTGACAAATAATTTCACAAAAGGAGCTGAAGAAAATTATTTTGCTGGTACCTGCCAACACGTAACCATATTTTCCTTGGTTGCCCTGTCCTGAACAAGCTAGTAGAAATACATGTCGGCAGGTACCAGCAGAATAGTTATTATCTGCTCACAGACTATCTCGAGATAATTTTATAGTGAACCAGTGGAATGCTCTTCCAGAAAATGTTGTGAGTGCCACAACTGTAAATAGTTTCAAAAACTTGTATGACAATTATGTGTATTTTACTTTGTATGAAATTGTATAATAATTATGATATTCATGAGATATATGGAATGCTGAAATACTTTTTGAACCTCTATCCAATCTAAATAAAAATAATAGTAGTACCTTTTTTGATGAAGATTTTCCAGCAATCTGGATATTTTCATGCCCGAAGTTATTTGATTGTCCAAATGACTGATTCAAAGATTTCAATAGCATTTCATAGATATTTGAAATTTTGCTAGTCCCTACATCTCTAAATTTTGCAGGAAAATCCATAATGTCTCAGATATTCAGATTCATTGAAGGCTAAGAGTTCAAGAGTAGCATCCAGCTAATCTTCCTCTTTTCAGGTCAAATGCTTGTACATTTATCAAATAAAGTCGATTTAATTATTATTTCAAAAATGCAAAAATGCACAAGCCGCTCCATATGAAATAAGGAAGTAGGTATGTGATTTCGGTATAACCGGAATTACTACTTCTCTTTCAATATTTTATTATATTCAAATAGAGTCGAGTTTTCTTCAGGAATATTTAAAAATGAATAAAACTAAATGTTTTTGTATGAAGAAATCAATTTATTGATTCATGTATAAAGTGATACAAATCACAAACTAAATCGTAAAATATATAATATATATTATGAGAAATAATGAATCATCAATCTTAAAATAATAAAATCAAATTTGCCATGACGTGTTCATTCAACTGAAAATTAAACGAAAAGTCACTTTTAAAGGGAGATGTCTATCATTCTAGTATATACAGGGTGGGGCAGAATATCAAGCAATTTTAAAAGGCCCGGCGCCATTTCCTATAAGCGTTGTAAGCGTTTTACCAAAATGGTAATTCTTACGTCGTGCTTTTCGCAACCATTTCAACATCAGCCAGTGCCGTCTGATTGTGCCATGAAAAAGTGGGTTACGAACTTTGAGGAGATTTCATCAACGACAAGAAAGAAGCCTGGAAGGCCAAAATCAGTGCGCACTCCCGAGAATATCGTTCCGACGTCACTAGCATATGCGACATCAAGTCGCATGGACTGAAGAAACGGGATCCGAAACGAATGACATCTTCCCGTAGTTATTTATAAAAAATTAAATCAAAAATGCTTTTTATATTCTTATGCAAAATAACAAATATAACAGACATAGATATTACTGAAGAATATAACATACCTTAATATCTCGTTAATTGACATAATAAAAGACCAAACAACAATCTTGGAGAAAAAATATTTCAGTCAATCATTACCACCCTTCATATTGAGCTAATCAGATTGAAGAGACAGTTATACCGAGAGTATCGGAGCAACGGGGACCCGCCAAGTTTGAAAAGAAAATTTAACTTATTAAATAAGGATATTCACACTCTAGTCCTTCAATTTAGATCTCATAAATACATGGAGGCATGCAAAGAAATAGAAAACCAGAAAGGCCGAACATATTGGAGATCAATTAAAAAACTCTCCAAATACACACATCACAATCTGACTGAGTCGATCCAGGTACAAGGAAAAACTCTGACTGATGATAAAGATATTACAAATGCTTTTGCTGAACACTATATAGAGATATTCAAGGAAACTTTGATAAAAAGCTAAAAAAAAGTATAGACCAATGGTATCAGAATGATTTTCCGAGTATGGAAGGGGAAGAGGACATTGAACCAATCACAGAGGATGAATACTTCAAGGCAATAAACCATGGCAAAAACACATCACCAGGTTATGATAATATCACCCGGAATATACTAAGAAAGCTTGATCTCGAAGTCCACAATCACATAATGAAGATCTATAACTATTATTGAAAGGTTTTTTTCTGTGTTTTCTCTCCCAAACTCTGAAATACAAGAATTGTCAATGTGACAATTCTTGAATTTCACAAAATAACTATCAACAAAATAATTCTAAAGATTTTCATTAAGCGTCTGACGAAGGAGTCTGATATAGACTCCGAAACGTTACGATATAGTTGTTTCTTCGTTGATGTTGTTTCGTTGTTGTTTGTTAGGCAACATTGTTCAATTGATTGCTTCTGACAAATATCTTGTGTTTCTTACGCAGAAGCAAATCACAAAATAATTAATTTTTATTTTATAGATATTTTTCAGAGTTTGGGAGAGAAAACCCAGAAAAAACCTTTCAATAATGAGTATACCTCCCACAGTATCCTTTAATGATTACTTATCTATAACTATTGCTTGAAATACTCACACTTTCCCAAAGAATGGAAAACAGGAATACTTATCAACATTCCAAAAGGTAATACAGACCAAAGCAAAAAAGAAAATTACCATCCGATAACATTACTCCCAGTAATAGGCAAAAATTCTGAAAAAATTATAACTCAGAGGATACATGGTGAACTGGGAAGGTTCATTCCAGTGTACCAGTTTGGATTCAGAAGTAAAACGTCCACAGTACACCCATCAACTATATAAACTACCAATATACAGAACAACAAAAAAAGAGGTAAAAAATGCCCCAATTATTCAATTAACTTCACCCATCAATTTATAACTGGAAGAACTACGCAAAATGAGGTCTCAGATCCCTTTTCACCTCAGCAAGGCCTTCCTCAGGGGTCCCCACTTCCTCCAACCCTATTTAACCTGTACTGCCATGACATACATAACCACAACAGAGACAAAGATGCAGAGGAAATAGACAAAAATGCATACACACTGCAGTTTGCAGATGACACAACACTTGATACCCATGATACAACATTGGGAAAATGTATTCTATAATTACAAAAACTAACTGATGTCACTGTAGCATAGTATCAATAAAGTTATTTTACTACTACTAACAAATATATTTGTAAAAAGTGATTTCCTTCTTTTTAACTGACTTTTTGAAATCGCTGATGACTCTGCCCCATCCTGTATATGCAAAATCTAGTAAATAAAGAATAGTAAACATTTTACCACACACTGGATACTAATGATGAAATAATACTATATTCAATTTACATATATGTACATCATATAATTATGGGAAAATTAATATGAATATAAAATTTCAAACGTCCTCACATTCAGACAAACAAACATTTTGTATCATTAAATAATTAATTTACCCTATAATTTTATTCTTATTCAACTTTGTATATCATCCTTATTATTTTCAACAGCTAAATAAATAAGACTTCTATTTCACTAAGAAAGTCAACAGTCAGCCATTGATAACAAATTGGTGTTTTTGAACATAACAAATTCGGTAATTAGAATAAAACAAAGAATAACTTGCACTTCTGGTATATAATGGTATCCACAATGATCTGAATGGAAAGTCGAAATAAATTGACTTTAGACATGTTACTCGAGGGTTGACTCAGGAGTTTCATACTTAATTCCATGTTTTGACTTCAGATGGGAGACAAGGGATACTTTCTGGGGGTAAGCAGAAGAACAAATGTTACAAACGTACGGCCTCTCATTTGTGTGCTGTCGAGTATGAACCTTCAGAGCATAAGGACTTGTGAAACCCTTCTGACAGAAATTGCAAATATGAGGTCTTTCGCCAGTATGGCTATGCATATGTTTCTTCAAGTCCCTCACCTTTTTCCCGCATATATTGCACATCATTTTTCCTATTTCTGGGTCTGAAAAATAAAAATTCAATATTTTAATTGTATGAAAAACATATTACAGACATTCGAGCAAATTGATAAGCACTCAGTTCCGAGGAACTAGAGCGCCAAAAAGAATAAAAGTACTTAAATAACCCGGAAAGAAAACTTCTAAACAAACAGACATAACTATGGAATTCCCCACTTTTCGAAATTCTCAAAAAATAAGCCTACCGAGGACATTTAAATACCTTGTGCACAACTTGAAATACACCAGTTTCAAAATGTAGTACTACGAAACCCGAGTCATTCTTATACCTTAATAAAATATAATGATAGGAAACTAAGTAATTTCATTCGAAAGTTCAACATGTCAGAATAAAGTTTTCCTATTGCAGATTTCGGTTCTTTATTATATTCGAAGATAATGGTCTGCGATAATCTCTTTTCTAAGATTGAAGATTATGTTATGATTATGTTGAGAATAGAAATTGGCAATGTCTCGGCTAATTGTTTTGACCTTGACGATATTTCAGCAGTGCCAACCTGCCTCTGCTTTAGTTACAAAAACGTGATAGACCTAAATAATGGCCAACCGGGAGACTTTATAAAAGTGAATGGAGTATATGCTTTCATACCAATCGTAATCGTACCAATTTCTGCTATTACTGAACGCCTCTAAAAGTAGTTCCACAGCGACTATTACGTCGCTGTTTTGGCTAAGAGTCGTCACCAAATGTATTTTTATTGCTTCGCAGAAGAGTAAACAGATGAGTTGTGTGTTATACTGACAAAAAATATTACAATTTCGGATAATGCGGAGTTATCGTAAGAATCATTTTGAATACTCCGGTTCATAGTTCGTTTCCGATAATGCGGATTTCATATAATCAGGTTTCCAGCACAGTTTTGAAGGTTTTGGCAAGTCCTAGGAGTATACCAATAACCTTCCTTCTCTGATCAAGATTTTGCCGAATGTTACTCTACACAGAGCGCTTTCCGTACAAACTGATTTTTATGTGAGGAATAAAGTTGTACTTCGTGTAAAAATTTTTTTTATTAACAATTGCAAAGCGCTTTCGGCTGTTAAGCCATCATCAGTGCGTTAACTGCAAGTGGGCAAGGCAAAAGTTGAAATATTTGAAAAAAAGTGCAAAGTTGTGTTACTCACTTGTCAATTATACATAGAAGTCCCCGGCAGTAAAATCAACAAAACATGGCCCAAATAATAATATAAACAGATTTCACATTTGGTGTCCCATCATGGGTTATCTAATGGCGAATTCCATTGGCAAAACCAGTGGTGCACTGTTGCTGCACTGAGGGCAATAAATGTTGCACTGGACGTCAAAATGTGTTAAAATGTTCGACGAAATTCTTAAATGGAATACGATTCATGCACACAGTGCGCACGAGTTCTACCAATGGAATTCGCTATAAGAATATGCTGAAATTTGACAAGACAGACAATTGTTATTGAACTAACGTAAACGTGATTTTTATGTAAAAAGTCATATTTTTTCAAAAATATCATTAGCTAAAATTTCATACACTTTTCAATGAAAATGCTTAATGAACACAAGATCGCAACAAATCTGTTAAATTTGTATCACCTTGTAAGAATATTGGTACATTGAACATTACCTGCATGAGTCTTCATATGTCTCCTGTGCTCAGCACGAACTTTAGATGTCTTGCCACATTTCTCACAAGTGAAGATGTGACCTCTATGAATCAACAAGTGGCCCCGCAGAGACTCTGAATTTTTAAAGACCTTCCCACAATGATGACATGATGCTGGTCCCTCTGAGTGTAACTGAACATGCCTTCTCAAATTATCAGCCCTAACAATAATCCCACAAATACTACATACTCCAGGCACAACATGATTCGTTCTTCTATGATTGTACAGTTTAAACCTGGATGAGAACTCAATGCCGCACTCCTTACAGTAACACTTTTTCACAGGCATCAACAGGCGAGAACAGTCTTCAGTGTCCCTTAAATTAACATCACTATAAATTTTATCTATGCCATCTTCATCTGTATGATAATCATCATTATTTGTTGTATCCGGTTCAGGAGACCAAGCATTTTCATCTATTGTATTATCAATTTCATTAGCATTTTCTAATTCAGTCTTAATGAAAATTAAAGGCTTCTCATCTTCTTCATCAAATTCAATTTTTTCTTTGCTAGTTTTTTGTGATATTTTTTTTTCTTTTTTTGTTGATTTATCTCTCTCTTCTGCTGCATATCTCTCTCGAAGTTCTAATTCGGAATTTTGAATCACTTTGCGAAAATTGTACAATCTATTAACATTAGAAAGACATTCGTCACATATTTTTGTTGGGTAGCCGTATATTTGAGTCAACTGAAAATTTGAGAAAATGTTACGATGAACTTTGTCGTTATCATGAAAATAATATACCTGTGTAGAAGATATATCCTTAATTCTAGTCAATAAATCTTCCTGATTGAACAAGGGATACAAAGCTTCCTGTGTTCTTAGACAAGTTCTACATATATTTTCCATGTTTGTATTTTATGTTCTCCGACCGAGATTCTGCGTGAACTCTTACTGGAAATTTGTAATTCATTAAAATAATTTTTAAATATGGTTAAACAAGAAATCTCAGAAATAACAAATGTTATTAATGGAACAAATTTTATTAGCTAATTTTGACAGGAAATCTTGGCAAGTGACATAATTCGACACAACGTGTTTTTAATCTACTGTTCTTCTTCTATCAGCCAACACATCCCGCCTAAATCGAGAGATCAACCAACTCTGCTGCTTATTCTAACCTAAACTTATTATTTTGGCGGGTATTTCGAATCATATTTCTGTTCCATTATGGGATTGCCCTTTTTCAAGGGAATAATAGAAGATTATCTTTGATCAAGTTGAAGTTTCGTGATATAATAACACCTCATCGCCTAAAGTGAGGTTTGAAATCTTTGGCAAGATATCTGGGTACAATCATATAATTTTTAATGTTTGTTTCCTATTTTTCTTTCATTAACGTGAAAACATCAATGAAAACAAAATACTATATCATTGATCAAAACATTACAACCTAACATAATCTACATTTCTCAGTTTGCTGTTCTATTATTCATCAGATCGATAGCAATCACACTCAACGTTGCGTATAAGTATGTTTCTAAGTCATCTATTTTAATGCAGATTTAAGGGTCTAGACTTCATAATGCGTTGCATACGTGGGCTGAGACTGTCCTTACCTTAATCGTCGCATCAGGATGCGCCTCCTACCCTGAAAATTTCAAGTCGCTACCTGTTTCTGTTCGAAAGTTATCATCACAACCTTCATGGGTCAAGACCAGTTAATTATGGTCCCTAAGGACTTATTTTAAAGAATTGGGACCCATATACTTAGGTTTGAGTGTTACAATTTATTGGACGACGAGAAATTGTATACCAATTAACTTTGTGAATATTGCACAGTACCAATACCAGGAATATTTCAGTTTCTCACCATAAACCGCAAAGAGTTGATCCTGCGTGTTGACTGGAATAAACAGAAAGACAGATGCTTACAAGACTTGATATTATAACTGAAAGAATGTAATCAAAAGATAAGTAACTTAAGTTTACTTAATGATCTGAAGATCAAAAGATTTCTATTGATTCATTAGTTACATAAAACACTAACTATGCATAGCTAACTCTATAGCTATCATGATAATGTTCAAAATCGTCAAGATTTCATACAAATATGCTCCTACAACACAATTGAAATATGAACAAAAAATAACACTATATTGTATGCAAATCCATTTAATTTATTGAAGCCAATAATAACAATAATATCTTCAGTATTCATAACATATTCTGACTGTTGAAATAAAATTTTTTTGTTGTTCTGGTGGAATACGACCAGAAATAGGTGAAAGTGAAAATACTGTTGAATTTAAGCGAGTAACCAAAACAGAGTGGTTAAGACCAATTTCTTTCTATAATAACCAATCGGTTAAGATGTTTAATAGGCATCCTAAAATGATATACATGTATATTATCACCTTAAAATTTGTTGAATTATTTGACCATAATTTCTTTAAATCTGCATTAAAGAGCATTAAACAATAAAGTTAGGGATATAATAATCAATCACCATGTTTGATAGAGGTATAAAAGCCATTTAGGTCTCTGAAAGTAATTATTACTAATAACAAAATTAGTTAAACTGTAACTGCATAACTAATTAATATTATTTTTCGGAGTTCTTTCTTTTTAAATCTTCTTCTAACTTTTTCCATGGATCTTCTATGAAGGAGGGATGTAAAAAGGATGACATATTATTACTTCCTTGAGAATTATTCTAAAACGTAAATAATACATTAGCTCATTACTTATATTATTTTGTTGATAACCTACAAATTCGATCAATTATTTCCTTACCTGACTTTTCTTGGACCAAGAGTTATTTCTTGAATTGTTAAAATTTCTATTTGAATGGCCTGAATACCTATTGCCAGAATAGTTTGGTGAATGATTGTTGGAACCAAAGCTCTGATTCCACTGGTTCCTCCTATAATTATTATTTTTCACAGGACTACTACAATTACTTGGACTAAATCCTAACTGTGGTGAACTATTGAAAGGAATAAAATCTTGACTACATTTCGACATATTTTGTGAATTTGAGCTCCTATTTAAATCTGCCATAATTCTGTTTAGGAAACAAGAATTTCAGTAACCTTTCATTTATAAAAAATCAGCTCGTCCCAGTAGGTGTTAGAGAAATATATACTAAATATCAAGTAGTAGAATCGTATAAAATCGTTGTCGTGGAAATATGAAATTGATCTCACAAAATAGTATCACATTTCAATTTCACATTCACTCAACACTCAACAGTCAACAAAAAACAAAACCAAAAGTACCAAAACAAAACAATACAAACCACCAAATATGTAGATAGAATGACAGACATGCTGATTCATGTTCTATGCCTCGTTTTCTTTATCTCTCTCTTAGGGCCAACTCTCCACTCCAAACTTTGTTACTCTATCCTTCTTATGGCAGCCCTGTTAATTTTTGAACCGACAGTGCACGGTGTCCACCATCCTTTGGGTAGTATCATTACATGACTTTATTCTATGGGTGGCCACAGGTCTATATTATATGTTCTGTGGGTCTGACAATTGACGGATTGACAAATGACAAATGCAAATCAGAATTTAAAATTAAAATTGTTGATATCCATTGCGATTTCTATCAAATTCGATCATGAAATATGATTTGAACATAATTGGATTTTAGATGTGTTGCACCATTTAAAAAATGTGATGGATTTGCTACGGAAAATTTCTATAATACAATAAATAATGATTTTAATTCACAAATTATAGGTTATAATATTTTATGAAACTATGAAAAATTTTGGATATCTAATTTAATGTTAATCAACATGACATCAAAGAATTTAATATTCATTAAACTTTTCTTCCGTTACACTACTAAGGCACCATTTGTAGAAACAGGTATCGTTCGGCACTACTTAAAAATTATTTTCAGGATGGTTATTCCTATTCCAAATTTTAGGTGTTTTCACTAGAAGGCAATTCTCTTCTTGGAATCGAAACATAAATGTGAGAGGTTTTCGATGGTCAGAAATATTAAGTAAATCTAAAAGTAATGATGAGAGTATCGCCCAGAAAATTAACATCAAGAAAGCAGGGGATTCTTCTAAAACAACTGTTACCACCGGACAGCCTGTCTTGAATATTATAGCTCCTGATATCAAGGAAACTCAAAAATCGCGACATTCAGATGTTAACACTGCTGAATCGGAATCTGAAGTAGCGCTTGTGACTTCAAACGAAGAATTAAAGAAAACAAAAAATGAATCAAAAAGTGTTGGTGGGGGAGGTGACAAAAAAGAAGCCCAGGAGGGTATGATTTTGTTCATATTTGGCTGGTAGCTTTCATTCACCTTTGATTATTATTTTTAGATGCTAAAGACAAATCAAGGAAACGAGTGAAACTTGATCTCGCAGCACAGTCTCTAGAGAGAAATTTCATTACTCCATTTAGGGCCATGTCGGAGTTTTTATTGAAACCATCAGATTTAGAAAACTTGCCCAGAACCAGACGAAGATCACCTTATGAGTGCGAACCTCCAATCACTGTTTATTGGAGAAAGGATGTTGAAGCAAAGGCCATGGAAATTTGGGGTTCTAAAGAAGCATTAAACCTAGAGTTACTGAAGAGAGACATCGAAAAGAAGAGATACCAACAAAGTTCGTGAGATTTTTGGATACATTTAATTATATTTTTATACATTGTATTTTACTAGATATTTTTATGGTGAAGAGAAGGTTACGGGATTATAGAAGGGAAATATCAAAATCCGCAGGAGAAACTGTGAAAGATAATGATCCTGGTCTGTCAGGTAGATCTGGAAGAGTTGTACTGATAGCAGTAGGAATGTAAGTTATGTAATTTAAATTTTACATATCTCTTTATATTCTCGGTTCCTCAAATCCTACCTGTGGAATGTTTTAAAAAAATAATAAATAATGATTCAAAGTGATGAGCTAAGAATACATATTATAAACATGATGCAATTAATTAAGCTATGGCCCTGGTATTATTTAGCCGTATATTTTTGAGTAGTTTTAGCCAATTTTCAATTTGCACCAATTAACAAGTTAAGTTGAACTTTCTGCTCTTCAAATTCTTACTTTTTATGTTAAGTGTTCCGGATTTACTTCCAGTGTACATATAGAACGCAGATTGGTTGATCGAAATCGTATACCAATAATTATTCCCCTCCTGTTGATAAGCAATACCTATTCATTTAGTAGTAGTACTGCCCATCTACATATTAAAGTTTTACATTATTTTGTTATTTATTAAATCTGTGAGTGAAAGCAAGTATATCTATATAGGTATTGGTTGTAAGGGTTGTGGAGTGGGTTGTTGGGATGTTTCATCTTTGTTATTTCTCGTAGACTACTCTGCTCAGCTACCTCTATGGTTCTTAATGTGGTTATGTTGCATTGGCCCAGAATTTGGTGTCCATATTATTCAATAAGGGGTCTGCAGATCATTTTGTTGATATTTGATGCTGTGTTTATTTCTATGCCTTCGTCATTATTATGTTAGTGATCAGAAGTGGCTAGATCTAGTGAAGGTATTCTGTTTTCCAGAATTGACGTGCATCTTGAAGTTGAGCTTATTATTATCTATTATGATGACGAGATATCTACAGTTTGTCACTAGTTTTAAAATAGTATTATCCAGGGAAATTCAGGGTGAGTTGTGATTACTCCTGAGATAGAATATAATAAATTTCGATTGCATCATCAGCAAACTGCAAAATATGTATGACTTCATTTCTGTTCTACATTCTATGTTGATATTTGGCTTATGGAGGTCTGAGCAGTGAATGTTATATAAAAATGGTGATAGAGGAGAACCTTTGGGAAGCCCTCGCTTGAGGATGAATTTATTGGACAGTGTGCTTGTGTGTGGACTTAGTCCTTGCAAACATGTTGGACAACCATGTTTGTGGAGTTTGATTACAAGTCCAGCAAAATGCTATCAAAGGCTTTCTGCTCCTGAAGGCAAATTGAAAGATTGGTATATTGTCATCCATCCATTGAATTATTTTCTTGAAATTTTTTCGAATTCCTGGTAGTAAGACACGTAGTAAGGTGATTGGCCTGTAGTTCTCTTGATTTTTGTGTCTGTCCTTGGTTTCGGAATCGTGATAAGTAGTTCTTTCTTCCAACTATTGTGGAAATAAGAGTTTTGTAGACAGAAGCTATAAATTTTAATTATCTCCAGATGTATGGGGAGGTCTAGCTTCTTGGGTATATTGCTGGCAATACCGGTCTGAAGTTAGCCACATCCACAAGTATACTCCGAGGCAAAAGTATGGTCAATACAAATCAGTGTTTACCAAAGGAATTACGTCGAATAAAGGATTGAAAATGAGTATTTTGCTTTTAGATTGTGTTTCTGCTTTAGATCGTGAAGGAAATAGATTAGAATGGCATCACCGATATAGTTTGAGAGGGTGGTAAAAGGGGTAAGGTTGCTGAGAAATCCATTTTCAAACCAATTTTTGCTAAAAACTTCAATTGATTTTGGTGTACCCAAGCCTTTAATTCAGGCCGTTACTGTAAGATTTCTCTTTGAATTAAAGAGAAAGCTAATAATTCTACGATGTGTATGAGCCATGCAGGTAATGACGCCAGATAAAAGTCACTCTTCTACTGTTTCCAGGTAGTCTGAATCTTTTTTTTTTCTGTTTTATGTTCATAATTGAATTTCCTGATTCAGAAAACTTTTTTAATAAACATTGCAACAACATAAATTTTGAATACACGTTCGACATCGTCGTAAAAAAGATCGGGGTATCAGATTGGCCAATCCTCCGTTATTGACATGATTATTATTCAATTCTTTAGAGCCAAAGCTAATACCTATAAGGGCTCGAAAAAATATACATTTTAAAAGTAAAAAGCTTAAACTTAAGTCACTTTGTGATTAGCAGTATTGATGAGAAACAAATAATTGTAACAAAAAAAAATAACTAAAAAGAAACACATGATGAACAGTTTTCATTTTTCTTCGCCGTAGCTCAAATACATTTTCGATATTTCTTGAGTACACCTAATCAGACCATATAACATTCTCCGAGAATCGTGGATCCTCCCAGTGTCTTCGAAGTTCGAATCATCATTTGATAAAATCCAACTCTTGGGAGGTAATCTCGAGGTTGTAGAGTTTGTACACTCTGAGGGTGGGATCCTCAGTTGCGAGTTAACTTAAGGTTACGAGTTACGCATGTATTTAGTGATATTCATGAACGCGTAACACTCGGGTTACCTGCAACCTTGAGTTAACTCGCAATTGAGAAACCGGCCCTCAATGTGATAAGGGTGTAACCTGTATTTTTGCGCGTATGTTCTGGGGAACATCGCGTTATAGTTTTGCCCAAATGTCTGTAACTTTCGAATTTTTTGACGAAAATGGTCTCAAACGATTAAGTTCGACTCCCCAATGAAGAATTCGATGTCAAATTTGATTCTGTCCGTCCGGCCGTCCGGCCGTTGCCACGATAACTTGAGAACGAAAAGAGCTAGCGACTTGAAATTTTCAGGGTGGATGGCGCATCCCAATACGACGGACAAGTTCGTTAATGGGCATAATCGGCCCAGTGGTTTCCGAGTAATAATTTTGTTTTCAACCAATATGAATCCGATCAAATTGAAACTTGGTGAGTAGTTGTAGAATATGAACCTAAGCACGTTTGTGGAATTTTGTGCGAATCGTATGGCTACAAAATTTTTAAAAAATTATTAAAAAATATTTTTGTTGTCACGATAACTTGAGAACTGAGAGAGATAGCGGCCTCAAGTTTTCAGGTTAGGATGTACACCACAACGCGACATTTCAGTTTGATTATGAGCCTAATCGGCCAAACGGTTCTAGAGTTATAGCCATCTGAAATTTTATGAAATTTTGTGGTTTTTGTTCCTCATTAACTCGAAAAATACTGAACCGATTGAATTCAAACATGGTTATTAGTTGTAGAATGCCAATGCGGAAACGTTTGCAAAATTTGGTGAGGATAGCGTTTGTAGAAAATTTTAAATTAATCTTTGAAAATAAAAAAAAAAAGTTCTATATATCAGTAACTAATCGTTCGAAATTGCTGAAATTTTGCAAGAACCTTCATAACCTAACTATACTGCCAATTTTCAAGTTTTAATACGATCGGTTAAATATTGTTGGAGATTCGAGCATTCTTGTGTGAGTTCAGTAGATGGGTGACCGTTGCCTCGATAACTTTCGAACGAAAGGAGATAGGGACTTGCAATTTTCAGGGAAGGTTGCGTATCCGAAAGGGAGAGTTGAGTTCAATTTTGGGCATAATCGGTCTAACGGTTTCCGAGTTATACCCATCTGGAATATTATTACCTTGATAACTCAAAAAATAAATATTCGATCGAATTGAAGTTTGGTAACTAGTAGTAGAAAATCAACATAAAGACGTGTTTAAAATGTTGTAAAACCGTACCCCTAGAAAATTTGAAAAACATGACGAAAAAAAAAATGTTGTAAGAACCGTACCCCTAGAAAATTTCAAAAAAATCACGAAAAAAAATTGGTTCAAGCACTGACGTGAAGTCAGAAGCTTTTGCGCGTATGTTCTATTGTCCATTCTTTTGTATTGGACACCCTTAATCGAATTTACCATGGTAAATTCGATTAAGGGTGTCCAATACAGAAGAATGGACAATAGAACATACGCGCAAAAGCTTCTGACTTCACGTCAGTGCTTGAACCAATTTTTTTTCAATATTCTGTGTGCATTGTGGATACCGTGTGCTTTTTTAACTCTCTTCATCTGTTTCAAATAAAGAACTCAAAGTAACCACCTTTAGTGCACTAGAATCATTTCGAGATATTATTTATTAGTTATTAGTTATTTCAAAGCAGAAAAAAATCTAGCCGAAAAACTTGCAGAATTATTAGCAATTGTTGTATCATTTTGGAATCCTCATTGAATGCGCCAATAGTTACTTGCCGAACTAGCGTAGTACATTTTTTTTTCAGTACAGGCAGTTGAAATTAGATGAAATATGAGCTTTGAATATTTAGCGGGGTCAAAAGTAACATTCTGCTCCAAAGGGGGACAAAAGTCATGGTGTTTTGGGCAATAATATACAGACGCATTATCCAGGAAGACATAACAAAAATAAAATTGGCAAAAAATTAAAATTTGTAGAAATGGGAATTGAATAACCATCACAAAGTATAGATTTTGTCGATTTTTTTAAATGCCTATAATTTTGAAATGACATTAATTTTTTTAAAATATTTTTCTGATAATTATCATGACTTGTAATATCACCCGCTTCCGGCTTGACGTCGACTTCTGGGACACTCTGTATACCAGAAAAGTTCTAGGTATACCATGATGAAATTTGAGAGTGTTGTTCATGAATGCATAAAGAATATAAATACAAAGTGTTCCACGATGAAATTTTGATCCTTCAGGAAGTGCTGCAGAAGGGCATTAAGAATTATATGTTTTATGTCATATAGTTTGTGCGGCAGTGATGAGGCGGTAATTGGGGGCGGCATATCGAAAAATGCCATAACTCGTTAAATGAAACACTCCCTTTTCACGATGAGGTAGGGATATGTTGTTGATAAGTACATACTAAGATGAAGTATGTCATATAGTTTGTGCGGCCGCCCCCGCATTACCGGCTCCCTACGCCGCACAAACTATGGGACATACTACATCTTAGTATTCTCGCCATCCTCAACAACATATCCAAAGCTCATGGTGGAAGACTACCTATTTACCGAGTTGTGGAATTTTTCGACATGCCATCCTTGATTACCGCCTCCCTACGGTCGCACAGACTATATGACATACTTCATCTCGGTATATACGTCATTCTCAACAACATATCCAAAGCTCATCGTGAAACACTCCCTATTTAATAAGTTATAGCATTTTTCGATATGACGCCCCCGATTACAGCTTCCCTACAGCCGCACAAACCATGTGACATACTTCATCTTAGTATATATGCCATTCTCAACAACATATCCAAAGCCGCAGCCTACTATATCTAATAAGCCAGGAATATGATAAAATGCCAACACCGCTATCAGTCGTACGCCAGGCGATTCCGTCGAACGTTTGTTATTGTAAATGGACGATTACTTCTTATTCTGGAATTAACCAGTATTGTATTTGGCGGGTATTTCGTGGTATATTTGTGTATAAAGGTGTGAATTAGTGCATTGCAGTGATATTTATGTTCTGTGATTGAACTGCAGTGTGTAAATAGTGAAATTTCCTTTGGATTATTTCTACTTAGAAATTAGCACATTTCAGTTGAGATTATAGACAACAAGATGGACTAGATGTATGAGAGAAATAGAACTTTCATTTCTTCCGATTTTGTAAAAGATTTTAATGACCTTTCTAATAATTTTTCAACAAAAAATTGATACATCTGGATGGGAGATCAATTAGCTCAAATGATCTATTTATTTTTATATAATATCGTCGTTGCGCCTTCAAAACGAGACATGTGCATATATTGTGTAAAATGCGTTAAGTGTATATTTCGATTAAGAACTGCGCAAGCTGGATATTTCGTTAAAAGCTGCCATGTGATAATCACACTAGTTTCGGTGCCAGTTGGATTTGATCGAAAAGCGACAAGTACGAAATCGAAAATATGCTCCTGCAAAACACGCAAGTGTATGAATGCACAATTTATCAAAAGTCACATGTCGCATTTTGAAGCCGCAACGACGATATGTACCTATTCAATTTCGAAAAGTCTTCATCTGTAGATTCTTCAATTGAAATCAATAAGGACCTTATTCATCTTAAATTAATCATCAAGAATGTTCAGATTTCCTGCAGTGATTTGAAATGGATTCTTCTTTTCGATCTTACCCCGAGTAACTGTCAAGGGAAATCGTTATCGTTCAATGTTAACCGATTTTTTTTGGCCTGAATTGGTTAATCTTGATTTGGAGAACATGTGGTTCCAACAGGACGGTGCCACTTGTTCGTACGATATAACTCCATTCGACTTCTTTCTTTGGGGTTACATTAAGTCATTGGATAACCGCAATCATCCAGCAGATTTAGACGATTTACAGATCTATATTGAAAGATTGTGAGAAAGTCATGGAAAATTGGGTTCAACGACTTCATTCTGCCAGCGTTTCCGTAATGGACATTTAAATAATTTTTTTTCATAAATAGTTTTACCATTGTACTTTATAATGAAATAAAACTTTCATAAATTTTCAAATAAATAATGTGTTTTGTTTACAAACCAAAATGGGGCGCTCTTAATGAAAGACCCGTTACAAGGAACGCATTTTCGCCAGTTAAATATATTTCATTATCTATAGACTCCTGAAAAAAGCTTTTTTGGGTCCATTTCTTTTAATCTTTAAAATCTCTGACTGTTAACATTGCCCAGATAATCGCGCACCCTAATAATTGAGGTATGGATTTTTAAGGATTCACTATATTATCTTCAATTACTGTGTTATTATTAATTTAAGATCAAATTATTTCAAAGCATTTTTTTTTTCACAGAAATATGGCCAATTGTCTCTTCAAACTATTTGCTTGGTTATACACAGGATCCCACAGCATGTTCTCAGAATGTATACATTCCTTAGCAGATACCGTTAATCAAGTGATATTAGCTTTTGGAATTCATAAATCTGTCCAGGTTAGATTAATTTTCGATTATTTATTGATTGATCTTCAGAGTCGGGATAAAGTATGGAGCCAAGTAAATATATTTGAAATGAAAAGGGCGATATCTATGAAACTTTGCAGGCTAGTATAATGACTCATAACGCATCTGATGCCATATTTTTTGTTACTATGTACTGTAATTCCTGTTTGATCGGAAATACCGTCAACTTTTATAATTTAAACGGGACACCCTGTATATGCGTGCAGATTTTGTTATTTCGAATTCGTACATACTAATTTTAATAGAAATAATTTGTGAAAACAAGTGAGGTGACAAGAGCGATTCAACATAGTCGAACCGAGTTTGTCATCCTATGACTCAGGGGAAAGATACCTGTACGTTGTAACAATGACATGGACCATTAACTTTCTCTAGCGACAGAAAATTCCCGGTATCGGAACCAGGGAGAATAACATTCCCCGTCAGGTAGAATCCTTAGCAGGCGCAGGTCCATGAACCCAGCTATAAAGTAGGATCACCGAGTAGGGTGGTCAGTAACAATTTGGCAAGTTCTCGTTTGTAACTAAAACAGGTTTCCTAAAAATGAAACTATGTGTTCGATGACTTCGATGTGAGTAAGCAGTCAGTTGGTAATCTTAGAAAAACTAAGTTTCACCCATACAGTATTCAAAGCACACAAGAATTATCTGATGACGATTTCGACCTACGAGCGCAGTTTTGTGAAGTAATGCAGGAGAGATTTGTCCATCGACCTAATTGTCGCTTCTGGTCCAAAGCAGATTCTCATTGGGTGCAGACAGTTCGTACCCAACATCCCGAAAAATTAAATGTGTGGTTGGGCACAATTGGCCATCATATTATTGGACCTTTTTTTATAGAAGGAAATTTGACTAGTGACTCTTATCTAGAGTTACCGAGGAATCAAATATCACCTGCAGTCATTGATCTCTTTCCCGGTGTGGGTGTGAATGGTCGACAAGTAGCTGACAATATTTGGTTTCAACAAGATGGTGCGCCTCCGCATTATGGAATTGAAGTGAGGAGGTATCTTAATGGCACATTTCCTGAGAAATGGATTGGTAGGAGAGGGATCAGTTGAATGGCCACCCCGATCTCCAGATTTTAACCCTCTCGACTATTTTCTGTGGGGCCATTTGAAGAGTACTGTTTACCAAAATCGGCCAGATAATTTGGAAGACCTGTGACTTAAAATTCATAGAGAAGTCGGAAGAATACCTGTTGCTGCGTTGAATAATTCATTGATGAGTTTCGAAGAACGGCTTGCACATTGTCAAGCTGTCAACGGTGCTCAATACGAACATTTAATACATTAAAATTATTTTCTATCCTTGAATAGGAAATTCGTCGATTTCAAAAAGCGAGTAACCATACCCAGTTGATTGTTTTCTAATGTTTTAATAAAAAAAATTGGTTCAAGCACTGACGTGAAGTCAGAAGCTTTTGCGCGTATGTTCTATTGTCCATTCTTCTGTATTGGACACCCTTAATCGAATTTACCATGGTAAATTATGTTGTCCATTCTCCTGTATTGGACACTCTTAATTCGAATTTACCATGGTAAATTCGAATTTAGTGGCCAATACAAGAGAATGGACAACATAATTTACCATGGTAAATTCGATTAAGGGTGTCCAATACAGAAGAATGTCCATTCTTCTGTATTGGACACCCTTAATCGAATTTACCATGGTAAATTATGTTGTCCATTCTCCTGTATTGGACACTCTTAATTCGAATTTACCATGGTAAATTCGAATTTAGTGGCCAATACAAGAGAATGGACAACATAATTTACCATGGTAAATTCGATTAAGGGTGTCCAATACAGAAGAATGGACAATAGAACATACGCGCAAAAGCTTCTGACTTCACGTCAGTGCTTGAACCAATTTTTTTTTTTCGTGATTTTTTTTTAATTTTCTAGGGGTACGGTTCTTAAAATTTTTTTTTTTCGTCATTTTTTTCAAATTTTCTAGGGGTACGGTTCTTACAAAATTTTAAACACGTCTGTATGTTGATTTTCTACTACTAGCTACCAAGCACCAATGCGATCGAATATTTATTTTTTGAGTTATTAAGGAAATCATATTCCAGGTGGGTATAACTCGGAAACCGTTAGACCGATTATGCCCAAAAACGAACTCAACTCTTCCTTTCGGATACGCAACCTACCCTGAAAATTGCAAGTCCCTATCTCCTTTCGTTCGAAAGTTATCGAGGCAACGGACCCATCTACTGAGCTCACACAAGAATGCTCGAATCTCCAACAATATTTAACCGATCGTATTAAAACTTGAAAGTTGGCAGTAGAGTTAGGTTATGAAGGCTCTTGCAAAATTTCAGCAATTTCAAACGAATAGTTACTGATATATAGAATTTTTTTTTTATTTTCAATGATTTATTAAACATTTTCTGCAAATGCTATCTTCACCAAATTTTGCAAACATTTTCGCGTTGGCATTCTACAACTAATAACCATGTTTGAATTCAATCGGTTCAGTATTTTCCGAGTTAATGAGGAACAAAAAACCACCAAATTTCAGAAAATTTCAGATGCCTATAACTCTAAAACCGTTTGGCCGATTATGCTCATAAACAAACTGAAATGTCGCGTTCTGGTGCAAATCCTAACCTGAAATTTTCAAGCCGCTATCTCATTCCGTTCTCAAGTTATCGTGACAACAAAAATATTTTTTAATAATTTTTTTAAAATTTTCTAGCCATACGATTCGCACAAAATTTCACAAACGTGCTTAGGTTCATATTCTACAACTACCCACCAAGTTTCAATTCGATCGGATTTATATTGGTTGAAAACAAAATTATTACTCGGAAACCACTGGGCCGATTATGCCCATTAACGAACGTGTCCGTCGTATTGGGATGCGCCACCTACCCTGAAAATTTCAAGTCGCTAGCTCTTTTCGTTCTCAAGTTATCGTGTGTTAAAACTAAATATATTTTACTAAAGGTGAATTTATGTCGAAATATTGAATGAGTTTTGGATAATTTTTGTTGCTAGGCCGGGTACTTATTAGATGATCCTTGTAGTTTATGTTAAAACACAACGTGTAATGTCTTATTGTAGAAGGTACTTGTGTTTCTTCTAGTCATTGAAATTCTAGTAGAATGTAATTTATCATTAAAAATAAAGTTTATTTGGTTCAATTGACATTTTAGCATATTATAATAATATTATTCATCTATCAGCATCTTTTGCGTTTGTCACAAAATAGTACAGTTACAAATTACACTTAAGAAAAATCGATAGAAATTTCAGAATAACTATCAACAAAAATAATTCTGTAGATTTTCGTTTGGTGTCTGACGAAGGAGTCTGATATAGTGTCCGGAACAATATTTTTCAGAGTTGCTAGTATCTTTTAATGTTTACTTACTTACGCCATATTATATATTAATACACATTGATTTGTAGAAGAAATTCATGATAAATATTTCACAAATGATGATGGGTAATTTCCTTCTAGTTAGCCAATTCCTATCATCCCTATGGTTATAACAATATGAAGTACGTGGCTTCATTAATATCTGGGGTTGGAATATTTTGCGTTGGTACTGGACTTTCATTCTATCACGGCGTCAGT
The DNA here is from genome assembly GCA_937662695.2 of Halyzia sedecimguttata. Taxonomy (NCBI): domain Eukaryota; kingdom Metazoa; phylum Arthropoda; class Insecta; order Coleoptera; family Coccinellidae; genus Halyzia; species Halyzia sedecimguttata. Next base: position 89,096,773 of record OW569415.2, on the reverse strand, counting down.
GGTATTATGAACCCTCAACCATTATCGGATTTTTTTTGGGTAAGTGACATCCCAGATTCTTACATTATAACCCTTATTGACTTTTTGGTTTTCTAGGCCTACTTCATTTTAGGGGGATCATTTGTTTCAGAGGGAGCTACTTGTATGGTTGCTTTTAATTCTATAAGAAAAGGTGCTAAAGAAGCTAAAATGTCTGTGCAAGAGTACAGTGAGTATTTCAGAGATTTTCTGTTCTGTTCTGTATTTTTGAGAACAATGAATGCTTTCATTATATTATAAAATATTCATGATTCAGTTCAATTTATCATTGATGCTTATTTTGGAGTAGGTAATCATCTAAATCTTATATGATTTGGATATTGACAGGTATGCCATAGCTACTGATTTTTGGTTCGTCTACAGATGTAATCTTCAAATGAACTTCCCAGAATCTAGCAAATATACTTTATTATTATATAGAATGTGATAAATAACTTTTGAACAACTGCTATATCCCAAAATGTTATATTTTTATGATATCCAACGCGTTTTTTATTGCGTCTTTGTCAAACGTATTTCGAAAAAAAAATTAGAAAATAAAAGAATTCAATAATGCACTGACTTGAAGTCTTTTGTCAATTCACGCCTCAGAGACCATATAGAAATACTGCATGAGCTTTCAAGCCGTCTTTTTAGCGGTAATACGTGAAATAATACAGTGAACATCAACTGAATTCAAATTTTAAAATAAATCGAGGCCATCGAGGTGTTATTACAATTTTGAGATTTACATGATTTGAAACTTCGGAGTAGATTAAACCAGTTTGAAATTTTATTTTCACAATAATTGCTGGAATACGGAGACGACCGAGCTAAAATACAGTACTCGCTTGTGCAACCTACCCTGAAAATTTCAAGTGGCTATCCCATTTCCTTTGAAAGTTATCGTGGCAACGGACGGTCGGCCAAACGGAATCGAATATGGGAATATGACCTCGAATTCTTCATCATTGAGTCGGAACTTAATCGTTTGGTATCAAATTCGGGAAAAAAATCGAAAATTACATGCATTTAGGCAAAATGTCACGTTGTTCCCAGAAAATGTGCGAAAAAGTGAGGTGTGCGTTCAGGGCTTGCCCGGATAATCATGGTTCTACTGTAAATGAATTTCTATGTGGATCCTGAGTTTTCCCCAGAAATCAATTTAGCACCCAGAGGATTTCATTGATATGCCGTAAGTAAAAACAGTGTCCTTGCTTTCGGAAAATCAATGAAATCCCCTGGGTGTTAATTTTATTTGTTAACTCTATGCATAAGTATGAAACGTATGCGAACACATTTCGAGACCCTATCGAGAGAACGCTCTGAACTTGTTGATTTATTGACAACGGTGTCAATCGATCTCGAACGACCGGTCGATCGCTCGTAATAGACCACATTAGTTAGGTTAGGCGGGAAATTTGAATTACGATCCATCCGTGGATCCGAGCACTGAATTCCCCATGCATTTCTTATGGACCTAAAATTTACGCGAATTTCTCGCCTGTTTTTAGATACTTTGGCTAATTTCTTAAGGTTTATTTTGGTTGAAATAGATTCTGTGAACCTTTCTCAACCATCTAGAATCAAGTTTTCATAACAAAATTGTATATTTCCAAAATAATTGATAAATAAAAAAGTGTTCACCAAATTCGATTGACGTATGTCTTAGCTCACTCGAAATCAGTCAAATATAATAACATAACCCTAAATCGGCCTTGTAATGACGCACAACCAGATAAATATTCTATTTCTCTGCGCACAACAGAATTCATCTACGACATACGGAAATCTTTCGAACTAGAATGGTTTCAATTTTGATTTAGGAATAAATAGAAGTAGATTTTAATGTGGAAATAACATGAAAACATGCACTTATGATGAAGGTACCCAATACTTGTTGTCTCTGTACTAACATTATCTTTTAAATAGGGTGGTTTCATTTCAAAGTTGAAATTCCTTGTTAAAAAATTTGAATATGGATCTCCCGCCAAGCGACTGATTCTAACCTAACTAATGTGGTCTATAGGTCCAGTCGATTGAAGAGAGTCAGAAACCATCAGGTTTAATTTAAAATCTCTACAATTAGGTGATTGGTAGAACCCATATATATAATTTCGTCTGTAAATAGTAGATCTTGGGTAGCATCAGGTTGACCATCTCTGACCCAGAGTATTAAATTTTTTTCCTATTCATAACTGAGGCTAATATTTAATGATTTTCTTCACCTATAGTTTTCAAAAGTAAAGATCCCAGTGTGAACGTTGTACTGTTGGAGGATTTTGCCGCAGTTGTGGGAGTAGTGGTGGCAGCTGGATGTATGAGTTGGGCCTCGATAACTAACAGCTCAGTTCCAGATGCGTTTGGTTGTCTAGGAGTTGGATGTATTTTAGGCTCAGTGGCTTCTTTCATCATTTTTTCCAATGTTGCAGCTTTGGTAGGCAGGTAAGCAGTTAGGTAGCAGGTATCTGTTCTGTATATGATGTAGAGTAAAGGCAATATAATCCTTATATATTATTTATCATTAAATAGTACTCTAAGCGGTAAAACATGTTACTATTTCCCGACATTACAGCTAAACAAAAAATAATGGTCATCAACTGCAGACTGCACCTCCTCATTGTCAGCAAATATTTTGCCGCGGGGTTTTTCAAGTTCGGAAACAGAGTTACTGGAGTTACTTGAGGCGTTACTGTGATCGTAGAAGATTTTCTCGTTACTGAAGTATGTAATTTAAATGGTATATGAAATGTATTCATATACAAATACATATTATAAAAGCTAAGAAAACGATATCGATGTTAAATTCGATTAAGAGTGTCCAATAGAGCAGAGTAGAGAATATAATATGCGCGCATGCGCTCCTGGCTTCACGTCAGTGCTTTTTTATATAGATTATTATTGCGCTCTAATAGAAATCAACCGAAATTGAATAAAAACGTCGACTATGTTGTTGCGGGTGAATGCTAGTACTTGATAAAGCCTTTGAGGACATTGCTGTTGGAAAAATTTTGGTTAGGAATCGGCCATAAAATATTCAACCGAAATATGTCTCATTTGTTGCAAGTAGTAATACAAGTTAGAATTTTCGTAAATATTGAAGATGGAAAACAATTCTGTGGACATTGGCAAAAAACATCGAAACATTTCATAAGTGGAGGAAACTCATAGAGATATTCTAATATCCCTGCGAGTAGATTTTAAAGAGTATCAATACACACGGTGAAATATCCGTCGGTCTTAAACGTCAACAAATGTTCCCTCGTGATCCGGGATAGCTCATCGCTCAGTGTTCCCCCAAAGAGCAATGTGTCATTCAGGGCAGATACGTACCAGTTTCATGGTTGTTACCAATCCTCAGCGTAACTTAGCTCTGAATGACGAACGAAGGTGCTCTAGGATACCTAAATCCTATTGTGATGAACTATTGGAAATAAAATCTTACCAGCGCCACCTAGGAAGATCCTTACGAACTCCAAGACTCTGTGATGCGGAAACCTTGGGTTAATTCTTTTGACGCAATAGGGAGTCAGGCACTGTGCAGATTACCTATATGACCCCTTTCCGACTTGAAAACGGCTTATTGTGGTTAGAGAAGACCACAAACCAGTGAACATAGAATACGGTGAAGTATTTGTCAATTTAAACAATCAACGAATATTCCCTCGTGATCCGGGTTAGGCACCTCATCGCTCAGTGAACATAGAATACGGTGACTTCCGCATCACAGAGGGTTGAAGTTCGTAAGGATCCTCCCAGGTGGCGCTGGTAAGATTTTGTCTCCAGTAGTTCGTCACAAAATGTTTTAAGTTTCCTAGAGCTCCTTCGTTTATCAACAACCGGTGGCTATCCCGGATCCCGAGGGAATATTTGTTGATGGTTAAGACCGACGAATATTTCACCGTGTGTCTTTTAGTTATTAGTAATTAGATACAGTCACCGTATTCTATAAAGAGTTGAAAGACAATATTTCATTTCGAATCTAGTGGAATTTCAAAGAAAGTATTCAATTTATTACAGGTCTATACCAGAAGACGACTTGAATAAAATAAATTGTGAATTAGAAAGCGATGTTATGGTTAGAGCTATTCATGATGTGAAAGGAATCGATATGGGCAACTATCTGGTACGATACAAAGCAGAGGTTGATTTTGATGGAAGAGAGCTAACCCGATCGTACTTAGATAAACAAGATCTAAATATGTTGCTTGAGGTGAGAACATTTTTTTGTGTTGCTGAAAGTTCAAGTTTTAATTATTGGCTTTTAAAGGAATGCAGAAAGATTGAAAACATTGACCAGCTCGAGGAGTATATTTTGAAACATGGAGAGAATATTGTGGACTCTGTGGGAGGGGAAATCGATAGGATAGAAATGAAATTGAGAGTAAGCAAAATACAACATCTATTCCATAATATGTTTACTGATCCTTTTTTCATTTTCAGAAAAAACATCCTGAAATACGCCATTGTGATCTGGAAATATTGTAAACAAGCTTTAAACGTTGTATATAAGTTTTCTCTAATATTTGTTAATTACTTACATCCTTACATATTGATTTTTAACTCTAAAAATTATTTAAATTGTTAAGCCAAAAATTATGTTGTGGTTTAGTTAGAAAAAAATTGATAAGTTATTTCTGTGTTATTAGTATTTTGGAGAAGTTTAGATTCATATATATATATTTATTTGTCTGGATGAAAATATGTGCACTTAATTAATACTTTCAAATAATTAAAGATATACTACATGCAGTTTTATATTCTCACTGAAAATTTAAGAGATTTCATATTGTTTAAAACAAAAAAAAATTGGGTGAAAATTAAGTATTTCACTATGCAGATTCCATTTGGCATATACCTTTCTCTGGTAAATGGCACAATACCTTGGTGTATATATACCCAGATAGCACACACACGTTATATGGATGTTCTTAGAAGATACCGCCAGAATGTTCAAATATTCATAGAATATCCTCACAACAGACCCCACACATTCTTAGAACATTCCATGCACTATTGAGTGAGAGAGGAACTCTGGTTCTATACAGGTTCTATGAATGTTCTCCCGAATATTCTAGAACCTTCTAGGAATGTTCTTGACAATATTTCAGGCATATTCTTGAGAATATTCCAGGTACGTTTCAAAAAATCTCCTATTAATATTACTCCAAATATTCTATGGAGATTCCCACTCATTCTAGAAATATTCCCAGAATATACTTTAATTCCGAGAATATTTGGTTGAATTTATAAATTCATTGGTATTATTAATTCCTGCCGCATTCCCTGCGGTTATTAATACAGTAGAATCTCACTAATCCGGCACTTCAATAGACCGACACGTCCAATAATCCGGCACATTCCGCCCGCGTCTCCTCGCCCCTCATCATGGAAAAAGCTATGACCTACACTGAATGTTGTATCATGAGAATGACGATGACATACCTATTGCCGATTGATTACAAAATTTATCAGAATACAGATACAGTATTTAATTATTTCAATACCTGCATAACATGGAATGAAGAAAATTCCTTACCTGCTAAAGATGTTATAATTCTTCGAAATATGCGAAAAAACGTTTTTCGTACAAGGATTACGACTTGCACAAAAACAGACCATAATTAAAGATTATTTAGTTAAATCGATATTATTGTGAGATATGTTAAAGTCATAAAAAACTTTATTTACACATTATGTTTTTTCTAATCGATCCAGTAATCCGAACATTCCAATAATCCGGCACACTCTGGTTTTTAATGGTGCCGGATTACTGAGATTCTACTGTAATACCGAACTCCAACTGAAAAACTAAAAAAAAATTGTGTTCAACGATAAATTAACGGTATTGAATGCTTTTTTGTTATAATTCAATTTAAAATTAAAATGTTTTGTAAATTTAGTTAAACTTTGAGATTTCATAGACTCATCACATTGAATGGTTATGAAATTCTTATTTATTTTTCGTAATCCCATAAAAAATCATCAGAATGCTGATTCTGAGCATAAGCCTAGTTTTTTCACAAATAATATAATAATATTATTCGAGGTCAAACAACACTAATCCATTTTATAATAATACATAATTCAAGTCATCAGTTTTATTTTTAGGAAGACATTTCCTGAAATAAATTCAAAAGAATAATAACAAAATATTTTGTTTATAAAAAAAATAATATTCGCGAGATTATCTTCTCCATCATTTTTGGCTACCAACCAGCCTTTTGGTTTCAAAATCAGAGATTCTGGAAGAGAAGAAATGAAATATTACTAGGCACCTTGAATAATTTAATAGTTTTCAGTGTAAACCCAGATCAGAATGAAATACAAGGCAACAAACCAAATTTTAGCTAGTAGAATAATACAAAAATATTGCTTCATGGTATGAATGATATTGAGTACAACTAATATTCCTACCTTCACTAGATTATAGTTTTGAGGTCTAATTTCTGGAACTTTTCCTCCTTCTGTTTCGCCTTAACCAACCAGTCCTTAATTACCAATTCCGCATCAGACTCTGTAATCTTTCGATGAATGTTCATCACAGATTCTGTAAAATATGAGAGATAATTCAAATATGTATTAATGTATTTTAGTTATCGCAATAATTCCAAGTAAAGCGATTTCGGTAAAATATCTTGACTAGTTATTCCATCAAACATTGCTTCTTCATAGAAATATATTTCTTATCTTATCTATCTTATAGAACATAGTAAATTCTTCGAAAATTCTTACCTTTCACTATTTCGGAAAAAATCAATGCCGAAAAATTATCCTTCTTCTTAAATCCTAACCAGCTAGAGTTCATAGCAAGAGCATTTGTCATCAACCTTTCCTTTTATTATCACTTTGTGTTTAGGCCCCCAATTTTTGACAACTCGTAAACCTAAAACAACAACCGAAATGTAACATAAATAATAATATGTATGCTGTGGACTTATCTAATCCTATATGTTAGATAGGAGTATACATTATTAATTTCCAGGAGAATTTCATACAATAATTTCGAGGATTTTTATATGTGAACAAATTTGATAACCAGTAATGTGGTAGTATCAATGAATTTTCTAGAGAACAAAAATCTATTTGAATGTAAAATTTGGATACATCACAAAAATCAAAATCTTGAAACTTACCACTTTTGTTTTAATTTCCTCAAGGTCTAAATTACTATTTCTCCAATTTTTGTAATACGTTGTAATATTTAATAGGAAAATCAAACTTTTCTTCAAAATTGATTGATTCTTCAGTTGGTTCATGATCATTATTATTAAGATCATTTCTCGATAATCTGCAGCAACCTCTACAGATGTGAAATATTTCGCCATCAGCCCTGGCATAATAACTTCTGAATGAATTTTCTTAGCAGTTCTTTTCCCATATTTCCAGATCTTATAGGATTCGTACTTCGAAACAACTATTTGGAAATCATATAACGAAATCACAATAATGCGACTGTGAGGTGAATAATTGAATTTGTAGTTTTTGGTAGTAATAACTGTTTGTTTTCAAAGTAATTATCCCAGCATTGTGCTATTAGATATGAACTCTTTATTAGCAAAAATGCATGAATGTCTTGTAGGTTGTGGTATATAATAATCCAAATATGTTGCAATATCCATATATGTGATTGGAGGAACACCATCAATTGAATTATCCACTATCCAGATCAGAAACATTCAATGTTGAAGGATCTAAGCCGTTAATTAATCCCAACTTTATTATATGTATATCTGTAATAAAATCAAATGTAAACACATGATGAAGGTACTTTTTTTCGAACCTACCGTTCAGCAAAGTCTCCGTTGTTCAACAATAGTCTTTTCAGATATTCATTCTCCATTTCAATATAGTTTAAACATCAGAAAAGCTCCGGAATAAGTCAAAAGTCAATGAACACTATAAAATAACCAACGACCTCAACACGTAACTTTGTTTATTTGTTTATTTATGTACAGTACAAGTACAAAGAACCGCCATATTGGTTCACGTCACGTCACGTGATGATTCCAGGATGGAATTGTGAAATTAATAAATATCTGTACTCTGTAGGCTGGGCTGGTAACAAGAGCCAGGAGCGTGTTCTGATAGCCGAAGTAATCGGTCAGGGTTGGAAGATTAGGGAAAAATATTCGGCTTGAAAAGCTGTTCATCTATTTGAATCAGAACTTTACTGATTAACTTTCACTAGTGAAAATATACTGAGCCAACACCTAAAAGGATGTAGGAGGTGTTGACCGAGCTTATGAACAATAGATATAAAAATTTCTATAGCATCGAAAAGCCTCTGAGGTGAAGTAGTAAAGTCACATGTTACACTACACTATTAAATTAACCATAAATCTCAAAATGATCCCACGCGACGCAATGATCAAAGAAACATTCTGAGGAGGTTCTTATTATATTCCACAAGGATCTTACCAAATACTGAAATAAACTACAACTCCTATGAATATTCTCTAAGGATATTCTAGTAATGTTCTTCATATCATATGATATGGATATCATTTTTGAAATGTGATCAGAACGTTTACTGAAGGACATTCCTTGAATATTCTAGATGTTATACGACGATGCATGGAACGTTCTATTAGAATATTCTAAAGTATGAACGTTCAGAAGCTAGATATCACATTCTCAGAATGTTGTGTGCTATCTGGGTATGGGGGGGGGGGGGGGGGGGTTAAGAGGACCAATCCCCACCGTTCGGGTATGAGCCGACCTAATCAATGAAATAATACAGTCTGAACTCGCTCTAAAACTTTCCGCTTGCTATTTTTTTACGCAAAATTTTGGTCCTTCAGGCTTGGACTTTCAGGCAGTTTTTGGCCCTGTTGTGATTGTTGTCTGCCCGACTAGCTGGGATACGATATATCTGTTCTTTCTTTGAAACTAGGTAATAACTGAGAAAGCTGTCTTTTTTAATGTGTAATCAAAATATTCCTTTGATTATAAAACAAGCATAACACAAAATTACTAAGGACATTTACAAGATAACGAGGTCCCAAAATTTGTAAAAATAATGAATACAAAAGAACACATCTCAAAATTACAAAACACTTCTTTTTGCCTTCGGGGGGAAAGGAGTATTCCCAATTTCCTTCAATCAAGAAAGAACTTCTTGGAATCTTCCAGAAGAAATTATACAGGATTGCTCCTCTTCAGGTAGGAAACATCTACAGCGGTCTTCTAGTCCAGAAGTAATGGTATTCCGGAAATATATGTGTGGACCGAAATAAGGCTCAGATCAAACTTGCTCAAAAGGTAAAATTTGGATCCAGCACAAAAATAAGGAAGGTAAACTTTTGCTCTATGCCAAAACTTGTTGAAAAGGTGCATTATATGGCTCCAGCCCAAAATTATGAAAGGTAGAGTTTTGCTCCAGCCCAAAAGTATCTAAGGTACTCTCCAAGCCAAAATTACAATATTGAAAGCAGTGTGTTACACATTACTTTGTAAGGTACGAATCTGGGGATATGAGTTAGCAAAACATACAAACATTTATTAATCGCAATTCATCAAACACTGAAAAAAACGAGGCACTAATATCAATCTGAAACAATTACGCAAATCAAATGACAAAACAAATTTTTATACCCCAAAAACCATATTTTAAAACACTATATTTAAAAACAAAACTACTTTTTCAGATTTCTAGAACACCATTTCTCTACTTCAACAACAAGAACAAAGAAAACTGTAGGAAAAACATTAACACATGTTTCATTATATAACATTCAAAATTTCACTTCAGTTTTAAATTGATCGCATCTGCGTAAAGATTTTCTTCAATAAATGTTTGCATTATTATTCATATAGGTAACCGCATCCAACTAAGACTCTAGAATATTCTCCGTTATTTGATTCAATTATTACAGGTCTGAGTGTCATATAATCAATTTTATTGATTTTTATAAATTTTGTCAATAATTGAAATCGGACATCTGTCTTCCATCATTAATATAATTTGCGTTCATAACATCGGCGCTCTTGACCGTGGAAATTCATCTTGTACGTACTCACGCATGTCATCTCTGGAGGTCATTCACCGATCAGCTGTTCTCTCATTTCTTGCATTTCTTTTGAACAATGTACGCAATGGATAAATTAAAGAAATTCAAAGCCTATCGAAATAATGTCATTAACGATATGAATTCGCTTCATAATCTAGCACAAAAGGTAAAACCGATAGGACTCAACACGTCTTCTTCAAAGTACGCTATGTAGATATTCAAGCATTTTATGATGAATTCGTTAAACATCATAACAGTATAGTTTCCACACTTTTGAATGACCCGGAGTCCGATGTAGAACAGGAAAATTCGTTACGCGAGAGTTTCCTTGCAGATTACTATCCAGCGAAAACATGTTACGCAGAATTGTTTGAAGACTATATAAGTTCGCCATCGGGACCAAGTAATAATAGTATAGGCGCAAATATAGACATGAAAAATGGGTTCAAGCCCTGTGGACAGGAGCTTTCTGGCGCTCTAGTTCAAACAGACAAATTATATCTCCGAAAGTATTGGTTTCTCAGAGTTGGGAATTATATCAATGTATTCATATGATAGAACTGCATCATAAAGGAAGTTCAATTCAAATGATAGTTTATTTATCAAGATTAAATGAGCAATCATGAGAATGAGAACTGCACCATGGAAGAAATCAAATTAAATCTGGCCAATTTTGCCCAATAACGAACTTAACCGAGATATTCATCTCCCTAACCTACTCTGAAAATTTCAACTACCTACCTCATACCGTTCGAGAGTTGTATCTATGTCTATGGATGAAAAGCAGTCTCACTACTCTCAGATCTCTTACTTCATGTTCCGTTCCGAAATGTAAGACTTTCCTGACAAAAACTAAACAACTGAGATTTTTCTCACTTCGCTCACAATTCTTCGATTGATTAGATAATGACATGTCTCAGGAAAATAATTTGACATTATGACAATTCATACATAGAATAATTATATCATTGTGTGACAACGTTGACTTACGATTTATTATTGAAATTTTGAAAAATCATATCTCCGAAAGTATTAGCTTGTTAGAGTTAAAAATGATATCATTGGATTCTTATGGTAAAACTGCTTATTGAAAAAAATTTAATTTTGAATTTGTTTCGTAAAAAAAAATTTTTTTTTTGTTACTCCGAAACCATCTGTCCGATTTTGCCCAATAACGAACTTAGCCGAGATATTTATCCCCCAAACCTACTCTGAAAATTTCAACTGTCTAGCTCATTCCGTTCGAGAGTTATCGTGCCTACGGCCGGCCGGACCGGCCGGACAGAATGATTTACGACCACGGATTCTTGATCAGTGAGTCGAACCAAATCGTTCAAGACCATTTTCATCGCAAAATTCGAAAATTACAGACATTTGGGCAAATTGATAAGCACTCAGTTCCGAGGAACTAGAGCGCCAAAAAGGCATAGTGTAATACGGGTATTATGGACTACGACCGAGTCCATAGTTAGCGCTTCGCGTACTATGTAAACTCGCAGAAGACGAAACATTAAATCATCCACACGCTGCTGAGATTATATTAAATAATTCGTATATCGATGAGTTTATATTTAGTGCACCAACCATTGATCGTGCTCGAATACTCCGCGATGACTTAATTTCTTTGTTAGAGAAGGCTTGTTTTATGTTGCGCAAGTTTTGCAGTAATGAGCCATCACTGTTGAATGATTTACCGTCATCACATTTATCTGTTGACCCTCTTACTTTTGATAATGAATCACAACCATTTTCATTAAACGTGTTGGGCTTGAACTGGAATCCTACCAATGATTATTTCAGTTTTTTCTGTAAACCAATGAAAAGTTTTTTTATGTACAAAAAGGATCATGCTTTCTGAGTTGGCCCGAGTGTATGATCCCCTCAGATTCGTTACACCTACGATTTTTCTTGCGAAAAATCTGATCAACAACTTTGGATATCAAAAACCAACTGGGATGAAACGCCCCATCATGACATTATTCGTGTCGGGCAACAGTATAAGGCGGTATTACCGTTGCTCGCAGATTTAAAAATTCCGCGACTTATCATTCCCACCGAAAATTCCGGAAATATTCATAAAAAAAGTGTTTACTAAAATCGGCAATAACTCCGAAACCGCTTTATGGATTTCGCCCATTAATAAACTTGTCCGAGATATTTACGCTCCAAACCTACCTTGCAAATGTCAATCCTCTAACTCCTTTCGTTCGAGAGTTATCGTGCCTACCAGCCGGACCGGCTGGACCGACGGACATAATCGATTTCGACCTCGGATTCTTGATCAGTGAGTCGAACCAAATCGTTTGAGACCATTTTCAGCCAAAAATTCGAAAATTACAGACATTTGGGCAAATTGATAAGCACTCTGTTCCGAGGAACTAGAGCGCCAAAAAGAACGGCACAACCAATTTTCCGTTCAACTGCACCGTTGAGTAGGTAATCAAATTACCTTTCATTTGATGTATCACAATCCATATATGTATTCCCATTTGAAAAAATAAAGTAGAGGGGCGCGGGGCGTAGGGGGTGAGAAATACCAAATAAAAGAAAGCATACGACAATTTTTTTTTAAATTAAAAATCGACGGGTGCGAGGATTTTCTTTAATAATTCTTCGTACAAGAATTATTGACGAGTTACGTTACTTTTTTGGCTAGCTGTACAGGGTGAGTCTTTAACCACTGCATTAATTTTCAACCAAAGATTCCTCTCATCAAATGAAACACTTTTTTATTTACCATTTTTCCAGATTCGGCTCAGGTAAAAATTTACAAGCGTTCAAAGATTTCACAATGTGCTAATACACTCCCGCATATAAATTATCTATGACATTGTTGGCGGACCAGAATAAGGCATGGTAACGTGGTTTACAGCTTGATTCGGGATTCCAACGCTCAGGGACGGATCCATAAAAGTAGTGAAAAATCTGGAATTTTCCATTTTAAAAAATTCAATGAAGAATATTTCGAAAACGGTGCGTTCAAGGAGAAATGATGAAGAATTATATCATGTTCTAAAACGATGGAATATTCTTGAAATGACTCAAGAAAAACTTTATATGCTTTCTTCATGCTAATTTCGTTTAGTGTTATGAATCCACGAGTCCATAACTAGAAAACCAGTAGAAGTAGAAAATAACTAATATTTGGAAAATATGTATCATAGTTATAGGAAACTTTACGTCAACATTCATTTTATTCGAAAAAAGGATGTCAAAGCTACAAAATAAAAACTGATTTTTTTTCAAAATTTCAACAGCCTGTATCTTTTTACCTGAGCTGAATCTGGAAAAATGTTAAATGAAAAAAGTATTTCATTTGATGAGAGGAATCTTTGGTTGAAATTAATGCAGTGGTCAAAGACTCACCCTGTATATACATAGGTACATACCGCGTATATAGGTATACACATACTAGTTTTCTACCATAAATCTTTGAAAAATATTCACACAGGTTATGTCATGATAATCGTAATGGTTTATCAAGTGCAAAATCTCAAAAAGACACGGACTAACTCGATCTATATTCCATAGATGGGAAGCTAATAAAAAATTCCAGAACATGTTATTTCCCAGAGCGTTTCTGCTCGAATTTTAACTCGACTTCAATCTCAAAGGATTTCCGTTGTTATAGAAACATTTATAATGAACTTCGCTATCCGTTTCGGAGTTTGGCCCTTTGATATCCACCTTCGTTGGAGGCGAAAGGAAAGGCTGAAAGCGGAGCTGCTACAACCCCTCGTAACTTTCTGATACCGTGGTCTTGTGAATAACAAGGGTGGTATTCCAGGATAATATGTTAATGTGGAATCATTTAAAATCATTTTGCTTGTTTAATTTGGTACAGTGATATTTTTCGAAATATATTCTCGTTTGTGTTTTGAGTTATCAATTTGCCCAAATGTCTGTGATTTTCGAATTTTTGGATGAAAATGGTCTTAAACGATTTGGTTCACTGATCAAGAATCCGCGTTCGAAATTTATTCTGTCCGGCCAGTCGTAGGCACGATAATTCTCGAACGGAATGAGCTAGACAGTTGAAATTTCCATAGTAGGTTTGGGAGATAAATACCTCAGCTAAGTTCGTTACTGGGCAAAATCGGCCAGATGGTTTCGGAGTAAGAAAAAAAATTTTTTTTACAATACAAATTTCAATTTAAATTTTTCTCAAAATGCAGTTTCACCATAAGAATCCATTGATAATGATATGATGTTTAAATCTAGCAAGCTAATACTTTCGGAGATATGATTTTTCAAAATTTCAATAATAAATCGTACTTCTATGTTTTCACAGAATGCTATGATTATTCTATATATGAATTATTACAATATGATCTGTGTTGATACATGTCAACTTGTTTTCCTGAGACATGACATGTCAGACTAATTTCAGCAATCGTAGAATCATGAGAATTAAGGCGAAAATTCATCAAACGATGAAATCACGACAAGAATCTCGTCGTTCGTTTCTAAACGAACGACGTCGTTCAAATGAGTATACAGTCATTTGGACGACGTCTCAGCACAGCAAAATGATAATGTGATGTGTCCCCTAGAACATGCGCGCAGAAAATAGGATATGCAAATCATGCAGGTTTTTTTCAAGCAATGGAATCCGATCCAGAATTTCAGTCCGCAATTATATTATAAACACGCAACCCAAAATTATCTTTTTATTATTTTGTATATTTGTATATTATTATACTGATCCTCCTAGGTCTTCCCCAAGGAGACCCCTCATAATATAACATTATATTTTCTTTTTTTGTTAGGAATTGGCACTTCCAAGACGATGCCAGCGCTAGGGTTGCGGGATTCGAAAACTAACCAAGCCGGTAGTGACCGAACTTATGAATTTTCGCCTTTACTCGGAGAATTATAATATATCATACTTTTTGGGTGATATTTTGATGCCCATATAATGATGGGAGTGGTAATGAGGTAACAAAATAGATCCGATCGAGTTTAAATCTAGAACTTGGCTTTAAAATAAGGATTTGAAGGCTCATTTTTCAACAATAGCAAGATAAAGGGCTTTAATAACAAATTACGGACAACCCAAATCATGTTTCTATTGTGTGTCTGCTGACCACTTAATAGCCAATTGCGAGAAAAGAATCACTCCACCATCTTACAGTGCAGCCTTACAAAATTCGTGGTTAACACTAATGAATAAATTACCAATGAAGCAGAAATAAAACGATATCTAGAAAATCTGATAGAGGAAGATGAAATTAGAGCATCAATTCGAAACCAACCTGAAATCGGTAAGGAGACTGGATAAGCTAAAGCTGACAGTATTAAAACCATAGTATCTATAGAGAACAAGGAAGCTCCAAGACCTGCCATACCCAAGAAGGATAAACAAGAAAGGGAGAATGATACGGATGGTACAAGAGATAACACAAATGAACAGAATAAAGGAAAAATTGTAAGGACTACGATCATGCAACATCAAAATATTCAAAGGGGTCAGTAAGGTTGATTTCCACCTCAATCCAACAATAGTTTTAACTTAACACAAATTAAGTTATGCATGTAGGCTCCCAAAAAAACGTAGCAGCGAGTTTCTCGCCCCAGCCAAAAACTACGAGCAATGAAACCAGTGCTACACACACTAATTTACAAAATACATCCACATACTTCTCTGTACGAATCTGGGGATATAAGTTAACAGCACACAAACTTTATTTATCGTAAATCATTAGAGCCTAGAGAAAACACGAGGAACACAATCCCTCGAAAATTCAAGAATCTTTCAGAACAAATCAATATTAAATTCACATATAGGTGAAAAAAAAACACAGTACTTTACATGATTTTTTTTAACTAAAATGGCATGCCTAACTATATTAACTAATTTCATTCTGAAATCATCACATACGTTAATTTACCAAAACCAATTTCAACATCACAATCGTAATTTATGTTTTTTCTTGACGAATATACGAAATTCTATGACGAGCCGTAGCCGAGTCATGGAAGTCCAAAAAAACTTTTTTCGGACGTGTTGCATACAATATTTTTCCGGCAACCGTGTAGAATCACAAATCAATGAGACGACACACTTCTTTATTTCTTTATTGTACATTCTAATTCTTATTTGAATTAAAATTAAATACTGCATAATAACAGAAACGTTCTAATTCTCAATTACATTAATATTTACATTTAGTCCGGTCATTTTAGACAATTGAAATAAAGAAAATTCCGACAGAGCCAAATCTTCGTATAGAGACCTTAGGAATAAAGTGTCAAAAGTCCCCATCAGTCCCATGTGAGCTTAGGGACTTATTCGGGGCCCAAGGTCAAAATTTCTGACTTCACGTCAGTGCTTGAACCAATTTTTTTTTTCGTGATTTTTTTGAAATTTTCTAGGGGTGCGGTTCTTAAAACTTTTTTTTTCGTCATTTTTTTCAAATTTTCTAGGGGTACGGTTCTTACAAAATTTTAAACACGTCTTTATGATGATTTTCTACTACTAGCTACCAAGCTTCAATTCGATCAAATATTTATTTTTTGAGTTATCAAGGAAATAATATTCCAGGTGCTCGAATCTCCAACAATATTCAACCGATCGTGTTAAAACTTGAAACTTGGCAGTAGAGTTAGGTTATGAAGGCTCTTGCAAAATTTCAGCAATATCAAACGAATAGTTACTGATATATAGTATTTTTTTTTTTCAATTTTCAATGATTTTTTAAAAATTCTTTACAAATACCATCCTCACGAAATTTCGCAAGAATTTTCGCGTTGGCATTCTACAACTAATTACTATGTTTGAATTCAATCGGTTTAGTATTTTTCCAGTTAATGAGGAACAAAAACAACCAAATTTCAGATGGCTATAAATCTAAAACACTTTATGCCGATTATGCTCATAAACAAACTGAAATGTCGCGTTCTGGTGCATATCCTAACCTGAAAACTTCAAGCCGCTATCTCTTTCCGTTCTCAAGTTATCGTGACAACAAAAATATTTTCTAATAATTTTTTTTAAATTTTCTAGCCATACGATTCGCATAAAATTTCACATACGTGCTTAGGTTCATATTCTACAACTACTCACCAAGTTTCAATTCGATCGGATTTATATTGGTTGAAAACAAAATGATTACTCGGAAACCAGTGGGCCGATTATGCCCATTAACGAACTTGTCCGTCGTATTGGGATGCGCCACCCACCCTGAAAATTTCAAGTCGCTAGCTCTTTTTGTTCTCAAGTTATCGTGGCAACGGCCGGACGGCCGGCCGGACAGAATCAAATTTGACGTCGAATTCTTTATTGGGGAGTCGAACTAAATCGTTTGAGAGCATTTTCGTCAAAAAATTCGAAAGTTACAGACATTTGCGCAAAACTATAACGCGATGTTCCCCAGAACATACGCGCAAAAAGGCAATGTTACATAGAGTGGCGGGGTTTTATATCGTTTCGCACAAAAAAAGCGTTTTTCCGATATATCAAAATGAAACCTCTAATTGGAAATACCCTTATAACGGCTGTACAATTATTGAAGATAAATATCTGCAGCTTGATTACATCAATCAGAATCAGAACAATACTGCCGTAATATGTTTATTCAAAAGCCTGATCCAGAAACCAGAACGGGGGAATGGGTATTTGCCCTAAGGTAAGTAGATCGTAAAGGACGACCGTCAGAGGAAAACGACGGTCTGGAGAATGAAAGAATGATGGAACGATGCTGTGGAACACAATAGAAGGAGGTCGGGAAACTGGAGAGAGTGACAGTTCATTCACTCGCACTCCCGGCTACAGGTTACCAATAAATTCATACCGCTAAGCTGTCAACGTTTTCAACAACCCCGTTACAGTCTCGTCTGATACGGCTTTTTTCTGCGCCTTTTCCACATATTCTGATTTCGAGATTTTTCATGGAAATTTGAAAGATGGGTTTTAATTCTACATTTCCTCGGATTTATTTATTATTTATTTAATAAACTAGGTATACAAATAGGTTCAACCCATATATAGTATTCACCTTATTGGATTCATTTTCATCATGCTAATAATTAAGAAGATATCTACTATGAAAATTATATTATATCAATTGAATATCGTCTAGTGGACACAGGACACTACGTTGAGCAGGCAACCCAAGATACTTTTAGATACCTAGAAAAAGAAAGGCAGCTGGGAAGTTCAGGAGGAATTAAATTGAACAATCATATCATCTGAAGAATTCAATCTACGTTCGGGTCCATTTTCCTAAAATTGGGAAAAAAAGCGTCGAAGAAAATTGGTACATGTGAAATGGTTAATTTAGCAGTCTAACGGGACCCGATGGATCAAAGATCTAAATATGTAATAATGCATAGAAATAGGTATGGGAAGGATCTTAGATTTTAAAACATTTTGAAAGACATTTATACAATAAACACAATACATAAATAATATAACTTTATTCATTCTGGTTCAAGCACTGACGTGAAGTCAGGAGCTTTTGCGAGTTTGTTCTATTATCCATTCCCCTGCATTGGACACTCTTAATCGAATTTACTATGGTAACTATGGTAGTTACCGTATCGTATATTATTAAAAGTAAGGTTCCAAGATGAGAGTCTTCAGGCCAGATATGCAGTAAAATTTGAATGAGGATTTCCCTTCAACATATAATATAAGAATATAAGAAGAAATGACGTAAGAGACTTCCGTTAACAGTGACCTCAGACCTCAGCCCCAGCCAACGAACAATGAATTACCTTGTCGAATGCTCTTCTAAAATGAGTATCACATATTCAGAAAATTTTAATAAGTTTGTTTCCAAATTTCCGCCTCTAAAAAAACTGTGCTGCAGTTCGATTGTTATGTTTCTCACATGATTTACGTAAGGTAAATGTCCCAATTATCGACACAATAGCGTGTTCCTCAAAGTGTCTAATACATTTCGACTTCAAAGAATAATTTTATAAGAATGAAATATTCTGCTTCTACTTCTCTGAACCCTCTATTTTGATAAAAGTACAAAAAACGAACATATTGAAAGGGGTAAATATTATAAAAAAAATGAATGGTGTCTCAAAGCAGATGTACCCATTATCGACACCGGAAAAATATGAATTACCAATCATCGACATACATGTGCACCAAATATCGACACTTTGGGAAATCCAGATTTTGACATCAATAATATGTTTGTATTTAAAGAAATATTGATATATTTAGTGAAATAACTAAAAAAAACAAGAGATATATAAATTCTCTGCTTAATATGAAAAAATATTTGATGATCTTTGGTTAATCCTTAGAAATTAACGTTTTCACTTCAGATACTTCCTATAAGCCACGTTCATTCAACTTTTTAGGCTCGGTAATTCTACTTGTTTCTCCTTGTCCTAACTCAATTTTCTTTTTTGTCATTTTCAAGGGATCTCTCATTTGATTCACTATTTTTCGCATTTTGTATGCTTGCTTCACCAAGAACTTGGGCTTCAAAAAGATAATCTGTAATCCCCCCATTCTGACCATTCATATCTTGATGTAGCCCACAAACATTTATATCAGTGTCGGAGTAATCACGGTCATAACAATCCAGTAGTAAATCTACACCCAAATTCTCTTCCCTTACATCCAAGAGAGACGAATTCAGGGAAAAGTTAGCGATTTCTATTCTACTCGATTCAAAATTATTATTTGCGTCAGAAGTTGCTTCCGACGGGACACAGTATTTTTCATGTGTGCATTGCAGTCTTCTATAGACATTTTGTAATCATGAGATAACTGGAAACTAAATATGACAAATTATCCCCACATAAATGTGCGTATGATCGACAGTCATGAAAAAATGGATGATTAAATCAAATAAATGGACCACAATCGAATGTCGATCAGTACTGAGAGCAATTTTGAATATTCTATGAGCTGATTATCAAAAGATAACAAAAATAGTTTAATGATTTCTCCATATAATTGATTATTTTTACTTATGGTATGAGTCTCAGCCGTCGACAGAATATTGCACCATTTATCGACATAGTGTTGAACGTAGTATCGACATCCAAATTTGTTGTACTTTTATCATGTAATTCGATGGAAAACAGTGTGTCGATAATTGGTACACTGAAAATTGTGGATCTTTTGGGTAGGATAACGAAACAATCGTATCCAGGAAAATGGAGTTAACGTTTCTGAAAGTTAATCAAAAATCATCCTCAGCGACTCAAATATCGACATAGATGTCGATATCTGGGACACAATATGTTTCAGAAGTACCATTTATCGACACACACATTTCTCATAAAATATGATACACATTAAAAATTTTTTAATAGAACTGAATACAGTTAATCGTCTCAAGTTAATTATTCTTCAAAAAATTAAATTTCACCTTCAATTGTTGAATCTGGAGAGACATAAATGAAGAGTGTGGATTTATCAGAATAGCAAGGAAAACAGTGCTCACTCGATGAAGACCGACAGTCGGCCAATTAACAGCTGATTTTTCACTGAGGATGCTTAAGAGAAATTAATGGCGTGAACAAATTCATTCAAGAAACTATAAACTAGATAATTGTTGAATTAAAATTTGTATGGAAATTTTTTTCGTCTTGTTTTATGGAAAATAATCCTAAGTTGTCGATAATTGGGACACTGTCGATAATTGGGACATTTACCTTATACTTATGCACAAGAGATTCTAATAAGTTGGGAAAAGATGATATTATGATACTATTCGGTCTATAGATTCGAATGTTATTCCTCTGGTTCCTTTTGAATATTGGTATTAGACAATACCTTCCACTCATCAGAAATATGTTCCCTTCCTAAGGGAATTTAATATCATAACCTGCGGCAAAACTAAATCCTGGAAATAGCTCTTGACAAACAAGGGCGGAATTCCATCAGGGCCAGAACCCTTTGAGATATCAGCAGAATATATTGTATCGGTTATTTCTTCATCCGTTAGATAAACATCGTTCCAATAGACACTACAATAGTATTGCATATTCTATTTTCACGGTAGTCTATTCACAAGTTTTTGAGATAAAAAAAAATCATCCCTGAATTTTCAACCCCTAAAAATTTTTTTCCCTGATCCAACAATTTATCGAGAAATCAAAAGACCAAAATCGTGTGAATGAAGACTTTTAGTAAGAAATTCTTAAAACTAGGTAAACATTCCAGAAAACCACAGAAGTGAAGTCAGGAGCGCATGTTCTACCCTCACGTAGCACTTCATGAACAATCAAGTGGTCTTTTTATCGTCAACACGTGCAAAACTGCATTGAGCATTTCGCAGCAGGAGATGGATGCTAACCCCTCGCCTATCGTTGTGTTGTTACTATTCTGAGATTACATTATTTGAAATTTCAGTAGATATCACTTTGAAATTTTATTTTCATGATAACTACCTACTACAATCAAAGCCGATCGAGCTGAAATACGGTTGGTGATTGTGGCTTGAAGGTTAGTGTGGATAGTTTCGTGGATATACCAATTTGAAATTATAGTTTTCCAATATTTCCGAAACAAAGTATCCGATCGAGATCAAATTTGGTATTTCAGTATGTTTCATTGAATCGTCCTGAGAGAATTCTCAGTTCAAATTTCTAAAATTGGTTCAAGCACTGACGTGAAGTCAGGAGATTTTGCGCGTATGTTCTATTGTCCATTCTCCTGTATTGGACACCCTTAATCGAATTTACCATGGTAAATTATGTTGTCCATTCTCCTGTATTGGACACTCTTAATTCGAATTTACCATGGTAAATTCGAACGTCAATTCGTTCAGCTGGAAGGTGTACGGTCGTCTGAGTTTTTAACCACCTTTGGGATACCTCAGTGGTCTAATGCTGTTTATTTTGTTTGTGAAAGACCTCATGGATGATGTTGAATTGCCACATCTGACGTCCACAGACGATCTTAAATTGTATTATGAAATTCGATCCCTCGAGGATTGTGTACATCTAGCTCGTGCTAGATCGTGCTGTCAATTGGTATTAGCATAATTGTTTGAGTTTAAATGTGTCGAAGTGCAATGTTGTGACACATGGAGGAGGACTGTATTGAGATTCGATTATTTTGACAAAGGTCGGGTCCTTTATGCTCTTGATAGGGTGATCTTGGTGTGATATTCGTTCAGAAATGTTCTTTTATTCCACATATATCTCAAATAATTTAATCTGTTCCGAGAATATATGGATCCATTGTTCGCATGACCAGTCTGTATTAATTCAACATTTATGAGTCTTTTCCATTCCCTCGTTCGAAGCGGGTTGGAGTATGGCAGCATGAATTTGGCATCCTATTTATTTTTGCCATCAATACCACCTTGAGGCAGTTTCACAATAATTGCTGATATACAAAGCCGATTGGTAAACGATATTAAAGTAGCGGCTTGAAGGTTTGTGTGGAATTTTAGCGGATACGATACTCAAGAAATATTCCAAAATTTGCGCGGTGGCATTGTACAACTAATTACCAAGTTTCAATTCGAACGCATCGTCTTGTTTGAAAAAAAAAAATTCAGATGTGTAAGTATAACTCCGAAACCATTTGGCTGATTATGCCCATTAACGAACTTAACCGTCGCATTCGGATGCTTAACCTACCCTCTGAATCAGTGAAATATATTTATATTTCAATTAACGAACGCGAAGAACGCTTCGTCTAAGGGCCGGTTTCTCAATTGCGAGTTAACCCGAGGTTGCGGGTAACCCGAGTGTTACGCATTCATGAATATCGCTAAATACATGCGTCAACTCGCAACCTCGAGTTAACTCGCAATTGAGAAACCGGCCCTCAGTGAGCGTAACCTTAAAGGTAGGCACTTAGGCGAAGCTTCGCGATCGGAAGCGCGGCGAGGAGAAGAGTCATTTCGCCGGGGGGCGCGCATTGGGACGAAGCATCAGGTCGCGCATCAGAAGGAATTGAGAGTCCCTTGAATCATTTGAATGATACGGTCAGCTCTTCTCTGAACACGATTCGTTTTTTTTGGGTTTAATTGCCATAATGGTAGAAGTAAAGGATGCCAATAAAATATGCTGGGTCAGAAACACAAATCAGAGGAGGAAAACGTACGGTGAATTTCATCACTTGTTTTACCACTTCCGACAAAAGATATATTTTAAATACTACAGCAAGCATTTCCTACTGAATACTAACTAACACGGATCAAGAATGCAATGTTGACTCTTCTCTTCGCCTGAGACCGCGCACTTGAGCGAAGAGGCGCGTCGTTTTTCG
Organism: Halyzia sedecimguttata; assembly: GCA_937662695.2. Classification (NCBI taxonomy): domain Eukaryota; kingdom Metazoa; phylum Arthropoda; class Insecta; order Coleoptera; family Coccinellidae; genus Halyzia; species Halyzia sedecimguttata. Next base: position 89,073,541 of record OW569415.2, on the reverse strand, counting down.
CCCAAGAAGTTTACATTTAATTCAATGGAGAGCCGCTTACTGAGACGAAGAGAAGAGGCGAGTTGGTTGACGCGCAAATGATCTTCGAAGCAACTAGGAGTCGTTTCTCCTGACATTTCGCTCAAGTGCGCGGTCTCGGCGAAGAGAAGAGTCAAAATTGCATTCTTGATCCGTGTTCTATAGTCAGTCAGTGGTAGTATTCAGTAGGAAATGCTTGCTGTAGTATTTAAAATATTTATTTTCTTTTGCCTGAAGTCGGAAAACAAGTGATGAAATTCAACGTACGTTTCCCTCCTTTGATTAATGTTTCTGACCCGCATTTTTTATTGGCATCTTCGTCTTCTTTCATACTGGCAATTAAACCCAAATCAAACAGATCGTCTTCAGATGAAGAGCTGCTCATCTTGACCGCACGATATGAAATATTCAAATGATACTGAAGTTCTTGTTTTGTTTGTATATTTTTAAAGCAATACCATAGTGTTTTAAGAATGTTAAGAATATGCTACTACATAGAGTGCAAATTCACATACAGAAAAAAGACACTGTAATTCCAGAAAGCATTTCTCCAAAAACGAAATTAATAATTACTTTGCGATACTAGACTTCTGGTGAAAACTTCGTATCACTCGGGGATAGCCATCACAGATTATCTGGCCCTCGTAAGTTTAGTTTACGTCCTCAGAGTAATAAACATACATTTATTATTGAATTTACGAAGGCTGCGATTCAAAGGATAAACTAGGTTATGTTAAGACGTCAAGTCATTCAGAAAAAAGTGATTCCCCTCAGTACCACCCTAGAGTCGTTTTAGGTTGATTTATTAAAAATTCTTCTGAATGATCATAACTCTTTTCGCTTTGGTGTGCTGCATTTTAAAATTACTGTTATGACAAGAGCTATCTATGCAGGCCTCAACCCAATAAATTTATTTTCAGTATATACATTTTCAACAGAACCGGAAATTCCATTTTTTTCCAATACGTGCCTGTAATTTCTTTTTCATCTACTCACGATCAAGCGAGTACTTTGTGTTGAACACTTGTACGAAATTTCATTGAAAAATAAATAACCAATCAGAAGTTATCGACCGGTGTATTCTCAGCAGAAAGTTTAATCATCCTGTATCTTCAAAACAGTTGTCACGTCAGTGAACAACGGCTGACTAGTTTCGGGACACTCTGTATAGCAGATTCTAAATATCGTATTCAGAATCTATAAATAATTATCATGAAGACTGACTTTTGCAATCAATTTGCGTATTCATCTGTATCTGTATCATGAAAATTTTTCTGAATTATAAATAAACTTTTTGGAATAACAAAATTGGGTTGGAAATCTACAGATTTCAGATGTTATTTAAAAATCATTGAAATCTATTCAACATTTGATTAATGATCACGCGCTGTTCTGCTTTTTGCTATAGGTAATAGGTACATCGCCCCGGTGCTTAACAATCCATTTCTGTAAATTCCATGAATTTCTGAAATCACTATGAAAAAAGGTTTTCTTTTTGGGCTCTATATAAAGGAATAAGGAAAAGCAAAGGAATATACTGAACAACGTTTATTTACTTTTATAATCGAATAATGGTATAAAATTTCTCATTGTCACATACAGTGATGTTACAGTCATTTATTACTCCCAAAACATTTCAGTTAAAGAATGAGAAGATTTATTGGAATGAATATCATTTTGTACAGCTAATAAGTGCTCCTCACTCTACAATAGGCTTTCCTATATAATGAATTGATCTATGTTTAAATATGTCCATTTATTTAATATCACAGCTAAATTTGTCTCTCCTTGGACAAGTTTGATATATCATAATTCTCTGTTTTGGTCATTAAAATCTACCATGAGATCCACTCATCTCGAAAATTTGGCGAAGGAGAGTTGACTTATTGAGAAGAAACGGATGGAAATAATATTTTTAAAACAAATCAAATTTCAGAAGACATGCCATTTAAGCATTTCGGTACTTCAACATGATATTTCCTATATTTAATATATTTTCGAACAATTCTAAACTTTGATTTGAATTATTATGCTTCAATATAACACAGAAACAAAACTGTAATCGAAACCATCTTTGTACATGACTAAAATAGATTTAAACAATTTCCTAACGAGCAAATTCAGACAACAAAAGCGAAAATTCAATAACTAAAATCTTTGCGATAAGTACACCAACAAAAATTAAAGATAAAACAGACATGACACAGTTGGCTTTCACAGAAACCCGTTTCGAAGATCTGTAGTTGCAGTAAGGCGAATGCATCTTCAGGGTCATGCTCATTTAAATAATAAATTCATAAAAAATTAATGTACATAATGCTCAATGAAATAGATAACATAAAATAATTTACAAGACTTTCTAGTGGTCATAAACAAAATTCGGTACTTCTTCCTCTCCCGAAGAAAAGGAAGCGATTATCACAAACTGGAGTTCTTGGGTATTTGTTATTGCCAAAAAACTTCATGCTATGTCTCTAAAGAGGCAATCAAATTATGATAAACATTGTTCTGCAATTCGTTGAACATCGACGCCTGTCCGCAACTGAAACTATGGTCTTCGTTTTGATTGTTGAACCTTAACCTAGAGTCATTGTTGTTATTGAAACTACTCGATGCATAGTCTGCACATGGCTTAAAATCCACGTTTACCTCACTGTAAGCGTCTTTGGAATAACTAGAGCTTTGGTCACTGTCTGTTTTAGGGCGTTTAACACTAGGTTCATCGTTAACTACACATATTTCATCGTCATCGTCTATGCAGGTCAACATTCTAGGAGTGGGGGGTATGTAAAACTGCGACAAGACATCTTGCACGTCACAATCATCGATGTCATCGTACGACCTTTTTCTGCTCACGAAACGTTCGTTTGTGACGTCATCGGTGGAACAAGCAAGTGGACCATCCAAATCTTTCATGCTTTCGTCTAGATTCTGGAGGACCTCGATGCTGTTCGCTTTCACAGTCTCGATCTCTTCGGCTAACTTTTTATCGAAGTCGTTTTCAAGGAACTCGATAACTTTACTCGACACTTTGTGTTCGTTGGTTTTGACTTCGTTCTTCATGAACTCGTTCTTGATGTTTACCAAATTTTCACTTTCACAAATCCTGGGATAGTTGAGCTGCTGTTTCTGGATTTTTTCTTCCTTGGCTTCCTGCTGCAACCTTTTCATTGTGTTGTTGATGAGCACCGATCTGCGCAAACTCGCTTCCGGGTCTTCAATTTTCTTCAGTTTGTTCATACTGATCTTCAGTACCTTCCGACGTTCTTCTTTTTGGCGGTATTTGGCCGATATCATTGACGGACGGTTCTTGGGTGGAATGAAGCCGTTGGGGTAGGTTCTTGGAGGTCCGAAAATGTCATCATTGTCGTCCGGAACTGGTTGGAGAGACTTCATGGTGGACCCCGCAAAATCTGAAAGTAAGAACTGCTATTAGTGACGGAACATGGATCACTCATGATAAAATCTTCATGCTGAACGCCAGAAAGTCAAAACGGATAATATTCATGGACAATTATTATTCAATATTTTTGTTAATTATTTTAATTCAATAAATAATTTTTTTTTCAAAATGCCCAACAATAGAATAGATGATCGTTTTCTTTCTATAGATATAATTTATAATGATATCTGATTGCATGACATCAACTTCAGAAATAATATAATGAAAAAAAAATTAAAAATGAGATACAAGAATTCTTCATTTCCTTATTTCTTTACTTTTCAATTTGAAACGCATTAAGACTGAAAGAAAGTTCAAATACCCACAGAAAAATATTTTATATTATTTGAATAATAGAGTAGGAGACATTTCTTGATTCATTAGTATGAAGTAGAGTTTCTCTGGAAGGAAAATGTTGTGATATCACTGATAACTGCTGTTTGTTTTTACTCGGTAGATAACGTTTGACATTCATCATTTTGAGTACACTTAGCTGGGGATATATTATTATAATAAAGAGGAAGTGATAGTTCTGATTCAAGAAATCCTAATCCACAATAATTCGGGGATAGAAAAAATATTCAAATCAAAAGCGGAAAAATTTCGAACGTAATACGCCAAATAATGCAGCAGATACTAATACAGATAATTTGCAATCCTTGCCTTATACACCGACCGATTTTGCTAAGGTGCCGGATAATTCTTGGGATAAAAATATCAATTTAAGTACTCACAGGTCAGATGAATAATAAATATCCAAAAATGGCGAACTGAATCATGCACTACATGAAAATACTAGGAACAATGAACCGCAACAGAGGAGATAGCAGCCACTATTCGAACTGAGACCATGACAATGACGATAAATGTTCGATATTTTAGTATCAGCTGTACATGTAAAATAGCAATTAAAAATAGATAAGACGTGATTACAAACAAGTTGTTTGTTTGAGACTTCGCTAAGGAGAGAATGAGGAAAGTACAGCACTGCAACACTGTGGAACGTTTACTGAAAAAGTTTTACATCAGATATTTATGGTTGGTAAATTATTTATGAATCTATCTATAGTTTTTTAATGGGGCCGCAATAAACCTATTATTTCAGGGATCGTGGAAGGTGTACCACGTTTAGTCCTGATTTATATTCTACCCTTCGTATAATTTGAAAGGTTATTCCAAAGAATTGTTAGGTACATACTTGTTGAATTACAAGAAACATAAAATGGAAGAATTGTCAGATAAAAACAAATATTCGTTTATTGAATAGCGCTCTAGATTTGTCCTCATCCGGTTTGTGTCGAGGAAAACTCAAATTAAGATTTCTGGTATTGTTATTATGGAAAGTATTACAGTGTGTATATTTAGCCATGTTTTTGTACCATTCTGTGAGTGTTGAAGGGTAAGAAACGGTTTATCTCGATTCCCGACAAAACTACAAGTCTTATGGAAAAAAGTTAAATGGAAAAGTTGGTAGTAAAAAGATCTAGAACTTTTGTATTTACAATTTTTTCATATAACCTCAAAATTTATGTGAAAAATACAAATAACTAAGTTTTTTGCTCTTTATTTTCATCTTCTACAATTTTTTTTACGAAATTTGGTGAAAGCTCCTTTTTTATGTCCCAAACACACTGTACAATTTTTGATTTAAAATATTCAACTTTTCACCTTATTTTGACTTAATATCGAAAAAGCAGCCCGATTTTCAATCGAAAATTTGGACTTCAAAATATCTGCTTTTCATGCTACGAAATAACGGTTAGTAAAATAGCAATAAATAGGCATATACGCATATAATTTAGAATTTTCTACGACTTTCTCGAAATATTGTAGATGTTTAATTAAATATCAACTTTATTAACTTATTAACTATTAAGCATTTTCTGAGAAATTTACCATAGTAATGTATATTTTTTTACACCATTAGAAAGTAGAGATTTGAACGAACAAAACACCCACCGATTTGTTCGAAAAAGCAGTTATTTTGACGTCAGAATTTTCGATTAAAAATTAGGCTGCTTTTTCGATATTAAGTCAAAATAAGGTGAAAAAATAAATATTTTAAATCATAAAAATTACAGTGTGTTTGGGACATGTAAAATGTAAGTAAGTTTTCACCAAATTTCGTTAAAAAAATTTTTGTTTCAAAGAGATAAAAAACCATAAACTTGGTTATTTGAATTTTTCACATACTTTTTGAGGTTATGTGAAAAAAGTGTAAATACACAAGTTGTGTAGATCTTATCACCCTACAACTTTGCCATTTAACTTTTTTCAATAGGACTTGTAGTTTTGTCGGAAATCGAGATAAACCGTTTTTTACTCGGGTTTTTCCACTACCTTTGAAAAGATGTCATTTTTCATAAGGTCCTATTTAAAATTATCTATGACTATTACGTCACCTATTACGACTAGATGAGATTGTTGAGCAACATTCCTTAATCATCGTCTCCCAATTTTCATTATTATAAGTTAACCATTCCAAATATCCACTAACAGAGAAGAATAGACGTAGATAAAATGAGAATGACATCCAAATAAAACAACACCACTTTGTAAAACATAGTGATGCTCGCTTACACTCCTATTTGTATGATGAGACGATACCAGAGAATATTCTCTTCGTAAATCAGATTTGTGTTTAGATGAACACCGAAAAAAACTGAGCTAACACCGACTGACAAAGTTTGTGCATCAAATAGCGCGGTGTCGCACAGCGTATGCGACGGATGACGTCAAATATCATGCTTTCTAAACATAAGAACGGCGAGCTCCAAAAAGGACGATATAAATCACTCAAGGGTGGTGTATATCGCTCGCAGGAATAAATTACAGAGGTCGCCGCTCTTGAACTTGAACCATCAAGACACCTAGTCCCACAATCAGATAGGTGGGTATGTCTTTCTACCAACAAAGGACCCTCTTGGACTTTCACTTCTAATTATAATTCTGATATTAGAAATACTAAGTTCCTATAACATATCTTTATACAGGGTGGGTTTACAAAAACTTATATCTCCGAAGTTACAAGAGGTATGTAGGAAAAATACATTCAAAAATTTTACACGAGTTATGAGGTGGAACAATAACGGGACCTTTAGGCACTCACCCCGATCAACCCCCTGCGTTCTAGCCACCCCATAACAAGAAATTCTAATGGTAACTTCCTACTTGGTATACATTTAGCCCATTTAAGAGCTCGTTAAGAATACTTTACAATGATGAAAGGCAAAGAAGAGACAAATTCGACAATTTGCTTCAATTTCTGTAATTTTCGAATTTTTCGATGAAAATGGTCTTAAACGATTTGGTTCGACTCACTGATCAAGAATCCGTGGCCGAAATTCAATCTGTCCGGCCGGCCGTAGGCACGATAATTCTCGAACGGAATGAGCTAGACAGTTGAAATTTTCAGAGAAGGTTTGGGAGATAAATATCTCGGCTAAGTTCGTTATTGGGCAATATCGGTCTGATGGTTTCGGAGTAACAAAAAAAATTTTTTTTTTAACAACTAATTCCAAATTAAATTTTTTTCAATATGCAGTTTTAACATAAGAATCCATTGATATAATTTTTAACTCTAACAAGCTAATACTTTCGGAGATATGATTTTTCAAAATTTCAATAATAAATCGTATTATATGTTTTCACAGAATGATATAAATATTATATCTATGAATTGTTATAATGTCAACTTATTTTCCTGAAACATGACGTTGTCTAATTCATTATAGCAATCGTAGAATTATGAGAATTATAATATAATATCATACTTTTTGTGGGTTGATATTTTCATGCCGATGGTCAATCCTTATGATGATGGGAATGGTAATGGTAAGTTAATAATATTGAGTTCAGAATATCTCCACTAAAAACAAAACTGGAATATTGGTGTATTGGAGTGGATTTGAGGAAAGAATATATATTATCGTTCATCATAGAATTGAGGAATGAATATCTCGGATGAGTTCGTTGTTGGGTAGAATTCGTCTATTGGTTTTGGTTTTTAATTTTTAGCACTCTTGTTGAATTCAAATTCTTCTATGATGTTTGAATTCAATTTCTGCTTAGATGAAGTTCTTTCATAAGAATCCATTGATATAATTCCTAACTCTGAGAAACCAATACTTTCGGAGATATAATTTGTCTGTTTGAACAAGAGCGCCAGAAATCTCCTGTCCACAGGGCTTGAACCAATTGTTTCAAATCATAATCGTGTCTCAACAATAGTTTTTGGGTTATTGTCATAAACAATGTATTTCATGGAAGCATTCACGTGAAATTAAATCGAAGAGGCAGAAATTTGTTGAGATCGTAGAGATTCGAAGTACTGCAGAACTTCAAATCACAGAAAAAGTTGTTTTTGATCTTTTATCATGGACAGGTAACCTCATGTTCACGGGATGTGTTCGCTATGCTTTTTTCCATCCTAAAGGTTTAAATGTCATGCTTCCTTTTTGCGCGCATGTTCTGGGGAAAATCGCGTTATCAATTTGCCCAAATGTCCGTAATTTTCTGATTTTTGGATGAATATGGTCTTAAACGGTTGGGTTCGACTACCTGATGAAGAGTTCGAGGTCAAATTTGATTCTGTCCGGTGGGCCGGCCGTTGCCACGATAACTTGGGAACGGAAAGAGATAGCGACTTGAAATAGTCAGGTTAGGTGGCGCATCCTAATATGACGGACAAGTTCGTTAATGGTCATAATGGGCCCAACTGTTTCCAAGTAATAATTTTGTTTTCAACCAATGCAGATCGTATCGAATCAAAAGTTGGTGAGTAGTTGTAAAATACAGACTTACAGACGTATGTGCAATTTTGTGATAATCGTATAACTAGAAAAATAAAAAAAAAATATTATTATATTATTCATCTCACGATAACTTGAGAACGGAAAGAGATAGCGACTTGCAATTTTCAGGATAATTTGAGCATCCGATTGCAGCATGAGTTCGTTAATAGGCATAATCGGCCAAATAGTTCTGGAGTTATATCTATCTGAAATTTTGTATTTATTTCCTCCTTAACTGAAAAAATATGAAACTAATCCAATTCAAACGTTATAATTAGCTGTAAAATGCCGACGCGCAAATTTCTACGAAATCTCGTGAGGATCGTATCATTAGAAAATTGAAAAAAAATCATTGAAAAAAATTCTATATCTCAGAAACTATCCGTCTGATATCGAGGAAGACTTCAAAATCTAACTTTACTGCCAGGTTCTGAATTTGAACACGATCAGATCTATATTGTTGGAGATCTGAGCAGCATTGAGTGAGTTCAGTTTGTTGATTGGTGACAGTTGCCACGATAACTTTCGAATGGACAGAGATAGCGACTCGCAATTTGTCAGCTGAGAAAACGGTCTATATCGATGGTAAATTCGAATAAGAGTGTCCAAGTGTCCAATAGAGGTGAATAAAGCATTAGTGACAGTAACACCCGGTTTCTGAAAGGCTGGTCAAAGTTAACAGAACTGTTAATGTCAAATCAGTCCGAGTTTTTGCGCTTTGCGCAACTCAGATGAGGGTTAACAGGAGATTGATCACTGATTAGTTAACATTTGTGTTGATCAGCCTTTCAGAAACCGGGGGTAAGTTTGTCGGTTTAAGGTTAAATTTTAATTTTTCAGGGATCTCGAAAAATTTTATATTTCAGAAACTATGCTCGATCGACTTCGCGAATAGAACATGCGCGCAAAAGCTCCTGACTTCACGTTGGTGCTTCAACCAATCTTCGAAAATGTTGTACAGTACGGCTGATTGCGTCGAACTGGTTTTAATTTCTTGGCCAACGAACAGCCATAACATTCAATGAAAGTCATCCGAAGGAAAGTGTAAGTCGTGCGTATGTAGAGCAATTGGTTTCCAAATTTCGAGATACGGGGTCCGTCACTAACAGAAAAAGAAACCAACCAAGATTGCTTAATGAAGCTGCTCATGTTGAAGTACTCGAACAATTCGCAATGGATCCCACCATGTCAACTAGAAAAGCAAGTGCTGTGACCGTCAGTTCTTAAACTGAACTAACTGACGAAGATCCAGATCGGCGACTTGAAATAATGACAGCGAAGCTCAACTCTCCTCCGCAAATCATCATTATTAATATTTGCTTCACAGATGAATGTGGTTTCAATTTGAATGGCAATGCGAACAAACAGAATTTCCGTTATTGGAGCGATGAAAATCCGCTCCGGGAAGGACATGCGCAGTACCCAGAGAAGATGAAACGTTTTGGTTGCAATGTTGCATTGCAATATACGGTAATAAAATGATCGGTTCCGTATAATTATCTTGAAGGTTATTCGAATGGTGAGAATTATCTACAATTGCCATACAACCCTTGATTGTGGAAGAAATTGACAATCAAGTAGATGAACAGGAATCAGTATTTACACAAAATTTTATTTATTTTCTGCACAATGTTGCTTCCCCCAGTACGTCCTTTCCGTTCGGCATGGTTACAGAGTCCTGTAGCGAAATTACTGTAGAGACACTCGAACATGAGCGGAAAGAGATTGAGAAGAGGTCTCTTGCATGTTTTTTGGCGCTCTAGTACCTCGGAACTGAGTGCTTATCAGTTTGCCCAAATGTCTAATATTTTCGAATTTTCGATGAAAATGGTCTTAAACGATTTGGTGCGACTCACTGATCAAGAATCAGTGGTCGAAATTCATTCTGTCCGGCCGGCCGTAGGCACGATAACTCTCGAACGGAATGAGCTAGAGAGTTGAACTTTTCAGAGTAGGTTTGCCAGATAAATATCTCGGCTAAGTTCGTTATTGGGCAAAATCGGACAGATGGTTTCGGAGTAACAAAAAAAAATTTTTTTTTTACATAACAAATTCCAAATTAAATTTTTCTCAATAAGCAGTTTAAACATGAGAATCCAATGATATCATTTTTAACTCTAAGAAGCTAATACTTTCGGAGATATGATTTTCCAAAATTTCAATAATAAATCGTATTTCAACGTTTTCACAGAATTATATAATTATTCTATGTATGAATTGTCATAATGTCAACTTATTTTCCTGAGACATGACATTGTCTAATTCCTAGCTAATAGTTGGTTCGAGAAACGTCAAAATGACTTAGAGAGACAAGGGTAAAAAACCGTCAAATAAACCCCCATGTGGCGATTTTATGTCGAAAAGTGAAAATTAAGAATATATACCTATCCCAGGTAAGTACCGACGTTTTATTCTAATACCGGAGATCGACAAGATCGTACGAGGAGCCCGATAGCCGGTTCGTCTAGTCAGTCGGGTTTTCGGTTTCGGCACGAGAGAAGGCGGGCTCAAATCCCGGAAAGGGAATTACACTTTTTGGCGCTCTAGTTCCTCGGAACTAAGTGCTTATCAATTTACCCAAATGTCTGTTATATTTATTTAAGATGCAGTTTCACCATTAAAATCCATCGACATCATTTTCAACTCCAACAAGCTAATACTTTCGGAGATATGATTTTTCTAAATTTCAATTAAAATCGTACGTACTTCTACGTTTTCACAGATGCTATAATTATTCTATCTAAGCTTTATTATAGGATCTGTGTTCATACTCGTACATTTCATCCTGTTTTATAAGAAAGAGTCAAATTCATTTCAGCTATTTTAATTTGATTTCTTCCATGATGCAGTTCTCATTCTCAGATTGCTCATTCAATCTTGATAAATAAACTATTATTTGAATTTAATTTCCTTTATGATGCAGTTCTTTCATAAGAATACATTGATTTAATTCCCAACTCTGAGAAACCAATACTTTCGGAGATATAATTTGTCTGTTTGAACTAGAGCGCCAGAAAGCTCCTGTCCACAGGGCTTGAACCCATTTTTATTTCCAAAATTATCGATTCTGGTCTATTTTCGTTTGATTTCCGAAACCAATGGACGAATTGCCCTTTCAGGAGCTCGGAATATGGATGGACGGGCGGACTTAATTGAATTGAACCGTGAATTCTTGATCAGCAGGTCAAACGGAGTCGCTCGAGTCCATCCTCGCCCAAAAATTTGAAAATTATAGACATTTGCGCAAAAAGATAGCGCGCAAAAATAAATCATCACATACGATTTGAAATAATGTTATTCACTGACCCGTGAATTTTCTTATCAGGGAATGCATCCTTATGCATTCTATCGAGAATACAAGAATCGTTCACAGGAAAAGGGCAGCCATTGAAATCAAACTAGAAGGGAACATTGTCTAGCTTCCCTGGAATAACGGAAATTGCAGATCGATGAAATAGAAAACATCAAGTTATTGCGATGTTGAAAACAAATTTCGTTGGAATAAATTCCAATTTTCCTCATTAATTGGGAATGAGGAGTAATTGGAAAGGGAAAGTTTCCATTTCCATCGGACTGAATGGGATATTTTCTGTTTCTGAAAGGTGTACTTCCATTCCAGATCCATCAAGTTCACAATGTCCTGACAGGTTAATTGGACCGACTGGCAAACAGTTAACTCACGCCATAAAGTAAACGATAGTCGTGAACATAAAAAGAAGAATATACTGCAGAGTTGTTTTGCCAGCGGCGGACAAACTCCAACGAATATTTCACCACATTTCCTATTACCTATTCAAGATCGATCAGAATAAAGTTTAAACGAGGACGTAAAATCGAATAAACAATTTCCATTGGGGAATGCGAAAAAACAGAACCTTTCAATAAAGTACATCGATTACTTCAATCACGTCCTGAGTCGATGTGCCATTGGTGGGAATTCAAGATACCTTTGGAGCCGATATAACATGACTATGATAATTGGTAATAATTCACTTCGAAGAAAATGTAAATATTTTTGTTCATTCCAAAATATAAACTGATGGACTTCCGCAGTTTAGGATTTGAAATACGTAGAATTTAAAATTCGAACGGAAAAATCCGTCAGTCCTACGTCAACAGTTTCTCTGCTAGGCTACAGGAGATAAATACATAAATTTTTGTGTAAAAATCGTATCATCTGGAACCAATCATTAAAAGCGGTGACAACATAAATAAAACAATCTTGGGAATTACCAATATACTGGCATGAAGTTGGTTATATTCTGCAATCAAATTTTCACTGCAATATTCTATGGTTAATATAATGAAACAGTGGCGGAGATGTGAAATGATCGAAGGAAATGAAAGAGAAACGGTATCATCAATAATGGCATGAATTAATCTATATTTTGCAATTTTTTTGACGAATATGGGTTGAAATAATTACATACATCAAGAATAAATGATCCAAAATCCTGTAGATCCTTCACAGAAATATATTTCCCACATATTTACAGAATGTTTCAAAATTGGGGTGAAATATTTAACGGGGCGTTTCTCGGGTTTATTTTACGAGGAAAATTTCATATGAACGTATGTTTGTCCCAAATATCTTAAATCTTGAACTCGCTTACTGCCCGAAAAAAATAATTCTTAACAATAACAATCAGTCAGACGGTAGTGGCCACCATTCACTGTTGGGTTAATAATTAATAGTGCTGTGCCTGAGATGGAGTAAGGACACAGTAACAAAACCTACACAACTGATTCTCCCAACTCGTCCAAGCTCCTAGGAGCTTCTGAGGGGTCTCCTTGGGGAAGACCTAGGAGTGTCAGTATAATCATATCAAATAATATCATGACATTTTATGTATCAGTTAGCGAAGCCAACTCTGATTAAAAATGATGCATGTAGTCCCTCATTCCAAGTAAGTTATTAATGCACAAAAATATTTCTTATTTCTTAACGTAAAAACAAAATGTCAAATTTGGTCACGAATGAATGAAAACTATGTAAATAATCATTAATTTATGACAAAAATCAGTGCCGTACCATATTTTTCTTAGGAAATATTTACACGAACGCCCCTGAAATAAATTACAATTATTGTATATCCGTATATACTACGCACCAAATTTTGTTAAATTATCTGGAGTGGAGAATCCAAGAATCGACCCCTCAAATATATTATCATATATTTGAATCATCTTGTATATTTCGTCTCAAGAAAAAGCATTTTTTAAATGACAAAATTGTGTGTGAACCATAAGAAGGTTTTTCTACATCTAAATACCAAATTTATACTCTCGGAAATATTCGGAGCAAAAAAATCGACAAGAATTACTCAACCGAACTCAACCTGCACATTTGAACTCCAAACATACCCTGCAAATTTCAACTATCTAACTGATTTAGTTAGAGAGTTATCGTGCTCATGGCCGTCCGGCTTCACCTTTGAGTCGAAACTATTTTCGGTCAAAAATTCGAAAAGACATTTGGGCAAATTAGGCGCGTCTAAAGCACAACTGAAATTGAAAAATTGCCAAATAATAGTTATTTAATCACCTAGTTTATTAATGACGATTAATGGTCGAGCGGAGCGGAGCGAGCGCGTTAATAGTTAGAGACCATTAATCGCTAGATTAATGGTCTCCAGTTCTCGCTCCGCTCGCGCGTAAATAGTTTGAGACCATTAATAGCTAGATTAATAAACAAGTTGATTACAAGATTTTTCCGTCAACCTTATTATGAATTGAGAATAAATACTTGATTAAAATAATTATTTATTTTGCATAATAGATACATTTATCATAATATAAATTTCTATGTTCATTTCTATATATTTATATTTATGCTCCCGATAGAACAATTCGAGAAGTTCATAGAGCGAATATTTGACATGTGACACTCTGAATAGTTCATATTGATATCATTGCAATCTAAAATTTATGTTTGGTTGTCCATGACAATCATACATTAAAATGGGTCATTATTGATCAATTTCGTGTACGTTAAACTGAGCTTTTATTTAGAGGTCGACGGAAATATAAATTAATTATTGATTAGTATTGCCAAAAATTACCGATGCGCCCGCGATTTTGATATTGTTGGTTCAGTTAGAGCAATCAAATCAGAAGTGCCAAAATGATAAGGAATATTTTCGTGTAATCAACTTGTAGAAAGTGCTTGAACTTCATAATAAATTTAGGAAATCGGTAGCGATGTGAAATAGAATAAATATAGGCACGAGTCGTGACGTCTGAGATAAAAGTGACAGAATAAAGCAAATATTTTCAGGAATATCGTGAATTATTTCTCTTGCACAAGATATTAAATGAAAAATAATATATAGTGGTTAGCTTCCCCAAAGCATTATTCTCTTCATACTTATAATATAATATTGATATAGAATATAACAAATGTTAATATTCGCTTTGTTATTATTAACAATTTACCTAGGTTAATAATGATAAAGTTTAAGTAAACATAGAAAAAAACATTTTTTTTATTAAATCAGGCTCAGGCTAATAGCTTGGAAGAAATGATAGCGACTTGGACCCACCGCACAAAAATACGTGTTTAGCTGTTTTCAAAACAGGTAAGTAAGATTTCCAGTTAAAACTGTAACCTTGCTGCGTAAATTTGCATTCTCACGTTACGAAAGATTCTGAAAAACGAATAAAGACAATCTATAACTCACCGGTTCAACCTTGTACGATCTGATTATACATGGATACTCAACCGCATTTTAATCATTATCAGGAACTAACGGAAGTAGGTATTATGGGTATATTCGGTGATAGTAGGCTCCCAGGAGATTCAGTTCAGGTAGTATCTATTGTGGGGCTCATTCTTGACATTAACTACAGAACCTTAAAAGAAGTTATTTTGAGCAAGTATTCAAAGAAATTCTGACAGTTGGGGATGAAAAATAAACGGATTATTTCTCGAAAACCTGTCAACTTATGTTTATGAAATTGTTCTTGGTCGGTGAACTGCAATGCTCTACGGAATGATCATACGAAAAAGTATGAATTAATAAGGAAAATAGAAAATTGGAACATTTCGACACAGAAACAGTAGTTAACTTTTGTGTGAATTTGAAGCGTTTCTGAACGACTACAGTTAGGTAAAAAGACAATTTTATCACTACAAGTTGAACTACAGGGATTCCAATTTTATGTTTTATTTTGGCAATTTTCATATTAACAGCTGTCATTTTTTGACAGATAACTAATGCCATTAATAAGCAATGCCCCAGCGTGAAGAGCTTTTGCGCAGATGTTCCATTGTATATTCACGCCTCATACGAATTTAATCGAGTTGAAATTCGCTACTCGATTGCGAAATGGTGGATCAAAGGTATGTACGGAATTTCAAAGGGTTCTGACGGTTAGTTTCATAAATATATTGAGTTATTGAGTAGATAACAACAACATTTAAGATGGATATAACTCCGAAACCGTTTGTCCGATTATGCCCGCTAACATAACAGTCCCATTCGGATGCGCAACCTACCGTTAAATTTGCAAGTCGCTATTTCTTTCCGTTCAAAAGTTATCGTGACAATGGCCACCCATCCAGCTACTGCTCGGATCTCCAACAATATAGATCCGATGGTGTTGAAATTTGGAACTTGTATTGAAGGCTATTGAAGGCTCTCACCTCGAAATGAAAACATTAAATGGAAAAACCTCTTAATCACGAAGAGTGAAAATATCAGAAAAACAACTTCAAACAAAAACTTTCAGTAACTTTCACGAAAGCGTTATAAAACGAAAGAATACAACATGAAAGGCGTTAAAAATTGAGACTGTCAATTTTATGAAACCTACTAATAAAAAAAAATACGGAAGAAATAAAGCTCACCCATTAAACACATCACAGATCCGCACCAATATCCGGCAAAGTAGCACACCACAAAACTTTAGAAAGTAGTCAACCTATTGCACCTCACAACTTGGCGTAAACTAGAGAATTAATGAAAGATAGAACAACTCAAAAAGTTCTAATGGATCAACTGAATTAACATACACACTAATAACTGGTTTCCTTGCTATGAATGTCTCCGACTAAATGGAACAAAGCAAAACAATGCGATTGTTGGAATGGATTTTCTGAAAATGAAGTGTCTCTCAGATATATACCACATGGCTAAAAATAAAGCGATACGTTGAGCTCAACTTATTAACGCATTTATTAGAATACTCTCCTGGAGCAGGCATGGACTCGCCTTTCGGTGTCAGAGACAGAAATGACAGAATAATACGTACATCTACTCGTCGAGCAACCATGAGTCAAATGGGTTTGTTCCAACCGCAGCCGTAACCGTACAATTTACTACAATTTGTATGCGCAATAGTTGAATTCGAACTATATAAAAACTTAGGCAGTATGACACACATATTGCAGTACTTATTATTTCCTCGAGTACTATACTTTCCGAATACTGCAGAAAAAATATATTTGAACTCCAAAGCCATGAAGTTTTCAGAGTTTACGTTTTAAAAATTATTTAGAATTGAAAAATCGATTAGAAAAAATCCGTTTGTCTCCCTTCCAGCTCCGAAGAGATATTTTCTCAAGAGTTACAAAAATTGGGAATCACCCTGGACGATTCACAAAGCTTTCCATCTCGTGACATTAACCCGAAAGAAGAAAAAATATTTCTCGAGAATAAAAGAATGCATTGAAATCAAAGTTGGAATACATATCAATTTTGATACTGTGTCATATACAGCTTATATTATTATATATTTATGTTAAATTTTTTCTGTATGCCCTTATATGCTTATACACTCGAATATTACAATATACAGGGTGAGTCTTTGACCACTGCATTAATTTTAACCAAAGATTCCTCTCATCAAATGAAACACTTTTTTCATTTACCATTTTTCCAGATTCGGCTCAGGTAAAAAGTTACAAGCGTTTAAAGATTCCACAATGTGCTAATACACTCCCGCATATAAATTATCTATGACATTGTTGGCGGACGAGAATAAGGCATGGTAACGTGGTTTACATATTGATTCGGGATTCCAACGCTCAGGGACGGATCCATAAAAGTAGTGAAATTTCTGGAGTTTTCCATTTTAAAACATTCAATGAAGAATATCTCAAAAACGGTGCGTTTAAGGAGAAATGATGAAGAATAATATAATGTTCTAAAACGATGGAATATTCTTGAAATGACTCAAGAAAAACTTTATATGCGTTCTTTATGCTAATTTCGTTTAGTTTTATGAATCCACGAGTCCATAACTAGAAAACCAGTAGAAGTAGAAAATAACTAATATTTGGAAAATATGTATCATAGTTATAGGAAACTTTACGCCAACATTCATTTTATTCGAAAAAAGGATGTTAAAGCTACAAAATAAAAATTGATTTTTTTTCAAAATTTCAACAGCCTGTATCTTTTTACCTGAGCTGAATTTGGAAAAATGTTAAATGAAAAAAGTGTTTCATTTGATGAGAGGAATCTTCGGTTAAAATTAATGCAGTAGTCAAAGACTCACCCTGTATACCCTGTATGTACATTATTTTAATACTATGTTCTCGATTGCACAGAAAACAAAATCACCCAAAATTATTTTCATTCAATACTCCAATTAGGGAAAAATAAGGTCAACATACGCTCCAGCTCATTTGTAGATATGTTCATACCAAGACGTTAAAATGGTGTGAAAAAAAAATCTCAAGAACTGATCGTCGTGTTGACATGCCTACCTGTCAATATTCTGTGGTCAGTTGTTGGATGGGTGAAATAAAGTGAAATAGATGTAGACGTAGACGTCGAGTAGAAGAAATTGCCCAATGTCCATGAGAAAACAAAAGTCTGTGTTGAATTTCGCAGCCTATAAATAAATATTTTATTCAATTTTTACGATTCTGCCACCATTCGAAACAAGTCCTTATTTCTACAATATATAGTTAGCTCAAACGCTACAGAGCAATTGCACGCATGAGCCCATTTCCGGTATAAGTAATCCATAATGATACTTCGAAGGTTAGCATTATTTTACAGGATATAAAACTCATTAAACTTAACCAATTAACAAGAAATAAAATATCACAAGTAACTTCTGATAGTCATAGATAGAATCAATATCATTAAGGCCCTAGTATAATATTTAGGACGTTTTCATAAAGTTCAGGCAATTGTGCTCAAAATAATGAAAAAAATGTTTACCTGATTTTCTATTGACCAAACATGGGGATATGGAAACTATTCACTAAATTTCGTGTAAATGCGGCTTAATTTTTAAACAAAATGGATTAATGAAATTCTTTTTTGTGTTGCACAGACATAAAGAGGGATGTCTTGGGGTTGTAATACTTGTCACATTGGATAATGATAAATTGTTCTATCTTATTATCCTTTGTATGAGACGAAACGCGTCGCATAGCTTAATAAATAGTGCAAATAAACATACTATTTATTTAATCAAAATGTGTTCAAAGCTCAATAAATTCGCGTATTCATCCGTATATGTATAGCAATTTTCTGAATATTATCTGAAGTTTGTTCACTTCAAATGACGTTTTTCTGATATCTATATATTTCATTAGTGTAGGGTATTGCAAGTAGGTAAGATCTAGCTGTATTTATCGTTCAATGAAAGGGGACGCTGAAGCTTCTGGGGCCATTGGGATGCTTTTATAATGAGCTCTTCCATTTTCGAATTAAACCTACTGATGGTTAGAATAGAATATTTATTTCAATGTCCAATTCCTACAGTTTTATATTTAGATAATAAACCAAAACAGATATAATCCAGGAATTATTTAGGATTGACAATGTACTACCAGATAACCAGATAACGGTATCAGTTTATCTAAACAATAGGGGCAGAAATTTATCGATAATCGCCGTATCCATTCTTCATGGGCGTTTTTTCTCTGCATTTTTCATCAGAGAGTTCTTCATTGAGACATTATTAACCTAATTTTACCGTTGTTTTTTTGCTGGACTGTACCTATATAATACAACAACAAGCTAGAATCAAGATTTCAAAACAAAATTGTATATTTTCAAAATAATCGATGAATATTATAGTGTTGGTCAAATTCGATGGACGTTTGATATCTCTGTACTAATATTCATTTTGAAATAGAGTGATTTCATCTCAAAATTGAATCTCCATAAGATTTCTACTTTAAAAAACTAACTTATGTGGTCAATTGCTGAGTATGGGCGAAAAGTAATCGTCCAATACACAGTATAGAGTACTGACTATGACGTCAGCACTCTGTGGTTGTCATGTCAAGATCAGCTGATTAAGTGAAGTGTTAGCTTTCGATTTGACCGTAAAACGAACAAGTCAGTATATTACCAGAAAAGACCTGATGTTTAAAAGCTGCATCAATAACAGGAACACTACAGTAAATCACTTGAAATTTCAAAATACGCAACACTCTTCACACTACCAAAAATGGTTCGTGTCCCGTTATCATTTGATTCTGACGTCAGCAGATATTTAAAACATTGTGCGTATGTCATTTCTCTCCAGAGAACACCAAAATATTCTAAAACAAGTTGCAGAATGGGGTCCTATTCAAACACGAATGCGAAATTCGAAAACGAGCGAGTTTTCGAACGCATGAGTGTTGGAATTGCCTTCTGCAACGAGTATTAGACGATATTTTCTCTATTTCAGGCAAGATTTGTGAAATACTGTCGGAATATAATGAAAAATTCGGATTATACATCCTAGTGACTTTTGCATTATATCTTGGCAGTTGGTGTGACTGTTACGAAAGATGACAGATTACGGAATTTGAACTTGAATCGTACGTAAGGCATGGAGATCAGATTTGAAATATTTTCCTAATAGCATGAATGATTCAAAACTAACAAGAGGAAAATATCTAGTCCCTTATTTTCAATGAAAATTAAACTTTTTCTCTCAACAATTATTTCACTATATGCAGATTAAATTATATTGATAATTGTCGTGTGTTGAAATTTGATGGGATCGAATGTCAGTGCTGACTACCAAGAAACGAAAAATATAACTAGAAACAATGTGGGAATGAGTTCATTACAGCACTGTTTTTAGTGCTGTAATTAACTCATTACGATACTGAAATAGAGAAAATGTATTAATATACTCGCACAAATGTGGATAAATATCTACGAGATTGCAGAAAATTAGGTGAATGGACAATGGGATAATTTTATTGGAGTATATGGAAGACTCTGAGGTAATATAGTTCAAACGAAGATAAGAGCTGTGGTAATTTGTAACCAGTCAAATTCCACAGGCGAAATCCGAATAAAGGTACATAATGCTGCAGAAAAAGAATATAACAGAATATTATTTAAAAAGCGAGCTATGGTTTATGATCAAAAATTGGGGATATCTGAAAATAAGACGAAGTGTATGTGGGGAATGTTCAGAAAATTAAATGCAGCAAACAAGAAGAGTTACTGCGTATTCCAAGGTGATCTAATCAGCGTGGCCAATCAGCATAATGCGTTTTTAATAGGAGTTATCACAACTCTGACGAAAGATAGAAACAGGGACTATTTTACCTGTGAAATTCCAGAAAATGTGCAGTCATCTATGTCCACTACAGCAGAAGGAATCAAGAAGCCAGATACCAGAATGAAGGACAAATACAATAGCGGAAATGACGAGAACGAGATATCAATCAGCATAGTGAAGTCATCGCTGGTAGGGAAAAAGACTATCATAACTCAAAAAATGCCATTTTTTAGTTTTAATGGCACACCAACTCAAAATTGTGTGGCGAATCTTATGCAATAAAAAAATAACTCGATTCGGCCTTCCAGCCGCCATAGCGCATTATTGCAAACTATTGCAACTCCCCGCCTCTTCTCACTGTCGCCATTTCCGTTATCATTAATCTGTCACCAGAAGATTAATGTTTATCTGGTTCAAGACTATTACAAGTCGAAGTTTTACCTCCAAAAAATGGAAAAGAAATGTTGCCAAGGAAATGAGAAATACAGGACCAATTTATGCATCACTCAAAACTATAAAAAAATTCCTATGGTTCAAAGCACCAAACTTCAGTGAACAGGAAGGCCAAAACCATGAGACAGCCTAGTGATGCTGAAAAATGCCGTTTGAAGAGCGGAAATAGGATAACAGAAGAGAATCTACATACCCTACTCAAAGAGAATTCTGGGAAGTGGGGGATTTACCAAAGCGAAGGATGTTCATAGTGTCTTGTAGAAACAAGATGAATCCATCAAGATATAGTAGATACGCTGCATTAGAAAACAGGACAAAAAATCGTAGAGAACTAAACAATGCTTTTTATTTTAAGTTTTCTTATACAGATAATACAATCCGTGTATGCAAACATTTGACATTGGGAATCAATTCCCGAGTGTGGTTATCAATTACCAAGTGATTTAAATCCCATTGAAAGTTCGTCAGTAGTTTGTGAGAGATTTTCGTTTTTTTTTAATTTTTGGAAAATTTGTTTATTGAAAATTCATTAAATATCAACATTTTTCAATAAACCTCCGGTTCCAAAAAGAACATATCTCGAGAAATTAATGAAAGGTTTTGGTGAATATTATCACATCTCAAAATTGGCGGTACAAAGGCTCTGAGATGGGGTTAAAAAAGGGGGCTACCAAGGCGATGGTGTGAAGTGAACATAGCATATAGTTTAATGATATCCTGTTGGTTATTTTAAAGCTGAAAGATACCCATTTTAAATGGTAATTAATCATTATCAAAACTTCAAACTGCTATCCTGAAAAATAACATTTTCTGAGTTATCATAGTCTTTTTCCCGACCAGCGACATGTGTAACAGAAGATCCCAAAGTTTTAAGCTACATAATAAATAATTATTTTATTCAACTTTGGAATTTAACATGGAAATACCAATTTTTTCATCGGTATCAGATTGCTTGCTTAATTTGTTACCTTTTTACTCTCATTATATTTATGTAGTTGCCATCGTTACGAAGTTATGACAACCTTTATGAAAAAATGTCTACTTAAATCCGTATACTAAGTATATTAGTTGGCTATGAAGCTCCTTTGCCTCTGTAAAACGTTAGGTAGGAATCATTCGTTTCTTACTATTATAATTATAATTTTTACATGTCACTATTCACGTTTCCGTTATTCAAACGAGCATGAGTTTTAATTATTTTTTGTCACATAAGAACCTTAATATGCCGAATTAATTTGGTTATTTTAGATAAAACAATGTTTTCTTGGAAACGATTGATGACTCATATGGAACCATAGAGAAAAAAAGTGGACAGGAGCTTTGGCGCTCTTGTCAAACTATTAGCAAGTAATTATTCAAACTTTGACAAATCATATCTCCGAAAGTATTGGTTTCTCATGGTGGGTTCCCTGGCGGACCGCTGCAAGTAGTCATTTTATCATAAAAGTTTTTATATCTCCGCAACCATGGCAATTAAAAAAATATGACGCAAATAAATAATGTAGCAACTTAAGCAAGCAATCTAATGCAGGTGAAAGAATGGGTAGTTTCATTTGAAATTCCAAAGTTGATGCTCACTTCCTGTATATCCGGAAGTGCAATTTAAATGAGAGCATGCCAAATTTCAGAAGCCGAGAAACGTATACAGGGTGATTCCAAATTAGACGTGAACCTTGAAGGAGGTATTAATATGACTCATTGGCCATTGTTTGAGCCATATTTATTGATAACCGAAAATCAACAGTTTCCGAGATATTTGAGTGATTTTTAAAGTTGAGTTCAGTTTTCGTATTTTTTTTATGTAGATCAAATTTTATTATAAATTTGGGTTATTTTTATCAGAAAAGGATATGATATGTATGAAAAAGTGAAACTATGCTAAATTAGATGTTGAAAAAGAATTAGTATTATTGGAATGGTGGTATATCAAGAAAAGAAAAATCAATTTTTAATATCAAATTGCCTGCAACTTCTGAATTCCACAATTTATGTATGCCAAAATTATTTTAAAAACTTGCCAAATGCCTTCTTTATTTCCTAGAAAAGTTTTCGTTAGAATGGATTCACCAGTTTCGTTTCAGCAGATTTTGTTATATGCAACCTTTTGAATGTCCGGCATAAAAAATAGTGAATGTATAATCAAGACAGCTAGAGTAAAATCAGGCGGAAAGTAACAACTGAATAAGTAAGAAAGAGGGCACGAGCTTGTTATAAGGAATAGGTCCTTTCGAACATAATTTATGAATACATTTTCTAGTGAAAATTTAGTTTAGTTGCAATAAAAAAATATTTAATTCGATATTTTTCCGACTCTGCCTCATATATCCCTTCCAAATCAAATTAATTCATTTTCAACTTCTAATACAGCATAGTTTCACTTTTTTCATACATATCATATATTTTTCTGATAAAAATGATATCAAATTATTATCAATTTTGGTCAACGTAGAAACATTTGTCGAAAAATGAACAAAGGTGAGAAATCACAAGAACTAAAATATCTCGGAAACTGATCATTTTCAGTAATCATTAAATAGGGCTCAAACGACAGCAAATGAGTCATACTAAAACATTCTTCAAGGCTCAAGTCTAATTTGGAATCCCCCTGTATTACTACATTTCGGTCTTGCCCCCCTAGAATAATTTCATCCGGCGCCTATGTATGTTCAATATTCATTAATTGCAAGGACAATTAACTTTTGATTTACCCCCGACTTCGGGAACTTCAAATGCCGACATTCAAACCTAACTCCAGTCCTGCCTTCAATTACGAGTAGTGTATTACCAAGATTTATTTTACGTCATCACTTATGCGCGATGATATTCATTCCAAGTTCTGAATTTCCGATCATCTGTTACGTGTTTCATGTGTTGTCATCGAGTAGACTCAAGAAATATATAATAATAATGTCAAGTGTAATGTTGTCACGATAGAATCGATAATTTATTCACAATTAGCTCTGGTTCCTTTGTTCTGCACCACAATAGTTCCATTTTGTCCGCATAGGTCGTTAATTTAACTGAACGCTGTATGAGTTCTTGTTTTTATGACAGTGCAAAAATACTTGTGCACTTTACCAAGGTATGAGGAAATTCTAGGAAGTTATACCTCCACCGCAATGCTCTACGAACAATAATTAATGATTTAGAATATTTGTATAATATAGCAAAATTCATTTGCTGAATAAGGATACTGAAACACTCTCCTAGTAAAAGTTGTTGGTAGCCTGATGCTTAACAGTTAAAGTATGTTTATTGACGTTTTACCTGAAGTGTATGCTTGGCAATTTCGAACCTTGTTCAGCCCTGAAACGATTTATCTGAACCTTGAAGCCCGCATGTAGCCCCTTTGTATCGCTGAATTTGCATCTGTTATGATATTTCAATGACAAAATAGAGGTACTCACAAGTGTTTCGTTTGTTATGAATATTTATATTCTCCAAGAATAAAATATATGAAGTATGGATTACATACTAGACCAGGGCTGAAGTCTTTGAAACGGGGCCGTAGCTAGGGGGGGGCAAAATGGGGCAATGCCCTACCTTAAATTTCCAATGCCCTACCTCAAAAAATCGTAAGAATTTAAATAATATTCTAAGGAAAATTTTTTTCCATAATGTGACGTGAGGAAAAGAATTATTACTCGCAAAGCAATTCCGAATTATTGTATATTGTATATTGATTATACTGATCCTGCTAGGTCTTTCCCAAGGAGACCCCTCATAAGCTCTCGAAGAGCTTGAGCGAGTAAGGAGAACCAGTTCGTGTTCTGTGTAGGCTTTGCTACTGTGTCCTTACGCCACCTTAGGCACAGCACTGTTAATTTTTCACCCAACAGTGAATGGTGGCGATTACCGTGACTAGAAAATTTATTTCCTAGCCTCCGCTCCCAAGTCAAATGCTCTCCCACTGAGCCAACCGCACTAAATTAACCACGGGTTGTTAGAGATTGCGAACTACATCAATAGAGTGCACCGTGCCATATTGCATATAGACAACACGCTGCATTTTCAGAAGCACCTCATGTACTAATTATTTATTCTGCACAAAGATGGAAAATCTTCAGAATTGTTGATAACTATTCGGAAATTCTCGAATTTCAGAATAAACAACTATTTCGTAACGTTTCACAGTCTATATCAGTCTCCTTCGTTGGACATTTAACGATAATCTTCAGAATTATTTTTGCGCGTATGTTCTGGGGAACATCACATTATCATTTTGCCCAAATGTCTGTAATTTCCGAATTTTTTGCCGTAAATGGTCTCAAACGACTGAGTTCGACTACCTGAAGAACAATTCGAGGACAAATTTGATTCCGTCCGGCCAGCCGGCCGTCCGTTGCCACAATAACTTGAGAAAGGAATGAGATAGCGAAATTTTCCGGGTAGGTGGCGCATCCCAATACGACGGACAAGTTCATTAATGGGCATAATCGGCCCAAATATTGCCGAGTAATAATTTTATTTTCAGCCAATATGAATCCGATCGAATTTAAACTTGGCGAATGGTTGTAGAATATTAATCTAATCACTTTTGAGGAATCTTGTGAGAATCGTGTCACTAGAAAATTTTAAAAAAATTATCAAAAAATATTTTTTATGTCACAATAACCTGAGAACGAAAAGAGACAGCGACTTGAAATTTTCAGGTTATGTTGTGCATATGAATGCGACGTTTGAGCTCGTCTATAGGTATAGTCAGCCAAACGATTTTGAAGCTCTATACCCATCTGAAATTTGGTTGTTCTTTCATCAATAACTCGAAAAATACCAACGCGACAATTCTTGCAAACTTTCGTAAAGCAAAATTTTGAATTTGAATTTTGAAAAAATCATTGAAAATTATCGAAAAAAATTCTTTATATCAGTAACTATTCGTTCGATAACGCTGAAATTTTGCGAGAGCCTTCAGAACCAAACTGTGCAGCCAAGTTGCAAGTTTGAACACGATCGGATTTATATTGTTAAAAAAAATAAAATAAACCTGAAGAAATATATATAAATTTAAACTACCTATTGCACCCAAACGTAGAAAATGAAAATGATTCATCAGATCACATCGAGTAAAATTTTTTACTTCTGCCCTACCCGTAACCTTCATTGCCCTACTTCAAAGTCATCTCTAGCTACGGCCCTGCTTTGAAAATGGTAAAAAGTAAAACGAAATAATAGTATAATGAAACCCGATGAAAAAGGAAGAGAATATAACAAAAATGAATGGAAAAATATTTTACGGGCGATCTGAGGTCGGGAAGTGGAAGGAGGTGAGATTTTAAGGGTGAAAAACGGTTTATTTCGATTTCCGGTAAAACTGTCACTACTATGGAAAAAGTTAAATGGCAACGTTGAAGGTAATGAACAGATCTACAACTATTTTATTCACACTTTTTTCACCTAACCTCGAAATGTATGTGAACAATTGAAATAACCTAGTTTTTGGTTTCTTATTTTCATCTTTTACAAAACAATTTTTTTTTCACGAAATTTGGTGAAAACTTCCCTTTACATGTCCCAAACACACTGTAATTTTTTTGATTTAAAATATTCATCTTTTCACCTTATTTTGACTTAATATCGAAAAAGCAGCCTAATTTTCAATAAAAAATTCTCCAGTCAAAATATCTTTTTTAATTATATTGGAATTGCAATACGAAGAAACTTACGCCGGTGTCATAATTCCGCGAAAATTAGTTGGTCGGCATTCTACAAGTAATCACCGAGTTTTAATTGGATCGAATTTGTAGATTTTGAGATATAGAGGAAATAACAACAAAATTTCAGATTAGTATAACTACAAAACAGTTTGGCCGATTATCCCAATTATAACAAACTTAAACGTCGCATTTGGATGCGCAACGTACCCTGAAAATTCGCTATCTCTTTCCGTTCTCAATGTATCGTGAGATACATAATATTTTTTCGTAGTTTTTTTTAGTCGTACGGTCCACACAAAATTTTAAACAAACCATTATGTCCATATCCTACAATTAGTTACCAAGCTTCAATTCGATCGAGTCCATATTTTTTGAGTTATCGAGGAAATAATATTCCAGATGGAACCGAAACCGTTTGGTCGATTATGCACAACAACTAACTAATCTCTTCCCTTCGGATACGCAACCTGCCCTGAAAATTGCAAGTCCCTATCTCCTTTCGTTCGAGAGTTATCGAGTCAATGGTCAACCATGCAGCTACTGAACTCACACAAGGCTGCTCGGATCTCCAAGAATATAGATCCTATCGTGTTCATACTTCGAACTTGGTAGTAGAGTTAGGTTTTGATTTCTGAAGGCTCTCGCAAAATTTCAGCGATGTCGGACGAATAGTTTCTGATATATCGCTCCTCCGGAAGAGCAATGACGCAACTGCAAACTCTCAGAAACTCAATGGTCAATCTTCAATCGCGTCATTAAGGCTGAATAATGGTTATTTGGCCTCGATGATGCGATCATCTGAAATTCGGAGATTTAGATTTTAAGTTGATCGTGTCATTACGACTAAATAACCATTATTCAGCCTTGAAGATTGACGATTGAGTTTCTGACAGTTTGCAGTTGTGTCTTTGTACTTCCGGTGAAACGATATATATTTTTTTTTCCAATGATTTTCAATGATTTTTTAAAAATCGCCTCGGCATTCTGCAACTAATAACCATGTTTGATTAGGATCGGTTTCGTATTTTTCCAGTTATTGAGGAAATACCAACCAAATTTAAGATGTTTATAACTCCAAAACTGTTTTGCCGATTATGCCCATAAACAAACTCAAATGTCGCATTCAGATGCACAATCTTACATGAAGATTTCAAATCGCTATCTCTTTCCGTACTACGGTTATCGTGACATAAATAATATTTTTTAATAATTTTTTGAAAATTTTCAAGGGATACGATACTCTCAAAATTATACAAACGCTTTTAAGCTTCTACAACTACTCACCAAGTTTCAATTCGATCGGATTTGTATTGGTTGAAAACAAAATTATCAGTCGGAAACCATTTGGTCGATTATGCCCATTAACGAACTTGTCCGTCGTATTGGGACGCGCCACCTACCGTGAAAATTTCAAGTCGCTATCCCTTTCCGTTCTCAATTTATCCTGGCAACGGCCGACCGGCTGGACAGAATCAGAATTGACGTCGAATTCTTCATCAGGGAGTCGAACCCAATCGTTTGAGAGCATTTTCGCCAAAAAATTCGAAAACTACAGACATTTGGGCAAAATGATAACGCGATGTTCCTCAGAATATGTGCGCGAAATATTAATTTTATTCCATACTACCGCCAAACCCTGTATTTAATTATCACAACTACCGCAATTTTACTGATAAAATACATGTTTATTTGGCGCTCTTGTTCCTCGGAACAGACTGCTTATTAATTAGTCCAAATGTCTGTAATTTTCGAATTTTTGGCTGAAAATGGTCTTGAACGATTTGGTTCGACTCACTGATCAAGGATACGTGTTCGACATCGATTCTGTCCGGCCGTCCGTTAACACGATAACCCGCGAACGGAATGAACTAGAGAGTTGAAATTTTCCGAATAGGTTTGGGACATAAATATCTCGGTTAAGTTCGTTATTGGGCAAAATCGGTGAGATGGATTCGGAGTAACAAAAAAAAATTTTTTTTACATTACAAATTTCAAAATAAGTTTTTCTCAAGATGCACCATAGGAATCCTCTGATGCTTTTTTAACTCTAACAAGCTAATGCTTTCAGAGATATGATTTTTCAAAATTTCAATATTAAATCGTATTTCTGTGTTTTCACACAACGCGATCATTTCTATCTATGAATTAGTATAATATGATCTGTGTTGATACATGTCAACTTATTTTCCTGAGACATAATATGTCAAATTTTGATATTTAATGCCCATGGTTAATCCATATGATGATGGGAATGGTAATGATTAGTTAATAATATTGAGTTCAGAATATCCAGTAAAAACAAAACCTAAATATTGGCTAAAGTTTCAAGAGATATAAAATAATTTTCAGAGTGGATTTGAGGAAAAAATATATCGTTCATCATAGAATTGAGGAACGAATATCTCGGATGAGTTTGTTGTTGGGTAGAATAAATTGGTCTATAGGTTTTGGATTAATAATTTTTGGCACTCTTGTTGAATTTGAATTCTTTTATGATGTATGAATTTAAATTCTGCTATTATGAAGTTCTATCATAAGAATATGATATAATTCCCAACCCTTACCAATATTTTCGAAGATATGATTTGTCAAAGTTTGAACAAGAGCGCCGAAGCTCCTGTCCACAGGGCTTGAACCAATTTTTGGCGCTCTTGTTTTTTTATTGCTTTTGGATTTATTATTTTTAATGAGTATTGTCAGGCTATTGTTTATCTGGAGGCTTAATTTTTCCTCCCCAGCCACCATTACGAGCGAGCACTGTTCACAGTTGGAAATGAAAATAGCATAGGTAGCTGATAAACGAAAGGTTTACTGATTACAAACATGAAAGGAAACTGCGCTCAGATGATAATCCACTTTCAATCCTGGGATATAAATCCGGTAACAAAAAGCCCAAATGACGACTATTTCCAACTATTGATCTCTTCAAAACCAATTCTCAACTGAAACAGAAGTTTATATCCTCTTTTGCCCTCGATTGAAGACTTGCGTTCTGAATGTTGAGGTCTAGCGGTCGGAATCTGACGATTTGAGAATATTCTTTCGTTTACATACATAACATATTTATGTTCTTATTGGAAAACAAATGTATACGAAGTCCAACAATATCCTGTCTTATCGGGCTTGACGAAGGAGGTGTGTTTGTATAGCAAGGCGAGGGTCATTTTCTATAATCTATTTATATTTCGCTTCATAAATGAATATTGAATTCACGGAAGGTTGGAACTTTATACGAAGATTCAATTTTTACTTTTCGCTTGTTCCACTTAACTGAGCGTCTATCAATCTGCCCAAATGTATGTAATTTTCGAATTTTTGGCCTAAAAATGTCTCAAACGTTTAGTTTCGACTCACCGATGAAGATTCTGAGGTCAAATTCAATGACACGATTACTCTCGGACGGAATGAGTTAGAAAGTCGAAATTTGCAAGGTAGGTTTGGAATCCATATGCATCGGTTAAGTTCGTTAATGGGAAAAATATGCCGCGTGATTTCGGTGTTATGTCCACCTGAAATTTTGTTATTCAAATAACTCGAAAAATATTGATATGATCGAATTAAAACTCAGTAGTTAGTTGAGAAACACCGACACAAAGATTTATGCTTTCATATGACAAAAAAATGGGATCAGTATTTTTCGAGTAATTGGGAAAATATCGAAAAAATAAAAGTAATACAGTGGACCAGTTTCATTTCAGTCGAACATAAAAATTTGCCTTCCAGAGATATAAAACTTTTGTATCTGCAATGTTTTCTCTGCGATGGGTACTTTTCAAGTAAAAATAAAATTCCGGTTTGAATGAATTACCCGATATACATAGTGGTCGTCAGATCTACGGAATAATGGATCTATTATCTCCCCTTTCAGGAATATTGAAAAATGGTTTGATATGTCAAAGTCAAAAGTTGAGGGAACTTTAACAGGTCCAAAATATTTGGATTTATTACGGGATGTCCTGAATTTGGCAATGGCGGTTCTTTTTCCGAAGGATGCAGATCCAGATCTCCCAAATGAAACGCTATGGTTTCAACAGGATGACGCTCCACCCCACTTTTATTACATTAACGAAGTGTTTCGTTTGACATCAATGACGTTTATCTCTCAAACTGAACCTACCACAAACAAATAGAACACAGACATATAGAATTCGCATTCTGTGAGAACATAGAAGTACGATGTATTATTGATATATTGAAAAATCATATCTCCAAAAGTATTAGCTTGTTAGAGTTGAGAATAATATTAATGGATTCTTATGATGAAACTGCATCTTAAAAAAATTCAATTACAAATTTATACGTGAAACATTTTTTTTGTTACTCCGAAACCAACCGTCCGATTTTGCCCACTAACGAACTTAACCGAGATATTTATGTCCTAATCTTACTCTGAAAACTTCTATTGTCTAGCTCATTCCGTTCGAGAGTTATCGTGTTAACGGAAGGACGGCCGGACAGAAGCAATTTCGACCACGGATTCTTGATCAGTGAGTCGAACCAAATCGTTTAAGACCATTTTCATGGAAAAATTCGAAAATTACAGACATTTGGGCAAATTGATAAGCACTCTGTTCCGAGGAACAAGAGCGCCAAAAATGATTTAATTCGACCTATCAAACCATTTTTCGCTATTCCTGAAAAGGGAGAGAATACATCTATTATTCCATACTTTTGACGCTCACTGTATAATAAGTATAGGTACTTGAATAGATGGAAACGGTTAACGGTGAATTCTATATATACAGGGTGACTCAAAACTCAAGGCGAAACATTAAGGAACGTGTACAGACTCATTTTATTGATAAAACGAAAACAAAAGTTTTGCCGATGAGACTTAATTACATTTTCCTAATTTCTATACAGGGTGAGTCTTTGACCACTGCATTAATTTTAACCAAAGATTCCTCCACCATTTTTCTAGATTCGGCTCAGGTAAAAAGTTACAAGCGTTTAAAGATTTCACAATGTGCTAATACACTCCCGCATATAAATTATCTATGACATTGTTGGCGGACGAGAATGAGGCATGGTAACGTGGTTTACAGCTTGATTCGGGATTCCAACGCTCAGGGACGGACCCATAAAAGTAGTGAAATTTCTGGAGTTTTCCATTTTAAAACATTCAATGAAGAATATCTCGAAAACGGTGCGTTT
Organism: Halyzia sedecimguttata; assembly: GCA_937662695.2. Taxonomy (NCBI): domain Eukaryota; kingdom Metazoa; phylum Arthropoda; class Insecta; order Coleoptera; family Coccinellidae; genus Halyzia; species Halyzia sedecimguttata. The sequence continues at coordinate 89,041,550 of OW569415.2, read as the reverse complement.
AAGGAGAAATGATGAAGAATAATATAATGTTCTAAAACGAGCGAATATTCTTGAAATGACTCAAGAAAAACTTTATATGCTTTCTTTATGCTAATTTCGTTTAGTTTTATGAATCCACGAGTCCATAACTAGAAAACCAGTTGAAGTAGAAAATAACTAATATTTGGAAAATATGTATCATAGTTATAGGAAACTTTACGCCAACATTCATTTTATTCGAAAAAAGGATGTCAAAGCTACAAAATAAAAACTGATGTTTTTTCAAAATTTCAACAGCCTGTATCTTTTTACCTGAGCTGAATTTGGAAAAATGTTAAATGAAAAAAGTGTTTCATTTGATGAGAGGAATCTTTGGTTAAAATTAATGCAGTGGTCAAAGACTCACCCTGTATACATATACTTATTTATGTATATTTTATTGAATTGAGTGAACATAAATTGACTATTAAATGAACGAATAAACCTCCTGACATCACTTGAGTGCCCCCGAAATGTTTTCTTCTTCCTTTTTGAAGAATATCGATTCAAGAATATTTTTATGCCATCTCATTTTTCAGGCGGAAGAAAAGATAAATAACATCTACTGTAAGTGGACGGGCAGCCCCTCGGTATCCTATGTTATCGCAAAGACATGTTATGTAGAACGGTAACGATCAGTTCCTGTGTGCTCCGCATTCCATAAACCTCGCAGTAAGCACTTTATCGACTTTGGGAAGTTGCCTCGCCTCCTTCTCTCTTCCGATCTGCCCTTCTGTACGAACACACCGTCGAAATTATTCATGAAGGTTTCAATCAAATTTCTGGCTAGAAGGCGTCGCTCAATTCGAACAGACGAAACAGAGATGGCGACGATGTGATCTAGTCGGCGAGTTGTTCCAACGAAATGCTTTCAATTGAGGGCGGATAAAGTAGCACAGGAGTCGTTGGGTGCAAGAATAACGCTTGTCAAGTAAGGTCTTGATTACGGGCTTTTCCGATCCCAAGATCAGAGAGTAATAAACGACTTCCCATTCAGTTATTCCAACGCTAACATGCACAACGCCACAAATAACTAGACCAGGGTCGATAATTTTTTAAACCGAAAAAAAATATAGCAGAATGAAACCCACTGTAAAAGGAAGAGAATATAACAAAAATTATATAGGGAAAATAATTTACGGGCTATCTGAGTTCGGGAAGGGAAAGGGGGTGAGTTTTTAAGGGTAAAAAACGGTTCATCTCGATTTCCGGCAAAACTACAAGTCGAAAAATTATATCTCCGAAAGTATTGGTTTCTCAGAGTTGGGAATTATATCAATGGATTCCTTTGATAGAACTGCATCATGAAAGGAATTAAATTTGAAAAAACTGTCGTTTGAAAAAAATGCTTCAAAATTAATTAAAAAAAAGAGCAATCTACAATGCTTTAATGCTTCAAAAATTGTCATTGAATTTATTTATCAAGATTAAATGAGCAATCTGCAATGATTCAACCTCGTGGAATGGGTTGTTGCAACTTACACTCGGTGCATAGTTTTCACTACTCGAAATACCTAAGGAAAGTATCATCGAATTGTGTAGAGCAAGGCTGGAGACAATCATAGCAGATTGTCCATTTATTCCTGATATTTGAGTAGGTAGTGGATTACGAACAAATTATTTTAATAGTTCAAAATATATTAATAAAATACTATCCTCTTTTCATAATTTAAAATTGAAAAGTTCATACCACTAACACTTACTTTTCTGTATTATGAACCTTAACTCAAGAAAAAATGTTTGATACACAAATGTGGATCCATATTTCAGTATTTTTTTGCTAGCAACATTATGAAAATACTGTTTATAGGAACATGTCTCACTACTTAAGGAAGTAAAAGGTAATATTAACCTCAGTGGTCAACGAACAGTAATTTCTTTTGATGATTCCATTATGTTCTTCTTTCCTATTGCCTCCATAAACTACATCAAAACAGTCTTGTATATATTCACAAATTCAAGAATCAACTACTTGCTTTCCAAGAGAAAATATTTTAAAACTACGAATTGACAATCTGTAATAGCTAGAAAAGATGACATTTATGAATAGTGAACACAGACAGATTCTGTGTTCACATTCTGTGAATACATAGAACTTACAATGTATTATTGAAACTTTGAAACATCGTATCTCCCAATTTGCCCAATAACGAACTTAACCGAAATATTCATCCATTAAACCTACTCTGAAAATTTCAACTGTCTAGCTCATTCCGTTCGAGAATTATCGTGTTAACGGCCGGACAGAATCGATTTTGACCACGGATTCTTGATCAGTGATTCAAACCAAATCGTTCAAGACCATTTTCAGCCAAAAATTCGAAAATTACAGACATTTGGACAAATTTATAAGCATTATGTTCCGAGGAACAAGAGCGCCAAAAGTTAAATGGCAAAGTTGTAGGTAATGAAAAGATCTAAAACTTATTTCACATAACCTCAAAATTTATGTGAAAAATTCAAATAACCACGTTTTTGGTTTTTGATTTTTATCCTGTACAAAAAATTTTTTTTTCACCAAATTTGGTAGCAACTTACCTTTTTATGTCCCAAATACACTGTAATCTTTTGGATTTAAAATTTTTTTTTTTCATCTTAGTATAAGTATATAAGTTATCATAAAATAGCAAATAGGCATCTACGTATATAATTTAGAGAAGATTCCGAGGATGATTGATTCTAAAGTTCCTCAAAATATTGTAGATGACTTATTAAATATTAACTTTCATAGCATTTTCTGAGAAAATTTGCCATAGTAATGTATATTTATGAGGTGAGTAACAGACCTACGTTTTGAATTTAATTTCTTATGATGCAGTTCTATCATTGGAATCCACTGATATCATTCCCAACTCTTACGGTGGGTTTCACAAAGTTCACCGCAACATTTTGCACGAATGCCTGAAATTTTCGAATTTTTGATCGAGAATTATCTTAAATATTTAGTTTCGAGTCACTCTTGGAAATAATTCAAATGTCAAACTTAGATCTGCCCGGCCGTGAACACGATAACTCTTGAACGAAATGAGTTGAAATTTGCAGAGTAGGTTTGGGGCATAAATATCTCGGCAGGTGTCGTTAAAGGGTAATAGGAAATGTTGTTCTTTCAATAGCTCAAAAAATACTGATCTCTGATCGAATTGAAATTAGGTAGTTGGTTTTAAAACAGCGGCAGGAAGACTTATAGCAAAATTTCGTGAGGATCATATGATAATCAGTCAGATAGCGCTGTCATTTTGTAAGAGCCTTCAAAACCGTATTTTATAGCCACGTTCTAGATTTGAGCTCGATCGTATCTATATTGTAAGAAATATCGAAATTATAACGATTAAAGTGTATCTAGTGGTCCACTGTTTTACAGTCAAACATCAAAATTTACGAGGATATCCGGTATCGAACGAATTTCATGATGCAGTTTGAATTGACAGAATTCGAAATGTCATGTTTATGGTCATGCCATTTTTACAAGGGAAAACCAATTTGTTTAAAAGTTTAAATCTATATTTAATACCCATCGCGGTTCTAGACGAGTTAAATATGGTACTTATGGAATTGGGACCCACATATTCAATATATGATTACCTATAATCATTAAAGGATACTTTTGGAGGTGCATTCGTCATTCAATGGTTTTTTTCTGAGTATTCTTTCCCAAACTCTGAAAAATATCTATAATAAATACTTTTTTAATCCTTTTGAAATTGCTTCTGCGTTCGAGTCTGCGTTAGATACGCAAGAAATTTGTCGGAAGCAATTTAAGGAACAATTTTGCCTAATAAATAGTAAGGAAACAACAACAACGATGAAATAACTTTTTTGTAACGTTTCAGAGCCTAAATCAGACTTCTTCATCAGACACTTTGCGAAAATCTTCAGAATTATTTGTTGTTAAACATTTTAAATTTTAAAATATGGTATATTTATTGAACGTATTCTAATGAATTGGAAATGATATTTGCAGAATTCAGAAAATGGAATATGATAATTGATTAGCTGAATCCTTAGAAAATGGTTTTATATTCCAAGGTTAAATTAAATGATAACCTGCACCATTCATAGAATAATCTCGACTTATATAACAGTTCAGATATCAATAAAATTTCGCATGAGCCTCCGAAACCTTATTTTACAGCCAAGTTCTAGATTTAAACTCGATCAGATCTATTTTATTGGAAATATTATAAAAATGTATTTTTTTCCTGGAAGCAGCCTAGGGCGGGCGATAATCTATACATAGAATTATATGTATCGATTATCTTTATTTGTGGCTACAGAAAGGATGTCCCGGAATTACGTTAATAAAGTTGGGATAACACTGACGTGCAGGGGTCAGTATATTTTGGCAAGCGATATCGCTTCAATTTTGCGAGAGCCTTTAAAACCTGACTTCAAGCCCAGTTCCAAATTTGAACACGATCGGATCTATATTGTTGGAGATCCGAGCAGCCTTGGCTGAGTTCAGAAGCTGGATGGGTGACCTTTGCTACGATACATTTCGAACGGAAAGAGATAGGGACTTGCAATTTTCAGGTTACGTTGCGCATCCGAATAGGACATTTATTTTTAGTTATATGTTGGGCATAATTGACCAAACGGTTTTGGAGTTATACCCATCTTACATTTTGTTGTTATTTCCTCAATAACTCAAAATATACAAATCCGATCCAAAAATAACTCGGTAATTTCTTGTAGAATGTCGATACGCGTGAATAGACAAAGGAACACGCGCGAAAAAACTCCCGACTTCCCGTCAGTGCTTTTAAAGAATATTTGCTGAAAAAATTGGTTCAAGCCTTGTGGACAGGAGCTTTGGCGCTCTTGTTCAAAATTTGACAAGATTTGTTGCAAGGGCGTAGCCAGGGGGGGGGGGGTTTGGGGGTTCAAACCCCCCCCGAAATGTTATTTTTCCTTTAAAAAAATTTTTTTTTGCTGCAGAAATTGACCCTTACACCCCCAAAACCCCCCCCGAAATTAATTCCTATTTAAAAACCCCCCCCCCGAAATTAATTCCTGGCTACGCCCTTGATTTGTTGTTATTTTTCGACATTTTACGGCAATCCGATCAATACAAAACTTTGCATGCGTATAAAGGTAATTATTCCACAATCTGATGCTAAATTTCAGTTAGATCGAGTGATCGGTTTCGGAAATTTTCATAAAAAACGATTTTACTAAAAACAGCCATAATTCCGAAACCGCTTGGTGGATTTCGCCCGTTAACGAACTCGTCCGAGATATTTACGCTCCAAACCTACCCTGCAAATTTAAATCCTCTAACTCCTTTCGTTCGAGAGTTATCGTGTTAACGGACGGCCAGACAGAATCGATTTCGACCTCGGATTCTTGATCAGTGAGTCGAACCAAATCGTTCGAGACCATTTTCAGCCAAAAATTCGAAAATTACAGACATTTGGGCAAATTGATAAGCACTCTGTTCCGAGGAACAAGAGCGCCCAAAAGTGTATTGAAAGTATTCGATTGAATTCTTCGGTAGCCCGAACGAAAGGCGAAGTATATCCCGTGATACTCCTGGAACGAATTTCCTGTAGCAAACGTCGCAAAATCAATAAGCCCTGTTATCAAGCGAGGTTTAAATAAAACTCGACTACTATGATGAGTATAAATCGTGACGCATTACATCTATAAATCTCAATCACTATTTGATTAGTTTTCGATATAGCGAAAGGCCGTGGGGGCCCCCATGGAAGGGCGTCGCATCGAGTTCCCTCGTTGTGACTTCTCTCTATATTAGATATTGATTTAGTTTGGGTAAACAATCCGCCTGCAGATATCTATTAACCTAGACACGCTTCGCTGAAATACCTTGACAGACCGCCTGACAAGGCTGGATGAAAAACAACACGCAAATTGACTCCAATCGCTTTTTCGAGATCCTCGTTCCGAGTCAATTATAATCGTTCAGGTTTTTTATTTCTACGGGAATCGAAGTGTATATTTAGATTTCTTCACGGGGATTTTCTAAAGTTCCACCGATAGGACAATGTAAGAGGTTATGGGGAAAACCAATAGTACTCAAGTCGATATATTCCTCTTGGAAAATATTTTAACGTCTCACTCACTCAATAGTAAACAAGAGCTTGTACGTCATTAATATTGAAATAAATGTAAACCTCCGTCAGTGGAATTAGTCATAGAAACAAGATGTTCGTAATAGATTAACATTGGGTTTCACAAAGCTTTGACAGCTCTTAATTGCCAAATTAGTGCGATTCTATGTCTATTTTCAGTTCATTTTTGATACAACCATCGAATTAAATCCACGATTAAGCTAATCAAAGCTTCGTGAAACCCAACATCAGGCTCTGAATTGGATTCAAATAATCCGAATAATATTGAATAAGACCTACTGAATTATTTGATAGTGCAAATTTAAATTTGCAATAACATATAAATATTTGATTATTTTGGTCTTTATTTAAGGGAAATTCATTTTAAATAAATAATGAAAAAAATTGAAAATCCACAAATTTATTTAATCCAGTTGTCTCTTCCTTCAATGATTCAATATGAGGATTGAGGAGCAAGGAGAGAATAACTTAAAAGTAGTGATTGAAGAGGAAAAGAAATAATGAAGTAATTAAAACATATTGTTGGTTCATCTGAAAGAATCCTCCTGAAATTGTATCTATTCATTTCAAGAGATTCCAAAAGTATTAGACCATAACCTTTGTTCTCGGCAGTTTCATAAGTTTTCATAATTGTTATAATTTCATAGTTGTTATTGAAATTATGGAATCATTGGAGGATATTTTGGGAGGTATATTCATTACTATATGGTTCCTTTCTGGGTTTTCTCTCTCAAAATATGAAAAATATCTATAAAATAAAAGAATTGGTTCTGCATTAGAAACACAAAATATTTGCTAGAAGCAATGTATAGAACAAAGTGGCCTAGCAAACAATAACGAAACAACATCAAAGATGAAACAACTATTTCGTAACGTTTCGGAGTCTAGATCAGACTCCTTCGTCAGTTACCAAGCGAAAATCTCCAGAATTATTTTTTGACAGTTATACTGAAATTTGGAAATTGTCACATTGACAGTTCAATTCCAATTGAGTAATCTGCAAAATTGCACTCAATGTAATCAGAATCTTTGTTTTTCTCCAATCCATCATATTATGATCTCCACTGTTTGTACGTACATGTTTTGCTATGTTTGATTTTTGTATGTCTATTCTTTAAGTTGTCCTTATGTTCCGATGTCCTTATTTCTGGTGGTCTCGATGTTTCTCCTGTATACGATTTACCACAAATACAAGGAATATTATATACACAGTTTTTGGATTTTCATTTTCATAAATGGGTTTTGTCTTAGTTGATAAAGACCTAATATCATTTTGTGTCTTGATTTTAACAAAGACAAAACTCACTAACGAAAAACAAAATTCTAAAAACAAGAACATCAGAAGAGTATGATTCCAATAACAAGTATAAAATCGCTCTAATCCCTACTTTCAAGATCTTGGGTGAGTATTGTTTCCACTATAAGATTATACATAATTCGATCATCGTCCATTCCCACATTGAAAATTGCATAAATATCTTAATTTCGAAGAAAATCTCAAATAGAATAACAACGTGGATGTACATCGATTCAAGGCCTATCGTAGGTCAGGAGCGGTAGAACGTTGAATAACTCAAAAACTATGCATTTTAGGAGACATGATGAATAATTTAATTTTCTAAAAGTATTGAAGATTCTTATAATGATTATTGTGTTGTTTCAAAGATAAACTTCATCTGCTTTCTTTATGCTAATTTTGTTTAGTTTTGTGACTCCGCGAGTATATAACTATCTACGAACCAGTGGAAGCAGGAAAAAGCTTTTAATTGGACAAAATGCGTCATAGTTATAGAAAATTTCACACCAAAATTCATTTCATTCTGAATAACCATGTAAAAGCTACAAAAGAAAAACTGATTGTTTTCTGCGATTTCATCAGCCTCTATTTTTGTACCTGAGCCGAATCCGATAAATAAAATAAGTGTTTTATTTGAGACAGGAATCTATGGCTAAAATTAAGGTACAATTTGAAGAACAACCCTGCATAAACGGCTTAATATGTGAACATATTGTACTTCGTGAATGTTTTTACTTCTGATGATACCACTCGATATCATGATGGAAATATTTAATTGAATGATGGAGATACTCAAAATAAAATAGTCTAATCGTGAACGATACGTAACACGTACTATTCGTCTTTATACAATTGAGACATGACATAAATCCACATAGTCATATATCCACATACTATTTAATTTTCCACTCTATAATGTCGCATGGTTTTCTACTCTCGGAAAACTCATCCAGTAAGTTGGTAGATTTCAGATATCAAAAAAGCCATTAGTATATTAGGAAACCTAGACATCATTGTCGGCAACATTTCATTTTGCTGGGCATCATGCCTCTTCCTACCTCGTATTATATATTTATTGTCCCGGTGGAAATACACAAAAATGTGAAAGATTTCACCACATTCTGATCCGCATTGTTATACAACCAGATATGTTGAATTCTCGTCAACACAGATTGGCTGTTTACCACAGAAAATCATTACATCTTAAAAGTTATGATTTTTTTCGAAAATCCACAATTAGAATAAATAAAATCACATTTGTTCTGAGGAATTTCCCCAAAACCGTTTTTTTGATTATTGCTGACTTCGTTGAAATTGCTAGCGTTGAACTGTTAGTGTCAATATTGCGCATGACTTTGGTTTATTATACCCAAATTATATAGGGTGTCCCAGGATAAATGGGCATAAATTTGGATGTGGGTTCAAAACCTGAAAAGATTAAAAGTTCCTACACATAATATTCCCAACGGAAATTTTGTTTTCTGATATAACGTAATAACCATAAATTTCAAATCAGTAAAATGTATATTGATTGAAATAAATCAGCACGATGAAGTTCCTGACGAAGCGTTAGTGCTTAATTTTTTTTTATTTAAAATATGACGAGGTGAGTCAAATATATCTCTCATTTATCACTAAATCCTTAAAAAGCAATGACGTGAAGTCAGGAGCTTTTCCGAGCATGTTCTATTATTTATTCACGCCTCACACACCCTCACGAAATACTGCATGCATACCGCAATAAAAAATGGGTTCAAGCCCTGTGGACAGGAGCTTTCTGGCGCTCTAGTTCAAACAGACAAATTATATCTCCGAAAGTATTGGTTTCTCAGAGTTGAGAATTATATCAATTTATTCTTATGATAGAACTGCATCATAAAGGAAATTCAATTCAAATAATAGTTTATTTATCAAGATTAAATGAGCAATCTGAGAATGAGAACTGCACCATGGAAGAAATCAAATTAAAATAGCTGAAATGAACTTGACTCTCTCTTATAGAACAGGATGACATGTACGAGTATGAACACAGATCATATAATAAAGCTTAGATATAATCATGATAACATTCTGTGAAAACATAGAAGTACGATTCGTTATTGAAATTTCGAAAAATCATATCTCCGAAAGTATTAGCTTGTTGGAGTTGAAAATGATATCAATGGATTTTTATGGTGAAACTGCATCATAAATAAAAATTGAATTTGAAATTTGTTACTTGAAAAAAAATTTTTTTTTTCGTTACTCCGAAACCATTCGCCCTATTTTGCCCAATAACGAACTTAACCGAGATATTCATCTACCTAACCTACTCTGAAAATTTCAACTGCCTAGCTCGTTCCGCTCGAGCGTTATTGTGAAAAAAAATTTTTAAATATTCAAAAAATTTTTTTGCCTCGCGGTAGCCTGGTCAATAAATGGTGAATAACTTCACATACGTTTGAAGGTCATGATTCTACAATTTGATGCTAAATTTCAGATAGATCGAGTGATCGGTTTCGGAAATATTCATAAAAAATGTTTTTACTTAAATCGGCTATAACTACGAAACCGCTCTATGGATTTTGCCCATTAACGAACTTAACCGAGATATTTACGCTCCAAATCCACCTTGCAAATTTCAATCCTCCAACTCTTTTCGTTCGAGAGTAATCGTGCCTACGGCCGGCCGGACAGAATCGATTTCAATCTCGGATTCTTGATCAGTGAGTCGAACCAAATCGTTTGAGACCATTTTCAGCCAAAAATTCGAAAATTACAGACATTTGGGCACATTGATAAGCACTCAGTTCCGAGGAACTAGAGCGCCAAAAACTACTAATAATATGCCCGTATGCCGTGATAAATTGAATTGAGACGATAACGAGTATGCATCATTGATAAAATCCACCGGATCGTTTTCGAGAATCCCCAAAATACACTTACAAACCCAACAAAGCCCGAGAACGGGATCAACCCGTGGGAAAACAGTACCGGCGACCGTTCTGCTCCAAAAGCCGTCCGGAATCATCTCTCAATTAAAATGGGTTCAAGCCCTGTGGACAGGAGCTTTCTGGCGCTCTAGTTCAAACAGACAAATTATATCTCCGAAAGTATTGGTTTCTCTGAGTTGGGAATTATATCAATGTATACATATGATAGAGCTGCATCATAAAGGAAATTCAATTCAAATAATAGTTTATTTATCAAGATTAAATGAGCAATCATGAGAATGAGAACTGCACCATGGAAGAAATCGAATTAAATCTGGCCAATTTTGCCCAATAACGAACTTAACCGAGATATTCATCTCCCTAACCTACTCTGAAAATTTCAACTACGTAGCCTATTCCGTTCGAGAGTTATTGTGGAAAAACTTTTTTTAAATTTTCAAAATTTTTTTTTACACTTTGCGGTAATCTGGTCAATACAAAACTTCACATGCGTATAAAGGTCATGATTCTACAATTTGATGCTAAATTTCAGATAGATCGAACGAACTTGTTCGAGATATTTACGCTCCAAAACCACCTTGCAATTTTCAATCCGCTAACTCCTTTCGTTCGAGAGTAATCGTGCCTACGGCCGGTCGGCCGGCTGGGCAGAATCGATTTCGCACTCGGATTCTTGATCAGTGAGTCGAACCAAATCGTTTGAGACCATTTTCAGCCAAAAATTCCAAAATTACAGACACTTGGACAAATTGATAAGCACTCTGTTCCGAGGAACTAGAGCGCCAAAAATACAAGTTTCGTATGACAATTGCCCAAAACAGGTTTAAAGTACCTACAAATAGTAGGTATTCCATAAAACATGTATGAAACAAGATGAGTAATAATAAAAAATTACCTTGTAATCGATCAAAAATTTGCTGATCTACGTTCACCAAATTTTCTCCTCTCTTGAACTACAGAATTATGCTTTCAATATTTACGTAATATTTTCAAACATTTTCGGGTGAGGTCCCCGTTGCATCGCTAAAATACGAGTATTTCAACCCCAATATTTTTGAAGTTGCAATATTCCCTTCTGTCAAGTTGACATTATGAGAATTTATACATAGAATAATTATATCAATCTGTGAAATACGATTTACATTGAAATTTTGAAAAATCATATCTCTGAAAGTATTAGCTTGTTAGAGTTAAAAATGATATGAATGGATTTTTATGGTAAAACTGCTTATTAAAAAAAATTTAATTTGGAATTTGTTTCGTAAAAAAATTTTTTTTTTTTTATTAGTCCGAAACCTTCTGTCCGATTTTGCCCAGTAACGAACTTAGCCGAGATATTCATCCCCCAAACCTACTCTGAAAATTTCAACTCTCTAGCTCATTCCGTTCGAGAGTTATCGTGCCTACGGCCGGCCGGCCGGCCGGCCGGACCGGCCGGACAGAATGAATTTCGACCACGGATTCTTGATCAGTGAGTCAAACCAAATCGTTTAAGACCATTTTCATCGAAATATTCGAAAATTACAGACATTTGGGCAAATTGATAAGCACTCAGTTCCGAGGAACTAGAGCGCCAAAAATCGAGAGATCAAAGTGCCTTTCACCGATCGCCATTCCGTTTCAATATCAAACAATCGCTTCGGACGAATCGACTCCATACATAACGGATAACTTTGTTATTCGGGATTCAAACCTGTGTAATCGGCGGAATAAATTCGCGCAATTTCGATGCCGGATTTCTAATAATTTCATTAGCGTCGGGTTCGTTTCGATAACGACAACGTGTCGGTCCGTGATTATTTTAATGTACGGACACCACCCCGTTTCGCTGATGAATATGGATCGCGCAGGCAAGGATTCATTCAGGTGCGGAATTAATGGGGATAAACAAGAAGATAAAGAGAAAATTTTGGTAATATAGTGTTCTTCGAAAGTATGCACGTTCCCGGTCTGACTCATAGATGGCGGTACAAATACTCTTGTTCCTCGGAACAGAGTGCTTATCAATTTGCCCCAATGTCTGTAATTTTCGAATTTTTGGCTGAAAATGGTCTTAAACGATTTGGTTCGATACACTGTTCAAGAATCCGTGGTCAGAATCGATTCTGTCCGGCCATCCGTTAACGCGATAACTCTCGAATGAAAGGTGTTCGAGGATTGAAATTTGCAGGGTAGGTTTGGAGCGTAAATATCTCGGACGAGTTCGTTAACGGGTGAAATCCACCAATGGGTTTCGGAGTTATGACCAGTTTTAGTAAAAACATTTTTTATGAATATTTCTGAAACCGACCACTGGATCTGTCTGAAATTTAGCATCAAATTGTAGAATAATCACCTTCAAATGCATGCGAAGTTTTGTATAGATCGGGTTGCCATAAACTGTGAAAAAAAAATTTCAAGTTCATTATTGGGCAAAATCGGCCTAATGGTTACGGTTTCCATTACAAATTTCAAATTCAATTTTTTTAAGATGTAATTTGACCATTAGAATCCATTGATATCATCTTCAACTCTAACAAGCTAATACTTTCGGAGATATGATTTTTCGAAATTTCAATAACGTTAATTAATTATTCTTTCTATGAATTATTATATGATCTGTATTCTTACATGTCATCTTATTTTCCTATGAGAGATAAATGTCAAAATTATTTCGGGTTCATTATTCTTGATATAAAATACACCTCCTGTTCTAGACAACAAAGTATGATTAAATGCAAAATGACCAATGAAATAACCTCAGCTATCGTAGAATTATCAGGATGATATCATATTATGCTTTCAAGGTAATAATATAATGTCCGTGGATAATCTATATGATGATGGAAATATATTCTTTGGTAAGTTACATAATCAAATTGGTGTCAGAATATCTCCAGTAAAAACGAAACTGTTCTGCAATAATGTCAAAGTTTTAATTGGTATAATATAATTTTCAGAGTAGATTTGAGGAATGAATATCTCGGATAAGCTCGCTCTTGGGGAGAATCTACCTGTTTGAATTCAATTTCTTTCATGATGCAGTTCTATCGTAAGAATCAATTTATATCATTCCCAGAGACCGATAGTTTCGTAGATATGATTTGCCAAAGTTTGAACGAGAAAGCCAAAGCTCCTGTCCACACAGCTTTCCCACTTTTTGGCGCTCTTGTTCCTCGGAACAGAGTGCTTATCAATTTGCCCAAATGTCTGTAATTTTCGAATTTTTGGATGAATAAGGTCTTAAACGATTTGGTTCAACTCACTGATCAAGAATCCGTCATCGATTCTGTCCGGCTGAAGACACGATAACTGTCGATTGAAATGAGCTAGAGAGTTCAAATTTTCTTTTGGGAGATAAATATCTCGGTTAAGTTCGTTATTGGGCAAAATCGGCCGGAAAACGTATAACATTTTTTTATTACATTACAAATATCTAATTCAATTTTTTTCAATGTGCAGTTTCATCATAAGAATCCATTGATATCATATTCAACTCTAACAAGCTTATACGTTCGGAGATATGATTTTTCAAAATTTCAATAATGCATGGTACTTCTATGTTTTCACAGAATGCGAATTCTATTTGTCTGTGTTCTATCTGTGTTCACTGTTCATACATGTAATCTTATCTACCTATAACAGAGATGTCAAATGTATTTCTGTTCTAACAAACAAAGTATGATTGAATACAAAATGACCAATTACAGGGATTATAATTACCCGTACCTTATATTATGTCCTTGGATAATCCATAGGATGATGGAATTAAACAATTTGGTAAGTTTATCAAATTGGGTTCTGAGAAACCAATAATTTTTCGGAGATGAATTGTCAAAGTTTGAACAAGAGCGCCAAAGCTCCCGTACACAGGGCTTTCCCACCCTTTTTCAATCGAGAATTCTTTCAATTCGTGATGAGGTCGACGGAAAAATCTTGTAATCAACTAGTTGATTAATTTAGCGAATAATGATCTCGGTCGTTAATCACTGTCATTAATCAACAAGTTGGTTAAATAACTATTAATACATTAAAAAATTAGCATGAATAAATATCTTTTCATCGTTATTTTAGTGGCGACAGTTTGGAAAAATACAGACCCCTGCAATCAGTAATCTCGAAGATAAGAGTTGTCCAAATTCCCCATTTCTTTAATTTTATCACGTGTTATTTCTTTCTTGGGAAACGCCGCTGTCGAAAACAATACGAATAATATTATGAGAAGTTAACATTGTAGTACAGTAAAACCAAGGTCGTAAAACCTCGGTTTCACTTTTGCTGGATTTAATATCAATTCTATTTTGACAGTGAACGGCTAACAGCCTTGGGAAACGATTTTCAAATGGTCGATCATAGAGAACGAGGCAGGTCGCAGGTATCTGTAACTCCTCTTGGCATTCTGTACGTTCCGTTGCGGGTCTGATTTTAAGGAACTCCGAGTTATTGAGGTCGCGTAACACTTGGCGACTACTTTCGTTTTATCCAGCAATCTCGCTGATTTTATATTGTCTACGAAGGAAAGGTATCGGAGAATGTTCGATTTCATAATGTTGCAATGTCGGTTTTTGTCTTCGATCGGTAGTTGCGCAACTGACAATGTAAAGGTTTCGTTTTATAATTTTTTTATTGAGTGGTGTTAGATTCATACTGAAGATTTGATCGTACCCTAACTGTTAATCAAAAATCTATTATGATTTTAGACGAACTTTGTCGCTCATTACGTTCATTTTGAATCGAAAGTTATTGTATTAATACTTAGACGACCACCTTTTTTGTGCAGCTGATGTTCTGTCTGAACAATCGTTGCAGACATAACAAGGTGCGATAACGCAGCAATTCTCTCTATTGGCGCGTTTGTTTCTCCGAACGAAGCACCTATCAATAGGTCTACTGCATTATTTTTTTTTATTATCGGAATCCATAAGAATACCGAAAAAGTTTCAATTTTAATTTTCAACGAGAAAACGATCATTCAAATTTGGTTGCACATAATGCCAGTTCAAACGATCGAAACTTGGCGCCAGTCTGTGACGTAACCCGTCATATCTACTCTCACTCTTTTCTCGTGTCGGTTTCACTCTTTATTCCAATATAACACAGCTCCCTATAAAGGGCTCGTAGTCGGCATTGGCTGTAACAAGCAGATGGTAAATTTTGATTACGTCATCCTTTCGCAACACCGATTCAGAAGCGTTTTTCCTCATTTGAAATTGCTTCTTGATTCACCGATTTTCAATACCGAAATATTCAAATTTTATAGATTATGAAAGTGTATGAGGGCATACATGATGATCTGGTATTGAAGTAGATTCAGAAAAACATAAATATATGGTATTTCGTGTTACATGCAAGAGACCTATTGTCCAAATGTTCGTAATTTTGAAACGTTTAGTTTCGAATGACTCACTGATGAATAAAATCCAAGGTCCAACTTAACTCTATCCGTCTGGCTGTGAATACGATAACTTTCGAAGATGATGAGTAAGAGAGTTAAAATTTGCAAGACAGGTTTGGGGTATTCGGTTTTGGGGTTTGGATATGTTGAAGTGCCGATGAAAGTTCAAGGTCTATTTCCATAATACATTAGCTTTTATAATAAATGTGGCATTTAAAGAGGGTGTATTCCCGAGATCTCTTAAGATAGCCGTTGAAAACGGTTCTTTAAGAAGGGCGATAGGGATGAATTTGGAAATTATCCTAAGATAGGTCTGCTCACAGAAAGAGCCATCTTTGAACTAACGCGTTTAATTTTTCAGGCTAAGGATAGGGTGTGGTACCAATGTAGCTTTCCCTAATTTTTTTTAAGACTTTTGATTGTGTCGTACATGGAAAGTTGCTCTTGAAGTTGTCCCTATACGGAATAAGAGTTCAGGAATTCTGACATTGAGGTAACTTAAAAAACAAATAATAACAAAAATACTACATCAATTTGTTCATATCAAAATCCTCAAAAGTCCTCAAGAAAAAAAAACAACCTTCATCATTGAAAATATCCGGAATATGAATGGAGAAGATAATGAAGAAATAAAAGAAAGGCATATGAAATATTTCTGACATCGTATTTGAAAAATGTTGCATTTAAAACAAATATAGAAATGAAAAATATACCACCGTATTTCTTCGCAGAACAGGGCATCATATAATGAAGAGATGACTCTATTTTCTATTCATTTCATGGTATCAATCCCGGCGTTGATATCATCTATCAGAACAGACGAGGAACCCTTTTTGCGTTATTATTTCTCTTTCACGATGTTTTTCATCAGCGTGTTCACAATGCAGAGAATATAGCTGTGTTTAAAAACCGCCTTTACAGTTAGGCAATATTAGCTAGAGGCTAGGTTGTCGGTCGCTCTCTTTCCTAACGGATTTGGCCTGCTGAATGGATGTTAAGAGTTAAATCGCAGCCAAGGTCGTATACGAAATGTTCGTTAACGTAATGTGGTGCTGCTTCGCAATCAATCACTGTTTTAATTGATACGAATGATGGAATACCTTTTTGATTCATTAACGAATCTCAGTTTTATGGAGTAGGTGATAGGGTTTTTAAAATTGTTCGGTAGTTATGTAAACATAGAATCAGCGAATCAGCAAAAAAGTTCAATGGTTGGGAGTTCCACAGGGTAGTGTACTTGGTCTTCTTTTATTAATAATATATGTAAATAATATTCATAAAGTGCCAAAGTGACTGAAATATTCAATAGTGAACTGTATACAGCGTGTCCCAAAAACACCACGCGAAAGTGACACTGGAGATAGATTGGCATTAGGTCTATCAGATAGCATAACATGACCTCAGTAAAAGTCCGCTGGTTTTCGAGATATCACCACTTTTGTGTATTTTTTAAAAATCTCCAATTTCGTTCTTTTATCGCCTAGCATTGCTAGAAATTACTTCAAACTCATGTTTTTTTTTACCTAGGCTATCCTGAATAGTTGCTTTAAACAATGAAGTAATAACTTCACCGACAACTAGAACAAAATCCTTCAAAAAATGTCTAACTTGTTGTATTTTATGCCGAAGTTAAAACGTTAACTTAAGTTTGACTGACTGCTGTGAAAAAAAATTATATGAGACTGAATTGACAAATAATCGCAAAAACTGGTCCATTTCATGCCCTTTTCAAAATGATACAACACTACCAATTTTTTTTAATCATAACCAGAATTGCTACTTATTAAAAAAAACCAAAACCCTTATCGGCTATCTCGCTCCCACATTCATTGTTTTGTAACATGGAAACCGGTCCGACTTTCACAGACTAGGGGTTTTCGAATAGTCTAGACCAGGGGTCACCAAATGGCGGACCGCGGTCCGGATGCGGATCGCGAACCTTTTTTTTGCGGACCATTTTTCCAGAAAACATGTATTCTTGATTAAAAAAATTCAGATAACTTTTCGTTTTATTTACCAATTATAGATATTGGATTTAGATTAACTGCTAGTCAAATTCTTATGCCATCATAATGCTATCAACGACCCGCGACAGATATACAGATTTTGTGAACGGACCTCCAATGAAACTGATTGGTGACCCCTGGGTTAGATACTCGAGAAAACTTTTTGGCGTTTGACGGATTTACTCATTTCCTAATATTTTCCGAACGGATAGAGATACAGACGAAATAGATACATAAATCTAAACGTCGTCCACCGACCAATCATCGGGGAAAATATCGAGATATCGAGATGTGAAAATCATAGATTTCGGACGGGAAAGAAGAATTTTCCTTCGATTCCGGGTCAAAAATATTTCTAAGTGCCGACCCAAAAAAATTTTTTCATGGTATATCGATACGGAGCTCGTGTCTAGTTAAATCGAGGTCGCTGATCACGAATATGCAATTAGTTTTTCCCTAAGTGGCGTACTTTGGGAAAATTTTCACTTAGAGTGAAAAAATGGACGAAAATAGGTCAATTTTGGAAGTTCACACCGCCCAAAAAAATCGGAGTAAGGTGTTGTTGATTTTTGCCCTCATATATGGATCCTTTATCTACTGAATAATCCAAACAGAAAATGTCCAGGCCGTACTATTCGGAAATTATGATTTTTTTCCCAAGGGTCTGTTTTTCGGAAAATTCATTTCGCGGTATTTCCGCGGAAAATTCTCTAATGAAAAATCCGATCATATATTCGTAATCTACGGCCCCGAATTAGTAAATGACGTAATTTGCATCGAAATCGGAGACCGGTCGGATTTTGGCAATTTTTTAATACATTAGCCTTAAAAAAATCCCATTTTTCGAGAAAAATTTTTTGACGCAAAACTATGAAACGGGTACTTATTCTTATAGATTCGGGGCCGTAGATTCCGAATCTACCATCAGATATTTATTACAAAAATTTTCCGAGGAAATATCGCGGAAAGAATTTTCCGAAAAATAGACCCTCGGGAAAAAAAATCATAATTTCCGGAGCGTACGACCTGGACATTTATTGTTCGGATGATTCGATAGATAAAGGATCCAAATATGACGTACAAAATCAGCAACACCCTACTCCGATTTTTTTGGGCGGTGGAAAGTTCCAAAATTGACCTATTTTCGTCAATTTTTTCACTTTAAGTGAAAATTTTCCCAAAGTACGCCACTTAGGGAAAAACTAATTACATATTCGTGATCAGCGACCTCGATTTAATTAGACACGAGCTCCGTATCGATATACCATGAAAAAAATTTTTTGGGTCGGCACTTAGAAATATTTTTGACCCGGAATCGAAGGAAAATTCTTCTTTCCCGTCCGAAATCTATGATTTTCACATCTCGATATCCAAATTTTCCCCGATGATTGGTCGGTGGACGACGTTTAGATTTATGTATCTATTTTTTCTGTATCTCTATCCGTTCGGAAAATATTAGGTAATGAGCGAATCCGTCAAACGCCAAAAAGTTTTCTCTAGTATCCAACACATACAAAAATCTACAATTTTCCGATTAGGTCGACGCGGCTTTGGTTATTCAATCAAATGGACTAATCAGTCGGATTTTTCGCCATATTACCAAAATTAATCGAGATACGGAAAAACTAATTACAGATTCGGAATCTACGCCCTCGATTTAGAGAATAGCCAAAGCCGTGGCGATCTAATCGGAAAATTCTAAATTTTTGTATGGGTTAGAATCTAGACAAAGGACTCACAGCTCTGGCAATGTGTTAGTTGTTGTATGCATTTTATCAATATTTCACAGGAAATAGGTCATAAATAGTTCTACAAGGGTTGAAGTATTACAAGATATTTTACTTGCAATTATCTTTCCGTGGAAAATATTAATTTCAAGGGTGAGACCACCCATGCAAAAATAAACCAGTTAACCCAAAACATTTAAGTTTTACAAGCGAGCTGCTTTGTTTAGAAATACAAATGAGCGCTTCCCAACATGTGAAGTCATGGGACGCAACAGTGGTGATATCTCGAAAACCAGCGGACTTTTACTGAGGTCATGTTGATGCTATCTGATAGACCTAATGCCAATCTATCTCCAGTGTCACTTTCGCGTGGTATTTTTGGGACACCCTGTATATTATATAGGGTGTTAAAAACAACTCCGAAAAATTTCAGGAAGTGATTCCTGGCCCAGAAATAGAACTAGTGACTCAAATGAAATTTTCTCTAATTCACACCCCTGGCTGAGTTATGACCCTTGAAAAGATGAATTGATATTTTAGTTTTGAATGTTTATCAACCGGACCAAAATACACATACATATCAATGGTTTAAAGCACAGATATTGTAGGTCCACTTTTTGATATCTGTCTTCCTACGTTCAAAATATCACTTTACACTAACATAGCAGTCTATGCAAATATTGTATGTCTCGGACAACGAGAAGTAAGACTTACTTCTCGTTAGAATACTTGCACAGACTATATATCTGTCGTTGCATTTGCAAAAAGTGGACATACAATATCTGTGCTTCAAACCAGCGATATATCTACACATAGATTTTGAAAAGTTGTGTTATACCATACGTGGTACGAGTACCACAAGTATTTTTTGAAACCCCTGCGTAACCTACATTCATCTACAAACAACCCCTTCCATGAATTTATTCTGAGTCACAGATAACTCGGGGTCAAGGTATGTATCAATCGAATTTCGTGGAAAAAGTGATTTTTCATTTCAATTATTTCCTTCGGAACTATTGAAGCTACGAAGTAAATGAAACAGATAAAAATATTCCAAAATTGAATTTTCACGAATTTTCATGAATAATTTCACGAATATTTGAAAAGTTAGGGAATAATTTATGGAAGGGGTTGTTTGTTTCAACCCTATATAGATGTCTTAGGGGGTTGAAAAAATAGTGGTACTTGTACCTTTTATAGGAATATGTGAGGAGCATTTGTGTGCAAAACTAAACCCCTTGATTTGAATGACCTAAAAGATCTAATAGCGCTTGCGGTTAGGTCGATCACTCCTGAGATGTTGAATAATGTTAGAAAAAATTTTTATTTGAGGTTAGGATGTTGCCAAGGCGTTCGCGGTGAGCACTTTGAGCATCTACGTCATTAAAATTCATAATGTTTTTGCTACATTTTGATTTTACATTTTTTGATATTGTACCAAATTTCGCTAATCACTTGATTTAATTTTTTTCTAATTTGATTCCATAAATTTGATTTTCCATAAATATGTACAGTAACCAAGATAATGAATTTATTCAATTTGGCCTTTCCAACCTGTATACCCATCACCGAAATATTAATGGTATGTTAATAGTTCATTGATAACAATAGGCTATAATCAAGAGTTTTTAATTTTCGACGCGAGAGGGCGCGGCAACACCAATGCGTCCACCTCGTCTATCCGCTCTCCCACTAGAGGGCCCAAACACGAACCTGTACCTCTACATCACCGGTCTCTCCATAGAGTCCATAGAGGGCGCACTGGCCCTCATGTTTACCAGAAGTGCCTTGAGCATTCAAGGGCCTGGTAAAAATTTATCATCCACTCTCTCTATCCATAAAGCCATTCTAAAGAGTTCTTAGGATATAAATCATGACGAGACGTTCGGATATCTTTTTCGTTCTCTGAAGTAAGAGGTTCACGAATTCCTAACAACACCTTGAGAATTATATGTCATTATTTCCACACAGGTGTCTGAAAACCCATTACAGAGATGATAATCACATAATTGACTATCGATAATTGATTGAACGAAAAAATAATTAGTTAGATTCTTAGATCAAGCATAATAACAATAACATATATTTTTGAAGGATTTTCTGCATACCTAGGTAGGTATGTCTGAACCAGGCTAAAATTTGCACAACACTGCCGTACACGGTAAAACTGTTCGTCAAATAGGTTTGCGAAAAATATTTCGATTCCATCCGATTTTATTCAAACAGTTGCGCAAACAATCAGATCGTCCCATAGACGGTCAAATTGTTTGCACATGTTGGATCTTCTTTGCGGGGCTTAAGAAACCTGATGCTCAAACCAAGTTTTTATTTCAATTTGTTGATAATTTTTCGAGATATATTGTTGTTCGTTTTCCATATTGAAAGGACGGGGGCGTCTAGGGGTCAAAAAAGATTTTATTTTTCAAATTGTCATTTGATTTATATGAATTGAAAGATTTGAATTATCAGATTGTTTGTGATCAATAGATCACACACCCAAATGTCTATAATTTTGAATTTTTGGATGAAAATGGTCTTAAACGGTTTGGTTCGACTCACTGATCAAGAATCCGCGGTCGAAATCGATTCTGTCCGGGCGGCCGTTAACACGATGACTCTCGAACGAAAGGAGTTAAAAGAAATTTGCAGGGTAGGTTTGGAGCGTAAATATCTCGGACGAATTCGTTAACGGACAAAATCGACCAAGCGATTACGGAGTTATGGCCGTTTTTAGTAAAAACATTTTTTATTAATATTTCCGAAACCGATCTATCTGAAATTTAGCATCAAATTGTAGAATCATGACCTTAATATGCATGCTAAGTTTTGTATTGATCGGATTGCCTTAAAGTGGCAAAAAACTACGGCCGATCGGAATGAGCTACAGATAATTTTCAGAGTAGGTTTGAGAGATAAATATCTCGGTTAAGTTCATTATTGGACTAAATCGGCCCAATGGCTAAATTACAAATTATTTTTTTTTAAGATACACTTCCATCATAAGAATCCATTGATGTCATATTGAACAATACTTTCGGACATATGATTTTTCAAAATTTCAATAATACCTCGTACTTCTATGTTTTCACAGAATGCGAGTTCTACCTGTCTGTGTTGTATATGTGTACTGTTCATTCATGTCATCTTATTTGTTTATAAAATTCATACTTAGAAAATATTTTGTGTGGGAAAACAAGGTTCCGCATCTTGAATTTGTGAATATATGCAAATACAAGACTGTTTTGACACCTCAAATAATATTGACTTGTTGCATATTGAATAATGTATGTGCAAATATTGGGAATGATGTTTAAGAAGATTTAGAATTGGATCATTTTAATGATGCAGTTTATAAAGGCAATAGGAAAGAACAACCTAGGAATCATCAAAAGAAATTACGTTCCGTTGACCACCAAGGTCAATATTACCTTTTACTTCCTTAAGTAGTGAGACATGATCCTATATACAGTAATTTCATAATGTTGCTAGCAAAAACATGCAGAAATATTGATCTACATTTGTGTATCAAATATTGTTTATTGAGTTAAGGTTCATAATACAGATTGAATGTGTTAGTGGTAACTATTAAATTATGAAAAGAGGATTGTATTTTATTAATATATTTTGAACTATTAAAATAATTTGTTTGTCAACCTACACCTATTCAAACATCAGGAATAAATGAACAATCTGCAATGATTGTCTCCAGCCTTGCTCTAGACATTTCGATGATACTTTCCTTAGGGTTTTCGAGTTGTGAAAACTATGCACCGAGTGAAAGTTGCAACAACCCATTCCATGAGGTTAAATTATAGCAAATTGCTCATTTAATCTTGATAAATAAACTTTTATTTGAATTTAATTTTTTTTTATGGTGCAGTTCTATTATATGAATCCATTGATATACTTCCCAACTCTGAGAAACCAATACTTTCAGAGATATGGTTTGTCAAAAATTGAACAAGAGCGCCAAAGCTCCTGCCACAGGGCTTTCCCCCTTCATGATATAAACAGTGACGTTGCGGGCGTAAATAAAACAGAAAAAAAAGATTTTAGTACCAAGATGAATTTTAGCATCAAAAAAATACTTGATAATCGAAAATATTGTTGAAATAAAATCTTATCTTCATTTCAAGGGAGTTTCTTGAAGAGCCAACACGGCAGTTCTTTCGAAGCAACTTTGATGATGAATTTTGTCGACACACTTCTGCTTGTATTTACCGTATTTACCGCTGCCTGTCTGGCACTGTGCCCGGGGACTTAAACTCGAACTTATTCGATATTCAAAATCATCTGGGCATTAAATTATTATATTAGGTACTCAGAACAGGGCTTGAACAAATTCGCAGCAGCCTAATCAGCATAATTTATTCAGAGAACGGAGGAGATCCACAACCGAAACTGCTTTCGAACTGTGCTTGCTTTCCTTTGTCTTCATATATATAAATTCAGCTATTGAAATGTGGTTTCTGGATACGAAACCATGGCGTGGAAAATACTCAGTTCATTCTTCGGTGTGAATATGAATTGAAAAGCTCTTATGCGGCGTCAGGACATTTAGCGAGCTTGGAAATCGAATGAAAATAGATTTCATTAACTTTCTATAACTCAAAATATAGAAATCTGATCCAATTAGAACTCAGTGATTACTTGTAGAATGCCGACTCACTATTTTTCACGGAATTTTGTGAATATCGTATTCTGGAGTTACTTGAGGCGTAAGTTTTTTAGTATTTCAATTTCAATAAAATATACAGGGTGAGTCTTTGATCACTGCATTAATTTTAACCAAAGATTCCTCTCATCAAATGAAACACTTTTTTCATTTAACATTTTTCCAAATTCAGCTCAGGTAAAAAGATACAGGCTGTTGAAATTTTGAAAAAAAAAACAGTTTTTATTTTGTAGCTTTGACATCCTTTTTTCGAATAAAATGAATGTTGGCGTAAAGTTTCCTATAACTATGATACATATTTTCCAAATATTAGTTATTTTCTACTTCTACTGGCTTTCTAGTTATGGACTCATGGATTCATAAAACTAAACGAAATTAGCATAAAGAAAGCATATAAAGTTTTTCTTTAGTCATTTCAAGAATATTCCATCGTTTTAGAACATTATATTATTCTTCATCATTTCTCCTTAAACGCACCGTTTTTGAGATATTCTTCATTGAATGTTTTAAAATGGAAAACTCCAGAAATTTCACTACTTTTATGGATCCGTCCCTGAGCGTTGGAATCCCGAATCAAGCTGTAAACTACGTTACCATGCCTTATTCTCGTCCGCCAACAATGTCATATATAATTTATATGCGGGAGTGTATTAGCACATTGTGAAATCTTTAAACGCTTGTAACTTTTTACCTGAGCCGAATCTGGAAAAATGGTAAATGAAAAAAGTGTTTCAGTTGATGAGAGGAATCTTTGGTTAAAATTAATGCAGTGGTCAAAGACTCACCCTGTATATAAACGAATGGAAAATTATGTGATGTATGTCATTAAAATGGTGTTAAATGTATTCATATATTATAAAAGCTGAGAAAACGGTATATATCGATGCTACATTCGATTATAAGTGTCCAATATATATAGATAAGTAGACAACAGAACATACGCACATATAAAAGCTCCTGACTTCATGTTAGTGCTTGAACCAATTTTTTAGGTGACCATTACTTGAATTTCTGTTCGAATCAGAGGAAGTTATAGTGGTGGAAATACAAGCCCTGTTCTACTTCTATAAAATATTATCAATTTTCCGAGTTAATTGTTTCGTTAGGAACATCACGGGAAAAATTCATGTCCAAGGACCCACCCTGTCCTTGACATTAACTAATGGACATAATTCAGGTCTAGGCTCAATGAAATTCATATAACTGTTCACATGAGGAAATGTTCCAATTTCAATTCTCGCTTATCGTATGCGCAACACGACTAGGTTACTACAATATGTAATTGTTGGTTTTTAATAGCACCAAATTATTGGTTTCGTTTCGTATACGAGTCCCAAAGTATCGGATTCGATATGAGAGAATATATTTTCAGACATAAGTGAAGCAGCATTATGTGCAATAATAGATATTCTTCATCTTTTTATAGATATCCATATACGGACCTATTCTCATATATGAGATTTCACGCAATGCATTATTATTTCCTCAGATCCAATGATACTTCGTGAACATTAATGAATATATGGTAGTCTGTACTATATAATTGCAAAAATGTATTTTCATGTGATATTTTTATCCGGCCTCTAAAAATCTTCCCAGCATATGAGAAATTCTTGAGCTGTCTGTAATATATTAAATAACTCCAAAACATTCATTCTCAAGGCTTCCATAATTTCCTATTTTGGCGCTCTTGTTCCTCGGAACAGAGTGCTTATCAATTTGCCAATATGTCTGAAATTTTCGAATTTTTGGCTGAAAATGGTCTTGAACGATTTGTTTTGACTCACTGATCAATAATCCATGGTCAAAATCGATTCTGTCCGGCCGGCCCCCCGTTAACACGATAACTCTCGAACGGATTGAGCTAGGAAGTTGAAATTTTCAGAGTAGGTTTTAGAGATACATATAAATATCTCGGTTAAGTTATTGAACAGAATCGGCATGACGGATTAGGAGTAACGAAAAAAAATTTTTTTTTTACCTTACAAATTTCAAATTCAATTTTTTTTAAATGCAGTTGCATCATAGGAATCCATCGATATCATTTTCAACTCAAACAAGCTAATACTTTCGGCGATATGATTTTTCAAAATTTCAAACATAAATCGTACTTCTATGTTTTCACAGAATGCTGTACTCATATAAATCTAAACTACGTTAGTATAGAGTTCATTCGCTGTACTTAATTATTCTATCTATGAATTATTATATTGATCTGTGTTCATTCATGTCATCTTATTTAGCTTTAAGTGACATTTCAAACTTTCTTTCTGGTTCGTTATTCTTGATATAAAATACCCTTCCTGTTATAGAGAACAAAGTATGATTTAATACAAAATGACCAATGAAATAACCTCAGCTATCGTAGAACTAAGGGGATGATATGATTTTATACTTTTAAGATGATAATATAATGCCCGTGGATAATTCATATGATGATGGAAATACATACTTTCGTAGGTAAATTGGGTTCAGAATATTTCCAGTAAATGATTTCGTTCGACTCACTGATCAAGAATCCGTGGTCAAAATCGTTAACACGATAACTCTCGACGGAATGAGCTAGTCAGTTAAAATCTTCAGAGTAGGTGTGGGAGAAAAATATCCCGGTTAAGTTTGTTATTGGGCAAAATGGGAAAAGTGGTTCCGGATTAACAAAAACAATTTTTTTCTTTACATAAATTTTAAATTTATTTTTTTTTAAGATGCTGTTTCATCATAAGAATCCATCGATATCATTCTCAACTCTATCAAATTAATACTTTCGGAGATATGATTCTTCAAAATTTCAATCTTGTTCAGTGAGTCGAACCAAATCGTTTAAGACCATTTTCAGCTAAAAATTCTAAAATTACAGACATTTGGGTAAATTGATAAGCCCTCTGTTCCGAGCAACAAGAACTGCACAAATTTCAGAGGGGTGGGTTGAATATTAAAAATCGTTTGGATAGTCGATTCACAGGGTTTAATCCACGAGAAAATATCGAACACAAATCACTTCTCGATTCTGTAAGTTTTTTATTTCGGAATAATAAATGAACACAATAAATAAATAATCCGGAAAATTCTACTGAAGTATTGTTGAGCATAACTAAATATCGATTTTCCCAATGAAATTCAAACGATTCGAAAATCACGTCATTCCCCATTGTGGTTCCAATGCGGGTTTTTCCGCCGTGTCAGTAAACATATTGAAATTCTATATGGAAATTTCGAATTAATGATGGGAAATAATTCCACCGCCCCCCGACTCTAACAAATGGCATCCCCTTGGAAGATAAAATCATGTGTGAAATGAAAATGGGTCGGCAGAGTTGTTCAAGAGCGGGAAATATCGTTGTTCTCCCCAACTCCATTAAGGGAGGGGTTGGAGAGCGGGAGCAGCGAAACGAGGTGCGAGGCCATATTTACCCTCTTGATTTATATTTTTATATTTGTTAATTTAAAACGTGACTGCGGTACAAATGAGAATGCGCCCTTTCTCATCGCATTTCCTTTGCGATTTTTTCTGCCGGCGGCGATTCGGTTAAGTTATCCGAACTGAATAAAGTTACTTCTTTATTTAATCAGAAGCGGGTCGGTTGGATTTTTTGGAACGCTTTTGTTTGAACCCTCATCGGACTGAATGAAAATTAATTTGTTCGTAGCATTTAAAGGCAGAACAAATTTTCACCCTGTTTTCCTTTTGTTAAGGGAGATTTGACCGAGTTTTGGGTAGCGATATTGAGTATGAAATGGTTGAACCAATTTATTCACTTGGAGCTGAACGTAGGATTATCAAGTTTAGTATTTAATTGAAGAGGTGAAAAACGTTTGATTTTCATTGAACTTTACAATAATTGAGAAAATGAAAAAATAATTTTTTGAAATTTTCCGGTGATATTTAACGGGCAGTACCTATTTTAGTAAAAAGCGGTAGTTTTGGGATTTTGAAAAAATTGTTTTGAAGTTCCAAGACTCTAGTTTTCAGATTTTTCAGGCAAACATTTTTAGGAGTTGTCGTTGTCACGCAAAGGACTAGCGCGAGTTAACAAGTTTTGCTATTTTTTTTTTTTTAGAGTCCAAGAACTTCGAAAAAAAATTCAGCTTTACCATATTGGGACCGGATAGCTTGTTTATTCAACTTCAATTTACCTTTTTTCAAATCACGATACGACCATTTTTTTCTGAGATATCGGACATTTTATGGAAAAGGATCCTTTTGTCTTCAGCCATCGATATCTCAGTAACCAATGACTAACAATATTAGACATTATTAGATATTAGTCATGTAAAATTGGATCACTTGAAGCGCAGTTGGTGTCAATGTCTACATGAAATAAAATTCAAAAAGTAAATGACAAAAATTGATAAAACGATTAGATTAAAATTTTTCATACACATTTGCAGATTTTCTGTTTTTTTTTAATTTTAAAAACTAAACTCTCAAAAAATCACCTGTTAATATCCTATCTGATAATAAATAATAACATGCAACATGGGCGACGTTCATGGGTTCATTATCTTGGTTGCTGTAAATATTTATGGAAAATCCCGAAATACGCCAAATTTAAATTGTCATTTTTCTTGGTAAAAATGCGAACCCTACCTTCAACCCCCTTCGAAAGACAGGTACAACCCCCAATTTTTCAAATAGGAAGTATGGGCTTTTGATACGTCATTTGAAACATTTCGTCATTCTCTATTCAGAAATGTTATGTTACTATTTATTGCAAAAATCAAATAAAAAAAATGAATCAAGTGATTATCGAAATTTAGCACAATATCATAAATAAAAATGTAGCAAAAGAATAATGAAGTATATATTGTTCACCGCGAACCCCTTGGTTGCATCCCTCAAATAAAAATTTCTTCCACCATTATTCAACATCTCGGAAGGGATCATATCAAATCTTGGAGGCAACTAGGTTTAGTATTATTGTAATAAGATTTATTAATATTCGAGGGAATATTGAAATGAATTTCGGTAATCACATGATTTTATTTTTTCTAATTTGAATTTTGCAATAAATATGAAAGTGATAACATTTCTGAATAGAGAATGAGGAGACCTTTCAAACGATGAATCACAACACAAGCCCAGAATTCCTATTTGAAAAATTTTGGGTTGTACCTGTCTTTCGAAGGTGGTTGAAGGTAGGGTTCGCATTTTTACGAAGAAGAATGACAGAATTTGACATTTTTCGGGATTTTTCATAAATATGTACAGTAACCAAGATAATGAATTTATTTCATCTGGCTTTTCCACACTGTATATTTTATGCCATTTTAACGTTTAAATATGACATGAATCAACACAGACCAAGAAAGGTGAGTTTAAGATTACTCACCCATTGAAATAAATAGTTTTTAATTCATCAATTAAAAAAGTGTTAAATATTATTAAATAAATAATATTAAATAAATGTTCATCAACATGGTGTAATATTTTGTATACTTCACATGAATAAAATTTGTCTATCTCCCCCTACGGGCTCGTGAATAAACATTCATTTAACTCACTTGTTATATAAGTAACTATTAATTTATTGAAAGGTTCTTTTCTGGGTTTTCTCTCCCAAACTCTGAAAAATAACTATAAAATAAAAATTAATTATTTTGTGATTTGCTTCTGCGTAAGAAACACAAGATATTTGTCAGAAGCAATCAATTGAACAATGTAGCCTAACAAACAACAACGAAACAACATCAACGAAGAAACAACTATATCGTAACGTTTCGGAGTCTATATCAGACTCCTTCGTCAGACGCTTAATGAAAATCTTTAGAATTATTTTGTTGATAGTTAAAAAAAAAATAACTAAATATTTTCATTAAGCGTCTGACGAAGGAGTCTGATATAGACTCCGAAACGTTACGATATAGTTGTTTCTTCGTTGATGTTGTTTCGTTGTTGTTTGTTAGGCAACATTGTTCAATTGATTGCTTCTGACAAATATCTTGTGTTTCTTACGCAGAAGCAAATCACAAAATAATTAATTTTCATTTTATAGATATTTTTGAGAGTTTGGGAGAGAAAACCCAGAAAAAAACCTTTCAATAATGAGTATACCTTTCACAGTATCCTTTAATGATTACTTAACTATTAATTTGTCCAACACTAAAGTCAGTATCATTCGTATTAGAAAATATCGAACCAAAATGAAGGATGTGTCATATTGGGGAGGAAATAATCTAAAGTTATTGATTTTCGCCACAATATCATCTGAATCATCACATACATTATGACCGTTTAGACCTTGGGGGAAAGAGATTAAATGCACAAACTCGAAAACATAAAACACCCCTACAAATTCACCCTCTTTTGCTTGCACAGTTGTTAATGCGGATCATTTGCAGGCGCATAACCTAGTTGGTACACCTGTAAACGACTATTACAATCAAATTAAAACTGATCAAATACATACTGTCCGAATCGTTCAAATTGATGTACCGCTGTCGCATTCAGAGAATAGTATTGAATTGAAAATTTCGAAACTAAGCTCCTCAATTTACCGCCACTGAAAATAACAATTTGAAACAATATGCAACTAAAATAAAGCAATTTATCAGCAGCGAAACTTCATTGATAAAAACCTATTATAAAACATTTTTTATAGGTCTCGATATATTTTTCACATTTTCACCAATAATTCTCGAGGTTTATACATCGACGTAGAGCGTTGTGGTAAAAGTTTGTGTTCACTGTGGCGAAACTTATGTATATTCGAAGTAATGAGTTTTCACAAGTTCCCTTCCAATTTTCACCCCTCAGATAAATCGATGGGACGTAAATGCGTGGAGGATCAATGCCATAAAACGTAATTTTTTTTACGTGGTTTCATCAGTTTATCCTCCATAGTTCCAAATAAGCGATGGTATAAGTAAGGTCTAACGGTCGCATGGATATACAGGATGATCCTAAATATAATGTTCAAAGGAAAAGGGGGGATTCTGCTGCTCAGTTCTTGGACCTGAATATAAATACAGGTCCGTAAACGCTTTGTGGCTGATCTATAAAAAGTTGAGGTTTAAAAGTTTCTTCATGCATTTTTTTATAGCTAATTTTCAGATATTTTACACAGGAAATTCTTCGGGGGTGTTCGATAGAGTGCGATCCTCAATGACAAAAAGAACAGAGGCATGCATTAGGATTAGAGAAGTTCATTTTCACTAATTTTCGTAAAGTAGTTTATTAACCTATTTTATATATTGAAATCAATTAATCACTATTAAATGGTTTCTTTGTGAGTTTTCTCTCACAAACGCTGAAAAATGTCTATAAAATAAAAAATTTTTATTTGTGAATTGCTTCTGCGTAAGAGACACAAGACGAGACGAGACGTATTGAAAAATTGATAGGCGATATCGAGACCACATACAGCGCAACCCTAGAGTCTCGTTTTTGGTCTCGTTAATTTTTTTCTGAAGTTTTCATTCGAGAAATTAAGAAAGGTCTACATAGAGAACAATATATTTCACAAAATATCAACTCTTCTGACTATCTATGGAATATTTTATTATAAATTAAAATGATATTTTCACATTTTTATTTCAACTTGTTAATTGTTCTTATAGTAACGTATCTCTTATCAAAAATATTTATGCTTGCAGATTTTTAGGTTTGAATGTGTTTTTTTCAAGATCAATTTTTGGCGCTCTAGTTCCTCGGAACTGAGTGCTTATCAATTTGCCCAAATGTCTGTAATTTTTGAATTTTTCGATGAAAATGGTCTTAAACGATTTGGTTCGACTCACTGATCAAGAATCCGTGGTCGAAATTAATTCTGTCCGGCCGTCCGGCCGGCCGTAGGCACGATAACTCTCGAACGGAATGAGCTAGACAGTTGAAATTTTCAGAGTAGGTTTGGGAGATAATTATCTCAGCTAAGTTCGTTATTGGGCAAAATCGGACAGATGGTTTCGGAGTAACAAAAAAAAAAATTTTTTTACAAGGCAAATTCCAAATTAAATTTTTTTCAATAAGCTGTCTTACCATCAGAATCCAATGATATCATTTTTAACTCTAACAAGCTAATACTTTCGGAGATATGATTTTTCAAAATTTCAATAATAAATCGTATTTCAACGTTGTCACAGAATGATATTATTCTATGTATGAATTGTCATAATGTCAAATGATGTTCCTGAGACATGACATTATCTAATCAATCGAAGAATTGTGAGTGAAGTGAGAAAAATCTCAGTTGTTTGCTCCGAAATTAGGTTTACTCAGAAAATTCTTAAACAAGTTGACAATCGATTTAAGCGATTACAAGAGTGATATCATTGCCGTACCTATAAAAAAATATGCCACATACGGCTCCTCGATGGCGAAACATTGGGTTACAAAAATGTTGACGCCTTTGCTTCGTTGAGAAGCAATCGGTCTTCACAAAATTGGTTGAATATTTATAAATTTTTAACTCCTCGTAGGTCTTGGCGTAGGTACATCATCTTTAAAAGCAATCTTTCACGGTGAGTGGTGGTGGAGTTACGAAAAATTGTTGGTGGAATAGTAAACAGATAAATAGCAATGAGTGGCAGTAATGATACTAAACTACATACTTTAGATTTAATTTATTATCGCCGGAGAATTCATTGTCGATTGTTAATTCAACTCTTTATAATCAGTTTTAAAACTCTTGGGCTATTCAAGTAGCATAGGTTGTATGTTTCGCATTATTTAATAAAACCAGAAGAACGTTAATTGCATAAACTTCCTGTAGCCTATAATCAAGAAGCTGAACGGCCTGGGATACACCGTAATTCTGGAATGAAAAACAGGGCAGCACTAACGCCAATTGCAGCCTGGGATTGAAAATTCAAGTGGTCAAATATCTCGTTCAAAACGCGCTCGGCAAATGTTGAGCATATTGAGGTGTCTATTATTTTCTCTTTATTACAAAAAACAAGCTCCAACTTGGAATATATGTCTGGAGTTTGCAAAATTGTTTTTATGAGATTTCAACAAAAATTATTGACAGTAGTCGGAGCATTATCTACATCTACGTTATATCTCGTCGGCCAGGCCAGCTGTGAAGCAGAATTTAAATTACTGAGGCTCACTGAATACATCACGGAGGGCTTTCAAAACAAGCAAGCAACCGGACTTGTCGGACAGAAGAGACAAATGAAAGTTGAAAGAAAACTCATAATAGATGGTGAAGAAGTAAAATGGCTAAAAGAGGCCAAATATCTAGGGGTGATACTAGATAAAAGACTTACATGGAAAAGCCACATAAAATCAG
Source organism: Halyzia sedecimguttata (assembly GCA_937662695.2). Classification (NCBI taxonomy): domain Eukaryota; kingdom Metazoa; phylum Arthropoda; class Insecta; order Coleoptera; family Coccinellidae; genus Halyzia; species Halyzia sedecimguttata. The sequence goes on along the minus strand of OW569415.2, from coordinate 89,008,201 downwards.
CAGTTGACAAAACAAAGGCGGCAATGAGCCGACTATATCCGCTAGTAGGAAGGAACAGCCGTAAGAATAAAAACATAAAACTGATGATGATTAGGACTATAGCGAGACCGCAACTCACCTATGGTTCGACAGCGTGGGGCTTCGCAGCCAAACGCCACATCAAGAAGATACAGTCGGAAGAAGACATATTAATAAGAAGAGCAATGGACGTACCCTGGTTTGTAAGAAACAGACAAATCCACAGAGACTTAGAATGGGGGCCGATCACAACTTTCATGAAGAAAAAAGCCGAGAAGATATTTGAAAAAGCCAACCTACATGCCAATGAGGAACTGAGAAGACTTGTAAACTACAACCCAATAGAAGATGCCAAATATAAAGCCCTACCACAAAAGGCCGAGAGAGCAACTACTCGGAGAACGAAATTAAGTTAGGAAACTTAATTACAAAATAAATCGAAAGGAGAAAAGATGCCCATTTCATCAAACATGGTGAAGGAAGACCATTAAACACAAACACCACATAGATCGTGTGAGAAAATCCCAAGGAAGAGAGATAACTGGTTTATAGGCAAAAATGCCAGGAACCCGATCACAGGAGTTTTAGTGGGTTACTGCCTTCAGGAGAAGGACGGAGTCCCACACTGTTCCACTCAAGGTGGTTCGTCCATAAAGGATTCCTCCTGTACAACAAATAAAAAATGTGAAGCAGAAAGGCACGCGTATTAAGCCTTTTAATTTTTGTTTATGAGTTATGATGAGTTATGAGAATGATCAAATTCAAATCTTTTCTGAAAGGAGTTATTGAATTTGGCAGTGCACCTGCATGTGTGCACTTGCTGAGAAGCCGCCACTGATGGGAGTCTCGTCTGATTCCTTGACTGTCGGCAAACTCCAGTGTCGCCTATTCACGATACGTCCCAGTTACGTCGCCAGCGAAAGCGGATATACGAATCGATATTGCAAGAATGGAGTCAGAAATCTAATCAGTTCCATAACTTGATTTAACTTTCAGCAGGTTTCAGACAGTTCATCGCAAATCGAGACGGTCATGGAGACCGGACGACTAGATCCAGTTACCTCGATTGCTATTTTATTATGAAGAAGTGTTATGTGGATTATGAGCTTCTTCTATATATATCTCGGAAGTGTTACGAGGAACATCCCGTTTATAGATATGAATGAGTTGGTCGACGGATTCATTAATGGGAATTTGTAGAACAAAAGGTTGCTCTGGAGTATAATATGAGAAATATCTCTGGGAATGTAATCGTTTTCTTTGAAAACTCATCTTGAGACTTATGGCTGGTTCTCAGAGCTTCGTAGTGTCTCCAGTGACAATCCCCACTCCTCCCTATATTCATATGACGTGCGTGATTTTAATGTTGTAAACAGCTGATGGTCCAATATAAAATTAACGACTGAAAATTTTCCTTTCTATTGTATCGATTTTCTATTAGATATATTTAGTCGCTTTATCTTTCCGTTCCCAGGTTATCGTGACATAAATTATATTTTTTAATAATTTGTTTAAATTTGTATTAGATGTATTTTCAAAAATGAATGTATATGTTGCACCATAATAAACTATTAAACTCAAAACCACGTGGTCAAAACGACGATTTTGTGTCTTCTGTGAAGTGTTCAGAACATTCAGATAAACACATATTTAATATTAATATGTAACTTTCAAGGTGTTGCTCGATGGACATGTGATTAATTACTCTGAAACAAGAATCTGATTCAATTATTGCAACAAGATATTTTGTCGTGCATATATGACACTTTTATTCGGTTGACTTAAACAAATTTTGTCTCATTCAACCATTCCTTTTTTTTGCGCTCTTGTTCCTCGGAACAGACTGCTCATCAATTTGAACAAATGTCTGTAATTTTCGAATTTTTGGATGATAATGATCTTAAACGATTCTGTCCAGATGGCCGGTCATAGGCACGATAACTCTCGAACGGATTGAGCTAGACAGTTGAAATTTTCACAGTAGGTTGGGGAGATAAATATCTCGGTTATGTTGGTTATTAGGCTAAATGGGCCAGATAGTTTTGGAGTAACGAAAACAATTTTTTTTTACGTTACAAATTTCAAATTCAATTTTTTTGAGATGCAGTTGTATCATGAGAATCCATTGATGTCATTTTCAACTCTAACAAGGTAATCATTTCAGAGATATGATTTTTCAAATTTCAATAATACATCGTACTTCTATGTTTGCACAGAATGCGAATTCTATTCGTCTATGTTCACTGTTCATTCATGTCATCTAATCTACCTATAAGAGACGTGATATTTATTTATGATCTAGTTTGTTTATATAATTCGTATTTTGAAAATATTTGGTTAGTGAGTCGAAAGTGAATAGTACAAGGAAGTCGAACATAATTTACGAGTCATTCTCTAATTGTGGAAGATTTAGAACCGGATTTCCAACTAATGTACAGGTAGTTATTCCTTAGTATAACTATTCAAAATTTCCTACATAAGTATTCTGGTTTGAGTTCTGTCTGGACTGATTACACTAGATTGTTTTCATAAATAAAACTGGCTATTTCATTTACTTAATTTTTCAGAATGACTCCTGATAGTGTTGAAACACTTGTAGCCAAAATTGGACCGTCATATGAAGATAAGACGCAAAGGGAATTAAATTTCTTTCATGGTGCAGTTCTATCATAAGAATCCATCGATATCATTCCCAAATCTGAGAAACCAATACTTTCGGAGATATGATTTGTCAAAATTCCACATAGCTTTATCACTTTTTGGCGCTCTAGTTCCTCGGAACTGAGTGCTTACCAATTAGCCCAAATGTCTGTAATTTTCGAATTTTTCGATGAAAATGGTCCTAAACGATTTGGTTCGACTCACTGAAGAATACGTGGTCAAAATCAATTCTGTCCGGCCGGTCCGGTTTGGCCGACCGTAAACACGATAACTCTCGAACGGAATGAGCTAGACAATTGCAAATTTCAGAGTAGGTTTGGGGGATAAATATCTCGGCTAAGTTCGTTATTGGGCAAAATCGGACAGATGGTTTCGGAGTAACAAAAAAAAATTTTTTTTTTACAAAACAAATTCCAAATTAAATTTTTTTCAATAAACAGTTTTACCATAAGAATCCATTCATATCATTTTTAACTCTAACAAACTTTTTCACAATTTCAATGTAAATCGTATTTCTACGTTTTCACAGAATGATAGAATTATTCTGTGGGTATTCTATGAATTGTTATAATGTCAACTTATTTTCCTGAGACATGACGTTGTCTCATTGTCATTCATTCCAGCAATCGAATAAATATGAGAATTATAATATAATATAATACTTTTTGTTGGTTGATATTTTCATGCCGATGGTCCTCCATATGATGATGGGAATGGTAATGGTAAGTTAATAACATTGTCATTCATTCCAGCAAACGTATAAATATGAGAATTATAATATAATATCATACTTTTTGTTGGTTGATATTTTCATGCCGATGGTCAATCCATATGATGATGGGAATGGTAATGGTAAGTTGATAATATTGAGTTCAGAATATCTCCACTAAAAACAAAACTGGAATATTGGTGTATTGGAGTAGATTTGAGGAAAGATATATAATATCGTTCATCATAGAATTGAGGAATGAATATCTCGGATGAGTTCGTTGTTGGGTAGAATTCGTCTATTGGTTTTGGATTGATAATTTTTGGCACTCTTGTAGAATTTAAATTCTTCAATGATGTTTGAATTCAATTTCTGCTAAGATGAAGTTCTAAATTTCAATAATGAATCGTACTTGTATGTTTTCACAGAATGCTATAATTATTCTATCTAAGCTTTATTATATGATCTGTGTTCATACTCGTACATTTCATCCTGTTCTATAAGAGAGAGTCAAATTCATTTCAGCTATTTTAATTTGGTTTCTTCCATGGTGCAGTTCTCATTCTCAGATTGCTTGATAAATAAACTATTATTTGAATTGAATTTCCTTTATGGTTCAGTTCTATCATAAGAATACATTGATATAATTCCCAACTCTGAGAAACCAATACTTTCGGAGATATAATTTGTCTGTTTGAACTAGAGCGCCAGAAAGCTCCTGCCCACAGGGCTTGAACCCATTTTTTTGGATAATAGTCGTAAACAAAGAAAGGCGATTAAACTCATATGAAATGCTCATTTTCCACTTGAATAATTCTCTACAACTCATGCTTTAAACATCAAACACGGAAAAGAATATTATTCCGTGTTCCTTAAGCAATATACTGTTGCGTGAAATCTACACTGTTTCGTTGTCGACAGAAAGTGCGAACGATGTTGAGATTGGTTGTACAAGCATTCACATAAAAAAGTTTTTCCTTTAATATTGTGATTGGATAGCACAAAATGAAACTGCATATTTACTCGAACAGCTTATCGAAATTATAGTTAATTTCATGAATATCCCATCAACATTACGTGTACGTGAAACATGCACCAGATAATTTACCGTGAAGTCAATGTTTCGAAGCGATATATCTAAATGGAGATACCGTCTGAAAATACCAGCGCAGATTCGATCAAATCGACATTCTCCGGTGTTGTAATAGCCACTTGTTCAAGGGTGAAAGTCATCTAGAGAAAGTTTCAGAAGGACGTTCAAACCGCTGTGAATTCGCTAATCGGGTCAAGTAATTATATCATTTTGCCGCTATAAAATTTCGTTGTTCTCATCCTATGAAATTGTTGAAAGGAAAAAGGCGATGGATGGAATGCGATAGATAAATGTCTTCATCGACTTAGCGGGGACAAAAGTTTTATTAGTTTCTAAGCGGACCTATTAATCGAATAATTTCGAAAAACTGTCTGAAATATGCTTGGTTTATTATGTTTTTGCGAGGTTTGCCCCTTTTCGATCTTTATATTGCTGAATTTTGTAGATGGGTGAAATGTAAACATGTATTTTCCCCTCTAAATTTTTTTCAATTCAATTCGTCGGTATATCTTTCAATTTTAATAAAATTGAAGTGGATCAACAAGTCCAGAGCGTCCCTGCCAATAGGATCTTCATAATGGCTTCGTATAATTAATATACTTATGCATATATTTCACAAGTCAAATAAACCCCAGGGGATTCATTGATTTGTCGAGAAGCAAGAGCAGACGCGTTTTTGTCTTCTTTGGCCCGTAGCTTCCCAACAAATTCAACTAAACTGAACCGGGTTAAGCCTCTCAGAGGCGGCTGGGTCGATCATACCTAATCGCCCACGCCACCTATGAGACAAAACACGGAATTCAGCCTTTCCCCACCGGTGAAAATTTGAAGCGTGAAATCATATGCCACTGTTCGCTCGATTTTGATCGAGAACTTAGTCCCGCAGAGCTCAGACAGTATCTTCCAATGGCCATGAACGCTGTTTAGCGTTTTCAAAAAAGGAGAGGCTTAACCCGGTGCAGTTTAGTCGAATTTGTTGGGAAGCTACAGGGTACTGATGAAGGCCAAAGAAGCCAGAAACGCGTCTGCTCTTGCTTCTCGACAAATCAATGAATCCCCTGGGGTTTATTTGACTTGTGAAATATATGCATAAGTACTGGGTTAGGCATTTGGTGTCACCTTTTTTCGAAAATCTGTTATAAGAACCAAAAACATTTTATTGATATAAAATTATGAAAAATAACAATATTAATATGTGTAATTTATGTTTTAAAAATAACATCCTTTAAATGGCTTCCTTGATTATCTATACATTTTTGCAATCGGCATCTAAAATTTTGCATAACACGTTTCAACAATTCTGCCCCAATATTATTTATTTCTTCCAAAATACGTATTTTAAGTTCTTGGATGGTATTGGGACGCCTTTCATAAACCTTTTCCTTTAGATATCCCCAGAGAAAGAAATCAGGAGCCGTCAAATCGGGGGAATTAGCTGGCCATGTTATGTCGCCAAATTTTGATATCAAGCGACCGGGGAACATTTCTTGCAACAAAATTCGAGTTTGTCGTGCTGTATGTGCGGTAGCCCCATCTTGTTGGAACGACAAATTAAATTGCAACTATTGACATATAGGAATGTGTCACTACAATTGTCAAAATCAAATTATTATTTCCACAACGCACTATGAAAAATAGATGAAACCAGATGCCTAACCCTGTATATTAATTATACGAAGCTATTATGAAGATCCTATTGGCAGGAAGGCTCTGGACTTGATTTATTAACAGCGGTGTCGCCATTTTTCATTATTAAAATTGAAGTGGATCATACGGAACAATCAAAACATTAGCATTATTTGAATATCGAAAAAAAGTTCAAATATCTGCATCTTAAGAGATTTGAGCAGAACACGGTATTATACAATTAAATACACATGCTGAAGAAAAACTCGTGGTCAAATTTAATTCTAGACTTCAACCCACAAGCAACATGTTATTCGCATGGTAAATTTTGAACTTACATGTAATAATCAAGTTCTTGAATGAACCTCAGAATAACTAATAATTCGATCTAACTGAAATACAGCCCGAGTTCTAAAATTTGAAAATGGTCAGCATGAACAAGCGCGCCAAAGCAGCGTCAGTGGTTTTTTTTTGTATAGGCATAAAGGTATATATTTAACTTATTCTGCTCAATTGTTGATGAAAAGGGAGATGACATTCTGACTTTCATAAATATTTTTTTAAAACCACTTGTTGTAAAATTCTAGTTAAGGATAAAATCTCAAGTGGGCTGTCAACAAATCACGTCAAACTTAACCTTATCAGATTAGAAGTTTTGAAATAGTAGAAAACAAAGGATGAATCTTTAAGATGATAAAATTCATATTCCATTTTATCCATAATACTCAGAATATCCTATTTCATCACAGAATGAATTACACTTCATTACACAATATCGAATGAAGAATACTGGCCATCTGCCGCTCTGAGTTTTCCTGCAGAAAGATATCGAAAGTTCAAACATAGAAACTTGAAATTTGCAGGACAGGCTTGATGTCGAACTGCGCTGGTCGACTTTGAACTAAATCCTGTCTGAAGAGAAATTATAACACCAGTAAACTAAAAATTTGCAAGTGAAATTGAGATTCATCATTGGCTGCTGTCTTCAGTGGAGGCTTGAAGGTTTGTGCGAAATTTCACCAAAATCTGACAGATAGTTTCCGAAATATAACATGTTTGTAAACAAATTTTTATTTTGATCTTGACATTTTTTTTCATTTTAATTTTTTTACGATTATCACGAACTTTTGCAATTTTTTGTATGTTGGTGTTTTAAAACTAATTGCAAAGTTTCAATTTGATCGGATTTGTATTTTTGGAGTAATTCGTACATAACATCACAATTTTGAATTGGTTTAACCCCGAAACCGTTCGGTCAATTATGCCCATTAACAAACTTAACAGTCGCATTTTGATGCGCAACGTATATTGAAAATTGCAAGTCGCTATCTCTTTCCGTTCAAAAGTTATCGTGCAACGGACGGACGGCTGGCCGGCGTTTGGGCAAAATGATAGGACGCTGTTCCCTAGAACATGCGCGCAAAAAGACAGTTGCAAACCCTCACAATACTTACGTTCAAATTCACTTGATGGCGCGGGCGTACGATTCCTGCAAAAATAAAAAAGTTAGTGCTTAATCCAACAAAGAGGATAAGGCAACAACGTTACTAAAGTTACCTCAACAAATTCTAAACCAATCTCACTCAATGCCGATCCAGAGTTGTTTTCCATTATTCCGGGCCAAAGAGTGGACCCCAAATGGTGAAAATATTCGACCGATAAATCCGTTGCGTAATTGGCCGACTCAAAAACTTAATTATGGTAAAAGTTTCTACTATCCTTACTCCGAAAGGAGCAAACGGGCGAACCTACTGAATAAAATAAGTGTGTTCTGCACCAGCAAAACAAATTAAACGCCGTAATCGTAAAGCAGACGATGGAGTCGTGCGAAATGGATTGAAATAGCCCTCGAGAATGCTTTGATGTTGCCACCATGACGTGAAATGGGAATTTTCTAATATCGGAAGTTCGGAGGAAAGGAAAGTATGTTATTAGATGTGCTTGGGGCCTCAGGAAACTTTTCTTTGTGTTTTCGGGGTGTATTATGGATCTGACGTTTCTCATCGACCTCCTACCTTTCCAGATTGCACTTTGAACTCATTCTAGATTACGTAATTTTTCTTGTACCCAAGCAACCTTCTGAAAAATTATTAAAGTCACGAAAACACTTGGCTAAAGTTCCACAATATAGTACGTTGCCGACATATAGTACAGTTTCCTGAATAGTTAATAGATGGCGCCACCAATGCAAAATCAATTACGGCATTCGATAGCGCCGTCGAAGGTTATGTGTCAAAATATCAAGACAATCGGACAATGCGTTCTCAAGTTATAGCTGTTTGTGTCAAGCAACTTTGGTGGTTTTGTTGGAAGATGGATAGAAAAGAATTAAGTGTGTTGATAAAGCGTTGTTTTTCGATCGGAAGAAATGCGAAAGAGTGGGTCGATAAGCATTATTCGGACTCTGCTCCAGGGAAATGAACCGTCTACGAATGGTATAATGAATTTATACGTAAAGGCTTAGCGACGTCAACGATGCTTAACGCAGTTGCCGCTGAAATGGTTGTTACGAAGAAAATGTCAAAAAAATAATGAACGAGATATGCCCCAAAACTATCCTAAAAATTCTTAAAAAGCAATGACGTGAAATCGGAAGCTTTTGCGCGCATGTTCCATTGTCTATTCACGCCTCATACGACGATGGATATGAAAAAATTTCGTGCGTTGATGAAGCATTGTTTTTTGATCGGAAAAAATGCGAAACAAGCTATACTCCATTCACTTTTATAAAGTCTCTCGGTTGGCCATGCTTTAGGTCTATCACGTTTTTGTAACTAAAACAAAGGCAGGTTGACACTTCTGAAATATCGTCAATGGCAAAATAATTCTCTGAGACGTTGCCAATTTGTACTCTCAACAATCAACATAATGTTCCATCTTAGACAAGATCATTATCTTCGAATAATAAAGAACTCTTCACTTTGAAATTGAAAATGCCGCAAGTGGTTTTGAGGAAGCAGAGACACATCAGGAAGTGCTATACAGAACTGAAATCTGCAATAGGAAAACTTTATTCGAATTTATCATGGTAAATTCGAATTAAGAGTGTCCAATACAGGAGAATGGACAACATAATTTACCATGGTAAATTCGATTAAGGGTGTCCAATACAGGAGAATGGACAATAGAACATACTTGAACCAATTTTAGTTATTCGCAATGAGCACGATGATCAAATTTGAATTGAGAATCTCTATATTTTAGGGTAGTCGTGCAGAAAGATATTTCTAGGGATTCCAAGATATTTAAACGTTTGCTGAATTTAATATTTCGGTTTTACTAAAATCGAAGGCTCCATGATAAATATTTTTTTTATTCAACATTTCTATAATATCGAATTGAAGTATCTTAGAGGATAAGGGGCTTAGTCTTTCAAAAAATTATGTGGAAAAACCCCTTTAATTTTTGCTAAAGAACCATCTGAGTGCTTCTAGCTCATTGGATAGATCATTTGACTGGGAATAGGCGGTTCTGGTCAAATGGTAGTGGCCACCATTCACTGTTGGATCAAAAGTGAACAGTGATGGCCTGAGGATGGCCTGAGGATACAGAAACAAAGCCTACACAAAACATAACCGACCTAACTCGCTCAACCTCCTAGGAGCTCCTCAGGGGTCTCCTTGGGGAAGACCTACTAGGATCAGTATAATTTAATCATAATCAAACCTTCTAAAAATTTTCGCATCAATTTAGAAACATCCCTTCATATCAGTTTTTCTTTTGTTACACTGGATCAAGTTCTTTTTAGCACAACGTTCTACAGTTAGTTGGTGGCAAGAAAATGATGGTGGAAATTGGAAGCATTATTGTCATGAAATGGTGATAAACCTTTCAACACAATTAACACTGCTTCAACATATGGATTTTCAAAACGCTTTCAAAGTTTTCACTTTAAAATCTTTTCACATCGTAAGATACCGATCCTGACTAACAGCAATTAGTGTTGCAAATGACTGATATTCCGCAATGAAAACACCGAACAGTCATCTCCTTTGATCTATTACCGCAGCATTCATGGAACCCTCAAGTTTGTAGTAAATTACATCCGAGATAAGTTGTTCCAGGAGGATAATAGTTTATTAATCTTCTGAAAATTTAATTAACGATTTTTCGCCACGTTTACCTTTGTTGCGATGTGCAACAGATTCCGAGGACGTTTATTACAAGATTCATTTTATTTATAACCTGGTGAAAAGAGGAATTCGCTGGCGTTCAGGCTATTATTTGCTCAAGGTGCATTCGCTTCGAACCGAATAAAAGTGTTTGTTTACAGAGAATGTTTTATATTTTCGCGTGAAGATTCGTTCATTTTGGTGATTAGAATGAGGAAATAACCTCTAATAGCTTTGACCGAGTCATTGGTCCACAAATGTTCATTTAATATACCTTCAAAGTATTAAAAAATTCACAAAAACACAAGAGGAAGGAAGAAACAGAGACACAAATGTGCCGAAAGGCCACTAATGGCTTTTTTTTTCAAACACATTACAAAAAAAATTGGTTCAAGCCCTGTGGACAGGAGCTTTGGCGCTCTTTTTCAAACTTTGACAAATCTTATCTTCGAAAGTATTGGTAAGAGTTGGGAATTATATCGATGGATTCTTATGATAGAGCTTCATAATAGCATAAATTAAATTCAAACATCATAAAAGAATTTAAGTTCAACAAGAGTGCCAAAAATTACTAAACCAAAACTAATAGACCAATTCTACCCAACAATGAACTCATCCGAGATATTCGTTCCTCAATTCTATGATGAACGATATATTTTTTCCTCAAATCCACTCTGAAAATTATATTATATCAATTGAAACGTTAGCCAACATTTCAGTTTTGTTTTTACTGGAGATATTCTGAACTCGATATTATTAACTTACCATTACCATTCCCATCATCATATGGATTAACCATGGGCATTAAATATCTAAATTTGACATGTCGTGTCTCAGGAAAATAAGTTGATATGTATCAACATAGATCATATTATAATAATACAAAGATAGAATAATTATCGCATTCTGTGTAAACACAGAAGTACGATTTATTATTGAAATTTTGAAAAATCATATCCCCGAAAGTATTAGCTTGTTAGAGTTAAAATTGGCATCAATGGATTCCTATGGCGAAACTGCATCTTGAGAAAAACTTCTTTTGAAATTTGTAATGTAAAAAAAATATTTTTTTTGTTACTCCGAAACCATGTGACCGATTTTGCCCAATAACGAACTCAGCCGAGATATTTATCTCCCAAACCTATTCTGAAAATCTCAACTGTCTAGCTCATTCCGTTCGAGAGTTATCGTGTTAACGGACGGACGGCCGGACGGCCAGCCGGACAGAATCGATTACGACCACGTATTCTTGATCAGTGAGTCGAACCAAATCGTTTAAGACCATTTTCAGCCAAAAATTCGAAAATTACAGACAGTTCGGCAAATTGAAAAGCACTCTGTTCTGAGGAACAAGAGCGCAAAAAACATACAAGCTACAAAATATAGGAGAATTCTTTTAAGAAATTTATTATAACCTTGTATGCTTCGTATTCGTCATAAATTATATAACAAATTAATTTCAACCATAGATTCCTCTAGTCAAATAAAACACTGTATTCATTCACCATTTTTCCAGATTCCGGTCAGATAAAATTTACAAGCCTTTGAAGATTTAATAGAACGTTGTGTTTAAGGAGAAATTATGAGGAATAATTTAATTTTATGAAATTATTGAATATTTTTGAAATTAATAAAGATAAATTTTTTCTGCTCTTGTTATGCTATCTACGAGTATATAACTAGGAAACCAGTGGAAGTGGGAAGCAATTTATAATCATTAAAGGATACTGAGGGAGGTATACTCATTATTAAAAGGTTTATTTCTGGGTTTTCTCTCCCAAACTCTGAAAAATATCTATAAAATAAAAAATGTATTATTCTGTGAATTGCTTCTGCGTAAGAAATACAAGATATTTGTCAGAAGCAATCAACCGAACAATGTTGCCTAACAAACAAAAATGAAACAACATCAACGAATAAACAACTATATCGTAGCGTTTTGGAGTCTATATCAGACTCCTTCGTCAGACACTTGACTTAAAATCTTCAGAATTATTTTGATGATAGTTATTCTTAAATTCCAGAATTGTCACATCACAAAATAATTCTGAAGATTTTCGTTAAGTGTCTGACGAAGGAGCCTGATATAGACTCCGAAACGTTACGATATAGTTGTTTCATCGTTGATGTTGTTTCGTTGTTGTTTGTTACGCAACATTGTTCGATTGATTGCTTCTGACAAATATCTTGTATTTCTTACGCAGAAGCAAATCACAAAATAATAACTTTTTATTTTATAGATATTTTTCAGAGTTTGGGAGAGAAAACCTTTTAATAATAAGTAATTTATAATTGGAGAATATGTTTTATGGTTACTTATAGGAAACTTCTTACCAACATTCATTTCGAAATTCAACATCCTGTATACTTTAAGATGAGCCGAATTTGGTAAAACTAGTAAATGAAAAAAGTGTTTAATTTAATGAGATATTCTATGTTTGAAATTAATGATAACTTTAAGTCGCATTCTGTAAGTAATTATTTTCTATTATCTATTCTCATTGGAGAATGTAAGTACTGAAATCTCAAACTGTTCTAAATTGCTTGCTGTATTATAGCCCCGTAACTCAGCACCTACCTTGCAAACACCCAGTATACCCGAATCCGTTGAACGTAGCCCCTAATCTCATCAATGCATTCTCGACGATCGACAAAATACAAACGTTAATTCTCTTCGAATTTTCGAGTTTTTATTAACACAAAATTCATTATCATTTAACTGAAAAACATCAATTCGGATATCGTATATAAACAAAGCTGAATAATTGCATAAATAAAGTAATGAACGGAAACAAAAAATCGTTACAGGTCTGAATATTGCATGAGAGCCGATGGTTTGGTGAACTTCCTCGACTCAATTGTCGATTTATAACAGAATGTGCAGCCAGCTAATTGAATATTGATTGTACGGGGTATTCAGCGGCAAACTGAAGATTTCAAAGCTAAAAGTAATATCTTTAAGGAAGTATTCTTCATTCGAGTTTAAGAATGGGGTGCGTGCGGTCCACCATTTGTTTTCGATCCACCGCAATAAGAAACTTTTACTCCTACAAAATTCAAATGAATCAGTGTGTGGATAAAGAAAGGAAAAAAATTGGTTCAAGCCCTGTGGACAGGAGCTTGGGCGCTCTTGTTCAAACTTTGAAAAATCATATCTCCCAAAGTGGTTTCTCAGAGTTGGGAATTATATCAATTGATTCTTATGATATAACTGCATCATAAATGAAATGTGATTGAATTCAAAACGTAGGTCTATGAATTATCTCATGTTGGATTTAAATACATCAGCAAATTATAATTACAGTGTTCTATGAAATCATATAGAATTATTGATATTGAAATTTTCAAGAATCATATCTCCGAAAGTATTAGTTTGTTAGAGTTGAAAATGACATCAATGGATTCTTATGATAAAATTGAATTTAAAATTTGTAATGTATAAAAAAAATTTTTTGGTTACCCTGAACCCAATAAAGAACTTAGCCGAGATATTCATCTCCCAAATCTAATCTGAAAATTTCAACTGTCTAGCTTATTCCGTTCGAGAGTTATCGTGTTAACAGACGGACGGATGGACGGCCGGACATAATCAATTTTGACCATGATTCTTGATCAGTGAGTCGAACCAAATCGTTTAAGACCATTTTCATCCAAAAATTAGAAAATTACAGACATTTGGGCAAAGCGATGAGCACGAGCGACAAGAGCGCCAAAAATGAATATATGTAGCAATTTGTATGCATTTTTGCAGCGATTAACGACTGTGCGACACTATGTCTAAATTTGTCAAAAATCTCAATAACCGAAATTTTATAGCTTATCATGGAAACTCACCAATCACTTTGCCCTCATTTTCAAGATCGCCAAGAAGAACGGAATCAAGTGAACGGTGCCTTGTAAGACCTGACGTAGCAGCGCAGCACTAGGAAACTTTCACTATCACGTGTCTGCAAGAAACCTTGCAGTAAACTGTATATTTCAACGCAAACTGACCTTAGAACGCTTTTCAGGTGAGAATAATATTGCTTTAACCTTCATATTCAATTCTGAACCATTTGATAGCGTCATCGTTGGGTACAATATTGTTTGATCCGGAACTGGAGAACCGGAACTGATAAGGCAGCTATAATACTACTGTTTGGTAGGATCTTAAGAGTTTAGAATATTTGTCACCATTTTGAAGTCGAATAAGTAGCGAAAGTTTATTTTCTTCATATCAAAATAAATGTACCAATTCTCTCTATTTTTCATCGCTACTTACCATTACGAGTAGGTAGATATTCTCATAATTCGAGCTTGTATTGTTACTATTGTGGATCCAACACTAACGGTGGGTTTCACAAAGCTTTGACAGCTCTTAATTGCCAAATTAGTGCAATTCTATGTCGATTTTCAGTTCATTTTTGATACAACCGTCGAATTAAATACACAATCGCTAATCGAAGCTTCGTGAAACTCATCATTAATCTGAAATTCCCCGCTACAATATTCTGCGATCAATCGTACGCCAGTTTGAAATAAAATGATGCTGAAAATTTGTTTTGACGAAGAATATAGGTACAGTACACATCAGAATATTTTGAACGAAAAATAATGATCTTCTGTATTAAATTTGCAGCATTTCTGGTAGGTATTACTAAATATTAAACCACAGGTATCGATCATAGAAAAAAGATCTTCACAGTTTACGGACTAAAACACGGTGTCCCAAATTCGATGCTCAATAAGAGCATCTCGAGAACTATAAGGCTTAAGCAAAAAAATATTCAAGGACTCCCGAATTCTTGTTGACGCTCTTGTTCCACGGAACAGAAAACTGGAATATTGGCTAAGTTTAAATTGATATAATACAATTTTCATAGTAGATTTGTAGAATGAATATCTCGTATAAGTTCGTTATTGGGTGAATTTGTCTGCTGATTTCGGATTAATAATTTTTGGCACTCTTCTTGAATTTAATTTATTTTATGATGCAGTTCTATCATAAGAATCCATTGATATCATTCCCAACTCTCAGAAACCAATACTTCCGGAGATATGATTTGTCAAAGTTTGAACAAGAGCGCCAAAGCTCCTGTCCACAGGGCTTTCCCAATCTTGGTTTCTGTTTGAGATATTTTAAAAATTCTAAAACGTTTTTTTCAGTAATTTTTATAGCTTGTATGCTACTTTTATCTCATTAGATAAATCAGTTACCATTAACGAGCAATTAAGGAAAATTGGTGTTTTTTTTTAAATGGGACACCAAGATATAGCGAAATATTTGAAAGAGTAATATTTCGGAAAGGCCCTGTAACTCGAACAGGAATCAAGATATCCATGATCTGCTTTCTGATATCTTGTTTGTGGTTTGGGAGTCCTTGAACAATTTTTCTTGAACTCTAATAGTTAAGCATAGTGAGCATCGAATTTGGGAAACCATGTACGTATAAGTCAATATTCGACTAAAAATCGCAGTAAATTATAATCAAGAGATTAATATTTTCTTAAATGAATGAATCAATTAACTCAATTTTCTATCAACATAGACAGATAGACCTTATCAATCATCGCAAAGTCGAGGTTTCACGTTGAGAAAACGCTCACGCCACCTATGCGAGAAAATTTTGAACTTAAGCAGGAGGCGAAAGCTAAGTTAGCTTGCAGAATAAATATTCGCTTAGAACTTCAATAATTTAGGATTTATAATTACAACAGACGTTTCAGTGGTATAACATGCAGATTATAAACTGTGGGTGATTGAGTTTGAAACCTGGATAATAGTTTCAGGTCGAATTCAAAATATACTTCAATTTATTTATGTTCTATTTCTCGCTAGGTTGTCGCATGTAGCCGAATAGTTGGTAATACGAAGAGTCCTAAGAATTATATATAATAATATATTAACATCGTTCTATCTACGTCTTCCGATGCCTGATCTCTCTCAGCATTCCATTCTGTGTCCTCAAGTCCTCTATGCCGTTCATACAACTTCTCCTAGATCTTCCACGTCCTCTTCTTCCTCCTGGTTTCCATTCCATTACCTGATTCGACAGCCGTATATCCGCCATTCTCTGTACATGTCCAAACCATATAAGTTGTTTTCTTTGATATCTTCCACTATTGTATGTTTGACGTTCATGATCTCTTTAACTCTCTCATTCGTCGCCCCCTCCATTCCAGCCAGAAATCCATTTGAGTAGCTTCCAACATTTTTCAAAATTTTATTTTCAATGGCCAAACCTCAGAGCTGTATATAATGATATTTTTAACAATGGTGCTATAGATGCTTGTTATATTGTCCCTATTTATGTTGTTCTTGTCCCAAAATATACCGTTGGGTCGTGAAACCGCATTGCGATCTTCGATTACTTCATCCAATGACCCGTTATTTGACAGTTCCATTCACAGATATTTGTGATGACTACACTGATCCTCTGTCCATTATTGTAATATTACAATAATTAGCTAAAATTGAATAAGTATTCCAAGAAACCATATATATTAAGTGAAATGTAGAATCCTCTATTCTCATACGAATGGTTTTATTAGCAGCATTAATTTGTTTCTAAGTATGTTCATTATTACTCAATTTTTCATACTCCATTCGACACCAATGTAAAACTGTACCTCACGTTATTCGATGTTGAACGTTTTAGTCCTGATATCTCGACCTCGAAGTTCAAAGCGTTGTTGGTTGTAGGTGAATAGAACGGAATCTCGATTTGACGGTCCATTCATAGAATTAATTGAATGTTTCAACAGAATGAGCTGCGTTCCATTGTCAATTTGCGGTCTAGATTTGGCTGGCGTGATGAAACAAATAAGATATTGAAATTCATATTGGTCCTATTGTTCATATGAGACTTATGAACCACCAAAAACAACCAAAAACGGGACAATGTGTTTTGTTATCAGAAATGTCTGAAATATGTTATGTTGAAAGTTATATAATGATAAATTCTCAACTCGGGTGAAAAGTTTATACTTTGAGCAGAATACAGGGAATACGTTGTGACGTTTAGAGAAAAATACGGTTTAGGTATTTGAGACCGAGGTCAGGAAAGAATATGGAAGTATCGCGCATAGAATAGAACCGAACAAACAGAGTTGGACATAAAGTAGGACTGGCAGATCGGAAACGAGCTCCTGAGAACATTAGGTTAAGATTAATTGTGTTAATTGTAGGTAGTTCTAGTCAATGAATGGCAGGTGTCAGTGTCAATTCACAGAATTCGAATACCATCAGACAATAATGTTTTTTAACTAAAGTTATAAATCGAGAAAGTAACTGAAATACACACGGTGAAATATTCATCGATTTTAACCATAAACAAACATTCCCTTGTGATCTGCGCTTTTCACCTCATCGACCAGTGTTCCCCCAAAGACGGGACTACGCTCAAAGTTTCCACATCACAGATGGTTGCAGTTGATTTTGAGTTGGAGATGGTAGGATTTCTCGAGGTGGCGCTGGTGAGCTCCTTAGTTTGTCATTCAGAATGCTAAGTTTCGTTGATGATTGGTAATAACCATGAAACCGGAACGTATCACCCCTGAATGACGCTCGTATTTGGGGGACCACTGAGCGGTGAGGTGACCAGCCTGGAGCATGAGGGAATGTTTGCTGATGGTTAAAAATCGATGAATACTTCACCGTGTGCCTTGTAGCTATGAGCAATTAGCTTCAGTTCACCTTATTCTAGAAAGTAACCGTATTGGCAGAATTTTTCGGATTACCTATCTATAACAAAATTTTTAAATTTATATTTATGCAAGGGTAAATATAATAATGAAAAATGGCGCTTTGGTTTATCGATGAGGATGCCAGCTTCTTTCACTTTTTTCACAAGATAACGAACATACGGAGCTGACGGTGCTTCTCTTCTTCCAAAATCCGTACGCAATTTTCGCACACGTTCTGCAACATTACCATGATTTTCAAAGTAATGTCGCAATATTTCCCAGCGTTGTTCAAGCGTATACACAACCATATTCTTTCAGCGGAAAGATAAAACTAATTATCTGTCAAATCAGACATGAACTAAGTGTTACCATTCACGAAATAAAAACGTTAGATGGCGGACCCTTTATAATGCTGGACAATTTCACGGTGCATCATTCGAGAAAATAATAAAACCAAAATGTATTCAGTAGAGGAAAGGAGCGAAAGTTTATGAGCCCCCACATTCATAAATCATACTGCGATAGGTGACAAGATGATTCCCTAGATCATATAGATCTACCCTGACCTTCTCGGGATTATGCCAAGGTTCCAGATGATTACTCAGTACCTCTGCCGCACTCGAGTAGCGATTACCAGATGATCTCGATAGAACGCAACGGCAACTTTGGCAGACTCCGAGACGATTGTTTCTAAGTGGAATGGGAAATCGAAGGTCGAGATGATCTCCCGAACGGAATTTATGCATTTTGTGTAGCGGCAACGGGACCAATTCGATTCGTATCACGTAGAATTACACGAATTCTGAGATCATGAATCCGAGGATGCAGCAGTCATCAAGCGGAAACCTTGAGGTATCGGGATTGATGCAACACGCAACGCTCGGAAAATCGATAATTGGCTGCGCAACATTCAGTATAATGAGTTTGAGTAATATCTCTCAATTGAGGAGGCCGGTATTCAAATCAGGCGGCTCAGGGACGCAGCATAACTCCCAATTTGAGTCTATTAATCCTCCAATACGGGTAAAATTGGGTTGGGTATTCCCTTGTTCATGAATTCAACTACCTACAAAATTTTCGAAATATTAAAGCTAAGTGTGGATTCATGCTGTATCAAGTAATAATAATTATCAAATGAAAAGGTATCAAATAACAAGTATAAACATGTAGAAGAATTAGAACGAATTAAGATGTAAAAAGACACTAAGAGCACTATTTTGAAGACATAACCTTTTGCGCACATTTTCCATTGTCTATTCACGCCTTATACAAAGTCAAAGCAGATTCTGAATGACAATTTCTAAAATATAAAATTTTTGAAGAAATTTTTTTTTTCTAGTGAGTGGGATTTACGAAATTTTGTAAGAATTAGCGAGTTGGCATTCTGCAAGTAATAACCACGTTTTAATTGTATCGGATGTGTATTTTTTGGGGAATTAACAACAAAATTTCGGATGGGTAGGTATATCTCCAAAACCGTTTGACCGATTATGACCGCACTTAATGTCGCATTCGGATGCTCAACCTACCCTGAAAAAGTCGATATATCTTTCCGTTCGAAAGTTATCGTGCTAACGGTCACCCATGCAGATAATGAACTCGCCCAACGCTGCACGGTTTCCAATAGTTCTTCAATATCTCCCACAATATAGATCCGAATATGTTCAAATTTGGAACATCGCTGTAGAATTGACTAGAAAAATTTCAGCGGTATCGAATGCATAGTTTTTGAGATACATAATATTTTTTAAAACATTTTTTAAATTTACTAGGTGGAAGATCCTCAAAAAATTTGGCATAAGTCTTTCTATCGGTATTCTACAACTAGTTAACAGGTTTCAATTCGATCGGATCTGTATTGTTTGAAACCAAAAAGCTAGATAAGTGTATATATAAAATATAAATGACAAAAATGTGAGTGGCCTATTGGATATGAAGAAAGATATGCTGGTGTGCAAGAAATGCCAATTTTACCAACTATTGTAGAAGGAAGGCACAGATAGAGAATGGACTAAGAATAAAGGAAGAGTTGAGACACGAGAAATACACCAACAAAACAAAAAGAACCAAGGCTTCCCACAAAAACATTTGAAATCTAACTAATTTTTTTTTCAGTTCAACGATATTCACGAAAGTTCGCAAAAATTAGCGTGTCTGCATTCTACCAGTAATTCACCTGTTTTAATTGGATCGGATTTGTATATTTTGAGTTATTGAGGAAATAATAACAAAATTCATAATGGCTAAAACTCCGAAACCGTTTGGCCGATTATGCACATTAATGAACTTAACTGTCGTATTCGGATACGCTACCTACCCTGAAAATTTCAAGTCGCTATCTTTTCCTGTTCAAAAGTTATCATGGGAGTTCACGAGAAATTTCAGCGATATCGGACGGATGGTTTCTGAGATACAGAATTTTTTCCAAAGATTTTTTTAAAAATGTCTAGAGATACGATCCTCACATTCTACAACTAATTACCATGTTTGAATTGAATCGGATCTGTGTTTTTGAGTTATTGAGAAAATAACAACAACATTTCAGATGGGAATAACTCCAAAACCAGTATTTTTTTAACAACTCATACAATATAGATCCGATCGTGTTAAAATTTGTGTCTCGGCTTTGGAATTACGTTTTGAAGGCTCTCGCAAAAATTCAGCAATAGTCTCTGAGATAGGAATTTACATAATATTTTTTTATAATTTTTTTGAAATTTTCTAGTAATACGATCCTCACGAATATTTGTCCTTGTGTCGGCATTGTACCACTAGTACAAAAATTCAATTCGATCGGATAGATATTGCTTGAAAACAAAATTTGTACTCGGAAACAGTTTGGCCGTATGCCCATTAACGAACATAACCGTTCCCTATAACATGCGCGCTAAAATAATTAGAAAAATAGTCGATAAATTTTTGAAGTATTATGTCAATTTGAGGTTTTAATGATTTTAAAAAACCCCCTTTTTATGATCGTTGTACCAAGCTTCATTAATTCGCCACAAATAATTGTGACCAAAAATCAACAGAGAAATTATTCATTTCATTCGACTTTCGAAAAATATGTCATTGCACGAGTTCGAAGCTTTATAATTTGAAAATTGATTGTATTTAGACGCTACAGGCATTATTTATTTCATAAATTAGGAATACAAACAGACAACTAGGTGCAAAAGGAATCCACTTATCAAACAAAGCCATACAGAATGTACACAAATGAATTCGTTTTGGAACTGGCACCCTTATATCATAATTTGTTATTTTTCCCAACTAGATCTTCCACATTTCTCCAAAAAGTAAGAGTACTTTTATGAGTCAAAGGACAGGTGTAACGTGCCACCGAATATCAAAGATTATAAATTATGAAAAACAATATGAATTGTTTCATAAAAGTACCATAATTCAATTAGAGATCATCTTTTTACCCATATGAAGTTATGTGTATTCCATTTTTCACGAAACACCCTGTATCTCGGAAACAAAAGCCTTGAAACAATTTTCAATACTATTTTCTGGCTCCGACAATCGCCCTCTTTCATCCCCTGTACGGTCTCCCCCTGGTCACCAGATACCAACTATACCAAAATTGGTCCTTTGAGCTGGATTAAACAAGTTCCAAATAAATCAATAACGTTTTCAATAATTCTTTATTGCGTATAGTTCAAGTATCATCGAATATTTCCATGAAATATTTTCGAGGCGCCGAAAAGCATTTTTATTGCTTCCTTTATAAGGCATGTAACATGTACTCGTAAATATATAGTGTGATACCGATCCATTTTTATTATCGCTTTTGATGCACTGTAGCCATTCTAGATGCGATTTCACGATGTTTCTATCCTATGTATTGGAGTGCATTCAGAAGTGAAGGTATTTATAGCTTCCACGAATATATTTTTGGATACAGGTGACAATCCTCAAGCTTTTAGTTCATCTATGTTTAACCGCTCAATATAACCGTGACATTAGAAGGTTAATGATATTTCTTAATGGTTATGGCACGAGAAATATTTCTATTCCAAGGAATTTCTCACTTACGTTTTCAATTATAAGGACTATTCCACATTTGATGAATAATTTAATATGAAATTTTATATTTAAATGTTTGAACGAAGCCGCGTTCACACGCATTCATGGTTCCATAACCTCTTTATTAACCCGCATTCTATGCAAATAATTTATAATCAGGGTGAGACTGCCCCTGCTAACGATATGATGCAGAATGGAAAATATTAGCACCCTCATAATTTACATGTTAGACAATCAATCTACCTATACATAAGGGTGGAATGTAATAATTTGAAAATTTTCACCACTAGATTGTTAGAGAAGTTCAATATTCTGGGCAAATTTGACAGTTCCTTACACTCGTCCTCAACTCCAACTTGAATATAAATGTGGGAAAGCTCTGTGGACAGGAGCTTTGGCGCTCTTTAGACTCATAATATCTCTTAAAGTATTGGTTTCTCAGAGCTGGGAATCATATCAATGGATTCTTATGATAGAACTGCATCATCAAAAAAATTAAATTCAATGAAGTGTCATTAAAAAAAAACAAGAGTGCCCAATTATTAAACTGAAACCACCAGATTCTACCCAATAACGAAATTATTCGAGATATTCATTCCTCAAATCTAATTATATATTATATCAATGGAAACTTAGCCAATATTCCAGTTTTGTTTTTAGTGGTGATATTCTGAACACAATAAGATCAACTTACCAAAGTAGGTATATATTTCCATCATCATATATATTATCCAAGGGCATTATATAATCACCCAAAAATTATAATATCCTATACTTAATCCTCATATTTCCACGATAGCTGAGGTTATTTCATTGGTCATTTTGCATTCAATCGTACTTTGTTTTCTGGAACAGGTGGTATTTTATATCATGAGTAACGAATTTTGAATAGAACCAGAAATAAAAATGACATATCTCTTATCGGTAGATAAGATGACATTGTATGAACATAGATCATGAAATTCATAGATACCAATACGGACTCGGGATTCTTGATCAGTGAGTCGAACCAAATCGTTTAGGACCATTTTCATCCAAATATTAAAAAATTGCGGACATTTGGGCAAACTGATAAGCACTCTTTACCAAGGAACAAGAGTGTAGTAATCAATTGTCGGCCAAAAATGTTTGCTATGAACATGTATTGAAAATAAGAACATAATAATAATAATAATAATAATCCGCCATAGGGCGGATTTTAGCTGATCTACTCCAACTCTTGCTCCTACTCACCCCATAAAAAATTGACCCCGTCAATATGAAAAAATAATCATACAAATCCGATATTACACCCGGAATGTAAAATATGTATGAATTATTTGAACATATCACACAATCAATACCTACATAAAAAATAAAAAAATTAATGGAAAATTGAAACAAACACAAAAATCTAAAAAAATAAAAGAAGCGAACGGCCATTATAATGAAAGCAAACTAAATCAAAAAAGATCTCACATTAAAATAATAAGATGAGGGGACATCCAGCCAGCACCACGCCTATTGGATCCTTGCAGAAATCATTTCTTAAACGAACAACGAAATTTATTTATTCTTCATCTCTACGAAATTGTGAACTGTTCCTATGTTAAAGTTGAAGGATCGTGCGAGCTTTTGGTTGAATATTCATATTATACTCAATGACTTAAGAAGTGTTAAACCCAGAAGCAACAATTTTTTCAAATATGATTTTTTGTTCAGGATAATGGTACCACTGTCATGTGCATCTTTGAAATTTTTTTTCCAAATTAAAACGTTATCTTTTAGTTTTTTGTCAAGAATCCTGAGTCTTTATATTATATTTTCAGATATTTCACGTCCGTCTTCATAACCATATTTATCAGTAGTGTACAGCTATTACAAATCATTGAAATATAGTGACCGTTGAATCAACAAGGTCGCTAAAACTCCCAAAGTCACGTGAGTGCTTTTAAAATTATGTTTATTCGTTTTCTTGAATTTGAAGAACTTGAAATGAGAATTTGTACAATGTTATGAAAACATTGTTCGCAATTGGGGTATACACAATTCCAAAGAAAGATTCAAACACAAAATAAAAATGAATTATGTGCATTAATACTCAATAAAATCATATAGTGCAAGTCTCCAACTTGGAATAAATTCAATAAATCAAAGACAGTTTTTTGGTGTAAATATACTCGGGCAGGTCGAGTAGTACATATTTTGAATAGCGCTCTTTTTGAAGAAAGAAAATGTTATACAGCGTGTCCCAAATTTGAGATATGACGTCATCCATAATATTTTCAGATGACAATCTTAATTTTTTATGACTATTTATAAATGTTATATCAAGTTACACATACGTAGCAAATATTTAATTCAACAAACATCTACTAATTCGAAAATGAAGGGATCTCATTTAACTCTGAAATAATTCAAGCATTTTAAAAATCTCGAGAGAAATTTTTTTATCCTTTTTCGTCAAACAAAAAAGTTAAATAAAAACAAGTAAGGAGAGTATCGAAGATTGGCGATAATATGTATTAGTTGGTCGTTTTACGTTTTGTGAGAAACAACATTGGTTGAAAAATCGGATAAAATCCCGTTGAAATTTTGGCAATTGACTTTATAAGTGCAGGAGGATGTAAGGGATTTCTTCTGCTACAAAAAATAACTCTGAAACATTTCGAGCATTTATTGAAGAAACAACTTACAGGGTCTCAATTTGAAAACTTTGCAGGCCAAATATGTCAAGACAGGGATGCTTTGAGAGAAAATGCCGGAACCGGTCAATTTTTATTCGGAGTGCGACATATTTTGAGCACAATTGTAAGCCAAAATCCTCTCAAGCCTAGGTGTAGACTCTCTCTTATAGAACAGGATGACATGTACGAGAATGAACACAGATCATATAATAATTCATAGATAGAATAATTATAGCATTCTGTGAAAACATAGAAGTACGATTCATTATTGAAATTTCGAAAAATCATATCTCCGAAAGTATCAGCTTGTTAGAGTTGATATTGATATCAGTGGATTTTATGGTGAAACTGCATCTCAAAAAGAATTGAATTTGAAATTTGTAAGCTAAAACAATTCTTTTTCCGTTTACTCCGAAACCACCTAGCCTATTTTGCCCAATAACGAAATAAGCCGGGATATTTATCTCCCAAACCTACTCTGAAAATTTCAACTGCCCAGCTCGTTCTATCCGAGAGTTATTGTAGAAACAAAATTCAGAAATTGGAAAAAAAAATTTTTACACTTTACGGCAACCCGATCAATATTAAACTTCGCACGCGTATAAAGGTCATTATTCTACAGTTTGATGCTAAATTTCAGATAGATCGAGTGATCATTTTCAGAAATATTCATAGAAAATGTTTTAAAAACGGCCAAAACTCCGAAACAGCTTGGTGGATTTCGCCCTTTAACGATCTCGTCCGAGATATTTACGCTCAAAACCTACCCTGCAAATTTTGATCCTCTAACTCCTTTCGTTCGAGATTTATGGTGTTAACGGACGGACGGCCGGACAGAATCGATTTCGACCACGGATTCTTAATCAGTGAGTCGAACCAAATCGTTTGAGACCATTTTCAGCCAAAAATTCGAAAATAACAGACATTTGGGCAAATTGATAAGCAACAAGAGCGTCAAAACTGTCTTTGATTCACTGAATTTATTCCAAGTTTGAGACTAGCACTCTATAAATAGACAACGGGGAATAGAAATCGACAGATAATATTCGGCATATCTGATTTCCCATCAAAGAACTAATTTGGCGAAGGACTCACTGCCAGAAGGTTATCACAAAGGTCCATAAAAAGATGCAACTTCACAGAGCGGCCCTATCAGTTCGAGTTAAACTCTTCCCCGTATCGCAGTGACCTCAATTACCAAGAAGCATATTTTCTTTGCCGTTCCACGAAGCTTTTCCTCCGGAGAAATCCCCTTTTCATTTCCATGGAATGAATCGCCTATCCCTGTTGACATGGTTAAATTATCCGTATTCAGGACGCGGGAATAGAGCGGCGGTAGGAACAAGTGGGTCAGTGGGACATGGATTAGGTAACATCAATCTTCGACATACAAAGTATAACTCCACATTATAAATAATAACGCTTGAAAGTTAGTTATCCGAGAAGGCTATGGATATTGGTACGAATCTGTAATGAAGATAACGAAGCGCTTTTGGGATTTAATGAGAGTGTGTTGGGAGTCGTGAGTGGATATGTAGTCTCATTAGAAATATTGACATCGAAGTGGGCCTTGATTGTGTAGTCGGTGCTTTATTTCTGGTTACAAGAAGTTACTAGAAATTTACTGTGCTTTAACCATAGAAATGAATTATTGATATAACCTTGAATGTATTCAATGCTATCTCCTATTTGTAATTAATTGAAAGACACTTCATTTATAAATGCATTATTGATGTACCCTGTAAATTCAAACAAAGTTCTTAATTTATTTCATCTGGAGCTTTTGGAAGGATAATTTTTTAATTTCAACTGCAGTAGACTGATAAAACAAGCAAAAATATGAGGGTGATACTGAGGCTGATACCCAGAAACCAATAAGAGGAATAATTGGAAAAATCATTATTTATAATGATTACTTATATTATAAATTTTTGACATAACAATCATGTGCCTCTCAATATATCTTAGAATTAAGGTTTCTTATTCAAAGCCATTGGTAAATTAATCAAGGTGTATTACTTGGCTAGTTCAAAAGTACATCCAAACATATGTACTCGTTGCTTTTGATTTTACTGAAAATGATATCATTTGATGTCTCTTTGAATGTGTAGAACTCCTGTAATAACAGGAGTTCTTCCACAACTGCTGCTAGGTTTTAATAATGTGCAATCTTCTTTTTCCCTAAGAATTTTTCGAACAGTACTTGAAGAAATCTGAAATATTATGGCCAATGTAATAATCAGAATACACTTTTAGTGGTTGAATAATAGTTTTCCTGGAACGCTAGAGCAACGCGGTTGATGCTAGCGGTAATATCTGCACAGCCCCTGAAGAATTTACAACCACATCTATACAGGGTGAGTCTTTGACCACTGCATTAATTTTAACCAAAGATTCCTCTCATGAAATGAAACACTTTTTTCATTTACCATTTTTCCAGATTCGGCCCAGGTGAAAAGTTACAAGCCTTTAAAGATTTCACAATGTGCTAATACACTCCCGCATATAAATTATCTATGACATTGTTGGCGGACGAGAATAAGGCATGGTAACGTGGTTTATAGCTTGATTCGGGATTCCAACGCTCAGGGACGGATCCATAAAAGTAGTGAAATTTCTGGAGTTTTCCATTTTAAAATAGTCAATGAAGAATATCTCGAAAACGGTGCGTTTAAAGAGAAATGATGTTGAATAAATATAATGTTCTAAAACGAAGGAATATTCTTGACATGACTCAAGAAAAACTTTATATGCTTTCTTTATGCTAATTTCGTTTAGTTTTATGAATCCACGAGACCATAACTAGAAAACCAGTAGAAGTACAAAATAACTAATATTTGGAAAATATGTATCATAGTTAAAGGAAACTTTACGCCAACATTCATTTTATTCGAAAAAAGGATGTCAAAGCCACAAAATAAAAACTGATTTTTTTTCAAAATTTCAACAGCCTGTATCTTTTTACCTGTGCTGAATTTGGAAAAATGTTAAATGAAAAAAGTGTTTCATTTGATGAGAGGAATATTTGGTTAAAATTAATGCAGTGGTCAAAGACTCACCCTGTATATACTGCTTCGCGTTCCCTTTTTATTGGATGAGAGGTATCGTAATAAATTTCAGACATTCTTAATAACACAAGGCTGCGGAAATACTCAAACCAGTACGATTAATTATAAACAAACATGTAACAAATATCCCAAATGGTTCGATTTTCGTTATATCCAGATTGTCAAGAAATAAATAATAAATGACAGTTCATCAGCTCATGGTAATTTCCAATGCGAACAACCTAAATTATGTGACTTGAAATATAACTAGATCGGTCATTGCCAACCGAATTTCGATTTTCCATAGGCATCCTTGATGTCAATATATCTTAAACGGATTAAAGATATGTAATCGATGTACAGTATGGTACTGTCAAATTAAAAACAAAAATTGTTTGAAGCACTGACGTGAAGTCACTCAATATATTTTCCCATATTATCACGACTCTACACAATTGAATATAACATCTAGGAAATAGAGATGGGAGATACACTGATTTTTAATACACAGGGTTTCCGGATTTGACATAAAGATATTTCAGGATGAGATTCTACATGTCCTAAAATGCACCCCTGGGGAGTTATAATGACCCCCAAAAACCTGTATATTTGCGATTAGTTTTTCAAAATTTGGCAGACACAAATCAAATGCATTATGCGGGGGCTTTTTGATAAGTCGAATTTTTTGGTGATATCAAATATACTAACTTCTTTCGGTGGCGGAGATAATTGGGGGAGACACTTCCATAAAATGACTCCTTAATCCCGAACTGGAGATCTGATTGATATCAACTCAATCAAATCCATTCTACACGCGTAGAAATAAATGTTTATTAAAATTTTCAGGCCGTTTAAGAAAGAACTTCCTCCAAACCAGGTTACAAAGGAAACCAGATGATAACAACTGGACAAGAGCGCGTCTAATTAGAGAGTAAACATCTGAATTTCACCATATCGTCGCTGTCTGCGATGGGGCAATTTGAGCGTTAAAGGCAGAAATACCTGTTCAAGATCCACTGCAGCAACACTGTAACAATGAGCACGTTTGACGTTTACGACCTTCTCAATTTGAAAGGACGAGGTGGGCATGCGCGCTCAGTGAAAGTAACTTAAGCGACCGTTTCAGAGTACAACAGCGCGCAGAGATTATGTAAATAACGCCTTAAAGCGATAGTTGATTAATTAACTAGAAAATGAACGCTATCTGGCATGAATGATGTCATTTATTTTTTATTTCACTTTTGTTTCGTGGAATTGCAACTTAGCAACGAATTGTGCTTCGATATTATACTATTAGCGATACTTCCTTCATAGCCAATCTTGTTTTTATTAGGTGTAAGTTGATGTGAATTTGTAGTTAACTGTGTCTTGTAGCAAGTTTCGCTTCATCGTTTCTCGTTTTGAGGAACAGATTGAATTCTTCCTGGTTACTTACCAATTAACTTGATTTAACATTTTAAGGTTATTTGAATGTATCACGAATAAATGAGTAATCTTCAATTATTGTTCCTCGCAGGTCGGGTTGGTACCGCAGATATAATTCCATTAGTATACAGGGTGAGTCTTTAACCACTGCCTTAATTTTAACCAAAGATTCCTCTCATCAAATGAAACACTTTTTTCATTCAACATTTTTCCAAATTCAGCTCAGGTAAAAAGATACAGGCTGTTGAAATTTTAAAAAAAAATCAGTTTTTATTTTGTAGCTTTGACATCCTTCTTTCGAATAAAAGGAATGTTGGCGTAAAGTTTCCTATAACTATGATACATATTTTCCAGATATTAGTTACTTTCTACTTCTACTGGTTTTCTAGTTATGGACTCGTGGATTCATAAAACTAAACGAAATTAGCATAAAGAAAGCATATAAAGTTTTTCTTGTGTCAGTTCAAGAATATTCCATCGTTTTAGAACATTATATTATTCTTCATCATTTCTCCTTAAACGCCCCGTTCTCAAGATATTCTTCATTGAATGGTTTAAAATGGAAAACTACAGATATTTCACTACTTTTATGGATCCGTCCCTGAGCGTTGGAATCCCGAATCAAGCTGTAAACCACGTTACCATGCCTTATTCTCGTCCGCCAACAATGTCATAGATAATTTATATGCGGGAGTGTATTAACACATTTTGAAATCTTTAAACGCTTGTAACTTTTTACCTGAGCTGAATCTGGAAAAATGGTAAATGAAAAAAGTGTTTCATTTGATGAGAGGAATCTTTGGTTAAAATTAATGCAGTGGTCAAAGACTCACCCTGTATAGTAAAGTTATAATAAAATTAAACATAAAAAAAACTTGATTCAGCTACTGACTTTGCGTCAGTGCTTCTAGGTGTACGGTTCTCACAAAATTTTACACACGACTTTATGTCGATATTCAACAACTAGTTATCAAGCTTTAATTCGATCCAGTCTATATTTTTTGAGATATGGAGGAAATAATATTCCGAAACCGTTGGACCGATTATGCCCAAAAATGAACTTAACTCTCCCATTCGGATGTGCAACCTATCCTGAAAATTACCTATATCTTTTCGTTCGAAAGTTACCGAGGCAACGGTCACCCATCCAGCTACTGAACTCACACAAGGCTGCTCGGATCTCCAACAATGTAGATCCGATCGTGTTCAAACTTGAAAACTTGGCAGTAGAGTAAGATTATGAAGGATCTCGCAAAATTAAAATTTCAGCAATGTTGGACGAATAGTTGCTTATTGTATAGAATTTTTTTCAATGATTTTTTCAAAATGTTCTAGTGATACGATTCTCACGAAATTTCGCGTTGGCATTTTACAATTAATAACCATGTTTGAATTGGATAGGTTTTGTATTTTTCGAGTTATTGAGGACATAACAACCAAATTTCAGATGGGTATAACTCCAAAACCGTTTGGTCAATTATGCCTATAAACGAACTCAAATGTCGCATTCAGAAGCAAAACATAACCCGAAATTTTCAAGTCGCTATATCCTTCCGTTCTCAGGTTAACGTGACATAAATAACCTTTTTAATAATTTTTTTTGAAATTTTCTAGTACTACGATTCTCACAAAATTTCGCAAACGTACTTGGGTTTGTATTCCACAACTACTCGCAAAGTTTAAATTCGATCGCATTTGTATTGGTTGAAAACAAAATTATCACTCGGAAACCGTTAGGCCGATTATGCCCATTAACGAACCTGTCCGTCGCATTGGCACGCGCCACCTACCCTGAAAATTTCAAGTCGTTATCTCATTCCGTTCTCAAGTTATCGTGGCAACGGACTGCCGGCCGGTCGGAGAGAATCAAATTTGTCCTCGAATTCTTCATCAGGTATAGTTGAATTCAGTCGTTTGAGACAATTTTCGGCAAAGAATTACAGACATTTGGGCAAAATGATAACGCGATGTTCCCCAGAACATACGCGCAAAAACTTCAATAATATTTTGTTGGTCTATTGAAAGCTAGCATTCCTGAAATGAATATTTGCATTTTGAGTTCCACAAATTAATTTAACGAAGTTATATATTATGGATAAGTGGTTTTCACCTATCAGCAAGTTTGGCCTACGAATGCCTTAAATGGGACACTTAGAAGGTCCGTGAAACTGTCAACGGCCGGACGAACAGATTCAAATTTGACCTAGAATTCTCCATCAGGGAGTCGAACCCAATCGTTCGAGACCTTTTTGGGCAAAAAATTCGGATATTATAGACTTTTGGGCAAAATGATAACGCGATGTTCCCCAGAACATACGCGCAATAAATGAGTATAATGAAATGAAAGAGAACAGAAAATTGAAAGTTCAATACAAAATATTATTTTATTTGAGAAGAAATAGCAAAAAACTACAGGGAGACAATTCACTTGTTAACAAAAAATCGTTTATTACATAAACACATAAACAATGAAAATTTGAATAACAATGCATTTTTTTAATTTCAAAGACCAAGATAAATAATCATTTAAAGTAAATGATTCCTTAATATTAATTACAAGTGGTAGAA
Organism: Halyzia sedecimguttata; assembly: GCA_937662695.2. Lineage (NCBI taxonomy): Eukaryota > Metazoa > Arthropoda > Insecta > Coleoptera > Coccinellidae > Halyzia > Halyzia sedecimguttata. The sequence continues at coordinate 88,976,579 of OW569415.2, read as the reverse complement.
AAAAAATGTTAATTATCAAATTCATTTATGAGCAATAAGAACAATTTTTTTAAGAAACGGTTTTTTTTTTTAATCATAATTTTCATCGGCATATTTTGTTAACAATTTCAATTTTCATAAATCACAACACTAACGGGGAGATAGGGTTTTTTTGCTGAGGTTTTTTCCCTAAGCTCTAGTATCATATATCAAATTATATGGTACCCCGTTACACTAACCTCTGCTAACACTTTTTTCATACACATGCTTTATTGTTAGATGAAAAATTAATTGTAATGCTCAAGTTCAAAAGAATATATATATATATATATCGGAGATTATGTTTCCAAAAAAAAAAAATTTTAATTATCCTATAAACAAAGCAGCTATGAAACTCCTTTGGCATAGCAAATTTTTTTTCTATTTAAGTTTATTATTGTCTGTTCCTTTTCAGCTTGGATGAAGACACACTCTGTGGATTACTCTTAAATTATAGGTTAATGCGTTAAGGTTAATGAAGTTATGTTTCATATCGTAGTCATAGAGTTGTATAATCTTGAAGTTTTGTTCCTGGTTTATAAATTGTTTTGGTGAACCTTTTTAAATTCATTATAATAAATTTCAAAGATCATTACAATTAGAATCCTACCAAATTAAAAAGTCTCATTTATATTAATACTTGTAAATTATAATTAATTAATTTTAGTCAAGGCCGGAGCATTAATTTAGTTTGTAATTATTTGTCATATCATTAGAAATTTACATTTATCATACCTTAACAGTATTTACCTATCAGTAATGATTCCTTTAGGAGTGCACTTGGATAAATGGATTTTTCCAACACTAGGATGTCTATACGACGCATTATAGCTTCCCCTTTTCGAGTTAATCAACTGTTCCGTTTTTCAAACAATTCCGACCGTTTTTATTTTCTCGTCGGAACTACCGACCGATAAATTTGGCCATAAACAACCCCACACTTCTCGAGTTATAAAGGAATCTTAAAAGGGTGAATGTGTCCCGGAAAATATCGAACCCCCACGTCTGGCCACATAAAACATTTTAGAATCCTTTTAAATCTTTCGTGGGAAACAAAAGGATCCTTAATACCGTAATACGACTACGTATGTTTGTATTTATTCTGTACGAGATTTCTTAATACGTCATCGGCGGAAAATTGTTTTCTCGTCCTTCTACTTCAGTCATCCTTGGTGTTTTCCGTCCTGTTTCCTCGATATTTTATAATCTCGTGTCGGTTAAATGCCTGTTGGCCATAGCCTTTTTCATTTCGTCAAGGATTTATGGCTTTGGGGTTTGTATGTCTTGATAATGGATGGCTGTGATTAGAGGGATACATTCAGAACATTCGGCGGATTTGAATGGTGGAATTTGCGAACCGGAAATTGAAATACATGAATGAGAAAGTACAATTCTGCACGTTTCTATTACGAAATGTCTTCTGAATGATAATAATCATTTAGTTTGGTAGGTTTCTACTGTAACTAAGGCTCGGAATATTTAAAAAATAAGTATTCGATATTAGTTTGGTATTTTATTCGATAGTGGCATATTTCAATAATCGATTCCCTCTATTTTATTAATCGAATTTTCGAATAGTCCAATATTCGAATAAATGTTCAAATAGTCAAAACATTTCGGAGTTCAGAAACTAGCAGCTAAATTCGTCTAAAATGTTTCATTTACAACAAGTAAATGGATAAAAAGAAAAAAGCACTAACGTGAAGTCAGTGAGTTTTTGTGCGCTTGTTCATTTTGGATAACACATATATTTCACTTATTTTTTCAAGATTTATTTATATATTATTTACGTCCTCAGACAAACTACTTGAAATAATAGAAGAAATCTCTTTCCATTTTCCTAACATAATTAATAAAACCAGAATTATTCGATAGTTCAAATTCAAAACTCACGGTAAAATGATGACATTGGAAACAGAATTTGATTAAATTCGTAATATTATTTTTATTTAAGTTGGAGTATAGAGTTTTAGATTTTTCCTCTTTTACGTTAAAATTTTACATAGTTTGAAAAAAAAACAGGAATAATCAAATAATTAAATATTCGTTCATTTAAACCGTTGAATATTCACAGTAATCATTGGAGGATACTTTGGGAAGTGAATTCATCATTCAATGGTTTTTTTCTGAGTTTTCTAAGCCACACTCTGAATAAATAACTATAAAATAAAATAATTTTTAAAATATTCGAATAATTGAATTGTCAAAATTCGAATTAAGAATTTTCGAATTATTAGAAAATTAAGAATATTCGAATTATTAATTTTTTTTTGAGATATATGTATTCTTACAGCCGATTGGTATTTTAGTCGAATAATCAAATATTCCAATAATCGATTATTATCTATAATTTATTATCCGAATAAAGGATATATTTTACTAACACAAAAATTGAATTTAACATGGTCGAATATACGAATACAATTCCGAACATGCAGAAATATCTTAATATCAAACCATTATAGGCTATCAGTAGGAAAACCATCAAGTTGCTTGGTGGGACCGGTATCTCCGCGATAACTTTCGAACGAAAAGTTGCGACTTGCAATTTTCAGGGTAGATTACGCATCCGAATGCGACGCTTAAGTTCATTAATGGGTATAATCGGCCAAACGGTTCCGGAGTTATACCTATCTGAAATATTGTTTCCTCAATAACTGTACGTGAATTATTTGATTTATGTTGCAGTTAATAAACAATTTGGTTGTATTATATTCTAATGCCAACTTTTCAAAATATCAAATATATTCTATTTTACCTCACAGTGAATGAATGGGGTCATAGATGTTGCATTGTGGAAGAATCTACCATACCTGTAAAAAAACATATCATTATTTCCGTGAATAGCATGTGTATAAATTAGGGAAAATGTGCACTTAGTTCATAGGCTACGTGATTATGGCTAATTATTTCCAAAAATTAACCATTTCTGATCTACTTAACTTTGAAAAAAAATTGTTATTTGTTTATGTATGTTTGCCTTAACCATTTCTAGTTTTTCTCAGTTCACTCAACTTTGAAAACAAAAGTTATTGGTTTATTTATGTTTGACTTCCTTTACGATTTTTTAGGAGTATTATAAGTAGGCATAAGGTCGTTACAATATAATAATAGTGAAGAAATGTAGAATTACCTCGAAATCAATTAGGAAAACTTTCAAAACTATAAAAGTACCCACATAAGCTAAATGAAGAGATGACGACGATGCAAGTTTTACATAAAGAATTATCATTTCACTTATCATTTCTGTTGATCAATGGAACCGAAAAAAAATATGTGTCAGGCCTTAGGTTAGAGATCCCAAGTTTGAGGTCGACTAGTACGAGTACAAAGCCTTCCTACACTATCCTACGTGAATTTCACAAGGTATTGCAACATCACTGTTATTGACACTATGATGGTTGACTCTTATTGACACATGTTCATAAGGTATCACTTTAAAATCGTTTAGAAAAATATCAATAATAAACATTCCTGGATGAAGCATAAACAAAATTATAAATATGTACTCCGAATTTAATGAGAGTAAATAAATGGTTCTGAAAACACAACCCACAATTGTATCTAATATTTTGAACCCTCCATTTTACAACCCTTCGAGTGAATTTATCCAGATGGAAGGCTTGGGGGATTATCGGAGAAGAATAATAATAGGTTTTTGTACCAGGTAATTTTTTTGGCAGCAAGTTTAATTGAATTTTCAAAATAGGTAGAAATTTTCAAGAGGGCGGAATAAACTTAATTTTTCACGGCATATTATTGGGAAATTTTAATCCTAAAAAATAGTCATAAACTATCTTCCACCACGAAAAAACAAATAGATCAATAACAAAAACAAATAACCATGTTAAATTCAAATAATTTAAGAGATATAAACGAATTTATTTCATATCATAGTGAAATAGACTCGGAAATAAATTAAATTGCACAAAATAAGAATAAATAATAGATTTTTGTCTTTAGTTAAGAATTACCTTTTTGTTGTAAGGTTCAATAAAAACCCTAATAAATTTTTACAAATTATTACTGTGGGAAATATTTTTTACATGTTGTTTATAAATGTTTGTACTTCTTGACTTTTTATCTGCAAGTTTGCTCTTGACATTCATCTGTTGTGATATCAATCGATTTTCACACGAGCAACCCTCATTACGAAAACTAACTATTGCATTTATATTCGATTTGCATTCGACACCCCTCGGGGTGTATATAAAACCCCTGGAGAAGGGCGGAGACCGGGTTTGTGAATGAGGGTTCCGTTCTATTCATTAGACTCCGGCGAATTCTTTTGTCTGGGCTATTCACTCTGACAAATTCGGCCACAAGTGTTTATTCCTTTCGTATTCATACTTCAGAATCACAACGCCTGAAAATTTCGCTTTCGGAAATCCTCCCTTGATGAGGGTTGACTTCGTTAACATTTTTGATTTATTATTTGTATATAATGAAACTTTTAAATCGTGCATATAAAAAAAATTATTTAACTTCACCCTCAAATTTACATAATAATACTACACTAGTAACTATACTCTTTTCTTATCCACTACAAATTTTGTCGTCTGACATTTACATGCATATAAAGGTCATTATTCTACAGTTTGATGCTAAATTACAGATAGATCGAGTGATCGGTTTCGGACATATTCATAAAAAATGTTTTTACTAAAAACGGCCATAATTCCGAAACCGCTTGATGGATTTCGCCCGTTAACGAACTCGGCCGAGATATTCACGCTCCAAACCTATCCTGCAAATTTCAATCCTCTAACTCCGAGAGTTATCGTGTTAAAGGCCGAACGGACGGAGGAACGGACAGAATCGATTTCGACCACGGATTCTTGATCAGTGAGTAGAACCAAATCGTTTAAGAACATTTTCAGCCAAAAATTCGAAAATAACAGACATTTGGGCAAATTGATAAGCACTCTGTTTCGAGGAAAAGAGCGCCAAAAAGATTTAAAAGTATAAACAGTGAAGACAGTATAAGTGACAAATAACCTTTTTTTCCATAATAATATCATTGAGGAAGCTGCTGAATTGAGTTCGATCAAATTCTTCCTCAGCAATTAACGTAAGAACCGTTAATCCTCATGGTCTACGGAAGACAACTGAAAATATCAGAACACTTGTTCTTAAATAACAACGGTAGAAAAACTGGTTAGAAATTTCAAATTCGCAACGCTCCAAGCAGTCCCGTTTCACTAATATAACTATATTACCAGTAATTAGTTCATCAATCTTGTCAATTATGTTCGTTGAGCTTGTCGTGATGAGCTAGATGAGATGCGATTATATCTTGAAGACTTCAGTAGTTCAGTCGGATGTATATCGATGAAACATATGAATTTTTTTCATTGTGAATGAATTGCTACTCGGTAAATCTTGGTTTAATTCAATATATTCCAGCCAGATACCCAGAGACACTACTACAGGTCATTCGTCTATGTCGATCTGTGGTTGCATGTATTCAAGATAAATAGAATACCTGATGTCGACACTTCCTCATAATTGCTCAGAGAATTTCCGTTCGAATGGTGGCCTATTTTTCACTGTGAACGTTGACGGCACTCAAGTATATTACACTGACTGACAAAGAAATTGCAACACCTAGAAGAGCTGTTCAAATTTTAATTTTTTTTTTTTTTGGTAAACCATAGATAGTATAGCAAGGAGTGAAGAAAAAACGAAGGGTTTACAATTTATTTTAATAAATTTGTTAATAATGTGTCTGTCCACCGCGATTATCTATACACTCCCCAACACGTCTTGGCATTGATGCAATAAGATGGTCTATTTCTTCTTGAGGGATACTATCGCAAGCTACCTGTAGTTTGTGTATCAGAGCAGCCAAAGTCCGTGGGGGCTGGGGTAAATTTCCAAGCCTTCTACCCATGATGTCCCAAACATGCTCTATGGGCGAAAGATCGGGGGATCTGGGCGGCCATGGCAAAAGATTTACATGGGTCGCATCAACAAAGTTTGAACTAACTCTGTCGACATGACGACGAGCATTATCTTGCTGTATTGGATTCTCGAGCCAGTTGAAGTAAGGGAGAACATGGCTCCACTATTTCTTGAAGGTAACGCAGCGCTGTCATGTAACCTCGAATAAAGACTAAAGGTGACCTAGTTGCATGTGCAATAGCCCCCCATACCATAACGCCTACTGTCCGGTGTACATGACGCTCAATATCAAACTGGGGTTCATGTCTTTCTCCCCGACGTCGTTTAACCCTTCTTCGGCCATCATGTGCACCCAAGGAGAATCGAGATTCATCAGAAAAGACGACCTGATGCCATTCTACATTCCAATGTTGACGTTCTCTGTACCCCTGTAAACGTTGCTGGCGATGCTCAACCGTCAGATGTAACACAAGGTGGGATTGGTAATGCTGCAGTCCAAAAGACATTATCCGGCGGTAAACCGTTCGGACATTTACAGGATGGCCTTATTCTCCTAACCACTCATCAGCCAAAGATCGAGTTGTCGCAAATCGGTCTCTAATAGGCATAAGTCTTAGACGTCGATCTTGAATTTAATTTGTGACTCTTTTACGTCCGGTGCCTATTCTTCGTCGATTTTGGGCATTATCAAACCACGCTTGACAACATCTCATAACAGTAGTTGGATTTCTGTTCGTACGGTTAGCGATTTCTCGAAATGACAACCCCGCCTCCCGTAGACCAATAATTCGACCTCTTTCAAATTCACTTAGCTGGCGATAAATTCCGCGTACATGTGCTCTAGGCATTTTAACAACAACTAAACATCGATTTTGGATCTCCTCGAACAGCTGGTTTATTTTAAAATTTAAAATTTTGGAAAAAACGACTACAATATGTTAATAACAATAAATGTTAACATGAAAAAACCTTCACAAGTTTTAATCATTTACTCCTCACGATACTATCTATGTTTTACCAAAAAAAGTTTAAAATTTAAACAGCTCATTCTGGGTTTTGCAGTGTCAGTTAGTATATGAATGTTTTGACAAGGTCGTACAATCAAATCTGCTGAACAGATTCGGAATTAATTGATTCAGATGGAAGAATTTCATGAAAATGACTGGATATTTGAAATACTTGGCTGAGGGCCGGTTTCTCAATTGCGAGTTAACTCAAGGTTGCCAGTTAACCCAATGTTACGCATTCATGAAGATATACAGGGTGAGTCTTTGACCACCATTTTTCCAGATTCGGCTCAGGTAAAAAGTTACAAGCGTTTAAAGATTTCACAATGTGCTAACACTCCCGCATATAAATTATCTATGACATTGTTGGCGGACGAGAATAAGGCATGGTAACGTGGTTTACAGCTTGATTCGGGATTCCAACGCTCAGGGACGGATCCATAAAAGTAGTGAAATTTCTGGAGTTTTCCATTTTAAAACATTCAATGAAGAATATCTCGAAAACGGTGCGTTTAAGGAGAAATGATGAAGAATAATATAATGTTCTAAAACGATGGAATATTCTTGAAATGACTCAAGTAAAACTTTATATGCTTTCTTTATGCTAATGTCGTTTAGTTTTATGAATCCACGAGTCCATAACTAGAAAACCAGTAGAAGTAGAAAATAACTAATATTTGGAAAATATGTATCATAGTTATAGGAAACTTTACGCCAACATTCATTTTATTCGAAAAAAGGATGTCAAAGCTACAAAATAAAAACTGATTTTTTTTCAAAATTTCAACAGCCTGTATCTTTGCACCTGAGCTGAATTTGGAAAAATGTTAAAAGAAAAAAGTGTTTCATTTGATGGGAGGAATCTTTGGTTAAAATTAATGCAGTGGTCAAAGACTCACCCTGTATAAACACTCGGGTGACTCGTAATCTCGAGGTAATTATCGATTAACATGCCCTGAGTAATCTCGATTTTTCACGGAATGAGTCCAACTAGCGACCGTTATGTATATTGAATCATCCAATATTATCTGAAATCTTTTTCGAGGAAATAATCTGTTCAATATGTGTAAACCGCATATACCTTATTTGGGAACTGTTAAATAGACTGTCGAGGAAATGATAAGATATTATAAAGAATTTAATGGTAAAGAAATTTACTACGAAAAAAAGGGGTATACAATTGACAAGAACTGTAGATGAAAGAACATTTGTGTATTACATAATAAAACATAGTACATGTTAAAAAAATGTAATTAATGAATTTTCTCGTCGACCTCGCAATAATGACAATGTTTAGCGCTCAGGAACTCATCCATTTATTATTATTATTATTATTATTGATAAGGGGTTACGTTGCACCGCGACCTTGAGATCTATTGTGCCCCCCATCAGAGCTGTTCTCACCATTACGCCATCTACAGCTCGCCCTCCAGTTCCAGAGTATAAATGAACCTCAATATCTGGGAAGGCTTCAAGGATATTACGTCTTCACTCCTACAAGTTTCCTGTCCAAAGCATTCCTTTCGCTGACTTGCAATGGCGAGGCATTCTGTAACAAGGTGAAGAGGAGTTTCTTCCTCCTCCCCACAGAATCTGCACTCGTCAGTATCTGATAAACCTATTCTCATCAAATGCTTCCTGAGGCGACAGTGTCCTGTGAGGAAGCCAGTGACCAGGTGTAACTTATTCTCACAGAGATCCAGATACCTTTTGGATCTCACTTCTTTAAAGTTCCTAAGGAACTTTTTGGAATGAACCAAACCTGGAAGATTCCGCCAGAGTGTCTCTCTTTTGGTTTCCTCCTTCTCCAGAAACTCTTTCTTGTAGGTGCATTTTCCTATACCGCAGAAAGGTTCTGGGCCGATAAAAGGAGTTCGTGCTGCCTTTCTGGCAAGTGTATCGGCCTCTTCGTTCCCCTTGACTCCCGAGTGACCGGGGACCCAGACTAAAAAGACCTTATTATTCTTGCCAATTTCATTTAGTTTTCTTCGGCACTCCCATATCAACTTTGAATCGATGGCATGGGAGCTCAGTGCTTTGATAGCAGATTGACTATCCGAATGGATTGCTATGTGGCATTTCTGATATTTTCTTTCTAGGTTAATATCTGCACATATTTCGATTGCGAGTAATTCTGCCTGGAAGATACTCAAACGGGAGCCTACCGACAGTGCGCACTTGGTGCCTGTCCCATATACCCCAGCGCCAGCTCCCGTCGTGGTTTTTGAGCCATCTGTGTACCATTTTATGGTATTTTCTTTGAAAGTCTGGGTGGTGAACTCCCTTTCCCATTCTTCCTTTCTACTTATCCATTAACGACCCCTATTAACTCTCAATTTCTATCCTGCTAATACACTATCTATCTCATTCCGTTCGAGAGTTATCATGGTTACGGCCGGACAGAATCGATTTTGATCTCGGATTCTTGATCAGTGAGTCGAACCAAATCGTTTAAGACCATTTTCAGCCAAAAAATCGAAAATTACAGACATTTGGGCAAATTCATAAGAACTATGTTCCGAGGAACAAGAGCGCCAAAAATAATATTGATATTAACAGGTATCATAAACTTGTGATGTTCATCAACCGACAGAAAGTGTGATAAATCCCAAACTATTCAAAAACACGGTGTATCTGAATAACACCGAAAAAGGTGTGTAAAGGGTGATTCTGATGTGATGAAAATTAAGGTGGGTATTTGATATAAAATATTTGAAAAACCTCCCGCCTGAAAATTTACAAACGTCCGATTAACAAAAAACATTTTTCTCTTTTTTATTTTCGCTGTATATTAAAATTCTTCAAGAAAGGTAATAGAATGGGAGATGAAGAAAATAAAGCAAAACTTGTAAAATATACGCACTATAACAAATAAATTTAGTTAAGGAAATTCCACCTCGGTGGTTTTTGAAAATGCAATGCATTTTTATTTCGTAAATGCTTAAAGTTTTCGAAAAAACTTGAAGAGATACAAAAGTTAGTAAAATAATTGGGATTTTCAGCCATGTTTTTTCGAAAGGAAAATTTTTACCTAAAAAAAAGTGGCAAGAAAAACTATCTTAGGGGTTGACTACTACAACCCTTTCTAAGCTTACTTCAGGGTAGGAAAAATTCCAAAATGTGTAGTTTTATTGACAAATAATATTCATTTATAAATTTCGTATCTTCAACTTAATATACAGTTCCGAGGAACAGAGCACCAAAAAGGAAATAATAAACTTTCCTGGACAATTTTCATGGTCGCTGAACTGACAAGTATTTATTTCGATGCAATTTAGGGAAATTCTGTGCAGCAACGAATATCGAAACGTAAAGTGCAGTCCGCAAAACGAAAACAATAACAGTTGATTAATTCTGTTAATTGGAAGTGTTCAGTACTCGATGATATCTGATAGCTGTATTATATACAACAAAAGAAGGAAAGCCAATGCAGGCTTTGAAATATTGTAAAGGTGCTTGCGTGGGTTGGCGGGAGGCAGAATGGATTGATATGCTGGAATTGTTTCCGGTCCATTGATTGTCTGATTACATAGGCGTATTGCATGATGCATGCTTCATATGCAACATGACAATTATTAGAGAAACGTCGTTTCGATCACACCACTGATGAGGAAACACAAGCTTGTGAAAATTTAATTGGTAGAAATATCGACTACTTGTTAAATTATTACCTACCAAAAAATATCGGGTACGTAATCACGTACCTAACTCAAAGGTTAATTATATCATCTTTATTGAATCATTCTAAGCTTTCGATTTTTTTCGGAAGGAGGAAAAACGAGCATCACTACACAGCGAGCCAAACGACAAATCTACGGTTTTTGTTGATATGACATATACAGGGAGCGTCAAAGGTATGAAATAATGTATACTCCATTCACTATAAAGTCTCCCGGTTGGCCATGAAATTTTGACACATTTCACCGAGTATATTTTGAAAATGTTAGGTTATGCTCATGTTCCTATCAGATAATTACTCAACGTTGTCCTCTCTACATAGAAGTCGTAGTAAATTACTTATTGTTCACAATGTGAATTTTCTTGGGAAAAATAATGAATTGGAGAAGATATGATGTGAATTCAACAATTCCAAAGACTGTTGAAGAAAATTTTTCATCTGTTACTATGAAAATATTTCACGTATATAAACTGGTTGGAAGATTGAGTTATGCTATTTTCTTGTACGGAAATCAAGTATCGAGTGTTGAAATTTTAATGAAAAATTGGTTCAAGCCCTGTGGACAGGAGCTTCCTATGGATTCCTATGATAGAAATGCATCATGAAAGAAAGTAATTTTAAAAAAGTTTCGTTTAAAAAAAATGATTCAATAATTATCTTATAAAAAAAGGCCAATCTACGATGCTTCAATGCCTTAATGCTTCAAAAATCGTCATTAAATTTATTTATCAAGATTAAATGATCAATTTGCAATGATTCAACCTCTTGGAATGGGTTGGTGCAACTTAGACTCGGTGCATAGTTTTCACAACTCGAAATACCTAAGGAAAGTATCATCGAAATGTCTAGAGCAAGGCTGGAGACAATCATAGCAGATTGTCCATTTATTCCTGATATATGAGTAGTCAAAATATATTAATGATATATGTACTATCCTCTTTTCATAATTTAAAATTTAATAGTCCATACCACTAACACATTCTTTTCTGTATTATGAACCTTAACTCAAGAAAAAATGATTGATACACAATAATGTAGATCCATGTTTCAGTATTTTTTTGCTAGCAACATTATGAAAATACTGTATATAGGAACATGTCTCACTACCACTACTTAAGGAAGTAAAAGGTAATATTAACCTCAGTGGTCTACGAACAGTAATTTCTTTTGATGATTTCATTATGTTCTTCTTTCCTATTGCCTCCATAAACTACATCGAAAGTCTTATATATATTCACAAATTCAAGAATCGAATACGAAATAACAACTTTGAATTGACAATCTCTAATAGCTAGAAAAGATGACATTTATGAATAGTGATCACAGATAGATTATGTGTTCACATTCTTCGAATACATAGAACTTACGATGTATTATTGAAACTTTGAAACATCATATCTCCAGAAATATTAGCTCATTAGAGTTGAAAATGATAACAATGGATTCTTATGATGAAGCTACATCTTAAAAAAATTGAATTTCAAAAGTTGTAATGTAAAAAAAATATTTTTTCTTCGTTACTCCGAAATTATTAGACCGATTTTGCCCAATAACGAACTTAACCGAGATATTTATCCCTCAAACCTACTCTGAAAATTTTAACTGTCTAGCTCATTCCGTTCGAGAGTTATCGTGTTAACGGCCGGACAGAATCGATTTCGACCATGGATTCTTGATCAGTGAGTCAAACCAAATCGTTCAAGACCATTTTCAGCCAAAAATTCGAAAATTACAGACATTTGGGCAAATTGATAAGCACTTGTTCCGAGGAACAAGAGCGCCAAAAATAATAGATACAGTAGTCCGTTAATTTGTGATAGTTCATTTGAAAACAGTAATAATTAAAAAAAAAATGTTCCTTAATATTCGTAACAAGTGGTTAAAGAAATAGTTATTTAATAAATGAGTTTTTAAGCAATAATTTTTTCTGAGAAACGTTTTTTTTCTATCAAAAATATTATCACGGATTATGTTTTCAAAAAAAAAACTTGAACAATCTTATAAACAACGCATTTGTTAATAACAACTTTTTAAGCAATAGGAGATAAAAATTATTTTTAAGTAGCTTCTGATCATAAGAAAGCGAATCAATAGTAATATTATAAGAAAAGTGTTTTCAATGTTTAAAAAAGCTTTATAATTTTTCGTTTATTTCCTCAATTACTCAAATCCGATACAATTAAAACTTGGTAATTATTAATTAAGTATATATAAATATGCTTTTCGGTTAGATACGCGTATATTTGGACATGCCATTGTTGTTGCGATTACCTATTGGAAATTGACGAGCAAAATAGAGAGCGTTCTTATAAATAAATTATAAGTAAAAATAAGAGCAAAAATAAACACTCTCGTCGCTCAATTCCGATTAAAACGGCGGTAGTGAAACACGTATTTTGTGACTAATCTCTAAAAGCTATTGTTTTAATTTCGTACGGTTGGCAGACTGCCAGAATAGTATTGTCAGGCAGAAGTTCCGACTTTCATACCGAACAAATTAGTGGGTTCTTGGTTCGCGTCCGTCCCGCTTAAATATTCAGAAAGTTTTTCGCTGCTGTGTTAGTTATATCTGAGAATTTGGGGCCAGTCTCGTTTCCTACATAATTAGGTATAAATCCCGAGGAGGTTATTGGGTGCAGCCTGTTTGCATGCTTGTTGTTGCCACTTATTTCCGTCTCTATTCTCTCTTCGAGTATGAAGAAGAATATCTCGGATATTCTGTGTTATGGCCGACTCCGTTTTATAATTGTGTAGTTTGTACATGTTCGTAAACAGGATCATATCTTTCGTCGCCGACAGTGATGTCTCTATTTATATGTGAAGACAAAGATCTGTTTCAATTTTTTTGAATAACAAGCATAGTGGAATGCCGGATATAGGTATCAATGTTGATGATAGAAGGGGTATATTAGAATTCTCCTACCGTCAGGAGAGTTGACAATACATAAGATCATTCCTTCTTAACCTCAAAATTAAACGGAGAACTACATAACATATTTTCATTACATTAATTTTCAGTGTGCTATCCAGGTTGCCGGAAAAATCTACAATTATTGAATGGCTTCTTTCTGGGTTTTCTCTCCCAAACTCTGAAAAATATCTGTTAAATAAAAATTTATTATTTGGCAACATGGTAGAGAAGAGTTAAAAAATTTTCGATTTCATAAATTCAAAGGAACCAACAATAAAATTCACTCTAGTAATAGAGAAAAATAATCAGCGGACACATACAAATAGATATTTGAATTTCTATTGGAACCATCAACTTAGCCTGAAAAAAGGTGTTATTAAAACACTGTACGATAGAGCTTATCTAATTTGTTCTACTCTTGAAATCCGAGATAATGAAATCGATTTCATAAAAAAATGTCTTGAAGATAATGGATATCCGAGTCAATTCATAGATACATCAATCATGAAGCTATGTAGATAGAAGAGCTTCTAATAAACTATCAATCAATCAGGTACAACAGAATAATCACAAAAAGAACAACATAAGTAATCTGTTGAATAATGAATGTACCTCCCACAGTATCCTTTAATGATTATTTAAAATCTAAAATATTTTCATGTTTTTGTCACTTCCGGTAAGAACGGAATTAGCTATCATTTCCTCGTGAACCGGTTATTTAATACTCCAATAAGCAATGTAAACTTCAAGAGAAGAAGATCTTCCAAAATGCCGAAAGAATGCAGTAAATTATGAACAAACATAAAGATAAAAATCACTTCAGTAACACAACCCTAACGAAAGAAATAAAAAACGGAAAAAGATTTCCAAGCTTTCACATTTCATTCGAAAACAGACAACAAACTCCAGAATATTTTTAAAAAGGATTATATAAAATTCAATGTATTTCAAAACTTCCGCGCAAATTGAACAACGTCTAGGAAATACATTCGATAAAACTCCGGATATGTTCAAATAGGGTATTTATGATATTAAATGTTTAGATTGCAACAAGTGTTACGTCGGGCAAACAACCACAAACATTATCACACGGTAAAAAGAGCCTACGGGGCAACAAAATTGATAAAACTGCTATTGGGTTTCACGTTTTAACAACTGGCCCCTCAATATCAGAAAACTCCAATAAATTGTACTTCGGAACACTTGAAGGTATAGAAATATGTATAAGAGAAAAGATATTTTAGTCAATGATGTTCTAACCCCTATTAACAACTCATTGTTCTCACTAATCGTTTTATGACTAAGGGTATAATGCTCGGTATAATGTCAACCCATTGAGTGTAGAAATTGACAGCACAGAAGATGGAAACTTCGTTTTCGAAACATATCTCAGACGACAAAATTTGTAGTGGACAAAAGTGTAGTTACCAGAGTACAGTAGCTATTAACTTTTAATTTCTCACACACAGAAAACAGTCTCACTTTAGGTGACAATTTTCGAATTTCAGAATAGCTATCATACAAAAAATAATTCTAAAGATTTTCGGTTAGTGTCTGACGAAGGAGTCTGATATAGACTCCGAAACGTTACGAAATAGTTGTTTCATCGTTAAAGTGCTTCGTTAGGGGGCGTCCATAAATTACGTGAGATGATTTTTTAAATTTACTTGAGACTGCGCTTAAGATTAAATCTTAAGCATGTATAATCTGGATTAAATGGACCAAAATAGTATAATTTTTTTTTGTTTCAATCAGAAAAAAAATTGCGTGATATTTGCCGAGACCCCCCCCCCTCTCTCCAACGTAAGATTAGATGAGATTTGACTCGACCCCCTCCCCCCCTTAAACATCTCACGTAATTTATGAACGCCCCCTTATTGTTTGTTGGGCAACATTGTTCGATAGATTGCTTCTGACAAATATCTTGTAACAGAAGACATTCACAAAATAATAATTTTTTTTTGTATAGATATTTTTCAGAGTTTGGAAGAGAATTAAGGAAAATTTCTGATCGAATATCACACCAACATCTCTCACCCTATCAAGACGAGAAGAACCACTGTGCAGGTTGTGCAATGAGGAAGAAGAAACGGCTTCCCATGTCATCTTCGTATGTTATGCCACATCCCACTGAAAACACTGGACACAAAACAACGAAGAGTCGCCAATATAGGAATCTAGTGAAAGGGCTATTAGATCCGAACACTTAATCTCTTCATACAATATGTAGGGCGATTGACTCAGGAGCCGGAAGCCCCAAGTTCAATCCCGAGGCCAGGAATTAATTTTATAGTCACGCTAAACGCCACCATTCACTGTTTGGTCAAACATTTACAGTGCTGAACCTAAGGTGGCGTAAGGACACAGTAACGAAGCCTACACAGAACACAACTGATTCTTCTTACTTGCTCAAGTTCTCAAGAGCTTATGCTTGCTCTCTTTGGAGGAGACCTAGGATGATCCGAATAATAATAATAATAAAAAAAATAATCACAAGGATAACATAATAAGTATCATAGGCTACAGTGCTATGGCTCTCTTCAAACTCTTTGTTGCCGATTGTCACTAACTAAACCAAATTCCTCAGTCAACTCAAACCAGAATAGTGAAACTTTATGAGATGTAAAATAAAACCTGAAATGAATCAATCAAATAATTTTGGCATATTGGAAAAGAATAAAAAAAATTTCTTTGTCGATAAAACCTAAAAATCATCAACGCAATCCAGTATAAGCTTACCTACATATAGCACGAGATTATTTGAACCGTTATGCTCATAACAGTAGCACAAAAAACCGGAAAACACGACTCTGCTATCTATAAACCGTATTTTTCACCCGTTTTTCCCTACCGTCGAATACGAACAAACAGACCTCACGAAGAGGTTGGCGATTGAAAAAGACGGATACTGTCGGATGTGTGGCGAAGAAGAAGCGAATAAACCATTGAATTAAACATTAATGTTTACACAAAGAACGTCGACGATATATTTCTATGCTTACTAGGACGTGAACATATAATTCGATGTATCGTTATGGAAAAACTCACAGAAATAGAGACTTACGAGGTGTTCGTTCGAACGTGAATACGTTCAGGAAATTATTGTTCGATTCGGAGCCGATTTATTTCGTAGCAACGTCAAACTTCCAGATTTTTCCCGATGAGAAATGGCATTGAATTTTATCGATAAGCTGAACTCGCGAAATCGCCATTTAGGTGAGCTATTAATTCTTTGGTTGTGCAGAATGCAATGATTGATGTCTTTGTAGAACTAGTGCCACAATTTAGAAGGACAAACAACGAACAGTCTTCGTGAATCATCCTGTATACATACATATTGAGACATGCGATTATCTGATATTTTACAGGGAATCAAACAACGTACAATTTGAAACTAGTAATCAATTTCAGAACTAATCAATAAGCAAACATAAACCGTTTTTGCGTTCGTAAACAAATCAACTAAACTAACTAGGAGTTTGTACTACGCACTATTTCATGAAACAACTGCGTAACAAGCCATCTTGATATGTTGGTGACAACACCTAACAAACATTGTTGTTGATATATTTGAATGATACATCTCCGAAGTTTCGAGCCTGTGGTCAGTGGGATTCCAAAAGTTTATCCAGAGCAAAAACCCCCTAGTAACCCTTGTTAGATCTCACTCTGGTACGTTTTGACAAAAACACATCCGTTCCTGTCACGATCTGCTAGGATCAATTAAAAGCCGAGCACGTGAAGAGTGGAGTAAATAAATTAAATGTGTAGAAGGAAACGCCGAAACAGCTGAGTAATGCCGTTAAAATGAGTGATCACTGTGACCTCTGCAGTTCCGCTTTAACGTTTTAACTCGAGTACTCGATTTATTCGAACAATAACGCCCCGCTTCGGGAGCTGACGCAACAGAAGAATGCCCCCCCTTAACGTACATTTACAGTGTTGAACGAAAGAGTATCAATTCGTTGCATCACGACTTGGGGAAATCGATTCTGTAATATCTTTATGGGTTTTATGGAGATAGAGACCGGAATAAAAACATTATAGTTTAAAATCTATAAATAATATAATAATAAAAATAAACTATGGACAGGTTATCGAAAAGAAAAAATCATGGCTTAAGTGATCAATGGTTATCCGAGATGAGTCATATAAAGAAAATAGATTTTCCAATGTGCATATTCTTAAAATTGACAATATGTGTACCTCTATAAAGTTAGCAGAGCCATTTGCCATTTGCAAGAATATCAAAGAAACCTATTGCATTAATTGCTGAATAATGGTCGTGATTGATGAAATAATCATCACATATTATCATAAAGGTCATGAATAATTGTCGAAATCCATCTGACGTGAAAACAACCCAAGAAATCCATTCCTTAAGATTATATTATATAAATAAATAAATATTCCAACTTTTCATTAATACAGTAACTTAGTTGATCATATTTGTTTTCAATCTGAAATTAACTAAGTAATTTGTCGAACGACCTAAACGTATTTGTCGTGAAAGAAAAAAATTGTTGCGGCTCTAGTTTTTTTTTTATATGGGGTGGCTGGGCCACCTCTGCCAACTTGATATTAAGTTAGCAGAGTCACCCCATTATAAAAAAAAAACTAAGGGTACGACATTATTTTTTCTTTCACGACAAATACGTTTTGATCATTTGACCATTATTTAGTTAATTTCTGGTTAAAAGGAAATCTTTATAATCAACTAAGTTACCTTGTTGTACCTATTACTGAATATTTGGAATATTTATTCATTTAAATATAAGCTTAAGGAATGGATATTTTGAGTTGTTTTCATGTCGGATTGATTTCGATAAATACTCGACAATTATTCATGACCTTTATGATGCCTAAGCGAGCGACAAACTCTTTTCTTTCACTACAAATTTTCGACAATGAAGGCAATATGTTTCATTGAAATTCTTGCAAGAGGCTCTGCTATAACTTAATATTAAGCTTGCAGAGACTTCCCATATAAAAAAAAACTAAATGTGCGACAAATATTTTTCTTTCACGACATATTCACGACAATTAACTTGGTGATTACTGCAATAGGTTGCATTGAAATTCTTGTAAGTGGCTCTGCTAACTATATGGAGATAATATGTACGAGTATACCTAATCGACATTCAACATCCACTGTTGAACTTTCAAGAAAACATCACTTTTTAATGGACTAGATAAAGCTCACTTCCAGAATATAATTCTTTATAACAATACATTCCTTTTGAGGTTTTTTGGCTCTGGTAGTTTATCATGTTTCATTTGTTGATAATATAAGATTCGTCATATCAACAAATCATATTGCATAAAAACATCATTAAAAATGAGAGAAAAGCACTGAATGAATAAGTATATAGATTTAATTCAAATTTAATTTAGTTTTGCCACTCCGATTCCAGCTAGCTCAAATCAGGCCACCACCATTTTGCTCAAATGTCTTAAATTTTGTGAGGATCGTATCTCTAGAAAAAAATGGGTTCAAGCCCTGTGGACAGGAGCTTTCTGGCGCTCTAGTTCAAACAGACAAATTATATCTCCGAAAGTATTGGTTTCTCTGAGTTGGGAATTATATCAATGTATTCTTATGATAGAACTGCATCATAAAGGAAATTCAATTCAAATAATAGTTTATTTATCAAGATTAAATGAGCAATCTTGAGAATGAGAACTGCACCATGGAAGAAATCAAATTAAATCTGGCAAATTTTGCCAGATAACGAACTTAACCGAGATATTCATCTCCCTAACCTACTCTGAAAATTTCAACTACCTACCTCATTCCGTTCGAGAGTTATATCTATGTCTATGGATGAAAAGCAGTCTCACTACTCTCAGATCTCTCACTTCATGTTCCGTTCCGAAATGTAAGACTTTTCTGAGAAAAACTAATTTCGGAGCAAACAACTGAGATTTTTCTCACTTCGCTCACAATTCTTCGATTGATTAGATAATGACATGTCTCAGAAAAATAAGTTGACATTATGACAATTCATACATAGAATAATTATATCATTGTGTGACAACGTTGAAATACGATTTATTATTGAAATTTTGAAAAATCATATCTCCGAAAGTATTAGCTTGTTAGAGTTAAAAATGATATCATTGGATTCTTATGGTAAAAGTGCTTATTGAAAAAAATTTAATTTTGAATTTGTTTTGTAAAAAAAAAAATTTTTTTTTGTTACTCCGAAACCATCTGTCCGATTTTGCCCAATAACGAACTTAGCCGAGATATTTATCTCCCAAACCTACTCTAAAAATTTCAACTGTATAGCTCATTCCGTTCGAGAGTTATCGTGCCTACGGCCGGCCGGACAGAATGATTTTCGACCACGGATTCTTGATCAGTGAGTCGAACCAAATCGTTTAAGACCATTTTCATCGAAAAATTCGAAAATTACAGACATTTGGGCAAATTGATAAGCACTCAGTTCCGAGGAACTAGAGCGCCAAAAATGAACATGTCACCTCTTTTTAAGAATGTTTAAAATTCAAGTGACTATGACAGATTCCTTCATACGTATTTAATGAAATAATGAAGAAATCCTTGAACGCTTATGTATCAATTTGTCCGATAGCCATTCGATATCGATTCTTACATTCTGTGTCAATCGAGTATGTGGTTAAAGTGAATTCAACTCCCGAACAATGCATATTCTATACGCGATAGTCATTGGATATGTTACAAGGAATTTACACCTTGCTTTGCACAATAAAACCATTCAATCTCGTTTTTACCGTGAACTAATCAGCTATTTAGCATTAAATGAACTATCAGCCGCTTGGAAACGTTCCAGTAGGCCTAGAAACGGTTTTATTCGTTACGACGGGACAGCACCAGCAAAAACTGTTGATTAGTTTCCCGACTATATGATTTCCTGGAATAATAATAACCGAGAACAACAGTGGAGGAAGGAGGGGTGATTGAGACTGGCACTCGGAAAGTATTACGATACAATCAGAATTTAGATCCACCAAAAGTTCATCTCCATTTCCGAATGATATCAGAGATGGCATTTGAATCAATCAGGAATTAGAAATGAACCTTTAATATACAGTTTGTAGATGAAGTAAGGAACAACATTCATTATTGAACGGTTTCTTTCTGGGTTTTCTCTCCCAAACTCTGAAAAGTATCTATAAAATAAAAATTTATTATTTTGTGATTTGCTTCTGCGTAAGAAACACAAGATATTTGTCGGAAGCAATCAATTGAACAATGTTGCCTAACAAACAACAACGAAACAACATCAACGAAGAAACAACTATATCGTAACGTTTCGGATTCTATATCAGACTCCTTCGTCAGACGCTTAACGAAAATATGGTCAATACCAAATTGACCAATTTGCAAAATTGCATTCTCTGTTCAATAAAATACAAGTTGACTCCTTAAGTTTCCTTTTAATATAATCAGGTTCTGTCATTAGAATCTTTGTATTACTCCAATCCATCATGTGATCTCCTTGGATTGTACATACATGTTCTGCTATTTTTGATTTCTGTATGTCTCTATTTCTCAAGTTATTCTTATGCTCTGACTTTCTTACTTCTAGTGAAAATCAACCTATTTATTATAATTCAGTCTATAGAGAGTCATGCGCGCCATCAAGAGTGGCAATTGGAACCAACAAATCCAAGTGATTTTCAGTGAAATCGTCTCATCCTTCAACTTCGCTCTGATTTAGCCACTCTAAACCTTTGTCGCTTGCGTACCAGTAGCTCAGTAGCTCGTCGTGTGCACCTAGGCTCTCTTTTTACACATATTATATAAAATACCACATTACATACATATATAGTTGTGCGAATATAAGGCGCATACATTAAATAGTACAACTTTATATTCTATTCTAGAAACATTTTTTACTTCAAGTTAAGTTTACTTTCACGAGATTTCGCAACGTTTTCTGCTAGAATAAAATTACGTGATATTTGCCGTGACAAGACCAGAGACAAACTAAATATAATAAAAAATCTTTCAAAAGTCTCCTCTCACAAATATAAGTACTCCTCTGTAGCCGCATGAATCTCTTGAAGAAGAATCGCCTCCGCTAGTTTTCAAAGATATTCACTTTTCTTCTTAGAAATCCCTTCAATATTCGAATTCAAAAAGAAAAATGTCGTTGCTCGTAGGCCAGGAGGGTCTCTTTCAAAACCAGGTCTAGCCAATCCAAGCGATGCTTATTCAGAATTTCAGGTGTTCGAACGCCGCTACAGGACCCCAATGTATGGCTATCATCTCCCATAGATACATGCTTCACTTTCTATTGTATAAAAGAATTAAAAACATTATCCGGAAAATTTAAGTTATAATTTAATATGTCATGATGACATATAAAAATGAATGACGTTATAAGTAAATTTTGTATGCCATAAAGTGCGTAATTAAAAACTAAAATTGACCGGTTCGAGCGTTTTGCTTGAAATCATTCAATTTCAGTCATGAATTTTGTTCCTTACTTTAGCCACACACTGTATTTGATCGATATTAAATATACCGCTCACAGGAGTCGTAACAGTTAGCTCGGCGTACGGAAGAGATTTCCCTAAAATTAAGCGTGACTAGCCACGAAAACGGTGGATGATATTAAACCGTTACGCTTTTCTGAATCCAGAAACGAAGGTTCTGGCTTTATAATTCATCAACCACGTATCAGTCATTCCAGACTTTTAACTTTCTTCGCATCAATATAATATTGATGGAATTGAAAAATATTTATATCTCACTTGGTGAAACATTTGAGAAAATTTTACACTTGACTCAAGTTTCACAGTCTTGATATCGGGGAAAAGTTGTATTTACAAATTATATTGTAATGAATGCCCTGGATTTTACATAGGTCAGAACGGACGTTCCATAAAAAATAATATTGGGGTAGGTAAACACAAAAAATCCAAATAAAATATCAACCGGCTTTGTAAAACAGATTTTACCAAAATCGAAACATTAAATTCAGGTAATAACAGCAAACTTTCAGAAATGGATCTAAAAATTTGTTCTTTTGCCAATTCACACTTAACACACCCTCACTAAATATAGCATGAACCTTCAAGTCGTCTGTTTTCAATCGAGTGGTTTCAATTCGATCTGTATTTTTGGAAATATTGCTAAAATAAAATGCGTCTTCAAGGTTTGTGCGGAAATTCATTGGAACCTGACAGAAATATAAAAATTTTCATGATTTCATTTTTTTTCAAGAATAATTTTAAATTCTTTCCTAGTAATACGATCCTTACGAAATTTTGAAATTTGCGCGTCGACATTCTACAACTAATTAATAAGTTTCAATTCGATCGGATCTGTTTTGTTGTTTAACAACAAAATATCAGATGGGTATAACTCCGAAATCGTTTGACCCATTATGCCCATTCACGAACTCAACCGTTGCATTCGGATGCGCACCCACCATAAAAATTTTTAACCTCGAATTCTTCATCACTTAATCGAATTTAATCATTTAAGACCATTTTCTATAAAACATTCGAAAATTACAGACATTTGGGCAAAATGATAGCACGCTCTTGCCCAAGAACATGCGCGCAAAAATCATAAAAGCAAAACAATCTATATTTGTAAGACTGCATAAAATTCGTTTATTATTATGTTTAATTCGATTTTCGAATTTTGTATACTTTCAAACGACAATTTCAGAAGGGGTTCAAAAAATGTCTTTGTCTCTCAGCCCCAAGGCTATTATTAATACCCTAAGTAATAACATCCTTACACAATTAGTTCATGTGATATCTTCCAAGCGTTACTAATTTGGCTACGATCATTTTGTTGCGTCGAAGAAGGTGTTTCAAAACGAAAGTGGATTAATCGTAAAATTATTAATCACGAGAAACGAGGTAGCAACAAGCCTAACATTCGAATTCTAGATTATGTTGTTCAAACAGTTGATTAGATCACGATATGGGGTTATTATCGGTGCGCGTGGGGACCTATGTTTAATTTAAGGGTGACATGATAAAATCCAAACCTACTTTTGCGGTCGATTTAGTCCAGAACTCAATGCAAA
Organism: Halyzia sedecimguttata; assembly: GCA_937662695.2. Lineage (NCBI taxonomy): Eukaryota > Metazoa > Arthropoda > Insecta > Coleoptera > Coccinellidae > Halyzia > Halyzia sedecimguttata. The sequence goes on along the minus strand of OW569415.2, from coordinate 88,953,023 downwards.
TCCAGTCGGTCTATAAAACACTGCACAATTTATACATAGGTTTATTATTTCTGTTTCATTCATTATCTTTGTTTTTTTTTTGGAGACTTTTACTGGACGTAAATTCATACTGAATTGAATAAAATTCAAGTACATAATTAGTTTAATCTTAATTATGTTCACCATTCATTTCACATAGTGTGTTGATTCAAACTAAATTACAATGAAAATTTGTTCAATTTCATTTGAAATAGGGACTTAGATTAAATCGAGGATTAAATTAAACTAATCTACATTTAATTTAGTGTAAATCAACACACTATTATTTCCTTTTCAAAATGAACCAATTCTAATATTTATGTGGCCATCTAACCATTTTGTCAAAATGTTTCTACAACCCGCAAATCATTAGACGTCATTAAATGTAATAGTGTTAGTTCAGAATGTTAGATAATTTCTTTTACATAATGCCTAGATATACTTCAACTGATTAAACAAATATTCATGGTGCGAATATTATTAATAAGTACATTGTTGTATTTTTTTGAAGCTTCATAAATTGAGTCATTTGTTACGATGTTAGTCCTAAGTCCTAACAGTACGAACCATTGAGTGATCTAGTTTGGTAATTATGTTCATTATCAGCTAATTATGTTCATTATCAGTAAATACAACATTAGATTTATGATTCTTGTTTATTAGACATTAATTTTAATTGCTTTAGTTCTAGGATAACTTTGTTTCAATTAATTCTTAACTTAATTTGTGAAAATTTCATTCTGTCGATGTACGATTGGTGAATATTAGGGGTATGGATTTTTCGCATTTACGAAATAGATGGATATGCGAAAATTTTATATAAATGCGGAAATAGAAATTTGTGTTGATTTATGCGAAAACAAATGGTTAGGCGCTCCCTCAGAGGAACAAGCGAGCCGAAATAATTTATATATTTTTGTATACAAGCTGTACCATAAATCAGTATACTTCTATTATAACTTCAAAACGCAAAACACGAACTAACTTTGTAGAAGCAGAACGCTTCTTCAGCAGATATAAATAAATACAATGTTACAAAGTAATTCTAATACATTTTTATGTAGAATATTATTTTTCTTAGCTTCTAACTGAAGTCACTGTTTCAATGATTCCTTTTTAATTGAAAACATTTAACAATAAATTAATATTAAGTTGTTTCAATACAGGGTGTCCCAAGTTCGAGTGCCTATTAGACGTTTCTGGAGAACTGGACATATTTGAAATCTGAAAATTGGGATTATGATATTGCTTGAAATTCTCTACAGAGCTAAAATATTTTCGAAGCCCAATCACTTCCGCTTATACAGGGAGTGAAAATAAATTTGATGAAAAAAAATTTTTTTTTCAATTTTTGCATTCCTGGCATGATCAAGTATTCAATGCTGAATCCATTTCTTTAAAAACCATTGTATTAATTCGAATAGTTTTCAAAATATCGAATAAAAACCGGAAAAAAGTCAAATATGTTTAGTCAGTATTATGTTCATTATTCTTGTTTTAAACATCCTGAGCGTGAACCGTTTTTAGACCATCGAAGAGGAAGAATGTGGAAAGGTCAGGCCTCTTTTGAATTTCAGAAATATCATCACAGGGTGTTTCAAATTTTGTGTCGAAATTTGTGATCCAAAATTGTCCATAACTTCTGTTTCTCAAATTAGAACCCTATAGTTTTTATGATTGCGTTGGATTCTGCGGTGAAAATAATGAAAGTTTTCTAACATGATTATGCTCCTAACTTAGGAGCATAATCATTATGCTCCTAACTTAGGAGCATAATCATTATGCTCCTCAATTAAAGAAAAAACCAAGAAATTATTTATTTAGGAGCATAATCATGTAAGAAAACTATTATTATTTTTCATCGCAGAGTCCAACGCAATCATAAGAAAATAGGGTTCTAATTTGAAAAACAGAAGCTATGGCCAATTTTTGATCACAATTTTCGACACTAAATTCGAAACACCCTGTGATGATATTTCTGTAATTCAAAAGATGCATGACCTTTCCACAATCTTCCTCTTCGATGTTCTAAAAACTGTTCACGCTCAGGATGCTCAGAATAATGAACAGAATACCGACTAAGCATATTTGACTTTTTTCCGGTTTTTTTTCGATATTTTGAAAATTATTCGAATGAATACAATGGCTTTAATAGAAATGTATTCAGCATTGAATACTTGATCATACCAGAAATCGAAAACTTGAAAAAAAACATTTTTTCATCGAATTTATTCTCACTCCCTGTATAACCGGAAGTGCTTGGGCTTCGAAAATATTTTAGCTCTGTAGAGAATTTCAAGCAATATCATGATCCTAATTTTCAGATTTCAAATATGTCCAGTTCTCTAGAAACGTCTAATAGGCACTCGAACTTGGGACACCCTGTATAGTTTAAGCAAAAATTAGGAATAAAAAAAATGATGCGAAATTTCGGTTGATTTTTTGTGAGCTTCGGTAATTAAAATAGAAATAATAATAGGGAAAATCGGTCTGTAAGATTAGTTATGCTTCATCCATTTTGTTGGGGATCGCATATTTATAGAATTAGGAAGTGTACGATTTCAAAAGTTTCACTTTTATCTTTATGTCGAGTGCGATGAGTTTACGACTCGTATTAATGACTCCTCACGTAGCACTCCAACAAAACCGTCCTCTTTGTGTGACAAAACCTGCTCCGGTGCATATGGATTACGAGATAACAAGGTCGTTCACGTTTGCTATCCGACACACTCACAAATTTGTTATTCGTTGATTCGTTGTTTGACGAAAGGTTGGAACGGACAAATCGGTGATGAAGTTCTCAGAGTTATCGATTTTCCGACGGGGACAACGAGGCTGTTCAGAAATGCAATCGGATGTTCACTTCGCGTCACTCGGAGATGCGTGGGTGTCTGTTTTGTTTTACAATCTCCCACTCGCATCTTCCGAGTAATATTGTTGCGATTTTCAGAATACCGGACGGATACTTTCAATTCTCGATATAAAACAGGTGTAGGTGTAAAGTGCTCCTAATTAAAGAGAAATTTTCAAGAATTTATTTTGTAGAATCTGCATTTGCTTGAATATACGAAGATATCTTGATTCACGAAGACTCGAAGATGAACACTTGTAACTTTGTTAGACTTGAAATGATACCAACTTTCGTTTTTGGCGCTCTTGTTCCTCGGAACAGAGTGCTTATCAATCTGCCCAAATGTCTGTAATTTTCGAATTTTCGGCTGAAAATGGTCTTAAACGATTTGGTTCGACTCACTGCTCAAGAATCCATGGTCAGAATCGATTCTGTCCGTCCGGCCGTTAACACGATAACTCTCGAACGGAATGAGCTAGACACTTAAAATCTTCAGAGTAGGTTCGAGGGATAAATATCTCGGTTAAGTTCGTTATTGGGCAGAATCGGCCTGATGGTTTCGGAGTAACGAAACATATTTTTTTTTACATTACAACTTTTGAATCCATTTTTTTTTAAGATGCAATTTCATCATAATAATCCAATGATATCATTTTCAACTCTAACAAGCTAATACTTTCGGAGATTTGATTTTCAAAATTCCAATAATACATCGTAGTTCTATGTATTCACTGTCTGTATTCACTTTTCATAAATGTCATCTTATCTAGCTATTAGAGACATGTCAATAATTCATTCTCTATTATGAACCTTAACTCAAACCTCAAGAAAATTTTTGATACACAAATGTAGATCCATGTGTCGGCAGCATTTTTTTGCTAGCAACATTATGAAAATACTGTACATAGGAACATGTCTCACTACTTAAGGAAGTAAAAGGCGAGGTAAAAGGTAATATTAACCTCAGTGGTCAACGAACAGTAATTTTCTTTTGATGATTCCATCATGTTCTTCTTTCCTATTGCCTGCATAAACTACATCATTGAAGTGATCCAATTCTAAATCTTCTGAAACAGCATTCCCAATATTTATACATAAATTATTCAATATGCAACACGTCAATATTATTTTCGGTTTCAAAACAGTCTGGTATACAGGGTGTCCCAAAAATACCACGCGAAAGTGACACTGGAGATAGATTGGCATTAGGTCTATCAGATAGCATCAACATGACCTCAGTAAAAGTCCGCTGGTTTTCGAGATATCACCACTTTTGTGTATTTTTTAAAAATCTCCAGTTTTCATGGTATCGATACGGAGCTCCTGTCTAATTAAATCGAGGTCGCTGATCACGAATAAGCAATTAGTTTTTCCCTAAGTGGCGTACTTTATGAAAATTTTCACTTAGAGTGAAAAAATGGACGAAAATAGGTCAATTTTGGAAGTTCACACCGCCCAAAAAAATCGGAGTAAGGTGTTGTTGATTTTTGCCCTCATATATGGATCCTTTATCTACTGAATAATCCAAACAGAAAATGTCCAGGTCGTACTATTCGGAAATTATGATTTTTTTCCCAAGGGTCTGTTTTTCGGAAAATTCATTTCGCGGTATTTCCGCGGAAAATTCTCTAATGAAAAATCCGATCATATATTCGTAATCTACGGTCCCGAATTAGTAAATGACGTAATTTGCATCGAAATCGGAGACCGGTCGAATTTTGGCAATTTTTTAATACATTAGCCTTAAAAAAATCCCATTTTTCGAGAAAAATTTTTTGACGCAAAACTATGAAACGGGTACTTATTCTTATAGATTCGGGGTCGTAGATTCCGAATCTACCATCAGATATTTATTACAAAAATTTTCCGAGGAAATATCGCGGAAAGAATTTTCCGAAAAATAGACCCTCGAGAAAAAAAATCATAATTTCCGAAGCGTACGACCTGGACATTTATTGTTCGGATGATTCGATAGATAAAGGATCCAAATATGGCGTAAAAAATCAGCAACACCCTACTCCTTTTTTTTTGGGCGGTGGAAAGTTCCAAAATTGACCTATTTTCGTCAATTTTTTCACTTTAAGTGAAAATTTTCCCAAAGTACGCCACTTAGGGAAAAACTAATTACATATTCGTGATCAGCGACTTCGATTTAATTAGACACGAGCTCCGTATCGATATACCATGAAAAAAATTTTTTGGGTCGGCACTTGGAAATATTTTTGACCCGGAATCGAAGGAAAATTCTTCTTTCCCGTCCGAAATCTATGATTTTCACATCTCGATATCCTAATTTTCCCCGATGATTGGTCGGTGAACGACGTTTAGATTTATGTATCTATTTTTTCTGTATCTCTATCCGTTCGGAAAATATTAGGTAATGAGCGAATCCGTCAAACGCCAAAAAGTTTTCTCTAGTATCCAACACATACAAAAATCTACAATTTTCCGATTAGGTCGACGCGGCTTTGGTTATTCACTAAATCGGGTACGCAGATCACGAATCTGTAATTAGATTTTCCGTATCTCTATTAGTTTCGGAGCAATGACGAAGAAAGTCGCAATTTCTGGCTCTACCTCCGGAAAATGGACTAATCAGTCGGATTTTTCGCCATATTACCAAAATTAATCGAGATACGGAAAAACTAATTACAGATTCGGAATCTACGCCCTCGATTTAGAGAATAGCCAAAGCCGTGGCGATCTAATCGGAAAATTCTAGATTTTTGTATGGGTTAGAATCTAGACAAAGTACTCTCAGATCTGGCAATGTGTTAGTTGTTGTATGCATTTTATCAATATTTCACAGGAAATAGGTCATAAATACTTCTACAAGGGTTGAAGTATTACAAGATATTTTACTTGCAATTATCTTTCCGTGGAAAATATTAATTTCAAGGGTGAGACCACCCATGCAAAAATAAACCAGTTAACCCAAAACATTTAAGTTTTACAAGCGAGCTGCTTTGTTTAGAAATACAAATGAGCGCTTCCCAACATGTGAAGTCATGAGACGCAACAGTGGTGATATCTCGAAAACCAGCGGACTTTTACTGAGGTCATGTTGATGCTATCTGATAGACCTAATGCCAATCTATCTCCAGTGTCACTTTCGCGTGGTATTTTAAGGACACCCTGTATATTCACAAATTCACGAATCGGATACTTGTTTTCCAACAGAAAATATTTTCAAAGTACGAATTGACATGTCTCTAATAGCTAGATAAGATGACATTTATGAACAGTGAACACAGACAGATATAATTCACATTCTGTGAATACATAGAACTACGATGTATAATTGAAATTTTGAAAAATCATATCTCCGAAAGTATTAGCTTTTTAGAGTTGAGAATGATATCAATGGATTTTTATGATGAAACTACATCTTAAAAAAAATTTAATTCAAAAGTTGTAATGTAAAAAAAATGTTTTTTCGTTACTCCGAAACCATCAGGCCGATTTTGCCCAATAACGAAGTTAACCGAGATATTTATCTCTCAAACCAACTATGTTATTTTTCAAAAATAGGAATTTCGTTATCCGAGCAAACGAAAATATATGAATGAAAAAGTGAATTCCCGTATTTAGTATCCCCTGAATAAACAGAAATGTAAATCGGATATCTATTAGGATTAGTGCTTCATCCAATATCTACAATAACTTCGGAGCAACCCCAAGTGTTTCCGGTGGCGATATTTCCTTATTGGTTCTCCTTTTATTTTGTTTTCAACTACGGACAAACCGTGAGGGTGCCAAAGAATGTGCCATAAGCCTCGTATCGGGATCAATAGAGACTGCAATAGGACATGTTCCACCCCCCGAAATTCAACAGATCCAACTTCACGACGAACTTTAGACTAGAAACTCCCCCTTTCGAGATTATCGAACCCTGCCAGTGCCAGAAGGTCAGGTGGGGGACTGAAGGGTACGCTAGATGAGCATGAAATAACGGATGAAAGGAATCAGTCAATTTTCGGTGCTTAAAGAGGTTTTGTGCTTTACTTATCATTAATTTGATCGGGTTTAGTTGTTTCAATTCGTTTTTGGAGGCTCTGGGATTAGATGATTGACTTTCATTAAGATGAATTTTTATTGAAATTTTTTGACAAGGTATTCTAACAAATGAACCATCGTTTGAGAACAAAGAAGGATAACGGAATAATAAAAGCAGTGACTGAAGCTCAGTCATAAATTGATCAACAAATTTCACTCATTTATGACTCCCATTACGTCTGATGAGATATCAAAATTGCCGATTCTTTCTTAGAAATATGGAATAGTATATTCTAAAACAAGTTGCAGAATGGGCTCCTATTGAAACACGAATGAGAAATTCGAATTGCCTTCTGCAACGAGTATTAGACGATATTTTCTCTATTTCAGGCAAGTTTTGCAAAATACTATTGAAATTTAATGAAAAATTCGGATTATACATCCTAGTGACTTTTGTATTGTATCTTGGTAGTTGGTGTGACTGTTACGAAAGTTGACAGATTACGGAATTTGAATTTGAAACGTACGTAGGGCATGGAGATCAGATTTAAAACAGTTTCCTAATAGCATGTATGATTCAAAATTAGCAAGAAGGAAATCTCTAGTACCATATTTTTTAATGAAAATAAAGCGTTTCCTCAAGAATTATTTCACTATATCCAGATTATATTGTATCGACAATTGACGTGTGTTGAAATTTGATAGGATCGAATGTCAGTGCTGACTACCACAAAAAAAAAAATATACCTAGAAACAATGCGGGAATGAGTTCATTCCAGCACTGTTTTCAGTGCTGGAATAAGGATATTTTTCTATTCAGTTAGATAAATTTTCTTGTTCCAATTTTCAGTGCTTCTGCTGCCTTTTGTTTTTGTATCAATATGAATGAAAAACCTTCAACACATTTTGCGTTTTGTTAAGGTTGATATCGTTATCTATGACGCTGTCGTTCATTTCTTAGAAATCAGTACATGGAATAAATCTGAAAGCACATATTATATTCGAAAGTAACGAAACATAAATTGAGGTGATTAATTCAAATAAACCGCTAGATATTTGTATTGTTCACCACGGCATTTCAACTTGACCAAATTCTATGAATAACTACCAAATTTGTTGACATATTTTTTGAAGAAAACGGATATTGTTTTCGATTGAAGCGAGACGTCATGAGCAGAAAATAAAAAAAAATATTTTTACGACCGTATCCAACGCCTTTCCTATCGAAAATAAAATTATAAGCAACCAGTTAATGTGACTTAGGAACCGAGTTGTTTGTTCATTTCAAATTATATCAATTCTGCAAGTTGGGGGTTGGGTGCTGCTCAAGATATCGGAAATTTGTTAAAATTAGTTAATATTTCTTTTCTATGATGTAACACTAATATTCAAATCGATATTTCACGAACTACTCGATTCAAACAAGGTTTTTTTTCAAGATTTTAAGGAAACGGAACTTCTCCAGGTGATATTTTGAACCTAATTGAAACAGACGATCATAAAAATAGTAAAAATTAAATACTGAATTTCTAAAAATCTCAAACGATTCAGAGATAATTGCTTTTTGTCAAAATACCATGAAATTCTTTTATATACGCTCTGGGTAGTACCTAGGGAATACAATCCCGGATGTTTTTTTCAATCCCGGGATTACGGGATTTTTTATGCACAATCCCGGGATTATCCCGGGATTAGACTATGTGGTTTCTGAATGAGCTCAAATGAAAAAACTGCTGTAATTTCTTCAAAAATGTTTATAATGTAAAAGAAAAAATTACAAACAATAATTAGAAAGACGAAAAAAATACACTTAGAAAAAAAATATAATTTGAAAAATAAAATATAATAAATGGAAAAACTACCCAGAATGACTCCACGCTGACGTCGTATCACTGTCTTTTTTATGTTTAATAAAGTTACAGGACATTTTGAATACTTAATTTCAGATGGACTTTTGAATTCAGACTTACTGATTTTTAGCCAAATTCTGTTTACGACTGGGGCTCTGGGAGAAAGGCAGTGAGGCCGTACTGCCGTAGAAACATTTCAAGTTAGAATTATCAAAAAACATGTGTTTTTTCTCGAGATTTCGCTGAAGCGATCGATATTTCTTTCATTTTGCCTGATTTACGACTGGGGCTCTGGGAGAAAGGCAGTGAGGCCGTACTGCCGTAGAAACATTTGAAGTTAGAATTATTGAAAAACATGTGTTTTTTCTCGAAATTTCGCTGAAGCGATCAATATTTCTTTCATTTTGCCTGATGTTTACAACTTTGGGTCCAAGAAACTGTGAGAGAAACTTTACCTGATCACACCCATAGTTTCTACTGTTCTCCGAGCGTTTGGGTTGGTTTCGCATATTCTTTTATTCATCACCTTCAATTACACATAGTTATTCCGTTATGAGATCGCGTTTATTAATGTTTGAGACAATCCCGAAAATCCCGGGATTATCCAAGTACAATCCCGGGATTTTCGGGGTCAGAAAACGGCCGGGATCCCGGGATCCCGAGATTCGGGATCCCGGGATTGTATTCTCTAGTAGTACCTACCATGAAAATGACTCGAATGAAACGTCTTGACTGTTATGCGGAAGAATGTCAGAGATAAGAGGTTTACATTTCATGTTCCACTTTCACCCACTGGAAGTATTAACCACTATCTGTATGCACAATAAATTGAATCTCTCTTTTTCTAGATAATTTAATGAGCACTCGGAATTTAACAATCAAATCAGATTGGAAAATAAAAAAAATTGAATAGTGTTGGCTTTAACATGATGCTAATCCATATTAACTCAAATAAAACATTATAAAGTGTTTATACTTATTTAGTGAATATTGTGATGTGTTTCGTCGACATCAATTTCTTCCGACTACGTCATACTAATCTCTTAAAAATTAATGATCTCCTTGTATAGAGCAATTGATGACCTGGACATAGAGTGTTTCTGTTCTGATTCTTCTTACGATTCAAAACTTAAAAATTTAAATAATTCATTCCTACTGCCTTTATGAATTTATTCTCCATTTACTTACATAAATCGATTAGAAACGGAGAAAAATTTAGATCTAATTGTTCATTAAATTGATTTCCCATATGTTTTTATACATCTCTTCCCACCATTTTCCAATAATTTAGTTGCCCACCTATATTCAAACTATGTAGAATTTTCAAATCCCGGTTTAACACTCTATGTCGATTGTAATTTGTAATAGGGTCATAAATTTCATAGAACTATTTTTTCGTTGTTTTTGTTAAGCACATTCCAAATCAAGTTCACCACAAATTTGATATTACATTGCAGTATGTAAAACTTAGTAGAATTAAATTATGATTAGTAAGCCATTAATCCGCCAAGTTATTAATATACCAAGCCATTAATGTACCTAGCCGTTGATCTACCAAGCCATTAAACCGCCTAGCCATAATAGTCTATATTGCAATGCCATCTGCCGAGTCCTATTATGACCCTGAGACCCACCCAAACCCACACAAATTTTCATCAAATTTGATCAACCGTTTTTGAGTTCCTGTAAACCGATTATATCGCCAATTCATGGGTTCTATTGTGAACCTAAGACCCACTCAAACACTAACACAAAGTTACATAAAAATTCGCGAAATCATTTTTGAGTTCCTATGAATCGATTGCAGGCTCATCTATCGAGTCTAGTTGTGAACCTGAGACCTACCCAACTACTTGCACAAGTTCCATCAAAAAATGAAGGCATTTTTGAGCTTCAAAAAGTTTCATCTAAAAAAGTCAAGCCGCTTTGGAGTTCCTATAAACCGATTGCTGCACCCCTTCTGGTATCTGATTGTGAATATAAACCACCCCGAGACCCGCTCAAACACCAAACAAGATTTTATCAAAATCGGTTAAACTATTTATGTTTCCTATAAACTCACTTCAGCACGAATCCTATTATGAACGTGAGGCCCACTTAAACAAACCCACACAAAATTCTATCTTAATCTGTCAAGCCGTTTTTGAGTTCCTGTAAGCCGATTGCTGCGCAACTTACCCGGTCCAATTGTGAATACGAAATGAACGGCTAATGACCTTAGCAGTCGATGCCGAAAAAAAAAAAAAACAAAAAAAAAATACGAAATGAATTCGTTTCGTCGAGTTTAACCTTCCTACGCGAATCCCGACCGTCTAAATTGCTATCCTGAGGTGGAGACAGGTTTAGAAATTCCCCTTAAAATCGTTAAAATCCGTTGCTATGACATAAATACAATTAGAATATTATGGAGGATTGCGATGAGAAAATAGAACTTTGTGCAGAATTTGCTACGTTTTATATTCGATAATTATTGACCAAACGAAAATTTTATATCCTTTTCTCCTTCTGAAACCGCTAGAATCATAACAGTAATAATTAGTCTAGTAAACAAGTGCTTTTTAGGTCAAAATTTTTGCGTATTCTCCGAAAATTATGATTGAGGTATCATTCGATTCGGAATGGCATTGAGATAGTTTTTGAGAAAATGCTAAGGCCGCTCGCAAAAATTGCAATAGTTATAAACAATTAAGTGAAAAAAAAAAGGAAGTTTAGGTTTTCGCCAATAACTCAAAAAATATTTGAGATAATTGAAGTTTGAAAAATTCAAATTCAATTCAAATAGAGGATGAAATTTCCTAAAAAAACTGCCAACTGCCGGAACTGTAGGACCAATATTTATTATTTTTCAAGAGGGTTGAAAATACGCCCAAAACGGGTACTCCGGCTTGCGCAAGCCTAGCCCCCCTTCGTACCTTTGAAGGATAAATATTATTCAAACTTATTAAATATGAAAATAAAAAAATTTCAAAATTCAGGCGAATGTAGAATAGATCAATGAACAATAATCCGTGGTCCAAAAATGTTTATCGCGATTTTTCAATTAGTTATCCATTAGTTAATTAACAATTTTTTGTAGTAGCACGAACATTAACATTGCCAGTACGCTAATTATTTAACTATTAATCTGACAATTTTTTCCTTTCGTCGAGCTATTTTTCGAAGGTCTTAGATTAGACTCCCATTGGAAAATTTAAAAAATTGTTAATTTTCGTTTTGTTATGAACACTTTACTTAAGTGAAAAATGATAAAGCTTCAATTTATAATATTACTATTGATCCGTTTTCTTCTGATCAGAAACAACTCAAAAATTATTTTTAATAATTATTATCTCCTTCTGTTTAAAAAAATTGTTATAAGCCAATGCGTTCTTTATGAGATAATTTAAAATTTTCTTTTGAAACATAATGGAAGCTATATAATTTTTCACTTGAGTAAATTGTTAATAACAATTGACAATTTTTCAAGTTTTCCAACGGGAATCTATTCCAAGACAATTGGAAAATAGCTCCACTAATGGAAAAAATTCTCAGATTAATAGTGTAACAATTATCGCACTTGCAAAGTTAATGTTCGTGCTAAAAAAAATTGTTAATTAACTAATGGATAACTAATTGAAAAGTAGCGATAAACTTTTTTGGACCATGGATTATTGTTCATTGATCTATCCTGCAGACGCCTGAATTTTTAAATTTTTTTATTTTCATACATAATAAGTTTTAAATAATATTTATTCATGGAAGGTCCGAAGGGGGCGAGGCTTACGCAAGCTGGAGTACCCGTTTTCTGGAGTATTTCCAACCCCCTGGGAAAATTATAAGTATTGGTCCTAGTTCCGGGAGTTGGGACTTTTTTTTTGAAATTTCCTCCTGTTCTCGAATCTTTTTACAAATTTGAAATATAGATAGTTTTTGAGATATTGGTGAAAAACCAAAGCCCCTTCATTTAATTGTTTATAACTATTGCAATTTTTGCGAGCGGCCTTATCATTTTCTAGAAAACTATCTACATGCCACTCCAAATCGACTGACACCTCAATCATAATTTTCGTAGAATACGCTGAAATTTTGACCTAAAAAGCACTTGTTGACTAATCATTAAAGGATACTGTGGGAGGTATACTCAATATTGAAAAGTTTTTTTTCTGGGTTTTCTCTCCCAAATTCTGAAAAATATCTATAAAATAAAAATTAATTATTTTGTGATTTGCTTCTGCGTAAGAAACACAGAATATTCGTCAGAAGCAATCAATTGAACAATGTTGCCTAACAAACAACAACGAAACAACATCAACGAAATGTTTCGTTGTTGTTTGTTAGGCAACATTGTTCAATTGATTGCTTCTGACAAATATCCTGTGTTTCTCACGCAGAAGCAAATCACAAAATAATTAATTTTTATTTTATAGATATTTTTCAGAATTTGGGCGAGAAAACCCAGAAAAAACCTTTCAATACTTGTTGACTAGACTAAATTGCTGAAATTGATTAATTCATGAAACACCAAGTTCTGCTAATAATAGTATTGTTCCACAGAAATCGGTCTCCCGAGAACATCAAAATCTCCGATAACCCTAGGACAACATAAATCAACAATTCAATAGAAATTTGAGGCCAATATGAAACATAGAGATGGGGACAATCGTCATTAGGTCATTCATTCCCATGGGCTGGTCCCCTGCTACGCCCCTGCGACCATTAGGTATACGTTTCTGTCGCTTCCCCAGTTGCATGTTCCCCAGCTTGCACGTGTTTACCGATCTAATAAAGTTTAGTTTGTTTCATATTTTAAGCCCTTTCCACCGAACCGTTAAACGGTTGAGTGGAAGGTCTCTTAGCCACTTGATTTATTACAAAACATTTGGATTTCGAGTGCGTTCTATCATTGTCGTTAATGTAAACAGTTGAGTTCCCGTGTGCGTTTTACTTTCAACAGTTTGTGGGAGTTCAGAACAGGTTTACGGTCTCAACATGGATATCGTATGACCTACGATAAATTAGGAATTAGATGCGATGCATACAAAACATGGACTTACGAAAGAGCATGGTGGTGATCGTTTATGTCTGGTGTACACCTTTGCTCTTTTCCCTTCGATTGTTTATCGACTGATATATACGAGAGGATCATGCTCTGCATGAAATTCAACACATCGCCATCGTATCCCCAGCACGAAAGACAAGATAGCGGCATAACCGTTAAATTATGCGTATAAGTTATTAATACTTAATATATTATATAATTATTATAAGAGTCTTATTTTGTATCCTCTCATCTTAGTGGTACGTTCTTGTTCCATGAAAAACGTACTATATTTACACCGAATTATACCTTGTTTGATGCCTTCTAAAAGATAGGAAGGGAGGTATATTCATTATTAAATGGTTCATTTCTCTTCCAAACTCTGAAACATTTCTATAAAATAAAAAATGTATTATTTTGTAAATTGCTTCTGCGTCATATCTATAATATAAAAAAAATGGTTCAAGCACTGACGTGAAGTCAGGAGCTTTTGCGCGTATGTTCTATTGTCCATTCTCCTGTATTGGACACTCTTAATCGAATTTACATTGGTAAATTCGATTAATAATACACAATAATACAGGAGATGTACAATAGAACATATACGTAAAAGCTCTTGACTTCACGTCAGTGGTTGAACCAATTTTTTTCTTTTATACATATTTTTCAGAGTTTGTGACAGAAAACCCACAAAGGAACAATTTAATCCTGAGATTAATCATTCAAAATATATATATTTTCTCTATTTGTGTCTATAGGAACTATATTTTTAATTTTTCGTGTTTGATAATTTCATTTAAAACACATAGCGGTAACTATTGGTTAAAAACGTATTCTTGTTCATTATTTAGTATTTGTGGAAATGAAAATAATGAGTAGTAACCAATGATGAAACTCCTAGCTTTTCATTGAAATCGGTTCTCCCAAGTGCTAAAACAGGATTGGTGGATTCGATAAGAATGAAATTATCTCTTCAAAACCAATCAAATTTAATCAGAATTCTAGATAGATTTGGAGATTTGAAAAAGTGTTTCAAGTCTTAAGAATTCATCTCACACACTTCGAAGACGAAGCGTTACTGAAGCATGCTATCAATTTCTACCCTCAAGTATGGGTAGACATCATACCCTTAGTCATACACCGATTAATGAGAATAATGAGTTTTTAATAGGGGTTATAGATCATTATTGAGTAAAATATCTTTTCTCTTATACATTTCGATTCCATCAAGTGTCTCTAAGTACAATTTATTGGAATTTCCTGTAATTGAGTGGCCAGTTAAAATATCATCAATTCACATATTGAAGTAAAAGAAAAATTCGTGTATCAATACACGATTCTTCATCATTGGGTCGAATAAACTAATCGTTTGAGATCATTCTCGGGCAAAAATTCGAAAATTACAGATATTTGGGTACATTGATAGGCAATCTTTCTCGAAATCATAAAAAGGGATTTACGTCGAGGTCGAAATGTGTATTACTGTTGCAATGCTGAATTCAGACTCTCTTAACGCAATGTTCTGCGAACCTTAGTCCGATGAGTTATTAAGAGGAATACTCGGAGGAATATGACGAAATTAATTTGTTATTATGAATATGATACAAAGAATAGGTATATTTCGAATGGATAGGATTATGTGAAATTCGCTTTTCATTCGATCTAAGAAATCTTCGTACAACAAAAATTTACAAAAAATAAATTGACAAAATTTCAGGGACAGATTCAAACATTGCTCAAAGTTCGATTCCTTAGATTCGTTATCCGGAAAAGGAGTCGAGTAATATCGAGCAATTGCAGGGCTGCGATTGACATTAAAAAACCGAAATAAGAATCCAGATGTATATCTATTACATCATCTGCTTAGTACCTGTTCTGACAAACAGATGGTGCCACAAGAACAGAATTATTGTTTTAGTTGATAAGTACTGACCTTCAAAAGGTATAGCCGTCAAATCTTTATAACGATAAGAGGTTTGGTTAAAAGTTACAATAGTTTTAGTGAAGCAGCTTTTAAAATATAAATTTGGTTTCGATACAACATTGCTTTTCAAAGGGAAAGACAACGGTAAACGAAAGCTTGGCTTGATAACTGATATCCGGTCTATGAACCTGGAAAATCGACCATTATTGACTGGTTTGCTCAATTCAAATGTGGTCGTACGATCACCGATGATGTGCTACACTCTGATCGTTCAAAAGAAGAATATTAAGGTTATGAGAAAACATGAAAAATATTGATCCTTTGATTTGAGAAGAATTATTTCCAGAAAATAGTTTAAGGAAAGGATTATTCTAGTTTGAGTTTCCTGTGGACTTATATGAACACTATTAAAGTAACTACTCTCTTGTCCACTACAGTGTAGTGTAAGGAAAGGATTTGTTGAAGTTCATAAATATTTTTTTACCTCACTATATTACGATAACCAGAAGAGCGAATGTGTTAACACGACCTAGATAATTTAATTTCGCTCCGATTCAACACCAATCACCTCCAATAATTTCAGAATGTAATCGTTAAGCCGGTCAAGGACTAACTCTTATCGTTCTTCGTCCTAGAAATGAATTAAATTCAGCGACGATAATGAATTCCTAAAACAATTTACCAAACCCCGTAACCAATTTTCCACGAAATTCGAGTGTCAACAAGTATCAAGATAATAAGAGAGAAGACAACAGAAAATCAAGCGGGGAAAAACCTAAATGGGGACATAAAAATCCGAAGGAAAATATTGTCCTGGAGTTTTCCTTCCTTCCCCATTTTACGAGACATTCCTGCCAAGCCCTGGGTGTTATTCATTCATATTTCCTTTTCCCTTTGTTCCCGAATATGGGCGGAATATTTGCTGCAGAGGATCTTCATTGGTTAATTGGATATTCAACGAGTATTGTTATCTTTTTCACTAACATTCAACATTAAAGTGAAGAAATATGTTCACAGTATACGGCTCGGAAAACGTATAGAATCACACCGTAAAATTTTGTTTCTTCATAAAAAAACATACCGTTTCAGTCTATTCTTTGTTAAAAGAATTTTTAACAATTTTTCTCACCTTCCACCGATACTTGTATCCAATCAAATATGTATTGTAGAATCTAACGGTAATACAAATTTCAGTCGAGCATGGCAAAACAGATTTATTTAATTTTATAATTTTTTTTTCAGTGGTTTTTCTCTGGGTTTTCTATTCCAAACCCTGAAAAATATCTATAAAATAAAATAAAGTAATGGTTTTGAAATTGTAGCTAGTAGGAAATATAAAACAATGTTGCCTAATAAACAGTAACGAAACAATACTATAACTACAAAACAACATTTTTGTGAGATTTCAGAGCGTAAATCAGACTCCTTCATGAAAAACTATGCGAAAATCTTCAGAATTATATGTTGTTGAATATTATTCCGAAACTTTTCACACTGACAGGCACAAAAAAGTTTTTTTGTCGTTACTGTTGTTTGGCTACTGTTTATTAGACAATATTGTTCTACATATTGTTTCTGGCAAATATCTAGTGTTTTTAACGCAGATGCAATTTCAAAAGAATTAGGCTTATTTATTTTATAAATATTTTTCAGTCTTTAAAAATATTTAATTTCTCCAAATCTTCTAGAGAAATAATTTGTTTTTAATTTTCACCCACAAATTAGGGTGGATCTGGTATAATATCAATATCAGGATATAAGGAACCTTTGTGCAAAAATTTACATCTTATACCAAGTTTCATGTTTTCATTTAAGATTTAGACAAGGGCTCGTGGAATTTTATTCCAAAATTCGACTATTTTATATTCGAATTTTGTGATAGTAAACATTCGACTAATAAATTACAAGAAAGCGATTATTTGATTACTGTAATATTCAATTATTAGGATAAAACATCAACTGACTATCTAATACTTATATTCAAAGAATTCCGTGCGTTGGAGTAGAGCTCGGAATTATATTCGAATAATTCGAAAATTAAACTAATAAATCATAGGTTATCGATTATTGGAATATTAGTCTCGATTATAGTATTCGGTTAAAATACTAAATGACTATTTGAATACTTCTATTTCAAAAATTCGGAGCCTTACTCTGATTAGACAATTCACCTTCCGAATATATTTATTTGATTATTCAACTATTCAATGATCGGATATTTAAACTTCGATCCTTCGTGATTTCTGTGAAACTGTGTGAATTACAACGTAAAAAAGAAGAACCAATATCGAATTATAAACATACTATTACTAATATATTTGAATTCAAAACAGTTTAATATTTTAAAGAGTTTTTACACTATCAAATAATTCAGAATCCTCTCTTACGAAAATAGAAAGGAATTCATTCTATGATTTTAAAATAAAAATAAAATACCAAACGACAATTCAAATACATGTATTCAAAAAATTCTAAGCCTTAATTTAGACGAAGATAGAGAAATTTGGATAGAAATAAATATAATGAAACTTGCATGTTCGTTCAAATTCTACGCAAATTCAACATAAGAACTTTTCAGAGGATGCAGGGAATAAGGGAAACATAAATTCCAAATTCCTCGATCCATCTCTTGGGCCTTTCCCGTCTGAGATTTCCCCGGAAGAGTTTATTGAATCAGATACGAATTTATGCTTTGAACTTCCGAACTGATTTTCTAGTAATCGAAATATCCGAGTACAAAATCTCGCTATGAATTTCAATAAAGTAACTAATCAAGTAACTAATCTGTTATAGACAGGTACTCCAGAACGAACCCGAAATATGGTGCACTGTATTAGATTCATTAACCCCCTTTGATGGAAATTTCGAATTCAAATCGATAAATTATACACAACTATACAACTATGCCAATTAATATCATCTGGATAGTGTTACGGTCTAGCATATCGTACATTGTACATAGGCGTAGGTTTACCAGTTCGAATCGGGCAATTTTAATCATTTATTAATCTCTTGGAATGGTTTCGTTAATTTTTAATATGATGATTCGCTAATTTAACGATTATTCTGCTTCATTCTCTTGTATTAACAACTTTGCAAATATCACACAAGAGTTTATGATTTCTGATCATTTTATAGCATTTCCAACAACTTTGGTCATCAAAATTTGCACAATGTGGTAAGATGATTCCGATTTTTACATCCACTTTTAGGATAGGATATAAATTTCTTTCGGGCTTGACTTAACAGGTTTATTATTTCGAAATCATAATCTAAAAGGTGTAGATTATAAGTTACAACATTTATGTGAACTGTGAATTTTATAGTTCATTCATTACCTGTAGAAACCAGTCGCAGGTTAACTTTCCGACCATCATAAGGATCACATGAAGTTGAAGTATGGTGTCTCATAAAATTTTTTAACAACTTCACCTGCAGATATTTTGTATTTTATCATTTTTCAACATTTGAATTTTGATGATGAAATAATGAAGTAAAATGAATAAAAAGGAGCCGCAGCGGCATCAGATAAATTCCTAGTATTCTCAAATAGTCTGACATTTTGAGATATGGTAAAGCCTGATGATTTTATAGGTATTCCAGGCCAATGAAAAATGGAGAGAAGGATGCGAATTTTACACTAAAGTCTTGTTATTGAATTAAGCCAATTGCTTGTGGCATTTATTTGATGAAAATCCATATTAACTCGAGTGAAAAATTATACTTATATGATTTATACTTATTACAAAATAAGTGTAAATCATATATGTATAATTTTTCATTTGACATATCTATTATATATTACAAGAAACTTTGATAAGAATTAAAATTCCGAGGCGTACTTTGGAGTAGGGATCGGAATTGTATTTTATATTTTTTCCGAATATTCGACTATTCTTGAGATTTTGTCATTAATTGTCAATCATTCATTTTTACAGAGTGACGTCATGATAATGGATACTCCAAAATTTGTTTTTGCTTATTTATCACACGGTAAAACCTAAATGACGGTGTAAAAAATTGTTACCGTAGATAACAATTTTATTTTATTGTTATCTACGATACCAATTCTTCACACCATCATTTAGATAAGTTACACTGTCTAATAAAGCAGCAAAAAAAATTGGGGTGGCCCTTTAAAGGAAAAAAATATGACAAGGCTCTGTAAAATTAATGACGCCATAATTAAAATTTTTATACCATAAGCGGGTGGTTATTTATAAACTAAAATTGGCCTGTCCAAGCGTTTTGCTTAAAAACATTCAATAACGCACTCAAGAAATTTGTTCCTTGCTTTATCCACAAACTGAACATAAATCATCATTAAACGATACTTTGGGAAGTATATTTATTACTAAATGGTTCCTTTCTGGGTTTTCCCCCAAACTCAGAAAAATATCTATAAAATAAAAAAGATATTATTTTGTAAATTGCCTCGTTAGAAACAAAAGATTTTGGTCAGAAGTAATGTATGGAACAATTTTGACTATCAAACAATAACGAAACAACATTAACGATAAAACTACTATTTCGTAACGTTTCGGACACTAGATCAGACTCTTCGACAGACACCAAGCGAAAATCTTCTGAATTATATTTTAACAGTTTTAAGTTCGCAAAAAATTTATTTGTCCGAGTCTTTAGATATTTTTCCGAGTACTGGTTTATTCGGGCAATGTTGCAGTGCTTTAATTATTATATATTAAATAATAAGTGAAGGATTAAGAGCGAGATTAAGAGTTTAGTGTTATCATTGAAAAAAAATCTCTATCACAGAAACTATCCGTCCTAGATAAAATGAACCGTTTTCAAGATAACTAAATTTGTTTTTGCAGGAAATGGAAAAGAATCGAAATCATCGAGATAGAAGAAACGCAATATGATTTTATCGCAATATATTTTCATCAGCCTACCCTAGTTTTATAAATGTCATGTTTGTACAACTATGGTAGGCTAATGAAAATTGCGATACAATCATATTTCGTTTCTTTTATCTCCCGAATGATTTCGATACTTTTCCATTTCCTGAAAAACCCAATTTGGATAACTTGAGAACGGTTCATTTTATCGACAATGAACAAGAGTGCCTTTTCTTTAGCTTAATGTTCAAGGTATCCAAATTTGTTTTTTTAACTCCTTGTCATAGAGGGTGTTGAAAATGTAAGCATTAAAATGTACAACCTAGTCCGCCCCTGGTAAACTAAACAAGCTAATCTAAATTTAAGGACAGTATTTTAAGAGGTCCTTACTACTGTTTAACATATAAAATTTTCATTAAATTATAATAAGTGGTTTAAAATGTATTCCAGTAAAATGGATTTTTAGTGGCGTCATATAGGAGGCCGTATCTCCGTAGGGAGGGCCGCTAGGAAACAAAATAATGGGAACTTTGTAGGTTAGGAAAAGCAGAGGCAAAGCAAAGCATAGACAGAGCATACACTTCTTACTGCTAAAATCCGGTTCAAACCAACTATTTGGAGTTGTTTACATGATTGCCCGATAGGTGTCGCAATCTAACATCAATAGGAATTCTTTACAATCCAATATGAATTCTGCAGAATTCAATAGTCATTCTACGGAATTCAATAGGAATTCTGCGGAATTCCATGGAATTCAATAGGAATTCCACGGAATTCAATAGGTATTCCACGGAATTAAATAGGAATTCTACATTCTTGTACACCAGAGTTCCTAGCGGTTTACCCCTCGATATCCTGCATTTTTCGTCAAAGAGATTACGGAATGAACATTCCATTTATTTCTGACAGAAACAGGTTCTTTGTGGGAATTAAATTAGAGCCCGAGAACTCGACTTCTTCTCCATGTGGCAGATCCATAAACCACATCCCCCAATGAGCACAAAGGGTTATGCTCAGCGATCAGGCCGAAATGAAATTATCTCGTTTCGCACACGATAAAACACGTACAAAAAGTGTACGCCACTGTCACATGCATGAATCCTACGTTCAACCGTGCAAAATGTATACCTATGCGCTGGCTATATAACCTGGGTCTTCAGATTTACATTAATGTAAGAGCTGTTTCCTCGACCAATTTACGGACTTGAATAAATGGACTGCCATTTTGCTCTGCCTGGACTCACAGCTTGGAAACAATCCTGACGCGATGGTTTTAATCATGATTCCTTTATGTACGCTGTTCCAAGTTGAATGTTCATCCTCCGAGGTTGATTATAGTCAGAGTTGATCACCTGAATTTAAAACCCGGTTCTATTCGGAAGTTTCACCATGAAAATCAGCAAATTCCTGTTGGACTTGGTAATTGAGAGGAGGGCACGAGAAGCCATTATGGTTTGTTATTCCAAAAAATAAGTCTCTGGTTTCGTGCGGAGAAATTCTTCTAATATCCTTAAAATATTCACAGTTTATGTAACGAAGAACTTTGAATTAAAAAATGGGTTCAAGCCCTGTGGACAGGAGCTTTCTGTTGCTCTAGTTCAAACAGACAAATTATATCTCCGAAAGTATTGGTTTCTCAGAGTTGGGAATTATATCAATGTATTCATATGATAGAACTGCATCATAAAGGAAATTCAATTCAAATATAAGTTCATATATCAAGATTAAATGAGCAATCATGAGAATGAGAACTGCACCATGGAAGAAATCAAATTAAATCTGGCCAATTTTGCCCAATAACGAACTTAACCGCGAGATATTAATCTCCCTAACCTACTCAACTACCTAGCTCATTCCGTTCGAGAGTTATATCTATGTCTATGGATGAAAAGAAGTCTCACTACTCTCAGATCTCTTACTTCATGTTCCGTTCCGAAATGTAAGACTTTTCTGAGAAAAACTAATTTCGGAGCAAACAACTGAGATTTTTACCACTTCGCTCACAATTCTTCGATTGATTAGATAATGTCATGTCTCAGGAAAATAAGTTGACATTATGACAATTCATACATAGAATAATTATATAATTCTGTGACAACGTTGAAATATGATTTATTATTGAAATTTTGAAAAATCATATCTCCAGATGTATTAGCTTGTTAGAGTTAAAAATGATATCATTGGATTCTTATGGTAAAACTGCTTATTGAAAAAAAATTAATTTGGAATTTGTTTTGTAAAAAAAAAATTTTTTTTTGTTACTCCGAAACCATTTGTACGATTTTGCCCAATAACGAACTCAGCCGAGATATTTATCTCCCAAACCTACTCTGAAAATTTCAACTGTCTAGCTCATTCCGTTCGAGAGTTATCGTGCCTACGGCCGGCCCCCGGCCCGACCGGCCGGACGGCCGAACATAATGAATTTCGACCACGGATTCTTGATCAGTGAGTCGAACCAAATCGTTTAAGACCATTTTCATCGAAATATTCGAAAATTACAGACATTTGGGCAAATTGATAAGCACTCAGTTCCGAGGAACTAGAGCGCCAAAAATTTTCCTAGTACGAATCTAAAAGGTTTATAATTGGACATAATGAATCTATATCTTTCTTTCATTCGAATGCAAATTGGTCCCCGATTGTAGGAACATCCTTTAGGTCGAAATAAATCGCTGGATATTCGAAGTATTTGCGCTGAAACTACCGAAGGAATTGCAATATCACGACGTTTTCAATAGGCCGTATAGTATTATACCTCTCAAGACGAATCCTCCGAGTCGCGACTAAGGCCTTCAAAGTTTTGAATCAGTTAATTTTGAATGGAAAGGCTCAAACAGATCGTTCCCGTTCCATTGTCTTTTGTCCCGGATTTTCATAGCAGTTTTCGCTGGAATTTCTTTGAACGTTTTCCCCGTCACCATCGTTCGCCGACGTGGAGTGGGAGGAGGGTTTCTCGGTTATTTTGTTGCAATTCACGCGCGTACGGTGAAAGCGGAGCAAAAACATTCCAGAAGTTTTGAAATTTAATTACGTTTAATCAATGCCACTGACAGAGGAGTTGAGCGGTTTATTAAACTCGCTATTTTGACGCAGAAAACGGATTGAATAATTCTGAACGACATGATTTCATCAAAAAAGATTCGATCGGAAGGTTGGGAGCGTGACATTTTGCCCAAATTGGAAGGAAAATAAATTGAGGTAGGAAAAATTTGAAATATTTAATGAATTCTTTTTTTAATTTAATAATTAGATTCTTATTAGATTCTTCAGAACTCTTTTGAGGTTCTATTTTCTCGAAATTTCGAATAATGTCGTAACTATTTCATATCTGCTTCTGAAGATAAATGTCTGAAATAAATTATTTGATGCCTAGAGAATGGATATACAGCGTGCCAAAAAAGTAACATAATTCGTCAATAATTCTTGTACGAAGAATTATTAAGGAAAATCCTCGCACCCATCGATTTTTAATTTCAAAAGCAATTTATCCTGTGCCTTTTTCAATATGATATTTCTCGCCCCCTACGCCCCGCACCCCACTACTTTATTTTTTCAAATGGGAATGCATATATGGATTGTGATACATCAAATGAAAGGTAATTTGATTACCTATTCAGCGATGGGGCAAAAAGTAGACTTGGTTGTGACGTTTTTTTATTAAAAAATTAGGAAATAATTTACAATGTGTGATTGGAGAGTACTGCAATCAGACCAGTATTCTTTTACTTATTATTATTAAGGGAAATCCATGAATCCATGGATTTGTAATTTCGAAAGCAGGTAACCCTCGAGGTATCTTTATCCTTTTATGAATTTGAAATCTCTCACCCTTTACGCTCCACACCCCTCTACTGTTTTTTTCTAATAGAAATATATGGATTGTGATATATCAAATGGAAGGACATTCGATTGCACATTGAGCGGTCTGAAAAAGAATTTGTTAAGCTATTTTTTTATTACAAAATTGACAATTTGTGATTGGTGTCAGGATATTATTTTTAAAATAATAAATATTGAGAAATATCCTCCTATCCGCCGATTTCTAATTTCGAAGTTTTTAGAAATGCTTGCAGTTCTGAAGTTGAGGGTTTATACCGTTAAACCTCCACAATTTTTTTCCATTGGAAAAATATTGCTTGTGATATTTCGCATCGAAGGTCATTGGATGACCAATTCAGTTATGTGAATGAAAATAAAATTTTACCTCAAAATTCTCGCAATAAAAATGAAAAGAAAAATGTATACACAAGATGAAAACAGCTGCGAATTAATGTATTAGAAAAAAAAATTTCTATTTTTTTATTCTACGTCGTTCATTATTCAAACTGAAAATTTCAGATGGGGTTAACTATAATGTATCACTGCTAAGGTTTATTATATTGAGAAAATACTAAACCAAAAGCGTTACTGAATGATTATAGACCTACTGCAATATCAATTAAGTCCAAAAATAAATATATATCAAAGTCCTCAATTTTCTGCTATATAATAATTGGTCTTCAGGTATAAAACAGAAAGCCACAATGACTGTAATGGCGGCGTCCCAGGTTCTAAATAATACGGATGGGATTTCTGTGAGTTGAACGGATTCTATATACGTTTAGTCACGCAAATCTTCTGACCCACTTTATTTATAACTGAAGAGATAAAAACTCAGGCTGCAGAAACCAATTCACTTTGCCGTCAGCTGTAAATGTTCATTTATTATTTTGTGATAGTATTTTGTTGGCGAATTGTATCCCTACGTGTATACTTTCGCTTTACCCAATCTGGCAATAATGTAATTGTCAATAACGCAATTCCTTTCATTACAAAAGTACCTATATGTCCATGATTTAAATAATGAAATCGGAATTTAAGTAAGATTTTGATTTGAAAATTATTAACAAATAACTGATGCTGTTATAAAGTAATGCTGATATTATTAATTATACAATGAATCATAGGAAGAATATTGGAATTAAATTTGACTACAAAGGAGAACAATTAAGTATTCAAAATGTCATGAATACACAATTGATCTCCAATACGCTGTATATAGAATTACGGAATTTTTTACTGAGCAAACCTCACTCATTTTTAAGTGTTCTAATAACCTACCATATCAACGAGGCCAGCTTTCTTTGGAACACACGTACAAAGTTGTATAGGGTGAAATATTCGTTAATTTTAAGAAAAAAATTCATATGAACGAATGTCCCAAATGTCAAAAATTTTGAGATACAGGCTGGTACGTGGATCCTCATCAAAATTATTTTCATAATTCGAATTAACTTATCAGCAAATTAGATCCTCTGATTTTATTTCGGCCATGACTTTTCGCGTGAAAAAATAAGAAACATCTCTCTACATTAATCTGACTCGAGATCAAAATTGGCTTGTACAATTGTTACATAAAATGTCATGATGATGACATTCAAATATAATCTGGGACAAAATAAATAAACAATTATACAGCTTTATTTTTTTCGCTTAGTAAGCGAGTTCCACGCTGTATCTCTAAATTTAAGATATTTAGGACATGCAGCTTATACTATGAAATTTCTTTCTTAAAATGAGCTTTCGAAACACCTTGTACATAATAATGAAAGTGCAGCATTTTACAAAAAGTTTTATTTTCCCATAAAAAAGCACTGATTCTGTCCATTTATGTCCTATACGCGCTGGTCCAGTTCTCAATGCAGAAACGACAGTGATTGGAAAATTAATAGGATTTGTTCGAGTGGTTGTTTATATTCGGGAAATGCTGCGTTTATAAATTACAGAGACGGTGTTTAAGTTTGGTCTGAAAAGATATCTGGTGAAAACTGTGATCGAGGAAGCACGATTTGCAATAAAAAAAATACTAAATTATTCTTGTTTTACCACTGGCGTCCGTATAAGCATTATACTGAATATTTTGTGGGGAGGAATTGTTACGGCATTGATTTTTGTTAGAATATAAATAAATTTTAAATTTCTTATTCAATTTGTGAGGAAAAAACCGGATAAAAAAACTATTTTTAGATTTTTATATACGACGTACAGTTAATGAGAAAGAGTAAAAAATCAAAAATGATGATATTGATTTGATGAAATACTGATCGAGATACTGATCGTATAGCATCCCTCCTATGCAAATATCATTTTGCCATGTTATAACTCATGAAATACAACATACAACATTCATATTACTAATCCTTCTGTATTTTTCATCATTGGAAATCGATACCAGGATTGTTCAGTCAAGTTCTTGGATTTTTTATACTTCAAAATATGAGGTGTGAAAATGTCAGGGAGACTCAACATCAGTTTTTCGTAAAATTATTTTTCTATATACAGGGTTTTCGAAAACAAAGATATAGACCAAAGTTACTTTTTTTCAAATGTAACCAACTCAAAAATGGAATGGCAAGCTCAAATTATGATGAGTTTCTTCAGATCAATTTATACCTTAGAAGCACCATTTACGAGAAAATGGCAAAAATTGAAAATATGGACTGTTTTTAAATATCAATTATGAAGAAACCAGTTTCGCCAGCGATACATACATTATTTTATCGGGTAGACATATTGGCTACTCCTACACAGAAAAAAAAATTACCTCTGGAATATACAGAGTGATCATAATTAATTTTCAAACATCAAGTACAAATAATGGTTAAAAACTTTCTTATTTCAAATAGCACACTCGGTATTTCTATATCTCGTTGAACGTAAAAATTAATTTCTAAACTATCTTCATAAGGTTTTCCCTCGGGTTTTCCTATACCTACACCTGGTAGTATGATCAAGTATGATCACTCTGTATATTCCAGAGATGAGTTTTGTTTTCTGTATAGGAGTAGCTAATATGTCTACTCAAAGAAATACTGTATGTATTGCTGACGTAACTGGTTTCTTCATTAACTGCTATTTAAAAACACGCCATTTTCCAATTGTTCGCTATTTTCTCGTAAATGTTGCTTCTAAGGTATAAAGTGATCTGCAGAAGGTCATTATAATTTGAGCTTGCTTATAGGATGTTATATTTAAAAAAAATTAAGTTTGGTCTATATCTTTGTTTCGAACACCCTGTATATAGGAAAATAATTTTAAATTGTGCTTTTGAGCACCCTACATACAAAAAAATATTCTCAAAATATCTTCATTTACTCCTTGAAAACGAGATCCGCGTCTGTGGTGGGCAACCCGGTATATTTAACTGTTTACATGTTAATGAGAAGGAGTGAAAAATCAAGAATTGACATTGATTTGATGATAGTACCTATATTCTATAATTTCAGATAATCATTTGTGAGAGGAACTTGAAACAAGCAATTTGCCTATACATATTTCAACACATTTAACGGTTTCGGTCGACGTATTGGTACAGGTACATTTCTATCCTCTTATTCGTCACTTAATCTGTTTATAGACTCTTAAATTTTATAGTCAGTAACTCGAAGTACACAAAGGAATTCCAATCTGGGTCTGCCATTCCTGATTACAGAAGTTAGTATTCTCGCAATATTTCTCTACTGCATAATTTTATATTGTCCCACTATTCTACTAGATATCTTGCAATTATAAATTCACGTAAGTTTCCAGAAACTTGATAAATTATTATAATTGAGAGTGTTTCCTAGCATCTGTGGGACACTAAACATATCTGGCATGTTTCTAAACACAATTTCAGACTGCTTTTATATACAGTAAACCCCTCTCAGGAAGGTCCCAAATTAGAAACCTATTTAATACTCTGAACTTGGGGTCAGTATAATTCAATTAGTATTCCAAATTCCAACTTGATACCGAGGATTTTGGAGGTACATATTTCGGAGGAAAACATCAGTGGTGGACCATTTGTTCTTTAAATAAAATCGGGACAGAACGCAATCTATTAATTTGTCACAAATTGATATATACAGTGTGAAAAAGCCAAATGGAATAAATTCATTATCTTGGGTACTGTATATATTTCTGGAATGTCCTGAAATACACCAAATTTAAATAGTCATTCCTCTTCGTAAAAATACGAACCCTATCTTCAATCCCCCTTCGGAAGACAAATTCAACCCCCAATTTTTCAAATAGGAAGTATGGGTTTGTGATACATCGTTTGGAAGGTCTCGTCATTCTCTATCCAGAAATATTATCACTTTCATGTTTATTGCAAGAATCAAATTTAAAAAAAATTAATCAATTGATAAGCGAAATTTGGTACAATATCAAAAATTAAAATCTAATACAAAATTATTAATGTTAATGAAGTATGTAGATGTTTAAAGGGTTCACCGTGAATGCCTTCGCAACATTCTAACTTCAAATAAAAGTTTATTCCAACATTATTCAACATCTTCGGGCTGATCGTTTAATTTCTATCACATCTTGAAGGACATAAGTTAGTATTATTGTAATAAGATTTGGGAATATTCGAAGGAACATTATAATGAATTTCGGTAATCACATGATTTAATTTTTTTCTAATTTTATTTTTGCAATAAACATGATAGTGATAACATTTCTGAATAGAGAATGACGAGACCTTTTAAACGATGAATCAGAAGCCCCCCAAACTTCCTACTTGAAAAATTGGGGATTGTATCTGTCTTTCGAAAGGGTTTGAAGGTAGGGTTCACATTTTTACGGAGAAGAATGACAATTTAAAATTTGAATTAATTAT
Source organism: Halyzia sedecimguttata (assembly GCA_937662695.2). Taxonomy (NCBI): domain Eukaryota; kingdom Metazoa; phylum Arthropoda; class Insecta; order Coleoptera; family Coccinellidae; genus Halyzia; species Halyzia sedecimguttata. The sequence continues at coordinate 88,923,861 of OW569415.2, read as the reverse complement.
TTTGTGATTTGCTTCTGCGTAAGAAACACAAGATATGTGTCAGAAGCAATCAATTGAACAGTGTTGCCTAACAAACAACGAAACAACATCAACGAAGAAACAACTATATCGTAACGTTTCGGAGTCTATATCAGACAATTCTTGAATTTCACAAAATAACTATCAACAAAATAATTCTAAAGATTTTCATTAAAAGTCTGACGAAGGAGTCTGATATAGACTCCGAAACGTTACGATATAGTTGTTTCTTCGTTGATGTTGTTTCGTGGTTGTTTTTTAGGCAACATTGTTCAATTGATTGCTTCTGACAAATGTCTTGTGTTTCTTACGCAGAAGCAAATCACAAAATAATTAATTTTTATTTTATAGATATTTTTCAGAGTTTGGGAGAGAAAACCCAGAGAAAAAACCTTTCAATAATCAATTAGTAATTGCAAACCGAGTTGCAAACTTCAAAGTTTCTGTGTAATTTAATTCGAAAGCATTATTTAAAGATAAAGAATATTTCAAACGATTCAACAATAAAAATCGCTGCAAGGCGAAGGACCATGGTATTTCTGTTTTGCTACCTGCGAAGGATATTTTGTAACATCTTGAGTGATTTTATGTTCAGCATTTATGGTTATGGTAGTTGAGTCATAATGAAGTGAGAGACAGATTTGTCTTCGGATTGAACAAATATTTACCAAGGCGGCGCGACGGTTGGATAATAAGTTCATGATTAATAAACACAATTTAAATCTACTTGAGTTCAAGATCATTAGGAATACGAGTATGGCTATTATATTCAATTTTGTCTGTAGTATATTTACCTACTCCAATACTAAACGATTGGATTTAGCATCCATAATATCTTAGGCAATATTTTCTAGTTTGAGTTCACTGTGGCCTCATTATGTGGACAAGGGTGTGTCCACTACAGTTTTTGTCATCTGACATATATTTCGGAAACAAAGTTTCCATCTTCAAAGACGAAGCGTTACTGAAGCATGCAATAAATTTCTACACTTAAGTATGGGTTAACATTATACCCTAAGTCATAAACCGGTTAGTGAGAATAATGAGTTGTTAATAGGGGTTAGATAATTATTGAGTAAAATGTCTTTTCTCTTATACATTTCGATACCTTCAAGTGTTCTTGAGTACAATTTATTGTAATTTTTCAACAATTTAACGGAATTTTCTGAAATTGAGTGGCCATTAGTTTGCGTCATTTGCAACAGCAGATTTATCGATGTTGTTGTTCTGAATGTGTCCCTTATGCTCTTTATACCGTGTGAGAATATTTCTGGTTACAATCTAAATATTTAATTTCATATATACCCGATTTTAACATGTCCGGGGTTTTATCGAATGTATTTCCTAGAAGTTGTTTAATTTTCGTGGAAGTTTTTAAACCTATTTTTATTATATTAACATTTTCAAAACTTCCACGAAAATTAAACAACTTCTAGGAATACATTTGATAAACCTCCGGACATTTTAAAATCGGGTAGATATGAAATTAATTAAGTACTCCTATGCAGAAAATATTATTTCACCATTTTATAATTCATAAAATACAGTTCGTCTATCATTGCGGTAAAGTACTTCGCATACCAACGCCCACACCCATTCGTTTTATCTGCCCTATGCAAAGGAGATTATTTCGCCATTTTATAAATTATGAAATGCTGGTCGCATAGCATTGCGGTAAAATAATTTGCGTTAACGTCCATGCGTATTCGTTTCATCCCTCCTATATGCAAAGAAGATTATTTCGTCATTTTATAACTCATGAAATACTGGTGGAATAATATTGCGGTAAAGTCATTCACGTCACAACGCTCATACGTATTCGTTTCATCTCTCTTATTTAATTCTGGAGTTAGGATCGAGGTTAGGATTCATATTCACATTCTCACCATGAATTCCTTATACACATACTAAATTCTAGAAATATGATTATTCACCGTCTACAACATTCATGTCACAAATTATTTCATTCTCGGAAAATATTAATTTCTCAATTTTTCATTAGTGGAAATAGATCCCAGGATTGTTTAGCTCGTTGTTTAGCCAAAATCCTGGATTCTTTGTATGTATATACTTCTAAAAAAAAGGTGTTTTTCGTTCCAATAACTTATTTGTATATATTTTTTCTTTAATATAAGAGAAAATATTTCACCAATAATTCATTTGCTGACAAATGTATTTCTCTCAAAATCTGATGCACAAGTCCAGATATGTATTAAATATTGCTGTTTAAATGTGAGATCATTTTTTTTTACGATCGACTATTTTTGCCTTATAAGAAAAAGATAGAGAAGATGCTCTAAAATCAATAAATACTTTAGAGACAGATCAGAGATTGATTGTAACTAGGAAATAATGAAGCATTGCATTATTTTTGTCTACGTTAAATATTTTGCGAGTGAAATATGAAGAGAATTCGTGATTTTTTTACGAAGAAATAATGAACTTTGGGTGAGATTTCCATCTTATTAATCATAAAATACTAAAAGTATCAAAAATAATTCGAAGAATTTTTTTGCCCAGGATGAAATTTCAACATTAATATCGATTAATTGTGGAACGCAAACAGACAATAACATCTATTCAAGATCGGAAAACTCGAAAATCAAGCTCATCACGCATTCACTTACGACGTATAGTCGCCAGAACTCAATAGACCTTTTACAATTGTCAATAAAAAGCTCATGCGATTCCAATGAACAATCCAACAATATCTGCTTTCAGTTCAATTCAATTCGAAAAGCTAATGGCCCCTCTCATTTTAAATTCAAATTAGTCGTTCAAGTGGTTGGTAATTATTCAGAGATAATCTGTTATCAACTCAAACATCGTCAGAGGATATAAAATTTCACGAATTATCGGACACTTTATGTTATGTTTACTCGTATCAATATTTCAACAGGTAGCGAAGATTTAACTGTGTTATAACTGTAAATAAAGCGAGAAAGCTGGAGCAGCTCGGGTATTATCATTCTCGTTGACGAATTAACCGTATTGTTGGTCAGTTTTTACTCAGAGACGTCCCAATGTATTGAAGGGCTACCAAGAAAATCCGTTATTGGAAGGTATTTCGAAAAAAACTATTTAGAAACAAAATTTGAAATTCAAGATTTTTCAAACATTTTGTATCAGCAGGTACGGTAGATTAATTTGCTTTACGTACTACGATCCCTTTAATGCTCGCTGTATGTTGGCAGTGGCACTTGCAAGAAAATCAATGAAACGTATTGCATTAATTGTCTAGAATTTGTAGTGCTCTTAGTTTTTATATGGGGTGGTTATGCAAATTTAATATTAAGTCAGCATAGTCACTCACAATGAACATCAAACACAATCACAATGGTTATGATTAAATCACGATTGATTTTTGAAGTCGATCTGAAATAAAAAATGGGTTCAAGCCCTGTGGACAGGAGCTTTCTGGCGCTCTAGTTCAAACAGACAAATTATATCTGGTATTGGTTTCTCAGAGTTGGGAATTATATCAATGTATTCATATGATATCACTGCATCATAAAGGAAATTCAATTCAAATAATAGTTTATTAGATAAGTAATAATAAATTACCTTGTAATCAATCAAAAATTTCCTGATCTACGTTCACCAAACTACAGAATTATGCTTTCAATATTTACGTAATATTTTCAAACATTTTCGGGTGAGGTCCCCGTTGCATCGCTAAAATACGAGTATTTCAACCCCAATATTTTTGAAGTTACAATATTCCCTTCTGTCAAGTTGACATTATGAGAATTCATACATAGAATAATAATTATATCAATCTGTGAAATACGATTAACATTGAAATTTAAAAAAATCATATCTCCGAAAGTATTAGCTTGTAAGAGTTGAAAATGATATGAATGGATTCTTATGATAAAACTGCTTATTAAAAAAAAATTGATTTGGAATTTGTTTCGTAAAAAAAAATTTTTTTTTTTGTTCCTCCGAAACCATCTGTCCGATTTTGCCCAATAACGAACTTAGCCGAGATATTCATCCCCCAAACCTACTCTGAAAATTTCAACTCTCTAGCTCATTCCGTTCGAGAGTTATCGTGCTTACGGCCGGCCGGCCGGACAGAGTGAATTCCGACCACGGATTCTTGATCAGTGAGTTGAACCAAATCGTTTAAGACCATTTTCATCGAAATATTCCAAAATTACAGACATTTGGGCAAATTGATAAGCACTCAGTTCCGAGGAACTAGAGCGCCAAAAAGCATAAAATCCATTCTTTATGGCATTTCTTGGGATTTCCTGATTTCTGTAGAAATTTCGCAATCTTGGCGACGGCACATTTGTATAATTTTCAGGTTTTTTTTCGTCATGATCGACAAATGAAAGTTTTTTATGAAGCATTCTATTTTCCATAAATAAAAATAATGTTTCGCAGCGATACACCCAAGTACTTTTGTTGCATTTTTTTTCGATTAAATTCAACAATCCCTAAGTCACCAGAACTTATTTGTCGTTTCCTGAAGAAAGAGAACTGTGAAAATGGAAAATCTCTATTATTCAGCATTGAAACATAGCATTTTTTGTTTCAGGATAATTGAATGTTCCATTAACATTTGGAGGAATTAGAATATTTTTTTTGTTCGCTCCTGAAGAAGTGGAGGTTCCACGAAAAATTTGTTTTTGTCATTTTACCTTAATTATATCTGAATAATACCATATTTAGAATAATATCATCTTATTTCTAGGAGAATGACAATAATGGAATTAAATATATCGACAAAGTTACGTAGGTGTGTATTTCTGTGAAAAAACATCAAAACGTAGTTATTTTGCTTTCTGGAACTTTTTAATTTTTGCGTCTTTTTCAATAATTACTCCTCAATGATTCATAACCATTGTGATGATATTCGATGTTCATTTGTGAGTGGCTTTGCTAACTTAATATTAATTTAGCAGAAACACCTCATATAACAAAAAATAAGAGCGCGACTATTCTACAATTAATGCCTGAGGTTTCATTACTTTGAGTGTGTTGTGAGTGGTTCTGCTAACCTTATAAGAGTTTTATTACTATATTTCAGACAACCCATTGTTTGTGGAAAATATTCATCTAGCATTGAACATTTCAATATGCAGAATTTATATGAAGGTAAAATATTTTTTATTCTTGTTAAGAAGATTAGGCAAATTATACTTAAGTCTCACTATATGTGTCTATATTTTTCATGCAGTATAAACATAAAAAGTAGTGAGTAATACATATTTCAGCTTCCAGGGATATGAGATATACTTTTGCTTTCTCAACTCGAATTTTGAGTTAGTAAATTGATAATAATTCGCATATTGAACTATTCAAATTTTCGGATATCTAAATATTCGAATATTTGACCAATTGTGTTTTATGTGGTATTGTGTAAATCTTAACGTTAAATTTCAAAGTAAGGGTTGAATAATCGGGTTTGAAGGGAAAGAGAACATATCAAGCTGAAATTATCTTAAGAAACTGTTTATGATCTACGACTATAGTTATCTACGTCAATGAATTTCATTGAATTTGTAATGGGATATTAGTGAAAATTCACTTAATTGTCCGCTCGAATAGCGTATTGTTGGAAGTTATTCGAATTTGGTTATCAATGCAAATTTTTCGGAATATATTCAAGGTTCCCTCTTAACGACGTAACATTTATTTCTCATAAGCTTCAGAATCATCCTTATGAGCGTAGAAGAGCCATTCAATAACAAAATACAAAAATATTGCTTGACATAATAAATCATCCTTAATAAATTGCATTGTTGAATGAATAGATTTTGACTCCATTTTAGCAAATATGATATTGACATTTCACCCGAGATTTCACCACCTCCATAAAGTTAGCAGAGCCACTTGCGAAAATTTCAATGAAACCTATTGCATTAATTGTCGAATATTTGTCGAGAATTTGTCGTGAAAGAAAAAAATTTGTCGCGCGCTTAGTTTTTTTTATATGGGGTGGCTCTGCTAACTTAATATTAAGTTAGCAGAGCCACTTGCAACAATTTCAATGAAACCTATTGCATTAATTGTCGAGAATTTGTCGTGAATTTGTCGTGAAAGAAAAAAGTCTGTCGCGCGCTTAGTTTTTTTTATATGGGGTGGCTCTGCTAACTTAATATTAAGTTAGCAGAGCCACTTGCAACAATTTCAATGAAACCTATTGCATTAATTGTCGAGTATTTGTCGTGAATTTGTCGTGGAAGAAAAAAGTTTGTCGCGCGCTTCGTTTTTTTTGTATGGGCTAAATTAATATTTGGCTAAAGGGGCCACACACAAATCACGTAAGTTGGTTAATCGTATTTTTCTTCGATCAGAAATGAGCTGAATAATTGTCGAACGACCCAAACATATTCGTCGTGACAGAAAAAATTTTGTCGCGCGCTTAGTTTTTTTTAAATGGGGTGGCTCTGCTAACTTAATATTAAGTTAGCAGAGCCACTTGTAACAATTTCAATGAAACCTATCGCATTAATTGTCGAGTATTTGTCGTGAATTTGTCGTGAAAGAAAAAAGCTTGTCGCGCGCTTCGTTTTTTTTTGTATGGGCTAAAACAATATTTGGCTAAAGGGGCCACACACAAATCACGTAAGTTGGTTAATCATATTTTTTTTCAATCAGAAATGAGCTGAATAATTGTCGAACGACCCAAACATATTCGTCGTGACAGAAAAAAATTTGTCGAGCCCTTAGTTTTTTTTAAATGGGGTGGCTCTGCTAACTTAATATTAAGTTAGCAGAGCCACTTGCAACAATTTCAATGAAACCTATCGCATTAATTGTCGAGTATTTGTCGTGAATTTGTCGTGAAAGAAAAAAGCTTGTCGCGCGCTTCGTTTTTTTTGTATGGGCTAAATTAATATTTGGCTAAAGGGGCCACACACAAATCACGTAAGTTGGTTAATCATATTTTTTTTCAATCAGAAATGAGCTGAATAATTGTCGAAGGACCCAAACATATTCGTCGTGACAGAAAAAAAATTGTCGAGCCCTTAGTTTTTTTTAAATGGGGTGGCTCTGCTAACTTAATATTAAGTTAGCAGAGCCACTTGCAACAATTTCAATGAAACCTATCGCATTAATTGTCGAGTATTTGTCGTGAATTTGTCGTGAAAGAAAAAAGCTTGTCGCGCGCTTCGTTTTTTTTGTATGGGCTAAAACAATATTTGGCTAAAGGGGCCACACACAAATCACGTAAGTTGGTTAATCGTATTTTTTTTCAATCAGAAATGAGCTGAATAATTGTCGAACGACCCAAACATATTCGTCGTGACAGAAAAAATTTTGTCGCGCGCTTAGTTTTTTTTAAATGGGGTGGCTCTGCTAACTTAATATTAAGTTAGCAGAGCCACTTGCAACAATTTCAATTAAACCTATCGCATTAATTGTCGAGTATTTGTCGTGAATTTGTCGTGAAAGAAAAAAGCTAGTCGCGCGCTTCGTTTTTTTTGTATGGGCTAAAACAATATTTGGCTAAAGGGGCCACACACAAATCTCGTAAGTTGGTTAATCATATTTTTTTTCAATCAGAAATGAGCTGAATAATTGTCGAACGACCCAAACATATTCGTCGTGACAGAAAAAAATTTGTCGAGCCCTTAGTTTTTTTTAAATGGGGTGGCTCTGCTAAATTAATATTAAGTTAGCAGAGCCACTTGCAACAATTTCAATGAAACCTATCGCATTAATTGTCGAGTATTTGTCGTGAATTTGTCGTGAAAGAAAAAAGCTTGTCGCGCGCTTCGTTTTTTTTGTATGGGCTAAATTAATATTTGGCTAAAGGGGCCACACACAAATCACGTAAGTTGGTTAATCATATTTTTTTTCAATCAGAAATGAGCTGAATAATTGTCGAAGGACCCAAACATATTCGTCGTGACAGAAAAAAAATTGTCGAGCCCTTAGTTTTTTTTAAATGGGGTGGCTCTGCTAACTTAATATTAAGTTAGCAGAGCCACTTGCAACAATTTCAATGAAACCTATCGCATTAATTGTCGAGTATTTGTCGTGAAAGAAAAAAGCTTGTCGCGCGCTTCGTTTTTTTTGTATGGGCTAAAACAATATTTGGCTAAAGGGGCCACACACAAATCACGTAAGTTGGTTAATCGTATTTTTTTTCAATCAGAAATGAGCTGAATAATTGTCGAACGACCCAAACATATTCGTCGTGACAGAAAAAATTTTGTCGCGCGCTTAGTTTTTTTTAAATGGGGTGGCTCTGCTAACTTAATATTAAGTTAGCAGAGCCACTTGCAACAATTTCAATGAAACCTATTGCATTAATTGTCGAGTATTTGTCGTGAATTTGTCGTGAAAGAAAAAAGTTTGTCGCGCGCTTCGTTTTTTTTTGTATGGGCTAAATTATTATTTGGCTAAAGGGGCCACACACAAATCACGTAAGTTGGTTAATCATATTTTTTTTCAATCAGAAATGAGCTGAATAATTGTCGAACGACCCAAACATATTCGTCGTGACAGAAAAAAATTTGTCGAGCCCTTAGTTTTTTTTAAATGGGGTGGCTCTGCTAACTTAATATTAAGTTAGCAGAGCCACTTGCAACAATTTCAATGAAACCTATCGCATTAATTGTCGAGTATTTGTCGTGAATTTGTCGTGAAAGAAAAAAGCTTGTCGCGCGCTTCGTTTTTTTTGTATGGGCTAAATTAATATTTGGCTAAAGGGGCCACACACAAATCACGTAAGTTGGTTAATCATAATTTTTTTCAATCAGAAATGAGCTGAATAATTGTCGAAGGACCCAAACATATTCGTCGTGACAGAAAAAAAATTGTCGAGCCCTTAGTTTTTTTTAAATGGGGTGGCTCTGCTAACTTAATATTAAGTTAGCAGAGCCACTTGTAACAATTTCAATGAAACCTATCGCATTAATTGTCGAGTATTTGTCGTGAATTTGTCGTGATTGAAAAAAGCTTGTCGCGCGCTTCGTTTTTTTTGTATGGGCTAAAACAATATTTGGCTAAAGGGGCCACACACAAATCACGTAAGTTGGTTAATCGTATTTTTTTTCAATCAGAAATGAGCTGAATAATTGTCGAACGACCCAAACATATTCGTCGTGACAGAAAAAATTTTGTCGCGCGCTTAGTTTTTTTTATATGGGGTGGCTCTGCTAACTTAATATTAAGTTAGCAGAGCCACTTGCAACAATTTCAATGAAACCTATTGCATTAATTGTCGAGTATTTGTCGTGAATTTGTCGTGAAAGAAAAAAGTTTGTCGCGCGCTTCGTTTTTTTTGTATGGGCTAAATTATTATTTGGCTAAAGGGGCCACACACAAATCACGTAAATTGGTTAATCATATTTTTTTTCAATCAGAAATGAGCTGAATAATTGTCGAACGACCCAAACATATTCGTCGTGACAGAAAAAAATTTGTCGAGCCCTTAGTTTTTTTTAAATGGGGTGGCTCTGCTAACTTAATATTAAGTTAGCAGAGCCACTTGCAACAATTTCAATGAAACCTATCGCATTAATTGTCGAGTATTTGTCGTGAATTTGTCGTGAAAGAAAAAAGCTTGTCGCGCGCTTCGTTTTTTTTGTATGGGCTAAATTAATATTTGGCTAAAGGGGCCACACACAAATGACGTAAATTGGTTAATCATATTTTTTTTCAATCAGAAATGAGCTGAATAATTGTCGAAGGACCCAAACATATTCGTCGTGACAGAAAAAAAATTGTCGAGCCCTTAGTTTTTTTTAAATGGGGTGGCTCTGCTAACTTAATATTAAGTTAGCAGAGCCACTTGTAACAATTTCAATGAAACCTATTGCATTAATTGTCGAATATTTGTCGTGAATTTGTCGTGAAAGAAAATAGTTTGTCGCGCGCTTCGTTTTTTTTGTATGGGCTAAATTAATATTTGGCTAAAGGGGCCACATACAAATCACGTAAGTTGGTTAATCGTATTTTTTTTCAATCAGAAATGAGCTGAATAATTTTCGAACGACCCAAACATATTCGTCGTGACAGAAAAAATTTTGTCGCGCGCTTAGTTTTTTTTAAATGGGGTGGCTCTGCTAACTTAATATTAAGTTAGCAGAGCCACTTGCAACAATTTCAATGAAACCTATTGCATTAATTGTCGAGTATTTGTCGTGAAAGAAAAAAGTTTGTCGCGCGCTTCGTTTTTTTTGTATGGGCTTATTTAATATTTGGCTAAAGGGGCCACACACAAATCACGTACGTTGGTTAATCGTATTTTTTTTCAATCAGAAATGAGCTGAATAATTGTCGAACGACCCAAAGATATTCTTCGTGACAGAAAAGAGTTTGTCGCGCGCATAGTTTTTTTTGTATGGGATAAATTAATATTTGGCTAAAGGGGCCACACACAAATCACGTAAGTTGGTTAATCGTATTTTCCTTCAATCAGAAATGAGCTGAATAATTGTCGAACGACCCAAACATATTCGTCGTGACAGAAAAAATTTTGTCGCGCCCTTAGTTTTTTTTAAATGGGGTGGCTCTGCTAACTTAATATTAAGTTAGCAGAGCCACTTGTTACAATTTCAATGAAACCTATTGCATTAATTGTCGAATATTTGTCGTGAATTTGTCGTGAAAGAAAATAGTTTGTCGCGCGCTTCGTTTTTTTTGTATGGGCTAAATTAATATTTGGCTAAAGGGGCCACACACAAATCACAAATCACAGTTTTTTTTAAATGGGGTGGCTCTGCTAACTTAATATTAAGTTAGCAGAGCCACCCCATTTAAAAAAAACTAAGCGCTCGACAAACTTTTTTCTGTTACGACGAATATGTTTGGGTCATTCGACAATTATTCAGCTCATTTCTGATTGAAAAAAAAATACGATTAACCAACGTACGTGATTTGTGTGTGGCCCCTTTAGCCAAATATTAATATAGCCCATACAAAAAAAACGAAGCGCGCGACAAACTTTTTTCTTTCACGACAAATTCACGACAAATATTCGACAATTAATGCAATAGGTTTCATTGAAATTGTTACAAGTGGCTCTGCTAACTTAATATTAAGTTAGCAGAGCCACCCCATTTAAAAAAAACTAAGCGCGCGACAAAATTTTTTCTGTCACGACGAATATGTTTGGGTCGTTCGACAATTATTCAGCTCAATTCTGATTGAAAAAAAATATGATTAACCAACTTACGTGATTTGTGTGTGGCCCCTTTAGCCAAATAATAATTTAGCCCATACAAAAAAAACGAAGCGCGCGACAAACTTTTTTCTTTCACGACAAATTCACGACAAATACACGACAATTAATGCGATAGGTTTCATTGAAATTGTTACAAGTGGCTCTGCTAACTTAATATTAAGTTAGCAGAGCCACCCCATTTAAAAAAAACTAAGCGCGCGGCAAAATTTTTTCTGTCACGACGAATATGTTTGGGTCGTTCGACAATTATTCAGCTCATTTCTGATTGAAAAAAAAATACGATTAACCAACGTACGTGATTTGTGTGTGGCCCCTTTAGCCAAATATTAATTTAGCCCATTCAAAAAAAACGAAGCGCGCGACAAACTTTTTTCTGTCACGACGAATATGTTTGGGTCATTCGACAATTATTCAGCTCATTTCTGATTGAAAAAAAAATACGATTAACCAACGTACGTGATTTGTGTGTGGCCCCTTTAGCCAAATATTAAATTAGCCCATACAAAAAGAACTAAGCGCGCGACAAACTTTTTTCTTTCACGACAAATTCACGACAAATACTCGACAATTTATGCAATAGGTTTCATTGAAATTGTTGCAAGTGGCTCTGCTAACTTAATATTAAGTTAGCAGAGCCACCCCATTTAAAAAAAACTAAGGGCTCGACAAATTTTTTTCTGTCACGACGAATATGTTTGGGTCGTTCGACAATTATTCAGCTCATTTCTGATTGAAAAAAAATATGATTAACCAACTTACGTGATTTGTGTGTGGCCCCTTTAGCCAAATATTGTTTTAGCCCATACAAAAAAAACGAAGCGCGCGACAAACTTTTTTCTTTCACGACAAATTCACGACAAATATTCGACAATTAATGCAATAGGTTTCATTGAAATTGTTACAAGTGGCTCTGCTAACTTAATATTAAGTTAGCAGAGCCACCACATTTAAAAAAAACTAAGCGCGCGACAAACTTTTTTCTGTCATGAAGAATATGTTTGGGTCGTTCGACAATTATTCAGCTCATTTCTGATTGAAAAAAAATACGATTAACCAACTTACGTGATTTGTGTGTGGCCCCTTTAGCCAAATATTAATTTAGCCCATACAAAAAAAACGAAGCGCGCGACAAGCTTTTTTCTATCACGACAAATTCACGACAAATACTCGACAATTAATGCGATAGGTTTCATTGAAATTGTTGCAAGTGGCTCTGCTAACTTAATATTAAGTTAGCAGAGCCACCCCATTTAAAAAAAACTAAGCGCGCGACAAAATTTTTTCTGTCACGACGAATATGTTTGGGTCGTTCGACAATTATTCAGCTCATTTCTGATTGAAGAAAAATACGATTAACCAACTTACGTGATTTGTGTGTGGCCCCTTTAGCCAAATATTAATTTAGCCCATACAAAAAAAACGAAGCGCTCGACAAGCTTTTTTCTTTCACGACAAATTCACGACAAATACTCGACAATTAATGCGATAGGTTTCATTGAAATTGTTGCAAGTGGCTCTGCTAACTTAATATTAAGTTAGCAGAGCCACCCCATTTAAAAAAAACTAAGCGCGCGACAAAATTTTTTCTGTCACGACGAATATGTTTGGGTCGTTCGACAATTATTCAGCTCATTTCTGATTGAAAAAAAATACGATTAACCAACTTACGTGATTTGTGTGTGGCCCCTTTAGCCAAATATTAATTTAGCCCATACAAAAAAAACGAAGCGCGCGACAAGCTTTTTTCTTTCACGACAAATTCACGACAAATACTCGACAATTAATGCGATAGGTTTCATTGAAATTGTTGCAAGTGGCTCTGCTAACTTAATATTAAGTTAGCAGAGCCACCCCATTTAAAAAAAACTAAGCGCGCGACAAAATTTTTTCTGTCACGACGAATATGTTTGGGTCGTTCGACAATTATTCAGCTCATTTCTGATTGAAGAAAAATACGATTAACCAACTTACGTGATTTGTGTGTGGCCCCTTTAGCCAAATATTAATTTAGCCCATACAAAAAAAAACGAAGCGCGCGACAAGCTTTTTTCTTTCACGACAAATTCACGACAAATACTCGACAATTAATGCGATAGGTTTCATTGAAATTGTTGCAAGTGGCTCTGCTAACTTAATATTAAGTTAGCAGAGCCACCCCATTTAAAAAAAACTAAGCGCGCGACAAAATTTTTTCTGTCACGACGAATATGTTTGGGTCGTTCGACAATTATTCAGCTCATTTCTGATTGAAAAAAAATACGATTAACCAACTTACGTGATTTGTGTGTGGCCCCTTTAGCCAAATATTAATTTAGCCCATACAAAAAAAACGAAGCGCGCGACAAACTTTTTTCTTCCACGACAAATTCACGACAAATACTCGACAATTAATGCAATAGGTTTCATTGAAATTGTTGCAAGTGGCTCTGCTAACTTAATATTAAGTTAGCAGAGCCACCCCATATAAAAAAAACTAAGCGCGCGACAGACTTTTTTCTTTCACGACAAATTCACGACAAATTCTCGACAATTAATGCAATAGGTTTCATTGAAATTGTTGCAAGTGGCTCTGCTAACTTAATATTAAGTTAGCAGAGCCACCCCATATAAAAAAAACTAAGCGCGCGACAAATTTTTTTCTTTCACGACAAATTCTCGACAAATATTCGACAATTAATGCAATAGGTTTCATTGAAATTTTCGCAAGTGGCTCTGCTAACTTTATGGAGGTGATTTCACCCTATTTGGCAATGAAATACCAATTCTTAAGTACTATAAATATTCAGACATAGGACTTGATATTTTTTAACTTAAAATTATTTTGATTTCTCTCTTCATTTTTGTTTGTGTTGAAATTTGTCGTTTAATTTATTCATGCTTGTACATTGGGTATTGAAAAATATGAAGTAAAAATATTTTATTCAACAAAAACCGTATTAATCAGCCGCTCCTAAAGGGGGGAGAAAATTTCAGTGTTTCCGTACAGGCTGCACTAATATTAACAAAGATATCAAATGTCCAAAATTATCCTGCTACGATGTTGATTCTTTAATTGCAGAAGTAGGCAAGACCAAATAAAGAATAGTAAGTCATTTCTTGCACCCGCGATTCTGCATTCGATATCTGTCAAACTGAATCTGTCAACAAAATAAATTACATCACTGATGAGTGACTGAAGCCGATTTCACACGTTCCGTTCATAGTGGTTGAGAATTTATCACCTCTATAAAGTTAGTCAAGTCACTTGCAAGAAAATCAATGAAACAATTGCATCGATTTTCGAGAAAGTGTCGCGCCCTTAGTTTTTTTATATGGGGAGGATCAGCTTATTTAATATCAAGTTAGCAGAGCCACCAACAAATAAATATAATCACAATGGTAATGAATAATAGTCAAATATTGGATGAAGTCCATCTGACGGGAAAACCACTTAATATTAAGTTAGCAGAGTCCTCGGCAGAGCCACCCTTTATAAAAAAAACTAAGGGCACAAAACTTTTTCTGCTTTCACGACAAATACGTTTTGGTCGTTCGACAATTGTTTAGTTCATTTTCGAGTTAATTTCTGGTTGAAAAAAATCAATCAGGCTAGCTAAGTGTATTACCTACTGAAAAGTTAGAATATCTATTTTATTCGCTACTGAAGAACTGGAGGTTCCATGACAAATGCGTTTTGGTCTCGGTTTTGGTCATAGGGCAATAATATGGTGTATTTCCCGAGGTATTTCCGAACCGAAAAATAATAATAAATCATCGTACGTGCGAAGAATAAAAATCATACGCTGTTATTTTGCTTCAGGAACTTCAAACCCTACACGACAAATAACTCGTCATTTGACGATTGTTCAGTAAATAACTAAAAGAAACAAGAATAATTAAAGTTACGTGGGTATATTTCTGTCGAAATGGAATATTTCTATTCCTCAATATTAAATGATTGTTTTATGTATGGATAATAGGAAGATTCCTAATGAACTTTATACTCGTCACTTATGACAAGAAAAAAAATAAAGTCAACTAAGTAGATTGTATTCGTGAGAAATTATAATATTTCTTTTGTTCGCTACTGAAGAACTGGAGGAAGCACGACAAAACGACAAATTTGGTTTGGTCATGGGTCAATAATTTTATGGATTTCCGAACCGAAAACCAATATTAAATGATCATACGGTGCGTAGATACTGCTATTAAATCTTACTAAGCGAATGCGCTGTTGTCAAATATGCGAAATTTTCACAGAAATCAGGAAATCCCAAGAAAATGGTGTCAGATGGACTTCGACAAAAACTCGGCCATTATTCACAACCATATTTGTGGATGGCCCTGCTAACTTAGAATTAAGTCAGCAGAGGAACCCCAAAAAAAATACTAAGAGTGCGACAATTTTTTTTTCTCACGGAAAATTCCCGACAGTTATTCGACAATTGAGGCACTAGGTTCCATTATTATTCTTGCAAGCGGCTCTTCTAACTTTATTGAGTTGAATTTATCGGTTTATCAGAGGAATTCTATAGAAAATATTCAATGAGAAAGAAAAACTGTTATGACGCCAAGGATTATCCAGATGTGGATAGTTCTCATAAGGATATCCGAGTAATCGATCCGGCTGTTTAGGAGCAGCAGTGGATCCGCTACCTACGTACCCGTAATTACGTCCGATTTCGCGACGATTCGATTCGGATCGATTGAAACGGCGTAGAGAAAAGGTAAAACCGACATAAAATCTCGAAATTGCCTGTGTAGTTGTGGATCGCCAGTTGTCGATGTTCCGTAGTAAAATGCATCTCGCCTCTATTACCCTAACGTACATTTACTTTAATTCCCGCGTAATGGAGTCAGTTAAAGGTATCGGTCTCAGAATCAACATTTTGTTGATCTTGATTTTGTTGAATTTTCAAGAATTTTCGTAATTAAATTCAAAACGTAGGTCTATGACTAACCTCTTGTTGGATTTATAAAATACATCAGCAAAATATAATTAGAGTATTTGGCCATGGATTCTTGATCAGTTAGTCAAACCAAACTAGACATTTGGAAAAATTGATAAGCACTTTGTTCCGAGGAATAAGAGCGCCAAAAATAACGTTGGGGTATCGAGACACCCCTGTATCCATCAGACAAAATTGGCTAAAACAATAAAAACAAGGTATTGTTGATATTTTGTGCGGAATTTCAGCAGAATCTGACAGATACTGAAATATAAAATTTTTAAACAAACATTTTTATTTTTTGAAGAGGCATTCATTTTTTTCCACAGTTTCGATCTCCACTAAATTTTGCAAAAATTGGCGCGTCGGCTATCTGCAACTAATGTTTCAAACTTCCAATCAGATATGTATTTTTTGAGTTACTGAGAAATAACAACAAAATATCACATGGGTATAACTCCGAAACCGTTTGGCCAATTATGCCCACTAATGAACTTAGCCGTCGCATTGCTATACGCAACCTACTCGGAAAATTGCATGTCGCTGTCTCCTTCCGGTCAAAAGTTGGATAGAATTGAATTAGATCGCGGATTCTCCATCACTGAGTCGAACCTAATCGTTTGAGATCATTTTCGGCTAAAAATTCGGAAAGTATAGACACTCGTACATAAATTTGTGCAAAATTATAGCACGCTGTTCCCTTGGACATGCGCGAAAAAAGAAGGCTTAACAGATGGCAATAATAAACGAAAAGTCACTAATCTTCAAAAGTCTTTGAGGCTTTTAATAAATTGAAGTCAAATACTTACTCTGTTTCGGTGAAAATAATGTAGGTAATTTTGAAATAATCGGTGGAAATGACTTAACAACGTTTATTCAGTTATTGATTTTATGTAATATTGTTAATGAATAGCTGATGCGATGAGGAAGAATTTGAAAAGAGGTTTGCAAATTAATAAATCGACTTTTACCTTCTGAAAGCCTTGAAAGAGTTACAGATATATCCCGAATAGCAATTTTCAAACTTAATTAACGTTTTGAAGCGGCTTAATTACATCTATAATCTAACAAATGTTCATGAACCAGCTAGTGTAACTACTCCGCCAATGTAGATTGGCTTTCTCAATATAAAATGTGCAGTGCAGTGCCTCTGCCGTACATTTTACCTTAATTTCCACTTAATGAAGCCCGTTAATTAAGAAATCGTTCTGTGCATTAACACTTTGTTGAATAACGCTCTTCTAATTATAATTATATGAGTATCGCAAATTTAACGGATCAAGAAAAGGCATTTTGAGAACGAATTGCGGGACATCCAGATGAACTGCAGTCCCTACCCCCCGCACAGCAATCAAGGAAAGTAGACCGAGAACGGTGGAAACCGAATTGACATGAATAAATTAAACAAGCGTAAAATATAGGGCTGGGAAAGAAATTGCTATTAAGGCTGACATATTTCATCGAATAAACAACGTTACAATTTTGAACGGTAGCATCATTCCGTCGCTAGGAGTAACAAGTGTTAAGAACCTGAGAACCAACAATTATCTGATTAACTACAACTTGGACGTATCCACATTAATCCGGTTGAAATAGAAGTAATTCATGTATTGCAATATGGAGAATGAGTTTCATTATATAAAAATACACTAAAAATTGCAATAAAAAAAATTATTGCCAAATTGAAGGTTTATCATTTTGCAGTATGCAAAAATGAATAAAATAATTGAAAAAGATTAGCAGATGATGTCTACCTTATTTCAGTAATATCCTTGTAATCCTTAAATATGTGCACCTCCAATTAAACAGAATTATCAGTAATAGGCGCCTTCAATTATCCAGCACTGCAATTAATTTTTATCATTTCACCATGTAATCCAGTTAGGTAAAATCACTTTCTAAAACTATGGTAAAGTAGCACAAACTCGTAAAAAGTCTTAGCCAATTAAACAAAAATAAAAAAGGCCACGGATTAAGCACTACATGTAGGTTAAAGAACCATATGAATTTAAACTACCGTTTAAATAGATATATACAGATGCGCGCAAAATACTGCGGTAACCGTTTATCAACCATTCACGACGGAATCAAATTTGGTACTGTCCATTGCTTGCTGTCCCATGATGTACCGTATTCGGTTTATTCTCTATGGTCTAGAGCTGCGCGTTCCATTCCAGTATAGCTTTCAAGCTTTAAATGGAAGTAAGGTCGGAATCATTGTACGTGATAGCAAGGAGCTTTCCAGCATGATTATATCAAAACTTCCTTCCCGTATGGTAGAAATAAAGTTTGAGCGGTAATTTGAAGGCACGTGAATCCGAGTTGGAGGTGTTATCGGCGCCTAAGCCAATCTTTACATCCGTTTCAACAGTATTAAGTGGAAAACTCCATTTGAGAGAGATTTTTGTGCAGATTATCATGTTTATGGTGAATTTTATTTGTAATGCGAGTGAACTCCGATGTCAGTTTCGTTCGGGCTCCAATAGTAATTTTTTGACATATATCGGGGAAAAGGAATATTTGTCTGTGACGATTGATTTGATACCTTTGGCAATGTAGTTGAGTGGGTGACCCTTAACTACATATTGATTCAAACATTTCGAAGAATTTCTCTGGTTCTATTAGTATCCTGATAAAAATTCCAAAAGATGTGATTTGGCGTCAGGACTTAGGTAACTTTTTCCTTAAAAATTTTCAATTTTTCAAAATAACAACTGATAATTTTTGTTTTTTAAGTAGAAATAGAAAAAAAATACAGAGAGACAATTCACTTGTTTATAACAGAATTATTATTATTATCATACAGATAAGAGTTGAGGCAATGCCTATAAACTCACAAAAATTAACAGTCCCATAAGACATATAAGAACAAAAGTGCTTGATTATACAATAAGAAATGACACCAAAATAAAAAAATAAAATAAATAGTCCTTCTAAATCATTGTTTATTAAATACCAATGAAAATTTAAATAATAATCAATTTAAAAAAAAAATTATTCCTTAATATTAATTACAAGTGTTAGAAACATTGGTAATTAAGAAATCCATTCTCAAGCAATAAAAATTTTATTTAAGAAACGGTTTTTTTTAAATCATAGTTTTTATCAAAGATTATGTTTCCTAAAAAAATTTAAATTATCTTATAAATAACGGATATGTTTATAACAATTTTTTAAACAATAAGAGATGAAAATTACTAAGAATAATTTGTAGGTAGCGATCATGAAAAAACGGATCAATACTAATATTATAAAAAAAATGTTTTTCAATGTTTAATTAAGTTTTATAATTTTTAACCTAAGTAAATGTTAATTATAAAGCGAAAATCAAGAATTTTTTAATTTTTCCAACGGGAATCTATTCTAAGGTCTTTGAGAAATTGCTCCACGAAAGGAAAAATTTTCAAATCAATAGTTTAACAATTATCGCATTTGCAATGTTAATGTTCGTGCTAGAAAAAATTGTTAATTAATTAATGGATAACTAATTGAAATATCGCGATAAAAATTTCTGGACCATGGATTATATTGTTCATTGATCTATTCTGTAGGCGCCTGAATTTTTTTTAGTTCTTAATTTTCATATTTAACAAGTTTAAATAATATTTATTCATTACAGGTCCGAAGTGGGCGTGCCTAGCGCAAGCTGGATTACCCGTTTTCGGAAGTGTTTTCAACCCTCTGGAAAAATTATAAATATTAGCCCTATAGTTCCAGGTGTTGGGAACTCGAAAAATTTCCTCCTCCTTTTCAATCTTTTCTCAAATTTGAAAAATCTCAAATTGTTTTTGACATATATGGAAAAAACCAAACCCACTTGTTTAATTTTCTTGAAACCTCCCCCCTCCTCCCCCAAAATTAACACTTGGCTACGCCCGTGAGTGTAAGTACTTTAACATTAAAAAATTGTTAGTCAAGGAGTATAAACTTGATGTTTTTTAGAATATGGATGCCCGAAAACAAAATTTTGAATTGAGGACATGGCTAGGGATTGACTTTTGGGGTCAATAAAATGGATTTCTAAATTTTATTATATTATTGTTTAAAAAAAAATTGGAATTAAATATTTTTTTAATTATATCAAGTGAAGAAGGACACAGAGTTGCCCTATTTTTGTGGAATCGCCCATGTACCTCAATAACTACAAATATGTATATTTCAAAAATATCCTTATTTCTTATTACCATAAAGCAGCTATTTAGGTGATATCTTGAATATCTCATTTTATCGATGCTTTGTTTTATGTACCCACATAAATAATGCTTATATTTTCTTTAAATTTTCTTTCATTCTTTTAGTGAATGCAATTTCGCATGAACCGTTACTCAACACCTAGGTACCAATGTAATATTTTATTATTAATAATTGTTAATATTCGAAATTTAAACTGGTGTATCTCCAAAGATTTTGGGCGGACTTAACCCTTTCCCATAATTCGCATAACTGAATTTGACGACGGATTCTTCAGCAGTAAGTCAAATACAAATATTTTGGCTTTATATTCGAATATCAAAAATTATTGTGCTAGATGATAGAGCCCTGGAACGAGCACACAAAACCTAAAATAACATATATTATGTATTTATTTTGACGTAGGAGGTCAAATAATATAGGAACAAACTAGGAATAATGCAAAACACCTAGGAATATTTTTGTGAATACAATCTTTTCACCCTGTCATTGTCACTGTCATTTGAGGTGCTTTTTCTATTAAATATTTTATTGAGGCTGTTTTGTCAAATAACTTTCCCATTAAATTGTCATTTGTGTTATCTTGGGCAAGAATTGAAAAATATACAAATGTCCCCACCCCATTTTGAATTATGTCTCGAAAACAACAGAACTTATGTTTGGATAAATTCACTAGGGAGTAAATAAAATTGAATATTAATGCCAGAGTTCCACGAAAACTGAGTCACACCGCCGCTCAACCTGATAACAATTCTAAGAAGGTTTAAGATTACAGTCGATTTGCTGTTGCACTGTATATTTTTTCCCAGTTTATCCAATATAAAACCATCAATTCTGGAGCTGCTGAAATTAGATACCCACTCCATTTAAAAAAATGGGTTCAAGCCCTGTGGACAGGAGCTTTCTGGCGCTCTAGTTCAAACAGACAAATTATATCTGGTATTGGTTTCTCAGAGTTGGGAATTATATCAATGTATTAATATGATAGAACTGCATCAAAAAGGAAATTCAATTCAAATAATAGTTTATTTATGAAGATTAAATGAGCAATCATGAGAATGAGAACTGCACCACATTTTCAAATTTTTTTTTTTACACTTTGCGGTAATCTGGTCAATACAAAACTGCACATGCGTATAAAGGTCATGATTCTACTGTCTCTACAGTCTGGTGCTAAATTTCAGATAGATCGAGTGATCGGTTTCGGAAATATTCATAAAAAATATTTTTACTAAAATCGGCCATAACTCCGAAACCCCTTGATGGTTAACGCCCATTAACGAACTTGTCCGAGATATTTACGCTCCAAAACCACCTTGCAATTTTCAATCCGCTAACTCCTTTCGTTCGAGAGTTATCATGCCTACGGCCGGTCGGCCGGCCGGACAGAATCGATTTCGCACTCGGATTCTTGATCAGTGAGTCGAACCAAATCATTTGAGACCATTTTCAGCCAAAAATTCCAAAATTACAGACACTTGGGCAAATTGATAAGCAATCTGTTCCGAGGAACTAGAGCGCCAAAAAAACAAGTTTCGTATGACAATTGCCCAAAACAGGTTTAAAGTACCTACAAATAGTAGGTATTCCATAAAACATGTATAAAATAATAAATTACCTTGTAATCGATCAAAAATTTCCTGATCTACGTTCACAAAATTTTCTCCTCTCTCGAACTTTGGAATTATTCTTTCAATTTACGTAATATTTTCAAACATTTTCGGGTGAGGTCCCCGTTGCATCGCTAAAATACGAGTATTTCAACCCCAATATTCTTGAAGTTACAAATTTCCCTTCTGTCAAGTTGACTGGCAATTCATACATAGAATATACATAGAATAATTATATCAACCTGTGAAATACGATTTACATTGAAATTTTGAAAAATCATATCTCCGAAAGTATTAGCTTGTTAGAGTTAAAAATGATATGAATGGATTCTTATGATAAAACTGCTTATTAAAAAAAAGTTAATTTTGAATTTGTTATGTAAAAAAAAAAATTTTTTTTTATTACTCCGAAACCATCTGTCCGATTTTGCCCAATAACGAACTTAGCCGAGATATTTATCTCCCAAACCAATTCTGAAAATTTCATATCTCTAGCTCATTCCGTTCGAGAGTTATCGTGCCTACGGCCGGACGGCCGGACCGGCCGGACGGCCGGACGGCCGGACCGGCCGGACAGAATGAATTCCGACCACGGATTCTTGATCAGTGAGTCGAACCAAATCGTTTAAGACCATTTTCATCGAAAAATTCGAAAATTACAGACATTTGGGCAAATTGATAAGCACTCAGTTCCGAGGAACTAGAGCGCCAAAAAATGGTTCAAGCACTGAAGTGAAGTTAGATAGCGACTTGAAAATTTCAAGTCGCTATCACTTTCCGTTCTTAAATTATCGTGGCAACGGCCGGTCAGACGGCCGGCCGGACAGAATCAAATTTGACCTCGAATTCTTGATCAGGGAGTCGAACCCAATCGTTTGAGGCCATTTTCGGTGAAAAATTCGAAAATTACAGACATTTGGGCAAAATGATAACGTGATGTTCCTCAGAACATACGCAAAAAATGGCATAGGTATACAGGGTCCGGCAGCAAAACTTCCTTTTTAAAAAACTTAATAAAACCCATTGTATCAGAATTTTTTTCATTAGTTCTTTATAATGTAGGTACTTACCTAACATTATGTTTTATATAATTTTCGAATATCAAATCAGGGAGGTGACGTCTCCAATTCTCCATACACTGATTAAACCGATTTCTGGCGTTTTTCATGAACCTTGCCATCATTTCATGCGTTATGTTTGATGTAGAATTCCAACAGACAAATTTTTGCGAAATTTTGACGGAATCGTATCACTAGAATTAAAAAAAAAATCTATAAAAATAATTCTGATGTTTTCCAAATTTTAAAAATATCAGAATTATGTATTTTTATCTCGATTATTATTGAATTTTTAAAACTTGTCTAGTGATCTGATCCCTAAGAAATTTCGCAAAAGTTTGCACATTGGCATTTTACAACTAATTAGCGAGTCTAAATTGGATTGGATATTTATTTTTTGAGTTATTGAAGAAATAACTGCATCAGAATCCAAAATAGTGCACGCGAGTTATGAATCACCCTGTATAATGTAAAAATTCTATATGGAAAATGTTCTGTGAAACATGAACCTTTGAAAAACATTTTTTCACTGTTTACAGATTACAAATTGAAAGTACATAATACAGACATGAAAATGTAGATAATAAAATATTGGACTGGCAGATTGAATGACTGCGCACTATGAAACTATTCAAGCATGTATCTTTCAATTTGGCTATGGAACCCATAGAGTAATATTCACGTCAGTCTGTTTTTCTCGGATGTTTTTTAACATCTACCTACATCCAATCCAATTGAACATTCGCTGAACTGTATACGGTATCATATATATAACTTTCTCTACTTTCATTTTTCACGTATCTGATGTGCTATTTTTTCATCACACCGAATCAATTGATCGAACAATTTTATATTGGGTATTTTGGAAGGATGATGAGATATGTTGTATCGCGTGGAAAGAATATGATATATTTCTTCCCAATATCACTGTTTCCGAAGTTTCATTTACAAACATCCAGAATATGGATATGTCTACAATTTTCATAGGCCTTCAAATTCTTCACATTTTATTTCCGCAGAATTACCTTACCGTCCACCTGACCGTAGGTACCGAATTATTCAAATTAAAACTAACGACTGAGAGGATTGAAATATGAATCTGGGGGCACTGCAGTGCCTCCAAAAAGACGAGTTTCATTTACCTAGCTTTTATAGTGTGAGGATAATAAAGTAAGGAACAAAATTCATAGTTGCGTTATTGAATGTTTTCAAGCAATATCTCAATAACTATTTGAGATAATTCCTATTTGGAAAAAGATCCAGAAAGAAGAAGAAAAAGTTCCAACTACCAGAACTGTGGGATCAATATTTATAATTTTCCCAGAGGGTTGAAAATACGCCCGAAAACGGCTACTCCGGCTTGCGCAAGCCTCGCCCACTTCGGACCTTTAATGATAAATTCGTTAAATATGAAAATAAAATTTGAAAAAATTTAGGTGCCTGCAGGATAGATCAATGAACAATAATCCGTGGTCCAAAAATCTTTATCGCGATTTTTTAATTAGTAAACCATTAGTTAATTAACAATTTTTTGCAGCACAAACATTGACCTTGCAAGTGCTATAATTGTTAAATTATTAATCTGAGAATTTTTTCATTTCGTGGAGCTATTTTTCAAAGATCTTAGAATAGATTTCCTTTTAAAAATTGGTCATTTTCGTTTGGTTATCAACAATTAACTTAAGTGAAAAATTATAAAGCTAAAGCAAACATTGAAAAAACTTTTTTTTTACAATATTACTATTGATACGTTTTCTTATGATCAGAAGCTACTTAAAAATGATTTTTCAATTTTCATCTCCTATTGTTTGAAAAATTGTTATAAACAAATGCGTTGTTTATGAGATGAGTAATTTTTTTTTCGATAACATAATCTTTGTTGAAAATCATAATTATAAAAAAAAATGTTTCTTAAAAAAGAATTTTGTATTGTTTAAAAACGCATTTGTTATATAACAATTTTTTTTCACCACTTGGTATGGAAATTAAGCAAACTTTTTTTTAAGAAACCATTATTTATCTTGGTCTTTGATATTACAAAAAATTCGTTCATTATTTAAATTTTCATCGTTTATTTAATAAGCAATTTGTTATGAACAGAGGAATTATCTGTTTCTATTTTTTTATTTTTCTATTTAAAAAAACAATAACATCCATGTATTATTTAAAAAATATATATTGAATTGAATTTCTTTTTTTTTGAATAATACATAGTTGTTTTTGTTTTTTTAAATAGAAAAATAAAAGAAAATACAATTCAATAGAATAAATTATATGAAATATAGACTCGACGCTTGTATGAATGAATATACCAATGATTTAAATTCTTACGTACCTACCTAATAAATTACATAATTAAAAAATTATACAGGGTGAGTCTTTGACCACTGCATTAATTTTAACCAAAGATTTCTCTCATCAAATGAAACACTTTTTTCATTTAACATTATTCCAGATTCGGTTCAGGTAAAAAGTTACAAGCGTTTAAAGATTTCACAATGTGCAAATACACTCCCGTATATAAATTATCTATGACATTGATGGCGGATGAGAATAAGGCATGGTAACGTGGTTTACAGCTTGATTCGGGATTCCAACGCTCAGGGACGGATCCATCAAAGTAGTTATCTCGAAAACGGTGCGTGTAAGGAGAAATGATGAAGTATAATATAATGTTCTAAAACGATGGAATATTCTTGAAATGACTCAAGAAAAACTTTATATGCTTTCTTTATGCTAATTTCGTTTAGTTTTATGAATCCCCGAGTCCATAACTAGAAAACCAGTAGAAGTAGAAAATAACTAATATTTGGAAAATATGTATCATAGTTATAGGAAACTTTGCGCCAACATTCATTTTATTCGAAAAAAGGATGTCAAAGCTACAAAATAAAAACTGATTTTTTTTTTAAATTTGAACAGCCTGTATCTTTTTACCTGAGCTGAATTTGGAAAAATGTTAAATGAAAAAAGTGTTTCATTTGATGAGAGGAATCTTTAGTTAAAATTAATTAATACGTTTCTAACTTAAAAGTAATTCACAAAATAATACATTTTTGGCGCTCTTGTTCCTCGGAACAGAATGCTTAACAATTTGCACAAATGTCTGTAATTTTCAAACTTCTGCAAGAAAATGGTCTTAAAAGATTTGGTTCGACTCACTGATCAATAATCCGTGGTCAAAATCGATTCTGCCCGGCCGGCCATTAACACGATAACTCTCGAACGGTATGAGCTAGACAGTTGAAATTTTCGGGGGAAGGTTTGGGGGATAAATATCCGTTATGTGCTTAAGTGAAACTGATGGTTTCGGAGTAACGAGCAATATTTTTTTTAACATTACATTTTTCAAACTCAATTACTTATAAGATGCAGTTTCATCATAAAAATCCATTGATATCATTCTTAACCCTAACAAACCAATACTTTCGGAGATATCATTTTTCAAAATTTCAATAATTAATCGTAATTTTATGGTTTCATAGAATGCTCTAAGTATAAATTGCGGATGTATGTAATTCCAACATATGAGGTGAGTCATAGACCTACGTTTTGAATTAAATTTTTTATGATGCAGTTCTATCATAAGAATCCATTGATATCATTCCCAACTGTGAGATACCAATACTTTCGGAGATATGATTTGTCAAAGTTCAAATGATTACTCGCTAGTAGTTTGACAAGAGCGCCAAAGCCCCTGTCCACAGAGCTTTACCACATTTGTTTTTTTAATGAGAATAAAAGGAATTGGCCCTGAGATTATGAATTTCTTTTGTACCATATTAGTTGGGACTTGATTGTTTGATCTGTTTCACTTTATTCTACAGTAGTATGGTAGTATGCATGTAGGTAGTGTTCCACAAGTTGTGATAGCGGAGAAGCAAAACTCTTGCAAAAATAATTGAGTGAACATAGTAGGTTTTACTTGTAATTCCACAGGAACTGTGGAAACTTGGTGAATAGTTGTAGAATATAAACCTAAGCACGTTTGTGAAATTTTGGGAGACTTATTTAATAATATTATTTATGACACGATAACCTGACATCGGAAGGAGATAGCGGCTTGAAATTTTTAGGTTAGGTTGTGCATCTGAATGCGACATTTGAATTTGTCTAAAGGTATAATCGGCCGAACGGTTTTGGAATTATACCCATCTGAAATTTGGTTGTCATTTCCTCAATAACTCGAAAAATACGAAACCGATATAATTCAAACATGGTTTAGTTGTAGAATGCCAACGCGAAAATTCTTGCGAAATTTCGTGAGGATGGTATCACTAGAAAATTTCAAAAAAATCATTGAAAATAACTGAAAAAAGTTCTATATATCAGAAACTATTCGTCCGGCATCGCTGAAATTTTGCAAGAGACTTCAGTACTTAACTCTACTGCAAAGTTCCAAGTTTGAACACGATCGGATCCATATTGTTGGAGATCCGAGCAGCCTTTTTTGAGTTCGGTAGCTGGATGGGAATCGATGAAATTTTCCGAGAACCTTCAAAACCATGAATGTAATGATGACATTAAAATATATCATCCATTTTCGGGATGATAGCCCTACGTAAGTGTCCTGTAGTGGTCAAACCTGGTTCGAAGGAGATCCTCCTTAAGAGGAGGCAACTATATATTGAAATTCACAAGAGTGAATATCTTTGAAAAATAGTGAACGCCATTCTTCTTCAAGAGATCCATGCTCCTACAGAGGAGTATATTTGTGAGAGGGGACTTTTGAAAAGTTATGTATTATTTTTAATATGATATCGCTAAAATTTTGTTGAAGGCTTCAAAACTTAACTATAAATTAACCACATATTCTGATCTTGTGAGGTGAGAGGCTCATTTGACGATATTAAATCTAGTGATGGGTAAAGAGGCATTTTAGGCCAGTTCTTCTATCACTAATGAGAATATATCTTTATGTTTCACCTCAACACCTTTAGATCTATCAATGGGCATTTATTGGTTAAGAATAAGTAATTGAATATTACTGGAATTCAATTGAATTTCATTCACTATGTTAGTAACTAAACTTACTGCTACTAATTTTCTTTACTTTGATTATTTAAATATGACATTAATTCTAGCAATATTTTTCCAGAATAATTATGCATTCTCCTCCCAAAGAAGATTTGAAGATAGACAATGTGTTAATTTTTTCATCATTGTATTCTATCCTGACTTTACGAAAAAAAAGCACTGACGTGAAGTCAGGAGCTTTTGCGCGTATGCTCTATTGTCCATTCTCCTGTATTGGACACTCTTAATCGAATTCACCATGGTAAATTCGATTAAGAGTGTCCAATACAGGAGAACAGACAATAGAATGCACCATGGTAAATTCGATTAAGAGTGCCCAATACAGGAGAATGGACAATAGAACATACGCGCAAAAGCTCCTGACTTCAAAAAAAAAAATTGGTTCAAGCACTGACGTGAAGTCAGGAGCTTTTGCGCGTATGTTCTATTGTCCATTCTCCTGTATTGGACGCTCTTAATCGAATTTACCTTGGTGAATTCGATTTTTTGTTTGTTTTCGAAACATACCTATCGTTCTATCAGTCTATCACATCGTTGGTCCAAAATTCGAGTAAAACAGACCTCCGGACGGAACGATAGCGTCCTGGTAAACATTTTCATTCCTCAACCACAGAAATCAAGAATGGTCCAACCTTCAATATCGACAATTATTAATATTGTGATTTGTGTTCCCCCATGTAACTCGTTGAACTCGCAACGTTCCATATCAGTCGAATTATCAACATAAAAGCCATCCAGGTAGACTGAATTCAGTTCGACATTGTTAAACAGGTAAAATGTAAAGATCGTTGGCAGTTGCCCCACACTGGAACAACCCACACTAACAATACCTGTTACTGAAACACCAGGATGCCGCCCTGGTTGTAGAGTAGTAGTCCGACGGATCAGCTGATGGCCTGCCGGTTCAGGAAATTGCGATTCGCTGGAGATATGTACGACGAATTCCGACGAAATATTCGGCAAGTTCCAACAGCGAATGGGGGAATGATTTAAGTCTGACAGAAAAACATGTTGAACGTAAATCTTTCAGTAGATCATAAAGGAGGACTGGTAGCATAGAATAAAGCGCTAATCTAACTTCTAAAATGCGTCGAGCAACTTCATTTTGCCAGATGAAAAATGGCGATACCGTTGTTAAAAAATCAACAAGTCAAGAGCGTTCCTGCTAATCGGGTCCTTCCTGAATGGCTTCGTATAATAAATATACTTATGCATATATTTCACAAATTAGTATAGTATATTTATTATACGAAGCCATTCAGGAAGGACCCGATTAGCAGGAACGCTCTTGACTTGTTGATTTTTTAACAACGCTATCGCCATTTTTCATTATTATTTTTGAAAACGCCAAACAGCGTTCATGGCCATTGAGAAGATACTGTCTGAGCTCTGCGGGCCTCGTTCTTGATTAAATATCGTGTGAATGGTGGCATATGATTTCGCGCTTCAAATATTCACTAGTGGGGAGAGGCTGATTTCCGTGTTTCGTCTCATAGGTGGCGTGGGCGATTATAATGATCGACCAAGCCGGCTCTGAGAGGCTTAACCCGAGTCCCGGGTCAGTTTAGTTGAATTTGTTGGGAAAGCTACAGGGTACTGATGAAGGCCAAGAAGCCAGAAACGCGTCTGCTCTTGCTTTCTCGGCAGATCAATGAACCCCCTGGGGTCTATTTGATTTGTGAAATATATGCATAAGTATATTTATTATACGAAGCCATTCAGGAAGGACCCGATTAGCAGGAACGCTCTTGACTTGTTGATTTTTTAACAACGGTATCGCCATTTTTCATTATTATAAAAAAAGTTTTTACTAAAAACGGCCATAATTCCGAAACCGCTAGGTGGATTTCGCCCGTTAACGAACTCGTTCGAGATATTTACAAACCAAATGTACCCTGAAAATTTCAATCCTCTAACTTCTTTTGTTCGAGAGTTATCGTGTTAACGGACGGCCAGACTGCCGGACATAATCGATTTCGACCACGTATTCTTGATCAGTGAGTCGATCCAAATCGTTGGAGCCCATTTTCAGCCAAAAATTAGAAAATTAGAGAAATTTTTTTAAATTTTTGTAGTGGATTATTTTATAATTAGTACTTCAGATTATAGTCCCCTGTAACCTTCAAGGTACTGTGAAATAGTTTTCTTCGATGTTTTAAATGAAAAGAAAGTCATGGTAAAAATCATTAATATTTTGATCCTTGAAACTGTCTTCACAATATTTAGACAAATGGAACGCACGTCTTGGTCAAAATACAATAGCATAAAAGTTTTCGGTGTCGCACTATGCGTGTTAATAAGACTAACAATTTACTTCAATATGTATCGTACGTATTAATGGTCTCTATTTCAATACCGGAAATCTAATGCATGACCGTGAAAGGTTATTAAACCACGAGACAAGCATTTAGTAAGCAAAGAGCTATCAAGCTAATTAACTGCAAGTTACGATTATGTATGAAAGCCCACCATAATTTCAGATATAAAATATTATCTGCTGATGAAAGGAATAAGACTTAGAAAACGGAAATTGAAGTTTTCATCTACATTTTACGATCAGACGTAAAATGTTCGTGAATACTTTTCTATCTCACTCCATTGTGTATCACAGATTCCACAACATTAGAAACGTCATTATTTCCTCATCAAAGTGCACCAACACCTTGTCTTTAAAGGTAGTTTTTGGCGCTCTAGTTCCTCGGAACTGAGTGCTTATCAATTTGCCCAAATGTCTGTAATTTTCGAATTTTTCGATGAAAATGGTCTTAAACGATTTGGTTCGACTCACTGATCAAGAATCCGTGGTCGAAATTCATTCTGTCCGGTCGGCCGGCCGTAGACTCGATAACTCTCGAACGGAATGAGCTAGAGAGTTGAAATTTTCAGAGTAGGTTTGGGGGATTAATATCTCAGCGAAGTTCGTTATTGGGCAAAATCGGACAGATGGTTTCGGAGTAAAAAAAAAAAATTTTTTTTTCACAAAACAAATTTCAAATTAAATTTTTTTTAATAAGCAGTATTATCATAAGAATCCATTCATATCATTTTTAACTCTAACAAGCTAATACTTTCGGAGATATGATTTTTCAAAATTTCAATAATAAATCGTATTTCAACTTTGTCACAGAATGATATAATTCTATGTATGAATTGTCCTAATGTCAACTTATGTTCCTGTGACATTACATTATCTAATCAATCGAAGAATTGTGAGCGAAGTGAGAAAAATCTCAGTTGTTTGCTCCGAAATTAGTTTTTCTCAGAAAAGTCTTACATTTCGGAACGGAACATGAAGTTAGTAAGAGATCTGAGAGTAGTGAGACTGCTTTTCATCCATAGACATAGATATAACTCTCGAACGGAATGAGCTAGGTAGTTGAAATTTTCAGAGTAGGTTAGGGAGATGAATATCTCGGTTATGTTCGTTATTGGCAAAATTGGCCAGATTTAATTTGATTTCTTCCATGGTGCAGTTCTCATTCTCAGATTGCTCATTTAATCTTGATAATTAAACTATTATTTGAATTGAATTTCCTTTATGATGCATTTCTATCATAGGAATCCATTGATATAATTCCCAACTCTGAAAAACCAATACTTTCGGAGATATAATTTGTCTAGAGCGCCAGAAAGCTCCTGTCCACAGGGCTTGAACCCATTTTTGATGAGCTTGTGTGTCATTTCGCCCAAATTTGTCAGAATTTTTTCCTCCGAAAATTTCCGGGGTTATAAATCTGACCGAATTTAAATTAGATATTAAGATCAATAATAATGGCTCTTAAGATTTATACAATTTAGGGATCATGCCACTAGAAGCACAAAAAAATATTAATATCTCATAAAGTACCAATCCAACAAGCACCCAAAGCATACTGCTCACAAAAGTACTTATCCAATTTTTGGTGCTATTGTTGCTCGGAAAAGAGTGCATATCAAGCCTGAATGTCTGTAATTTTCGATTTTTTGGCTGAAACTGGTCTCGGACATTTTGGTTCGACTTAATGATCAAGAATCCGTGGTCAAAATCGATTCTGTCGGCCGTCCGTCCGTCCGATAACTCTCGAACGGAATGAGCTAGACAGTTGAAATTTCCAGAGTAGGTGTGGGAGATAAATATATATTATATTAGAATTAGTATCGATGTATGTAAGGGGAATAGGAAAACGATCAGAGTACTGACTCTCTTCTTTATTTCATATGGTCAATGTTTCGATCTCGATTGGGATCTTCAGCGAGAAACTAAAACAGAAAACATATAACATTGGCAAGCGGTTACACACAACCGACCGTTTAGTTAGATCATACCGAAATACAGAGGTGATGTATAGATGAAAATTAGTTCAAGCCCTCTGGACAGAAGCTTTGGCGCTGTTGTTCAAACTTTGACAAATCATAACTCCGAAATTATTCTCTGGGAATAATATAAATGGATTCTTACGATAGAACAGCATCATGAAAGAAATTAAATTCAAACAGACCGATCCTCCCCAATAATTAACCTATCCGAGATATTCATTCCTCAAATCTAGTGTGAAAATAATAATATATCAATTCAAACTTAGAATTTAGACAATATTGCAGTTTTGTTTTTACTGGTGATATTCTAAACCCAATTTGACTATGTATCTTAACAAAGAATATATTTCCATTCTCATATGGATTATCCACGGACATTAAATTATCACCTTAAAAGTATAATAGCATATCATCTTCATATTTCTACGATAGCTGAGGTTATTTCATTCTGCATACAATCATACTTTGTTTTCTAGAACAGGAAGTGTATTTTATATCAAGAATAACGAACCAGAAATAATTTTGACATTTATCTCTCACAGGAAAATAATTCATAGATAGAATAATTAAGTACAGCAATCTGTGAAAACATTGAAGTACGATTCATTATGGAAATTTCGAAAAATCATATCTCCGAAAGTATTAGCTTGTTAGAGTTGAAAATGATATCAATGGATTTTTATGGTGAAACTGCATCTTAAAAAAATGTAATTTGAAATTTGTAATGTAAAACCATTTTTTTTCGTTACTACGAAACCATCAGGCCAATTTAGCCCAATGACGAACTTAACCCAGATATTTATCTCCACTTTTTTGACACTTTACAGCAACCTCATCAGTACAAAACTATGCATGCTTACCTATGAAAGTCATTATTCCACAATTTGATGCTAAATTTCAGACAGATTTCGGGTTTCGGTAATATTCATAAAAATGTTTTTACTAAAAATGGTCATAACTCCGAAACCGCTTGGTGGATTTCACCCGTTAACGAACTCGTCCGAGATATTCAAGCTCCAAACCTAGCCTGCAAATTTCAATCCTTTAACTCCTTTCGTTCGATAGTTATCGTGTTAACGGACGTCCAGCCGGAAGGCCGGATAGAATCGATTTCGACCACGGATTCTTGATCAGTGCGTCGAATCGAATCGTTGAAAACCATTTTCAGCCAAGAATTCGAAAATTACAGACATTTGAGCAAATTGATAAGCACTATGTTCCGAGGAACATCCAGATCCAGATCTCCAAAGAAAGCGTGGATTTCGCCCATCAACGAACGCTCCAAAACGACCCCGAAAATTTCAACTCTCTAACTCATTTCATTCGAGAGTTATCGTGCTTACGGCCGGACGGATAGAATTGAATTTGTCGAACCCAATCGACTATTTTCGGCACGTAGCACATAGCACATTGCACGTAGCACATAGCACGTTGTTCAATGCGGTACACGCACGCAAAAATAAATGTTGTTGCATTAGCAATTCCTCTTCTTCCGTGTGTAACCTGGGACACATACCTGTTCATTCACAAAAAGGAGTACAAATTAGATCACATGTCGCGATGCACTCACACCCCAATACAATAATTATAATAAGAATTTATTAAAAGACTATATTTTTCCATTTTCGTACATTGACATAACATAACCTCAATATATTCGTTCCTTTGTCCGGTATTTGGCCGAGTGAA
This sequence comes from Halyzia sedecimguttata, assembly GCA_937662695.2. Lineage (NCBI taxonomy): Eukaryota > Metazoa > Arthropoda > Insecta > Coleoptera > Coccinellidae > Halyzia > Halyzia sedecimguttata. Next base: position 88,889,882 of record OW569415.2, on the reverse strand, counting down.
AAACAGGTAAAAATGCGTTCCGGTGTATCCGGCCTAATGGATCAGCCTGTTCAAATATCGACATATCCGGGATTCCCGTTTGATTAGAGAAAAGTCGATGCATCGAAGCCTTCATCTCGTTTTTCATTCCTATTCGGGATTTAATTTGGCAAACATTTTATTTAATCTCATATATCACCGCATCGACAAACGAATGGTCCCAAATCCCTTCCGAGAACCGGATCCGTCAAAGACAAACCACCCTCCTATTCCAGCGATGCTCAATCGAAGAAAGGGCGTCCCACGAACGAAAAAGTGGCTATTTGTTCGGCGGTTTTACTCCGTCCAACTCCTGAATAACGATGAATCATGTTTCCTCATCGAATTTTCCGGCGTATTCGGAAATACTTGCAGTGGCTTTTACAGTTCGAAATAAATTAAAATTAATTAAGGTACCTACTCTTTCTCTCTCTCTCTCTCTCTCTCTCTCTCTCTCTCTCTCTCTCTCTCTCTCTCGCCAGGAACGCCTGTTTGTATGCGAAATGGGTCGCAATCGCTTCGAGTGGGGCGATAAGAAAAATCGCATTGTTGTGGATCATATTATTAAGGATGGGGGGGATAGGATTGGAATCGTTAAGTCACGGACGGTCCTGTAGCCATTTAATGGGTGAATTATTTGTCTGATATTTTCCTAGGAATTTGGAGAATCGTATTTAAATGTAATATTCAATAGAAAATCTACATACAAAATTTTTGGACAAATACTCCAAGAATATCATTGTACCTATACTCCATTCACTTTTATAAAGTCTCCCGGTTGGCCATGATTTCGGTCTATCACGTATTTGTAACTAAATCTAAGGCAGGTTGGCACTCCTGAAATATCGTCAATGTCAGAACAATTCTCTAAGACGTTGCCAATTTCTACTCTCGACAATCAACATAATGTTCCATCTTAGACAAGATATTATCACAGATGATTATCTTCGAATAATAAATAACTCTTCGCTCTGAAATTGAAAATGCCGAAAGTAGTTTTGAAGAAGCAGAGACAAAGTATCAAGAATTACTTACAGAACTGAAATCTGCAATAGGAAAACTTTATTCTGTCTTAGGACATCATTATATTTTATTGAGGTTTAACAGTGACTCGGGATTCGTAGTACTACTACATTTCGAAACTTGTGTATTTCAAAGTGTGCAACAAGGTATTTAAATTACTTCTGCAGGCTTATTTCTTGAGAATTTCAAAAAGTGGGGGATTCCGTAGGTCTGTTCGTTTAGAAGTTTTCCTGCCGGGTTATTCAGGTACTTTTTCCTATGAACTATCACAAAGTAACGTAGTACTGTATCCATTATATTTCATTAAAATTTCAACACTTGATTCTTGATTTCCGTACAAGACAAGAGCATAACTGAATCGAACGACAAGTATATATACGTGAAATATTTCCATAGTATAACGGACGAAATATTTTTTTCAACAGTCAGCAGGTCTTTGGAATTGTTGAATTCAAAAATATCTTCTCAAACTAATTATTTTCCCAAGAAAATTCGCATTGTGAAAAATACGTAATTACTACGACTTCTATGTAGAGAGGACAACGTTGCGTAGTTATCTGACAGGAAAATGAGCATAACCTCACATTTTTAGAATATACATGGTGAAATGTGTCAAAATTTCACGGCCAACCGGGAGACTTTATAACATGGAATGGAGTATACTTAGCGTATATACAGGGTGAGTCTTTGACCACTGCATTAATTTTAACCAAAGATTCCCCTCATCAAATGAAACACTTTATTCATTTACCATTTTTTCAGATTCGGCTCAGGTAAAAAGTTACAAGCGTTTAAAGATTTCACAATGTGCTAAAACACTCCCGCATATAAATTATCTATGACATTGTTGGCGGACGAGAATAAGGCATGGTAACGTGGTTTACAGCTTGATTCGGGATTCCAACGCTCAGAGACGGATCCATAAAAGTAGTGAAATTTCTGGAGTTTTCCATTTTTAAACATTCAATGAAGAATATCTCGAAAACGGTGCATTTAAGGAGAAATGATGAAGAATAATATAATGTTCTAAAACGATGGAATATTCTTGAAATTACTCAAGAAAAACTTCATATGCTTTCTTTATGCTAATTTCGTTTAGTTATATGAATCCACGAGTCCATAACTAGAAAACCAGTAGAAGTAGAAAAAAACTAATATTTGGAAAATATGTATCATAGTTATGGGAAACTTTACGCCAACATTCATTTTATTCGAAAAAAGGATGTCAAAGCTACAAAATAAAAACTGATTTTTTTTCAAAATTTCAACAGCCTGTATCTTTTTAACTGAGCTGAATTTGGAAAAATGTTAAATAAAAAAAGTGTTTCATTTGATGAGAGAAATCTTTGGTTAAAATTAATGCAGTGGTCAAAGACTCACCCTGTATATACAGGGTGTCCCAAAAATACCACGTGAAAGTGACACTGGAGATAGATTGGCATTAGGTCTATCAGATAGCATCAACATGACCTCAGTAAAAGTCCGCTGGTTTTCGAGATATCACCACTGTTGCGTCCCATGACTTCACATGTTGGGAAGCGCTCATTTGTATTTCTAAACAAAGCAGCTCGCTTGTAAAACTTTAGTGTTTTGGGTTAACTGGTTTATTTTTGCATGGGAGGTCCCACCCTTGAAATTAATATTTTCCACGGAAAGATAATTGCAAGTAAAATATCTTGTAATACTTCAACCCTTGTAGAAGTATTTATGACCTATTTCCTGTGAAATATTGATAAAATGCATACAACAACTAACACATTGCCAGAGCTGTTAGTCCTTTGCCTAGATTCTATCCCATTAAAAATCTAGAATTTTCCGATTAGATCGCCACGGCTTTGGCTATTCTCTAAATCGAGGGCGTAGATTCCGAATCTGTAATTAGTTTTTCCGTATCTCGATTAATTTTGGTAATATGGCGAAAAATCCGACTGATTAGTCCATTTTCCGGAGGTAGAGCCAGAAATTGCGACTTTCTTCGTCATTGCTCCGAAACTAATCGAGATACGGAAAATCTAATTACAGATTCTTGATCTGCGTACCCGATTTAGTGAATAACCAAAGCCGCGTCGACCTAATCGGAAAATTGTAGATTTTTGTATGTGTTGGAAACTAGAGAAAACTTTTTGGCGTTTGACGGATTCGCTCATTACCTAATATTTTCCGAACGGATAGAGATACAGAAAAAATAGATATATAAATCTAAACGTCGTCCACCGACCAATCATCGGGGAAAATTTGGATATCGAGATGTGAAAATCATAGATTTCGGACGGGAAAGAAGAATTTTTCTTCGATTCCGGGTCAAAAATATTTCTAAGTACCGACCCAAAAAATTTTTTTCATGGTATATCGATACGGAGCTCCTGTCTAATTAAATCGAGGTCGCTGATCACGAATATGTAATTAGTTTTTCCCTAAGTGGCGTACTTTGGGAAAATTTTCACTTAAAGTGAAAAAATTGACGAAAATAGGTCAATTTTGGAACTTTCCACCGCCCAAAAAAATCGGAGTAGGGTGTTGCTGATTTTTTACGTCATATTTGGATCCTTTATCTATCGAATCATCTGAACAATAAATGTCCAGGTCGTACGCTTCGGAAATTATGATTTTTTTTCCCGATGGTCTATTTTTCGGAAAATTCTTTCCGCGATATTTCCTCGGAAAATTTTTGTAATAAATATCTGATGCTAGATTCGGAATCTACGGCCCCGAATCTATAAGAATAAGTACCCGTTTCATAGTTTTGCGTCAAAAAATTTTTCTCGAAAAATGGGATTTTTTTAAGGCTAATAATGTATTAAAAAATTGCCAAAATTCGACCGGTCTCCGATTTCGATGCAAATTACGTCATCTACTAATTCGGGACCGTAGATTACGAATATATGATCGGATTTTTCATTAGAGAATTTTCCGCGGAAATACCGCCAAATGGATTTTCCGAAAAACAGACCCTTGGGAAAAAAATCATAATTTCCGAATAGTACGGCCTGGACATTTTCTGTTTGGATTTTTCAGTAGATAAAGGATCCATATATGAGGGCAAAAATCAACAACACCTTACTCCGATTTTTTTGGGCGGTGTGAACTTCCAAAATTGACCTATTTTTGTCCATTTTTTTACTCTAAGTGAAAATTTTCCCAAAGTACGCCACTTAGGGAAAAACTAATTGCATATTCGTGATCAGCGATCTCGATTTAACTAGACACGAGCTCCGTATCGATATACCATGAAAAAAATTTTTTGGGTCGGCACTTAGAAATATTTTTGACCCGGAATCGAAGGAAAATTCTTCTTTCCCGTCCGAAATCTATGATTTTCCCCGATGATTGGTCGGTGGACGACGTTTAGTTTTATGTATCTATTTCCTCTGTATCTCTATCCGTTCGGAAAATATTAGGAAATGAGTAAATCCGTCAAACGCCAAAAAGTTTTCTCTAGTATCTAACCCAGGGGTCACCAATTAGTTTCATTGGAGGTCCGTTCACAAAATCTGTATATCTGTCGCGGGTCGTTGATAGCATTACGATGGCATACGAATTTGACTAGCAGTTAATCTAAATCCAATATCTATAATTAGTAAATAAAACGAAAAGTTATCTGAATTTTTTTAATCAAGAATACATGTTTTCTGGAAAAATGGTCCGCAAAAAAAAGGTTCGCCATCCCCATCGGACCGCGGTCCGCCATTTGGTGACCCCTGGTCTAGACTATTCGAAGACCCCTAGTCTGTGAAAGTCGGACCGGTTTCCATGTTACAAAACAATGAATGTGGGAGCGAGATAGTCGATAAGGGTTTTGGTTTTTTTTAATAAGTAGCAATTCTGGTTCTGATTTAAAAAAATAGGTAGTGTTGTATCATTTTGAAAAGGGCATGAAATGGACCAGTTTTTGCCATTATTTGTCAATTCAGTTTGATATTTTTTTTTTCACAGCAGTCAGTCAAACTTAAGTTAACGTTTTAACTTCGGCATAAAATACAACAAGTTAGACATTTTTTGAAGGATTTTGTTCTAGTTGTCGGTGAAGTTATTACTTCATTGTTTAAAGCAACTATTCAGGATAGCCTAGGTAAAAAAAAACATGAGTTTGAAGTAATTTCTAGCAATGCTAGGCGATAAAAGACCGAAAACTGGAGATTTTTAAAAAATACACAAAAGTGGTGATATCTCGAAAACCAGCGGACTTTTACTGAGGTCATGTTGATGCTATCTGATAGACCTAATGCCAATCTATCTCCAGTGTCACTTTCGCGTGGTATTTTTGGGACACCCTGTATATATATATAGCTATGACACATAACCTTTCAATTATCAGTTTGTTTTCCACATTCAATAGGGTCCACGTTATAAACTCGCGAATTCATGAAACTATGAGAAATTAGCACAATTAAAGCAGATGAAGGTTTTCCTGAGTCATTTTAAGAATGCTTAATCTTTTTAGAATATAAAATTATTCTTCATTTTTTCTCCTAAAACGTACCGTTTTCGAGATATTTTTCATTCTTCTTCTTCTTCTGCAACTGAATTTGGGCCGTAGACCTGTTATTTCCAATTTCAGCTCTCCTGTGACATTGACGTCCAAGATATTTTTCATTGGATGTCATAAAATATGATAAAATATAAATTCTAGAAATTTAACTGCTTTTATCAATCCTGACCTGGACTAGAATCAAAGATGATGATCTGTGCTCGAATAAAGGCATAGAATGAGTATTGATCTCAAAGCTGACACTTCTAGAAATAGGAAGGTATGCATAATATGTTTATGTATTTTAATTAAATCTCCAAATTGTTTCCAAATTGATTATATTATACTACCCTCTTAAAAGGAGTTAAGTTAATAAGGTATAACTTAAAAATATCTAGTAATAAAATTTCAATTTCTTGATGAATGACTGGTTTAAAATTTCAGCTTGTTTGTGAATTGTTCAGATTCACCTACAAATCAAACAACTTGATACAGGCTATTAATCATAATAAAAGCCATATAGACATGGGCGATCATTATTCAAACAACTTGAATTTCAGGGTAGTTATCTTTTGGGAAATAGATGAATAGCCTTACCAGAGGATAACATAACGACAATTTCTCAACTAAAAATTATTTTGTTTTCTCACATTATTTTTGTTTGTGTTCATTTCATACATGTTTGTGGAGTGTAGATAATTAACGTGTGAACTTTTTCTGACATTTCAAAATACTCAAAACAGATTTGGATGAGTTATTCTTAATTTCCAATAATGATTGATACCATAATTCATGTGAATTGAGGAGAAAAATTATGTAACATAAATATTCAACATTGAACTGATATTTAGGAATTGAATACTTGCGGCTTCTACTTGATGCAAATCCATATTAACTCAATGAAAAATTATATACGATTCACACTAATTTATTTAATCTTGTGATGAGTTTCGTCGACACAGTGACTTCATCAGACTACATCATAGTAAAGTCTTAACAAGTTGTTAACACGTGGATTAAAATTTCTGTATATGAATTCACCTAGTCCTGAGTTTATGGTTTCCGTTTGTCGCATTCTTCCCGGGCCACCTTGTATGATTTTATGAAATCATTTTCTATCTTCATTCGATTGTAGAATTCTACTCACGTAAAATGTAAAAATTTCAGATAATAATGAACCAAAATTACACTATTCATTTCAATTAATTGGATTAATACAATTTCTTTAAGTGTTTTCCATAAGACCCTTTCACGATCCAATTTCCTCGGCCTCGAGAGTTTCCAATCACTGTTTATTTCGCACACATGCCGGAAAGTATTGATTACGCTCATATACCCGTAGGTTTTGTTGATTGTCCAATGAAAGTCATCCTTAACTTGGGGTGCTGAAGCTCACATATATTCTCGACTCCGGTCTTCGCCACTGCGGTGTAATGTTTCAGGGGTCTATAAGGGGTTCAAATTAACTTGAGGGTTGTCATCTGGACCGTTGTGCGAGTCTGGATTGCATACTTAATCTTGGCGTAGAACTACGAGCTCTTAATCGAAGACACAGGATTATTTGTCCACGATTGGTTGAACATGTAATGATGTAACTGAATGAGATAAGTTCCATATCGATAGATATTCAGTGGATATTGATTCTCTCATATTTGAACGCCTTCACATTATACTATTACACCGTATAGTACTTTGATTCTTTGGTTGAATGGAGATAGCAGATATATCAGCACTAGAAGGTCATTTATAATACTGGCTCGATGATGTGTTAAATTAGTCAGGTAGATAAAATAATTGGATGTTGTGAGTAAAATGTAAGTTACGACAAAAATCACCATGGGCCGTTATACTATTGAGCAAAGATGCAAAATTAAAAATAACAGCTTACTCTTCTTAAAAGCAGACAAGGACAATGTCCGGTTGTTTTGAACAAGGGGGCCTATGTGAATAAGGTTTATGACATCCTTAACAACTATGATTTCAAGTTGTCATCTATGTCTTTCTTCTTGAACCTCTGTGGTACCGATCTTGGGCTGACCGGTGGCCTAGAAGCACATTTTCCTCCGCGTAAAGTTGCAGAGATTCAGACCCGATGATGCACTTATAAAAATTCCGTGAGTCATGTTAATGGTGGGTGTAACGTCCTAGTTCGGTTAAGTTGCTGCAGTCGAACATAATATGTTCAGTAGTTTGATCTACGTTCCTGCACTTGTGACACAAGGAACAGCCAGTTGGCCAGGTATATCAAGTTAGCCTAGTAGTTGTGGCATTTTTACAGATTTTTTTTTATATTAGATGCTAGTTAAATGCAGGGGAGGGCTGAAAAAATAATGAAAAATTTGATGGCAATGGAAAAACTAAGAATTCAATTTTCTGGGCCAACTTATATGAAGCCCGAAAAAACACCATGGTAAATTCGATTGAGAGTGTCCAATACAGGAGAACAGACAATAGAATTCACCATGGTAAATTCGATTAAGAGTGTCCAATATAGGAAAATTATTAATATTGCCTCTATAGTTCCGGCAGTCGAGGCTTCTTTTTAGGAAATTTCGGCCTTAGTGGCCTTAGCATTTTCTCAAAAACTATCTACATGCCCTTCCGAATCACCTCAATCATAATTTTCTGAGAATATGCAAAAATTTTGACCTAAACAGCACTGTTGTTGACTAGACTATTCTTGTGCATTTCAGTTTCCTTATAGGAATTGCTCAGTTGAAATGATTGGGAACTGGAACCAAAGTTTATTGATTTGCATCGGAAATTGGAAGCACCTTGGTGGAATGAGAACCTGTCAAACCTCAGAAAGTAGTTCCGTTTAACAGGGCCAAAACAAAATAAAATAATAGAACTTCATATTTCTCCAGTGAACTACCTACAATTAGCAACTACTTGCATTATTTTTTAATGCTCCTATGTAGCCATCTATTTCATTTTCACAAACAAATTAGTGAGAAAATACCTAGCATTTAGGAGTGAGATTTTTCACAGTATATCAATTGTGGAATGACGAATATGAAGGTGAAAACTGGCCAAGATTTATGAATTCGCATATCGCTCGTCAGTTTACCAAACCAGCTGTTTTCTGCAGTGGAAAAATCTATTGTTACCGATACAAACCCCTGTAGCTCGAACTTATTGTTACCTAAATTACTAAACATTCTCAGGGATTTCAATGGAAGGAAGGAACGCTTGAAAGGCCTAGCTCGACTCGATGATAAGGGTCCTTTCAATAGATGACGAACTGTGGAGATATTTGGTCGTTTGAATATTTCTCTAGTTGTCAAAACTATATTAGTTTTAGATAAGGGAAGAGCCTAGCTCTTGGTTAATCTTTGATTTTAGCAAATAGAAATTCGAAATAGTATACATGGTGATTCCAACGTTGCGGCGTTATGATTGATTTTGTTTTAACATACCAGAGCACTATCATCTTGACAAATGCCCGTATTTTGCTTATACAGCATAAATTGTTCAGGGTTGATAAAAATGCTTGAAACAGAAATATGTATTTTTGACGCTCTTGTTTCTCGGAACAGAGTGCTTACCAATTTGCCCAAATGTCTGTAATTTTCGAATTTTTGGCTGAAAATGGTCTTAAACGATTTGGTTCGACTCACTGATCAAGAATCCGTGGTTGAAATTCATTCTGTCCGGCCGGTCCGGCCGGCCGGCCGTAGGCACGATATCTCTCGAACGGAATGAGCTAGACAGTTGAAATTTTCAGAGTAGGTTTGGGAGATAAATATCTCGGCTAAGTTCGTTATTGGGCAAAATCGGACAGATGGTTTCGGAGTAACAAAAAAAAATTTTTTTTTACAAGGCAAATTCCAAATTAAATTTTTTTCAATAAGCTGTTTTACCATAAGAATCCAATGATATCATTTTTAACTCTAACAAGCTAATACTTTCGGAGATATGGTTTTTCAAAATTTCAATAATAAATCGTATTTCAACGTTGTCACAGAATGATATTATTCTATGTATGAATTGTCATAATGTCAAATGATGTTCCTGAGACATGACATTATCTAATCAATCGAAGAATTGTGAGCGAAGTGAGAAAAATCTCAGTTGTTTGCTCCGAAATTAGGTTTTCTCAGAAAATTCTTACATTTCGGAACGGAACATGAAGTAAGAGATCTGGGAGTAGTGAGACTGCTTTTCATCCATAGACATAGATATAACTCTCGAACGGAATGTGGTAGGTAGTTGAAATTTTCAGAGTAGTTTAGGGAGATGAATATCTCGGTTAAGTTCGTTATTGGGCAAAATTGGCCAGATTTAATTTGATTTCTTCCATGGTGCAGTTCTCATTCTCATGATTGCTCATTTAATCTTGATGAATAAACTATTATTTGAATTGAATTTCCTTTAGGATGCAGTTCTATCATATGAATACATTGATATAATTCCCAACTCTGAGAAACCAATACTTTCGGAGATATAATTTGTCTGTTTGAACTAGAGCGCCAGAAAGCTCCTGTCCACAGGGCTTGAACCCATTTTTATTGAATACATCCAGAATATTTTATGAGAATGGTTTTGCCAGAAAACAAGTTGGAAAAGCACTGTGGCCAGGAGCTTTGGCACGCTGTTCAAATTTCTAGCCAGAACGGTCACGCATCCAGGTACTCAACTCGTTCAAGGTCGCTTAGCTCCAGGAAAAAATAATGTTCCCAATATTTAAAAAAAATATAAATTCTACTGTAAAAACAAGCGTCTAAAAAATACTGGTATCTGGTACTGGTATCTTTTGTCCAAGAATGGTCTCAAATGATTAGTTTCGACTCAAGTAGGTACATACATAATAATAGTGTCTTTATTAGCATACCAGAACAAAAATACACTTGGGAAATTTTGCAGGAATTAGTATATCGATTATATCGCTCGAAATCGATATAACCTCTGAGCTCTTCGGTCCGATTGATTAATTTTAAGGGGTGAGAAGAGGGGGTGAATATTTGTATTTAATAGGAATATAAGAAATCTAACGTCCTCGGAATAAATAATACTAGATACTAAATTTATCATGCTCAATCCAAAGCTGCCTATCGCAATTCATTACTCCTAGTTGTTGAAGATTTATATTTAATGGCGAAAAAAGTATACCCTTCTTCAATGTATGCAAGACCTTTTAAATTTCAAGAACCTTGTTTGCCAAACGGTTAGCGAATCCACCGTGTAATATGTTGCTTGTGGATTATCTCGGTGCCTGATTGGGATTAACTTTTTACTCAATTTCGTTATACAGTGTGGACAAGCCAAATGGAATAAATTCATTATCTTGGTTACTGTGCATATTAATGGAAAATCCCGAAACAAGTGAAATTAAAATTTTAAATTGTCATTCTTCCTCGTCAAAATGCGATCCCTACCTTCAACCCCCTTCGAAAGACAGGTATAACCCCCAAATTTTCAAATAGGAAGTATGGGGTTGTGATACATCGTTTGAAAGGTCACGTCATTCTATATTCATAAATGTTATCACTTTCATGATTGCAAAACTCAAATAGAAAAAAATAAAATCATGTGATTACTGAAATTCATCATAATATTCCGTAGAATATTCCCAAATCTTATTACAATAATACTAAACTTATTTGCCTTCAAGATGAAAGAAAATGAAAAAAAAAACCATAGCATTTTGTTTTACAGATAGTATCATGGAAACTACGCACAACAATTTCTGTGTAATGTTAGTTTCTTCAGAACACCTTCGCAAATTGCTTTGTGCTGATAAGTTGAAGTTTATGAATTGTCTAATTTGTGTTTGAATTTCATTAACTTCAATTTTGAAGAATGGTTTGATCAACGGAAATGCACAAAATAACAATTTTACAAATTATTGGTTTCGGAGATAACACCCAAACACAAAAAGAAGTAAGTCACTTGTTTCATGTGGAATATTTGCCGCCTATAACCCAAGGGACAACTAGTATAATAGAGAAGCAATTTCGCGAATTTGAGCATGTAAGGCAGATTAAAAAAAGAGCTGCTAATACACTGTGTGAGTATGTGAAACTAGATTAGACGTGATGCTTGACTTTGAAGAAAATCCACATAAATCGAGCCTCCACAACATTCAATCAGCCCTATTCTGTAACTCGGATAGAAATGAACGTATTGGATCGTAATCTGACAAATCGAAAAGTATCTCTTCTATCGCGTCCAATTTTGGTATTCTATAACCAATGTAGAAGACGCTGCAGAATCGGAATTCTTATTTCTATTCGACGCTCTTGGAAGTAGCCGGCAACGTTGCATGTGCACGCAAATCTCGCCCTTAATAACCACCATCATTCATCAGTTTGTTTATTTTGGGTAACTTAACCTACCAAATTTCATAAAGATATGCAGTTTACTTTCATGAATTTTAGTAGAAAAGGATAACACGCTGTTTCTGGCGGAGTAAGCGCGTAAAAAGAAAAGAAAGGGAGTTTTTTTTTGATAAAAAGCGAAGGGAATACATTCTCAATTTATCCCGTGGAATTTAAAAACAGAAAGAAAATTACAATTCTCCAATAGCTTCAAATGATTCGACAGTCGTCAGAATTGGTTGTTCAAAGTAAGAACTAACTTCATTTATGAAATCGACAGCAATTGTTTAAGGTAAACGGTAAAGCTTCCTAAAAATTTCTTATGGGATTTCAAAAGGATTACTAACTGGTATCCCTGAGTTTACGACGTTCCATTCTGAACATTTGCTGTTCGATTTTTTCTTCTATCGCCGAACGTAATGCATAGATGATATCCATGTTATTCACTCTGATTAATGGACACTTGTTTAAAAATAGTTCCTCCTTCTGGCAAAACACCTATTAAACTTTTCCGTATTTACAAACGCTAAATTGAATTCGTCGATTTCATATGTCAAAATACGGCGACGGCGCATGCTCCCGCTCATGGTTCCGATCTCGTAAAGTGATTCCGATATGGTTTAGGCGGTAGAGAGCAATTCTATTCGATTTCTATTTCAGATCTCGATAATAGAATTCGAGTTGAGTTACAGAATACCAATTTGAAGCGATTCCGATTTGACCGGTGTATTTCTATTCGATGTGTACCATCTCTATTCGATTTGAAGTTACAGAATAGGGCTGAATGTCAGCCATACATCGATTCTAAACATATTAAAACAAAATGAAATGCATCCCTATAAAATGATACCTGCCCAGGAGCTCTTGGAAGACGGAGAATTGATCGGAGAACATATTTTTGTGAACAAATGATTGGGCATGTTGGATAATAATATTATCCAATTAGTAGACGTTTAGTTTTCTGATGATACCCTTTTTTCATTGAGGGCAATTTGAATGGCGATAAATATTTAGCACTACCTCAAAATGATGTTGTTCCAACTTTGGCAAATTTATATCCTGATCAAGGAAATCCTCAAGTTCCACGGCATACGATACGGTTCAAACAGGAAGGAGCATCACCACATTACCAACGCAATATCCGACACTAGTCGACGCAATATCTACAAATCGGTGGATAGGAAGGCGAGGAACTATCGAATGGCCAGCGCGATCCCCTGATCTTAACCCATTAGATTTCCTTTTATGGAGATATGTGGAGAGCATTGTGTACAAAACTAATCCACTTGATTTGAATGATCTGAAAGATCGAATAACGCTTGCAATTAGGTCGACCCCTCCTGAAATGTTGAATAATGCTGGCAGAAATTTTTATTTGACGTTAGGATGTTGCCAAGGAATTCGCAGTGAACATTTACTTCATTGACATTCTTAATTTTTTGGTACATTTTGTATTACATTTTCGTTTTTGATATTGTACAAAATTTCGTTAATCACTTGATTCCTATTTATTTCTAATTTGATTTTTGCAATGAACTTGAAAGTGATAACTTTTCTCGATAGAGAATAACGAGGCCTTTCAAACGATGTATCACAAGCTCATACTTCCTATTTGAAAAATTGGGGGTTGTACCTGTTTTTGGAAGGGGGTTGAAGGTAGGGTTCACATTTCTCACACAAAGAAGAATGACAATTTAAATTTGACGTGTTTCGGCATTTTCCAAATATTCAAGGTGTTGACGTATCATGTACCGCAGTATTGTAGAGTGTTTTGGAAATGTGAAAAAATTAGTACTTTTTTGCGCGCATGTTCTAGAGAACAGCGTCCTATAATTTTGCCCAAATCTCTGTAATTTTCAAATTTTTACCGGAAATGTGAAAACATAGAAGTACGATTCATTTCTGAAATTTCGAAAAAATCATATATCCGAAAGTATTAGCTTGTTGGAGTTGAAAATGATATCAATGGATTTGTAGGATGCATCTTAAAAAAATATATTTTGAAATTTGTAAGTTAAACAAGCACTGACGTGAAGTCAGGAGCTTTTGCGCGTATGGTCTATTGTACATTCTCCTGTATTGGACACTTTTAATCGAATTTACCATGGTGAATTCGATTGTCGATTCTCCTGTATTGGACAGCCTTAATCAAATTCACCATGGTAATTTCGATTAAGAGTGTTTAATACAGGAGAACAGACAATAGAATTCACCATGGTAAATTCAATTAAGAGTGTTCAATACAGGAAAATGATCAATAGAACATACGCGAAAAAGCTCCTGCCTTCACGTCAGTGCTTGAACCAATTTTTTTTCTCAAAGTCAGGAGCTTTTGCGCGTATGTTCTGTTGTCCATTCTCCTGTATTGAACACTCTTAATCGAATTTACCATGGTGAATTCTATTGTCTGTTCTCCTATATTGGACACTCTTAATCGAATTTACCATGGTGAATTGAGTACATATCTAGTACTCGCTTGACGGTTCATGTAGTTATTTATGAGGGTGTGCGAGGCCTGAATAAAGAAAAGAACATGCCTACAAAAGCTCCTGATTTAACCCCAGTGCTTCTCCCGAATTCTTTTATTTTAATCCTTAAGTGGTAACGTGAAATTTCAGAGCACAACTGGGCACGTCTATGGGACTGAGAACTTTAGCAAACGAAACATAATTGAACTTGCCATTTTTTTTTGTTTCTGTTGTAGTTGCTCAAGTAGTTATTATTGTTTAATATATTTCTTTAGAATCACATGAAAAATTTAAAAAAATATATCTATGAAATAAATTGTCCATCAACCACAGAAGGATACAAAATATTGTGCATATTATTCATTTATGGATCAAAACAAATAACATTAATAAAAGATTAAACTAATATATATATATATAAATTAACACAAATGGAGAAAAGGATGAAGCATACAGGGAAAAAAAAACTCAAAAAACTTTTCTAAAAGTATACCAACAAATGTCAAACTTATTGATTATCCGCGCAACTGTTACATTGCGGTTTGGAACATTGGAGGCACACAGGCTTTCTACACTCCACACACAAATATTTAGTCATTCGATGTGTGATTTTATGACACAAATAGCATCCTTTTCGCTTCTGCAGCAGTAAATTTTCATTTCTCTCCGGTAAATTTTCGACTGGTCTTCCGAGGATACGAGACACAATGAAACGTAACTCACGAGGCAACCGTGAATTTCCTAGACGCCTTTCCATGTTTTCTTTAACGAGCTCTGCAGCCAATTGCTTCGCAAACACAGATTTTTCATTTATTTGTTCATTATTTTCATAACATTGATGTAAAATATATGAATTTATTACAGAAATATCGAGTATACGAAAGAAAATCACTAATGGCCACCTCTGTGTACGACGACAGCAACTACTTTTGGCACATTTTTCGTCGAGAGAATCAACTCCTCCTTTATTCGCATTATAATAGGATAATATTTCTGGTTTCTTCGTTTCTGGATCGGTAGATATCCTATCATGCATTGTTGACAAGAGTATGGTTGCCTTGTTCTTTTTTTCAACATGAGAAATAATGGTAGATTCTTCACGAAATCCGTACAAGGTTGATCCAATTTCCCTGGACTTCTGTGGCAAAAAAGAGGGGGGTATTTCTCTTTTATTTTTGTTTAGTGTTCCAACATAAGTGAGCTTATTCTTTAGTAAGACGTCAGCCAATTCCACAGACGAAAACCGGTAATCTGCAGTAATGTTGCGGTTAGATCCAAACAAAGGCTGTGCAAGACGAAGCACTGATTGTGTTGGTTTTGAGAAGTTATTATATTCAGGACCAAGTCCAATTCCATCTGTATCTTTACCGGTGTAAATATAAGCGTTGTAAAGATAACTGTTTCTGGCGTCAGTAAGCGCCATTATTTTGATGCCATATCTACACGGCTTGTTTGGCATATACATTTTAAAACGTGTCTCCCCTCGAAAACCAACAAGCATTTCATCTATTGTTGTTGATTGGCCAACTTCATACACAGACCGACTATTTTCTATAAAATTGTTAAAAATAAACGATATGGCTGCCAGTGGATCCTCTTTCTTTCGCTGTTCTATGTCTTCTGGATTATCGAAGCTAAGTGCAGATAAAAGTGTAGCAAATCTTTTTTCGCTCATCACTGCCCTAAATATATCTCGTCCTGTTCCATCCGTAGCAAAAAGTGTCGTGATATTTTCGTGATTCGAGTTGAACACTGAAGTGAAAATTAGAAGGCCTAGGAATGCTTTTATCTCAATCAAATCAGTATCGTTCAAGTTATTACTCTTCTCTAAGTTGTACTTTGTTCGCATAAAATTTATCTTATTATTCGTCCATTGTACAACATGTAATAACATATCTTCGGTTAATAATAATTGCCAGATAGAAAGTGGGTCTGCTTTTTCTCCAAGCTCACGAGCTTTCCCTCTCAATACAGGAAATACAATAGCATGTTTTATCGTACGGGACGTTGGTCGAACTTCCGCTGTACACCACCTATGTCGATTCTTTCCAAAGATATATTTTTTGGTTTTCAAATCTGCTTCAACTGTGACTTCTGCTTCTTCATCACTTTCAGAACATGTATTTTCCTCTTCCAAATTTTCTCCGAATGCATTGTCTCCATCCTCATTACTTCCGGAATATTCACTTTCACTGTTGTGATCAGAAAAAATTAATTCATTCTCCGAAACATGGTCTTTTTCACTGGAGTCACTCTCTATCTCTTCAAACCATCTCAACACAATTTCTCCAAAGTTTTTACTTCCGTAACGCACTCGTTTAGACGGGCCCGCCATGCCTAGTCCCTTGATAAATTATAACCAGAACAGTAACGTGTAGTCTCACAGACTGATTGAGAGAAACTGAACTGGCATCGATAGCGCAATAATATTACCGAAAGGGGGCGCCAGTAAGACGATAAATTGAGTATGACTATGCCAAGGATTAGGTGAAGCCCAGAGAAATAGAGGGATAGAGATGGGCTGACAACCTGCGCGAAGTGGCTAAAAAGTGGGTCCGCCATATTCTACTCTTGTACGAGGGTTGAACAAAAAGATAATAGCGTAGTTACAGGGTCTATCAGAAAAAGTAGGGAACTAAATCATAAATAAAACGGTGCATTTCTACGGAAAAACAAACTATCAAGTAGGATCTAAACATTTGTATGTGAAGCTGTCAGATATTACGATATTGTATGCAAATATTAGGTTAATAATGTTCAAAAAACCGAAGATAATACAATAAAAGTACATTTTATCAATTACTTATTAACTCAATGAAAAATTATATACGATTTACACTAATTTATTCAATTTACGAATTTACCATGGTGAATTCGATTAAGAGTGTTCAAACCAGGTGAACAGACAATAGAATTCACCAAGGTAAATTCGATTCAGAGTGTCCAATACAGAAGAATGAACAATAGAACATACGCGCAAAAGCTTCTGACTTCACGTCAGTGCTTGAACCAATTTTTTTAATATTGCTTTGTACCTGCTGATACCTTGACGTGATTCTCGGGTATGGACTCTTCTTCTTCTACCGCGGTGCCGTCCCAGGCTGAACTGAGGCCTTCAGGCCCATTGTTCTCCCGCTTGCCAAACTCGTGAGACTCAGTCCAAAAAGCACGCTGATAGGAATGCCGCGAGCTTAAATGGAGAAGTCCCTCTCACCGTAGGAATCGTAGGTGTTGGGTTGCCTAGGTGTATGACCCTCAATTCCTTAAGGTTGTTACAGTCGAACAGAATATGTTCAGCTGTTTCTTCCATGCTCTTGCACCAGCGACACAGAGCGCTATCGGCCAATCCCATCCTATTCAGATGTTTGTTGAACTGGTGACCAGTTAGTAATCCAGTCACCAGGCTCAATTCTCTCCTTTCGAGTGAAAGAAGTTTCTTTACTTCAGACTTTGACGATGGTTTCTCAATGAGAAGCCTTGACTGCCTGAGTCCTACTCCCATGTTCCATACACTGGAGAAATTCCTGTCCAAACGATTCTAGAAGAATGTTTTAACAGAGGTACGACATACTGGAAGCGAGGGCTCAGGACCTATATATGGTATCCGAGCCCCCTGCTTCGCCAGCTTATCTGCCTTAACGTTACCTGAAATCTCCGAGTGAGCCGGACACCAGATGAGTTTTACAACGTTACCAGCGCCCAGCCTTCGCAGAGCCTTCCTGCATTCGCCTACTAAGTAGGAGTTTATTTTCACATCAGATAGGGATTTTAACGTTCCTTGACTGTCACAACATATATATATATATGTACTTGCCAGAGTATCCTAATCGGATGTTTTCCAGCGCGCAGATAAGAACAGCATATAGTTCTGCCTGTATTATAGAGCAGTTCTTCCCGAGAGGGATGGACATGCTCACTCGAGGTCCCACAATGCCTGCACGTGTCCCTGTAGTCGTTACAGAGCCATCTGTGAACCATGTGGGCCCCTCCGGTTTAAGGAGATCACTCCTTGTATCCCATTGGTCTCTATCAGGAACAATCACCCTATAGGATTCGTTAAAGCAGAATAAGGAGCCCGCACGGTCACTCCTCCGGAGGAGAGATGCATCATCATCCTCCACCTTCTTGAGTGCCCTCGCGTGTCCCCTAAACATTCCGCTGTCACGCCACTGTCCCTGTTCCCAGATTCTTAAAGCTGTCTTCATAGCCCCCTCCTCAACTACAAGATGCAGGGGAGGTAGCCCCAGCAAGCACTCCGTAGCTGCTGTTGGAGTAGATCTCAGAGCACCTGTAATGCTTAAACAAGCTTTTCTCTTAGATCTTGTCAATTTGTTGCAGATATATGACTTCTCCAAAGAAGTCCACCACACCAATGATGCGTAGGTTAGGATAGGCCTCACCACCACAGTATACAACCAGTGTATAATGTGTGGTTTGAAGCCCCATCCATTTCCCACTACTCTCCGAGTAGACCAAAAGATCATCTCGGCCTTTTTCGTTTGTTCCTCAATGTGTTTGTTCCACAGTAGTTTGTGGTCCAGTATCACAACCAGATATCGAACTTGCTCTGTTAGATTGAGCCCTACTCCAAACAGACTTGGAAGTCTTATGTTACAGGGCCCCCTCTTCCTGTCAAAGAGAACCATCTCTGTTTTTTCAGGATTAACCGTAAGATCGTTATTCAAGCACCATCGCTCAATCCTACACAGAGCATCCTGCATAAGATCAGCGATGACATTTGGATGTTTACCTCTGATTAGTATCACGGGATCGGGTATGGACTCTGTCAATAAAGAGAAAACTGGACAGTTCATTTTAACATTGAAGAGGACTGAGGTGAGTGATGTAAAATTTTTGGGACTATTTTTGGATATAAGGCACACTTGGTGGGCTCATGCTGATCATTTGTGCGCAAAGCTAGCCGGAAGTAGTTTTGGATTACGGCAATTATCTTCCTCTGTTTCAGTCGGCGTGCTTAGGGCGGCTAATTTCTCGCTATGTGAGTCCCATTTACGTTAAGGGATACTTATGTGGGGACGGTGCAGCAGTTTTGAGAGAATATTCCGACTGCAGATTCGAGCAATACGTATTGTAGCCAACATAGGCTATCGAGAGGATTGCAGAGATTATTTTAGGAGATTGCAAATATTCACACTTCCATCTCTATTCGTGCTTGAGTTATTGATTTATGCCCATAGGAAGTAAGGAAGTCCAGTGCATGGAGTTTTCGTGGAGAAAATTATTCTTATTGCAGGAGAAATAGGGATAATTACTGGGTCCTATTTTGTAACTTGAAGAACTCACAGAGTGCACTTGATAATTATCATATTTATCACCAAGGTTTTTCCATATGATGCGTTTACATTTGAGACGGCTTCTAATCAATTCTTTTAAGGTCAGGATAAGGTTGTTTTTAGTACAGCCGGCTCTTTATGACGTGAATAAATTTTTTTAATTAAATATTTCAGCGTTTTATTGAAATTCCATTTTATCAATTAATCTAATTGCAAATTGACGAGTGTACCTATATCCTTTTTTAGTATGCTTACTACTTAATTATTACTCTCATTTCGTTGCAATATCCTGTGAGTGCATTTTTGCGTTTTATTGCGCGTATGTTCCGGGAAACATCACATTATCATTTTGCCTAAATGTCTCTAATTTTAGAATTTTTTGCCGAAAATGGTCTCAAACGATTGAGTTCGACTACCTGATGAAGAATTCGAGAACAGATTTGATTATGTCCGGCCAGCCGTCCGTTGCCACAATATCTTGAGAACGTAATGAGAGCGTCTCGAAATGTTCAGGGCAGGTCCCAATACGACAGACAAGTTCGTTAATGGGCATAAGCGGCCCAATGGTTTCCGAGTAATAATTTTATTTTCAACCAATATAAATCCGATCGGATTGAAACTTGATGAATAGTTGTACAATTAGAACTTGAGCACGTTTTGTGAAATTTTGTGAGAATCGCACCACTAAAAAAATACTAAAAAATAATTTTTATGTCACAATAACCTAAGGTTTTTCCGATTCCAATTTTCCGATTTGATCGCCACGGCTTTGGCTATTCACTAAATCGAGGGCGTAGATTCCGAATCTGTAATTAGTTTTTCCGTATCTCAATTAATTTTGGAAATATGGCGAAAAATACGACTAATTAGTCCATTTTCCGGAGGTAGGGCCAGAAATTGCGACTTTTTTCGTCATTCCTCCGAAACTAATCGAGATACGGAAAATCTAATTGCAGATTCGTGATCTGCGTGCCCGATTTAGTGAATAACCAAAGCCGCGTCGATCTAACCGGAAAATTGTAGATTTACGTATGTGTTGGATACTAGAGAAGACTTTTTGACGTTTGACGGATTCGCTCATTTCCTAATATTTTCCGAACGGACAGAGATACAGAAAATATTGATACATAAATCTAAACGTCGTCCACCGACCAATAATCGGGGAAAATTCGTTTATTAAGATGTGAAAATCATAGATTTGGGAAGGAAAAGAAGAATTTTCCTCCGATTCCGGGTCAAAAATATTTCTAAGTGCCGACTTAAAATATTTTTTTCATGGTATATCGATACGGGGCTCGTATATAATTAAATCGAGGTCGCTGATCACGAATATGTAATTAGTTTTTCCCTAAGTGGCGTACTTTGGGAAAAATTTTCACTTAAAGTGAAAAAATTGACGAAAATAGGTCAATTTTGGAACTTTCCACCGACCAAAAAAATCGGAGTAAAGTGTTCCTGATTTTTTACGTCATATTTGAATCCTTTATCTATCGAATAATCCGAACAATAAATGTCCAGGTCGTACGCTTCGGAAATTATGGTTTTTTTCCCGAGGGTCTATTTTTCGGAAAATTCTATCCGCGATATTTCCTCGGGAAATTTTTTTAAAAAATATCTGATCGTAGATTCGGAATCTATGGCCCCGAATCTATAAGAATAAGTACCCACTTCATAATTTTGCGTCAAAAATTTTTTCTCGAAAAATGGGATTTTTTTAAGGCTAGTATTAAAAAATTGCCAAAATTCGACTGGTCTCCGATTTCGATGCAAGGTACGTCATTTACTAATTCGGGGCCGTAGATTACGAATATATGATCGGATTTTTCATTAGAGAATTATCCGCGGCAATACCGCGGAATGCATTATCCGAAAACCAGACCCTCGGGAAAAAAAATCATAATTTCGGAATAGTACGGCCTGGACATTTTCTGTTTGGATTATTCAGTAGATAAAGGATCCATATATGACGGCAAAAATCAACAACACCCTACTCCGATTTTTTTGGGCGGTGGAAACTTTCAAAATTGGCCTATTTTCGTCCATTTTTTCACTCTAAGTGAAGATTTTCCCAAAGTACGCCACTTAGGGAAAAACTAATTGCATATTCGTGATCAGCGACCTCGATTTAATTAGACACGAGCTCCGTATCGATATACCATGAAAAAAATTTTTTGGGTCGGCACTTAGAAATATTTTTGACCCGGAATCGAAGGAAAATTCTTCATTCCCGTCCGAAATCTATGATTTTCACATCTCGATATACGAATTTTCTACGATTATTGGTCGGTGGACGACGTTTAGATTTATGTATCTATTTCCTATGTATCTCTATCCGTTCGGAAAATATTAGGAAATGAGTGAGTCCGTCGAACGGCAAAAAGTTTTCTCTAGTATCTAACCCATACGAAAATCTAAAGTTTTCCGATTAGATCGCCACGGCTTTTGCTATTCACTAAATCGAGGGCGTAGATTCCGAATCTGTAATTAGTTTTTCCGTATCTCGATTAACTTTGAAAATATGGCGAAAAATACGACTAATTAATCCATTTACCGGAGGTAGGGCCAGAAATATCGACTGTTTTCGTCATTGCTCCGAAACTAATCGAGATACGGAAAATCTAATTGCAGATTCGTGATCTGCGAGCTCGATTTAGTGAATAACCAAAGCCGCGTCGATCTAATCGGAAAATTGTAGGTTTTCGTATAGGTTAGATACTAGAGAAAACTTTTTGCCGTTTGACGGATTCGCTCTCACATCTCATATCTCCGAAAGTATTATTTTGTTAGAGTTGAAAATGATATGAATAGATTTTTATGGTAAAACTGCTTATTGAAAAAAATTTAATTTGGAATTTGTTTTTTAAAAAAAAAATGTTCTTTTTGTTACTCCGAAACCATCTGTCCGATTTTGCCCAATAACGAACTTAGCCGAGATATTCATCCCCCAAACCTACTCTGAAAATTTCAAATGTCTAGCTCATTCCGTTCGAGAGTTATCGTGCCTACGGCCGGACGGCCGGACCGGCCGGATGGCCGGACCGGCCGGACAGAATGAATTTCGACCACGGATTCTTGATCAGTGAGTCGAACCAAATCGTTTAAGACCATTTTCATCGAAAAATTCTAAAATTACAGACATTTGGGCAAATTGATAAGCACTCAGTTCCGAGGAACTAGAGCGCCAAAAAGACAATTGAAAACTTTAATTGGAATTATTTGCTTTATAAGCAATGATTTAGCTATGTCTAAGTTAATTCAGTATGTTAGTATGTATTCATGGAATTTATTTGATATTTATAGTATGTCTGTTCATTTTATAATTGATATTCCACATTTATTGCAACCCCTTAATTCCGAGACCTAAAAGAAAGAGGTCATAGTTATAGCATCGATCACCGCCACTATATCCACGTTGAACGACAACACATTGTTTTGTTACCGCAACGGAATCAACTGCCCTTATTGATCCATTAAGAATAATAGCATTTAATACCATACAGACGATTTGGGGGTGTACCCCGAAACCTGCCGCCTGTCTCCGATAAGTCCAGTAACTGCAAACTCAACGTTGGGTCGTTCATTGATGAACATTTCTACTTTGATTCCTTCTATGCTTCGGAGAACATCATTTAAATCGAGTGGCGTCTACCTCGTTCAGAATGCCCGCCACTCTCCACTTCTCGATTCAAAGCGATATTTGGGGCGGATTTCATCTGGGGGATGATTTCGGTTGGTGGAGAAAGGATGTGGCAATTAGCCATGTTCGGGCGAGGTGGGTTCTGAATCCAGCATTATTACCTGCTGTTGGGATATTGAAACAACTATTTATCGGTTAGTAAATAGTAGAACTGTAATGAATTTTTGAAGTATGGAGGAGAACGACTAGAAGACGAATTAGAAACATTATTTAATATACTACTGAAGACTGCAAGTATACCATCGGAATGGAAAACTAGTACAACTGTCCCAATATTCAAAAAAGGTGAGAAAAGCAATCCTGAAAACTATAGAGGTATAACCTTGCTGAGCTCAGTACAAAAATTGTTTACCAAGATTATTTTGGGAAAACTGCAACCATACCTGAACATCAATGAAGAACAGCAGGCATTCCGTAAAAATCGGTCAACAACGGATGCTATATTTATAATTCGTCAGATAGTCAAGAAAGCTATCGAATTCAATGCGCCGGCGTTTATGTGCTTTGTGGATCTAAACAAGGCATTCGATCGCGTTAGGCTGAAAGACGTGATAGCAATTCTGCAGTCGAATAACACACCAAAACAATTAACGAAGCTGATCAAAGATCTATACACGGACACGAAAACAAGAGTCCAAACAACATCAGGTGTAACGAGGGAAATTAAAACACCAAATGGCATCCGCCAAGGAGACTCCCTGAGTCCTATGATTTTCAATCTAGTAATGAACAAGTTGATTGACAGAGTTAAAAACATGAAGGGTTATACTATGAGTGGCAAAGATATTACCATTTTATGCTACGCGGACGATGCGGTCTTGATCGCAGACTCAGAGGACAATCTACAAAGACTCCTTCACGCCTTTTCGGAAGCGGCGACGACCTTGAACATGTTGATATCAACGGAAAAAACAAAATCTTTGGTGATATCGAAAGATCCCATTAGGTGTAAGTTGGTGGTGGACGATAAGATCATAGAGCAGGTAATGAACATCAAGTACCTGGGTGTAGAAGTAACGAGCGATGGAAATAATTATAAAGAAGTCAGGCAACAGGTTATGAAGGGGGCACGCATATCTGGATATCTGAGAGACGTAACATGGAAGAATAAATACCTCAGGACAGAGAGCAAAGTAAAGATCTACAAAACGATGGTGAGGCCCGTATTGACTTACGCTGCGGAGACACGAGCTGACACGAATAGGACTAAACAACTGTTACGTACGGCCGAGATGAGTACACTGAGGAATATAGTTGGAAAAACCAGAAGAGATCGCATAAGGAACTCGGCGATAAGGGAAGAATGCAGAGTGGTGGACATCGGGAAATTCGTCAGAAAGAGACGCAGAGAATGGAATGATCATGTCGGTAGAGCGGGCTATGAAAGACTTATAAAGATGGCACGAGATCGAAAACCCACTGGAAGGAGAGACATAGGAAGACCCAGGAAAAGATGGCTGGAGAGCTGGGTATCCACTTCGGTAGAAACACCGTGAAGAAGAACAGGTTACGACCTAAATGAAAGAGGAAGAAGAAGAAAAAAAAATAGTAGAACATTTTTCAAATTTTGATATTGACTAATTTAGCAATATATTGAATAGTAAAAATCCATCGAATTATTTCACCTTTGAAATACCATTCTGAAGTTTGAAACTATCCGGAGATACCTACCTGAACTCGATTAGCTTTGATATTTTCAGAAAACTAACCACCCTTATTTACTATTCCGCTAAACAGTGAAAACTTCAATAAAAATGTGGGAAAGCCCTGAGGACAGGGGCTTTGGCGCTCTTTTTCATACTTTGACATATCATATCTCCGAAAGTATTGGTTTCTCAGAGTTGGGAATGATATCACTGGATTCTTATGATAGAACTGCATCTTAAAAATTTTAATCAAAACGTAGGTCTATGACTCACCTCATATGTTGGATTTACGTACATCAGCAAATTATAATTAGAGCATTCTATGAAATAATAAAATAACGATTCTCCGGAAGTATTATTTTATTTCAAGAATAACGAACAAGAAATAAATTTGACATATTATGTTTCATAGGAAAATAAGACGACATGTAAAACACAGATCATATAATAATTATAATATTATCATAGAATAATTAATTACAGTATTCTGTGAAAACATAAAATACGATTTATTATTGAAATTTCGAAAACTCATATCTCCGAAAGTATTAGCTTGTAAGAGTTGAAACAGTTGAATTTGAAATTTGTAATGTGAAAAAAATTTCTTTTTCGCTACTCCGAAACTATCACGCCGATTTTGACCAATAACGAACTCAACAGAGATATTTATCTTCTAAACCTACTCTGGAAAGTTCAACTGTGTAGCTCATTCCGTTCGATAGTTATCGTGTTAACGGAGGGCCGGCTGGTCGGACAGAATCGATTTTGACCACGGATCCTTGATCAGTGAGTCGAACCAAATCGTTAAAGACCATTTTCATCCAAAGTTCTAAAATTACAGACATTTGGGCAAATTTATAAGCACTCTGTTCCGAGGAATAAGAGCGCCAAAAAGTCAGGAGCTTTTGTGCGCATATTCCAGTGTCTATTCAAGCCTCATACGAAGTCGATCGAGCTGCAATTTGGTACTCGATGGTAAAATGGCGGCTTCAAGGCATGTGCGGAATTTCAGCGGATTCTGACGGAAAGTTTCTGAAATATAACATTTTTGAAAAGAACATTTTTTTTTTCAAGTTATCGGATTCGTATATTCTCAGTTATTGAGGAAATAACAAATAAATGTAACTCCGAAACCGTGATCATACCCATTATCAAACATAAATGTTGCATTTGGATGCGCAACCTACCCTGAAAATGACAAGTTGCTATTTATTTCCGATCTCAAGTATTGGTGAGATATATAATATTTTTTTTAATTTGCTAGTGATACGATCCTTTAATTCTATTGCAAATTTACATCCTGTATAATGAATATCAATTGTTCTTGGTAAAAAGACAATTGAAAACTTTAATTTGAATTATTTGCTTAATATGCAATGATTTAGCTATGTCTAAGTTAATTCAGTATGTTAGTATGTATTCATGGAATTTATTTGATATGTTAGTATGTCTGTTCATTTTATAATTGATATTCCACATTTATTTGACCCCAGAGTGGGGAAGGCAGCGTATGTTATAACCGGTCTAAGAATTATGGTACATATATGTATTTCTTATTTTATCGGGTCAATGCACTTCTTCTAGATAGGGGTGTGAATAGACTAGAAGGTATCCATTGAGCTTTATTAACGTATTTTTCAAGAGAATATAATACATAGAAGATTATTAATCAATTCATGACGGTGCGGATCTAAAAAAACCTATTGATTCATGATTTTGATGAAATATTTTTATTGAATTGAAATTTTCTAGTCCATACATCCTAAATATTTTTTTTTCAAATCTTTGATATATTGTTCTTAATTCAATGCAACTTCCAAGCAATTGGATGTGTATACGATAAATGCAGTTATGATACTTAGCGAAATTTTTATTTTCTAGGTTCATGAAGCATAAGCATGGGATGTGACCAACAAAGAAATCGACAAGTTTTCGCAGGATTGGCTGTGCTACCGCCCTCAAAGAAAGGAGTGGGAGGTGAAAATTGATAAATAATGAATTGTAAAAATATTTAATAAACTTTTACTATGTTTTATTTGATGATCACTGTATTTTCACAAAATCTCATTTCGAACATTTTCCAAGATGTTTCTTTGGTACGAAATATTATCTTTGAGTTATTTAGGTATTTCCTCCGAATTTAATTTGTAGGTAATGAATTTATTCATGTTATATGAACTTTAAAATTTTTGAGATATCAGAAGAATTTCAACAAAAATATGTACTTACGTATAATTCGGATACGTAGCCTCCTTGAAGTAGAAAATAACTAATATTTGGAAAATATGTATCATAATTATAGGAAACTTTACGCCAACATTCATTTTATTCGAAAAAAGGATGTCAAAGCTACAAAATAAAAACTGATTTTTTTTTCATAATTTCAACAGCCTGTATCTTTTTACCTGAGCTGAATTTGGAAAAATGTTAAATGAAAAAAGTGTTTCATTTGATGAGAGGAATCTTTGGTTAAAATTAATGCAGTGGTCAAAGACTCACCCTGTATAAGTTAATATAACATACCTACTTAAGGTTTTTCACAAGCAAATATCAAGTTGGTCAATATCTATCGACCCGGCGGTTGCCAGCAGGAATCCTTCTGGTCTGCCGTTGTATGATCTCGTGGGACATTCCTCCATGATGTGTTTAATCGTTTGGTATTGGTAGTCTCCACAGTCGCAGTATGGTGATGGTTGTTTGCCCCATTTGTGTAGGAGACATTACTTTCCAGAAATAAGTAGTTATACGTGGATTTGAGAACGTCGTTTATTTTGTGCAGTAAATATTTAACATTCGTAAAATAATTTCACCGTTCCATGATATTTCTGAAAATAACACGCTGAAAGGAAATTCCGCAGGAAAATCTTATATATCTTCAATAATCCGAGTCAACGACAGCCCCTCCTGTTCTGACATTTAAATGGAGCAACTCCGACACTGTTCCCATCCTTTACGCTGCAGTCGGGTACGGTGGCACGTCTTTCTCAGCTTCCCGATCCACAACCACCGTCGATCCAAAGCGCCATCCGCTTAAGGACCATAATCGCTCAGCAGCGGCTTCTTTATCGCACGCTAGGCCAATAATTTGTAACGTCAGATCTGTTGTTAGGTGGCTCGTTCCAGTTTATCAGGGAATCCACGGGTCCGCAAGATAAATAGGACTCGCTCATATTGAAAATCATCTGTTGATGAAGGATGGACGATTTGAACCGGACGATTAGGTTCCATTGAATTAGTCGTGTCAGATTAATTCGTGGAACTCGGATGGGCATATTATACACATAAATGATGATGGGGATATAAATCTGTGAATATCAGGATACCTACGGGCCACGGGGATCTGGAATTATAAGGAAATGACGTAGTTTCGGAGGATCAAACGGTGCCTATAGATAGGGATCTGCGTGACCTTAGTAATAAGACTAGCGCTCATGTCGGCTAAATTTAGCATTTATTATGTTGGAGAGTTTTCATTTTATACTGATCGCCATACACAATAGGTCTTTGCGTGTATTGTTTTTATTATCGGAATCGATTATTATATCCATAAGAATAACGAGAAAGTTCAACCGCCGTCAAAAATTTCAATTTTCAACGAGAAAACGATCATTCAAATTCGAATGCACATAAAAACTGTTCAAACGATCGAAACATGGCGCCCGTCCATGACGTCACCCGTCATATCTACTCTCACTTCTTCTCCGTGTCCGTTTCACTCGTAGTTTCGCTGTAACAACTGTAACTCGCCAAAAGGAGATTTTCATTACGTCAGCCGTTATAGCAACGATTGAACCTATCAGAAGCGTTTCACCGCATTTGAATTTGCTTCCTGATATTCCGATTTTCAATACCAAAATATTCAAATTTATACATTTTGAACGTGGATGAGCGTATACATGATGATCTGATATTGAAGTATATTCAGAAAAACATAAACATTTGGTATTTCGTGTTACATGCAAGAGACCTATTCAAAAGTACATAATTGTCTAATAACTGCGAAATAAACCAGTAGCTAATAAACAATTTGGAAAAGTACTGTGTTCAGGAGCTTTGGCATGCTTGTTCAAAATTATAGCATGAGCAGTAACCAATCCAGGTACTGAACTCGCTCAGGGCAGCTTAATTCCAGAAAAAAAATAGTTTTTTCCTCTATTACCAAGAATGTAAATACGACCAAGATCAAATCAAGAATTTGGCTGTAGGGATCCTTTTCTGGGTTTTCTCTCCCAAGCCCTGAAAAATATCTATAAAATCAAAAATGTATTATTTTGCGATTTGCTTCTGCGTAAGAAACACAAGATATTTGTCAGAAGTAATCAATCGAACAATGTTGCCTAACAAAGTTCTAAGTTCAATATAAGAACCGTCTTCAAAACACAAAATGATCTTTGGTGTTTATTAACAAAGACATAAAGGCAGTTTTGATGAAAAATAATGTTATTTCATATTTGTATCAGTCTTTCCATAAGTATGGTGACACGACACGATACCTGTGACAGCAGATCTGTATTTGTTTTTAACTTTTTCTCCAATCATTATCGCTTAATTATAATTTTACTTGTTTGGGTGACAGTTCGACCTCACGTGTAAATTCACGAAATTGCCGAAAGAGGCGCCACTATACTATACTAGTCTTCACGCAGGTTCTCTATGGCAATTCATCTTGTGAAATGGATGCGTTGAGTCCTCCTGTGCGCAAAAAAGGGATCGTCAGGGATCAAACCTATTATTTAGTTCGCGTGGGAAGCAATTCTATGAACTCAGAACTCCAGAACTGACAGGAGAGCGTTAATTCAGCCACGAACAGTAATTCTTCTCGAGCAGCCATAAATCATTCCCTAAAATTCTATGCGGAGATTTCGACTTGCCAGATACACGGTGGATTCTAGATCCAACAACTGATTTCTTCGAAAATTTCAACAACCAAAATTTGTGAATTGACGCCATGTCTTTGGCAGGTCTAAGCTAATATAACAGATTTTTGAACATCTCTAGTTGATATGCAAAATAATGCACTGATATTGGAAGAATCGACTGCTTGTGGTTCTAATCTACTTGTGTTCTAATACTTGTATCTCCAAATTTAATCGAATGTTAAAATTGATAAAGAACAACAAGAAAAAAATTGTTGAGTGTTAAGGGTATTAACCCCCAACTTTAAAACTGCATGCATTTCTCAAACTTCGAAAATAAAAATCGGCGGGCAGGAGGATATTTATTTTTTGATTTTCTAGCCACACGATTCGCACAAAATTTTACAAACGTGCTAAGGTTTATATTCTACAACTACTCACCAAGTTTCAATTCGATCGAATTCATATTGGTTAAAAACAAAATTATTACTCGGAAACCACTGGGCCGATTATGCCCAGACAAACTTGTCCGTCGTATTGGGATGCGCCACCCACCCTGAAAATTTCAAGTGGCTAGCTCTTTTCGTTCTCAAGTTATCGTGGCAACAGCTGGACGGCCGGACGGCCGGCCGGACAGAATCAAATTTGACGTCGAATTCTTCATTGGGGAGTCGAACTAAATCGTTTGAGACCATTTTCGTCAAAAAATTCGAAAGTTACAGACATTTGGGCAAAACTATAACGCGATGTTCCCCAGAACATACGCGCAAAAAGTATAGGGAGACCTGCTTTCGAAATTACAAATCCATGGATATAATTAATAATAATTAGTAAAAGAATAATGGTCTGATTGCAGTACTCTCCAATCACAATTTGAAATTCATTTCCTAATTTTTAATAGAAAAACGGTACAACCAATGCTACCTTTGGTCACATTGCTGAATAGGTAGTATAATTACCTTTCATTTGATGTATCACAATCCATATATTCCCATTTGAAAAAATATAGTAGTGGGGTAGTAGTGGGATATATTCCCATTTGAATAAATTGAGTAGTGGGGCGTAGGGGGTGAGAAATATCAAATTCAAAAAAGCACAGGATCAATTGCTTTTGAAATTAAAAATCGACAGGTGCGAGGATTTTCCTTAATAATTCTTCGTACAAGAATTATTGACTAGTTACGTTAATTTTTTGACACGCTGTACGTAAATCGAGATGTAAATCCAACATATGAGGTGAGTCATAGATCTACGATTTGATTTTGATTTTTTATGATGCAGTTCTATCATAAGAATCCATTGATATCATTCCCAACTTCAAGAAAACAATACTTTTGGAGATATGATTTGTACAAGTTTGAATAATTACTTGTTCTATTTCAAGTCGAATAATTTACCGAAGCAAACATTGCAGAAATCGATTAATAAACAATTTTCCATCAGTAATTTTTCTCTTATAATACACTAAATAGTGTTTAAATCGCACGTCCGATATCGGCTGAATTAATTCATATTCGCACCCGTTGAAACTGTCGGCTATTTTGTTCCGGTGTCAGTGACTAAATTCCGGATATGAATATGTCAAAACCAGTCTCCCTTCACGCCTCTTCATTCCACTAAATACCGGTTTTCGTCCGTGACACATGATAATGTATCAATTCCGAAAAACCGTCATAAATCCGATTTTTTTTTCCCGTAATGGCACGCCACTCGGAACTTGGCGGTACATTTGTGTAATGCTTTTCGTTTATTAAATTTGCGTTTCGATAAATGCCAGTTAACCGGTCTGCCGAAACCGCGCAAGTGAATTGGACTGTCAAGGGTGCCGTTTTGTTCTGTTTTCCTGCTTTTAAGTCAATTGGAAAGCAGGGTTGAAGAAGCTACAAGCGAGGGATGGTTCGTGTCAACCGGACTCGAGGTTGCAGAGGAACGTTATTTATTCATTGGAAAGTGTGAAATATCGAAAGTTACCGAGAAAAGTCGGTTCGAGCATCTGTTCCTGAAGACGGCGTGCATGTTTTAGGGAACAGCGTGCATTTTCCCCAAATGTAATAATAATAATAATAACATGACTTTATTGGTTCACAAACATAGTTAGCACCAATTTGCGCATAAACATAATTAGCACTAACATGGATGATACAAAAGAAAATGAAAAAAAAAAATGGTTCAAGACCTGTGGACAGGAGCTTTTTGGCGCTCTTGTTCGAACAGACAAATTATATTTTCAAAAGTATTGGTTTCTCAGAGTTGGGAATTATATCAATGGATTCTTATGATAGACTGCATCATGAAATTAATTAAATTTAAAAAAAATTTCGTTTGAAAGAAAATGTTTCAAAAATTATCATTTAAACAAGAGCGTCAAAAAAAGGAGCAATCTACAATGCTTCAAAAATTGTTATTAAATTTATTTATCAAGGTTAAATGAGCAATCTGCAATGATTCAACCTCGTGGAATGGGTTGTTGCAACTTACACTGGGTGCATAGTTTTCACAACTCGAAATACCTAAGGAAAGTGTCATCGAAATGTCTAGAGCAAGGCTGGAGACAATCATAGCAGATAGTCCATTTATTCCGGACATTTGAGTAGGTAGAGGCTTACAAACAAATCATTTTAATAGTTCAAAATATCAAAATATATTAACTTGCAACATTATGAAAATACTGTATATAGGAACATGTCTTACTAATTAAGGAATTAAAATGTAATATTTACCTCAGTGGTCAACGAAGAGTAATTTGTTTTGATGATTCCATTATGTTCTTCTTTCCTATTGCCTTCATAAACTACATCACTAAAATGACCGAATTCTAGATCTTCTGAAACATCCCCCCGAACCTTGTAGATATTCACAAATTCAAGAATCGGATACTTGTTTTTCGAACTACGAATTGACATGACTCTAATAGCTAAGATGACATTTATGTGAACACAGACAGTGAATACATAGAACTACGATGTATTATTGAAATTTTGAAAAATCATATCTCCGAAAGTATTTGCTTGTTAGAGTTGAAAATGATATCATTGGAATCTTATGATAAAAATGATATATGATGACAATAACGAACATAACCGAAATATTTATCCCTCGAACCTACTCTGAAAATTTCAATTGTCTAGCTCATTCCGTTCGAGAGTTATCGTGTTAACGGCCGGACAGAATCGATTTTAACCATGGATTCTTGATCAGTGAGTCGAACCAAATCGTTCAAGACTATTTTCAGCCAAAAATTCGAAAATTACAGACATTTGGGCAAATTGATAAGCACTCTGTTCCGTGGAACAAAACAACAACAAAATATCATCTTTCTTTTGAGACACCTTGTATATTTCCATCCATAGAATTATTCCCGCCTTCTCAATTCAGTTGACTCTTCCGTTCTTAATCGGTTTTGTTTATATTCAAATATTTCCTGTGGTTTTGTATGAGTAGCTTTTTCTTCGAACACTTTCCTACTGTAATTTAATACATTACATAAATCTGTTATCTTAGATAAACGTGCCGACCTCTTAACGAGATTTGAATGATCAACAAATATTTTGAGGAAATCATTGTGTAAATATTTTCTCGCTGAATTATGAAGCTTTCAAGACACGTTCATTGGGATACCAGTCGAGAAGGTATAATAAAAGTCGGACCTCTCCAGTAACCATTTATTAGCCAGACAGGCTTTGTGAAACTTTGTTGCCGACTTGCAATCATGAATGAACAGTGAAATTGGACACCCATATTGTTCGAAGATTTCTTTTTTATGGGGTTCGTTATTCAACAACGTCTTTTGTTAGTATCTGGTTATATTCTCTTGAATCCTATGGATGGATATAATTAACCAGTTAAGATATCAAAATCATATTATTATTCGTGGAAATATTGGTGGAAAATTGCTTTGTTGCTAAGATGAAAAGTTCAAAAGGACAGAATATTGCTTTAATACATATTTCCTAAAATAATGAACGTATGGAATAGTGCAGCAAAAAAATATTTTGTAACCCCCCTGAAATTTTCACAGCACAGGTTTTCAAAATTCGGATAAAAAAATTAACAAAAACACGGACATCGGGTCAAGAGCTTTAGGGCGCTAGTTCGTGTAATGATCAATATATTACACTGATTTGTGAAACCGTACACTACCGATTCAATACTGAATTTCTGTTCCAGTTCACAATAGTTTCAATTTCTTGGAGGAAAATTGAACGAATGAGAAAAACGTAATGAAACGTCAAAGGACCTCTAGGATATTTCGAATTCACGCAAAAATGTAACTTTTCTTGATTCTTTCTCGAATAAAAGGGTTATTCTACTTAGGATCGAAAGGTGCCAAACTCTCAATTCCATCATATCAAAATTCTTCTTTTCGCCGTTGCCCATTTAGACTCAAAAATCCTAAATCTAAAAACATTTAGCTGTCCCCGTGATAAAATAAATAAAAAGAATAGTTATTTTTGTATCTAGTGCGCGAAATGCTACTTTGGTGATCGAGAACCGATTTTTTTAACGAGGCGCAGCCGAAAATAGTCGAGATCACCAAAGTATTTCGCGCATGAGATGCAAACAAAATTTTTTCTACAAACGTCAAAAATATTGTTCTAAAATAAGTAACATGCTTAGCTTAATATGAAAAATAGTATTGAACTGGCTTAAATTGTTTTTCCAAATCAAGTTATTACTGTAACTATGGAAATAAAATGGCATTTGTTGACAATTATTTCAAAGTGATTGAGGAACATAAAGGTTAAAATATAAAAATTCCATATAGTTTACATGCAGTGTGCGAAGTAAGTATTTCGCACACTACTTCGCGCACGGTGTCATGGTAACGAAGGAAAATGAAAAAAAGGGTCACTTCGCATATTGTTATCAATGCGCGAACCTTGTCATTTTTTGTCGTTTGTAGAAAATATCTATTTATGAGATCCTATCACTCTATATTAACAGATTTTAGTATACATTCATTAGATATTAGGAGAAAGACAAAAGCTGTAATTTTTGCGCGTATGTTCTGGGAAACATCGCGTTATCGTTATGCCCAAATGTCTGTAATTTTCGAATTTTTCGCCAAAAATTGTCTCAAACGATTGGGTTCGACTCCCTGATGCAGAATTCGAGGTCAAATTTGATTCTGATCGTCCGGCCGTTGCCACGATAACTTGAGAACAGAAAGAGCTAGCGACTTGAAATTTTCAGGGTAGGTGGTGCATCCCAATACGACGGACAAGTTCGTTAATGTGCATAATCAGCCCAATGGTTTCCGAGTAATAATTTTGTTTTCAACCAATATATATCTGATCGAATTGAAACTTGGTGAATAGTTGTAGAATATAAACCTAAGCACGTTTGTGAAATTTTGTGAGAATCGTATCACTAGAAAATTAAAAAAAAATTATTGAAAAATATTATTTATGACACGATAACCTGAGAACGGAAAGAGATAGTGGCTTGAAATTTTCAGGTTAGGTTGTTCATCTGAATGCGACATATGAATTTGTCTATAGGTATAATCGGCCAAACGGTTTTGGAGTTATACCAATCTGAAATTTGGTTGTTATTTCCTCAATAACTCGAAAAATACAAAACCGATGTAATTCAAACATGGTTACTAGTTGTAGAATGCCAACGCAAAAATTCTCGCGGAATTTTGTGAGGATGATATAACTAGAAAATTTTAAAAAAATTATTGAAAATAATTGAAAAAAATTCTATATATCATAAACTGATCGGCCGGCATCGCTGAAATTTTGCAAGAGCCTTCAGAACCTAACTCTACAGCAAAGTTTCAAGTTTGAACACGATCGGATCCATATTGTTGGAGGACCGAGCAGCTTTTTGTATGTTCGGTACCTGGATGCGAATCGTTGTACTTTTGCGAGAACCTTCAAAACCATGAATGTCCTGATGACATATTTTTTCATCACAAATCTATGGGAGATGATAGCCCTACATGAGGTTCCTGTAGTGGTCAGACCTGATTTTGAAAGAGAATAGAGATCCTCCTTAGGAGGAAGCAACTAAATATTGAAGGGATTTCTATGAACAAGAGTGAATATCTTTGAGAAATAGAGAAGTCGATTCTTCTTCAAGAGATCCGTGCGCCTGCAGAGGAGTATATTTGTGAGAGGGGACTTTTGAAAGGTTATGTATTATTTTTGCAAACAGTCTTGTATATATTCACAAATTCAAGAATCTTATACTTGTTTTTCAATAGAAAATATTTTCAAACTACGAATTGACAATCTCTAATAGCTAGAAAAGATTACATTTATGACCAATGAACACAGACAGATATTGCGTTCGCATTCTGTGAATAAATAGAACTTACGATGTATTATTGAAATTTTGAAACATCATACCTCCGAAAGTATCAGCTTGTAAGAGTTGAGAATGATAACAATGGATTCTTATGATGAAACTGCATCTTAAAAAAATTTGAATTCGAAAGTTGTAATGTAAAAAAAATATTTTTTTTCGTTACTCCGAAACTATTAGACCAATTTTGCCGAATAACGATCTTTATCGAGATATTTATCCCTCAAACCTACTCTGAAAATTTCAACTGTCTAGCTCATTCCGTTCGAGAGTTATCGTGTTAACGGCCGGTGGCCGGACGGAATCGATTTCGACCACGGATTCTTGATCAGTGAGTCAAACCAAACGTTCAAGACCATTTTCAGCCAAATATTCGAAAATTACAGACATTTGGGCAAATTGAAAAGCACTCTGTTCCGAGGAACAAGATCGCCAAAAATACTGAAACGATTATCATATGACTAAAAAATAAAAAAAATAAATAATAATATTCTGTATCTCTATTCGATCCGACTTATATTGTTGGAAATATTGGGAAAACAAATTATTTTTTCCTGGAAGGTTAGCAAAATTGGCCGAGTTCAGTACAAGGGTGGTTATGACGGGCTATGAATTTGAACACGCACGCCGAAGAAGTGCCTTTCTAATTTATTGGCGCTCTAGTTCCTCGGAACTGAGTGCTTATCAATTTGCCCAAATGTCTGTAATTTTCGAATTTTTCGATGAAAATGGTCTTAAACGATTTGGTTCGACTCACTGATCAAGAATCCGTGGTCGAAATTCATTCTGTCCGGCCAGCCGGCTGGCCGTAGGCACGATAACTCTCGAACGGAATGAGCTAGACAGTTGAAATTTTCAGAGTAGGTTTGGCAGATAAATATCTCGGCTAAGTTCGTTATTGGGCAAAATAGGACAGATGGTTTCAGAGTAACAGAAAAAAATTTTGTTTTTTACATAACAAATTCCAATTTAAATTTTTTTCAATAAGCAGTTTTACCATAAGAATCCAATGATATCATTTTTAACTCCAACAAGCTAATATTTTCGGAGATATGATTTTTCAAAATTTCAATTATAAATCGTATTTCAACGTTTTCACTGAATTATATAATTATTCTATGTATGAATTGTCATAATGTCAACTTATTTTCCTGAGACATGACATTGTCTAATTCCTGGCTAATAGTTGGTTCGAGAAACGTCAAAATCGACTTAGAGAGACAAGGGTAAAAAACCGTCAAATAAACCCCCATGTGGCGATTTTATGTCGAAAAGTGAAAATTAAGAATATATATCCCAGGTAAGTACCGACGTTTTATTCTAATACCGGAGATCGACAATGATCGTACGAGGAGCCCGGTAGCCGGTTCGTCTAGTCACTCAGTTTTCGGTTTCGGAACGAGAGAAGGCGGGCTCAAATCCCGGAAAGGGAATTACACTTTTTGGCGCTCTAGTTCCTCGGAACTGAGTGCTTATCAATTTGCCCAAATGTCTGTAATTTTTATTTAAGTTGCAGTTTCACCATTAAAATCCATCGATATCATTTTCAACTCCAACAAGCTAATACTTTCGGAGATATGATTTTTCTAAATTTCAATAATGAATCGTACGTACTTCTATGTTTTCAAAGAATGCTATAATTATTCTATCTAAGCTTTATTATATGATCAGTGTTCATACTCGTACATTTCATCCTGTTTTATAAGAAAGAGTCAAATTCATTTCAGCTATTTTAATTTGATTTCTTTCATGGTGCAGTTCTCATTCTCAGATCGCTCATTTAATCTTGATAAATAAACTATTATTTGAATTTAATTTCCTTTATGATGGAGTTCTTTCATAAGAATACATTGATTTAATTCCCAACTCTGAGAAACCAATACTTTCGGAGATATAATTTGTCTGTTTGAACTAGAGCGCCAGAAAGCTCCTGTCCACAGGGCTTGAACCCATTTTTCTTAATATTTCTGAGCATTTGACTGGGCCAAGTTTAGCTGCAGTGCGCAGTTCAGTACATCATGTTGCGACGGCAGACTCCAACCGGTGGTATACAAATTCGTCTATCATGACGCGCTATTACGTACGAGTTTGGGCGGCAACATGTGGACGCCTATATTGTTTCAAGATTATAAAAATAAAAAGCAATAATGACAGCTGTTGCTTGTTACCCGGGGGGTTCTGTCTGTTCACCGACTGGTCTAACGACTACCGGTATCACAGGTGAAAGCGGCTCGTCGACGGTCTAGTTCATGCACCCCTGTTCAGCTCGATCGGGAGTTTTGTCTCTTCTGCGGTGTTGTTAGCCATTCGGAGATAGCAACTAACCACTTATTGCGATCGTGACACCCTCGAAAACGTTTTTTTTTGCCAAATTTTTGCACTTTTTTCAGTTGAAGCTCATATCTCAGAGAGGAAACGTTTGTTCGACAAAATAATTCAATATACCAGGTGGCCCTCCACGGAAGCGGAGCTCGTTCTGAGGTAGTAAATGAAGCTATTTTGAGAATATTTTTTTATGATGTGTGTACGGTGTTCAAAAGCACAATTTAAAATTATTTTCATATATACAGGATGTTCTAAAACAAAGATATAGACCAAAGTTACATTTTAATAAATGTAACTTTGTTCCCTGTATTTGGCCTCAAAATGGCATGGCAAGCTCAAATTATGATGAGTTTCTTTTGATCAGCTTATACCTTAGAAGCACCATTTACGAGAAAATGGCGAAAAATTGAAAAGTTTTTTAAACAGCAATTAATGAAGAAACCATTTACGCCACCGATACAGACAGTATTTTTTCAAGGAGACATATTGGCTAGTCCTATACAGAAAAAAAATTCAACTCTGGAATATACTGAGTGATCATAATTAATTTTGAAACATCAACTACAAATAATGGCCAAAAACTTTCTTATTTCAAATGGCACACCCGATATTGCTATATGTCGTTGAACTTAAAAATGTATTTCGAAACTATCTTTATAAGGTTTTCCTACACCTAAACCTGATAGTTTCGCAGCAATTTTCGACCATTATTTGTAGTTGAAATTAATGATGATCACTCTGTATAACCCAGAGTCAAATATTTTTTTCTGTATAGGAGTAACCAATATGTCTACTCGAAAAAATACTGTCTGTATTGCTGGCTTACCTGGTTTCTTCATTAAATGCTATTCAAAAAAATATCAATATTTTCAATTTTTCGCCATTTTCTCGTGAATGGTGCTTCTAAGGTATAATGTGATCTGCAGAAACTCAGCTTAATTTGAGCTTGCCATTATATTTTTTAGGTCAAATACAGGGTGTTACATTTGAAAAAATGTAACTTTGGACGATATCTTTGTCTTAGAACACCCCGTATTTATGAAAATAATTATGAATTGTGCCTTTTGAACACCCTTCACCCATCACAGAAAAATTTTCTCAAAATATCTGCATTTTCTCCTTCAAAACGAGCTCCGCGTCTGTGGTGGGCCACCCAGTATATTTTAATCAATGAAAAATTATATATGATTTACATTAATTAAAATTGAAAAAAAAATTCTTTTATAGCTTTCACATGGTTAATGAGAATGTTGTGAAGTTTTCTATAACTAACAATAATAAGTAATAATTAAAGGATACTGTGGGAAGTATATTCATTATTAAATAATTTCTTTCTGGGTTTTCTCCCCAAAATTCTGAAAAATATCTATAAAATAAAAAATGTATCATATGAGATTGAGATATGTCCGAAGTAATCAATCAAACAATGTTGCCTAACAAACAATAACGAAACAACATCAACGATGAAACAACTATATGGTAACGTTTCGGAGTCTACATCAGACTCCTTCGTCAGACACTTAACGAAAATCTTGAGAATTATTTTTTGTGCATTGCTATTCTGAAATTCAATAATTGTATCTTGGTTATAAAGAACGATGGACATTAAATATAGTTTACTGAGAAAACCCTCGGTGTCCTCCATCTACCCTTACAGTATGTACATTTCCGAAAGAATAACCCTGTATAATATTATCGTATAGGTGCGTGGGTCCAAAGAGACGCTTTTCCGAAATGACGAACACTCTTAGTTTAAACGAAGAAAGTACGAAACAACTTCATACCAAATCAAAAATATTTCCCTGCATTTCGGGAACAATGCTGAGTGGAGGTCTCCTACCCCGGGCCTATTATCGGATAAACCACCCTGATGTTTGTCGAGTGATCCCCTTCATTAACTTCTTTGTAACAACTTGATATAATGATCTCCGAATCGTTATCCGTACGATACTTCCTAATCGGAGAATCGTGTAAAGCGTCAAAACCATGTATAATTTTATCACTCATCAGAAGATATTCATAATATGCAAATTATATTGGTAAACTTGAAAAAAATGGAAGAGAATTCCTTTCATAATATCATAATCAATATGTGATATCTTATTTTATAGATGCAATGACAGGAAATTTTGGAAATTCTTAGCGGTAGGTGGATTTCTTGGGTGTTTCAATATCCAGTATTGCAGTATTTCCAACCTTTTGACCCATTGTAAGCTGGAACTCGTCAGGATATGTTTACTATGATACTAGCGATGTGGCGATTGCTTCCTCGAGGAGGTCTCCCCGTTCTTCAAGGACTGCTTGAATTCAATGTTCTGTTTCCTTATTACTCGCTCTTCCTTTCACCCTGGCTCACAGATGCTCATTAGATTGAGGTCTGAGGAACAAGACTGCATGGAGTGCTGTTGGCTGAGTGGTAGAATGTTGGAATTGGAACCGGAGGTCCTGAAATTAATCCCGGGGCAAGGAAATACAGTTTCTATTCATACGATAGCCATCAATATTAGGGTAAGAAATTAACAGTGCTGTGCCTAAGGCGGAGTTAGGACATAAAGCCTACCTAATTCTTCTTCTGCTGTGGCGCATTGAGGCAGCTGTAGATACTCAAACCCCATGACACACCGACAAAAATGTCCCTCATCACAGGAATAGTGGGTGTTTTCTAGATGTATGGTTTTTAGTTCAGTTAGGTTGCTGCAGTTGAAAGGAATATGTTCGGAAGTTTCATCTGTGTTTCTGTGCCATCGACACAAGGAAGACCCAGTTATACCCATTCTCTTCAAATGTTTGTTAAACCGGTGGCCTGTTGAAGAACCAGTCACTAGACTCAGTTGATTCCTCTCCAGAGCTGGGATATTCTTAACTTCAGTCTTTGAGGAAGGCCCAGCGATGAAGAGCCTCAACTGCCTGAGGTCGTACCCATGCTCCATTCCGCGAAAATTTCCTGTTGAGCAAGTGATGATTATTCAGGACTTCAGATGTTTAAAGACCGCTTGGACCGTGATGTAGAGCTATCATATTCCATAGATATAAGCTTAACTTTCTATTCCAAATACGAATGGAAAAATTGGTTCAAGCCCTGTGATCAGGAGCTTTGGCGCTCTTATTCAAACTTTGACGAACCATATCTTCGAAAGTATTGCTTTCTCAGAGTTGAGAATGGTATCAATGGATTTTTATGATAGAACTGCATCATGAAGGAAATTCAATTCGAATAAAATTTTATTTATCAAGATTAAATGAGCAATCTTCAATGCTTTGACGCTTCAAAAATTATCATTTAAATTAATAAGGAAAGTATCATCGAAATGTCTAGAGCAAGGCTGGAGATAATCATAGCAGATTGTTCATTTATTGCTGATATTTGAGTAGGTTGAGGCTGACGAACAA
Source organism: Halyzia sedecimguttata (assembly GCA_937662695.2). Classification (NCBI taxonomy): domain Eukaryota; kingdom Metazoa; phylum Arthropoda; class Insecta; order Coleoptera; family Coccinellidae; genus Halyzia; species Halyzia sedecimguttata. The sequence continues at coordinate 88,848,065 of OW569415.2, read as the reverse complement.
ATTATTTTAATAGTTCTAAATATATTAATAAAATACAATCCTCTCATCATAATTTAATAGTTCATACCACTAACACATTCATTCTGTATTATGAACCTCAACTGAAGAAAAAATATTTGATACACAAATGTAGATTCATATTTCAGTATTTTTTTGCTAGCAACATTATGAAAATACTGTATATAGGAACATGTCTTACTACTTAAGGAAGTAAAAGGTAATATTAACCTCAGTGGTCAACGAACAGTAATTTGTTTTGATGATTCCATAATGTTCTTCTTTCCTATTGCCTTCATAAACTACATCATTAAAATGATCCAATTATAAATCTTCTGAAACATCATTCCGAAAGTATACGTAAATTATTCAATATGCAACCAGTCAATATTATTTTCGGTTTCAAAGCAGTCTTGTATATATTCACAAATTCAAGAATCGGATACTTGTTCACCAGCAGCAAATATTTTCAAACTACGAATTGAAATGTCTCTAATAGCTAGATAAAATGACACTTATGAAAAGTGAACACATACAGATAGAATTCGCATTCTGTGAATACATAGAACTACGATGTATTATTGAAATTTTGAAAAATTATATCTCCGAAAGTATTAGCGTGTTAGTGTTGAAAATGATATCAATGGATTCTTATGATGAAACTGCATCTTAAAAAATTTTAATTGAATTCAAAAGTTGTAATGTAAAAAAAATTTTTTTTCGTTACTCTGAAAACATCAGGCCGATTTTGCCCGATAACAAACTTAACCGAGATATTTATCCCTCAAACCTACTCTGAAAATTTCAACTGTCTAGCTCATTCCGTTCAAGAGTTATCGTTTTAACGGCCGAACCGGCCGGACACAATCGACTGTGACCATGGATTTTATTGATCAGTGAGTCCAACCAAAACGTTTAAGACCATTTTCAGAAAAATTATAGACTTTTAGGCAAATTGATAAGCACTCTGTTCCGAGGAACAAAAGCGCCAAAAATGAACGTTATAATTTAATATCATTAAAGCAAGAGCATTGCAACAGTAGTACCTATATGTTGATGTTTTCGTGTCAGTACGTTTATGGGTTATCGAGGCAACTTCATATTAAGTTTTCGGCCCCTAACCTACAGCACTCGGAATGAATTAATCGAACGAAAAGTTGGAGTTTCAACATCGGACGATATCTATATTCGATTATTTAAGCAAGGTTATTTTCGGGGAAAGTTTCTGGACAGATATTCATGAAAAATAGGTTGAAACTCCTTTTTATGATCCTGCTGCTGCTTTTATGATTAGCAGAAACGATTTTTCATTGAATTGGGCGCTGAACTTTGAGGAAGATATTTCTCAAAGAACATCCGTTTGTCACGATGGATCCAATATTTTCGCAACTTTTTGGGCACAGTAACTATAAAGTTTAAGAAATAGCGGTAGTACAATTAAATCAAAGATTTTGATTGGGTAATAATTAAATTTGTGCTGAATTTGCAGCATCCTTGATACTTCGTACAAATTCCGAGAACTACGAACATTTTAGGAAGAGTAAGGAAATTTTTGTTATCGCTGGTCGATTCAGAAGGTTCAATATCTTTCCGTCCCACTTCTCTAACTTTTTATGTAACTTTGTTAGACATGTCACGTTGTTATACTGTGAGAAACTGAAACAAGGTTTCATCTAAAGAACTGCAATAGTTATAATAGAAATGTCGCTTGAAATCACATCCGACACGCCCCACAATTATCGTTTACCATACAGAAACTCCAACAAAAGGGGGATTCCAATATTCTACCTGGTATTGTCAATATGTACAAAATGAGCAAGCTGTGGCGGGAATACTTGTAGGTATTTTCATTTCTCAGTAGTTTCAACAGAATATGAATTCTTCCAGAAAATTCAACTATTAGTTACAGCTAATCGAAATTTGATCAAAGCATGGTCAATGAAATATTCATTATCATTAAGCTAACATAGCATGAACGATTGACTAGATTGGAATCGTGAATTACTGCTCATTTATAATAGATTTGATGAAACTTTGACGATTATTAAAAAAAAAATTGGTTCAAGCACTGACGTGCTGTTAGGAGATTTTGCGCGTATGTTCTATTGTCCATTCTCCTGTATTGGACCCCCTTAATCGAATTTACCATGGTAAATTTGATTAAGAGTGTCCAATGTCCAATACAGGAGAACGGACAATAGAATTCACCGTGATAAATTCGATTAAGACTGTCCAATACAGGAGAATGGACAATAGAACATATGCGCAAGAGGTCCTGACTTCACGTCAGTGCCTCAAACATTTTTTTTCGTAATTTTGAATAATTATCTAGGTGTACGGTTCCCATAAAATTTTACACATGCCTTTATGTCGATATTCTACAACTAGTTACCAAGCTTCAATTCGATCGTGTCTATATTTTATGAGTTATCGAGGAAATAATATTATAGGTGGGTAAAACTCCAAAACCGATGGACCGATTATGCCCAATAAGGAACTTGTCTCTCCCATTGTGATGTGCAACCTACCCTGAAAATTGCAAGTCCCTATCTCCTTTCGTTCGAAAGTTATCAAGGCAACGGTCACCCATCCAGCTACTGAACTCACACAAGGCTGCTCAGATCTCCAACAATATAGATCTGATCTTGTTCAAACTTAAAACAGATCGACTAATCGCATTCGGAAATATTCATAAAATATGTTTTTTCTAAAAACGGCCATAACCCCGAAACCCCTTGGTATATTTTGCCCGATAGCAAACTCGTTCGAGATATTTAGGCTCCAAATCTACGCTGCAAATTTCAATCCTGGAACTTCTTTCATTCAAGAGTTATCGTGTTAACGGCCGGCCGGATGGACGGCCAGCCGGACAGACGGCCGGACAGAATCGATTTCGACCACGGGTTCTTGATCAGTGAGTCGAACCAAATCGTTTAAGATCATTTTCATCAAAAAATTCGAAAATTACAGACATTTGGGCATATTGATAAGCACTCTGTTCGGAGGACCAAGAGCGCCAAAAACGACGGAGAATTTTTGTAACCAATTATTGAAATCTACTTTCTTTCAAGCCCAAACTTAATATTAGGAAATTCAAAGGTTAAAGAAATTATCTGGAAATAATAAATAAAAAGATAACAAAAATAAATTGCTAACTTAATTATTTAAATTCAATACTGCAGATAGAAAAGATAAATTACCCACTAAAATATTCAAGGAGGAAATGCCGGTATTCAGACTAATTTAAAAGTGAGCGTATGAAAAGCCGGAATTGAGAATGCTCCTCATGAAAATAGGGAATCATTTTCTTTTCCGAAGAAATTACGGCGAATTCTACAACTCCGGCTTGAGTAATTATTATTTGAGAACCGGTAATTTCCGAGTGAGCCGGATCGATGCTGCTCGAAAATAATAAACCAATTTACAAATGTAAGTGAATAACAATCTGTAAACGTTGTAGTGGAAGAGGAACTCATAGGATAGGGACGATTATTTAAAGCTCGGAAATAAGGGGAGGAATAGAAAGAACAAGAAATATAATATAGAAGCCTAGTAGAGAAGTTCGATTTATCAACGAGGGGTCCTTCCATTGCCGTAGATCAGGACCGTAACCATAAATTTGATAGAAATTTTGAGGGCTCGAAATATTCGACTGAAGCGTCTTGGTCTTCTGTCGACGATGTGAATTATTATTATTACGAACACATGACAGAGAGATATCCATTAGAAACAGAACATAATATCCATTGATAAAAAAAATTGGTTCAAGCCCTGTGGACTCTTGTTCAAACTTTGACACGCTCCGAAAGTATTGGTTTCTCACAGTTGGGAATGATATCAATGTATTCTTATGATACAACTGCATCATAAAGGAAATTCAATTCAAATAATAGTTAATTTATCGAGATTAAATGAACAATCTGAGAATGAGAACTGCACCATGGAAGAAATCGAATCAAAATAGCTGAAATGAATTTGGCTCTCTCTAGTAGAACAGGATGACATGTACGTGTATGAACACAGATCATATAATAAATCATAGATAGAATAATCTATGCTATCTACGCTAATTTTCAAGTTAAGTGAGGTTGCGATTCTTATTTACCCTTAACTGAGGACCTCAGTTAGGACTTAACGGTCACATGTTGAGCATTCCGTCTATGAATTTTTCCAATTATTCCATCGGCATAAATATAAATATATCGGAGTGAACATAGAAATTTTTCATTCTGTCAAATTTGTCTATTGTGGCAAATAAAAATTTTTTTCCATCCAAAATTCTTTCAATTCGAAGCGACGTCGAAGGAAAAATCGTCTAATCAAACCGTTGATTAATTTAGCGATTGATGATCTTGAACATTAACATTCTCGCTTCGCTCGCGCGTTGAAAAATTTCGATCGTTAATCGCTGTCGTTAATCAACAAATTGATTAAATATCTATATTAGCTAAACTCAAGAGTGTATGTCAACAACATAGTATTATATTATGAAATCCCAGCAGCTTCGCACCAAGAGGTAATTTTCTTTTAATGTTAATATTTTCGAATTTTATTTTTTACAAAAAGCTGGGGCATCAAAAATGATGGAAAATAATATACAAGTTGGCCAAAAGCAACTTCCGGTTTGAGAGAAAATTGCCATTTCTTAAGAAAAATGTCGACAACTTTCTCGGAAAAATCTAACTTTTTGCATGAAACGCTCCGAGTAAACTTGTTTGGAATTACAATTCAGATCAATGTGCAAAAAATTCTGGTTGGAAAAGCGTGAAAAATATGTTTCCATCTTTTACTTATAACTCTTAAAAATTTAATAATTACTGAACGGATTTTTTTTTGGGTGACTAGAGATAATATTAGTGTCAGCATGAAAAGCATAAAAAATACAGTTTGAACTTAGTTTTCCGACATTTGTTTCTACAAACCTGTTGTCATTTCTCCAAACCTGTGATCATAGAAAATAATTAACTGGCATGGAAATTCAACTATATTCAGGACAAAGTTCTATTTCAATGGAAAATCTAGCTATAAATTAGCCATTTGCAGCAAGATTTGCATTCTTGAGATTCTTGGACGTGAGTTGAATGTGAAATTGAAAGATTTTAATGGCGACAATGAGAATAGGAATAACTTTGCACCAGAATGAAACGACTCCTGAGGGAAAATTCGAACAGATGTCGAAAAACCAAGTTTAAATGAAATTTACATGTTGCAATCATCTTCATCCGGATACTTACGTCGTCTAGTCACTGAAAAGTAATCCGTTAGGTAATTATTCCATTTTTAAAAGAGTTATGAAAAAAAAAGGAAAAATACTTTTAATGGTTTTTTTTCGACCTCAAATTTAGCAAATGGATCTATATTGTAATTTCAAACAACTTTGCTTAAAGAGTTTCAGAAAAAAAAATTAATTTTTCGAGATAATGGACATTTTTATTTGAAAATGGTGATTCTCGCCCAAACCGGAAATCTCAGTTGGCCAGATTTAAATCATTTTTGATGCACCAACTTTTTGTTATAAATAAATATTAATAGGAAGGAAAAGTCCCTCTTGGTGCGGAGTTGTTGGGAAGCACTGTATAATTTTGAGCAAATGATAACCCCTTGTGTAAATCTACTGTTGTATTGTTTTAGATCATCTTATATGTCCCCAAAGGCCTCCGATAATCATCCTGCATCAAACCCGATATATCCTGGCACAGTGTGAATTGAATTGTATACAGTTCACTTCCTACTTTCCCTTGCGGCGATTTCCGTGAAATACATCTCTGGGGTCGTGCAGCCAGCGTCGCGGCGCATCAGGTCCGTAACGTTACACTTCAATCGATAAGGGACCTACGTTTCCGTGCCAAAAGTGTACTCTCTCATTTGTATTCCCCGCGATTGCGAAGTCTCCCCGCCGGATTTTTCCGATCTCGGCTTTATTAAAAACCATAACTCCTAATCCGCTGCTGAACCGTTTTTTTCGGGGAATCATTTTCGCATCATCGTATACCGAACGGGCGGAATCCAATTCGTTCGCAATATGTAGAGGAGACTCCCCCATTTTGTCTTCCTTTGTGTGAGTGTATACGTTCGTTCAGCGCCACAAAGGTACCGTGCTCTAACGGGCTTAATGATGTTTTGTGTCTGAACGATTTCGAAGATTCTGATTGCGTTATCACTTATCAGCCATGATTAAATTAGATGGAATATGTGTTACTTGTAAAAGACTTCTAGGCTTGTTTGGGTGCCTTATTTTTCACCGGATATATCTATCCTGTAACTATTATACATACCTAATTATACTCCAATTATAATCTCTTTTCCTATTTCCACTGCTTTCCTAGTTATAGACTGTCAGATACATAAAACTAAATGATATTCGTTTATAGAAAGAAAATGGTGATTTAATCATTTCTCCTTAAACGCACCGATTGTCGATAGAAAATGTGTACTAACTGTGGACCTACATTGCAGTATGATTGAATTATTGAATAATAATGCCCCATATTAAATGGCCAAAATGACAATAGAGATATAGAAATAGATAGAAAAAGATTTTAGAGCTCTTGTTCCTCGGAACAGAGTGCTTATCAATTTGCCCAAATGACTGTAATTTTCGAACTTTTAGCTGAAAATGGACGATTTGTTTCGACTCACTGATAAAGAATCCGTTGTCAAAATCGATTCTGTCCGGCAGGCCGTCTGGCCGTCCGGCCAGTCGTTAACACGATAACTCTCGAACGAAAGGAGTTAGTGAATTGAAATTTACAGGGTAGCTTTGGAGCTTAAATATCTCGGACAAGTTCGTTTACGGGCGAAATCCATCAAGCGGTTTCGGAGTTATGGTCGTTTTCAGTAAAAATATTTTTATGAATATTTCCAAAACTGATCACTTGTTCTGTCTGAAATTTGGCATCAAATTGTAGAATAGTGACCTTTATATGCATGAGAAGTTTTGTATTGATCGGGTTGCCGTAAAGTGTCAAAAAAACTTTTTTAAATTTTTTAATTTTGTTTCCACAATAACTCTCGAACAGAATGATTTAGGCCGGTGAAATGTTCATAGTAGGTTTGGGAGATAAATAGCTCGGCGAAATTCGTTATTGGGCGAAATCGGCTAGATGGTTTCGGATCAACGAAAAAAAAATTTTTTTTTACTTCACAAATATCAAATTAAATTTTTTTTAAGATGCAGTTTCACCATAGAAATTCATTGATATCATTTTAAACTATAACAAGCTAATACTTTCGGAGATATGATTTTTCGAAATTTCAATAATGAATCGTACTTCTATGTTTTCACAGAATGCAGTACCTTCTTAATTATTCTATCTATGGATTATTATATGATCTGTGTTCTTACATGTCATCTTATTTTCCTATGAGAGATAAATGCCAAAATTATTTCTCGTTCGTTATTCTTGAAATAAACCACACCTCGTGTTATAGAAAACAAACTATGATTGAATCCAAAATGACCAATGAAATAACCTCACCTATCGTAGAATTATGAGCATGATATGATATAATACTTTTGAGGTGATAATATAATGCCCGTGGATAATCCATATAATGATGGAAATATATTCTTTGGTCAGATACATAATCAATTTGGGTTCAGAATATCTCCAGTAAAAACAAAACTGCAATATTGTCTAAGTTTGTCTAAGTCTGTTTGAATTTAATTTCTTTCATGATGCAGTTCTATCGTAAGAATCCATTTATATCATTCCCAGAGACCAATAATTTCGGAGATTTGATTTGTCAAAGTTTGAGCAAGAGCGCCAAAGCTCCTACCTGTCTACAGGGCTAGAAGCTAGAACCAATTTTATAATAGTTATCTCCTATTCTCAATGAAGAATTATATACGATTTACACTAATATTTTAAATACTGTGACGCATTTCATCGACACAGTGACTTCATCAGACTACATCATACTATCATTGAATGGTTTCTTTCTGGGTTTTCTCTCCCAAACTCTGAAAAATATCTATAAAATAAAAAATTAATTATTTTGTGATTTGCATCTACGTAAGAAACACAAGATATTTGTCAGAAGCAATCAATTGAACAATGTTGCCTAACAAATAACAACGAAACAACATCAACGAAGAAACAACTATATCGTAACGTTTCGGAGTCTATATCAGACTCCTTCTTCAGACGCTTAACGAAAAAATCTTCAGAACTATTTTGTTGATTTTTATTCTGAGATTCGAGAATTGTCACATTAATGTGACAATTCACATTAATGTGACAATATCATTTAATGTTTACTTACATCATACTAAATTCTTAAGTTTTGAAGATAAAGTCGCGGCATTTCAAAGTATGTTACGCAGGCTAATTAGTAGTATACCTTCATCCGAAGAAAATTATTGTGAAGAATTAGAAATTATCGAACAAATAGCGGCAAACAATGGGTATTGTCCAGAGTTAATCAGAATAATGTTGAAGAAAAAATAATTCAGAATAACAATGAGTTTAGTATTTGCGGAAACTAAGGATAAAAATGAAATATACAATAACTTGGTAAACCGAGTCACTAGATTAAAAGACTACTTCAAAACCAACAGGTAAATATCTCATGCCGGACAAACAATAACCTGGCAAAACTCATTAAGAATAGTAAATCAAAGAGCAATAAAGAAATAAATTGCTTTAGTTGTGATATATTACATATAGGAAAAACAGGTTTGGCATAAGAATTTAGGAACATCATCACAGCTAACAGAAGAACAAAATTTATTCTAATTATTCGACTCACTTATTCACAGTTTAACCCGGATTTCAAAATTCTACATAATTTGAATTAAAGTGCGCAACTTGATTATTGGGTAATGGTGGAAATAAATAAGGAAAACATACGTGTAATTTAGTTAATGAACAGCTACATCAAATTTTTTCTCCGTTACTCAATCTATTCAAATAGAGAATTTATAAAAGCAGTAGGAATGAATTATTGTAAACGTTTTCAAATAACTAGTCACATAACAAGTCGTAAGAAGTAGAAGAAGGAACAGGACGAAGGAAAGAAAGACACTATACAGGGTGAGTCTTTGACCACTGCATTAATTTTAACCAAAGATTCCTCTCATCAAATGAAACACTTTTTTCATTTAACATTTTTCCAAATTCACCTCAGGTAAAAAGATACAGGCTGTTGAAATTTTGAACAAAAATCAGTTTTTATTTTGTAGCTTTGACATCCTTTTTTCGAATAAAATGAATGTTGGCGTAAAGTTTCCTCTAACTATGATACATATTTTCCAAATATTAGTTATTTTCTACTTCTACTGGTTTGCTAGTTATGGACTCGTGGATTCATAAAACTAAACGAAATTAGCATAAAGGAATCATATAAAGATTTTCTTGAGTCATTTCAAGAATATTCCATCGTTTTAAAACATTATATTATTCTTCATCATTTCTCCTTGAACGCACCGTTTTCGAGATATTCTTCATTGAATGTTTTAAAATAGAAAACTCCAGAAATTTCACTACTTTTATGGATCCGTCCCTGAGCGTTGGAATCCCGAATCAAGCTGTAAACCACGTTACCATGCCTTATTCTCGTCCGCCAACAATGTCATAGATAATTTATATGCGGGAGTGTATTAGCACATTGTGAAATCTTTAAACGCTTGTAACTTTTTACCTGAGCTGAATCTGGAAAAATGGTAAATGAAAAAAGTGTCTCATTTGATGAGAGGAATCTTTGGTTAAAATTAATGCAGTGGTCAAAGACTCACCCTGTATAAGTCATTGAGCTATAGGGAGATTATTACTTGTTAAGAATTTAGTATGATGTAGTCCGATGAAGTCGCTGTGTCGAATGAAGGCCTCATCACAATAAGACATAAATTAGTGTAAATCGAATATGATTTTTCATTGAGTAAATATGGATTTGCATCAAGTAAAAGCCGCAAGCATTCTATTTATAAATTTCATGATGGTTTTAGGGCTACTCCTAAAGGCTCCGAACCAATTTTAGAAAAGGCAGTGAACTTTAAATCAATTTGATATAACACGGAATATTTAAATTTTGCGGACATGTTCTGGGGAACAGCCTGCTATTATTTGGCCCAAATGCCTGCAATTTTCGAATTTTTTGCCCAAAAAGGTTGGGGTTCGACTCACTGTTGAAGAATTTGAGGTCAAATTTGATTCTGGTCGACCGGCCTTGGCTACGATTACATTCGAAAGAAATAGCGACTTGAAATTTTCATGGTAGGTTGTGCACCCAACTGCGACGGTTATCTTCATTAATGGGCATAATCACACCAAAGGTTTCCGAGTACTAATTATGTTTTCAAACAATACAGAATATCTCGGTCAAGTTCGTTATTCGGAGTAACGAAAAAAACATTTTTTTTACATTACAAATTTTGAATTCAATTTTCATTAAGATGCAGTTTCACCATGAAAATCCAATAATTTTCAATAATAAATCTTTCTTCTATGTTTTCACAGAATGCTATAATTATTCTATCTATGAATTATTATATGATCTGTGTTCATACTCGTACATGTCAGAGTGTAACAATTCAGTGAAATATTTTGATCATCACATAAACGAGCGGTCTAAAGCACCTGACCCGGCATCAGCACTTTCATAATTTTTTTTTGATCGAACTTGTCGAATATAGAAATGTTAACCTTGAAAATTTCATAAGCTGCCAGAACTTTAAGAAGGTCCATTGAGTATACTAAATTGGGTTCAGGCTATAGAGTTGGTTCGATAGTGCGACAGACATATTTATGTCCAACTTCTTTCTATCTCCAATCTCGTATGTATGGAGTTTGTTCACCAGTAATTCTGTGGGTGTGAGTTTTAAGACATTTCGAAGAATAAAATTTGATAGATATAAATCAAAACAACAATAATGAAGATATTATAGCTCGTAATAGAGCTATCAACAATAATTCAAGTCGTTTAAATCGTTAATAGACCCTTTTCAAACATCAATGTTGCAATAAAGTCTGCTATTTTCTGCGTGGGTTTCGGAACAGTTTTGTCATATTGGCTTTAAATGTATGTCTTCTATTCTTCGCAGTATATATTTCGAATATGATATACATGGCCGTTTCATTAGGAACAATCGCTGGATCACTGAGTAATCGTTGAAGGATGTTGTGGGAGGTATATTCATTATTAAATGGTTTTTTTGTTTTTATCAAAAAGTGATGCGGATGATAGGTATATTCTATTGTATTGATATTTCATTTAAAAATTGGTTCAAGCACTGACGTGAAGTCAGAAGCTTTTGCGCGTATGTTCTATTGTCCATTCTTCTGTATTGGACACCCTTAATCGAATTTACCATGGTAAATTCGATTAAGGGTGTCCAATACAAAAGAATGGACAATAGAACATACGCGCAAAAGCTTCTGACTTCACGTCAGTGCTTGAACCAATTTTTTTTTTGTGATTTTTTTGAAATTTTCTAGGGGTACGGTTCTTAAAATTTTTTTTCTCGTCATTTTTTTCAAATTTTCTAGGGGTACGGTTCTCACAAAATTTTAAACACGTCTTTATGTTGATTTTCTACTACTAGTTACCAAACTTCAATTCGATCGAATATTTATTTTTTGAGTTATCAAGGTAATAATATTCCAGATGGGTATAACTCGGAAACCGTTAGACCGATTATGCCCAAAATTGAACTCAACTCTCCCTTTCGGATACGCAACCTTCCCTGAAAATTGCAAGTCCCTATCTCCTTTCGTTCGAAAGTTATCGAGGCAACGGTCACCCATCTACTGAACTCACACAAGAATGCTCGAATCTCCAACAATATTTAACTGATCGTATTAAAACTTGAAAATTGGCAGTATAGTTAGGTTATGAAGGTTCTTGCAAAATTTCAGCAATTTCGAACGATTAGTTACTGATATATAGAACTTTTTTTTTTATTTTCAAAGATTTATTTAAAATTTTCTACAAACGCTATCCTCACCAAATTTTGCAAACGTTTCCGCATTGGCATTCTACAACTAATAACCATGTTTGAATTCAATCGGTTCAGTATTTTTCGAGTTAATGAGGAACAAAAACCACAAAATTTCATAAAATTTCAGATGGCTATAACTCTAAAACCGTTTGGCCGATTAGGCTCATAATCAAACTGAAATGTCGCGTTGTGGTGTACATCCTAACCTGAAAACTTGAGGCCGCTTTCTCTCTCAGTTCTCAAGTTATCGTGACAACAAAAATATTTTTTAATAATTTTTTAATAATTTTGTAGCCATACGATTCGCACAAAATTCCACAAACGTGCTTAGGTTCATATTCTACAACTACTCACCAAGTTTCAATTCGATCGGATTCATATTGGTTGAAAACAAAATTATTACTCGGAAACCACTGGGCCGATTATGCCCATTAACGAACTTGTCCGTCGTATTGGGATGTGCCACCCACCCTGAAAATTTCAAGTCGCTAGCTCTTTTCGTTCTCAAGTTATCGTGGCAACGGCCGGACGGCCGGACGGACAGAATCAAATTTTACATCGAATTCTTCATTGGGGAGTCGAACTTAATCGTTTGAGACCATTTTCGTCAAAAAATTCGAAAGTTACAGACATTTGGGCAAAACTATAACGCGATGTTCCCCAGAACATACGCGCAAAAATTATGGGGAAAAGTAGAGCATCCAATTTGAATAAAACATTTCTCTGTTTGATGAAACACAAAGACAATCCAACAATAATGTCTTTAATAACGACTTCATTAATAAAACGGTAATAAATTCTTCGAGGAGTTTGAATGAAAGTGAAAAAGGAATCTTATCAGAGGGACTAAATTTTGCATTTACAACAAGAAATGTCCTTACTAGTTAAAATTATCTTCATACTTACACTAATGACGTCTAGTCACCCAAAAAATATCCGTTAGGTAATTGTTCAACTTTTAAAGGAGATATGAGCAAAAAAAGAAAACATATTTCTCATGGTTTGCCTACCTGAAATTTGGCACATGAATCTTAATAGTAGTTTCAAATAAGTTTACTTAAAGCGTTTCAAAGAAAAAGTTCGAAATTTCCGAGATAATGGCCATTTCCGTTTGAAAATGGCAGTGTTAGCTGGCCTACTTTTTTATAATTTTTTAACATTTTTGATGCATCAACTTTTCGTAATCAATAAAATTCGGAAATATTAAAAGAAAAGAAAAGTTCCTCTTGGTGCTTGTTGGGAAGCACTGTATAGGTATAATATTTTAGAATTTGTTTTTGTTGAATTACTCTTCTACGGTTATAGGTGGAATAATAGTAGGTAATAATAATAATACATTTATTGCAGATAAATCATACAAGCATTAACAAATATATCAAAATCTTTGTAATCTGGTCATGATTGTCTTAGTTTAAGAAATGGTAAACGAAAGTGGTCGAAAATTATGATATATCCGGAAACTTTGAAATCTGCCAGTTGAATATTTATTGAACTTTGAAATTTCATATCATACCAAAAATTTTATTAATAGATATTAAAGTGGGTATATGAAAATAAATTCTATTTTTGTTTCTACTTATAATCATCCACATTTGGAGATGAATCTTAAACATCAAACGAAAATCTTCTTCATCAAGTTCTAAACTAACCATCAAAATATTCTCGAGGCGCTGAATCTCTGTTAAAACTTCATAAATTCATCCAGTATGGATGGAGTCTGCGAACTGTGAACTTCGTCAGGGAGATGATTAATCGATCTCATAATTTTGGACGCATAAGTTGAGACTAACGGTGCTGTTATTACGATCAGAGCCCTCAAGGGTCATTATTAGCATATCCGGAACAAAACCGGAAGTAACGAAACAATTTATGTGTGCGGTAATGTTGAACATTAGCTACCTCCTCCGTAATCAATGGAGAATGTTCGAGTGAATCTCATGATTTTGGAAATAGATAGAACGCATTTAATCCTGACTGTATTTCATTTCCTATAATGTCCCTAACTATAAATGAATAAATAGAATAATGATACATAGTCTAGTGAAATAGTGCTTTTTCGGTCAAAATTTTTCAGTATTCTCCGAAAATTATGATTAAGGTGTCATTCGTTTTGGAATGGCATGTAGATAGTTTTTTTAATGATAATTTTTTAAGCATTTTTTTTAAACGACACTTTTTGGCATTCTAGTTCCTCGGAACTGAGTGCTTATCAATTTGCCCAAATGTCTGTAATTTTCGAATTTTTCGATGAAAATGGTCTTAAACGATTTGGTTCGACTCACTGATCAAGAATCCGTGGTCGAAATTCATTCTGTCCGGCCGGCCGGCCGTAGGCACGATAACTCTCGAACGGAATGAGCTAGACAGTTGAAATTTTCAGAGTAGGTTTGAGAGATAAATATCTCGGCTAAGTTCGTTATTGGGCAAAATCGGACAGATGGTTTTGGAGTAACAAAAAAAAAATTTTTTTTACAACGCAAATTCCAAATTTCAATAAGCTGTTTTACCATAAGAATCCAATGATATCATTTTTAACTCTAACAAGCTTATACTTTCGGAGATAAGATTTTTCAAAATTTCAATAATAAATCGTATTTCAACGTTGTCACAGAATGATATTATTCTATGTATGAATTGTCATAATGTCAAATGATGTTCCTGAGACATGACATTATCTAATCAATCGAAGAATTGTGAGCAAAGTGAGAAAAATCTCAGTTGTTTGCTCCGAAATTAGGTTTTCTCAGAAAATTCTTACATTTCGGAACGGAACATGAAGTAAGAGATCTGAGAGTAGTGAGACTGCTTTTCATCCATAGACATAGATTTAACTCTCGAACGGAATGAGGTAGGTAGTTGAAATTTTCAGAGTAGTTTAGGCAGATGAATATCTCGGTTAAGTTCGTTATTGGGCAAAATTGGCCAGATTTAATTTGATTTCTTCCATGGTGCAGTTCTCATTCTCATGATTGCTCATTTAATCTTGATAAATAAACTATTATTTAAATTGAATTTCCTTTATGATACAGTTCTATCATATGAATACATTGATATAATTCCTAACTCTGAGAAACCAATACTTTCGGAGATATAATTTGTCTGTTTGAACTAGAGCGCCAGAAAGCTCCTGTCCACAGGGCTTGAACCCATTTTTTAAATTTATTTTCTTTCATGATGCAGTTCTATCATAAGAATCGATTAATATAATTTCCAACTCTGAGAAACCAATACTTTCGGAGATATAATTTGTTTGTTTCAACAAGAGCGCCAAGAAGCTCCTGTCCACAGGGCTTGAACCAATTTTTTCCAATTCTCTTTCATTTTGTTATCTCTTGGAATATAATGTAATGAAATGCTCAGTGTGCAATATGAAGAACACTGTGAAACGGAGCATATCTTCCTGGACGTATTTATGGTTTTATCAACAACTTGCAACTTTGCATATAAACTTAACGTAATAAAGTACAAATGCACAACACTGCACAGAAAGCTCTGTCGACAGGAGCTTTGGCGCTCTTGTTCACATTTTGACAAATCATATCTCCGAAAGTATTGGTTTCTCAGAGATGGGAATGATAGCAATGGATTCTTATGATAAAACTGCATCATAAATATAATTGCTGAGATAGAGGAATGAATATAGTTTGTGGCCATACCACACTGAATATGCTAGATACCGTCCGAACACTGAAGCCAAGCAGCGTCGGGCACGGTTAGTACTTGGATAGGTGACCGCTTGGGAACACTGCGTGCTATAATCTTTGTTCAATTTAGCTTCTGTGCGTCAATTTTCGTAATAAAACTCTAAACGTAGGTCTATCACTCACCTCATGCTGGATTTAGATAGGTACATCAGCAAATTATAATTAGACAATTCTAGAAAATCATAGAATTAAGAATAATTATTGAAATTTTGAGAAATCATATCTCGGAAAGTATTAGTATGTTGGAGTAGAGAATGATATCAATGGATTATTATGATGAAACTGCATCTTAAAAAAATTGCCTGACATATCTATCTCCCACATCTATCCGTAAATTTCAACTGTCTAGCTCATTCCGTTCGGGAGTTATCGTGTTAACGGCCGGATGGATGGACGGACGGCTGGACAGAATCGATTTTGATCACGGATTCTTGATAAGTGAGTCGAACCAAAATGTCTAAGACCATTTTCAGCAAAAAATTCCAAATTTACATACATTAGGGCAAATTGATAAGCACTCTGTTGCGAGGAACAAGAGCGCCAAATATTGAAAAATATATTTTACTTATAAATATTCTATCCACTCTTCCACAAAACCCATAATTCTCCGAAACAATCACCTCAAACACCGTCTAATTAGAATAAGAAAGTTTATTGTTCACCCCTATTTAAAGTCGTAAAATTCTCAATAGATGTCGCACCCTTTGCCAACATTTCCCAATCTATCACTACAGTGATCCAGAACTGTAATTCCTTGTGAAGATTTTTTTTCTACATTTTTCCAATTTCTGCGTAATGATGATAAATCTGGTCCAACATAAGAATGAATTTTTATCACCTCGAATGAGATACTGTCCCATAATCGTCGAGACACCCATTCCATGAGCTGGAATAAATCATACCATCATCTTCATATTCCTCAAAACCATCCTCATCACCGTCGAGATCATTTCCACGAAATGGCTGCGTTTCCGTCGGTTATAAATATCTATTTTATCGTTTGGCCTCGCTGGCATATTTACGAAAACCTGTTCTCCGGTCTGAGAAAGAAAAGAGATAATTCATCTCGGGGTGACTCGAGAAGGGTGGTAGCGGTAGCATTCAAGAGGGTGGAAGAGCAGCGAGTGCAGCATGGCAAATCGCACGACAACGCTCCTTTAAGGGTGGCATCTTATGCCGACGTCTCAAGTTGACCATTCAAATATTTAGAACTGGAACGCTTGAAACTCAGGCAAGACAGATGGGACGATTGTAGGATAGCAACAATCAGGCCAAAGCGAAAGCTACCTAATTAATTTTCAATTCAAAATCATGTACGGAATCGAAAGGGTGTTAGACCAGGGTCAAAGCCTTTAAAAATAGTAAAAAGTGAAAAAAAAAATAGTAGAATGAAACCCATTGCAAAAGGAAGAGAATATAACAAAAATGATAGGAAAAATAATTTACGGGCGATATGAGTTCGGGAAGGAGAAGGGGGTGAGTTTTAAGGGTAAAAAACGGTTTATCTCGATTGCCGGCAAAACTACAAGTCCTATGGAAAAGAGTTAAATTGCAAAGTTGTAGGTAATATAAAGATCAACAATTTTTGTTTTCACACTTTTTTCACATAACCTCAAAATTTATGTTGAAAATTCAAAAACCAAAAAAAATTTTTCTATCACCAAATTTGGTCAAGACTTACCTTTTCATGTCCCAAATACACTGTAATTTTTTGGATTTAAAATATTTTTTTTTTCACCTCAATTTGACTTAATACCGAAAAAGTTCAAGCACTGACGTTAAGTCAGAAGCTTTTGCGCGTATGTTCTATTGTCCATTCTTCTGTATTGGACACCCTTAATCGAATTTACCATGGTAAATTATGTTGTCCATTCTCCTGTATTGGACACTTAATTCGAATTTACCATGGTAAATTCGAATTAAGAGTGTCCAATACAGGAGAATGGACAACATAATTTACCATGGTAAATTGTAAATTGACGAATTGTCATCATCCATCTTTGAGTATTGTCTCGGTGCAATTTCATATACTACCAGAATAAATTCATCGAGGATCCTATACAGTTAGCATGTGGGTGCAGTCTGCAGTCATGTCTTCAAAGCTCGCTGTTAACCGTTCCCGATTGAAATTGCTGAATCGAAAGCAACATCTGCTGCACGCAGACCTCACGGCTATGATTTTCTTCTTGTGTAACTCAATACCTCCTCTCTTTAATTTCGTATAGGCCTCTCCACCATTTCATCTTGCGCCCTTCTTTTCATCGAATTCTCAGGGGTGCGGATAAAATGAATCCGAGATGGCAATTTTCCCCGTGAATGCGAGAACAAAATTTGTATTATATCTCATGATAAAAACGATGTTTCAATATTTTCAAATTGAACTACATCAATTCCATCCACTCTTTAAATGCATTTGTTAATGTTCACCATTTCTCCACCACTGTTTTCTAACTCGTGAACGGCTGATCGTAAAAAAAACTATTCTGATTAAGCGTGCAAAAATGGAAAGAATCAACCTAAGTCTTACAACACGTTAGCTATTTCAAATTATTCAAATTGAAAATTTAGATATAAGCGTTTAAAGATTTCACAATGTTCTAATACTGTTCCTGTACTTTGTTTCCACTTCAACACAGATAAGACTTTCTGTAATCTTTATTATATACTAGCTGACCCAGCGAACTTCGTACCACCTAAGTTAATAAATGAATGAAGTTCGAAAGATATCATTGTAATGGTCATCTATCCAGATGCTGAACTCGCTCAACGCAGTTCGGTTTCCAGTATTTCTTCAATATCTCCACCATTATTGATCCGATCGTGGTTAAACTTGGAACTTAGAATTAGGGTTTGAAGGATCTCGCAAAATTTCAGCGATATCGGTCCGATAATTTCTAAGATACAGAATAATTATTTTAAAATTTTCTAGTTATACGCTACTCACGAAATTTCGCACATGTCTCCGTGTCGGCATTCTACAACTATCATTGAATGGTTTCTTTCTGGGTTTTCTCTCCCAAACTCTGAAAAATATCTATAAAATAAAAAATTAATTATCTTAATTAATTATCACAAGATATTTGTCAGAAGCAATCAATCGAACAATGTTGCCTAACAAATAACAACGAATCAACATCAACGAAGAAACAGCTATATCTATAATGTGACAATTCTCGAATCTCAGAATAACAAGCAACAAAATAATTCTGAAGATTTTTTCGTTAAGCGTCTGACGAAGTATTCTGATATAGACTCCGAAACGTTACGATATAGTTGTTTCTTCGTTGATGTTGTTACTTTGTTGTTTGTTAGGCAACATTTTTCAATTGATTGCTTCTGACAAATATCTTGTGTTTCTTACGCAGAAGCAAATCACAAAATAATAAATTTTTTATTTTATAGATATTTTCAGAGTTTGGGAGAGAAAACCCAGAAAGAAACCATTCAATGATGAATATACCTCCCACAGTATCCTTTAATCATTACTTATTCTACAACTAGTTACCATGTTTAAATTCGATTAGACCTGTATTGTTTAACAGTTGCATTTGGATGCGCAACCTACCCTGAAAAATTCAAGGCGTTATATGTTTCCCTCCGAAAGTTATTGTGGAAACGGCCGGCTGGCCAGACAGAATCGATTTTGACCTCGAATTCTTCATCAGTGAGTCGGAACTAATAGTTTGACTCCATAATTTTTGGCAATAGATTCGAGAACTACCGACGTTCGAGCAAACCGATAGCACGCTGTTCCCTAGAACATGCGCGCAAAAAAGAGAGGGAAGAAGATCCATAAAAGTATCAACGGGTACGCATAATATGCTCCTCAAAAATATTTAATTTTCCAATCTAAGAATAACTGAAATGAAGAATTATATTAAATAAACATAGTACGAAACCGAAGTGGAATAATTAGATTTGTTGTGCGTGAAAACGATCAGGCAGGAAATAGCACATATAATTGGAAATAGAACATCCTCAGATTTTGCCGATGAATTAGGGCAGATACAAAACGATGAACAGTTGCGATTTCTAGTATTCAGTAATCAGTTTTAAAAATGTGATTATTCAAATTACAACCCTACCGAATTTAGGTGAATAAGTAGAGTAGAAAAAGATTGACGCTTTAGGAAAGCTAACCACTAGTATAATTCAACGATGAAAGGACTAGCAGGGATCAATAAAATTATGCCTCACTAATGATTCCTAATAAAGATGAAACCAGTATGTGGATATTCAACGTTGAAGAAATCACACTATATGGATTATCCTGAACTTTGATCTCTGCTAGTCCTTTCATCGGTGAATTATAAAGAGTCTCAATTAAATTTAAATAACCAAATTACAATCAATTAAATTCAGACCGGAGCAAGGTGTAATTAATTGGGAAAGCCTTAGAAATTCTACAAATATCATTCTAGAATAATGTCTTCTGCGATACTCGGCATAAGGAACAATCCCAGATAATCAGCTACGGTTGCAATTTATTAGAAAGATTTTTACAACCGCTTCGTCCGTTTAAGAACAAACAACATTCCAGGGTTAGCCTGAAAGTCAAATAAAACCCCAGCGGTCTCCTATAACAGTATTTTTGCCTGTAGGGCGTCCCAGCCGATTCATCTTTTATAGAGCCACTCTATAAATAACGCGAAAATGATGAATTCGCGACCAACGCATGGCACTATTAGCAAATGGACGTAATAAAATAATTCGTATACGAACCGTATCATAGATTACGGCACAATTTACATTGTATGTATATATAGGTATATATATTTATTTTAATAACAACAGCAAGTGAGACAACCAGCTGCAATGGTGGTGAAGCAGATTTATGAACCTGCCGAGTTCCGATCGGACTTCTCTCCCTCTCCTGTTTTCATTTCACTTACTCTTCCAAAAGGATCTGGTCCGTAATAGTAATTTTGGAACAGTACATTTCAATATTCCATATATCCCTTGTCTATGATTCCACATCAGGGCTGTCCAAAGCAGATGCTATCACGGGTAAATGGAAATTACAGATTGGAGCGCCGCAGAAACAAATACTTAACAATTCAGTTCAAGCACTGGCGTGAAGTGAGGATCTTTTGCGCGCATGTTCTTTTGCCTATTCCCCTCTATTGGACATCCTTTATCGAATTTACCATCGATATAGACCGTTTTCTCAGCTTTTATAAGATATTGTTGCGTCCCATGACTTCACATTTTGGGAAACGCAGATTCGCTCTCTCTCAACAAGAAGCTCGCTTGTAAAACTTGAATGTTTTGGGTTAACTGGGTTAGTTTACCATGTGTGGTCTCACCCTCGAAAAAAATCATTTACGAAAAGATAACTGCGATTAGAATATCTTGTAAAGCTTCAACCCTTGTAGAGATTTATTGCCTATTTCCTGTGAAAGAATGCCAAAATTCATTTAACAACTGAAGTGCTAATGAAACGTATCAGTTTCTAGACACATTGCCCAGTGTGTTTTTTTTGTCTAGACGATTGGAAAACCCCCAGTCTGTGAAAACTTATCTATCATCTTTCGTTGATAGATTATATGCAGAAAACGAGTGAATTTTGGTCCCGATACTGGGAGAAATTCGAGATTTCGAATTCCTGAGAATAACACCCGCTAGGAGTTCACTGATTGGTGCGTTTAGTATGCATTCCTACCTTCTTTCGTAAACGACAATTGAGAGTATTGTTATAACATATCTGGGGCGGTTTTAAGATCGAACCCCCAATCATTGTTAAATATTTTCCCTTTTTTACCCAGATGAAGGAACCTTCTATTTTTCCTTCTATCTGGTCTCTTATATACAATTACACTATAAGAATTCATTACTATTCTTGATCTGTCGCGAAACAATAACATTGCCTTGCATTCGTAGCAACTTCAGTAGTCACTTCTTCCTTATTGCTATACATCTTCATATAGAAGGAAGATTTTAAATTGTATTAATATTGCATTGTACAATTACTTCATTCTTGTTATCACATTATCGGTAACAAGAAAATACAGTTTTGTTGTTGTTTAAAATGCGTTTGAATCTTTCACCACTTCCTATCCTCGTAATTGTTGTCTTATTGCAAGTAACAACTTACGCCGTAATCAACGAGATTACTACTGGGTGCTTAGGGTTAATTATACCCCTCTATTCATCCCCCTGATAAAACAATCATGGTGTTAATTCTGGTCCTTCGAAATATCATTATATCCTGATAAACAAATCAGGACACATCATTTGATCCTTCGAGCCATAACATCCTGATAAACTAATCATAGGATTCAACAGATATGAACACATTTCGTACCGCTTGAGTAATGAGAAAATAGTCTAAGGTCACTGAAATTTTTAATTCTGACATATGTATTCTATCGGAATTGAAATTCATTAAACATCCAATAATATACGCAAGAACCTACGTTTCAAGTAATTTCAGGATACGATATTCACGAAGTTCTGCGAAAATTAGCACGTCGACATTCTACGAGTAATTAACGAGTTTTAATTGGATCGGATTTGTATATCTTGAGTTATAGAGGAAATATTAAGAAAATATCAGATGTGTATAACTCCAAAACTATTTGGCCTATGTACGAAATAAAATGTCGCATTCGGATGCGGAACCTACCCTGAAAATTGCGTCGTAATCTCTTTCCGTTTCAAGTAACCGTGAGATAGATAATATTTTCTCATAATTTTGTTCAAATTTTCTTGAGATACGATCGTCCCAAAATTTCACATACGTTTTATTATTTTATTTTAGTTTGATTCACAAACACATTCAAATGTAACAAAATTTACAGTGCGCAAGCTTTTATAATTTTGAAACTGAACATGTAAAAATCTAACTCATAGTTATCAATAAAGAAATGACATCGTTGCAGTCGGCCGTTGCCACGTTAACTTGAGAACGGAAAGAGCTATCTGAAATTTTAAAGGTATGTGGCGAATCCCAATACAATGGACAAGTTCGTTAATGGACATAATCGGCCCAATGGTTTCCGAGTAATAATTTTGTTTTCTACCAATACAAATCCGATCGAATTGATACTTGGTGATTAGTTGTACCTGAGGACGTTTGTGAAATTTGCATTTTCGGCAAAAAATTCGAAAATTACAGACATTTGGGCAAAATGATAACGCGAAGTTCCTCAGAACATCGCCCTGTAGCGCCGTACGTCCTGAATCCCGTACGTCCTGAATACTATTCTGTCCTTCCATTCCATTTCAGCCCAATCGATGCCGATAACTGAACCCCAACAATGTTTTCGCCATACACGTGACACTAAACGCAATTCATATTGCTTTGAATCATAAATTTAAATCGCATTTTGCGAAAATCCATCCGAGGCTCAAAATCTGTGCGGTGCGGGAATTTCGAGAGTCGGACTACGATTGACTAATATTTTATTTATTGGCTTTTTGCGGTGAATTATTGCACGAAACCTAATCTGTTATGAGGGGCCGGAAAAATGAGAGCGCTCAGATGAATTTCTTCGGGATTTTACAGGAAAGCCCCTTATAGCTAGAGAATACAATCCCGGGATCCCGAATCTCGGGATCCCGGGATCCCGGCCGTTTTCTGACCCCGAAAATCCCGGGATTGTACTTGGATAATCCCGGGATTTTCGGGATTGTCTCAAACATTAATAATCGCGATCTCATAAGGGAATAATTATGGATAATTGAAGGTGATACGAATAAAACTATACGCGAAACATTCGGGATATTAATTCAAGATAATATGATTCGAATTATATTTAAGTAGTCAAAATTCCAATGAATAGGAAATAATTTTTCGGTAAATAAACCAAACGCTTGCAGAGCAGTAGAAACTATGAGGGTGACCAGGTAAAGTTTCTCTCACAGTTTCTTGTAACCAAACTTGGAAATTCAAGCAAAATGAAAGAAATATCGATCGCTTGAGCGAAAGCTCGAGAAAAAACACATGTGTTTTTATTTCAATTCTAGCTTCAATTCGTATGTGTCTACGGCCCATGATAAAAGGAAAGCTTTTTTCTTTTCTTTGTATCACTCCCTTTAAATTTAAAAAATTCAAAGTAGTTTTTTAATTATTATTATTTTCAAATTATAGTTTTTTGTTCAGTGTATTTTTTTCGTCTTTCTTATTATTGTTGGTGATTTTTTCTTTTACATTATAAACATTTTTAAAGAAATTACACAAGCTTTGTTTTCCATTTGAGCTCATACCACATTGAGAAACCACATATTCTAATCCCGGGATAGTCCTGGGATCCCGGGATTGTGCATAAGGAATCCCGTAATCCCGGGATCGAAAAAAGAACCCGGGATTGTATTCTCTACTTATAGCAGACATTCCGGAATGTTCTGCCAGAAATTTCTATTTATAACTTGAGAATGGTATACAAATTTGTTCACTACGATTTTCTAACTAGCTAGAAAGCACTGTCGCCAGGAAATTTGGTCCGCTTGTTCAAATGTATAGCCAGACCAATTACCAATCCAAGTAGGTACGGAACTCACCCAAGGCTGCCTAGCTCCAGAAAAAAAATGTTCCCAAAATTTCCAATAATATAAATCCGAACTAATTTAAACCTAGAACTTTGTTCTGTACACTATCGTTTTGAAGGCTCTTGCAAAATATCAGCGATATGTGACGAATAGTTTCTGAGATACAGACTTTTTGTGTGCATGTTCTGATGAACATCGCGTTCATTTTGCTCAAATATCTGTTATTTCCGAAATTTTTCGCCAAAAATTGTCTCAAACGATTGGGTTCGACTCCTTCATCAAGAATTCGAGGTCCAATATGATACTGTTCGATCGGCGGTTGCCACGATAATTTGAGAACGGAAAGAGATAGCAACTTGAACTTTTTAGGGTAGTTAATGGGCATAATCGGCCCAATGGTTTCCGCGTAAAAATGTTGTTTTCAGCCAATACAGATCCGATCCAATTGAAACTTGGTGAGTACTTGTAAAAGACAAACCTTAAGACGTTTGTGTGTTTGGCCGATTATGCTCATAAACAAACTGAAATGTCGCGTTCTGGTGCACATCCTAACCTGAAAATTTCAAGCCGCTATCTCATTCCGTTCTCAAGTTATCGTGACAACAAAAATATTTTTTAATAATTTTTTTAAAATTTTCTAGCCATACGATTCACACAAAATTTCACAAACCTGCTTAGGTTCATATTCTACAACTACTCACCAAGTTTCAATTCGATCGGATTCATATTGGTTGAAAACAAAATTATTACTCGGAAACCACTGGGCCGATTATGCCCATTAACGAACTTGTCCTTCGTATTGGGATGCGCCACCTACCCTGAAAATTTCAAGTTGCTAGCTCTTTTCGTTCTCAAGTTATCGTGGCAACGGCCGGACGGCCGGACAGACAGAATCAAATTTGACTTCGAATTCTTCATTGGGGAGTGGAACTTAATCGTTTGAGACCATTTTCGTCAAAAAATTCGAAAGTTACAGACATTTGGGCAAAATTATAACGCGATGTTCCCCAGAACATACGCGCAAAAAGAACAAGTTGTGAAATTCATAAACGCTGTAAAATTCAATTTAGATCTTGTGCGATGTGAAAACAGAATTACAATACATAGAAACATAGAAAATTATTCGATTGTGCGAAGTCCCATTCCCATTGATAAACAAGTCCTTCATAAAGCCGTCTACAGTATGACCGCAGTGTTATGTTTTGTCCGCCCAGACGAGGTTAAACCCGTCTCAAAATTAAAGGACATCGAAAGTCTGGCTTAGATAGAAAACGGCACAAGTGGGCATATTTAGTTAACATGTTCTTTCACCGAGGGATTAGGCACCTGGCTGTGGGTAAGGTCATGTTTAACCCAGGACGGACATCCCATGAGTACGTTCACCACACGGGCCAGGTGCTAGGTCTCGATGGCACGGGCCGACTCCCCCTAGTTCTACCTGCTTTTTATTACCGGAGAAATGGTGATTTATAACAGGCGTATTTGTCTTGCGAAATGGGTAGGTACTTCACAATACTCCAAACTTGCAATTAAGTTTGTTCGAACGTCACTTACATCAACAACAAGATTGATTAATGAATCGTGGATTAAAACATACCAAAAGCGTTGTATTTTCTTCATTATGAAAGTATGAAATATTGATATCGAAATGTTTCGTTGTAAGAGCTTGCCAGAAATTGCTTTTCCTAATAAGAGTTTGTACATTTTTGGCGCTCTAGTTCCTCGGAACTGAGTGCTTATCAATTTGCCCAAATGTCTGTAATTTTCGAATTTTTCGATGAAAATGGTCTTAAACGATTTGTTCGACTCACTGATCAAGAATCCGTGGTCGAAATTCATTCTGTCCGGCCGGTCCGGCCATCCGGTCCGGCCGTAGGCACGATAACTCTCGAACGGAATGAGCTAGACAGTTGAAATTTTCAGAGTAGGTTTGGGGGATAAATATCTCGGCTAAGTTCGTTATTGGGCAAAATCGGACAGATGGTTTCGGAGTAACAAAAAAAAATTTTTTTTACAGAACAAATTCCAAATTAAATTTTTTTCTATAAGCAGTTTTGCCATAAGAATCCATTCATGTCATTTTTAACTCTAACAAACTAATACTTTCGGAGATATGATTTTTCAAAATTTTTTCAAAATGATAGAATTATTCTGTGGCTATTCTATGAATTGTTATAATGTCAACTTTGACGTTGTCTCATTGTCATTCATTCCAGTAATGGTATCAATATGAGAATTATAATATAATATCAAACTTTTTGTTGGTTGATATTTTCATGCCGATGGTCAATCCATATGATGATGGGAATGGTAATGGTAAGTTAATAATATTGAGTTCAGAATATCTCCACTAAAAACAAAACTGGAATATTGGTGTATTGGAGTAGATTTGAGGAAAGATATATATTATCGTTCATCATAGAATTGAGGAATGAATATCTCGGATGAGTTCGTTGTTGGGTAGAAATCGTCTATTGGTTTTGGATTGATAATTTTTGGCACTCTTGTTGAATTTAAATTCTTCTATGATGTTTGAATTCAATTTCTGCTAAGATGAAGTTCTAAATTTCAATAATGAATAGTACTTCTATGTTTTCACAGAATGCTATAATTATTCTATCTAAGCTTTATTATATGATCTGAGTTCATACTCGTACATTTCATCCTGTTCTATAAGAGAGAGTCAAATTCATTTCAGCTATTTTAATTTGGTTTCTTCCATGGTGCAGTTCTCATTCTCAGATTGCTCATATAATCTTGATAAATAAACTATTATTTGAATTGAATTTCCTTTATGATTCAGTTCTATCATAAGAATACATTGACTCTGAGAAACCAATACTTTCGGAGATATAATTTGTCTGTTTGAACTAGAGCGCCAGAAAGCTCCTCTCCACAGGGCTTGAACCCATTTTCTTTATTCGAGTTATTCTTCTATACTTTTTGCGCGCTTGTTTCGCGTTTTACCCAGATGTCTGCATTTATGGAATTCTTGGCCGAAAAAGGTCTCAAACGATTGGATTCTACTCAAATTCAGTCGTACGTCCGGCTGGCTATCCGTCCTTAAGCACGATAACTCTCGATTGAAATGAGTTAGCTAGTTGAAATTTCCAGGCTAGGTTTTTCGCATGAATATTTCGACAAAGTTTGTTAATGGATGAAACCGTTGAGTGGTTTCGGATTTTTGATTTGAAGAATTCCAAAATAACTTATTCGATCTAAGGGGTGTTTCACGAATGATTGTACAGGCTTTCAGTGCAGATGCAGTACATTCTGGTGAGTCTAGATCAGTGTTCGAAATATGTCCTAACTATATTCGTTTGAGGGATATAGGATGTTTTATGTATTTTATCAAAAACTTATAATGGACATAACTCTTGAACGCACGGAATCAGTATAGGCCTATACCTAATATTCACCTATAATGAATTGTTGATAGCGCAGATCCGGACTGAGAAAATTATTTTCTTTATTCCACATCTTCTAAAACACCCCGTGCATCAAATTTTCAAAAATTGAAATTTTTCTCAAAATCTACAATGAATACTACTTCAAACAAGCCTATTGGCAATAATGGCACAATATGTATCAATATTTTATGAACCATTGAATATCTGGAATTTTCAATTCGTAATAAACAGGGTCCTGTTTGCCTCAGAATAATGCGTTAATACATATTGAATGAATTGAATTTCTCCGTATCATGACTTCAGGAATGTGGTGTCTCTTATTTCACCCAATATACAAATAATTGGTTTCGACTTCAGATTACTAAAAGGAGTTTTTCAAAATGATGGTTCAAATGATAGAAATTCTCAT
Organism: Halyzia sedecimguttata; assembly: GCA_937662695.2. NCBI lineage: Eukaryota > Metazoa > Arthropoda > Insecta > Coleoptera > Coccinellidae > Halyzia > Halyzia sedecimguttata. The sequence continues at coordinate 88,820,117 of OW569415.2, read as the reverse complement.
TCTCGAATTAGTTATCTTCCAAACTCTTTGTTTTGACTAATCGAAAGAGATGGTAGCAGAATCAAGGATTTCATAGTACCAAAAAAAAATTTAACATTGAAGTGAGCTCATTATTAGAAGGGGATTAAAGGAATGAGAATCCCCTCATTTTTTTTGACACTTGCTAGCTCTTGTGTTGAATGTGCTGCAGCTTTCATTAGCTTTTCTGGTCGATTATTTATCTCCTCACATGCAGCTTGAATCGAGGTGTAGCTTCAGATTTTATGTACCATTTATTTTCAATGCTATGTGAAAGAACACAGAAGATTTTCGTAGATTCTGAATTCAACCCATTTCAATATTCTAGTAGCCCATTGCAAGAATTTTGACATTTCAATTGATTGGAGTTTATCCAGATCATTAGTTTGGTAGAAAAGGGACCTTATGACTGGCCTGCGAGAGCCCCAGATCTTACATGCTTGGATTATTTCCTCTGGGGGCACTTGAAACATGAAGTTGACTCCGAAGAAATCGTGGATAGGGAGCAATTGATTAATTGTATTCAAGCATCATGTGAAGAGATTCGAAATTGACCAGGAATTATAAACAAAGCGCATTTGATCAAAAGAACTAGAAAATATTGAGAAGAAAGAGGGGATATTTTCGAAAACAAGCTATGATTTTTTTCTCATTTATTGCCAATTGTTTTTTGTTTAATATATGTTTATAAGATTTATTTTACAGTTTTGTTCTTAATTCCATTTGATAATAGTCCAATTAAATGTTTAATGTTAATTCGAGTCTCAGTTGGGAAATATCGGTCAAAGCAACCACACAGGCAATTATTCCTTCACACTTCTATCCATACTTAAATCGAGTACCTATTCGTTTTTTTGGCATAAAATTTTCAACTATGCTAACATCCGTGTTTAAATTATTCGAAAAAAGAATTTTCAAATATGAATGATTTAATATGAATTAACGCATTATTCGGAGATTCACAGGTCCATGTTTATTATAAATTGAAAATTCCAAATATTCAATGGTTCATGAAATATGCATACGAAGTGTGCCATTATTGCCAATAGGCTTGTTGTGAAGAGTATTTATTGTAGATTCTGAGAAGAATTACACTTCTTGAAAATTGTATGTACAGGGTGTTTTACAAGATGTGGAATAAAGAGAATTATTTCCGCAGTCCGGACCTGCGCTATCAACAAGCGATGAGCGAATGTTATGGATCCTCTAACTCTTTTCGTTCTAGAGTTATCGTGCCAGCCGGACGGACGGACATAATTGGATTTGAGCTTGGATTATGCATCAGTGGGTCGAACCCAATCGTTTGAGACCATTTTCTGACAAATATTCGAAAATTACAGACATTTGGGCACGCTGTTCCTTGCGGAAAAATGAGTCACGGATTCAGGAGTGTCACAAAGAGGAATCTAATCGAACCACCCTCTCGAATCTAGAATCACTTCATGCGATGAACATTCTTCGAGACGCATTTTGGCGACAAACTTCTCGGATTCTCGTCCTCCAAGGACACTCGGACACTTATCCTCTTAAACATCAAATATATAACCCACCAATTTATAAACCGGAAGCCCATAGCGGCGAAAAAACTTTATCGCTGACAGATCTATCTGAAGTCTCTTATCCCCATCATAAAGCAATGCGGAATTGTGCGCCGAAATAAGGGTGGAGAATGGAATAACCTGAATATCCTTGTCGGGAGGGAACTCGTGGGGGGATGGAGTCTCTTGGATTTACGGTGAACCGGGAAAGTTCGCAATCATTTTGATTATAACTTCGCTCTGAATCCCCAAACACATCATTATATTTTATATGTCAACGTTTCGAGCCCGTGCTCCGTTTCGTTTTATGTATCTTCAGTTTCACGCTGCCTACTTGTCAGACTTGATATCCATTGCTCGTTTGTGCCGTTTTGACTTAGGATCGCTTAGGAGCTTGTTGATTCGATGTTAATCAGGCACCCAGATTGAATTGAAAATTAAGGGTTGTTTGCAGCTATTATTAATTTATGTTTAATGGAATGAATTCATTTAAATTGCTTACTGATGGATATCTTCCATATAATACTGGCTTCAAGCAAGCTCTGGTAAACAGTAATTTTTATAGTAGGTATACAGAATCATCATCAGCCCCTTGCCAACTCCATCAAGGGGATTAAACTCAGGAGATTGCATATTATATCTACTAAGGATAATTGAGATACGATTTTTTTCATTACGTAGTTTTTTCTAGCAGCTTCCTTTATTTTCCACGCATCATAATAAAAACAACGAACATAATATCTACAGGGTCTTTATAAATGATAGTAACATCGTAGTTGATTCTGATCTCTCATTTTGCCGCTTCATATGCATGCTGAACGCATTTGCAATTGCTGCCGCAGAATTCCTCACAGAATATACCCTAATTCTGTGGAATTCTTAATTTGCGCATAACCTCACTTTCTCCTGTGTTTAAAATGATTACAAAAGAATTGTCACTGGGAGTTTACGGTTCCTCCCGTCTCAGTTTGGACCAAAATTTTTCATTATACAAAATAAATATATTTAATAATTTATATAGTTCGCGTTCAGTTTTTAGAAAGTGATATTTTAAAATAAATGAATATGTCGATATAAGTTTTTATTATACGTGATTTTGGGATCTTGTGAGGACCAGAGTAGGGTAATTTGATTGTTTTAAGGAGTTTTCTTTCAGAAAATATCAAGATGATGAAATCGAGAGTGAATTATTCATCACCTGGGATCCTATTCTCCTAAGCCATTTTCAAGAGATATCATATTTGCTATTGAACATATACTCCATTCATTTTTTTAAAATCTCCAGAGTGGCCATGAAATTTTGACACATTTCACCGTGTATATTTTGAAAATGTTAGGTTATGCTCATTTTCCTGTCAGATAACTACGCAAAGTTGTCCTCTCTTCATATTAGTCGTGGTAATTACGTATTTTTCACAATGTGAATTTTCTTGGGAACCGTTGAAGAAAATTTTTCGTCTGTTGTTACTTTGGAAATATTTTACGTATATAAACTGGTTGGAATATTCAGTTATTTTCTTGTACGAAAATCAAGAATCAAGTGTTGAAATTTTAATAAAAAATAATGGATACAGTAGTCCGTTTTTTTGTGTTAGTTCATTTGAAATTGGTTCAAGCCCTGTGGAGCCCAGGAGTTTTTTGGCGCTCTCGTTCAAACAGACAAATTATATCTTCTAAAGTATTGGTTTCTCAGAGTTGGGAATGATATCAATGGATTCTTATGATAGACTGCATCATGAAAGAAATTAAATTTTAAAAAAGTGTCGTTTAGAAAAAAATTATCATTAAAAAAAAGAGCAATCTGCAATGCTTCGAAAATTGTCATTAAATTTATTTATCAAGATTAAATGAGCAATCTGCAATGATTCAACGTCGTGGACTGGGTTGTTGCAACTTACACTCGGTGCATAGTTTTCACAACTCGAAAACGATTTTTTCTTCCACCCTGGCTTATAATTTGAGTACGTCGAGTTTGTTTGATAGAAATTTACATCTAAAGGTAATAACTAATCTCATTTAAATCAATATTGATCCGATATACACAGAAAATGTAAAAAACGTTTGGACTTAATGAGTTTTGATGTGGTTGAAATTGAAAATAATGCTGTTTGTTGCGAATTTTTATACATTTAGAGAAAACAGTCTGCACAGTAAGTGTTGGCCTGTAACCTAATTAACAGGAGCAAATCGATAAAAAAGGTTTTTGGTTATATTTTATCAGTTTTAAAAATGCAAACGTAAACATAATTCATTGCGATGCGGCTTACATACTTTGGATTTGAATAACAGAGGGACATAATGCGTTTTGAAAAGTTACTCCTCAATTCAACTTGCTGTTACATATGTCTAATAACTCTATAAAACAAAATCAGTCAACGAGATTAAATTAATTCATTCCCCCTCTCAACAATTATCTGAAAACGATTCATAGGGTCAATTACAGTAGTGGAGCAAAATGTGGAAGTATCTGGAGGCCCCTTGAACAACTTATTAAAACTTCTTCTTTCCGTATTGATGTTCAGAATTCTCTTCAAGATTTTCTTATCGATGTTGAACTTAATGCCTCACAACAATTCCCAAAGGGTTTTACTTCCTGCCTTCTGCTTTATACAGTGAAACAAGGAGCGTAAACTTTATCGCTGACACATCTATCCGTTATCTCTAACAAACCGCCCTAGTCGAAGGGAGAGGCATGCCATCGATTTCAGAAATTACAAATGAAAATGCGGAAAGAGTTGGGTTGAGAGTTTGAAGTTCGCGAGACAGTTTCATTAAGAGGGATCCGCGCTTGTTTGAAATTCTAGGGGACACTCTCTGTGGGGTGAGCGGTTCATTTAGTGATAGATATTGATCATTAATCCATTGTTCCTATCGGGGAAAACATCTGCGACGAGAAGTATTAAAAAGGACGACGATAATGGGTTGATCCGTTTATTGGGGTGAAAATAAACAGGGAGTTGACTATGTTGTGCGTACATATCACTTACTCTTTTCAGGGCGGTGTGGCAGTGTTTTAAATGGTTACCATCAATTTGTTCCCACAAATACCCTTTGGATTCATTGTTTTCACATGCAACCTTGCATTAGAGCGGCGTTATAGTTATTTATGCACTAAGTGCGTTATACAGCGCGAATCTCTAACTTGGAATAAATTCTGTAAATCAAAGACTCTTGTTCCTCGGATCAGAGTGCTTATCAATTTGCCCAAATGTCAGTAATTTTCGAATTTTTGGATGAAAATGGTCTTAAACGGTTCGGTTCGATTCACTGATCAAGAATCCGTGGTCAGAATTTATTCTGTTTGCCGGTCCGACCGTAGACACTATAACCCTCGAACAGAATGAACTAGAGAGTTTAAATTTTCAGAGTAGGTTTGGGAGATAAATATCTCGGTTAGTTTCGTTATTAGGGCAAATTGGCCTGATGATTTCGGAGTAAAGAAAAAAAAATTTTTTTACATTACAACTTTTCGTTCATAAGATTCATAAGAATCTATTGATGTCATTCTCAAACTTTCAATAATACATCGTACTTCTATGTTTTAACATAATGCGAATTCTATCTGTCTGTGTTCACTGTTCATTCATGTCATCTTTTCTACCTATAAGAAACGTCATTTTTATTGGCGCTCTTGGTTCTGTTCTAGTTTGTTTCGTACTTTGAAAATATTTTGCGTTGGAAAACAATTATGTATCTTGAATTTGTGAATATATACAAGACTGTTTTGACACCAAAAATAATATTGACTTTTGGCATATTGAATAATTTATGTGCAAATATTGGGGATGATGTTTCAGCAGATTTAGAATTGTATCATTTTAATGATGTAGTTTATGAAGGCAATTGGAAAAAACACATGATGGAATCATCAAAAGAAATTATACTATTCGTTGACCACCGAGCTTAATATTACCTTTTACTTCCTTAAGTAGTGAGACATGTTCCTATATACAGTATTTACATAGTACTGCTAGCAAAAAATGCTGAAATATTGATCTACATCTGTGCATCAAATATTCTTTCTTGAGTTAAGGTTCATATGTGTTAGTGGTATGAACTATACTTTTGATGCTCACTGTATGTAATAGAAATAATCATCATTTTGATTTTTGTTCATTTATTGAACTTTGAGAATCATTTTCATGTTCATATAACTGAATTTAATTAAGCTAATAAGACATTTATGAATCAGGTGCGATACAAATTTCTCCGGGTCAGCTATTACCTAATATCCGAACATAGCTTGTTCGTGAACATTACCGTGATAGAACTGTTAAAATTGGCTGACGTTTGGACATTAACATACTATTCAAAACGCTTAAGGGTGTATTCTTATTCAAATACAACATTGTTGTGAACCCATTCAAAATCCTATATTTGAAAACCTGTTATTGCAATTGAGGAATTATCGATTCTCATCTCAGTTTTCTAAATCAGTTTGCTTAATTGTATAGTAACCATATAGTAAAACGAGGAATGATCAAATGGCCAGGGCGATTCCCTGATCTTAACCCATTAGATTTCTTTTTATGGGGATATGTGAAGAGCATTGTGTACAAAACTAACCCCTTGATTTGAATGACCTAAAATATCGAATAACGTTTGCGATTAGGTCGATAATTCCTGAGTTGAATAATGTTGGAAGAAATTTGTATTTAATGTTAGGATGTTGCCAAGGCGTTCACGGTGAACACTTTGAACATCCAACTCCATCAACATTCATAATGTTCGGCCGGCCGTTAGCACGATAACTCTCGAACGGAAGGAGTTAGTGCGTGCGAAGTTTTGTACTGAACGGATAAACAAGAGCCAAAAAGAAAATTTCAAGAATTTTAAAATTTTGTTTCCTCAATAACTCGAAAAATACTTATCTGATTGAATTGAAACTCAGTAGTTAGATGCAAAAGACCGAAGCAAACACTGTTGCAAAATTGTGAGGATTAGATAACATAAAAAAATTCGCAAAACTACTACTACTTTGCGGAATATTTTGCTTGAAATTTCGAAACCTATTTTTTCATGTTTATGCTGCCCCTTTTGGGCATTTTTTGCTATGCGCATGCGTAGATGAGACGTGTTTTAGCTGCTGGAGTTTTCGTCTGAGGTGACTGGGGTTTTGGGGTGGAGGATGCTATTCCTACATCTGTTGAGGGTCTGCGCATGCGTGGATTGAAGCAGTGATATCTCCTGAACCACTAGTGTTGAAGAATCGGAGTGTTTTCTGGGGTTGTGGTTTTGACGATAGAGTAACAAAGTTGACAATGAACACAACTGACTCTCCTTAGTCGCACAAGCTCCTAGAAGCTTCTGAGGGATCTCCTTGGGGAAGACTCGGGAGGGTCAGTATAATCATAATCATGTTTATAACACCCCCACCAATTGCAGATTGAATTCACAATGAAAGAAAAAGGCTAAAAAAGCATTGACGTGGGGTCAATCTGCCTTGGCGCGCGTGTTATAAATATGATTATGATTATACTGACCCTTCAAAGTCTTCTCCAAGGAGATCCCTCAGAAGCACCTAGGAGCTTGTGCGACTAAGGAGTGTCAGTTGTATTCATGCTCAACTTTGTTACTATATCCTTGTGCCAGCTTAGACACAGCACTGTTAATTTATGACCAGACAGTGAATGATGTCCACTACCCTCTGGGTAGATCTCCGGCTCATTATATCCAGGGAGCTTGAAACACGTGCGCCGTGCGCCAAATAGTACTGACGTCACGTCAGTGCTTTTTTATATGTATTATATTTGTTTGCTACATTTTGTATTACATTTTAGTTTTTGATATTGTACCAAATTTCGCGATTTTATTTTTTTCTAATTTGTTTTTTGCAATAAACATGTAAGTGATAATATTTTTGAATAGAGAATTACAAGACCTTTCAAACGATGTATCTCAAGTCCATACTTCCTATTTGAAAAATTGGGGGTTGTGCCTGTCTTTCAAAGGGGGTTGAAAGGGGTCGCATTCTTACCAAGAAGAATGCCAATTTGAAAAATAAATTTGAAGTGCTTCGGGATTTTTCATGAATATCTACAGTAACCAAGATAATTAATTTATTCCATTTGGATTTTCCACACTGTATATAACGAAAACGCACTACTCCGTGCTCCGTTGGTTGAACCAACTAATTATCCCAACATCTTATTACTTATACTTACTGTATGTCAATCGGTAATATTTCATAACAGAATCAGGCAAGTTCTAGTCGTAGCCTTCGGAAGTCGACAAACACGTCACATATTCCTCACACAGGAAACAGCTGCTACATTTAATTCAAGTGCCAGTGGTGTTCTTTGGTTCATCAATATATGAGGCACCACCAGTGCCACAGCCACGGGAGGGGCTTTTGGGCAGCAGCTCCCAGAACTTTAAATAATTCTCCTTAAATTTCTTCCGAAGTATATACATCTTGAAGATTCGATATGATACGTATATGGAGAACTTTTCGAGGCTGTCTGCTTCAAAATATACTAACTGACAAAGAATCTGCAACACCCAGAAGGAGCTGTTTAAATTTTAATTTTGTTTCGGTTAAACATAGATAGTATACCAAGGAATAAATGATAAAAATTTGGAGAAAAAAATCGTGAAGGTTTTTCCATGCAACCATTTTTTGTTACTTACAAAATACTTGAAACGTCCTGTATCTCTTAAACTAATATAGTAAGTACATATTCCGAACACTGATTTAGACTCAACAAAATGATTGTACTGAAAACCTGTACAATCATTCGTGAAACACCCTGTATTAATTTACATCTTCTGCAACAACTGAAATTACTCGAGAATTGAGGAATTTACCATTATTTAATCATGAGCTTGAACAACAATAATGAAATAATCTGGAAAGTTAGGTAAAACCTTTGCTAAACCTAGCATTTCAGCTACATCCTATTGGTATCGAATAGCCGAGGGCAATCCAGAATAGCGGGAGAAATACTCGTGAATAATACAAACGGTTCTATGACTCTCGCCCCCCGCATCAGTAAGTTATCCCACCATCATGTGTTCCGTTCTCTTCGGAACATACTCCCATCAGCGATTTCCAAAGAATTTATATTCGAATCGTGTAATGCCCTGTTTCTATATTTTTATGTCCGTTGGATATTGTGCTATTATAGCGAAGCTCAAGTCTTCGCATTGGTATCTTGCCAAAATACATTTGTTTGACCTTAGTGCCTGCGAGTTCAAGATTTTAAAGTTGATTTATTTTATGGTCTTTTTACAGCCGTCTTTATGATTCCTTTTATAATAATACGTTTCGTGTTCTATTAAATGTGTTTATTAGATGACATTCTGTATTCCACTTCAGATATTGGAGATGCTGCTTGCGGCTTTGCAGCCTTAAACAGGATGAACGTATTACGGTTTGCATTTGTAATTTATGGATAATACAAATGAACAATACATTAAGTTATTGGTCGTTAAATTTGCGACCAAATTGCATACTCTGGTAGAGTGAGTTAATCGAAATGCCTCAGAAGCAGATCTTCTCGGATGGTATAATATCTAAAGCTAGCCGTTTCACCTTTTATTTGTGTGGTTTCTTACATCACCTTTTGTTCGTGTTTCAACACTGAATGAGTCTCGGTACATTATGTATTCTTCGCTTAAATCCAATTTCAGTTGTTTTAGGAAGTGTGAAAATATTGTTTCTCTATTTCAGTATCGTGATGAGTCCATTCCAGCACTGAAAACAGTGCTGGAATGAACCCATTCCCGCATTGTTCCTAGTTATATTTTTCGTTTTGTGGTAGTCAGCACTGACATTCGATCCTATCAAATTTCAACACACGTCAATTAACAATACAATATCAGGATATAGTGAAATAATTGTTGAGGAAAAGCTTTATTTTCATTGAAAAATATGGTACTAGAGATTTCCTTCTTGCTAATTTGGAATCATTCATACTATTAGGAAACTGTTTAAAATCTGATCTCCATGCCCTACGTACGTTTCAAATTCAAATTCCGTAATCTGTCAACTTTCGTAACAGTCACACCAACTACTAAGATACAATACAAAAGTAACTAGGATGTATAATCCGAATTTTTCATTAAATTTCAACAGTATTTTAAAAAACTTGTCTGAAATAGAGAAAATATCGTCTAATACTCGTTGCAGAAGGCAATACCAACACTCATGGGTTCGAAAACTCGCTCCTTCGTCGCTCGTTTTCGAATTTTGCATTTGTGTTTTAATAGGAGCCCATTCTGCAACTTGTTTTAGAATATACTATTCCGTCGCCCATACAATTGTTCATTATGGCAGTTATTTATGTCACCCCGAGTAAAAGTAGTTTCGTCCGACCAAAGCGTACACATCTCTGAAGTAATAATCATTTTGTTCATACTGCTAAAGAAGTCATTGACAAAAGGGAAGTCCCTGCATGTGATCTTCTTGTTGCAAATTATGTACTTTTTGGCGCTCTTGTTCCTCGGAAAAGAGTGGTTATCAATTTGCCCAAATGTCAGTAATTTTCGAATTTTTGGATGAAAATGGTCTTGAATGATTTGGTTTGACTCACTGATCCATGGTCAAAATCGTTTCTGCCGGGCCGTCCGTCTGGCCGTTAACACGATAACTCTCGAACGGATTGGGCTAGACAGTTGAAATTTTCAGAGTAGGTTTGGGAAATAAATATCTCGGTTAAGTTTGTTATTGGGCATAAAATGAATATAAAATACATTCAATTGTCCTCAAAAATCAGCCCTAGATGTTTCAGTTTTGCTGAGTAATCATAAAATAAACTATCTGGTATCAATTTGAGCTGTTTCTCACTGTCGAGCGGCATCTTAATAAGCTTTATAATGAATTTAGCAACGTAAATATGTGAGTACGCAGTTTGCTTCTTTTTTTGGTGCAATTTGCCCAAATGTCTGTAATATATACAAGACTGATTTGAAACCGAAAAAAAATAGTGACTGATTACATATTGAAACATTTATGTATAAATATTGGGGATGATGTTTCAGAAGATTTAGAATTGGATCTTTTTAATAATGTAGTTTATGTAGGCAATAGGAAAGTGTAACATAATGGAATCATCAAAACAAATTACTGTTCGTTAACTGAGGTTAATATTACCTTTTAATTCCTTAAGTAGTGAGACATGTTCCTATATTGCTCTTTTTTTTAAACGATAATTTTTGAAGCATTCTTTTTAAACGACACTTTTTAAAATGGTGGATAGGTGGGGTCATCTGACACTCACTCAACCCTAATTTATTTGGCCCTGGCCTCTGCTTCTACTTTTACCACTTTCTCAATTTTAAAGTGTAATTTTTTTTAAATGGGTATACCAGGCAATATTTTTAATTTTTTTTTCTTTAATGTTGGAGATCTTATAAAATTATCGCTTTATTCAGATGTTAGCTACAAAAAAAAAGTTATGAGTCCTCAAACTTACAGAAAGAAATCATTAAATCTTAACTTCAACTTGCATTAAAAAAAAAATTGATCGAGGAGTTCCAATTCAGGCAAAACATCCCTAGTGTGTAACCTTTAAAGTGGTAGGTATGTAATTTGTTTTTATAAAAAAAAACCTTTACGAGTTATTTCATAATTTTATCAAGTAGGAAATTGTCGACGAAACTGTACATTTACGGAAAGTGAAATGTTTTGAGAAATTTAATACTGCAAGGTTGGTCAAAGTTAAATGATCTACGGCTTGCCAGTAGCAGTGGTGCAAATTGACATTCACCCTTGGGATGGTTACATAAAGTAGGTAGAAATTATTAATTAAATAAATTATTTAGAATTATTTAATTATTTCATTAACGCACCTAACTGGTTCAGCTATTTTCTTTGTACTTAATTTAAGAACTTACACAATTTCAATCGACCATATAATTTTTACCAACCTTGCAGTATTAAATTTCGCAAAATATTTCATTTTGTTTTTTAATGCAAGTTGAAGTTAAGATTTAATTATTTTTTATACATCTCTCTGTAAGTTTGAAGATGAAGACTCATAATTTTTATTTTACCTAACATCTGAATAAAGCAATAATTTCATAGGAATGTTTCAACATTAAAGATTAAAAGAAAACAAAAATATTGCCTGTTTTACCCATTTTCAATAAAAATTATACTATAAAGCTAAGAAAGTGGTGAAATCAGAAGAACAAAAATTTTTTTTTTAAATATCCAGGGGGCCAGGGCCAAATAAATTAGGGCTGAGTAAGTATCAGATGACACCCTGTATATATATTATTTTGAACTAAATATACTCTCGTTCTGAGGAACAAGCGTTTTTATCGCTGATGAAATAGATGTTGCTTTTTTATCGCTGACAAACTGACAAAAATGTCATCATACGTTTCATACATGAGTTCATTTATCATTTGTAAATATCAAAACAAATTTGGCTTATTTTCATACGATGTATGAGTTAATTCCATTTGACTACTCCTGAATGTATAGTGCGATTCAGAAAATGAAACCCCAATGAAAATTCCAGTAATGATAATTTACCGTTTCAAGTCATGCCCGCATATCATAAAGCCTTGAATAATGAACCACCCCGAACATACACCCTCCCTTACTGCTTATAAACTATTGAGAGCTTCGTTCCTTCGCGTGTATTTTCTATTATCGATTTGGCCCCACAAAACATGATGCCGAAGAACACACAATTTCCCCTCCAGGCCGAAACATCTTTCAACAATATATATGCAGGGGTCGAACGACGGCGAATCCCCACAAGTTATCCCATTTCAACGCCCGAACGTTTCGAGCTTTTAGCTCATCATCATTTCGACGGTGGAGAAAAGACAATAAAATTAACCGGCGCTGTCTGGACGAGCGTCAGCCGGTCAACGCACTTGATCTGAAACTGGCAATTCGGATTTTTTATATGAGGAGAGTAAGAGAAATCGACGACCACAACTCCACCGATATGATGTATTCCGACAATAAATATCTCATCCGAATAAAAATCGGATGAAGTGGAATATTTCTAGAAAATCGATCGGAATTCAACTTGGCTTGATTTTATTCTTCGGTCACGAATTCACGACTTATATTTGATTCACAATTTTAACGAACAACAAACTTTGACAATTCATCTCCGATATTAGTGGTTTCTCAGAGTTGGGAATGATATCAATGAATTCGATCGAATATTTATTTTTTGAGTTATCAAGGAAATAATAATAATATTCCAGGTGGGTATAACTCGGAAACCGTTTGACCGATTATGCCCAAAAACGAACCCAACTCTCCCTTTCGGATACGCAACCTACCCTGGAAATTGCAAGTCCTTATCTCCTCTCGTTCGAAAGTTATCGAGGTAACGGTCACCCATCTACTGAACTCACACAATAATGCTAAAATCTCCAACAATATTCAACCGATCGTGTTAAAACTTGAAACTTGGCAGTAGAGTTAGGTTATGAAGGCTTTTGCAAAATTTCAGCAATTTCAAACGAATAGTTACTGATATATAGAATTTTTTTTTTCAATTTTCAATGATTTTTTTTCAATTTTTTACAAATACTATCCTCACGAAATTTTGCAAGAATTTTTGCGTTGGCATTCTACAACTAATTACCATGTTTGAATTCAATCGGTTCAGTATTTTTCGAGTTAATGAGGAACAAAAAACAACGAAATTTCAGATGGCTATAACTCTAAAACCGTTTGGCCGATTATGCTCATAAACGAACTGAAATGTTGCGTTCTGGTGCACATCCTAACCTGAAAACTTCAAGCCGCTATCTCTTTCCGTTCTCAAGTTATCGTGACAACAAAAATATTTTTTAATAATTTTTTAAAAAATTTCTAGCCATACGATTCGCACAAAATTTCACAAACGTGCTTAAGTTCATACTCTACAACTACTCACCAAGTTTCAATTCGATCGGATTTATATTGGTTGAAAACAAAATTATTAGTCGGAAACCACTGGGCCGATTATGCCCATTAACGAACTTGTCCGTCGTATTGGGATACGCCACCCACCCTGAAAATTTCAAGTCGCTAGCTCTTTTCGTTCTCAAGTTATCGTGGCAACGGCCGGACGGACAGAATCAAATTTGACCTCGAATTCTTCATTGGGGAGTCGAACTAAATCGTTTGAGACCATTTTTGTCAAAAAAATTGAAAGTTAGAGACATTTGGGCACAACTATAACGCGATGTTCCCCAGAACATACGCTCAAAAATAACGAACTTATCCAAGATATTCATTTCTCTAATCTCCTCTGAAAATGATATTATATCATTTGAAACTTAGCCAATCTACCGGTTTTGTTTCACTGATAAGATATTCTGAATATATTTTCATAATCATAATATGAATTATCCAAGGGCATATAGGGTAGGGGTAATTATAATCCTATAATTGTTCATTTTGCATTTAATCATACTTTGTTAGAACAGAAATCAATATATTTGACATATCTGTCATAGGTAGATAAGATTATATGTACGAACAGTGAACACAGATAGAACACAGACAAATAGAATTCGCATTCTGTGATAACATACGTACGATGCATTATTGAAATTGAAACGATTTGGTTCGACTCACTGATCAAGAATCCATGGTCAAATGCGATTCTGGCCAGCCGTCCGTCCGGCCGTCCGGCCGTCCTACAGGTCCTCAACACGATAACTCTCGAACGGAATGAACTAGACAGTTGAAATTTTCGGAGTAGGTTTGGGGAATTAATATCTCGGTTAAGTTCGTTAGTGGGCAAAATCGTAGTGGTTTCGGAGTAACAAAAAAAAATTTTTTTAAATTACAAATTTTAAATTATTTTTTTTTAATGCAGTTTCATCATAGAAATCTATTGATATCATTCTCAACTCTTACAAACTAATACTTTCGGAGATATGACTTTTCCAAATTTCAATAATTAAAGTAGACTCTCGATTATCCGAAATAAGGTGGATTTCGGATAATTGAAATTTCGCATAATGCGGAGATTGAGGAAAATCATCAACTATGATATATTTTGTTGGGGAAAACATTTATTAAATTTTCATTTGATTAATAAACAACAAAATAAATATATAAATTCAAAAGTATTAACTCAAATATAATATACAGGGTTGGGGTAATGTATGGAACAAAGTAAATATCTTTTAAACGATATTCATCAAAATATGCAGGTAAGTGCAATGGAACAAAATGCTTCTGATGTACATTTTTTTGGAAATAATTTACTTCCGGTTTAACCGGAAATGCCATCAACTTCTTTAATTTAAATGGGATACCCTATATATCTTCACAAAATTTGAAAGAGCTCGTTATTTTGAATTCATACATACTAAGTTTAGTGTCGAAAAATGTGTAAAAACGAGGAATAACTACTCACTGTTAGTTGTACAATAGGTGTACATTTCCTTATTTTAGAATAATGAGAAAACAAATTACTTTGTTGGTCGTCTAACGTAAACACGTGATTTTAGATTATTTATTTATTTAGCGTATGGCTTGTACACAATATAGCAAAGTAAAAAATTCACAATTTAATGTCTAATCTATTGATTTTAGATAACCCCAAAGAACAAATCTAATGGCCTAAGATCCGGAGAACGAGCAGGCCACTCTATGAATCCACTACGTCCAATCCATCGATTTGGAAAATTCGCATCCAGAAAATCCCTAACCCGTCTATCATAGTGTGGAGGTGCTCCATCTTGTTGAAATCAAACATTTTGTGGTAATTGCCCATTCTGTTGGAGTGCAGGAATAATTTCGTTATTTAGTAAATCCAAATACTTGTCACTCAAGTTTCCGTCGATAACAAATGGGCCTATAAGCCTATTTTCGACAATTCCCATCCAAACATTCAACTTCTGTGGATGCTGGGTGTGCTTCATGAATCCAATGAGGATTCTCATTTGACCAATACCTTGAATTATGGCGATTAACTGTTCCATTTAAACCGAAGTTGGCTCATAGGAAAAACCTATGTTGGAAGCAGAATTTTCGTCGACATTACAGATGTCCATTAGCCGTTCGCAAAATTCCAGCCGTCGGTCAAAATCATCGTCTGACAATTCTTGAACCAACTGTACCTTATACGGATGACACTTTTTAATATCTGTCCTACAGAACGTCGACTTATACCATGGTTTAGTGCCAAATTTGTGGTGGAAGTTTGAGGTGATTCTTCTAAATCGATTGCAATATTTTTTTTTAACAGTTTTGTTCGTTGCAGTCCGCAGTCTTCCAGGTTTTAGAAAATTTTTTACCATCCCAGTTGTATTAAAACGTTGTAATGTTTCAGTTACTGTTGAGCGTGATATAGGATTTCTCTCCGGATGCAAATTATTGAAAATTGACAAACTTCTTCATGAGTTCTAACACGATCACCATAACCGATCATCATTAAAATTTCAATACGCTCTTTTTCACTTGATTGACCCATTCCAAATTGTAAAATTCATTTCCGTAAATTAGAATTTGGCACTTGGTGAACAAAAGACGTACTAAACAGTACTCGTTAATTTATTATGATGCATATAAACAACATCAATTAGTATGGTCGAATATGCAAAATTAAATTTTTATTTATATTGGCCACCCAACCTAATCCAGTATTCGAGGAGGGATACAGAATATTACTAGAATGTTTCCTCACAAATTAGGTTATGTTGTGCAAAAATATAATTAAACAAGGCGATTTGTTTGAGTGTATTGATTGTGTTTCATCATCAGGAAATATTATATAAATCTGGAATTGATGTTTACAAGGTGAACTTCTTTATTGATTACTCACGGTTGTTTAGGAACGAGGTTACATCCTGGAATTTACTTCTGCAGGGTGACATGATAGAGTCTGTTGTGATGCAAAGAAATATTATAGAGTGCTCCCCGGCAACTCCTTATACAGGGTGAGTCTTTGACCACTGCATTAATTTTAACCAAAGAGTCCTCTCATCAAATGAAACATTTTTCCAAATTCAGCTCAGGTAAAAAGATTCAGGCTGTTGAAATTTTGAAAAAAAATCAGTTTTTATTTTGTAGCTTTGACATCCTTTTTTCGAATAAAATGAATGTTGGCATAAAGTTACCTATAACTATGATACATATTTTCCAAATATTAGTTATTTTCTACTTTTACTTGTTTTCTAGTTATGGACTCGTGGATTCATAAAACTAAACGAAATTAGCATAAAGAAAGCATGTAAAGTTTTTCTTGAGTCATTTCAAGAATATTCCATCGATTTAGAACATGATACTATTCTTCATCATTTCTCTTCACCATTGCTCTCCTTATACTCACCGTTTTCGAGATATTCTTCATTGAATGTTTTAAAATGGAAAACTCAAGAAATTTAACTACTTTTATGGATCCGTCCCTGAGCGTTGGAATCCCGAATCAAGCTGTAAACCACGTTACCATGCCTTATTCTCGTCCGCCATCAATGTCATAGATAATTTATATGCGGGAGTGTATTAGCACATTGTGAAATCTTTAAACGCTTCTCACCTTTTACCTGAGCCGAATCTGGAAGAATGGTAAATGAAAAAAGTGTTTCATTTGATGAGAAAAATCTTTGGTTAAAATTAATGCTGTGGTCAAAGACTCACCCTGTATACAGAGTATGTGAGAAAAATCTCAAAGTGATAAGCCAAATCAAAAAATAATTGTAATTGAATCAAAGTTAATCAAAACAGGTCAGTAGTCATAACAAAACGACATCCGCTTCCAAGATAAATTCTTGTTCGGAAGTAATGCCTGCCTCTACGACTCACGCTATGATATGATAAATAATTTATTTTAGCAAGAAATTACAAGGAATCTTATTTGTTAAGCTGTCCAAAATACATTTTTTCATTGTAAAATAAGAATTTGAAAGAAAGTTTCTTGCGAAGGTTCTAGATTTAAACAAAAATCTGTATATTTGCATCGAAAAGTGATGTTCTTTGAATTTCCAAGGGCCAATTTGACCTGACGTCAGGTTAGTACTTTTGAAATCATTAAATTATTTCATTCAATCCTCACTGTCCATAGATTCAGATGAAATTCTCTTATTCTCATTTCAGGGTATTATTTAAAATGTTAAAGTAAAGGGGATTATTAACAATATTCCTCTGCACGATACCAAAACTATAGAGCATGTGACAAGACAAATCCGAAAAAATCTAAACTATTTGAGAGAAATTCAAGAGCCTAGGTAAAAAAATTGCATCGCTAAAAAGGATCCCAAGAGAAAAAAGAACCAAGCACTAATTTCTAACTGTTCCATAATTTCACCATTTGAATATTACAGAAAGAACAGATCTTTCAGTGTCACTTTTCTCTTCCGAAGTCCGTGATATCCCTATTGGAGTGCTAATATCGATTATCTCTCCATCTCCCTCACTGAACAAGAATATCCATAGTGCGTTTGTCTCGCTTATCGGTTTCCCGCTGTTTCTTTAACATTTTTCTTTCAAAACAGAATTTTTATCTGAAAAATAAATGGCCAAATATTTCTTTTAGTGCTTTTTTGTAGGCATTCCATCATATTCTTCGGCCTCAAGTATCCCGATTGGTAAATAACTGTCCCGAATCGCTTAAAAAATGTTTTTGATGGTGCATTTTTACTACGAGGAACTCTTCACAGTAGATTCATCATCCGAAGGTTGTTGCTTTTTGGGCGCATGTTCTAGGGGAACATCGTCCTATCATTTCGTCCAAATGTCTGTAATTTTCGAATTTCGAGCTGAAAATTGGCTAATAGACTAATTCGGACTCCCTGATTACGAATCCGGTGTCAGATTTTTGGGTGCCGTATGGCCGGCCGGCCGGCCGGCCGTAGGCACGATAACAGGAGCACCGAAGGTCCTATCGACTTCAAACTTTCAGGGTAGGTTTCTGATCAAAATGCGACGGTTAAGTTCGTTAACGGGCAAAATCGGCCGGACGGTTTAGGAGTTATAGACATTTAAAATTTTGAGGTTATTTCCCTGATATTTCAGGAACTAAAGAAGATGTTGAATCGAAACTTGGTAGTCAGTTCGAGGATATAAACGCGCAACTTTTGGCAAAATTCTGTTATGATCAAAATGTTGGTAATTTTTAAAAAAATATTTCTTTTAATTTTTTCGAAAAAAAAATTTTTTTTTCGTGAACTATTCATCAGATTGCAACAAAAACTTGTACTAACGTCAATTGTAGTATTTTGCAACATTGTGCAAAATTTTGGCTCTATACGATTTCAATTTCTGGAGATATAAGACAAAATGTGTCAAATTTCCTGGGTCTCTCTCAGTATTTTCATCGATTATTCTATGAACTCTTTGAATTCCACCGAAAACAAATTCAAAGACATAAACATAAAGAATCAAGTCATAGTTTAGACGTCGAAAGAAGGACGATGTTGATCGACTTGAAAAGGTACCTATTTCAAGAAATGCAATAATGAAATGCTTAATTTTTTTTATGGTCACAGAAAATCGTCACAAAAATCTATTTACCTCATTTGACGGCTGTTTGTCAAATCAATTAATTCCAATGATTGATGTCAGATTTCCTACATACCAAGTTCAAACACATTTTATTATATGGAAAACACTTATTATGATCACGTTCTACAGGAATTGATACTAAATAGAAGCTAGATGAAGATTATTGTAATGGAAAATTTGTGTTCCAGAATAATATTAAGGTATTCAACATGATACTGCTTTTTTTCTTTACTGGTCAGTACGGGCCACAAGGAACATGCGCCCAAAAGCTCCTGTCCACAGGGCTTGAACCCATTTTTTTATTTTCTTCCGGCGATATTTATCAGTTGGATGCAGATAATTTTGCTCCTTCAACGAAATGAGATATAGAATCGAGGGAAGAGCATAACTACAAATTGGACACCGGCACTTATCGATATACTTTTGAACAATTAGAAATAATGCAAGAATGGTAGATTAAAGATTCTCCCACTTACACATAATTACACCTATTTGAGGTCAATGGCGTAACGCAAATATGGGCCCGGGGACAGGATATTTTTGAGGCACCTTTTTTTGATTGTGTTTAAAAAATTGAACATAAACAACATTAAAAATTAAAATAGAATTTTTATAGTACAAGTATAAACATCAATAACAGTAATTGTACGAAACAATCATTAAAATGAAAACAATCTTGTTCTAGATACAGTTCACTGTAGATTGATTATAAAGACCACACGAGTAAGTACAATATTGTCAACTACAAATTTTGTCGTCTAAAATAATGTCAGATGGTACATACGTATGTAAGTAGAAAACATTCATAGAGGAAACAAGAGTTACTCGTGTAGAAAAAGACGAGCGGGGGTTGATTATACCCAGTGATTATTTATATGCATATGTAAGTTCCAAGGCACAAATTATATAATTCAAATCTTTTAAAGAGTTTTTTATTTTTATTTATCATTTTTTCGTGCTTTTTGATTTCTGAAAGCTTCAAGTGTCGTATCTGTTTTGGGTTATTTTCTCTGTCTTTTGTATCTAAATTATTCTCACGTTTGTCGAACGACAATGAGACTTTGTGCTTCCAAGGTAAGTTTCGACAATTTTTTATTTGAAATTGAGGGTTCAGCCAGATATCTAATAGTTCAAGTGTTTATTTTTCCACAGAAAAAATCAGAACCAAATCTTTACTATGTACATTTTTTTTACATAAGCTGTGAGATTTATGGATTTCAATTGTAACTAGGAACAAAAAAGATTATTTGCCATTTTCCCATGAATTGTCGTTTTAGTATTATAATTTATATTGAAAAACTTAATGATTTAAAATTCTATTTCAAACTTTGATTTGCTTAGTTCGTAGAGCTCATGAATGAAAGAACTAATCAAAGAAAACCTTCAGTGAAGTGCTCTCTCAAATTTTCAAAAACTTTAATTTAATCTCGAATTTAATGTAATGTCTCTTTAAATTTAAAGTCGTATATCACAGGAGTTCTTCCTGAACTGCTGCCAGGTTTTAATGATGTGCCTTCCTCTTTTTTCCTAAGAATTCTTCGAACAGTACTTGAAGAAATCTGAAATATTATGGCCAATGTAATAATCAGAATACACTCCTAGTGGTTGAATAACAGTTTACCTGGAACACTAGAGCAATGCTGGCGGTAATATCTACAGATTCCCTGAAGAATTCACAGTAACATCTATATACTGCTACGAGTTCCCTTTTTGTTAGGCGAGAGGTATCGCAATCAATTCGAGACATTTTTAATAGCACAAGGATGAGGAAATACTAAAACTCGGTTCGATTCATTATAACACACATGTAAAAACTATCCCAAATTGTTCGATTTTCGTTAGATCGAAATTGTAAGAAATAAATAAGTACTAAATGACAGTTCATCAGCTCATGGTTATTTTCAATGCGAACAACCTAAATTATGTGACTTGAAATATAACTAGACGGATCTTTGCCAACTGAATTTCGATTTTCCAAAGCCACCCTTGATGTCAATATATCTTAAACGGACTATATATTACAATACAATCAGAAATTCAAATGGGAAGGTTTAAATATACTTCTCCGCACTATCCATATTTCTATATTCCATACAATCTAAAATCTTCGTTCTATATGAAAATGTATAGCAAGGAAGAAGTAAAACATAGTTAGTACGACAATTAAAGGAAAATATATTGTATCAAGAACTAAAGAAAGTAGTAGTTTCGCAGCCGATCAAAAATAGTAGTGAATGCTTGCAGTGTAATTGAATATAAATGACCAGATAGAAGGAAAATAGGAGGTAACTGGGTAAAAACGGCGGAAATATCAACATTGATTGGGATTTTGACCTTTAAACTGCATTGATATTTTACACCAATACTGTCATTTATCATTTTTGAATAGAGTCGGAATAAATCCGACATTTCGGGTGCAAGTACCAATGAGGGCACTTCTAGGATGTTTAATTTTAGGCATTTGAAATCCGGAATTTGTCCCACTCATCCGTGCTCACTATACTTGATTTACTAGTGAAAATCAATATCATGATGGTCAATATCTTAACACTAGCATTCTTCTGAGGTGTTTTACAGGAAATATGCGAAAAATCGCTCTACCATGGCCGAACCTCAACAAGAAATTCCAATCTCGAAAATAAAGCAAAGTGACTTCTGTAAAAGTGTTATTTTCAATGGTTGACAATGTAAAAAACCCCGTTGGTCCTTTGTTGAGATAAACCAAATATAAGTTTCTTAAAATGTGACGCCATGATACGTTACAAGTGCTGATTTCTGCAATTGGATTTTTGTATTTATCTGAGTGCATATTATGAAAAATTATCTACAGAGTAGCCATCATTCACAAACAAACATCTTGAATTAACCATTATCAGGTTGTTCCCACGCTTATCAACATGACGTACTGAGGAGTGAGAGTATTCTGTCACGTCTTTTCACTGTGGGCCTGAAATATCCGTTACTCGCCGCACTAATCATCCTAGAACAATTCCATGCTTTCTCGAACAAATTCACGTAGCAAAAAGTTGATATTCAACGCCTGTTCATCACGTTGGCACCGAAAGGGTTCAAAATAGCGCATCGCTCGGTGCTTCACGGCTTCTTCAATTTAAGCGTTGGAGCAAACATGACGCCTATTTGATGGCTGGCTCGTGGCCAACCAGATCGTGCACAGCTCATTTCGGATGCCGTTGAACATCTGTCGTCTATGAGTGTGTGACGAGGCATCGATACGTCGGTGGCGGAAGGAGGTATTTAGTGGAGAATGAGTGGAGCCTCCAGATTCCAATGTCGTTCCCACGAGGGACTATATCAAATGAATTACACTCTTATCTAGTGACCGACCGAAAGTTCGGTTTCGGTTTCGGCCAAGAAATCTGGTTTCGGTTTCGGCCCAAAATGGCCGAAACTTTCGGCCGGGCCGAAACTTGACTGTTCGTGAATTATCCTGGTCGCTTGGCCAGGAGTTAATAGTAGGTATACATAATTGTCGTACAAGTTATTGTAATCTATCTTTGTTAAGACTGAGAATTCATGAGAATTCACTTTAATGATTATTAATTAGATTACATAGGGTGATTCCAAATAAGACGTGAAACTTGGAGGAGGAGTTAGTATGTCTCATTAGCTGTTGTTTAATCCATATTTATTAATAACCGAAGAGTTCGGGTGATTTTTAAAAGATTTCTGAACTTAGTTCATATTTCGTCAATTTTTTGTACGTTGACCAAATTTGATGATAATTTTGGTTTATTTTCATCAGAAAAGGATATGATATGTACGAAAAAATCGTAACTATGCTGTATCAGAGGTTGAAAAAGAATTAGTATGATTTGAAATGTGGTATATGAATAAATGAAAAATCAATTTCTAATATCATTTTGTCTGCAACTTTCGAATTTCACAATTTTGTATGCCAAAATTATTTTAAAAACTTGCCAAATTCCTTCTTCATTCTATAAAAGATTTCGTTAGATTGCATAACTAGTTTCGTTTCAGCAGATTTCTTATAAGCAACCTTTTGAATGTCCGGCATATAAAATAGTGAATGTGTATCAAAAGACAGCGTGAGTAAATTTCAGGCGGAAAATAACAACTGAAGATATCAGAAAGACGGCATATGCTTGCCTATATGGAATGGTGGAACATAATTTATGAATACATTTTCTAATGAAATTTAGAGCTCATTTGCAACAAAAAAATATTGAATTCGTTATTTTTCACTATTTGCTTCTTACATCCCCTTTCAAATCATACTAATTCTTTTTCATCAGAACCAGAATTCAAATATCTCGGAAACTGTTGATTTTTGGTCATCAATAAAAATGGCTCAAACCACAACAAATTATCCATACTAACACCTTCTCCAAGGTTGACGTCTGATTAGGTAATTACATGGTAATTACCCTGTATATTTCGACTGATTATTTTTATAACTTGATAATACCAAAATATTAAATAAAGATATCAAAAAAGTTGTCTTTTCATTTTATTTAGCACTGCTTAACTGTTTTTATGTATATGCAAATAAAATTGTGAAAAAACAGTAGATTTCAGTATGAAATATAAATTTTCGGTTTCGGTTTCGGCCGAAACTGAGACCCTGGCCGAAAGTTCGGTTTCGGTTTCGGTTTCGGCTGAAAAACCAGTTTCGGTCGGACACTACTTATTACACTATGCCTTTTTCATGTCTATATTTGCGCCTATAGGCGAAAGTAAATCCCCGCTAGATGGCGCTCCAAATTTCTTTATGGCTGCTATAGACCACATTACAGGTTAGAATCATTCGCTTGGCGGGAGATCCATATTCAAGTTTTTTAACAAGGAATTTCAACTTTGAAATGAAACCACCCTATTTAAAAGAGAATGTTAGTACAGAGACAACAAGTATTGGGTACCTTCAACATTACTGCATGTTTTCATGTTATATCCACATTAAAATATACTTCCATTTATTCTTAAATCAAAATTGACACCATTCTAGTTCGAAAGATTTCCGTACGTCGTAGATGACTTCTGTTGTGCGTTACAGGGCCGATTTAGGGTTATGTTATTATTTTTGACTGATTTCGAGTGAGCTAAGACATACGTCAATCGAATTTGGTGAACACTTTTATTTTTATCAAATATGGAAATATACAATTTTGTTATGAAAACTTGATTCTAGATGGTTGAGAAAGGTTCACAGAATCTATTTCAACCAAAATAAACCTTAAGAAATTAGCCAAAGGATCTAAAAACAGGCGAGAAATTCGCGTAAATTTTAGGTCCATAAGAAATGCATGGGGAATTCAGTGTTCGGATCCACGGATGGATCGTGATTCAAATTTCCCGCCTAACCTAACTATTGTGGTCTATAAAGGAGAACAACAAACATTCACAGCTTCTATTTGAATTGAAATCTCAGCTTTTAAGTATTGTGAATAACTACTTTGTGTTTTAAATTGAGTTATTTTAAAAGTATCCGTTCTTACAATAGTAATGGCAAAATTTTGAGATTTCCCTTACCGATATATTGGGATATATCGATAATAGAAGTCGACCACTCAAGGAAGGTGAAGCAGTTTTCCATGCAGGACACGTTTTATTATGTGGTGTGGCAAAAGAATCCACAAATATGAGAAGCTTCTGTATGCAGACATCTAGCCTGACTTCTCCACCACATGAAATATTCATTCGTCTCGGCGAAAATGTCAAAAATTAGAAGTATATCTACCTTTTTTATTCTGTGAATCTATAATTCAAGAAACATTGTTGAAGTTTATTGTTCTTTTATATTTTCATTTAAATCAATTTTGCAGGCAGGTACTCTGAAAGTTCTAAGCTATACTGACTTACAGCAAAAATATTATAAAGAAAAGAAGCAATTGGAGAGTCGTACGGGACAAAATCATTTCTAACTATCATTTTAATGAAATGATGCATAATTATTGTTTAAATAAAGATATTTTGTCAACTTACAAGAATTTTTCCATTCAGTGGTACTTCCGTACTAAAGACTGGTCCCACAGAATAGTTCGAATAGTTCGAATAATCCCACACAAATTTGAGGATGTCTCTGCCTTCGCGATTTGTGGATCACGTGATGATACCACGTGATGCTTCATCAGCTGTTTGCTACCGGCTTGCTTGTATTTACTTTTACATTTTACATAGTTTTGTTGAAATCTGTGTGTTGTAAAATAAACTTCGGTAAAAAACTGTAAGAATACAAGTAAAGTGATTAAGTGTTCTCCTAATATTGCAGACGAGGATATGGTCTTCATGGCTAGGGGAGTTTTTCATAAATACAAACAAACAACCCTAGCTTATTTCTTCAATCATGTTGGAATGAAACGTGATGATCTTTCGAAATTACTCGAAGATATTGTTAGAACATGGGACTCATGTCGTGGCACTTGTTTGTGATCAAGGTTTTGGAAATGTAGCTGCTATAAATAGGCTACCTATATAGAGAAACCACTGGGTGATTTTCACGTACAAAATGTTTTTCACATTATGTTGTGCATAATGATATCCATTTCTCATATTATATTTCTCATTTGATTCTGTCCTTCTAAATGTATATTGGAGTAGAATATACTTCCACATTGTGTTGTACTCGCATAATGATATCCATGTTTTGTACGATATTTCACATTGGATTTTGTCCTTGTAAATGAATATTGGAATTAAGGCAGCCATTCATTCAACTGCTCCTTCAAATTTGAAGGTATATAAAGATAATTTTATTGAAGATAGTTTTTACTGCATATGCTGTATAATTATTTTTTTAAAGATGTCATGCACACTAAATTTTATTTTTATGCCAAATGTATTTTTTAATTTCGATATTCTTTCTTATTCTAATATACATGTACATTAGTTCACATGAAATGTTGAAATTAAATCATGAATCTGATATAATTTTATTAAAGAGAGTTTTGGGATTTTATTTGTTTTCTTTCGATTACAGCGAAAACCATTGTTCCAAAAACATTGTCAAATGCCAGGTTTTTGACGAATTATCGTCAACTTGGTGTTTGGCAGTGTTCTGGAAAACAATATAATAGAATATAGGATATATGGGAGATATATTTGAATTTCCCGCTCATTCGAGCTTCAAATAATCCCAGTGCCGCACCGCTAGTGTTGCAAGGAACAGAAATAAGGTTAGAGTGGTCCATCTATAGTATATCTTGTCTATGATCAGTACCTATGTTTCTCTATTTCAGTAGGTACCTATAAGCTTGTTTAACCTAAGAAATAATATTATTCATCTTATCTTAACAATATTCATTGAAAAAATTGGTTCAAGCACTGACGTGAAGTCAGAAGCTTTTGCACGTATGTTCTATTGTCCATTCTTCTGTATTGGACACCCTTAATCGAATTTACCATGGTAAATTATGTTGTCAAATTCTCCTGCATTGGACACTCTTATTTCGAATTTACCATGGTAAATTCGAATTAAGTGTCGATACTAGGCTACTGGTGAAAGCTTCATATCACTCGGGGATAGCCATCACAGATTATCTGGCCTTCATAAGTTTAGTTAGTTTACGTCCTCAGAGTAATAAACGCATTGGCATTATACAGCTAACAACCATATTTGAATTTAATCGGTTTTGTATTTTTTGAGTTATTGAGGAAATAACAACCGAATGTCAGATGGTTATAACTCCAAAACCGTTCGTCTATAAATGAACTCAAAAGATGCATTCAGATGCTCAACCTAACCTGAAAATTTCAACTCGCTATCTCTTTCTGTTCTCAGGTTATAGTGACATAAAACATATTTTTTAATAATTTTTTTTTAATTTGTTAGTTATGCGATTCTCACAAAATTTCGCAGACGTGCTCAAGTTCATATTCTACAAATATTCACCAAGATTCAATTCGATCGGATTAATATTGGTAGAAAATAAAATTATTACTCGGAAACCATTAGGCCGATTATGCCCATTAACGAACGTCCGCCGTATTGGGATGTGCCACCTACCCTGAAAATTTCAAGTCGCTATCTCATTCCGTTCTCAAGTTATCGTGGTAACGGACGGCCGGCCGGACAGAATCAAATTTGTCCTCGAATTCTTCATCAGGTAGTCGAACTCAATCGTTTGAGACCATTTTCGGCAAAAAATTCGAAAATTACAGACATTTGGGCAAAATGACAACGCGATGTTCCCCAAAATATAAGTACGCGCAAAAATTATGTGATCATAGAGGATTATCTACTATCATTAAAATGTTATGAAATGTATTCATATATCATCATAAAAGCTGAGAAAACGGTATATATCGATGCTAAATTCGTAGTAGTGTCCAAAAGAGATGAGTAGAAAATAGATCATACGCGCAAAAGCTCCAGATTTCACGTCAGTGCTTTTTGATATTTTTTTGAACTCTTACAATATACGATTGGGTGAAATCCAATTTCTACGTTTTATTCAGACTACATCACTTCGTGCTTGTTTTAGAATATTCAGAAGGAATATTATTTCCACGATGCAACGCGTTAAGGTTTAGTTGTGAATAATACATGGTCCATATTTCAACCGGAGCAACAGCTGTTCTATTGACAACAAAGATTGGTCGAGGAATACTTTATAGCCGGACCATAAGCGTGTTTACATGGACTTGTTGAGGAACGAAAGGTAGCCAAAACAATTCTCACCAGACATCACCTTCGACGACGTACCTATTGGGCTGAACGGTTGATCCCTTGAGGTGAAAGATTTGATATAACTCTTGTATATGACTCAGATACTGCCGTAGGTTATTATCGAATTGATTTGATTGTTGTTTGATATTGATTAATACTGAAATATAACACTCGAAAAGGAGATGTTTCGGTAGGTTTATATCTTCTGTATAAAAAGTACCCGGAATTGTTAAAAAAACACATAAATTTAAATTTAATCATCAATATTTATTTTGTCTCCTTCAAAATAGTCCCCATTGCTTACAATACAACTATGATGAACTTATTGATTTAATATATTATTGTTACTGTGGAATCTAGAAGTGAAGGACTGAGAAACTCGTTTGGTTATTTGTTATTTGAATTTTATTTGTTCATCATCACATTAGAAATAAAGTTTATTTCGTTTATATGTTTTTCAATCAACTACCTTACGAAGTAAAATCACATAGGATTTTCTCACTTGTTCATTCTGGACAGAAAAGAGAAAATAGTCTTGGTTTGATCAATCCGGCCGGATCCGGTCCGAATCCGGCCGGATTCTTGAAAATCCGATGATAAAATTTGGCAGGATTGAAAATCACGCCGGGCAACAATCCCTAGATATAGCCAACTTTACAAAAATTTAATGAAACTTAAAATATTAGGCAGTTTGGCAAAGTCACCTACGTTGGCAAAGCCAAATCGCTCTACCGTATTCTAAAATGTGAAAATTTAAGGGAAAATCACGATTTTCTGAATTAGTTTCTCAAGGTCCGGTTGATATGATTAATTATTTCGAAATAATAAACGATAGAAAATTTTTCGTGGAGGTTAGGATATGTGTTGGTTTGATCACAATATGCCTTCTCTATATCATCAAGAGATGCTGATTTACATTCCCTTCGTTACCGGCCTACCTACCTACATAGTTTTGGAATTTCGACATGATTCCCCTCGATAATAATTTATAACATTATGGTATCTGGTAACCAAAATCGATACGCTATTACACAGTTAATTATTCAGCAGTGATAACAATGCCGACACATTCGGGAACCTGAGAAATTGGTCTCGATGCCATTGATCGCTCGCTGAACAAGCAAGGATAACAAGTCAAGCCTGGGAAATGAGGATTCAGAATAGATTACGCTGGGATATTGAGTCACCATAAAGGATTACCTGCTCAAATTAACGTAAAAATTTGTTCAAGCACTGACGTGAAGTCAGGAGCTTTTGCGCGTATGTTCTATTTTCCATTCTCCTGTATAGGTCACTCTCAATCGAATTTACTTTGGTAAATTCTATTGTACACTCCATTCTATTGTCTACTCAAATTTACCATGGTAAATTCGATTATAAGTATTCAATACAGGAGAATGGATAATAGAACATACGCGCAAAGCTCCTGACTTCGTCAGTGCTTCAACCAATTTATTTTTTCGTACGGTTCTCAAAAAATTTTACACACGTCTTTGTGTCGATATTCTACAACTAGCTACCAAGCTTCAATTCGATCAAGCCTATTTTTTTTGTTATCGAGGAAATAATATTCCAGGTGGGGAGACCTCCGAAACCGATGGACCGATTATGCTCAAAGACGAACTTACTTCTCCCATTGGGATACGCAACCTACCCTGAAAATTACAAGTCGCTATCTACTTTCATTCGAAAGTTATCGAGGCAACGGTCACCCATCCAGCTACTGAACTCACACAGGGCTGCTCGAATCTCCAACAATATAGATCCGATCGTGTTCGATCTTGGAACTTGGCTGTAGAGTTAAGTTTTGAAGGCTCTCGCACCAAATTTCGAAAGAATTTTTGCGTTGGCATTCTTCAACTGATAACCATGTTTGAATTGGATCGGTTTAGTATTTTTCGAGTTATTGAGGAAATAACAACTAAAATTCAGATGGGTATAACTCCAAAATCGTTTGGCCGATTATGCCTATAACGAAACTCAAATATCGCATTCAGATGCACAACCTTACACCAAAATTTGA
Source organism: Halyzia sedecimguttata (assembly GCA_937662695.2). Classification (NCBI taxonomy): domain Eukaryota; kingdom Metazoa; phylum Arthropoda; class Insecta; order Coleoptera; family Coccinellidae; genus Halyzia; species Halyzia sedecimguttata. The sequence goes on along the minus strand of OW569415.2, from coordinate 88,790,475 downwards.
AGTCGCCATCTATTTCCCTTCTCAGGTTATCGTAATATTTTTGATAATAATTTTAAAATTTTCTAGTAATACGATTCTCACAAAATTTCACAAAGTTCCTTATGTTTGTTTTCTACAACTACTCACCAAGTTTCAATTCGATCGGATTTATTTTGGTTGAAAACAAAATTATTACTCGGAAACCATTGGGCCGATTATGCTCATTAATGAACTCGTCGTATTGATTTGCGCCACCTAAGCTGAAAATTTCAAGTCGCTATCTCTTTCCATTCTCAAGTTATCATGGCAACGGACGGCCGGCCTGACATAATTAAATTTGACCTCGAATCTTTCATCAGGGAGTCGAACCCAATCGTTTGAGTCTATTTTCGGCAAAAAAAATTGAAAATTACAGATATTTCGACAAAATGATAACGCGATGTTCCCCAGAACATACGCGCAAAAATGATATGGGGTTGTTAGTACCGAATATCAATGAGTATAATACAGAAACATTTGTTCACAGAAAAAAATCAGAAAGCACTGATATAAGGTCAGCTTTGGCGCGCTTCTTCAAATCTATAGCCAGAGTGGTTAGCCATCCAGGTACTGAACTCGGCCACGTCTGCTCGTGTTCCAGGAAAAATAATATTATTTGTCCACCATCTCCAAGCATATAGGTTGAGTCTTTAAGTTTTACATGAATTTCAACCATATATTCCTCTTATCAAATAAAACACTTTTTTAATTTACCATTTTTCCAGATTCAGCTCAAGAAAAAATATAAAGGCTGTTGAAATTTGAGAAAAAAATTAGTTTTTCTTTTATAGCTTTGACATGGTTATTCAGAATTGAGTGAATTTTGTTATGAAGTTTTCTATAACTATGACACATAATGTCCAATTAACAGTTTTTCCCCACTTTTACTGGTTTCCTGGTTATAGACTTCCGAATTCCTAAAACTATGAGAAATTAATATAATCGAAGTAGATGAAGGTTAGTTTGAGTCATTTTTGAAATACTCTATCCTTTTAGAAAAGTAAATTATACCTCATCATTCCTCCAAAAGCGTACCGTTTTCGAGATATTCTTCACTGAATGTCATAAAATATGAAAACAATTACAGAAATTCACCTAATATGGCAATCCGAACCTGGACTATAAACACAGATGATCTGCTCGAATAAAGGCATAGACTGAGTATAGATTTCAAAGTTGACAATTCAATCTCGTTGTTTCCAAATTGATTGGTTATAAACACCATCTTAAAAAGTTATTAATCTCAACTTATTTAAACAACTTGATTCGCAGGGTAGTTATCTTTTGGAAAATCTTGATTTCGACGATCTGTATTAATCTATGAATTTTTCTTTATGTATCCCCAATAGTAAATATGAAACTTTTAAATTATCTGTTATTCTTGCCATCTAAACATTTATTTTCATACTGCTTCGATTTTGCACAATCATTCTGAGGATTTTTCTCATATATGGAACATAATTTCATCTCCTCAATTATCTACAGATACAACTCACGTCACTTCTAATTATTTTATTCGAACGACATAGTTAAATCATATAAGTTTGTAGTACATTATTATGCATAGGGAAAATATCAATTATAAGTATAATTCCACCTATTCAACCCAATTATTCTTGATGAGAAATTCTTAATCTGGATCTACGGAATTATGTAAACAATAAACATAAACTAACAACGGACGTTAACCTCACCGTTGGACTAACGATACATTCTGTGGCTAACCTAATATTCTAATTACATTTCTGTGCCTGCTTCCGTCACAGTATAATACATTATTATTATACTGTGTCTATACTAGGTCGTCACTTGCATAGGCAGCATTATAATCAAAGATTGTTTAACTGGATTCAGTAGAGTAGAGATTATAATAATTGTTGTTTGTTGGATATTGATATTCTCATGTATATGATTGAATTGAAATATTTAATGAATGTGAAAATAGGCGAAGAAGATATTGTGGATAATCTTATGGTGGATATTTAATGGAATTCAAGTTGCAGTCAGTGTTTCACTATTCAGGAAGCTCTTTTCAAACATTCTGCAAGATTATTTAAAACCATTACATAAGAATTTTGTGAGTAAATAAGTTTTAACAAACAATTTCATTGAATTTTGAGCAGAAGATGATAAAGGTTTCATATAATTATGCGATATTGAATACAGTAGGTGTTTTTGTGTTCAATAGTTAAAGACAGTTCAGGGTTTTGATTAGCACATTGTAACATCTTTAAACGCTTATCACTTTTTACCTGAGCCGAATCTGGTAAAGTGGTAGATGGAAAAGGTGTTTCATATGATGAGAGGAATTCATGGTTAAAATTAATGTATAACTTAATGACTCACCCTGTATAGATCCCATTGACTTTAAATCTATTGATTGACTGTAGAATATGGTTTTGAAGGCTTTTACAAGATTTCGTAGGAGTCTTATGAATAGTTTCTGTGATAGAGAATTCTTTATACTAATGTTTTCGAAAATGTCTAGTCATAGTCATATAGTCATACAATTCTGCATAAGATTGAATTTAATTGTTTGATATGAATTTCGTGCAGAACATGTATCCATGTTAAAACTAGAGATGTGACCTCTCGATTATTAGAAACTCTACCTAGAGATATCTCGAAACGTTCTAAAAAACGCGAGCGAATTCATTCGATTGATTTTGGTCGTCTAACATCGAGGGAAATAACGTGACTGGAGTTACGGGAATGCCGAGATATTTCGTCTCCAAACCTATCCTTGAAATTTCTCTAACTCATTTCGATCGAGAGTAATCGTGATTAGGGCCGGCCGGTCCGACAGAATCAAGTTTGACCTCGTCTCCATCAGTGAGTCGAATCTAAACGTTTGAGATCACTTTCGGCCAAAAATTCGAAAAATGTCAAGCTGACGGTCCTAGGACTAGATACGTGCCCTGGGTGTCCCTATGTTAACATCGTAGTTGGTTGCAGATAAACTGGAGGGGCTCTAGGAAATTGAAGCGGTTAGTTGGTGAACTTATGCATACCTACGATACAGTTGGTTTATAAACCCGGTAAATACCGCGAAAAATGAACCATAACGAAAGACTGGAAGCATTGAATCAATTCATGTCGAGCTCATATTTTAAGATGAAACGAACACGGTATTTAGTTTCCACTCTTTCATCATACTGAGGCCTTGTCTAATGAGGTCACATGACATTCTAACGATGGTGGCTCAAAGCTACATTTTCATCGCAAATGAGTTTTACGTTTTTGATAACTTGATATCTCGTAATTTTACGTTTATGCTCCAAGTATATTTGTCTGTCATATTTCAGCCCGGATTGTAGGTTATGTTTTCAGTTTATACAATTCTACAGGGTGTTTCTATGGGCTATGGGACACTGACTCATTGTTTCTGAGATACAGGGTGTTGAAATTAAAAAAAAATTGGTTTTTCGAATTTATTTCCGACTTTTTCCTTAATGACTTAGGAATCCAACTCAGAGAAATCTGGGAAGGATTAGATCAGAACATTTTAAGATCACTCATTTTGAGTATGAACCGTCGTTGCCGAGCTGTAATTAACGCAAGGGGTGGAAATACCAAGTATTAAATCACTTATCAAATTCCAGTGTTTTGACAATTGTTTATTTCTCTTCTTTCACATAAGATTCGGTGAAATCCTGAATTTTTCTTCCATTTAATGTGTCTTGTTTCGTTCAAAACCTTCCTGAGAGAACATAAAAAATAAGTTATAAAGTCAATGTAGAGTTAACTTTCATTAAAATTGAGATTTTCAGAATGTGCGTTAATTTTTTTGCGCAGTGTAGTTGCGAAATAGTTGTTTTACGCTGATGTTTCGTTATTGTTTGTTAGGCAAACATTGTTCGATAGATTGCTTCGGACAAATATCTTGTTTTCTAACGTTGAAGCAATTCACAAAATGATAATTTTTTCAATTTATAGATATGTGGGGGAGAAAACCCAGAAAGGAAACATTGAGTAATGAATATTCCTCCCAAAGTACCCTTTAATGATCACCTACTATCAACAATGAATCTGGATATTGGGAGGAGATGAATAAAAATTAAAACCTCTTTTAATAGTTCTCCCACATCATTTGACCCCTATTAGACGCAGCGGGGGATACTTATTATGAATACGCCAAGGCATAATACTGATCTCCATATATCAATTAGCAATTCTAGTCTAATTCAGTGCTAACACACTGAGTCGTTTGTGAGGCTCTATCTTCTGGCGGACCATTACAAGCGCCAAGATATCTACTTTATATCGAACGTGAAAGCTCTTCGCTCGCTGCCTGACTCGCTGTCTGAACCCTGAATTTGCGTCCATTCCTGCTAGGGATGTCCAAAACAGAAGACGTATCGGTTCGTTATTGGGACCATTAGGAGAGGCAAGGTACCGCAGGTAATAGGAAATATAGGTGTATCTAACCGATTATTAAAAATATCTATAAAATAAAAATTAATTATTTTACGATTTGCTTCTGCGTAAGAAACACAAGGTATTTGTCAGAACCAATCAATCGAACAATGTTGCCTTACATCAACAAAGAAACAACTATTTTGGAGAAAAATTTGTGGATACATATTTGTTGAAACCAAAAGCTTGGTGACGATATGTTGACGATATATTTGTAATTTGGCAACATGGTAGAGAAGGGTTAAATAAATTTTTCGATTTCATAAATTCAAAGGAACCTACAATAAAATTCACTTCGGAAATAGAGAAAAATAATCAGCTTTCTTTTCTAGATGTTTCGATAATTAAGTATCCGAACCATTTCAAAACGAGTGTCTTCAGGAAGCACATACAAATAGATATATGAATTTCTATTCAAACCAACAACTTAGTCTGAAAAGAGGAGTTATTAAAACACTTTTTGATAGAGGTAACCTATTTTATTCTACTCTTGAAATTCGAAATAGTGGAATTGATTTCATCAAAAAATTTCTTGAAGATATGGATATCGGAGCCAATTCATAAATACATCTCTATCATGAATTTAGATAGAAGAGCTAATAATCAAGTACAACAGAATAATCAACAAGAACAGCAACCCAATCTGTTGAATGTGATCCCTTATGTTCGTGGCCTTTCTGAAAAAATCAGAAGAATCGGTTCTAAGTTCAATATAAGAACCGTCCTCAAAACACAAAGTTATCTTAGGTCTTCATTAACAAAGACAAAACCCAATAATGAAAAACAAAAATAAAAAAACTGTGAATACAATATCCCTTATATTTGTGGTAAATCATACACAGGAGAGACATCAAGACCACAATAAGGAAGAAAGTCGGAACATAAGAACAACTTGAGAAATAGAGACATACAGAAATCAAAAATAGCAGAACATGTATGTACAATCGGAGGAGATCACAGGATGGATTGGAGTAACACAAAGATTCTGATGACAGAACCTTGACCCCTTAAGGAGTCAACTTGTATTTTGTTGAACAGAAAATGCAATTCTGCAAATTGCTCAATTGGTATTGACCATATTTAGCTGAATTTATTAAAAATTGGTTCAAGCACTGATGTGAAGTCAGGAGCTTTTGCGCGTATGTTCTATTGAATCTTCGAATTTACCATGGTAAATTCGAATTAAGTGTCCAATACAGAAGAATGGACAATAGAACATACGCGCAAAAGCTCCGGACTTCACTTCAGTGCTTGAACTAATTTTTTTTTCGTGATTTTTTTGAAATTTTCTAGGGGTACGGTTCTGACAAAAAATTTTTTTCGTCATTTTTTTCAAATTTTCTAGGGGAACGGTTCTTACAAAATTTTAAACACTTCTTTACGTTGATTTTCTACAACTAGTTACCAAGCTTCAATTCGATCGAATCTTTATTTTTTGAGTTATCAAGGAAGTAATATTCCAGGTGGGTATAACTCGGAAACCGTTAGACCAATTATGCCTAAAAATGAACTCAACTCTTCCTTCCTGATACACAACCTACCCTGAAAATTGCAAACCCCTATCTCCTTTCGTTCGAAAGTTATCGAGGCAACGGTCCCCCAACTACTGAACTCACACAAGGCTGCTCGAATCTCCAACAATATTTAACCGATCGTGTTTAAACTTGAAACATGGCAGAAGAGTTAGGTTTTAAAGGCTCTCGCAAAATTTCAGCAATTTCAGACGAATAGTTACTGATATATAGAATTATTTTCTCAATTTTCAATGATTTTTTTAAAATTTTCTACAAACACTATCCTCACGAAATTATGCAAGAATTTTCACGTTGGCATTCTACAACTAATAACTATATTTAAATTCAATCGGTTTTGTATTTTTCGAGTTAATGAGGAACAAAAAACAACCAAATTTCAGATGGCTATAACTCTAAAACCGTATGACCGATTAAGCTTATAAACAAACACAAATGTCGCATTCAGATGCACAACCTAACCTGAAATCTTCAAAGCGCTATCTCCTTCCGTTCTCAGGTTATCGTGACAACAAAAATATTTTTTAATAATTTTCTAGCCATACGATTCTCACAAAATTTCACAAACGTGCATAGGTTTATATTCTACAACTATTCACCAAGTTTCAATTCGAACGGAGATATATTGGTTTGAAAAAATGTATTACTCGGAAACCATTGGGCCGATTATGCCCATTAACGAACTTGTCCGTCGTATCGAGATACGCCACCTACCCTGAAAATTTCAAGTCGCTAGCTCTTTCCTTTCTCAAGTTATCGTGGCAACGGCCGGACAGAATCAAATTTGACCTCGAATTCTTCATTGGGGAGTGGAACCGAATCGTTTGAGACCATTTTCGTAAAAAAAAATCGAAAGTTACACACATTTGGGCAAAATGATAACGCGATGTTCCCTAGAACATACGCGCAAAAAAGGAGTTGAAACTTGGACATTTCTATGCAAAGTAAAACTATGTTACTATGATTTTCAAATACTGTCAATGTGACAATTCGCAAATTTCAGAATAACTATCAACAAAATAATTCTGAAGATTTTCGTTAAGTGTGTGACGAAGCAGTCTGATATAGACTCCGAAACGTTACGATATACATAGTTGTTTCTTCGTTGATGTTGTTTCGTTGTTGTTTGTTAGGCAACATTGTTCCACTGATTGCTTCTGACAAATATCTTGTGTTTCTTACGCAGAAGCAAATCACAAAATAATTACTTTTTATTTTATAGATTTTTCAGAGTTTTTGAGAGAAAACCCAGAAAGAAACCTTTTAATAATGACTATACCTCCCACAGTATCCTTTAGTGATTACTTATATCTAACCGAGTTAATACAATAATCAAAATAATTAATTTTTCAGGAACATTTCTTCCGATGGACTAATATATTCGTCCCATACTAAACATGAAGAAACGATGACGAGGACTGAAGGTTAAAAAAATCTCAGAAAGCACCGACCCGAAGTTTACAGGAGCACATGTTCTTCTGTCCATACACGCCTCACGCACCCTCACGAAATACTACCTGAAACTTCAATCCGTGTTTTTGCGCGTATGTTCCGAGGAACATCGCGTTATTTCAATCCGATTGGATTGGTATTTTTTTTAATATTAAAAAAACAAATTCGGCTTGAAGGTTCGTGCATAATTTCAGCAGAATATGACAAATAGTTTCTGATTTGAAAAATTTTTGAAGAAAAATTTTAATTTTTTTAAAGTGATTTTTCAATTTTTTTTTTGATATGATGCTTATAAAATTCTCTAAAATTAGTGATCGACATTCTACACGTTTTCACCAAGTTTATATTGTATCGGATCTGTATTTTTTGAGTAAGTAAAGAAATAACATAAAAATTTCAGATGATGCATGGTTATAATTCCGAAATTGTTCGGCCCATTAACGAACTGAACTGTCGCATTCGAATGAACAGCCTACTCTGAAAATTGTACCTCTTTCCGCTCGATAGTTATAGTAGCAATGGTCACCCATCCAGCTAGTGAACTCGACCAAGGTTGCACGGATTCCAATATTTTTTCAATATCTCCAACAACATACATCTGATATTGTCCAAATTCAGAACTTGGTTGCAAAATTGGGTTTTGAACGTTCTAGCAAAATTTCAGCGATATCGGACGGATGGTTTCTGACGTACAAATTCAAGATAAGAAAATCTTACCAGTGCCACCTAGGAAGATACTTACGAACTCCAACGCTCTGTGAAGCGAAAACCTTGAGTGATGTTCAGTGAGTTTCATTCTTTTGTTGCAAGAGGGAGTCAGGGACTGCAATGCAGACTACCTATATGACTCCATTGCGACATGAAATCGCTGTTTCCGTATCACAGAGGGTTGAAGTTCTTAAGTATCTTCCTAGGTGGCGCTGGAAAGATGTATGCCCAGTACTTCTCCAGAATAGGGTTCAAGTTTCCTATAATAATCGAACATCAATTACTCTATATGATTTTCTAAAAATATGGCATGCAAATTGTACCAACTAATATCAATCCGTAGTTGATATTTTCTCTTGGAAAGCAAGTATTCGATTCTTGAATTTGTGAGTATATACGAGACTGTTTGATGTAGTTTATGGAGGCAATAGTAATGAAGAACATAATGGAATCATCAAAGGAAATTTCTGTTCGTTGACCACTGAGGTTAATATTACCCTTTACTCTGCTTCCTTAAGTAGTGAGACATTTTCCTATATACAGTATTTTCATAATGTTGCTAGCAAAAAAATACTGAAATATGGATATACATTTGTGTATTAATCATTTTTACTTGAGTAAAGGTTCATAATACAGAAAAGAATGTGTTAGTGGTATGAACTATTACATTTTAGATTATAAAAAGAGCATAGTATTTTATTAATATATTTTGAACTATTAAAATAATTTGTTCGTAATCCACTACCTACTCAAATATCAGGAATAAATGGACAATCTGCTATGATTGTCTCCAGCCTTGCTCTAGACATTTCGATGATACTTTCCTTAGGTATTTCGAGTTGTGAAAACTATGCACCGAGTGTAAGTTGCAACAACCCATTCCATTGGTTGAATCATTGCAGATTGCTCATTTAATCTTGATAAATGAATTTAATGACAATTTTTGAAGCATTACGGCATTGAAGCATTGTAGATTGCTCTTTTTTATAAGATAATTGTTGAAGCATCCTTTTTAAACGACAATTCTTTTAAATCTAACTTCTTTCATGATGCATTTCTATCATAGGAATTCATTGATATAATTCCCAACTCTGAGACACCAATACTTTCGGAGATATAATTTGTCTGGTTGAACAAGAGCGCCAAAAAGCTCCTGTCCACAGGGCTTGTTTTATAAAAATATTGTTATCCACATTGCTATCTCTGTAACCTCAAAATAATACTTGCTAAGAGCATAACAAGATTTGAAATATGGCTGAGATCCACTTTTTGGCGCTCTTGTTCCTCGGAACAGAGTAAAGTATGATTGAATGCAAAATGACCAACTATAGGACATTACAATTACCCCTACCCTATATGCCCTTGGATAATCCATATGATGATGGAAATATATAATTTGGTAAGATAGGATCATATTTAGTGAAAACAAAACGGGAATATTGCCTAAGTTTCAATTGATATAAAATAATTTTCACAGTAGATTTGAAGAATGAATATCTCGTATAAGTTCGTAATATATTTTTAAATTAGTTTCTTTTTTGAATCAGTTCTATTATACCAATCCATTGATATCATTCCAAACTCCAACCAATCATTTCGGAGATGAATTGTCAAAGTTTGAACAAGAGCGCCAAAGCTGCTGTCCACAGGTCTTGAACCAATTTTTTAATATATGTATCCTGAATCAACCCAATTATTGTGAAATCCAAATATATCTTGTCTAATCGCTCTAATAGTGCGATACTTCATCTTACACATTTTCGTTTGGTCAGCCCTAGCCTATTCGAGCAGAATTTGCTTTAACAGGTTATATGCAGCAGGACAGTCAAGTATTCAGCTGGAGCGATAGGAAAGGCTACTTGGTCGACTGAAAGCTAAATTGAATGGGGTTCCAGAATTTATTTGAGATGTTTTAAATGTTAATTTTGCACCCATGTAAAACTTCCGGAGCCGATGTTTCGGCACTTAGGAAAATAGGTTGCCTATTCCGAGACACAGGTTTTCGTCTTGATAACCAAGTGGTATCTCAACAATAGGATCCATTCTACTGGCTTTTCTGACTGGCTGCTGATTGGAAATGGGTAGAAAATAAATATTCACCTTAATCTTCCATTCAAATCATCTTGTAACAACCATTGCACAATTTTCAATTGAAGGAACGATAGTTATTGTGTATGCATGAATTTAGTTGTTCTTATAGACTTATAGAAGGTAACCAAAAATACTAGACTAGAGAAATTGAATGGATAACCCTGTGTTGCGGGAATGAAGGGCACGTGGAATTTGAATTGTAATTGTCACACTGTTTTCGAGAGTGAATTTTATCGCAAAGGAGATATCCATATAGCTAACGCTCAACCTCTTTAACGTATAGAATATAATTCGCGTATTATACCAAGTGACGAAAACCTTAAAAATGGGATTTGAAATAATGGTTCAATGGTAAAAATTCAAATAAAAGGTCAACTAAATATTTTGTTAGAGACAAAGAAACGGTTAATTTATTTATTCTGGAAGTTGTAGAAAAACAAGAAAAATTCCCACGCAAGTAAAAGTTTAAAGTTGAATGTATGCATTCAACTTGAAAACTCAGGTATATTTATACAGGGTGAATCAAAAATATGTACCGAGCTTTCTGGTGGTGATAGCACATTGAAAAATAAGTATAGTTTGATGAATAAACTTATGGCAAAATGCATATCGAGGGAGATATGTATATCCTCCCAAAGTTATAAAATTTAGAAAAATCTCCGCATAACTTCTGAACGGTGAATGCCACCAGATTGAAATTCCTTGCATAAATGTATGCTGTTAAAATATTTTTTTTTATTACAGTTCTACATTTCTGATATTGTTATTAAGGGTGTTTTTAAAGGGTGAATCACGATATTTTTGGGACAACTTCTTTCGTTGTATTCGTTTTGGTGAAAAAATAGAAGCATTCGATGAAGCGAAGAAAACTACATGAAGAAGGTACTCTTATCTGAATACAAAAAATCGAACCGTTTTCGATATATTTGAGTTTTTGTAGTCAGATGATGTCAGCAGATTAATTCACCGTGAGATTAATCGATAACGATACTTTAGCAGGCCATGAACAATTATTATTAAAAGGTTTCTTTCTGGGTTTTCTCTCCCAAACTCTGAAAAATATCTGTCGAATACAAATTATAGTTGTTTCTTCGTTGATGTTGTTTCGTTGTTGTTTGTTAGGCAACATTGTTCAAGTGATTGCTTCTGACAAATATCTTGTGTTTCTTACGCAGAAGCAAATCACAAAATAATTAATTTTTATTTTATAGATATTTTTCAGAGTTTGGGATAGAAAAACCAGAAAGAAACAATTTAATAATGAGTACACTTCCCACAGTATCCTTTAATGATTATTCATTAGTGTGAGAGTAGTGAGACTGCTTTTCATCCATAGACATAGATATAACTCTCGAACGGAATGAGGTAGGTAGTTGAAATTTTCAGAGTAGTTTAGGGAGATGAATATCTCGGTTAAGTTCGTTATTGGGCAAAATTGGCCAGATTTAATTTGATTTCTTCCATGGTGCTTTTCTCATTCTCATGATTGCTCATTTAATCTTGATAAATAAACTATTATTTGAATTGAATTTCCTTTATGATGCAGTTCTATCATATGAATACATTGATATAATTCCCAACTCTGAGAAACCAATACTTTCGGAGATATAATTTGTCTGTTTGAACTAGAGCGCCAGAAAGCTCCTGTCCACAGGGCTTGAACCCATTTATATTTTAGTACATCTTCTCGTACTTCTACCGCAAAAATTAATGTTTAGAAATTTAAGAATAAGTTACGAATATATTTTCGCAGCATGATGATAAAGTGAGAATCCACCCACCAATACACTCGTTTAAAAATGCGATGGCATTGAAATTGTGTTCTTTCCACTATCGGGCAATGTTAACCTCGAAAACAGCGAGAATAATCATTCGAAATGCAGACCGGCTCATATTTTCAGAGATCATTTAGGTGTATAGGGAGAAACATAAACCGTTCATTACGCCCTTCAGTAACAATTCATTAATTTGATTGTTAATTTCATGAACAGCGTCGAGTGCCTATGAAACAAATTATCACGGACGCCCGGCCGCGTATTGGCATTGTTTACTATGCTGCAACGCATACATGTTGTTGCAACGCGGTAAAGAATGACTGAAATAATACTCGCTCTAACAAGACATATCTTACCACGACTCAGCACAGGCAAGTGCTCAGACGTAGTAACTATTGTATTATTGATACGATGCCATTCTCAAGACATTGTTTACCGCGTTGCAGTCCCAACCACGTTCAAATTTGCTTTTTTTGCAATATTGCAGTTCGCGTTCATAAATATAACAATAATATACCTACTATCGCCAAAAATATTTTATCAAACCACACTAGAATGCAAAAAAATAATATATATAGTAAATAATACAAAACACATAAAATAATAATAGTATATAATGTAGTCAGTATAAAAACAGTTTATTAAACCACAATAAAATACAAAAAACAACATTAAATGCAAAATCCACTGAATTATAATTCTATAGTGAGCATTTACATGTGATTTATTTGCATTTGGTCTATTAAGATAAATATTTTCCTTTAGAGATCTTTGCCTTCAGGATTGTTTGGCATTTATTTCTTGGATGGCCCACCAGCTTGAACACGTTTTGCGCCGCACGATAAGACATGTCTAATTTTTCATCAGCTCACTGATGTTGGCTGAACAGAAATGTTCTTCTTTAGTAAGATATTTTTGGATACATGAATAAAATTAAACAAGTCAGAGGGTGTCATAATTTTGTATTATTAATTTTTTTCATGGCATTAACCATATCAACCGTTATTTTTGGATGATATTTTACTAATGCGTTCAAAATTTTCTGATAGCTGTGTTACAGCTGCGGAATGTGCTTCACCTAATTTGTTTTATTGGCATTCTCGACAGTGTTTATTGTTTCGATAGAAAAAGTATCCTGTTGCATAAAAACATTGCTTTGTTGCTCTGTACTAGTTGGCAGGTCATTTTCTATACCCACATCAGTTGACAGGTTTTCATAAAATTCTGCTAATACTTTTCTGTGTTTATTTGCACACAGGTTCCAAACTAATTTTGTATGGCGCAAAGTTGTTCATTCATCGGTCCCCGAAGAAAAAAAAGTATCTTTGTCGATTCTTTGAACAGAGACATTAGCAGAAGGCGACATTTTTCTAAACAGTATTTCTTTTTAGCTAATGACAGCAAGTGTCGTCTTTGATAGGGCTCGAAAAACTATGGGCAACGAAATCCACCAAGTCACGCCCAATGTTGAGCTGAAACGCGGTAAACAATGTCTTGAGAATGGCAGCGTATCAATAATACAATAGTTACTACCTCTGAACCCTTGCCTGTGCTGAGTCGTGGTAAGATATGTCTGGGTAGAGAGAGTATTATTTCAGTCATTCTTTACTGCGTAGCAACAATATGTATGCGTTGCAGCATAGTAAACAATGCCAATACGCCGCCCGGCCTCTGTGCCATCGAGGAATAAAATTGAAATTTAGGTGATCCCGCGGCGCGGCGTACGTTATTTCGTCCGAATTTATATTATCGATTATAGATTATTATAACGACGGCTGCTCTAGTTGAAATTTACATTGAAGAGTGTAGGTCTAACAGGTTTTCGCCTGACAAAAGGGTCAATTTGGGAAATGTTTGGCTGCATGTTTTTCGATGATGGGACAATCACTAAAATCAATATCCCGAGTTGAATTTCGCGTTTGGTAGTCCTTATGTTGACTGCGGCCCACGTACGATTCTACTAAATACAACAGGCCATGCCGTATTGAACTTCAATGAGGACCTTACATGTGGGGCAAATGTTGGTTTTTCCGAACGTGCTGCACACTGCATATGATGTAAATACACACGTCAGAGAAGTAGGAGAATTTGAGGAAAGTTGAGAAATTTTTAAAAAGATAATAGTCGGGTCAAATAAGTCATAAAAAGTTGGTTCAAGCACTGACATGGAGTCAGGAGCTTTTACGCGCATGTTCTATTGTCTACTCGCCTCTATCGGACACTCTTTATCGAATGTAACAGTTTCCCAGCTTTAATAATATATGAATAGATTTAATACCATTTTAATGACATACTTCAGTAACGAGAGAATCTATGGCCACATAATTTTTAGTTTTAGTACGGTCAGATTTTTATATTTTGAGTTATAGAAGAAATAACGATTATATTTCAGATGAGTATAACCCTCGATAAATTTTTGTTTGAAGTTTTATATACGACTCGACTTTTTTCAACACCCACAGAAAACAATTGAATATGAAGAGTTTCCACTATAATTACCAATATATTTTGTCAATATTATACATCGATCGTTCTAGAAATACACGATTTTTTAGAAGATTATTAATTCGTTATGACCTTGCGATAGTTGAGATCATTTTGAAGAAAAAATAGAATTCACAACCATAAAAACAGATGCCATTATGAATTCAATACTTAATGGACAACTTTTATTGCCCCTAAATCCCAATGCTTAGAAAATTTCATCTCTTTCTGAACATCTGGAGAAGATTGTTCTCTTGTGCTCCTTGTGGTGAAGATGTAAACAATTATTGTATACATCTGTGGAACTATGTATAATAAAACTGGTAAAGAAATGAAGCTATTCAATGTTTCGAAAAGTGTTATGAGGAATACGCCAAGAACACCCTCAATGATCCACCCACTGGGAAGGTATTCTTTGAAAACTATACCAAATTGTTCAGTTCTATCAAAAAATGTATCGACATCGATAGCATATTTGAAACATCAACAAAACTTTCGAAATATTGTAGAGCTGAGTTTGAAGAATATTTGCTTTTAGAAAGAGCAAATAGGAATCGAAATATTTTACAGTGATGGAGAGTGATGAAAAAATTCTTCCTACACTTTCCAAGATGGCCGATGATTTATTAATGGCTACATCCGTGAAGTATGTCATTAAAATGGTAAAAAATGTATTCATATATTATAAAAGCTGAGAAAACGGTATACGAGTATATCGATACTAAATTCGTTGCAGAGAGTCCAATAGAAGTGAGTAGATAATATAAAATGTGCGCAAAAGCTTCTGACTTCACGTCTGTGCTTGAACCTATGTTTGCGCGTATGTTCTGGGGAACAGCGCGTTATAATTTTGCCCAAATGTCTGTAACTTTCGAATTTTATGACGAAAATGGTCTCAAACGATTTAGTTCGACTCCCCAATGAAGAATTCGAGGTCAAATTTGATTCTGTCCGGCCGTTGCCACAATAACTTGAGAACGAAAAGAGCTAGCGACTTGAAATTTTCAGGGTGGATGGCGCATCGCAATACGACGGACAAGTTCGTTAATGGGCATAATCGACCCAGTGGTTTCCGAGTATGAATTTTGTTTTCAACCAATATAAATCCGATCGAATTGAAACTTGGTGAGTAGTTGTAGAATATGAACCTAAGCACGTTTGTGAAATTTTGGGCGAATCGTGAGGCTAGAAAATTTTAAAAAATATTTTTGTTTTCACGATAACTTGAGAACAGAATAAGATAGCGGCTTGACGTTTTCAGGTTAGGATGTGCACCAGAACGCGACATTTCAGTTTGTTTATGAGCATAATCAGCCAAACGGTTTTAGAGTTATAGACATCTGAAATTTGGTTGTTTTTTGTTCCTCATTAAGTCGAAAAATACTAAACCGATTTTTTAAAAAAATCATTGAAGATTGAGAAAGGACAACATAATTTACCATGGTAAATACAGAAGAATGGAAAATAGAACATACGCGCAAAAGCTTCTGACTTCAGTACTTGAACCAATTTTTTAAAATTCTATCATGTAATTTTCTGTTTGATGTTTTGTTTCGAATTGTGAATGCAAGAACCTCATATTCGTTATTTTTTACCCCCTGGACTATTTGACTTGATGAAGTTTCTTCTATCATATGAAGTTGGAACCGAAAATGAAATTCTAAGTTTTATCATACATATTTACATTTCTTGTTATACTTACGAAAATATAGATACTTTTAGAATTTATGGGTTGATGACATAATGCCGAAACGTGTCACCTAGATGAGCTGAAATAAAAGGCTCCACAACTCTAAATTTTTTTAAGACTTTTTACCTTCCCATCAGCAAAACTTCAAATGGAATTTTACGAAATAAAAATATTATTCGTTCATTAAATAAATGTACAATGAAATTTAGGAGCATTTAGCGCCATCTATTACATAATACATGAAATGAATTCAAACCAGATTTATAGATTTCCCTCCTTCTGGAGAATGTTTCCGCCCGTGAAAATAGATGGCGCAGATAGTACAGTCTATCTACTACAGTGACTATATTCTTATATATATATATATATAGTCACTGTAAGTCTATCGTATCTAACAGAATAATTCCGAAATGGTTCATAAATAGTATTTTTAGTACCTAATTTTTTAATGAAAATAAAAGTTTTCCTCTCGATAATTATTAAACTTATATTATTGTCAATTGACGTGTGTTGAAATTTGATAGGATCGAATGTCAGGGCTGACTACCACAAAATGAAAAATATTACTAGAAACAATGCGGGAATGAGTTCATTCCAGCACTGTTTTTTAGTGCTGGAATGGTATCATTACAATACTGAAATAGAGAATAGAATTTTTTATTATTTTTTTCCCAACTTAATACAAGATAAATGACAGTAAAACTCTACGGTAGTAGACGTTCATTTAGTAAGCCTAATATGCTTACAGTAAAGAGTACGGATTGGAACTAAACTATTTCATGATACTATGTCGAAGGAAAGCTTGATTATCATTATTTGTTGCTTTCACGGAAAAAATTCTCGACGCTTGGGTATTTTGCTCTATCAGTAGGATCTGGAACTGTAGGGTATTCTGCTGTATTGGTGGGAAATGGTAGTGTAGATCCCTTAAATATATAATAAAAGACGAAACTAATTTAAAGCTTCGTTTATTAAATAAACTTCGATCCAAAACAAGTTCACTCAGGAATGTATCTACACAAAGACGATCAACAATAATTCAATTGTCAATTGAAATATTCAACAGATTCAATGAATTCATACATCATTATTTTATAGTGTCGTTTATTTATTTATTGCTTTCAGCCTGATTAACTTATGGATTGATGGATTAGTTTAAATGAATTTCAAAAATATCACTTAATATATTTAGGAGGATGAAAACAGTATCAAGTAACAGTGCTTTGTATATATAGCACTTTAACAGAAAAGGGATAAGATATGGCAAATAAAATTTCTTAGTTCAGCATTGTAAGTAGGTAGTATGTTGACAGGTACTTAGGACGTGAGGATTTAGATAAGATATACAATCTGTGAGCACCTTGTAGTATAAATGGATTCGAATAAACTTCTTCATTTAAACTCTGAATTTAAGTATAACAGTACACTATAACTTCTCCAAATGATATGTGTGAATTTAAAATCAATCAAACATTTTTTGATATCTGGACAACAACGCAAAGAGGAATAAATATTCATTTCTCGGTAATAGAAAAACTATTTAAAATCCCTTAGAAATTACTTTTTTATACAATGTTTTTACTAAGCAAAACTAATCAGCATCAACGATTTATTTTCGAGTATAAACTATCCATTCGTTTGTTAAAATTTGAACATCATTCGTCAGTGTCGAAAACAAACATTGCTTGAGAGGTAATGATAACCTAATGAAAATTGGTGTTATGAGTGTACAGCATAGCGTGTTTAGTTTTTTCGAAGCTCCGAAGAAAGAGCGAAGGCAGATGCGATTTAAATTTTAGAATTAGGTTCCTATATTTTGGTCGAGAAAAACTGAAATTCTCTACAGTGTATTCTGATGACTTCGACGGAAAGTTGTGATGTGCCCTTGTTTCTCAGATATAAGAATAATGAGAAGAACATTTTTCAATACAATGTTCAAAATACTATGGATTCGTTGGGAAATTCCTCTTAATTTTCAATATATTTTTTTTTATAAAAAGGATATTCAGAATTTCAGTTTTTCTGAATCTTTTATGTGTGTTTCAGTTTTGACTTGAATTTATACAGATTTATACATTATCATATTATATGTACATTTTTGCATGAATATAAAATATTACAATAAATATGCACAACCTTTTACTCAGTTCGGTGAAACCATTTCATTGAAATAAGGAAATTTGGTGGAAAGCGCTTAATTTCCTAACAAAAGTTCATTCATTTCGTGAAAAAAATATGGCTTTCTAGCGCAAGAATATCACTAGGAGTGGTCTCTAAAATTCTATTATCTAAAGACGTCCAATATCGTTTTATAAACTGCATTTGCTCGGGCATCTTCATTTGAGCTCATAATGCTTCCTTGATGGGCAAAATTAAAGGAACATCTTTGTCTCTACTTAGGAAAGAGAAGATTCTTCAAAGAATGCAAGTATAGTTTCTATCTGATATTGACATTTCTTGCAAGTTGAGCACCAACAAAACGTGACACAATGTCCTATCAACAGGATCATCTATTCAAAAGTGAGTTTTCCCTTAGGTATATTTCTATATATTATTTTGATTTCTCAGAAAATGGTTGCAGTTAGAGAACAAACGTTTTTTATGACATTAAGTATGACCAGGTTAGTTTATTGAAAGTACGTTAGGAACAAATTAATTACAAATGAGTACCGAAAATCTTCAATTAATTTGTGTTGATTTTCCTAACCACCAACAGGCTGCGCGAAAAGCTACACAGTTTTCGATGATTTTTAACGCGCATATACAGGGTCTTTCACGAGGAACCTCACCCATATTTATACGGGAAACTACTGAACGTATTTTCATGAAATTAAGCACTTATAAGTACTTCACGATGCTGATGAAATCTAAAATATTTTCAAGGCATGAGCACCTCCGGTTTTTCCGGAAATGACGTCAACTTCCGTTTTTCAAATTAGAACACCATTTTTTCATTGCAGAAATAGATTCCTTAGAAAATTTCAATATATTTTGATGTAACATTTTTCAGTTTTGGTTGGTAAATTCTCTCTGAGCGGGAAAATTCGAAAAAAAAATCGAAAATAGAGCTCCGCTGAAACAAGAATAACTTCGAGGTTTTTGGATGGAAAATTTTCATTTTTGGGATTTTTCAAGATGTAAGATTGATGTATCCACTTTAAAAATCGAAATTGCGATTCATGATACAGGGGGTGAAAAAATCGCTTTCAAAGTTAGGGATGACAAAATCGTGAAAAATCAATTTTTTTAAATTAGAACCCCATTTTTTTATGGCAGATATTGAATCTACGTTGAAAAATAATGTGAGTGTATGCATCACACCCTTGCCCTAAAGTGGATATTTTCTGAGTTATTCACAAAAAACTGTTTTTCGTCTTGAATTTTCAGCTATTTCTTTTCCCTTCACGCCAAAAAGATGAAATTTTCAGGAAATTATATAATTGATGATTATTATGAGTCATCTGCTTCAAGTATTCACCAATTTTGAATTGATGGAGATCGGATAACTTGAAGGACTCCCTTCGAAAGCATTTTTGTGAATAGACATTGGATATTATCGTGGAATTTCGTTTCACATATCAACTCATATTAATCAACGAAACACAGAAAACGGGAACAGAGTAATCATTTTCTCAAATAATATACTGTGGACACCTTTCTTGAGTATCCATAGTTTTAATATCAGTACCACACAAGTACATAGCTAAGGAACCTCCCTTCGATTGATAATAATTAAAAATTATTGATAACATTTAAAATATGACAATATATGGAATAAGGCACTTTCTAGTGGGAATAATAAAACTCAAAATGTCAGGAAATAAAAATATATGGGATTTTAGTGAATAGTTATGTTGATATAGAAATTACTACATCATTGAATAATTGAAGATATGCATTTGTTTTGAGATCCCAGGTGGTTTCTTATCGTTTCTCCTTGTCTCTTTGCATATTTTATAACAACAAATATTTGGTGGTTTACAAAAGGTGGAAATTTGACGAAGAAAGTAAAGGGGAAATTAGAGTTCTGAACTCCAGCGTCATCAGTGCTAAGGTGGTATAGAAACGACTGGAGGAACTTTACGAAAGAACAACAGAGTCTTAGTCTAGATTCCGGGATACTCGAGAATGATGGGTGCCAAAGGAGTAGCAAGAGAAGGGCATTTAACTCATATTGTAGGGCCCAGGGAGAAAGAAGAAATCAGCAGAGAAGTACTCTGATGGATTCTTCAAGGTTTGGAGTACTCCAATAACAAATTCCTCCAGAACTTTAGCACTGCGAAATCATAAACTTATCTTGATATCAGCAAGAATATGCCGGATCTCCTCATTGGCTTTCTCACCCGAGAGAAAGCATCTAGTGTGATTAGGATTAGGAAAACGACCAATGTAGAATCTGTGGAGTGGTGCCAGAGACTCTGAGCACTTTACAACAGAATGCCCCGCTATTGGTAGCCAATGCAAAGGGTGCTTGAGCAGACTCCTTTGGGACCTACGCATCCTTAGCATGGACGATGAAAATATACCCGGAAGAACAACCCCATCGCTAATAACGCGAGTGGAATATCGATCTACGCATGTATTCGCCGCCATACATGTACTGCATATTTGAAGGATATATATCATCACATCTTATCTCAGTACTGCCCCAGTTGAGCAGCCTGAGAACTTCTCCATGTGATATCTCTGAGATGTTACTGGGATCATCCCCTGTGGGGGACATTTGGAGGTGGTAGAGAGCTTTGGGCATCCTCCCTGCAATATTGCAGCAGTCCTCTCAAAATATTTCCTAGGTTGAGCAGTTTGAGAACATCCTCATGTGATATCTCTGAGATGTTACTGTGCACATTCCCTGTGGCGGACATTTGCAGGTGATAGAGGGGCCTGGGCAATCTCCCAGCAAACTTCTCAAAATATTCCACAAGGTGAGCCGTTTGAGAACTTCCCCAGTTGATATCTCTGAGATGTTACTGGACTCATCCCCTTTGGCGGACATTTGGAGGTGATAGGAAGCTCTTGGTGACCTCCCTGTGATATTGCAGCGAATATCTTGAAATATTCCCCAGGTTGTTTTGTTTGAGAACTCTCACATGTGATATCTCTGAGATGTTACTGAGCTCATCCCCTGTGGCGAACATTTGGAAGTGATTTGGTGACCTCCCTGCGATTTCACAGCCATCCTCTCAAAATATTGCCCAGGGTAAGCAGTTTGAGAACTTTCCCATGCGATATCTCTGAGATGTTACTGGGCTCATCCCCTGTGGCGGACATTTGGAGGTCATAGGGAGATCTTAGTGACCTTCCAGCGATATCGCAAAAGGCGTCACAATATCCCGGAAAGAGCTCACCGAGATATCTCCGGGAGTTCCCTGTGTTACCTGAGTAGTTAGCAAATACCCAGGGCAAACAACTAGGACTTGCACAGGCAAGAAGATTCATGATTTTGTCATGATTTTATAGCGGGAAGCTTCAGCAGCTACCAAGAGCTTAGCTTTGGGTAATGGTGGGACTGCTGACAGGACACTGTCAGAATACCAACTGACCCACATGGACAAGTCAGCGAACAAAACATGCAGGATCTGTGTATCGGAAAAAGAAATTGCCGAACATAGTTTGTAAATGACCAAAGCTGGCCAGCCTAAGAATTTTACATATGGGTAAGCCAGTTCTGCTGAGGCTGCTGAGGACGTCATCACCCTTCACCATGTCTTTAGGATTTCATAAGTACTAGAACGAAAAATCGTATCGGTCGCAGTTCTGAAGGGCTGGACCAAGCCTCCCGATCCCGTTCTGACAATGAATACGAATCCATTTCAAGACACTATTGGCAGAACGTCCACAACTTGTTGATTTAAAAACGTCATGGTTCGAATGACCAAAAATCTGAATCAAAATGGAACAAAAGATATACCGGGTAACTCAAGACTACCACCCTGCATATTTTCCCATTCTTCCATACATCATCTGCCAATAAATCACATTTACCTTAAGAAACGTTTCAGTTCTGAAATTAGTTCACGGTTAGGCGAGCCAAGCTTTATGATATAATTTTTCGACAGCATTTAATAATAAATTATAGAAAATTACAGTAGAACCTGGACAATCAGAACCTGAGAAGACTCTATAATTGACAGAAAAACTCAGGTCTCACTCCATTCAGGTACTGAAATCTCTTTAGATATATGAAAGAGACCTCCATTATTGCAATTTGATATGATGGCCCCGAACCTCTGTCATTGAAAGCCATTGCTTCTTCCACCTATATAATTGACTCGGGAGAAAGTGTGCCCAAAGTTTTCTGTACTTATATACGATGAGGTTCGTTTTCGTCCAGATCTTCCCTGCATTGAAAGTATTCGTGGTGCCGTGGCTTCACCTTCAGTGCTGGTGTTACAGAACAGGAACAGGAAATGTTGGCTGAAAGTTGGGCAATATCGTTGATAAGAAAAAAGCTCCTACTTTCCACGTCTATGTTGAGTATGTTACTATGGATGACAAGGAAATAGTCAAAACTGAGCTAGCTAAAGACGATATCGTCAGTGGTGTGCTAACGTATAATGTTGCTGAAGATATGAAGATGAAGAATACGAAGATGAAGAAGACAAAGATGAACCCTTGACTGGGTTGACCCTAACAGGATTCAGTAGGTACTGATTGGCGGCAGTACCTCAGCTCTAGAGTGACCGCAACTCATTACAGACGTTTACAGACGTTACAGACTAGAACCTAAGGTTGCATCTTTCAATACTAGAAGACTGGGTGCCACCCTCTCATACCTCGAATGCTGGAAGTTTCTATCTAGCTAGGACAAGAAGGGTATGTCGATTCATCTCGGATACTAGGTTACTTCGCTATCCCCCAACACCTGAAACGAGGGCTGGTACGCTCCTATCCAATGATAAGAGCGACTGCAACACGAAAGGACTGTGCAACCCTTCGTTGTCTACCTAGAGGTCCATCTAACTCGGCCTCCTTCAAGAGAGGATGCGCACGCCTGGTATGGCTACCTCTCCCTGTGGTACAATTGTTGCCATAAAAATGGCTCCTAGATAATTAACGGTCCAGTACCTCACGCATTAAATAATCATTAAAGGATACTGTGGGAGGTACATTCATTATTAAATGGTTTCTTTCTGGATCTTCTCTCCCAAACTCTGAAAAATATCTGTTAAATAAAAATTTATTATTTTGTGAGTTGCTTCTGCGTAATAAATACAAGATATTTGTCACAAGCAATGAATCGAACAATGTTGCCTAACAAACAATAACGACACAACATCAAGAATGAAACAATTAAATTTCGTAACGTTTCGTAGTCTCATGTTTATGATACCACTGAGGGAACTTTTGTTCCCGTATACTACTATAACTCTTCCGTAGCGACGCCCTTGAAAAAAAAACCATCAGTTATCAGTTTCGGAAGGAGTAGTATACTCCATTCAATTTTATAAAGTCTCCCGGTTGGCCATGATTTAGGTCTATCACGTTTTTGTAACTAAAACATTGGCAGGTTGGCACTTCTGAAATATCGTCAATGTCAAAACAATTCTCTGAGACGTTGCCAATTTCTACTCTAAACAATAAACATAATGATCCTTCTCAGACAAAATAATCAGATCATTATCATTATCATAATAAAGAATTCTCCACCTTGAAAGTGAAAATGCTAAAAGCAGTTTTGAAGAAACAAAGTATGAGGAAGTAATACACAGAACTGAAATCTGCAATAGGAAAACTTTATTCTGTCTTAGGACATGTTGAACTCACCAATGAAATTACTTAGTTTCCTATATCCTATCAATATATTTTATTAAGGTTTAACAGTGACTCGGGTTTCGTAAAACTACTACATTTTGATACTGGTGTATTTCAGGTTCTGCAACAAGGTATTTATTTGTCTTCTGTAGGCTTATATCTTGACAATTTCGAAAAGTGGGGAATTCCATAGGTACGTCCTTTTGGTTAGAAGTTTTCCTGCCGGGTTATTCCGGTACTTTTATTCATTTTAAATGAACTATCACGAAGTAACGGACTACTGTATCCATTATTTTACATTAAAATTTCCACACTTGATTCCCGTATAAGAAAATAGCATAACAGAATGTTCCGATCAGTATATAAACGTGAAATATTTCCATAGTAACAACAGATGAAACATTTTCTTCAACAGTCGCCAGGTCTTTGGAATTGTTGAATTTTCTCAAATTCATAATTTTTCTCAAGAAAATTCACATTGTGAAAAATACGTAATTACTACGACTTCTATGTAGAGAGGACAACGTTGCGTAGTTATCTGTCAGGAAAATGAGCATAACCTAACATTTTCAAAATATACACTGTGAAATGTGTCAAAATTTCATGGCCAACCGGGAGACTTTATAAATGTGAATGTAGTATATATATTGCTTTGAGTTGTGTTCTTTGTAAGGAAGCATTATTCAAAACTGATATGAGGACGCACTGTATTATCAATTACATTCAGTTTCGGGGCCAGAGTTATAATACATACTTTCAAAAAAGACTTGAATGAATAATTGAAAATTTTCATTGTAATCAAAAAAACTTCAAGATCTAAACCCAAATAAGAAAGCATCCCTTGAAGAAGGTGCCAAGATGAAATATCGAAAAGTATAAACTTTCCATTCGTATATTTCATAACGTGGGATATCAGAATGTTGATGGCCATTCAATAGTTATGTTGAATCTAATGGATTAATGAAATAAACCAAACGGTTTGTTTGATTTCAAAGGCATTCAGTTGTGAAGAAAATTAACCAACATGGAAAACTCACTTTAGAACATATGATCTCCCATTTTCAGAGATCACAAAAAATCTTGAATTTCCCTACTTATAGATCATAAATTGTGTGGTTCATTTAGTTCAATTGCAAGAATATTACAACTTAACTATAACTCTGTTGATCTACGCGTAAAACTTCATAAGCACAATTTTCAGTAATTCACTCCGGCGTTTGTAGACGCTAAAGATATTCTATAGACTTTTTTGAGGACGGAGTTGCTTCTTCCACCATGTTTCCTGATTCTGTTGGACTAGAGGCTTGGCTTTCTGGTGAAGTCACCTTACTCCCTAAAGGCGTAGGAACTTGAGGCGCAGCTCCCTTAGCTCTACTTTTCGACCTTCTTTTTCTTAATATTACGGGACCTAAACCTGTTCCTTCTATAGGTCTAGTACAGAGGTCTGTAGGTCGTTCAATTATCATTGTGGAAGACTTTTTGGGCTCAGATTCTCCTTGTGGAGACTGAGAACTAGAACTTGTCTCAGAAGGTGTGAGCCTCCTGATAACCTCGCTCAGCAAGTCCTCCATTTTACTCATTCTCTGGTTGAGTTTCTGTATTTCTAACTTAACATCTACTTTAAAGTCCATAAGGCTCGTCATCAATTCTTTATACTCGGGTGGAGCGATTGGATCAGGAAGAGGCGTTTGATACATGGACGCTGTGGAGGGATCTCTTAGGCCACAATCGTAACTCAACATTTTTCGGAGGGAAAGGTTTTTGGGAGGGTCCAATTCTACCATTTCGTCTATCGTGTCCTGTCTGGTAATACCAGGACTAGAGGTAGATGCAACTTTTTGCAATTTCGGGAATACCTTGTTGCCACTACCGGGAGCTGGTTGGCTGCCAGAACTTCCTGAAGAAGAACTAGGACGTTCTTTAGAATCTTTAGCGCTCAGACTTCTCGTAAAACCCTGAGGAGGTTGTGTAATTCCTTCGGAACTAGAGTCTAAACTAGCCGAACCTAGCAGTCTTCCCCATTTACTTGCTGGTCTTCCTGTCATGGGTCTTGCAACAGTTGTTTTTACCGCCCCACCATTACCATTCTTCTCGGCCACAGCTGAGAGTTTGGTAGTTGGTATAGGCTTCGCGTTCACCTTGTCAGTTTCATCTCCTTTCTCAACATCCGAAGACTGCTGGGAATTCGATTGATGTTGGGATCTGTCTCTTCTGAACTTCGAGAAGATTTTTCTGACTAGATGATCCTGACTTTGGTCTAGTTGCGGTTCATTTTTTCTTCGCTCCGCTAACTCTTTCTCTCTCTTCACATCAGCAACTTTCCTGAATATAAGGCGATGTCTCAGGTTATAGGTCAGAATTAAATTCCTTGCGAAACTATTAGCGAAAGCTTGATAAAAATCTAATACTTCTAAAAGTTTATCCCTCTTAATCGTGTGTAAATCACAATAAGTTAAAGCACGAACATTTGCTGCAGATTGTCCCACGGCGTTATCTTTCCAAAAAGAGTCACCAAACACATCACCTTTACCTGAAGAAAAAAACCAAATTTCTTTTGTATCTGAAGATGTTTTCGGATTTATCTTACCTAATATCGCAACAACTTCATCATCTTGTATAACTTCCAATGAGCCTGTGACTATGAAACATAGTGAATCTATCGATTCTCCAGTGTGGTAGAGGAGATCTCCTGGTGCAGAATGGGACATCGTAAAATGCATCGCCAGTGCCCTGAGACACCCATCAGATGCTAGTCGGAATGCTGGATGTTCGTTGAAGACTTTTCTGTTCAAGTGAACGCAAATATCAGCTTTCATGTCCTTTGGACAAAAGTTCAGCACCTGTAGACAAGACTTAACTTCAATCGTCGTTGTAATTAAAGAAACAGGGCACCAAATATGATAAATGATTTGACATGTTGATATGTGATTATGAGTTATCCAAAGTTCCTCAAAGTTTGAAGTTTTCTTTTGTAACCCGAAAAGCTACTTTCATGAACTCTTACAGTGACAGAAGGTGCCAATATCGGGAAATAGGTTATGTTGGTTTAAGAAAGATCCTATTATTATTGTTTTCTTCACATATATGTAACTCTAATCATAAATATATATTGTGAGCAGTATAAAAACTATTAAATTACCTCACAAAACATTCATAAAACAGTGAGACAAAGATACTAGATTTTCCTTCCCATGAGTTATGTCAATTTTGACAGGAGTAAAATGAACTCCGAGTCGAATACTCCGACTTTTCGGACGACAGTCACAGAGTAAAATTTACTCAACTCTTCCGTTTTCGGACGCAATGGAGTAAATATTACTCTACGGAGTTAATTTTCGAACGCAACTCAGGAAATTTTGACATTCCTGTCATAATTTCTTGAAGAAAAAGTCAGGACTTCCTTACTGTAAGGAAATGTCATTTCTTTACTGTAAGGAAATGATATTTCCGTACAGTTGTTGGTGTTCTACATAAATGATAGAAAACACATTGCTTATAAGGAATTAATTTATATTTTGAAAACATCAAGTCATTGCTGAATACATTTTTAAGATCAATTTGTTATATTTACAGTAATTTGACAGTTAGTACAATTATTGAACATTGGAGGAACACTCTTAGAACTATGAGAAACATTTTGGACAACATGCAGGGTGGAAGGGTCATTTTGTTGAATATTTTGTACTGTGAAAATTTTCTTTATCTGGAGCCTCCTGAATAAATTTTCAATTTCTTCCTTCGTTAAAATCTTAGATTTCTTTGCCCTATAACCTTGAGCTTGCCGTTTCAATAAAGAACGAAGTTTTGAGTATGTAGATATATCTACATTGTGTTTAAGTGCAAGGGTTGACTTCAGCATTGAATAATTGGCCCATAATGTTGAAGATTTCATCTTTAAACAAAGGTCTAGGAAGTATGCCATTACAACATTTTCTGAGAAAGAACTCGTATTTTTACTCATGCGATAATCCATAAAACGTCTGTATGCATTTTCGTACTTTTCTCTTGATTTCTTTGGCAATAATTCTAATGAAGCAGTATTCACTGCCTCAACCAGCTCTGGAGGAGTCCCAGGAATGGAAATTTCATCATCACTTATCATTTTACTCTCGAGAACACCAGCAATTAAATTTATAAGCGTCAAGTTTGACAATTCAACCTCAATACGTTTCCATAGTAACCCAAGTAATTTTATTAGGAATTTCAAAGCACCTTTTATTTGGGAATAAAATTATCGCGTTTTTTTTTTAAATCAATCAATATCTGTCGAATTTTAAACGATTTGCGGAAAAATAGTATGTTTACCTCGTAGGAAAAGCCACATTCCTGGACTCTGTGTTGCTAAGTCTCGGCTTGCGCCTCGACTTAGCAATCTTCACAGTCGTCCAGGAATGTTAAGCTTTTCCTACCCGGTAAACAGTGTACTATTTTTGCGTGGATGTTCTTTGTAACAGCGTACAACCATTTTTCCCAAATGTCTGTAATTTTCGATTTTTTTGCTGAAAATGATCTGAAACGATTAGGTTCGACTCACTGATGAAGAATCCAAGATCAAATTCGATTCGGTCTGGCCGACTGTTTCCAGGATAACTTTCGCACGGAAAGAGGTAGCGATTTAAAATTTTCAAGGTAGGTTGAACATCCGAATACGACGGTTGAGTCCGATAATGGGCACAATCGACCAAACGCTTTCGAAATTGAAATTTCATTGTTTTTCGTTTCACTGACGAGAAGTCAGTACTCTTTAACGTGCTTGTACACGTTGAGAAATTTTAATTGAACTATGAGTGCTTCAAGCTTAGTGGATAGAGCGAACCGGAGATCTACATAGATGATAGTGGCCACCATTCACTGTCGGGTCAAAAATTAACAATGGTGTGCCTAACCCAGGTAACACAGCCCTCGTATAGAGGTCTCTGAGAGGTTACAATGTGGATGAAATGCGAGCTCCCATTGTGAGATCCTCAAGATATCACATATGAAACCAGAAAAAGACATTCCCATTTCGAGCTCCCAAAGATATCACACAGATAACCAGAATAAGACATTACTATTGCGAGCTCCTTAAGTCATCGCAAGTATAACGAGAATAAGAAATTCCTATTCCGGAGATCCTCAAGATATCACATATGAAACCAGAATAAGACCTTCCTATTGCGAGCTCCTACAGATATCACACAGATAACCAGAATGAGACATTCCTATTGCGAGCTCCAAAAGATATCACATATGTAACCATAAAAATACATTCCTATTGCGAGCAACTAAATAGCTCCTGAGGAGACCTAGGAGGGTCAGTATAACCATAATAATGTCATCAGCAAGCGCGCCAAGGCAGATTGACCACACATCAATGCTCTTTTAGCGTTTTTACTTCATTCATGGCGAGGTAAATCTGCATTGGTGCGCTTGCTAATGATATGATTATAATTATACTGGTTCCCAAGGTATTCCCCAAAGAGATCACTCAGAAGCTTCTTGGAGCTTGTGCGACTAAGGAGAGAATGCTGAGTTCTGTGTCGACTTTGTTACTGTGGCCTTATGCTACCTTAGGTACAGCACTGTTAGTTTTTGACATGATAGTGAAAAGAGGCCACTACCGTCTGACTAGGTCTCCACCTTGCTCTTTCCACTAAGCTTGAACCACTCATAATTCAATTCCAATTTGTCAACGTGAACAAGCACGACAAAGAGTACTGACTTCCCGTAGTACCTTTTATAGTGTTTCAAGGTCCTTTGACAAATCTGTTCATTTCTACCGTCAGGTCTATTCGTTTTACTGAAGGTCGAAATGAAAAAAGGGTGAAAGCCCTGTGACAGGAGCTTTGGCGCTCTTGTCTAATTTTTGACAAATCATATATCCGAATGTATTGGTTGCTCAGAGTAGGGAATTATATCAATGCATTATTATGATAGAACTAAATCATGAAAGAAATTAAAATCTCTTCGCATCCCATCTTTATATGACGGTCCAATTTTGGCTACAATTGTTTCAAAACTATCAGGAGTTATTCTGAAAAATTGAGTAAATGAAATAGCCAGTTTTATTCATGAAAAAAATCTAATGTAATCAGTCCAGAGATAACTCAAACCAGAATACTTATGTAGGAAATCTTAAATAGTGTCACTAAGGAATAACTACCTGTACATTAGTTGGATAGTCGGATAGAACACAGACAGATAGAATTCGCATTCTGTGAGAACATAGAAGTACGATGTATTATTGCAATTCTGAAAAATCACATCTCCGAATTTCAAAAATTGACCCAAGGAGCACTTTATGGACACTCCTCCCTCAAACAATCCGCTATTTCCTCAAAACTGGCTCGCGCAATCACAGAATTGACATGAGGTGATAATATACCTCTCCAGTTCCTCCCCTCCTCTCAACTTTCAGACAAATTTTGAAAAACAATTCAAAATTCCCCACATCGTTCACCCATTTTTTCAATTACTAAAGTATATACGGCGTGCCAAAAAAGTAACGTCACTCGTCAATAACACTTGTACGAAAAATTATTAAGGAAAATCCTCGCACCTGCCGACTTTTTAATTTCGAAAGCAATTCATCCTGTGCTTTTTGGCGCTCTAGTTCCTCGGAACTGAGTGCTTATCAATTTGCCCAAATGTCTGTAATTTTCGAATATTTCGATGAAAATGGTCTTAAACGATTTGGTTCGACTCACTGATCAAGAATCCGTGGTCGAAATTCATTCTGTCCGGCCGGTCCGGCCGGCCGGCCGTCCGGCCGTAGGCACGATAACTTTCGAACGGAATGGGCTACAGAGTTGAAATTTTCAGAGTAGGTTTGGGGAATGAATATCTCGGCTAAGTTCGTTACTGGGTAAAATCGGACAGAAGGTTTCGGAGTAATAAAAAAAAAATTTTTTTTTTACAAAACAAATTCAAAATTAATTTTTTTTTAATAAGCAGTTTTATCATAAGAATCCATTCATATCATTTTTAACTCTAACAAGCTAATACTTTCGGAGATATGATTTTTCAAAATTTCAATGTAAATCGTATTTCACAGGTTGATATAATTATTCTATGTATATTCTATGTATGAATTGTCAACTTGACAGAAGACAATATTGTAACTTCAAGAATATTGGGGTTGAAATACTCGTATTTTAGCGATGCAACGGGGACCTCACCCGAAAATGTTTGAAAATATTACGTAAATTGAAAGAATAATTCCAAAGTTCGAGAGAGGAGAAAATTTTGTGAACGTAGATCAGGAAATTTTTGATCGATTACAAGGTAATTTATTATTTTATACATGTTTTATGGAATACCTACTATTTGTAGGTTCTTTAAACCTGTTTAGGGCAATTGTCATACGAAACTTGTTTTTTTGGCGCTCTAGTTCCTCGGAACAGATTGCTTATCAATTTGCCCAAGTGTCTGTAATTTTGGAATTTTTGGCTGAAAATGGTCTCAAATGATTTGGTTCGACTCACTGATCAAGAATCCGAGTGCGAAATCGATTCTGTCCGGCCGGCCGACCGGCCGTAGGCACGATAACTCTCGAACGAAAGGAGTTAGCGGATTGAAAATTTCAAGGTGGTTTTGGAGCGTAAATATCTCGGACAAGTTCGTTAATGGGCGTTAACCATCAAGGGGTTTCGGAGTTATGGCCGATTTTAGTAAAAATATTTTTTATGAATATTTCCGAAACCGATCACTCGATCTATCTGAAATTTAGCACCAGACTGTAGAAGACAGTAGAATCATGACCTTTGTACGCATGTGCAGTTTTGTATTGACCAGATTACCGCAAAGTGTAAAAAAAAAAATTTGAAAATGTGGTGCAGTTCTCATTCTCATGATTGCTCATTTAATCTTCATAAATAAACTATTATTTGAATTGAATTTCCTTTTTGATGCAGTTCTATCATATTAATACATTGATATAATTCCCAACTCTGAGAAACCAATACCTACCAGATATAATTTGCCTGTTTGAACTAGAGCGCCAGAAAGCTCCTGTCCACAGGGCTTGAACCCATTTTTTTGAATTTGATATTTCTCACCCCCTACGCCCCGCACCCCACAATTTAATTTTTCCAAATGGGAATATATGGATTGAGATACATCAAATGAAAGGTGATTTAATTACCTCTTCAGCGATGTGACTAAATGTAGAATTGGTTGTGCTGTTTTTTCAATAAAAAAAATAGAAAATAATTTACAATTTGTGGTTGGAGAGTACTGCAATCATACCATTATTCTTATACTAATTATTATCAAGGGAAATCCATGAATCCATGTATTTGTAATTTCGAAAGCAGATCTCCCTATGCTTTTCTGAATTTGAATTCTCTCACCCTTTACGCTCCACACCCCTCTACTGTTTTTTCAGATAAGAATATATGGATTCTGATATATCAAATGAAAGGACTTTCAATTGCACATTGAGCTGTGTGACTGAAAAAAGAATTTGTTAAGCTATTTTTCAATTGAAAAATTAACAATTTAACGATATCTAATGTCGAAGTTTGAGAAATGCATGAGGTTTTGAAGTTGGGGGTTTAGACCCTTAACCCTCAACAATTTTTTTCTATTGGAAAAATATTGCTTGTGATATATCGCATCAAAAATAATCCGAGGACCAATTCAGTTATGTGAACGAAAATAAAATTTTACATCAAAATTCTTGCAATAAAATGTTACGATAAAAAGAAAAAGTTGGAAACGGCTGCGAATTAATGTATTAGATCGCAAATAAAATAATAAACAGATGAGGATACTGGTGTTGCTTCCACACACATGAAGGTTTTCTCGAAACGAAGTGAGGAGGTCAAGGAAAACTTTGGTTTTGGTTGAAAAATATTTTTTCGTCAATCTAGCAGCTCAACTAAAGATGACAAAATGAACGATATCATGTTAGTTGCTCTCTCTAAGGCGAATAATATCATATTTCCTGAGAATTTTCCATTCGATATGAATCAATTGAGTGAAAAGCAGCGAATAGAAATCTTGGTATTTCTGGGACATGGGGATCGCAAGGGGACCTGATTAAGGGTGTCCAATACAGAAGAATGGACAGTAGAACATACGCGCAAAAGCTCCTGACTTAACGTCAGTGCTTTTTAATAAATTCAGCCAAATATTAGGTATATCCATTTGATTACATGTCTACTTAGTTTCCATCACGTGTAACACAAGCACTTTAAAAAAAATCAAAAGTTAACCATGGATATTCCCTGACCAGGAACGCGTTGGTATATTCTAACCAATACAAAAGGTATTATTTGTTAAATGAACTACAATGCATCATAAAGTTCAAAGTGCACAAGATCCTTATTGATAGAAATGAGAACTCTTACAATTATAAACACACATTCATTTAAAATCGCTCACTATGTCTCTCCAAATAATAATATTCATAAAGTCGAAAGGTACTATGCCTAATAAGTCGAGTCGAATGCATATTTTTCTCGTGTAATTGATTCAAACTTTGCCAGTGAGAGGAATAACAATCCTTATTGAATAGAGGAAAGCAAACAGATTCTTATATCCGTCGCTTCTTGGCAGATGAGTTCGGTGAGATTTGTAAACAAGATTTATGAGAAAACATGTTTTACGGAGAAGGAAATTTCAATGTTTTTGTAATTTAATTCAGTATGCATACCTTATCTTGATCGAGACCCTTCGTCATAGCCCAGGTGGAAACCACATAGTCCATTACCCTCTCCGATAGTGCCTTCGGGACTTCGTGTAATTTCATGAACTCCCTGACATTGTTCAACATATCGTGGTATTTCGCTGTGGCAGATGTCATCTGTTGAATGATGGTAGTTACATGGCCGAATATCGTGGCGTAGAGTAAGGCTGAAGAAAATAAATGTGATATATTTTACAAGAATTTATCACACGATATTTTTCACAATATACAGCTATTTCATTAAGAATTTTTTCAAATTGATTCTAAACTCCCCTATTGAATAAGCAGTTTATATTTATAAGAGCTTTGCATTTGAATAATCAAGAAAAATATAGAACTTTCGGTGACTCTTCCTTGGAACATAATTTCAATCCTAAATACCTAGGAGTTGAACTCAGTTTGATGTCTTTCATCTGAAAATAAAAACAAGGAATAATATTCCACATAAATTATCTGGTACTTCATGGGGCGCTGAAGCAACTACTCTTCGTCCTGTAGCCTTAGCCTTGATTTTTTCCGCTGTTGAATATTGTTGCTCCGTCTGGATTAGCCCGTGTTCATGCCCAAAGAATTGATACACAACTGAATTTATCTATGAGGATCATTACTGGGGCAATTAGATCTACTGATTTGTTACCAGTTCTTTCAAACGATGACCCTCCACATATTGACAATTTTTAGAATGAATTTCATTCTTTTCCGAATACATTTAAATTCTTTGCTTTATTCCAGACAATAAATCCTCAGATTGAAGTTGCAAAAACTTTTATGGTCCAACTCTTTTCTCTATTGTAATAAAAGCGACAAGAGAAATTGGCAATCTTTACGCTCCACACTTACCCTGTAAATTTAAATCCTCTAATTCCTTTGGGTCGAGAGTTATCGTGTTAATGGCCGGCCGAAAGGCCGGACAGAATCGATTTCGACCACGGATTATTATTGATCAGAGATCAGAGATTATTGATCAGAGATCAGAGATTATTGATCAGAGTCGAACCAAATCGTTTAAGGCCATTTTCAGCCAAAAATTCGAAAATTACAGAAATTTGGGCAAATTGATAAGCACTCTGTTCCGAGGAACAAGAGCGCCAAAAATGGAACGATAAATTTTTCACAACGCATCGAAATTATTAAAATTTAAATCAAAAATTCTTAGATAGCACTGATTGAAGTCAGGAGCTTTTGCGCGCATGTTCCATACTCTATTCATGCATCATACGAAGCTGATCAAGCTGAAATGCGATACTCGATTGTAAAATGCACGAAGATATGTGCAGAATTTCGGCGAATTCTGACGAACAGTTTTTGAAATATGGAATATTTGAAGAAAAAAAGTTTTCAATATTTTTCTAGTGATACGAATCAACTTTGGCATCGAATTATTCATCAGTAATTTGAACCTAGTCGTTTGGGACCATTCTCTGCAAAAAAATCGAAAATTACAGACATTTGGGCAAAACGATAACGCGATGTTCCCCAGAACATACTCGAAAAAAATACCTTTTGGCGCTCTAGTTCCTCGGAACTGAGTGCTTATCAATTTGCCATAATGTCTGTAATTTTCGAATTTTTCGATGAAAATAGTCTTAAACGATTTGGTTCGACTCACTGATCAAGAATCCGTGGTCGAAATTCATTCTGTCCGGCAGTCCGGCCGGTCCAGCCAGCCGGTCGTAGGCACGATAACTCTCGAACGGAATGAGCTAGACTGTTGAAATTTTCAGAGTAGGTGTGGGATATAAATATCTCGGCTAAGTTCGTTATTGGGCAAAATCAGACAGATGGTTTCGGAGTAACAAAAAAAAAATTAGTTTTTTACAAAACAAATTCCAAGTTAAATTTTTTTCTATAAGCAGTTTTACCATAAGAATCCAATGATATCATTTTTAACTCTAACAAGCTAATACTTTCGGAGATATGATTTTTCAAAATTTCAATAATAAATCGTATTTCAACGTTGTCACATAATGATATAATTATTCTATGTATGAATTGAAATAATGTCAACTTATTTTCCTGAGACATGACATTATCTAATCAACCGAAGAATTGTGAGCGAAGTGAGAAAAATCTCAGTTGTTTGCTCCGAAATTAGTTTTTCTCAGAAAAGAGTTACATTTCGAAACGGAACATGAAGTAAGAGATCTGAGAGTAGTGAGACTGCTTTTCATCCATAGACATAGATATAACTCTCGAACGGAATGAGCTAGGTAGTTGAAATTTTCAGAATAGGTTAGGGAGATGAATATCTCGGTTAAGTTCGTTATTGGGCAAAATTGGCCAGATTTAATTTGATTTCTTCCATGGTGCAGTTCTCATTCTCATGATTACTCATTTAATCTTGATAAATACACTATTATTTGAATTGAATTTCCTTTATGATGCAGTTCTATCATATGAATACATTGATATAATTCCCATCTCTGAGAAACCAATACTTTCGGAGATATAATTTGTCTGTTTGAACTAGAGCGCCAGAAAGCTCCTATCCACAGGGCTTGAACCCATTTTTTACCTTAAATCGATATGAGGCATCTCTTTACATTATGATGAGGATTTCCATGCGAAACGTCCACCTCTTTCGTTGAGTTAATTCAGCCAATACTAATATAATATTGGAATATACGATTGTACGGAGTACGTTCGAGATATTACTTATTAAATGATACGCTAATGGGGTGCCATTAGTTACTTATCGCTGTATGTCTTCAAAATCAATACAACACAGCATAGCAATCCGGAACTGCTAACTTATATTGCTCTCGAAATTCTGTTCCGACTGTGAATAAATTTAGGAAGGGAAATTGCAATCGTACTGCCTCGAATAAGGGTGAAACCAATCTCTAAGAGAGTTCACAGACGACGACATTTGTTGGGGTACACCTGTTAATGTGGAGTAATTCGGAGGTTCAGAGGTGCGCAAAAAACTGTTAGAGAACCTTTAGTTCAAAAGTTCCTCAAATCACCTCTTGCGAGATATTTTCAATAATTAGACTTGTTTTAAAAATAATGTGGAATTTAGCGAATAAAAGCATTTCACTAGAAATAGCCAGAATCTATGTTGCACGGTTAAGAAGTTCTAAATCTCTTCGAAAAAATTAGCATTACTACAAATCCAATATTCCTTTGGAGAAGCTTTGGGTTAGGGCTTCACGCGAGAGCGAGATTTTTCTCGTCTCGTCTCGATCTCGTTTCGGAAAAGCGAGACGAGACGAGACAGGACGTTTTAAAAATATTATAGTCGATACCGAGACTACATACAGCGCAACACGAGAGTCTCGTTTTAGGTCTCGTTAAATTTTTTGTATGAAGTTTTATATACGACTCGACTTTTGTCAACACCCACAGAAAACAATTGAATATGAAGAGTTCAATATAATTTCCAATATATTTTGTCTATATTATACATCGATCGTTCTAGAACTACACGATTTTTTAGAAGATTATTAATTCGTTATGACCTTGCGATAATCGAGATTATTTTTCAAGAAAATATAGAATTCACAACCATAAAAACGGATGTCATTATGAATTCAATACTTAACGGACAACTTTTATTGCCCCTAAATCCCAATGCTTTGAAAATTTCGTCTCTATCTGAACATCTCGAGAAATTTATTCTCTTGTGCTCCTGGTAGTGAAGATGTGAACAATTATTGTATACATCTGTGGAACTACGTATAATAAAACTGGTAAAGAAATGAAGCTATTCAATATTTCGAAAAGTGTTAAGAGGAATACGCCAAGAACACCCTCAATGATCTACCCACTGGAAAGTTATTCTTTGAAAACTATACCTAATTGTTCAATTCTATTAAAAAATGCATCGACATCGATAGCCTATTCAAAACATCAACAAAACTTTCGAAATATTGGAAAGCTGAGTGTGAAGAATATTTGCTGTAAGAAAGAGCAAATAGGAATGAAAATATTTTACAGTGGTGGAGAGTGATGAAAAAGTTCTTTCTACACTTTCCAAAATGGCCGATGATTTATTAATTATTGCTACATCCGTAACTATTGAAAGATTATTTTCCACAGCAGGTATGATCATGGCAAAAAGGCAAAAACACGTACATCAATGAAAGATGATGTGATGCAAGCGAGATTATGTTTGAATTCTTGGTCATCAAATAATTTAAAAGTTGAAATTATCAGTGGTTAAAATTAAAAATAATATGTACATGTACAAATATTTTTGTATAAGAGCGTAATAAATATAGCTTTAAAAATTATTCATTATTGTATACCATTTCGTTTATACAGGGTGTCCCAAAAATACCACGCGAAAGTGACACTGGAGATAGATTGGCATTAGGTCTATCAGATAGCATCAACATGACCTCAGTAAAAGTCCGCTGGTTTTCGAGATATCACCACTTTTGTGTATATTTTAAAAATCTCCAGTTTTCGGTCTTTTATCGCCTAGCATTGCTAGAAATTACTTCAAACTCATGTTTTTTTTTACCTAGGCTATCCTGAATAGTTGCTTTAAACAATGAAGTAATAACTTCACCGACAACTAGAACAAAATCCTTCAAAAAAAATGGGTTCAAGCCCTGTGGACAGGAGCTTTCTGGCGCTCTAGTTCAAACAGACAAATTATATCTCCGAAAGTATTGGTTTCTCAGAGTTGGGAATTATATCAATGTATTCATATAATAGAACTGCATCCTAAAGGAAATTCAATTCAAATAATAGTTTATTTATCAAGATTAAATGAGCAATCATGAGAATGAGAAAAGCACCATGGAAGAAATCAAATTAAATCTGGTCAATTTTGCCCAATAACGAACTCAACCGAGATATTCATCTCCCTAAACTACTCTGAAAATTTCAACTACCTACCTCATTCCGTTCGAGAGTTATATCTATGTCTATGGATGAAAAGCAGTCTCACTACTCTCAGATCTCTTACTTCATGTTCAGTTCCGAAATGTAAGAATTTTCTGAGAATAATAGAACTGCATCCTAAAGGAAATTCAATTCAAATAATAGTTTATTTATCAAGATTAAATGAGCAATCATGAGAATGAGAAAAGCACCATGGAAGAAATCAAATTAAATCTGGTCAATTTTGCCCAATAACGAACTCAACCGAGATATTCATCTCCCTAAACTACTCTGAAAATTTCAACTACCTACCTCATTCCGTTCGAGAGTTATATCTATGTCTATGGATGAAAAGCAGTCTCACTACTCTCAGATCTCTTACTTCATGTTCAGTTCCGAAATGTAAGAATTTTCTGAGAAAAACTAATATCGGAGCAAACAACTGAGATTTAACTCACTTCGCTCACAATTCTCAGGAACATCATTTGACATTATGACAATTCATATTCATACATAGAATAATATCATTCTGTGACAACGTTGAAATACGATTTATTATTGAAATTTTGAAAAATCATATCTGAGATTTTTCTCACTTCGCTCACAATTCTTCAATTGAACATCATTTGACATTATGACAATTCATATTCATACATAGAATAATATTATTATTCTGTGACAACGTTGAAATACGATTTATTATTGAAATTTTGAAAAATCATATCTCCGAAAGTATTAGCTTGTTAGAGTTAAAAATGATATGATTGGATTCTCATGATAAAACTTTTTATTAAAAAAAATTTAATTTGGAATTTGTTTTGTAAAAAAAAAATTTTTTTTTTGTTACTCCGAAACCATTTGTCCGATTTTGCCCAATAACGAACTTAGCCGAGATATTTATCCCCCAAACCTACTCTGAAAATTTCAACTCTCTAGCTCATTCCGTTCGAGAGTTATCGTGCCTACGGCCGGCCGGACCGGCCGGCCGGCCGGCCGGCCGGCCGGACCGGCCGGACAGAATGAATTTCGACCACGGATTCTTGATCAGTGAGTCGAACCAAATCGTTTAAGATCATTTTCATCGAAATATTCGAAAATTACAGACATTTGGGCAAATTGATAAGCACTCAGTTCCGAGGAACTAGAGCGCCAAAATGTCTAACTTGTTGTATTTTATGCCGAAGTTAAAACGTTAACTTAAGTTTGACTGACTGCTGTGAAAAAAATTATATCAGACTGAATTGACAAATAATCGCAAAAACTGGTCCATTTCATGCCCTTTTCAAAATGATACAACACTAGCAATTTTTTTTAATCAGAACCAGAATTGCTACTTATTAAAAAAAACCAAAACCCTTATCGGCTATCTCGCTCCCACATTCATTGTTTTGTAACATGGAAACCGGTCCGACTTTCACAGACTAGGGGTCTTCGAATAGTCTAGACCAGGGGTCACCAAATGGCGGACCGCGGTCCGGATGCGGATCGCGAACCTTTTTTTTGCGGACCATTTTTCCAGAAAACATGTATTCTTGATTAAGAAAATTCAGATAAATTTTCGTTTTATTTACTAATTATAGATATTGGATTTAGATTAACTGCTAGTCAAATTCTTATGCCATCATAATGCTATCAACGACCCGCGACAGATATACAGATTTTGTGAACGGACCTCCAATGAATCTGATTGGTGACCCCTGGGTTAGATACTAGAGAAAACTTTTTGGCGTTTGACGGATTTACTCATTTCCTAATATTTTCGAACGGATAGAGATACAAAGGAAATAGATACATAAATCTAAACGTCGTCCACCGACCAATCATCGGGGAAAATTTGGATATCGAGATGTGAAAATCATAGATTTCGGACGGGAAAGAAGAATTTTCCTTCGATTCCGGGTCAAAAATATAAATATGTGCCGACCCAAAAAATTTTTTTCATGGTATATCGATACGGAGCTCGTGTCTAGTTAAATCGAGGTCGCTGATCACGAATATGCATTTAGTTTTTCCCTAAGTGGCGTACTTTGGGAAAATGTTCACTTAGAGTGAAAAAATGGACGAAAATAGGTCAATTTTGGAAGTTCACACTGCCCAAAAAAATCGGAGTAAGGTGTTGTTGATTTTTGCCCTCATATATGGATCCTTTATCTACTGAATAATCCAAACAGAAAATGTCCAGGCCGTACTATTCGGAAATTATGATTTTTTTCCCAAGGGTCTGTTTTTCGGAAAATTCATTTCGTGGTATTTCCGCGGAAAATTCTCTAATGAAAAATCCGATCATATATTCGTAATCTACGGTCCCGAATTAGTAAATGACGTAATTTGCATCGAAATCGGAGACCGGTCGAATTTTGGCAATTTTTTAATACTAATAGCCTTAAAAAAATCCCATTTTTCGAGAAAAATTTTTTGACGCAAAACTATAAAACGGGTACTTATTCTTATAGATTCGGGGCCGTAGATTCCGAATCTACCATCAGATATTTATTACAAAAATTTCCCGAGGAAATATCGCGGAAAGAATTTTCCGAAAAATAGACCCTCGGGAAAAAAAATCATCATTTCCGAAGCGTACGACCTGGACATTTATTGTTCGGATGATTCGATAGATAAAGTATCCAAATATGACGTAAAAAATCAGCAACACCCTAATCCGATTTTTTTGGGCGGTGGAAAGTTCCAAAATTGACCTATTTTCGTCAATTTTTTCACTTTAAGTGAAAATTTTCCCAAAGTACGCCACTTAGGGAAAAACTAATTACATATTCATGATCAGCGACCTCGATTTAATTAGACACGAGCTCCGTATCGATATACCATGAAAAAAATTTTTTGGGTCGGCACTTAGAAATATTTTTGACCCGGAATCGAAGGAAAATTTTCTTTCCCGTACGAAATCTATGATTTTCACATCTCGATATCCAAATTTTCCCCGATGATTGGTCGGTGGACGACGTTTAGATTTATGTATCTATTTTTTCTGTATCTCTATCCGTTCGGAAAATATTAGGTAATGAGCGAATCCGTCAAACGCCAAAAAGTTTTCTCTAGTATCCAACACATACAAAAATCTACAATTTTCCGATTAGGTCGACGCGGCTTTGGTTATTCACTAAATCGGGTACGCAGATCACGAATCTGTAATTAGATTTTCCGTATCTCGATTAGTTTCGGAGCAATGACGAAGAAAGTCACAATTTCTGGCTCTACCTCCGGAAAATGGACTAATCAGTCGGATTTTTCGCCATATTACCAAAATTAATCGAGATACGGAAAAATTAATTACAGATTCGGAATCTACGCCCTGGATTTAGAGAATAGCCAAAGCCGTGGCGATCTAATCGGAAAATTCTAGATTTTTGTATGGGTTAGAATCTAGACAAAGGACTCACAGCTCTGGCAATGTGTTAGTCGTTGTATGCATTTTATCAATATTTCACAGGAAATAGGTCATAAATACTTCTACAAGGGTTGAAGTATTACAAGATATTTTACTTGCAATTATCTTTCCGTGGAAAATATTAATTTCGAGGGTGAGACCACCCATGCAAAAATAAACCAGTTAACCCAAAACATTTAAGTTTTACAAGCGAGTTGCTTTGTTTAGAAATACAAATGAGCGCTTCCCAACATGTGAAGTCATGGGACGCAACAGTGGTGATATCTCGAAAACCAGCGGACTTTTACTGAAGTCATGTTGATGCTATCTGATAGACCTAATGCCCATCTATCTCCAGTGTCACTTTCGCGTGGTATTTTTGGGACACCCTGTATATTATAATATTTATTATCGCTATTCAGAATTAAGCGAGACGAGACGAGACTCCGAGTGATATGAACTTTTCACCAGTAGCCTAGTATCGCAAAGTAATAATTATTATTTTCGTTTTGGGAGAAATGCTTGCTGGAATTACAGTGTCTTTTTTCTGTATGTGAATTTGCACTCTATATAGTAGCATATTAGACGTTTCTTCAGACATTTTTAAAACACTATGGTATTGTTTTAAAAATATACGAACAAAACAAGAACTTCAGGTAAATATGTCAATTTCTTCAATGTTTGCAGCTCTGAAATTACTGCCTAAAACAAGCGCGAAAAAAGCGCGGTGTAATAGTGCCACTCATTTGGGGGGAAATTCAACCAACAAATAGCGATGAAAATAGGCGCAAATATTGACATGAAAAAGGCATAGTGTAATAGGGGTATTAGAAGTTGAGGATTGTCAACTTTTGAGCAGAGTGTAAAAACTGCGATGGGCGATTGCGGCTGTACTGCTGAACGATGCGGATGTTTTGAGCGCCATCGGACGCTAATTGTAATTTCATTCAAAAGAAATATAAACTTATTTTCTGTGGGATGCGACATTTTCGAGTTATAAGCGAAATACTGAGAAAAAGTGCGAAAATTTTACGGTTTTTAGGCTGTCAAATCTGAAGCACAACCTAGAAACCGTCGCAAACTCAAATACTTGTTATTCAGGACCCTCAAAAGGGGTAAAAACGATTTTCTATCCATCCGGTCCATGAGGGAAATTAAAGCTGCATCGTGAATTGATTATGCTTCAGTCATGTGAGAGCCATGGAATTAGAACATGATATCCAATGCATACATATTGCGTGAGGATTTGCTTTACATTGAAGAAGGAACCAAAACATTTTTTTCATCGACATGAAAAATTCTAGATCTACAGTCAACTAGAAAATGGTACAATTACAGTTATCTGGAATTAACCATTAATTAATTGATAGAATACATAAAGCGATTACTTACCAGCTATAATCATCATACAAATAGTAAAAATTCTTTCGTTGTCAGTCTCAGCAGCTACGTTTCCAAATCCAACGGAAGTCATACATGTCATCGTAAAATACAAGGCAGTTACATACATCGTTTTCCTTGATGGTCCATTTATGAGCTCCGGGGTACTTGAGTCGTTCGGCCATACATACGAATAGGGATTTTGAGTGATATTCGCCAATTTCCATAGCCAACTGTACTGAACCCCATTGTCAGCGTCTGACCTTCCTATGGAGTACCATACACAGGCGAGCCAATGAGCAACTAGCATGTAAAAACACAGCAGCAATATCAACATCGCGGCGCCATATTCTAGGTACCTGTCCAGTTTTCGAACTACGCGTCCCAGTCGCAACAAACGCACTACCTTCAGGGCACTGAAGAGACTTCCGATTCCCTAAAAGATACAGAAATACCTTAGTGAGAATATCACAGAATCAACCCAATACAAAACGTTTTCTATGATACAAGAAACTAAATTGGTTATAATAATACGTTGACATATTATATTGTTCGAGTTTTGTCCCATTTTCAGAACTGTCAACAATTATTGTTATGAAAGAACACGGCGAAATATTCGTTGACTTTAACCATCAACATACCTATATCGCCTAGTGATCTGGGCCAGCCGCTTGTTTCTCTAAGGGTCGGTTTCTGAGGACTATCGCATGCGGTTTATCTCAGTTTATCTGTTCAATCCAATAGATTTCAGAAGATAAACCCTATTCAAATGACGTCAGAAACTAGCCCTGAGACTTGTTTCACATGCATATAGTTCATTTAGGTTCGGTTCGCTTTCGGTTTCAACCGACAACGAACGAAACCCTTCCACATAAACAGGTTTATCCCATGTTTCATTATTATGTTTATCTAGATTAAATGAGCAATCTCAGAATGAGAACTGCACCATGGAAGAAATCAAATTGAAATAGCTGAAATGAATTTGACTCTCTCTTATAGAACAGGATGACGTGTACGAGTATGAACATAGATCATAT
The DNA here is from genome assembly GCA_937662695.2 of Halyzia sedecimguttata. NCBI lineage: Eukaryota > Metazoa > Arthropoda > Insecta > Coleoptera > Coccinellidae > Halyzia > Halyzia sedecimguttata. Next base: position 88,746,249 of record OW569415.2, on the reverse strand, counting down.
GATAATTCATAGATAGAATAATTATAGCATTCTGTGAAAACATAGAATACGATTCATTATGGAAATTTCGAAAAATCATATCTCCGAAAGTATTAGCTTGTTAGAGTTGAAATTGATATCAGTGGATTTCTTTGGTGAAACTGCATTTTAGAAAAAAATTGAATTTGAAATTTGCAAGTCAAAAATTTTTTTTTCGAAAATTATAGACATTTGGGCGAATTGATAAGCACTCTGTTCCGAGGAAAAAGAGGGCCAAAAAAACGATTAACAACTTGCAATATTCCTGAAAATATTTTGATATTCAATCATAAAAATTCTTGTAACTCGAAAACGGTGCATTTTTTCAATGTTGGAATGGATGAATTTCACCGATATCTCCAATCAAAGGAAAATTTATTACCATTAAGTGCTAGGGTCACTCCGTCCCTGACAGTCTTGAAAACTTATGAGGAAGGTGCTGGAAATAAATCAATACTGATATTTTTATTGATTCAAATTTGAAAAATCACCAGAATCGGTTGAGTTGTTCAGGAGCTATCACAAATAAACTTAATTATGGGAGTACCATTTGGAGTACGTAGTGTCGGGACACCCTGTATATGTAATTAAGATTGAACGGTATCTAATCGCTTTGAGATTAAGACCACACATAAGTAAATATCCCTATTTTAGTTAAAACCGAAACTGAACCGTAGTTGTGTGAATGTCTCGGTTGATGTGTGTTCCTTGCACACGAATTTAGACATCATGATTATAATCGTATGGAACCTATTCGTGTCCAGGAAATATTAGGTATTGTAGGGTTTCTATTCAGTACTGAATCACCATTTATACAATTAACGCCAGCGACCGAATGGAAACCGAAAACGAACCGAACCATACCGAATAGAACCGTATGCATGTGCATCAAGCTTAAGACGGAGATTATATGCTCACTCAGGCGTCATCCGCTTGGACTTGGACCGGTCAGACCTGGTTTTGAAAGAGACCCTCCTGGCCTTACGAGCAACATTTTCATTTTTGAATTCAAATATTGAAGGGATTTCAGGAGTGAATATCTTCGAAAACTAGCGGAGGCGATTCTTCTCCACGAGATCCCATTCGCCTACAGAGAAGTATTTTTGTGAGAGGAGACTTTTGAAAGGTTATGTATTATTTTTAATTTGTTCGTTTCCTCCTCTTATCTTTTCATTTTTCAGGTTGAGTTTCGGGTACCTTGGAGAAACCTATCCGTTTTTTGACGAGGGAATCCACATTGAAGAAATATATCCCCATCAATATTTTTAAATTTCAGCAAATTTTGTAAACAATAGTTACAAATCACCACACTCACGGGGAGAAAGGGTTTTTTGCTGAGGTTTTTCCCTAAGCTCTTGTATCATACGCAGAATTGTATGGTACCCCGTTACACCAACCTCTGCTAACACATATACAGCTCTCAGTCAAAAGAATAAATAAATAAATTGGGAATATTAAAAAAATTTGTGAATTTTGGAATTCTCTATAACATTTCTATGATTTGGAACAATAGTAGTCATATAAAAATCGATTAATTTAGAGACCATCGATAAATATAATTCATTTGTACATCGATATGAAAAAATGTACGCGGGACTGACATCAGACTGATAACTATTATCCATAAAATTTCAAGTGTTTACCTCTAGTCTTTCTTTGAAATATTCTAACGAAAGCTCTTCGTGAATCACCCTGTATGTATACGCTAATATGTAGGCTATATTGGGAGCATATTACAAAAAATGGAGACTGACACCAAATCCAAACAAAACAGAGTGCATATGTTTCCATCTCAACAACAAGGAAGCCGCACGCCAACTGAACATCCAGTTTGATGGACACCCTGTGAAACATAACCCAACCCCGAAGTACCTTGGTATCACTCTTGATAGGTCCCTCACATACAACTCTCAGTTGCAAAAAACAGCAGCTAAAGTTCGCACAAGAAACAACATCATCCAGAAGTTATGCGGTACAACGTGGGGGTCTACAGCCTCAACCTTGCGAAGTGCAGCTCTTGGACTTGTGTACAGCTCGGCTGAGTATGGCGCTCCCATATGGCTTAATAGTAGTCACACTGGCAAATTAGACGTTCAACTAAACTCTACTATGAGAACGGTCACTGGCTGCATAAAGAGTACCCCGACCCATTGGCTCCCCACTCTCAGCCATATTCTACCAGCTCAATTAAGAAGACAAGGAGCTCTAATCCGAGAAGATAGAAAAATACTGCATAACGAACAGCTCCCAATCCATAACTACATCCCGGCAGCCACATCCACCAGGCTTAAATCCAGACATCCCGTAATAAAAACAGCTGAAACCCTGCTCGACGAGAATTTGTCCATCGAGCAGAGATGGGAATCATCATGGAACCGAGCTGTCCCTCCTGAAGTAAGCCAGTACTTGAACACGCATGATAAGCCAGCCGGATTTGACCTACCACGACGCATCTGGAAAATCGCTAACCGAATTCGGACAAATCACTGCCTTTGTAGGGACTCACTACATAAATGGGATAAAATTCAGGACCCACTGTGTGACTGCGGAAGGGAAAACCAGACCATTCAGCATATTGTGGAGAACTGCGAGACCACGGCCTACCCTGGTGTGATGTCTGATTTCCTCACACTCCCACATGCGGCAATTCAATGGATCGAAAATCTATCGATAGAGATATAAATGACTTTATCTTTGGTTTTATGTATGTGTATGTGTTTTATATATACACCTTACTATTTTATATTTTGTATTTTATTTTATATTTTACATATATTTTAGTTTAGTGTAGCCATATGCTAATAATAATACTATGTAGGTGCATTCTTCTACTTACGTCTTCATCATGATCGAAAGCATTAAAAACATCATAAGGCAGGCAGCTCAGGAGATCGATGATGAACCAACTCTTCAGGTAGTTCATTCTGATGACTTTGGGGTCAGAAACCACCTCACCCCCAGGCCCAACAAAGGTAGTGTGGAAATTCAGAACTATATCGATGAAAAATATAACATCTACAATGGAATCTACAACCAATAATGACACATCCTCCGACGTTTTATTCTTGAAGGCTACGTTGTAAGGAACCATTATGGCGGTGTAGAAAGTTAAGCACAGAATTATCCAATCCCAGATGGCTTTGAATGCACAGTAGTGAAGTAGGATATGAGGTGGTGTCTTTGGAGCTTCTTGGCGGTACTGTGGCATTATATCTGCGCTTAAGCTCATCATCTAACATAAATAATGAACAGTGAAGAAAGAATAAAAAAATCATAATATTTCAAATAAAATTTTAATTGAAAAGCAATCATGAACAAAAAATATAAATATTAATCATTTAATATAATTTCGGGTACGAATAAAGAATAATTAATATAAATAGGAATTCGCATTCAAATGGAGGAAATAAATTTCAATACAAAATGGTATTCATTCGGGAATATCACATTAATCGTGAGATGTTCAGATTGTAACAAAACACGAAGAAGATCCGCAGGGAAGATAATCCAGCAGCATGAAAAAGAGAACATCCATTAGTTCATTTCGGAAGGATCTAGTCGTTAGTTTGACTGACTTGCGCCAAATGGGACTGCTTTGTGGTGTCCTTGAGGTTGGGAAGATGCGAAGAGAACTGGGAAACAAGGACTGAACGACTTCTTGTCACTGACCTCGCTAATTTGGCGAACTTCGATAGACCTGTAAAATAAGAATGCCTTGAAATGGGAAATCGTATTTTATTTGTGGGTTACATCTCATATACACAGTATAAAGACTAATATCGATTTCAATATTCGTTTTTGCGCGCATGTTGAAGGTAACAGCGTCCTTTCACCCAAATGTCTATAATCTTCGATTAGATTCGACTCATTCTGGCAGGCTGTCCGGCCGGCCGTTACCACAATATACCTAACTTTCGAACGGAAAGAAATAGCAACTCGAAATTTTCAGTTTAGATTGAGCATCCAAATGCGACAATTAAGTTCATTAATAGATATAATCGGTCGAACGGTTTTGGATATATATTCATCTGAAAATTTGTTCTTTCCTCGATAACTCAAAAAATACACATCCGATCCAATTTCAACTGGGTAATTGGTCGTATAATGCCCTCGCGTGAAATTTGCACACTTTTGTGAGGATCGAATCACTAAAAAAAAACTTAAAAAAATCATGTCTCCGAATGTATTCGTTTCTCAGAGTTGAAAATGATATCAATATATTCTTATAATAGAACTGCATAATAAAAACTAAATTCAAAACGTAGGTCTATGACTCACCTCATATGTTGGATTTACATACATATCGAATTATAATTAGACCATTCTATGAAGTAATAAATTACGATTAACTATTGAAATTTTGAAAATCATTTCTACAAAAGTATTAGTTTGTTGGAGTTGAGAATGATATCATTGGATTCTTATGATGAAACTGCAACAAAAAAAATTTATTCGAAATTTCTAATATAAAAAAAAATATTCTCTAATGAACTTAACAGAAATATTTATCTCCCAAATCGACTCTGAAAATTTCAACTGTCTAGCTCATTCAATTCGAGAGTTATCATGTTAACGGCCAGAAAAAATCGATTTTGACCACGGATTCTTGTACAGTGGGTCGAACCAAAACGTTTGAGACAATTTCCAGCCAAAAATTCCAAAATTAAAGATATTTGGTACATTTGTACCTCAGAAACTATGCGTGCGATATCGCTGAATATTTGCGTAAAACTTAAAAAGCTAATTTTACTGCCAAGTTCGATATCGCTGAACAGTAGTAATAAGAAAAATTGGTTCAAGCACTGACGTGAAGTCAGGAGCTTTTGCGCGTATGTTCTATTGTCCATTCTCCTGTATTGGACACCCTTAATCGAATATACCATGGTGAATTATATTGTCCGTTATCCTGTATTGGACCCTCTCTTAATCGAATCTACCATGGTAAATTCGATTAAGAGTTCAAGAGATTCAAGTTTCCGTCTACAAAAATTGGGTCTATAAGCCTTCAAACATTAAAAGTTTCTGAATGTTGGGGATGTGCTTCATTAATCTATTGGGGATACTCATTTGACCAATATCTTGAGTTATCGCGGCCCCATGACTATTCCATTTAAACTGAAAGTTGCCTTATCGGAAAACTCTAAATTAGCTGCGCAATGTTCGTCGTCATTACAAATGTCCATCGATAGTTCGCAAAACTCCATCCCCCGGTAAAAATCATCGTTCAACATTTCTTGAACCAATTGATACTTTTCAATTCTCAATATTTTCCCTACAGATCGTCGACTAATACCATATTGGCGAATTTGTTGTAGAATATCGCGTTATCACTTTGCCCAAATGTCGATAATTTTCGATTTTTTTGCCGGCCGGCCGTTGCCACGATAACTTGAGAACTCAGTTCACTTCAGACTGATGACATGTACATTGACGTCACATCACGTGAAATGATAATTAAATTATTACATTTTAATCATGTGATGCATTTCTCGGTAATTCTCTATATTTTTGTATGAAACCCTATTTTTTTTATCATGTGCTGGTGAACAGCGTGCTATGATTTTGCTGTAATGTCTGTAATTTTTTGCCGACAATGGTCTCAAGCGATTAGGTTCGACTCACTGATGAAGAATTCGAGGTAAAATTTTATTGTATCCACCCATTCATTGCCACGATAACTTTCGCACGGAAAGGAATAGAGACTTTAGATGTTTAGGGTGGGTAGCGTATACCAATACGAAGGACAAGTTCATTAATGGGCATAATCGGCTCAATGGTTTCTGTGTAATAATTTTTTTTCAACCAGTACAAATCCGATGGAATTGAAACTTGGTCAGTAGTTGCAGAATACATACCCAAGACCGTTTGTGAAGTTTTGTGAGAATCTTATCACTAGAAAATTTTTAAAATATTATTTGTCACGATAACCTGAGAACGGAAAGAGATAGCGACAAGAAATTTTCAGGTTAGGTTGTGCATCTAAAATCGACATTTTAGTTTATTTATAGGCATAATCGGCCAAATGGCTTTGGATTTATACCCATTTGAAATTTGGTTGTTATTTCCTCAATAACTCGAAAAATACAAAACTGATCCAATTCAAACATGGTTATTAGTTGTAGAATGGCAAGGCGAAAATTCGTGAGGATCGTATCACTAGAAAATTTTCAAAATAAAAAATCTTTGTATATCATTAACAAAAAATCTATATATATCAGAAACTATTGCTATTGCATTGTGTGAGTTTAGTAGCTGGATGGGTGACCGTTGCCTCGATAACATTCGAATTTTCAGGGTAGGTCACGCATATGAATGGCAGGGTTAAGTTCTTTTTTCAGCATAATCGGTCCGACGGTTTCGGAGATATACCCACCTGGAATATTATCTCATTGATAGACTCGATCGAATTGAAGCTTACTAACTAGCTGAAGAATATCGACATGAAGCCGTGTGTAAAATTTTGTGAGAACAGTACCCCTAGATTATTTAAAAAATATTACGAAAAAAAAGTTCAAGCACTGACGTGAAGTCAGGAACTTTTGCGCGTATGTTCTTTTGTCCATTACCTTGTATTGGACACTCTTAATCGAATTCATCGTGTTGAATTGTTGACCATACCAATTGCATGAAAACGTTGCAATGTTTTAGTAACCGTTGAACGTGATATGGGATTTCTTTCAGGATGCAAATCACTAAAAATATTACACACTTCTTCTTGAGTTGAGAGTATTTCCAGTTGAACTGGAAGTACAGTAGCGATAAGAAATATAGCGTCAGCAGCACTATGCGTTATCGTATTAGCCTCCAAAGTTTCATGAATATGTCTGCGGTAATGAATATGCTTTTCGTTTCAAAGATAATAATTACTTGGTTCCATAATTTATCCCAACCCTGTATTCCTTGAGTGCATGTATGTAATCTCACTCGAGTTATGAAATAAGTGCTTTTCTTATCATAACTAATTTCTAAGTTCAGCATTTCATATCTAAACATTATAACTCAGGGTTTAAAGGGACGCTCTCATGCTAAGTCGAAAAAGTAAGATTCCTTTAAGACAAGAGCGTAAAAGATATTTCTTGAACTTGTTTCAGATTATAATCATTTCAATAGAATACATGACAGGACGACCCTCATAGAACGCAGTGCCAATAGAAAATATTGGGGGTTTTCCACAGGAAACAAAGTACTACTCAAATCTAACGTGCAAAACAAATTATTATCCAAATGGTAAATGAAGCATACAATGTGGAAAAGCGAAATGGAGTAAATGCATCTTAGTTATTGTACATATTTAGGGAAAACCCGAAACACGTCAAAATCAAATTTTAAATTGTCATTATTCTATATCATTTGGAAGGTCACATCATTCTCCATTCAGAATTGTTATCACTTTCATGTTTACTGCAAAACTCAAATTAGACAAAAAAAATTAAGTGATTAGTGAAGTTTGGTACAATATCAAAAACTAAAATGTAATACAAAATGTAGCAACTAATTATGAATCCTAATGAAGTAGATATTCACCGCGAACGCCCTGGCAACACGATCACCGATCACCGATACATTTTTTTTCGAACATTATTCAGCATCTCAGGAGTGATCGACCTAATCGCAAGCGTTATTCGATCGTTTAGGTCATTTAAATAAAGAGGTTTAGTTTTGTACATAATGCTTTTCACATATCCCCATAAAAAAAAATCTAATGGGTTAAGATCGGGGGATCGCGCTGGCCATTCCTCGACTTCCTATCTACCAATTTGGAAATATTGCGTCGAGGTACTTCCGGACATTGCGTTGGTAATGTCGTGGTGCTCCATACTCGAAATGAACGGTGCTGTGTTTGCGGTGGCATAAGGTCTCATTCAAATACATTCATCCACTATCGGTTCGAAAATGATCAGTGTTATGTGGCGTATGGTGTCTATTCAAATACATAATTTAACTGTTGTGGTAGCATAATGACCCATTCGAGTACATGCATTACCTGACACAGTCAAGATTGATGTTGACTGTGACACAGAATAATGCTATGTATAATATGTGCACGAAGCTAATGAATGCATTGCATTGAATACTACATAGGAGAATTAATTCTTTTATAGTAAATTGTGAGCCTTATAACGTACAAAAATATTTTGAATTTTGTAAAGCTGAAAGAACTTGTTTTTGCGCGTATGTTCTGGGGAACATCGCGTTATCATTTTGCCCAAATGTCTGTAACTTTCGAATTTTTTGACGAAAATGGTCTCAAACGATTTGGTTCGACTCCCCAATGAAGAATTCGAGGTCAAATTTTATTCTGTCCAGCCGGCCGTCCGGCCGTTGCCACGATAACTTGAGAACGAAAAGAGCTAGGGACTTGAAATTTTCAGGGTAGGTGGCGGATCCCAATATGACGGATAAGTTCGTTAATGGGCATAATCGGCCCAGTGGTTTCCGAGTAATAATTTTGTTTTCAACCAATATAAATCCGATCGAATTGAAACTGGGTGAGTAGTTGTAAAATATGAACCTAAGCACGTTTGTGAAATTTTGTGCGAATCGTATGGCTAGAAAATTATTAAAAAATATTTTTGTTGTCACGATAACTTGAGAACGAAAAGCGATAGCGGCTTGAAGTTTTCAGGTTAGGATGTGCATCAGAACGCGACATTTCAGTTTGTTTATGAGCATAATCGGCCAAACGGTTTTAGAGTTATAGCCATCTGAAATTTGGTTGTTTTTTGTTCCTCATTAACTCAAAAAATACTGAACCGATTGAATTCAAACATGGTTATTGGTTGTAGAATGCCAACCCAAAAATACTTGCAAAATTTCGTGAGGATAGTATTTGAAGAAAATTTTTAAAAAACCATTGGAAATTGAAAAACAAAATCTATATATCAGTAACTATTCGTTTGAAATTGCTGAAATTTTGCAAGAGCCTTTATAATCTAACTGTACTGCCAAGTTTCAAGCTTTAACACGATCGGTTAAATATTGTTGGAGATTCGAGCAACCTTGTGTGAGTTCAGTAGATGGATGACCGTTGCCTCGATAACTTTCGAACGAAAGGAGATAGGGATTTGCAATTTTCAGGGTAGGTTGCGTATCCAAATGGGAGAGTTGAGTTCGTTTTTGGGCATAATCGGTCTAACGGTAACCGAGTTATACCCACCTGGAATAATATTTCCTTGATAACTCAAAAAATAAATATTCGATCGAATTGACACTTGGTAACTAGTAGTAGAAAATCAACATAAAGACGTGTTTCAAATTTTGTAAGAACCGTACCCCTAGAAAATAGTCGGCAATATCTATTGAGATATATTTATATTCTATTATTTACGATGGAGTATGAGAGACACAGCGAAAAATTCGTCGATTTTAACAATCAACAAATATTCCCTCGTAATCCGGGACTTATATCTCTGATGAACGTCTAATCATGGGAAATCCTCTTAGTTCAATTTTGGCCAAAATTTGCATCAATAATTAAGAACTGAAAATATGAGCGGTGAGGAGGCTCTCACCGCTCATATTTTCAGTTCTTAATTATTGATGCAAATTTTGGCCAAAATTGAACTAAGAGGATTTCCCATGATTAGACGTTCATCAGAGATATAAGTCCCGTTAAATTGGAAATAGCGTTTTTCGAATATAATGTAGGAAAAAGCATGAGTTCTACTTACCACCCTTTGTGTCGTCCGTCTCTATTGGCTGTTTTAGAGCTGTTATGTCCCGAAAAGTCAGTAGAAACAGCACGACCAAGTCCCTCTCGTTCTTTATTGGTGAAATTTGCAAGAGCAACCATAGTGGCGTTTCTACAAAAAAAGACAATTAGCTGTAGATTCCTCCGAATACTTTCGGGTCAGTCAATCTAATTACCCCGAAGTTTTCGTATCTATTTCAAGCAGCCAGACAATAACAAGCAATATTTACTTTACCGCTACTAATATTCAATCAAAGGCTACTCTTATGCATAATAAGCTGTCAAGTTTATCTACAAGTGTTTCTGATTCATCCTACTGATGCATGATACAGATGAGTATCGAAGAAGTATTTTGAATGGGGTTTCATCAGTCAGAAATGAAATACAAGACGAACAAGAGTGACTCAATTGTATCGAAATATGCTTGATAAGTTAATTCTTCTCGATTCTTGTTCAAATCATAACGGTTTCATCTTTCAAATGAAATCAGTGAATGCATTCTGCAGTTCAACTTTTTGAGAATAATATGTTATTATACAGGGTGAGTCTTTGACCACTGCATTAATTTTAACCAAAGATTCCACTCATGAAATGAAACACTTTTTTCATTTACCATTTTTCCAGATTTGGCTCAGGTAAAAAGTTACAAGCGTTTAAAGATTTCACAATGTGCTAATACACTCCCGCATATAAATTATCTATGACATTGTTGGCGGACGAGAATAAGTCATGGTAACGTGGTTTACAGCTTGATTCGGGATTCCAACGCTCAGGGACGGATCCATAAAAGTAGTGAAATTTCTGGAGTTTTCCATTTTAAAACATTCAAAGTGTCTCATTTGATGAGAGGCATCTTTGGTTAAAATTAATGCAGTGGTCAAAGACTCGCCCTGTATATAATAATATGTTATTTGATTGGAATTGAGTAAAGGAAATATATCCAGATCATGCGGTTTTGTGTATACTGCTTGGCGAATCCGAGGCAATCCAATGAATCCTAAGGTGACAGACATGTAGTTGGCAGTTCATTGCTCAAACCAGTAGGTGAACTAAGATGATAGTACAGCACATAATACGCCGAAAGTATGCGTACGGTGTCTACAAGAAATGTAGTGATCGAATAGCATTAGGATCTAGGATACGGTAAATAGTCTATAGACCAGGCTCGAAGCCTTTAGAAATGGTAAAAAGTGATATAAAATTATAGTAGAATGGAGCCCATCGGAAAATGAAGAGAATATAGCAACAATGATAAGAAAAATAATTTACGGGCGATCTGAGTTCGGGAAGAGGAAGGGGGTAAGTTTTCAAGGGTAAAAAATGGTTTATCTCCATTTCCGGCAAAACTACAAGTTCTATGGAAAAAAGTTGAATAGCAAAGTTGTAGGCAATAAAAAGATCTACAACTTTTGTATTTACAATTTTTTCACATAATCTCAAAATTTATGTGAAAAATTCAAATAACCACGTTTTTGGTTTTCAATTTTTATCTTTTACAAAAAATTTCTTTTTTCACTAAATTTGGTAGAAACTTACCTTTTTATGTCCCAAATACACTGTAATTTTTTGGATGTAAAATAGTTTTTTTCACCTTAATTTGACTTAATATCTAAAAAGCAGCGTCAAAATATCTGCTTTTTTAAAAAGTAGATGGGCTTTGTGTTCGTTGAAATCTTTATTTTGTATACATTAATATGGTAAATTTTCTCAGAAAATGCTAAGAAAATTAATATTTAATAAGTCATCAACAATATTTTGAGAAAGTTTTGAATCAATCATCCTCGGAACCTTTTCTAAATTATATGCGTAGATGCCTATTTGTTGCTATTTTATGATAACTTATATACTTGAGTGTCCTACGAAAAATTTCAGCCCATCCAAAGGTATTTTGTAGAGAAGTGGGGAAGGAACTAGGAGGGTCTTGGCCTTATTGCCCGTTATTTCGTAGAATTTTCTGAGAAAATATACCATAGCAATGTATATTTTTTCTTAGACCATCAGTAGAGATTTCAGTGAATAAAGATACCACCTACTTTTTCAAAAAAGCAGATATTTTGACGTGAGAATTTTTGATTGAAAATTAGGCTGCTTTTTAGATATGAAGTCAAATTAAGGTGAAAAAAAAAATATTTTTAATCTAAAAAATTATAGTCTATATGGGGCATACAGAGGTAAGTTTCTACCAAATTTGGCGAAAAAACAATTTTTTTTGTAAAAGATAAAAATTAAAAACCAAGAACGTGGTTATTTGAATTTTTCACATAAATTTTGATGTTATGTGAAAAAAGTGTAAATGCAGAAGTTGTAGATCTTCTTATTACCTACAACTTTGCTGTTCAATTTTTTTCCATAGGACTTGTTGTTTTGCCGGAAATCGAGATAAACCGATTTTTACCCTTAAAAACTCACCCGCTTCCCCTTCCCGACCTCAGATTGCCCGTATATTATTTTTCCTATCATTTTTTTATATTCTCTTCCTTTTACAATGGTTTTCATTCTACTATATTTTTTTTTCGGTTTCAAAAATTATCGACCCTGGTCTACTAGTCAACAAGTGCTTGTTAGGTCAAAATTTTTGCGTATTCTCCGAAAATTATGATTGAGGTGTCATTCGATTCGGAATGGCATGTAGATAGCTTTTGAGAAAATGCTATAGCCGTTCGAAAAAATTGCAAAAGTTATAAACAATCAAATGAAAAAAAAGGAGGGTTTGGTTTTTCGCCAATATCTCAAAAATTATCTGAGATAATTCGAAATTTGAAAAAAGATTCAAGAAGGGGAAGAAATTTCCTAAAAAAAGTCCCAACTCCCGGAACTAGGACCAATATTCATAATTTTCCCAGAGGTTTGAAAATACTCCCGAAAACGGGTACCCCGGCTTGCGTATGCCTCGCCCCCTTCGGACCTTTCATGAATCAATATTATTTAAACTGATTAAATATGAAAATAAAGAATTGAAAAAATTCAGGCACGTGGGGGATATATCAATGAACAATAATCCGTGATACAAAAATGTTTATCGCGACTTTTCAATTAGTTATCCATTAGTTAATTTACAATTTTTTTGTAGCACGAACATTAACATTGCAAGTGCGATAATTGTTGAACTATTGATCTGAGAATTTTTTCCTTTCCAGGAGCTATTTTTCAAAGGTCCTGGAATAGATTTGCGTTGGAATATTTGAAAAATTGTTAATTTTCGTTGTATTAACAATTTACACAAGTGAAAAATTATAATCTTCAATTATGTTTTTGAAAGAAAATTTTGAATTATCTTATAAACGACGCATTGGTTTATAACAATTCTTTAAACAATTGAAGATAATAATTATCAAAAATCATTTTTAAGTAGCTTCTGATCATAATATTATAAATTGATGCTTTATAATTTTTCGCAAATTGTTCATAACAAAAAAAAATTAACAATTTTTAAAATTTTCCACTGTAAATCTATTCAAAGACCTCTGAAGAATAGCTATACGAAAGGAAAACATTTTCAGATTAATAGTTCAACAATTATCGTACTTGTAATGTAAATGTTCGTGCTACCAAAAGTTGTTAATTAACTAATGGTAACTAATTGAAAAATCGTGATTAACATTTTTATATTACGGATTATTGTTAATTGATCTATTCTGCAGGTGCCGGAATGTTTTCAGTTTTTTATTTTCATATTTAATAAGTTTAAATAATATTTATTCATCAAAGGTACGAAGAGGGCGAGGCTTGCGCAAGCCGGAGTACCCGCATTTGGGCGTATTTTCAACCTTCTAGGAAAATTATAAATATTGGTCCTACAGTTGCAAGAGTTTTTAGAAAATTTCTTCCTCTATTCGAATCTTTTTTCAATCTTGAATTATCTCGATTAGTTTTTGAGACATTGGCGAAAACCTAAACCCCTTCTTTTTTTTACTTAATTGTTTATAACTATTGAAATTATTGCGAGCGGCCTTGGAATTTAATCCAAAACTATCTATCACATTTTTTTATTATAAACTACTAGTACTAGTATTGACACTGAAATACAAAAAAAACATTTTTGACCGTCTGGATATCTTGTATGTTTTTCTGTTACCTAATTGCCTACAGTGAATATTGGAAATCATTGGAATTGGTTGTCGTATCCGAATTTAATTCAAATTAGTTTCTTAATTTTCATTCGACTACTATCAAAAATAAAACTGAAAATGGTTCCGTGTTTATCAGCATAAGACCGAATAGAAATTCTGATTATTAGGGGTTGTGGAGATAGAACACGTATAGTTCTCAGGGTTCCGTTAGTAGAATAATCAGGAAGTATGAGGAGTTCAGATACGTGAAGGATCATCTAAAAAGTGATCGAGCGGCAATTCCAGAAGAGGTAGAATTAATTATTTTTAGAGTTGGAGGAAAACGTTAATTGTCTTTGGGAACTATATCGGCAAATGACAATAATACATCGCAAAAATCAGTTTTGAGGAAATTGAAATGCCCTAACTGGCACCCATTCAAGATTAATAATGCTCGAACTGAATGAAGATGATTTTACCGCATAAATCGTTTTTGCGAACAAATCATAGACCTTTCCGATGCCAATGAGGGGTTTCCAGTTCAAATTTTATTTAGTGACGGAGCAACATTTCATTTAAATGGATCTGTCAACAGACAAAACTGGCATGATGGGAGCAGATACACAATTTCCTGCAATAGTGATGTATGGGTTGGAACTGTTAGGAACATTATTATACGGTCAATCTTTATTGAAGGACCGTTAACAGGTGCAAAATATTTGAATTCATTGCGGGTTGACCTGATTCTGGCGTTGGCAGTTCTTTTTCCGATGCAGATCGAGACCTATCAAGTGCAACGCTATGGTTTCAACAGGATGGAGCTCCATCCCATTATTTTCAAGGTGTATGTGATTACCCGAACGGAATGTTCGTGAACAGGTGGATAGGTCGGCGAGGTTTTATTGAATGGCAGCCAAACAAGACCCATGAGTTGGAACAAACAATTCGGGACAAAATAACAGCAATACAGCCTGATACTCTTCAGAATGTTTGTTCCGAGTTTCAAGCGCGATTGGTGAACCTACTGTCACAAAGTGAATGGCCATTAATTTATTTATGACACCTTCAAGTATAGTTTTTGCAATAAAAATGTTTTTATTTGGTGAAGATTTAATTACAAAATTCTGCCATGTTTTTTCAAATAAAAAAAATAATAATATCTCGAGATTTATTGACTCAAATGGCATTAATGAATTCAGAATGTTATGATCGGTCCATGTCAAGGAAAAAATAGTGGCTTGCAATTAAAAAAAAATATATATCGATGACATGACTGCTTGGTAACGGGAAATGGTAGAACAATAAGAATTGCGGGAAAATGTTCCTTGAAAAATAAATTACTTCAACAGATCCTACCTATTTCTGAAAGGGAAGAAAATAAATCCATTATTCCATAGTTTTAACGCTCACTGTATATTTGTATGTTCCGAAGATTTTCGGTTATGCATTTTGGTATTTCATCAATATTTTTGCATTGTTGACTTGTACATATACATCCAAATTTCTCGAATTTCAAGATAATTTTAGATAAAAAGGAATTTGGCAATAATTACTTAATTTATTTACCCTTGAATTGAGTGACCACCAAAATACCCCTTCTAATTTGAGTTTTCTCTTCCTTCGTAGACATTTTAAAATTCTTTTATTTTCACCAATCACCGTACGAACGACCGTCCTCCCCACCACCATCGGCCGTACAAGTGGGGGCAAGTGAGTCCAGTTGAATACTCGATTATTCGTCATCATAATCGTGTATATCTATTATTTCTTGAACTGGCTATTAGCTGATATCTTTCTCATGCATTTTAAATCCAATGCTTCCAGGATTATTTCCTAGACTGGTATATACACGTCTGTCAAAGGATCTACCGTGTCCTACATGAAACATCAATGTTGGAGTGCTGGGAATTAGGGAGATCGATATACATTCGATTCTGCTTATTTTCCGGGATGTCTATAATGGAGACTTCCAAAATAAACACACTATGGTTCCAATGGGGCATCATATTTACACAAAACACTTTTCAATATATGTACCTGCATGAAATTAAATAAAAAGTGAAGTAGCAACAGATAACATGGACATACTTCCTATAGTCGAACAAAATTTTATGAATAATTTTCCAGTATACAGTCATTTCATTTTGCTATAAAAGTTCATCACTTTAAGAATGTATTGCTCTTTAAAAATAATGTTCCATTAATTCTTATATTATATTCGTCATTTATGGAAATAAGGCAGATGAAGTCTACAGATTTTACCAAATATATTCATAATTCATATGAAATGTTTTTTTCCATATCTTATGAATGAACCAGGAGGAAAGAAAATCACTAGTTGTCAGGTTGATATCGGGGTTATTCATCGCAATATCTGCAACTATGATATCTGTAACGCATGTTGAATAGCTTCATTTTTTGATGTTCGTATGGAGGACTCGTCGAAACATTAATCGTACTTAAGGGTATGCATTCCCAATTACTAATTATTCTATACAACGAATATTTAAGTCTTTCCCTTCAAACAGCAATATATAATTCGCAATAACTCAAAGGCTGTCGTCGATTCAGGGCAGTCATTACTTTCCATTCAAATAAATAATCCACGTATTCATGGGCTATAAAATTAAATTTAAATTGAATGAATCCTCTATTTCGCGGCTGAAATTCAAACTGAATAAACGCTCAAAATTGCTGCAACCTTCTCGTACCTCTTTTCTAACCTGCAAACCTAAAATGATTTTTATTCTTAACATAAGGGATAAGCCAATTTAATTTGGGAATACCTTTGAAAACACTCGGATTTCCAAGCTTGAAGGATCTAATCTTGTGCTGAATCTATCAAGCCCACTACCATGCATGCACAAAATACATACTTTTTCGAGTTCTAGATCGTGAGTGATTATGTAAGAAAATACTCAATTTTATGATATATTACTTGAAAAGAGCTTTAATCTGATGAGATGAGATGATTTATCACCTTGATCTTCCACCACTTGGATACCTTTGGTGAAACGGTTGAATGTAAAAACAAAAAGTAAGAACTTAGAATACGTGAAAGAGTATAAATATTTTTCAAGTGTGAATACGGTGGTTTTAATGTGTAATTATACCCAGATTTTCGAAAAAACGATTCAGTTTTATTTTATGGTGTAGTTAGGGCTATTAAATCCGACGCATTTGGTATCATTCAAAGTGAGCTCTTCGACAAATGGTCTAGTCAAATGGTCTAATTGGTCATGCGGCTTAACGTCATTGGATTCCTTACTATACAGGGTGAGTTCTTAAGTTGCACATTAATCTTAGCCATATTAGTCTCATCAAATAAAATACGTTTTTCATTTGCCGTAAGTATTTCCAGTTTTGGCTAAGATAAAAGATGCAAGCTGTAAAAGATGTCGTATGAAAACGTCGAACGGAGGCATAGACATAAAAACTGCAGGAGTGTATCAGTACATTGTGAAATCTTTGAACGCTCATAACTTTTTACTGTAGCCGAATCTAAGAAATTCGTAAAACAATAAATGATTTATTTGATGAGATGAATCTATGGTTAAAATTAATGAATAACTTAATGACTCACCTTGTATATATCAACAAGCCAACAACGTTAGAGAAGCTGTGTTGAAACAATCGCTTATTCATGTGATCCCGAATTTAAAGCTACTGGTTTTGTATTATTCCGTATATCTCTTGTATCCCTCTGTAAACTATATTCCTACAAATTATTATGGATACATATAGAGTGATTCATTAAGGGTGGCGACTAGCCGTATCCTGGAAACTTCCTATAATTTTAAGAAAAAAATTTCTACACAAATTAGGCTCAAGAAAAGCGCCAGTACTGTTTCTACTTCACAACTGTTGTTTGTCATTTTTCTATATTAACTATTGTTAAGTACTGGAAAAAATATACTCTTCTTGTCAGTTAATACACTGAAACTTCCTTATACTTGAACTGAATTTAAAGTGCATTAAATGTAGATTTCAGAAATTATAACAACACATGGAATATTCCAACTGAAAACTATAGAGCGTTATCTAATACCATACTCTATCTATGATTTTTAATGGAAAATTCCAAACGTAATGCTATAACCCTCACCAGCTTACAGAAAGAAAAATTACATCACTTGTTGACCTATAAAAATAGCAAACTGATATCTCTTATCGATCAAAGATATTGGCATTTTTTCAATTTTGATGATTGTTGACCTAATCAGGTAACTTAATTCTTCTTGGCAACTAAATAACTATTTATGTAATAACGTAAATAATGAAACATAATAAAACAACTTTTACCAAGAACAAAAATTTATACAACGCAAAAAAATCAAATACCTAATTATTCTAAGTATTCAAGAAGCCTTCCATCATTTGCTATGCCTAAATTCAGTCTTGCTACAGAAATGAAAAAGTTTAGGGTAATTTCCAAAGCTACCTAGATGTCTAGAAATAGTTAACGTCACTCCTAATATATAATTAATTATTAAGCTGATCCGAATAAAGTTATTTAGTGGGATTGGGATTAAAATTTCACTGCAAGAACACTGAAGTTATACATAGCAAATGAGGAAAGGAATTTAGAATATTTAATGTAATTTTTTTAAGTAATGTAATTTTCTGTTGTTAATAAATATTGTTTCCTTATGTTCCAATATTTATGTTATTACATATATTTTTGGATACATTCTTAATGATTATTTCGTTGCGGAAAAAAAAAGTTATTTCTTAAAACTTACAGGGTGAGTCAACACTAATCAAAATTGAAACATATGCCAACAAGGTATATCAGTTTGAGGTTTTGACAGGTCAATAAGTGACGCTATTTGCCTTTCTTTGAGCTGATTAGTTTCACAATATTGCATTTGAAGCTTCCCAGGAAGAATCATAAATAGAGTTAGGTGTTAGATAACGCCCTCTATAATTCCCAATTGAAACATTCAATGTGTTGTTGTTATCTATTTCTGGGATCTAACTTGAATGCCCTTTTAATTGAGCGGAAGCTTATGGAAATCTGTTCACTCATACAGAATTAACGGTGGTTTTTCTCTCATAAAAAGTATATTTCCCACACTACCATAGCATACATAGGAAAATAAATAGTGTAATAGAAACAGTAGTTTTAAATGTTGATGTTTCTTACCAACCTTAATTAGGTTATTTTTTATAATCACAATTATATTTTGATAGTGATATATCACGGCATCTAGCTGAAAACTACGAAAAATATTTTAAAACAGTTTTTTTGGGCCGAGTTTGTACTACGAATTTTCGCTTTAAGTTATAGGACGTACGGTTCCAGAGATACGGTCGGTCGCTATCCTTAATGAATCGTCCTGTATATGGTTCTTGAATATGCTTGAAAGATAGTCTGGTTTCAAAATGAACCTATCTCATTTCCAGGCCTCGTTTAAGTTTGAAGCATTTTTATCAGTCACAGATATAATTTTGTTATCTAGAAATCTGTTTTATTCTTGATTAATCATACCTTCATGTTTACTGTGGTGAAATGCTACAAAAGTGCATCAATATACATTGTTGAGGTTCCCATGTAGTTGATTGCATTTTTGACCATTTTGTCTGACGCGTTTCGTCGATACAGCGACTTCTTCAGACTACATCATCCTAAATTCTTAACAAGTAATGATTCCTATAACCTCACAATCGATGACCTTGGCACAGAGTCTTTACGTTCGCCTTCTTCTTCTTCTTTTTCCGACTTACTTAAAACTAGTTACAAAATTTACACTAGAAACACTTCGTAAACATTTAAAATAATTAATTCCTATGGCCTATAAATCCATTATCCATTCAAATATATTAAGTTACGGATAGACATTGAAATCTAATTGTTCATTATTTGAATTGCATGTTTTCCTTCATTTATTTCCACTATTTCCCAATTATAAAAATTCTACACAATTTTAATTAAGTTGCGCAACTAAATTACTGGGTAATGGTGGCAATAAAAAAAGAAAAAATATTCGGGTAATTGGGTTGATCAACAATTAGCTCTCACTTTTCCTCTGGTACAAAATTTATTCGAATGGAAAATAAATTTATGGAAGCGGTAGGAATGAATTATCATAAATGTTCACAAAGTACTAACAGTGTTAGATTGTGCAACTTCCTTTGAATAAGTCAAAAGGAGATGAAGACGGACAGAAAGACTATATTCAGGTCATCGATGGTCATTATAGAAATAAAGAGATCATTCATTGTTAGGAATTTAGTATGATTATTCGTCGCGTCGCATTATTAAATGAATAAGTGTAAATCATATAAAATTCTTCATTTGGAGTTACATCAAGTAAAAGCCCCAAGATTTTAACATTTTTTCAGTGTATATATGCCATGGGAAGTGCTAATTCAATTTATGAAATCTGCAAGTGAATATGCGACTTGGATTCATGTAATCGAACGGAAGAACTGCTAATCTTACAAAATATAGTAAAGTATATATACAGGGTGTTAGTGAATAAGTGATACAAACTTCAAGGGGTGATTCTGCATGACAAATTAATGACAGTCTGCATATAACTTTTGTCCGCAAATGTTTTGTTTTCCAAAATACGGGGTGTGAGAGTTATTCTTCAAAACTGACAATGTATTTATTGCTCTGAAACCGTTTGAGATATGCAAAGGGATTTCGGTGCAATTTGTTGAAATATTCGTATTTGAACAAGTTAACAAAAGTTATTTTCAGTTTGAAATATCTCAGAAGCATACCTTTTTTTTTTCAAAAATTTGAGATTACCGTATGCACGCCAATGATGAACATAAAATTCTTAATTGCAGGTCCGAAATGCGTAATAACAACCTCTGAAAACCCTCCGAATTCCAATTGCATATCTCGAGAGGTGGGAGAGCAATGAATAAATAGTTAGTTTTTAAAACTAACACCTCATATCTCAGAAAAAAAAACAAAAGTTAAACAGCAAACTGTCACAGTTTGTAGCACTCATTCATTAACTCCCTCTGTATATAGAAGAGCATCTCTTCTATATCCACCATATATACTCCTCAATCGTAGAAGGACGACTCGAAGGTATGCACGATATTTCACTGGATTCTGACGGAGAGTCTCTGAAATATAAAATTTGTGAAGAAAAAAAATTTTATGATACCTCAAAAAATTTCGAAAAATTTGCTTCATTTCTTGGCATTCTAAAAGTAATTACCAAGTCCGAATTGGAGCGAATATGTATTTTTGGATCTATCGAGGATATAAAAACAAAATTTATATACTCCGAAAACCGTTTGACTGATTATGCCCATTAACGAACTTGATTGTCGCATTCAGATGCGCAACCTGTACTGAAAATTGCAAGATGCTATCACTTTCGATTAGAAAGATATCATGACAACGGTCCCCCATCCATCTACCTAACTCGCCCAAGGCTTCTCCACTTCCTTGGTGAGTTTCTGAGTTAGAGAATTTTTTGATTTTTCTAATATTTTCTACACTGTTAATTTTTGACCCAACAGTGAATGGTGGCCATTACCGTGACTATAAACTTCATCTGCACTTCAAGCATCATTACCAACGCTATGTCCGGCAATAATAGCTCGATGCAATATTTCCAAATCGGTGGATAGAAAGCGAGGAACGATCGAATGGCCAGCGCGATCCCCTGATCTCAACCCGTTAGATTCGTTTTTATGGAGGTATTGGAAAAGCATTGTGTACAAAATCCCCTTGATTTGAATGACCTAAAATATCGATTAATGCCTTCGATTAGATCGATAACTCCTGAGATGTTGAATAATGTTGCAGGAAATTTTTATATGAGGTTAGGATATTTCCAGGGCGTTCGCGGTGAACACTTTGAACATTTATTTCATTAAAATTCATACTTTTTCTGCTATAGTTTGTATTACATTTTAGTTTTCAATATTGTACAAAATTTCGGTAATCACTTGATTTAATTTTTTTCTAATTTCATTTTTGCAATAAACATGAAAGTGATAACATTTTTTCTGAATAGAGAATGACGACTTGTGACGCTGGGGGTTCCCATTTTTACGAAGAAGCTGGTGGTTCCCATTTTTACGAAGAAGAATGTCAATTTAAATTTGAAGTGTTTCAGGATTTTCCAAAATCAGTACACTACAGTAACCAAAATAATGAATATATTCAATTTTTTTCCACACGGTATATTATTTAATAACATAAAAAACCTTCAGCATGGAATGGAATATATAAGCTGAGTTGAGAAGATTCCACATACATCCTACTACTGTAGAACTATAACAAACTGAGCAATCAGTTAAACTATCAGACCTGCTTTGTCGTGAGATGACATGAATCCAAGATGCTTATTTTCTCTGGAATATTCCAGAAATTTTAGTAACGCTTCCTATCACAGATGGAATTACGATGTAGGTGTCAAAAATACAAACATGCACATATGAAACCTAGACCACAATGTAACTGAAAAATCTTATTCTGCGTACTTTGCATGCACTACAGCACAAAATGAAGACATGATCATCTACGAATTCTACAATACCACACAAAATTCTCCAAATATCGAAATATTAAGGAAAATAAAATTATGTAATGACATTCAAAATATGTAATATATTTTGATTATTAACTTTGTCCTGAGAACTTAGTTTCTATGAATGACAAATTAACAGTTAATCAATTAAGATTAAGAATTATCAAATTCGAAATGAAGGGAATAGGTTACCTGTTTCTTTAATTTTGTCAATTTGATGACTCTTTAGTAGCTATGACTGTAATTTATCATTCAAAGAAACTATGTTTCTTAAATATAATATTCCAGAAATATATCATCGTAAAGGTTACCACAGAATTTTATATCTAAACTTAAAAGTTGAAAGCGTCCACGAATGGAGACTGATTCGAAATTATTAAGAATATTTAGCTTCCAACCATAAAAAGCCGGAGCTTTTCATTGATTTGTCGACAAGCTAGAGCAAACGTGTTTCTGGCTTCGTGGCATTCATCAGTACTCTGTAGCTTCCCAACAAATTCAACTAAACTGAACCGTGTTAAGCCTCTCACAGTTTATTTTTGAAAAACGCTAAACAGCGTTCATGGCCATAGGAAGGTACTGTCTGAGCCCTGCATGAGTCGTTTCTCGATTAATTATCGAGCGAATGGTGGCATATGATTCCACGCTTCAACTTTTCGCTGGTGGGGAAAGGCTGAATTCCGTGTTTTTTTCTAATAGGTGGCGTGGGCGTTTATATATAAACGATCAAGCTGGCTGTGAGAGGCTTAACACGGTTCAGTTTAGTAGCATTTTTTTGGAAGCTGCAGAGTACCAATGAAAGCCAAGATGCCAGAAACGCGTCTGCTGTTGCTTCTCGGCAAACCAATGAAATCCCCTGGGGTTTATTTGACTTGTGAAATATATGCATAAGTATATTAATCATACGAAGCCATTATGTAGACCCTATTGGCAGGAACGCTCTGTTGAGAATATATCATGTATGGTTAAGAATGTGAAGTTATGTTTAACTTGGTCTACATTTTTGGATATGAGAAACACAACGGACCTGCTGCATATGCTGTCAACGTTAAGGTGCTCATTTTATCGACATTATAACCAACTTTAAACCTGATACCCAAAAAAGTTCCGTAACACTGCACTCAAGAGAGTGCAATTATTGCAGGATCTTCAAACCTGGCAAATGACGTCAGAATGTATATATGGAAATGCTGTGATCGATTGTACGAGGTAGGTACCCGATTATAAGAACACATTTTTCGGTTGTGATTGTAGGGGTTTTCTTATTCTTAATTGCACCCATCGAATATGAACACGCTGTAGATTTCACCAAAGGTACATTATCTTTTTACTTATAGTATTATAGCAAGCATTTTATGCAACATATCTTAGGTGTTTCGCAGAAACAATTTTTTTTCTCAATGACAATGTGAAGTTGTCGATCATTTTCGTAATGCCAATGTGACATACATAAATGCACTATGGTACATTTTCGAAATAGAAAAGTGAATTTTTCTAACAAATTCGTAATGAACATGGGAATTTTTCCAATAAATTCATAAGGAATATGTGAATTTTTCTAACAAATTCGTAATGAACATGTGAATTTCTCTAATATTTTCAGAAAGAAAATTTAAATCTTTCTAACGTTTTCAGAGTGAAAATGTGAAATCTTTTAACGTTGTCGGAATGAAGATGTGAATTTTTCGACAAAATTCGAAATAAACGTGTGAATTTTTCTTATATTTTCGAGATGAAAATGTAAATTTTTCTAACGTTTTCGGAATGAAATTGTGAATTTTCTAACATTTTCGGAATTAAAATGTGAATTTTTTTAACGTTTTCGTAATGAAAATGTGAATTTGTCCATCAATTCCGTAATGAACTTGTGAATTTTTCTAACATTTTCGGAATCAAGATGTATAACTCATTGCCACAGAAATTGTTTTACGTTGTTTTCATGGTACACGATTTTCATTCTATCACATCTTGAAGGCAAATAAGTGTAGTATTTTTGTAATAAGATTTGGGAATATTCGAGGAAATACTATAATGAATTTTGGTAATCACACGAATTTATTTTTTTCTATTTTGGGTTTTGCAAGATACATGAAAGTGATAATATTCTGAATAGAGAATGACGCAACTTTTCAAACAATGTATCACAAGCCCATACTTCCTATTTGAAGAATTGGAGATTGTACCTGTCTTTCGAAGGGGGTTGAAGGTAGGGTTCGTATTTTTACGAGCTCGAATGACAATTTAAAATTAGAATTTGATGTATTGCGGGATTTTCCATAAATATGTACAGTAACAACATGATGAATTTATTCCATTTGGATTTTCCACACTGTATATTAGACTGGGCCAAAACAAACGACTATTTTTTTTTCTTGATGATACTGTGAAAATATCATTCATGATGATAAAAAAAAATTATCGTGCAAGTTTGAGCCCTTAATAATAGTATTAAGGGGTGTATCGTTACGACTATTGGTTTTTTAACAGTAATTGCATTTTTTCACTCAAAACTCGTCAATTATTAATTTGAAAAATTTGAACGATATATATTCTTAAAGGAAATTAAATTCCCTATAAAAAAGCTCTCGTTGTAAATTAATGTAAAACAAGCCGTTTGCTTGTTATCGTGCCTGAAACATTGATTTATTTTCTCAATTTTGTGTTTTGATTTTGCATTTTTGTAACTCCCAGAAATATAAATATTTTTGTGGTACAAAATACTTACTTTAAGGAAATTTAATACTCTACAAAAAAAGTTTCTTAACATTTTTAATTAATTTCACTCCTTCCAAAGTTATTCGACGTTGAAGTTAAATTCAGAAGTAATTTATCGTTTTTTTCGCGTTAAACATAATTTTTTCCACTTGATTGAAAATTTATTACTTAAATATTGAGAGTAACTTTTTTCTCTCGACCACTAAAGTTTTTTTTGTAAAATCATAATTTATTAATGTATTATTTTGCTTTTTAACGATTAGTTATCTACATAAATTCATTTTTAATGAATTTAAGCAATTCCAATAGTACAAAAAATTTGGTTTCTTAATCATAAGTTATTTATTTGTGTAGGGATATATTTTCATCAATAAACTTTTACTTTTAAACTTATGTTTTTAGCCCGCTTAGTGTTTTGTCCTTCTTGATCTTAATACCGTCGCAGTCAAATGTACTCCCCCTCCACCGTTACATATTTAAGTGTTCATTCGCGAAGTCGGCCGCGAAGTCGACCGTCGGAAAATGACCTTGAATGTTTCAGGTTAAAGCGCTGCGAAGTAATAAATTTTTTAATCAAGTGGAAAAAATTATGTTTAACGCGAAAAAAACGATAAATTACTTTTGAATTTAACTTCAACGTCGAATAACTTTGGAAGGAGTGAAATTAATTAAAAATGTTAGAAAACTTTTTTTGTAGAGTATTAAATTTCCTTTGAAATAAGTATTTTGTACCACAAAAATATTGATATTTCTGGTATTTACAAAAATGCAAAATCAAAACGCAAAATTGAAAAAATAAATCAATGTTTCAGGCACGATAACAAGCAAACGGCTTGTTTTACATTCATTTACAACGAGAGCTTTATTGTAGGGAATTTAATTTACTTTAAGAATATGTATCGCTCAAATTTTTCAAGTTAATAATTGACGAGTTTTAAGTGAAAAAATGCGATTACTGTTAAAAAACCAATAGTCTTAGCGATACACCCCTTAATACTATTATTAAGGGCTCAAACTTTCACGATAATTTTTTTTTATCATCATGAATGATATTTCCACAGTATCATTAAGAAAAAAAAATAGCCGTTTTTTGTTGGCCCAGTCTACTGTATATACCAAGCTGATAATAGCGTGTTGATAAAAATACTGATGCTTGTCGATATATTCAATTTTTATGCCAATTTGAAACATTAGTATGTCAATACTACTCCGATTCCTACTCCTTCCTGCGCCGCCTATATCTGGCAATCCTAGCGCAAACCTGTAGGCACATTCTACCCAATAATCAACGTGCGGAAGATCCAGAAGCTTGAAACACTCAACGCAGATATCTGCAGAGGATACTGTGCTCATTTGTAGTCCGAGAGGTGAGCGCCAGTTCAATTTTTCTCTATCTTGTCCTATAACTCAATTTGTTCGAACCGGAGGGAACACAGTGCGCTTCCAATATTTCAGGACGTTAACTCTGAAACATGCATGCACCTCATGGCAGTCGAATCAGTCGATATGGAGATAAAGCCGTAAAACTCATTCGGTACCGTGTCATTTTTCGCGGAAACTCAAACGCCTGAAGGCTGGCGGTATTCAGCAGACGAATTTTTCGGTAGTGTTGATTTTGAGTTTATTTCGGAGGGTACAGTTGGGGGTTCGTAAACATTTATGATCCGTGTTTGTAGCTATTCGTGGAATGTTGTAGCATGCTATGAACCACTGTTCTAAACTGAACCGAGAAGTGTTGGAGGAGAACAACTGCGGGATACACTGTTGAACGTTTTACTTGGACGATATTTATAGATTTTGTCGTATCATTGAAAATTAAGACACTTTTTTATGAAATCTTTATATTAATTATTAACATCATAAACGTACTAGAACCTACATACTTAGTTACTCATAATACTTTAGTCATTATAATTGAATACGTTAGTTACGAAAGCATAATACGTTGGATACCAAATAATATAACAAATAGTTTTCATGAGCATGTGAAACTAAATTGAGACAGTTTTCAAATTTGATAGATACACCTTTGCCTTTAGCGTCTACGATCAGAGGTATATCCTCTGGAGATTGATTAATGACCGAGTAAGCACTCCTTTCGATTTTGTGCGATTTCCTAGCACATAATTCACTGCCAAAAACATAATCGATTTGAATTTAGCGAGCAATGGAAACTATTTTGGTCAACCTTTCTTCTAAATACCCTCTAGTAATCTTCGGCGATTCCTATCTACCAAGTTCTTGTAGATCTAATATATCTCCTCCAACATTAACAAGAAAATTTGCCCAAGATCTTCTAACGCAGTGACCAGTATAAATATTATGATTTTCAAGTGAGAATCACTGGAGGTATTTTAGAAAAGAAATTAATGCCGCAGGGCTGTTCCGCACATTTCCCTTTTATATATTATACAAACAATCTTCAGTGAGTAACATGAACTGGCCTTAATATTGTGTACTTTTTAAATAAAAGCAGAGGATTGACTTCGCCGTCAGATACCACAGCGAAAATCCGTTTCTTGTGGATTTTTTAGTCGGTAAAACTAGCAATCAGCTTGTCCTCTAAAACGTTAAAACGTTGCATCTACTGGAACTATGCAATTCCAAAAACTTGACAGATCCGCGCCTTAAAGCTAGATATACTCCTGATGGTAGGCTAATGACCATAGCAGTCGATGCCTATAAAAAAAAAAAAAAAAAATACTCCTGATGGACAAAGAACTCGCAGAATTGTTTGTCGTCGATTGAAAGAAGAACAGAGGACGGAAAAATACAAGGATTTAATATTCGATCTGGGGATCCTGTATCCAAGTTATAAGGTTAGGAGGGTCGTACTAATCATAGTATGCCTAGGCGGAATGAGAACGAACTATGTGACCGAATTGAAGATTACCCGGCCTGCAAATCTCTGGTCGAGGATTTAGCTCACATAATGCAGAAAGCGGTGTTACACGGATCACTTCGAGTCATCAGGTCCGATCAACTGTGAAGACTGCTTTCAGCTCATCTCTTTTTTTTAAGGAACGTTGTAAGGGCAGAACGAGGAACTACTCCAAGGAACGTTCTAAAGGTTTCTTAGTGATTAACCAATCAAAAACTGGAGTCTCACACTCCTGAGATAAGCGGACCCTCTCAGGGCGGGCCTGTTAAAGGTTTTTCCTCTTGAGCGGAAAAAAATGATACCGGTCAGATGAAGTGAAATTGATAGTTATTTTTAATTAATCGTGAATTAAACTCAAACTACATATAGTATTGTTTTGGAAATAAAATAAGAATTCGCACTATGCCTAAGGAAGACATCTAGGGTATAAAAAATGGTTTGAGTAATTGTTTGCCTGCTCCAAATTAATAAATGAAAAAAGTTATACTCAAATTGGGGTGACTTTGATAGGCACTGCGCTTTTGCATTACTACGATTGCTTCGGATCTAAGAGTTATCAATTAAGAGTTATCAATTTAACCATATTCCTTCATTCTCAATATTTTTACGTTATCAATGTAATATGTAGGTACTTGGAGTTCCTTTGATAATAATCCATAAGTTTACATAGATTATCAAAGTCACCCATACTATCATTTGTCATAAGAATTGGATTCCAATGAACTTCCTTCGCAAAAGTGAAAATGAAAATTCAGTTGATATCAAAATTGAACTATATACCCTATAAAAATAACAAAACTCAAATTTGGAATTTTCTTTGGTTACAAGATAAAATGACAAGTTTAATCTCAACTGAAATGCACCGAAAAAGTACAAAACCTAAAGAACAAAATTTAACGTTCCAAAACAGCTCTAAAATGGCTATGATGTCCTCCAAGCTCTACCAACAAATAATGGAAAATAGCAAAAATGTTATTGTTTTCAAACTATGGGGCGACTTCGAGAACTATCAATCTGACCCCAAAAGTGTTATCAAAGTGACCCCACATGATGTATCCCTTATTAAGTTTCAACCGAACGTATTTTTTGTCGAATTTCAAATTTTCTGAGGTTATGTAGAAATCACTCAATCGTTAATAACCGGTATTCTAAACAAAAATTAAAATGCTCATGAAATGCTTCATAATTTTGAACAGTATCACAGTATACTTATAGAATATATACAAAAACATAAAAACAACTACTTTCCTCTATGCTGGCACGGCACCATAATGGCGGAACTTCAATCTTTCGACTGACGATCGCGCAGTTTTTGTCGGCTTATAATTGCGGAAAATTCAAATTAATTTAAAGAAATATTACTCTTTATCAAAGTGCCCCCATAAAATCAATTTCACCCCATTTGACGGTACCCTAATTATTATATAAGATATAATAAGGAAGTTTCATCTGTGAATCCCTAATTTAAAAGATGACATCAAAAATCCTCGATTAGCTGTAACTTCGACAGTATAGTAGATAATTATATGAACTTTTTGACATAACTCATAAATATTGTCTCTCCATTAGAAAACATCCTGTATAGGTATGCCAATCTATGAATTCCAGGGCTCACTAATATCACACAGAAGTTCAGACAAACTTTTAGCATTAAGGGAACTAAAATCCACACTACCATATATGAACAACATCGACTTTGAAACTATTGTCAAAAATAGGCTTATTATAACTTAATTGACTGCCAAAGTTCGTAATCGATGTTTCCTCCAAGTGGCATGCACGTAGGCTGAGTTTGACTCCTATCCGAAATTATGAGGAAAGTAAATATAGACCAAAAGGGATACCGCAGATAATTCCTGTATCCAGAGCTTCACAAATATTTATCGGAATCATTAGAACTGTCACATTTTAATTGCAGCAATTATGTTTACGACCGCTGTCTCGATCAATGTGATCGTAAAAGAATCCAGAAAGTTCAGAATTATTGCTGTCGCTTTTATTTCATTTTTTCATTCGTGCTCGACCTACCAAAATACTCGCATAACATCTCGACATGTATCACAGGGTTGAAATGGCTCAATATGGAAAATAGAGTGATCTTCTACTGTCACTCACCTGAAGAGTTTTGCACTGTGGCCTCCATAATTTACTGAGACAATTATTTACTGTTCGATCGGACATGTGTCACACCGAACTCATGGCACCGGACATACAACCTCATTCATGAATATAATTCATTCAGATAGGTATAACTCTAAAACCGCTTGGCCGATTACGCCTACAATCAAACTCAAATGTCACAATAAGATGCACAACCTAACCTGAAAATTCCAAGTCAGTATCTCTTTCCGTTCTCAGGTTATCGTGACATAAATAATATTTTTTTTATTTTTTTAGGTTTATTTTCTACAACTATTCACCAAGTTTCAATTCGATCGCATTTGTATTTGTTGAAAATAAAATCATTACCCAAAAACCATTGGGCCGATTATGCCCATTAACGAACTTGTCCGTCGTATTAGGATGCGCCGCCTACTAATTTCAAGTTGCTAGCTCTTTCCATCCTCAAGTTATCGCTGCAACGTTTGGCCGGACAGAATCAAATTTGACCTCGAATTCTTCATCGGGGAGTCGAACCCAATCGTTTGAGACCATTTTCGGCCAAAAATTCGGAAATTACAGACATTTAGGTGAAATGATAAAGCGATGTTCCCCAGAACACATACGCAAAAACTGAAATTGACATGTCTGCACGTTTTGCTTGAAAACATTCAATAACGCGGGTATGACTTATTTCATTGTTTCTTACTTTATCCACACGCCGTATACCAAAATAGGGATCAAAAATACCTAATGACAGGATTTTCTTACGTTACGTGTATAAAAGATGAGTGAAACTACGAATATCTTAATTAATATTGTGTACATCTGTAGTATACCCGAAATTTGGTGAAAATACGAAGGTCAAGCATCGGGTGATTTGTAAGTATTTCACATAGGAAAAAAATACTATAATAAATACATATATAATATTTAATGTATGCCCGTAAACACTAGAACAGAAACACTCTATGGCTCAAAAATTGATTAAAAATGAAATATAGAAAGTTTATTTATTTATCCGCATTTCCTATATCTTCTATTATTTCGTTTAGTACATAAATCACTCTGCTGAATTTTGAATAAACTCCCTCACTACCGCCGATCGTTATGAAGGTTTGTGGGGTTGCCTTCGTTTCACCATAATGCGCTTCGCGTGACCAAAGTATACAAATACATAAATAAGGGTAACTTATAAGAGTTTCGTTTTCTTTAACCCTGTCAGGCATTCTAATATTTCGTGCTCTTTATCTGTGGTTTATTACAGGTAAATCTACAGGTAAAATATAACTTTTATTCTTTTCATGTGATATACGGGGATATTTTTACACGAGAAATGGGTCATAAAAATATCGTTATATCAATGAAATTTGCGATGAAAGAAATGTTCGATTTATCGATCAGCTTCTGCTGATATTTTTCGAGTGTTTTGATGAGCCTTTCCAGTCAATATGAATTCATGATTAGCTGTGTTTTATATAGCAATGAAACTATATTGAATGATACGATTATTGTAAGAATTATTTACACACACACAACTTCTTATAATATACATGTATTTTTATTGCCATTAGAAAGATATATCGGTAGAAATTTGAATCAATAAGTAAGTAATACATATCCTCAATAATATGTTTCATGAACTATATTACCAAACTTCGGGAGGTTTTCTTCACCTCAAATGCAATACAAAATGTAAAGTAGAATTTTAGAAAACTCACCCTCTTTATAAAAATCAAAATTCTAATTTTGCCTATTGTTCTTTCTGCTTAACTCCTCAATAACCTTTGTTTTATTGATGCTACAAATATTCTATCAATAGTGTTGATAAGCTAATTAACTTTTGTCGATTCAATGAGCATTTTGCTGCACATTTTGGCGTTCTTGTTCCCCGGAACAGAGTGCGTTTTGATTTGCAAGATTAGTTCTTTGTACCTATTTACAATAATTCATTTCAAACGCTTTTATAAATTGATATTACCTATATTTGAATAGATTCTAGATTAGATCTAATTGTTCATTAACTAAATTACTAGTATGTTTTTCTCTATTCATTTCCACCATTTCCCAATAATTGAGTTGCGCATTTTTTTTGTAGAATTTCGAAGTCCGGGTTAAACTTATGTCTTGATAATAAATGATTGGAATAAAT
This sequence comes from Halyzia sedecimguttata, assembly GCA_937662695.2. Taxonomy (NCBI): domain Eukaryota; kingdom Metazoa; phylum Arthropoda; class Insecta; order Coleoptera; family Coccinellidae; genus Halyzia; species Halyzia sedecimguttata. Next base: position 88,714,136 of record OW569415.2, on the reverse strand, counting down.
GGAATTCATTTCGTTGTTTTTCTAGCTGTGTTGATGTTCCTTTATTCTTATGTCGAAATTTCTACCAGTTTTTCCTATATATGATTTATCACAACTCCCGCAATTTAATTGATAAACACCGGATTTAACTTCTTTATTCCTTTTTGATCTATTGTTCTCATGAGTTTTGCGAGGTTATTGTTTTTCCGGAATGAGATATTCACTTGTTGGTTTTGAAGGAACCTTATAAGTTGTTGACTCGGTGTACCGAAATATGTTAAGAAGCTATTGAATTTTTTATTTTTCTCCTTAATTTCTGGAAATACTGAACTAATTGTTTTTCTAAATTGAATTTTCTTGCGGAAGTTGTGATAAATCATATATAGGAAAAACTGGTAGAAATTACGGCATAAGAATAAAGGATCATCATCACAGCTACAAAAACAACAAAATTATTTCAAATTATTAGAATCATTTATTAGCAGAAGGACATAAGTTTAACCCGGATTTCAAAATTCTACAAAATTTCAATGTACGTGCGCAACTCAATTATTGGGAAATGGTGGAAATGAATAGAGACAAACATACGGGTAATTCAGTTAATGAACAATTTCTAAATTTTTCTCCGTTACTCAATCTATTCAAATAGAGAATCAATTTATAAAAGCGTTAGAAATCAATTATTATAAATGGGTACAAAGAACTAACAGTGTAAGATTATCTAATTATTTTTAAAAGAGTCCCTCATGTAATTAGTTTTAAATAAGACTCTGTGTCCATGTCATCTAGGTATAGGGAGATCATTACTTGTTAAGAATTTAGTATGATGCAGTCTGATGAAGTCGCTGTGTCGACGAAACGCGTCACAATATTGAATAAATTAGTGTAAATCGTAAATAATTTTTCTTTGAGTTAATATGGATTTGCATCAAGTAAAAGCCACAAGCATTAAATTGAAGTAATTGAGTTATTACAAACTCCGTTGGAGGTGTCGAATTGTAGTAATTAGTTGTAGAGTGGCACCGAGCAAATTCCTGCAAAATTTCGCGAGGATCGTATAACTAGAAAAAAAATCGATTCCGCTGAAATTCCGCAGAAACCTTCAAGCCAACTTTTTTAATGGACTGATACCCTTATTACACTATGCCTTTTTCATGTCTATATTTGCGCCTATTTTCATGGCTATTTGTTGGTTGAATGTCCCCCCAAATGAGTGGCACTATTGCACCGCGCTTTTTTCGCGCCTGTTTCAGCCAGTAATTTCAGAGCTGCAAACATTGAAGAAATTCACATGTTTACCTACCTCAAGTTCTTGTTTTGTTGTTATATTTTTAAAGCAATACCATAGTGTTTTAGGAATGTCTGAAGAATCGTTTAATATGCTACTACATAGAGTGCAAATTCACATACAGAAAAAAGACACTGTAATTCCAGAAAGCATTTCTCCAAAAACGAAATTGATGATTACTTTGCGATACTAGGCTACTGGTGAAAACTTCGTATCACTCGGGGATAGCCATCACAGATTATCTGGCCTTCGTAAGTTTAGTTTACGTCCTCATAGTAATAAACATACATTCATTATTGAATTTACGAAGGCTGCGATTCAAAGGATAAACTAGGTTATGTTAAGACGTCAAGTCAGACAGATAAATATTCCGCCGTATTCACAAAGCATTGTTAAGTGTTTGAATCTCCGTTAAGCCCTAACTGAGGTCCTCAGTTAAGGATAAATAAGAATCGCAACCTCAGTTTACGTATTTAACGGTGGTGAAACAGGCCTGTTTCACTACCCCTATCCCTTATTGTTGCTTATTATCCCCAATTTATCCTTAACTGAGGACCTCAGTAAGGACTTAACGGAGATTGAATGCTTTGTGAATACGGCGGTAAGTGTTGGTAGACATGACATTTCGACAAAAAGGCTTGAAATCCCCACGTTTCTGGGGAAACAAATAGAACCAGTTCTATTTATTTTCAAGCCTGAAATAGTCTACAAAATAGTCCCGGGCGCTTGCGTATTTCTTCGAAATTTCAGGCGCAGTCAGTCAGGCTGACAAATAGGCACGAAAAAGGATACCGCCGTATTCACAAAGCTTTCAATCTCCGTTAAGTCCTAACTGAGGTCCTCAGTTAAGCATAAATAAGAATCGCAACCTCAGTTAACGTGAAAATTAACGTGAAACAAGCCTGTTTCACCACCGTTAAATACTTTAATTGGGGTTGCGATTCAGATTTATCCTTAACTGAGGACCTCAGTTAGGACTTAACGGAGATTGGAACACTTAACAATGCTTTGTGAATACGGCGGATAGTGTAATAGGGGTATAACAGATTTCAGCTCGATCGGCTTTGTAGTTCAGCCATTACTGACTCAAAATCAAGCCCCTATCCTGAATATTCAGGAACATGTTCATGCCCAATATTGTCCTTTATATTGTCAGTGAATCAATAATAATACCTTTTCATTTCACTTAATATAATACTGTGATACATTGATGAGCTATGGTTTGCCCATAATTTCTTGGACCCCCCCCCCCAAGTAAACTTTCATTTTATCCTGTTCCTAGAAGACCAAACAAATAGAATGAGAATTCAACTTCGCTTGTTTAATTCAATTATTACAACCCCATGTAAGGTCAGTTTTATACTGATTGGATTAGTTCAGTTAACCTTTAGTTACAACCACGTTATACGAGTCCCAAGGCTATATTACGTTGGCCACGTTTATGGGTTACTAGATTGTAATACGAGAATGATAGTATATGAAATTCGTGGAATAAATCCAGGCTCTGATATTATTGCTATCGAAACGTAATAAATTTCAGAAATATGAACTGATTTACACAAACATACTCGTACAATAGGTCATATTTTTTCTCAATGGTTCTTATCAAATAATTATTCCATAAATATACTGAAAAAAATTGAGAAAAGGACCTTATATGCGCATGTTCCATTGTCTATTCACACCTCATACGAAGATCGAGCTGAAATTTGGTACTCTACTATTAAAGTTTGGCTCGAAGTTATGAGCGGAATCTCATCTAATTCTGACCCATAGTTTCTGAAATATAAAATTAAAAAATAAGTAATATTTTTTTTATTGATTTAGTGATACGATATTTACGAAATTGGCGGATCGGCATTCTACAAGTAATTACCGCGTTTTAATTGGATCGGATTTATACAGGGTGATCCAGATCTTAACCAAGAAATTTAAACCATGTATTCTACGTCAAAAATAAGCCCTAGTTTCTCATATACACACATGTCGAGAAATGCTTCCTCTTTGAGATACAGGGTGTTGAAATTATTAGAAAAAAAATATTTTATTTTTCTTTTACTTCGAAAATCTTCTTTACATTCGGATTTGAGTGTGGCTGTTAACGCTTATTGTATTGTAATTACACGTTTCAGTTACAAAGATAGTCCTATTATCATTATTGTACCATATCATATTTTAGCGATTTCCTCATGCATGAGAATGTGTTTGATTTTTTTACTCGGAAACGATGCCTCGTACGTCAAAAAGTCATGAGAACGAATTTGCTTCAAATTAAATAAGGATTTCAAGAGTGATTTTTATTGTTGTAAATACCATTGGCGTATCATTTTTTTGTCTAATATTCAGTCTCGATGCAGTACGGACGCCACAGGTAGAATAAAAAAAATAATTTAATTCAAAAAGTGCTCCTTGATCCTTAAAACCTAAAGTCGTAGAAATATTTCAAGAAGTGTAAAAGTTATTAATAAAAACCATTTTTGTACTATAATTTTAACACCCTGTATCTCCGAGAGGAAGCATTTCTCGACATATGTTTATTTGACAAACTAAGGCTTATTTTTGACGTAGAATACGTGGTAAAAATTTCTTGGGCTATAAATTGGAAAAACCAAAACTCTTGGCCACAGTGACTTTCCAACTAGTTCGAGAGAACTCATTCCAAGTTCTAACTCAAGAATATGTGCTGTTCTGTTTTGAAATACTCCGCTTTAAACTCGTGTCGATGCCGAATGAAATGATTGAAAATTGAAACATACCTTCCGGTCGAATGGAAAGACCTACAAGTGTTGAAGGAAAATATCCGCACCTCTTGCCTCAAGAGAGACGTTGAAATTTCATTTCTGCTATCTTGAAAGTGTAGGGTCTTCTGTAATGCACGAAGGAACATTGCCAGCGAACATTTTGCGATAATAATAAATGGAATGAGTTGGTTTTTATGCTCGTGCTACGCTTCAAGGCTTTATCAATGCCTTTTCATTCGTCGAATGGAATGAAAGGAAATTCTCACTAAAATTGTTAGTATCTGATGTTTTCCCTCAAGGGCAGAGAAGATGTTAAATCAATTTAATGTAAGCTATCAAAAGGCGTAGAGATCCCCTGTTTGAAGATTATTAAGTTTTCCACTTGCTTATTGGGAATACAGGGTTTTTCATCCAATATGCGCAAGACTTCAGGATGTCCAAAAATATGAACAAAATTGTTTCAAGTACTGACGTGAAGTCAGGAGCTATTGCGTGTATGTTCTATTGTCCATTCTCCTGTATTTGACACTCTTAATCAAAGTTAGCATGGTGCAAAACTTGGTGACTTCTCGTCAGTGCTTAAACCAATTTTTTTTTCGTAATTGGTGCAAGCACTGAGGTGAAGTCAGGAGCTTTTGAGCGTATGTTCTATTGTCCATTCTCCTGTATTGGACACTCTTAATCGAATTTACCATGGTGCAAAAGCTCCTGACTTCACGTCACTGCTTGAACCATATTGAGTTCGATTGAAAGTGTCCAAACAAGAGAATGAACAAAAGAACATACGCGCAAAAGCTCCTGAGTTCACGTCAGAGCACGAACCAATTTTTTTTCGTGATATTTTTGAAATTTTCTAGCGGTACAGTTCCCACAAAATGTCACACACGTCTTTATGTCGATATTCTACAACTAGTTATACCAAGCTTCGATTCGATCCAGTCTAGGTTTTTTGAGTAATCGAGGAAATAATATTCCAGATGGATATAACTCCGACACCGGTGGGCTGATTGTGGCCAACAGCAAACTTAACTACCCTGAATCACATGATTTGATTTTTTTTTTAATTTGTACAGTAGCCAAGATAATGAATTTATTCCATTTGGCTTTTGGACTAGGGCTTCACACGAGACGAGAGTATAAAAATCTCATCTCGCTCTCGCCAATTCCCTAAAAATTAAGTCTCGTTTAAGTCTCGTTCTCCTCTCGTTATCGGTAGTCTCGTCTCGTCTTGCTTAATTCTAAATAACGATAATAAATATTATAATATATGAATGAAATGGTATACAATAATGAATAATTTTGAAAAGCTATATTTATTACGCTCTTATACAAAAATATTTGTACATGTGCATTGTGCATATTATTTTTAATTTTAAACACTGATAATTTCAACTTTTAAATTATTCGATGACCAAGAATTCAAACATAATCACGCTTGCATCACATAATTTTTCAATGATGTACGTGTTTTTGCCATGATCATACCTGCTGTGGAATAGTATATTCTAAAACAAGTTGCAGAATGGGCTCCTATTAAAACACGAATGCAAAATTCGAAAACGAGCGACGAAGGAGCGAGTTTTCGAACGCATGAGTGTTGGAATTGCCTTCTGCAACGAGTATTAGACGATATTTTCTCTATTTCAGACAATTTTTGTAAAATACTGTTGAAATTTAATGAAAAATTCGGATTATAACATCCTAGTGACTTTTGTATTGATCTTGGTAGTTGGTGTGACTGTTACGAAAGTTGACAGATTACGGAATTTGAATCGTACGTAGGACATTAATGGAGATCAGATTTAAAACAGTTTCCTAATAGCATGAATGATTCAAAATTAGCAAGAAGGAAATCTCTAGTACCATATTTTTCAATGAAAATAAAGCTTTTCCTCAACAATTATTTCACTATGTCCAGATTATATTGTATTGTCAATTGACGTTTGTTGAAATTTGATAGAATCGAATGTCAGTGCTGACTACCACAAAACGAAAAATATAACTAGAAACAATGCGGGAATGAGTTCATTCCAGCACTGTTTTCAGTGCTGGAATGGACTCATTACGATACTGAAATATAGAAAATAATCTTTCAACAGGTACGGATGTAGCCATTAATAAATCATCGGCCATCCTGGAAAGTGTAGGAATAACTTTTCCATCACTCTCCACCACTGTAAAATATTTTGTTATTTCCAATATTTCGAAATAAGTTTTGTTGATGTTTTGAATAGGCTATAGATGTCGATACATTTTTTAATAGAATTGAACAATTTGCTATAGTTTTCAAAGAAAACCTTCCCAGTGGGTAGATCATTGAGGGTGTTCTTGGCGTATTCCACATAACACTTTTCGAAACATTGAATAGCTTCATTTACCAGTTTTATTAAACGTAGTACTGTAGATGAATACAATAATTGTTCACATCTTCAGTACAAGGAGCACAAGACAATTAATTTCTCCAGATGTTCAGATAGAGACGAAATTTTCAAAGCATTGGGATTTAGGGGCAATAAAAGTTCTCCGTTAAGTATTGAATACATAATGGCATCCGTTTTTATGGTTCCTTGAAAATAATCTCAATTGTCGCAAGGGCATAACGAATTAATAATCTTCTAAAAAATCGTGTATTTCTAACACGATCGATGCATAATATAGACAAAATATATTGGTAATTATAGTGGAAACTCTTCATATTCAATTGTTTTCTGTGGGTGTTGAAAAAAGTCGAGTCGTATATAAAACTTCATACAAAAAATTTAACGAGACTCTGGTGTTGCGCTGTATGTGGTCTCGGTATCGCCTATAATATTTTTGAAAAGGTCTCGTCTCGTTTCGTCTCGCTTTTACGAGACGAGAACGAGACGAGACGAGAAAAATCTCGCTCTCGCGGGAAGCCCTATTATGCACACTGTACAGTCGTTTTGTTGGCCGTTTTGTTGGCCGTTCATATAACAAATGACCCAGATTTTTGTCTATTTTTTCCTCAAATAATAATCCATTTTGCATTGAAGAAAAAAGTATGAATATGAGAAAACTCAATACTATCAAAATCTCAAACAACACGTGGAATTAGTATGAAGAAATTTGTATTGCATCGAATGAGGTAATTTATATTTTATTTTAAGAATCATATAACTGAGCATCATTTTGGTGGAATACGCAAGTATCCATAATAATTAAATTAGTATCTGAGAAGATAGTATAGAACAACATAAGCGTGTGTAATGAGCTTCTATCTAACCCACTCTAAGCCACGCGTTATCCTGGGATTAAAGTTCTCTATATACCTAAAACAGCATGTTCGGCAGATTTCATGGAAAAGGAGAATCCATTACAAAAAGCTTGGGGTGTGCAGATTTCTCCTCCAACTTTGGGACGCATAATCAAATAAATGAACCTGCATACACTGGCCATTTACTTGAAATGAAAAATCAGTAAGAGAAGATGGGGTCTTCGCAATGTTCGCTAGTTATGATTAGATAATTAATATTTTCGACCATACCAATATTAACTTATCCTCAGAATCCATAAAAAGTACTGACATGAAGTCGGAAACTTTTGTCTACATGTTCTTTTGTCCACTCACATCTCACACACCCTCACGAAATACTGCAAGAACTCACATGCCGTCTTTTTGGCGCTTTTTTCAGGGAACAGCGTGTCCTGAATGTCCTGAATGTCTGATGTGAAGTGCTTCACATCAACACGACACAGTTTTATGTACGGCGACGACACGACCCAACTGTTCACACGACACGACACAACCGACACGACACGACACAACCGTTCACACGACCACGATTCGTGCTGGATAGCTGTGAAAGCTACCATTCAATCCTTCACCCAAGAATCGAACTGCCAGTGTCGTTTGTACGATTGTCGTGTATATGTGAAGCGAGCCTATTCAGCATCACTTAGGCCCGCTTCACGGTTCTATGTACGGCAACGACACAAACGCTCAAGCTTTCCCACACGCTTGCTTCACAGCGTGTAAACTGCCGGACACCCTCGAGTCGTGCACGGCAGCCGAGTATCGTTCACACGACCACAACTCGGCCGGATAGCTGTGAAAGCTACCATTCAATCCTTCACCCAAGAATCGAACTGCCAGTGTCGTTTGTACGATTGTCGTGTATATGTGAAGCGAGCCTATTCAGCATCACTTAGGCCCGCTTCACGGTTCTATGTACGGCAACGACACAAACGCTCAAGCTTTCCCACAGGCTTGCTTCACAGCGTGTAAACTGCCGGACACCCTCGAGTCGTGCACGGCAGCCGCGTATCGTTCACACGACCACAACTCGGCCGGATAACTGTGAAAGCTTTCATTCAAGCCTTCACCCAATAATCGGATGCCGGTGTCGTTTACACAAAGTTGGAACGTTTGTGTCGTTGCCGTACATAAAACCGTGTCGTGTTGATGTGAAGCGAGCATTACTTGGGTTTCACCGCTGAAAGATTCTGTCGAACTCGATACCTACCAAATTTATTTCCAGCTGTTCGGAATAAAGTATAAATGTGTGAACCTGAAATTCCCAAGAATAAATTTTGGAATGACAACAATACACACCAGATGTCCCATAAATTCTATTGATCGTTAAACGAACCTCTCATATCTCGCCCTCGAGTCTGAAATGCCGTCAATCGCAACTCGAAATACCAATAAATTCGAAACGTCGTCGAGATATATCGGCATTCTCGTAAGGCGCGTTATCTCCCTCAGTGACACATGATAGACATGCGAAAATCATTAGAATTAATCCGCTCGCCTTTTTCAGGTCATCTTGAGATATCTCGAGAGATTTCAATAATCAAAATATTTCATTATTTTCACTCGAAAGGTCCCATCCAGTGGCGGCTCGCCGATTTCCGCCCTAAGCCTGAAAACGTTCGGGGTCCCCCTCTCCTTTTTCAATTTCTTTCAAAACAATTTTTCAATCAGAATTTGATTTTTTCAAAACAAACATAAATTAGCATGAAAAAATATAAGGTACATAAATTCAAATATATCAATGAGTGAATTGAAATCAACAATCAACACAAATGTAAACAAATTAACAGGAGTATATCAAGTACAAAATGCAAATCAATATTCTTTCTGCAAAAAAAACAACTAAACATGAACATGAAAAATTATTGAAAAATGAAAATAAAATAAAATATGAAATTCAGTCAGACTCAGACATAGTGTCGCACAAATATTACTGCAACTGTGAAGATACAGAGATAATTAAATTTGATTTTCTACTTCATAATGTCACAACCAAAATATTGATATTTACCATCAAAATCCGAACCGATGAGCTCACAATATACGAAACATGATTAACTGATACACAACAAGGATAGTGAGAAATGAAGACCATTTGAGGAGTAAATTTTCAAAACGCATTATGTCAAATTTGGGCGAAATTGGGTTTGAAGCGGCTTCAGAAATGATTTATATTGCTGTATAGCCCTATGTAAACAAAATCTTCCAAATGGCATTATGTCCCTGTGTAATTCAAATCCAAAGTATGTAAGCCGCATCGCCATGAATTATGTTTACGTTTGTATTTTTAAAACAAATTAAATTTAACTAAATTTTTTTTTTATCGATTTCCTCGTGTTAATTAGGTTACAGGCCAACAATTACTGTGCTGACTGTTTTCTCTAAATTTATAATAAATCGCAACAAACAGCATTATGTTCAATCTCAACACAACAAAACGCATTATATACAATGGGATGTCTCAATGAAAAATTATATACGATTTACACTTATTTATTCAATATTGTGACGCGTTTCGTCGACACAGCGACTTCATCAGACTACATCATACTAAATTCTTAACAAGTTATTATCTCCCTATACCTAGATGACATGGACACAGAATCGTTAAAAACTAATTACATGAGAAACTTATTTAAAACAAATTACATAATAGACTTATTTAAAACTAATTACATGAGATTTCACCAGCTTACTTTACAATGGGATGAATCAAAACGCATTAAGTCCAAACGATTTTTACATTTTCTGTGTATATCTGATCAATATTGATTTAAATGAGATTAGTTATTAACTTTAGATGTGAATTCCTATCAAATAAACTCGACGTACTCAAATTATAAGACAGGGTGGAAGAAAAAATCGTTTCTCGTTGATTCCCAATAAAATGTTTCTTGGACTAATTGTGTTTTGAAAGGTTGCTCCTCATTTAGTACCTACCTATATTGAAATCAGTCTATCGGGTGATGGGCAAAAATTGCAAAACATTGAAACCGTTGGTATCATCAATATTTAAACGAAAATATCCATATTATTATATTATGGATAATATAATATTTTATTCCTAATTTATTATTCGAATCAAGTTCGTGAAAATTCAGCCAAAAATTAGTTCCTCGTAGAGATAAAGACACTATAAAATAGTAAGAATATTGAAAAATGTAGCGTTGAGTCTGGGCTTCGAATACTTGTTTCTTTAGCATAGTAAATCTCTAGCAGAAATTAGAACTGAATAGTGGAAAGATTTTATGAAATGTTTCACCCCTCTTAGAAAACAATTCCCTGATTGAAGAATAAACAATTATGTTTGAGATATCGGAGAAGCCTGAAATTAAAACAATAAAAAAACGTGTTTTATAATTCAGAAGGAGATATCACTCAAATTAGGAGCCCTAAGATAAAAAGAAATTTTTGTTCATTTGCACCAACACTGTTCAGTTTTCCACAATACTTCCCTATATGAAATGCATCAACACTATTTCAAGGGCTATAAAATGAATATGACAAATATTTAGAACTAAGAAATGCCAAACAAGTGTCTTGCACTTTGCACCCCTCCCTCCCACACAATATCGACGGTGTCATATACCTAGATTTCAAAGAGATCTTGACAACTCTTCTGTCACCGTTGCGTGAATTTATTGCAGGCAGATAAGAATAATTAGAGAAAACATGCGGAAGCGGGACCTTTGATTTTATGTTATGTTATTACTGACAGCTGAATTTTGCTCTAGGTTGCGTTTCGTTTCGCGTGACTGACAATTTACACGTTATTCTTTATTTTTCCATTATTTTTCATTTTCACTCGTAAAAATGTTGATTCGATCAGGGGTCCTACGCTTAGGCGTACCGGTTAACCCGCCACTGGTCCCTTCTCTCGTTGTGACCAGTATTTGAGCTTTAAGTGAAACATATGTTTCGGAAAGAAAGTTTCCATCTTCAAAGACGAAGCGGAACAGTAACGCTTCGTCTTTGAAGATGGAAACTTTGTTTCCGAAACATATGTCAGACGACAAAAAACTGTAGTGGACAAGAGTGTAGTTACTTTTATACTATTCATAATAAGTCCACAGTGAACTCAAAATAGTTATTCGTTATGAAATTATCTCACTTTTCAGGAATTTTTCGATTTCTGTATTTTATAATTATTCTGATGTAGAAAGTAGAGCATCGTTGATAATCAGGTTTTTTGCAACAAAAAGCAAATTGAATTAACTATCACCGAGAGTTAGATGTGAAACTGAACTTCGCTCATAATTCCGATTGAGATTATTCATTTTCATAAATAATTAGGTGTATTAATTTCCAGAAAATAAATGTAGTTTTTGGTGCTCCATGGCTCCAAAATTTTCGGACAGTTTTGGTACAGACTTACCAGATGCTTCACTTCGTGTGACATCTTACTTGTAACTTTCGAATTCTCCATTTCATGTGTAGTTTCGAATGACACGTGGCCTACCTCGCCCAATCGATCACAGTTTTTCGATTATATGATCTCCGATGATGTTCGTAGAAAACCGTTCAAAAATATTGAATGCAGTTCAGGGACTTTTCCGAATCAAATTTAATTGATAATTTATGTGGCACGATAATATAAGTTTTTCATATCCGAAAATCGTGTGTGCATCTATCTCTGATGCAAATGATCACAAACGATCATTGAAAAATTATTCGGAATTTAATCGACTTATACAGTGTCTCTGGTGATGACTACTGAGAAACCGTTATTGTAAGAAAGCGGACGATCATGTGAGTCCGAAAATAGTATTGAGAATAGTTCCAGGTGTTTCGTATCCTAGATACAGGCTGTTTCCTGAAGAAGAATGGAAAAATTTTAATTGACTGTAACTTCGAAACTATTCACCTGAATTATTCTTCGTATGATTAGTTATCTCATGGATCTTAACACGCGAAATAATCGTCTTTTAAAAAATTTCTAGTTTAGTAATCAATAATATCGATTTTCACAAAACGTAAAAAACAAACTCCATATAACTGTTATGAAAAAATGTAAATGCAGATATTGAGAGAGCAGGAAAAATTTCATCTCGAAAAAAGTTTCAATTTATCGGTCCCTTTGCTGACATTCAAGAGGAGATAATTTTTTCCTGTGTATCCAAAAATATTTCTAGAAATCACTAGTGAACAGTATAGAAGTGGCAGAAAAAATTCAAATGTATGCGCCTACATGCGATGGCGATGGAACGCGAATAACTTGGACCACCCTGTATTGCTAGTAAAAATGTGTTAGGAATCTGGTGTAAATAATTTGCAATCACTTTCTAGTCAAATTGATTAGTCTAATGAACTTGACAATTGGGTTGGAAGTTTTAAAGTTGATAAAAATCTCTTAAGCTGCGTATAAACTATGCGCGGCAAACCTCGAACACTGATACGTGAGGCGGCATTCCGCTTTTTATACAGGCATGCCTCACGCGGCAACACCGTCTACATAGCGCGAGGCCGCCTCGCGTAACAATGTTCGAAGGTTTGCCTCGCTTTGTTTATACGCACCTTAACACAGAGAATACCGTTCAAATATTCATGTGTATTTTACTACAAATCTCTATCAGTAGATATAAAAATTTATTATAAGAGGCACTAACAAAATTGGTGGAACGACTTGTTGATCTGTTGTTTTGATTTATTTGCAAATTGCTTGAGAAATATTCCATTGAAGAACCAATTCCATTCACAAATTTAATGTCACATTATCTTTATAGAACAGTGTCGATCATTTTTGAAACCAAAAAAAATTATAGTAGGTTGAAACCCATTCTAAAAGGAAGAAAATATAACAAAAATGATAGGAAAAATAATTCACGGGCGATCTGAGGAAGGGTATCTTGGGAAGGGGGTGAGTTTTTAAGTGTAAAAAACGGTTTATCTCGATTTCCCGCAAATCTACAAGTCTTATGGAAAAAAGTTGAATAGAAAAGTTGTAGGTAATAAAAAGATCTACAACTTTTGTTTTTACACTTTTTTCACATAACCTCAAAATTTATGTGAAAAATTCAAATAACTACGTTTTTGGTTTTCAATCTTTTACAGAAAAAAAAATTTTTTTCACCAAATTTGGTAAAATCTTACCTTTTCATGTCCCAAATACACTGTAATTTTTTGGAATAAAAATATTTTTTTTTCACCTTAATTTGACTTGATATCGCAAAAGCAGTCTAATTTTCAATCAAAAATTCTCACGTCAAAATATCTGCTTTTTTAAAAAGGTAGGAGGGCTTTTTGTTCGTTGTCTCTACTTTCTGATGGTCTAAAAATAATATACATTACTATGGTAAATTCTCTCAGAAAATGCTACGAAGTAACAGGCAGTAAGGCCCAGACCCTCCTAGTTCCTTCCCCACTTCTCTATGAAATAACTTTTGATGGGCTAAAATTATCCGTAGGTCACTCAGGTATACAAGTTATCTCAAAATACCAATAAATAGGCATCTACACATATAATTTAGAGAAGATTCTACAACTTTTTCAAAATATTGTGGATGTCTTATTAAATATTAACTTGGTAATTTCCGAGATTTGAGTCAAATTAAGATGAAACTAGAGCGCCAAAAAGAAATATTTTAAACCCAAAAAATTACAGTGTATTTGGGACATAAAAATTTAAGTATATACCAAATTTTGGGAAAAAAAAATTTGTAAAAGATAAATAAGTGGTTATTTGAATTTTTCACATGAATTTTGGGATTATGTGAAAAAAGTGTGAATACAAAGTTTTATTACCTACAACTCTGTTGTTCAACTTTTTTCCATAGGATTTTTCCTATCATTTTTGTTATATTCTTTTCCTTTTTCAATGGGTTCCATTCTACTATGTTTTTTTTTTCACTTTTTATCATGTTAAAAGGCTTCGTTCGACCCTGGACTATTATTGCGGTGATTTATTGAATATCCATGATCATATTTTTACATGGTAATCAGTTGGGTCCATGTGTATAAGTCGAGACTAGGGTTCTTTTTCAGCGATTCTTTTATTTATTCAAAGTTGATATAGAAACTTCACTGACGTTTTGGAGTGACTTGTTCTATTACTTTAATTTGATCGACGATTGTGGAATATAATTCCAAGAAAATAGTTCTCGTTTGACATACTTTAAACAAGAAATGAGGTTAGAGTACATTCTAAATGTTTCCTATGATCGATATAGTTCTTTTATCTTTTTGCTGATTTATTGAATAGTGGGTCGAACCTTCCAGTGTATTCGGTGCTTACAGAGATGCCTTATATCCGATTTTATTTTGAATTACAATTTATTATTTTAACTTTGGTGAATAAATTTCTTCTTTTTCGAACTACGAAAACGTTTCGAGTATTCCTTTCGTTCTTGACTCCATCTAATTTAATACTAGTCTTGGGTATTGAGTTGCCAACTTAATTCATGAGACAGGACTTGAAGTCCAAATTCCTGAAGAAAAATCCTAGTCTAAACTTATTTATATAGTTGTCCAGATATCTGGATCTCAATTCGTATTAATGTATAATAAAAATTGGTCATCGTATTTCAATGATGTATTGAAGATTCAGTTTTAATGTATTCTCAATCATACGGAATGAAAGTATGCGACTAAACTAAGCGGAAAGATAGAATGAAAGACTGAGACAGAAAGATAAGGGCCCATTCTACAAAGCCAGAGATAGAGACAGAGAGATAAAAGATCACTTTCACTTAAAATAGCGCTGCAATATTACATACCTTCAGGAATACCTGTTGAAAAATAAAATTTTAATCAGTCATCTCGCATATTACTATCGATTATTTATTTTAATCTTCAATTTTGTTCATTGAATGACGTCTTAGACGTGGACGCAGTAATTGCACACAAAATTAAGTCACTCATGCAAAATCAGGAGGAATTATTTATTCGATATCCTTCAAATATTAATATTCCACTATCATTTTCCTATGCTCCTATTGTATTCGGCAAAAAAATGTGTCAAAAATGTCTTATGACCATTTTGTGATGTTGTGTTGTAAAATCACTCTTTACGTAATCATCGATTTCATCTAAATGTGGTAATCATGCAGTTACAATGGCATTTTTGGGGTGTTCATTACCAATTAATCACCAGTTTATTATTTATTCAATATTCGAATGTCTATAATCTTAATAAGAAATACCTTTCTCAAACGACCTGCTCTTACTCTCATAGAAGAGACTAGCCTACAGTGAGTCAACATTTTTATATTCATTCAAAATCATTGTTTATGATCAAACATTAGAACTATGATGACAATATGTTTCAACATTTGATTGCGTACACTGATATAGAAAGTCATTCAAATAATTGGTTCGTTAGAGATTACTCTGCCGGTAGAAAAAAATAAAACTGGTCGTTTTTCGATACGGACTATCTTTCCAAATTATTTTCATCGAAATTGCATTTCGAGTTATACCGGAAGTACAACTTTGGATTTTGAAATAAAACTATATATTTTTTCACTGGCATCAGATTGCTTGCTTAGTTTGCTGAGTATTTTATCAGCATCATGTAGAATAAGTTGCCATAGTTACGGAGATATTACAAAACATTTATAACAAAAAGGTCCGCCAGAAAAATAATAAAATCAGAACTGTTAATAATAGCGGAATATGCAAAATACCCGAAAATGTCTAGTCAACAACTAGGTACCTTTTAGGTCAAATCTTAATCTTATAAACAACGCATTTGTTCATTACAATTTTTCAAACAAAAAAGATGAAATTATTAAAAATCATTTTCAAATAGCTTCTGATCATGAGAAAACGGATCAACAGTAGTATTATGTAAAAAAGTTTTACAATGTTTAATTAAGCTTTATAATTCTTGACCTAAGTAAATTCTTAATAACAAAGTGAAAATTAAATTTTTTTAAATTTTCCCAACGGGAATCTATTCTAAGGCCTTTGAGAAATATCTCTACGAAAGGAAAAAATTCTCAGCACTTGCAATGTTAATGTTCTTGCTACAAAAAAATAATAATTAAATAATGGATAACTAATGGAAAAATCGCGATAAAAATTCTTGGACCACAGATTATTGTCCATTGATCTATCCTGTAGGCGCCTGAATGTTTCAGTTCTTTATTTCGATATTTAGTAAGTTTAAATAATATTCATTCATTAAAGATCCGAAGTTTGCAAGCCAGAGTACCCGATCTCGGCGGATTTTCAACCCTCAGGGAAAATTATAAATTATTGGTACTACGGTTCCGAGAGTTTGAACTTTGTGATTTTTTTTCAAAATTTGAAGAACCTCAAATAGTTTCTGAGATATATGCAGAAAATCAAACCCCTTCTTTTCACTCAATTGTTTATAACTTTTTCAATTTTTGCGAGCGGCCCATGAATTTTCTCAAAAAATATCTACATGCCATTCCAAATCGAAGGCCACCTCAATAATAATCTTCGGAGAACTCTAAAAAGTTTTGACCTAAAAAGCACTTGTTGACTTGATCAAGGATTACGCTTTCTGCTGCATGGTCATTGAATAATATAGCTCATTAGTAATTGTCACAATAAATTTGAATTTATTCGGTTTATTAAGGTTCGTATTGGGCTATAAAGCTCATTTACCATTAAAACTGAGGTGGGTCTATTTATTTTTATTATAAATAATAATTTTTAGGGGATTAAATCGAGAAGATTCGTTTTCGCTCCTGAAACGAGCATGCGATATGATTATAATGTTGTCGCGGAGAATGAAATCAAATTATTTTGTTAATTTTTCGCCTATGTGGAATAATATACCTCAAATAACTGCAAACCCAGATTGGAAATCCGACTTGCATAACAAATAATGCGTTATTTTTGGTCTACTCGAATTTCCAAACTGAACAAATTATTTTGTTGTCTTCTGATTTTTTTTTGCTCATTTCGATATTGGGTAAATGTACTAAATTGGGCGAGCAATCTGATGCTGGTGATACTGTGGAAAAGACACAAATTTCTGCTATATTCATAGGAATAAAATTATATATCATTTAATATCAAATTGACAAGTGTACTGCAATTTCAACACTTCATGTAAGTAAACTTGAATATACACTGTCCACTTGTCCAGCTATAACTTAATAATATATATTGAATGAATTATCAGGTAAAACATTCGAAAAAATATATTAAAATATAATTAACAACTACTATTATATTATATAAATACTATAATTAAAGTAAAGACAACTTGGCTTAATTTTCACAATATTATAATATCTTGTTGCAATATATGTTCCAGATTTTATCCGAAAGCATATTCGTGTCTCAATAACATATAATTATTAACAATAACATTATGGTGAAACTTAAGCCAATATGCTGGTGAGATTTTTCACTCCAGAAGTTTGCAAAAATAGGGCTTATGTTTTCTTGAGTTCCTTCATTTGTCATTCAGTGGCTAAGTTACGTTGATGATTAGTAAGAACCATGAAAACAGTACGAATCTGCCCTGGGAATATGTGTTGATGATTAAAATTGATGAATATTTCACCGTGATTCTTTCAGCATTATCTTATGTTGAAGGTCCTCACTGTGCAGTACTAGCGTCCATCATTCTTCGTCGTTCGAGGAAGGCACATATTAACAGCATTTTTGCTCAAATGTGTCAAATAAATTTGAATGAACACCCCTAAATTCACAACAACGAAGCAAAAAACACCGAACAACGTTAAGTAGTACATATCGGGTTGTTAATTAACTAAGCACATCGAACATCGACAAAAACCATCACAATATGGAGGCGATAGTCATTCCCATACTAAGAATTTTTTCTGTAGAACTACATACCTTTGTTTTCTATACAAATCATGCGCGATGCGGGCGAAAGACAAACACATAGACATATTACAAAAAAGATATTCACAAATTCTTGAATTTGATAGTTGAAATTTGTTCATTCTACTTATATATGGTGCAATTTTGTTGATTTGTCAGTGGTTGTGTCATGCTTTTGTTTTGAAATAGTTTCAGAAATATTCAAGAGTACTTCATTCAAATTAGAATATTATAGGGGACAATTGCGAAATTCTGTGTTCATTTCAAGTTCATATTCTATAGATGGCTCAATATCTTTTACTGATGAATTGAGATTTAGTCTATGCATGTTTTCTTGTTCTAGTTTCGTTATAAGTCCGACAATATTTTCACTACCGTCAAATGTTCTCATTCTATGTTATTTCCAAGAGGAGAACGTAGAATATTATAACCTAGGGTTTTCCAATTGTATATTCATGTAGAACGCGTCAAAAATTGAAATAGGTCTGTTTTAGCATGGTTTGAATCCCGGCTCCAAAACGTCCGGAACTAGAAGATGCATGCTCAGTAGAGGATTTTCATCATGAATACTCGACTGAGCATGCGTCGTCCACTTTTCGGACCGTTCGAATTACAAGCCAGAACAAACCATAGAACACATTACGTGCATTTCATTTGAAACACGGTACAAGACACCTTTTAAGATATTGGAGAAATCACACTCACATAATTTTAATATTATCAAGATGTAGAAAAATATTTCAGAATAATATATTGGTTTTGTAAAGGATTGACTTCGTCATCATCATTATCATATTTTCCTAGTTATCTCTGAGGTATAATAACAAGCATTATTCCAAGGATAAAGAATGTAAAATTTTGGCTGTACCACTAGCAAGGGCACATGATGTGAAAAGGCTTTTCTTGAGAATTGAAAAGCCATTTTGGAAATACATACCTGATTGGATATTTTAAATTGATCTCACTAATATAATACGAATGTTCCTTTGTTATCTTCCCATACCTAAACGACTCGACCAAGAGATTATTGAGTGAGCATGAAACATGGGTTGATTGATTTTTGGAATGCCCACAATGTAATAATTAATAGATAATTCTGCTTTATAGAACGCATCTGTCTGATATAGTCACGGTTCTGGACACTGTTTCTTATGAAATAGATCTCGAAAAGTTTTATATATATAGGGTGTTTCATTGGTAAATGAACATACGTTAACCTGAGGTAGAGCAACTCTATTCCAAAAAACCCATATATGATAGTCTAATCAGCTCCATAGCCAAGATACAGAGTGATTTATGTATTCGCCAATATTTTCAATTGCTTATATAACTATTAAACCACCCAGTAGAATCAGTTGATATTTGGAACGTAAAATATTCTTCCATGGGTGGATCAATTAATCTGTAAACTGATTATATAAACTACCCTTAATGAACAATATCTGATTAATACCAAAAATATGTGAGGGTTGATTCTATGATAAAAATTAAGATGAGTATTTGGTGTACAACTTTTTGAAAAACCTCCCTCCGGAAAAGTTACACCCCTCCGAAGATTCGCAAAAATAATTGTTTCTCTTTTTTATTTTCCCTATATATTAAGCTAAGAACACGAAACTTGGTTTAAATTATTTGTGAATAAAACTACACATTTTGGAATTTTTTCAACCCTGAAGTATGCTTGGAAGGGATTGAAATAGTCAACCCCTAAGATATTTTTTCTTACAACTTTTTTTTAACAAAAATTTTCCTTTTGAAAATCATGTCTGAAAAGCCCAATACATTTGCTAACTTCTTTTTTCTACAAGTTTTTTGGAACAACTAAGAATTTACGAGAAAAACTTAAATGCATTGCAAGCAATTGATTGATCAACAGCCAACCAAATTATGAGACTACTAGGCTAAGAGTTCTTCAACTAAAACCACAAATAATATTTAACAAGTTTCGTGTCTTTAGCTAATATACAGTGATAATAAAAAAAAGAAACAATTTTTTTTGGAAATTTTCAGAGGGGTGTAACTTTTCCAGGTGGAGGTTTTTCAAAAAATGTTATACCAAATACCCACCCTAATTTGTATCACTGAATCACCCCTTACATTTTCACGGTGTTATTCAGACACAGCCTGTATAAATACATTCAGTTATTCAAATGGTCAGAGATACATTATTTACCGAAACGTCTTAGAGGACACAAGATTCACATTTATGTACATTATCATAATTTTAATTACGTGACTATTTCTACCACAGATCTCACCTTAATATTTTACACTTTTAATTATTCCCTATATTTATGGTTTCAGGTCCAATCCATAATAATTGTTTCTGTATCAGATTATTAATTTTCCATATTTTTCACATTGTTTTCATTTTTTTGAAGTTTTTTTGTGAAAAAAATCAGGCAATAGATGTCCGAAATCTAAATTATACATAAAATACCCTTCATCATGGGTTGAGTCTTCAGATGTCGCAAGATTAACGAAAGTACGAAACTGCAATAACAAAAAGCAATCGTTACATTTTGTTAACACCAAAAAATTCGTTCATCAACGATTTTCTTTGAACGCCGTAAAACATAGTAAGCTAAATGATCGTTCAAACATCTATTCGTAACTTCACAAATGACTGCAACTACTCATCACCAGTCATGAATACACGAATATTTATGAATAGCAATGACTATTCCCATGGAAAAAATTAAATTTAAATTAAATTAAAGTTAATATTAAATATCATATTAACGCATATGATTCAATCTTACCAACGAACCAATATTTTTGAACATCAATGCAGCGTTAAAATATCCGGGTATTTGTACGAGTGCTTTAAGTGAATATTTTAAACCATCAAAAACATTCGGGATGATTTTATTCATTTCAATCACAGTTATTATAATTCCTGTCCTACAATTAGAATTAGGTGATATTTTTCGGGAAATAATCCTTCATAAACCCCGCGTGCTTGCTAAAATATTCGAGTATTTGGCAAGCACTCGGTATACAACTACTGAATATTCATCAATACAAATAAATATACCAATTATCAAATCATTCATTCATGATTCAGTTATCAACAATATAATCCTCCATAATTCGAAATACGCCGGGGGCATACTAAAGAATTGCATGATATTGTCATTGGCGTAGTAAAAGCAGGGAGAGGATTAAGCTCAAAGAGCAATAACAATTACAGTCCGAATGACTATAATTCAAATTCACGTGCAAAATGCTTGCTAATTTTCCAGCTCGACCTGAACTCGCCCAATCCAATTATCTCAAAACATAACAAACTGGATTGCATCTGAATTGGTGTCTCGGCTTCTTCATCCTTGTCTAATTCAGACGCCGAGGAACAAAACGACCAATTGTAATCTTTTGCAAGCCCTCCATTTCGACTCAGTCCGGTTAGAACATCAAAAATTCCAAATGCTATATTTAATACTTGGTTAATCAAGCAGGCCGGAAGCGAAATATTAAGAATTGAAGTAAAACCGAATCAAAATGTAAATTAACTCGTTTTATCGCAATACGTCGGATGAAGATGTGGAAAATTCATGGCAATCTGCACGGGCCCCTTTGTGCTACATGAAAAAACCACGAGCTCACCCGTTGGCTTTCATCTGGAACAAATTTTATTCAGGGCCTGAAATATCGCCGATAAATATCTATCCAGCAATGAAAAACTGAATAGAACCCTGCGCTGTTATCCCTATTACTGGGGTAATTCAGAATGGCGCACTTTATGTCCACCGACAGCACTTCAAGACGCAATGATCAGTGGCGGCTCGAGTACACGCTCGAAGTTCCGTATTTAGCAATAATTAATAATAGTCCATCAGAGTAAGAGCAGTCATAATCTTGACTGACTAATTAGATTCTGAAACTGGCGCGATACATGGATGTATCCTGACCCTTGATATCTTACACACATCACGTGATTCTAATCTTGATACACAGTTCACTATACTACTCCTTGTACCCCAGACTAGCTATAGAGCTTGATACTATTTTGTTATAGCGCTACTCTCTTTATAACGTCGGCACCTGAACTTTTCTGGTATCCTACTTGAATCTATTCCGATGGATAAAATCTCTCTCCAAGGTAAAATGCTCCCACGATTCGCTGATCGATGTTTTCTGTCCAAAATATGAATAGATGGATACACATTCAGGTGTATGGGTCCCTAAATCGTCCCACTTGGTACCGACTTTGATCTTCCAATTCTTCTGGAGAAATTGATTTGGTTTCTAGGATAGAGGAGACGATTAAGATGAAGTGGCGTTTGAAACCTTCCTCAACATAAAGGGGGCGTTTAACAACACCACCTATCATACCATGCTCAAGGCGGCTGAGAAGCATGGAGTAGATGAAACCTGTTGCAGGTGGATTAGCTCCACACTGCATGGCCGACAGGCACAGGCATCGTAGTGCGGGGAAACCTTAAGAGTTACTGCGACTAGGGGCACGGCTCATGGGGGTGTAATCTTCTTGCTCCTATGGAACCTGGTGGTGGACGGGCTCTTGGTGGAACTCAATAACAGCGGATTCTATACCCAGGATTATGCGGATGATATCTGCATATTAATCCGGGGAAATATTGCAATGGTAGACTCCAGGCTATGAAAGTGCTGGAAAGCTGGTGCGGGGAGTCAGCCTCAGTGTTAACCCCTCGAAAACAATTATTATACCGTTCACTCTCTAAAGGACTTTGGAGGGAGTTAAAGCCCCCAAAACTCATGGGTGTGCAACTAAACCTGACTGATGAGGTACGCTACCTGGGCGTTGTGCTGTAACGAAGTTTTCCATTACTAAGTAAATTTAGGGTATTGTTTCCAAAAATGTTCATTTTGAAATAATTTCAGCATTTATTCCGTATAGTCATACCGTAAGAAATGTTCATGAAGAAAATTCGAAACTCTTCCGTTCATAAAAAGGTTTTTGGATTTTTGTTTTTCATGATGAATAGTTTCTGATATATAGAATTTTTTTCAATGATTTTTTGAAAATTTTTTAGTGGTACGATCCTCACGAAATTTTGCAATAACTCGAAACAAAATCGTTTGAGACAATTTTCGTCAAAAAATTCGAAAGTTACAGACATTTAGGCGAAATTATAACGCGATGTTCCCCAGAACATGTACGCGCAATAACTGTAAAATATGGCGTATTTTCTCTTGGCTAGTGTCCATCTTTGTCGCACACTCAAACTTAACTGAGTCAACTGATCATAAAACTGTCAAGAAAGTAGTACAAAACCTCATCTTTCTATCGCCATCCAGTGGAACCCGATCGGACTTATATAACGCGGGATACATATAACTAAAGCCATCTATTGTAAAAATAATGGATTTCTTTTTACTACACCTTATACTGATCGACCTGTCCGAGCATATTTTCAACAAAAAAACTTTGATTTGCTGGATTTATTCAGTTAGATACTCGCTCTGTGTCGTATCGGGCCAGCTGTATTTTCATTTTCATAAAATATTTCATGCGATAATAAAATGATGATATCAATTAATATAAGAGTACTACATTAGCGTAGGTCCAATGATATCGAAATTGCTCTCATCAATAATATTCGCTCAGTATATAGGTTTTCGTTTATCTGTCCGAATTATGTTTCATTCAATCTTAAATTTTATCATGAAATCCTTGTATACTTTCGGAGATATGACAACTCCAACTCCAACTCCAACTCCAACTCCAACTCCAACTCCAACTCCAACTCCAACTCCAACTCCAACTCCAACTCCAACTCCTACTCCAACTCCAACTCAAACTCCAACTGCAACTGCAACTGCAACTCCAACTCAAACTCCAACTCCAACTCCAACTCCAACTTCAACTCCAACTCCAACTACATCTCCAACTCCAACTCCAACTTCAACTCCAACTCCAACTACATCTCCAACTCCAACTCCAACTCCAACTCCAACTTGAATTCGAAATTTGTAATGTAAAAATTTTGAAAAATCATATTTCCGAAAGTATTAGTTCGTTGAAGTTGAGAATGCTATCAATGGTTTCATATCATGAAACTACATCTTAAAAAAAATTGAATTCGAAATTTGTAATGTAAAAACTTTGAAAAATCATATCTCCGGAATTATTAGTTCTTTGAAGTTGAGAATGATATCAATGGATTCATATGAAGAAACCACATCTTAAAAAAAATTGAATTCGAAATTTGTAATGTAAAAACTTTGAAAAATCATATCTCCGAAAGTGCGATTGGCTCAGTGGTAGAGTAATTGACTTGGGAGCGGAAGCCCCAAGTTCAATTCCGAGGCTAGGAAAGAAATTTTCTAGTCACGGTAATCGCCACCATTCGCTGTTGGGTCAAAAATTAACAGTGCTGTGCCTGAGGTGGCGTAAGGACACAGTAACAAAGCCTACACAGAACACAACTGGTTCTCCTAACTCAGGGCAAGCTCTTAGAGCTTATGAGGGGTCTCCTTGTGGAAGACCCAGGAGGATCAGTATAATAATAATAATAATAATAATAATACCCGTCGGGGTATAAGTTCCCATTCCCCGGGCGGTCAAACAAAAAAAAGCAAATCCCCGTTAACCCAGGAATTCTTTTCCAGTATTTAGCTCATCTTTCTTCGACTTTTAATCCACCTAGACAAACAAGCAAATGTGTGTAGTACAAGGCGTACAAACAAAAGTCTAATATCCAGCTCTTTTCCCGCCTGGGTCATAAAAACCCGATAAATAAACATCCTCTTTCCGTAAGTGAACCTTTGCCGGTTTAATGAACTGAAACCGATTCGAAGCTACGGACAGGTGGAATCGATTACCTGCCAGCTAGAGGTTTTCGTTGAATCCGGATAAATACGATAGTTCAAATGACGTTCGAACGTAACGTAGGCGTGAAATTGATATGGAATTGCGCCTTCTACCACGTTTTCGGTAACGCAATTGATTGTTGGGGAACTCATTGTAACAATTGAATCGAGAGGGAGCAATGAGGATAATCAATTTAGTTAAGGGGTATTCAATATTTCCGTAACAGTACATTAACGTTTGTATTGAAAATATATTTATATGGTTTGAAATTATTATGTTTGAATATTATGTAAATTTAAATAGAGTGTGTGTGATAGAATTTTTAAAATTTCCATGGAAACATGGAAAGTTACAATTGTAATTTAAAACAAATATATACAGGGTGAGTCTTTGACCACTGCATTAATTTTAACCAAATATTCCTCTCATCAAATGAAACACTTTTTTCATTTAACATTTTTCCAAATTCAGCTCAGTTAAAAAGATACAGGCTGTTGAAATTTTGAAAAAAAAATCAGTTTTTATTTTGTAGCTTTGACATCCTTTTTTCGAATAAAATGAATGTTGGCGTAAAGTTTTCTATATCTATGATACATATTTTCCAAATATTAGTTATTTTCTACTTCTACTGGTTTTCTAGTCATGGACTCGTGGATTCATAAAACTAAACGAAATTAGCATTAAGAAAGCATATAAAGTTTACCTCAGCCATTTCAAGAATATTCCATCGTTTTGGAACATTATATTATTCTTCATCATTTCTCCTTAAACGCACCGTTTTCGAGATATTCTTCATTGAATGTTTTAAAATGGAAAACTCCAGAAATTTCACTACTTTTATGGATCCATCCCTGAGCGTTGGAATCCCGAATCAAGCTGTAAACCACGTTACCATGCCTTATTCTTGTCCACAACAATGTCATAGATAATTTATATGCGGGAGTGTATTAGCACATTGTGAAATCTTTAAACGCTTGTAACTTTTTACCTGAGCCGAATCTGGAAAAATGGTAAATGAAAAAAGTGTTTCATTTGAAGAGAAGAATCTTTGTTTAAAATTAATGCAGTGGTCAATTCTCACCCTGTATATGCTTCTGAACTTGAGCATTACAATTTGTTTTTTATCTAACAATAAAGCATGTGTATGAAAAAAGTGTTAGCAGAGGTTAGTGTAACGGGGTACCATATAATTTGATATATGATACTAGAGCTTAGGGAAAAAACCATAGATCATTTAGTTAATTGTCGCATATATAGATTCAAAGATGCCAAATTACAAATATATCGACAACATATCGCCACCAAGCTTTTGTTTTCAACAAATATGTATCCACAAATTTTTCTTCAAAATTGTCCATGAATATATTACTCATGACAGGTGATAAAGGCGAACCCATTGCCATTCCAAAATTTTGTCGATAAAAACATCTCCTAGTTGGAAAACCGTTTGGCCGATCTCTTTCAATTCTCAGTTTATCTATCGTGACATACTTCTTTAAAATTTGTTTTAAATTTTCTAGTAATACGATTCTCACGAAATTTCACAAACGTGCTTAGGTTTATATTCTACAAATATTCACCAAGTTTCCATTCGATCGGATTTGTATTGGTTGAAAACAAAATTATTACTTGGAAACCATAGGGCAGATTATACCTACTAACGAACTTGTCCGTCTCATTGGTATGCGCCACCTACCCTGAAAATTACAATGCGCTAGCTCTTTTCGTTCTCAAGTTATCGTTGCAAAGGCCGGCCGAACAGAATCAAATTTGACCTAGAATTCTTCATCGGGGAGTCGAACCCAATCGTTTTAGACCATTTTTGGCAAAAAATCGAAAATTACAGATATTTGGGCACAATGATAACGCGATGTTCCCCAGAACATATGCGCAAATAGGTCTTATGCAATTAAAAACATACTTTAGTAGTAGCATATGAGGTTTTTTATGTACCAATGACCAAAAACTGTCTATTATGGTCGGGCCTGCAAATTGCTATCCGAGGAGGAACCGAGGATAGCAAGCAGGCGAGGCAATAGACAGTTTTTCGCCAAGGTGCATATTTCAATTTTTTCGTCAACCTCTACATACTTTTATGAATTTCGGACCTCTTAAATAATTTTACAATAGCAGATGACAGTTATTCTCATATACATTTATGTTTGTATTGAACAGTATCATGCCATATTCATAGTGACCACAGCGACTGACAGTTATTCTTATAGGCACCTATGTTTGTATTGAATCGTATCATGCCGTATTTATAGTGACCACAGCGGACGAAAAAAGTACTTTTTTCTTTTTCTGGGACGTTTGCGCTTTCATTGCCGAATACGGAATTTCAATATTTAGTCCCGCAAATCCCGCACGGAAAATCCCGCAATGTTGATCCCGCAGAATTTCAGCGGGATCCCGCTTTTGCGGGATCCAGTATTTGCAGGATTGGGTTCCCTAATTGAGTGATTTAAGAATGACTCCGGAAAACTCCGGGAAAAATATCTTTCGACTAATTGCAATCTACTTACTCTAGAGGGTTTGGACATTTGGGTCATGTGGTTCGGTTTATATTTTTGAGTCGCTGTATTTTTTAGCGAAATGACATGTTCAACATAAAATATAGTGCCGATGCATTTCTTATTGTATTGGAGTTAATATTGCAGTATACAGGATGTGAATTAGGAGTTTCTTCCTTGAATGCTCAACTTGACTTTTAAAATGATTTGAAATAATTATTTGGCTGAAAGAGGCGCTGTAAATGTTTCATCACCATGATATGATATCATTATGATTAAAATGACACTCTTAGGTCTTCGAACCCTCGTATGATCTGAAGACCTTGTGTGAGTCAGGAAAATCAGTTGTGTTCTGTGTAGGCTGGAAATGCTAAACCTCTCCAAAATCGGGTAGACCTTCAACTACCACATGTGGCGATAAGGCCCTCGATATATCACTTTGCATAGAATCCGAACCAATCTACACGATGAATTCGATGTGGAAATCTTCTTAGTAAAACTAACTTTAACCCATTCAGGATTTAAAGCACAAAAGAATTATCTGATGAGGATTTCGACCGACGAGCACAGTTTTGTGAAGTATTGCGGGAGAGATGCAATGAGGATGATACATTTTCATCGAGAATTCTTTTTACGGATGAAGCTACGTTTTACTTGAATGGGTCTGTCCATAGACATAATTGTCGCTTCTGGTCCACAGCAAATCCTCATTGGGTGCAGACAGTTCACACCCAACAACCCGAAAAATTAAATGTGTGGGTGGGCACAATTGGCCATCGCATTATTAGACCGTTTTTTATAGAAGGAAATTTGACCAGTGACTCTTATCTAGAGTTACTGAGGAATCAAATATTACCTGCAGTCATTGATCTCTTTCCAGGTGTGATTGGTCGACAAGTAGAGGAGTTATCTTGATGGCACATTTCCTGAGATATGGATTAGTAGGAGAGGATCAGTTGAAAGGCCACTCTGATCTCCGGATTTGAACCCTCTTGACTATTTTCTGGGAGGCCATTAGAAGAGTATTACCAAAATCGGCCAAATAATTTGGAAGACCTGCGACTTAAAATTCAGAGATAAGTGGAAGAATACCTGTTGCTGCGTTGAATAATTCATTGAGGAGTTTCGAAGAATGGCTTGGACATTATCAAGCAGTCAGCGGAGCATTTAATACATTGAACTTATTTTCCATCCTTGAATAAGAAACTCTTCGATTTCAAAAAGCGAGTAACCAATTGATTATTTCCTAATATTTTAATAAGAAAAATTGGTTCAAGCCCTGTGGACAGGAGCTATTGGGCGCATGTTCATCTTCCTTGTGGCCCGTACTGACCAGTAAAAAAAAAAAGCAGTATCATGTTGAATACCTTAATATTATTGAGATTATTATATAATAATCGATGAAAATACTGAGAGAGACCCAGGAAATTTGACACATTTTGTCTTATATCTCCAGAAATTGAAATCGTATAGAGCCAAAATTTTGCACAATGTTGCAAAATACTACAATTGACGTTAGTACAAGTTTTTGTTGCAATCTGATGAATAGTTCACGAAAAAAAAATTTTTTTTTCGAAAAAATTAAAAGAAATATTTTTTTAAAAGTTACCAACATTTCGATCATAACAGAATTTTGCCAAAAGTTGCGCGTTTATATCCTCGAACTGACTACCAAGTTTCGATTCAACATCTTCTTTAGTTCCTGAAATATCAGGGAAATAACCTCAAAATTTGAAATGTCTATAACTCCTAAACCGTCCGGCCGATTTTGCCCGTTAACGAACTTAACCGTCGCATTTTGATCAGAAACCTACCCTGAAAGTTTGAAGTCGATAGGACCTTCGGTGCTCCTGTTATCGTGCCTACGGCCGGAAGGCCGGCCGGCCGGCCGGCCGGCCGGCCGGCCGGACGGCACCCTAAAATCTGAAACCGGATTCGTGATCAGGGAGTCCGAATTAGTCTATTAGCCAATTTTCAGCTCGAAATTCGAAAATTACAGACATTTGGACGAAATGATAGGACGATGTTCCCCTAGAACATACGCCCAAAAACCAGCACAACCATTTTTCGCTACATTTGCACCGTTGAGTAGGTAATAAAATTACCTTTCATTTGATGTATCTCAATCCATATATTCCCATTTGAAGAAATTAAGTAGTAGGGTGAGAAATATCAAATTCAAAAAACGCACAAAATAAATTGCTTTTGAAGTTAAAAGTCGACAGGTGCGAGGATTTTCCAATAATTCTTCGTACAAGAATTATTGACGACTTATATCACCTTTTTGGCTCACTGTATAATAAAAGGTCCTTTGAAAGAAAAATCGGATGACTGTAGAATCCACGTATCGTTGTGAAACTCACCGTTAGTGCCTTCATTCCTACACAGAGCACGAGATGTTTATGTTTACCTTGATTTCAGAAAGTATTATATTTTGCTTTTTTCATTTAAGTGAACTTCCCACATGATGATAGATAGCACTTGGAATAATATTGATGCTCTACATGGGCTTCTGGAGAACTCGGGAGATATTCACATGCCTGTCTGAACTGAATGCAAACAAGAACTTGTATTGTTATAACGATAACTTACTGTAACGTAGAAATACAAGAAATATAATACTGCATTAATCTAGATTCTGATATCCACAAATTTCCATTGTACCTATGTGTAACCTCTTTGTTCACAATTTGAAGTTTGGTAGTGGGATATCATCATTCAAATACTGAGAACGACAATTACATCACCACATTTGAAAAACATATAGGATGAAATCAGAAATGAGCGTAGGAATATCAGGAAAGAATTGCTGAGATATACGTTATACAGGGTGAGTCCTTAAGTTGCGCATTAAATTCAATCATAGATAAAACACTTTTTTCATTCACCATTTTTCCAGATTCAGCACAAGAAAAATATAAGGGCTATTAAAATTTGAAAAAAATATAAGTTTTTCTTCTGTAGCTTATCTATAGCTTTTCTATAACTATGACACATAATCACCAATTCAACAGCTTTTCCCTACTTTTAATGCTGTCCTCGTTATAGTCTCGTGAAGTCCTAAAACTATGAGTAATTAGCATAATGAAAGCAGATGAAGGTTATATTGGGTCATTTTTGAAATAATCTATCCTTTTAGAAAATTTGATTATTCCTCATCATTCCTCCTGAAACGTACCGTTTTCGATATATTCTTTTTTGAATGTCATAAAATATGAAAAAAATTACAGAAATGTACCTGCTTTTATCAATCTGAACCTGCAATAATCAATCACAGGTGATCTGCTAGAATAAAGGCTGAGTATTGATTTCAAAGTTGACACTTCTAGAAATTTTATTCAATCTTGCATGTTTCAAATTGATCTTAAAATGGGATAAGTACTCATTCAAACAGTTCGCTGGGTAGTTATTTTTTAGGAAATAGGATGAATAGGCTTATTATGATCTGTATTCGTCTATGTATCCCCAATAGTTAGGTAATAGTATTCATAGGTATGCAAAAGGGAAATATCTATCAATAATTATGAGTATCAATCCACCTATTCATCCCAACCCAAGTATTCTTGACGACGATGAGAAATTCTTAATCTTGATCGATGGAATTATGTTAGCAAAAAATAAACAAACAACCATAGGCGTAATATTATAAGCTTAGACGAATGATATATTATGTGGCTAACCTAATATTCTAATAATTATTAGATACATTTCTTTGCCTGCTTCTGTCGCAGTATAATAAAATATTATTATACCAGAGGAATGTGAGGAATGTGAAGAACGGCGAAGAAGATGTTGTGAATAATCATATAGTGGATATTCAATGGAAATCAAGTTAGTATTAGTATTATATAAATAATACGTGAACATCATATACAAAAAGTAGTCCCAAAGGGTTTGAAGATGCTCGGTTTTGTTTTGAGGATCTTTAGGTATTTCAAGGATGTGGAAACTATGAAGACTCTGTATTGCAGCTTTGTATCTAGTAATTTAGAGTATGCTACACTGATCTGGACTCCTTTCTTTTATAAATAAATCAATAGATTGGAAATGGCTCGGAGTAAATTCACTAAATGCTTACATTACCGTTTCGTAAACGAAAGCTCTATACTTGTCCATCTTCTAAAGGCGGGTTTATACAGCAAATAAGATAAAATAAGAAACAAATTAAAATAAAATCAGAATGAAGGGTTAAAAGGATAGGTTTTCACAGATGATCTAAAACAAAATAAGAATGAACCAATCAAATCGCAGCTTTTTGACAATTTTATGCAAGTTCTATGAATTTCACTCTTTTTATAAACGCTCTCATAGAAATATACATGTTCAACTTTCTTATTATTTAGTTTCTTTCTTATTTTATTTTATTTTCTGTATAAACCCACCTAAACTCCGGGCTCAGAAGATAACGTATGATAAGCTTAGAAGCAAGGCGAGTAATGTTCGATCAAACATCTTGTATAGCATTATAAACAGCTTTTTTGATTCCCCTTCAATTCATAGTTTTTATTTTAATTTACGTTTCTTTGGTGGCCGCAGAAGGACATATTTTTTTTCCGCAAGCTAGAACATCACTGAATTTTAATCCTCAACTTTTTGGGGATTACTCGTTTTTATAACTGGCACATTGGTGAAATAGATATTCACTATGTGATAAGGCTGCATCATAATCGAGTATCAGATATAACTCCTGATTAAATTTTTCTTAAATTAATATCTGTATCTGATTCCTCTTGTTTTTCGTTTTATTTTGTGATTCCGATTTCATAGCGGTGATTGTCTCCTGGATCAATTCCCTAAAAGGAATTAATGTATGGTTTCGGGAGACGAAATAATAGTTGTGAATACGAGGTCATAAGTCATCATTTTTTTATTGCGACTGATCCAGGTGAATGCAGAAATAGATATGTGCCATTAGTTGAATTTTATGTGTTTAATATTCAGTTTACCTGTAACGCATTTCAAAATTTAAAATTTTTTTTGTTAGCTAATTCCTATATGTTATTTCATAATTTTCATATAGATTTTAATGAGATATCGAATATCGTTTTTTTGTGAGTTTCTATGGGAAGGCTTTGTTAATTTTCATTGGAAAATTAACTAATAGCTAGGTCCTACCTTTTGAGTAATAATTTCTCATATACATACTTAGATTTAAACTAGGTGTCGGATATTGCTTATTTTTACGGTTAATTTCTATATGGAAGCTTTGTGAATATTCGTTAGAAAAACCAGTTAATAGCTTATTCCTACTTTTCATGTAGAATTTGATGAGAATTCAAATATCATTTTTTTGTGATTTTCTATGTGAAGGCTTAGTTAATTTTCATTCGAAAATTAACTTAGAGCTAAGTCCTACCTTTTCAGTCATAATTTTCATATACTTAGATATAGACTATGGCTAGGATATGGTTTTTTTACGATTAATTTCTATATTCTTCATTAATTTTCGTCATAAACCTAATTAATAGCTAATTCCTAATTTTTCATTCATAGTTTTTCATAAACAATTTCGACCAGTACTCATCTGTCCAACAGTCGCTCTTATCAGTTATATATATTTTGTTAGATTTGATTTACGTATTATTCAGATGATAATAGTTATTTTTACATTTTTCAACGCAACTGATCTGAAATATCTATCTTCTAATCAAAGGATATACGTAGGTCAAGATACAAGGTGACCAATTCAGCAATGAGTCCTGTTTCTGTTGATTTGACTTATATATTTTTGATTACCAATATCTTATATTCTATTTTGAGTTCACTGTGGCCTTATTATGACCACTATAAAAGTAACTACACTCTTAAGCATTATAGTTTTTGTCGTCTGACATATGTTTCGGAAACAAAGTTTCCATCTTCAAAGACGAAGCGTTACTGCAACGTCTTCGTCGTTTCTGTTACGCTTCGTCTTTGAAGATGGAAACAATTTTTCCGAAAAATGTGTCAAACGACAAAAACTGTTGTGGACAAGAGTGTAGTTATTTTTGTAGTGTACCATTACCTTACTGATTTTGTTATTTAGAATTATAATATTTGATTTAAAGTTATAGTTGTTGTTTCAGTGACAGTATGACGGTGATTTTCTGATTACTGTGTCAATAGATTGTACAAGACCTCAGTTTTTTATTCATTGGTGATCCTTCGAGGGATTTTGAATTTGCATCCCAACTGAATCAAATATTCTGGCACCCAAGGCAAGAAAAAATCCAAATAATGTTTGGCAGATACATTTTTCAATCGGAAAATGGCAGAGCAGTACAAACATCCTACCCCTATTCATGATCGTTAGCCGGGGACATAAATGAAACCACTGTTGACTTATTTTGAACACTACTCTAGTAACTACACTCTTATTCGCTACAGATGTTGTCGACTCACATATGTTTCGAAAACAATGTTTTCATCTTCTGAGACGAAGCGTTACTAAAGCATGCTATCAATTACTACTTTCAAGTATGGATTGACATTATACCCTTAGTCACAAACAGATTAGTGAGAACAATGAGTTGTTGATAGGGGTCTGGCCATTATTGAGTTAAATTTATAATTGTTGAAAATTTCCAATGAATTGTACCCACGAACACATGAAGGTATCAAAATGTATAAGAGAAAAGATGTTTTACTCAGTAATTATCTAACCCCTATTAACAATCTAACCTAAACTAACCTAACCCCTATTAACAACTCATTCTTCACACGAATCGGTTTAAGACTAAGGGTATGATGTCAACCCATTCTTGAGAGTAGTAATTGATAGCATGCTTGATTAATGCATCCTCATAGAAGATGGAAACAGTGTTTCTGAAACATATTTCGAACGACAAAATTTGTAGTGGACAAGATTGTCATTACTAGTGTAGTGTATATAAGATGATATATTAAATTATACAGGTGTTATTGTCTGAATAAAAACACTCTCGATGGTAGCCAGCTAAGTCAGCTCATATTTATTCGAGTAGATCTAGATGAGTATTATTGCCGTGCTACTCATATATGAGTAATTCCATATAAAATCGTCTAAAAATTGCCGACCCATTTTAGAATTTTGTTTAACTTTGAGGAACTCTTCCTTAGGGTCCCAAAGAACAAAATTTACACGAGTTTGATTTTTACTAGCGCTTGTTTCCGCTTATTTAAATAAAAACTTCCCAAAATCGATATTTTTAAGCTTTATCAACTTTTGCTTTAAAATTTTTCTGTTTGAAGATATCTATATAATCAAAGCGGAATTCTTCGGGGAAAAGATAGTAGTTTAAGTGTAGGTAACGATAATTGGCTCAATCAATACCTTTGAATAATGGCAGAGTGCTAAAAATGAGTGTTTTTTACTCATTTTTCGTAAATTTCAATCGACTCTGGTGTCTTAACTATTGAGAATTAAAAACTTATGCTGCGGGGGAATTAAGTATACATATCATAGATAAAATTCAGCCACGGGTCGACCTGAGCAGCCCACTCTTAATAGAAGAAAACTTTGCTTGAAATTTTGAAATTTAAAAAAATCCCATTATTGAGGTTATAAAACGAACGTGTTGACTGTGAAATAAAAATCTAAAACTCACAGAATCTACTGTTCTTACCTCCAACTTTGAATGACTACATCATTTGTTTTGTTATTTTTATGTTTAGTGCATGTACGAGCTGTTTTTTTACAGCGAAAATTTGGATGATTTTAGTAATGGATAAAAACTACTTATCATCAAAAAGAATTATACGAATGAGCTTACCTCTACAAGCATACATGAAAATATATGAAAATTCTATATATAAATCCGAATGTTTTTCTGAGATAAAAACTAGGAGTCAATTGGAAAAAAATAAAAAATTGAGTTAATTTTTGCTGTAAAAAAACACCTCGTACATGCACTAAACATAAAAATAACAAAACAAATGATGTAGTCATTCAAAGTTGGAGGTAAGAACAGTAGATTCTGTGAGTTTTAGATTTTTATTTCACAGTCAACACGTTCGTTTTATAACCTTAATAATGGGATTTTTTTAAATTTCAAAATTTCAAGCAAAGTTTTCTTCTATTAAGAGTGGGCTGCTCAGGTCGACCCGTGGCTGAATTTTATATATGATATGTATACTTAATTCCCCCGCAGCATAAGTTTTTAATTCTCAATAGTTAAGACATCAGAGTCGATTGAAATTTACAAAAAATGAGTAAAAAACACTCATTTTTAGCACGCTGCCATTATTCAAAGGTATTGATTGAGCCAATTATCGTTACCTACACTTAAACTACTATCTTTTCCCCGAAGAATTCCGCTTTGATTATATAGATATCTTCAAACAGAAAAATTTTAAAGCAAAAGTTGATAAAGCTTAAAAATATCGATTTTGGGAAGTTTTTATTTAAATAAGCGGAAACAAGCGCTAGTAAAAATCAAACTCGTGTAAATTTTGTTCTTTGGGACCCTAAGGAAGAGTTCCTCAAAGTTAAACAAAATTCTAAAATGGGTCGGCTTTGTCAATTAGACGATTTCAAATGGAATGACTCATATAGTAGTTTGAAGGTCAAGAATGCAAATTTCTCCAATATATTTAAGGTGTCAATGTACCTCCTTACTCAATGTCCTGCCAAATATGATATCCATATTACGAAATTAAGAATGATAATCATGTCCATACGAATCTATGCGCTTCGATGTTCGAGAATACGTCGTACGAGAATGAACATAATTACAAAACTGAAGGTACTTGCTACAACATTGATCGCAACACGTAATGACCCTGAACACAGTCCACAAATACGTAGTAGAGGATTTGCGAATATCCATACAAAGTACCATCACATTTTTGTTGGGAGAGTGAGTGTTCTAAGATTATGAACATAGTTTTCCGTCCGTACAAGTATTGGGAGACTTTTCTGGTAGATTATTGTGGAAACAGATTCCACAGGTGAAAATCTCTACCCGATAATGGAAACAAAAGTAAACATTGGATGGTCGGTATTAAAAACCCTTAAATATCTTCTGTACCAGATGGTTAATGAGTAATGATAAGACTTTTGTCTTAAGACTGCGATCAGTCATTCTATTGCGGCACACCTAAATCTATACTTCACCCACAAGCTCAAGACTTTTGATTAGAGAGATGAATCTGGTGGGTGAGAACTTGTCCAGTTCCCTCAGTCTCAGTTTGTGTACTCCTAGTTCCTCAAATCTAACCTTGTCCCCAGCTCTATAGACTCATCGTCCTCCTGGCATAGTCTGCACTCCTCAACCGAGGCTACGGTGAACCGTGTACACAGCTGTTAAAATTCTCAGGTCTAACCTTGTAACGGTATAAAACACCGTTACACTCTTTCCGTAGTTATGCAACCCATCATGCGATTAACATGAATTGCAGGTCACATCATGGTTTGAAATCGTTGTTTTATTTCGAGTCTAAATTAGAAATATGCTGCCTTATGAATCCGTATTGATTTTTCACGTTCAATGTTTCAATATATAATAAAAGTCATTTCAGTATAATTTTGTTCAATTCCGTGAATTTATCGTTTCAATTCTGTGCTCATACGATTGATGATGGGTATAGCAAGCCCCCGGGAATTTCAGGTTCTCTTACATTCGAAGCTCTCGAGCCAGTCACGTCTTCTAACGCTTCTTGTAAGACCCCTTTGTTCTCAATAGTTGAGATGAAAGAAATGGTTGTCTGAATATCTCTTAATAGTTTGTGTGATTATTTGTAAGGATATACGTCAAGTTGACGTTGACTTATATTTAAATGTGTTTTTGTGATGTTGAAATTGGTTTTAGTAAATTAACGTGGTGATTTCAGATTGAAATTAGTTAATATAGATTTGCATGCCATTTGTGTTACAAAATAATGTAGAGTACCTACTCTGTGTTTGATTATTTCGATTACCACTAATTTTTCTAGTATATGTGAATTTGATATTGATTTTGTGTTCTGAACGGATCAGGGTGAAGTTTATTCAATTTTCGAGGGATTGTGTTCCCCGTGTTTTTCTAGGCTTTAATGAATTCCAATGAATGAAGTTTGTGTACTGGTAACTTATATCCCCAGATTCGTACAGAGAAATTTGTATTTTGCAAAGTAGTAGGTGTAATACTGGCTTCATTCTTTGTTGTTTTTGGCATGTTTTTTTGTGAGGCTGCATGCATTGGCGCTCTTGTTCAAACTTTGACACATCATATATCTGAAAGTATTGGTTTCTCAGAGTTGGGAATGATATCAATGTATTCTTATGATAGAACATAAAGGAAATTCAATTCAAATAATATTTCATTTATCAAGATTAAATGAGCAATCTGAGAATGAGATCTGCACCATGGAAGAAATCAAATTGAAATAGCTGAAATGAATTTGACACTCTCTTATAGAACAGGATGACATGTACTAGAATGAACACAGATCATATAATAAATCATAGATAGAATAATTATAGCATTTTGCGAAAACATGGAAGTACGATTCATAATTGAATTTTCGAAAAGTCGTATGTCCGAAAGTATTAGCTTGTTAGAGTTGAAAATGATATCAATGGATTTTCATGGTGAAACTGCACCTCAAAAAACAATTGAATTTGAAATTTGTAAGTTGAAAAAAATTTTTTTTTTCGTTACTCCGAAACCATCTGGCCCTTTTGGCCCAATAATGAACTCAACCGAGATATTTATCTCCCAAACCTACTCTGAAAATTTCTACTGCCTAGCTCATTCTGTTCGAGAGAAACAAAATTTACAAATTTTTTGTGACACTTTACGGCAACCCTATCAATACAAAACTTCGCACGCGTATAGAGATCATTATTCTACAATTTAATGCTAAATTTCAGATAGATCGAATGATCTGTTTCGGAAATATCCATAAAAAAATTTTTTACTAAAAACGGCCATAACTCTGAAACCGCTTGGTGCATTTCGCCCGTTAACGAACTGGTCCGAGATATTTACGCTCCAAACCAACCCTGCTAATTTCAATCCTCTAACTCCTTTCTTTCGAGAGTTATCGTGTTGACGGTCGGATGGCCGGAACGCCGGGCAGAATCGATTTCGACAACGGATTCTTGATCAGTGAGTCGCACCAAATCGTTTGAGACCATTTTTAGCCAGAAATTGAATTACAGATATTTGGGCAAATTGATAAGCACTCTGTGCCGAGGAACAAGAGCGCCAAAAATGCAAACTTTCAATATCAGGGTGAGAGATTGATTTTGATATGGCATACTTTCGAATACAACCCTGTATATACATATTTTCTAAAAAACTCAAGAACTGCCAACAAAATTATATAATGGTGAATCAGAGAAACGTTATTCATATTTGAATTACGAAATATGGACCAGTTTCAAACAAGGATGCGTAACGCACGGGTGTCGGTCCTATTGATATTGTATCTTGTGATAAGAATTTGAATTTTATTATCTCGGCAATCACTGAACCCAACTGAGTAATAATAACTCACTTCTCTCTTCGTATAGGGGCAAACTCTCTTTAATTCGACAAATCTTAATGTTAAAAAATGCAACAAAACTAAGATTGGAAATACCTAATAATGATCCAATTCATCATTTTTTTACAAAAGAAGATTATTACTATAGAACGCTCCATCTTAGTTCATTTGTCGCACAAGTTGTTTCACCGATTCGCACATTTCTTACAGTAAAATATTGACGTCCACCATAATTGTTCAAAACTCCATGAAATATATGGAATAAGACTTTTAATCGCCGTGTTAAATAAGTAAACCTATTAGACGAATTTAAAGATTAAACAATATTATTCAAAATGTACAAAAAGGGCAGTACTCACTATTCTTCTTGTATAAAAGTATCTCAAATTGATCATACAGATGGAGCTCCAGAACCTGATCTATCCTGTTGATCGTCTCCTTATCGGTTAACTCTCCGTACATGAAGGTACATCTGCAGGACTTTTGCATTACCTCCGCCCTATTGTAGCCAGAAATCTTGCAGAAGGATTCATTGCAGTACACGATCGGAAAGTCGACGATCTGTGCGTTAGCCAGTAGAAAACTGCTGTCAGCTGAAAGCGAAGAAAATAATTCGTCAATAAATATGTTATTTTTTAACTTGAACCAACGCAGATCAAATTAATCAAATATTTATTTCATTATTAACATTGCATTAGGCAGCTATGCCGGGAAACTCCCAATATAAAAAAAATTCAATAAAAGATACAAATATACCTACTCAAAGATACAAAATATAGAATATACAATTAAAGTGCAGATAAGCAGTTCACGACAAGGAGCACGTTAGAGATCTCGCTTAACTTAGAAAGAATTTTAGTTTGGAACGTCCGTAGTG
This sequence comes from Halyzia sedecimguttata, assembly GCA_937662695.2. Classification (NCBI taxonomy): domain Eukaryota; kingdom Metazoa; phylum Arthropoda; class Insecta; order Coleoptera; family Coccinellidae; genus Halyzia; species Halyzia sedecimguttata. The sequence continues at coordinate 88,674,474 of OW569415.2, read as the reverse complement.
AAATGGCTGCTGAGTTCGAGAATGCGCAAAGGTAATAAATGTTTACTATGATTAGTTCTATGTATATAGTCTGACCCGAAACAATTGACAACTCATAGTTGTTTTATGCGGAATGTTAAAACCAATTAGTCCGAGAATATCAGAGCAGTCTGCAGAACCATTGAGCAGCCTGAATATGAGACGGAACTACATATACCAACCATCGACGCACCTCCGGGGTAACCAAGCTGAAACTCAAGGTTACCATCAAATGCACCCCAATCCTAAAAAGCAAAGCAAAAACTGCCTCTGAATCCTCTCAACAAAGCAAATGAGTCAGCCATAAATAGGTGCTTACACGAGGAATCCATACTCAAGAATAGGTATTACTAGTGAAAGATATACATTTTTCAGTGCTTGCGAAGAGAACTCTTTGGAATTCAACGTAATGAAGCCTATGGTATTATTTTATTTGTTGTATTTATAATGTGATCCCAAAAATCGAGCTTCTGGTCCAAACTCACCCCCAAATACTCTATAACCTCAACTCTATATAGACCAAGGACAGCCGATAATATTATAATGATAAGTGAAGAAGTAATTATTGCGGTGAAAACTTATGATTTTGCACTTCGCGATATTCGAGTATAAACAATTACGGATTGTCCAGACACAAAGGAGATCTACCTCTTGATACAATTTTAATAAAACCATTGAACTATTGACAATTGTGTACATTTTAAGATCATCTGCAAATAATAAAAACTTCAGCTACCAAGATCGTTAATGAATATCAGAAACAAAATTGGTCCCAAGTAGGACCCTTGAGGTACACAGGAAGAGACATCAATTTCAGAATTTGAGATACTTGAATAATATTGATGACTATGGCACTTACAATAATTACAAACGTGCTGACTACAATCTTATAATCCGATTCCCCAGGGAGATTTCCTGGACTCATATATTGAATAACTAAGATGTCTTAAACGATTTGGTTTGACTCACTGATCAGAAATTCGTGGTCGAAATCGAGTCTGTCCAGCCGTTAACACGATAACTCTCGTTAGTTCGTTAACGGGCGAAATCCATCAAGTAATTTCGGACGTATGGCCATATTTAGTAGGAATATTTTTTATGAATTTTTCCGAAACAAAGTTTTTATTGAACTGGTTGCCGTATAGTGAAATAAAAAATTTTTAAGATTTTGTTTCTATAGTAACTCTCGAATTGAATGAGTTGTAGGTTCCTGAAAAGTCAGCAAAGTTTAAATCTGATCGTCTTAAGTGGGTCAAGATCGAGTTGAATGAAGTCGGTTAGAAAAAACCAAACATACAGGTGAAGCTAATAAAAGCGTGTTAAAATAAGGCTCACCATTTTGTTTCTATCGTCAAAATTCCAAATTTTGCACCAGCCTGTATAATGCAGGATAAATTGTCCTGTTCTCCGTAAATGTCTTACCTTCAATGGACCATGTGCGATTTAAATCTAGAATGTGAATTAAGTATATCTATATTCATAATTACCATTATTGAAAGGTTTTTTTCTGGGTTTTCTCTCCCAAACTCTGAAAAATATCCGAGGCAATTCATAAAAACATGTATCATGAATTTAGATAGAAGAACAAATAAACAAGTACAATAGAATGTTACAATTCTTGAATTTCACAAAATAACTATCAACAAAATAGTTCTAACGATTTTCATTAAGCGTCTGACGAAGGAGTCTGATATAGACTCCGAAACGTTACGATATAGTTGTTTCTTCGTTTATGTTGTTTCGTTGTTGTTTGTTAGGCAACATTGTTCAATTGATTGCTTCTGACAAATATCCTGTGTTTCTTACGCAGAAGCAAATCACAAAATAATTAATTTTTATTTTATAGATATTTTTCAGAGTTTGGGAGAGAAAACCCAGAAAAAACCTTTCAATAATGAGTATACCTCCCACAGTATCCTTTAATGATTACTTTTTCATAATTACCATCCATAATTTTGTATTTCAGGTGATAATGAAAGATATAATTTCCTCTGGCTTCCGAATTATACGTTCATCACATCTACAACGAGTAAGAGAGTGTTCAATCAGTTACATAATTATTGACCCTCAACAGGCGATTGACCTCTTGGAAAAATGTTAAAATGTGAAATTCAGATTAATTTTGAGAATAAATGATTTCTCTAATGCGTTCGAAGATAATCAATTCTCACATTATCTATTTCAGCAGACGCAACAAGAGGAAAGATGACCATGTTTTAACTCAATCTGATTACTGCAAATGCCTGCTTCCTCTGCAAAAAGTTAAGTTTATCGGATCAGTATATATTCGGTAAACTGAAGGAACAATCTTGTCGTATGATAAAAGAATATTAACACCCGTATTCAATGGTTTTATGGCCTGTCTCGAGCGGCATTTCACCATAAAAAGCCAGAAAGTTTCTGGGACAATACGGCCACAAAATAGCACCCCTATAATCCAAAACGTCAAAAAGCCAACAACGATGTCCTTTGGAGCTATTATAAAGAGGACACTCCGACGAAATGCAAACCGACTAAAGCCGCTAGGCTAACATCGTTCAGCACCATCTTCAAGTCTTTTCGACTCTCGCAGACCTTGTGAATATATCGATCTGCATGTTTGCTTTCTTATTCTGCAATCGTAGGTAATGAAACATCCAGCTAATCGTACGATTACGTGACTATGATTTGTAACGAGGGTCAAGGATAAGAACTCCCTTTCGTGGCGGGAACATTTTAAGTTCACGTTGATGATGCACCCACGCAGGCACGTGTGGTGTTTTGATTAAGTTTGCATTGTCGAATATTGGGAACGACAAATCAACAAATCAACAGACATGATATACGTTCTGGATAAAGCATTTCCGGAAACGTCAAACAGAAAGTTGGCCTGAAAGCATGTTCATTAACAGTCTCGGTTTGAGAGAATAATATGATCTAAAGGTCAGAGAGTCGATGGAAGGTTATTGCAGTGTTTGGCAGAGGTGATTTCTCGGAGTTGGTAATTATATTAATGGATTCTTGTGATAGAACGGCATCATGAAATAAAATTAAATAAGAATCCATTGATATAATTCCCAACTCTGAAAAACCAATACTTTCAGAGTTATGATTTGTCAAAGTTTGAACAAGAGCGCCGAAGCTCCTGTCCCCAGTGCTTTCCCATTTTTTCAATGAAGGTAGGATTCGCATTTTTAAGAAGAAGAATGACAATTTAAAACTTGAATTTGACGTGTTTCGGGATTTTCCATAAATATGTACAGTAAACAATATAATGCCCGAAACGTAATTGTTTATATCATAAGATGACTATGATCTATTGATCACAATAAACAATTTGAAAATTCAAGTTTTTTTATCATAATCGGCCCAACGGTTTCGGAGTTAGACCCATCTGGAATATTATTTTCTCGATACCTCAAAACCTACAGAATCAATCGAATTGAAGCTTGGTGACTAGTTGTGGAATACCCACATAAAGGCGTACGAAATTTGATGAGGATCGTATCCCTAGAAAATCAAAAGAAAAATATAAAAACACTTTTGGTATCTCACGATAACTTGAGAACGGAAAGAGATAGCAATTTTCAGGGTAGGTTGCTCATTCGAATGCGACATTTGTTTTCGTTATTAGTAGGGCTTCACGCGAGAGCGAGAGTTTTCTCGTCTCGTCTCGTTCTCGTCTCGTAAAAGCGAGACGAGACGAGACGAGACGTTTGCAAAAATATTATAGGCGATACCGAGACCACATACAGCACAACACGAGAGTCTCGTTTTTGGTCTCCTTAAATTTTTTGTATGAAGTTTTATTTACGACTGAACTTTTTTCAACACCCACAGAAAACAATTGAATATGAAGAGGTTCCACTATAATTACCAATATATTTTGTCTATATTATGCATCGGTCGTTCTAGAAATACACGATTTTTTAGCAGATTATTAATTCGTTATGACCTTGCGATAATTGAGATTGAGAAAAAATAGAATTCACAACCATAAAAATGGATGCCATTATGAATTCAATACTTAACGGACAACTGTTATTGCCCCTAAATCCCAATGCTTTGAATATTTCGTCTCTATCTGAACATCTGGAGAAATGTATTCTCTTGTGCTCTTTGTAGTGAAGATGTGAATAATTATTGTATACATCTGTGGAACTACGTATAATAAAACTGGTAAATAAATGAAGCTATTCAATGTTTCGAAAAGTGTTATGAGGAATACGCCAAGAAAAACCTCAATGATCTACCCACTGGAAAGGTATTCTTTGAGAACTATACCAATTATATTAGAAAATGTATCGACATCGATAGCATATTTAAAACATCAACAAAACTTTCGAAATATTGGAAAGCTGAGTTTGAAGAATATTTGCAGTTGGAAAAAGCAAATAGGAATCAAAATATTTTAGAGTGGTGGAGAGTGATGAAAAAGTTCTTCCTACTTTCCAAGATGGCCGATGATTTATTAATGGCTACATCCGTACCTGTTGAAAGATTACTTTCCACAGCAGGTATGATCATGGCAAAAATACGTACATCATTGAGAAATGATATGATGCAAGCGTGATTATGTTCGAATTCTTGGTCATCGAGTAATTTGAAAGTTGAAATTTTCAGTGTTTAGAATAAAAAATAATATGTACATGTACAAATATTTTTGTATACGAGCGTAATAAATATAGCTTTACAAAATTATTTATTATTGTATACCATTTCGTTTATATATAATAATATTAATTATCGTTATTCAGAATTAAGCGAGACGAGACGAGACAACTGATAACGAGACGAGAATGAAACTTAATTTTTTGGAAATTGGCGAGAGCTAGCCGAGAATTTTTATACTGTCACCTACTCTCGTCTGTTGTGATGCCCTAGTTATTAGGCATAATCGACCAAATGGTTTCGGTATTATACCGCGAATGTTGTTATTATTTCCTCAATAACTCAAAATATACATATCCGATCCAACTAAAACTCGTTAATTACTTGTAGAACGCTGACGCGCTAATTTCTCCGGGATTATGTATCCTAAAATACTTGAAACGTAAGTTTTTGGGCGCATGTTCTAGGGGAACATCGTCCTATCATTTCGTCCAAATGTCTGTAATTTTCGAATTTCGAGCTGAAAATTGGCTAATAGACTAATTCGGACTCCCTGATCACGAATCCGGTGTCAGATTTTTGGGTGCCGTCCGACCGGCCGGCAGGCCGGCCGGTTTTCCGGCCGTAGGCACGATAACAGGAGCACCGAAGGTCCTATCGACTTCAAACTTTCAGGGTAGGTTTCTGATCAAAATGCGACGGTTAAGTTCGTTAACGGGCAAAATCGGCCGGACGGTTTAGGAGTTATAGACATTTAAAATTTTGAGGTTATTTCCCTGATATTTCAGGAACTAAAGAAGATGTTGAATCGAAACTTGGTAGTCAGTTGGAGGATATAAACGCGCAACTTTTGGCAGAATTTTGTTATGATCGAAATGTTGGTAATTTTTAAAAAAATATTTCTTTTAATTTTTTCGAAAAAAAAATTTTTTTTTCGTGAACTATTCATCAGATTGCAACAAAAACTTGTACTAACGTCAATTGTAGTATTTTGCAACATTGTGCAAAATTTTGGCTCTATACGATTTCAATTTCTGGAGATATAAGACAAAATGTGTCAAATTTCCTGGGTCTCTCTCAGTATTTTCATCGATTATTATATAATAATCAATAATATTAAGGTATTCAACATGAAACTGCTTTTTTTCTTTACTGGTCAGTACGGGCCACAAGGAAGATGAACATGCGCCCAATAGCTCCTGTCCACAGGGCTTGTTTCGTATAATATCGGATAATTAAGGAATTTGAATTCCGATAGGGTAGATATGTCAGAACTAAAAATTCTGTGATCCAAGACGATACTCTCATTACGCAAGTCTGTCATTGAAATGTACGAAATGTATTCATATCTTATAAAGGCTGAGAAAACGGTGTATATCGATGGCAAATTCGACTAAGTCCAATAGAGGTGAATAAACAATAAAACATGCACCTGACTTCACGTCAGTGCTTGAACCAATTTTCCTCTGGGTTTTCTCTCAAAAACTTTGACGAAATCCCTTTTGGCGCTCTAGTTCCTCGGAACAGAGTGCTTATCAATTTGCCCAAATGTCTGTTATTTTCGAATTTTTGTATGAAAATGGTCTTAAAGGATTTTTTTCGACTCACTGAACAAGAATTCGTGGTCAAAATCTATCCTGCCGGCCGGTCGGGCCAGCCGGCCCAGCCGTTAACATGATAACTCCCGAACAGAATGAGCTAGACAGTAGAAATTTTCAGAGTAGGATTGGGACATAAATATCTTGGCTAAGTTCGTTATTGCGCAAAGTGGGTCTAGTGGTTTCAGCAAAATCGGGCAAAATCGGAGTAACCAAAAAAAAAATTTTTGTTTTGCATTACATTTTCAATATTTTTTAACATTCAGTTTCACCATAAGAAACCATTGATATCATTTTCAACTCTAACAAGCTAATATTTTCGGATATATGATTTTTCAAAATTTCAATAATACATCGTACTTCTGTGTTTATGTTCCCACGAAATGCGTATTCTATCTGTCTGTGTTCAGTGTTCATCCATGTCATCTTATCTACCAGACATGTCAAATTTACTTCTGTTCAATCGATATAATATAATTTTTTTCAGAGTAGATTTGAGGAATGAATATCTCGGATAAGTTCGTTGTTTAATTTTATTTTTTTTAATCAAGTTCTATTATAAGAATCCATTGATATAATTCCCAACTCTGAGAAACCAATACTTTCGGAGATATGATTTGTTAAAGTTTGAACAAGAGCGCCAATGCTCCTGTCCACAGGGCTTTCCCACTTTTTTTCAATATCAACTGATTTCGGCCCATTTCCACTCAGTGACAATCAAAGTAATGTTGGTTGATATAAATTTCAATTTCAACTTTATTCTGATAGATTAATTCATATACTTATTTTGTGATACGACATATTCATTCAATCAGACAAAATGAGTTTGTCCAAGACCTGAGTGCACATAAAATATCAATATTGACCTTCCTTGTCAACCCTGTGCTGAGTTATATCGCAAATGAAAGGAGGTGGAAGAAAAAAATTGTTTCCAAAAAAAATATCGGGATGAGTTACCGAATTGCATAGACTATAAATTTCAACATCGTTGATGTGTCATAAATAACGCTGTGAAGTTAATGAATGTTTGAAAAAGACTATCATTCATTGTTTGGGATGGCCTTCTTTTTTGTGAATGATGGCTATGGAGTAGCAGACTAAAATTCTCCCCAGAAAATGGTCTCTTCATAAGTGAGAAGCTTGGAAGGTGGAATGTAATGACAGCATTTTCATGAAATATTAGTTTTTGGCGCTCTAGTTCCTCGGAACTGAGTGCTTATCAATTTGCCCAAATGTCTGTAATTTTCGAATTTTTCGATGAAAATGGTCTCAAACGATTTGGTTCGACTCACTGATCAAGAATTCATTCTGTCCGGCCGTCCGTCCGGCCGGCCGGCCGGCCGTAAGCACGATAACTCTCGAACGGAATGAGCTAGAGAGTTGAAATTTTCAGAGTAGGTTTGGGGGATAAATATCTCGGCTAAGTTCGTTACTGGACAAAATCGGACAGAAGATTCCGGAGTAATAAAAAAAAATTTTTTTTTTTACGAAACAAATTCCAAATTAAATTTTTTTTAATAAGCAGTTTTATCATATTATTATTCATATCATTTTTAACTCAAACAAGCTAATACTTTCGGAGATATGATTTTTCAAAATTTCAATGTAAATCGTATTTCACAGATTGATATAATTATTCTATGTATGAATTTTCATAATGTCAACTTGACAGAAGGGAATATTGTAACTTCAAAAATATTGGGGTTGAAATACTCGTATTTTAGCGATGCAACGGGGACCTCGCCCGAAAATGTTTGAAAATATTACGTAAATATTGAAAGCATAATTCTGTAGTTCGAGAGAGGAGAAAATTTGGTGAACGTAGATGAGGAAATTTTTGATCGATTACAAGGTAGTTTTTTCATTATTTCTTCTCTTCTTTAATACATGTTTTATGGAATATCTACTATTTGTATGTACTTTAAACCTGTTTTGAGCAATTGTCATACGAAACTTGTTTTTTTTGGCGCTCTAGTTCCTCGGAACAGAGTGCTTATCAATTTGCCCAAGTGTCTGTAATTTTGGAATTTTTGGCTAAAATGGTCTCAAACGATTGGGTTCGACTCACTGATCAAGAATCCGAGTGCGAAATCGATTCTGTCCGGCCAGCCGACCGGCCGTAGGCACGATAACTCTCGAACGAAAGGAGTAAGCGGATTGAAAATTGCAAGGTGGTTTTGGTGCGTAAATATCTCGGACAAGTTCCTTCGATCTATCTGAAATTTAGCATCAAATTGTAGAATCATGACCTTTATACGCATGTGAAGTTTTGTATTGACCAGATTACAGCAAAGTGTAAAAAAAAAATTTTGAAAATTTAAAATATGTTTTTCCACAATAACTCTCGAACGGAATGAGCTAGGTAGTTGAAATTTTCAGAGTAGGTTAGGGAGATGAATATCTCGGTTAAGTTCGTTATTGGGCAAAATTGGCCAGATTTAATTCGATTTCTTCCATGGTGCAGTTCTCATTCTCATGATTGCTCATTTAATCTTGATATATAAACTATTATTTGAATTGAATTTCCTTTATGATGCAGCTCTATCATATGTATACATTGATATAATTCCCAACTCAGAGAAACCAATACTTTCGGAGATATAATTTGTCTGTTTGAACTAGAGCGCCAGAAAGCTCCTGTCCACAGGGCTTGAACCCATTTTTATTCTACTACGTGAATGAACAAAATAATTTTAAGTCCAGTGAAAATATTTTTGCATCGCCAAATATCGGGTTATTCAATTGGCTCCCATGGTTTTCATAATCAATAACACAATTTGGATTTGTCATATTTCAATTGAGTACCTGCACCAAAATCGATTAACGTGAATATTGAAAATGATAAAAATTTCTATTTCAATCCTCCGGAGGTTACACGACTGACACATAATTTCATGGTAACATTTAGAGCGTTGGGAATTGCTCTCCAACTCGAATATTGATTGTTTATCGTTTACTCACGAATAAATGAATCGGGTGGAATGAAAAATGATTCAGTTATCCTACTTTGCATTATACATGATTGACTATTTTCTTCTATCGATGTTAGAGAAGGTGATGAATCGATTAAAAATTAAATATTTTTCCTCTCGCAAACAGTAAGGCTGGTGGTATACAAACACCGCCAGATCGCAACGCGACCGCAACGATACTTTTTAACGAGGAATTTGCGTCGCATCGCCGTGTCTTTGGTGTGGGCCAATGATCTAATAATAACTAGATGAGCCCTCGCGTCATCGTGCATAGCATTGACTCCAACATTAAAGAGAGAAAGGGTTATAGGCCATTCTTCATGTCTAACTGAGACGGTAGAAAATGATCACGTGACTTCTGGCAAAAGATTCAAATTTAGCATTGCGTTATACAGGAGATCCTTTTATTTTTCCAAATTAGAATTAAGTATTAAGGGTTCATTAATTAAAACTTCGATTGTTTGATGAAACAACTAATATTATAATGAATTCATTTGGCATGATGTTGGATGGATATATACCTGAATAAACAAAATACTATGATTTTTCTACCTATGCTATTTTCCTTTGCTCTAAAAGACGAGAACCGTTATGACAAGATTTAAAAGAAATTTTATATTGTTAAAAAATGTTTATTACTAATCATTCTTATCTAGAAAAAATACGTTTTTAGGTATTTGACAATAAAATAACATTATTTGGCAAAGTTTCATTTATAGGGGTATATTTTTTAATTTATAGATATATTATTTGTCGTTCATACAAATATTAATATCAATGTGATTTGCCCAAATAGGAATTAGTATTATACTGTGATCTGTGATTTATCTAGTTAGGTAGGAATTTACATATTTTAGAATGTGTTTGAATTATTATTTCCGAAGATTCAGATAGCTTACCTTTGTAATGTAATGATTTATTTTTATATAATATATTATTACAACCGGACGCCTAAAAGGCCATCTCTATTGTTAGATATAATCTATTAATATTTATAAAACTTTAAATAAGACAAAAATAATTTATTGAACGTGGAAAATGAATAAAATATGATAATTTATTGAGACTTAGCACTGCAAATCACAATATTTTGCCCTACATCAGCATCAGCTGATTTCGATCATTGCATCTCACTCTTATGTTGTAGTCAATGCCTCTCTATCTACGCTATATCTACTTATTATTAGATCATTGGTGTGGGCGCTTCTGTCACTAACATCGTACCGCGACTTATAAGCGACAAGAAGTCGCGGTCACGTAGCGTTAAATAAAAGAGGTATCTTTGAAATTCTATGCACTGAAAGAAATGATTCAATGAGAAAGGTTTACCAAAAATATTCTTACTAGGGTTGATACATTTCTTACTATTCGGTTAAAATAGCACTATAGACATAGTAAATTGAGTTGCTATAGTTATTGAACAGATCTTACTATGGTTTTCTTATTACACCAATGAAAGTGTTTGATTATCTCATTCAAATGTGGAATTGCCACGGTAAACCCAAGTTTTCTAACCGGCATCCAATAGCCATAACAATTTAGCTATACTATGCGAGATACTTTAGTTCCATAAATTTACTACGGCAGTTAATGTTGATTCATTAAACCAGTCGAATATAGGCGATTATGCCCGAATGCAGGGTTGCGCGCCACCTGATTCATAGCATCCACTCAAACTCAATACTCATCGTTTGTCTATTCGACTTGGGACAATCTGCTAACGCGATTAAACTAATTTGTGAAATATGAATCCTAGTTTATTCATGATATTAATCAACAAGCATCATCATAGTGTAGTTTGAAAGTGTTTAGTTTGTGCATTGAAATATCACCGTTTTTGTTTTTTGTGTCTACAATCAATCTTCCTGCACACATGGAACAGAAGTTTGCAGAATTCCTGAGTTCCAAATGGAGAGTTGTAAATTCATTGCAAAGTTGGGGATTAGGAAGGAGACTATGTCAAAAAATGTACCGGTAGCTAAGTTATATTCTTAATTATTATTAGAGCATCAATATGAATTCACTGACCATTGATTTTTCATAATAACAATATTGGCCGTTGGATCTTGAAACAATGGCGTCCATGCGTTCGGAATGAATAATTCATCAATCGAATTAATGTTAGTATGTATAATCATTTAATAATTTCCATTGATCTTATCAGATTGATAATTAAATTTTATTCGAAATTCTGAGTAATTAATTATTGAGAGATTAGGTCAACTTTTTTTTAAATAGAACTTTATTGTTCTTCTGTTGAATCCATTGCTCCTTATCATTGGAATGTGTTTTGTTTGCTCTATAATATTGTTTTTTTGAATATATTTTTGTTACCAATATTTGAGAAAATGTGCAGTTAATTTCTCATTCAAATTGAATATCTTTTTTGCGTGATGTGAGTAAGTTTAATCTCAGTGTTTGTTTATGTGTAATAATCTATTTGTTCGTCTTTTAGTATGGTATTGTGATGAAAAGCCCTTTATATTTGAAATATTTCGACCAGTATTTGCTTTCAGTGTATGTATATCTACTAATTGAAACCAAAGAATGTGATTATTACTAACAATAAAAAGTCTTGTTATGCTACTATTTTTTTATTTGTATATCCACCCAATATAATTCTGGCAGTAGACAGTGGAGATAATATGTTCTCCATATGAAATGAATAAAATACTGCTTCAAAAAATAGAAATATAGACCATTACAATTTATAAAAAAAATTGCATAATTTGCAGGTAGGTATAATTGAGATCTAGTTATGAATTATTCGACAAAGATAATTAAATAAAGTTCCAGAGATAGTTGTATCAATTTAGCTCATTTGAATACACTATGAAGTCAACAAATTACTTCATGCCGAGTGTTTCCTTGATGTGGGTCCTTCTGGGCTTATTAATCAATATGATGAATTCTCAATTTGAAAATTCGAGTTGATATCTTTCGCAGGTAGGTTTGAACTTTCGACACTCAATTTTATCATTAGAGAAACTATCAGATATATTATGTAATTTATTCTCTTCATAGTATGGTTAATCTCTTCTGATTGCCTTTGATACCTTGCGCACTTTAGTTAATTCATTTAACTGCCATGTTACTGACTGAGCCAACGTAGCACAAAAATTTGGCCAATTTATTGCTTGTCTTAATAATGAATTAGAAATTTATTAAAGTACAGACATAGTACTAAATTGGCCATTGTTTTCTGTCAGATGAGCTCAGTATGTAATATGGCAGTTAAAAAATAACTAAAATTGCAAATTAAGCTGATAAAGACAGTAAGATGAGATTACGAGAGCGGTAAAATAGGTTTACTAGACCAGTAAAATGCAGTTATACATTATTACTATGGTTGTAAAACAGTTACAAGTGCAGTTATATCAGATTACTATGATAGTAGTACGGAGTTACAATTTACAAACGCAGTTATTTAAGTTTACTACGGTAGTGAGACAAAGTTTCAAAACCAGTAATATAAAAGTACGACTATAGTATAATCACTTCAATACTTGCTGTAAAACGGTATTATTCCTGTTATGAAGGATTAAATCAAATAGCCGTTATTAACTGAATCGTAGTAAATCAAGGTGAACTGTGAGAAATAGAAAGTTTTGTTGAGGCATATAGTATATGAATTTTCTCATTGCTGTTATTATATTTTTCTTTCAGTGTGTACTATGTTCTTTGATATACCGACTTTTGTGATAGGGAGATTCATGTCATTTGTCATATAAAAAATTGGTTCAAGCCCTGTAGAGACGATTTGAGAATACCTTCATGAAAAAATTAAAAGAGCACTGACGTGAGGTCAATCTGCTTTGGTGTGCTTGTTCCTATTGACGAATAAGAATTGAATCATGTTATGCTATACGCCTTTTAGTTTTTCCTTCGGTCTGAATAAAAAAAGCTTCTTCCGAACGATTTATCGAACCTCAAAGATCGTTTCCGATATGTCTCCCCAATATTTCCAACAATTCAGAGCTGCCGGATGGGCAGAATTTGTTTTTTCCCCGCATTATTCATGAGTGAGTCGAGCCCAATCTTTTGGGGCAATTTTCGACCCAAAATTCTGAGTAAACAGACATTGAAGCAAAACTTTATAGTCTTGTACTAATGATTTTTTTTTATTTATAGTGATACGATCTTCACAAAATTTTGCAAAAATTTGCACGTTGGCATTCTACAACTAATTACCATGTTTGAATTGAATCAGAATCGATAATAACAACAAAATCTCAGATGGGTAAGTATTACTCCAAAACCATTCCAATTAGGCTTATTAACGAACTTAAATGTAACATTCGGATGCGCAACCTTTTTTTTCTTGATATGATATTGATGACCTTATTGCAAAAATTTACGTATCGGCGTTCTGGAACCAATTACCAAGTTTCAATTTGATCAGATCTATAGCCTTTGAGTTTTTAAGAGAACAATTATTCAGTTCGAAGTTTCATTTTCATAGTAATTGCGAAAATACCGAGCAAATCAAGCTGAAATCCAATAGTCGATTGTAAAATATAAAGTTCTTGAAGAAATCTTTTTTTTTTCTAGTGATACTATCAAAACGAAATTTGCGGGTTGGCATTTTTCAACTACTTACCAAGTTTCAATTCGATCAGACATGTATTCTTTGAGGAAACAATAGTGCAGGTGGTGAAACTCCGAGTCCTTTTGACTGATTATGCCCATTAACGAACTTAACCGTCGTATTAGGATGCACAACCTACCCTAAAAATTCAAGTCACTATCTATTTCCATTCGAAAGTAATGATGGCAACTGGCGACCAGTCTTCATCATTTGAGACACGTCACAATATTGAATAAATAAGTGTAAATCGTATATAATTTTTCATTGAGTTAATATGGATTATGCATCAAGTAAAAGCCACAAGCATAAAATTTTTGATAACACTCTGTTTCCTAGACGATGCGCGCAAAAACAATTTGCTGTCAATATAATGTACTTACCAGTACCACTTCCTTGAACTAATTCACATGCGGTTGCAGAATGGCGAAAGCACTGTTCCTAACAGTGTTGATTCAGTCAAATTCATGTACTTCTGGTGAATGCGAATGATTTTATTGATGAAATGCAGTCTGTGAACTGGTACAGATCTATGAAATCATGCATGTTTTGCATAAATTAGTCTCATAAGGATTTTATGAGTTCCAACAAAAAGCTGAATTTTGGAGGTGGTTCCAAAATGGCGGATGCGACAGTTTTTCTATTAAACTGGTGAAGAACAATGATTCAAACCCTTTTCGCTTCTCAGCACCCAACAAGGGTGAATAACCCTTGGAATTATTCATAATTCCTTAGAAAAATGCATCCAATTTGATCCGGCTATCGTCTATTTTGAGAAACAGAGCCGTGAATGACCTGCATCGTTTGCGATCGGACCCATTCGGCTTTGACGAAGACTAAACGCCTGGGTTATTTTTAGATATGTTCCAGTTTCGCCATAGTGCGCTTGTTAGGGTGGGGAGTTTCAGGTCATGTAAATTATTAGGGCATTATTGCAGAGAAGATTCCGACCACTGTTAATGGAATTAATAACAACTGTTTCTATCTGCTTTCATGTAATGACATCATCGGATTAAAGTACGTTTCACCGAGTTGATATGCTTAATCGAATCATTATTTCGAAAATGCTGCACAATTCATAAAATAATAATCATCATAACGCATCAATGGTCTCAATTGTGCGCATGTTCAAGGGAACAGCGTGCCGTAATTTTGCCCAAATGTCTGTAGTTCTCGGATTTTTTGCAGAAAATGGCATCAAACGAGGTTCTACTCACAGATGAAAAATTCGAGGTCAAATTTGATTCCTCGACTGGCCGTTACCATGATAACTTTCGAATGGAGACAGATAGGGACTTGAAACTCAGGGTAGGTTACGCAGGCAAATACGACGGACAAGTTCGTTAATTCACATATCAGCTAAACGGTTTTCAAGCACACATTTTGTTCTCAAACAATACAGATCCACTCAATGTAATAATAAATATAAATGAATAAAAAATTAAATACAGATCCAATCGGATTGAAACTTGGTAATTATTTGTAGAATGCCAACACTTATGCAATAATTTCGTGAGGATCGTATTACTATAGAAAATTTAAAAAAATTATAAAAAATATGATGTACCTCACAAACTATCCGTCCAATGTTGCTGAAATTTCGTAAGAGCCTTCAAATCTGAATTCTAAGTTCCAAATTTGAACACGATCGGGTCTATATTATAGGAGTTATTGGTGAATTACTGGAAACCAAGGAGAGTTCAGTATCTAGATGGGCAACTATTAGTATTATAACTTGCGAACGGAAAGAGATAGCGACTTGAAATTTTCAGAGGGTTGTAACGTTTCTTTTTAACCCGGGCAGGGGTTTGTTTACGTTTGGTTGGCGAGTGTCATTTATGTCGTGTTTGTTGACATCGAATTTGAGGTTGGATCTCAGTGGTACCAATCGACGCTAAATAATAATTATTGGATTCGAAGAACCGAATATGTTGGCAATATTGTTGCATTGTGACGGTCGGAAATTTGTGAAGGTCTGCGCCAGTCAGGGACATGAGGTCGTCCATTTTGGTGAACACTCGAAGGAGGAGCAGTAGGTTAGGCGTATTTTCGGAACTTAATAAGAATTGGTGATTTCTTCTTAGTTGGATATAGTTTCGAAAATCGAATTAGGAGTGAGGGTTACATTGGTTTGATTTGGGAAGATAACAGGTACCTTGCACTCGTCTCGAAAGAGGATCTAAGGACCTTTCTGCAAATCTAAGAGTTGAACACGTGACCGATCTTGGCGACTTTGACAGAACATCGCCGTGTGCTTGAAGAATTATTCGGTGGAGGCACGACAAGATTTGGTTTCGAAGCAAACGTGTGCAGGACAACCCCGAACATCAGGGTTTTTTGTAACATCAGGAGTTTTTGTGTGCCAGCACGATTCTTATATCAAGAGGAATAGAAGGATTTTTGTGGCAGCACGAGTTTTTGTGGCAGCCCGAATTTTTGTGCCAGCACGATTTTTTGTGTCAGGAAGAGAGGGATCTTTAGTCAGGAGGAGTAGCACTGAGGCATTCGAGTATATACAAGGTGGTCCATAAGTAACGCTGTGAGACACTCAACGCAGGGTTGCAGATCCCGAGTATATACAAGGTGGTCAGTAAGCAACGCTGTGGGACAGTTAATCGAGGGTTGCAGACTACGAGTACAGAGAGAAAGAGGACATTATTGCGAGACCATCGACGCAGTCCTACGTTCAGGAACAAGGAATATCAGCACGCAAGTTATAGGAAACATATCTCGAAACATATCTTATACCTGCTATATATATAACGTGAACTTATTATCATCAATTATATAAATTATTATTGTTGTTGTAAAGCGGAAATTGGGGAAAGATTTGTGGTAGTCATATATGATCATAGATAAGAAACGTGGATGCGCCTGAGCTCAAGCGACGCGTATTTGAATCAAATAATAATATTATCTACGTACAATTTCCGCCACCCTTATTCAGGGTTTCACAGTAGTTTTACTTTATTGAAGCTAAAGACCTGGGTTGTAAGCTACTGGAATAAATTGTTTGTTTTTAGCGTGCATATTCTTTTGGTGAATTTAGGAATTATTACATTACGCTGGGGTATCTGGGAGACTTAAATTTACCTGGCGCCCATTTACTAGGTTCCCTTTTTAGAAACCCACTCCCATCTCCACTGGAGCTAGACCGCGGATCCCCGAGTTCTAGTAGCTCCGAATTTAACCACTGCGACTTGGGAACAGTCGTATGTCGTTATAGGGTAGGCTGCGCATTCAAATGCGACATTCAAGTTCGTTAATAGATATTATCGGCCAAACGATTTCCGAGTTGAATCCATCTGAAATTGTATTTTATTTACTAAATAAATCAAAATATACGATCCAATTTGAACTTTTTTTTTCGTGAGGATCGTATCACAAAAAATTAGATAACAAATCTTTGAAACAAATTCTGTATCTCAGAAACTATCTGTCCGATATTGCTGAAATTTGCACGGAAATTTAAGAAAAATGCGCAAGAACATTGGTCCATTTTTAGCGTCCGAATATTCTGAGAAATTCGCATATTTTCTCTTTTTAATTTTGAATACTGTTAATTTCATTTTTTAAATTACTCAATGACCACGAATTCGAACATAATCACGCTTTTATCACATCATCTCTCAATGATGTACGTATTTTTGCCATGATCATACCTGCTGTGGAAAGTAATCTTTCAACAGGTACGGATATAGCCATTAATGAATCATCGATCCCATCTGTTCAATGGAAAACGAAAATATGACTCCGAGTGCTTCGAGCGTGTCAATGGAAATCGCTATTAGCCTCCTTCAAGATTTTTCTTACAATATAGGCATAGCATTTGATGATACTTCGACGTTTCTTGAGTATTGTTGTCAGTGTTTCATTATATTTAATGACAGTCAATTCTGTTTTGTGTTATATACATAGCTCTTATAAAACAAATGGAAATAAATACCCATTTACAAAAAAATATCAAAGTAAATACAGCCAAAGCAACCAAAAATCTGTCGTTTTTGTGCAAAAATATTGATAGTATGAGGACAAATTTTGAGCAAAAAAAATGTGCGAAAGCCCTGTGGACAGAAGGTTTGGCGCTCTTATCCAATCCTTGACAAATCATATCTCCAAAAGTATTGGTTTCTGAGAGTTGGGAATGATATCAGTGGAATATTATGATAGAACTACTTCATGAAAGAAATTAAAATCCCTTTGCATATTATCTTCATATGACGGTCCAATTTTGGCTACAAGTGTTTCAAAACTATCAAGTCATTCTAAAGAATTGAGTAACTGAAATAGTCAGTTTTATTTATGAAACAATTCTAATTTACCTAATCAGTTCAGAGAGAACTCAAACCAGAATATTTATGTAGGAAATCTTAACTAGTGTTACTGAGGAATCACTACCTGTAGTCCTGTACATTAGTTGAAAATCCCTTTCTAAATCTTCCATAATTAGAGAATGACTCGTGAATTATGCTCGACTTCCTTGCATCATTCATTTTCGACTCACTAACCAAAAAGCTCTGCCTATGAACTTAGCGAATCCAAATTTCAAATTGTCTACATGCTTACATCAACCAAACTCTCCAGAAATACACTTTCAGTTTATTAATGTCAAAATTAATGACGTTTATCTTTCAAACTGGATAAAGATGTATTATTGAAATTTTGAAAAATCATATCTCTGAAAGTATTAGCTTCTTAGAGTTGAAAATAATATCAATGGATTCTTATGATGAAACTGCATCTGAAAAATTGGTTCAAGCACTGACGTGAAGTCAGGAGCTTTTGCGCGTATGTTCTATTGTCCATTCTCCTGTATTGGACACTTTTAATCGAATTTACCATGGTGAATTCTATTGATTCGACTGATTTGTATCATAGGAATAATTCTCGGAATCAATCATTGAAAATAAACCACTGCTATACAGGCGTTTTTTATCTCATGGAACAACTGTACGATTTAACTGATTTGTGTCCTTACGCCGCCACGAACAAAGCACTGTTTATTTTCGATCCAACAATAAATGTATGTATTAGAATGGGTCCTTACGTCACCACAAACACAGCACTTTTTATTTTGGACACAACAGAGAATATATGTATTTGAGTGGGTCCTTGCACCACCATAAACACAGCACTATTTATTTTTGACCCAACAGTGAATGCTATGTATTTGAGTTGAAACTAATCGTTTGGGACTATTATCGGCCCTTTTTGGCCGATTGGGACTAGTTTTTTTGAGCATTTGTGTTTACAGTTGGATTTATATTCTTGGAAATATTGGGAATACAAACAAATTTCAAATTTTATATCACTCAATGAAGAATATATCGAAAATAGAATAATTTAATTTTGTAAAATGATTGGATACTCTTGAAATTACTCAAGATAAGCTTTATCTGCTTCCTTGATGCTAATTTTATTTATATTTACGAATCTTTTACGTTGGGTTTCACGAAGCTTTGACAGCTCTTAATTGCCAAATTAGTGCGATTCTATGTCGATTTTCAGTTCATTTTTGATACAACCATCGAATTAAATCCACGATTAAGCTAATCGAAGCTTCGTGAAACCCTACATAAGTCTATTACGAGGAATTCAGTGGAAGTAGGAAACAATTATATTTTGAGAATATGTGACATAGTTATTGAAAACTTCACACCAACATTCTTTTCATTAGGAGAAACATTATCACAGTTACAAAAAAACTGAGTTTTTTTATGCAATAGCCTGTTTCTTTTCTTCTGAGCCAAATTTGGAAAAATAGTTAGCGAAAATAGTATTTCATTTGGTGAGAAGAATCTATGGTTAAAATCAATGTACAACTTAAAGTCTCACCTTTTATGTATTTCCCAAAAAAAAAACGTTCCTGAATCAGCGATCACTGGAATAGGACCTGAGCACAGATTTCGGTGAGAGATATAAATGGAAAATATTGAATCAGGTCAGTGGACAAAATTTCCCTAGGATTGTCCCAAAGTTTTTCGCGGCGTTAATGCGAGGAAAAACGAATATTGGCGTTTTTCTCACCAACTTCAGGAGTTTCCAGCCATTATCACCATATTGGATTACGAGTCATGCACAATTATCAGGAGTTTCCAAACTTCTGATCCTCATCTCGAAATTTAATCACCATCCAAAAAATAGCATCTGCAAGAACTCTGTTCCATACTTTCGGAACTTTGTTTCTCAGAAGATTAAAGCTCAAAACCACTGAAAAAAGTTTTGGGCTGATTACTATATATGTCTCAAAAGATGAGAATTATAAAAGGAAAATATGTTTGACAGAAAGTATATGGGAGAATATTCTAAAAGTATTTACAAATTGATGCTATATATATACGACTCATTTTCTACCATGAAGCGAACTAAGACGGACATGTTGAAAGTCATGCAGTTCTGAATCAAGATTTAAGTAGTATTTTAGCACAAATATTGAGAGCTACAGAACAAGTTGGTGATAAGAGTTATTTCCATTTCAAAGTTAAAATCTACCAACAGCTAGACGGTGTACCTATAGGTTTTTCCATTTTGTGCGAATATATTTTTCGTGACGTATCATGAAGAGAAAATTTCGTCTCCGTGAATTAATTGAATTAATATACAGGGTGTCCAAAATACCACGCGAAAGTGACACTGGAGATAGATTGGCATTAGGTCTATCAGATAGCATCAACATGACCTCAGTAAAAGTCCGCTGGTTTTCGAGATATCACCACTTTTGTGTATTTTTTAAAAATCTCCAGTTTTCGGTCTTTTATCGCCTAGCATTGCTAGAAATTACTTCAAACTCATGTGTTTTTCACCTAGGCTTTCCTGAATAGTTGCTTTAAACAATGAAGTAATAACTTCACCGACAACTAGAACAAAATCCTTCAAAAAATGTCTAACTTGTTGTATTTTATGCCGAAGTTAAAACGTTAACTTAAGTTTGACTGACTGCTGTGAAAAAAAATTATATCAGACTGAATTGACAAATAATCGCAAAAACTGGTCCATTTCATGCCCTTTTCAAAATGATACAACACTACCAATTTTTTTTAATCAGAACCAGAATTGCTACTTATTAAAAAAAACCAAAACCCTTATCGGCTATCTCGCTCCCACATTCATTGTTTTGTAACACGGAAACCGGTCCGACTTTCACAGACTAGGGGTCTTCGAATAGTCTAGACCAGGGGTCACCAAATGGTGGACCGCGGTCCGGATGCGGATCGCGAACCTTATTTTTGCGGACCATTTTTCCAGAAAACATGTATTCTTGATTAAAAAAATTCAGATAACTTTTCGTTTTATTTACTAATTATAGATATTGGATTTAGATTAACTGCTAGTCAAATTCTTATGCCATCATAATGCTATCAACGACCCGCGACAGATATACAGATTTTGTGAACGGACCTCCAATGAAACTAATTGGTGACCCCTGGGTTAGATACTAGAGAAAACTTTTTGGCGTTTGACGGATTTACTCATTTCCTAATATTTTCGAACGGATAGAGATACAGAGGAAATAGATACATAAATCTAAACGTCGTCCACCGACCAATCATCGGGGAAAATTTGGATATCGAGATGTGAAAATCATAGATTTCGGACGGGAAAGAAGAATTTTCCTTCGATTCCGGGTCAAAAATATTTCTTTCATGGTCCCAAAAAATTTTTTTCATGGTATATCGATACGGAGCTCGTGTCTAATTAAATCGAGGTCGCTGATCACGAATATGTAATTAGTTTTTCCCTAAGTGGCGTACTTTGGGAAAATTTTCACTTAAAGTGAAAAAATTGACGAAAATAGGTCAATTTTGGAACTTTCCACCGCCCAAAAAAATCGGAGTAAGGTGTTGTTGATTTTTGCCCTCATATATGGATCCTTTATCTACTGAATAATCCAAACAGAAAATGTCCAGGCCATACTATTCGGAAATTATGATTTTTTTCCCAAGGGTCTGTTTTTCGGAAAAATCATTTCGCGGTATTTCCGCGGAAAATTCTCTAATGAAAAATCCGATCATATATTCGTAATCTACGGTCCCGAATTAGTAAATGACGTAATTTGCATCGAAATCGGAGACCGGTCGAATTTTGGCAATTTTTTAATACATTAGCCTTAAAAAAATCCCATTTTTCGAGAAAAATTTTTTGACGCAAAACTATGAAACGGGTACTTATTCTTATAGATTCGGAGCCGTAGATTCCGAATCTACCATCAGATATTTATTACAAAAATTTTCCGAGGAAATATCGCGGAAAGAATTTTCCGAAAAATAGACCCTCGGGAAAAAAAATCATAATTTCCGAAGCGTACGACCTGGACATTTATTGTTCAGATGATTCGATAGATAAAGGATCCAAATATGACGTTAAAAATCAGCAACACCCTACTCCGATTTTTTTGGGCGGTGGAAAGTTCCAAAATTGACCTATTTTCGTCAATTTTTTCACTTTAAGTGAAAATTATCCCAAAGTACGCCACTTAGGGAAAAACTAATTACATATTCGTGATCAGCGACCTTGATTTAATTAGACACGAGCTCCGTATCGATATACCATGAAAAAAATTTTTTGGGTCGGCACTTAGAAATATTTTTGACCCGTAATCGAAGGAAAATTCTTCTTTCCCGTCCGAAATCTATGATTTTCACATCTCGATATCCAAATTTTCCCCGATTATTGGTCGGTGGACGACGTTTAGATTTATGTATCTATTTTTTGCGCGTATGTTCTGGGGAACATACGCGTTATAGTTTTGCCCAAATGTGAAATTTAATTCTGTGGTGCCGTCCGGCCGGCCGTCCGGCCGTCCGTTGCCACGATAACTTGAGAACGGAAAGAGCTAGCGACTTGAAATTTTCAGGGTAGGTGGCGCATCCCAATACGACGGACAAGTTCGTTAATGGGTATAATCGGCCCAATGGTTTCCGAGTAATAATTTTGTTTTCAACCAAAATAAATCCGATCGAATTTTAAACTTGGTGAATAGTTGTAGAATATAGACCTAAGCACGTTTATGAAATTTTGTGAGAATCGTATCGCTAGAAAATTATTAAAAAATTATTAAAAAATATTTTTGTTGTCACGATAACCTGAGAACGGAAAGAGATAGCGGCTTGAAAATTTCAGGTTAGGTTGTGCATCTGAATGCGACATTTGAGTTTGTTTATGAGCATAATCGTCCAAACGGTTTTAGAGTTATAGCCATCTGAAATTTTCTGAAATTTGGATGTTTTTTGTTCCTCATTAACTCGAAGAATACAAAACCGATTGGATTCAAACATGGTGAATAGTTGTAGAATATAGACCTAAGCACGTTTATGAAATTTTGTGAGCATCGAATCGCTAGAAAATTATTAAGAAATTATTAAAAAATATTTTTGTTGTCACGATAACCTGAGAACGGAAAGAGATAGCGGCTTGAAAATTTCAGGTTAGGTTGTGCATCTGAATGCGACATTTGAGTTTGCTTATGAGCATAATCGTCCAAACGGTTTTAGAGTTATAGCCATCTGAAATTTTCTGAAATTTGGATGTTTTTTGTTCCTCATTAACTCGAAGAATACAAAACCGATTGGATTCAAACATGGTTATTAGTTGTAGAATGCCAACGCGAAAATTTTTGCAGAATTTCGTGAGGATGGTATAACTAGAAAATTCAAAAAAAAATAATTAAAAATAATTGAAAAAAATTTTATATATCATAAACTATTCGTCCGGCATGGCTGAAATTTTGGGAGAGCCTGCAGAACCTAACTCTACTGCAGAATTCCAAGTTTGAACACGATCGGATCTATATTGTTGGAGAACCGAGCAGCCTTTTGTGAGTTCGGTAGGTGGATGCGAGTCGTCGTATGATATGTTGTCTATGGTCGTATTTTTGCGAGAACCTCCAAAAATAAAATATGAATGTCATGATGACATATTATTATACATATATATTCATGGTAAAATCGTGTTATTTCATCACAAATCTATAGGAGATTAGATGATAGCCCTACATTAGTGGTCAGACCTGGTTTTGAAAGAGATCCTCCTTAGGAGGAGGCAACTAAATATTGAAGGGATTTCTATGAACAAGAGTGAATATCTTTGAGGAATAGAGAGGCGATTCTTCTTCAAGAGATCCATGTGCCTTCAGAGGAGTATATTTGCGAGAGGGGACCTTTGAATTTTGCAGAAGGCTTCTGATCTTGTAAGGTGAGAGGCTCATTTGTGGATATTAAATCTCGTGATGGGTAGAAAGGAATTCTAGGCCAGTTTTTCTATCACTAATGAGAATATATCTTTATGTAATAACGGGTGATTTTTTGAGAGCTTTTGGATTTGATTTGAAAAAAATTGGTTCAAGCACTGACGTGAAGTCAGAAGCTTTTGCGCGTATGTTCTATTGTCCATTCTTCTGTATTGGACACTTAATCGAATTTACCATGGTAAATTCGATTAAGGGTGTCCAATACAGAAGAATGGACAATAGAACATACGCGCAAAAGCTTCTGACTTCACGTCAGTGCTTGAACCAATTTTCTGTATCTCTATCCGTTCGGAAAATATTAGGTAATGAGCGAATCCGTCAAACGCCAAAAAGTTTTCTCTAGTATCCAACACATACAAAAATCTACAATTTTCCGATTCGGTCGACGCGGCTTTGGTTATTCTCTAAATCGGGTACGCAGATCACGAATCTGTAATTAGATTTTCCGTATCTCGATTAGTTTCGGAGCAATGACGAAGAAAGTCACAATTTCTGGCTCTACCTCCGGAAAATGGACTAATCAGTCGGATTTTTCGCCATATTACCAAAATTAATCGAGATACGGAAAAACTAATTACAGATTCGGAATCTACGCCCTCGATTTAGAGAATAGCCAAAGCCGTGGCGATCTAATCGGAAAATTCTAGATTTTTGTATGGGTTAGAATCTAGTCAAAGGACTCACAGCTCTGGCAATGTGTTAGTTGTTGTATGCATTTTATCAATATTTCACAGGAAATAGGTCATAAATACTTGGGTTGAAGTATTACAAGATATTTTACTTGCAATTATCTTTCCGTGGAAAATATTAATTTCAAGGGTGAGACCACCCATGCAAAAATAAACCAGTTAACCCAAAACATTTAAGTTTTACAAGCGAGCTGCTTTTTTTAGAAATACAAATGAGCGCTTCCCAACATGTGAAGTCATGGGACGCAACAGTGGTGATATCTCGAAAACCAGCGGACTTTTACTGAGGTTATGTTGATGCTATCTGATAGACCTAATGCCAATCTATCTCCAGTGTCACTTTCGCGTGGTATTTTTGGGACACCCTGTATATACTGGCTGTTCCAGTATACATGTTCCAATGGATTATCTCAGTCATTTCGAAAGATGTAAATTTGGAAATTTTATGATTCTCAATTTGTTCAAGGAACCTTCAACTGAGAATAACAAACATTGAAAGTCACTTTCGGTTTGACCGGAAGTGACTCTGACTTTTTTATCTCAAATAGCACCCTATATAGTTTTGGCAAGTTTTTAATTCTACTTAAAATTACCTTCACAACGATGTATCACACTTTGTGATATGTAGAAAAAACGTTGATTTGAGGGAGAAAACTTCAATTAAAATTTCAAATTGAAAGAATTGCAGTAGGCTACGATATTTTGTGTTATCTTGATGTTGACTTATAATCCGTGTGTGCCAATCCATTTTAAAAATGATTAAGAAAAATTAAAAAACCATCCTGGAATCTATACAGGGTGAGTCTCTGACCACTGCATTAATTTTAACCAAAGATTCCTCTCATCAAATGAAACACTTTTTTCATTTACCATTTTTCCAGATTCGGCTCAGGTAAAAAGTTACAAGCGTTTAAAGATTTCACAATGTGCTAATACACTCCCGCATATAAATTATCTATGACATTGTTGGTAGACGAGAATATGGCATGGTAACGTGGTTTACAGCTTGATTCGGGATTCCAACGCTCAGGGACGGATCCATAAAAGTAGTGAAATTTCTGGAGTTTTCCATTTTAAAACATTCAATGAAGAAAATCTCGAAAACGGTGCGTTTAAGGAGAAATGATGAAGGATAATATAATGTTCAAAACGATGGAATATTCTTGAAATGACTCAAGAAAAACTTTATATGCTTTCTTTATGCTAATTTCGTTTAGTTTTATGAATCCACGAGTCCATAACTAGAAATCCAGTAGAAGTAGAAAATAACTAATATTTGGAAAATATGTATCATAGTTATAGGAAACTTTACACGAACATTCATTTTATTCGAAAAAAGGATGTCAAAGCTACAAAATAAAAACTGATTTTTTTCCAAAATTTCAACAGCCCGTATCTTTCTACCTGAGCTGAATTTGGAAAAATGTTAAATGAAAAAAGTGTTTCATTTGATGACAGGGATCTTTGGTTAAAATTAATGCAGTGGTCAAAGACTCACCCTGTATATCGGATAATTATCAACTAAATGATTTCCTTTGGTTCCAATCCATCTATCTTCAAATGGACCGACAAGATGGCCTGCAAGATCTCCAGATTTAACACCGCATGATTTCTTCCTTTGGAGATATTTGAATGATCGTGTGTACCAGACTCCTCCTATTGATTTGAAAGATCTAAAAAACTAAATAAGGAATGCATATATAGAGCCCTTAATGCTGAGGTGTTGAGAAGTGTTACTTCGCGTTAACTAGTCCACCGAGCTGAAAGATGTGTAGAAGCAGATGGTCAACATTTCGAACATATGATTCAGTTATTAATAATGATAATAATAAAAATGGCGATACCGTTGTTAATAAATCCACAAGTCCAGAGCGTTCCTGCCAATATTGCCGAGAAAGCAAGAGCAGACGCGTTTCTGGCTTCTTGGCCTTCATCAGTACTTTGTAGCTTCTCAACAAATTCAACTAAACTGAACCGAGTTAAGCCTGTCAGAGCCGGCTTGTTCGATCATACCTAATCGCCCACGCCACCTATGAGACAAAACACGGAAATCAGCCTTTCCCCACCAGTGAATATTTGAAGCGTGAAATCATATACGTTACCGAGGCAATGGTCACCCATCCAGCTACTGAACTCACATAATGCTGCTTTTATCTCCAACAATATGAATCCGATCATGTTGAAACTTGGAACTTGGCTGTAGAATTATGTTTTAAAGGCTCTCGCGATTTCAGCGATTTCGGACGGATAGTTTCTGAGATATGTAATATTCTTCAAAATTTTTTTTTTATTTTCTAGTGATACGATCTTCACGAAATTTTGCAGGAATTTTAACGACGCCATTCTACATCTAATAAATATGTTTGAATTGGATCGGTCACGTATTTTTCGAGTTATTGAGTAAATAACAACCAAACTTCAGATGGGTATTAATCCAAAACCGTGCGGCCGATTATGCCTATTAACAAACTCAAACGTCGAATGCACAACCTACCCTAAGAATTGCAGGTCGCTATCCCTTTCCTTTCTCAGGTTATCGTGACATAACGATTATTTTTGAATACATTTTAATTAAGTATAAAATTTTTAGTTATACGATTCTCACAAAATCTCACAAACGTCTTTAAGTTTATATTCTACAACTACTCACCAAGTTTCAATTCGAACAGATTTGTATTAGTTAGTAATTATTACTCGGAAACCATTAGGCCGATTATGCCCATTAACGAACTTCTCTGTTGTATTGGGAGAGAAAACCCAGAAAGAGACCAATTAATGATGAATTTACCTCCTACAGTATCCTTTAATGATTACTTATTTCTTAATCTTGACAATTTTGGGCTGACTATGTGGAGAAGTGTGTAAAAATCTCAGTCAACGGCCAAATCAGAGGGCAGTGAAATAGATACCCAAAAAATGTATGGCTTGTACGCAGCTTTAGTATATCATAAAGGAGTTATGAGAACAATTTTCAGAGAGATATAGTGGCAAAATGTATGGTTCTACATACTACATTTTCTCCACTAGGAAGGATTCGTGGGAAATAGCTCACAGATGAAAAATAACATGAATTTAAATGTCGACATTTAGGTTCGTCAATGTAACCACATTCACTTATTTCCATTATTCATGCTTGAAATTTGCATCAAGCGAGTGAATATTTTCAGGATGTATTTCACAGAAAGACCTATCATTTTTGTTCTGTTGGAAATAGTTCATAGTTTCATATCCCACTTCTAAAATCAATCGATTGATAAATGTTCCCCATTATTTGTTTTCAGTATCAATATACAGTGCTTACGAGCAACTCCGCATGAAGACAGACTTTTCTTAGCTATTAATTTTTTATTTATTTTATTTTTTACAGAAAGTTGGTGCATCGAAAATTTTATAAACCTCAGCCACCTGAGACTGAGACCGTTTCGAGCAAAAATCGCCATTTTTTAACAAAAATGTCGACTATCTCGGAAAGTTCGAATGTGTATGAAACGCTCTGAGTAAACTTGTTTGAACTTACAATTTAGATCAATGTTCAAAAATTCAGGTCAGAAAGCCGTGTTTAGAAATAGTCACATGATCTCGCAATTTTTCAGGAAGATTCTCCTGTGAATTTGGTATACAATCGTATGTGGTATCAGCATGACGGAGCAACCGCGCATGTTGGATGAAATGTTGTCACCTGGTTAAACCAAACTTCTAATAGGAGATGGATTGGTCACCGTGGTCAGGTGCTATGGCCTGCGAAATCACCTAACCTGATCCTTTGGATTATTTTGTATGGGGGCATTTAAAACAACTAAGTAGTTTACGCAGTAGAAATAAATAATCAAGAACAATTGATGGAACGAATTATTAATATAGTCGAATCCACTCAAAATAGAGAAAACATGCATTAGTATACGATTCCCTCATTTTGCGTGTCCAAGACTGTATCCAATCTAGTGGTGGTATTTTTGAACATTTGATTTAATTATTTTTGTATTTTCATATTATGTATTGCAGGATTTTGATCATTGTCTAGGGGATAAAGATTCTACATTCACACTTTGGAATAAATACAACACTGAATGCTAATATGTACAGGTTTATTTACACAAATCTACAAACTTCAACTTCGCCGTCACATTAAATACCGTCGATTACTAAGGTTCCGGTCGATTACTAAGGTCATGCTCTGCTGCACCCTTCGAACTTCCTCATTCTACCACCGATCAACCCCCAGTACCTTCTTAATCCCCTCCATGAACTAAGGGCTGTACTAACACGGTAGTGGTCAATGCTGATTGGTAGATTATCTACCTTGCGATATTTCACTGGAACCAACCGGGTTACATGGGAACGATATCGGGTGCCTTATTGACTTCTATCAACTGATCACCCACGACGGCAGTTCCAAGATTTAGGCGACAGCTAAATCATGGAAATGGTATTATCAGTTACCTGTTTGACGAAAAGTAGTCCGCCAATCTAGATGACTTAAGTGCCTTCCAGGCGCTTCCCGAGTCAATATTCGAAATCATGGGGATGTTTTGGGATTTCTTCAACAGGGGTATAATACAGAAATGTGTCTAAAATATCTGTTCCAACATCGTTCAACTTCATCTGCACCAGTAAAACTAATCTAAAGTCTATTTTTTTACAAGGGTGATAATATTATAATTCCTAAAGTATTAAGGTTGAAAATGGATGGCACGCAGAAACTTTGAAGTCTGATATCTGGGATACAAAGCCAAAAATTCAAAGATTCATTTAACATTTTTTTATCAGGAATATCAGCCTGTATACGTTCCTCAATTTCTCACCTCCGTATATTTAGTAAGTCGTCAAATAGGCCACTATTACCTCTGATGGCAATTGCTAACAATTTGGTGTTCATTGACCATGAGCTTCCTTTCGTGGAACATTACGCAACCTTGGCCCGTATATGCGAGTTCAATTGAAGAGAACAGACCGTGATTTCTTCGCTGAAAACCCCTATTAACCCCATCTGAAGGGCAATAATTCAGTCCGAACTCCCTAGTCCCCTCGGCAATTAAAACACACGCTCGTATGTTCGGGCCATTCATACGATATATTTAGCCTATCTCTAGTAACCATGCTAATTAACTGAAGCCTTGACACTCGAAGTTAAAGATTATGGCATTTCGCCAGCGCACAAGGGTAACCTAACATTGATCCACTTGGTCCTCCTCCGTCAAGAATTTCTACGAGTCCTTGCGATCCAATTTGTAACCACATAGATAACAAATTGATTCGATTATTACGAGGTGTAGCGTTGAATTTTAGTTCATTATTTCTTAATAATATTCATTATGGTCCCCGGAATTCCCAGATTTCCAAGTTTACTGAAAACTGTAATCGAATAGAGAACTGAGAATTAAGGAAATATGCATTATACCCTATTTAAAATGTATTCATGATCTGTTTTTGGCGCTCTAGTTCCTCGGAACTGAGTGCTTATCAATTTGCCCAAATGTCTGTAATTTTCGAAATTTTCGATGAAAATGGTCTTAAACGATTTGGTTCGACTCACTGATCAAGAATCCGTGGTCGAAATTCATTCTGTCCGGCCGGTCCTGCCGTCCGGCCGTAGGCACGATAACTCTCGAACGGAATGAGCTAGACAGTTGACATTTTCAGAGTGGGTTTGGGGGATAAATATCTCGGCTAAGTTCGTTATTGGGCAAAATCGGACAGATGATTTCGGAGTAACAAAAAAAAAATTTTTTTTTTTACAAAACAAATTCCAAATAAAATTTTTTTCAATAAGCAGTTTTATCATAAGAATCCACTCATATCATCTTTAACTCTAACAAGCTAATACTTTCGGAGATATGATTTTTCAAAATTTCAATGTAAATCGTATTTCTACGTTTTCACAGAATGATAGAATTATTCTGTGGGTATTCTATGAATTGTTATAATGTCAACTTATTTTCCTGAGACATGACGTTGTCTCATTGTCATTCATTCCAGCAATCGTATAAATATGAGAATGATAATATAATATCATACTTTTTGTTGGTTGATATTTTCATGCCGATGGTCAATCCATATGATGATGTTACTGGTAATGGTAAGTTAATAATATTGAGTTCAGAATATCTCCACTAAAAACAAAACTGGAATATTGGTGTATTGGAGTAGATTTGAGGAAAGATATATATTATCGTTCATCATAGAATTGAGGAATGAATATCTCGGATGAGTTCGTTGTTGGGTAGAATTCGTCTATTGGTTTTGGATTGATAATTTTTGGCACTCTTGTTGAATAAATTCTTCTATGATGTTTGAATTCAATTTCTGCTAAGATGAAGTTCTAAATTTCAATAATGAATCGTACTTCTATGTTTTCACAGAATGCTATAATTATTCTATCTAAGCTTTATTATATGATCTGTGTTCATACTCGTACATTTCATCCTGTTCTATAAGAGAGAGTCAAATTCATTTCAGCTATTTTAATTTGGTTTCTTCCATGGTGCAGTTCTCATCCTCAGATTGCTCGTTTAGTCTTGATAAATAAACTATTATTTGAATTGAATTTCCTTTATGATGCAGTTCTATCATAAGAATACATTGATATAATTCTCAACTCTGAGAAACCAATACTTTCGGAGATATAATTAGTCTGTTTGAACTAGAGCGCCAGAAAGCTCCTGTCCACAGGGCTTGAACCCATTTTTAACATAAAATATTAGTATCAGCAAACCATGAAAAAAGGAGCTATGATAAGTCAGGGGCATTTGCGAGCATGTTCTATTGTCTACTATACCGTTTTCTTAGCTTTCATAAGATATGAATACATTTCATACCATTTTAATGACGCACTTGAGTAAAGAGAGAATCGTCTATGTTGAAAAATTTCAATTCTGACATTTGTATTCAATTGGAATTTGAATTCGTACAATATCCAATAACATACAAAAAAACTCACGCCTCAAGTAACTTCACGATACGATATTCATGAAATTCCGCGAAAATTACTGGGTCCGCATTCTACAAGTCATTACCGAGTTTTAATTAGACCGTGATTTGTATGTTTTGAGTTATAGAGAAAATAACAACGAAATTTCAGATGAGTATAACTCCAAAACCGTTTGGACGATTATGCCAATTAATGAACTCAAATGTCACATTCGGATGCGCAACCTACATTTAAAACATCAAGTCGCTATCTCTTTCCGTTCTCAAGTTATCGAGATATACATGATATTTTTTCATAATTTTTTTTTAATTTACTAGTAGTACGGTCCCAACAAAATTTCACATACGTCTTTATGTCGATAAGCTCAACCAAGTACCAATTCCATCGGGTCTGTACTTTTTGAGTTATCGAGAAAATAATATTCCAGATGGGTATAACTCAGAAAACGTTGGCCTGATTATGCTCAACAACGATATTAAATTCTTGAAAATTTTTTTGATGATCGAATTACTAGAAATTTTTTCAAAAATCATCGTTGAAAAAAAAACTATATATCAGAAACCATGACTCCAACATCACTGAAATTTTGTCAGAACCTTCAAAACCTAACTCTACTGCCAAGTTCCAAGTTTGAGCATGATCGGATCCATATTGTTGGAGATCCGAGCAGTTGTGGGTGCGTTCAGTAGCTGGATGGGAGACCGTTCCCTCGATAACTTTCGAACGGAAAGAGATAGGGACTTGAAATTTTCAGGGTAGGATGCGCATCCGAATGGGAGAGTTAAGTTCGCATGTTGGGCATAATCGGCAAAACGGTTTTAGAGTTATACCCATCTGGAAAATTATTTTCTCGATTTTTACAAAATTACGGACCTGATCCAATTGAAACTTAGTATCTAATTGTGGAGTATCGACATAAAGACGTGTGTGAAATATTTGTGAGAATCGTACCACTAGAAAATTTAAAAAAATTAGGAAATTTTTTTATGTATTTAACGATAACTTGTGGACGGATAGAGATTGCGACTTGCAATTTTCAGGGTATGTTGCACATCCAAATGAGAAATGTAAGCATGTTGGAATAATCGGCCAAATGGTTTTGGAGTTATATTCATCTGAAATTTTGTTGTTATTTCCTCTATAACTCAAAATATACAAATCTGACCCAATTAAAACTCGGTGATTACTTGTAGAATGCCGACTCAATAATTTTCGCGGAATTTCATGAATATCGAGTTACTTGAGGCCTCAGTTTTTTTCGTATTTCAATTTCAATAGAATACATATGGAAGAATTAAAAATTCTGTGATCATAGATTCTCTCGTTACTGAAGTACCTATGTCATTAAAATGGTATTAAATGTATTAATATATTATAAAAGCTGAGAAATGGTATATATCGATGCTACATTCGATAAAGAGTGTCCAATCGAGGTGAGTAGACAATAGAACATGCACGCAAAAGCTTCTGACTTCACGTCAGTGCTTGAACCTATTTTTGTATTCCTCAATTGAAAAATTAATCTTTCAGATATTTGTGTTGGAATATTTTGTAATAGAGTAATAGTATATTCTAAAACAAGTTGCAGAATGGGCTCCTATTAGAACACGAATGTTAACACGAAAACTCGCTCCTTCGTCGCTCGTTTTCGAACGCTTGAGTGTTGGAATTGCCTTCTGCAACGAGTATTAGACGATATTTTCTCTATTTCAGACAAGTTTTGTAAAATACTGTCGAAATTTAATGAAAAATTCGGATTATACATCCTAGTGACTTTTGTATTGTATCTTGGTAGTTGGTGTGACTGTTACGAAAGTTGACAGATTACGGAATTTGAATTTGAAACGTACGTAGGGCATGGAGATCAGATTTAAAACGGTTTCCTAATAGCATGAATGATTCAAAATTAGCAAGAAGGAAATCTCTAGTACCATATTTTTCAATGAAAATAAAGCTTTTCCTCAACAATTATTTCACTATATCCAGATTATAGTGTATTGTCAATTGACGTGTGTTGAAATTTGATAGGATCGAATGTCAGTGCTGACTACCACAAAACGAAAAATATAACTAGAAACAATGCGGGAATGAGTTCATTCCAGCACTGTTTTCAGTGCTGGAATGGACTCATTACGATACTGAAATGGAGAAAACATATTTTTGAAATCCATTCTATCGAATGAGCGTTAATACAACAATACTCAAACTACTAGCACAACTACTAGCACAACTGAAATGAATATGAGTACATGAAAACGTATCCAATCTCGGGCAAAAATATTTGGTGTGGCAAATAGTTTGGCAATAAGAGATTGTCATGGGTGTAGGTTATTTTCCTATTACACCCTGATCCCCGGGATGAACTGGTTAGGAATCCAGTATTGCCCGCATCCAACCTTAGTCTTCTTCAACAAGAGCGAACACGGATCAAAGGAAACAGCCCTATACAATGTTTATCGTACAGTGCATCAGGGAAAAGTGAATTTCAGTTATGCAAGAAGGGTTTCCACGAATAGTCTCAGCCAAACAACTTCAATCAGAACAAATATTTTAGTCATGCCTCTTTACCGTCTCGCAACAGGTATGGTCGACGTCTTTTGTTTGAAAATTGTAAACCCCTCGACGATGGAGGGCCGGAATTGAGTTGAGAAACTTGAGGAGTGTTCGAGAGGTTTTCAAGTATGCAGTCGATAATGAAGCATGCACAAGTATTACTTGAAAATTATATATATACAGTGAGAGTCAAAGGTATAGAATAATGGATTTAGCTTCTCCACTTTCAGGAATTTCCAAAAATGGGTTGATAGGTCAAATTAATTTACTCAAGGAACATTTTCGCGTAATTCTTGATGTCCTACCGTTTCCTGTTACCAGCAGGAATGAGATCCACATTTTTGGCGCTCTAGTTCCTCGGAACTGAGTGCTTATCAATTTGCCCAAATGTCTGTAATTTTCGAATATTTCGATGAAAATGGTCTTAAACGATTTGGTTCGACTCACTGATCAAGAATCCGTGGTCGAAATTCATTCTGTCCGGCCGGTCCGGCCGGCCGTAGGCACGATTACTCTCGAACGGAATGAGCTAGAGAGTTGAAATTTTCAGAGTAGGTTTGGGGGATAAATATCTCGGCTAAGTTCGTTATTGGGCAAAATCGGACAGATGGTTTCGGAGTAACAAAAAAAAATTTTTTTTTTACGAAACAAATTCCAAATTAATATAAGAAGTTTTATCATAAGAATCCATTCATATCATTTTTAACTCTAACAAGCTAATACTTTCGGAGATATGATTTTTCAAAATTTCAATAATAAATCGTATTTCAACGTTGTCACAGAATGATATTATTCTATGTATGAATATGAATTGTCATAATGTCAAATGATATTCCTGAGACATTATCTAATCAATCGAAGAATTGTGAGCGAAGTGAGAATAATCTCAGTTGTTTGCTCCGAAATTAGTTTTTCTCAGAAAATTCTTACTTTTCGGAACTGAACATGAAGTAAGAGATCTGAGAGTAGTGAGACTGCTTTTCATCCATAGACATAGATATAACTCTCGAACGGAATGAGGTAGGTAGTTGAAATTTTCAGAGTAGTTTAGGGAGATGAATATCTCGGTTAAGTTCGTTATTGGGCAAAATTGGCCAGATTTATTTTAATTGCAATTTTTTATTTTTGATGGATTTACTTTTTCCTCTCTCAAGAATAGCGAAAAATAGTTTGATAGGTCAAATTAATTTATTTTTTAAGGAACATTTTTCCTATTTTTCTACCATTTCACGTTATCAATCAGTGACGTTGTCAATATTTTTCTTTAAAATGCAAATATCTCGCCATAGATAGATCATTAAATTCTGAATTCAGTAATGCACATGTAAAATCATTTGGGTCTATAATTCTCGAGATATCAAATTAAAAACATTCATAAATTGAGTCTTCATGGCGCTCTTGTTCCTCGGAACAGAGTGCTTATCAATTTGACCAAATTTCTGCAATTCAAGGATTTTCGGCTGAAAAAGGTCTTAAACGATTTGGTTCGACTCACTGATCAAGAATCCGTGGTCGAAAGCGAGTCTGTCCGTCCGGCCATCCGTTAACACGATAACTCTCGAATGGAATGAGCTAGACAGTTGAAATTTTCAGAGTAGGTTTGGGACATAAATATCTCGTTCGTTATTGGGCAATATTG
This sequence comes from Halyzia sedecimguttata, assembly GCA_937662695.2. Taxonomy (NCBI): domain Eukaryota; kingdom Metazoa; phylum Arthropoda; class Insecta; order Coleoptera; family Coccinellidae; genus Halyzia; species Halyzia sedecimguttata. The sequence continues at coordinate 88,638,656 of OW569415.2, read as the reverse complement.
GCCGGATAGTTTCGGAGTAACAAAAAAAATTTTTTTACATTACAAATTTCGAAGATGTTGTTTCATCATAAGAATCCATTGATATTATTCTCAACTCTAACAAGCAAATACTTTCGGAGATATTATTCTTCAAAATTTCAACAATACATCGTTTGAAATATCAACGACATTAATGTCAAACGAAGCTGAAAGTGTATTTCTAGAGAGTAAGGTTGATGGAAGCATGTAAACAATTTGAAATTTGGCTTCGCTAAGTTCATAGGCAGACTTTTTTAGTTATTGAGTCGAAAATGAATGATGCAAGGAAGTCGAGCATAATTCACCAGTCATTCTCTAATTATGGAAGATTTAGAACGAGATTTCCAACTGGTGCGAGTTCTCTCTGGACTGATTATATAACTCATATTATAATGAACCAATAGAATTCCTGAATTTCCCTTAGTAACGTCGTATAGATAACTGAATATACCGCTTGACGACGGTATATAATCGTTTTGGTGATTCGCCTCCAGCCATATTGGAATAATTTCCATAGTGACGATAAATGTCAATGAAATGTCAGTGCATTTTTGAAGATGCATCGTTTTGGTTTGAGTTCAAGTGGTGAAATTGACCAAGAAATTGTTAATTTAACACCAGAAAATACCACGAAGACACATAATTATGTTTGGAAACAGTTCACGGTGTTTTGTGAACATCGAAATTACAAACTTCGTGCTGATATTTCAAATGATGAAGTAGCGAATATTTTGAAAGATTGGGCATTCAATATGAAACGTGCAGATGGAAAAGAATATAAAGAAAGTACAGTTAAAACCATTTGGAATATTTCTGCTAAACTCTTACAGAAAAAGTTTCATGAAGACTTCAACAGAGAAATAAATCCATTTAAAGATACAATTTTCGAAAATGCGAGAAAGGCCCGTACAGCCAAGAGGAAAAAATTACAAGCAATCCCCGACAGGAAAAAAGAGAGCTCAGCCGCTCTTAATAAGAATGAAATACTCAAAATTATTTCAAGTTTCGATGAAAATACACCAGATGGTTTGCAAAAAAAATTTTATCAAATTTGTGCTGTGGAATTGGCATGGCGTGGTAATGAAGCAGCCTTTTGCTTAACTGACTATTTCAAAAAGGAGTTCGACAATTACGGTCAAAATACGGGACGAATCGAATACAATCCACTATTTTCAAAAACAGCACAAGGTGGTGAACAACGTACCACAAATTCTAAATGGTTGGTAACGAATAAAGAGTCCACGAATCAGTGTCCAGTACGTCTCTTGGATAAATTATTGAGCAAAAGGACTCCAAATATCACAACCAATCGTCTTTTTTTAACACCTAATATTGATTGGCAGAAAACAGGAAAATGGTATAAAAATTGCCCTGTAGGTTTAAATCAGTTGAGTAAATGGACACGTACAGCAGCTGAAAGTATCGGACTAGATACGAAAAAAAGGAAAATTACGAATCATTCGAATCGCTCCTCTGCTGTGAGTATCTTGTCACACTCAGGGGCAAACTTGCAAGAAATTACCAAAATAACAGGCCACTCGTCATCGGAATCTCTGAAACCGTATTTGAAACTCACTGCAGAACACCATAGACAAATAATTGAGAAAATGAGAAACATACCTAATCCTTCCACATCCAGTGTCAGCAATAGTACCAACACTACAAATTCCGAAAATAACAATACATCAAATATGTATTATAATAATTGTACTTTCAATATTAATATTAATCAATAAAAGAATTAAAATATTACTCTTTATATAATCGTAACGAATACCAACTCGAGCAAAGACAATATGTTTCGATTATTCACCTCTTCACTAGACGTATTTCGCGAAACATCACGAGAGCGTAGCTCTCGTGATGTTTCGCGAAAACGTCACGTGAATCGGTAAATAATCGAATATTGTCTATGCTCTTGTGATATTATAACTGATTATATTACATTAGAATTGTTTTATAAATAAAACTGGCTATTTCATTCACTCAATTTTTTAGAATGACTCCTGATAGTTTTGAAACACTTGTGGCCAAAATTGTACCGTCATATAAAGATAAGATGCAAAGCTTGTTCTTAAATTGAGTTTAATTATTATATATTCATGCATACATATGCGTCAAGTTGATACAGGTTCTTTATAAATGATTGTAACATCGCAGTTGGTTCTGAAACCTTCTCATTTTGTTGTTTAATATGCATGCTGTTAACATTTTCAATTCCTGCCACAGAATTTTACTCCGTTTTAAGGAGTTCTTTCAGAAAATATCAAGCCTGATGTAATCGAGAGTGAATAAATTAGTTGGGATTTTATTCCACGAATTCATTTTCAAGAGATATCATATTGAACAGATATGAATAATATGTTCCCTTGTGTATGAATTAATGAATTTTTGAAATACTATTTACAGATTTTTGAGATGTAAGTACCGATAACTGGATGCATACTGTTGAACAAATTTTAATGTTCCAATGCAGCTAATAAATCAATACAAATGGACAGAATACATTGCATAACTGTATGATAACTCCCAGTTTGAGAGTTCAGCCATTTGTGAGAATTCTAACAATGAATTCACATCAAATTCAAAATGTTCTCCATTATTCTCGAGGCATTTATAAATTATTTGTCGTTTGTTGTCAAATATATTTTTTTATTTCATACGGATACATTATGGAGAAATAAACCCTTAGTTACCCTAACTATTAACATGGTTATAACTCCCTTGGGATTATACTAAGCAGTTATAGATCTTTAACTCCCTCTAATGTATTTACAAAAACAAATCGACAATTGTCAAATTTTTAAATTGTCGAATTTTCAAATGTCAAATTTCATTTCATTCAGTATGAAATAAAATTTTTTATCTATCGCGTGAGTTATTGAATGTTAACAACCTCGGACAACTCAACAATCCCAACAAGTCCAATAATCTGACGTTAGAGATTATTATTTAGACACCAATAGCATTTACTCTAGGCGACGTGGAATATCTATTAGGTAGGCGTTGCAGTGAGTACCATCGTGATTTTGTAAGGGTACAAATGCAGTTTTTTTTTACCTCTTTGTGGCAAGTACTCAAGGGGACACCAGACTGTAAAGATAATTTATTCAGGGACATTTAAGGATTTAGTTCAACTCGTGTTTTCAGTTCTTCAACAACTTCTTTAGAAACTTGAGGTCATCCGGTCGATTTTCCCTTATTAACGTTTTCAGTCTACATGCACCTGTGATGTGGGCTTTCAGAGAAGATTCTTGAATCTGAACATCAAGATATTCCAACAGATATTCATTTTTACAGGCCTATACAGAGTAAATCCATTCACCATTGATTAATGTACCATTGCGGGAATAGGACATCACACTAAATGTGTTTTGTTCTAAATCATAAGTCATTGCAGATTTAAATAATTTGGAAACTGAATTTTCACAACTTTTAAAAATAATCTTAAGAATTCACGAATGGCCATCAGTTTATAAATTCTGTGATATAAACAGAACACAAGAAGTGAGTAGTGGCTAATAAAAATCCAAAGCCAACTGCGATGTTACTATCATTTATAAAGACCCTGTACAAAGCGTATGAAAATCTGATCAGATCAGAATCAAAACTTCTTTACTATAAAAAATAATGAACTCGTTTATATAGTTTAGAGCGTGTTTTGAATATGTGACCATACTGCTACAAATTCCTACTTCTGAATTGAACAGCTGTACAGTAAGCCAACTATAGAAGGTAACTACGTATACTCTTTTCAGCTAAAATAGTGTTGAGGGTATATTTACTCGCTATAGTTGATATAATGTTAAGATACAGCCCACCGACAACTCAAATCTGAAGAGATATACCAAAATCTGCTGAACACAAGTTTCTATTTTCTTGTTCTTGTGAATATATTATATCCATAAATACAATTCCTAGTGTCGAGCTCACCCATTACAGCATTTGCCATTAACGAAAAAAAATATATTTATAGTTGAAACTGGCTATAATCAGGAGAAAGTAGAAAAATATCGACCTCTCACCAAGTTCTCATATTGATTTGAACGACGGTTGTCCAAATGGATGTTTCTTCAGAATTCTATTTAATATTTATGTTCAATAAATCCACTTTTTCTTGAAAACCTTTCCATTAAACAGAAAGTGGGTATTTCAAACTTGATGAATATTTGATATCGAGGATGTAGATGTGATATTTCCAAAGCATACTCACGTTGGGAGTTTGATCTTCGTATAATGTTCTCCAAAAAAGTATTTTGGGGGGCAACAAGCCCCCTCCTCCCCCCAGCCATGTTGAAGGAATTTCAGGTTAAAACAAGGTTTTCGTCATCTTCCGTCGTCAACTACCATATCACAAAAATGAATATAGAACATCGTAATAGAACCACGCACATATTTAACCAAAATCGAGAAGTTTCAAATTTGTTTGCATGTTGATATCGTGACAGTCCTAAAACCGTTCAAAAAACCGGCACTATCCACGAACATATTATCAATTTCAAGGCGTTATTTGCATTGGTTTCTTTTGCTTTCATAATAGACTGGTCACTCCATATGCCGTTGCTTCAGCGTTAACATTTTTGTTTGTCCCACTTAAAACACATTGTTCTTGCTGGGGGATGAAGCACGTGATTTCCGTGGGACACACTGGAAGGGTCTGTAGGACACACTCTGGATGTCAGATAGACATTTATAGAATTCTGCAACTGACAATCCCTCGAGTTCAGTGTTTTTCCTTATTCATAAAGGGAAATACACAGAGGCCCTATGTTCTAGATATTTTTACTTAATTTAAAATTTTTCCTTTCTTTTATTTCCAAATTGAGATAATATTATGTTGAAACAGATTAGTGAAATTTGTTCGAATTTCATTCCATATTTCATCTTCTGTGATTATAAGGTTCTATGGTGTACAGCCATTAGAGGGAAATTGATGGATATTTCTGGGGTAAGTTTAATCCCACAAAAAACATCATTACCATACTTTTTGACCATGATGCAGGTACGGGCCTAAAGGAGGGGTTGGGAGGGGGGAATAATCCCGAATTTACCATGGTAAATTATGTTGTCCATTCTCCTGTATTGGACACTCTTAATTCGAATTTACCATGGTACATTCGAATTAAGTGTCCAATACAGGAGAATGGACAACATAATTTACTATGGTAAATTAGATTAAGGGTGTCCAATAGAGAAGAATGGACAATAGAACATACGCGCAAAAGCATCTGACTTCACGTCAGTGCTTGAACCATTTATTTTTTCTTGATTTTTTTGAAATTTTTTAGGGGTACGGTTCTTAAAATTTTTATTTCGTCATTTTTTTCGAATTTTCTAGGGGTACAGTTCTTACAAAATTTTAAACACGTCTTTATGTTGATTTTCTACTACTAGTTACCAAGCTTCAATTCGATCGAATATCTCTTTTTTGAGTTATCAAGGAAATAATATTCCAGGTGGGTATAACTCGGAAACCGTTAGACCGATTATGCTCAAAAACGAACTCAAATTTCCCATTGGGATACGCTACCTACCCTGAAAATTGCAAGTTCCTATCTCCTTTCGTTCGAAAGTTATCGAGGCAACGGTCACCCATCTACTGAACTCTGCTCGAATCTCCAACAATATTTAACCGATCGTGTTAAAACTTGAAACTTGGCAGTAGAGTTAGGTTATAAAGGCTCTTGCCAAATTTCAGCAATTTCAAACGAATAGTTACTGATATATAGAATTTTTTTTTCAATTTTCAATGATTTTTTAAAAATTTTCTACAAATACTATCTTCACGAAAATTTGCAAGAATTTTTGCGTTGGTATTCTACAACTAATTACCATGTTTGAATTCAATCGGTTTAGTATTTTTCGAGTTAATGAGAAACAAAAACAACCAAATTTCAGATGGCTATAACTCTAAAACCGTTTGGCCGATTATGCTCATAAGCAAACTTAAATGTCGCGTTCTGATGCACATCCTAACCTGAAAACTTCAAGCCACTATCTCTTTCCGTTCTCAAGTTATCGTGACAACAAAAATATGTTTTAATAATTTTCTAGCCATACGATTCGCACAAAATTTCACAAACGTGCTGAGGTTCATATTCTACAACTACTCATCAAGTTTCAATTCGATCGGATTTAAATGGGTTGAAAACAAAATTATTACTCGGAAATCACTGGGATGATTATGCCCATTAACGAAATTGTCCGTCGTATTGGGATGCGCCTCCTACTATCGTGGCAACGGCCGGACGGCCGGCCGGACAGAATCAAATTTGACCTCGAATTCTTCATTGGGGAGTCGAACTAAATCGTTTGAGACCATTTTCGTCAAAAAAATCGACAGTTACAGACATTTGGGCAAAATGAAAGCGCGAGGTTCCCCAGAACGCGCAAAAATATTATTTATCTCGCAGTAACTTGAGAACGAAAAGAGATAGTGACTTGCAATTTTCAGGGTAGGTTGAGCATGCGAATGCAATATTTGAGCTCGTTAATAGGTATAGGCGGCCAAACAGCTCTGGAGTTATAACTATTTGAAATTCTGTTTTTATTTCCTCGTTAACTCAAAAAATATAAAACCAATCCAATTCAATTAGTTATTCAATGACGTCGAGCGAATTTTTACAAAATTTCGTGAGGATCGTATCACTTGAAAATTTCAAAAAAATCATAGAAAATGTTCTAAAAAAATTATATATGTCAGAAACTGTCTATCTGATATCGCTGAAATTTTGCAGAAGGCTTTCAAAACCTATCTCTACCAAGTTCCAAATTTGGACATCGGATCTATATTGTTGCAGATCTGAGCAGCATTTTGTTGAGTTCAGTAGCTGGATCGGTGACCCTTGCCACGATAACTTTCGAACGGAAATAATTTTCAGAGTGGGGCATCCCAATGGGACAGTTATGTTCATTGTTGGGTATAATCGGCCAAATGGCTTAATCGTTTGAGACCATTTTCGTCAAAAAATTCGGAAGTTACAGACATTTGGGCAAAATGATAACGCGATGTTCCCCAGAACATACGCGCAATAAATCGAAAATATTAATCGGAAGTAATTGCACAAGTGCATAAAAATTACCGATAATTTTGCATGACAGCGTGTTGTCAAAAAACTGCATGAGTTTATTTTAATTTTTTGGGAAAGAGCCCGACACCGAAGGTGGAGGGCTCTTTCTCCAAAAATGAAAATGACCGAATGCAGTTTTTCAATGACAATACGCTGGAATGCGAAATTATCCGGTTCATTTTGATGCACGAGTGTAATTCGGGGGAATATTTCCCGAATGAACAGTTAACTTGTCAAACTGACGTTACCAATCAATGAATTTCTACCTCGTTATCAACATATTATATAAGGTAACTGAAAAATGAAGAGATCCAATGTATTTTATTCCTATAATATGAAAGCATGCGTAAAAATATATCGAAACTTTATTTATTTAGAACGAAATATTATTAATTTGGAAACGAAATCAAAAGTTGCAGGAGCTGCAGTTAAAAACACAATTATTATAAGTGTTCTGATTAGACAATGCTGCTATCGGAGCATTAACAGCAGAAGAGGATGTTTGGGAAAGCTGTGCCTGTTGTACAGTCCAGAAAGTACCGGGAATTATCGATTTAAATTTGGCGGGGCAATGAGGCAGGTACAATTTTTTTTTCCTAGGTTGGTGCCACTGTCCTTAATTACTATGCCAAGCTTGAGCGGGATCTGTCAACTAGTCTAGTGTGTCTGCAACAGCTGGTTAAGTCAGTCGATGTCAGAGTGCGTGCCGACTTTTACTATGGGTGATTACGTTGAGCAAAGAATTTGTTTAAAGTTTTGTGTTGCAAATGAATTTTCGTGTGGCGATGCATTGAGAATGTTGCAAAAGGCCTTTGGTGATAATGCTCTATCGAAAACTCGTGCATATCAGTGGTACAGAGCCTTCAAGGGCGGTCGTGAAGTGGTCGAAGACTTGCCTCGTTCCGGACGCCCATCGACGGCTTCGACCGAAGATAACGTCGATAAAATTAAGGAAAAGGTGCTTGAAAACCGTCGTACCAGCTTGATGAAACGTTTGCGTGAGCGTATCCGTAAGAAGCGGCCAAATTTGTGGGCGAACAACTCATGGATTTTGCATGACGATAACGCGCCTTCTCACCGAGCTACGATTGTGACTGACTTTCTCGCCAAAAACTCAATAAACGTGCTTCAGCAACCACCGTATTCGCCGGATTTGGCTCCCTGCGACTTTTTCCTCTTCCCAAAACTAAAATTGCCCCTTCGTGGCACCCGTTTTGAGTCGATAGAAGCCATAAAACAAAATTCGGCGCGAGAGCTAAAGTCCATCCCGGAAAGCGCCTATAAAAAATGTTTCGATAATTGGAAGTGCCGTTGGCATAGATGTATTGGAGCAAATGGAGCCTATTTTGAAGGCGACCCAATAAATTTTGACGATTAAATGTAAAAATGTTGTTTTAATTGAAAATTCCCGGTACTTTCTTGACAGAGTAGTACATCATTAGCACGCATTCTTCTGACGATTTCTTCATGGTGATCTTCATCCATTTGAAGATATGGTGTTATTGATTTGGAATTTGTGTGACCTGTGATTTTTATGAGTTGTTGCTCCCCCACCCCATTTTTTGCGAGATTGGAAACAGCCGTAGCTCGTAACGAATGATTTGTTATCTTGATGTTTTCCGTATTCAAACCAGAAGCTTTGGCTTGTACAACAGTCCATTTGCTCACTGTATTTCGTCCAGCAGGAATGTCTTTGTACCATTTTCTATTCAACTTCCAAGCGGGATTTACAGTGAGAAAGAGTCGTTTTGTTTTTATTTCAACCCGCTTTTCTAGGAATTTTTTATACAGTCGGATCGGACACATATCAGCATTAATATTATTCTTTACTAGCCATTTTGATGAAGCGCATGGTTTTTCCCCTCCTTGGGTCGTCTTAGTAAATACGGGATCGTAAAATAATTCTTCCTGTCTTTTCACCAACGTTATTTTCTTCTTCTTTGAAGTACGAAATTAGGCACTTGTGGCCTTCTCCACCACGCCAAGCTAATTCAAAAGCAAAAACAAAAAATAATTTCTTCTGCAAACCATCCGGGGTGGTTTCGTCGCAAACACGAACCATATTTTGTAATTCATCGACCCTAGAAAAACTGCACTTTCCTTCCTCTTCTGTGGATCTCTTTGCAGTTGTTTTCTCTTGGCATTTTTCGCGTCTCTGGCTGCTTTGAATTCAATATTAGTGAAAGGATTGAATTGGATATTGAATTCTGTGAAATATTTTTCCATTAGTAATTTAGCGGTTACGTTCCAAATCGTTTTAACAGTATATTCCTTGTACTCATCGCCATTTTGCTTACGCATATTAAATGCCCAGTCTGTTAATATTTTTGCCAAAACATCAATTGGTGTTCTTCCATCCAAAATATAATTTTTCTCTTCACAGAAGCCCATAAACTGACGCCACACGTATTTTCTATTATTTTTTGTATTGATTGGTTCTATTTCCGAAACTTCTTCTTCAATAGCTTGTAAGGAAGCAAAACCAAAACGAGACATTTTTAATAACGTCTTCGACATTGCTTGTCAAACTGACATACAATGGAATCGCGTTTGAACTGATCCATAGATATCTGTGTACAAGACAATTATCAGTTTCTACAAGATAATTATCGCTTTCTACATAGAAATCGCTTTCTACATAGAAATCGCTTTCTACATAGAATTGCACTTCAATCACAGAGGATTTTTGACAGGAGGGAAATATTCGGAATAACAATGATAGGAAAATATATCATACATAAGTTAGTATGACATGACCGATCAATCAATTCTGTTTGAAACGGAGTGGAATCCTCTACTTCTGGTTGTTATGCAAGTATACACTCTGAGCTTAGAGAATCGAAGTTACAGAAACGTTTCAGCGTCGCGACGACCACAGCGCCGTTGTGTCTCTCGTGGCGCCGTTTGGCGTTGGATCAAGCAGCGCACCGATTCTTGTTCTCCGTCAGAACCATCGAATTTCGGAGGAAGATGGAGATATCGCCGTTGAGGCGATTTTATTTTACGCCACTTCAGGTTTCTAGCGGTCCTACAGATCCACTTGAAGAAGATCTTGTCGCCGGAGAAAACTCAGAATCAAGTTGAGAAGGTTAAGGAGTTTTGAACTCATTAATTCATTGAGTGAATAAACGTTTGCTCTTCTTCTATATGAAGGGTAAACGTTTTTGTTGGATTCATGTTTTAAAATAGATTAGTTCAAAAAACGGTATTTTTGGCGCTCTTGTTCCTCGGAACAGAGTGCTTATCAATTTGCCCAAATGTCTGTAATGTTTGAATTTTTCGAGGAAAATGGTCTTAAACGATTTGGTTCGACTCACTGATCAAGAATCCGTGGTCGAAATTCGTTCTGTCCGGCCGGCCGTAGGCACGATAACTCTTGAACGGAATGACCTAGACAGTTGAAATTTTCAGAGTTGGTTTGGGAGATAAATATCTCGGCTAAGTTCGTTATTGGGCAAAATCGGACAGATGGTTTCGGAGTAACAAAAAAAAAATTTTTTTTACATGACAAATTCCAAATTAAATTTTTTTCAATGAGCAGTTTTACCATAAGAATCCATTGATATCATTTTTAACTCTAACAAGCTAATACTTTCGGAGAAATGATTCTTCAAAATTTCAATAATTAATCGTATTTCTATGTTTTCACAGAATGATATAATTATTCTATGTATGAATTGTCATAATGTCAACAAATTTTCCTGAGACATGACATTGTCTAATTCATTTCAGCAATCGTAGAATTATGAGAATTATAATATGATATCATACTTTTTGTTGGTTGATATTTTCATGCCGATGGTCAATCCGTATGATGATGGGAATGGTAATGGTAAGTTAATAATATTGTGTTCAGAATATCTCCAGTAAAAACAAAACTGGAATATTGGTGTATTGGAGTATTGGAGTATTGGAGTATATTTTAGAAAAAAATATATATTAGATACCGTTCATCATAGAATTGAGGAATGAATATCTCGGTTGAGTCCGTTGTTGGGTAGAATTTGTCTATAGGTTTTGGATTGATAATTTTTGGCACTCTTGTTGAATTTAAATTCTTCTATGATGTTTGAGTTCAATTTCTGCTAAGATGAAGTTCTTCCATAAGAATCCATTGATATAATTCCCAACTCTGAGAAACCAATACTTTCGGAGGTATAATTTGTCTGTTTGAACAAGAGCGCCAAAAAGCTCCTGTCCACAGGGCTTGAACCAATTTTTTTAAAACGACGGAAACTACACTATTCCTCTTTTCCTAACGACTTGCATTTATCGAATTTGTTAGCTTTCCGCATTTTTCAGTAGTTGGGCAATTTTGATAATCCTTGTATAAATTTTCTGCTTCAACTGACCAACCGGGAATGTACTCTTGACGGATACCCCTCAGAATGAATCTTTTAGCTGAAGGTTTTTAGCCTTCTGGAAATTTCAACGGGGTTTATTTAAACAGGGAGCAAAATGAACCACATTACCTATAGTTTGAAACATAGGCTTATGTTGGCTACACGGAAAATCACCTAGAATTTTACGTTTTACTGGAAGAGGTTTAGAAGAAGCATGACAGACAACCATGCATAGGATCAGGATTATAGCCTCTATTCCATCTTGAAGAATGGAAAAAAGGTGTATCTTTTGTATCGAAAATCAGAAAATAATCAGCGACATCGGACAAAGAGTTTCTGAGATAATTATTTTTTAATTTTATAGTGATAAAAAATAAAACCTCATAATATTTTGCGTCATCACTTTACTTCCCATAAAATCATTTGTATGATCACAAAAATATAAAATAATCTTCAGAAATTTTTCACATAAGTTACGATATGGTTACTCCGATGTAAATCTTATATTATTGTATTCTGGACAAATCCCTTAGAGGGCTGGCTGGCCTGCAGGCTTTTCGCTTCCAAGTGTCAAGTCCGGCCTCACGGGATTTTCAAACTTTCTCTTCACCTATCAACTCCGAGGATCCTCGTGTATCGAATATGCAATAGTATCAGCAAAAAGAATTTAAACCTATCTACGTAGTTTGAAAATGTCACGCTATACAGAACATTAATATATTCGGACTCCATCTGAAAACAATAATCGAGGAAATACCCGAAAAACTGAAATTTCAAGAATAAACTATTATATATTAATTACCTGAAGTATTTTAGACCCGAAGGCGTATAGATCCATTACCCTCTCGTCCTTTACTTTAAAGGTACTGGAGAAATTGATGGGGATGTATGTGCGGCAAACCTTTCTGAAAGTGAGGCCACTGCACTGCAACCAACATGCTTACCGTGTGGGTAGATCCTGTGACTCGGCCTTACACCATCTGGTGTCTAGGATAGAGGAGACGATTGAGCACAAGTAAAGTGGCACTTGGAACCTTCCTCGACGTAGGAGGGGTGTTTAACAACACCACTTATCATGCCTAGGCGTCGGAGAAGCATGGAGTTGAGGAAACTTGTTGCAGGTAGATCAGCTCCACACTGCATGGCCGTCAGGCACAGCCGTCGTTGTGCGGGGAAACCTCAAGAGTTACTGCGACTAGGGGCACGGCTCAGGGGGGCATAAATCTCCCTGCGGTTATGGATCCTTGTGGTGGACGAGCTCTTGGTGGAACTGAATAACAGCGGATTATACACCCAGGGTTATGCGGATGACGTCTGCATATTAATCTGGGAAAGATTTCAAGGGTAGTCTCGGAGTTAACTCTCCAGACTATGAAAGTGGTAAAAAACTGGTGCGAGAGGGTCAGCCTCAGTGTGTTAACCCCTTAAAAACAGTTATTATACCGTTCACACTTAAAAGGAATTTTGAGGGAATTAAAGCCCCCAAACTCATAGGTGTGCAACTAAACCTGGCAGATGAGGTACGCCACCTGGGCGTTAATGCTTGCATGATACTATAACCTAACCTGAAACACACAACTCTCAGCCACAGTTGCCAAGGGAGTCGCAGGGCAATTGGCAAAACATGAGGCTCGAGCCCAGGAATCACCAGATGGATTTATAGACTAGAGTTATAGGGCGTCATCGAATGCTTTCAATATAAGATATATACCTAGATTCTCGAGAGATTTCAATAATCGAATGATCACTCGAGATATTAATCGTTGGGTGCTCGTCTCAGTCCATATCGCGTCAGCTGCTTCAACTGTTTTCAGTGCCACTTTATCACATGCTGCGTTTTACAACTGTAATATTTTGTCGGGCTCGATACCATATTTATTGCCAGCTGTTCGAAATAAAGTTGAAGTATGGAAGTATGAACCTAAAATTCCCAAGAATGAATTCATGAATGACAACAATCCGCACTATATAGATGTCATCATGTCTATACACATGTCCCATAAATTCTATTGATCGGTAAACGAACCCAGGGCCGTCGCTACTGGAGGGGTAGGGACGGGAGCCTTCCTCCCCGGATCATATCTCAAATGGCGCCAAATTGACCGCTGATAGTTGAAAAACTATAGCAAAATGACATAACGAAAACAGATTATTTTAAACTACTACTTGCATAAGATTATTATTATACATAAGTATAAGGATGGCCCTGTCATCATCTAGTCGGTTTGCACAGCACACTCGGCACTGGAACAAAACTTCGGGCCAGCGGCATTGTGAGTTAATGATGGGGCAGCCCTACCCCTCACTAACTAAAGAAGTCTTACTACTGAGTAAGAGTGAGCTCGAGGCAGTAACTAGCCTACTAACCGGACACCGTGCACTTAGAAAGCACCTGAACAACATGGGAATTCTCCGAGAAAACCCTGTTTCTAGAAAATTTTGAGGGGCGGGGGGCATATGAAAGTGCTTTACATGTCATATTTGACTGTCCTGCCCACACATAATGGAGACTTCACTATGGCGGCGACGACACCTCCCTGAGTTGCAGAAACCGTGCGAGGTACCTAGTCAAGGGCATAATCCTACTTGCTAGGAAAATTGAGCGTATGTAGGTAATACACCGACAAAGCAGTGGGGATGTTACATGAGACCCATGTAATGTCGGCGGTGCAGGACTTAGCTCGGTTAAGGAAACCTGAGCTGCGTGGTATCGACTAAGATACCCTATGGAGGCAAGCAACCGGAACTGAGGGGGATCAACCATAACCATTAGACCTTGTCAGCTAATAGGAGACAGAGGTGCAACAAGCCTCTAGGCTGCAGCACGGGCTACTCGCTCGATCGGAATCGGTCCAACACAAACAAACAAGCCTATTCCAATAATTAAAACTATCATTCACTTCTGAGTGATTTATTGTATCTTGTACATAAAAATTGGAAGATAATTTTTCATATTATTTTGATTTATTAAGTAAAACACATGTTGATCTTTCATTCAACATATTGAACATCATTATTTAATTGCATTTGAAATACAGATTTAAAGAAACAATTCCTTGAATACTATATACAGATTATATAAAATGATTCAAAAATAACATAATCTTAATAACATATTATAAAACTAACTTAGAATTAGAAGACAAGTTTTCCATCTGCCCATGATACATTAAGTCATGTATCAATTTCGAAGCAATACTGTTCTGTTCCTGTGTCATATCCCTCAATCTTTTTGCCATTACCTTTCCTATCGTATCATATACATCATCGGTTTGCTTGATGTCCAAATCACCTCCTGTCTCAACTGATTGAGAAATGTCCACTTGATCAAATGATTCTGTGTCAATATTGTCTGCAGATACTTCATAAGTATCTTGATCATTATCTCCACTATCACTTTCTTGTTTGAGATCCTAAAAATTTTGTTAGAAATAAATTATAAAGGTATAAATTATATAGGTAATAATAATAATAAAAATTACCTCCATATTGTTATAGTCTTGATCACTAGAAATATTACCACTGCTGAGCTTCAACCTCTTAGATTGCCTCTGTGAAAATGACAATATTAGGATTTATTCGAGAAATTCCCAATCAAAACTAGAATTATATTCATCTATCATATTAGAGACCATGATTTAGGAAGTAATAGAGCATGACCATAATTTTGAATGTGTATCAAATTTTATGTTATATTCTTAAAGGGTATTCGAGTTATTTTGGACGCTCGTACCAGTCGCCGAGAAAGCTCTCAAACGAATCAATTTCTCTTGCTGGTGGTTAAGAATCAAAGAATCTATACTCTATAGTCAAATTATATATGTCCATCCGTTCCGTTTGTTCTGTCCGTACGTTAACATGATATATTTCGAGAGAAGAAACTATAAGACTTCCCAGGCAACACAGAAACCTCCCAAAGATATCTACTCGGGCTCTTTCCAGGATATTGTGACGCCTTTTGCGGTATCGCTGGGAGGTCGCCAAGAGCTCTATATCTCTTCCAAAGGTCTGCCACAGGGGATCGCCCAGTAACATCACAAATATAACAAATGGGGAACTTCCCAAATAGTTCATCCTGGGACAAAGTTTCAGAGGGACGCTGCTGTATCACTGGGAGGTCACCAAGAGTTTTATATCTTGTAAAAATGTCCGCCACAGAAGATGAGTCCGGTAAGATATCATCGATATCAAAAGGGGAAGTCCCCAAAAAGCTTAGCCTGGGGAATAGTTTTAGAGGCTTACTGTAATATCGACGGCAGGTCGCCAAGAGCTTTATATCTCCTCCAAATGTCCGCCACAGGGGATGAGTCCAGTAACATCACAAAGATATTACATGTGGGAGTTCCCTAACAGCTCATCCTGGGTACAAGTTTCAGAGGAACGCTGCGGTATCACTGGGAGGCCACCAAGAGCTTTATATCTCGTCCAAATGTCTGCCACGAGGATGAGCCCAGTAAGATATCAGCGATATCACAAGGGGCAGTTCCCAAAAAACTCAACCTGGGGATTAGTTTGAGAGGCTTACTGCGGTATCGCTGATAGGTCGCCAAGAGCTTAATATCTCCCCCAAATGTCCGCCACAGGGAATGAGCCCAGTAACATTCACATGAGATGTCACATGAGGAAGATCCCCAAGATCTCTGTATGTCATTCAAATTTCCGCCATAGGGGATGATTCCAGTAAAATCTCCTAGATGTCACGTGACGAAGCTCTCAATCTGCTCCTCATGGGAAATATTTTGAGAAGTTCGCTGCGATATAGCTGAGAGGTCGAAAGAACTCTATATCTTCTCTAAATATCCACCATAGGAGGTGAACCAAGTAACATCTCTGAGATATCACATGGGGAGCACTGAGAGAAGGTCACTACGATATGACTCCATATCTCCTCCAATTGTGCTAGTAGGAGCCACTCTAGACGTGCGTGGGCCAGAGGCTTCACTTAGATCCGTAGGTTATTGATAATGCGGACGTTATCCCAGGTAATAGACGATGGAATCGAGAAGTAGCTAGGGATGAACTAAATCACTACAACACTCCCGCTTATTTCTTTTTCATTCTTGCGAAGACTATAGGAGCTCGCAGCAGGGATGTCTTATTCTGGTTACATATGCGATATCTTGAGGAACTCCACAATAAGAATTTCTTATGCTCGTTATACTTGCGATGCCTTAGGGAGCTCGCAATAGGAATGTCATATTTGGGTTACATGTGTGGTTCTAGGGAACGACGCAATAGGAATTTCCTATTCTCGTTACACTTGCTGTATCTTGAGGATATCACAATAGAGCTTGCAATACATCCTTATTGTAACCTCTCAAAGATCTCTCTCTGCAAGGTCTGGAGAAAAGGATTCAGGTCGAAATGTGCCGTTCGAGTTCGTGAATCGGAAAAATCGGCCCGATGATTTCAGAGACTTATTTATTTGAAATTTTGATATAGTACTGACATTATTGGTATCATTACAGATATCTGTATTGAAAGTTAGATAGTTTTATGTTGGTTTTATGTTGGTCTTGGCCGTTATCGCCAGGGCATCTGAATGGATCTGTGTGGATATTAACCTCAAAATGAGAACAAGAGTGGAACATCAAGAAGTTTATAGTTTGAATTCTTAATGGTCCTATTAAAATGTTGTCATCTTTACATAACGGATCTGTAATAAACATACATTTATGTGGTGTACGGTGTTACATACAATGAAATCGTTTTTGGCGCTCTTGTTCCTCAGAACAGAGTGCTTATCAATTTGCCCAAAATCTGTAATTTTCGAATTTTTGGCTGAAAATGGTCTTAAACGATTTGGTTCGACTGACTGATCAAGAATCCGTGGTCGAAATCGATTCTGTCCGGACGTTAACACGATAACTCTCGAACGAAAGGAGTAAGAGGATTAAAATTTGCAGGGTAGGTTTGGAGCGTAAATATCTCGGACAAGTTCGTTAACAGGCAAAATCCATCAGGCGGTTTCGGAGTTATGGCCATTTTTAGTAAAAAAAATTTTTACGAACCGATCACTCGATCTATCTGAAATATTGTTTTTGCGAAGTTTTGTATTGACCGGGCTTCCGTAAAGTGTCAAAACAAAAATTTTAAATTTTTAAAATTTGTTTCTACAATAACTCTCGGAACAGAATGAGCTAGGCAGTTGAAATTTTCAGAGTAGGTTTGGGAGATAAATATCTTAGTTAAGTTCGTTATTGGGCAAAATCGGCCTCATGGTTTCAGAGTAACGAAAAAAAATTTTTTTTTACATTAAAAATTTCAAATTTAATTTTTTTTAAGATGCAGTTTCACCATAAAAATCCATTGATATCATTTTTTTACTCTAACAAGCTAATACTTTCGGATATATGAATTTTTGAAATTTCAATAATGGATCTTACATCTGTGTTTTCACAGAATGCTGTACTTAATTTTTCTATCTATGAATTATTATTTGATCTGTGTTCTTACATGTCATCTTATTTTCCTATGAGAGATAAATGTCAAAATTATTTCTGCTTGGTTATTCTTGATATGAAATACCCTTCCTGTTCTATAAAACAAAGTATGATTGAATGCAAAATGACCAATGAAATAACCTCAGCTATCTTACTTTTGAGGTGATAATATAATGCCCGTGGATAATCCATAAGATGATGGAAATATATTATTTAGTAAGATACATCAAAATCAAATTGGGTTCAGAATATCTCCAGTAAAAATAAAACTGCAATGTTGTCTAACTTTTAATAGACATAATATAATTTTCAGAGTAGATTTGAGGAATGAATATCTCGGATAAGTTCGTTATTGGGGAGAATCGGTCTGTTTGAATTTAATTTCTTTCATGATGCAGTTCTATCATAAGAATCCATTTATATAATTCCCAGAGCCCAATTATATCGGAGATATGATTTGTCAAAGTTTGAACAAGAGCGCCAAAGCTCCTGTCCACAGGGCTCGAACCAATTTTTTTTCTTCCTTGTTCTATTTTCTGGAATCGTCTGGTATGTCATTAATGCTTGATGGTTACCTCGTAATCAGAGCTTGATATAATGATTTCTTAAGTTTAAATTGTTATATAAGTTGACTAAATGTAATGTTTCTTAAAAAAAAATGTCTGAAAGTGAGAAGTTTTGAGTTCAGACGAATTTTCATTACGTTGGACTGCCTTAGCGGAAATATGCCGCTACGAACTCTTTCTGTTTAAAATTCATATCTCAGCACTGAATTGACCAAATTTCGAATTTCAAAAAGCATCTAATTCAAAATTGAATTTCCTACAAGTTTAAGAATACAACATTTTTCACATGGTGAAGTCTTTTTCGACCTAAAAGCGGATTGTCAACTTTTGAGCTAGATTTGTAAAAATTGCTCATCTTTGACGGGCGATTTCGGCTAAACTGCTAATCCGATTTCGATGTTTTGTACGCCATTGGACGCTAAATATAATCTTTTTCAAAAGGGAAAAGAAGCTAATTTTCAGTAGGATGCGTATTTTTTTTAGTTGTAAGCGATATACTGAAAAAAGTGCGAAAATTTTGGGGTTTTTAGGCTGTCAATTCTGAAGCACAACCTTGAAACCGTCGCAAACTCAGATACTAGTTAAGCAGGACCCTCAAAAGAGGTTGTTCGGTCGAATATAAACAGTGCTGTGTCTCTGCTGGAGTAAGGACACAAATCAGTTCAATCGTACAATTGTGGCATGAGATGAAAAACACCCGAAATTGATATTCGTAAAATAACTACACATGTAATTTTATACCAAGATCGACTTAAATTCAGTAGATATACCATTCACCAAAGTTATTATTTCGATAGAAATGAAAAAAAAAACGAAAAAGAGACTATGTCGGCTGCGGGAATCGATCCCGGTACCACGAGCTATAAAGCAGTTCGCTAATGAATTAGGCCACGCAGTGGAACTACAGAAATGATGTTAAAGCACAATGTTACATATCGCTTCTCCGGGAGAACAAAGACGCAACTGCACACTGTCAGAACCTCAATCGTCAATCTTTAATAGGGTCATTAAGGCTGAATAATTATTATTCAGCCTTGATGGCGCAATCAACAGAAATTCTGAATTTCAGTTGATCGCGTCATTGAGGCTAAATTATGGTTATTTGGCCTCAATGTCACGATTGAGGTTCTGACAGTTTGCAGTTGCGTCTTTGTTCTTGCGGAGAAGCGATATTATTCCACGGTTTTATCCCTCAGCCCGTTCGACAACGATCCGAATCGGCATATTTCGTGATCTACGCAAAAATATCATGATTCTTTCAATTCTCTACGTCAAAAATCAAATACTGTTGACAAATTCGTTTGTCAAGTGTAAAATTATGGACCAGTACATCTCGATCGTTGAAATATTTCGGCCATATCTACACCAATATAGATCCGATCGAGTTCAAATCTATAGAACTTTACTGTAAAATAAGATTTTGAAGGCTCTCGCAGAATTTCAACAATATCTGTCATATAGTTTCTGAGACACAGAATTTTTTTTTGATATTTTTTTTTTTCTATTTTCCATGCTATACTCACAAAATTTTGCGTGTAGGCAATTTTCAACTAACTACCGCGCTTTAATTCGAGCAGCTCAGTATTTTCCGAGTTATTGGGAAAACTAAATTTCAGATGGCTATAACTTTAAAACCACTCGGTGGATTTTGCCCATTAACGGACTCAGCCGGCGTATTTCGACTCCAAACCTACTCTAAAAATTTCAACTCTCTAACTCATTCGCGTTCGATCGTAATTGTGCTGACGGCCGGACAGAATCAATTTTGACCTTGGATTCTTCATCAGTGAGTCGAAACTAATCGTTGGAGTCCATTCTCGGCCAAATATTCGATAATTACAGACATTTGGATGAATTGATAGGCACTCTGTTCACCTGAACAGCGCGCAAAAAAAACAAAGTTTGAATTGGACATATTCTGGAAGTGCAGTAAAATATGCATTTGAATAAATACGTAAATCCATAAACATTCAAAGAACATCACTTTTCGATGCAAATCTATAGATTGGGAGGATTTTGCCCATTCACGAACTAGACCGGCGTATTCCCGCTTCAGTCCTACCCTGCATATTCCAATTTTCTAAGTTCCTTCTTTTGAAACTTATTGTATTTACGTATAAACTGACAGAATGAAATTTGACTATGGTAAGTCAAATTACCTTTTTTGACTTGAAATTCTGAAATTTCAGCCATTTCTCCAAAATAATAGCGCCCTGGACGAGCGACCGAAAATACCTTTTTTTCTGAAAACTATTTAATAAAACATGTAACATTATGTGAGCAAAACATCAAGTAAATGACTGCTTCTACTTTGAGTGTGTAGCATTTCTTTGCGAAATTTGTATTTCAAAATATTTAATTCCTACTATTCTGAAGCTCATTTCAGATAACTCAGTTGATAAAGGTCACAAAATCACATAATTTAAACCATTTAAAATTGATTGAAAATCATGTATGAAAATATTGAATCTGAATGAAATCAGTTTCACTCAGACATCACTGCTCTTGAATCAAATTTAACCAACTGGAAGGTGAATTACCTGGTTTTGATCCCCATCTTTTCGTTTTAGCATACTTTCCATTTTCACAATATGCCTTCTGAGGAAAAATAGCATATTAAAACACCAAAGTGAAGGTTGATAATTAGATACGTCTTTGCCAGATTGTCTGTGTTTCTCAATTTTCCTGAATTCATACATAAATTGTCCTCTAAGAAGATGAATTTTTCGTCTGACATCATCTTCAAAGAATATTTTGCCTGTTTTCGCTTTTAACTCCTCTGTAATCTTTTTAATAGCTTCACATCTTTTGTGTTTGCTTTTGTAGTTGGGGTCATTCAGAGCATATAAACAAGTGTGTTTTTTATAAAGATTTATGGCTAGAGAAGAGTATTCACGGCCCCAGAAAGGAATTCTCTGAAAATAAGCATAAATATTCATACAAACGAATAAAATATATAACAAGTTATCTCTTACAACAGCATTATCGTCTTCAGGATTTGTTTCAATGGTTGCTTCGTTGGTGATAGAATTATCCTGGTCTTCATTTGTCTCACCAGTGGTAAACAGCAAAAGATCATAATACCATAAAGATGGTTTATATACATTTTTTGAATCAGGATTTTGCATCCGAGAGTTCAAAACCTTTTTTCTTTCTTTACGAAAAGTAGAACGCATTGAATCTATTCTTAACCTAACGTAGTCTTCATCAGCTTCTGGAATGTATTCTTTACATTTTTTGAGGAGAATTTCATAGGCCTCAGTACGATCGTTCCTATTTTTGTAGTTTGGATGATCTTTGTTCCAAAGGCATTCTTGTTGTTTGTACAGATTTATGAATTCCCTTAGGAATTTCTGATGTCCATTCAAATTATGCAGATGATTATCCATTCTGATTGTTTTTCCATGAGAAAATATCGAATCATGTCAGTCATAGACAAGATATACTATGTCAGTTCCTAACAGGACGATATTATTTTTATTTGTTGATAAAATATAAACCTTAAACCAGAACTAATTGAGGTTATGTTTTGATGTTGTACGTTGTAGGTTGTCGAATGGACTATAAATAATATTTCTTTTTCTTCTCTGGGCGACCGAAGTCTTGTGTCCAATCCTAAATCCGGTAAATCCGGTAAAATGCGGCTCAAAGGTTTACGCAGATTTTCAATGGAATCTGACACAGTTTTTGAAATATAAAATTTTGATATAAATATAAATTGATAAGATGCTAGTAAACCACCTACGAAATTTTTAAAAAATTTTGGGCGCCGGCATTCTACAACTAATTACATACTAAGTTTCAATTCGATGGGATCTGTATATTTTGATTCATTAAGGAAACATTTAGGAGAAGTACCTATAATATATATATATATATATATATATATATATATATACAGGGTGTCCCAAAAATACCACGCGAAAGTGACACTGGAGATAGATTGGCATTAGGTCTATCAGATAGCATCAACATGACCTCAGTAAAAGTCCGCTGGTTTTCGAGATATCACCACTTTTGTGTATTTTTTAAAAATCTCCAGTTTTCATGGTATATCGATAAGGAGCTAGTGTCTAATTAAATCGAGGTTGCTGATCACGAATATGCAATTAGTTTTTCCCTAAGTGGCGTACTTTATGAAAATTTTCACTTAGAGTGAAACAATGGACGAAAATAGGTCAATTTTGGAAGTTCACACCGCCCAAAAAAATCGGAGTAAGGTGTTGTTGATTTTTGCCGTCATATATGGATCCTTTATATACTGAATAATCCAAACAGAAAATGTCCAGGCCGTACTATTCGGAAATTATGATTTTTTTCCCAAGGGTCTGTTTTTCGGAAAACTCATTTCGCGGTTTTTCCGCGGAAAATTCTCTAATGAAAAATCCGATCATATATTCGTAATCTACGGCCCCGAATTAGTAAATGACGTAATTTGCATCGAAATCGGAGACCGGTCGAATTTTGGCAATTTTTTAATACATTAGCCTTAAAAAAATTCCATTTTTCGAGAAAAATTTTTTGACGCAAAACTATGAAACGGGTACTTATTCTTATAGATTCGGGGCCGTAGATTCCGAAACTACCATCAGATATTTATTACAATAATTTTCCGAGAAAATATCGCGGAAAGAATTTTCCGAAAAATAGACCCTCGGGAAAAAAATCATCATTTCCGCAGCGTACGACCTGGACATTTATTGTTCAGATGATTCGATAGATAAAGGATCCAAATATGACGTAAAAAATCAGCAACACTCTACTCCGATTTTTTTGGGTGGTGGAAAGTTCGAAAATTGACCTATTTTCGTCAATTTTATCACTTTAAGTGGAAATTCTCCCAAAGTACGCCACTTAGGGAAAAAATAATTGCATATTCGTGATCAGCGACCTCGATTTAATTAGACACGAGCTCCGTATCGATATACCATGAAAAAAATTTTTTGGGTCGAAATATTTTTGACCCGGAATCGGAGGAAAATTCTTCTTTCCCGTCCCAAATCTATGATTTTCACATCTCAATAACCAAATTTTCCCCGATTATTGGTCGGTGGACGTTTAGATTTATGTATCTATTTTTTCTGTATCTCTATCCGTTCGGAAAATATTAGGTAATGAGCGAATCCGTCAAACGCCAAAAAGTTTTCTCTAGTATCCAACACATACAAAAATCTACAATTTTCCGATTAGGTCGACGCGGCATTGGTTATTCACTAAATCGGGCACGCAGATCACGAATCTGTAATTAGATTTTCCGTATCTCGATTAGTTTCGGAGCAATGACGAAATAGTCGCAATTTCTGGCTCTACCTCCGGAAAATGGACTAATCAGTCGGATTTTTCGCCATATTACCAAAATTAATCGAGATACGGAAAAACTAATTACAGAGTCGGAATCTACGCCCTCGATTTAGAGAATAGCCAAAGCCGTGGCGTTCTAATCGGAAAATTCTAGATTTTTGTATGGGTTAGAATCTAGACAAAGGACTCACAGCTCTGGCAATGTGTTAGTTGTTGTATGCATTTTATCAATATTTCACAGGAAATAGGTCATAAATACTTCTACAAGGGTTGAAGTATTACAAGATATTTTACTTGCAATTATGTTTTCGTGGAAATTTTAATTTCAAGGGTGAGACCACCCATGCAAAAATAAACCAGTTAACCCAAAACATTTAAGTTTTACAAGCGAGCTGCTTTGTTTAGAAATACAAATGAGCGCTTCCCAACATGTGAAGTCATGGGACGCAACAGTGGTGATATCTCGAAAACCAGCGGACTTTTACTGAGGTCATGTTGATGCTATCTGATAGACCTAATGCCAATCTATCTCCAGTGTCACTTTCGCGTGGTATTTTTGAGACACCCTGTATAGATGCTAGTCCAAAATTTTTTTTCCGGAATAATTCCTTAAATACAAAGCCGATTGATCTGAATTCCGGAACTCAATTGTAAAATAGTGGCTTGAAGATTTATTTCAGAGGAATCTGATAGATAAGTACCTGAAATATAAAATTTTTGAAAAAGTTTTTTTTTCTATTGATAAGATTTTCACGAATTTCTGCAGAAATTTGCGAATCAGGTTTATACAAGTAATTATCATATTATTATTGGTGAAACAATATTTCAGATGGTTATAACCCTGAAATCGTTTGCCCGATTCTGCCTGATGATCATAGATTTTTCTAACTGATGAAGGAATCGGTTCTTGATTCTGTCAGGCCGGCGCTGCTGCCGTTGCCACTATAACTTGGGAATGGAAAGACAGCGACTTGAAGTTTTCCGAATAGGTGGCGCGTCCAAATGCGACGGAAAAGTTCGTAAATGGGCATTATCGGCACAACAGTTTCCGAATACAAATTTTGTTTTCAACCAATTACAGATATCCGATCGAATATAATTTATACTTGGTAACTATAGTTGTAGAATACCGACATATGTATATGAAATTTTGTGGGGATCGCATCACCAGAAAATTAAAAAAAAATGGTTCAAGCACTGACGTGAAGTCAGGTGCTTTTGCGCGCATGTTCTATTGTCGCTCAACCATTAATGTAAACATGTGGGAAAGCCCTGTGGACAGGAGCTTTGGCGCTCTACAAAAGTGCCTATTGTTTTCTCAGAGTTTGGAATGATTTCAATGGAATCTTGTGATATATCTGCATCATAAAATAAAATAAATTAAATAAGAAATATTGTTATGTTTTGTGTCGATTTTCGTTTTATCCTATGTGTAAAGTGTACCAGAGTAGTTTTATTATCGTTAATTTTGATTTTCGCTCGCTGATTTCGTCGTCGACGAATATTTTCAGTTTTGTTCTGGCTGTTTTTGGAATTCGTTTATGTAATAGTTGAAGAGGGCTGGGAAAAGAATACCTCCTTACGGCAGCCCGGCTGGGATATTTATTAGATAGAGATTTTTCAACCCTGGTTTGGAATGTTCGGATGGTATGATTTTGAACTGACCCCCCTTCAAATAAAAGACATATTAAATAAAAGATATGTTTTATTTTTTGTTTTGCTTTTCAGCAATTTTTAATTTGACATTTCTTAAACTATATATACAGGTCTATTTACAAGGGGAAATATACAAGCAATAATCGCTTACATTAAGGATTTTACATTTAGTGCCTGATCTCTGGGATCTAAAATTTTAACATTATAAAGCTGTCATGAGATGTGTGGAAGAATGTAACATTTCTTCTAGAGGTATGTCAAATCAAATAAAAGACATATACTTCTCAGATGGGATGAAGGATTTCAGCTGACCACCCTTCTAGGGTGATCCTCGCTTTATACTACCTGACCAATCGGTTCATGGACCTGCGCCTGCTAAGGTTTCTACCTGATGGGGGAAAGTTATTCTCCCTGTTTCCGATACCAGGAATTTTTCTGTCACTAGAGAAAGTTGATACGATACCGAAAATGAGAGAGTTGAGGGTCCAGTCCATTAATCTATTGCTACAAAGGTGCAGATATCTCTGGTCTGAGTCATGCGATGACAAACTCGGTTCATCCCAGACTAAGTCGAATCGCTCTTGTCACCACAAGCCCAGAACCTTCCGGGCCCCTGTTCCAAGCGCCCAGTGGTTAAACCGGCACTGATTAGATTAATTAATTCGAAATCTCTCCGTAACTAAATTTCAAATGCATTATGATTCGGAATTGTCGAATATTATATCAATCTTTCAACTAGCATATCTCCAGCCTAAAATTAACAGCCTCCTCAAATTTTTAACAAGGCCAGATAATTCTTGTCTATCAACTAAATTCATATTTTCGTCTGGGTCGATAGTATGGTCATACAGCTCTGTACCATAAATTTTTGACCAGTTTGGTTTGAAGCTTGTGATATTGAATTCGACCCACTGTGTGAATCTATTCATTTTTGTCCGCACAGAATATCCCATAATTGTGATATCCGCCATGTTAGGTTCATCACTATTTGGATTTATGGTGGGGAACTCTCCGGGTCTCGGATATTGAGAGAATACAGCTTTCTTTCCATTTACAGGTTCCTGCAAACATTCCATTTGACAAAGAGCCCTTTATAAATAGCTATAATAATACAGAATTAGATTACCTTTTTCACAGATTGTACCATCAATGGAACTAAACTCGTTCCTTCTGTGCATAATTTTTTACTGATATCTTTTATACCACAAGTTGATAAAGGAGAGCTAACTCGTGTGAGGTCTACTAATGTAGGAAACAAATCTACCAACTCTACCATCTCTTCAACAATCACTCGAGTTGAGCTCAAGTTTGGAACATGAATTATTAATGGTACTCTTGTAGATACATCGAAATTACTGTATTTGGAAAATTCCCCATGCTCCCCAGTAGAAATACCTTGTAGGAAAATAAAGAACAAATGTTGAAAATCACGTAATATTGTTTATGAGCAGAGTGTTTCTCAATTGCTTAGCAATACTTTAAGGTGGCGATTCACCATTTAGGTACCTATTAGATTTGGGGTGGTCGTTTACTTTTTTGCACTGGGACCAGATCGCAGATATTTTGTGCTTTACGACGATACTATCAAATGCCCAGGAAAATAATCTCCCATGCGAAGATCCACTATCCTGTTTATTACCAGAGAACCACTGCCTTGGTCCTTAAAATCATCTTCAATAAAAACTACAAGAAACAAAGTGAAATTAAAAAGCACTGACTTGAAGTCGGAACTTTTACGCGAAATTTGTTCTGACTATTTACGCCTCACACACCCTCAACCGAGTACTAGATTTCGATCGAACCTGTATTTTTGACAATATTGGGAAAACAAAATTCGGCTTGAAGAGGTTTGCGCGGAATTTCTTCGAAATCTAACAAATAGTTTCTGAAATATAAATTTTTTCAAGAAAAATCAATATTTATTTTTTGAAGAAATATTTTATTATATATATATATATAGATAAATAGCTACATAACTACTTCCACACCGTTTCCTATTTTACATACTGAATAAATGTCATCAACTGAAACTGATGAATGCTTAATATTAAATTCACTAATGTTTGATCATTACCACATTTTGTGTACAAATGTTGACAGAATCTTCAGAGTTTTGGTACATGTCGACTTCATCTACAAGAACATTGTCTTTATAATAATGAGCAATGCATTTTTATTGATCATGTTCACTATTGAAGTTATACAACCGGTTGCGCATTCGCCTATACACCGTTATGGCAGAATGGACCCAAAGCACGTATCAATCAAATATGGAGTGGTATAGTTCAATACTTGACTATTCATCTTGTGTAACTGTTATATTTTTTGTGCTGGTTGACTTGAGTACCAAGATTATTTTTACCAATTCACTACCATCACGAGTCGCAAAAAATATCTTTGTTCAAAAACCACTAAACATGCATTGGATGGTGAGCTTCAGCTTAGGACTTATCCCAGCAATATCAGAATATGAGATCCCTCATCTCAATCAATCAACATTGCAGCAGTTGACTTTGTAACTCAGTGGTGAACACTTTTAATGTATTTATTTTTGTTTTTATTTATTTTTGTAAACACCTGAAGATAACAAGTTCACTTGTCGAAATGCATTGTGCATAATTTCTTTCAAGAAATACACAAATTTTAGTGGAATAGACTTCCCCCTTTTTCTACCTGTAACATTATACATATTGTTCAAATGTAAAAATATATATCAGACGATGTAAGAAACCCAAAATTATAGGTGAAACACTCTGTCTCATAACCATTCAAAAAACGAAGATGAAATATCCAAATTTCCATCTTACCATGATCTGAAGTGAGCACTACAATAGTATTAGTTCCTTTTACTTGCTTCAAAATTTTTCCAATCAGATGATCGATATATGTGACAGCAGCATTATAATGTTGAATTATTTTTCTAGAATAATAATCGGGCATATTTCCAAATGGAATAGAAATATTCAACTTTTTTACATCATCTCTTTTTCTCACATCTGTCCATGGATTCCAGGCAACATTGGGCAATGAATATGAGCGCCAACGATTGTTAGGTAGATCAACTTTATATAAGGGATGAAAATCTAAAACATAATCAATTTTTGATCATGGAAAGTCCCGAAACATGGACGTTTGATTAATGGAATACAATAGGTGGGTACATACCTAAGTATTTTTCAGGAAACTTAAAAGGTATATGTGGTTTATGAAAACCAACTGCCAAAAAGTATGGATGCCCTTCAGTGATGTTTTCCTTGAACTTCAAAAAGTTAAGAACTGAACTAAGTGATTCTAAATCTGGTAAAGTGCCACCTGGTTGATCGGGAACTCTAACTGGACATAGTAAGTTACTGGACAAAGTTCCATCGGCATTGATGCATGAATTTGCATTTTTGTAAATTTGAGTTTTTGGATGAAATGGTTTTTTTGACCAGCTATATGGCATATCATCTGTTGAATTTGATGATAAACTTGGGTGAAAAACTTTTCCAATAGCGTAAGAGAAGTATCCTTTTTCTTTGAAATGTTGTGGTAATGTAGTGAAATTTCCTGATTGATTTCTCCAATAATTACTCTTTAAATCATAAAGCTGTAGGGTATCAGGCCTTCGACTTGTCAACAAGGAATTTCTGCTTGGTGCACATAATGATTGCTGTAAAATTAAAAATTGTCTACTTCAGAGAAGCAAAAAACTCTCAAGTCGAATTTAAGCAAGTAACCGGAACAGAGCGGTTAAGACCAATCCCTTGCTATTATAACCGATCGGTTATGTTTAGCAAGATATTGGTCTTCACCGCTCTGCTCCGGTTACTCGCCTTCAGTTGTCTCAGTTACTCGACTTCAGTTGTCTACTCGATGATATTCTCTGATATGGAACTTACTTGGCAAAATGCATTTTTGAAAATGTAGCTGCGAGAGGAAAATTCATCAATATTTGGTGTTACAGCATTCTTATATCCATAGGAGCCCAAATTAGGTCTTAAATCGTCTACTATAATACTAGAAAAAAAACAAGCACTGACGTGAAGTCAGAAGCTTTTGCGCGTATGTTCTATTGTCCATTCTTCTGTATTGGACACCCTTAATCGAATTTACCATGGTAAATTCGATTAAGTGTCCAATACAGAAGAATGGACAATAGAACATACGCGCAAAAGCTTCTGACTTCACGTCAGTGCTTGAACCAATTTTTTTCAAATCAAATCCAAAAGCTCTCAAAAAATCACCCGTTATTACATAAAGATATATTCTCATTAGTGATAGAAAAACTGGCCTAGAATTCCTTTCTACCCATCACGAGATTTAATATCCACAAATGAGCCTCTCACCTTACAAGATCAGAAGCCTTCTGCAAAATTCAAAGGTCCCCTCTCGCAAATATACTCCTCTGAAGGCACATGGATCTCTTGAAGAAGAATCGCCTCTCTATTCCTCAAAGATATTCACTCTTGTTCATAGAAATCCCTTCAATATTTAGTTGCCTCCTCCTAAGGAGGATCTCTTTCAAAACCAGGTCTGACCACTAATGTAGGGCTATCATCTAATCTCCTATAGATTTGTGATGAAATAACACGATTTTACCATGAATATATATGTATAATAATATGTCATCATGACATTCATATTTTATTTTTGGAGGTTCTCGCAAAAATACGACCATAGACAACATAATATAGATCCGATCGTGTTCAAACTTGGAATTCTGCAGTAGAGTTAGGTTCTGCAGGCTCTCCCAAAATTTCAGCCATGCCGGACGAATAGTTTATGATATATAAAATTTTTTTCAATTATTTTTAATTATTTTTTTTTGAATTTTCTAGTTATACCATCCTCACGAAATTCTGCAAAAATTTTCGCGTTGGCATTCTACAACTAATAACCATGTTTGAATCCAATCGGTTTTGTATTCTTCGAGTTAATGAGGAACAAAAAACATCCAAATTTCAGAAAATTTCAGATGGCTATAACTCTAAAACCGTTTGGACGATTATGCTCATAAGCAAACTCAAATGTCGCATTCAGATGCACAACCTAACCTGAAATTTTCAAGCCGCTATCTCTTTCCGTTCTCAGGTTATCGTGACAACAAAAATATTTTTTAATAATTTCTTAATAATTTTCTAGCGATTCGATGCTCACAAAATTTCATAAACGTGCTTAGGTCTATATTCTACAACTATTCACCATGTTTGAATCCAATCGGTTTTGTATTCTTCGAGTTAATGAGGAACAAAAAACATCCAAATTTCAGAAAATTTCAGATGGCTATAACTCTAAAACCGTTTGGACGATTATGCTCATAAACAAACTCAAATGTCGCATTCAGATGCACAACCTAACCTGAAATTTTCAAGCCGCTATCTCTTTCCGTTCTCAGGTTATCGTGACAACAAAAATATTTTTTAATAATTTTTTAATAATTTTCTAGCGATACGATTCTCACAAAATTTCATAAACGTGCTTAGGTCTATATTCTACAACTATTCACCAAGTTTAAAATTCGATCGGATTTATTTTGGTTGAAAACAAAATTATTACTCGGAAACCATTGGGCCGATTATACCCATTAACGAACTTGTCCGTCGTATTGGGATGCGCCACCTACCCTGAAAATTTCAAGTCGCTAGCTCTTTCCGTTCTCAAGTTATCGTGGCAACGGACGGCCGGACGGCCGGCCGGACGGCACCACAGAATTAAATTTCACATTTGGGCAAAACTATAACGCGTATGTTCCCCAGAACATACGCGCAAAAAAGCACATTAGGTTTACAATACGTTGAACTAATTATCTCAGCTATAACAAAAAAAAATAACGAATTCATTTTCAATTAAAAGAATGGGAGAATATATGGCAACATTTTTCATATATCAATTCATAATACGTATTAAACAACAGCTGATTTTGTTTGTGGAATTTTGTGAACCTTTCCGATATTGCGATATTAACCATTATTATTTTGTAAACATTGCACATGTCAATACAGCTAAGAGATTTTCCCGAAACAACCTAGAGAAATTAAACAATGGCAACGTCGTCTGCGTTTTTGTGGAATATAATAGGCGCTTTCTATTTGACGCTGTATCACTTCCAAACTGACGCAAAATCAGTTCATCTGTGTTCTATTTGACAATGTTGTGATTTTGAACTGATGCGCATCACTTCCAACTGATGTTGCTCTCTAGTGGAATCAGTTTAATATAACCTTGATTTGAAAAAGTCTTTCTATTTGTCAAATTATAATCAGTTCGAAGTGAAGAAATTCGGAAATTAATCAGTCAAATAGAAAGCTAGGATTGCTGCAAATTCAATAGATGTCGCTACAGTCTATATATAAATTATTTACTTCAACTCAAATTATTTCATACTCTCTTTTTGCGTTGATTGGATCTCATAATTAAAATTTGAGGAATAATTATTTTCAAATTATGGTTGAAAATATTGCATTATTACATTTCAGAAATGAAAATATTATCATTGTATTTACAGCTGCATGCAATGTTTCTAGTCTAGATTACTCTTCTATCGACCGCCTCCAATTTCGGCAATGTTGCCAGATACTTTGTTTATCAGCAAGTAGCCCAGACACAGCTGATTTCTGTTTTCAATGAAGCAAACTGTCACTACATTCGTTGACATTGGTTTTGTTTGTACGTCTTGATAAAAACAAACCACTTTGTGAAAGCAGGATCGATTTGTTAATAAACGTTCTCAATCCAAATCGGAATTTCATAACTTAGTATATTTGGATATTGTACGCTAACAAACGTATAAATCGGGAGTATTTTTCTAAAATGACGTCAGGTATCGTATAGTTTGAAATTGCACAAACTGAAGAAATGGCGCAGTAGTGAACTTGAAATGTATATTGTGATTCCAAACAATGTAAGTTGGCTGTTTATTTATCATTTCAGCATAAACATTAATGAAGATTCTTTGTCATTTCACTGTTCTTGGTGTCAAGATGATTTGATGAACAATTCCTTTGTTCTCAAAGTGTATCTCACACCCTTTGTTTTGACGCAATTGCATCATAACTAATATTTTTATCTTATTCAAGACTACAAAATTGCAACGACTAAGTAAATGTTTATGTATTTTCTGTCTATCATGTTACACAAAAAAAATTGGAAAAATATACATTGCCACTAATCAATTTTCCTATGATATAGAAATGTTTGAACCGAGCTTCAAGGACTTTCAGTCAGATGGCTGTGGTACATATTTTTCACATAAGATATTTACTTTTTTTGTTGAAATTTATTCTCATTATATTTTTTGATTCCAACTATCTTTGTGTGAAGATCAATACAGTGGCTTATTCCTCCCCAATTAACAATTCCTAGATAAATATATTTCAAAAATTTAATATTTTATTTGAAAATTATAACTATGAAAATCGCACTGAGTACGCCAAATTCTTCAAAACAGAACGTTATATTTTTTTCTATTTGTAACAGTCATTAAAATTGAAATTGTAAAATAGGTATTATTTTAATCATTTTCTACTACCTAGGTCCCTAGGTGATACTATCTAATAGCTATTGTATAAGGAATAGAATATCTAATCTTCATACAATGGTAATAGGAATATACAGGGTGTTTGGTAATTCGACGTGATCCTTTAACGAGGTTATAGTAGACATCATTTGCAACGATTTGAGTCCTGTGAACCATGGTCCAAAAGTCTATGGTTACTTAGATATATTGATATTTCGACTTTTTGAAAGTTTTTCGACTTACCATCGAAAACAATTAATTTTGTGGAAACTACTCAACATTGAATATAGAAGTAAGGTGTTTTTGAAAGCAGATGAGATGAGGATTATTTCCAGAAAAAATAACGGAATAACCTGAAAAATAAAGAATCTGAATTGGCATCAATTGTTTTTCTCATTATATTTTCATTAAAAAATTGCGTATTTCTCGAAAAAATCGTTGCGTACAAATAAGCTTCCTTGGTTGATGAACTTTCCAAAAAAGTATAAATGTAATGAATTTTCCCAAGGGATGTACTCGTACGAATAAAAAAAACACAGTATTTCTCGAATGAAAATTGAAATAATTCTTAAAAGAATTTAAATTTCAGGATAATTAGTGTCAAAAAGAAAAAATTGGTTCAAGCACTGACGTGAAGTCAGGAGCTTTCACCATGGTAAATTCGATTAAGAGTGTCCAATACAGAAGAACATACAATAGAATTCACCATGGTAAATTCGATTAAGAGTGTTCAATACAGGAGAATGGACAATAGAACATACGCGCAAAAGCTCCTGACTTCACGTCAGTGCTTGAACCAATGTTTTTCGTGAAGTCAGGATAGAATGCAATGATGTAAAATTAACACATTATTGTCTACCTTCAATTCTTCTTTAGGAGAAGAATACATAATTATTCTAGAAAAATATTACTGGAATTAATGTCATATTTAAATAATCAAAGTAAAGAAAATTATAAGTTTAGTTACTAACATATTGAATGAAATTCAATTGAATTCCAGTAATATTCAATTACTTATTCTTAACCAATAAATGGCCATTGATAGATCTAAAGGTGTTGAGGTAAAACATAAAGATATATTCTCATTAGTGATAGAAAAACTGGCCTAAAATTCCTCTCTACCCATCACGAGATTTAATATCGACAAATGAGCCTCTCACCTTACAAGATCAGAAAGTGTGGTTAATTTAAAGTTAAGTTTTGAAGCCTTCAGCAAAATTTCAGCGATATCATATTAAAAATAATACATAACCTTTCAAAAGTCCTCTATCACAAATATAATCCTCTGAAGGCACATGGATCTCTTGAAGAAGAATCGCCTTCTCTATTTCTCAAAGATATTCACTCTTGTTCATAGAAATCCTTTCAATATATAGTTGCCTCCTCCTAAAGAGGATCTCTTTCAAAACCAGGTCTGACCGCTAATGTAGGGCTATCATCTCCCATAGATTTGTGATGAAATAACACGATTTTCCCAAGAACATACGCGCAAAAATATGTCATCATGACAATCATGGTTTTGAAGGTTCTCGCAAAAATACGACGATTCGCATCCCGCTACCGAACTCACAAAAGGCTGCTCGGTTCTCCAACAATATGGATCCGATCGTGTTCAAACTTGGAACTCTGCAGTAGAGTTAGGTTCTGGAGGCTCTCCCAAAATTTCAGCCATGCCGCACGAATAATTTATGAGATATAGAATTTTTTTCAATAATTTTTTTGAAATTTTCTAGTTATACCATCCTCACGAAATTCCGCAACAATTTTCGCGTTGACATTCTACAACTAATAACCATGTTTGAATTATATCGGTTTCGTATTTTTTGAGTTATTTAGGAAATAACAACCAAATTTCAGATGGGTATAATTCCAAAACCGTTTGGCCGATTATACCTATAGACAAATTCAAATGTCGCATCCAGATGCAGAACCTAACCTGAAAATTTCAAGCCGCTATCTCCTTCCGTTCTCAGGTTATCGTGGCATAAATAATATTTTTAAATAATTTTTTTTAAATTTTCTAGTGACACGATTCTCACCAAATCACAAACGTGCTTAGGTTTATATTCTACAACTATTTACCAAGTTTAAATTTGATCGGATTCATTTTGGTTGAAAACAAAATCATTACTCGGAAACCATTGGGCCGATTAACCCATTAACGAACTTGTCCGTCGTATTGGGATGCGCCACCTACCCTGAAAATTTCAAGTAGTTAGCTCTTTCCGTTCTCAAGTTATCGTGGCAACGGCCGGACGGCACCACAGAATTAAATTTCACATTTGGGCAAAATGATAACGCGATGTTCCCCAGAACACACGCGCAAAAAAGCTGATATTCCATTGTGTTATGGGTTGTGTCCCTGGAATAAAATTCGCCTCATTGGAGCGCGTTTGATACGACATACTCTCGGCAAACCGAAATCCACTATTCTCCTTTGATGTGGGAATAGACTTACAATCGTATTTTTTGGCCATATCTTTCCCCAACAAAACCATGGCCCGCTTTCGAATCACGAGTGAAATAGATATCTGACTGAATAACTATTTATCGAAAAAGTCTATTAGCTGCTCGGTATTCCGGCCATATTGTTAGATTTCGTGAAGGAATTATTGACATATGTATCTTTTTGAAAAGTTAATAAAAGTTTTTTTCCTGAATTTTTGCACCAAGCTCATTATAGGTACTTTTTTCGAGTAATTCTCATTTGTTTCATCAAGATTTTATGAGGAAAACAATTGATGCCATTTATGACCCCTTATGTCTCAGGTTATCTGATTTTTTAGTAAATACTTAGTAGTTAGTTAGTAATTTCAATTGAAAAAAATTTTCATTGAATATTTAGAGTCAAGTAGTTTTTACAAAATTAATTATTTACGATAACAAAGCAGAAAATTTCCAAAAAGTTGAAAATTTGCCATATCTTCGTAACCATGGTTCACTCGACTCAATTTGTTGCAAATGACGTCTAGTACTCTAGTATATCCCCTTTGAAGGATCAAGTCGAATTACCAAACACCCTGTAGTTTCTCAATATTATAATGAATATTAAAATTAAGTAATACCCCGTTCAAATATACAACAAATTTCCAGTAAGACTAAACCAATCATGTCTGCTGATTCACCCAAGTATCAAGGTGTGAAGGCTATGAAGGACGATCCACACATTGTCAGTCCTCAGGTTGTAACAGATCCTTCCCTCTTGGACAGTGTTGCTGGTTTTATCAGTGATGTTGTGCCATCTTCTTATACATCAGCTATCGATAAAGGCGATCAAATTCAATGGGTACGTTTTGAACAACCCCAATTTGAAGAACTGAGCTATCTTCCTGACAATGATTTTGAAAAACCTATTGCTCCGCCAATTTTCCTAGTGGTGGGGTACACTAAAGGATTTCAAGTAAGTTTCAAAGAACAACGTATTTTGCTCATAAAGTGAATAATTTTTTTGAATATAATAATATTTCTAATATTTGTTTATTGAAGGATAAGGAATTATCAAATTCAAAATATATCCCACAATGCATTTATTTTTATTAAATTATTGTATAATATATCTATTGTGAATGTAGTCCCAGTATTAGTACCTTACCTAAAATATAACATAATATTTGGAAGAAATACCTTCATTTCTTTATGTAGTTTACTTTTAGCACTCCTTTCTCGAACAATTTTGAATAAGAACCCTGTTTGTGAAAGTATCATAGACCCCAGGACGCCATCCACTTCTCCATATTTTACCTCAACCAATTTGTTATATTATTTTATCAAAAGTTTGTACTCACGCAGCGAAAACGCGTTTTGCGCGTATGTTCTGGGGAACATCGCGTTATAGTTTTGCCCAAATGTCTGTAACTTTCGAATTTTTTGAAAAAAATGGTCTCAAACGATTAAGTTCGACTCCCCAATGAAGAATTCGAGGTCAAATTTGATTCTGTCCGGCCGGCCGTCCGGCCGTTGCCACGATAACTTGAGAACGAAAAGAGCCAGCGACTTGAAATTTTCAGGATGGGTGGCGCATCCCAATACGACGGACAAGTTCGTTAATGGGCATAATCGCCCCAGTGGTTTCCGAGTAATAATTTTTTTTTCAACCAATATAAATCCGATCGAATTGAAACTTGGTGGGTAGTTGTAGAATATGAACCTAAGCACGTTTGTGAAATTTTGTGCGAATCGTATGGCTAGAAAATTTAAAAAAAATTATTAAAAAATATTTTTGTTGTCCTAATAACTTGAGAACGGAATGAGATAGCGGCTTGAAATTTTCAGGTTAGGATGTGCACCAGAACCCGACATTTTAGTTTGTTTATGAGCATAATCGGCCAAACGGTTTTAGAGTTATAGCCATCTGAAATTTTCTGAAATTTGGTGGTTTTTTGTTCCTCATTAACTCGAAAAATACTGAACCGATTGAATTCAAACATGGTTATTAGTTGTAGAATGCCAACGCGAAAATGTTTGCAAAATTTGGTGAGGATAGCATTTGTAGAAAATTTTCAATAAATCATAGAAAATAAAACAAAAAATTCTATATATCAGTAACTATTCGTTCGAAATTGCTGAAATTTTGCAAGAGCCTTCCTAACCTAACTCTACTACCAAGTTTCAAGTTTTAATACGATCGGTTAATTATTGTTGGAGATTCGAGCATTCTTGTGTGAGTTCAGTAGATGGGTGACCGTTGCCTCGATAACTTTCGAACGAAAGGAGATGGGGACTTGCAATTTTCAGGGTAGGTTGCGTATCCGGAAGGGAGAGTTAAGTTCGATTTTGGGCATAATCGGTCTAACGGTTTCCGAGTTATACCCACCTGGAATATTATTTCCTTAATAACTCAAAAAATAAATATTCGATCGAAATGGCGCTTTGTAACTAGTGGTAGAAAATCAACATAAAGACGTGTTTAAAATTTTGTAAGAACCGTACCCCTAGAAAATTTGAAAAAAAATTCGAAAAAAAATATTTTAATAATCGTACCCCTAGAAAATTAAAAAAAAATCACGAAAAAAAAATTGGTTCAAGAACTGACGTGAAGTCAGAAGCTTTTGCGCGTATGTTCTATTGTCCATTCTTCTGTATTGGACACCCTTAATCGAATTTACCATGGTAAATTATGTTGTCCATTCTCCTGTATTGGACACTCTTAATTCAAATTTACCATGGTAAATTCGAATTAAGTGTCCAATACGGGAGAATGGACAATTCAAATTTACCATGGTAAATTCGAATTAAGTGTCCAATACGGGAGAATGGACAACATAATTTACCATGGTAAATTCGATTAAGGGTGTCCAATACAGAAGAATGGACAATAGAACATACGCGCAAAAGCTTCTGACTTCACGTCAGTGCTTGAACCAATTTTTTTTTCAGAGTTTTGTTTTTTTGTACTGTATTATTTTGCACTCGATTTTGCATGTCGAACAAAAAAAAAATATTTAAAGTATTCACTTAACGTCGTGAGCTTTGGCGCGCTCCTTAGTTTAATGATCAATATGTTTCACCGATTTGTTGTAATACTATACACTACTAACATTTATGGTTATTTGGTTATTGTTATTAGAGACCAATTACATCAAGAAAACAAAATTTCAAGTGGCCCATGGAACATTCACAGAACGTCACTTTTCGATGCAAGTCCATTTATAGATTTTTGTTCCAATTCACAAACTTTTCAAAGAAAATATTGTGAACCAGAATAATAACTATCTCAGGTTAAGCATCATACATACGAGTTTAATAACTTCAAGTAGTTTGTTGAAATCACCGAATAAGTCACTAAAATGCATGAAAATCGTGGTTCAACCGTTTATTCAATTTTTTTTTGTTTAAAAAATTTTCAACGAAATATCTTCCCGTTTCGTTTGAATTCGAAATGAACTGATAATTGCTTGATAATTGCAGCACCGTCCTGAAATGTCAATGAAACTGTTCTCGCAAAAATGTCACTATTCTGGATCCTTTTCTGGAGAAATTCGCATTCGAATGCGCAACCTACCCTGAAAATTGCAAGTCTCTGCGATAGTTTTTAAGTTATAGAGCATATTTATTAGTTGGCGCGCTGTTCAGGTGAACAGAGTGCCTATCAATTCATCCAAATGTCTGTAATTTTCGAATATTTGACCGAGAACGGTCTCAAACGATTAGTTTCGACTAATGATGAAGAATCCGAGGTCAAAATTGATTCTGTCCGGCCAGCCGTCAGCACGATTACGCTCGAACGCAATGAGTTAGAGAGTTGAAATTTTCAGAGTAGGTTTGGGGTCCAAATGCGCTGGCTAAGTTTGTTAATCGGCAAAATACACCGAGTGGTTCCAGAGTAATCCGAAACTTTGTTTTCCCAATAACTCGAAAAATACTGATCTGATCGAATTAAAACACGGTACTTAGTTGAAAAATACCGACATGTAGACTTATGAAAACTTTTGTAAGGATCGTATGACTGGAAAATTAAATAAATTCTGTATCTCAAGATATCCGTCAGATATCGTTGAAATTCTGCGAGAGCCTTCAAAACCTTATTTTACATTAAAGTTCTTGATTTGAACTCGATCGGATCTATATTGGTGAAGATATTGCCGAAATATCGAAATATTCCAACTATCGAGATGTACTGGTCCATTGGTTTTATACTCGATCAACGAAGTTGTCAACAGTTTTTGATTTTTGATGTGCCTAGAGATAATTTAATGAATTAGATCGGCCGACACCAATTTGACAATTCGATGCGTCACTAATAACATTCGTTCAATACCTAGTGATAATTGGTATATCTTGTCTATGAGTTAATAAGTTACGGTAATTTTGCAGTTTACCGCCCCCTCGTAAATTTCGTCTTTTTCGTGTTTTTCGAAGAAAATATGCATTGTACAGTGATTTTTGATCATTTTCAATAGTGGCAAATCTGTTATTTTGGAGTAATCTAACGGTATGGGGAGTGAATTGGGTACTGGGTGGGGTAATAAATTCAATAGGATAGCTTAGAATTTTCAAATTTTTGGCAAATAAAATGAGAAAAATGGTAAAATTTATGACGAAAATTGAAATTTGGAGTAAATTTTTGAAATAAAAAATTCATCGTATTGAATATATTACCCCTCCCAGCACTCTCGTTCACTTCCCCTCCCGTTTAGATTCCAGCAAATGGACTATTTTGCCACTATTTAAAATCATCAAAATTCACTTCACGATACAATTTTTTTTCGAAATAATGAAAAGCGAAATGCGTCTCTAAAGCCGGGCCTGGAAACAGTTAAAACTAACATGGCTGCCAGTTTGGGCTTACGTTTCTGAGTGTCTATCATAATACATGAATGGACAAAACCGGTTGCTACAAAAACACATTTGGATAGATTTAGCATGCATATATATATTGAACCTAATATGATTCTAGTATCTTTAACTAACCTAATATTTTCCTTGAATCCACCTTCAATTTCTTTCTTGCGTTTTCTCTCTTATTATCTCCCTTTAATCTAATGAAATCCTTGTATCCTCCTTCGATTTCTGTCTTAAAATCTTCTCCCTTTCAAAAAACTGAGATATCTCTATATACCTTGTTTCTTCTTGTATTGTTTTGTCTGGAATAATATCCTCTTTAACTTGATACCAATTTCAACTCTATATTTCTTCAGGAGCCTTTAATATTCTTCTCTTGGGCACTTTGACTTCTTTCAAACTCGATAATTTCATTTATTTTTCCGTTACCTCGGTTTCTCTCCCATAAACTACTTCATAATTTTATATTTTCAATAAATCTATCAACATGACAATTATAATTTTGATATTTCTAAGCTGTTCCTAGATATTTTACAATTCTAATTTTCAATTTTCATTTTGAAAATTATATTAGACCAATATTCCGGTTTTGTTTTCATTGAAGATATTCGGAACATGATTTGATAAACTTACCAAATTATATATTTCCATCATCATATAAACTACTTCATAATTTTATATTTTCAATAAATCTATCAACATGACAATTATTATTTTGATATTTCTAAGCTGTTCCTAGATATTTTACAATTCTAATTTTCAATTTTCATTTTGAAAATTATATTAGACCAATATTCCGGTTTAGTTTTCTTTGAAGATATTCGGAACATGATTTGATAAACTTACCAAATTATATATTTCCATCATCATATAGATTATCCAAGGGCATATAGGGAAGGGGTAATTATAATACCCTATAAATGGTCATTTTGCATTCAATCATATTTTGTTAGAACAGAAATCAATATATTTGACATATCTGTCATAGGTAGATAATATTATATGTATGAACAGTGAACACAGATAGAACACAGACAGATAGAATTCGCATTCTGTGATAACAGAAGTACGATGTATTATTGAAAAATCATATCTCCGAATGTATTAGCTTGTTGGAGTTGAAATGATATCAATCGAATTTAACGATTAAACTGCATCTTAAAAAAATTAAATTTAAAATCTGTAATGTAAAAAAAATTTTTTTTCGTTACTCTGAAACCATTTGGCCGATTTTGCCTAATAACGAACTCAACCGAGATATTTATCTCCCAAACCTACCCTGAAAATTTCGACTGTCTAGCTCATACCGTTAGAGAGTTATCGTGTTAACGGCCGGACAGAATCGATTTCGACCACCGATTCTTGATCAGTGAGTCGAACCAAATCGTTTAAGACCATTTTCAGCCAATAATTCGAAAATTACAGACATTTGGGCAAATTGATAAGCACTCTGTTAGCAGTAACAAGAGCGCCAAAAATGTAAAATAAAATTTTTGGATTTTTGGCTTTGTTTCCGAGATATCAGACTTCAAAGTTTCTGCATGTCATCAATTTTCAACTTTAATACATAATACAAAAATAATTAAAACTAAAGTTCAAAAATACCACCGTTTGCTTCGATACAGGCTTGGCAACGCACAATGAGGGAATCTTATACGATTGTGTACCAAATCCACAGGAAAATCTGGCAAATTTGCGAGATCATTGGCGGAGTCTTTAACGGACAATTACTTCCAATTCAAGTCCTTCCTAATAGTTTGAAAGGCGACGCGTACCGCAATTTTTAGAAAACGATCTCGCAAATTTGCTAGAACATTTTCCTGTGGATTTGGTATACAATCGTATTTGGTATCAGCACGATGGAGCACCACCGCATGTTGGACGAAATGTTGTCGCCTGGTAAACCAAACTGTTAATGAGGTGGAGTGAGATGAATTGGTCGGCGTGGACAGGTGCTATGGCCTACGAGTTCACCTGACTTGAATTCTTTGGATTGTTTTGTATGGGGGCATTTAAAACAACGCGGTGGAACTCGAAACTGAAAATAGGCTAAACATGCAATTAGTATACGATTCCTTTATTTTCGTATTTGGCGCTCTCGTTCCTCGGAACATAGTGCTTATCAATTCGCCCAAATGTCTGTAATTTTCGAATTTTTGGCTGAAAATGGTCTCAAACGATTTGGTTCGACTGATCAAGAATCCGTGGTCGAAATCGATTCTGTCCGGACAACCTGCCGGCCGCCCGTCCGTTAACATGATAACTCTCGAACGAAAGGAGTTAGAGGATTGAAATTTGCAGGATAGGTTTGGAGCGTAAATATCTCGGACCAGTTCGTTAACGGGCGAAATCCATCAAGCGGTTTCGGAGTTATGGCCTTTTTAGTAAAAACATTTTTTATGAATATTTCCGAAACCGATCACTCGATCTATTTGAAATTTAGCATCAAATTGTAGAATCATGACCTTTAGACGCATGTAAAGTTTTGTATTGATCGGATTACCGTAAGTGTAAAAAAAAATTTTGAATATTTTTAAATTTTGTTTCTACAATAACTCTCGAACGGAATGAGCTAGGCAGTTAAATTTTCGGAAATACAATTTGGAAAATAAAATGCGACTTGAAAGTTTGTGTGGAATTTCAGCGTTATCTTGCGGATAGTTTCTGAAATATAAAATTTTGAAGAAAAAATTTTTATTAACAAAAATGTTTATTGATTGTGATACGATGCTCACGAAATTTTGCAACAATTTGCCGGTCAGCCTTCTACAAATACAAATTACCAAGTTTCAATACGATCGGAAATGTATTATCAAATTTGAAACTTGGCGAGAATTAGGATTTCAAAGCTCTTGCAAAATTTCCACAATATCGGACGGATAGTTTTTGAGATAATATTTTTGCAGGCAAGTTCAATAATTTTTTTTTAAATTTCTAGTGATACGATCCGCATGAAATTTCGCATAAGTATTTGTGTCGGCATTCTGCAACTAATTACCAAGTTTCAATTCCATCGGTTTTGTGTTGTTCGAAAACAAACTTTGTATTCGGAAACCGTTTTGCCGATTACGCCCATTAACGAACTTGTCCGTCGCATATGGATGCGGAACCTACCCTGAAAATTTCAAGTCGCTATCTCTTGCTGTTCGAAAGTTATCGTGGCACCGGCCGACGTTTACGCTGTTCCCTAGAACATGCGCACAAACATGAAACATGTCAATAATCAACCTTCTCACTTCCAAGCTATCAAGATCGAGAAAATCTAACATAGGAGCTCTGTGATCATTTTGATAGTCTATGTGATACTTGTATGCCATAAATCGCAAAAACTTGTGATGTATCCTTTCCACCATTTGTTTAGTCATGTTATAGTAATGTTACCTAATAACTGTTGCATACTCCATCGCAGATCTAACGAAAGAAATATATAAGACCCTGATACCTCAGGAGAAAAATAGCGGCAATTTCG
The DNA here is from genome assembly GCA_937662695.2 of Halyzia sedecimguttata. Classification (NCBI taxonomy): domain Eukaryota; kingdom Metazoa; phylum Arthropoda; class Insecta; order Coleoptera; family Coccinellidae; genus Halyzia; species Halyzia sedecimguttata. The sequence goes on along the minus strand of OW569415.2, from coordinate 88,595,011 downwards.
TAGTACAAAAACCAACATTTTCATCCCTATGAATTATTTGTAGACATGTTGCTATTATTTTGAAATGGATGAATAGAAGTTTTTAAATATAAGTTTGTCCTTTTTTGAAGGTATGGTGCATTTCTGCCACTGGCGAAGCAATTGAGATCATGTCATCAAGACATGCAAACACCAAAGTTCTTCGCATCCTTCCATCCCCTTACATGGTTGGAGAAAATGTAATTGATTTGTATATGGATAAAAGACCTCTGATAGCTCTTTGTGAGAATGCTTCTCCTGCAGCCATGCCCTTCACACTAAGCTTTGTTTCCCTTAAAACTGGTGAACAGGTGAATTACGCTGAAAAAGATGTGAGTAAACAATGAAAAAAATATATCTTGTTTTGTAGGTTCACCTCATAAAATTTAAGAGTCAAGTTATGGATGTGTTCAGCAATAAGACTTCTGTGGTTGTTACATTCCTCGAAAAGATAACCATATTGGATGCTTTTACCCTGAAAGACAGATGTACGATCACAACATGTTACTTGAGTCCTGGGATTCAATGTAATCCTATCGCCCTAGGATCGCGATGGCTGGCATTTGCTGAAAAGACCTTTATGGCATCCAGAAAAAGTTTTGGAGGATGCGAGAGTGAAGGCGTTCAGGTATATTTAAAAAGTTTTCAGTTTATTTAAGTTGACCGCGCAATACATTTGAGTTCATTTGATCGGCCAAGATCTTCAGAAACGGGGAAAAACTGTTTGTTCAGTTATTTTAAAAAGTACCCCCACCCCTTATCATTTGTTTTAGCGGGGGTTACAAAAATTTATTTCACCAGGGTTTCAAAGTACTCGAGCTGCTTACTCAAACCGAAAAATTTCATTGCCCTATCTCAACTGGTCTCTGAAATATTTCCAAAATAAAGAAACTCATCCCCGGCTTAAACCATCCCTAACTTCCATCAGAAGACCTGTAGGAGAGTTTAACAAAAGGAAGTGTGACACCTTATTAGTATTCTATCACCTCCTTGCCCATGTCGTTGTGGCGGCCTGGGACCCTGTATATTTTTGATTGATAGTTTTGAAAGTGTTAGCAGAGGTTAGTGTAACAGGGTACCATACAGTTCAACGTACAAGAACCTAGGGAAAAACCTCAGCAAAAAACCATCTCTCCCCGTGAGTGTTGTGATTTGTAAAAATTGAAATTGATTACAAAATTAGCTGATGGTGAAGAGCGCGGCTAATCAGAGTTCTTGGCCTAATGTGGCGTTAATTTGTAATTGTTGCTGTTTGAATCAAATATGAATTCAATAAATGATGCTGGCATGACAGCATTAATGTCATAGAGCGCCACTAGCTCAATTGGGTGGAGCGCTTACTAGAAACGGGTTCAATCCCTGGCTAGGAATGTAATTTTCTAGATGGTGGCTACCATCTGCTGTTGGGTCAAAACACTCAAAACTCTAACACCGTAGAGTCCCGAGCTCAATTCCAGGCTAGGGAGGAAATGTCAGTCAGTCTGTTGCAGCTACCATGAACTGTTGGTCAAAAATACACAGTGATATGTCTAAGGAGGCGTATGGGCACATTAACAAAGCCTACACAGTACACAAATGGTTCTCCTAACTTGCACAAGCTCTCAAGATATTATGTGTGGTCCCTTCAGAAGACCTAGGAGTTTACACAGGTCGAAAAGTAAGGATAGAATACTAATGGAAGATGTTTAGAGGTAATGATGATTTCTAGGGCTACAGATAATGAGGATACATAATATGTATCCTTTGTCTGATATTCTCGAAGGTAATAACTATGATGCTTTTTCATTTGCTGCATTTGTCAAACTTGTTAAGCGTTGGAGGAAAACCTGTATTGAATAGATTTGTTATATTTTTTTCTGTAATTCTGAAAATTGATATCGATTAATCACTATCATCAGGATGATATGTGGAGAAAAAGTTGTTTGATTATTAATTTTATTTCAGAGTGTGAAAGCTACTGTTATACAATGCGCTAAAACCTTAAGTAAAGGTATCAAGGATTTGAGCGAAACTGTAGCTAACAGCATAACAGGAAGTTCAAATTTCAAACCTAGCATAGTCTGTCCAGGTAGCCCACAATCTGGTGGTCCAAATGATTGTTTCGACAAAGGTGTTGTAACAATTATAGATTTGGAGGTAAATGAAAAACTGAAGCTATAAAATATCACACACTCATTAATCTTATTACAGTCTGATAAAATTGAAGGCCCAGAAAGTTCAATCCCATCCGAATCAATAGTGGCCCACTTCATGGCGCACAGTGATGCCATAGTTCAATTAGAATTCGATAAAAGCGGAATGTTGCTATTGACCGCTGATAGTAAAGGATACGATTTTAATCTATTTCGGATACATCCACATCCGTTGGGATCTCAGTTGGGTTCTGTACACCATCTCTATATTCTACATCGAGGAGATACTACAGCTTCAATTCAATCCATGAGTTTTTCTTCGGACTCTAGATGGATCGCCGTTTCTTCAATCAGAGGAACGACGCATGTGTTTCCTATCACTCCTTACGGTGGTAGTATCAACAATAGGACGCACACTAGAAAACGTGTGGTTAATAAAATGTCAAGATATCATCGATCTGCAGGTCTTTCAAATGAAGAGCGACCAAGAAGTCCAGTTCCTGGGATAGAAAGCTTAGGAGTAAAAATTTATCCGTATACAAATCCAAGGCATCCACCTTTTCCTCGACTCACTGTCGTACACCCGCTGGCTCAGATTAGACAACCAGTCACTATTACAACTCCTGGAGCGACAGTACATTCAAGAAGCACAATCAGTAAGTACATGATCCACCTTGCATGTCATAGATATTACCACGGATAAATCACATCGAATTACTCGAAAATCTTGGAATCGTCTAGAAAAACCGCAAGAAATATGAACCTGTAACCGATTTCGATCGATCGCTTGACAGGATTGACGAAATTGTGAAAATCGAAAGACGGAAATCATCCCAGTACTATAAAATCTTTATTTGGTATAAAATCGTAGTTGTCTTACGTAGATAATCTAGCCGAGTGGTCAAAGGCGTTGTCTTTGGGTCCTATAGACCACATAAGTTAGGTTAGGCGGGAAATTTGAATTACGATCCATCCGTGGATCCGAGCACTGAATTCCCCATGCATTTCTTATGGACCTAAAATTTACGCGAATTTCTCACCTGTTTTTAGATACTTTGCCTAATTTCTTAAGGTTTATTTTGGTTGAAATAGATTCTGTGAACCTTTCTCAACCATCTAGAATCAAGTTTTCATAACAAAATTGTATATTTCTAAAATAATTAATAAATATAAAAGTGTCCACCAAATTCGATGGACGTATGTCTTAGCTCACTCGAAATCAGTCAAAAATAATAACATAACCCTAAATCGGCCTTGTAATGACGCACAACAGAAGTCATCTACGACATACGGAAATCTTTCGAACTAGAATGGTTTCAATTTTGATTTAAGAATAAATAGAAGTAGATTTTAATGTGGAAATAACATTAAAACATGCACTATTCATGAAGGTACCCAATACTTGTTGTCTCTGTACTAACATTCTCTTTTAAATAGGGTGGTTTCATCTCAAAGTTGAAATTCCTTGTTGAAAAATTTGAATATGGATCTCCCGCCAAGCGACTGATTCTAACCTAACTAATGTGGTCTATAGTCACAATGTGTATTGGGGGTTTCCTGTTCATTTACCGGTATAATACAGTGCTCAAAACAAATAAATATATCAACAAACGTATTGAAGAATGATTTTGATATTTCTGATCTTCGATTAGAATGTAGGTGTTTACGCGTAATGATATTATTTAATTTCTTCCAGCTCGGCAGCGTTCCAGCTCATCTTCAGATGACCTGTCATACTTGAAAGTAGTCACATGTTTTGCTGCATCAAGGGCACACTTAAATACTCCCGCTCCCTCGGAGGAAAAGGAGAAAAAATTTACAGAACACCTATTCCTTATGAATTCCAATGGTACATTGTTTCAATATGATCTGGAACCTTTGCCTTCTGCTGTTGTCCCACCAGATCTGGTATGTGATGATACCTCAATTGAATTGAAGGCTACTCCTAGAGCTCAGTGGAATTTTTACCGGAAGCAAAATGCCGAGGATGTCCCTTTTCCACTTGCTGATAAATATTTGGAGTATTTCGTTCCCAGTGAATCATACACAAAAACATTTTCTAGTGAAAATGATAGTCACTGGTTATCTCAGGTTGAAATTGTCACGCATGCCGGACCTCATAGGAGGCTTTGGATGGGTCCTCAATTCGTTTTTAAAACTTATACTACAGCACCAGGGTAAGTAGAAAAATTATTGATTTTGTCTTCGGACCTTCTCGACTACAATAGCTACTCCCACCACTAACCCCTCCTTCTAAACCTCAGTTATCTGGAAGTAGTGTGTCAAACATACATAAAATCTGGCTATCACCTTAAAAATCGCAACCAAAATGTAGAACAACACAAATTATTATCAACCCACAGCTATGCAAACCTCTAGCTACTACGTTTTTCTAAACCGGTCTGAAGTAGTGAAAATCTTGATAATATAGTGATCTTTCCTCTGATTTCAAAATTAATGGAATTTGAATTTAGAAATCAAATTAAAATCGAAAAAATTACCTTTCTCAAACTAAGAAAAAATTTTTTAATGAGCCCTAGGTTCTGGGAATTGGACTATTTATCTTATTTGGCCAAATGGTGACTCTAGATGTCTATGTTCTTCCTGAACACTTGCTTTCTTTGATTCCTCCACAAAAAGATGGTTGTTCACCAGGTGTGATTTTATAGTTCAGTAACCAGAATTAGGTCCTCTCCCAATAAAAAACAATCTACATTTATATAAAAAAAAAAATCCCCCAAAAAATCATCAGAATATCAAACAGACAAGTTATTCGTTGTTATTTAATATTTAAATACTTCGTACTTACCCTGATAGTCGGGGTTGTCCTGTATAAGTTTGCTTCAAGATTAAATCTGACCGTGCCTCCACCAAATAATTCTTCAAGCACACAGCAATGTTCTGGATACAGAAAAATAATTACAACCTGAATTGTTTCTCATAGAAATTACGAGAATAGAACATTTAACACATACCTGTCAAAGTCGCCAAGATCATTCACGTGGTCAACTTCAGATTTGCAAAAGGTCTTTAAATCCTCTTTTGAGATAAGTGAAGGTTATCTGTTATCTTTCCAAATCTAACCAATATAACCCTCACTAATTTAATTCGATTTACGAAACTATTTCCAACTACGAAGATTCCAATAATTCTTACAAAGTTTCGAAAATGTGTATAACCTATGCTTCCTTCGCTGAACTTCCACAAAATGGACGATCTCATCTGACCGATGCCGACTCTGACAAAATTTCAGAACGTCAAACCGAAACAATATTGCCAATCCATCCGGTTCCTTGAACACAATTCACTATACGTCGCTTGGCACTACTGAGACTCAACCTCAAATTCAATGTCAATACAATCGACAAATGTATCGCAAGCAAAACATAAACAAACCTCTGCCTGGACCAAAAAGGAACGTTACACTCTCCAGGCAAATCAAAAATTAAAAATTGTTGACAACTTCGTTTGTCGAGTGTTAAAAAATTGACCAGTTCATCTCGATGTAATATTTCGATATCTCGGTAGTATCTTCACCAATATAAATCCGATCGGTGTTCACCTGAACAGCGCGCCAAAGTGGACCACCTGTATAACCATGATTAGTGGCATGATCTCATTAACCAATCGCGGCCGAGATAGAGTAACTACAGAAACTCAAGAAAATAAGTTGCTACAGAAAGCTCTGTTCACGCGATTATTTCAGAAAATATATTAGGCGAATTTAACACAAGGCATGATATAATATAATATTACATTGAAGAATATTATGGAGCAAACTGTGAACGGGAAATTATCTCCTACCAATATCATAATTTAATACTAAAGGCGGGTTTATACAGCAAATAAGATAAAATAAGAAACAAATTAAAATAAAATAAGAATTAAGGGTTAAACGGATCGGTTTATACAGATAATCTAAAACAAAATAAGAAATAAGAATGAACCAATCAAATCGCAGCTTTTTGACAATTTTATGCAAGTTCTATGAATTTCACTCTTTGAGCATGCGCATTGTCATTTTCCAAACAAAATAACATAAAATAAGAAATAAAGATGAGAGTTGGCCAACTTTAATTCTTATTCTTATTTCTTATTTTATCTAATTTCATGTATAAACGCTCTCATAGAAATGTACATGTTCAACTTTCTTATTTTATTTCTTATTTTATTTTATCTTATCTTATTTGCTGTATAAACCCGCCTTAATACAACAACAAAACATGAGCTTGCTGCAAATATAATAATAATAAACTTTATTTAATAGCACAGCTAGACAATACAAGATGTACATTTACAGCATCAAAAATTTACACAATATCTACTAAAGTTCTACAATCTACAATCTACCAAACAGAGAGTTCACAAGTAATCATTTAAGGATACTTTGGGAGGTGAATTCATCACTAAATGAATCGGTTTTTCTTAGTTAATAATGACCAGAGATCATTTTGAGTCTTGAAAACAGTTCTTATGTTGAACTTCGATCCGATTCTCCTGATTTTTTCCGAAAGGCCGCCAACTTAAGGAATCACATTCAATAGATTGGGTTGCTATTTGTTCCTATTGGTTATTCTGTTGTACTTGATTAATTGTTATTTCATTGGGAGCTCTTCTATCTAAATTCATGAAAGTTGTATTTATGAATTGGGTTATCCATTATCTTCAAGAAATTGTTTGATGAAATCAATTTCATTATTTCGATTTTCAAGAGTAGAACAAATTATATTAGCTCTATCGTAAAGTGTTTTAATAACACCAACATCAAAACTTACTAGGATGTCATTTTGTTGAGTTGTGAATGCATGAGTTTTGATTTACGAAGCCAAATCACGAGATACTATTGGCAGATTACGCTCATGTTTTTTTGTTATATCCTTTCTACTTTATTTTTTCAGGGTACCATTTTCTGTAACAAATATTCAGCAAATAGATATTGCTCGTTCAAAACCTGTGAATATGCCAGTAACTCAGAACGCTGTTCTTATTGAATGTGGATCAGCTAATAGTAGAGAATTATCCCCTCCTATGAATACATATCACGCCACAATGGATGCAATTGGGGGTTTGGGAGAAATGCGACTCAAGGAGGATCTTGCCGATGCCATGTTGGAATCTCCTTTAGGAAATGAAGCTTGTAAGTTTAAAGAATTACTGCATGATAGATTTATGAACTTCTATGATTATTATTTTTGTTATGCGTCGAGATATTACATACCTGCTTCATCTGGACGCTGAGAGTGGATTATAATGTATTGCTCACAATTTTGTTGGTAAATTATAGTTAGTTCATTTCATTAATCGCAACCATAAGTACATTCCGCTTGAGATTAATCAAAAATAAGTAACTGGCTTCTAATTCTCGAAATCTACATCTACATTGAAGCTTTTTGAAGAAACTCTACAGAATTGTATGTCCCTATTGCACAAAATTAATATTTTTCAATTATTTGGAAAATATTTCTTCTTTGGCAGGCAATCTTTGGGATTGTGAAATATTGGAACATTTAGGTACGGTTATTTATATAAATCAAAGTAAATGAACTGGATTCACTGATGATTCAAAGTTTTAATTGACACTGCAAATTATCATATTTTCATTACAGATAATTTTTTTTTCAAATGAACTCTAAATCCTAATCATGATAAAAGAATAGTAAGATATCAAATTAACTTTGATTCTTAAGAGTATAAAATATATGAGTGCATAAATACAGGGCGTGCAAAAAAAGAATACCAAATATTCACTGCTTTTTGTTTTATTTTCTATTGCATGTTTCTACCTGTAGTTTTGATTCCGACTCGATATATGTAGATTGTAGAGTATGAGATTTCATTTTGAGCAAGAGCCTCCCTAATTTTTACCACTGTCTCTCTCTGAGCTCATTGATTTTCTTATCTTGTCTCATCTGTCTCCTTATATACAGGGTGAGTCTTTGACCACTGCATTAATTTTAACCAAAGATTCCTCTCATCAAATGAAACACTTTTTTCATTTAACATTTTTCCAGATTCGGCTCAGGTAAAAAGTTACAAGCGTTTAAAGATTTCACAATGTGCTAATACACTCCCGCATATAAATTATCTATGACATTGTTGGCGGACGAGAATAAGGCATGGTAACGAGGTTTACAGCTTGATTCGGGATTCCAACGCTCAGGGACGGATCCATAAAAGTGGTGAAATTTCTGGAGTTTTCCATTTTAAAACATTCAATGAAGAATATCTTGAAAACGGTGCGTTTAAGGAGAAATGATGAAGAATAATATAATGTTCCAAAACGATGGAATATTTTTGAAATGACTCAAGAAAAACTTTATATGCTTTCTTTATGCTAATTTCGTTTAGTTTTATGAATCCACAAGTCCATAACTAGAAAACCAGTAGAAGTAGAAAATAACTAATACAGTGAACTCTTGATAAGTCGAACATCGATAAGTCGAACTCATAGATAAGTCGAACATTTTTTCCGGTCCCAATTCATGGGTATCTAACCCTGTATACTTTCACCTCAATGAGTCGAACAGAGTTCTTGAGAGTAAAGAGTCTAGTAAATGAGTCGAACTGCTGGAAGGGTCCACGAGAGAACCTCCACCTCTATCAGTCGTACTCCTAACCATCATCTCCTCTATGAGTCGAACTGTTTGATCTAACGAATGAAACCGAAAAGAATTCGGTATGCAAACGAATCACCACATTCGGTAGCCACCATATGTATTTTCAATCGGTTAGTACATTGTTCAATTTATTTTTTATTTGTTTATTGAGCCGTTGTGCGCCGAGAGCGTTTTAGTCATGGATCCGCGAAAACTGAAAATTTCATCAGTAGCAGATGAACTCGAACCCATTCGGGAAGTAGAGAAAGGAGAAGAAAGTAAAACCCTTATCGCTAACAAGTTCGGAATTCCTAAATCCGAATTGTCATCTATCATGAAAAATAAAATTAATATCCTCGCTTCCATCAGAGTTAAAGGAAAATCAGTCCACCGGTACCGTCAGAAATTGCCTCGGCATTCAGATGTTCGCATCTTCCCTAGGCCACGAATTTATAGCGAGTAGTGGTTGGCTACGTAATTTCAAAAAAGATACGGAATTTCTGGAAGAACCTCCTTAGGTGAAAGTGCTAGGGTCAATGAAGACACTTGTCATCAACCCTTGTTTCTCATTAACTACTGTTGATGTGAATACGCGAGTTTTTCCCTCAATGAGTCGAACTCTCACCTCAATAACTCGAACGTTTGGTGAGACGAACCATAGATAAGTCGAACAGTTTTTTATGGTCCCTGGGAGTTCGACTTATCGAGAGTCCACTGTATTTGGAAAATATGTATCATAGTTATAGGAAACTTTACGCCAACATTCATTTTATTCGTTAAAAGGATGTCAAAGCTTCAAAATAAAAACTGATTTTTTTTCAAAATTTCAACAGCCTGTATCTTTTTACCTGAGCTGAATTTGGAAAAATGTTAAATGAAAAAAGTGTTTCATTTGATGAGAGGAATCTTTGGTTAAAATTAATGCAGTGGTCAAAGACTTACCCTGTATAATTGATTTTAAATAGGGTTCAAGTCGTGACTTCTTGCTGGCCAGTTCAGAATAGTGATAGGTTATCTGCCGTATTCACAAAGCATTCAATCTCTGTTAAGTCCTAACTGAGGTCCTCAGAAAACATCTAGGTATGTTGGGGTTGGTTGAGGACTTTGAGTGCAGACTTTGCCTGGAGAACGAGAAGTCTATGGATCACATCATATGTGACTGCCCCGCTGAATATACGATTAGATTTGAGGAACTAGGTGTCCACAAACTGAGACTAGGAGAACTGGACAAGTTCTCACCCCCCAGACTCATCTCCCTTATCAAACGGTTTGAACTTGTTGGACAAGTATATATTTAGGTGTGCCACAATAGACCGACTGGTCGCAGCGGCAGGGCAGGGCGGGCTTTGTCCGCCCGACACAACACATATCTTGTATCCTGTTTACTTTGGAACGCACTTTGTGTTTATGGAAATAAATTGTACTCCCGTCACCTTCTTTGCATAGTTGCATATTATGTATAAGTAGTGTTATATTATGCAAAAATTCAATTCTGATCGATGTACTTGTGACTAATTTCTTTCTGTCTTTGTGCCTGTAGCCTCGAAAAACGCTCTTGCATGGCAGTTTTAGGTCCTAGAGCACGGACACATGCTTGACAAAATTGCTTGTGTACTGATGCCTTCTCACTACCCAAAATACGTTATCTGCCATTTTGATACTTATTTGGAGACAGTGCGCTGTATTTTCTGAACTTCAAACACATGCTTTGTCAGGCATCAGTTTCCAGTACATTTCAGTCTTAGCAGAATTGTGTATCTGGTGAAGTCAAGGTGCTCTACCAATTGAACCAATTCCATTTTAAATGGGCTAACTGGATGGCTGCTGTTAATTTTTCGCCTCAAATTTTTAAGAATCAGCAATCATTAGGAGTCTTCAAATTGTGTAGTCATCCGTCAGTTGCACTAAATTTGTCCACTTTGTCCTTCGTCAATATTATTTCGTTTGTCAAATGCTCTCTCATTTCTAGAATATTCAGCTTTACTATGTAGGCATTTTATATTTTATTTGTTCATTTCACAATTCCGTAGATTTAAAGCAGTGTTTCGCTAGAAGATAACTTATAAGATATTATTTTTTGGGTTTGTACAGCATTGAAAACAGTTGTAGTAATTGGCACTAGCGAGATCGTAGATTGTTCACAGTACCGGATATATAAAGTTAATACTTCATTGTTCACACAAACGTTGTTGATGCTACCGCGAGTCCTGTATTTCAAATTCAAAAGGTTTATATTAATTTTGCGGCGAAGTATATTTTCACGTATTTTCAACTCAAACATGTTCTTATCTCTTTCCAAACTCACATATATTCTCAATTAAAACCCCTTCTTCTATAACCTGTGTTAATACATATTGACCATTATTTATTCTCATTTATAATTTCTCTGTTTTAGCCTTCAGATTTCAGCTGCTTGTTGACATTGTGCTAATTTTGGTTAATTTGGTTGTGGTATTTTATAATTTTATGTCCAGGCTGTACCAGAATTAGCCAAAGGCAGGAAACTGACTTTCACTTTGGACTATGGGTAGCCAGCTTGCTAACTATTCTGCTAAATTTATTAATGGGCAAGTTTGAAAGAAGTTCCAAAGGTTATTCATTTGGTTCGCGCAATTTGTCTTTAATTATTCCGAAAAAGATATTCGAATCATTGTTAATACTCAGATATAAGTATATCCGCCGTATTCACAAAGCATTCAATCTCCGTTAAGTCCTAACTGAGGTCCTCAGTTAAGGATAAATAAGAATCGCAACCTCAGTTTAAGTGAAAATTAACGTGGAACAGGCCTGTTTCAGCACCGTTTTATACGTTAACTGAGATTGCGATTCTTAATTATCCTCAACTGAGGACCTCAGTTAGGACTTAACGGAGATTGAATGCTTTGTGAATACGGCGGTATATCTATGGCGTTATTTTAGGCAAGTTGAACTTCTGCAAAACGAACCTCACTCAGCTTCTCTACCCTGCATGTAGCATGTTGTTTTATCACACACACAAACACAAGATTAATGCTGTTAAAAGTTGATGCCTCAGTAATACCTGCCATTGGCTTTTTCTGTCCAGGTGGGCATCGCGTAATAGTGTCCATGAAATCCCAGGCAACTCCAGTTGCCAAAGTTGTGAATCCTCTGGGAACTGTTGTGACAATCCAGTCCGACGCTGAAACAGAAAAGGAAGATTTTGAAGAACCTGTCATACATGAAAACTGTGATGAGGCATTATTCCGACCTATAGTCACTTCAAAACCAATTGTGTATACTGATGGAAAACCACATACCAATCCCACTGACACCATGCTAGTGAGAAGTCTTGATGGTAATACGGAAGTAGCTGTGAAATTACTGGACAAAACAAGAAATACCCCTACAAACATTCTTATGACCAATATGAAGACCAAGCATATCATTGAAAAAACTATAAATTTTTCTACAGAATATAAAGATAGCAATGGAAGCATCAAAATACCTGAAAGAAAGGTATCAAATCAAGATGAAGAACAGATAAGTGAAATCATCAAGGAAGAAGCATGTCCTCTTTTTGACATATCAACTCAATTTGATTCAATGACTCTGGATGAAGACAAATATTCAGGTTTTCCCGATCCACCAGATACTATTGACTGTGGATTAGTATTTGATGAAAATACAGATTTTAAGGATGATTTCGATTTTCCATATTTGGACTTCAAGAATGAAGATAAGGAGGTCAAAAGTGATATGTTTGAGGATGCTTCAGATTGTTATGATGATCTTTATATAAATATGAAGAAAGAAATCGCGGAGAGAAATGAGGAGAATCTGACGGAGGAAAAAATCACTCAAGCGAAACCAAGAAAACCGAAAGCAAAACTAGGAGTACGCATTCCAAACAAACACTTTCCAGTGAAACATGAAGAAGAAGTTGAACCTCTGATACCGAAAAGATCTTGGAGTTCAATTGCTGCTGCAAAACCTAAGGAGAAAGTTTCAGATATTTCAGAGAAAGAAAATTGTGATCTTTTGGATTTGTCTGATGATAAAGGTATGAAGAAATCTTTTAATTCCAATATAAAAAACGTCAAGATAATTCAAATAGAAACACCTGTTGATGATGACGCAGCCATAGAGATAATAGAGCCAGTGTTACCGGAGTACAGAAAAAATAACTGGTACGCAAATGTGTTGGATAAATCTTCTGATGAAGAGAAATTAGTCGATTTGTCGGGGGAAACAACCGAAAGTGATGATTCGGGAAAGCTGCCGGAAAATACTACAATCGTGGACGAAATAATATCTCAGAATATTGTTCCAACTGTAACGAAAGCCTCAAAAAAGAAATCGAAAAAAAAGCGCAAATAAGTTAGCTTGTAACCACATAATCTTATATGTTAATGTTAAACCCTAGGTGGCACTGGTTAGAGAATTCTCAGTAACATAGAAATTTACCATGGAAAAGAAGGTACGGTGAAGTTAAAATAAGGGAAAAGAGAACTTGAAGGAAGCGGCTCAGAGGTTTTAACTATTTACATTTGTAACTGTTTTTACAGCAGTTCAAGTAATGCATTCAGGTTATTATAATCTTCTGCTTTCTTGTGCTTGTAGCATTCCTTCAAGAAAGTTCACTGACCACGATAATAAAAATCCTTAAAGAATATCTGGAAATACAAAACAAAATCTGTATGTAATCAACAATATAACAATTTTGAAAATACAAGGTTGAAATGTGCTCTGCAAGTTTGATAGCTTCCTCCAGAATTTTTCCAAAACTTGTCACAACATGTCATTCACTGGTCTGATGTCCGATGTCATTCACTGGTCCGATGCTTGGATATGTGGAGCTTACCTTCATAAGTCTGAATATTGTTACGAAAAATTGAGCCCCTCTGATATTGATTTAAGTTTCAACTGCACCATGTTCCCAAAAATTTACTGAGACAATAAATTAGAGAACCAATTACGTTAAGTTAGGAAGTGCAGCTCAGCTCAATAATAGTTTGCCTTTTTGCGTTTTTGCTCTAGTTATGGTTTACTATTTGCTCAAATATTCAATCTTAGAAATTCTGCAGCGAACGAGCTTTGGAATTTTCATTTTACGCCAAGGAGTACATTTAGTCAGTAAATTTAACGATCACGTAGTTGACAAATACTTTACGGGGAGGTTGAATAAATCAGCCCTAAGGGTTTAAAATTAGAGGTTGAAATAAATAAATCATTCCTCAAAAACATATCAATGGATATAGACCACATTAGATAGGTTATGCGGGAAATTTGAATTACGATCCATCCGTGGATCCGAGCTCTGAATTCCCCATGCATTTCTTATGGACCTAAAATTTACGCGAATTTCTCGCCTGTTTTTAGATACTTTGCCAAATTTCTTAAGGTTTATTTCGGTTGAAATAGATTCTGTGAACCTTTCTCAACCATCTAGAATCAAGTTTTCATAACAAAATTGTATATTTCCAAAATAATTAATAAATATAAAAGTGTTCACCAAATTCGATTGACGTATGTCTTAGCTCACTCGAAATCAGTCAAATATAATAACATAACCCTAAATCGGCCTTGTAATGACGCACAACAGAAGTCATCTACGACATACGGAAATCTTTCGATTTACACTGGTTTCAATTTTGATTTATGAATAAATAGAAGTAAATTTTAATGTGGAAAAAACATGAAAACATGCACTAATGATGAAGGTACCCAATACTTGTTGTCTCTGTACTAACATTCTCGTTTAAATAGGGTGGTTTCCTCTCAAAGTTGAAATTTCTTGTTAAAAAATTTGAATATGGATCTCCCGCCAAGCGAATGATTCTAACCTAACTAATGTGGTCTATATACAGTTGTGGTTATATAATTAAGAAAGATGTGTAGTTATGTGTTCCTTCTTTGAAGTTACTAAATTTTTGGATCACTCATTTTAATTATCCTTTAATGTATACACAAATTTCCTGAATTATCTAGAATTGTTCACTGGTTATTGAAATAATATCTATTTCTCAATGGAATCATAATTAAAAAAAATTGTCTATTTTATTAATCAATTCAATCACTTCTATAATGGGGATCGCTCTTCTGTTCCTGAATTTATTTATGAGAAAAATAATAGTAACTTAAGAAATTTCTGGGCTTTACATTCTCTTTCATTCGTGGGCATCTTATTAATGATTGTTTGTTTTATTATTCCATTGGCATGCAAAGATTTCTTCATACTAATACCTCATGACATTGTTTGAATCAAAATGAAATTCATTCAAAGCGCACTACACATACTAGGAATGAAATATTTCGACTTTATCCACGATTGTTTGAATTCTTTCTTTTATGGGGTGCAAAAGCTCAAGAGAAATGTTTGGTAAGCATACCAGATATTTAATTCAATTGATTATTTGCACACATTAACAAATACAGTTTTTCTTTACTAAATTTAGATCAGTACACTGAATGAATCCACTGCAAAACAAAGTAAATGCCCAAAATGTTAAATCACAAGACGCGATTTTTGTCACATAAACCCTCATGCTTTATAGAGTAGGCTGTGTAGAGAATATAGATGATATCGACGATGACCATCTTCTAAAGTTAACTGACTGTTTTTTCAAAGCTAAATACAAAATTGTAATTGTTGATTACCTATGGATTATGGAAGAAATTTTGTTGATGGGGTTAATATTATTAAGTGTTTGAAGAATTTAAACACCATTTCATAGAACAAATACAGTCATAGGTTGTGTTTATGAAAACAGAATAGCCTGAGGGGAGGTTGACTGTAATAATTCAATATGTTAGGAAAGTTATCAAATAGGAAAAAATTGGGATCCTTGAGGATAAGGTATTTTTTTCACTATCTACCAAGCTTTTAGTGTGCAACGTAACCCCTTATCAATAATAATAAATAATAAGCTTTTAGTGAATATTATTACTTACATTACATAGAATAACAAATTGAATTAATTACATCAATATTCCTTACGATCAAATATATATACAACTACATTCTCTGTAGCCGTCCTCCCTTCAGTACTGTTATCACTTGTATCAAAATATTTTGAAAATACTACGATTTTTAACAACTGCCAAATTACCATATTCATTGGTTTTCTTTATAAGTGTGCCTGAATTGAAATATACTGATCTAAGGAAGTTTGTGTATTCAAGGTCTTACTTTGAGTGATTTTCAAGGCAGTTAATTCCAAAGGACTGATTAATATAAGTTCTAAGTAAAAATTCGAAGAATAATTTGTTTATTATATTTTTAAGGACGTCATCAAAGCTATTTGAATGAATATGCATACTTAACAATAGTTTGAAGCCTATCAAAATGTTTTGATACAATACCTCGTGAAAATATAAATTGCATTTGTTTTAATGCTCCAAACTCTTAAGGAAAGTCATTTATTGCAACTTTTGTGAATTCTATAACAAACTTTGTCGTAGAATTCAAAAATGACAAAGTATACAGGGTATCACATTAAAATTTTGGAAGTTGTGAGATGACTAGCTTTTTTGGAACACCATGTATATTGTATACTTCTTAATATCTTGAAAATATGGAGACTAAGGTCCCTGACGATACTCGCAAGAGAAAAAATTTCAATATGCTAATGGGAAGCTGGAAAATGTTGTGTTCATGACATTCTTTTGATAACATCTTTGTAACCGCTTGAGCCCCAAGTATCAACGATATGCCAAATGAAAGGTAAAAGATCGCAGTTTTAGAATCTAATTTATTACAAGAAAGTTACCGTGGAAAAAAATCATTTATTTTACAAAGTACCCGCACCCTCTACCATTTGTTTTAGTGGGGGGTTAAAAAAACTTATTTCACCAGGGTTTCAAAGTACTGGAGCTGCTTACTCAAACCGTCAAATTGCATTGCTCTATCTCAACTGGTCTCTGAAATATTTGCAAAATAAGGAAACTCACCCCTGGCTCAAGCCATCCCTAACTTCCATCAGAAGAACCGGAGGACAGTTTAAAAACAAGAAATGTGACAACCTAATGGTACGCCATCACTTCCTTGCCCGTGTCGGTGTGGCGGCCTCGGACCCTGTATAGTTCCATTAAATCGTTGCCTATGGTGCAAAATTAAATATAATACTTAACTCGAGAAGAAAGGAAATAGTTTGACGTGTGAAGCACTGCAGAGAGTTGACAACCTTTTAAACCAAAATAAATTGACTCTAAGCCATGATATATAGTGTACACTAATTTTTCTACAAATCCTATTAAATTTTATATTGTAAAACCAATCTTTGAGTGAAGTTATTGATAGTTGGGCATAGATAGTTATCAGTTTGTACATGATTATAGTTCGTGCCCAAGTGAAAATTATATACCAGAAAAAGTTGCAAATTATTATGTACTGTAATTCAAGTCTACAAAATTATATAGGTTTAAATCGCTTTATAGAATGTCGCAATAGTAACATGCACTGCATAATCGCAAAAGTATATTATTTGAGGAAATATTAAACCAAATGTATGTGGCAAATACTACTCCTCAACCATTTGTTGACCGGTACTTTTTTGTTCGTGGGAGATTTGAGGTAGAACTGGATTTTTTAGTATTTGATTTATCGACCCAAATTTAGTTCTCTCATACCACTGGTTGAGAATTCCTGTTATAGAGAGACCTTCTGTCAGCGTATTCTGAAGAATAAATGACAGTGTACTTTCCATTCTATTGTTGAAAAGTGCATTGTACCATATCTACACTGGCTCTAATTAAAAACTAGGCTATTCTTTAAAGATCTGAAGTAGAAATTCTTATAATCTAGTTTGAGTTCACTGTGAACTTATTATGAACAATACAAAAGTAACTACACTAACTGCAGTGGACAAGAGTGTAGTCACTTTTGTGGAGAAATTCTTGATATCAAATCATTTCAGCTATCGCAATTTTTTCTATTTACTGCAGATAAATGAACAATTAATTTCACAAACTCAATTATAATCCTATGGTAGTCTTTTCGTTGAAAAAGCGGATTAATTGTAGGGAAAAACTTCACTTAAGAATTAATTCCAGATTTTGGAATTATTTCCAATCATAAAAAATAAAATACAAAAACATTCAACACTGAACCATCTATTAAATTGTACTTTATTGAGAACATAATTTTCTGTAAATTTCTGAATGATTCCTGAACGATTTAATATCGATTAGTTGTATATCCATTATTGATCACAAATAAATTTATCTTAAGAATTAAGTCACTTAAAAATATAAAATATTGTAAATTATTTCAAGAACATGTAGATCAAAGAAAATGGAAAAAACCTTCATCAAGGAAAAGTAAGGTAACCCTGTTCATATTTTACAACTTTGGTAAAGGAAATACTGAATTATTGTGATACCGAAAAACATGCAATGTTTGAGTTGCTCTGAATTTGTGTTCATGTGTATTATTTATTACATCGTAAATATTTATGGGTTTAACAAACCATTAATTCTTTCAGCTGTCATGATGTTCAGTTGTTAGTTATTTATTTAAATTAATGTGTGTTAGTTTCCTTAAATGAATGTGTGTATATATAATTAGTATGATTAGATTTGTGAAGATATTTAGTTTACTACTGCGTATCCACTTGAATAATAAAAAATCACTTTGTATCAAAAAAATTAAAAATGTAACAGAAAAACTAAGAAATATTTTGGTTAAAGAATTTTGAAATATACGACGAAATTTTTTACAGGAATTAGGGATGAAAAAGCGATTGAATAAATTCATAAATGAAATAGTTATTTTCATTTTATACAGTAAATCGACTTTCTTTGAACTATTCTCAAAAAAACTTTCATTGGAGTGAAAAATAGTATGATGTCTATTTCTCAAGCTAACTTGTAATACATCATATATGAATTTGAAATAAAGATCTCATTGATAGAAAGCGTTGTTTTTTCCCTGTATATTTGTTATTATTTAGCTGCTGATTATTTTTATGTTGTTTTCTATGTGTTTTTGGAAATATTATTTATATTGTCAAGTGTTTTCAGGTGGTGGCCCAGGCCCAAGCAGAATCGTTGATAAAGAGGCAGAATTTGGTTCTTCTTCTGATAGCATTGCTTCGACTAGTAAAACCCCTTCTGTAGCTAGCGAAGAATTACTAGAACTGCCAGCAGATATAGCTTTTCTGTAACCTGGTCACTCCGTGATGTTTTATACTTGAGTTCTTTCCTCTAAAAATATACAACCCAATCTTGAGAAACTTATATTAATATTGAAACTGTTTATTACATTCTACTTGATTATTTCAACCACACATGAAATGAGTGAAGAATATACTGCATATCTGTTCTGTTGGAAAACTCATTTATAAATTAATTATCATTGCGGTTGTGTTGTGTATTTTAGTTTGATAAACGTATTCGATAAGACAGTGCTTATGTAGATGGGAGGCTGTGGAGTGAGTGCTAAAAAGATAGGCTGTGCTGTTTCTGGAGGATGAAACGAAATTTTGGGTGATATTTTTATACGCACTCTGAAAGAACGCTTTGTTCTGAAGAAAGCATTTTTCATTCAACAATAAACGTAGAATTAAGAGATTAAAATACTTCATCCATTCATCAAAATAACTTCGTAAAAGGCAGACCAAATTATTATGTTCCCTGTGATTTTTGTAATTATGTATTTGCAATTTCTTGTGTTCTTTTGAACATTGCACTCAAAAATGATTCTAATATAATGTAACTGTAATTTTATAATTGAAGTAGATAAATTAATCTTTTATATCGAACAAGTTGAAATGTCAGGAATGCTCAGTATATAAACTTGAATATTTATCAAATTTATTATTGAAAACTATGTAGAGATTGTAGTAGATTCTTAGTTATGTTTAATCATCTTAAGAACTTTTAGGTAATTTGTTTTAGATATTATTCTCTATTTCCTTCAAACTTCTATATATTCTCTGAACTATTGTGGCCATAATTGTTGCAAACTTTTAGTAAAAATATGTGATAATTCATACCAAGCAGACATGAATATTTTACCACAAGTTTTAGAAGGTATAATGAAAATATTTACAAATTCATTAGGTTTCGAGTCTCACTTGTAGTACAAAAATAGGAACATTGGCAATATGACAAAAAATTTATTTTTCCAAAACTCCTCTGAAAATATATTAAATACATCATAAGACAATGTTATGCAGAAAGGAAATAATCCTGCAAATGATTTTTTTGAATTAGTAACAGATGTATTTTATATACTAGGAAATTTGTTTTGTTCTAGTCTTAGTCATTCAAAGTAACATTTTGTTGGGATTAATAATACAATTAAGGATAATTGTTTAAAATTCTTTGTATACAGAGGAGAAATTAGGTATTCCATCAATTTTCACTTTGATTAAAGTATTTAATAAAAAAGTGACATTCTGTGGTTTGTGGTCTCAATTCTTTATCAGCAGTTTACTCAGTACTGGCCCCAAATTATTTTCTAATTAAATGGACAATTTTTTCAGTTAAAGGAAAAGTTGTTTACTAGTCTGAATTTGAATTTTTTCCGAAGTCTCTATTGTGGTGGCCCCAGGGCTGTTGCATTTAATTTTGAAGATTTTTGGAGTCGAAAGTCTCTTTCCCAAATATTCGAGAATAAGTTACCTAGCGTCGTCTTCATCGACATTACTATGCGAGCAGGGGTTCTCGGCGCTTAGGATAATTGGGGAGTAACTTTTCAAAACGCATTTAGTCCAAAAACCATTTTATTGGGAATCAACGAAAAATGTTTTATTTCTTCCACCCTGGCTTATAATTTGAGTACGTCGAGTTTGTTTGATAGAAATTCACATCTAAAGGTAATAACTAATCTCATCTCATGAAATCAATATTGATCAGATATACACAGAAAATGTAAAAAACGTTTGGACTTAATGCGTTTAAAATACTATAATGTATGCAATGCATACTCTTTATTTCATTTAATAAAAATGGCGTGGTGGATCCCGCATCAGTAGCGTGCTTACACTGTTGAGACTTCTGCGAGTCGCAACCATTTCAACATCAATCGCAATCAACCGATGCCGTGTGAGTAATATGCAATACAAAATTGAGTTTAGAACTTTGAGGAGACTTCGTCAACGCCAAGGAAGAATAAGCCTGGAAGGCCAAAAATCAGTGCAGTTCGGAGATTATTGAGCGCGGAAAAATCGCTTGAAGCCAGTGTTGTTCAATGCACTGCATTTGGGATTTCAAACCAAACCGTCAGACGGATTTTACACAAGGACCTGCATCACCAAAATTTGAATTTCACAGTACCTTAACACGTTCGTTACCAAGGACGCATATGTGGCGTCCTCAAGCTACTCATGCGCAGAGCCGAGGAAGCCACATATGCGAAGTGTGAGTATAATGCGTTAATTGTTATCAAACTACCGGTCGAGACTATGTTGCGAGGTTTGGGGCATCTGATAAAGGAAGAACAATACGAAAAAAATGCATACAATGTTTCAAAAATAAATAGAGGAAGGATACAATTGTATAAATTACTGTAGAACATGTTCAGAATCTCCAGGGTTGTGTATTGAATGTTTTGAGGAATACCATGTGAGCATGAAATAATATTTTTTGTTTTTCTGATAATTTTTTTCTCTTATATTTTTATATTTTTCAAATAAATTGCTTTTTTGTGAAAAATTTCGTCAATTTCCCTGTACAAACCCAAAATTTATACTTCCGCAAAAACCCATATCAACGCCACTTAGGCTGGTTTTCCTGTCACGCTGACGGTCGGCGCTGACGGTCAGCGCTGATCGGTCAGCTCGGATCCGTTTAGCATCACGCTGATCACATTGAGAAATAGAAGGATGCTATTGTCTCTGGCTCACTGAATGTGGAGGCTTGTCGGCGCCAGCTAGTCAGCGGCG
Organism: Halyzia sedecimguttata; assembly: GCA_937662695.2. Taxonomy (NCBI): domain Eukaryota; kingdom Metazoa; phylum Arthropoda; class Insecta; order Coleoptera; family Coccinellidae; genus Halyzia; species Halyzia sedecimguttata. Next base: position 88,573,417 of record OW569415.2, on the reverse strand, counting down.
CCGACGCGCCGGCGCGTACGTGCGTTTATTTAGCTCAGCGCTGACGGCCGTCAGCGCTGCGTGACTCGAAAACGCTACCTATAGCTACATACATATTGACCCATCAGCGCCGACCGTCAGCGTGACAGGAAAACCAGCCTTATTGTGCGTCCTCGGTGCAGAGCCTCGGACGCCACGTATGCGTTTTTCTTTTCATAGGTTTATTTTATAGTAAAAACTTGAATTAGACTTATTCCATAACTATTCATTTAAATCGATACAGAAATGTATAAACAAGTAAAAAATGTATCGGGCATACAGAAGGACCTCTTGAATTGATATTGGTAACGAACGTGTTAAAGAAACCGATTATTTGAGTCATCGATGAGTAACCGATTTCGATCGATCGCTTGACTGGATTGACGATATTCTGAAAATCGAAAGACGGAATTCATCCCAGTACTATAAAATCTTTATTTGGTAGAAAATCGGAGTTGTCTCACGTAGCCGAGTGATCTAAGGCGTTCTGTTTGGGCCATATAGTTCGTGAGGCAGCGGGATCGAATCTCGGAGCGTCCGAAATAGCTTTCTCTGAATTTTTTTCATTTTTACCCAATGAAAAAATTAAAGGAGCGTTACTCCAGTAAACGTATCTTGGGATTTGGATCTTTTCGTTAAGTTACGAAATCTATAATGAATATCCGCTCGATCGGACGAATTTTTGCATTAAAATTACTCAAAATATTCAAACATTAAGCGGAAAATTACCAGTCGAAAAACCACTGCTATCCAGGGTGTTTTAAGTGAAATGTCACCCCAAGAGATCTATCGTGAAGATAATTCTCAACATCGTAGAACCGTTAAGAAAAGATAATCGCTGCTATACAGGCTGTTTAAAAAAATGGCTACTCCGAAACGGCTTGACCGATTTTGATGAAACTTTGTTTGTGTGTTTCGGTAGGTCATTGCTCATTGCTTCACAATAGCATCGGATAGGTGGCGCTGCTAATGCTCTATAGGAACTCAGAAATGGCTCGACCGATTTTGATAAAACATTGTGTGCGTGTTTGATTGTGTATCAGGGTCACAATAGGTAACCGGTAGGGTGGCGCTGTATTCGGTTTATAGAAACTCAAGAACGGCTGAACCGATTTCGATGAAACTTTGTGTGAGTATCTGAGTATGTGTCAGGTCCGCAATATACCCCGGTAGGTGGCGCTGCAATCGGTCTTAGAAACTTAGAAATGGCTCTAACGATTTTGATGAAACATTGTGTGCGTGTTTGAGTGGCTCTCAGGGCCACAAAAGGAACCCGTTAGGTGGCGCTGCATTCGGTTTGAAACAACTCATGAACGATTGGACCGAGTTCGATGGAACTCTGTGTGTGTGTGTATCTGAGTAGGTTTCGGATCCACAATATTCCCCGGTAGGTGGCGCTACATAATCGGTTTACCGGAACTCAAAAATGGCTGTACCGATTTTGATGAATCTTTGTGATTGTGTTTTGGAAGGCCTTAGGTTCACAATGCGATACGTTAGGTGGAGCTATATTCGGTTTATAGTAACTCAAAAACGCCTCGACTTATTTCGATGGGACTTTCGTGTGTGAATGGTTCTCAGAATCACAACAGGAGTAACAGGACCCGTTAGCTAGCATTGGACTACCGGTTCAATTGACCTACCGATTCAACTATAATCTACTGATTATATTGATCTACTGAAATAATGTATATCTACTGAAAAAATTTTGATCTACCGGAAAAATGTAGATCTACCGGTAAAAAGTAGATCTACGGGAAAAATGTAGATCTACCGAAAAAATGTAGATCTGCTGGCCACTAGTTATGTCTAAATTGACCGGACTACCATGTGAAACGGGCCTTAATCGATGCCCCTACGGTCCCGTCCGTGCTGTAAATTTTACACCCAACGCCGCACTTGTTCATGATTATAGCATGTGCGAAGTTTATATAATAAAATTAATTATATTTTATTATTAATTTAACTCAATGCGAATTAACCTTTGGAGCCCTTCATGTGAAACAGGACTAAAGGTTGTCACACAGATGTATTACAATGTTTTAGTTGTTGATTCCTTGCTTTGAGGTTGTAAGATTTATTATAAGGGAAAGAATACATACTTATAGAATTCTGATGGTAATTTATTTCACAGTTTTTTCTCCATCTTTAACAACGTAATAATTTTTTATAAAAAACAAATTACAAATATGAGTTAAAGACTTAAATTATTGCATATTTCCACATCTATTTACAAAAATAAACATAATGGAACAAAATACCAACTGACAAAAATGAAAACACGTTCTAAAGCTCTCAACCTTATAAATTTTCTAATGCTGAAATATCTGATTTTTCATTCTATATACAAAATTCATATGAATATTCAATATATATATATCTATACATATATACCGCATCTTTAATTAGAAAAATCACACATGTTGAGTCAAATATTCATTTAGAGATCACAGAAACAGAGCTGGAAAGTCAGCCTTTACATTTAAAAATATATTCCCGAAAAATAAGAGACATGTTTTTTTAGTGGAATGTTTTGTGTTTTCTCTAAACCAAATCTATCGAAAATGTTATTCCAGTCCCATCTCTTTGTACATTATAATTTCATTGAATAATTCGATAATTTATTGTCATTAATGAAATTATCACAATCGTGACATTTTCTCCATAATGGGGAAATTAAAGCTGCCTTTGGCAGTCAACGCTACCATTTGTGTCCAAATGATTATGTCTACATCAAACCCCAACAATGATACAAGTCTCACTAATAAAATAATCAATTAATTATTATCACGATATTTAAAGTTGTTTTTAAATTATTCTCAAATATTCCGAGAATTCGTCATATCTTTGTAAGGGCACGACATTTTGGCACATTATTCAGGTAAACGTAGCCGTAAAGACCACATATAAATATCATGAATTATATTTACTCAATTTTATCTCCTGGATATTATTTATGATTTTGAAGTAATAGATCAAAGATTGGTTTCACAAATCATCTCCGAACCTTTGCAAAACGATTTTAAGTAATTTCTCCCAAGATCATCACATATTTATTGCAAAAAAATTCGAAATTACTGGACAACTATTTGAGCTGTAATACTCCTGAATTTTATCGAGAATCTGACGTAAATTCGACAAAGCGGCAACTTACATGGATGCCGGATTTTTAATTGTTTGTATTACGGTTAGGTTGGACAGTCCAGTACTTTCGTTCTTTGTTTTGAATAAAATATCAGATGTCTTTGGGAGTAAATTTTTGAAATTGTTGTATTAAGCTTAAGAGATGATTTGCAAATAATATAAAACTGCAGAGTGAAAATTCAGTTGAAGATTAAAATTTTTGCGACCCTTGTGGAATATATCTTCCAAAGGCAGAGTCTAGATGTCGGACTTGTGTTCAGGAGACCAAATTAATTATATATAAATCACATTATTCGTAATATTAACTGGTGGTCATTATAGTAACGTTTACAATCATTTAAAATTCTTATAAAAATATGCAATCTATAATATAATAATCCTATGCACAATTTTATAAAAATCTTTGTATAACAACGCTATTTACAAAACTTATTACTATTTGCACATTTTGTTTGAGTCTATTGCATTGGCACTTTAAGTTCGATAATGCACATAATCACGAACAATTAACTTTTGCTAGTTTGGTTGTATTGGAGGATCAGGTGAACATACAATATTTACATGTCTATTACTACTCAAATCTGTAGGATTCTTGTCCATACTAAGATCTGTGGGCTTGTCATCATACTCCATACGAGCACTTTCGTGTGTTTCTGTTGGTTCTGGTTTGATGTTTATCTGTGGCACCATTTGGGGTGGTGTGGCTTGACTTGAAGAACTCTTATTTGTTGGAGATATTGTCATTTGTTGCCTAAGCAACGAAATATTCTTGATATTCTTGAGTTCCGTGGGATTCCTCAAAAATCTGTAATGGAAAGGAATAATTGAAATTTTTTTCATCAATATAATAAATAAAATTCTATTATACAGGTTCATTCCGTCTGAATGTGTATTAGGGCAAGGAATTTTTTATAGTAGGTATTTTTGTTTTCTTGATATAACTGAAATAACCATAAATTTCAGTGGTGTATAGTGATACAAATCAGTTAAATATATTGATCATTAAATGAACGAGCGCGCTAAAGTTCCAAACGCGAATGCTCTTGAATATTTTATAATACCATTACTAATGGAAAATATCTCCTGGAGAAATTTTAAATTGATATATTCACTCGTTCCATATTAGATCATCTTATTTTATTGCAAGGTCTAAAGTTGGACATCCTTTAACGAATATTCAATCAAAATAATTGATACTTACTGGTAACAATGTCTTTCTCCTTGAACTTTTCTCAAAATGTTCACCCTATAGTAATATCTCAAAGCTCTGGACATCTTATCGTAATTCATCGAAAGATGATTTTTCTGAATTCCCCATAGCTTTGCCAGACCTGCGGGGTCAACAATTTTGAAAACACCCGTTTCTCTATTTTTCCATGCGATATGATTTGTATATCTTTGGGCTGGGTCGTTAAGTAATTGTTGAAGGAAGTCCCATAGCAATCGTCCATCTGTAAAGAAAATTTAAAATATAAAAATGAAATATTCAATTCCGATCGTTCTTGCATCAGCTGTTTTTGTATTTTGCTTTCTTCTGAATCATTCTGATGAAACTTAAATCGGTATAAATTATTAGGATCAAGGTCTGTAAGCCTGCTTATAATGTCATTGACGTATATGTCATATATTTGAAAATTGTAACTAGTTACATATTTGATGACCTCTAGAGGTGAGTTAATGAAACATTCAGAAATGATTCCATGAAAAGACCTAGCTATGCCCTTGCTTGGTTATGTTTAAATTTCACTTACTTGTGTTGGGTTCTGGAGAATCATTTGGAAAGAAATCTCTTCCAAAACTCCTAACATATGGATCTGAGCTGAAATTCGGTTCCTTAGGACTTCTTGGAGGTCCAGAGGGTACCGAGTGAGTATTGAAAGAGAATGTTGGAGTGTTAGGAGGGCTTGTTTGGTTCCATTTTTTCTCTTCCTCGTCAGAATCTGAAGGATTACTTCCATTGCTGCCTGTTGTACTGAATGCATTGTGACTGTAGGTTTGATGATCGGAGTGCTGAGGGCTGCTATTCTGACTGTCCATAGATGGTGCTGGACTCAAGGTTACCTGTGAAATAGGTTGTTTTTAATTAAGATTTATTTTGTTGCACTTCGAAGTATCCAAGGCCTAAATTATTTTTATAATAAAGTAAAGAATTTCAATTTTACTCACCGAATTACTGTGTGCCAAAAGTTGTGCTGCAAGGTTAGCAGTGTGTGAATTTTGGAAGGAGTCTCCGTTATTCTGGGCGAGAACGTTCCACGTTGGAGTAGGGGGGTGAGAATGGGGTGAAATTGGATACGGATGGCGTGATGTAGGTGTCACTGGACTGGATGGTAACATTCGTTGGAAGGCGTTTGCTTCACGTACAAGAATTTGGAGAACATTGTAGAGAACATCGCCGGAACCAGGCGCCCTTTCGCCCAAATCTGTTCTGGTAAGTAGGCACATTGCTTTTCCTGGAAGAATACACAGAGTCATGGAAAAGTACATACGAATCTCCAAGTCAGAAAAGATATTTCATCATGAGTGTCAAAGAAAAATATCAATTTACTGATAAAATAGGAGAAATTCAAAGGAAAAGAAATGTAATTTTTTTTGGCACATTCATCACTGTAATTTGTACTAATTATTTCGTGCAATAGGGTCTCAGGTTTTTTAACAAAGAACACATTGAAGCTATAGCTTCTTCAAACTAAAGCTTCTGTTGGATCTTCTGTTTATTCACTCAGTTCCCTTTTGGTTAAATTCGCGATTGAGATTTTGGTTAATCCTTTTCAATATTTGAAATGTCGAAGGAATAAAGGTGTAACTGCGTAGTTCTAGGAGTGGCTCGATTTTAACACACAGTTGAAGATTCCATCAAAGTTATCTGGGAAGGCGGAAGTCTAGATTATCAACGCCATTATTTGGAAAACAAATAAGGGAAATAATTCCAACAACTGCGGAAGCAGATATTTTTGTAAATATAGATTGCAGACATATAATTGAGGAAATAAAAAAGGGAGATTTATTAGAGAAAAATTCAGTTAATTATAAAAATAATATTTACAGCCGGATCCAATGATAAGCTGATAATAAATCCCAGAAACTATTCGCGGAAATAAGCTGTATTTGATAAGGATATCAAAATTTGATAAGCCAGGGCTAATAGTGTGGTTAATAGATATAGAACCGACGCGACTTTTCGTGCCTAGAAATATGTTGATGCATTTCCAAATGAAAACTGCTGCAAAATTTACACCATGGTGTATTATTTCTCGATCAAGCCGTTCCAATTCTTTCTATGCGTTTTATACATCCGTCAATTCTACTTCTATTCTTATAACTCCGGAACTACTGACCGTTAAATAACGAATTAAAAAAAATGGATACATCTCATTTATTCCGAGTTGAGAATTATTGTTTTGAAACCTCAATCCTTTAATTTGCAACCATCAGAAGATATATATGGAATTTAGAATGTGTAGTTTTGACTTGATGATTAATCAAAATTTTTTACCACGATGTTCTTTGTTCTTTGTTGTTTACGGGTTATGAAGGCAAATATGCTGAATTGGATTGATACATTAGTGATTCATAAAACTGTTGAATTTTGTTCCATTTATACGTGGCCGGTTGGTGTATGAAAAAAACGCCTTTTATAATTTATTTCTTCATGTATTCTTTAGGTTATTGAATTTTTAGTATATTGAATTGTTTTTAGAATATGAAAAGATTAAATGAATAAAAGATGAATGGGATCAATGCCAGATCAGGTGATTCAAAATAATTTTGTAAACCATAACGTTAAACAAATTTAATCCCATCTTTTTTTTCTAGAAGTACATAATATGTGATTTTCAGTAACCAAATAAAAATAGAGCTTGAAATTTTACTGATCAGAATTTTCTTTCGCTGAACAAAATTGAATTATACCATGGAAACTGTACAAAAGTGACTTGGAACATTTGGTTAAGCACTCACTTGCCTCAAATTTTGAGTGGCAACTTGATTCTTGTGGAACCAGCCTTGAAAAATTGTAGGTCAAGAGAATGATATTGTGACACGCGCAATAACACCATGTTCACGTTAATTGAGGTACTGCATTACATTTGTAACAGGTGAATTCATACCCTTATATTCCTTATATTTGCTGGTATTTCTGATATTATATGAGGAACGCAATGGAATATGTTGAAGTGTATTATATCTTGATATTTCACGACATTTTCATTATCAATACTTTTTTCTCGAAATTAATCGGTGATTACGTGTGAGTTTGGTTGTGTGTATCTATATGAGGGATTACTAACCGTTCATTTGAAACATATCCATATCTATGGGTTGAATGTCATATTCTCTCTCAGCCCATCTCAAAAAAGTTATAACATCATCTCTCGACCACAACCTTGGATCTGATGTTAAGCTTGATGGTAGTTGACTTTTATAGTCGATAAGAGGAGATGAAGGTTGTTGTCCAATAGACGAGAAACCTAAGGGGTATCTCCATAGCAAATCCGGGCTAAACGGCATGGGCAGTGGCAGACGGTCCATAGTAGCTCCAGTGGGTATTGGCGGCAAAGGCCCAGGTACTAATTTCATATTTTAGCCTGGAAAAAACGAAAACCTGTTAAATCACATCTAGTTGGTAGTGCATACATAAAAATTTAAAAATACGACATTTATAGCTATTAATATAACGAGATTATAATGCGTTTTATAATAGTCGAGGCGACGGCCGAGCCACTCGCAATGTCCGAGACGGTGTTAATTCGATAATGAACGAGTTACATTCAAAACTTTATCGTATCATTGACAACGGCAATGTGAAAATGAAAGCAACATGTCATTTCATTTTGGCGTTCCAAAAAGTCATCATTACAATTGTATTATATATTCCGCCGTATTCACAAAGCATTCAATCGCCGTTAAGTCCTAACTGAGGTCCTCAGTTAAGGATAAATGTAAATCGCAACCTCAGTTAACGTATTTAACGGTGGTGAAACAGGTCTGTTTCACGTTAACTGAGGTTGCGATACTTATTTATCCTTAAAGGCCGGTCCATACGCTACGTTTTGCACAACCTTTTACCTGCGCAGTTCAACACGTTGCAGGTAAAACGTTGCGTGTAGACAGCAAAATTGCGCAGTTTTGAAAACGTCGCGGAGACATTGCAGTTGCAGCGCAAACTGAGCTAGACAGCATAGATATCCGTGTATTGCGCGGATTTGTCGCTGCATGTAGACGGCAACTGTGGTAACAGCATGCCAAAATTGACAAGAGTAGTACCTCCCCCATGACGATATCACTAAAACTGTGAGAAATATAGAGATATCTCTGCATCGTGTGGACGCACAAAAAATTGATACGTTTTCATTCCGTCTTGAGACTGCGCAGACAAAAGGTTGCGCTTGGACCGGCCTTAGGTTGAAAATGCTTCCGGACAAATCTAAAATCCATTATGGAAAAGAATATCAGCAGTTTTGTTAGTGGCGAAATAAAGTAGGTACATGTTCAAGGTGCAGAAGAAACGGTGTTGCTTGCATATTTCGCAAAACTCTCCGAGGAATATTCGGCTTCATCCGTATGGCCGAAATATTCCATGTTACGAGCGACTTTAGAACTGAAGGAAAGAATGGATATCGACAAATAAGGCGCACTCGTGGTGTGCACTCGTTTAGTTGCCCAAGTGAGAAATACTCATAGTTACTGATACAGTCACGAATTGGGATTAGGTTGTTTATTGTCTGCCTCATTTATCCAATTTAGTTCCGCCGAAATAGTCAGCAACTATTTTATTGGATTTATATTAATTCTCTATCTTTTGAAACATCAAATTATTAGAACGATGTCTATCTGGTGTTGACTGGTGACCACGTATCTAACTCTACTGGAATGTATAACTTCAGTGTCGTCGCGAATTAGGCAATCTTTTGAATATGCCCACATGAAAATTTTCAACAACAGTGGGCCAGGAACAGATCCCTGTGGTACCCAGGCTTCTAATTATGTAGAATTCGAACCTAGGAAGGTCAGGATAAACATCACCCAGTGTGTGGTGATGTGCAAAGACCAGCGACATCTTGAGTCGACACTGCGGAAAGATCACGGTTAACGTAGAGATCTATAACGTTAGGCGGTACAGAGGAAAAAAATATCAATCGGTATTATAATTACTCCACTACTTCATGAAAACACCTCTTCTCGTTACACCCACAGAAATAATACTGTATTGAATTCAATTTTGGGCGAATTGTCAACCATTGAAGCCTACTCATTTCCTCTCGGAACAATATTCCAACTGACGCAAAATGTGACGAAACCCATTTGCGATCTTGGAGGTCTTTTCAAATTTTCGGAATTCTCAAAACGAAAATAATGAAATTTCTAAATTTAACGCACCTCGGTGACGGATGTGAGATATGTGCCGGTTATTTTCGTACCACGATTTTATTATGAGACGTTATGCGCGATTAACAGATGCCTCCGGCGCCGTTTTACTCGATTTATAACGCTCATTCCCTTAGTTCACGTGATGAGATCGTTAATCAATATCCGAGAATTGTAACAGAAGCTTCCAACTATTCATCTACTTGTGATACGGAATATTATCATATCGAATTATATTGAAGAATTCTTTTTTCGGGGCCCCTCTGCAACAACGGAACGCTCATATTTTTGTCTTTCGTCGTGCCTGTATGTCATTATTACAGATATCTGTAGTTAAGGTATGATAAGTACTTTTTGGTTTTCATAAGGTTTATGTTGGTAAACGCCAGCGGTTTACAACATGTTTTACATTTTTATCTCTAGGTACTTCAAAATTAGAATGAGAGTGGAACATCAAGAAGCGTAGAGTAACTGTTTGAATGAGTTTTCTTCGGAATATGTTCCGATTCATAAGTATCGGAGGATCACGAATGTTCAAATTATATTCCTCTTTCAATTGTTCAGGTACAGCCTCCAATTCTATATTCAGACGACCTGCTGCTTAATTTGGGTCATATCTCATAATTTCAAATATTTGAATAGATATTTTTTAGATATTTTGGATGCAATATAGGAGAAATGAAATATAATGGAATTTTCGGGTGGTAATAGGTCTATTAAAAAAAAAATTGTATATTTCAAGAATATAATCTTTAACGGAGGAAAGCGAAAAGGATTTTAGTTTCTTAATGAGCAAAAGGTGACCGGAAGAATTTTGATACGATCTGAAAGACAAAATATCCCATTGCATGTTCTTGGGAATAGCGTGCAATCATTTTGTCCAAATGTCTGTAATTTTCGAATTTTTTGTCGAAAATGGTCTCAAACGATTAGGTTCGATTCACTGATGAATAATTCGAGGTAAAATTTGATTCTGTACGGCCGGCCGGCCGTCCGTCCGTTGCCACGATAACTTGCCAACGGAAAGGGATAGCGACTTGCAATTTTCTGGGTAGGTTGCGCATCCGAATGGGACAGTTAAGTTTGTTGTCGGGCATAATCGGCCGAACGGTTCCAAAGTTAATACTATCTTAAATTTTTATGTTATTTCCTCAATAACTCAAAATATACACTCTGTTCCGAGGAACAAGAGCTCCAAAAATACCGAGAAAAATACTGTCTTCAAATTGACTAAATACTGAAGGCGGGTTTATACAGCAAATAAGATAAGATAAAACAAAATAAGGAATAAATTAAAATAAAATAAGAAAGTTAAACATGTACATTTCTATGAGAGCGTTCATACACGAAATAAGATGACGAAATAAGAAATAAGAATAAGAATTAAAGTTGGCCAACTCTCATCTTTATTTCTTATTTTATGTTATTTTGTTTGGAAAATGACAATGCGCATGCTCAAAGAGTGAAATTCATAGAAGTTGCATAAAATTATCAAAAAGCAGTGATTTGATTGGTTCTTTCTTATTTCTTATTTTGTTTTAGATCCTCTGTATAAACCGATCAATTTAACCCCTAATTCTTATTTTATTTTAAATTGTTTCAAATTTTATCTTATTTGCTGTATAAACCCGCCTTAACCTAGTCTGAACATGGCTTAAGTGACGCATACTGCATAGTGAATTGAAACTATAATTTCAAACTAGCTTCGTTTCAACTCCGAGTCAGACTCTCATCAGAACGAGGGTTGAAAGGAAGCTGAAATCCGAAAAGATTTCGATAAAGCGGATAAGAAGTAAACTACTACGTCGTTCGCACAGATCCAGCAACGCTGTACCAGGAAGTGTTCGATGAGAACAAAGCATCACAGAACTGGAATAAGTTATACAGTCGGATGAATAGCCGCAAACGAGTTCGGTATGGAAATCAACAAGATTTATCTCCGAGACCGACACCGAAATGGCAAAAGTCAAAGCGACGACCCAATCGCAGAAAAAATCGGTAAAAAGACCCGAGGAACGAAGCCGTTCCTTGTCGTAATTACCGGAAAATCATTTATGTAAATGAACGATTGAAAAACACAATTTCAGCCTTGAAATAACTTCCGTGACCGTCATATACCCACGTATATTCAACTTTACCATTAGTTGGCGTATTTTTAAATCGCCAGCAGTTTTATTTACTTCCTACTCAGCCGCCTTATATACTTCCCAAGTACTTTTCATTGTGCGGTTTCGGATTGAAAAAAATTTATCGCTATTCGATTTCGACGACGGGAATTCTCTTTGTATTAGGCGCACCTTCGGGTCGATTGAGAAATCCGGCAGTATTTTTGAACGCGCTGGTTTACTGCAACAATAAACGCGATATATCGCCTGGAACGACATCAATATTTATTGCATTCTATGGGTTTATTCGAATATTTGTAATACTTCCGCGCGATATCGATCAGATTCTTGAAATCGCTCGTTTTGGATACCCCTGAAATTATTGCCCGTATGTCCTGGGGAACATCGCGTTATCATTTTGCGAAATGTATGTAATTTTCGAATTTTTTGCCGAAAATGGTCTCAAACGATTGGGTTCGACTCTCTGATGAAGAATTTGGGGTCAAATTTAATTCTCTCCGGCCGTTGCACGATAACTTGAGAAAGAAAATAGATAGCGACTTCAAATTTTAATGGGCATAATCGGCCCAATGGTTTCCGAGTAATAATTTTGTTTTTAACCATTACGAATCCGATGGATTGGAACTTCGTGTAGAATTCGTTGTAGAATACAAACTTAAAGACGTTTGTGAAATTTTGTGAGAATCATATCACTAGAAATGAGACAGCGACTTGAAATTTTCAGGTTAGGTTGTGCATCTGAATGCGACATTTGAGTTTGTTTATAGGCATAATCGGCCAAACAGTTTTGGAGTTATACCCATCTGAAATTTGGCTGTTATTTCCTCAAAAACTCGAAAAATACAAAACCGATCCAATTCAAACATGGTTTTCATTTATAGAATGCCAACGCAGAAATTCTTGCGAAATTTCGTGAGGGTCGTATCACTAGAACATTTAAAAAAAATTATATATCAGAAATTATTCGTCCGACATCACTGAAATTTTGCGAGAATCTTCAGAACCTAACTCTACTGCCAAGTTCAAAGTTTGAACACGATCGGATCTATATTGTTGGAGATCCGAGCAGCCTTGACGTAGTTCAATCGCTGGATGGGTTACCGTTGTCTCGATAAATTTCGAACGAAGGGAGATAGGGACTTGAAATTTTCAGGGTAGGTCGCGCATCCGAATGGGAGGGTCAATTTTTGAGCATAATCGGTCTAACGGTTTCGGAGTTATACCCACCTGGAATATTATTTCCTCGATAACTCAAAAAGTCGAGCAAAAAATATAGACTCGATCGAATTGAAGCTTGGTAACTAGCTCGGAAGGTAACTAGTTGTAGAATATCGACATAAAGAAGTGTGTAAAATTTTGTGAGAACCGAACCCCTAAAAAAATTTAAACAAATTTCGAAAAAAAAATTGGTTCAAGTACTGACGTGAAGTCAGGAGCTTTTGCGCGTATGTTCTATTGTCCATTCTCCTGTATTGTACACTCTTAATCGAATTTACCATAGTAGTGCTTGAACCAATTTTTTTGACACTTTCTTTTGATTTGTTAATTAATGATAATTCGTTATAGTTTCTTTGATTTGAAATAAAGATTTATTATTATTATCTATGGTTTAGATTTTGACTGTCGGAATCGTCTCAGTAATGGACGTTCAAATTACATTGGGAATTTTGAACGAACGAATGGTATTTTTCATCGGATTTTACAATTATTTAGTTATTTTCTTAATACAAACGTTTGGTAACGTGCAGAACATCGCTGATATATATTTGAGTTTAGCACCCATCCAGGTATTGAACTCACCCAAGGCGCCCCATAGTTCCACAATAATAGATCCGATCGAGTTCAATTCCGAGACACAGAATTTTTTACTTATTTTGAACTCATCCGCACGAAATTTGAGTCTTCGTGTTGACATTATTCAATCAGATCGTTATTTTTCGAATTATTGGAAAACATTTCAGATGGCTATGATTCCGAAACCACAAGGCAGATTTTGATACTAACGAACTTATCCGATATATTTATGCCCAAACCTACCATGCAAATTTCAACTTTCTAACTCAGTTCGTTCGAGAGTTATCGTGCCTACGGCCGGAAGCACTCGGATTCTTCATCAGTGAGTCGAAACTAAACGATTAAGGCAATTTTTGGCCAATAATACGAACATTTTGAACAAAATGAAGGGGATAATTTTCGATTCAACCTTGTATTTTTATTATTATTAACAAAACGATAAATCATGGAGCAGCGATAATATTCGAAAAGCATTACTTCATATTGAAGTTACAGAGTGAGCCATGATAAATATGCATCAAGTTTTATGCATGTCGAACAGATAACAAAATTGGCGCTCATTTAAATACAAAAATTTCTGGTTGGAATGTTTGTCGACGAGCACGTAATTTTCGTACAAATTACGATAGTTGGCTCAACTACCGGAATATATAAAATTGAACATGCAGGTTGTGTAAGACAATTGAACTGATAAGAGTATCAGTATCGTTCAAATGACACATCAGCTTTCCGTATCTATAGTCGATAACCGAATACTGCTGTCATTAAAATTTTCTAATCGATTCAGTAATAATATGTTACCCAATTTACTGAAATCTATTTATCAGGGATGTTATAACCGGAGAATAATTTACGGGCGGATCTACTCAAGTGATTGGCAAGAACAACAAATAAACAACTTGGTGATTATCGTAAGAGAAAAATTCTGTTGCATAATATATTATTCGGTCGTTGCAAGTTCATACTGGGCCTCTTATAGTAATGATAAAATAGCCCATTGCAAAATGCAACATATACCTATGTAATACAGTATGTTCCATTCAAATGGCATTTTCAACATCTCCCACATTGCACTTCATAATTGATCTAATGGAAAGTTTTGAGTTTTAAGCAGGATTTGTTATCGCTACGAAGTATTTATTCAGATATTAATTGTTAATATGTAATTGCAATGCATTTTAAAGTCGATAATATTTCTGAATTATAATACAGGATGTTCCTTAAAGACATGCTAATATTTGAGTGGGTGATTTGTCTACTTATTTTAAGAAAAAAACTTCCTATGAACGATGTCCTAAAAGTCTTTTGAGATACGGTTTGATAAAATTTTGAAAAAAATTAGTTTTTTAATATTAACTGAGATAATATTGCAGATATCCTTATAAAAATTGGTGTATGTCTTCTTAGTATCAAGGTGCATTTTGTGATATACAAAAATTTTCATTTGCTCTACATTGGCATCCATACGGGTTTTGCATTAAATACTTTCGGAAAAATTATTTTACGCCACTGCTTTCTTTTGAAATAAAAATTACTTTTGTGATCCGCATTCATTTTTGATCAAAATCGATCTCACAGATTTTCTTTAACCGACCCACGGTTTCCGCTTAAAAAATAAAAATCGTTTTACTTCATGGTCAAGTCCCGAGTTAAGCCCTCAAAAATCTGATGCGATGTGGATGTTTATGCATCCACTGAAAGCAAATTAATAGATCAGATTTATTCCAAAATGAATGAGAATCCAAAAAATATATTTTCTTGCCAGATGCTCTGTTCTTGATTAAAATAATTAAATTATATTTGCTTCATATCGCAGTACTAAAATTTCATCACCCTGTATCTCAATAGTTGAGACTTTTAGGACATACCTACGTTCATAGGAAGTGTTTTTCTTAAAAGGGGTCGAAGAATCACTCCCTTAAATATTAGCATGTCTTTAAGGAACACCCTGTATATTAGAGGATTATTAAACCACTCAAATAAATAGTATTAAAAGGAGCCCCCCTTCGAATTTAACACTTTAGGAGTTGCAAACGCCACTCTAAAGGAAAATACAATTTTGGTTCATTTATTAAAATCACAAAAAAATGTGAATTTATTTAGTTTCCAATCGATTTTTGATCTCAATTATGATTGTGAGGGACACACTAAAATCTGGATAATTATTTTTGCAGAATCTTTTGGAGAAAGAAGATCTTTCTTACAAGGTATCACATGAGGTATCATTTAAGAATTTGAGGTTAGGGCGTCTGCCGCCGAAGAGATAGATCGGGGAGAGCCGAAAAGTAGCTTGTTTTAGTTCCTACACACAACTTACAACACTAGTTTTTCACGTTTTGGCGCTCTTGTTCCTCGGAACAGAGTGCTTAACATTTTGAGTAAATGTCTGTAATTTTCGAATTTTTGGATGAAAATGGTCTCAAACGTTTTGGTTCGACTCACTGATCGAGAATCCGTGATCAAAATCGATTTTGTCCGGCCATCCGTTAACACGATAACTCTCGAACGGAATGAGCTAGACAGTAGAAATTTTCAGAGTAGGTTTGGGAGATAAATATCTCGATTAAGTTCGGTATTGGCCTGGTTTTTACATTACAAATTTCCAATTCATTAATTTTTTTAAGATGCATTTTCATCATGAGAATCTATTGATATCATTCTCAACTCTAACAAATTAATACATTCGGAGATATGATTTTTCAAAATTTCAAAAATTGATTTCAATTTTATGATTTTTTGAATTTTTTATCAATTTTATGATGGAGTTCTATCATAAGAATCCATTCATATCATTCCCAACTCTGAGAAACCAATACTTTCGGAGATATGATTTGTCAAAGTTTGAACAAGAGCACCAAAGCTTCTGTCTACTGGGCTTTCCCACATTTTAAGCTTTTATAACGATTATCGTTTCAAAAATATTTGCCATTTGTAGTTTGCGGTGGGACACATTGTATATGGGAACGATATAACGTAAAGGTATCGGTGATACATCCTTAAAACGTTTCAAGAACTCTTTAGTGAAAAAAGAAGTAGTTACCTCCGAGATCTGATAAACAAGAGATAACTGCATCTGATTCGTCAACAATTATCACAGTTGTGTTTTTCCAAACAAACACGTAAATTCTTATGAAACGTATGGTCAAGTTCCGAGAAAAATGGGTTTCCAAGTATAGCGTATTAAAGTTGCAAATAACCTAACCGCATATTAATGAACTGGAAGTCATTTATTTATGGTTTAATATTCTATACTGGTAGGGATTCCCCAGTTATGGAAATCACTTCGATCGTATTTACGATCGCAAAGCGTTAAGTTTGGGTTTTTACCTGTCAACTTCAATAGTCGGTAAATACTAAATACAGCCGTGGGCCGTAGCTAAACCACCGCGTGTGATACGCCTTGCTACGGCACTGTGTATTAATTGTTTTTCTCTATTTCAGTATTGTAATGAGTTCATTCCAGCACGAAAAACAGTGCTGGAATGAACTAATTCCCGCATTGTTTCTAGTTATATTTTTCGTTTCGTGGTAGTCAGCACTGACATTCGATCCTATCAAATTTCAACACACGTCAATTATTGTCAATATACGATAATCTGGATAAGGTGAAATAATTGTTGAGAGCTAATGGTTTATTTTCATCAAAAAATAAGCTACTAGAGATTTCCTTCTTGCTAATTTTGAATCATTCAGGATATTAGGAAACTGTTAAATCTGATCTCCATGCTCTACGTACAATTCAAATTCCGTGATCTGTCAAATTTCAGAACAGTCACACCAACTGCCAAGATACAATACAAAAGTCACTAGGATGTATAATCCTAATTTTTCATCAAATTTCAACAGTATTTTACAAAACTTGTCTGAAATAGAGAAAATATAGTCTAATACTTGTTGCAGAAGGCAATTCCAACACTCATGCGTAAGAAAACTCGCTCCTTCGTCGCTCGTTTTCAAATTTCGCAGTCGTGTTTGAATATCAGCCCATTCTGCAACTTGTTTTAGAATATACTATTTCGTATTTCGGAAAGGGCTGTCCATATTTATTCGGAAAAATATATTATTCAACGAGCGTGTAATGATAGCTAATACTCATTCGAATAAGTATTAGCTTTTACACGCGATTCGCATATTTAATTCCCAACTGAAAGAACACTTGAAAGGGTCGATTTATCCAATAGTCATAGAAAAATATAATTTTCCTCCATACTACTTGTAAATTCTAACATCTAGTGTTTACGCGTTCGTACCATAATTTTTTAATGTCTACCATTTTCCAATTTAAAACCGGAAATTAAATGATTCCATTTGACTTAATTTTGAAGAATCTGTAAATTCAATTCTATCCTAGATTATATCCGTCCATCCATATGAACACGATAAATTTCGAAAGCTGAAAGTTAAGGAGGGTTTGAGGCTTGAATAAGCCCGTAGAGTTCGTTAATGTAAATAATTCGGCAGATGGTTTCGGAAGTATATTCTTTGAAATTTTATTTACCTATACATTTTTGCAAAACTATAGATCCGTTCAAGTTGAAATCTGCTATTTGGGTGTACAATGACAACTTCAAGGTACAATTAATTAGTATCGTTGTTTTACATCGAATGACTGGATTTTTGTTGATTTTGTATTTTTTGAGACACCAAGAAAATAAATTTTTAAATGGGTACATTTCTTAACCTTAAGGGATAATCGTGCCTATTCTGGTAGGAACTTAGTAGCGCTCGGCTATAAGAAAATAATTAGATATTGTTCGCTGAAAATATGCAAAGATTACGTTAGATTGACCGAAGTACAAAACTGGATTGAAGGTTTTGTATCAAAAGGTGAAGTTTTCTGGAAAGTATGAACTAGCTCCAATATACAGGGTGATTCAAAATGATAAGTGAACCTGGAGGTCTTATTATGACACATTTGCTGTTGTTTGAGCCATATTTATTGATAACCGAAAATCAACAGTTTCCGAGATATCTGAGTTCTTGTGATTTTTAAAAGATTTCTCACCTTAGTTTTTGTACTTTGACCAAATTCGATTATAATTTTGGGTTATTTTTATCAGACATGTCAGAAAAGGATATGATATAAATGAAAAAATTGGTTCAAGCCCTGTGGACAGGAGCTTTTTGGCGCTCTTGTTCAAACAGACAAATTATATTTTCGAAAGTATTGGTTTCTCAGAGTTGGGAATTATATCAATGGATTCCTATGGTAGAACTGCATCATGAAAGAAATTAAATTTAAAAAAAGTGTCGTTTAAAAAAATGCTTCAAAAATGATCTTTTAATTGGAATGGGTTGTTGCAACTTACACTCGGTGCATAGTTTTCACAACTCGAAATACCTAAGAAAACAATCATCGAAATGTCTAGAGAGGGCTGAAGACAATCATAGCAGATTGTCCATTTATTCCTGATATTTGAGTAGGAAGTGGATTACGAACAAATTATTTTAATAGTTCAAAATATATTAATAAAATACTATCCTCTTTTCATAATAAGAAATTTAAAAGTTTATATCTCGGTTTATATCACTAACACATTATTTTCTGTATAATGAACCTTAACTCAAGAAAAAATTATTGATACGCAAATAAATATCCATATTTCAGTATTTTTTTGCTAGCAACATTATGAAATACTGTATACTATATGGGAACATGTCTCACTACTTAAAAAGTAATATTGACCTCAGTGGTCAACGAACAGTAATTTCTTTTGATGATTCCATTATGTTCTTCCTTCCTACTGCCTCCATAAACTACATCAAAACAGTCTTGTATATGTTCACAAATTCAAGAATCGAATACTTGCTTTCCAAGAGAAAATATTTTTAAACGACGAATTGACAATCTCTAATAGCTAGAAAAGATGACATTTATGAATAGTGAACACAGACAGATTCTGTGTCACATTCTGTGAATACATAGAAAAGCGATGTATTATTAATTGAAACATCATATCTCCGAAAGTATTAGCTTGTTAGAGTTTAAAGTGATAACAATGGATTCTTGTGATGAAATTGCATCTTAACAAAGATTTGAATTCAAAAGTAATATGTAAAAAAAAATATTTTTTTCGTTACTCCGAAACTATTAGACCGATTTTGCCCAGTAACGAACTTAACCGAGATATTTATCCCTCAAACCTACTCTGAAAATTTCAACTGTCTAGCTCATTCCGTTCGAGAGTTATCGTGTTATCGGCCGGCAGAACCGAATCGATTTCGACCACGGATTCTTGATCAGTGAGTCAAACCAAATCGTTCAAGACCATTTTCAGCCAAAAATTCGAAAATTACAGACATTTGGGCAAATTGATAAGCACTCTGTTTCGAGGAACAAGAGCGCCAAAAATAAATTAAAATTGTGTTATCCCACTGTACAAGATTAAATCTGGGGTGTTATTTAACCAAACCGGCCATTATCACCTCAGAGCCGCATGGGAACCCGTCAACCAGCTACGAAATAGGAACTTATCGGTTCGATTGACTATCGGCAAAAAAGCGTTTATCGCTCGACATTTTGACTTCCAATATTTAATCGTAAGAAGCAGTTCCGGCTGATAATTCTCGAACGGTTTCAACATTAATTTCTTGCTTACGTGAACATTGATCGAGGTACGCTATACGTAATTTTGTCTTATCAAGTACCTATTTTACCCAGGAATTATTCTAGCTATCATGTACTTACAGACACGTGAAGCGATAGGCACTCAATTATGGGATGTTATGTATTTTGACATTTATTTTTTTGAAGCCACATAACAGGTCTTGGTCCACAATAACTTACATTTCGAAATTTAAAATGACAAACATGCGCGCCACTGATTTCACAAAGCATATTGTTCCATCATTATTTACACTTCAAAAAGAGAGTGAATTATTTGTTGCCCATTCAGGTGAGGAAGAGTCTTCGGATACAGGTAGAAAACCTTGTAGGTACCCATTTTATTTTCGGAACAAGAATACCATATTCATTTGAAACCAATACACAGGCTACATATAAACGGAAAGGAATCACAAATTTTGTATTTCAGTGGCTCGTAAAACAATCGTAATTTATCGATTTCATTCCATTTTAAATCACATTCTTGGAATAACTTCGGCAATTGATTTGAGTCAAGATAATAACCGGAAATGAGCGTAGAAGAATTCAATTTCGAACATTTCTTTGTGTTGTTCCACTATATACCTGTTGAGCGATAAAATTAGAGATTGTAAGGCCACGACGCGTCCCTTGGGGAATTTTGGATTATGCACTTCCGGTTAATATTTATTATTTACTGGCGTATTTAGGAAACCTGCCTTCCCTAATTGTATTCAAATCATTTGATTTATGATACTACAGGTAGGTAGATGGTAAGAACTTATATAATCCTCGAACAGGAAGTTCTTATTAGAAGTGTGAAATATGCATTATATTTATTCGACAATAGAAATGGGACAACAAGACTGAGTTCATAGAAAGATTAGGAATTTCCTGTAGTCATAAAGAAGTCAGTCAACTGAGCTTCTAGTGTCTATAATCATATCAGTATTTTTAGAAATATCTATATTCTTCCAGAAGAATTTAAAGATGTGTGGTCCGAAACTTGAGTTGAGCGTTGAATGCCCTAAGTTCATTTTCCAGTTCATTGAGAAGAACTCTTCGTTCTACGCAAGACGCAAGTGTTGAAAACTAGAACACATTCAACAGGCGTTATTCAACAAATCGCGCACAACATTGAAAAATCCAATAAATAAACAAAATGAGTTCACGTGTCACTGTCTTCATAATCAACATACCTTTCGGGTTGAATAGAGTTGGGTCAGTTATCCAAAAATTGTGAACACATAGGCACGATAAATCCACAGGTGGTTGGTATTGCACAGAGTTAAGTTTGTTTCAAACCACTGAACTCGTATGGGCACAAGTTTCAAAGAACTGTGACCGGACTGATCGGAAATATTGAAATATCTCAGTGCACGATAGCAGTAACTGTGACCTACCGATGTACGGGGCCACCTTACTACTTCAACTACTGTTCCGAAACTGATCTCGAAACGTCCGAATTCTGTGTTCACAGCCGTGCCGTAGTGGATTTGCCGGCGGTGAGGGAGTAGAGAAGAGAGACCTGCGCCGCGCCGCTTTGAATTATTGTGGTAAGAGGAAGTGGAAGAAACTAGAAACTAGGGACTTAGTGGGTACCGTAATCCTGTGTAATGCATCATACTAATGATGTTATGTTGAACAAACTTCATAAGGAAATCGTTTTTCAGTCGTTTTAACACATTTTTATTCAGAATTATTGTACTATCCAAAAAAAAAATATTTTTATAAATTTTTTAATATTACATATACAATTATTGAAAACGGAACAAACAACCCATGTTTATATATATCTCTCGATAACATGACCATGTAGGAAATGTTATTGCCAGTTCGCTATAGATCATGCTTATGCTCTCTTGTATTGCTCATCATGCATAACAATAATGGATAAAATTGGGAAAAATATATACCAATAATAAACAAAAATATTCCGATTTTATACCAAATCATGGCAATTCAACAATTCGTGCGATGATGTGACATTCAAGTCACATAGTTTATCCCAAGTAAAAATAGTTGATTCTATTCCGTATCAACTATACATTGAATATTTCAACCATACACTGCTTAAAATTGTTGTGAAATAATCGTAAAAATGTCTTGTCTCTCGTTGAAACTAGTAGATATTTCTAAATATAATAACCATTACCTATTTGGTTGAATTTGTTGGAAATTTCTATGGAAAGTGAAACTGTGTTGTTATGATCTTCAAAGACTGTCAATGTAACAATTAGAATTTCAGAATAACTATCAACAAAAATTTATTCTGAGTATTTTCGCTTAGTGACAAACGAAGGACTCTAAGAAACGTTACGAATTAGTTGTTTTATCTTTAATGTTGTTTCGTTATTGTTTGTTAGGCAACATTGTTCTATACATTGCTTCCGACAAATATCTTGTGTTTCTAACGCTGAAGCAATGCACAAAATAATATTTTTATTATTTCTTATAGATATTTTTCAAAGTTTGGGAGAGAAAGGTACCATTTAATAATGAATATACCCCCCAAAGTATCTTTTGATGATTACATTAACGCTATCCGTGAAATAATAATCAATAAGTCTAACTTTTAACTTTACATGTGTATTTCCTCAATCTCAGTGAACGACAAATGACAGCATTAATACTAAACAATAATACACTGCTTATGAATAATACTTCGTTTTTTTGGGCGCATGTTCTAGGGGAACATCGTCCTATCATTTCGTCCAAATGTCTGTAATTTTCGAAATTCGAGCTGAAAATTGGCTAATAGACTAATTCGGACTCCCTGATCACGAATCCGGTGTCAGATTTTTGGGTGCCGTATGGCCGGCCGGCCGGCCGGCCGTAGGCACGATAACAGGAGCACCGAAGGTCCTATCGACTTCAAACTTTCAGGGTAGGTTTCTGATCAAAATGCGACGGTTAAGTTCGTTAACGGGCAAAATCGGCCGGACGGTTTAGGAGTTATAGACATTTAAAATTTTGAGGTTATTTCAGGAACTAAAGAAGATGTTGAATCGAAACTTGGTAGTCAGTTCGAGGATATAAACGCGCAACTTTTGACAAAATTCTGTTATGATCGAAATGTTGGTAATTTTTAAAAAAATATTTCTTTTAATTTTTTCGAAAAAAAAATTTTTTTTTCGTGAACTATTCATCAGATTGCAACAAAAACTTGTACTAACGTCAATTGTAGTATTTTCCAACATTGTGCAAAATTTTGGCTCTATACGATTTCAATTTCTGGAGATATAAGACAAAATGTGTCAAATTTCCTGGGTCTCTCTCAGTATTTTCATCGATTATTCTATGAACTCTTTGAATTCCACCGAAAACAAATTCAAAGACATAAACATAAAGAATCAAGTCATAGTTTAGACGTCGAAAGAAGGACGATGTTGATCGACTTGAAAAGGTACCTATTTCAAGAAATGCAATAATGAAATGCTTAATTTATGGATATAATATTATCTAAGTATTGTTGGGATCGGGCAGTTGGAAAATTTTTTAATAAAAAAATTTGTACCGACGTTAAATCAAGCATTCTACACGAGTGTGCAAAATTTCAGTTCGATACGATCTCAATTCCAGAAGATATTGCTTAAAATTCACATTCCAGCGTGTTTTGACGTTCTATGGTCACAGAAAATCGTCACAAAAATCTATTTACCTCATTTGACGGCTGTTTGTCAAAGCAATTAATTCCAATAATTGATGTCAGATTTCCTACATACCAAGTTCAAACACATTTTATTATATGGAAAACACTTATTATGATCACGTTCTACAGGAATTGATACTAAATAGAAGCTAGATGAAGATTATTGTAATGGAAAATTTGTGTTCCAGAATAATATTAAGGTATTCAACATGATACTGCTTTTTTGCGCGTATGTTCTGGGGAACATCGCGTTATAGTTTTGCCCAAATGTCTGTAACTTTCGAATTTTTTGACGAAAATGGTCTCAAACGATTAAGTTCGACTCCCCAATGAAGAATTCGAGGTCAAATTTGATTCTGTCCGTCCGGCCGTCCGGCCGTCCGGCCGTCCGGCCGTCCGGCCGTTGCCACGATAACTTGAGAACGAGAAGAGCTAGCAACTTGAAATTTTCAGGGTAGGTGGCGCATCTCAATACGACGGACAAGTTCGTTAATGGGCATAATCGGCCCAGTGGTTTCCGAGTAATAATTTTGTTTTCAACCAATATAAATCCGATCGAATTGAAACTTGGTGAGTAGTTGTAGAATATGATCTTAAGGACGTTTGTGGAATTTTGTAAGAATCGTATGGCTAGAAAATTTTTAAAAAATTATTAAAAAATATTTTTGTTGTCACGATAACTTGAGAACGGAATGAGATAGCGGCTTGAAATTTTCAGGTTAGGATGAACACCAGAACGCAACATTTCAGTTTATTTATGAGCATAATCGGCCAAACGGTTTCAGAGTTATAGCCATCTGAAATTTTCTGAAATTTCGTGGTTTTTGTTCCTCATTAACTCAAAAAGTACTGAACCGATTGAATTCAAACATGGTTATTAGTTGTAGAATGCCAACGCGGAAATGTTTGCAAAATTTGGTGAGGATAGCATTTGTAGAAAATTTTTAATAAATCATTGAAAATAAAATAAAAAAATTCTATATATCAGTAACTATTCGTTTGAAATTGCTGAAATTTTGCAAGAGCCTTCATAACCTAACTCTACTGCCAAGTTCCAAGTTTTAATACGATCGGTTAAATATTGTTGGAGATTCGAGCATTCTTGTGCGAGTTCAGTAGATGGGTGACCGTTGCCTCGATAACTTTCGAACGAAAGGAGATAGGGACTTGCAATTTTCAGGATAGGTTGCGTATCCGAAAGAGAGTGTTGAGTTCGTTTTTGGGCATAATCGGTCTAACGGTTTCCGAGTTATACCCACCAGGAATATTATTTCCTTGATAACGCAAAAAATAAATATTCGATCGAATTGGTGCTTGGTAACTAGTAGTAGAAAATCAACATAAAGACGTGTTTAAAATTTTGTAAGAATCGTATCCAAGGAAAATTTGAAAAAAATGACGAAAAAAAAAATTTCAAGAACCGTACCCCTAGAAAATTTTTAAAAAGTCACGAAAAAAAAATTGGTTCAAGCACTGACGTGAAGTCAGAAGCTTTTGCGCGTATGTTCTATTGTCCATACTTCTGTATTGGACACCCTTAATCGAATTTACCATGGTAAATTATGTTGTCCATTCTCCTGTATTGGACACTTAATTCGAATTTACCATGGTAAATTCGAATTGAGAGTGTCCAATACAGGAGAATGGACAACATAATTTACCATGGTAAATTCGATTAAGGGTGTCCAATACAGAAGTATGGACAATAGAACATACGCGCAAAAGCTTCTGACTTCACGTCAGTGCTTGTTTCTTTACTGGTCAGTACGGGCCACAAGGAAGATGAACATGCGCCCAATAGCTCCTGTCCACAGGGCTTGAACCAATTTTTTGTATTTTTTCTCATGCGGCAATTTGTTGGGAGTTTATAAAGGGTGTTAAAAAACAACTGAGAAAGATTTCAGGAGGTGATTCTCCGGAGAAAAATAGATCTGTATAAAACATTTTGGAATTTTTTAATATTAAAGACCAAGACAAAAAATGATTTAAAAGAAATGATTCCTTAATATTAATAATTACAAGTGATAGAAAGAGATTAACATAATTAATAAATCCATTTTTATGCACTACATTTTTTTTAAGAAACGGTTTTTTCTTTAATCATAATTTTCATCAAAGATTATGTTTCCAAAACAAATTATTTTTGAAACAACGCATTTGTTATAACAATAAGAGATGGAAATTATTGAGTAGCTTCTGATCATGAGGAAACAGATCAATAGTAATAATAGTAGTATTGTAAAAAAAAGGTTTTTTTCAATGTTCAAAAGCTTTATAATTTTTATCCTAAGTAAATTGTTAATAACATTTGTATATTGTTGTAGGGGGTAACGTTGAACTGCGACCTTAAGTTCTATTGTGCCCCTTAATAACATTTAATAATGAATGTACCTCCCACAGTATCCTCTAATGATTATTTGAAACAAATTTTTAATTTTTCCAACGAGAATCTATTCTAAGGCTTCTGAAAAATAGCTCCACGAAAGGAAAAAATCTCAGATTAATAGTTCAACAATTATCGCACTTGCAATGTTAATTAATGTTCGTTCTACAAAAAGTGTTTAATTAAATAATGGATAACTAATCGAAAAATCGTGATAAAAATGTTCGGATTATTGTTCACTGATCTATCCTGTAAGCGCCTGAATTTTTTCAGTTCGTAATTTTCATATTTAATGAGTGTAAATAATATTGATTCATTAAAGGTTCGAAGTGGGCTTGGCTTGCGCAAGCCGGAGTACCCGTTTTCGGGCTCATTCTCAACCCTCTGGGAAAATTATAAATATTGGTACTGTAGTTCCGGGAGTTAAGATGTTTCCTCCTCATTTTGAATCTTTTTTCAAATTTGAAAAATATCAAATAGTTTGTGAGATATATGCAAAAAACCAAAACCTTCTTTTTCACTAAATTTTTTATAACTTTTCCAATTTTTGTGAGCGACCCTAGAATTTTCTCAAAAAATATCTACGTGCCATTACGAATCGAATGACACCTCAATCATAATTTTCGGAGAACTCTAAAAAGTCTTGACCTAAAAGGCACTAGTTGACTAGAGTAAAACATACAAAATCTCGACAGTTGAAAATAGGAAAATTTTTGATGACAAACAACTTATAATGTTGGGATGAAAAGTCACCGACAATTATGCCATAATCATCCACTAGGTATCTAGTGAGTGAATTTCAGAAGTTCATAGAGTTTAGAGTTACATCATGATTATTCTTTCAGTCGTTTCAAAATCGAAAGAGGTCAAATACATTAATTAAAGAATTGGAGGAAACTTGGAGGGAAGTCTCAGCGATCCGAGGAATCCATACATCTAGTTTTATATCACTTTAATTGTATTTTTGGCGCTCTAGTTCCTCGGAACTGAGTGCTTATCAATTTGCCCAAATGTCTGTAATTTTCGAATTTTTAAATGAAAATGGTCTTAAACGATTTGGTTCGACTCACTGATCAAGAATCCGTAGTCGAAATTCATTCTGTCCGGCCGTCCGGCCGGCCGTAGGCACGATAACTCTCGAACGGAATGAGCTAGACAGTTGAAATTTTCAGAGTAGGTTTGGGGAATAAATATCTCGGCTGAGTTCGTTATTGGGCAAAATCGGACAGATGGTTTCGGAGAAACAAAAAAAAATTATTTTTTACAAAACAAATTCCAAATTTAATTTTTTTCAATAAGCAGTTTTGCCATAAGAATCCATTCATATTATTTTTAACTCTAACAAGCTAATACTTTCGGAGATATGATTTTTCAAAATTTCAATGTAAATCGTATTTCTACGTTTTCACACAATGATAGAATTATTCTGTGGGTATTCTATGAATTGTTATAATGTCAAATTATTTCGTGAGACATGACGTTGTCTCATTGTCATTCATTCCAGCAATCCTATGAATATAATAATTCTAATTTAATATCATACTTTTTGTTGGTTGATATTTTCACGCCGATGGTCAATCCATATGATGATGGGAATGGTAATGGTAAGTTAATAATATTGAGTTCAGAATATCTCCACTAAAAACAAAACTGGAATATTGGTGTATTGGAGTAGATTTTAGGAAAGATATATATTATCGTTCATCATAGAATTGAGGAATGAATATCTCGGATGAGTTCGTTGTTGGGTGGAATTCGTCTATTGGTTTTGGATTGATAATAATTTTTGGCACTCTTGTTGAATTTAAATTCTTCTATGATGTTTGAATTCAATTTCTGCTAAGATGAAATTCTAAATTTCAATAATGAATCGTACTTCTATGTTTTCACAGAATGCTATAAATATTCTATCTAAGCTTTATTATATGATCTGTGTTCATACTCGTACATTTCATCCTGTTCTATAAGGGAGAGTCAAATTCATTTCAGCTATTTTAATTTGGTTTCTTCCATGGTGCAGTTCTCATTCTCAGATTGCTCATTTAATCTAGATAAATAAACTATTATTTGAATTGAATTTCCTTTATGATGCAGTTCTATCATAAGAATACATTGATATAATTCTCAACTCTGAGAAACCAATACTTTTGGAGATATAATTTGTCTGTTTGAACTAGAGCGTCAGAAAGCTCCTGTCCACAGGGCTTGAACCAATTTTTTAATATTCAGTAGTACGAAATTTCAAGACGTTTTGTTATGCTGAATCGTGAACAGGCAACAAACAAATAATCGAATTAAATATGTTATTGTTGAAGTTATTATATATTAGTATGGATTGTTAAGGCGGATATACAACACAAAAATACTGCGATGGTTGTACATCATGATCGTGGAGTCCCATCATTAGCTATGGGGCAGTAGCCTGGCATACCAAGGCAGAACAAAGTTGGATAAGCTAGGAAAACCCTAGATAGGATAAAAAGGTTAGCATGTGTAATTGTGTATCACCACTGGGACAATGAGGACGAGTCACCATTGAGATAATATTACATACTTTGGGGTATTCCATCTCTATGACCCTCGAACAGATAGTTCCAAAGTATAATTACTATATCATTCATGTAAATTTCAATACATTTTTTTTGTGGTTTTTCATGAACCACAGCGTTTTCTGTGGATTTTCCAATGAATTACATAGATATCTATTTTACTAATTTAGGTATTGAGCGAATCTGTGTAGATTCAAGATTGCAAAGATAAAAATTGGTTCAAGCACTGACGTGAAGTCAGAAACTTTTGCGCGTATGTTCTATTGTTCATTCTTCTGTATTGGACACCCTTAATCGAATTTACCATGGTAAATTATGTTGTCCATTCTCCTGTATTGAACACTCTTAATTCGAATTTACCATGGTAAATTCGAATTAAGTGTCCAATACAGGAGAATGGACAACATAATTTACCATGGTAATTTCGATTAGGGGTGTCCAATTCAGAAGAATGGACAATAGAACATACGCGCTAAAGTTTCTGACTTCACGTCAGTGCTTGAACCAATTTTTTTTTTGCGTGATTTTTTAAAAATTTTCTAGTGGTACGATTCTTAAAATTTTTTTTTTCGTCATTTTTTTCAAATTTTCTAGGGGTACGGTTCACACAAAATTTCAAACACGTCTTTATGTTGATTTTCTACTACTAGTTACCAAGCACCAATTCGATCGTCTATTTAATTTTTGAGTTATCAAGGAAATAATATTCCAGGTGGGTATAACTCGGAAACCGTTAGACCGATTATGCCCAAAAACGAACTCAACTCTCCCTTTCGGATACGCAACCTACCCTGAAAATTGCAAGTCCCAATCTCCTTTCGTTCGAAAGTTATCGAGGCAACGGTCACCCATCTACTGAACTCGCACAAGAATGCTCGAATCTCCAACAATATTTAACCCATCGTATTAAAACTTGAAACTTAGCAGTAGAGTTAGGTTATGAAGGCTCTTGCAAAATTTCAGCAATTTCAAACGAATGGTTACTAATATATAGAATTTTTTTTTTTAATTTTCAATGATTTATTAAAAATTTTCTACAAATGCTACCAAATTTTGCAAACATTTTTGCGTTGGCATTCTACAACTAATAACCATGTTTGAATTAAATCGGTTCAGTATTTTTCGAGTTAATGAGGAACAAAAAACCACCAAATTTCAGAAAATTTCAGATGGCTATAACTCTAAAACCGTTTGGCCGATTATGCTCATAAACAAACTGAAATGTCGCGTTCTGGTGCACATCCTAACCTGAAAATTTCAAGCCGCTATCTCATTCCGTTCTCAAGTTATCGTGACAACAAAAATATTTTATAATAATTTTTTAAAAATTTTCTAGCCATACGATTCAAACAAAATTTCACAAACGTGCTTAGGTTCATATTCTACAACTACCCACTAAGTTTCAATTCGATCAGATTTATATTGGTTGAAAACAAAATTATTACTCGGAAACCACTGGGCCGATTATGCCCATTAACGAACTTGTCCGTCGTATTGGGATGCGCCACCTACCCTGAAAATTTCAAGTCGCTAGCTCTTTTCGTTCTCAAGTTATCGTGGCAACGGACGGCCGGCCGGACAGAATCAAATTTGACCTCGAATTCTTCATTGGGGAGTCGAACTGAATCGTTTGAGACCAATTTCGTCAAAAAATTCGAAAGTTACAGACATTTGGGCAAAACTATAACGCGATGTTCCCCAGAACATACGCGCAAAAATTGATCGGTGACTAATATTATATTAATTGGGGTATTCTAAACGGTTATGAATTCCATATCACGTAAACACTCAAAAATTCATCAGCGAAACTCGAATGCTCATTGAACCCTCTGTCCCAAAGATCACGAAAATCTTCCTCTCTAGACGCTCATAATCCTTAGTATGCTCAACGTTGTCACGTTTACACAGCACCGGATCTACACTTGTCCAACTGGAGTGGGGAAACACCGACTAGACTTCCTCTCTTATTAAATCTGTGTTGCGTTCGTTGATCAAGCGAGACTGCCACTCGTTGTTTTGTCTTCTGTACCTTCACGAGATCTTCGGATGCCCGATCATTTTTTTCTATGTTCACCGGGCAGGTGTTGCGTTCCGATACCATGAGAACAAGGTTTTTTATTACCGGAAGTAGGAAATGAGGGCTGGATGGATTGGTGATGTTAGATACGTGTGGAGTATTCGAAGATTTTGGTTTTGAAGTTGAGAGAGTCATCGGAATATTGGATTGGATGTCGGTATGAGAGATTGCGTGTGAGAAGTAGGTTGTTATTCTACTTGAGATTACAGTCGTCTATCTTTCTGAGAATCTGTGATGAAGGATTTCGAAGGAATAGGATCTACATTTTGTATTTTGTATAACGTTCTCTACTTCTCATTTCCTTGAATTTCGTTCAGACGTTAATGGAACGTCTATTTGCCCTAATGTCTGTAACGTTCGAATTTTTTGATGAAAATGGTCTCAAACGATTTAGTTCGACTCCCCAATGAAGAATTCGAGGTAAAATTTGAATTTACCATGGTAAATTCGAATTAAGAGTGTCCAATACAGGAGAATGGACAACATAATTTACCATGGTAAATTCGATTAAGGGTGTCCAATAAGGTACCCCCACACGATCAATCGGATTGTCAGTCACAGCGAAGAATGACAATCCGATTGATGGTGTAGGGTCAAGACTGATGGAATGATGATTGGACTGACGGATTTCCAAATATTTTGAAATCCGAGCTTCAATCACGGTAAGTGGAGGGGAGACTGTCAATCTGACTGATGGTCTAGGGATTCCGTCATTCTTTTCTTCAGTCTTGTTAATGCTATCATGGAGAACGAGGGCTGTGAAACCGATGCTTTCGGCGAGTTACCAACAAGTGCCGGTGATCGCGATTGCCTGCAAAGATTCATTGAAGTTTATGAATCTTTCCCGGAACTATGGAACAAAGCACATCCGATAAGTACAAGAAGAATATGGCATTGGAAAAACTTCTTGTTATATTCCAAGAAATGAAGCCAAATGCCACAGTGAAGGACGTCACTAAAAAATTTAACATAAAATTTTAGACGTGAGCTGAAAAAAATAAAAAGCTCATCGAGAAGTGGAGCAGGAGCCGTTGAAGTACACAAGCCCACTTCATGGGTATTTTATATGTTGAAATTCCTGGAAGACATTCATATTGACGGGATATATGTGGTGACAACATGGAGATCAACATGTCAAAAAGATTTTCATCCATACGATAGTAGTTTTTATAATCGTCAGCACTGCTTGCTGATATCTCACGAAGCAATCTTAAATGGCTGTACTGGTTACGTTTTTTTAACCATTCCTTCATCCACACTCTCCGTTTCACAGGTTTTCTGGTGCCCAATGCAAGTATAATGGCCAAACAAGCCTTTTCTTTGAGAGACATTCCGCTCTGTTTGGTGTTTTAATGTCAACTGAGCTAAAATTACTTCAATCAGACTGTCAATATGACTGATACGTGTAGGGGCTTCAAGATTGAAGCTAGGATTGACAGTCTGATTGATCAGTCAGACTGTCATTCATGATTGACCGTGTAGGGGTACCTATACAGGAGAATGGACAATAGAACATACGCGCAAAAGCTCCTGACTTTACGTCAGTGCTTGAACCAATTTTTAATTCTTGCATTAGAAAATGATAACAAATTATTCATCTTATTTACCTATACAACGTCCATTTAAGTGTAAACATTT
The DNA here is from genome assembly GCA_937662695.2 of Halyzia sedecimguttata. Taxonomy (NCBI): domain Eukaryota; kingdom Metazoa; phylum Arthropoda; class Insecta; order Coleoptera; family Coccinellidae; genus Halyzia; species Halyzia sedecimguttata. Next base: position 88,541,087 of record OW569415.2, on the reverse strand, counting down.
GACGAAACTAGATCACCTCCATACCTTTCGTTGATGGTTCCTAGTCCAGGACTGTAAAATTGACTGTATTATTGCGCGTATGTTCTGGGGAACATCGCGTTATAGTTTTGCCCAAATGTCTGTAACTTTCTAATTTTTTGACGAAAATGGTCTCAAACGATTTAGTTCGACTCCCCAATGAAGAATTCGATTTCAAATTTGATTCTGTCCGTCCGGCCGTTGCCACGATAACTTGAGGACGAAAAGAGCTAGCGACTTGAAATTTTCAGGGTGGGTGGCGCATCTCAATACGACGGACAAGTTCGTTAATGGGCATAATCGGCCCAGTGGTTTCCGAGTAATAATTTTATTTTCAACCAATATGAATCCGATCGAATTGAAACTTAGTGAGTAGTTGAAGAATACGAACCTAAGCACATTTGTGAAATTTTGTGCGAATTGTATGGCTAGAAAATTTTAAAAAAATTATTGAAAAATATTTTTGTTGTCACGATAACTTGAGAACGGAAAGAGATAGCGGTTTGAAGTTTGCAGGCTAGGATGTGCACCAGAACGCGACATTTCAGTTTGTTTATGAGCATAATCGGCCAAACGGTTTTAGAGTTATAGCCATCTGAAATTTGGTTGTTTTTTGTTCCTCATTAACTCGAAAAATACTGAACCGATTGAATTCAAACATGGTAGAAAATTTGAAAAAAATCACGAAAAAAAAAATTGGTTCAAGCACTGACGTGAAGTCAGAAGCTTTTGCGCGTATGTTCTATTGTCCATTCTTCTGTATTGGACACCCTTAATCGAATTTACCAAGGTAAATTATGTTGTCCATTCTCCTGTATTGGACACTTAATTCTAATTTACCATGGTAAATTCGAATTAAGAGTGTCCAATAATTTTTCTTCTGAGAAAATGAATTTGTTCCATAATTTTGACGCGCACTGTATATCTGTGTTGGTATTCTACTAACTACCTAGTTTCAATTCGAACGGTTTTGTATTGTTCGAAAATAAACTTCGTACTAGGAAACCTTTGGGCCGATTACGGCCCTTGACGAACTTGTCCGTCACATGTGGATGCGCAACCTACCCTTAAAATTTCAAGTCGAGTCCTAACTCGGAGAAACCAATACTTTTGGAAATATGATTTGTCAAAGTTTGAACAAGAGTGCCAAAGGTCCTGTCCACAGGGCTTTCCCAATATTTTGAGGTCAATAATCAAACCTCGTATGCCACATCTCTGTTAACCACCAGCTGTCTCTAAACAAGGATATCCTCCGCGTCCAGTTATGACGTCAAATTAGCCAGGAATGCGAAGCAAAAATCCAGTCGCCGGACATGCCAAATGTATTTCGTCTTTCCTGGCTAACATCGCTCGAAGGTATGCGACTAATTTAAGATCTGAAACCGCTCCGAATTCATTGGCAACAACCCATCGAAGCTCACTTCCTTCCTATTCGGCATAGAAATAGATAGCAAAATCTCCTCGATAAAATCTTAAGTACGATTTATCTCGCGTATGGGAATGATTCAGTCGCTTATGCAATCATTATATTTAGATGGAAACCCAATCGTTACACCTCTCCAGATGCTTGTCATTATGGTAATATTGCATGAGGCATAATGCAGACGCGGTCTTTCTTGGCACACTGACTCACCGGTCCGTGCAATTCTATGGATCTATGATCGGGTTATTGTGGTCGGGATTTGAGTTGGCTATTCCTTCGTCTTGGATTTTCCGGCTTGGTTGACACTCGGAATGCGAATCTTGACGTATCTCGTTTGAAGATGTAACCAATGATTTCTTAGTATAAACAATCTTCAACTAATCTTAATTTATAGTACAGTGCATACGCTCAGATCAGGATATTTCAATCATAAATACGTCAAGGCAGATAATTAATATGTCTCATTGAAAATTTATACAGTGTGGAAAACCCAAATAGATTAAATTCATTATCTTGGTTACTGTACATTTTTGGCGCTCTAGTTCCTCGGAACTGAGTGCTAATCAATTTGCCCAAATGTCTGTAATTTTCGAATATTTCGATGAAAATGGTCTTAAACGATTTGGTTCGACTCACTGATCAAGAATCCGTGGTCGAAATTCATTCTGTCCGGCCGGTCCGGCCGGCCGTAGGCACGATAACTCTCGAACGGAATGAGCTAGAGAGTTGAAATTTTCAGAGTAGGTTTGGGGGATGAATATCTCGGCTAAGTTCGTTACTGGGCAAAATCGGACAGAAGGTTTCGGAGTAATAAAAAAAAATTTTTTTTTTTACAAAACAAATTCCAAATTAATTTTTTTTTAATAAGCAGTTTTATCATAAGAATCCATTCATATCATTTTTAACTCTAACAAGCTAATACTTTCGGAGATATGATTTTTCAAAATTTCAATGTAAATCGTATTTCACAGATTGATATAATTATTCTATGTATGAATTCTCATAATGTCAACTTGACAGAAGGGAATATTGTAACTTCAAAAATATTGGGGTTGAAATACTCGTATTTTAGCGATGCAACGGGGACCTCACCCGAAAATGTTTGAAAATATTACGTAAATATTGAAAGCATAATTCTGTAGTTCGAGAGAGGAGAAAATTTGGTGAACGTAGATCAGGAAATTTTTGATCGATTACAAGGTAATTTTTTATTATTACTCATCTTCTTTCATACATGTTTTATGGAATACCTACTATTTGTAGGTACTTTAAACCAGTTTTGGGCAATTGTCATACGAAACTTGTTTTTTTGGCGCTCTAGTTCCTCGGAACAGAGTGCTTATCAATTTGCTCAAGTGTCTGTAATTTTGGAATTTTTGGCTGAAAATGGTCTCAAACGATTTGGTTCGACTCACTGATCAAGAATCCGAGTGCGAAATCGATTCTGTCCGGCCGGCCGACCGGCCGTAGGCACGATTACTCTCGAACGAAAGGAGTTAGCGGATTGAAAATTGCAAGGTGGTTTTGGAGCGTAAATATCTCGGACAAGTTCGTTCGATCTATCTGAAATTTAGCATCAAATTGTAGAATCATGACCTTTATACGCATGTGAAGTTTTGTATTGACCAGATTACCGCAAAGTGTAAAAAAATTGAAAATTTAAAAAAAGTTTTTCCACAATAACTCTCGAACGGAATGAGCTAGGTAGTTGAAATTTTCGGAGTAGGTTAGGGAGATGAATATCTCGGTTAAGTTCGTTATTGGGCAAAATTGGCCAGATTTAATTCGGTTTCTTCCATGGTGCAGTTCTCATTCTCATGATTGCTCATTTAATCTTAATAAATAAACTATTATTTGAATTGAATTTCCTTTATGATGCAGCTCTATCATATGTATACATTGATATAATTCCCAACTCAGAGAAACCAATACTTTCGGAGATATAATTTGTCTGTTTGAACTAGAGCGCCAGAAAGCTCCTGTCCACAGGGCTTGAACCCATTTTTATGGAAAGTCCCGAAATAATTCAAATTTAAATTTTAAATTTTCATTCTTCTTCGTAAAAATGCAAACCGTAGTATGGGCTTGTAATACGTCGTTTGGAAGGTCTCGTCATTCTCTATTCAGAAATGTTATCACGATCATATGTTTATTGCAAAAATCAAATTATGAAATTATAAAATCAAGTGATTAGCAAAATTTGGTACCATATATCAAAAACTAAAATGTAATATAAAAGGTATCAAAAAAATGATGAGTGTTAATGAAGTAGCCCAGGCAAATTAAGTGCCTTAAAATTGCTCCAGAGCTGGAAATCATTTTACCCCCTTTTGGGGGTCCTGAGTAACAAGTATAATATGAGTTTGCGACGGTTTCTAGGTTGTGCTTCAGATTTGAGAGCCTAAATAACGCGAAATTTTCACACTTTTTTCAGCATTTCACATATTACTCGAAAAGTACGCATCCTACAGATTTTTGTTTTGTTTTTTCTTTTGAAGAATATTATATTTACCATCTAATGGCGTTCAAAACATCAAATCGGTTTAGTAGTTCAACCACAATCGCCCGTCAAAGAGCAATTCTTACAAACTTTGCTAAAAAGTTGATAACCCTCAAATTCTAACGCTTTTAAGTCGAAAAGGATTTCACCGATTGAAAAATTTCAAGGGAATAAACTTGTAGGAAATTCAATTGTGAATCAGATGATTTTTGAAATTTGTTCAATTCAGTGCTGAGATATGAATTTCAAGGTGAAAGCGTTCGTAGCGAAAACCGAAACACCAAAAGAGTTCGTCCAACGCAGGAAACTTCGTCTGAACTCAAAACTTCTCACTTACAAGCATTTTTTTTTCAAGAAACATTAAATTCAGTCCACTCATATATTGCAATAATTTACCATATATGATGTCTAGCGGGTTCGCCTTCTTTTAAAAGGTCCGGGTTGTTCAGGGAACTCTTCTTCATACTCCAGTTCTTGCTGCTCTTCCTCCTCTTCCACGGCTGATCCTTATTCTGTCTCCAGTTCATCTTCGTCTTCGGAAATACTCGGGAGTGCATAGTTATGTCATGCTGCTCAGCGGCTGAACTCAGGCATGCATGCCCCTTGCAGTGGGCGCAAATGGCTGAGCTCTTCAGTCTGACTTTGCGGCAGAAGAATGTTTTTTTGCACCCTGTTTTGCAGGCGCAGGAAATTGAGTTTAATAATGCATCGGGTGCTGGAGGCCGAGTGGTTTGGACAGGAATCCAACCATCTGGGACGGATTTCTATCTTTATTGCTCTGCATTCATACCTCGGTCCCTCCACATATGCACCTTCAAAAACATCCTGAAGGAATTTTGATGAGCGACCAGTTCAGGGAGGGGCAAAGACGCCTAGTTGAAAGTGTTTTTACAGAGAGCCCTCTGGAAGAGTTGAAATCTCAGTTGGTTGAGACTGCCCTCTATTGCCTTAGTAAACTGCTCCATTGAATTTCGCTCCAGCATCAGCAACCTGGTCAGGTGTGGCTTTGTGGTCGAGGAAAATCGAGATAACACTTAGGAGGTCATGAGTTTTGGAAAATTTGACCTTGCCTTGTCGGATTCTAAGTATTTTCCGAGTTCAGTATATGGAAATAATAGCTGATTAGATGAATACCTAACAGTTCTATATTCTAAGATTCAATTAAATAACAACCTGCACGATTCATAGTAGATTCAAGATTTCAATGATTTCATAGAATTTTCTTGATATTTTTCCACTTATATTACAGTCCAGATATCGCTGAAATTTTACAAGAGCCTTCAAAACTTTATTTTACAGCCATTACAGATTTACACTGTCGTAACTATATCATTCGAAGTATTATGAAAATTTTTTTTTGTTCCTGGAAGACCAGCTGACTTGGGCGAAACACTCCGCGAAACACTCTGGCTATAAATTCGAGCAAGTGCGCCAAAGCTCCCGATCTCACTGCTTATCCAACAAGTTTACGCACAAACAAACACTAAATTAACCTTAAACGTGGAGAAGACTGTTCAAATGCTGCTGCACCAAGTGGGGAAAAAACAAATGATACCTATAATTAAAATAATTGGCTTTGTACGAAAAAAACGTTGAACAATATAAATATCTAGGCATTACAGTGACAGATAATCTAACATGGAATGTTCGTGTGTACAGTATCCTACAGAATGTACGAAGACATTTTTTATTTACAGCAACATATAAAAAACCAAAGTTGTTATCACATACGATGTGAAATTTATTGCTGTACTTTAACTAGAAAGTCAATTACCTCTGATTCTTGATAACTGTTACATTACAGGATTATTCGTTCTTAATCTCACCCTAAATTATACGGAAAACTATACAAGATATTTTCATGAAATTAATTTTTATTGTGTTTATTTATTCAAGATACATCCAAATGGCCGAGGCCAATTACAGGTAGGGTTGCCAACTCTGAACTATTGAAATAAAGGGCATCAATGGCTTGGCTACGAGGGGCCTTTCAAATGGACAAAGGACGTAATTTTAAAAGAAAGGAATGTCCTATGAAATAAAGGACAATTGGCATCCCTAATTACAGGAGCATACAATAACAGGAACAGAAATTGGTTCAAGCCCTGTGGACAGGAGCTTTGGCGCTCTTGTTGAAACTTTGACAAATCGTATCTCCGAAAGTGTTGGTATCTCAGAGTTGGGTATGATCAATGGATTCTTAAAATAAAAAAAATGTGTCCATTAAAAAAAAATAACTTCGAAATTATTGGTTTCTCAGAGTTGGGAATGATATCAATGGATTCTCATTTAATATATTTTATTTTATGATGCAGTTCTATTATAAGAATCCATTGAGGTCGTTCCCAACTCTGAGAAACCAATACTTTCGGATATATGTTTTGTCTAAGTTTGATTGAGAGCGCCAAAGCTCCTGTCCGGTTGGCACTTTTTCCGATTTTCGTGGCATTTTCTACCTTAAAATGAAAATTCATAGTTACCCGATGTACCAAATTCGAATTGCGGGTAACATTGAACGATTCAAAGTTACCTTATATTCATAAGTTTCCCAAGTAGTTCAGAAATTGAGAATTTTAACAAATATTTAATGTTTACGAATGAATATTTTAAAATGAAACTGGAGACGACCACATAAAAGGCAAGAAAAATCAATAACTCACCAGCTCAAAACCGCCTTTGTATATTTAGTTTTGAATTATTAGGAAGCAACCAACACCGGCTGAAAAACGCACTCAGAAATGGCGCCTTGAACGTAACAGAATATGTGACAGATGAGTAGTTCTCTTTAATGTGACAAATTTCATATTGGTATGTTCCGTTTTAAACAGTACTTGGACTTGCGTCCAACTCACACGTAAAAGTTGGACGAAGTCCAAGATGACATGTGTGAACACAAATCATACGATAATTCTTAGATAAAATAAATAGAGCATTCTGTGAAAACATAGAAGTACGATTTATTTTTGAAATTTAGAAAAATCATATATCCGAAAGTATTAGCTTTTTAGAGTTGAAAATGATATCGATGGATTCTTATGATGAAACTGCATCTTAAAAAAAATTATTTGAAATTTTTAATGTAAAAAAAAATTTTTTTTTCGTTACTCCGAAACTATCAAACCGATTCTGCCCAATAACGAACTCAGCCGGGATATTTATTTTCTAAAGCTACTCTGAAAATTTCAACTGCCTATCGTTATCGTGTTAACGGAGGGCCGGCCAGACCGGCCAGACAGAATCGATTTTGACGACGGATTCTTAATCAGTGAGTCGAACCAAATCGTTTAAGATTATTTTCATCAGAAAATTCGAAAATTACAGACATTTGGGCAAATTGATAAGCACTCTGTTCCGAGGAGTTGCGTTAAATGTTCAACGCTCCAACAAAATTGCAACGATGTCGGACGAATCGTTTCTGATATGTAGAATATTTTCAACGATTTTCGATTATTTTCGAAAAATTTTCTAGTGATATGATCCTCACAAAATTTTGCAAGAATTTTCACATTGGCATTCTACAACTAATAACCATATTTGAACTGGATCCGTTTTGTATTTTTCGAGTTATTCAGGAAATAACAACCAAATTTCAGACGAGTATAACTCCGAAACTGTTTGGCCGATTATGCCTATAAACAAACTCAAATGTCCCATTCAAATGCACCACCTATCCTGAAAATTTCAAGTCACTATCTCTTTGCGTTCTCGGGTTATCGGGACATAAATAATATTTTTTAATATATTTTTTTTAATTTTCTTCAGATACGATTCTCACAGAATTTCACAAAATCCTTAAGGTTTTTATTCTACAACTACTCACCAAGTTTCAATTCGCTCGGACCTGTATTGATCAAAAACAAAATTATTACTCTGAAACCGCTGGGCCGATTATGCCCATTAACGAACTTGTCCGTCGTACTGGGACGTGCCACCTACCCTGAAAATTTCAAGTTTGAGACCATTGTCGGCAAAAAATTCGAAAATTACAGTCATTTGGGCAAAATGATAACGTGATATTCCCTAGAACATACGCGCAAAAAAACATTCTGATTTAATAAATCGATATATGTAAAAGTTCCTACATTATATTGGTGATTGAAAATAATGAATAAAACAAGTTTTTTCTTTCTATTAATTTTTGGAATGCAAACAAGATCATTTGTGCCACTCGAATTAATTCCGAATTCTCCTGACCTCAAGAATAATCAATGTTTTCAGATTTCAATGAGAACCTATGACACGGTATACGAATTTTCTGCCGGAAGTAGGTTCATTCGAAACAAAGAAGATCCTCATCAAGAAACGTATTTCAGATTCGTTATATTATTGTAATCAACCACGTTTATGCTTTATTCAAATTTCAATTGTCGTCGAGGAGGAAGTTCTACAACAATAAACGGAAACAGATCATTTTTCGTCAGAACGTTCACATTTTATATAGTTTCGTTTTGCACAATGGAATTTGAAGCCTTAGAAAAGAGTTCATATTATTATATTGAGTCTCTATCGATATTTACTCATTTATTTAATAATTCAAACAGGAGCCCCAACATGAATAAGTCCAATAGGGATGTTGACAGAAGTTACAAAATTATGCTTAACACATTGAAGATAGGTTATAAAGAAATGAAATAACATTTTGAGAACCTAGTTAATCTTCCTAAAAAAATTAAATGAATTTAATTTACCTTATTTATTACCTATTACCACGTGACTGCGATCACCAATGAGAAAGAGCGGTGACGTTACTAACCGAGAACAGGCCAGCATTGAGGCGGGTTTATACAGCAAATAAAATAAAATAAGAAACAAAGAACTCTTAGCTTTATTTCTCAATTTATGTTCGTTTATTTGGAAATTGGCAATGCGCATGCTCAAAGAGTGAAATTCACAGAACTTGCATAAAAACATACTTCAAGTCAGTGCAGGAACAAATTTTTTTTTCGTAATTTTTTTAATATTTCCTAGGGGTATGGTTTTTACAAAATTTTACACACGTCTTTATGTCAATATTCTAGTTTCTAGTTACCAAGCTTCAATTCAATCGAGTCTATATTTTCCAGGTGGGTGTAACTCCGAAACCGATGGACCGATTATGCTCAAAATCGAACTTGACCGAACATTCAAATGCGCAACCAAGCCTGGAAATTTCCCCTCCCTACCTCTTTTCGTTCGAAAATTATCGAGGCAACGGTTACCCATCCAACTACTGAACTTATCTGAAGCTGCTCGGATCTTCGGAAATATACATCCGATCGTGTTCAAACTTGGAATGTGGTAGTATAGTTAGGTTTTGAAGGATTTTCAGTGATGTCGGGCGAATAGTTTCAGATGTATAGAATTTTTTTCAATGATTTTCAATTATTTTTTAAAAATCTCTAGCAATAAAAATTGGTTCAAGCACTGACGTGAAGTCAGAAGCTTTTGCGCGTATGTTCTATTGTCCATACTTCTGTATTGGACACCCTTAATCGAATTTACCATGGTAAATTATGTTGTCCATTCTCCTGTATTGGACACTCTCAATTCGAATTTACCATGGTAAATTCGAATTAAGTGTCCAATACAGGAGAATGGACAACATAATTTACCATGGTAAATTCGATTAAGGGTGTCTAATACAGAAGTATGGACAATAGAACATACGCGCAAAAGCTTCTGACTTCACGTCAGTGCTTGAACCAATTTTTTTTTCGTGATATTTTAAAAATTTTCTAGGGTTACGGTTCTTGAAATTTTTTTTTTCGTAATTTTTTTCAAATTTTCTAGGGGTACGATTCTTACAAAATTTTAAACAAGTCTTTATGTTGATTTTCTACTGCTAGTTACCAAGCACCAATTCCATCGAATATTTATTTTGAGTTATCAAGGAAATAATATTCCAGGTGGGTATAACTCGGAAACCGTTAGACCGATTATGCCCAAAAACGAACTCAACACTCTCTTTCGGATACGCAACCTACCCTGAAAATTGCAAGTCCCTATCTCCTTTCGTTCGAAAGTTATCGAGGCAACGGTCACCCATCTACTGAACTCGCACAAGAATGCTCGAATCTCCAACAATATTTAACCGATCGTATTAAAACTTGAAACTTGGCAGTAGAGTTAGGTTATGAAGGCTCTTGCAAAATTTCAGCAATTTCAAACGAATAGTTACTGATATATAGAATTTTTTTTTTATTCTCAATGATTTATTAAAAATTTTCTACAAATGCTATCCTCACCAAATTTTGCAAACATTTTTGCGTTGGCATTCTACAACTAATAACCATGTTTGAATTCAATCGGTTCAGTATTTTTCGAGTTAATGAGGAACAAAAAACCACCAAATTTCAGAAAATTTCAGATGGCTATAACTCTAAAACCGTTTGGCCGATTATGCTCATAAACAAACTGAAATGTCACGTTCTGGTGCACATCCTAACCTGAAAATTTCAAGCCGCTATCTCATTCCGTTCTCAAGTTATCGTGACAACAAAAATATTTTTTAATAATTTTTTTAAAATTTTCTAGCCATACGATTCGCACAAAATTTCACAAACGTGCTAAAGAACATATTCTACAACTACCCACCAAGTTTCAATTCGATCGGATTCATATTGGTTGAAAACAAAATTATTACTCGGAAACCACTGGGCCGATTATGCCCATTAACGAACTTGTCCGTCGTATTGAGATGCGCCACCTACCCTGAAAATTTCAAGTCGCTAGTGCTTCTCGTTCTCAAGTTATCGTGGCAACGGCCGGATGGCCGGACGGCCGGACGGACAGAATCAAATTTGACCTCGAATTCTTCATTGGGGAGTCGAACTTAATCGTTTGAGACCATTTTCGTCAAAAAATTCGAAAGTTACAGACATTTGGGCAAAACTATAACGCGATGTTCCCCAGAACATACGCGCAAAAATATATATTTCTTATACACTTACGATCCTGACGAAATTTTTTTTAACTCTTTGAGTCAGCATTTTCCAACTAACTACCGAGATTTATTTCGATCAGATCAGTATTTTTCGAGTTATTAGAAAAACAACACTTCAAATGGCTATAACAACTGTGAAACTACACGTCGGAGAGTTACCGTGTATACAGACGGACGGACGGACATAATTAAGTTCGAAATCAGATTCTTCATCAGTCGAAACTAAAACGATCCAAATCTCGTGAGACATGAGTGAAATAAACAGGATAATAATTTCGAAAATTTAATGTGATATTTTAACGCCTTGCATGATTTATTGGAGACCAATTACAATTTGTCTTAAGAAGATCTGACATAGGAAAATGAAAATATTTTGAAATTCGAACTTATGTAACTACCCATTCCGTAGCCGGAGTCACGTTCTTGTTGTATAAGGTGCTTGAGCAAGTCCCCGCTCAAAATTGGGTTAGTCGGTAGCCCCGCACGGCAAAGCCCGTCGGTGAGGAGAAAGTTAACGCTGAATTTGTAACAAACTCGTCTTGGTTTGCAGTCTTACACTCCCACGCCGCTCTGATGTTATATCATAAACGGCGAATTTGATAATCGACCTGGAATGTTCAGTCAATTGCCTCATTATTGAGGAAGTTCTGTTTTATTTTTCGATCCTTATCGGATAGATATCGCTCTTTACGCCGGAGGTTTCGACAGGTAGAAATTATTTTATTGTTATGGCACTACTTCACCTTTTTGAAGTGTTTGTCACTTTGGATTTAGGGCAGTCCCAGGACATTTTATGATTTTGACTCCTCAATGACCAGGAAGTTTTTATTGGGTTTTAGTGACTTTTGACACACAATTACGTGAATGTAGTGTGGGTGAAAATGGTTATTTTGGTAAAGCCATGATTACTATGGGTGAATTTATTTTGCGCTTAGATTTATTTGCATTTCATAAATAACAAGATTTATGATACTTTTATTAATTCAAGGGGACAAGAATTAGATATATATATACATATCTTATCTTATATTCTGAGGCTATTAGGAACTGAATTGAGTTATGTACAGGAATTAGAAAAATATCGCAATATTTATGTTTGAAAAATATTACGAAGGTGCATCTCCTTGAAGATTTCATAATATTTGCAATGGAATGCTTTTCCAATATACTTTATATGATTACGATGTCATGGTCCTCGTATATATGGTGATGTCCTGATGTGTTGCGGTATCCGTTTATTCGAAAGAATATTCGAAATGTTCGAAAACTTTTCGGATAAAAAATTATATATTCTTAAAATTCTTTTGTACGACGTCGTATTAGTGCCAATGTAAAAAAATCTTAAAGCACTGAAGTGAAGTCAGGAGCTTTTGTGCGCATGTTCAACTAGATTTCAATTTGATCGGATCTGTATCGGGATAATAAAATTCGGATTGGGTGGAATTTCTGAAGAAACTGATATTTGAAGATTTTTCTAGTGATACGATCCTCATGAAATTTCCAATATTCCAGTTTTGTTTTTACTGGAGATATTCTGAACCCAATTTGATTAACTTACCAAAGTATATATTTCCATGACCAAATGGATTATCCAAGGGCATTATTGTGTCACCAAAAAAGTATAATATCATAATCATAATTCTCATAATTCTACGATAGCTGAGGTTATTTCATTGCTATATTTGCATGCAATCATACTTTGTTTTCTAGAAAAGGAGGGCTATCATGAGAAACGCACCAGAAATAAATTTCAGATGTCTCTTGTAGGAAAATATGATGTCATGTATGAACACAGATCATACAGGGTGTCCCAAAAATACCACGCGAAAGTGACACTGGAGATAGATTGGCATTAGGTCTATCAGATAGCATCAACATGACCTCAGTAAAAGTCCGCTGGTTTTCGAGATATCTCCACTTTTGTGTATTTTTTAAAAATCTCCAGTTTTCGGTCTTTTATCGCCTAGCATTGCTAGAAATTACTTACTCTCGTGTGTTTTTTTACCTAGGCTATCCTGAATAGTTGCTTAAAAAAATGAAGTAATAACTTCACCGACAACTAGAACAAAATCCTTCAAAAAATGTCTAACTTGTTGTATTTTATGCCGAAGTTAAAACGTTAACTTAAGTTTGACTGACTGCTGTGAAAAAAAACTATATCAGACTGAATTGACAAATAATCGCAAAAATTGGTACATTTCATGCCCTTTTCAAAATGATACAAGACTACCAATTTTTTTTAATCAGAACCAGAATTGCTACCTATTAAAAAAAACCAAAACCCTTATCGACTATCTCGCTCCCACATTCATTGTTTTGTAACATGGAAACCGGTCCGACTTTCACAGACTAGGGGTCTTCGAATAGTCTAGACCAGGGGTCACCAAATGGCGGACCGCGGTCCGGATGCGGATCGCGAACCTTTTTTTTGCGGACCATTTTTCCAGAAAACATGTATTCTTGATTAAAAAAATTCAGATAACTTTTCGTTTTATTTACTAATTATAGATATTGGATTTAGATTAACTGCTAGTCAAATTCTTATGCCATCATAATGCTATCAACGACCCGCGACATATATACAGATTTTGTGAACGGACCTCCAATGAAACTAATTGGTGACCCCTGGGTTAGATACTAGAGAAAACTTTTTGGCGTTTGACGGATTTACTCATTTCCTAATATTTAACGGATAGAGATACAGAGGAAATAGATACATAAATGTAAACGTCGTCCACCGACCAATCATCGGGGAAAATTTGGATATCGAGATGTGAAAATCATAGATTTCGGACGGGAAAGAAGAATTTTCCTTCGATTCCGGGTCAAAAATATTTCTAAGTGCCGACCCAAAAAATTTTTTTCATGGTCTCGTGTCTAGTTAAATCGAGGTCGCTGATCACGAATATGCAATTAGTTTTTCCCTAAGTGGCGTACTTTGGGAAAATTTTCACTTAGAGTGAAAAAATGGACGAAAATAGGTCAATTTTGGAAGTTCACACCGCCCAAAAAAATCGGAGTATGGTGTTGTTGATTTTTGCCCTCATATATGGATCCTTTATCTACTGAATAATCCAAACAGAAAATGTCCAGGCCGTACTATTCGGAAATTATGATTTTTTTTTCCCAAGGGTATGTTTTTCGGAAAATTCATTTCGCGGTATTTCCGCGGAAAATTCTCTAATGAAAAATCCGATCACATATTCGTAATCTACGGTCCCGAATTAGTAAATGACGTAATTTGAATTGAAATCGGAGACCGGTCGAATTTTGGCAATTTTTTAATACAATAGCCTTAAAAAAATCCCATTTTTCGAGAAAAATTTTTTGACGCAAAACTATGAAACGGGTACTTATTCTTATAGATTCGGGACCGTAGATTCCGAATCTACCATCAGATATTTATTACAAAAATTTTCCGAGGAAATATCGCGGAAAGAATTTTCCGAAAAATAGACCCTCGGGAAAAAAAAATCATAATTTCCGAAGCGTACGACCTGGACATTTATTGTTCGGATGATTCGATAGATAAAGGATCCAAATATGACGTAAAAAATCAGCAACACCCTACTCCGATTTTTTTAGGCGGTGGAAAGTTCCAAAATTGACCTATTTTCGTCAATTTTTTCACTTTAAGTGAAAATTTTCCCAAAGTACGCCACTTAGAGAAAAACTAATTACATATTCGTGATCAGCGACCTCGATTTAATTAGACACGAGCTCCGTATCGATAAACCATGAAAAAAATTTTTTGGGTCGGCACTTAGAAATATTTTTGACCCGGAATCGAAGGAAAATTCTTCTTTCCCGTCCGAAATCTATGATTTTCACATCTCGATATCCAAATTTCCCCGATGATTGGTCGGTGGACGACGTTTAGATTTATGTATCTATTTTTTCTGTATCTCTATCCGTTCGGAAAATATTAGGTAATGAGCGAATCCGTCAAACGCCAAAAAGTTTTCTCTAGTATCCAACAAATACAAAAATCTACAATTTTCCGATTAGGTTGACGCGGCTTCGGTTATTCACTAAATCGGGTACGCAGATCACGAATCTGTAATTAGATTTTCCGTACTTCGATTAGTTTCGGAGCAATGACGAAGAAAGTCGCAATTTCTGGCTCTACATCCGGAAAATGGACTAATCAGTCGGATTTTTCGCCATATTACCAAAATTAATCGAGATACGGAAAAACTAATTACAGATTCGGAATCTACGCCCTCGATTTAGAGAATAGCCAAAGCCGTGGCGATCTAATCGGAAAATTCTAGATTTTTGCATGGGTTAGAATCTAGACAAAGGACTCACAGCTCTGGCAATGTGTTAGTTGTTGTATGCATTTTATCAATATTTCACAGGAAATAGGTCATAAATACTTCTACAAGGGTTGAAGTATTACAAGATATTTCACTTGCAATTATCTTTCCGTGGAAAATATTAATTTCAAGGGTGAGACCACCCATGCAAAAATAAACCAGTTAACCCAAAACATTTAAGTTTTACAAGCGAGCTGCTTTGTTTAGAAATACAAATGAGCGCTTCCCAACATGTGAAGTCATGGGACGCAACAGTGGTGATATCTCGAAAACCAGCGGACTTTTACTGAGGTCATGTTGATGCAATCTGATAGACCTAATGCCAATCTATCTCCACTGTCACTTTCGCGTGGTATTTTTGGGACACCCTGTATAATAATTCAAAGATAGAATAAATACAGCATTCTGTGAAAACATAGAAGTACAATTTATTATTGAAATAATGAAAAATCATATCTCCGGTATGATATTAGAATTTTTTTCAATGATTATTATGATTTTTCAAGAATTTTCTAGTGATATGATCCTCACGAAATTTCGCAGAAAATTTCGCGTTGGCATTCTACAACTGATAAGCATGCTCGAATTGGATCGGTTTTGTATTTTTCGAGCTACAGAGGAAATAACAACCAAATTTCAGATGGGTATAACTCCAAAACAGTTTGACCAATTACGCCTATAGATAAACTCAAACTTCGTATTCAGATGCAGAACCTGAAAATTTCAAGTCGCTATCTCTTTGCGTTCTCAGGTTATCGTGACATAAATAATATTTTTTAATAATTTTTCTTTAATTCTCTTGAGATGCGATTCTCACAAAGTTTCAGAAACGTCCATAGGTTTGTATTCTACAACTACTCACTAAGGTTGAATTCGAATTTCTGAAAATTTCAAGTCGCTATCTCTTTCCGTTCTCAAGTAATCTTGGCAACGGACGGCCGGCCCGTTGACCGGACAGAATCAAATTTTACCTGGATTTCTTTATCAGGGAGTCGAACCCAATCGTTTGAGACCATTTTTGGCAAAAAAATGGAAAATTTCAGACATTTGGGCAAAATGATAACGCGATATTCCCCAGAACATACGAGCAGAAAAGGAAGAAATGTAAAAAAATTAATATTAATGATACAGAAACAATTATTATGGATTGAATCTGAAACCAGAAATATTGAGGATAATTACAATGGTAAAATATCAGGATTATTTATGTGAAAGAAATTGTCAAACAATTAAAATGATAATAATAATATAATAGTAAATGTTGAATACCGCACGAAACGTCAAGCTGTACACAATAAATGTATTACATTTAAAGAAGGCGTTATTCAAGATGTCTTGAGGTTGTTATCCTTCATTAATATTTGGACCACATAATAATAATACATTCCGTATTTTAAGCTCCTTGTCACTGAAAAAACATCCAGGGTGGCCGTTGCATCAAATAAATTGGTCAATTTGTCTATGCTGCGACGAGAAATGACAGAACACCTGTTCATTGTGAACCTTACCGCAGATTCCTCAGGAGAATAAATCGAATTACGGTAAAACCTGATGGACACCATGAATGATGTGACATTTTCCCCACATCTTCGAGTTATCTTCGTTTTTGTTTGACTATCACTCTGCAATCTCATATATCACTTGAGCAACCAGATTCAATTATAATGGATGTGTTACCATAAGGAAGTTATCTACTGGTTCGAAAATACCTAAGGAAGACAGAATAATACTGGGAAAGTTTTATGCTCCTCTACCGCGAGTGTTTTTGTTGATTTTATATTGCTCCTATTTGATCTGAAGAGACAATATAATTTAAATAAATGCAGTTTCCATCCAGCAATTTTATGGATTTTAAGGATGGATTAGATCTTGAAAATTTGAGAACAATAACATATATCTGGGCATTTTATTTCTTTGAAATATAGACCAGCCTTTGAAAATGGTAAAAAGCAATTGGAGAAGAAAGATAATGAAATAAAAATTGAAGGAAAAACAATTTATGGGCGTTTTGATGTCGGGAAGTGGATGCGGGTGAGTTTGTAAGGGTGAAAAACGGTTTATCTCGATCACCGGCAGAACTAAATGTCCTATTAAAAAATTTAAATGACCTTAAAACGTATGTGAAAAATAATAATAAGTGTTTAGTTTTTTATTTTTATCTTTTACAATTTTTTTTCACGAAATTCGGTGAAAACATACCTTTTTATGTACCAAACAGACTGTAATTTGTTTGATTTGATATATTCATTTTTGTTTACCTTATTTTGACTTAATATCGAAAAAGCACCATAATTTTCAATCGATAATACTCACGTCAAAATATCTACTTTCTTAAAAAAGTCAGTGGGCTTATTGTTTGTTGAAATGATTACTATGGTGAATTATGCTACGAAATAACAGGTAATAAGGCCCAGACCCTACTAGCACCTTCCCCACATCTCTATGAAATACCTTTTGATGGGCTAAAATTTCCGTAGGTCATTCAAATATATAAGTTATCTTCTACAACTTTCTCAAAATATTGTAGATGTTTTATTACATATTAAATTTAAACTTCTGAGAAATTTTATCATAGTAATGTATATTTTGTTACTCCCTCTTAAAGTAGAGATTTCAACATACGAAAAGCCCACTGACGTTTTTTAAAAAAGGATATATGTTGACGAGAAAATTTCGATTGATAATAATGCTGCTTTCTCAATATTAAGTCAAAATAAGGTGAAAATAAATATTTCAAATCAAAAAAATACAGTGTATTCGGGACAGACAAAGTTAAGTTTTCACCTAATTTCGTAAAAAAAAATTCTTTTGTAAAAGATAAAACAAAAAAAACAGAAACTTGATTATTTGAATTCTTCAAAAGTTTTGAGGATATGTGTGAAAAGTTTAAACACAAAAGTTGTAGATCTTTTTATTACCTACAACTTTGCCATTCGCACTTTTTTCCATAGGGGTTTTTTGTCGGAAATCGAGATAAACCGTTTTTTAACCTTAAAAACTCACCCCCTTCCACTTCCCGACCTCAGATCGCCCCTAAATGATTTTTCTAATATTCTCTTCCTTTTCCTCTTCCTATCCTACTAAAATGTTTTGTTGTTTCAAAAATTATCGACCCTGGTCTAATATTCTGTACTCGGTAGTTTCATTGGAACAGGAGGGGATATCAATTCGAGAGAATATTTTTGAAAACGTCTCGTCTCGTATCGTCTCGCTTTTACGGGACGGAACGAGACGAGACGAGAAAAATCTCGCTCTCGCGTGAAGCCCTACTTGGTTTATCAAAAAGATTTAAAATTCACCAACTATTCTTAAAAAGATTCAGGAATATCGTGAAGAGTCTAAACCATTCTGAAATCAATGTAGATGTAGGTATATACGGAACTAAGATTAACCAAAGGATCTGTTATTTCCTCGGCTTCTCCACATTCACAACTATGGCTCTCAACTGATTTCCACCTGGAGAGAATCTTGTTGCATCAACCATGACCTGTTCTCAAACGATTCAGAATACGCCATATTTTCTTGGAAAGATCCATCCCCGGAACTTGGGAACAGAAATTAAATATTTGTTGAAAATATCGCAAGAAATCCATTTAGACTTCCTTGTCACTTCTTTTCAAATTGAGTAAACATTTGGACCATAAAGGTTTACGCTACTTCAATTTGGTAAATTTATTGACTTGTGTTAGGCACTACCTACAACTCAGTGAAATAATAATATTTATCATTCGAGGCACGTGTGCACCCAAGCTCCTGAACGCCACGGTGTCGGTGTTCTTAAGTTTTTTTGCATCTCATCTTTTGTTAAAATCGGTTCTTTTCTCAAAAGAAAAAAAATTCTAACTATTGAGAAAATATATTTTCATTAAAATTCTAACAAGATTTACCTCTATGATTTTCTTAGATATTATATACAGAATGGGAAACTTCTGTTATCCAACCATTCCGAAAAGCAATTTGAATTTCCTACATGTACTCAAAATATCCATTGGAATACTTTTTTTCGTATTTCCAATAAGCACTTTGATAAATCCACATCTAATATCTTCTATTTACCCACAAACAATACTTGTTCATCTGTAATTAGCTATAAAGCAACACCATTTTCATCATCAAGGCAACTGATAGAATTCGATGATATGATAAGGTTCAAGTTTTTCAAGCGAAACTTATCTGTAGTGGAAATATCACTTGATATGAGGTGAAATCTATGAGACAGTTCTATTAATTATCTGCATATTTTATTTTTATCAGTAACCTACATATCTAAATGAGGGCTGATTATTTTTCAGTAAAATTGGATTTGAACTCATAGTTTCATATTTCCAGATACATCATGTTTTCTCAATAAAGACATATTATGATTGCATATGAATAAATGCTGCATCATACTGGATTATCAATCATTATTTCTTATACAGGACTAAGCTCGGAAGTTGCTTTGATTCACAGGATGCCACCAGCCATTTGCTATCCATAATCATCAAGTAATGGTATTAGCTCTCAAAGTTGATATTCAAGGTCTTTATGCGCGCATGTGCTGAGGGACAGCGTGCTATCATTTCGTCCAAATGTCTGTTATTTACAAATTTTTGCCGTAAAGGTCTCAAACGATTAGGTGCGAATCACTGATGATGAAATCATTTTTCTTCCAAAACTTACGCACAAACCTTCCAGCTCGATAGGCTTTGTATTATTGGAATTATTGTAAAAATAAAATTTCGAACTGGTATCTACTTCTTCTGAGATTTCAAATGATGTAAATCTCAGAAATGTAAGATCTCGATGGCCGAGATGGTATCGAGCACGCCTGCCACGTAGAGGTTATCCAGGTTCGAATCCCCGCTGAAGAAATTCAATATTTTATTGAATCCACCCAATAACTCCGCAGATATACTCATTCAAAAGTTTATTTTCCAAAAATACAGATTCGATCGAAATGAAATCTAGTACTCGGTTGAAAAAAGACGGCTTGAAGAAAGGATCGTATTTTATATCATATGTCTCTTATAGGTAGATAAGATGACATGTATGAACACATATAATGAAATTCATAGATACAAATACGAACGTTAAAATTCGATTACAGCATTCTGTGAAATCATAGAAGTCTATGATGCCAGAATTTTAAATTCTGACATATGAATTCTATTGGACTTGGAATTCGTTGAATATCTAATAATATACGAAAAAACTTGCGCCACAAGTACCTTCAGGATACGATAGTGACGAAATTCCGCGAAAATTAGTAAGTCGGTATTGTACAAGTAATTATCAAGTTTTAATTGGATAAGATTAATACATTTTGAGTAATAGAGGAAATAAAATAAAATTTCAAATGTGTATAAATCCAAAACAATTCGTCGATTATTATTTTTAACAAATTCAAATGTCACATTCGGATGTGCAAACTACCCTGAAAATTGCAAGTCGCTATCTCTTTCCGTTCTCAAGTTATCGTGAGATACATAATTTTTCTTCATATTTTTTTGAAATTTTCTACTTATACGATCTTCACAAAATTTCACATGGGTCTTCATGTTGGTATTACACAACTAGCTACCAAGTTTTAATTCGATCAGATCTTTATTTTCTGAGTTATCGAGAAAATAATATTCCAGATGGCTATAACTCCGAAACCGTTGGGCCGATTATACCCAACAACAAACTCAACTGTCCCATTTGGATGCGTAACCTACTCTGAAAATTGCAAGTTGTTATGTCTTTCCGTTCTCAAGTTATCGTGGCAACGGTCATACATCTAGCTACTGAACTCACCCAAGGCTGCTCGGATCTCCGACAATATAGATCCGATCGTGTTCAAATTTGGAAATTGGGAGTAAAGTTAGGTTTTGAAGGATCTCGCAAAATTTCAGCGATATTGGATGAATAGTCTCTGATATTTATTGGCGCTCTTGTTCCTCGGAAAGGAGTGCTTATCAATTTGCCCAAATGTCTGCAATTTTCGAATATTTGGCTGGAAATGATCTCAATAGTCTTCGTTCGACTCACTGATCAAGAATCCGTGGTCAAAATCGATTCTGTCCGGGCATCCGGCCGGCCGTTAACATGATAACTCTCGCACGGAATGAGCTAGACAGTTGAAATTTTCAGAGTAGGTTTGAGAGATGAATATCTCGGTTAAGTTCGTTATTGGGCAAAATCGGCCTAGTGGTTTCGGAGTAACGAAACATTACAAATTTCAAATTCAATTTTTCTGAGATGCTGTCAGATCATAAGAATCTATTGATATCATTCTCAACTCTAACAAACTAATACTTTTGGGGATATGATTTTTAAAAATTTCAATAATTAATAGTAATTTTATGATTTCATAGAATGCTCCGATTATAATTTATATTTCATGTATGTAAATCCAACATATGAGGTGAGTCATAGACCTACCTTTTGAATTTAATTTTTTATGGTGCACTTCTATCATAAGAGTCGATTGATATCATTTCCAACTCTGAGAAATCAATAGTTTCGGAGATATGATTTGTCAGAGTTTGAATAATTACTCGCTAGTAGTTTGAACAAGAGCGCCAAATGCCCACAGAGCTTTCCCACATTTTTTTCTGGAATTTTATGTTATTTTACTCTATTTGATCGCAGAAAGTAGACTGGCCATCCCCCCCACCAGTCAACGCATAACTCCGAAACCGTCCAATTATGCCTCAAACAAACACAAATGTCGCATTTGGAAGAGCCAACTACCCAAAAAATTGTAAGTTGCTATCTCTTTCCGTTCTCCAGTTATCGTGAGATGAATAATATATTTTTTTAAATTTTCTGGTGTTACGATATACCTACATAAGATATATCTTCATGTCATGTCAATATTCTACAACTAGTTTCCAAGTTTCAATTCGATCGGATCTGAATTGGTTGAAAACAAAATTTTTACTCGGAAACTGTTTGGTCGATTATGCCCATTAACGAACTTGTCCGTCGCATCTGGACGCGTCACCTACCCTGAAAATTTCAAGTTGCTATCTGTTTCCGTTCTCAAGTTATCGTGGCAATGGCCGGCCGAACAGAATCAAATTTGACGTCGAAATTTTCAAAGCATAGGGATTTAGGGGTAATGAAAGTTGTCCGTTAAGTATTGAATTCATAATGGCATCCGTTTTTATGGTTGTGAATTCTATTTTTTCTTGAAAAATAATCTCAATTATCGCAATGAATTCATATTCTTCTAAAAAATCGTGTATTTGTAGAACGATCGATGCATAATACAGACAAAATATATTTGTAATTATAGTGGATACTCTTCATATTCAATTGATTTCTATGGGTGTTGAAAAAAGTCGAGTCGTATATAAAACTTCATACAAAAAATTTAACGAGACCGAAAACGAGTTTCTCGTGTTGCGCTGTATGTGGTCTCGGTATCGCCCTATCGCCTATATTATTTTTGAAAACGTCTCGTCTCGTCTCGCTTTTACGAGACGAGAACGAGACGAGACGAGAAAAATCTCGCTCTCGCGTGAAGCCCTAACAACTATTTTCCAGCGATGTTCTAGAACTTAACTCGATCGGATCAATATGAGTGAAGATATTACCAAAATATCCAAATATTACAATGATCATGGTGTACTGGTCTACTATTTTACACTCCAACAACAAAGTTGTCAACAGTTTTTGATTTTTGACGTACCTGGAAATAACCAGCACCATTCATAGGAGATTCACGATTTCAATGATTTCATAGAGTTTTCTAGTTGATATTTCACAAATATCACAATTCAGATAACGCCGCTCGCTGATTTGAGGAACCTTCAAAACCTTAGTTTAGATCGAAGGTGCAGTTTTAAACTCGATCGGATCTATATTGTTGGAAATATAGTGCGAATGTTATTTTTTTCCTGGATGCCAAGTAGGCTTGGGCGAGTTCAGTACCTGGTTGGGTGACCACTGTGGCTGAGAATTTAAATAAGCGCGCCAAAGCAGGCTGACTTCAGTCAGTGCTTTTGTAATTTTTCTTTTCATTATCTTCGATATTTAAATGGAAACCTCGTATTAATGAGGCTTTTTATTCAACGGTATTTTTCCCACGAAATAGCATCATGTAACAAGACACAATGATCACCCATATTTTCAAGAAAGCGCGGTAACCCACATATCCATCGTAATTAAATGCATCCGTATTGACTATGAGCGAATCAAATTATGTAAGCTATTCAGAATATTGTCAGTGGCGTCGTCTAAATCTGTATAGTGATGAAATTCATGAATATTTAATCATCCACTTCCAAGCAGTTTGAAGCTTTACAGACTCATTAGAATTCGATTGACTAATTTTAGTTCATCAATTTCTGAAATAATTAACTGTAAGAATCAAGAAAAGTACATTTGCCTAAACCTTCACCACTCGGGTTAGGTTTAACAGATAATTATGATTCTGTGGGCAGGAGGAAAAGTCTCCTGATCACCTAGCTTTTCCAACTTGTATTTGTGAGGAAACCGGTTTACTAGTACATATATTTTTGGCCATTGCACCTCTGCCTACTAGAGTTAACCGTAACAAAATGGCTCAAGTTCGAATACGTTAAAATTTTCACAATGTTAGCGGTTTTGACAGGGGTCGAATTGAGGCGATGGTTATGGCACAACGCACTATATCTACTAGCCTGGAAGATGATAAAATGGCAACGCAGCTCAGAGGCGTACGTCAGTCGAACGTTTGTTAGTTTGTTATTGTAAAAATGGACGATTACTTCTGATTCTGGAGTTAACCATTATTGTTTTTCGTGGTATTTTTTGTGTACAACGGTGTCAAATGTGAATTAATGCAATGCAGTGATAAATATGGTCGGATATTTATATGTTCTGTGATTAAACTGCAGTGTGTAAATAGTGAAATTTTCTTTGGATTATTTCTACTTATTGGAGATGAGTACATTTCAGTTCAGACTATAGACAACAAGATGGACTAGAAATATGAGTGAAATAGAACTTTCATTTCTTCCGATTTTAAAAACATTTTGATGACCTTTCTAATAATATTTCAACAAAAATTGATACATCTGGATAGGAGATCAAGAAGCTCAAATAATCTATTTATTTTTATATTATTATATGTATTCAATTTCCAAAAGTCTGCATCTGTAGATGCTTCAGTTGAAATCAATAAGGACCTTATTATTCATCTTAAATTATTCATTAAAAATGCTCAGATTTTCTGCAGTGATTTGAAATGGATTCTTCCTTTCGATCTTACCTTTACCCGAGCAGATGGTCTCAACCTCAGATCAATAAGTAAACATTTCCCGCTACAGAAATATAATTAATGGGGATTCAGATTCGGAATTTATCAATTTGTTTTATCAACATTTTTACACAGTTCAGATCAAAAAATAATTTAATGTGATTTTACTCTTTGTAGCATTGAATTGATATTCTGAATTCACATAGACTTGTAGCATCCCATAACTGTCTAATCGTCCTGAAAATTTACTCCTTTGCTAATTTTGGGATGTAGATAACGAATCTGAAGTTGAAAATCCGTGCTCTCTTCTAGTTTTTTTTTTAATCCCAAAGTGTCCAAAATCACAACACTTCATCTCGTAATTACATTGTTTTAAACTGTTTTATCGGTAAATATTCATCATAAATAAGATCTTATTGTAGTCCTAATCATTTTTCGACAGTAAATCATTTGAAAAATGATGAAATAGTCGAAATTTCATCAAAATCCAGCGCTACCGCATTGAAGGAGTATGCCTCTAAGAGACGATTAATTGCGGCGTTGTCAGACTGTGTTCCAGGCTATCTCTATAGTGAGCTGTGGTTATGGTAGCCGATAACCTCTTCTCTATATTCGATGCAGTAGCTGCGCTTATGTTTATGATGACCTAAACTCCATTCACTTTTATAAAGTCTCCCGGTTGGCCATGAAATCTTGACACATTTCACGGTGTATATTTTGAAAATGTTAGGGTTATGCTCATTTTCCTTTTAGATAACTACGCAACATTGTCCTCTCTACATAGAAGTCGTAGTAATTACGTATTTTTCATAATGTGAATTTTCTTGGGAAAAATAATTAATCTGAGAAGATATAATGTGAATTCAACAATTCCAAAGACCTACCGACTGTTGAATAAATTTTTCATCTGTTGTTAGTATGGAAGTATTTCACGTATATAAACTGGTAGGAAGATTCAGTTATGCTAATTCCTTGTACGGAAATCAAGAATCAAGTATTGAAATTTTAATGAAAAATAATGGATACAGTAAGTAATCATTAAAGGATACTGTGGGAGGTATACTCATTATTGAAAGGTTTTTTTTTGGGTTTTCTGTCCCAAACTCTGAAAAATATCTATAAAATAAAAATTTATTATTTTGTGATTTGCTTCTGCGTAAGAAACACAAGATATTTGTCAGAAGCAATCAATTGAACAATGTTGCCTAACAAACAACAACGAAACAACATCAACGAAGAAACAACTATATCGTAACGTTTCGGAGTCTATATCAGACTCCTTCGTCAGACGCTTAATGAAAATCGTTAGAATTATTTTGTTGATAGTTATTTTGTGAAATTCAAGAAATGAATTTCACAAAATAATGATGAGTTGAATAATTTTAATTCTGAAGTAGGTTAAAGAATATCGGATCTAAGATTCTGCTGGGAAGTATGGCAAAATGAATGAGAAATTAATTTAAATCGAACTACGACTATGAAAAGATGCAAGGAAGTAAAGGCTGGCTGCAATAACCGTATTGCGATCGCTTCTATTGTAATTGTTGTATCCGTTTCCGTGTTTTCGTGTCACGGAATGATAGTTTCTCATATAAATTAAGCAAGGAAGTCGATTTGTAAGTGTAGCGGAATCACTATTCAAGGTTATCGGTGCCATGAAGTTAAATAGGTATTTCTGTTTCCTTTGTAATATTACCAATTGACTTCACTGACACTAATATTCTTGTTCGGGCAGTTATATAACTCATTATGAAATTATGCGATAGTGGTATTCGGTTGTTAACATGCAGCTACATATCGTTGAGTGGTTTTATGGTCGGCAATAGTGGAATTTGATTATTAGACAAAATTTCGTACTCGATTCTTTTTGGTAAATTACGACAAAAACTTGATTTTATGCGAATGTATGATATTGTAAGGATACAGCAATTTACGTAACTGGGCAAGGTGATACTTCACAGAGCGAGTTCAATAGTTCGTCGAATATTGAACATTTGGAATCGTGTATCGAAAATAATTTTCGAGTCTCCTTGAAATTTCTACAGTTTACATTTTGAGGCATGTATACAGAGTAATCATTAAAGCCATCTACCGATAAGAGACATGTCATATTTATTTATGGTTCTATTCCAAATTCGTTACTCATGATATAAAATACCTCCTGTTCTAGAAAACAAAGTATGATTAAATGCAAAATGATGAATTATGAGGATTAGGTACAGGGTGATATAGTTTTTGGGAGATAGAATAATACTCTAGGATAATCCATATAATGATGGAAATATATGCTTTGGTAAGTTAATCAAATTGGGTTCAGAATTCTCCAGTAAAAACAAAACTGGAATATTGGCTAAGTTTCAATTAATAGGCTTAATATAGTTTTCAGAGTAGATTTGAGGAATGGATATCTCGGATGAATTCTTTATCGGATAGAATCGGTCTGGTGGTATCGCATTAGCAATTTTTGGCACTCTTGTTTTTTTTTACAACTGACACTTATTTGTATTTTATTAATTTTATGATGCAGTTCTATCATAAGATATACAAGATGATTTGTTCAACACTCTATGCCCAAACTCTATAGATAGCATAGAGACATGTCATATTAGCGGTGGGTTTCACGAAATTACATTTAATGCACAAGTAACCAATGTAGCAAGCCAATTAACGGAATTCGGGTTTCACAAAGCTCATCGATGCTATCAAAACTCAAGGTTCTTAGATAGGATAAACGATTAGTCAATTGGGAAAAAAAATCTGAACTCTAATTTAACCGAGGCAAGCACAGGAATATACTAATTAGGTTATATTTTAATTTATCTGGTATTTCTATATCGAAGTGTCCGTTCGTTATTGACGGGTTGGAGCTAAACTGGAATTATAAGAAACAATAATTGGGTTGTCCCACAGTACAATTTAATAGGTGACATGATAGTTATAATTGATATTTCATTATGAAGCGTTACTTATCGTTTGATGAAAAGAGTAAATTTTGAGTGCGCCTAACAAGTTCTCTTATGCATGAACTTCCAAACAAACTACAAACTCATGATTCAACTAGTTGGAATAAAATAATTAGAACTGACGTGAGTTATAACTAGAAAATTATTAATTGAATCTGTGTCACAAAATGAAATTATGTTTCATATATGACAGAAATCCGCAGAATGATTATGCAGAATCAAAGCAGAAGGACAATAAATGTAGGTATATTGATGGATAACAGAAGTTTTATGCACTATAAGGGTAAATAGAAAAAAAATCATAGAATATGTAACGCAGATCAAGGAAATCCCATTCATCTATTTCCCAAATGACAATTCAAGTTGTTCGTATTGCAGGTGAATTTGAACAATTCGCAAACAAGCTGAAATTTGAAAATAATCACTCATCAAGAAATTATGTGAATATCTTATGTTATATTTGTTAAAAACATTTTTAAATGTAATTGTTCCATAGTGCTGGTGATCTATGAAATTGAAGCACATTAAACTTTATTTAAAAAAAAAAATTAAATTTGATTATAAGATAATCTCAAGTTATACCTTATCAACTTATCCCGTTTTAAGATGTTAATTTAATAAATAAATTTGGAATCAAGCGAGATTGAAATGCACAAAGATCATATTATGTGAGATACGGAGTTTGCTAGCTCTACTTCTTTCTACGCAGTCTATGCTTTTATTCGAGCACAGAATCTGTGATTCTAGTTCAGGTCCGGATTCATAAAAGCAGTTCAATTCCTGAAATTTTTATCAGATTTTATAACATTGAATGAAGGATATCTCAAAAACGGTGCGTTTTAGGAAAAATGATGAAGAATAATTTAATTTTCTGAAATGGTTGAGTATTCTTAAAATGACTAATTGCTAACTGCTAATTTTCAATAGTTGTATGATACCGCGAGTCTATAACGAGGAAACCAGAGGAAGTAGGAAAAAACTGTTAATTGAACGTTATGTGTCATAGGTTATGGAAAAGTTCACACCAAAATTCATCTCATTCTGAATAACCTTGTCAAAGATACAAAAGGAAAACAATTTTTTTGCAACAGCCTGTATCTTTTTACCTGAGCAGAAATTTGGAAAATGATGAATGTAAAGATTATTTTCGATGATTGGAATCTATGGTAAACTTGTGCAATCCAAAAACTCAACCTGTATATTGTCTACGATATGGTGTGATTTCGGGACCACCAAGATTTATCTCCGAATAATTTTTTTCTTCAGGGATTCTCAAAGAATCCGCATATCAACACGAATGGATGATACAACTGCGTTGAAACATTTTGCCAAATCTACAGAGATATATCAAGTTATCTCTGCATAATAGATAAGACTCATTTTAAGCACAACAAAATATAGACTTGTTACGTTTGAATAACTTATAAACTAATATTAGGGATAATGTTTCAGAAGATTTAGAATTGGATGATTTTAATGATGTAGTTTATGAAGGCAATAGGAAAGAACAACATAATGGAATCATCAAAAGAAATTACTGTTCGTTGACAACCGACGATAATATTACCTTTTACTTCCTCAACTAGTGAGACATGTTCCTATATAGAGCATTTTCATTTTCATACTTTTCCTACTGACGTGAAGTCAGGGGCCCTATTCTGAACTTCACTCGTTTTCGACCACTCGTAACGAAAACGAACGGTGGTAATTGCGAACGATAGTTTATTTTGCTATTCTCATGTGCCCTTCGCAATGACCGATGACTGAAACGAATTCGTGTCGTCTGAAGACTTGGCAACATAGTAACATTTGAGATTTGAATGTGTTATGTATATGTTATTGGCGCGCTTCTTCATAAATCAAAACGATATTTTATTGTTTGTTGAACTTGAGTGATTTATTTGGTTTTTTCTGTTTGCTTCGATAAGAAAAAAGTAATTATAAATTTCCTAAAATGTAAGTCTCAGTTATTAAGCGGGAAATTTACTACAGAATTTTCTTCGGAATGCCTATGAAAGAGGAACTGAGTATAATGTTAAATAGTATTCCTGGACCAAAAAAAGAATGGAAAACTTGGAGAAAGTTTTGCAATATAATATTGAAAGAGTTTACAAGGATTAAGGGTTATTTCACCTCTTCAGACAGGTCTTGGGTCAAGAACAAAATCTAGAGAGATTGTATATCGAATACTTTTTTTTTCTGAAAGTTTTATTCCACTCAAATTGTCGAATCATTTTCGGTTTATTGTTGTGATATATTTTTTTAGAATGAAATACATTTTTTTCAAATAGAAATCAATATCTATTTATTTATAGCGTGTCTTTTACAATTATACGAAAAGCTAAACATATAATTATATTCCTCTGAATTCTTCATGAAATCAGCTCTGGTTTTTGTTGCCTACTAGCCACTTCCTGATCAATTCCTTCACATTCCAGTGAATTAACTGATTAGTTAAATAATGAAAATATTGGATTTATTTTACCAATTTTTGGGGGAAAAATTACAATGTATGCGTCCTTAGAGTGTATAAGTGATACGGTCACAAAAATTTATGGATGTTCTGCAACACTTGCCAAATAAACAATTGAAATTAATAATGATTAATTATTTCACTGAAGCTACAGCTGTTTTTCGTAAATTTTTCTATTCCAAACTGGATATTTGTTATATAGACATTATTTTTTGTTTACTGTGATATATTCTCTAGTATTGGTTATTGAATACTTTTATTTCTGATCCCTTTATTCTACGTAGACACAGTGAAATATTTTTTTTGTTGTTAGATGTTGTGAGATTATTCAGAACTTCATATTGAATATTTTTTTTTTTTAAGTTGTATTCTACTAAGGCATTGTTGAATGATGTTTTGTTTATGGTTGTGATTTATTTTTTAGAATTAAATACATTTTTTTGGAAGAGAAATCTATATCTATTTATTCATAGTGTATCTTTTACAATTCAACGAAAAGCAAAACGTATAATTGTATTCCTCTGAATTCTTTCTGAAATCAGCTCTGGATTTTGTTGCCCCCCAGCCACTTCTTCATCAATTCCTCTACCTTCCGGTTACATTTCTGGAATGAACTAATTGATTAATTAAATAACGAAAATGTTGGATGATTTTACCCATGTCCACTTCGTTTTCATTGTCATATATTTCGCCATCGTTTCGTTCAATGCATAACTACAGCAACCTACCAGGTATATCCTTCTCGATTAACATAAGTGTGTTTTGGGTAATTTGAATCTTCAATTTTAGGTGGAAATATTGCATTGTGTGCAACCTATGCAACCTATTACACCAGGGAAGTCGAATTTTCATTGAATATAAAAATATTAATAAACTTAAATAATTTTGCAATATTCTAAAATATCAATACCTACCTTTGCCTTTACCTACTATTCAATTCCACCAATGTTTGTGGGAATCTAACAAATCTATTCTGGTTTATTTAAAACATCGACAATTTGCAATATGATAATAATTCTGACAATTTAATTATTTTTACTGAACAGATTCGTTAATTACACCGTAAAAATACCAACTTATTTACCAACAACAGATTTGAGGTTACAAAATGTGTAGAGGCTTGCATAATAATCAACAAATCAACTGATAACTGAATGCGAGTGGAATTTCTTCCGAAAACGAGTGCTATATACCACTCGTTTAGAATTTCGAGCGCTCGTCTCACCAAATCATATCATCTGTCAGTTGAGAATTGCAAAACGAGTGAACGTTCGTGATGATTACGAAAACGAATGATAATCGTTCGCAATGTCGACCTCAGAATAGGGCCCCAGTACTCTTTGACGGGCGTGTTCACGTTGGCTAAACGTAGAGGACACCATTCACGGTCGGGTCATAAATTAACAGTGCTGTGTCTAAGCTGGCCTAAGGATAGAGTAACAAAGTTGACAAAGAACACAACTGACTCTCCTTAGTCACACAAGCTCCTAGGAGCTTCTGAGGGATCTCAATGGGTAAGACTTGGGAGGGTCAATGCTTTTTTATATCTTTTCAAGGTCCTTTAACAAATCTGGCTATCGATACAGTCCAGCTATTAGTTTTAACGTAGATCGAAAAAAAGAAAAAATGCGTTGGGAACGCAATTGCTTATGCCTATTCTCCAAATCCGAACGTAATTTAATATAGATCTTCCAAATACAGACAACTCAACTCGGAAAAACGCTGTTTCCTCGAAACTGACTTGTCACTGCGATTAATTGCCATGAAATTTATCTTAAAACCTCACAATGCCGGCTCAGCACCAAATCCATGACCGCTAGACGCAAACCACTCCCAACATAAGCCATACAACCCAAAAAGAGCAACTTCTCCTCTGTGCATGCGTAATCTACTCCTGGCTGAACGGCCTCTCAACATCACACACCTCACACAAAACTCTGATTCTTCAACACCATTGGTTCAGGAGATATCGCAGTTTCAATCCACGTATGCGCGGAAACTCTCAAGGGGATTCTATGGAGGAGGAGCAGCCTGTACCTTCAAACCCCGATTCTCTCAGACGAGAACTTCAGCAGTTGAATCACTTCTCGTCTGCTCATGTGCATAGCGTAAATGCCCATAAGGGGTAACAAGAATTTCAAAATTAGCCCCAGGGCCACGGTACGGACACTCCAACTCGGAAACAACGCTATTTCCCCCAAACTGACTTGTCCGTGCACATAATTGCCATGAACATTCTTTTAAAACCTCACAATACCGGCTCAGCATCAGACCCATGACCGATAGTCCTAAACCACTACCAAAATAACACATACAACCCAAAAACAGTAACTTCTCCTCTGTGCATGCGCAATCTACTCGCGGCTCCCAAAATCACACACCTCACACAAAAATTTTGATTCTCCAATACTGGCAGTTCAGGAGATATCGCATCTTGAATCCACACATTTGCAGACCCTCACCAGGGGATTCTATGGAGGAATAGCACCCTCCACCCCAAAACCCCAATCCTCTCAGACGAAAACTCCAGCAGTTAAATCACTTCTCATCTGCGCAGGCGCATTACGAAAAATGCTAGGAAGGAGTAGCATGAACTCAAAAAAATAGGTTACGGAATTTCAAGCAAAATATTCCGCAAAATAGTAGTAAATTTTTGATTTTTTTCATGTCATGTGATGCTAACGAAATTCTGTAAAAGTGTTCGCTTTGGTCCTTTGCATCTAACTACTGAGTTTCAATTCAATCAGATCTGTATTTTTCGAATAAGGGTTGAAACAAAATTTTAAAACTTTAAAAATTTTTTTTTCCACTTTAAGGTATCCTAACAATACAAAACTTCTTACACATATAAAGGTCATGATTCTATAATTTGATGCTAAACTTCAGAATGATCGGTTCCGGAAATATTCATAAAAAAAATTGGTTCAAGCACTGACGTGAAGTCAGAAGCTTTTGCGCGTATGTTCTATTGTCCATTCTCCTGTATTGGACACTCTTCTTAATCGAATTTACCATGATGAATTCTATTGTCTATTCTCCTGTATTGGACACTCTTCTCAATCGAATTCACCATGATGATTGGACAATGGAGAATGGACAATAGAATTCATCATGGTGAATTCGATTGAGAAGAGTGTCCAATACAGGAGAATAGACAATAGAATTCATCATGGTAAATTCGATTAAGAAGAGTGTCCAATACAGGAGAATGGACAATAGAACATACGCGCAAAAGCTTCTGACTTAACGTCAGTGCTTGAACCAATTTTTTTTTTTGATATTTACTTGGTTAAAATAATTTTTGCGTACATATAATTGTTTTGATATTTACTTTTTTAATGAAACCAATTAATTCTCGATTGAATCTTATTGATTTATATTAATAGTATGATGAAATAATTAATCACAAAATTGGGAGACCATGGGCCAATTGCTGTGTGAAAGAAACTATCAGAGATGTGATGTATTAATCCACTCTAACAGTCAAGCTGCTATTAAAGCTCTGAGCTCCCATGTTAACGAATCCAAACTAAAATAAATTCGATTAAGAAGAGTGTCCAATACAGGAGAATGGACAATAGAACATACGCGCAAAAGCTTCTGACTTCACGTCAGTGCTTGAACCAATTTTTTTCAAATCAAATCCAAAAGCTCTCAAAAAATCACCCGTTATTACATAAAGATATATTCTCATTAGTGATAGAAAAACTGGCCTAGAATTCCTTTCTACCCATCACGAGATTTAATATCCACAAATGAGCCTCTCACCTTACAAGATCAGAAGCCTTCTGCAAAATTCAAAGGTCCCCTCTCGCAAATATACTCCTCTGAAGGCACATGGATCTCTTGAAGAAGAATCGCCTCTCTATTCCTCAAAGATATTCACTCTTGTTCATAGAAATCCCTTCAATATTTAGTTGCCTCCTCCTAAGGAGGATCTCTTTCAAAACCAGGTCTGACCACTAATGTAGGGCTATCATCTAATCTCCTATAGATTTGTGATGAAATAACACGATTTTACCATGAATATATATGTATAATAATATGTCATCATGACATTCATATTTTATTTTTGGAGGTTCTCGCAAAAATACGACCATAGACAACATATCATACGACGATTCGCATCCACCTACCGAACTCACAAAAGGCTGCTCGGTTCTCCAACAATATAGATCCGATCGTGTTCAAACTTGGAATTCTGCAGTAGAGTTAGGTTCTGCAGGCTCTCCCAAAATTTCAGCCATGCCGGACGAATAGTTTATGATATATAGAATTTTTTTCAATTATTTTTAATTATTTTTTTTTGAATTTTCTAGTTATACCATCCTCACGAAATTCTGCAAAAATTTTCGCGTTGGCATTCTACAACTAATAACCATGTTTGAATCCAATCGGTTTTGTATTCTTCGAGTTAATGAGGAACAAAAAACATCCAAATTTCAGAAAATTTGAGATGGCTATAACTCTAAAACCGTTTGGACGATTATGTTCATAAGCAAACTCAAATGTCGCATTCAGATGCACAACCTAACCTGAAATTTTCAAGCCGCTATCTCTTTCCGTTCTCAGGTTATCGTGACAACAAAAATATTTTTTAATAATTTCTTAATAATTTTCTAGCGATTCGATGCTCACAAAATTTCATAAACGTGCTTAGGTCTATATTCTACAACTATTCACCATGTTTGAATCCAATCGGTTTTGTATTCTTCGAGTTAATGAGGAACAAAAAACATCCAAATTTCAGAAAATTTCAGATGGCTATAACTCTAAAACCGTTTGGACGATTATGCTCATAAACAAACTCAAATGTCGCATTCAGATGCACAACCTAACCTGAAATTTTCAAGCCGCTATCTCCTTCCGTTCTCAGGTTATCGTGACAACAAAAATATTTTTTAATAATTTTTTAATAATTTTCTAGCAATACGATTCTCACAAAATTTCACGAACGTGCTTAGGTCTATATTCTACAACTATTCACCAAGTTTAAATTCGATCGGATTCATTTTGGTTGAAAACAAAATTATTACTCGGAAACCATTGGGCCGATTATACCCATTAACGAACTTGTCCGTCGTATTGGGATGCGCAACCCACCCTGAAAATTTCAAGTCGCTGGCTCTTTTCGTTCTCAAGTTATCGTGACAACGGCCGGACGGCCGGACGGCCGGACGGCACCACA
This sequence comes from Halyzia sedecimguttata, assembly GCA_937662695.2. Lineage (NCBI taxonomy): Eukaryota > Metazoa > Arthropoda > Insecta > Coleoptera > Coccinellidae > Halyzia > Halyzia sedecimguttata. The sequence continues at coordinate 88,506,070 of OW569415.2, read as the reverse complement.
GAATTAAATTTCACATTTGGGCAAAACTATAACGCGTATGTTCCCCAGAACATACGCGCAAAAAACGTTGTTTTAACTAAAAATGGCCTTAACTCTGAAACCGCTTAGTGAATTTCACCCGTTAACGACCTCGTCCGAGATATTTACGCTCCAAACCTACTGAGCAAATTTCCATACTCTAGCTCCTTTCGTTCGAGAGTTATCGTGCTAACGGCCGGACCGGACGGACAGAATTGAATTTGACCTCGAATTCTTCATCAGGGAGTCGAACCTAATCGTTTGAGACCATTTTCGCAAAAAAAATCGAAAAATAGAGACATTGTGACGAAATCATAGCACGCCTTGCGGGACACGAGCGCAATAATTTTTATTTTTAAAGCGGGAAGAGTGCGTCGGCCGCAGAAAACCCATGAGATCAAATTTGCTCAAAAATGACTGATGATCTAAAAAGTAATTTCTATTTCAAAAGAAAGCAGCAGCGTAGTATTTTGTCAGCAAAAACATTCAATGCAAAACCCGTATGGACGCCCCAGGTAGAGAAAATGAAAATTTTTATACATCACAAAAGGCACCTTGATGCATAGAAGACATGTACCAAATTTTATAAGGATGTTCACAATATTGTCTAAGTTATTTTTAAAAAACTGTTTTTTTTTTAATCTCAAAAATTAAGACATTTAGGACATACGTTTATAGGAAGTTTTTTTCTTAAAATAAGTAAAAAAATCACCCCCTTAAATATAAGCATGTCTTTAAGGAAGACCCTGTATAGGAATCTACGGGCATCAAGCAAGAAAGAAATGTTTAATATTCTAGAGTAAGCCAAAGCTCCTGACTTCAAAACAGTGATTTTCACCTAATAATACAAGTTCCATTTGCGATACCCCCGGAGTATCATGTTCTTCTTCTCTATGCTCATTTATGCAGGGATATTGCATTTCTATTTCGATGCTCCTAAAATCTGTACTATCTGTACCATACATTCCGCAAGCCACATATCATTTTGATTTCTTGGCCTTAAAAGGATGAAAGGGATATTGCTGTCATTTGTCATAATAATAGGCAGGAGGTATGTGGGCATTTACATCCATTGTTATGTAAATAACTGAGCGTTATTATAGAATAATAGCATCTTTTGTTGGGGGGGTCACGCGTTAGCGACTATTTTAAAATAGAATGACCTTTAACTCCTCTTACTTGAGTGCCATTACCTATCCGTTACATTTCCGCACACCATTTTCTTTGGAAGACGAACCTACACGGATTTAGCATGTCAGTGACCTGATTTTCGGTTGGATTAGATTGTGAAATTTAATAATTGAAATACTGGTTGGAAGGAAATTGTATGAAAGGACTTCTTTGCGCGTATGTTCTGGGGAACATCGCGTTATCATTTTGCCCAGATGTCTGTAATTTTCGAATTTTTTGACGAAGACGATTGGGTTCGACTCCCTGATGAAGAATTCGAGGTCAAATTTGATTTTGTCCGTGTGGCCGGCCAGATCTGAGCAGTCTTGTGTGAGTTCAGTAGCTGGATGGGCGACCGTTGCCACGATAACTTGAGAACGGAAATAGATAGCGACTTGATGGCGCGTCCCAATGCGATGGACAAGTTTGTTAATGGACATAATCGGCCCAATGGTTTCCCAGTGATAATTTTGTTTTCAACCAATACGAATCCGATCAAATTGAAACTTAGTGAGTAGTTGGAGAAAACAAACTTAAGGAACTCTGTTCCGAGGAACAAGATCGCCAAAAACTAACAGAATTCGTAAAGTCCAGATCCAGCTTAATTTTGGTTGGTTGTGTCTTTCGAAAAAACTTCAGTCTGTACATGGGATGTGTGATGATGAATATTCAACCCTCATAAATTGAAAATTACGAAATCAGTTTTTCTTAACACAACTCAACAATTTTTAATTTAATAATGTATTTCAGAATTTATTTCTGCTTATCATGAAATAACGATTTACTTATTGAATTTAATACTCAGACCTTGGGTAAGTGTTACTTCTTCACATCATGCAGCACTTTCTTAATTTCGAATCGTTTCAGGACCGACGAACATTTACTAATTAAATTGGTTCTCAGGATCGGTACACTGAAAAATGTATAAAATTTTCTAAACATTCGAGGAATTGTTCTATACAGCTCAAATACATTATAATAAAGTCATATACCCTCACAAAATACTGCATGAACCTTCAAGCCGTCTTTATTCAACCGATTACTAGATTTCAATACAATCAGAATTGTTTTTTTTGAGTTATTGAGGAAATAATAACCAAATTCCAGATGGATATGGTATAACTCCAAAACCTTTTGTATGCTTATTAACGAACTCAAGTGTTGCTTACGGATGCACAACCTACCCTGAACATTGCAAGTTGCCATCTCTTCCTGTTCAAAAGTTATCTTGGCGACGGTCACCCATCCAGCTACTGAACTTGCCTCAACACTGAAAAATTATGTTTTGCAGACCCTCGCGCGCGATACCGGACGGATGGTTTTTGAGTGCCTCGGAACAGAGTGCTTATCAATTTGCCCAAATGTCTGTTATTTTCGAATTTTTTGATGAAAATGGTCTCAACGATTTGGTTCGACTCACTGATCAAGAATACGTGGTCGAAATTTATTCTGTCCGGCCGGCCGTATAGGCACACGTATAGGAATTCTCGGAAGGAATGAGCTAGACAGTTGAAATTTTCAGTATAGGTTTGGGAGATAAATATCTCGGCTAAGTACGTTATTAGGCAAAATCGGTCAGATGGTTTCGGAGTAACAAAAACATTTTTTTTTCAATTACAAATTTCAAAATAATTTTTTTTCAATATGCAGTTTCACCATAAGAATCCATTGATATAATTTTTAACTCTAAAGCACAATAGACCTTAAGGTCGCAGTGCAACGATACCCCCTACAACAATATACAATACAACTCTAACAAGCTAATACTTTCGGAGATATGATTTTTCAAAATTTCAATAATAAATCGCACTTCTATGCTTTCACAGAATGCTATAATTATTCTTTCTATGAATTATTATAATATGATTTGTGTTGATACATGTCAACTTATTTTCCTGAGACATGACATGTCACATTCATTTCAGCAATCGTAGAATTATGAGAATTATAATATGATATCATACTTTTTGGTTGATATTTAATGCCCATGGTTAATCCATATAATGATGGGAATGGTAATGGTAAGTTAATAATATTGAGTTCAGAATATCTCCAGTAGAAACAAAACTGAAATATTGGCTAAAGTTTCAATTGATATAATATAATTTTCTGAGTGGATTTGGGGAAAGAATCTATCGTTCATCATAGAATTGAGGAATGAATATCTCGGATGAGTTCGTTGTTGTGTAGAATTGGTCTATTGGTTTTGGATTAATAATTTTTGGCACTCTTGTTGAATTTAAATCCTATTATGATGTTTGAATTTAATTTCTGCTATGATGAAGTTCTATCCCAAGAATACATTGGTATAATTCCCAACTCTTACCAATACTTTCGAAGATATGATTTGTCAAAGTTTGAACAAGAGCGCCAAAGCTCCTGTCCACAATTTTGCAATGTATATATTTGTGTCGGCATTCTCCAGCTAGTTACCAAGTTTCAATTCGGTAGGATTTGTATTGTTTGAAATAGAAACAAAATTTCAGCTCCGGAACCGTTTGGCTGATTATGCCCATTATCGAACTTAACCGTCTCATTTGGATGCACAGCTTTCCCTGAAAATTTCGAGTCGCTATCTGTTTCCGTTGGAAAGTTATCACGGGATCTACCTCATCATTTGACTCCATTTTCAGCAATAAATTCGAAAATTACAGACATTTGGCAAAATCATAGTACGCTGTTCCGTAGAACATACGCGCCAAAATTCAAGATCGACTGAAACATAATATTTCTACATCAATTAGGTACCTACCATGGTGTGAGAATACTTCTTCTTCTTCCACCATGGTAGCTACTGTATTCATATCATGCCAAAATTTAGACATAAAATTCGTTGAGGAGTTCTCAAAAATACTTTTCCATGAGCAATGCCGTTTGGACTGGAATTGGCAAATTGAAATTATTAGTTGAGGGAAAAGGGAAGACAATCCTGCTGATTCAATTAGAGCCGCATAACATTGCGAAGAATTCGAGGAATTCATGCTGCCGCCCGCCATATATTTCAACAATAGAACCGTTGGGACATATTTTCATAACTAATTTTCATTTCCGTCGATACATGGCGGAGCGTAATTTTGTTTATGTAACTTTATTACGCGGATTCTCAGATTGGTAGGAGGCTTCAAATGTCTCTCGTGACAATTCCGTTTCAAAAATAGACACGAAAAATTGAATTTATAGCATCCAATGAACATTATGGGATATTCAGGTGTCGGCGGGATATTTATTGGACAAAATATTTTGGAATGAGACGCATTCTTGTCTGATTGTGATCTTTTCATGAACATAATGATGGTAATGAATCCTCGACGACTAGATAGATTTGTCGGTTGTTTTGGTGGATAATGTTGCAACAAATTTTTTCAAAGATGATGAAAATTGGAGCTCAGATGAACCTTTCATTTAGGATTTCCCTCAGATATAAAACCTGAAAACTATACAGGGTGTCCCAAAAATACCACGCGAAAGTGACACTGGAGATAGATTGGCATTAGGTCTATCAGATAGCATCAACATGACCTCAGTAAAAGTCCGCTGGTTTTCGAGATATCACCACTGTTGCGTCCCATGACTTCACATGTTGGGAAGCTCTCATTTATATTTCTAAGCAAAGCAGCTCGCTTGTAAAACTTAAATGTTTTGGGTTAACTGGTTTATTTTTGCATGGGTGATCTCACCCTTGAAATTAATATTTTCCACGAAAAGATAATTGCAAGTAAAATATCTTGTAATACTTCAACCCTTGTAGAAGTATTAATGACCTCTTTCCTGTGAAATATTGATAAAATGCATACAACAACTAACACATTGCCAGAGCTGTGAGTCCTTTGTCTAGATTCTAACCCATACAAAAATCTAAAGTTTTCCGATTAGATCGCCACGGCTTTGGCTATTCACTAAATCGAGGGCGTAGATTCCGAATCTGTAATTAGTTTTTCCGTATCTCGATTAATTTTGGTAATATGGCGAAAAATCCGACTGATTAGTCCATTTTCCGGAGTTAGAGCCAGAAATTGCGAAATTTTCTTCATTGCTCCGAAACTAATCGAGATACGGAAAATCTAATTACAGATTCGTGATCTGCGTACCCGATTTAGTGAATAACCAAAGCCGCGTCGACCTAATCGGAAAATTGTAAATTTTTGGGTGTGTTGGATACTAGAGAAAACTTTTTGGCGTTTGACGGATTCGATCATTACCTAATATGGTACGGATAGAGATACAGAAAAAATAGATACATAAATCTAAACGTCGTCCACCGACCAATAATAGGGGAAAATTTGGTTATTGAGATGTGAAAATCATAAATTTGGGACGGGAAAGAAGAATTTTCCTCCGATTCCGGGTCAAAAATATTTCTAAGTGCCGACCCAAAAAATTTTTTTCATGGTATATCGATACGGAGCTCGTGTCTAATTAAATCGAGGTCGCTGATCACGAATATGTAATTAGTTTTTCCCTAAGTGGCGTATTTTGGGAAAATTTTCACTTAAAGTGAAAAAATTGACGAAAATAGGTCAATTTTGGAACTTTCCACCGCCCAAAAAAATCTGAGTAGGGTGTTGCTGATTTTTTACGTCATATTTGGATCCTTTATCTATCGAATCATCCGAACAATAAATGTCGAGGTCGTACGCTTCAGAAATTATGATTTTTTTCCCGAGGGTCTATTTTTCGGAAAATTCTTTCCGCGATATTTCCTCGGAAAATTTTTGTAATAAATATCTGATATCTGATGGTAGATTCGGAATCTACGACCCCGAATCTATAAAAATAAGTACCCGTTTCATAGTTTTGCGTCAAAAAATTTTTCTCGAAAAATGGGATTTTTTTAAGGCTAATGTATTAAAAAATTGCCAAAATTCGACCGGTCTCCGATTTCGATGCAAATTACGTCATTTACTAATTCGGGGCCGTAGATTACGAATATATGATCGGATTTTTCATTAGAGAATTTTCCGCGGAAATACCGCGAAATGAATTTTCCGAAAAACAGACCCTTGGAAAAAAAATCATAATTTCCGAATAGTACGGCCTGGATATTTTCTGTTTGGATTATTCAGTAGTTAAAGGATCCATATAACACGGCAAAAATCAACAACACCTTACTCCGATTTTTTAGGGCGGTGTGAACTTCCAAAATTGACCTATTTTCGTCAATTTTTTCACTCTAAGTGAAAATTTTCCCAAAGTACGCCACTTGGGGAAAAACTAATTGCATATTCGTGATCAGCGACCTCTATTTAATTAGACACGAGCTCCGTATCGATATGCCATGAAAAAAATTTTTTGGGTCGGCACTTAAAAATATTTTTGACCCGGAATCGAAGGAAAATTCTTCTTTCCCGTCCGAAATCTATGATTTTCACATCTCGATATCCAAATTTTCCCGATGATTGGTCGGTGGACGACGTTTAGATTCATGTATCTATTTCCTCTGTATCTCTATCCGTTCGGAAAATATTAGGAAATGAGTAAATCCGTCAAACGCCAAAATGTTTTCTCTAGTATCTAACCCAGGGGTCACCAATTAGTTTCATTGGAGGTCCGTTCACAAACTCTGTATATCTGTCGCGGGTCGTTGATAGCATTATGATGGCATAAGAATTTGACTAGCAGTTAATCTAAATCCAATATCTATAATTAGTAAATAAAACGAAAAGTTATCTGAATTTTTTTAATCAAGAATACATCTTTTCTGGAAAAATGGTCCGCAAAAAAAAGGTTCGCGATCCGCATCCGGACCGCGGTCCGCCATTTGGTGACCCCTGGTCTAGACTATTCGAAGACCCCTAGTCTGTGAAAGTCGGACCGGTTTCCATGTTACAAAACAATGAATGTGGGAGCGAGATAGCCGATAAGGGTTTTGGTTTTTTTTAATAAGTAGCAATTCTGGTTCTGATTAAAACAAATTGGTAGTGTTGTATCATTTTGAAAAGGGCAATAAATGGACCAGTTTTTGCGATTATTTGTCAATTCAGTCTGATATAATTTTTTTTCACAGCAGTCAGTCAAACTTAAGTTAACGTTTTAACTTCGGCATAAAATACAACAAGTTAGACATTTTTTGAAGGACTTTGTTCTAGTTGTCGGTGAAGTTATTACTTCATTGTTTAAAGCAACTATTCAGGATAGCCTAGGTAAAAAAAAACATGAGTTTGAAGTAATTTCTAGCAATGCTAGGCGATAAAAGAACGAAAACTGGAGATTTTTAAAAAATACACAAAAGTGGTGATATCTCGAAAACCAGCGGACTTTTACTGAGGTCATGTTGATGCTATCTGATAGACCTAATGCCAATCTATCTCCAGTGTCACTTTCGCGTGGTATTTTTGGGACACCCTGTATATTGGTGCTCCTGTTCCTATAGGAACAGGAGTGCTTATCAATTTGCCCAAATGTCTATAATTTTGGAATTTTTGGGAGAAAATGGTCTCAAACGTTTTGGTTCGACTCACTGACCAAGAATCCCTGGTCAAAATCGATTCTGTCCGGCCGTCCGTCCGTTAACACTTTAAATCTCGAACGGAATGAGCTAGACAGTTGAAATTTTCACTGGCAACGGCCAGACGGCGGAATAAAATTTGACCTCGAATTCTTCATCAGTGATTCGAACCTAATCGTTTGAGACCATTTTTGGCAAAAAATTCGAAAATTTGGGCAAAATGGCATGCTGTTGCCAAGAACATGCGCGCAATGATGAAAATCACCTTGATATGGACGATAATTAGAAAGGACAACTTTTTTTCCATCCTAACCGAAACTTTTACTGCACTGCACTCACAAATACCAGAAACAATTGGGTAACTTTCGACTTACTTTTTGCGCGCATGTTCTAGGGAATGGCGTGCTATCATTTTGCGCAAACGCCGACAGGCCGTTGCCACGATAACTTTCGAACAGAAAGAGACAGCGACTTTTTTTCAGGGTATAGGTTTCGTATCCAAATGTGAAGGACATATTAGTTAATGAGCGTAATCGGCCTAAAGGTTTCCGAGTACAAATTTTATTTTAGAACAATACAAAACCGTTCGAATTGAAACTTGGTAGTTAGTTGTAGAATGCCAAAACAAATATTTGTGCTGAATTTCGTGCTGATCGTAACTAAGAAAATAAAAAAAAAATTTGAATATGCGTGTAAAAATATTTTGTATCTCAGAAACTATCCGTCCGAAATTGTTGAAATTTTGCAACAACCTTCAAATCCTAATTCTAAGGCCAAGTTTCAAATTTGAACACTATCGAATGTATATTGTAGGAGTTATAGAAGAAATACTGGAAACCGAGTATCGTTGGGCGAGTTGGGGGATTTTGAGGTTATGGGGGGAAAGGGGACGGAGAAGGCTATAGTGGTGATCTTTGGAAAAATTCCATATAATTTAAAAAAATTTCCGAAAGTGAGGTTATTTTTCCTAAGTTAATTGGGAATTATGGGAATTTTCAATCGAAATCGAAAATTCGATATCTATTTGCATTTCGTTGTTGTTTGTTAGGCAACATTGTTCAATTGATTGCTTCTGACAAATATATTGTGTTTCTTATGCAGAAGCAAATCACAAAATAATTAATTTTTATTTTATAGATAAGAGAAAACCCAGAAAAAAAACCTTTCAATCTTGAAATAGATTCTCGCTGCAGAATTTGAAAAATTGTTAATTTTCGTTTTGTTATCAACAGTTTACTTAAGTGAAAAAAAGCTTTAATTAAGTTTCAAAAGAAAATTTCAAATTATCTCATAAACAACGCATTGGTTTATAACAATTTTTCAAACAATAGGAGATAATAATTATTAAAAATCATTTTTGAGTAGTCTCTGATCATAAGAAAACGGATCAATAGTAATATTATAAATTGAAGCTTTATAATTTTTAACTTAAGTAAATTGTTCATAACAAAACGAAAATTAACAATTTTTAAAATGCATCAACAGGAATCTATTCGAAGACTTTTGAAAAATAGCTCCACGAAAGGAAAAAATTCTCAGATTAATAGTTTAACAATTAGCGTACTTGCAATGTCAATGTTCTTGCTACAAAAATTGTTAATTAACTAATGGATAACTAATTGAAAAATCGAGATAAACATTTTTGGACCACGGACTATTGTTCATTGATCTATCCTGCAGGCTTCTGAATTTTTACCAATTTTTTATTTTCATATTTAATAAGTTTGAATAATATTTATTCATCAGGTACGAAGGGGGTGAGGCTTGCACAAGCCGGAGTACCCGTTTTCGTGCGTATTTTCAACCCTCTAGGAAAATTATAAATATTGGTCCTACAGTTGCAGCAGTTCGGACTTTTTTTCAGGAAATTTCCTCCTTTATTTGAATTCTTATATTCAAATTTGAATTATATCGAATAGTTTTTGAGATATTGGCAAAAACCTAAACCTGCTCCTTTTTTTTTCACTTAATTGTTAATAACTATTGCAATTTTTGCGAGTGGTCTTAGCATTTTCTCAAAAACTTTCTGCATGCGCTTCCGAATCGAATGACTACATCAATCATAATTTTCGGAGAATACGCAAAAATTTTGACCTAAAAAGCACTTGTTGACTTGACTATAATCGAGATTCCGATTTCCAATACTCCGTTATACAAAGAGCTAAACATTAAATAAAGTAAATATTTTGATTTAAAATGGACGTGCGCACTGAAGCTTCTGACGTCACAAAGATGCTTTGGATTTTTTTTTTGAGAAACGTAAACATCAATTATTCAGATAACGGTTCGGCCCATCTCGCTAATGTACAGAAGGCTTAACAATCTCAAATGAGCCATTTACCAAGAAGTATTTCCGCAGGATTAAAACCTCGCGCCGTTACAGAATTGCAACTTGTCGGAAGACGAACTTCTTCCTTCTTCTAGCACGGCCTGTGTAAATCGATAGCGCACTCATTATCGTCTATTTTTATCGTCCTGTCTCGCGTTTCGAGTTTATCCTAACGGATACTCTGCAAATTGTAAAACGTTTTTCGAGTGTATAAATCTGCTTAAGCGACATCTTATTTGAAATGTAAATAGCAATTTCATTTAATCTGGACGTGCGGTGTTAGTACGATGTGTACACAGAGGCGAATTCCCGAAAGTTCACTGTCCCCGGGATGTATTTGTGGACTTCGCCTTCATGATGCACTCTTGCGGTTTTATAATGCAAGGACTTCACACGTCGATTTGGACGTGATGGATCATATCGTTGATCGGTTTGTTTTTCTTCGAGATCGTACGCAGTTGCTGGGTTACTACTTCCGGGTGTCTTCATTCCTTCAGAAGTGCCAGTTTCTAGCCATGATGGTTCAATGTTAATTAAACCCTAAATAATTCTTCTTACAAGAATTATTGACGAGTTACGTTACTTTTTTGGCACGCTGTACCTATATACAGGGTGTCCCAAAAATACCTCGCGAAAGTGACACTGGAGATAGATTGGCATTAGGTCTATCAGATAGCATCAACATGACCTCAGTAAAAGTCCGCTGGTTTTCGAGATATCACCACTGTTGCGTCCCATGACTTCACATGTTGGGAAGCGCTCATTTGTATTTCTAAACAAAGCAGCTCGCTTGTAAAACTTAAATGTTTTGGGTTAACTGGTTTATTTTTGCATGGGTGGTCTCACCCTTGAAATTAATATTTTCCAAGAAAAGATAATTGCAAGTAAAATATCTTGTAATACTTCAACCCTTGTAGAAGTATTTATGACCTATTTCCTGTGAAATATTGATAAAATGCATACAACAACTAACACATTGCCAGAGCTGTGAGTCCTTTGTCTAGATTCTAACCCATACAAAAATCTAGAATTTTCCGATTAGATCGCCACGGCTTTGGCTATTCACTAAATCGAGGGCGTAGATTCCGAATCTGTAATTAGTTTTTCCGTATCTCGATTAATTTTGGAAATATGGCGAAAAATCCGACTGATTAGTCCATTTTCCGGAGGTAGAGCCAAAAATTGCGTCATTGCTCCGAAACTAATCGAGATACGGAAAATCTAATTACAGATTCGTGATCTGCGTGCCCGATTTAGTGAATAACCAAAGCCGCGTCAAACTAATCGGAAAATTGTAGATTTTTGTATGTGTTGGATACTAGAGAAAACTTTTTGGCGTTTGACGGATTCGCTCATTACCTAATATTTTCCGAACGGATAGAGATACAGAAAAAATAGATACATAAATCTAAACGTCGTCCACCGACCAATAATCGGGGAAAATTTGGTTATTGAGATGTGAAAATCATAGACTTGGGACGGGAAAGAAGAATTTCCCTCCAATTCCGGGTCAAAAATATTTTCAAGTGCCGACCCAAAAAATTTTTTTCATGGTATATCGATACGGAGCTCGTGTCTAATTAAATCGAGGTCGCTGATCTCGAATATGCAATTAGTTTTTCCCTAAGTGGCGTACTTTGGGAAAATGTTCACTTAAAGTGATAAAATTGACGAAAATAGGTCAATTTTCGAACTTTCCACCACCCAAAAAAATCGGAGTAGGGTGTTGCTGATTTTTTACGTCATATTTGGATCCTTTATCTATCGAATCATCCAAACAATAAATGTCCAGGTTATACGCTTCGGAAATTATGATTTTTTTCCCGAGGGTCTATTTTTCGGAAAATTCTTTCCGCGATATTTTCTCGGAAAATTTTTGTAATAAATATCTGATGGTAGATTCGGAATCTATGGCCCCGAATCTATAAGAATAAGTACCTGTTTCATAGTTTTGCGTCAAAAAATTTTTCTCGAAAAATGGGATTTTTTTAAGGCATTTGTATTAAAAAATTGCCAAAATTCGACCGGTCTCCGATTTCGATGCAAATTACGTCATTTACTAATTCGGGGCCGTAGATTACGAATATATGATCGGATTTTTCATTAGAGAATTTTCCGCGGAAATACCGCGAAATGAGTTTTCCGAAAAACAGACCCTTGAGAAAAAAATCATAATTTCCGAATAGTACGGCCTGGACATTTTCTGTTTGGATTATTCAGTAGACAAAGGATCCATATATGACGGCAAAAATCAACAACACCTTACTCCGATTTTTTTGGGCGGTGTGAACTTCCAAAATTGATCTATTTTCGTCCATTTTTTCACTCTAAGTGAAAATTTTCATAAAGTACGCCACTTAGGGATAAACTAATTGCATATTCGTGATCAGCGACCTCGATTTAATTAGACACGAGCTCTGTATCGATATACCATGAAAACTGGAGATTTTTAAAAAATACACAAAAGTGGTGATATCTCGAAAACCAGCGGACTTTTACTGAGATCATGTTGATGCTATCTGATAGACCTAATGCCAATCTATCTCCAGTGTCACTTTCGCGTGGTATTTTTGGGACACCCTGTATGAACCATTTGGAATTTTGGATGTTATCATTCAGGAAGTGGAAGGCAATTTTTATTAACACTAGCAAACTAATCGGTGCTAGTTGAAACTAACTAATCCTCCAAAATAAAATTTTCCATTAATTTCAACAAGCAGTATTTCATCCAATTAATCCAATTCCAATAACCATGAAAGAAGACCCGATAAACGCGTCTGACTTCACTAGCCGTTGATAAAACAACGTATATATATTCTTGATTAAGAAGCGTTACTAACATTTCCTCCCACCAATACAGAACTCGACCAACGCTATTTCCGAAATATCCCAACTTCCTAAACCTGATGCATCACAGTAATAGTTATTTCCGGTCGCCAAGTGGAGAAGTAAAAGGAGAGCTCAGGCAGGATTTCCGGTCCGTGTGGGATTTCAATTCAGCTGTTGATATGTATCATATTAAACGCGATGACAAGTGCTTTTTCCGCGGACTGTGGTAAAAAGTGAAGGGATGTCGAAGAATACTGAAGAATGGCGGCACTGTTATCTGCAATGTTACTTCCGTTAACTTGATACGCTGCTGGTAGGAAGCCGATCCCTGCTTTGATAAGCTTTGGGATTTGGGTTCTTGAGATTTTACGACGCAAACTTCACATCTCGGAGTGTTTGGTAATTTATCCGGGAAGTTACCTATCTCAAGTATGAGAATTTTGGCTACGGACGGATATTAGGAAATGGAACCGACAAAAAGAAGCGGTTCTGTTTTCCTCTGTACGTAATTACGAGAAAGTTTCAGCGATGTCATTATGGAGATTAAGAAGCATTGAATTTTTTAATTTTGGACCGAGAATGATTTCAAACGATTACATTTGACTAAATGATTAAAAATTGGTTCTCTTGTTCAAACTTTGACAAAACATATTATCTCCGAAATTCTTACGATAGAACTGCATCATGAAAGAAATTAAATTCAAGCAGACCGATTTTACCTAATAACAAACTTATCCGAGATATTCGTTCCTCAAATCTACTCTGAAAATTATATTATATCAATTATAACTTAGACAATATTGCAGTTTCGTTTTAATTGGTGCTAATCTGAACCCAATTTGATGATGTATTTTACCAAAAAATATATTTCCATCATCATAATATGATGATGGAATAATCCATTTTATAGATTATCCACGGGCATTATATTATCACCTTATAAGTATAATGATATATCCTCCTCATAATTCTATGATAGCTGATATTTCATTGGTCATTTTGCATTCAATCATACTTCGTTTTCTAGATCAATTGGTATATTTTATATCAAGAATAAGGAACCAGAAATAATTTTGACATTTATATCTCATAGGAAAATAAGATGAAATGTAAGAACACAGATCATATAATAATTCATTGATAGAATACTTGAGTACAGCATTCTGTGAAAACATAGGAGTACGATTCATTATTGAAATTTCGAAAAATCATATCTCCGAAAGTATTAGCTTGTTAGAGATTGGATTTTTATGGTGAAACTGCATCTTAAAAAAAATTTTACAACTACTAACCATGTTTGAATTGGATCGGTTTCGTATTTATCGAGTTATTGGAGAAATAACAACCAAATTTCAGATGTGTATAACTCCAAAACCGTTTTGCTGATTATGGCTATTCACAATCTCAAATATTGCATTTAGATTCACAACCTAACCACTTATACAAACAACAATCTCCAGAATAAAAAGTAGATAACGCGGATAAGTATATTTAAATGGAAAAGTAAAACGGGCAATTCCGCAAAAGGAGCAGAGAACATCAGAGAAGCCAACCAGGAGAAACACGTGTCGGCAGGTAGCAGCAGACTGATAAATTGTACTTGTACACTCGAAGTTATCGGAATGTATAAGAGAAAAGATTTACACAATAATGATCCAGAAGCCCTACTAAACACCCCATTATATTCTAAAACAAGTTGCAGAATGGGCTCCTATTAAAACACGAATGCGAAATTGAGTGTTGGAATTGCATTCTGCAACGAGTATTAGACGATATTTCCTCTATTTCAGGCAAGTTTTGTAGAATACTGTTGAAATTTAATGAAAAATTCGGATTATACATCCTAGTGACTTTTGTATTGTATCTTGTCAGTTGGTGTGACTGTTACGAAAGTTGACAGGAATTTCAATTTGAAACGATTTAAAACAGTTTCCCAATAGCATGAATGATTCAAAATTAGCAAGAAGGAAATCTCTAGTACCATATTTTTAATGAAAATAAAGCTTTTCCTCAACAATGATTTCCCTATATCCAGATTATATTGTATTGTCAATTGACGTGTGTTGAAATTCGATAGGATCGAATGTCAGTGCTGACTACCACAAAACGAAAAATATAACTAGAAACAATGCGAGAATGAGTTCATTCCAGCACTGTTTTCAGTGCTGGAATGGACTCATTACGACACTGAAATAGAGAAACATCGTTACCGAAACATAAATGTCAGACGCTGATACTGAGCCAAGAGCCCGCAGTAAGGGTGCTAATTTCTCACAGTTTCATATCACTATTGTACTATTTCAATGTGATAATGACTACCAGAGGTCAAAAGAGTGGTAGTTCACATTTATGAACATTCTTCACTTCCTACAAGTACCTGCATTCAGAAGAACTGAATTACATGCCCCAAATTGTGGTAATGCTCCACTTATACCTGAGGAGTTGTGCATTCTTCCCACCCATTCTCAGATACTGCGATGTTTAAACGATACCTGTGAGGTTCTTCGGAAACCCATTGTTGTAACAGTTAGGGGAAATTTCTGGTGCATATTGTTGTCCACCTGAACAATAGATTTGGGATACTGTAGACACTTCGGCAGACAATTGAGGATATAACATATATTTAAGACTTGGTCCGCACATAGTAGTAACTTTTGGTTGCTGATCTCTTTCAGGTGTGTTGAAAAGGTTTTATGGACTAATGTGTTTGACCTGTTATGTTTGGCGTGGCGCTTTTTGTGATCATGTTTCGCATAAATCGTTTGAATCAGTCAATTTCCTGAAGATATTTTTTCATTTATCTTTTGTACTACATAATAGTAGCGACCCTTGAAAAGTTGACGTGAAGACGACGTTTGTCAAATCTGATAAGAATGAAACGGAAACGTTAAGTTTCGTGTTCTAGGGTCGAAGAATTACATTATGGAGGCAGGAATTGCATAAACAAATAATTTAGAGAAAAGGCCAAAAAGTCGTTTTAGAGACATACTAATCGGAATATTTTTAGAAATCAGGAAGACTTTATAATTTGATTAATCATTAAAGGATACTGTGGGAGGTATACTCATTATTGAAAGGTTTTTTTCCTGGTTTTCTCTCCCAAACTCTGAAAAATATCTATAAAATAAAAATTAATTATTTTGTGATTTGCTTCTGCGTAAGAAACACAGGATATTTGTCAGAAGCAATAAATTGAACAATGTTGCCTAACAAACAACAACGAAACAACATCAACGAAGAAAACACTATATCGTAACGTTTCGGAGTCTATATCAGACTCCTTCGTCAGACGCTTAATGAAAATCGTTAGAATTATTTTGTTGATAGTTATTTATTTATTTATTCTAAAAACAATAATGTACAAAGAGAATAACGCTTTAGGAAAGCTAACCACTAGATCTATAACATTTTTCGGCTACAGCGATTTGCGGCAAGCACATTTTGCACGCTTGTTGCGCGAGAAAAAGCTTGCCAGAATTTGCCCAGATTTCTGTATATTTGGAATTTTTGACCGAAAATTGTCTCGAACGATTGGGTTCGACACAGTGATGAATAATCTGGGGTCAAATCCAATTCTATCCCTTCAGCCATCCGTAAGCTCGATAACTCTCGAACGAAATGAGTTAGAGAGTTGACTTTTGCAGGCTAGGTTTGGAGCATGGATATTTCTGTTAAGTTCGTTGATGGGTGGAATCCACCGTGAGAATTTGAAGCTGCTTCTTCAATCCGTCAAAAATTTAGCACCGAATTGTAGAATTTCGACCTTTATATGTCTGGAAAGTTTTGTATTGATAGGATAACTACGCACAGACAAAAAAAAATTGAAAAACTTTGAAATTTCCTTTTCCAATAACTCGAAACATAGGGATCTGTTCGAATTGAAACTTGGTAGTTAGTGCAAAATACCGACGCAAAGATTTATGCGAATTTCGGGAGAATCGCATGTCTAGAAAAAAATTCAAAAAGTGTTCCACTATTCTGTGGAATATTTTGCTTGAAATTCCGAAACAACATATCAGATTAGGTATTTTGGTGACCAATAGCTCAATAACTGCATCGATAAATAACTATAATTCAATTGGACATCTATGTTCCAAAATGCCATCCTGTTTATTTTATAGGTACCTACCTACCAGGATTATTTGAGTATATTTATTATTTATGGAAAATTTGATGAAGTGAATATTAAGTATTCGACTAATTTCATTCTTGTATTCTACATGCCAAATACTTAAAATGTGAACATTTTACAGGGGCTTAAAATTTCTATTTTATGTGCATTTCAAAATTTTTATTATTAATAATGAAAAATGGCGATACCGTTGTCAATAAATCAACAAGTCCAGAGCGTTTCTGCCAATAGGGTCTACATAATGGCTTCGTATAATTTCTATACTCATGCATATATTTCACATCAAGTCAAATAAAACTGGTGGGGAAAGGCTGAATTCCTTGTTTTGTCTCATAGGTGGCATGGGCGATTATGTATAATCGACCAAGCTGGCTGTGAGAGGCTTAACACGGTTCAGTTTAGTTGAATTTGTTGGGAAGATACAGAGTACTGATGAAGGCCAAGAAGCCGGAAACGCGTCTGCTGTTGCTTCTCGGCAAGTCAATGAAATCCCCTCGGGTTTATTTTACTTGTGAAATATTTGCATAAGTATATTAATTATACGAAGCCATTATGAAGATCCTATTGGCAGAAACGTTCTGGACTTTTTGATTTTTATTATTTATTATATAACTTGGTAAGATACAATTTAACGGGCTTTTTTTTATAATCTTAAATATTTATAGGAATTTTTTGAGTGTATACCTGTTACAGTAGGCCATCGCACTTTGATAGTACGTACTAATTTCAAAATTCCGCGTTTTAAACATTGAAGCGCAAAATTCCACTTTTAGAGGTGTGTGGTATGCGTCGTCGATAGGTTGATTACTATTAATTAATGGTAACTGCAGAGCTCGTTACAAATGATTTTCATATGCCACATTCCGTGTCTCTCAACCGTTTACATTTTAGTCTCAATAGTAGGCAATAATTTCCTAATGTTAATGATCACAATTCGTTTCCGCATTCAATAAATTAGTTAGTCGAGTGATCATTTCTTTCTAATTCGACCTCGACTCGATTCGATATTGGAATTTTTTATATTTGATTTCTTTGTGAAGTCATTTCGATACTGATGACTTTCATGCGCAACTTTACCTGCTTGAATTGATTTAAATATTCCTGTCAATGTCTCATTTAATATCCTATATACATTTTCGACAGTATGTTCCTGGATCTCATTATTATCATTTTTGCGTGCATGTTCAAGGGAACAGCGTGCTATAATTTTGCCCAAATTTCCGTAATTTTCGAATGTTTTGTGGAAAATAGTTCCAATCGATTAGGTTCAACCATATACGTATTAGGTATATGGGTTCAACTCAGTGATGAAGAATTCAAGGTCAAATTCGTTGCCACAATAACGTTCGAACGGAAAAAGATAACGACTTGGAAATTTCAGGGAAGGTTGCGCATCCAAATGCGCCGGACAAGTTCGTTAATGGGAATAATGGTAATAATGAGAATACTGCCAAAACTAAATGCATCGTTGTTGGGACTAAAAGGAGTTTAAGTCAAATTGATGAACATGGTAATAAGATTGTTCTCAATGATGAAGAGACTCCATATTCTACGAATGTGAGGAATCTTGGTTTGATTCCAGACGAAACGCTCTCTTGGGACGCTCAAATTGCTGGTATTAGTACGAAGTTTTATCACTGTTTGCATCAGCTTCGTCTACTGAAGAACTTCCTGCCCTTCTACACCAGAAAGAACTTATTCTTCTACCTTCTGCTCCTTATTCTGGATTATGGTGACGTTGCACACATGTGACTATCAACTTATCAATTAAACAAGCTGGAGTGCTTGCAGAATGCAGGTATCAAGCTCGTCTACAATTTGAGGAGATATGATCATGTCACTCAATGCAGACAAGATTTGAGTTTGTTGACTATCAAACAACGTCGAGCTTGGCATTTGTTGCAGATGGGGTACAAGGTTTTGAAATCGAAACAACCTGCTTATTTGTACAGCAATCTTCGACTGCTTGGAGATGAGATCCGTCAGACCAGAGCACTTGCCAACATTATTTCGAGAATACCACAACATTTTACCAATGTTAGTTTTACTGGTTTTTCTGTAAGATTTCTACAGTTTTGGAACCGTATCCCTAGGTCGATAATTCAGGCACCATCTGTCATGTCTTTCGAAGTGCGCCTCAAGAAGTACTTCAGTGAAACTTTTTCTACTTTTTAATCATCCTTGTATTATTTTCAAGATCGCCTTTCCTTCCTTTCCTATATTTCGTCTTATCAGGAGAGCCTCGATATTTAAGTTAAGTACTCTAGTTGAAAAATAGTTTCTCTATTTCAGTATCGTAATGAGTTCATTCCAGCACTGAAAACAGTGCTGGAATGAACTCATTCCCGCATTGCTTCTAGTTATATTTTTCGTTTTGTGGTAGTCAGCACTGACATTCGATCCTATCAAATTTCAACACACGTCAATTATTGTCAATATAAGATAATCTGAATAAGGTGAAATAATTGTTGAGAGGAAAGGTTTTATTTTCATAAAAAAATAAGGTACTAGAGATTACCTTCTTGCTAATTTTTAATCATTCATGATATTAGCAGACTGTTAAATCTGGTCTCCATGCTCTACGTACAATTCAAATTCCATGATCTGTCAACTTTCGTAACAGTCACACCAACTGCCAAGATACAATACAATACCACTCGTAAAGTGATGAACATGAATCGTAGCCTGCATCCCAATTGCTCGATTCAAAGAATATACCTTCAACGAACGCAGGGAGGCAGGCGTTCGCAAAGTTTGGAATACCCACACCTTCAACAAACATTGGAAATGGCAATAGGGATATTGAGAAGCGAAGACCCGCTTCTGAAAATGGTGGCTCATCATGAAATTAGGAACTAAGGATCTTTCCTGTGTAGGGCTGGTCAGGGAGCTTTGGAGAAGCTCAGTATAACTGACATATCCATCGATCATGAGCTAGCGGGAACTCCTATCTCGCCAACAGACCAAAGAAGAGTTGGCAGAGAGATAAGACAGACAAAACTGAAGACACTAGTACAAGATCACATGAGTAAACACCAGCACTCCATATATTTCTATAGTTTGAAAGTTCAAAGGCTGTTGTAAGAACTAGCCTTCGCCGTTTTGAAGTCAGTTGGGCTCAAGTCAGAAACAGAGGGATTTATAATGGCCTGTCAAGAGGGGTGATAAATATCAGATGGTATACAAAGAACATCATGAAAGTGGACACCCCAACAACTTGAAGAGCATGCCAGTTAGCAGGAAACTGTTATGCACATTTTGTCTGCTTGCAGAGTCCATTGTCCATCAGGATATGTGGAAAGACACAATGCGGTACTCCGAATTCTCTACTTCCATCTGAGAGAGGTTTATGGTGTAGACAACGAACCAGTGCTACCATATGTGCCTCTGGAGATTGAAGCAGTTGTTGAAAATGGCAGAGCTTGCATCTACTGGAACTATGCGATTCCAACAACTCGTCAGATCTACGCCATAAAGCCAGATATCAAAGAACTCAAGGAATTGCTTGTCGTCGAATTTTCCTCCTCCGCAGAAAATAATGTGGTGATGAAAGAAGAACAGAAGAGGAAAAAATATAAGGATTTAATGTATGAACTGGAGATCCTGTGTCCAAGGCATTGAGTCAGTATGGTCGTACTAATTATAGGATGCCTATACGTACTAATTTGCGACTGAAAAAAAAATCGGCTATATTTGAAGGCAAGTATTTTTCAGCCTCAAAATAACTTTTTCGTCCGCAAACACTTTTCGTCCGCTGTGGTCAGTATGGATACGACATAATACGGTTCAATATAAACAGAAGCGTCTGTGAGAATAACTGTCATTTGTTGTGGTGCCATTATTTAAGAAGTCCGAAATTCGCGAAATTCATAAAAGTAGGCGGTTGTCATGCCACTAGTCATTTTAGTATTATTCCTAGTTACGACTCATGGAAGATCCGAAGAATGCCATTGAATCATATTAAAAATTACAAATTCAGTTACACACAAAAAATACCATATGTCGTGGAATATGTATGGAACTCCCCGCAAAACCTTGGTGAACTTTATTTAATTATACTGATTGTAGGCATTTATGTCATGTTAGAATGGTTAGAACGTTATTTCTCCTGATGATGCTGCATTTACTTCAATTATTGGCTCGTTGAAGTAATTAGTCTTTGGCCTACATTTCATTGTTTATAAACCGTAGCTTAAAGTCTTCCATTTAATTCCGCTATTGTTGATTATGCCTCAGCTGGTAATGAGGAATATAGTTTATTTACGGAAATTAAGACGGCTATAATGAAGATATTAATTGTCATCTTTAGCTGGCTTCCCTAACACACTTCAAAAAACGCTGCTTTTCAACTTACAACATATACTGATACGAGTAAAACAATTAACTCCTATTGACATTTTACAGTTTATATTTTGAAATATGTAGATTCCAATATTTGAATGAGTATTTCACTCATTCCATTTTTAGTGGTAAAGTTTCCATAGCGATGCTCGTTTCACAGTGATGGAATGTGCAAGCGGGCAAAACTTTTTTAAAATTTTGACATTTCTCGAATTCCAGATAGCTTGGGAAATGAATACTTATTTGTCAAATAGCGCGATACGTGTCGAAGTCAATTGGAGAATTCTAAAAATGAGCCTTGAAGAGGGGGATAGATTTGGAAATATTTCCTCGAAAGAAATACCTACATATTGAAATTTCCAAACTGGTGCCTCTCAATACGAGAAAAACTAGGACATCTGCGTGGAACCAGTTTACGGAATTTCTGCTTAATAGAAACTACACAATAACTACAAAATAACTGGTTTGCCACTATTGAAAATGATCAAAAATCACTGTACAATGCATATTTTCTTTGTAAAACTTGAAAAAGTCGAAATTTACGAGGGGGCGTTAAACTGCAAAATTACCAAGTTTTTCAAGGAATATGATAGAATGAATCTATTCGATGGTATAATTTTCAAATCATCTCGTTTGGCTAGGGATTCAAAGCGCAAAATGTTGCAAACTTTACCAGAAAAAATTGGTTCAAGCAATGACGAGAAGTTAAGAGCTTTCGCGCGTATGCTCTGTTGTCCATTCTCTTGTATGGGACACTCTTAATCGAATTTACCATGGTAAGTTATATTTTCCATTTTCCTCTATTGGACACTCTTACTTCGAATTTACCATGGCAAATTCCAATGTCCAATACAGGAGAATGGACAATAGAACATACGCGCCAAAGCTCCCGACTTCGCGTCAGTGCTTGAAACAATTTTTTTTTCGTGATTTTTTAAAAATTTTCTAGGAGTACGGTTCTTAAAAAAATTTATACACGCCTTTATGTCGATATTCTACAACTAGTTAGCAAGCTTCTATTCGATCGAGTCTATATTTTTTGAGTTATTTAGGAATTAAAGGGGTATGACTCCAAAATCGATGGACCGATTATGCCCAAAAACGAACTTAACTCTCCCATTGGGATGTGCAACATACCCTGAAAATTACAAGTACCTATCTATCAAAACCAGGACGATGATTATTCAGAACTTCAGATGTTCGAAGACCGTTACAGGACTCCTATGTAGGGCTATCATCTCCCATAGATACATGCTCACATTCTATTGTAAATCAGCCCGAAAATGTATGTTATAATTTAATATGTCATCATGACATTCATGGTTTTGAAGGTTCTTACAAAATTTCAGCGATGACAAACATATGCTTTGTTATAGGTAAATAAATTTTGTATCAATGATTTTCTTAAAATTTTCTAGTGCTACGATCCTCACCAAATTTCGCGAGAATTGTCGCGTTGGTATTCTACAACTAATAACCATATTTAAATAGGATCGAATTTGTATTTTTTGAGTTATTGAGGAAATAACAACACAATTTCAGATTGATATTACTCCAAAACTATTTGGTCGATTATGCTAATTAACGAACTTAAATGTCGCATTCAGATGCGCAATCTACCCTGAAAACTGCAAGTCCCTATTTCCGTTCTCAAGGAACCATGAGATACCTAATATTTTTCCTAATTTCTTAAACATTTTCTAGTGGTACAGTCCTCACAAAATTTTGCACACGTCTTCATGTCGATATTCTACAACTAGTTACCATGGTAACCAAGCTTCAATTCGATCGATTTAATATTTTTTCAGTTATCGAGGAAATCATCATCATATTCCTGATGGGTATAACTCCGAAACCGTTGGGCCGATTATGGCGAACAGCGAACTTAACTCTGCCTTTCAGATGTGCAACCTACACAGATAATTGCAAGTCCCTGTCTCCTTTCGTTCGAGACTTATCGAGGCATCGGTCACCCATCTCGCTACTGAACTCACACATGGCTGCTCGGATCTCCAACAATATAGATCCAACCATATTTGAACTTGGAACTTGGTAGTAGAGTTAGGTTCTGAAGACTCTCGCAAAATTTCAGCGTTGTCGGACGAATAGTTTCTGATATTTAGAACTTTTTTCTATAATTCTCTATGATTTATTGAAAATTTTATAGTGATACGATCATCACAAAATTTTGCAAGAATTTTCGCGTTCTCATTCTACAACTAATCACCATGTTTGAATTGGATCGGTTTTGTATTTTTCGAGTTGTTGAGGAAATAACAACCAAATTTCAGATGGGTATAACTCCAAAACCCTTTTGCCCATTATGCCTATAAACAAACTCAAATGTCGCATTCAGATTCACAACCTATGTAACTTGAAAATTTCAAGTAGCTATCTCTTTCCGTTCTCAAGTTATCGTGGAAACAGCCGCCTGGCCGGACAGAATCAAATTTGACCTCGAATTCTTCATCAGGGAGTTGAACCCAATCGTTTGACACCATTTTCGACGAAAAATTCGAAAATTACAGGCATTTGGGCAAAATGATAACGCGATGTTCCCCACAAAATACGCGCAAAAAGAAAATCAAGTTACGATGAAAATAAGCCAGGTGGGTTGCAAAAGAAATTTTTCAATATATGCACCTTCGAATTGGCTTGGCGTGGAATTGAGGCAGCTAATTGCTAAATTAGCTTTTTCAACACTTCACTGGTCGGGTGGAATATAACCCAATATTTTCCAAAACTTCCCAAGGTGGTTCAAAAATGTATCGAATATTAAATAATTAGTGAAACATAAAGAAAAAGAGGATTTATGTCCTGTTCGCTTATACCTTAAAATCATGGCAAAAAGATCGACAAATTCAAATGTAACAACTCAAAGCCTTTTTTTTTGGCTACATCCAAATTGGGAAAGAGGAATTTGGTGCAAAAACATGCCTGTTGGAATAAACTCAATATCAAAATGGACAAAAACATCTGCAGATAATATTGAAATGAGCACAAAAAAGTTCAAAATAACGAACCATATCCATAGAGCATCGGCCATTTCAGCATTGGCCAAAAACGGAGTTAATGAACAAGAGTTTATTAAAAAAAAAAGCACTGATGTGAAGTCAGTACTCTTTGGCGCGCGTGTTCGCGGTGGCTAATTTGAATTGAATGATGAGTACTTCAAGCTCAGTGGATAGAGCGAGCCGAAGATCTACCCAAAGGATAGTGGACACCATTCACTGTCGGTTCAAAAATTAACAGTGCTGTATCTAAGCTGCCATCAGGATAGAGTAACAAAGTTGGAAAAGAACACAAGTGACTCTCCTTAGTCGCACAAGCTCCTAGAAGATTTGGGAGGGTCAGTATAATCCTAATCATGTTTATAGCACGCGCGCCAAAGCAGATTGACTTTTTACACTTTTTCTTTCATTGTTAAGTCAATCTGCTTTTGCGCGCGTGCTATAAACATGATTAGGATTATACTGACCCTCCCAAATCTTCTAGGAGCTTGTGCGACTAAGGAGAGTCACTTGTGTTCTTTTCCAACTTTGTTACTCTATCCTGATGGCAGCTTAGATACAGCACTGTTAATTTTTGAACCGACAGTGAATGGTGTACACTATCCTTTGGGTAGATCTTCGGCTCGCTCTATCCACTGAGCTTGAAGTACTCATCATTCAATTCAAATTAGCCACCGTGAACACGCGCGCCAAAGAGTACTGACTCTACGTCAGTGCTTTTTTTTTTTTTTTTCAAGTTCCTTTAACAAATATAGCTATCAATACAGTTTGGCTGTTAACTAGGAAAAATGTTAAATGAAAAAAGTGTTTAATTTGATGAGAGGAATCTTTGGTTAAAATTAATGCAGTGGTCAAAGAGTCACCCTGTATATGCTCCGGTTGCATATCAGTCGAAAATTCTTCCTTTCATCTCTAAACTAACTATCCATCAGGGAAAAGGAATATCATCTCGCAACCTGCATCAGTATCGATTCCCCCTAATCCACCCCCTTTTGTATTGAAATCGCTCACCCCTCGTGCAATAGGAAGCGGAAAAACAGAATGCACATAGGAGACTTGAATTGCATCCAAAATCAATTTAGGTTACATGACCATGAGATGGGGCCTGTTTGAATCAGTGGCGAAAAAACAGGTTAGTCGTAGGGGATGAAGGATGTGTGTCAACCCCTCATCGTTGAAAACGAAGCAGCGTGGAGGGTTGTGTTTTTGTAGGCCCATCGTTGCCACATGTCGCAACTAAATTATTTTAATGACAGTCCCCTACGGTATTTGGATCAAACACTTGTTCGAATAAACGGGGAGCCTGTGAATAGGGTAGCAGGGATTTGTGAATGTGTTTCAAAATATATCATACTGTTTCCGTGTATTCAATTGGCCATATCATTTAGAATCATGGGATTTCGCTTCATCATTTTGAAAAGAGGAATTCAATCCACCTGAAATTGGTGTAGTCGCGTCTACTTCTACGGTCTACTTTTAGCAGACCGTTGAATTCAGAAGTCAAAAGCACTGTCCATCAGGAGCTCCAGGAAGTTTGGTCATTAAATGGTAATTGCTCAGTCCAGCAGTTATCAAAAATAATGACAAACAGGTGAAAACATTGCGGAAAGTTGAAATTTGGCACAGTTTTTCACTGGAGTGCCTTGTACAAAATACCAAAACTCACCGAGGGTATGATTGCAAGGGAGGAGGAGCAATTTGAATGCCTCTTTTTTCAGTTTTTCCCGAATTTCTCAAAAAATATTGAGCTGAGTAAAATTGGCTGTTTATACAATTAGTAGAGTAAATTTTCTACAAAAATGGTCATGTACATTTTTTTCAGACTTCAAACGGTGTGGAAGATATAATGGTGAAAATTGCAAGTCCCTATCTCCTTTCGTTAAAGAGTTATCGAGGCAACGGTCACCATTCAGCTACCGAATTCACACAAGGCTGCTCGGATCTACAACAAGATACATCCGATCGTGTTCAAACTTGGAACTTGGTAGTAAAGTTAGGTTTTGAAGGCTCTCGCAAAATTTGAGCCATGTCGGATGAATAGTTTCTGATATATATAATATTTTTCAATGATTTTTTTAACATTTTCCAGTGATACAATACTCGCGGATTTTTTGCGCTGGCATTTTACAACTAATAACCATGTTTGAATTAGATCTATTCTGTATTTTTCAAGTTATTGAGGAAATAACAACAAAATTTCAGATAGGTGTAACTCCAAAACCGTTTGGCGAATTATACTCATAGACAAGCTCAAATGTCAGATTCAGATGCTCAACCTAACCTGAAAATTCAAGTCGCTATCTCTTTCCGTTCTCAGGTTATCGTGACATACAAAATATTTTTTAATAATTTTTTAAAATTTTTTAGTGATACGATTCTCACGAAATTTCACAAACGTGCTTAGGTTTATATTTTACAACTATTCACCAAGTTCAATTCGATCGGATTTATATTGGTTGAAAACAAAATTATTATTCGGAAGCCATTGCGCCGATTATGCCCATTAACGAACTTGTCCGTCGTATTGGGATGCGCCACCTATTGAAAATTTTAAATTGCTAGCTGTTTCCGTTCTCAAGTTATCGTGGCAACGGTCGGACGGCCGGCCGGACAGAATCAAATTTGACCCCGAATGCTTCATCGGGGAGTCGAACCCAATCGTTTGGGACCATTTTCGCCAAAAAATTCGAAAATTACAGATATTTGGGCAAAATGATAACGCGATGGTCGCCAGAACATACGCGCAAAAGAATTGACAATAATTTAATATTGGCTGTCAGTTTAGAAATTCTATGATATAAACAGAACACAAGAAGTGAGAAGTTGCAAATAAAAATCCTTAGCCAACTGCGATGTCATTTATAAAGACCCTGTAGAACAGTTAAATGCAATTTCAAAATATTTTATGGCCCACAAACAAATCTTATGCGAATATTCGGTGAAACCACATAAAGGTTCTTCTGTAGCTACCCGAATTCTATATGATCATTGGCCCCTTAAATCTAAACTTCTCGGAAAAAGATCGACATGCCCCAGGCACCATCGAAATTCAAGTCGCCTTTTATGACAAGTCCCACCCCGAAAATATGCCATTTCCGGCGCTTAGCTGTGTTTTTTCCTGACCTCTCTTGACAGTTTGACAAATAACTTTTAGATTCTAGGTTCAGAATGTTCCTGTCAATTACGGAATACCATAGTCGGCAATCTTGAAAACATTTTCTGGGTGGATTGAGGGCTGTTTGGGATGTTACAAACGCATTAATTCCGATCTTTGCGAATGGAAAGATGATACGTATTCGGGAAGATGTGACCCTAACATTGTGGGAAGAATCTTTGCGTTAAATTGGGCCATATAATTGAGGAACTTAATTTTTGCAATCGATATTTAGGACTGTAATCATCATAAAGAACCACCGTAATCACAAAATTAAAAATTTGAAACGATTCAAAATTGACCATCAAATTATTTGTCACAATCTTTCTGGACGTTTATGTTTTTGTGTGTTTGAAGGTCAATTGAATCCCCTTAAAATTAAGTTTGTGAAATTCGGTGTTGACTATTTCACTCGTAAGATATTGTTTCTATGCCCATGTCAGTAAACGTCAAAGATCGCTATGTCGACTTTCCGTGTAAGTGACGTTTAACAATAACATGAACGTAAGGAGATCATACACGTGCGTTTTGATAAAAAAAACTTGAATTTCTTGGTTTAAATAAATTGCAATAAAATTTTTATATAAGTTCGACTTTATTTGGTCTAAGTAATCATTAAAGGATACTGTGGGAGGTATACTCATTATTGAAAGGTTTTCTCTCCCAAACTCTGAAAAATATCTATAAAATAAAAATTAATTATTTTGTGATTTGCTTCTGCGTAAGAAACATAAGATATTTGTCAGAAGCAATCAATTGAACAATGTTGCCTAACAAACAACAACGAAACAACATCAACGAAGAAACAACTATATCGTAACGTTTCGGAGTCTAGATCAGACTCCTTCGTCAGACTTTTAATGAAAATCTTTAGAATTATTTTGTTGATAGTTATTTTGTGAAATTCAAGAATTGTCACATTGAGTTTGGGAGAGAAACCCCAAAAAAAACCTTTCAAAAATTTATTTGGTCTATTTACATAAATTTAGTCGAATGAAAAACATAAAAACTTTTAGCAATAGCGATACACATTTTGAATCAAAAGAGTGATGGCCGCAAATGTCCGCAACACATTATAATTCTCATCAATTATGTCCCGTTTTCTTAGTATATTATGGAAATAAACGTCATGTCATTTATGTTGTAAATTTTTGCGCGTATATATGTTCTGGGGAACATCGCGTTATCATTTTGCCCAAATGTCTGTAACTCGAATTTTTTTACGAAAATGTTTGAATTGCTTCTGCTAAAGAAACACAAGATATTTGTCAAAAGCAATGTATTGAACTTGTTGCCTAATAAACAATAACGAAACAAAATCAACGATGAAACAACTATTTCGTAACGTTTCGGAGACTAAATCAGACACCAACCGAAAATCTTCAGAATGATTTTTTTTTATCACTATTCTGAAATTTGAAAATTGTCACATTTTTTCAGTAATAGTTTCATTTTGCATAGAAATTTCTAAGTTCCAACTCCTTTTTCAACAAATTCAATCAAATATGGTCAATTCCAATTGAGTAATTTGCAAAATTACATTCTGTATTCAACAAAATACAAGTCGAAGCCTTAAGTTTGCTTCTAATTTAAACAGACTCTGTCATCAGAATCTGTAATCATTTTTTAGCGAGGATACCGTTTGATACCGGTATCAATCGGTTATAATTTTGACGTTTTAGCGAGAGTGGTTACAAGCGGTAACGGAAGTTCCCCTCCAAAGCCGTCATTTTGAAGTTTGATACCGGTATCAAATTTTATGACCGGGTGCTCGAGGTGAGTTACTGGCGGTTGACATTTGTTTGAAAATTTGAAATTGTCAACACTTGAAAATTTTTTTTTAAATCAATTAGAATGGCACAGGAAAGCGTGGAATTAAACGAATATTCATTAAATCATGAAGGGGTCGATTACTCCGTAATCACAGACCTCCAAACAGCGAATGTTTTATTAAACGGTAAGTACTCTGAAAAAGTATGTGACGATATTTTTCACAGTACACACTGCTATTACTATAATGGAATGATTGTGATAGCGATCGGCATAGCTATCATGTTGATTTTTTGGGACATTAAGATTGATCTTAGTACCATCAATGGCACCAACAACTCATAGAAACTTTTCACATTAGAAAAATTACGCAAAAAAGAAATCTCGAATTTTTACCAGGTTAATGTTGAAGTTGTTGTGTTATATCATTAAATTCTTCTTCAGATTTTGGCCATGTGACATATTTATTTCTGAGTTTGTAATTTACTATGTACAAAAATGCATTTACTATTTGCATCACAGTTGAAGGAACCATATTAAATCTATCACTAATAGAATGAAGGCAATCTGGCTTCGATATAAACCACAAAAAGACTAGTAGACTTCGTTCTGGTTGTATTGGATGGCGTCCCCCTGTACTTTTTCTTAATAAGGTTGTGAGAATCATTTTTTATAATTTCATTCAATAAATTTTTGATGGTTTCTTTTTTCATGCGGAATAATTGAAAAAATACAATTTCATTATATCTTTCAAGCCAGATATCTCCTGGGTCTAGCCTGAAGTGCGATATCCTTAATTTGAATAGTGCTATCACAACTTGGATTATATTTGAATGCCATAAATTTTCGAGAAATTCCAAAAAGGCACAATTTTCGTCATTGAATAAAATTTCTTCAAAAAAATTCAACATTTGCAAGTTGTTCATGATTAAAAAGCGTTAAATGTAAGATTTACACAGCAAAAAGTAATTATTTACTACGGACTACGGTTAACCGTTGACGTTTTAGTGAAAACACATACAACCTTTCGCGGTCATGTGGTGGGGGAACAAATTTTGACATTGATGACAAACCGTTGTTAATAACCGGGTTATAAGCGGTATCCTCGCTAAAAAATGATTTTTGTTTTACTCCAATCTATCATGTGATCTCCATGGATTGTACATACATGTTCTGCTATTTTTGATTTCTGTTTGTCTCTATTTCTTAAGTTGTTCTTATGATATATATTTACTACAAATATGAGGAATATTATATAAACAGCTTTTGAATTGTTGCTTTTCATTAATGGGTCTTTGTTAATAAAGACCTAAGATCATTTTGTGTCTTGAAAACGGTTCTTATATTGAACTTAGAACCGATTCTACTGATTTTTTCCGAAAGGCCACGAACATAACAGATTGGGTTGTTGTTCTTGTTGGTTATTCTGTTGTACATGATTAATTGTTATTTTAATAGAAGCTCTTCTATCTAAATTCATGATAGATGTATTTCTGAATTACCTCGGATATCCATTATCTCTTCGGATGTAATCTGACCCTTATTTGAAGAATCGTAGCGTTTACAATTATAATTAAAGAAATAGTTCAATTTGTAAGAATCATGTTTTGGAAATGTTTCATTTATGTGCCAAGTTTCATATATCTGCAATGGTGATATATGTCTCGGGTTTCATGCCAAAACTATTTTATATTTCTCACATATGTCCAATCCATATCTTCACCCCTCAAAACTAATGAGATCTAACGAATTTGAGAACTATCCCAGGATAACACTCAATTTTTATTTCGAGTTTAATGAATTTTCCTCTGATAGCCATATTCTTGAAGAAAAACTGGGACGCATGGATTTGTTTTTAAATTTCAGATAGCTAAAACTCCGAAACAATTCGGCGGTTTTTACCCATTTACGAATTTAACCGAGATATTCATGCCCCATACCTACCCTGGCAAATTTCACCTTTCTAACTTATTTCGTGCGAGACTAATGGTGCTCACGGGCGGACGGCCGTCAAAACAATAGGCCCTGTTCAGTGGAACAAGTTAGCTAATAATAGTTTAAAAAAACTAAAAAAACACGCTTTTATAGCTAACCGAACTAAAAATAGAAAATAATTTTTAATTTCAGAGAGTTTATAATACAGTAGTAGAAGATCGATCAATCAATTAGAATTTATCACCTCAAAATAAAATTATAATATAGTTTAAGTTATTAACAAAAGAATTCAATTCAGAGTAAACAGCGTGGGGTGCTTGATAAAGTAAATGTAGCAACCATTCTATTGGCAACTATCTATGAGAAGAGAGTCATGAAAAGTAGTAAAATGCACCCCACGCTTTTTACTCTGAATTGAATTCTTTTGTTAATAACTTAAACTTTATTATAATTTTATTTTGAGGTGATAAATTCTGATTGATTGTTCGATCTTCTACTACTGTATTATAAACTCTCTGAAATTAAAAATTATTTTCTATTTTTAGTTCGGTTAGCTATAAAAGCGTGTTTTTTTAGTTTTTTTAAACTATTATTTATTTTTCATTTTTTAGTTCGATTTATCAATTAGTTATTTGTTGACATGTGGTATTGAAATTTCTCACAAATTATTTCGCAATCTCATCATTTCATTCAAAATTTTATTAATCCTGGCAGTCCCAATAAGGATAATGGGAAACTGTTAGAACATGTTAGAACTGTTAGAATATGAGCCCAAAATGATATATCGCATGCGACAAATCGCCTTGCGATAGACAGGCTCCACTCTGTGAGATTTTGTACATGAGATACAGATAGTCCGCCGTATTCACAAATCATTAAATCTCCGTTAAGTCCTAACTGAGGTACTCAGTTAAGGATAAATTTGAAACGGAACCTCAGTTACCTAAAGTGAAAATCAACGTGAAACAGGCCAGTTTCACCACCGTTAAATACTTTAACTGAGGTTGCGATTCAAATTTATTCTTAACTGAGGACCTCAGTTAGGACTTAACGGAGATTGAATGCTTTGTGAATACGGCGGAGTATCTGTCTGCGCTTGTCGCTCATGCGATATCGCATCAGTATTAACTGGACCTGAAACATCACGTTGCAAATTGGCGGAGGTGCCCGGTATGAGATAATATGCTATAAATAATAATCAATTTTTGTGGATAATAAGGATAATGGGAAACTGTTATCAAATTATTGCATTGTCATCGGTTCTTGATACGTATGCAAAGTTTCAAATTAATCAGACTTCTGGAAACTGGGGAAAATTAAGTTCAAAGATTCCGTTACATACATAGTCAGATACAACCCAAGCTAATAAAAGCGTGTTAAAAATAGATGGAAGTGTCCAATGTTGATAAGGAAATAATAAAATTTGTATGTTATTTGCAGCGTTTTTCTAATATCTATCACATACATTATTCCATATTATTCAGCATAAAAGCTATTTTTGTAGCGCATCTCAGCATGGAGTCAGGAACTGACGCTTCCAAACAGGTGCACGTATTCCCATTTGGGAGATTAGTTATGGTCCTATAGAAAATACCCCAGTTTCTCACCCTCTGGCAATCTAATGTTTTTTGTCCCTTGGTCTAGGTCGTAGAGAGTGGCATCGTTTATTACAAGGGGTCGTTCCGAGGTTCCACATTGAGGGGGAGCCTATCTAGACGACCATCAAATCAGTCGTCGACAGACCAAAAAACGCGGATGTTGACTGAGATTTAGTATAGTGGCCCGGATTCGAAAACACCCGTGCATTAGGAAGAAATGAGGTGACACGGAGATGGAACAGGCGCAGTGTGACAATTAAACCATTACATTTGATGTAACTGAGAAACATGTTTAATATAGGCTCACTTTCATTCTCTATCTTTGTCAACTGCGGGGGGCGGAAGGAAATGAAAAATTTATAAATTATTTAGGATGGTGTTGAAGGATTTGTTTTTAAATATGAACGAGTAGATTTAACATTCACTGACGTGAAGTCAGGAGCTTTTGCGCGTATTTTCTATTGTCCATTCTCCTGTATTGGACACCCTTGATCGAATTTACGATGGTAAATTATGTTGTCCATTCTCCTGTATTGGACACACTTCATTCGAATTTACCATGGTAAATTTTTTACCTCGAATTCTTCATCAAAGAGTCGAACCTAATCTTTTATGACCATTTCCGAAAGTTACAGACATCTGGGCAAAATAATAGCACTGTTTCGCAGAACATGCGCGCAAAAAAATAAAAAAGAAAAGTTATGGCTGCGGGAAGTGATCCCAGTACCTTCAGCATATTAGTCAAACATATTAAGCCATGCACTATAATAGCTTTATGTGGAATCTGCGATGAAAGGAGTATATGAACGAATTTTATTACTTTTACCCTTTTTTCAGATTTCTTTTTTTTGGAAACTATCATGTTACATATTATTCGACGGTTTAAATTCCTAATTTCCACCTTTTATCCGTAGCGGCATATTTTGCGTGAAAAATTCAAAACCACGCCCACTCTGATCCAACCTGAGAAATGTCGAATTTTATGAAGAAATTGAAATTCTTCCGAAAATTACCAGCTTTCCTTACGACGATTTCGAATATAAAAGTTTCGAAAAGGAAAATCCCACATATTTTATTGAGCGGATCGATCTTTCGACATATAATTATATTTTATGTTTAAGGAATAATAGGAATATATGAGATTCCAGTTGTTATATGTTCTAGCCAAGTGCTACTAATAAAAGATATTATTATTATAAACTCGCGAGCAATTCCTACTTTGGAGCGTGCAACTATATCATTCTACTTTTCGACTATCGATTTTGTAATGATTTGAGGTCCAAAAAAATTCCAAAAATTCCCGATTTACTTAGGAAATACGTCTCTTTCGGAAATTTGTTCAAATTATATGGAATGTTTCCAAAGATGCCTCTATAGCCTTATCGGAAATTTCAACCATCTTCTTTCCCTCCGTAACATCAAAATCATCCATTTTTCCACCTTTTTCCTCCGAGACGTCCCATCATTTACTCAAATTTTCCCTAACTAATATTCTAAACGTCCTTTGTCAGAAACTAAGCTCGCCCAACGATTCTCGGTTTCCAGTTTTTCTTTTTAATACCTACAATATAAATTCGATCTTGTTCAAACTTGAACCTTGGCTTAAGAATTAGGATTCGAAGGCTGTTGCAAAATTTCAACCATATCGGACGGATAGTTTCTGAAATAGGTAATATTTTTACACGCATATTCAATATATTTTTTTTTTTATTTTCTAGAGATACGAACTGCACGAAATTCTGAATGAATATTTGCGTTGGCATTCTGCAACTAACTACCAAGTTTCAATTCGAACGGTTTTGTATTGACCGAAAACAAACTTCCTACTCGGGAACCGATTAAGCCCATTAACGAATTTGTCCGTCACATTTGGAGGCGCAACCTACCCTAATAATTTCAAATCGCTATCTCTTATCGTTCGAAGGTGTTCGTGACAACGGCCGGCTGGCCGGCGTTTGTGCAAAATGATAGAACTCCGTTCTCTAGAACATCCGCCCAAAAATGACGATGGCGCAGCCAATCCTGCAAAAATATGTGGATTTTTTTGTTGGTCACATCACATATCTTTAGTGCATCTAGAAAATAAACATTTCATAAAGTATCATAACTGCATTTATCGTATTACACATCCAATTGCAATTCAGTTTCAATGAATTGAAAACAGTATCTCAAATTTTTGGAAAAAGATTATTTAGGAAGTATGGATTCGGTAATTTTAACCCAATACAAATATTTCATCAAAATCATGGATTAATGGAACCGTTCAGAATCGGACGACGCATGCTCTGTCGAGTATTAAGGATAAAAATCCTTAATTTTTTTTTTTTTATTTTACCCATGCTAAAATAAACTTGATATGTGTAATAATGTTGTAGCAATCCACACCAATAGAAATATGGGAAGAGTATAGCCTAAGCTACAGTTTCAATCATCCCTTTCCCCCCGGTACCTCAAAATCCCTCGAGACGACCAGCAATTACAAAAATTTCAATAATTTTCAATTAAATAAAGTGTTTTATTTTCAAAACAAAATAGAGAGCTCTTAATGAAAGACGCGTTATACAGGGTGTTTCATTGGTAAATGAGCATACGTTAACCCGAGCACACTAGACGAGTCCCAAAAACCTATATATGTTATGTCTAATCAGCTCCATAGCCGAGATACAGGGTGATTCATGTATTCTTCAATATTTTCAATTGCTTATAAATTTTGAACCACCCAGTGGAATCAGTTCATATTTGAAACGTGAAATACAATTCCATGGGTCGATCGACTAATCTTCAAACTGATTAAAAATCCAGGTCCGTATTAAAAAAAATTAGAAATTTTCGCAAACTGCGATTCCTGTATGAAGGAATATTGAAATTTGATAAGAATTTTCTGAAAAAACCGGAAGTTTTCGATGGGGATTAGTAGATTTCAGTGTCCCACACGACATTCGACTACTCAAAATTTTGACGAATGATTTGATTCGATAGTGAAATTCTCAAAAATGTGTTTGTTTTGATATTTTAACAAATTATTACTAGCAATCCTCGAAAAAATATGGATTTTGAATAATTTATTTAAAATGATCAACGGTGAAAAGATAAATAAACAAATAAATGATTAAGTAAAACAGTTGAAAGAAATGATAGAAGTTGCTCAAAAGTACCACCGTTTTCTCGATGCACATTCTTGTTCTTTTCGAATTATGTCTTATAGCCTTTTTCATCACTTCTGGTTCATTACGGATCTTATTACAGGCAACTTGCAATGTTGCAAAAAAATAACCTTACTTTTAATCTCAGACGCATAGATTTCAAATATCCCCAAAGGAAATATCAATAGGATGGAAAACTGGATCCACCTATTTGGGAAATGCTCATCCAAGAAAGAAGTTCCCTTATTATACAAAATTGTGATCGAATTTCAAATAATAAGAATATTGTTCTGGCCTACTTGAATGAACACTAGTGGGATACAACACAAATTAATATGCCGATATATTGTTCATGTATTTTTTCTGTGACAATCAGCAACCAGCAACGTTTACGAGGGATGAAATCTTTAATTCGAGGAATTCGCAAGGATGGGCTGAATAAAATCCACATGCAGTATTGTTAACCCATTTGTTTATTTATTTTTCCACTGTTGATCATTTTGAAAAAAAAATCAAATTACATATTATTTTTAATTTTAAACACTGATAATTTCAAGCTTCAAATTACTTGATGACCGAGAATTCAAACGCATAATCACGCTTGCATCACATAATTTTTCGACGATGTACTTGTTTTTACCATGATCATTCCTGCTGTGGAAAATAATCTTTCAACAGGTAAGGATGTACCCATTAATAAATCATCTTGAAAAGTGTAGGAAGAACTTTTTCATCACTGTAAAATATTTTTATTCCAATTTGATATTTTTTAAATAGGCTATCGATGTCGATACATTTTTTAATATAATTGAAAAATTTGGTATAGTTTTCAAAGAATACCTTCCCACTGGGTAGATCATTGAGGGTGTTTTTGGCGTATTCCTCATAACACTTTTCGAAACATTGAATAGCTTAATTCCTTTACCAGTTTTACTATACGTAGTTCCACAGATGTATACAATAATTGTTCACATCTTCACTACAAGGTGCACAAGAGAATAAATTTCTCCAGATGTTCAGATAGAGACAAAATTTTCGAAGCATTAAGATTTAGAGGCAATAAAAGTTGTCCGTTAGGTATTTAATTCATAATGGCATCCGTTTTTATGGTTGTGAATTCTATTTTTTCTTGAAAAATAATCTCAATTATCGCAAGGTCATAACGAATTAATAATCCTCTAAAAAATCGTGTATTTCTAGAACGATCGATGCAGACAAAATATATTAGTAATTATAGTGGAAACCCTTCATATTCAATTGTTTTCTGCGGGTGTTGAAAAAAGTCAAGTCGTATATAAAACTTCATATAAAAAATTTAACGAGACTCTCGTGTTGCGTTGTATGTTGTCTCGGTATCGCCTATAATATTTTTGAAAACGTCTCGTCTCGTCTCGTCTCGCTTTTACGAGACGAGAACGAGACGAGACGAGAAAAATCTCGCTCTCGCGTGAAGCCCTAGCTTGAATTGATCCAGGTGTAATCAGAAACCTGTTACGTTACAAGTTTAAAATAGGTCGTTAGAAGAAGAAAGAAGAAGAACAGAATGATGCAGTAGCTGTGTCGAGGATATGCGTTATAATATTCAATATGAGTGTAAATCATAAAATAATTTTTCATTTGAAATAAAGTTACCAAGTTATTCAATTTGCTGTATCCCATTCGTCATTAAAGTATCATGAAAACTATAATGGTAAGGTATAGGGAATCCTATTCTTCAGGATGCATCTCCTTAGCGGATATACGCCCAAACTGCAAAAAACCAAACGTGCATATCTAGAAACCCACACAGGCGCCCACCAACAGCATCATAAAATCGTCTCTTTCCCAAATTCCACCGACTTAATTTCCCTATTTCCAAACAAACTATTCAGAACATCCAACAAAAACACTTTGTAACCAGATACTTTTCCATCGGTAGACAGAAGTCATTAAAACCACATGTGAATTTTAATTTAAAACAGGCTTTTAGGGACCATTTCATCATCTCGAAATACTGAATTTGTGATAGGGGGCCAACGGTATTGCGAAGCTCCATATGCATCCCAACCTGCTGGATGTTATGAATACGTACAATAACTTACACCTAGAATTATTACGCTCCATCTACAATGGTTCTAGAATGAAAGGGTTTTTTTTTATTTTCGTATGGGAGCTGTTCTTTCCGGGGTTCTTTGTTCAGGAATTATTCATGTTTGAATTAAATTGAAATAAAATGTAAGATACGTCCAAGAAAAGTCTTTGTTAATATATTTTTGAAAAAATTTCGGAATCATAGGGTGCAAATGTTTATAAATCCCATGAAATTTTCATTGTACTTAGAAATGAAAATCGATTGAAGAAATCCGTTCGTCAGCCGTTGTCTTTTTTCGTGAACTATTGGAAGGATATACATGCTGTATTATTAACTGCTTGAGATCTTCCTATAGTAATAACTTTCGAATGACGATTGTCAAAATGGCAGTTCTTTGACGTTTGTGTTTAGAAAGATTTGCCATTGTAATCAAGAATAGATTTACACTTGAACAACGCTGCCATATTGTGGCTACTAATTTATTTTTCCGTCGACCCCGCAATAATGACAATGTTTAACATTCAAGAAAACATTCAGACATTTTGGCAAATTCATAGGTACTATATTCAGGCGAACAAGCGCGCTATAAAAGGTTGAAAATATTTGCAAAGATCTTCTCAAATTGGACAGAGTTGGTCTTTTTCGAGTCAATCATTTGCATTATTTCCAATATCTGGTAACACATGATATACATATATATTCTTTTGACTGAGAGCTGTATATGTGTTAGCAGAAGTTGGTGTAACGGGGTACCATATAATTCGACGTATGATACAAGAGCTTTGGGAAAACCCTCAGCAAAAAACCCTTTCTCCCCGTGAGTGTGGTGATTTGTAACTATTGTTTACAAAATTTGCTGAAATTTAAAAATATTGATGGGGATATATTTCTTCAATGTGGATTCCCTCGTCAAAAAACGGATAGGTTTCTCCAAGGTACCCAAACGGTTTTAGAGTTATAGCCATCTGAAATTTGGTTGTTTTTTGTTCCTCATTAACTCGAAAAATACTGAACCGAATGAATTCAAACATGGTTATTAGTTGTAGAATGCCAACGCGAAAATTCTTGCAAAATTTCGTGAGTATAGTATTTGTAGCAAATTTCAAAAAAATTATTGAGAATTGAAAAAAAAATTTATATATCAGTAACTATTCGTTTGAAATTGCTGAAAAGTTGCAAGAGCCTTCATAACTTAACTTTACTGCCAAGTTTCTAGTTTTAATACGATCGGTTAAATATTGTTGGAGATTCGAGCATTCTTGTGTGAGTTCAGTAGATGGGTGACCGTTGCCTCAATCACTTTCGAATGAAAGGAGATAGGGACCTGCAATTTTCAGGGTAGGTTGCGTATCCGAAAAGGAGAGTTGAGTTCGTTTTTGGGCATAATCGGTTGAACGGTTTCCGAGTTATACCCACCTGGAATATTATTTTCTTGATAACTCAAAAAATAAATATTCGATCGAATTGAAGCTTGGTAACTAGTAGTAGAAAATCATCATAAAGACGTGTTTAAAATTTTGTAAGAACCGTACCCCTAGAAAATTTGAAAACAATGACAAAAAAAAAAATTTAAGAACCGTACCCCTAGAATTTTCAAAAAAATCACGAAAAAAAAAATTGGTTCAAGCACTGACGTGAAGTCAGAAGCTTTTGCGCGTATGTTCTATCGTCCATTTTTCTGTATTGGGCACCCTTAATAGAATTCACCATGGTAAATTCGATTGAGGGTGTCCAATACAGAAGAATGGATAATAGAACATACGCGCAAAAGCTTCTGACTTAACGTCAGTGCTTGAACCAATTTTTTCCATGATTTCGGTGAGATTTTCTTTTGCCAGGGAACAACGAATACACCATTCTCTAAAATCTCCTACCGTGCTTCCTTTTCCGGGACGTCAAGAACGCACTTAAAGTTCAAAGAAATTTTTGGCGGCCGTTTCAATTTCAACGTTCGCCCACGTTCTCTGCGATTTTCGACGCTGCTATTTCGGTAAGCACGTTGTTTCCGAATAATTTTGGAAGGTGGATATTATTTTCAGCAAGGTGAAACCGAAATTAAAATAGATCGGTTGACGTAAATGAGATATGGAACCGGACTGAAAAAAATTGTGTAAATTTCCATTGTTTTGCATGCGAGTAAGGATTAGGTGGTGGATTGGGCTGGGTAAATAAATATTGCGTATGTTGTGCGTTGATAAGTTCTCAGAATAAATAGTTATTCAGTGGATTTTGATTGTCTTTTTCGACGAATGATTCATATCAGTTGTCCCATTTTACCGTTTTCTCGACCAATTTGGAGGTAAAACTGCATACAAATCAAAGAATAATAATATACAGGGTGAGTCTTTGACCACTGCATTAATTTTAACCAAAGATTTCTCTCATCAAATGAAACACTTTTTTCATTTACCATTTTTCCAGATACGGCTCAGGATAAAAGTTACAAGCGTTTGGAGATTTCACAATGTGCTAATACACTCCCGCATATAAATTATCTATGACATTGTTGGCGGACGAGAATAAGGCATGGTAACATGGTTTACAGCTTGATTCGGGATTCCAACGCTCAGGGACGGATCCATAAAAGTAGTGAAATTTCTGGAGTTTTCCATTTGAAAACATTCAATGAAGAATATCTCGGAATCGGAGCGTTTAAGGAGAAATGATGAAGAATAATATAATGTTCTAAAACGATGGAATATTCTTGAAATGACTCAAGAAAAACTTTATATGCTTTCTTTGTGCTAATTTCGTTTAGTTTTATGAATCCACGAGTCCATAACTAGAAAACCAGTAGAAGTAGAAAATAACTAATATTTGGAAAATATGTATCATAGTTATAGGAAAATTTACTCCAACATTCATTTTATTCGAAAAAAGGATGTCAAAGCTACAAAATAAAAACTGATTTTTTTTCAAAATTTCAACAGCCTGTGTCTTTTTACCTGAGCTGTATTTGGAAAAATTTTAGAGGAAAAAAGTGGTTCATTTGATGAGAGGAATCTTTGGTTAAAATTAATGCAGTGGTCAAAGACTCACCCTGCATATAGGAACCAATGATAGGATTACCTACTACTGTCGTTGTTTATTGGGACGGTAAAATTAGTATTACATATTGTTTTCTTTCTAGGGTTTTGGTAAAACAGATAGATTGAATTTTGGGAACGGCCGTGAAATCTGTCGATATTGGTCCATCTACATGACCTCTGTTTATGGTTTTCGGTTGTCCCCGTCCTCCCGGCGGGACACCTGTATAATTTGGTACAATAATAAAGGTAAATTAGAAGAACCTCAGAAACTCTTCACCCCAGATACTCAACAGGTCATTTTGCACATATTCGCAAAAGGTTCCACTTCCACGAAACCTGTTACACAAAGCCATACTCGAAGATCAAAACTCCCGGAGCGTCAAGCCCCGCTCATTTAGAGAGCTTCGTGGTAATCAATCCGATAATACTAAAACATTCTTCCTCGGTCGAGCAATCACGGTAAGGTGTCGTCGGAAACCTATCACAAACAAAAACGACAAGTTCACATGCAGCTGGTGTCAGGAAGTCTCCAGTTACACACATGTTCGTTATTTCTTGGTTCATGTGTGCGACTCCTTCGTGGCTGGGGCTCTTTGTTTATTCAAGCCGGGACCAACGCGACGCTAGTTTTCGTTACGGGAACATTTTTCTCTTAGGACGTCGACGTCGCATCTTTCCAGCAGATTTCGAAGGTACTCGGAGACCAAGATGATGCTATTTATAATCTCTGTTATGATTCGATCGTCACGTTGTCAAGATGGAACGTCAACATTTAACAGGTGGCCGATTTCTTCGTTGGGAAACAGTACATCACACGGAAAGTAGAACGTTGATATATTTTTTCCGGTTTACGACCGTTAAGTCGAATACTAACAGGGATATGTATCTATTCCAATATTTTCTTATTGGCGCCGGCACAATATTTTCG
Source organism: Halyzia sedecimguttata (assembly GCA_937662695.2). Classification (NCBI taxonomy): domain Eukaryota; kingdom Metazoa; phylum Arthropoda; class Insecta; order Coleoptera; family Coccinellidae; genus Halyzia; species Halyzia sedecimguttata. Next base: position 88,464,167 of record OW569415.2, on the reverse strand, counting down.
AATGGTAATCTCGAAAATCAATTACAGCGTTGTGGATGATGTCAGTTCTTGAATAATTGAGTCTTAAGAATTCCGCGAATGACGGTCCAGCTATAATAGACTACTGGCCCATGCTGAAAAAATTATGGGTCATTTGAACCACCAGGTGACCTATCTAGAACGATATAAGAGCATAAAATAATAAGATTCAGCACCATGCCGTCACTTGTAAGCTGTCCAACTGAGTGCAGGTGAGATTTCGAAAGTACAGGTAGAGTGAGTACATTTTGGTCACATATTTTTGTACGGCATTCTTACCACCGATAGATCCATGAAAAATAATAAGAAAACGCGCAGTGCCGTACAAAAATGGTGGTCCGCAAAGTCGAATTTTTTTATTATTTTCTGACAATTAGGCTTGTTTTCCTGTCACGCTGACGGTCGGCGCTGACGGTCAGCGCTGATCGGTCAGCTCGTATCCTTTTAGCATTACGCTGATCACATTGAGAAATTGAAGGATGCTATTGTCTCTGGCTCACTGAATGTGGAGGCTTGTCGGCGCCAGCTAGTCAGCGGCGCCGACGCGCTGGCGCGTACGTGCGCGTATATAGCTCAGCGCTGACGGCCGTCAGCGCCGCGTGACTCGAAAACGCTACGTATAGCTACATACATATTGACCCATCAGCGCCGACCGTCAGCGTGACAGGAAAACCAGCCTTACCAGGGTAAATTTGGTCATTTGATCTTGTACGGCATCTGTGTCATACTATTCCAATACTGCTTCTAATCCATTATTCCGTAACGCCGTACAAAAATCATGCGACAAGTGGAAAAAATCAAGGGTTGTAACCCCCTCTCTTTCCGTGGTCCAGGGGGTGATTTGAAAAAGTACGGCTTCGGTTCCAAAACATTATCTAGCACTCAAAAGTACTATTAAAAATAATGCCGTCAAAAAATGATTGTTCATTTGAATGTAAATCAATAATTACCTTAATTGCATCGTATCCTTGATTTTTAGAGCTGTAAAGTCATTTGATCCTGTACGGGAACTTTTTTTTTAACAGGATATTGTAAAATACAATTGTTATATAGTAGTGCCGTTCAAAAAAAACCGTTCTAAAAAAAATTATAGAGAATTACAAAAACTGAAATTTTGCGAATTATTGTAAAAGTTTAAATATCATAGATTAATGAAATATAGCAGTTTTCTACATTTTATCCCTTGTTTTAAATAGTATTAACATATATAAATTAGGAAAAAATGATGCCGTACATTTTTATGCACACCATATCTTTTAGGCTGATGAAAGTGACGCTACAATTTTGAGGGTACTTTATGGCCATCTGATACAGTACGGTATCAACATAATTTAAAAAGAACAATTGATAATATGATAAAATCACTATGACGTCTAACTGAACTGAAACGGTGTGTATATTATGTCCAAGAATTGAAACTGTCAATCCCAGTATCAACAGTTTTGTATACTTTTTGGTTCAATATATACTTCAAACCTTATTGATACATACATATAATTGATTTGTTTCATTGTAATGATGTGAATAAATAAAACAATTATGGTTTAGAAAAATTCGAAATATTTAATGATAATAATAAATATGGTCATGTCATAAAAAAAAATTCATAAATTTAATGATGATAATAAGAAATATGGTTTCCCTACATTCCCTGCAAATGCTGAACGTCGTAACAGAACGTCGCTCCAAAAATGTGCGAGTACATATGATACTGAAATTAGCAGAATTATTTTTGAAAAATTAAAAATAAAATTGCACATCTACATAATTCAAGTATAAATCGATAGTAAACAAACCCATATATGACATAGTTTCTAACTAGGAACCTAGAATCACGAAAAGACTGAAAATTTGTACAAATAAACTATCTAAATGCCGTATAAAATAAATTTCACCCTACATTTCGTTATATAGATTTTTCTTTTTGATTTTTTCTATTTAATTTTTTTTTCCCTTTGAACCAACGAAAATGTACGGCATATGAAAAAATATTATCTATGCATAAAATACTTTCAAAATAAATTTATTTCATGTTGTGTCAAATCACCTGCTGGACTACGGGAAGAGAGAGGATTACAACCCTCGATTTTTTCCCCTTGTCGCATGATTTTTGTACGGCGTTGCGGAATAATGGATTAGAAGCAGTATTGAAATAGTAGGACACAGATGCCGTACAAGATCAAATGACCAAATTTACCCTGGTAATTGTCAGAAAATAAAAAAAAAATTCGACTTTGTGGACCACCATTTTTGTACGGCACTGCGCGTTTTCTTATTATTTTTCATGGATCTATCGGTGGTAAGAATGCCGTACAAAAATATGTGACCAAAATGTACTCACTCTACCTGTACTTTCGAATTCTCACCTGCACTCAGTTGGACAGCTTACAAGTGACGGCATGGTGCTGAATCTTATTATTTTATGCTCTTATATCGTTCTAGATAGGTCACCTGGTGGTTCAAATGACCCATAATTTTTTCAGCATGGGCCAGTAGTCTATACCAGAAGCGCGTAAGAGGGTTCCTGTTATACGATATGTTAAACATACTTATTCATAAAAGAGGTAATAAAAGTCATCTTGATAATTACCGCCCAGTTTCACTAGTGCCAATATTTTCCAAAATCCTTGAGATAGTTATATCAGACCAGATAATCGACTTTTTTAAAAGTAATGACCTATTAGCCGCATGCTAGTTTGGTTTTAGGAAAGGCAAAAACACCACAGACGTCATATCATTAAGAGCGCTACAAATTGTTTCGAAATTCTGCCCAGGGTCATTTATTGATTTAACGAAGGCCTTTGACTGCGTACCCTGCGATATGTTCTTATAGACGGGGAGCTAGCTACATAAAACAGGGTCGATAAGGTGCGTGCAGTTTTAGTCTATAAACTGGGGGGCCCAACTTAGTACGTCACCAAACGCCACTTCTTAAGGTCAGCACAGGTCGGATATGAAAATGCCAGCCGGTTTTCCCGGGCGAAAAAATTGAGTGAAAAACCTCATAACGTGCGCGCGTGAAACTTCTTGTAACGTGATGTTCGATCCTCAAATAAGAGCGGTGTAATAGTGTAAGAAGTTTTGCAGGCCGGAAAACCCTCGTAAGAAGTGATCGAAAGTGCCGGAAAACTCAGCTGAAAAACCTCATAACGTGCGCGCGTGGAACCTTTTGTAAAGTCAAGTTCGAACCTCAAATAAGAGCGGTGTAATAGTGTAAGAAGTTTTGCAGGCCGGAAAACCCTCGTAAGAAGTGATCGAAAGTGCCGGAAAACCCAGCTGAAAAACCTCATAGCGTGCGCGCGTAAAAATTTTTTTATTTGATTTTTGGGTCTCAACTAAGAACGCTGTAATAGTGTAAGAAGTTTTGCAGGCCGGAAAACCTTCGAAAAAAATTAAAGAAAATCGGCGTATATTAGAAATGAAAATTTTTCGCATTCGGCTTAATGGAAAATTAGTTTTGATGATTCCATTCAAAATATCTCTTCGTGCTATCCAAAATTAAAAAAAAAATCGTCAGGATACGATGGAAACTCGCTAAAATATAATAATTTTTTATCGCGCGCGCGATTTTATAGCGCTTACTCATTTTCCGTCTATTCGAGCCGCCGCCGGTAACGCCAACGTCGCAGCGACGAACGAGCTACGCGGACGCTGAAATGATCATTTCCCTTTCAAAATAATATTAGATTTTCAAGAACAATATGCTTTCTTTCTTGCTGCTGGTTCGCGGCGGAACGGTAATGTTTGAGATTTTGAACTTGCTGACTTATTTTTTTGTTGTACCAAAACTGTATCAAAAAGTGCAACTATTCCCAGAACTTTTAAAAAAAATTTGAACAAAATCGGTTGATAATTAGCGCAGTAAATGAGTTTATAAAAAAAAAGTCAGTAGCCCGTTTTTTGCGACGCTGGCGTTACCGGCGGCGGCTCGAATAGACGGAAAATGAGTAAGCGCTATAAAATCGCGCGCGCGATAAAAAATTATTATATTTTAGCGAGTTTCCATCGTATCCTGACGATTTTTTTTTTAATTTTGGATAGCACGAAGAGATATTTTGAATGGAATCATCAAAACTAATTTTCCATTAAGCCGAATGCGAAAAATTTTCATTTCTAATATACGCCGATTTTCTTTAATTTTTTTCGAAGGTTTTCCGGCCTGCAAAACTTCTTACACTATTACAGCGTTCTTAGTTGAGAACCCAAAAATCAAATAAAAAAATTTTTACGCGCGCACGCTATGAGGTTTTTCAGCTGGGTTTTCCGGCACTTTCGATCACTTCTTACGAGGGTTTTCCGGCCTGCAAAACTTCTTACACTATTACACCGCTCTTATTTGAGGTTCGAACTTGACTTTACAAAAGGTTCCACGCGCGCACGTTATGAGGTTTTTCAGCTGAGTTTTCCGGCACTTTCGATCACTTCTTACGAGGGTTTTCCGGCCTGCAAAACTTCTTACACTATTACACCGCTCTTATTTGAGGATCGAACATCACGTTACAAGAAGTTTCACGCGCGCACGTTATGAGGTTTTTCACTCAATTTTTTCGCCCGGGAAAACCGGCTGGCATTTTCATATCCGACCTGTGCTGACCTTAAGAAGTGGCGTTTGGTGACGTACTAAGTTGGGCCCCCCAGTTTATAGACTAAAACTGCACGCACCTTATCGACCCTGTTTTATGTAGCTAGCTCTTGGACTATTATACAAGCTAAAAACATAGGTTAAAGCTTAAAGCACTGACGTGAAGTCACGAGTTTTTGCGCGTATGTTCGATTGTCCATGCTCCTGTATCGGACACTCTTAATCGAATTTACCATGGTAAATTATATTGTCCATTCTCCTGCATTGAACACTCTTAATCGAATTTACCATGGTCAATTATATTGTCCATTCTCCTGTATTGGATACTCTTAATTCAAATTTACAATGGTAAATTCGAATTAGAGTGTTCAATACAGGAGAATGGACAATATGATTTACCATGGTTAATTCGATTAAGAGTGCCCAATACACGAGAATGGACAATAGAACATACGCGCAAAAGCTCCTGACTTCACGTCAGTGCTTGAACCAATTTTTTTTCATTGATTTTTTTAAACTTTTCTAGTGTTAGGATCCTCAAGAAATTTTGCAAGAATTTTTGCGTTGGCATTCTACAACTAATAACCATGTTTGAATTGGATCGGTTTTGTATTTTTCTCATAGGAATCATGAGATACATAATATCTTTTCGTAATTTTTCAAAAATTTTCTAGTGGTACGGTCCTCACAAAATTTTACACACGTCTTCATCTCGATATTCTACAACTAGTTAACAAGCTTCAATTCGATCGAGTCTATATTTTTTGAGTTATCGAGGAATAGTATATTCTAAAATAAGTTGCAGAATGGGCTGATATTCAAACACGAATGCGAAATCGAAAACGAGCGACGAAGGAGCGAGTTTTCGTACGCATGAGTGTTGGAATTGCCTTCTGCAAATGAGTATTAGACGATATTTTCTCTATTTCAGGCAAGTTTTGTAAACTACTGTTGAAATTTAATGAAAAATTAGGATTATACATCCTAGTGACTTTTGTATTGTATCTTGGCAGTTGGTGTGACTGTTACGAAAGTTGACAGATCACGGAATTCGAATTGTACGTACAGCATGGAGATCAGATTTAACAGTTTCCTAATATCATGAATGATTCAAAATTATCAAGAAGGAAATCTCTGGTACCTTATTTTTGGATGAAAATAAAACCTTTCCTCTCAACAATTATTTCACCTCATCCAGATTATCTTATATCGACAATAATTGACGTGTGTTGAAATTTGATAGGATCGAATGTCAGTGCTGACTACCACAAAACGAAAAATATAACTAGAAACAATGCGGGAATTAGTTCATTCCAGCACTGTTTTTAGTGCTGGTGGTCTCAACCAAGTGCTGGTGGTCCCAACCAAGGAGTGTAGTGTAACTCGTGTGGTCCCAACCAAGGAGTGTAGTGTAACTCGTGTGGTCCCAACCAAGGAGCTATATGAAATTAAAGTAAATGAAAATAGAAATATGGATCATGCGGAGTAATATAAATAAGTGGAAAAGTTTAACGGTATGGATCATGCGGATCATTTGCGGAATTACCCGTTAAACTTTTCCACGTAAATGAAAATGTGCACAAAAATTCAACAGAACTCCTTCTCGCTTCTCAAGAAAAAAAATTAGACATATACATTATGTCGATAATCATTAGTGAACCTGAGAAGGAATTCTGCCCTGGGGAAATGAAAAGTGAAAAACCGAACATGTGCTGTAAAACAAAATGAAGGCAAGCAATGCAAAAATTCAGAACCAGCAAACTATCCCTTTAAATTCCAAATCTCTACTCAAATCAAAGGAATTATGAGACTTACCGAGAATAAATATTATTTATCTCGCAAACTAAAACTTCCACCGGGAATACTCGATAAATTGAGATAAAAATTCTTAACGATATACGAAAGATGATTTCTCCTTCAGAGAAAAGCCGGAAAAGGAAAGTTAAATCAACTTCCTTACATCACGCAGATACGAATAACCTGACATAAGTTGACAGTCCATCAATGTGCACTCTATGATTACCAGTGGCGTTTCAAAAGGAAATGAATAGCATAGGCGTGCAAGACGTTGCAACCTGTCTATTACAGTGGTGTCTGCAAATTGATATCCAAGGCGGAGCCGGGGATAGCAATCAGGCGAGAAAATAGACAGTTTTTCGCCCCGGTGCATATTATATTTTTTCGTTGTCCCCCATTTTTTTTTTATGAATTTCGGACCTCTTAAATAATTTACAATAGCAAATGTCACATACACTCACGTTTGTATTGAACCATATCCATAGTGACACAGCACTGATAGTTATTCTTACAAAATTATGTTTTTATTGGACCGTATCATGCCGTATTCATAGTGACCACAGCGGACGAGAAAGTAATTTTGCGGACAAGAAAGTACTTTCTCGTCCGCAAAGTACTTGCCTTCAATAATAGTCAATTTTACGGTCACAAACTAGTACGTAAAATGTCATAGAAGTCGACGAAAAAAGTTCTTTCACTAAAACCACTGTATCTTTTGAATCAAACGTCAGATGGTCAAAAAATGTTGACAGTTGCTGTCGAAGTATGGTACTTATCAAAGGGAATATTAATTCAGTATTTGTGCCTGACGTCTGTCGGTCAGACCAAAATATTTTGGCTCATATAACAATGATTTGTTCAGTGAGCTCCTATTCGAAAGTGCATTTATAATGAATCACCCTGTAGAGTTACCTCTTTGTGTGATTTTGGTACTGAAAGGAAATTGAATCTATTCAGAAAATAGTATTACAACCTAGAATAATTCAGTAATAAGATCGTTAAAATGAGTCGTCAATATTGCTGTTTCAAATGTGGCTCAAGTACCCTCTATAGATGAGACCACCAGAGAGATTGTCGCTTCTCTTATGTCGAAGCGAATACATAATTGAATGCACATATATTATGAAGGCGCCACAATAGTTTCTGCTTCAGGAGACATGACAGGAAAACAATAATTCAGTAGTAGACGCCTTGTCCTCCAACAGATATACTGAAATTTAAGTATTTTGAATAAATTTTGAAATCGAAATATTTGAGGATTTGAATCCTTATTCGTTTCACGAATCACCTGGAAAACTTCCACAATTTCCGTTTCAACAAACAAATTCTGCGTTTACTTTGTCTATTACCTAAATCGAAGTGTCTGCAAATATGTTTTGGATTTGAATAATACACGAAAACACGTGATAAACCTCATTCAATATTTAATTAATTCCAGCTTATGAATTCAAATAATGATTTTAACTTCTTGGGGATTTGGTGGTTACATCACGATAACAAACAAATTAGTATGTTTTGAAAAGCGTAATGACAAGTTTATTTTAATATTAATGAGTTTAATTTTTGCTCATGAATGATTTACAAGAGAAGAAGTTCAGAATATACTCAACGAATATTTCTCGGAATATTTTAAGGGTCTGGTATGCATATGCAATGAAAGGGAAAGTGATTCTCTGGTATTCCGCAATCCGCAACTCAGACTTGCCTAATTTAAGCGCAGTGATTGCGCTCAAGGCAATTTCTCACCAAGCGCACTGTATACGAAGGACGAAGCTGCATTTAATATCAAGTGGAAATACTTCCTCGCTATTCCTATTTAAATTGTTCCTAAAAATGTCAATTGGTGGCCCATTTTACTCTGTGAACCGTGGTGTCGATCCGACAATATTTCAAGGTCATACAATTAGGAATCTGAATAGATTCATCGCTGACTCTTTGAAATACATACTGGCCAATAATAATAATGATTATAATATTTTTATTGGTCCTGTAAGACATATTCATGTATAGGAGAGGTCATAAAATTTCCCTGCAGCTTATACAGGGTGTCCCAAAAATACCACGCGAAAGTGACACTGGAGATAGATTGGCATTAGGTCTATCAGATAGCATCAACATGACCTCAGTAAAAGTCCGCTGGTTTTCGAGATATTACCACTTTTGTGTATTTTTTAAAAATCTCCAGTTTTCGGTCTTTTATCGCCTAGCATTGCTAGAAATTACTTCAAACTCATGTTTTTTTTTACCTAGGCTATCCTGAATAGTTGCTTTAAACAATGAAGTAATAACTTCACCGACAACTAGAACAAAATCCTTCAAAAAATGTATTTGATGTATTTTATGCCGAAGTTAAAACGTTAACTTAAGTTTGACTGACTGCTGTGAAAAAAAATTATATCAGACTGAATTGACAAATAATCGCAAAAACTGCCCTTTTCAAAATGATACAACACTACCAATTTTTTTTAATCAGAACCAGAATTGCTACTTATTAAAAAAAACCAAAACCCTTATCGGCTATCTCGCTCCCACATTCATTGTTTTGTAACATGGAAACCGGTCCGACTTTCACAGACTAGGGGTCTTCGAATAGTCTAGACCAGGGGTCACCAAATGGCGGACCGCGGTCCGGATGCGGATCGCGAACCTTTTTTTTGCGGACCATTTTTCCAGAAAACATGTATTCTTGATTAAAAAAAAAGATAACTTTTCGTTTTATTTACTAATTATAGATATTGGATTTAGATTAACTGCTAGTCAAATTCTTATGCCATCATAATGCTATCAACGACCCGCGACAGATATACAGATTTTGTGAACGGACCTCCAATGAAACTAATTGGTGACCCCTGGGTTAGATACTAGAGAAAACTTTTTGGCGTTTGACGGATTTACTCATTTCCTAATATTTTCGAACGGATAGAGATACAGAGGAAATAGATACATAAATCTAAACGTCGTCCACCGACCAATCATTGGGGAAAATTTGGATATCGAGATGTGAAAATCATAGATTTCGGACGGGAAAGAAGAATTTTCTTTCGATTCCGGGTCAAAAATATTTCTAAGTGCCGACCCAAAAAATTTTTTTCATGGTATATCGATACGGAGCTCGTGTCTAGTTAAATCGAGGTCGCTGATCACGAATATGCAATTAGTTTTGCCCTATGTGGCGTACTTTGGGAAAATTTTCACTTAGAGTGAAAAAATGGACGAAAATAGGTCAATTTTGGAAGTTCACACCGCCCAAAAAAATCGGAGTAAGGTGTTGTTGATTTTTGCCCTCATATATGGATCCTTTATCTACTGAATAATCCAAACAGAAAATGTCCAGGCCTTACTATTCGGAAATTATGATTTTTTTTCCCAAGGGTCTGTTTTTCGGAAAATTCATTTCGCGGTATTTCCGCGGAAAATTCTCTAATGAAAAATCCGATCATATATTCGTAATCTACGGTCCCGAATTAGTAAATGACGTAATTTGCATCGAAATCGGAGACCGGTTGAATTTTGGCAATTTTTTAATACATTAGCCTTAAAAAAATCCCATTTTTCGAGAAAAATTTTTTGACGCAAAACTATGAAACGGGTACTAATTCTTATAGATTCGGGGCCGTAGATTCCGAATCTACCATCCGATATTTATTACAAAAATTTTCCGAGGAAATATCGCGGAAAGAATTTTCCGAAAAATAGACCCTCAGGAAAAAAAATCATAATTTCCGAAGCGTACGACCTGGACATTTATTGTTCAGATGATTCGATAGATAAAGGATCCAAATATGACGTAAGAAATCAGCAACACCCTACTCCGATTTTTTTGGGCCGTGGAAAGTTCCAAAATTGACCTATTTTCGTCAATTTTTTCACTTTAAGTGAAAATTTTTCCAAAGTACGCCACTTAGGGAAAAACTAATTACATATTCGTGATCAGCGACCTCGATTTAATTAGACACGAGCTCCGTATCGATATACCATGAAAAAAATTTTTTGGGTCGGCACTTAGAAATATTTTTGACCCGGAATCGAAGGAAAATTCTTCTTTCCCGACCGAAATCTATGATTTTCACATCTCGATATCCAAATTTTCCCCGATGATTGGTCGGTGGACGACGTTTAGATTTATGTATCTATTTTTTCTGTATCTCTATCCGTTCGGAAAATATTAGGTAATGAGCGAATCCGTCAAACGCCAAAAAGTTTTCTCTAGTATCCAACACATACAAAAATCTACAATTTTCCGATTAGGTCGACGCGGCTTTGGTTATTCACTAAATCGGGTACGCAGATCACGAATCTGTAATTAGATTTTCCGTATCTCGATTAGTTTCGGAGCAATGACGAAGAAAGTCGCAATTTCTGGCTCTACCTCCGGAAAATGGACTAATCAGTCGGATTTTTCGGCATATTACCAAAATTAATCGAGATACGGAAAAACTAATTACAGATTCGGAATCTACGCCCTCGATTTAGAGAAGGGCCAAAGCCGTGGCGATCTAATCGGAAAATTCTAGATTTTTGTATGGGTTAGAATCTAGACAAAGGACTCACAGCTCTGGCAATGTGTTAGTTGTTGTATGCATTTTATCAATATTTCACAGGAAATAGGTCATAAATACTTCTACAAGGGTTGAAGTATTACAAGATATTTTACTTGCAATTATCTTTCCGTGGAAAATATTAATTTCAAGGGTGAGACCACCCATGCAAAAATAAACCAGTTAACCCAAAACATTTAAGTTTTACAAGCGAGCTGCTTTGTTTAGAAATACAAATGAGCGCTTCCCAACATGTGAAGTCACGGGACGCAACAGTGGTGATATCTCGAAAACCAGCGGACTTTTGCTGAGGTCATGTTGATGCTATCTGATAGACCTAATGCCAATCTATCTCCAGTGTCACTTTCGCGTGGTATTTTTGGGACACCCTGTATAAAGAGTGTGGAAGAGACGAATGGAATGTGCATATGGTAAATCCCGAAAAACCAAATTCAAATTATAAATCGTCATTCTTCTTCTTAAAAATGCGAACCCTACCTTTAACCCCCTTCGAAAGACAAGTACAACCCCCAATTTTTCAGATGGGAAGTATGGGCTTGTGATACATCGCGTCATTCTCTATTCAGAAATATTATCACTTTTATGTTTATTGCGAAATTCAAAATAGAAAAATATAAAATCATGTGATTACCGAATATTCCCGAATCTTATTACAATAATACTAAACTTATTTACCTACGAGAGGTAATAGAAAAAATTGGTTCAAGCACTGACGTGAAGTCAGAAGCTTTTGCGCGTAAGTTCTATTGTGCATTCTTCTGTATATATTGGACACCCTTAATCGAATTTACCATGGTAAATTATGTTGTCCATTCTCCTGTATTGGACACTCTTAATTCGAATTTACCATGGTAAATTCGATAGTGACACAAAAACATATGTGACATTTCGTAACTATAGTATCACTAGAATATCACTAAAAAAATTTATTAAATATTATTATGTATCTCACCATAACGGAGAAAGATAGCGACATTTGAGTTTCTCAATAAGCATCTGAAATTTCGTTGTTATTTCCTCAATAACTCAAAAAGTACTAATCTGATCCAAATCAAACATGGTAATTAGTTAAAGAATGCTGACGGACAAACTTTTGTGAAATTTCGTAAGGATCATATGACTAGAAAATTAAAAAAAATTCTATATCTCAGAAACTATATGTCTGAAATAGCTGAAATTTTGCGGGAGCTTCAAAACCAGAATTTACAGCCAAGTTCCAAATTTGAAATCGATCGCTTCTATATTATTGGAGATCTGAGCAGCCTTGGTTAAGTTCAGTAACTGGATCGTTGCCAGGGTAACTTTCGAACGGAAAGAGATAGCGACTCGCAATTTTCATGGTAGGTTGCGCATCCGAATGAGACAGTTGAGTTAGTTGTTGGGCATAATCCGTCAAACGGTTTCGTAGTTATACCCATCTTAAAGTTTGTTGTTATTTTCTCAATAACTCGAAATCCAATTAAAACTTGGTACTTCCAATGCGCTAATTTTCGATCAATTTCGTGAACATCGAATCACTAGAAAAAAATTTGAAAAATTTTTCATCAAAAATCCTATATTTCAGAATAACGCTAGTAACTTTGAGCCACCAATTTTTACCATCAAGGTCCGAATTTCAGCTCAATTGACTTTGTATGAGGCGTGAATAGACAATAGAGCATGGGAGCAAATGCTGACTTCAGGTCTGTGCTATTGAAGAATTTTTTGTATTTTCCAACAAACAAACGGATTTTAAAAATATGTTGTCCATTCTCCTGTATTGGACACTCTTAATTCGAATTTACCATGGTAAATTCGAATTAAGTGTCCAATACAGGAGAATGGACAACATAATTTACCATGGTAAATTCGATTAAGGGTGTCCAATACAGAAGAATGAACATACGCGCAAAAGCTTCTGATTTCACGTCAGTGCTTGAACCAATTTTTTTTTTGAGTTATCAAGGAAATAATATTCCAGGTGGGTATAACTCGGAAACCATTAGGCCGATTATGCCCAAAATCGAACTCAACTCTCCCTTTCGGATACGAAACCTACCCTGAAAATTGCAAGTCCCTATCTCCTTTCGTTCGAAAGTTATCGAGGCAACGGTCACCCATCTACTGAACTCACACAAGAATGCTCGAATCTCCAACAATATTTAACCGATCGTATTAATACTTGAAACTTGGCAGTAGAGTTAGGTTATGAAGGCTCTTGCAAAATTTCAGCAATTTCAAACGAATAGTTACTGATATATAGATTTTTTTTTTATTTTCAATGATTTACTAAAAATTTTCTACAAATGCTATCCCCACCAAATTTTGACAACATTTCCGCGTTGGCATTCTACAACTAATAACCATGTTTGAATTCAATCGGTTCAGTATTTTTCGAGTTAATGAGGTTCAAAAAACCACCAAATTTCAGAAAATTTCAGATGGCTATAACTCTAAAACCGTTTGACCGATTATGCTCATAATCAAACTGAAATGTCGCGTTCTAGTGCACATCCTAACCTGAAAACTTGAAGCCGCTATCTCTTTCCGTTCTCAAGTTATCGTGACAACAAAAATATTTTTCAATAATTTTTTAATAATATTCTAGCTATACGATTCGCACAAAATTCCACAGACGTGCTAAGGTTTATATTCTACAACTACTCACCAAGTTTCAATTCGATCGGATTTCTATTGGTTGAAAACAAAATTATTACTCGGAAACCACTGGGCCGATTATGCCCATTAACGAACTTGTCCGTCGTATTGAGATACGCCACCCACCCTGAAAATTTCAAGTCGCTAGCTCTTTTCGTACTCAAGTTATCGTGGCAACGGCCGGACGGCCGGCCGGACAGAATCAAATTTGACTTCGAATTCTTCATTGGGGAGTCGAACTTAATTGTTTGAGACCATTTTCGTCAAATGACACTATAAAGGACAGGATGCCGTTCCGAGGTTTCAATTGCTATCTAATTTTTTGGTTATCTGGACTCTGATCTCTTTTGTGATTAGTGAGCCACAGTTAAAGTATTTCCGTTTTCCATTGAAAGACCCTGTAGATACTGCGCAAAGGCTTAGTTAATTTCTAAATTTGCATCCGAATTGAATAAAGGCAATCTGTTTTGAAAATCTTCATCATGGTAGGTAAATGTTAATTACATATTGAAAACACTCTTTATACACTGCTCAACAATTGATAGGGATCACTTACTTTTTCTAAATTTATTTCTGAATTATTCGCTCCAAGATTATAAATTTAGTCAGATATCAGAGTATTTTCAGTTGATAATATGGTTCACTTGAGAAAAGATGAAAAAATGGAAAGTTGGAGAGAAAAATAGTTATTTATTATACAAGGGAAAAAAGTATTAGATTTCAGCTCGAGGTTATGTTGTCTCCCGACGCGAAGCGGAGGGAGACAAAAAACCGAGAGCTGAAATCTAATATTTTTCCCGTGTATAATACACTATTTTTTTCTGTGACAGGAAAAACGACGATTTAATAGTGAAAGAACATATTATTACAATATATTAAAGTCAGAATGTTATCGATATGAAATTTGAATTTTCAAACTAGTAAGCTATCAGACCTGCGTTGCTAAGGAAATCTTCAGTGTATTCAAATATCTGTCAATTTAATTTTGTGATTTGATTCAAAAATTGCGAACTCAGTAATTGTTTAGTAGTTATTTTGAATACCATAAAGTTAAAAATGCTTGATTCTGAGTTTTCTCTGACTCCACCGGAGTTGATAGAAGCAGCGCAAGTAGCAAATATCTTCCATTATCTATATGTATATATATCCGGGAAAAAAGTATTCACTTTTTTCCCGGGGAAAAAAGTAATTTCGTGAAAAGTTATATTTTGTTACCTGTCAACAGAGATGAAATGTCAAATTTTTTTCCCGTCACAGAAAAAAAGACTTTATTAGGAACACTCAAAATTCTGTGTTTGAATAACATAAAAATTTTATGATGACACCACAAGAAGGCTGAAGTTTCGGTTAAGCTAGTACCTAGTTGGCCCCCCACGAGCTCGTCTCAAGCATTCTACCCTACGAGGCATACTTTCAATCAAACGATTTATAAAATTTTGGGGCAAATTCGTCCAAATATCCCGTAAAGCGTTAGAAAGGTCCTCCAGGTTATTGATCGGTTGTTCTAAGGTTGACAATTGTCTAGACATCTCAGACCAGACATGTTCGATGCAATTCATGTCTGGAGAGCGAGCTGGCCAGTCCATCCTATCAATAGCATGAGTTTCTAGCGCTTCATTAACCAGACGACTACGGTGTGGACGGGCATTATCGTCAATTAAAATGAAATTCTCGCCCAAGGCAGCCGCAAACGGAACAATTATGGGTTCAATAATCATATCGTGATATCTATGGCTGGTCATTGTGGTGTTCTGCAGAACAACCAACTCTGTGCGTTGGTTCAAACAAATGCCTCCCCATACACATATAGAACCTCCGCCAAAAGCTGTTGTGGGTACCATAAACTGTTCTGCATACCTTCGACCTCTTTCCCTCCAAGCAAGAATACGTCCATCGGAGTTGACCAAACGAAATCTAGACTCATCCGTAAATAAACATCGGCTCCAATCTTCAACTGTCCAATTGCGGTGCTCCTCAGCCCATTGCCGTCGATGAACCCGGTGTTCCCTATTCAAACGGGGATGTTGTACCCTCCAACGTGCTCTCAAACCACGAACATGTAGTCGTCGTCTTACAGTCTGGTTCGAAATTAGAACTCCTGTTGCAACTCTCACCCCCGGTTTCTGAAAGGCTGGTCAAAGTTAACAGAACTGTTAATGTCAAATCAGTCCGAGTTTTTACGCTTTTCGCAACTCAGATGAAGGTTGACAAGAGATTGATCACTGATTAGTTAACATTTGTGTTGATCAGCCTTTCAGAAACCGGGGGTCAGTGATCTATTGAGCCGCGACGCCGGGTAAGTGGGATTTCTCCTAGCATTGAGGACCAAAAGACGATCTTGGGCAGCTGTTGTACTGCGCTGCCGACCTCCCCCATGAACATAAGCTACTGAGTCGTTTTGGATGAACCTATTCCAAGCCCGACTCACGACACTTTGCGAAACATTCAACCGCCGGGACACTTCTCGCTGGGACAAACCTTCCTGTATCCACCGTATGATTTGGTCCAGTTGCACAGGAGCCAAACGTCTTCTCGGCATGACTGATAAGCTAATATTGTTCTCATTTCTTCAATTATTGTCACCTTATGTGTTTGAACGAGGGAAAAAACAGATTTAATAACAAATACCACATTGCTTTTCACTCCACATGTAGCAGCCTACAGATAATAATCGATTTTGTGAACAAGAGCCGATGAAGTGAGGAAAAATTTGATATAATCAACTCAAAACATCTTAATTTTTCCTTAGAGAACATATAATGTACAGATATTCACGAGATAACTTGAAAAAAATACAAATGAAGAGAAGTTCATAAGTGATCGCTAGCAATTGTTGATCAGTGTATTTGCGGTTGTCGTATATCTCATATTGAATATTACTCGTTCGATTAACTGTAAATTTCATGGCGTCCCTTCTATTGTATTGAACGTATTTTGTTCATGATCTACGAGGGTGTGTGGTTTTTCGAAATATCCCCTAGGTGACAGATGCGAGCCCTTCGCTCTTTTTAACCTGCCTTGAACTACGAGACACTTGCAGCTTCACGTTAATGAGATGGAACTTTTTGTTTGGGTTTCTCAACTCCCCTACAGAATTTGTAACACAATACGTGGCTTTTGTGCGGACGGATGAACCCCGGGGTACGGCTAAAAAGCGTGTGTCGTTCGGAATAGAATGATGGGGATGTTCATGTAAACGTAAAGTAGGGTTTCTAGCGATTGAGAAATGGAAAAAGTGATTATGTCCAACGGCAAATTGGTTCGATAATATTCGGTGCTGTGGAAATAACCGGAAGTTTTTCGGGATTCGGGTGATTTTAGGACAAATTTCGATTTTCTAGTCCATACACATTTTTGGATTTTCGAAGGAATTTCCAAATAGCCAATATTCTACACCAAATCAGAGTGTTTCAATGATGTTTGGACACAAAGTATTTGCAGATTCTCAGCCAAGACTGTTTGCAGTTAATATAATCAAAGATATAAATTGGTACAAGCACTGACGTGAAGTCAGGAGCTTTCTCTTGTATTGGACACTTTTGATGATACTATGGTGAATTCGATTAATTTCAAATAATTTACCACGGTAAATTCGATTCAGAGTGTCCAATACAGGAGAATGGAGAAAAGCTCCTGACTTCACGTCAGAGATTGAACAATTTTTTTTCGTAATTTTAAAAAAAAATTTCTAGGATGGTTTTTAAAACAAATATTATACGTCTTTATGTCGATATTCTACAGCTAGTTACCAAGCTTCAATTCCATCGAGTCTATATTTTTTGAGTTATCGAGGAAATAATATTCCGTAACCGTTGGAACGATTATGCCCAAGAACGAAATTCATTCTGTCCGGCCGGCCGGCCGTAAGCACGATAACTCTCGAACGGAATGAGCTAGAGAGTTGAAATTTTCAGAGTAGGTTTGAGGGATGAATATCTCGGCTAAGTTTGTTATTGGGCAAAATCGGACAGATGGTTTCGGAGTAACAAAAAAAAAATTTTTTTTTTACGAAACAAATTCCAAACAATAATTTTTTTTAATAAGCAGTTTTATCATAAGAATCCATTCATATCATTTTCAACTCTAACAAGCTAATACTTTCGGAGATATGATTTTTTAAAATTTCAATGTAAATCGTATTTCACAGATTGATATAATTATTATTCTATGCATGAATTCTCATAATGTCAACTTGACAGAAGGGAATATTGTAACTTCAAAAATATTGGGGTTGAAATACTCGTATTTTAGCGATGCAACGGGGACCTCACCCGAAAATGTTTGAAAATATTACGTAAATATTGAAAGCATAATTCTGTAGTTTGGTGAACGTAGATCAAGAAATTTTTGATCGATTACAAGGTAATTTTTTATTATTACTTATCTTCTTTCATATTTGTTTTATGAAATACCTACTATTTGTAGGTACTTTAAACCTGTTTTGGGCAATTGTCATACGAAACTTGTTTTTTTGGCGCTCTAGTTCCTCGGAACTATCACAATGCTTATCAATTTGCCCAAGTGTCTGTAATTTTGAAATTTTTGGCTGAAAATGGTCTCAAACGATTTGGTTCGACTCACTGATCAAGAATCCGAGTGCGAAATCGATTCTGTCCGGCCGGCCGACCGGCCGTAGGCACGATAACTCTCGAACGAAAGGAGTTAGCGGATTGAAAATTGCAAGGTGGTTTTGGAGCGTAAATATCTCGGACAAGTTCGTTCGATCTATCTGAAATTTAGCATCAAATTGTAGAATCATGACCTTTATACGCATGTGAAGTTTTGTATTGACCAGATTACCGCAAAGTGTAAAAAAAAAAATTTGAAAATTTAAAAAAAGTTTTTCCACAATAACTCTCGAACGGAATGAGCTAGGTAGTTGAAATTTTCAGAGTAGGTTAGGGAGATGAATATCTAGGTTAAGTTCGTTATTGGGCAAAATTGGCCAGATTTAATTCGATTTCTTCCATGGTGCAGTTCTCATTCTCATGATTGCTCATTTAATCTTGATAAATAAACTATTATTTGAATTGAATTTCCTTTATTTATATAGTGATAGTTGCATAAAATAAAACACACCTCTCATTTTCTATATTATTTTCATTCAACAACAAAAAATCTGAGCGACTAAATATACATGTCTGCCTCCTCAGTTAAGTGCATTAAAATGTCGCCGCGAATACATCCAACAAAACAAGAGGCCCACATTTCATCACATACTTCGCTTCCCCGAAGACGCAGAACGGTTCTCCTTTGTTCCGGCTCTATTATTAGTTATTTTATTTATAAACGACAACAAGAGCTCATCGGGACAGGCTTAGCATTCGACAAAAATGACCCGAACTTCCGGCATGGCCTTATTCATCGTCTTTATATGTTCAGATCATTAATTCCCCGGATTCCGTTGGTTGCGATCGAAGACAGCCAGAATGACCCGCTGCCGAGCACGTATCTGCCGTTCTTGATGGATAAGTGATACGGTTGTTGGGATCTGGGATGCTGGCGCTACTGCTATTTGCCGTTTCATCTGACGGATTAATTTCTCGGAATAGTCGGAATGAAAAGTTTTTTTGTCTACCGCTATATCATAAATGATCTCCTTGTAACTGCGACAGTTTACATTTTGATGTGTTTAGAATTTTAAGATCGAATAATAGTATATTATACTAACTGACAAAGAAACTGCAACACCCAGGAGGAGCTGTTTAAATTTTAATTTTTTTTTGGTAAAACATAGATAGTATAGCAAGGAGTAAATGATTAATATTTATATAAAAAAAAATGGGTGCAAGCCCTGTGGACAGGAGCTTTCTGGCGCTCTAGTTCAAACAGACAAATTATATCTCCGAAAGTATTGGTTTCTCAGAGTTGGGAATTATATCAATGTATTCATATGATAGAACTGCATCCTAAAGGAAATTCAATTCAAATAATAGTTTATTTATCAAGATTAAATGAGCAATCATGAGAATGAGAACTGCACCATGGAAGAAATCAAATTAAATCTGGCTAATTTTGCCCAATAACGAACTTAACCGAGATATTCATCTCCCTAAAATCTGAAAATTTCAACTACCTACCTCATTCCGTTCGAGAGTTATATCTATGTCTATGGATGAATAGCAGTCTCACTACTCTCAGATCTCTTACGACATGTTCCGTTCCGAAATGTAAGAATTTTCTGAGAAAACCTAATTTCGGAGCAAACAACTGAGATTTTTCTCACTTCGCTCACAATTCTTCGATTGATTAGATGTCAGGTATCAGGAACATCATTTGACATTATGACAATTCATACATAGAATTATATCATTCTGTGACAACGTTGAAATACGATTTATTATTGAAATTTTGAAAAATCATATCTCCGAAAGTATTAGCTTGTTAGAGTTAAAAATGATATCATTGGATTCTTATGGTAAAACAGCTTATTAATTTGGAATTTGCCTTGTAAAAAAAAATTTTTTTTTTGTTATTTCGAAACCATCTGTCCGATTTTGCCCAATAACGAACTTAGCCGAGATATTTATCTCCCACACCTACTCTGAAAATTTCAACTGTCTAGCTCATTCCGTTCGAGAGTTATCGTGCCTACGGCCGGCCGGACGGCCGGACAGAATGAATTTCGACCACGGATTCTTGATCAGTGAGTCGAACCAAATCGTTTAAGACCATTTTCAGGCAAAAATTCTAAAATTACATACATTTGGGAAAATTGATATACACTTTGTTCCGATGAACAAGAGCACCAAAAACAC
This sequence comes from Halyzia sedecimguttata, assembly GCA_937662695.2. Classification (NCBI taxonomy): domain Eukaryota; kingdom Metazoa; phylum Arthropoda; class Insecta; order Coleoptera; family Coccinellidae; genus Halyzia; species Halyzia sedecimguttata. The sequence goes on along the minus strand of OW569415.2, from coordinate 88,443,816 downwards.
TATGACACTTTACAAGACAAATGACAGATGACAAAACAATGAGCCTATGGAAAACGCAATAGCGAAACCGAGACAGCAAATGAGATAAACGTCAAAATATCTGATTCCCCACATAATCCCCACAGTGCACAGATCCCACAAAATCACTCACATTTTAGTCAATTCCTCACATATAGGCAACCCTGCCTATGTAGCCCATCCGTATACGAGGCGAGATTCGTTATAATCGATTCGGAGTCGGAAGGTTATCGGTTATCCCCTCTCTAGAGCTTCCTGCGCAATCGGGAAGCTTCGCTAACGGATAGATTTGCAGAGTGCGGACGACTCGTTCTACTCGTCAGTCTCGATACGTCCTCGGTGCGTCATATGAGACCTGCTAGGAAGTGATAATATCGAGCACGACGAAGATTTCGCGTCACTTCATACTGCGACATGGAGGTAAGTTTGTTTAATTCATTCAAGTATATGATATGTTTTGAATGCATTGCAGACTTTGAATGTTCTTGTAAATTATGTATGACAACGAAATGAAAATCCGAAATGCATAGAAATTTATTGACGAATTTATGGTTTTAGACTTTCAACATAAAATTTGTTAGAGTTGTTAAAAAGCATCCGGTGCTGTACGATTTCAACCTCCGAGATTATTCGAGGAAGGACATAACAGAGGCAGCATGGAACATGGTAGCAAATGAAGTGAACTTATCAGGTAAAATATTATTTTTGTTCCGTTCCGAAATGTAAGAATTTTCTGAGAAAAACTAATTTCGGAACAAACAACTGAGATTTTTCTCACTTCACTCCCATTTCGGAATACACATTTTATTCTGTATCTTTTCATTCCATATATTACTAATTGAATTTATGTGATGGCAACTGATTTTGAAGATTTTTGGAGGAAATCGGCGGAATTGTCTCCTCCTAGGGACAGGAATTTAGAAGGTCGGGATTCGTGTAGAAACGTAGATTTTATCGACATGCATAAATATCGTATGCCACGTGAGTATTTTTAAAAAAAATTAAGAAAAACGTTTATTTTTCTGGAGATTTCTCGATATTTTCGACCAATCAAAAAATTCCGATTACTGACAGATAGGACGAGGCCCAAAATTTTTTACTCTAAATATGTCGATTCGGACCGTTTTCGGTTGGGAAACATGGCAAAAAGTGAAGATGAAAGATAAAAACCTTCAAATAATATGCTATATGGCGATATTCTTCAGAAAGGTGAAAAGTACCAGAATCTTTCCTACGTTAATACTGTTCATCCGTCAAGTCCGAAGTTTCGCTTATAGCCCCGTTGGCGCATAGGTTAAGTGTCAGCTTTCTCAGTCAAAAACTCAGGGTCGAATCCTGGATCGGGCTTACCATATTTTTAATTTTTTTTCGATTGATCTACACTACAAAAATATTTATCTATAACTAGGTAGATCTGCTGGTTTTCAATATTACATAATACTACCGTGAAGAATTGGAGTCATCAAATGGGATTAAGGGAAACTTTTTGAAAATGTCGTTATAAACATGTGTTTTTTTGGATGTTAGGAGGGGGATTTGGCGGAAATCTTGAGAGGTGTTTTTCGAAAAAGGTCAATACCGCAACGGGTTAAACGATTGTGATGGAACTTTGTGTGTGTGTTTCGGTATATCTCGAAGAGGTTAATATTCACAACTGGACCCGGTAGGTGGCGCTACAGTCGATTTACAGGAACTCAGAAACGGCTATACCGATTTTGATTAAGTGTTTCAGTGGCCTTATGTTCACAATACGATCCGGTAGGTGGCATTACAATCAGTCTATTGGGACTCAAAAACGGACGGACCAATTTTAATAAAACTTTGTGAATGAGATTAGTGGGTCTGAGGTTGCCGATAGGATGCAGTAGGTGGCGTTTCAATCAATTTATGGGAACTCAAAAACGGCTGGACCAAATTTGATGAAACTTTGTGTATGTGTTTCGGTGGGTCTCTGGTTCAAAATAGCATCAGGAAGGGGGCGCCCAATCGATTTATAGGAACTTAAAAACGGCTCAACCAATTTCGATGAATTTTTGTGTCTGAGTAGGTAGATCTCAGGTCCACAATATACGGTCAACCGGAACTGAGAAATGGCTGGAACGATTTTGATGAAACTTTGTGTTTATGATTAGGCGTGTCTCTGATTCACAATAGCATACTGTAGGGGGTGCCCCGATCGATTTATAGTAACTCAAAAACGGCTCGACTGATTTCGATGGAACTTTGTGTGCGTACTTGAGTGAGTCTCAGAGTCACAATAGGAACCCGGTAGATGGCGCTGTATTCGGTTTATAGAAACTCAAGAATGATCGGACCGATTTCGATGTGTCTGTGTCTGTGTGTGTCTGAGTAGGTCTCAGAACCACGATATATCCGCCGTAGGTGGCGCTACGATCGGTTCACATGAACTCGAAAGTGGCTATACCGATCTTCATGAAACTTGTTCAGTTGTTCCGAATATAAATGACGTTTTTGGTTCTTGACTGGCATAGTCAACAAAAAAACTAAAACGTTCAGCCAGTCTGCATTTTAAACGATTTACACTGTATTAGATCTGAAACTATCCATTCATTCACATGGGTAAAATGTACTCAGATTGATAACAATTGCAATTCAAGTAATACTGCATGAGTTAATGAGTGAGTTTTCAGAGAAAGACCAATTTTCCACAATAATACTGAAATAAATTACTCTTCCAACTGACTGGCTGCTTATAGTTTGATTTTGTGTTACAGCGGCTGAATCTAAAGAAAAATGGAGGAATTTGAGAAGTACTTTGGCAAAAAACCTCAAACCTAAAGTAACGAGCAGTGGGGCCTCTAAGAAAAAACCTTACTATCTAAGTGAAGCAATGCAATTCGCCGTTCCCTTCATCAAAATAGCTGGAACCCCAACTATTAATTTAACCCAAGACAGTAAACCAAGCCCTAGTTCCATATCAATTTCAGAAGATTTTGAAATTGAGAATGTATTTTCGATACAGGAATCTGTACCTGAGTCAGAAACTCAACCCTCCCCTACAGATAAACTAACAAATATCACTATACCTCCTAGGCAAGACCAGCCCATTACTTCTTCCAAAACCCAGATAGCCAGAGATCCCTCAGTTGTAGAGGCAAGAGGTCCATATGGCCATCCTGTCAGGAAGCGGAGACTGCTGTCAAATACTCAAAGTGATGTCGACAAAGCTTTCTTAGACTATTTCTCGGCAAAGGCTACCAAACTTTCAAAAAACCCTCAAAAAGAACCCATTGACAAAAGGGAAGCAGGAATTACGCATTTTGTGAACAGCCTCATCCCTGATTTGATGAATATGAGCGATTCTCAATTGAGAACGTTCAAGATGGAAACATTGCGCCTCATTGATGATGTAATAATTAGTAATAACACACCCTCCCAAATACCTTCAACATACTTCCCTCCTGATAATGCCCAAATCAAATTTGAAAGCACGGAATAGTTAAGTTAATTATTGGTAAAGTAACTGCCTAGCTCATATTCCGTTCGAAAGAATCACCCTGTATATACCGGGTGGCCCACCACAGACGCGGATCTCGGTTTGAGGGAGAAAATGAACATAATTTTGAATTTTTTTTTTGTGATGTGTGTAGGGTGTTCAAGACCACAATTTAAAATTATTTTCGTATATACAGGGTGTTCTAAAACAAACATATAGACCAAAGTTAATTTTTTTTATTAGTAACACCCTGTATTTGACCTCAAATATGGAATGGCATACTCAAATTATGATGAGGTTTTTCAGATCACTTTATACCTCAGACGAACCATTTACGAGAAATTGAAAATATGGAGTTTTTTTTAATAGGAATTAATGAAGAAACCAGTTACGCCCGCGAAACAGACAGTAATTTTTTTGAATAGACATATTAGCTACTTCTATACAGAAAATAAAAAATTAACTGTGGAATATACACGGTGATCATAATTAACTTTCAAACATCAACTACAAATAATGGTCGAAAATTGCTGAGGAAACTATCAGGATTAGATGTAGGAAAACCTTGTGAAGATAGTTTCGAAATTATTTTTTACGTTCAACGAGATATAAAAATACCAGGTGTGCCATTTGAAATAAGAAAGTTTTCGACCATTATTTGTAGTTGATGTTTGAAAATTAATTATGATCACTCTGTATATTCCAGAGTTAATTTTTTATTTTCTGTATAGAAGTAGCTAATATGTCTATTCGTAAAATACTGTCCGTATCGCGGGCGTAACTGGTTTCTTCATTAATTGCTATTTAAAAAAACTCCATATTTTCAATTTTTCGCCATTTTCTCGTAAATGGTACTTCTGAGGTATAAAGTGATCTGAAGAAACTCATCATAATTTGAGCTTGCCATTCCATTTTTTAGGTCAAATACAGGGTGTTACTATTAAAAAATTTTAACTTTGGTCTATATCTTTCTTTTCGAACACCCTACATACATCACAAAAAAAAAATTTCCAAAATATTTTCATTTACTCCCTCAAAACGAGATCCGCGTCTGTGGTGGGCCACCCGGTAATAAAGTGTTGTCTGATGATGTTGCAATACGACGAAACGCTTCACAGTGTTCAATAGCTAAGGGTAAATAAACATAGATACTATGATTTAATTGATTAGCTCTTGTATCGATTTAAATGCAGTCATCAATTTAATTAGACAGATATAAATCAGTGCTGAAATTGACAGCCTGGGGGATTGCGTGGGAAAATTTCTTGTATCAAATGTGTTTTGTCCTAACAATATAGCTTGTTGATTCAGTGAACCTTCGAGAACCGCCTCGACAATAATTTTTCGGGAAGTAAAGGTGCAAGATTCCGGTAGAATGGTTCGAAGACGAAGCACACAATCGATAATTCCATCAAACATCTCGAGAAACCGGATTTAAGGAAGTCAGAAGACGTTAGCTGGTCTTTCAAGACGGAAGACGAAGACGTTCCCACGCCAAACAATGCCGAAGATTCCTTTCAGTAAACTTGCACATTGCGTTGTCCTCTTTCCATCGTCGCAACAACCGCCCATATATTTTCTATTGAAATAGTCAGTCCCGTTTCATGCGCGATTTATTGTTATGTAATGCGTCTTCAGTTATATCTCGGAGAAGTCTTCTTGCCTGGGTTCGAGGATTCTTAACTTTGTTGTCGGATCGAATGGATGAAAGGAATATCGGGGTGATACACCCCCTTTGATCGGGGATTCTGATGATGAAGGTGAGTAATTCATTGAATCCATAATGGATATTTTTTTAATCCCGTCTTATTACTGAAAATCAACCGTCTTAAATATAAATGATGACAAGAATGTTGATATATGGATCCTTTCTGTCTGTTGACATAGGCACCCGCAAGGGAGTTAAATTTGGAAAAAGAAGAACTGAAAACGAATATTTCCCTCATACATAGAACTTGTCATGACAAGAATGCAATTATTGAAAAATTACAGCGCTAATTGCTCTGCAGAGCGAAAAATGCATCCGAAAACATCCCGTTGCCTTGACAACAGATACAACACAAACAGATAAACTTCAAAGTGTCAAAAATGTTGCATTTCGGTGAATGCTCAATACAGATGATCGAGGAAAATATAATTAAAAAATGGGTTCAAGCCCTGTGGACAGGAGCTTTCTGGCGCTCTAGTTCAAACAGACAAATTATATTTCCGAAAGTATTGGTTTCTCAGAGTTGGGAATTATATCAATGAATTCATATAATAGAACTGCATCATAAAGGAAATTCAATTCAAATAATAGTTTATTTGTCAAGATTAAATGAGCAATCATGAGAATGAGAAAAGCACCATGGAAGAAATCAAATTAAATCTGGCCAATTTTGCCCAATAACGAACTTAACCGAGATATTCATCTCCCTAAACTACTCTGAAAATTTCAACTACCTACCTCATTCCGTTCGAGAGTTATATCTATGTCTATGGATGAAAAGCAGTCTCACTACTCTCAGATCTCTTACTTCATGTTCAGTTTCGAAATGTAAGAATTTTCTGAGAAAAACTAATTTCGGAGCAAACAACTGAGATTTTTCTCACTTCGCTCACAATTCTTCGATTGATTAGATAATGTCTCAGGAACATCATTTGACATTATGACAATTCATATACATACATATATATATACATATACATACATATACATAGAATAATATCATTCTGTGACAACGTTGAAATACGATTTATTATTGAAATTTTGAAAAATCATATCTCCGAAAGTATTAGCTTGTTAGAGTTAAAAATGATATGAGTGGATTCTTATGATAAAACTTTTTATTAAAAAAAAATTAATTTGGAATTTGTTTCGTAAAACAAAAATTTTTTTTTTGTTACTCCGAAACCATCTGTCCGATTTTGCCCAATAACGAACTTAGCCGAGATATTTATTCCCCAAACCTACTCTGAAAATTTCAACTCTCTAGCTCATTCCGTTCGAGAGTTATCGTGCCTAAGGCCGGCCGGACAGAATGAATTTCGACCACGGATTCTTGATCAGTGAGTCGAACCAAATCGTTTAAGACCATTTTCATCGAAATATTCGAAAATTACAGACATTTGGGCAAATTGATAAGCACTCAGTTCCGAGGAACTAGAGCGCCAAAAATGAACCAAAAAATACCAAATGTATCAGACAGAATATGTGGCGACAGTTCATGGATTTTTTGTGAGGTCAAAGTATATTTCCTGGTCAAAGAGATGTCTATAGGTGTCCTGGGGAAAATATTAACTGACTGGGCATTCAATACGTGCAAGAAGAATGGTGAGGAATATAAGGACTTCACAGTGAAGACAATCTGGAATGTCACTGCAAAATTACTGATGGAAAAATATTACATTCGCGAAATATTCCAATGAATTACACTCGTGCATAAAAATGACCAGATCATTTTACATTCAAGCGTGTTATCTTATAAAAATTGCATTCGGTTATTTTCATATTTTGGCGAAATAGCTCTTTCACCGAAATATGAAAATAAACTCATGAAATTTTTAGATAACACGCTTTTTTGCAAAATTATCGGTAATTTTTATGCACTTGTGCAATTATAACCGAAACTGGTGGGTACATAGGTATGCAGCTATTTATTTGTTTATTCATTTATTTATTTATGAGTGATTGAAACACATACAGGATAAATTCCATATCAAGTATTCACATAAAGTATCAAAGTGTTAACACTGTTAACCTATACCATAACATAATAATATATTTCCGATAAAAGCAAAAAATAATCCAAGTAAGCACGCTCGTTCATTAATAATAATGATTTATTCTCAGCAATAATCATACGCTAAAATATACAATTCAATTAGCATCTTATCAATGAAAATAAATCAGTAATATCCCACGAAGAGAACTTGTTTTGGGTACATTAAATTATTGAAATTTTGAAAAATCATATCTCCGAAAGTATTAATCATATCTCCGAAAGTATTAGCTTGTTAGAGTTGTAAATGGTATCAATGGATTCTTATGATGAAACTGCATTAAAAAAAAATGTAATTTTAAAGTTGTAATGTAAAACAAAAATTGTTTTTCGTTACTCCGAAACCATTTGGCCGATTTTGTCCAATAATGAATTCAACCGAGATATTCATGTCCCAAACCTACTCTAAAGTTTCAATTGTCTAGCTAATTCCACTCGAGAGTTATAGTGTTAACGGCCGGCCGACCGGACAGAATCGATTTCGACCACGGATTCTTGATCAGTGAGTCGAACCAAATCGTTCAAGACCATTTTCAGCCAAAAATTCGAAAATTACAGACATTTGGGTAAATTAATAAGCACTCTGTTCCGAGGAACAAGAGCGCCAAAAACAATTGAAAAAAATTCTATATCTCAGAAACTGAAGCGACTTGTTCAGAGAGTCGACAGGAAAAGCTTCTTGCGTGAGTTTTTGCTGGCAAGTTTTTTTATCTTTTCCATTTGGTGTTAGCAGGCGAATTTTGGTGTTAGCAGACAAATATCTAATAATTCAAATAATCGACATTTCGCCATTTCTGTATTCAATTCCTAAAGTCAATAAGATCTGTTTTCCTATCAATTTTATATCAACAAACATCCGTTGATATTGCATGTTGCGATAAGCATATATCGATTTTATACTTCTTAAAGGGGAATATACACGTTGAGATTTAATTTATGGCGCTCTTGTTGCTCGGAACAGAGTGTTTATTAATTTACCCCAATGTCTGTAATTTTCGAATTTTTGGATGAAAATGGTCTTAAACGATTTAGTTGGACTCACTGATCAAGAACCCGTGGTCAAGCTGTCCAGCTGGCCGTCCGATATCACGATATCTCTTGAACGGAATGAGCTAGACTGTTGAAATTTTCTGAGTAGGTTAAGGAGATAAATATCTCGGTTAAGTTCGTTATTAGGCAAAAGCATCTTGATGTTTCGGAGTAACAAAAAAAAATAATTTTACATTATCTACAAATTTCAAATTAATCTTTTTCAAGATGCACTTTGACTATAAGAATCCATCCATATCATTTTCAACTATAACTAGCTAATTTTTGCGGAGATATGATTTCACAAAATTTCAATAATAAATCGTACTATATATTTTCACAGAATGATGTGATCTGTGTTCATATTTCTTTATAAGAGACGTTTGTGAAATTTCTGTGAATCGTATTTCTGGAAAATTTTTAAAAAATTATGAAAAAAATATTTTGTATGTCAGGATAACATGAGAACGGAAAGATATAGCGACTTGAAAATTTCAGATTAGTTTGTGCATCTGAATGCAACATTTGAGTTTGTTTATAGGCATAATCCGCAAAATTGTTTCGGAGTTATACCCATCTGAAATTTGGTTATTATTTCCTCAATAACTCAAAAAATACAGAATCGATTGAATTCAAACATGGTTATTAGTTGTATAATACCAACACAAATATTCCTGCAAAATTTCGTGAGGATAGTATCACAAGAAAATTTTTAAAAAATCATTGAACAAAATTCTATAAATTGGTAAATGTTTATCCGACATCGCTGAAAGCCAGAAATGCCAGATCCTTCAGAACCTAACTCTACTGCCAAGTTCCAAGTTTCAGTACGATCGGTTATATATTGTTGGAGATTCGAGCAGCCTTGTTTGAGTTCAGTAGATGGATGGGTGAACGTTGCCTGGATAACTTTCGAACGAAAGAAGATAGGGACTTGCAATTTTTAGGGTATGTTGCGTATCCGAATGGAAGAGTTAAGTTCGTTTACTGGCATAATCGGTCCAACGGTTTCATGTTATACCCACCTGGAATAATATTTTCTCGATACCTCAAAAAATATAGACTCTCTCGTATTGAAGGTTGGTGACTAGTTGTAGAATATCGACAAAAATATGTGTTTAGAATTTTATAAGAACCTTACCCCTAGAAAATTCCAAAAAAATTACGAAAAAAAAATTGGTTCACGCACTGATATGAAGTTAGATGCTTTTGCACGTATGTGCAGCTCCTGACTTCACGTCAGTGCTTGAACCAATTTTTATTTATAAAATTTAGTAATATTTTTTCCAAAGACTTTCATTCTAATCCCAATTATTGAAATAACTCATAGGATTGCTGAAATAATTTTCTCCAATTTTTATGATGTGGATTGGGAAAGGCAATTCGACAAAGTAGAGAAGGGACGCCAAAGCAGTTCGCCCGGAAGGAAATGATTCCTCGGGCCGGCCCTGATGGTAGCACTCTTGTACGAGTGCGTGAAAATAAGACGGAATCGGCACATTCTGATGAGGAAATAATGAATCTTTACGTCCGTATCCAATGGAAGAAACTGTTGAGAATATCAGATGATACTCGTACAACTATATTTTTAGTTTATCTCTTAAATAAATGACTAGCTGCTAAAGAATATGACACAATCAGGAAATCAGTGAAAGAATGATTCATTTCTTAAAACGCACAGTCGGAGAAGAAAATGTTCCGTGGCTTCATCCTGAGCCATGCTAAATAATGGCACAATCTAAACTTCCTCAACCTCGTGTTGATATAACGGTTCCACAGTTCAAACATGGGATATTGTCACTAATATAAATTAATATGACCGCAGGCTAGATATATTTCATTGTAAATTGAGTATGTAACACCCGGATATAGTTCTTTCAAAGGGATTACATCATCGTCTATATTCACTCCGGTCGGTAACTTACCAGTTGAACTGATCTAAAATATTTCATGGATAGAGTGAATAGACTAATGAGCGATCGAGCATGTGGATATTGACAGATTGATGGAGAACGAAGGTATATTACCTCAGGTAGGTTGGGGCAAATGCTATTGATCTCAACTGGGGCATATTATTGGAGATATTCAATGGTTTTTTCTGGGTTCTTTCCCTACCTATGAAAAATAGCTATAAAATAAAATTTGTTTAAACACTGACGTGAAGTCAGGAGCTTTTGCGCGCATGTTCTGGGGTACATCGCGTTATCATATCTGTAATTTTCAAATTTTTCGCCGAAAATGGTCTCAAACCTGATCGAATTGAAACTTGGTGAATAGTTGTTGATTATAAACATAAGCAAGTCAAGTATACCAGCCTCAGAGGATACAATTCAATGTAAGCAACTCGAATAAAGAAGCCCTGAACATCAAGATGACGACATGCCTCAATACACTAACATTCATTATATCAATCAATGTTAAAATCATCATACAGCATTGTTAATTCAGTATCAAATATTTCCATTTTTCACATAAATTTAATGTATTGTAAATAACTGTACAACCACCGCTAATGACCTGGTTGTCGAAGCGGCAATTTATAAATAAATAAATAAACGTTTGTGAAATTTTGTGAGAATCGTATCGCTAGAAAATTAAAAAAAAAATATTAAAATGAATTTTTTATGTCACGATAACCTGAGAACGGAAAGAGACTGAATGCGACATTTGAGTTTGTTTATAGGCATAATCGGCCAAACTGTTTCGAACATGGTTATTAGTTGTAAAATTTCAACTTGAACATCCTTGCAGAATTCAATTCAAATCATGAGGATCGTGTTACTATAAAATTTTTAAAAAATCATTGAAAATTATTGAAAAAAATTCAGTTCGTCCGACATCGCTGAAATTTTGCAAGAGCTTTCAGAACCTCTAACTCTACTGCCAAGTTCTAAGTTTAAACATATTGTATATTGTTGTAGGGGGTAGCGTTGCACTGCGACCTTAACGTCTATTGTAAATTCGAATTTACCATGGTAAATTCGATTGAGAGTGTCCAATACAGGAGAATGTACAATCGAACGTAAGCGCGAAAGATCCTGACTTCACGTCGTTGCTTGTACCAATTTTTCTGGGTTCTCTCCCAAACTCTGAAGAATAGCTATAAAATAAAATTGGTTTAACCACTGGCGTGAAGTCAGAAGCTTTTGCGCGCATGTTCTATTCTCCATTTACCTCTATTAGACGCTGTTAATCGAATTTAGCATCGATATATACCGTTTTCTCAGCTTTCATAAGATATGAAAACATTTCATACCATTTTAAGACTTGAGTAATGAGACGATCGTCTATGATCACATAATTTTTGTTTCTAGCATAGTTATTCAATTGGAATTGAAATTCGTTGAATATTTATTAATATACAGAAAAACCTACGCCTCAAGTTACTTCACGATACGATATCCACGAAATTCCGCGAAAATTAGTGAGTTTTAATTAGATCAGAATTGTATATTTTGACTTATAGAGGAAATAACCGAGGGGGAAACTGCTGACAAAAATTTGCACACCAGAATTCCAACTCAACCGAAATTTCATTTCAATAGGAATTCATTAGGAATTCAATAGGAATTCTTTTGAAATTCTATTGGAATTCTATATTCTTGTACACCAGAATTCCTAGCGGTTTACCCATCGGAAATAACCAAATTTCATTTGATTATCACTCCACAACAGTTCAGCCGATTATGCCAATTAATGAACTTAAACGTCGCATTGAGATGCGGAACCTACCCTGAAAATTGCAAGTCGCTATCTCTTTCCGTTCTCAAGTTATCCATCAATAACTTTTTGGTGCTCTTGTTCCTCGGAACAGAGTGCTTATCAATTTGCCCAAATGTCTGTAATAATTTGTATTGTTTGAACAAGAGCGTCAAGGAGCTCCTGCCCACAGGGCTTGAACCATTTCTTTAGGACAAAATCTGATAAATGTTAATGTGTTTGATTAATTTAATCTTGTTTTTGTTCACGAGTTTATGTTTGATTGCTATGAAAGTATAATAATTAACTTTTTTTAATTTTTAGGATATTTTGTCATTCATCTTGGTTCTTGGATAGTTAAATAATGTCCACTTCTTTTACAAATAGTCCTTTTCTTGAGTACTATATTCACTCAATCTGATGCTTGCTATAGGCAAAACCGGCCAAACGGTTTTGGAGTTATAGGTACCTATCTGAAATTTAGTTGTTATTTCCTCGATAACTCGAAAAATAGGAATCCGATCCACTTCAAACATGGTTATTAGCTATAGAATGCCGACTCAAAAATTCTTTCAACATTTTGTGAGGATCGTAGAACTGGAAAATTTTTAAAAAATCATTGAAAAAATTCTATATATCAGAAACTATTCGTGCAACATCGCTAAAATTTTGCGACAGCCTTCACAACCAAACTATACTGCGAATTTCCAAGTTTGAACACAATCGGATCTATATTGTTGGAGATCCGAGCAGGCTTGTGTGAGTTCAGTAGCTGGATGGGTGACCATTGCCTCGATAACTTCCGAACGAAAGGAGACAGGGACTTGTAATTTTCAGTTTAGGTTGCGCATCTGAATGGGAGAGTTAAGTTCATTGCTGGGCTTAATCGGCCACTAGAAAATCTTGAAATAATTACGAAAAAATATTATGTATCTCAATAAAATTTGAGAACGGAAAGAGATAGCGACTCGCAATTTTCAGGGTATAGGTAGAGCATCCGAATGTGACATTCGGGTTCATTCATTGGCATAATCGGCCAAATGATTTTGGTGTTATTTGCTCTATAACTCAAAATACACAAATCTGATCCAATTAAAACTCGGTAATTACATGTAGAATGCCAACCCACCAATTTTCGCGGAATTTCATGAATATTTTATCCTGGAGTGACTTGAGACGTAAGTTTTCTCCTATTTCAATTCAAATAGAACACAATATGTCAGAATTAAGAATTCTGTGATCATAGACGATTCTCTCGTTACTGAAGTCTGTCATTAAAATGGTATGAAATGTATTCATATATTATAAAAGCTGTGCAAACGGTATATAACGATGCTAAATTCGTTTAAGAGTATCCAATAGGGGTGAGCAGACAATAGAACAGTTCCTGGCTTGTCGTCAGTACCCTGAACCAATTCTTTTAAATACCAATCACCCATCACAAAAAAGTTCTGAAGGGAAAAATGGGACATTGCTCCAGAAAAAAATATGAAATACTGCCATCGACATATTGAAAGATGAAAACGGTGAAGTGTAGTATATTTGCCAAATTCAGCTGACTATCTGGAGAAAGGCAGATGCTTCGAATAACAAAAATTAAATAATTTTAAAAGTATGAGAATAATAAAACCTCATGTGTTCATGGACGAGACTTAATTATTTAATTTGACACTTTAGAACACGAAATAATTTTTTTTCCAGAGATTCTCATATAATGACCTCACATTTAAAAATTCTTTTCAACAAAGAGCTTACTAGTTCCCGTCGAATTCACATGTACAGTTCTTGCAACATTGGCCAATGTTTATGTAACGGTTCTGTCTGAATCGAGGAGCAATATCGATTTATCATGTCATAACTGTCGGATATTCGACGATCTAGTGAACGGACAAATAATAAACAGCTGATTGCAACTACGTACCTTTTTCCTTTAAACACACAACATTATGTCATCTCTGGTTACATGACTCTACTGCAAGGAATCACTGAACAGGTCTAGATAGAAGGATTACGTCATTTGAGCTTTTTAAAAATCAGATACGTATTATTTCCTGAGATACAGAGGTGCGATATAACTCGAAACGAGAGTTTACAGAAAGTGGTTTGACATATCTCGAAATGCAGCAGAGTAATTTGTGTTAATAATTCGATAAAAAAATTTCGCTTTATAACTAATATGAATGATATTCAGAATTTTCGGTCGACAGATACATGGGAAGAAAGCAGTGAGAATTTTTAATTCAAAACCCTGTAATCCATATCAAAAATATGCAATCCTACTAAAATAATGAATCCTAATGTGTTCTTGATTATTTTGTTGTTCTTCTCACGCCTACTGTAGGCATTCAACCTATCGTCTTGAATCTTCGAAAGATCGAAGAAGCTCTTATACATGTGTTCCACTTTTTCGTAGAATAACTTCAATAGTCGATTAAATGTTCAATTTCAGTACAAAACTGCATTTTTGAAAGCATTGGAAAATAAAATTCGGCTTGAAGGTTTGTGCGGAATTTCAGTGGAATCCGTCGTAGTTACTGAAATATACAATTTTTAAGGAAAATTTTTAATTTTTTTCAAGAAATATGTCTAGTTTTGCGCGTATGTTCTGGACAACATCGCGTTATCATGTGTATAACTCCGAAACCATTTGACCGATTATGTGCATTAACGTATTAAACTATGGCATTCGGATCCGCTACCTACTCTGAAAATTGCAAGTCGCTATCTATTTCATTCTGCCCGAAAGTTATCGCAAGATGAAAAGAACATAATGAAAGCGGACACCCCAACAACTTGCTGGGCATGACATAGCCAGAAGGAAACTGTCTGCTTGCAGAGTACATGCTCCATCATGTTATATAGACAGACAATATGAGGCACTCCAAATTCTCTTCTTCCAGCTGATATAACCTTATGCTATATACAATGATCCAGTGCTGCCATATGTACCTCTGGAGCTTAAAGTGGTTGTTAAGAATGATAGAGCTCGGATATGCTGGAACTATGCTTTTCCAACAGCTCGCCAGATATAGTCCTAATGGACAAAGAGCTCAAAGAATTGTTTGTTGTCGAATTTTTCCACCCGATGTAAAGGCACCCAGAATACGGTAAGCAGTGATTCTCGAGTCACTTCAAGTTATAAGCTCCCATGAAATTTTTGGGTCCCAAAGTGAGTTCAAACAAGATCTGGAATCTCACACTACTCAGAGTGCGGACCCTCCCAGGGTAACATACGGAAGTTTATTTTTTCTCACAAGGACTCAAAAACTAAATATATTGATAATAATAGGAATATGGCCTCACAAAGGGGACGCAATAAGTGGAAACCCGAGCAATATGAACATGGACAGTATATGTTATATCAAAGATCCAGACCAGAAAGAAGAGGATATATGAGTATGATGTATGGTCTGTCGTGTGATAATCACCCAGATCTCAACTTCATGACGTAGCTATGAGACCATTTTACTCATCTAAAGGGGAGAGGAATCATGGGGCAGTTTCAAGAGCCAGAGATGTTAGAGGAACAAAATGAAGAGCAGGTGAGAGATGCTCCGAAACCAAGATCAATCCTTGACTAATCAAAGGAGAGGAGAACAGGCAACCACCCTGGATGAAAGGAAAGAGAGATATGCAACAAACCTCCTGCCACCAGCTCCAGGATTGTGACATGAACAACTCATATCACTGCATATGGAGCAGGTCAGAGCTGCTCCACTCCGAGTGAAGAATGTTTTAAACTTCAACAGGCCAAGAACGGAACAGCTGAGAGATGTGTCATTAGTTAGACGTCATTAGACGGAACGTATTTGTAGTTGTAAGGACTGAACGAGAATACATAAATATATTGGGGTGATAAGTGATACTCTACGGTTTTAGGTTATGTTTTCCAATAAATTTATCGAAGTAGTTCAAATGCAGCACCTTAAATGAGAAAGTTACAGGAACAATTCCAGAATTGCATCATTAACGATTTCATAAGGCGGCCTCTTACAGAGCAATCGTTACCTGCAGATAAAAAGCAGAATAGCACCATCTTTCTGCTTCCACTCCGATCACGTAGATCGTACATGACAACACACGATGGAATTAAAATAAATTGTAGTAATCGTACGGGTTTGGCTTCATGGAGTGTAGAAAAGACACTCAGAAGATTGACTTCGGGGCGTCCATGTGTGGAGGCTCTTAGAGTTTAAATAATCTGAATCGAATTATTGTATGATTCAAGGTAGTTCCCAAACCGTGAAAATTTTAGGTACTCTCATAATTCTATATCCTGCGAATCAAATGAATGTTACATGGAGTTTTAGTACTTACGTCATTTCCTTTTTCAGAAACCATAAAAAGAAATGACATTCCAACATTCCTACGCAATCATTTTCCATGCATTTTGAATAATTAGTCATTTTTACTCAGCGTTCTTTCCTTTCTATCTTTCCTCCATATCCTTGAACAATTTCTTAGAACGGAGTCCTATAGTTGTGTACATATGTAAGTGTGCTCGGTAATAAATACCGGAAATATGTGGGTGCCGATATTGTACTTTATCAGCAAAGCAAACTACTTGACGTTGTCCACGACTGATAGATTGACCGCTATGTATTGTGGTGCTGGGTACGCGCGATACAGAGACGTAGCAGGAATCCGCCTTCTTAATGATTCGAACAAAGATTTATTATATTCTCATTCAAATACATCAATTCATGCTTCATATTATTCTGTGTTTTTCATATCTCCATAACTGTTAAATAATTCATTACTTATCGTAGAAAATTGTGTTATGAATTGAATTGACCCCAAGAGAATTGTGAAAAATTCTTAGATTGAACTGACGTGAAGTCAGGAGCTTTTGCGTTTATGTTCTTTTGTCTATTCATGCCTCATCCTCACGAAATAATGCAAGAAATATCAAGCCGAATTAGCATTCTAACAAGTGATATTTTAACAACTTTCTTTTTGGGAACACTGTTTTTGACAGCTGACGAGGGTTTCGTACCTTGTGTGACTGTCAAACATGATCAGTATGGTCTGTAATTTAACCATGAAT
This sequence comes from Halyzia sedecimguttata, assembly GCA_937662695.2. Lineage (NCBI taxonomy): Eukaryota > Metazoa > Arthropoda > Insecta > Coleoptera > Coccinellidae > Halyzia > Halyzia sedecimguttata. The sequence goes on along the minus strand of OW569415.2, from coordinate 88,426,805 downwards.
CAAGTTACTAGCGAACAACGCTTGCAAATCATTGAATTTCATTATCAAAATTTCATTGCCAAGTGTAAATTTGATTGGATCTGTATTTTTTGATAACCAAATGTTATAACAAGAATTAGGAGTTTCGTGGTAGAAATAAGAAACTTCAGCTAATGCCAACGTATCGCGAATATAATTTTGTTTCTTCTGAGCTGAAAAAATAGAGATTACAACATTTGTTCAAACTCTAAAACGGAAACAAACACGAAAAAGACAAACAATTCCTTGAGTTCTTTGCCCAGCAGGAGTATATCTGGTTTTATGGCGTGGATCTCCCCAGTTGTTGGAATCGCATAGTTACAGTAGATGCAAGCTCTGTCATTTTCAACAAGTGCTCAAATCTCCAGAGGCACATATGGTAGCACTGGATCCTGGGTGTCCAATAGAGGTGAATGGACAATAGAACATGCACGCAAAAGTTCTTGACTTAACGTCAGTATTTGAACAAATTTTTTCACTAAGTAAAAAATGAGAAAGTTTGTGTAATTCTCCCTACTAGTAATCATAAGAATTATTATCATAAAAATCCTCCAGTTATACCGGATGCCCCAGTATATACAGGGTGTCCCAAAAATACCACGCGAAAGTGACACTGGAGATAGATTGGCATTAGGTCTATCAGATAGCATCAATATGACCTCAGTAAAAGTCCGCTGGTTTTCGAGATATCACCACTTTTGTGTTTTTTTTTTAAATCTCCAGTTTTCGGTCTTTTATCGCCTAGCATTGCTAGAAATTACTTCAAACTCATGTTTTTTTTTACCTAGGCTATCCTGAATAATTGCTTTAAACAATGAAGTAATAACTTCACCGACAACTAGAACAAAATCCTTCAAAAAATGTCTAACTTGTTGTATTTTATACCGAAGTTAAAACGTTAACTTAAGTTTGACTGACTGCTGTGAAAAAAAATTATATCAGACTGAATTGACAAATAATCGCAAAAACTGTTCCATTTCATGCCCTTTTCAAAATGATACAACACTACCAATTTTTTTAATCAGAACCAGAATTGCTACTTATTAAAAAAAACCAAAACCCTTATCGGCTATCTCGCTCCCACATTCATTGTTTTGTAACATGGAAACCGGTCCGACTTTCACAGACTAGGGGTCTTCGAATAGTCTAGACCAGGGGTCACCAAATGGCGGACCGCGGTCCGGATGCGGATCGCGAACCTTTTTTTTGCGTACCATTTTTCCAGAAAACATGTATTCTTGATTAAAAAAATTCAGATAACTTTTCGTTTTATTTACTAATTATAGATATTGGATTTAGATTAACTGCTAGTCAAATTCTTATGCCATCATAATGCTATCAACGACCCGCGACAGATATACAGATTTTGTGAACGGACCTCCAATGAAACTAATTGGTGACCCCTGGGTTAGATACTAGATAAAACTTTTTGGCGTTTGACGGATTTACTCATTTCCTAATATTTTCCGAACGGATAGAGATACAGAGGAAATAGATACATAAATCTAAAAGTCGTCCACCGACTAATCATCGGGGAAAATGGATATCGAGATGTGAAAATCATAGATTTCGGACGGGAAAGAAGAATTTTCCTTCGATTCCGGGTCAAAAATATTTCTAAGTGCCGACCCAAAAAAATTTTTTCATGGTATATCGATACGGAGCTCGTGTCTAGTTAACTCGAGGTCGCTGATCACGAATATGCAATTAGTTTTTCCCTAAGTGGCGTACTTTGGGAAAATTTTCACTTAGAGTGAAAAAATGGACGAAAATAGGTCAATTTTGGAAGTTCACACCGCCCAAAAAAATCGGAGTAAGGTGTTGTTGATTTTTGCCCTCATATATGGATCCTTTATCTACTGAAGAATCCAAACAGAAAATGTCCAGGCCGTACTATTCGGAAATTATGATTTTTTTCCCAAGGGTCTGTTTTTCGGAAAATTCATTTCGCGGTATTTCCGCGGAAAATTCTCTAATGAAAAATCCGATCATATATTCGTAATCTACGGTCCCGAATTAGTAAATGACGTAATTTGCATCGAAATCGGAGACCGGTCGTATTTTGGCAATTTTTTAATAAAAAAATCCCATTTTTCGAGAAAAATTTTTTGACGCAAAACTATGAAACGGGTACGTATTCTTATAGATTCGGGGCCGTAGATTCCGAATCTACCATCAGATATTTATTACAAAAATTTTCCGAGGAAATATCGTGGAAAGAATTTTCCGAAAAATAGACCCTCGGGAAAAAAATCATAATTTCCGAAGCGTACGACCTGAACAATTATTGTTCGGATGATTCGATAGATAAAGGATCCAAATATGACGTAAACAATCAGCAACACCCTACTCGAATTTTTTTGGGCGGTGGAAAGTTCCAAAATTGACCTATTTTCGTCAATTTTTTCACTTTAAGTGAAAATTTTCCCAAAGTACGCCACTTAGGTAAAAACTAATTACATATTCGTGATCAACGACCTCGATTTAATTAGACACGAGCTCCGTATCGATATACCATGAAAAAATTTTTTTGGGTCGGCACTTAGAAATATTTTTGACCCGGAATCGAAGGAAAATTCTTCTTTCCCGTCCGAAATCTATGATTTTCACATCTCGATATCCAAAATTTCCCCGATGATTGGTCGGTGGACGACGTTTAGATTTATGTATCTATTTTTTCTGTATCTCTATCCGTTCGGATATTATTAGGTAATGAGCGAATCCGTCAAACGCCAAAAAGTTTGCTCTAGTATCCAACACATACGAAAATCTACAATTTTCCGATTAGGTCGACGCGGCTTTGGTTATTCACTAAATCGGGTACGCAGATTACGAATCTGTAATTAGATTGTCCGTATCTCGATTAGTTTCGGAGCAATGACGAAGAAAGTCGCAAATTCTGGCTCTACCTCCGGAAAATGGACTAATCAGTCGGATTTTTCGCCATATTACCAAAATTAATCGAGATACGGAAAAACTAATTACAGATTCGGAATCTACGCCCTCGATTTAGAGAATAGCCAAAGCCGTGGCGATCAAATCGGAAAATTCTAGATTTTTGTATGGGTTAGAATCTAGACAAAGGACTCACAGCTCTGGCAATGTGTTAGTTGTTGTATGCATTTTATCAATATTTCACAGGAAATATGTCATAAATTCTTCTACAAGGGTTGAAGTATTACAAGATATTTTACTTGCAATTATCTTTCCGTGGAAAATATTAATTTCAAGGGTGAGACCACCCATGCAAAAATAAACCAGTTAATCCAAAACCTTTAAGTTTTACAAGCGAGCTGCTTTTTTTAGAAATACAAATGAGCGCTTCCCAACATGTGAAGTCATGGGACGCAACAGTGGTGATATCTCGAAAACCAGCGGACTTTTACTGAGGTCATGTTGATGCTATCTGATAGACCTAATGCCAATCTATCTCCAGTGTCACTTTCGCGTGGTATTTTTGGGACACCCTGTATGTTCCAATCGATTATCCATCCATTTCAAAAGATAAAAATTTCAAAATTTTATGATTTTCAATTCGTTCAAGTAACCTTCAACTGAGAAAAAAATTGAAAGTCACTTTCGGTTTGACCGGAAGTGACTCGGACTTATTTATCTCAAATAGCATCCTATATATTTTTGGCAATTCTTCAATTCCACTCACATTTATCTTTCCAACGATGTATCACACTTTCCGCCGTATTCACAAAGCATTCAATCTCCGTTAAGTCCTAACTGAGGTCCTCAGTTAAGGATAAATAAGAATCGCAACCTCAGATAACGTGTGTAACGGTGGTGAAACAGGTCTGTTTCACGTTAACTGAAGTTGAGATTCTTATTTATCCTTAACTGAGGACCTCAGTTGGGACTTAACGGAGATAGAATGCTTTGTGAATACGGCGGTTTGTATTTTACATTTGATTTGAGGGAGAAAACGTTAATTGAAATTTCAAATTGAAAGAATTGCAGTCGGCTGCGATATTTTGTGTAATCTTGATTTCGACTAATAATCCGTGCCGATCCATCTATCTTCAGATGGACCGATAAGATGGCCTGCAAGATATCCATATTTAACACCGAAAGATTTCTTCCTTTGGGGATATTTGAAAGATCGTGTGTACCAGACTCCTCCCATCGATTTGGAAGATGCATATTTGGAGAATGCATATAGAGCCTTCAATGCTGAGGTGTTGAAAAGTGTTACTTCGCGTGAACAAGTCCACCGAGCTGACAGATGTGTAGAAGCAGATGGTCAACACTTCCAACATATGCTTTAGTTATTATAGGTATTTGTTTGCCCCCTTTTTTGTAATTTTTGGCGCTCTAGTTCCTCGGAACTGAGTGCTTACCAATTTGCCCAAATGTCTGTAATTTTCGAATATTTCGATGAAAATGGTCTTAAACGATTTGGTTCGACTCACTGATCAAGAATCCGTGGTCGAAATTCATTCTGTCCGGCCGGCCCTCCGGCCGTAGGCACGATAACTCTCGAACGGAATGAGCTAGAGAGTTGAAATTTTCAGAGTAGGTTTGGGGGATACATATCTCAGCTAAGTTCGTTATTGGGCAAAATCGGACAGATGGTTTCGGAGTAACAATAAAAAAATTTTTTTTTTACGAAACAAATTCCAAATTAAATTTTTTTTAATAAGAAGTTTTATCATAAGAATCCATTCATATCATTTTTAACTCTAACAAGCTAATACTTTCGGAGATATGAATCTTTAAAATTTCAATGTAAATCGTATTTCACACATTGATATAATTATTCTATGTATGAATTGTCATAATGTCAACTTGACAGAAGGGAATATTGTAACTTCAAAAATATTGGGGTTGAAATACTCGTATTTTAGCGATGCAACGGGGACCTCACCCGAAAATGTTTGAAAATATTACGTAAATATTGAAAGCATAATTCTGTAGTTCGAGACAGGAGAAAATTTGGTGAACGTAGATCAGGAAATTTTTGATCGATTACAAGGTATTTTATTTATTACTCATCTTCTTTCATATTATTACTCATCTTCTTTCATACATGTTTTATGGAATACCTACTATTTGTAGGTACTTTAAACCTGTTTTGGGCAATTGTCATACGAAACTTGTTTTTTTGGCGCTCTAGTTCCTCGGAACAGAGTGCTTATCAATTTGCCCAATTGTCTGTAATTTTGGAATTTTTGGCTGAAAATGGTCTCAAACGATTTGGTTCGACTCACTAATCAAGAATCCGAGTGCGAAATCGATTCTGTCCGGCCGGCCGACCGGCCGTAGGCACGATAACTCTCGAACGAAAGGAATAGCGGATTGAAAATTGCAAGGTGGTTTTGGAGCGTAAATATCTCGGAAAAATTCGTTCGATCTATCTGAAATTTAGCATCAAATTGTAGAATCATGACCTTTAACGCATGTGAAGTTTTGTATTGAACAGATTACCGCAAAGTGTAAAAAAAAAATTTTGAAAATTTAAAAAAAGATTTTCCACAATAACTCTCGAACGGAATGAGCTAGGTAGTTGACATTTTCAGAGTAGGTTAGGGAGATGAATATCTCGGTTAAGTTCGTTATTGGGCAAAATTGGCCAGATTTAATTCGATTTCTTCCATGGTGCAGTTCTCATTCTCATGATTGCTCATTTAATCTTGATAAATAAACTATTATTTGAATTGAATTTCCTTTATGATGCAGCTCTATCATATGTACCATTTATATAATTCCCAACTCAGAGAAACCAATACTTTCGGAGATATAATTTGTCTGTTTGAACTAGAGCGCCAGAAAGCTCCTGTCCACAGGGCTTGAACCCATTATTTGTTTCTCTAACTATTAATTCTTTGTTTAACGTTCGGTGAAATACATAGTTGATTTAAACTTGGGGAAGGTTTTTTTATTGATCTCGATTATTGAAATCAAAATCAAGATTACACAAAACATCGTAGCCTTCTATAATTCTTTCAAATTGAAATATCATTTTACATTTTCAGCAAATCAAATGTCAAATACAAAGTGTGATACATCGTTTGAAAGGTAATTTTGAGTAGAATTAAAAAATGGCGTAAAATATATAGGGTGCTATTTGAGATTGTGAGAGTCACTTCCAGTCAAACCGAAAGTGAATTTTCGTTTTTCTCAGTTGAAGATTCCTTGAACGAATGGAAAATCATTAAATTTGGAAATTTTTATTATTTGGAATGGCTGAGATAATCCATTGGAATATGTATACTGGGACACCCGGTATACTTCCCATTTACACAATTCCAATTTGCTCTGCAACAAGAACCAACGAATAGCCGAAAATCGAGGTAATATTTTACGGCAGCTGACAAAATACCCAGTATTTTCTTACGCCTGTTTACACAAACAGGGATTTTACGCTTCCAAACGTGTGATAAACTTGTTGACTAGCCTTCGACGCCGACTTTAATCCGTTAATGCGTCTCTGAATAAATACCTGGCCGGTGCTGTCTGCTGCGCAACAAGTTGACATACCGACTACGCTGACCATAAATTCAGAATGTTTTGTCTCTGCTGGTGCTGCGAGAAAGGTGCGGCTACCTTCCGGAAGTGGTAGTCTCCAAGGTCACATACTCGGTGCTCCAGGTCGCGCTCCGAGCGAGCGGCGGTTCTCGATGACGTTCCTCCGGTGCTACTCCGGTTCTTTTCCTGCCTCCTGCATCCTCCGCCGCGTATGCACGTGATTATGCGATGCATGCGGAGACCGTGCTCGAACGTAAGATCGACCACAGATGTCCGATCTGGATTGATTGGGTATTTCATTTGAATTGAATACTGGTGGCTTTTACTTGATGTGAATCCATTTTAACTCTAATGAAAAATTATACAGGTCGCTGATCTGTATGGAAATGGTCGATTATCTCCTAAAGTATGATAGCTAGTGAGAAATGTTACGACACAAAAGCTTCAGTGTTTTTGCGCGCGTGTTCCGCAAGGAACAGCGTGTTATCATTTTGCCATATATGGCAGAGTGATGTTGAGACAGCAAATATTTTCAAACTTTTAAGGCCCGTAGACCTCTTTTCTGAATTCTCAACTACTTTGCGAAACGTAAGACCTGTTTCATTTATACAAAAAATTTGGGCACAGGTTCTTCTTCTACCGCGGTGCCGTCCCAGGCTGAACTGAGGCCTTCAGGCCCATTGTTCTCCCGCTTGCCAAACTCGTGAGACTCAGTCCAAAAAGCACGCTGACAGGAATGCCGCGAGCTTAAAAGGAGAAGTCCCTCTCACCGTAGGAATCGTAGGTGTTGGGTTGCCTAGGTGTATGACCCTCAATTCCTTAAGGTTGTTACAGTCGAACAGAATATGTTCAGCTGTTTCTTCCATGCTCTTGCACCTGCGACACAGAGCGCTATCGGCCAATCCCATCCTATTCAGATGTTTGTTGAAGTGGTGACCAGTTAGTAATCCAGTAACCAGGCTCAATTGTCTTCTTTCGAGTGAAAGTAGTTTCTTTACTTCAGACTTTGACGATGGTTTCTTAATGAGAAGCCTTGACTGCCTGAGTCCTACTCCCATGTTCCATACACTGGAGAAATTCCTGTCCAAACGATTCTTGAAGAATGTTTTAACAGAGGTACGACATACTGGAAGCGAGGGCTCAGGACCTATATATGGTATCCGAGCCCCCTGCTTCGCCAGCTTATCTACCTTAACATTACCTGAAATCTCCGAGTGAGCCGGACACCAGATGAGTTTTACAACATTACCGGCGCCCAGCCTTCGCAGAGCCTTCCAGAATTCGCCTACTAAGTAGGAGTTTATTTTCACATCAGATAGGGATTTTAACGTTCCTTGACTGTCACAACATATATATATGTACTTGCCAGAGTATCCTAATCGGATGTTTTCCAGCGCGCAGACAAGAACAGCATATAGTTCTGCCTGTATTATAGAGCAGTTCTTCCCGAGAGGGATGGACATGCTCACAGGTTAATAATACACTACGTTTTCAGACATTGTGATTTAAGATCAAGAGGTTGAATTATATTATTGATATAGGTATAGTTTTCTTATGCATACTATTTTAGTTTTTATTTATCAGATATCAAGCGCTGTGATGGAAAAGACTTCTAGAATTATTTTATATTTTTTACTGCCTCGCATTGTTCAGAGGGAGGAATGTTCTGTTATCTATTTTTAAAGGTATCTAATAAATTTATTTCATACACCAAGAGCTGTTATGTTTGATATAATAAATTTACGTTTCGTAGATTGATTTGTATTCATTTGTGATCTTTTTGTGATTATTTAATATCAAAAGGTTGAATAATATTATTGATGTAGGTATAGCTCTTAAGCATACCATTTTTATTTTTATTTATCAGATACCAAGCGGTGTGATTAAAAAGACTGCTAGAATTATTTTTTATTTTTTACTGCCTCGCATTGTTCAGAGTGAGGAATGTTCTGTTATCTATTTTGAAGGGTACCTAATACATTTCTCTACTTTATTAACCTGATTCTATGGTCACAGTTAGCATGTCGTCAAAAATTTCTTTGACACTTTGGCACCTCACGTTTCAAAAGAGTAATGACAAAACAATATGGCTAGTATCATTTTTCAGTTAAAAAATTTTTGGCCCAAGGTATAATTTTGGACGCTCCACCTCGGACACTACGCTACGGAACTGGCTTGAACACTCACATAATTGACATGAAGTGGCAATTTGGTCTTCCAGTTCCTCCTCAGTCACTCAACTTTCAGACAAATTTGGAATTCAAGCAAAATATTCCGCAAAACATTTTTTGAATGTTTTCTAGCAGTTTGTAGCACTACGATTAATACAAAACTTCGCATGCATATAATATATAAATATTCATGAAAAATGCTTTAACTATAAATGGCCATGACTCCGAAATCGCTTGGTGGATTTCGCGCATTAACGAACTTGACCGAGATTTTTGTGCTCCAAAACTACCTTGCAAATTTCAATTCTCTTACTCATTTCGTTCGAGAGTTATCGTGCTCACATCTGGCCGGACACAATTGCATTTGACTCCGGATTATTCATCAGTGAGTCGAGCCCAATCGTTTGAGACTATTTTCGGCAAAAAAAATTCCAAAAATACAGACATCTGGGCAAAATGATAGGCACTCACCTGAACATCATTAAATTATCATTTTTGGCGCTCTTGTTCTATGCAACAGGGTGCTTATCAAATCGCCTAATTTTCGAATTTTTGGATGAAAATGGTCTCAAACGTTTTGGTTCGACTCACTTATCTAGAATCCGTGGACCGGTCGTTAACACGATAACTCTCGAACGGAATGAGCTAGACAGTTGAAATTCTCAGAGTAGGTTTGGGAGATAAATATCTTAATTAAGTTTGTTATTGGGCAAAATTATTTTCTTTCAATTCAAACTTTGAAAATATTTTGTGTTGAAAAACAAGGTTCCGAACCTTGAATTTGTGAATATATACTTACAAGACTGTTTTGATACCAAATATAATATTGAATAACTTATGAATAATATTAGCGATGATCTTTCAGAAGATTTAGAAATTGAACATTTTAATTTTGTAGTTTATGAAGTCAATAGGAAAGAACAACATAATGGAATCCTAAAGAAATTACTATTCGTTGATCCCGAGGTTAATATTACCCTTTACTTCCTTAAGTAGTGAGACAGTATTTTCATAATGTTGCTAGCAAAAAAATAGTAACCATTTTGAAAATATGACTTCAACAAATGTTCATAGATCCCAAAATAACTAGATATCTGCAAAGGCATCGTGTAATATAACCATGCTTCACCGATCGTGTATGGTATCCTTTAAACAGCCTGTTGCTGATACCTATATTGAGCAAGAATAAATGCGCTGTAATCAGTTTCCACTTTTATGTCCGTTTTTATGCGAAATGGTTGATTTACACTGTAAGTTCCGGAAATGAGTGGAATATTTGCTTTTCCAGGTATTTCGCAGGTCCCTATCGCTGATTGGTTTTGAACGGACATTCTCTTTTCTATTTCTGCCGCGAAGACCTTGATGGTTGATCAGAGATGCTATTAAAGCAATTTTGACCACGCAAGAAGATGATTCAATAATATCGTTTTCCGTATAGTTTGCTGGCGAAAGGAGAGCATACAATTAAAGATTAAGTCAATTTTATAGGTATAACAAGGACAGTGGATGCTACAAAATTGGTTCAAGCCCAGTGGACAGGAGCTTTCTGGCGCTCTTGTTCAAACAGACCAATTACATCTCCGAAAGTATTGGTTTCTTAGAGTTGAGAATTATATCAATGTATTCTTATGATATAACTGCATCATAAAGGAAATTCAATTTAAATAATAGTTTATTTATCACGATTAAATGAGCAATCTGAGAATGAGAACTGCACCATGGAAGAAACCAAATTAAAATAGCTGAAATGAATTTGACTCTCTCTTATAGAACAGGATGAAATGTACGAGTATGAACACAGATCATATAATAAAGCTTAGATAGAATAATTATAGCATTCTGTGAAAACATAGAAGTACGATTCATTATTGAAATTTAGAACTTCATCTTAGCAGAAATTGAATTCAAACATCATAGAAGAATTTAAATTCTACAAGAGTGCCAAAAATTATCAATCCAAAACCAATAGACGAATTCTACCCAACAACGAACTCATCCGAGATATTCATTCCTCAATTATATGATGAACGATAATATATATCTTTCCTCAAATCTACAATATTCCAGTTTTGTTTTTAGTGGAGATATTCTGAACTCAATATTATTAACTTACCATTACCATTCCCATCATCATATGGATTGACCATCGGCATGAAAATATCAACCAACAAAAAGTATTATATTATATTATAATTCTCATAATATTTATACGATTGCTGGAATGAATGAGAATGAGACAACGTCATGTCTCAGGAAATTAAGTTGACATTATAACAATTCATAGAATACAGAATAATTCTAATATTCTGTGAAAACGTAGAAATACGATTTAAATTGAAATTGTGAAATATCATATCTCCGAAAGTATTAGTTTGTTAGAGTTAAAAATGATATGAATGGATTACTATGGTAAAACTGCTTATTGAAAAAATTTAATTTGGAATTTGTTTTGTAAAAAAAAATTTTTTTTTTGTTACTCCGAAACCATCTGTCCGATTTTGCCCAATAACGAACTTAGCCGAGATATTTATCCCCCAAACCTACTCTGAAAATTTCAACTGTCTAGCTCATTCCGTTCGAGAGTTATCGTGCCTACGGCCGGACCGGCCGCACAGAATGAATTTCGACCACGGATTCTTGATCAGTGAGTCGAACCAAATCGTTTAAGACCATTTTCATCGAAAAATTCGAAAATTACAGACATTTGGGCAAATTGATAAGCACTCTGTTCCGAGGAACAAGAGCCAAAAACCGTCGGATAATATGTAACATGTCATGAAATTAAAAATTTTGAAAACTATCGAAAATAAGTAATAACAGTTGTGTTTTTCATCTCTAGGCACAATTGTATGATTGAAGCTTGATAACTAGTATGAAGAATATCGACATAAAGACGTGTGTAAAGTTTGTGAGAACCGTACCCCTAGAAAATTTTTAAAAAAATTTAGAAAAAAAATCAGTTCAAGCACTGACGTGAAGTCAAGAGCTTTTGTGCGCATGTTCTATTGTTTATGCTTTATTGGACACTTTTAATAGAATAGAATTTGGGACGGGAAAGAAGAATTTTCCTCCGATTCCGGGTCAAAAATATTTTTAAGTGCCGACCCAAAAAAATTTTTTCATGGTATATCGATACGGAGCTCGTGTCTAATTAAATCGAGGTCGCTGATCACGAATATGTAATTAGTTTTTCCCTAAGTGGCGTACTTTGGGAAAATTTCCACTTAAAGTGAAAAAATTGACGAAAATAGGTCAATTTTGGAACTTTCCACCGCCCAAAAAAATCGGAGTAGGGTGTTGCTGATTTTTAACGTCATATTTGGATCCTTTATCTATCAAATAATCTGAACAATAAATGTCCAGGTCGTACGCTTCGGAAATTATGATTTTTTTCCCGAGGGTCTATTTTTCGGAAAATTCTTTCCGCGATATTTCCTCGGAAAATTTTTGTAATAAATATCTGATGGTAGATTCGGAATCTACGGCCCCGGATCTATAAGAATAAGTACCCGTTTCATAGTTTTGCGTCAAAAAATTTTTCTCGAAAAATGGGATTTTTTGAAGGCTAATGTATTAAAAAATTGACAAAATTCGACTGGTCTCTGATTTCGATGCAAATTACGTCATTTACTAATTCGGGGCCGTCGATTACGAATATATGATCGGATTTTTCATTAGAGAATTTTCCGCGGAAATACCGCGAAATGAATTTTCCGAAAAACCGACCCTTGGGAAAAAAATCATAATTTCCGAATAGTACGGCCTGGACATTTTCTGTTTGGATTATTCAGTAGATAAAGGATCCATATATGACGGCAAAAATCAACAACACCCTACTCCGATTTTTTTGGGCAGTGTGAACTTCCAAAATTGACCTATTTTCGTCAATTTTTTCACTCTAAGTGTAAATTTTCCCAAAGTACGCCACTTAGGGAAAAACTAATTGCATATTCTTGATCAGCGACCTCGATTTAATTAGACACGAGCTCCGTATCGATATACCATGAAAAAAAAAATTTTTTGGGTCGGCACTTAGAAATATTTTTGACCCGGAATCGGAGGAAAATTCTTCTTTCCCGTCCCAAATCTATGATTTTCACATCTCAATAATCAAATTTTCCCCGATTATTGGTCGGTGTGCGACGTTTAGATTTATGTATCTATTTCCTCTGTATCTCGATTCATGATTGAAATTTCGAAATATCATATCTACGAAAGTATTAGCTTGTTGGAGTTGAAAATGATATCAATGGATTTTTATGGTGAAACTGCATCTAAATAAAAATTGAATTTGAAATTTGTTGCTTAAAAAAAAATTTTTTTTTTCGTTACTCCGAAACCATCTGGCCTATTTTGCCCAATAACGAACTTAACTGAGATATTCATCTCCTTAACCTACCCTGAAAATTTCAACTGCCTAGCTCATTCCGTTCGAGATTTATTGTAAAAAAAAATGTTTTAATTTTCAAAAATTTTTTTTTCACACTTTGCGGTAACCTGGTTAATACAAAACTTTAAATACGTATGAAGGTCATGATTCTACAATTTGATGCTAACTTTCAGATAGATCGAGTGATCAGTTTCGGAAATATTCATAAAAAATGTTTTTACTAAAATCCGCCATAACTCCGAAACCGCTCGATGTATTTTGCCCATTAACGAACTTAACCGAGATATTTACGCTCCAAACCCACCATGCAAATTTCAATCCTCTAGCTCCTTTCGTTCGAGAGTAATCGTGCCTACGGCCGGCCGGACCGGCCGGACAGAATCGATTTCGACCTCGGATTCTTGATCAGTGAGTCGAACCAAATCGTTTAAGACCATTTTCAGCCAAAAATTCGAAAATTACAGACATTTGGGCAAATTGATAAGCACTCAGTTCCGAGGAACTAGAGCGCCAAAAAGTAATGGTGTTTGCGCGTTGTTGTAGGGAACAGCAACCTATCATTTTGCCCAAATGGCTGTAATTTTCTACTTTTTTTGGCGAAAATAGTATTAAACGATTAGGTTCTTCTCACTGATTAATAATTCAAGGTAAAATTCGATTCTGTCCGGCCACGATAACATTCGAACGGAAACAGATAGCGACTTTAAATTTTCAAGGTGGGTTGCGTATTCAAATGGACAATATCGTTAAAAGATATATCGCCGTATTCACAAAGCATTCAATCTCCGTTAAGTCCCAACTGAGGTCCTCAGTAAAGGATAAATAAGAATCGCAACCTCAGTTAACGTATTTTACGGTAGTGAAAAAGGCCTGTTTTACGTTGATTTTCACGTTAACTGAGGTTGTGATTCAAATTTATCCTTAACTGAGGACCTCAGTTAGGACTTAACGGAGATTAAATGCCTTGTGAATACGGCGGATAATCGGCCGAACGATCTTCTAGTACAAATTTTGTTTTCAAAATATACAGATCCAATCGAATTGAAAATTGTTAATTAGTAATAGAATACTGCAGCTCAAGTATTTGTGCCAGTATTCTATTACTAATTAACAAGTTTCAATTCGATTGGATCTGTATATTTTGAAAACAAAATTTGAATATTTGAAAGGGAAAATCAACAATATTCAAACACAGAATTTATTTTTTATCAATGGAGAATGTAATAAAATCATTCGAATACCCTGTCCTACATTCAATGAGAGAAACTCTCATCTACCTACAATGAGTGGGTGAAAATTTCACTAAATAAAATCGAACTTCATGATGTACGGAATAGTAACTGCTAATGATCATCATAAGCCTTTAACAAATGATGAAACTAATGAAGTTAGCACATTAGGATATTTCAGTGCATATCTCTGGCGATCAATTCGATCAGCCACATTAGATCTTGGCTTATTCTACAGTTTAAAAAATACTGGAAAAACATAAAATGCACTTCTATAGAAGTGCATTTTATTTTTTTCCAGTATTTCGGTCATTCCGTTCGAGAGTTATGGTGGTTACGGCCGGCCGGACAGAATCGATTTTGACCATGGATTCTTGATAAGTGGGTCGAACCAAAACGTTTAAGACCATTTTCAGCCAAAAATTCGAAAATTACAGACATTTGGGCAAAATGATAACGCGAAGTTCCCCAGAACATACGCGCAATGATGCTTCTGCTGTGCATTTCCCCAATTTCAGTACCTTATCAACAAAGGTGGCGACGGTAGATGACTTTAACCGCGACATTATAGGTGTAAAAAAATATTCGTAAAGTTGAAATATCTGAAGAACGTCTGCAGTTAGGTATACCGAATGCTGATGAAAGCTGAATCCAAAAAAGCAATAAAAAATTTGTAGTCGTATTTGAAATAAGAGAGAACCATGTGTCAACTTCCGGTATATCCGGAAGTGGCGCCTTCTTGAAAATATTTTAATTAGAAAGATCAAGCCGGACTTTAGCTAACACCAAAATTTCCTAATCTTTCAATGTACAGTTTTAAAACAATCAGCCTGTATAATCTGGGAACCTTATGAACTCAAACTAGCATCAGGATCACTTTATTAGTATCGCTTCTAAATTTCGCATATCAATTCTACGGAAATTCATGACTCCTCCAATTAATCTATCCACAACACTTCCTCTGACGAACCTATTTCAAGAAGTTTGGATCAAAAATCATTTATCTAATTTCTAGGGAAAACGCAAAGAATCTCATAAATACGAGTATCTACATGAATTCATCTTGACTCATTCTGCGGAAGTTCATAATTTATCTATACTTAATCGGGGATATGATTCAGAGAAATTTTTTGTTCCATTCTCATTTCCTTTTACTCGTATATGGATAGGAAGTTTCAGATGTGGTTATTACAGGGTTCTGTAATAGTCCGTCGGGATTATGTAGCAGCTGAACTGAATACAATAATATACAATATCCAATGATCTTCAAGTTTTCCATCCAGACATATCGATATTACTCTAATTGTAGAAGAATAGAAGAAACTGGAAGAAATTAAAACAAAATGTGAACTAATAATGAAAAATGGCGATACCGTTATTAATAAATCAACAAGTCCAAAGCGTTCCTGCCAATCGGGTCCTTCATAAATGGCTTCGTATAATTAATATACTTATGCATATATTTCAAAAGTCAAATTGACCCCAGGGGGTTCATTGATTTGTCGAGAAAGCAAGAGCAGACGCGTTTCTGGCTTCTTGGCCTTCATCAGTACTCTGTAGCTTCTCAACAAATTCAACTAATCTGACCCGGGTTAAGCCTCTCAGAGCCGGCTTGGTCGATCATTTTAATCGCCCACGCCATATGCCACCATTCACTCGATATTAATCCAGAACGAGTCCCGCGGAGCTCAGACAGTGGCATGGTGGCATATGATTTCACGCTTCAAATATTCACTGGTGGGGAAAGGCTGATTTCCGTGTTTCGTCTCATAGGTGGCTTGGTCTTTATAGATACAAATCACTACAATGAATGATTATATATCATAGGGCGAGAACCAGCTCACACAATCTTGGCTAATATGAACATGGTGAATACTGTGAGATCGATACCAATAACATGTGTCTATTCTTCCATCTAACCCTCTAGAATTAATTTAATTATGAAAATAGAACAAACATAATCGAAAGTAAAAAACAGCCAATCCAATACTACCGCATAAGAAGATAAAAAAAAATTAATTCCGAGCACTTAAACTCTCCACTCCAGATAGCTCGCACAGAACCCTTAACTGTCATTGAAAAAATAATAATAATAAAAAAAAATCATCAACCTAGTCATACATTGGATCATTACGGAAATTATTCAATATATGCAGTTTTAATTTATCTAGTGCAAACTTTCTATAATCAAACGTCAACTTGTTTATTACGTAGGGTACCTACCTGATATGCAAAAGACCTAGTGAAAATTGCAGTTAACGAACAGAAACCGCTGATTTTGAACGAACATTAACAGAATGAACACTAGAACGGAAAATGATCTTGTTAAAAAGATACAATGGCGATTCTTCCCTTATTATTTTGAAGAACAAAACCAAGGAATGAAACTTTCTTCTGTGCTCCATATTGAGCCAACCAGTTTTTTTGAGCGTATTAGTAATATGCTCATATTTATTTATACCATGAATAAAACGTACACCATGTTTAATATTCAGTATTTTCATAATGTTGCAGACAAAAAAATTCTAAAATATTGATCTACATGTGTCAAATATTTTCCCTTGAGTTAAGGTTCATAATACAGAATAAATATGTTAGTTGTATTTTATTAATTATTTTGTCTTATAATGAAACAAGTTTTCAAATTATGAAAATCGAGAATATAATATACATATTCAATATAAAATGGGTCTTTATTGATGATCATTTCACGAAGAATCAAGCCAATTGATACATCTGAAATTGTATCACTATGATACACATTGAACGTGAAAAAACTTTGCTTATCTGTCTTTGAGAAATCGTAGTATCATGGATAAATATGTGCCACTCGAAATGAAACATGTTATGTCCACAATTTTTCTTACTCTTCAAGAATAAATATTAATACTATTTTTTTTTCACATACATCAGTACAGTATTATTTTCGTACAGACAATAGAGGATCATGTTTCTACGCTGCTGAATTATTTCTCCAATATTCATTAATACGTACGGATAAAGGTTGACATAGTACATTCTAAACCAAAATTCCAACCCGAAAGTTACAGCGGTCGAAAGTTATAGCGCTTCAAAATTTTCGTATTTTTCGGAAAATACCCTGTATATCCAAAACGAAACGTCGAAAGAAAGTTGATGGAGTGTTTTGAACCTGTATCGAGGTTTCCTAACTACAACTAAGGTTTGGACAATGGGTCACCAGTCACCCTGTATGTTCCGGATTGCAATTCAAGTTTCCACTCCCAATATTCACCCCTTTGAATGACTCAGACCGAATGAGGGATTGTCAATCCAAGGTAATAATCGATTTTTGTACCGACTAAAGTTTAATCAAAATTAATAGAGGTTAGTTATTCGAGGAAATACAATTCCGAACAGCTGATGTAACCGGTTGGTAAAATCCTATAATATAAACGACCGTTTTTCTCGATATGGCGATCATTCTTCGCCGTAACAAAGAGGCGTCGACGAGGATAAGAAACTGCACATCAGGAGTCGATTCCGTATAGTTCCTGCGGTTATGCCCGGCTTAGCCGTTTTAATTATCCGCCGTTTACTAGGAGAAGTTAGGTAGGTCAGCACAACTCATCTGATAACGGCTTTACATCTTCGACGTTCCGCAGGTTCCTCACTGATTTTTCACATACAGATACAGATACACTCTGCTCTTTGCAGCTGTTGTGAATTATCCGTCAGTTGGATGTTGTACATGTCGATAAATATTTATTATTTATTACTGGGTTAGCAGGAGGGAGATGAATTATGAGGATATCTCCTGTTGTTCAACAGAATTCAAGAACAAGTTGTAGCTTTTGACGGGATCGTAGACACTAACATCGATCATTTAGGTTCTAAGATAAATCTTATCATATATCATGTCAACACCGAGTTGAATATTTATCGATAGACCTACATATACAGGTTGTTTCATTATTGTAGATATTTTTGCAACAGAATCCTGAGCTCAAAAAATGAAGATTTAACCGAAGGCACCAAGATAAAATATATCTCCTGTACGAGTTACTTAGTGTTTTATTTTGAATATGAAAAAGCCCTGTGGACAGGAGTTTTTTGGCTCTGCTGTTTAAACTTTGACAAATCATATCTCCGAAAGTATTGGTAACAGTTGGGAATTATATCAATGGATTATTATGATAGAACTTCATCATGACATGAATTAAATTCAAACATCATAAAAGAATTCAAATTCAACAAGGGTGTCGAAAATTATTAGTCCAAAACCAACAGACCAATTCTATCCAACAACAACAACGAACTTATCTGAGATATTCATTCCTCAAATCTATGATGAACGAGATATTCGTTCCTCAAATCCACTCTGAAAATTATATTATTTCAATTGAAACTTAGCAATATTCCAGTTTTGTTTCTACTGAAGATACTCTGAACCAAATTTGATCAACTTACCAAAGTACCTATATATTACCATCATCATATGGATTATCCACGGGTATTATAAAGGTCCGCCATCTAACGTTTTTTTTTTCAACTAGTGCTTATTTCGTGAATCGTAACACTTAGCTCATGGCTGATTTGACAGATAATTAGTTTTATCCTTCCGCTAAACGAATATGGTTGTGTATACGCTTGAACAACGCTGGGAAATATTGCGACATTACTTTGAAAATCATGGTAATGTTGCGGAATGTGTGCGAAAATTGCGTACGGATTTTGGAAGAAGAGAAGCACTGTCAGCTCCGTATGTTCGTTATCTTGTGAAAAAAGTGTAAG
The DNA here is from genome assembly GCA_937662695.2 of Halyzia sedecimguttata. Taxonomy (NCBI): domain Eukaryota; kingdom Metazoa; phylum Arthropoda; class Insecta; order Coleoptera; family Coccinellidae; genus Halyzia; species Halyzia sedecimguttata. The sequence goes on along the minus strand of OW569415.2, from coordinate 88,407,771 downwards.
AAACTGGCATCCTCATCGATAAACAAAAGCGTGAAAAGCCAAAAACAGTGCTTACACCCGAGAATATTGCTGCTGTGGCAGAAAGTGTGTGTGAAGCGCCATCAACATCAATTCACCGTCGTTCTCAAGAATTGAACATGTCGGAGACCTCATTGAGGAGAATTTTGCATAAAGACCTTGGTATGACGCCATACAAAGTCCAATTGGTTCAGGAGTTGCCCTGTTTTTGAAGATCGCATTATCAGCCACAGAGCTGATGTCGTTTGGCCACCTCGGAGCTGCGATTTGACACCGTTGGACTATATTTGTGAGGTGCCGTCAAATATAAGTGTTACGCCAACAAGCCAGAGACAATTGACGCTTTAAAGGAGATATTCTAAACTCAATATTATTAACTTACCATTACCATTCCCATCATCATATGGAAGATTCAATAAAATGAATGAATTGAAAATCACTCAGATATCATATATTTTACCGGAAATTCGAATATCGAGAGGATGTTTGCTGAACCCATAATTGCAGACAAGCCATAGTTCGTGCAGGATAACGTTTGTCAGGTCCTGTAGTATGGAATCTTATATAATGGCTCTGAATATACTAATTGTCTGTTACAAAACGTCAAGTCATTTCAAACAATCAAAACTGTAGATCCAAAATTCTTTTCAACTCACGTCTATGGAACAGAGACAGAATGTGAGACCGCCGACTTTTCCGGTTCACTTGGTTCATCGATCAAATTGAACTTCCTGAAAGGACTGTACGCCATCGAACGGATTCGAGATGCTTTAGTGAAGATACTCGTTCTTCCTTACCAAACACATCTTGAATGTCAGTTAACGGGCAATGGGCCCGAAGCACTCGAGCTTCCTGCTATTTCTTAGGGCCGTGTCGGTGAAGCTGTGTAGCATGGGACCATAACCCGTTAACTGCGTACCATCTTTAGCGTCGAGTGCTAGAATATGGATTTTTGTGTCCATCGGTATGGTACATGCAGTCATAATGGTGATGAGAGATGAGTAATTCGCTCCAAGAAATAACCTGATAATAATCTGATTGTATATTGTATATTATTATAATATACTATTTAGTACAGCGTTTTATTACGACCATATATAACGCTTGAAAGGTTTAGTATTTTCACATTAAAATTCACTAGTTTCCTCTATTATGTCACTTCAGTTTCTTAATTCCTTCGTACATGTTTTAGGGAATAACGTGCTATCATTTTTGTCCAATTGTCTGTAGTTTTCGATAGTTTTGCCGAAAATGGTCTCAAACGATTTGAACTTTTGAATTTGTTTTTGGCGCTCTTGTTCCTCGGAACAGAGTGCTTATCAATTTGCCCAAATGTCTGTAATTTTCGAATTTTTGGCTGAAAATGGTCTTAAACGATTTGGTTCGACTCACTGATCAATAATTCGTGGTCGAAATCGATTCTGTCCGGCCGGTCCACCATTAACACGATTACTCTCGGAAAAAAGAAGTTAGAGGATTTAAATTTGCAGGGCAGGTTTGGAGCGTAAATATCTCGGACGAGTTCGTTAACGAGCAAAATCCACCAAGCGGTTTCGGAGTTATGGCCGTATTTAGTAAGAACATTTTTTATGAATATTTCCGAAACCGAACACTCGATCTATCTGGAATTTAGCATTAAATTGAAGAATAATGACCTTTATATGCATGCGAAGTTTTGTATTGATCGGATTGCCGTAAAGTGTGAAAAATTTTTTTTTTAATTTTAAGTTTTGTTTCTACAATAACTCTCGAACAGATAGAGCTAGGTAGTTGAAATTTTCAGGGTAGGTTTGGGTGATAAATATCTCGATTTTTTTACATTATAAATTTCAGAAGCCAAATTGAAAAAATCACGAAAAAAAAAATTGGTTCAAGCACTGACGTGAAGTCAGAAGCTTTTGCGCGTATGTTCTATTGTCCATTCTTCTGTATTGGACACTCTTAATTCGAATTTACCATGGTAAATTCGATTAAGGGTGTCCAATACAGAAGAATGGACAATAGAACATACGCGCAAAAGTTTCAGTCTTCACGTCAGTGCTTGAACCAATTTTTTTTTTCGTGATTTTTTTGAAATTTTCTAGGGGTACGGTTCTTAACATTTCTTTTTTCGTCATTTTTTTCAAATTTTCTAGGGGTACGGTTCTTACAAAATTTTAAACACGTCTTTATGTTGATTTTCTACTACTAGTTACCAAGCTTCAATTCGATCGAATATTTATTTTTTGAGTTATCAAGGAAATAATATTCCAGGTGGGTATAACTCGGAAACCGTGAGACCGATTATGCCCAAAAACGAACTCAACTCTCCCTTTCGGATACGCAACCTACCCTGAAAATTGCAAGTCCCTATCTCCTTTCATTCGAAAGTTATCGAGGCAACGGTCACCCATCTACTGAACTCACACAAGATTGCTCGAATCTCCAACAATATTTAACCGATCGTATTAAAACTTGAAACTTCGCAGTAGAGTTAGGTTATGAAGGCTCTTGCAAAATTTCAGCAATTTCAAACGAATAGTTACTGATATATAGAATTTTTTTTTTTCAATGATTTATTCAAAATTTTCTACAAACGCTATCCTCACCAAATTTTGCGAACATATTCGCGTTGGCATTCTACAACTAATAAGCATGTTTGAATTCAATCGGTTCAGTATTTTTCGAGTTAATGAGGAACAAAAAACCATCAAATTTCAGAAAATTTCAGATGGCTATAACACTAAAACAGTTTGGCCCATTATGCTCATAAACAAACTAAAATGTCGCGTACTGGTGCACATCTTAACCTGAAAACTTGAAGCCGCTATCTCTTTCCGTTCTCAAGTTATCGTGACAACAAAAATTTATTAATGATTTTTTAATAATTTTCTAGCCATACGATTCGCACAAAATTTCACAAACGTGCTTAGGTTCATATTCTACAGCTATTCACCAAGTTTCAATTCGATCAGATTCATATTGGTTGAAAACAAAATTATTACTCGGAAACCACTTGGCCGATTATGCCCATTAACGAACTTGTCTGTCGTATTGGGATTCGCCTCCCACCCTGAAAATTTCAAGTCGCTAGCTCTTTTCGTTCTCAAGTTATCGTGGCAACGGCCGGACGACCGGACGGACAGAATCAAATTTGACCTCGAATTCTTCATTGGGGAGTCGAACTTAATCGTTTGAGACCATTTTCGTCAAAAAATTCGAAAGTTACAGACATTTGGGCAAAATGATAACGCGATGTTCCCCAGAACATACGCGCAAAAAGATTACAAGACGCGGTGTTCCCAAGCGGTCACCCATCAAATACTAACTACACCCGAATCTGCTTGGCTTCAGTGTTCGGACGGTATCTAGCATATTCAGTGTGGTATGGCCGCAAACAATATTTCTTCCTCAAACTCTGCAATTATATTTATGAAGTTCTATTATAAGAATATATTTATACCATTCCCAACTCTGAGAAACCAATACTTTCGGAGATATGATTTGTCAGAGTTTGAGTCTGTTTGCAGAAAAGCATTTTTGTATTCACAAAAAACTGAATCTTCTTTCTTCTTATTCAATTATTCTACGGAGTTAACACTCATTAAAAGTGATTTGTCATCTCAATACAGAAATTCTCGGATACAACCACATAACGAACGAATATGAATTTCCCCTACATATGGAACAAAGTTTGATGATCACATCTTCCTCATCTGTGTGAGTGGGTCACAATTAACCGCGAACTTACGAAATAGGAAGCCCTGATTGCTCACACTTACCTCACCTACATCTAATACCTCCGTATGACCTATGTCGAAACGACCATCACGATAATGATGGCGCAGCAGTAATATATGGTATAGACATCCCATTAGAGGAGTAAGCGCTGTTCCGTTGTTGCAAATTATAGAAAGCAATAAAGAGCGACTCAGATCTACCGTATTGTGTTATGTGTTCGATGGTTATAATGAGCGATCGTGAGTTCCGGGATAATACGCCACAATAATTCATTGTCTTCTTGATTCAGACGATCGATTAAAAATGTCACGTACTCAGATTTCATTCAGTATCGCTTGAATTGAATACGATGTTTGGTTTCCCCATGCATGCAAAGACAGTCGAAACAAGAAGAAAGTTGACAGTTGCAGATAAGATTATGTATAGGCTCGGCAGATATTTCTTTCAATTGAAATTTGGTCATCCTGTCTCGATTTCATCATCGAACCTGTATTAGTGTAGTTCTTGGTACAGAGAGAAAATTGGAACAAAAATCGAGTGAGATTTGTTCCGCCAAGAACAACGTGCTATCATTTTGCCCAGATGTCTGTAGTTTTGGAATGTTTTACCGAAAATGTTCTTAAACATTTGGTTCAACTCACTGATGAATAATCCGGGATCAAATCGAAATATGTTCGTGCGGCCGTAAGCACGATAACTCTCGAACGAAATGAATTAAAATTCACAGGGTAAATATCTTGGTTTTCGTTAATGGCAAAATAAGCCGAGTGGTTTCGGAGTTATGGTAATATTGAGCTTAAACTTCGATCTATCTGAAATTTAGCAACATATTGTAGAATTACGACCTTTTTATGCATGCAAAGTTTTCTACTGTTACAGTTACATCCCGAGGGCGGAGCCCGAGGGATGTATAGACAACCGAGGGAAATGTATTCATATTTCCCGTGGCGTAATCAATAGTTTTTTTCTGATTGAAACAATCTGATATGAAAAAATTATTATTAGATTGTATATTTTTGTAATAATTAAATTTTTAACGTTGGTATGGGCCATGTTTCTGAGAATATTGGTTGACTGGTTTCATTTTGACGTCTTGTCAAAAATAAAATTATTGAAAAAATGTCGAACTACGTCAAAACTCAAGCGGCAAAGGCCCGTGAATCTTTGGTTCCGGCCAAATCTCAAGCTGCCTACAGTAAAGAGTACGAATGCTTTCAGGAGTAGAAAAGAAAAAATTTGGTGGACGGTGTGAGCGATAATATTTTAATAGCATATTTCCAAGATTTGGTATGTTGCTCTGATTCTTGTTATTCTTGATGTATGATTAATTCATTCGATCCCCAGTCGCAGACGTGTCTCCAAACACGTTATGGCCGAAACTATCTATGCTACATTTGAAGGAAAAAACTGATGTCAAATTATTCGATGAAGTCGAAGCATTTGTTAAGAACAAAAATAAAGGATACGTTCCTAAAAAATCAGCAGTGTTGTCCCGGGAGCAGCTCAAAACATTCTTGAGTGAAGCTCCTAATGACGTTTTTTTGATGTATAAGGCAAAAGTTTCATTTTGATTTCCTCTGTTGATAAGTTTTTTACATTCATAATTTTGAAGGTTGTTTTAATAATGGAAATCTTTGGCGCCTGCAGAACACAAGAGTTGGTGAATATGCTATCTTCAGATATCGAAGATCGTGGGTCGGTAATCATAATCAAAGTCTCAAAGACTAAGAATGATATAAACAGAATATTCACTATAATTGATGAAGAAGATCTGGGTGCTGCTCGTTTGGTGAGGGAGTATTCGGCGTTGCGTCCGCAAGGCGTTCTTAGGTTCTTCGTAGCTTATAGGAATAAGAAGTGTACTCTTCAGCCTGTCGGCAAAAATACCTTCGGAAAAATTCCGAGTAAGGTTGCTGAATGGTTGGGCTTAGATAATCCGAAAACGTATACAGGCCATTGTGGAAGACGAACATCCGCGACATTGGTTGCCGATGCGGGAGCCTCAATGACAACACTCAAGAGACATGGTGGTTGGAAAAGTTCGTCTGTTGCAGAAGGCTATCTGGCTGACAGTATGCTGCTCAAAAATAAGGTAGCGAAGATGATAGCAGGTGTGGAGGGAGAGCCATCTGCAGCACCACAATCTTTGAAGACCGTTTTGGGAGAATCGTCCGAGACTGCTGTTGCACGGAATGTTCTCAAGAAAACTGTAGTCTCGTCGACGAATAATTATGAACAAGATATTTCTTCTTCCTTTGTATCTGGTGTAAATACTTTTAGTGGAAATTTCAACAATTGCAGTTTCCATTTTGTTACTAAATAAAGAAATAAAATATGATTTGACGTTTTGAAAGAAATATGATTTGACGTGTCATATTTCCCTAGGGAAATATGAACTGACGTTTCATATTTCCCTTGGGAAATATGAGTGTGTTATGACACATCGTAACTAAGGCAATATAGCTCAATATTGGTTCGATCAGAAAAAAAAATATTATTCTCTTGAATTGAGAGTTTTGAAAGTGTCAGCTGCAACGCGGTACTATACAATTCGAGGTATAAGCTTAGGGATGAACCTCAGTTAAATATAACCTGTCCCCCCGTGTATGTTGTGATTTGTAAAAATTCTCAAAAAGCACTGACGTGAAGTCAAAAGCTTCTGCGCGCATGTTCCATTGTCTATTCACGCCTCATACAAAGCCCATCGAGGTGGCGTTGCAATTCGCTATCCCTTCCCGTTCGAAAGTCATCGTAGCAACGGTCACCCATGCAGCTACTGAACTTACCTAAGGCTGCTCGTGTTCCAATATTTATTTTCAATATCTCCAACAATATAGATACGATGGTGTTACAACTTGGAACTTGGCTATAAAGTTGGCTTGGCTCTCACATTTCGGTGATATTGGACGAATAGTTTCGTAGAAAAAGATTTGTTTTCAATAATTTGTGAAATTTTCTAGTAATAAGATCCTAACGAAATTTCACAAAAATTTGCGCCTCGCATTCTACAACTTATTACTATGTTAAAATTGTTTCGGATCTGTATTTTTCTGAGTTAATGAGGAAATAAAAACAAAATTTCAGATGAGTATAACTTCAAAACCATTTGGCCGATTATGCTCAGTAATATAAATGTTGCATTCGGATGCGCAACCTACCCTGAAAATTGCATGTTGCTATCTCTTTCCGTTCTCAAGTTACCGTGGAAATCGTCACCCATCCAGATACTGAACAAATGCAAGTATTTTTTCACTGATTCCTCAAATATAGATCGGATCGTGTTCAATTCTGGAACATGGCTTTAGAATTAGGATTTGAAGTATCTTGCAGAGTTTCGGTAATATCAAATGGATAGTTGCTGAGATACATAATATTTTTGATAATATTTTCTTAATTTTGTAATGATACGATCCATAAGTCATTGTATCGGTATTCTAGAATTACTTACCAAGTTTCAATTCGATCGCATTTGTTATATTTGAAAACAAAATTTGTACTCGGAAACCGTTTGGCCGATTAATCCCATTAACGAACCTAACCGTCGCATTCGGATGCACAACCTACCCTGAAAATTCGCTTTCTATTCGAGAATTGTTATGACAACAAAATCGATTTTTACCTCGAATTTTTCATCATCAATCAGTGAGTCGAACCTATTGGTTTGAGACTATTTTCGACGAAAAATTTCAAAATTACAGACATTTTGGCAGAATTATAACACGTTGTTCTCTTGAACATGCGCAAAAACGAAAATTGTTTACAAAAACAGCTGATGCAATATTAAATATTAATGGGCATTTCCTTCCTCAATATGGATTCTTTGTTCACAAAACGGAGAGGTTTTTCTAAGTTACCCGAAACTCAACGTGAAAAATGAAATGACAAGGGAAAAAAGAATCGAACACGTCAAAAATAATACATAACCTTTCCAAAGTCCCTTCTCACAAATATTCCCTTCAATAGCCACATGGATCTCTTGAAAAATAATCACCCCTGCCAATCTTGAATTGAATTTGGAAAGGAAATATCAGCAGATATTTAAAGTCAAATTGTCGTACCCAGTTCTCCGCTTTTGGCGCTTTTGTTCCTCGGAACAGAGTGCTTATCAATTTGCCCAAATGTCTGTAACTTTCGAATTTTTGGCTGAAAATGGTATTAAATGATTTGGTTCGACTCACTGATCAAGAATACCTGGTCGAAATCGATTCTGTCCGGCCGGCCGTCCATCCGGCCGTCCGTCCGTCCGTCCGTTCGCCCAGCCGTCCGGCCGTTGACACGATAACTCTCGAACTAAAGGAGCTAGAGGATTAAAATTTGCAGTATAGGTTTGGAACGTAAATATCTCAAAAAGAGTTTGTCAACGGGCAAAATCCACAAAGCAGTTCAGGAGTTATGGCCGTTTTCAGTAAAAACATTTTTTATGAATATTTCCGAAACCGATCACTCGATCTAACTGAAATTTAGCACCAAATTGTAGAATGATGACTTCCATATGCATGCAAAGATTTGTATTGATCGAGTTGCCGTAAAGTGTAAAAAAAAATCAAAAACTTTCTAAATTTTGTATCTATGATAACTCTCGAAAAAAATGAGCTAGGCAGTTGAAATTTTCAGAATGCGTTTGGGAGATACATATCTCGGTTGAGTTCGTTATTCGGCAAAATAGGCCTGATAGTTTCGGGGTAACGAAAACAAATTTTTTTTTTACATCACAAATTTGTAATTAAATTTTTTTTAAGATGCAGTTTTACCATCAAAATCCATTGATATCATTTTCAGCTCTAACAAGCTAATACTTTCGGAGATATGATTTTTCCAAATTTCGATAATGAATCGTACTGTGTTTTCACAGAATGCTTTATTATTCTGTCTGTGTTCTTACATGTTATCTTGTTTTCCTAAAGAGAGATAAATGTCAAAATTATTTCTGGTTCGTTATTCTTGATATAAAATACACCTCGTGTTCTAGAAAACAAAGTATGATTTAATGCAAAATGACCAATGAAATAACCTCAGCTATCGTAGAATTATGAGGATGATAAGAAATTATACTTTTAAGGTGATAATATAATGCCCGTGGATAATCCATATGATGATGGAAATATATTCTTTGGTAAGATAAATAATCAAATTGGGTTCAGAATATCTCCAGTGAAAACAAAACAACAAAACTGCAATATTATCTAAGTTTTAATTGATATTATAATTTTCAGAGTAGATTTGAGGAATGAATATCTCGGATAAGTTCGTTATTGAGGAGAATTGGTCTGTCTGAATTTAATTTCTTTCATGATGCAGTTCTATCGTAAGAATCCATTTATATTCCCAGAGACTAATAGTTTCGGAGATATAATTTGTCAAAGTTTTAACAAGAACGCCAAAGCTCCTGTCCACAGGGCTTGAGCCAATTTTAACTCAACTAATCAATATAGAATTTCGTTTCTGTGATATGATATGATCCAAGTGGTGCAACACAGTCTACAAATCGCAGAACTAGAGCGACTAACAGAACCGACCTGTGGAAATACTGAGAATTCGAAAAAATTCGAATGATCCAAGGTGAACATCTCGGAAAATACATAGAAGTCACCATCTTAACTGTAAATTGCAACATTGAAGGAGTGTTGTCATTCTACGGGTCCGTTTAAAAATTCATGTTTCGCGTAGGCAAGTTCCCTACGACACATCCGGATTCCGACAGCTTCATGAACAGTCGTCTTCTTCGCATGCAGGCATGCATTCTGAGGATGCCTGCTGGGCTTGGTCACAGATACGAGCAGTTTCAGGATATTTAGATGTGTGCTGGTTAATGGTTGAAGGTTTATGACGCAGAGTAATCTGTATTTCTTCGATTTCCTCTACTCGTACTCGTCTCTGGAGGAGGATGATATTTAATGAGGTTTTGAAATTCAATAAAAGTCGAGTGTTAATTTTGGCCGTGCTTGTGGCGATAATAAACTGAAATGAAAACTCTCTTCCTGATTAGCGTTTGTTCGAATCCGGAACCCGAATCGACTTTATACGAAACCTGTATGAACTTAAGTAATCATTAAAGGATACTGTGGGAGGTATATTCATCATTAAATGGGTTCTTCTGGGTTTTCTCTCCCAAACTCTGAAAAATATCTATAAAATAAAAATGAATAATTTTGTGATTTGCTTCTGCGTAAGAAACACAAGATATTTGTCAGAAGCAATGAATTGAACAATGTTGCCTAACAAACAACAACGAAACAACATCAACGAAGAAACAACTATATCGTAACGTTTCGGAGTCTATATCAGACCCCTTCGTTAGATGCTTAACGAAAATCTTCAGAATTATTATGTTGATAGTTATGATGAACTTGACAATGAACTTTTGTGCGCATGTTCTGTACCAAAGATGGTCTTAAACGATTAGGTTCGACTCACTGATGAAGAATTCGAGTTCAAATTTGATAACTTCCCACGATAACTTGAGAACGGAAAAAGATAGCGACTTGAATTTTCAGGGTAGGAGGCGCGTCCAAATACGACGAACAAGTTCGTTAATGAGCATGATCGGCGCAACGGTTTCCGAGTGGAAATTTTGTCATCAACCAATACAGATCGAATTGAAACTAAGTAGCTAGTTGTAGAATACTGACACAAAGTCTCAAACTTAGTGGAATTTTGTGAGAATAATAATAATATATTATTTATGTCACGATAACCTGAGAACGGAAAGAGCTTACGACTCGCAAATTTTTGGGGTCGAGTGAACATCTGAATGTGAAATTTAAATTTGTTAATAGGCATTATTGGTCAAAGGGTTTTGGAGTTATACCCATCTGAAATTTGGTTGTTATTTCGTCAATAACTCGAAAAATATAAATCCGATCCAATTCAAACCTGGTAGTTAGTTGTTGTAGGATGCCAGCGCGGAAATTCTTGCGAAATATCGGGAGGGTCGTATCACTAACTAGTCGCTAATCGATGGATTTTCATTTTTGTAGGAAATTTCGATTTTTTTTAACAATGAAATCATGATTTTTGTATCAAAAACGTAAACTATACGAAACCGCTATTTTGTTAACTAAAAAAAAGAAAATACTTCGATTGAAGACTACATTTATTATTAAATAAATAATTTTCATTCGTTTTTCTGATTTCAGATGATCCAGTAAGATGTACTGATGGTCACCGCGAAGCACCACTTGCAGAAGGGGGTCCAAACAAAGATCAAATTTTTTTATTATTTTGTAGAAGTCAAGTTTAAGCATAATATAAGAACTCGAGTTTAATCAGTTACCTACAAGGAATAAACTTAATAATATATTATAGAAAAAATTATTAAAATACCTTTTTTTTAATCCTTTGACTGCATCTCACATATTAAATGATGACAAACTCGCAAATTGGGCAGAAGGCCATAAAACTTCATGTCGTAATAGAGCACACTTATTTGATTTATATTCTTTCTATGAAAGGGGGTCGTCAGGATATATGATCGTCTAGTTAAATAAGGAGGATATATTTCACGGTATTCTCTTATTACCCAAAATATAAACCGGTACACAAATATTTCCTTGACAGTAAAAAAAATTGCTTCTTCGTACAATTTTCGGGTTAGTCGCCTAGAGGTGCCCCTATTGCAAAATATATCTCAAAGTATTTGTTTGCACCTCTAATTAGATCAGAGTAATTTTTATAGCAACTTCCCAACGTTAGCTGACAAAAACTGAGAATAGACGCAACGAGGGCACCATCACTCTGAATTTCTTGACCAGGCTATATACTGATCCCATACAATTCAAATGTTGATCAAGTTCAACCCCAATATATCTCATGGATTTTTCCCTAACGATAACCCAGCAATCACAGTCTGAAAAATGCTTGCATGGGTCATCATAATGATGATATATTATATCGTCATAAAATCGCTTTGGCTTTCAGACATACCTTCAGCTCATACCTTCAAGGAAGACACTAGTCTCATCGGCATAAGGACTCATATTCATATCTATAAATGGCTCTGTCTGAAGATTTATGTACGGGCCCCACGTTGGGCGCTACTTGTAACATTTCTAAATAAATAATGAACAAAGTGTAGTATGCCCTCTGATCAGGGGGAAAGAACACTTGCCCCAGTCTAGACTGGATCGGATGGATTCGGATCCTGAGTGGTTAAGGTTTCAATGTTTAACTCGGTAACTCTGACTTTCGCATCATTCGTTCGAGTATGAAATGGTTATTATCGAAAATTCATATTCCTATGGGAATCTATGGAGTTTTAACCCAGATGAAAGGACAATTCTAACATTTATAATAATCATTCAACATAAGCAATTTCAGTCCCAAATAATCTTCAAAGAAATGCAGTATGAGATGACTTTCCAATGACAATGACAATCCAATTTTCAACCAAGATCGGTAGGAAAGATTGACTCATCCCCTGGTACGGTAGAGGTGAGTACCTCTCGAGTTGATAATTGCCCTGGATGTATTGTACCCTGGACTTGAAGCCTTGCCCTTAAGATGGCCTTCCTGCAGTTCAATATTCGGATATGATCTCGGGTTTCCGGAGAACTATTAACAATTCTGATAACTAGTAAAATTTATCCAGCTAGTTTTCGGTGATCAAATCCCAATTTTTTGGAAAATGGTACTCGATCATTTAATCAATGATAATTGATCTTGTATAGCTCTGCCCATCGACTTGAACTGAAGTTCTTCATATCAAATACCAAAAATCCGCTAATACGAATCTGCCGCATACATCTCTGCATTTCATCCTTTCTGAATCGAACGAATACATTTATACGAGGGTTTCACGAAATTTAACCGTAACATCAACAAGGTTGAATAATTTTTGTGGACGAATAGTTTCTGATATATAGAATTTTTTCAATGAATTTTAATGATTTTTACAAATTTTCAAGGGATACGATCCTTACAAAATTTCGCAAGAATTTTCGCGTTGGCATTCTACAACTAATAACCATGTTTGAATTGGATCAGTTTTGTATTTTTTGAGTTATTGAGGAAATAACCAACAAATTTCAGATGGGTATAATTCCAAAGCCGTTTGGCCGATTTTGCTCCAATCAACTCACATGTCGCATTCAGATGCACAAGCTAACCTTAAAATATCAAGTCGTTATCTCCTTCCGTTCTAAGGTTTTGTGACATAAATACGATTCTCACAAAATTTCACAAACGTCCTTAGGTTTGCATTCTACAACTACACACCAAGTTTCAATTCGATCGGATTTGTTTTGGTTGAAACAAAATTAATACTTGGAAACCATGAGGCCGATTATGCTCAATAACCAACTTGTCGGTCATATTAGGATGCGCCACCTACCCTGAAAATTTCAAATCGCTATCTCTTTCCGTTCTCAGTTTATCGTGGCAGCGGATGGTCAGCCGGACAGAATTAAATTTGACTTCGAATACTTCATCAGGAGGTCGAAAAGAAGGAAGTTCAGCAAAAAAATCAAAAACATAACGCGATGTTCCCCAGAACATGCTTGCAATAACTTTCATCATTCATAGAAGATTCACGATTTCAATTATTCATAGAATTTTCTTGATAATGTTTACTTATATCACAGTGCATATATTGCAAAAAGAGCCCTCAATACATTATATTACAGCCAAGTTCTAGATTTAAACTCGATCGGATCTTGTTGGAAATATGGGGAATATTCATTTTTTTTCCTGGACGACAATCAGCCTTTTGTGAGTGCAGTACCTGGATGGGTGACCGCTCTGGCATGGAATTTGAACAAGCGTACCGAAGGAGACTGAAATCAAGCTGTGCATTTCCAACTTTCTGAATTATACTTACAGAAGTTCTTCAAAACACTAACTGAGAAATTTTAAGAAGGGGATACAAACATTTTTTTCGGGGCTCGATTTCAAAGATTCATTATTGGAGAGAAAATAAACCATGAGCTGTCCACTTTCCTCAACCAGAAGGATTTTACGATAGTTTTGCCACTCGTCATCAGATGCTTGTTATTGAATTTCAGTGCTTCTTCTCTAAGGAACTATAAACGTTGTGTCTACTTATTCCTACATATGTCCCATTATTCCCATTCTCCATTATTATTATTATTGCCTGATTACGAACAAATGGACCAATCAACTTCATCTATCAAAGTCCAGGATAACAACCAAGATGTTAATAACAGGATTTCCGAGTCTCGGGTTACACTGGCGACCACCTAGGGCAATAAATAATACCCACTTTTTATAATTGACACAACTTTGAAAAGACGTTCGTTAGAGAGTCACATTATTGAGGTAACAGTAATTTCTCGTTCTTGTAATGTGCTTCATATCTCACTCTCGTGCAGTGAGGCGGCCGTAGAAGTCCAGCAGATTCAGGGGTCATTGAATCTGGCAAGAAGAAATTTCGTGGGCGTTCGAGTGTGTCTATGTGGATATACAATATCAATTGCTCAACCCTTTGGTCTTGCAACGGAAAGAGTTCCGTGGGTTAATTTATTGGATATTAGGGTCAAATATCATTACGTATCCCCACCGATATCCATGCCTGGCGTTTTGAATTATTTTAATTACGGCTTGAATGATTAAAGTTCCTCCTTTGAAAACGTAACATTGCGTATACGGGCTGACTTTTTGAGCTGTACATTAATTATAACCATATATATTGTATATTGTTGTAGGGGTTAACGTTGCACTGTGACCTTAAGGTCTATTGTGGCCTCCTGTCAGAGCTGTCGATGTCATAACCATCTAAAGCTCGCATTCAAGTTCCAGTTATCAGGATAACCAACTGTATTCATATATTCCGCATATGTTCTAGGGAACATCACGTTATCATTTTGCCCAAAGGTCTGTAATTTTCGAATTTTCGGTTCAACTCACTGATGAAGAGCTTGAGGTAAAATTTGGTTCTGTCCGGCCTTCTGGCCGGCCGTTGCCTCGATAACTTGAGATCGAAAAGAGATAGCGACTTGAAATTTTCAAGGTAGGTGGCGTATCCGAATATGACGGACAGGTTCGTTAATGGGCATAATCTGCCCAACGGTTTCCGAGTAATAATTTTGTCATCATCCAATACAGATCCTATCGAATTGAAACTAGGTAGCAAGTTAGAAAATACAAATACGAAGACAAAATTTAAAAAAATGATTAAAAAATATTATTTTCGTCTCGATAACCCGAGAAAGGAGAGCGATAGCGACTTGCAATTTTTAGGGTAGGTTATAAATCTGAATGCGACATTTGAATTTATTAATAGGCGTAACCGGCTAAACGGATTTGGAGTTATACCCATCTGAAATTTAGTTTTTATTTCCTCAATTAGGTACTCGAAAAATACAAAACCGATCCAATTCAAATTTGGTTGTAAAATGCCGGCTCGAGAATTCTTGCATAAAATCGAGAGAATCGTATCACTAGAAAATTTAAGAAAAATAATTGAAAATCATTGAAAAATATTCTATATATCAGAAAATATTCGCCCACATCACTGCAATTTTGCAGGAGCCTTCAAAACCTAATTCTACTAGCAAATTCCATGTTTGAACATGATCGGATGTATATTTTCGAGCAGTCTTGTATAAGTCCAGTAGTTGGATGGGTGACCATTGCCCAGATAACTTTCGAACAAAAAGAGGTAGGGAGTTGAAATTGTGTCCGAGTTGAGTTGTCTGTATCGTGGCCCTGGGGCTAATTTATAGATGAATATTTGGAACCATTGCAAGTTGCAAGTAACAATTTACTCATCCCATGATAAAAAAATTCAGGGTGTAAAATTCTGGTCCTTCGGAACAACATTATCCCGACAAAAATATCGTGATTCAACAGCATTCTACAGGTAATTACTGAGTTTTAAATTGAACGGATTTGTACATTTTGAGTTATAGAGGAAATGACAACAAAATTCCAGATTTGTATAAATCCGAAACCATTTGGCCGATCATGCCTATTAACGAACTCAAATGACGCATTCGGATGCGCAACCTACCCAGAAAATGGCAACTTGCTATCTGTGTCCATTCTCAAGTCAAGGCGAGATAAAAAATACTTTTTAATGATCTTTTAAAATTTTCTAGTGATACGATCCTCACAAAATTCCACATACGTCTTTATGTCGATATTTTACAATTAGTTGTTCTGAAAACAAATTTTGTACTCGGAAACCATTGCGCCGCTTATGCCCATTAACGAAATTGTTCGTCGGCTTGTGATCCGCCCCTTAGCCTGAAAATTTCAAATCGCTATCTTTTTCCGTTCGAGAGTTACCTTGGCAACGAAAGGCTGGACAGAATCGAATTTGACCCCGAATTCTTCATCAGTGAGTCGAACCTAATCGTTTGAGAGCTCTTTCGGCCAAATATTCGAACATCACAGACATTTGGGCAAAATTATAGCACGCTGTTCCCCAGAACATGTGCGCAAAAATGGCAATCAATATTGGTAGCACCATCGCCCAACAACCCAACAAATTAAAATACAATTCCATCAATGAAGAATCAATACCTATTACACTGAATATATCATCAATTTTCAGTATTTAATCGTCTAATCTACACACCTAATATATTCGGCACAGAAATTCCTCGGGCAAAAACTCGACTGGATTTTTCGCAAACGAGTCCTGATAGTGATTTAGGTATCAAGCGACTGCGGAGATCTAGGGGGATATTATCAGGCAAGGTCAGCGGTCAACAGACACCACTTAACCCGTGGAACTACTGGTTATTCTCGAGAAAAAAACCATTTATCTCTTTCGGAAGGTCTTGTATTTTTTATATTTTTTAATGCCGACGTGACGTTCTGCCAGTGAATTATGACGAATCGGGTTTCCTGGTGTATAATTGAAATTTATGGGCATGTTACTTGGGAAGTTTGTAAATCTGATTAATTTTAATCTGTTTTGTTGAAGATATATAGTAAAACTATTGGAATAGTGAAGTTATTTTATTTTCCGAAATAATTTTACAATTGATAATCATTCGTATCAGTACAATATGTGCAGAAAGAAGCGCTGAAAATATTACAGAATTAATCGACTCAATCAAAAACTCGTGCAAATTACCATTGGAGTAGACAGAAAACAGTTTAACGAATTTCTGACAAACTCAACAAATCGTATTGAAGAACCGTATTCTCCTGATGTGACTATACAGCTCGCTATTCAGCTATGGAATAATATTAGGATATACAGTTTCATACATGACCTTACGTAGGTCAGTTATTAACAATTCATAATATGTTATTAAACATCTAAATAACCATGTTGAAAAATATTAACATTGATTTTTAGCTGGCTAATTCTCAATTCAGATGAGAAGAGTAAGAATAAGGGACGAAACTGTTTAATATGTTAGAAAATGTATTCGATCAAATCCTGATATTCGAAATATCGCATTTGTATGATGAGTTTTCTATGATGCCTACTCTGGCCATAGGTGCAGCTGAGTTATAAGGACACTTCTATATCGATTTATTGTTAGGTACCACTAATTTCGTTTTTTTCCACTACTAGGGTTCTGTACATTCTGTTAAAAACTATATAAAAAAAATTGGGTCAAGCACTGACGTGAAGTCGGGAGCTTTTGCGCGTAAGTTCTATTGTCCATTCTCTTGTATTGGACACTCTCTTAATCGAATTTACCATTGTAAATTCGATTAAGAGTGTCCAATAAAGCAGAATGGACAATAGAATTCACCATGGTAAATTCGATGATGAGTGTCCAATACAGGAGAATGGACAAAACAACATACGCGCAAAATCTCCTGACTTCACGTCAGTACTTGACCCAATTTTTTTTTCGTAATTTTATTGAAATTTTCTTGTTTGTTCTTACAAACATTTTTTTTCGTAATTTTCTTGAAATTTTCTAGGGGTACGGTTCTTACAACATTTCAAACAAGTCTTTATATCGATATTGTACAACTAGTTACCAAGCTTCAATTCGATCGAGTTTATACTTTTTGAGTTAATGAGGAAATAATATTCCAGGTGGGTATAACTCCGGAACCGTTGGCCTGATTATGCTCGTAAACGAACTCAACTCTCCCATTCGGATACGCAACATACCCTGAAAATGCCAAGTCCCTACCTGCTTTCGTTCGAAAGTTATCGAGGCAAAGGTCACCCATCCATCTACTGAACTCACACAAGGCTGCTCGAATCTCCAACAATATATATCCGATCGTGTTCAAACTTAGAACTTGGTAGTCGAGTTATATTCTGAAAGCTCCCGCAAAAGTTCAGCGATATTGGATGAATAGGTTTTGATATATAAAATTTTCAATGATTTTTAAAAAATTTTCTAGTGATACGATCCTCACGAAATTTTGCAGGAACTTCCACGTTGGCATTCTACATCTAACAACCATGTTTGAATTGGATCGCTTTCATATTTTTCGAGTTATTGAGGAAATAACAACCAAATTTCAGACCGGTATAACTCCAAAACCGTTTGGCCAATTATGCTTACAGATGGTCTCAAATGTTGCATTCAGATGAATAATCTAACCTAAAAATTTCAAATCGCTTTCTCTTTCCGTTCTCAGGTTATTGCGTATTAAAAAATATTTTTTGATAATTTTTTAAAAATTTTTTAGCGATACGATTTCCACAAAATTCCACGAACGTGCTTAGGTTCATATTCTACAACTATTCATCAAGTTTCAATTCGATCAGATTCATCGGACATTGACGATATTTCAGGAGGGCCAACCTGCCTCAGTTTTTGTTACAAAAACGTGATAGACCTAAATCATGGCCAACCGGAAGACTTTATAAAAGTGAATGGAGTATATGTTTGAATTGGATCCGATTCGTATTTTTTGAGTTATTGAGGAAATAATAACTAAATTTCAGATGGGTTCAACTCCAAAACCATTTGGCCGATTATGCCTATGAACCATCTTAAGGCCGATTTACATCAGACGAGCGAATGCTCATTCTATTCCCTCTCTATCAAATTATTTTAGTGGAAACAGATGTAGAGCATTCTTTCTTTGTTCTTTCTGCGTTCGCAAAGATTCTATGGAATATTCTAAGATTGCTCGATCCAGACAGTAGAACGTGTGAACAGTTGCTTAGAGCATTCTTGCGACGAGTGAATGCTCATTCTATCCCCTATCTATCAAATTCTTTTAGTGTAAACAGATGCAGAGCATTCTTTCGTTTTTCATTCTGCGTTCGCAAAAATTCTATGGAATATTCTACCTTCGCTCGATCGCTTGATATAAACGGCACTAGAGCGTGTGAACAGTTCCATAGAGCATTCTTCCGTGTTCAGAAGTGCTCGCTCCGCAGAGCGATCTCTTCAAAGCGTTCTTGTGCTCTAGCGATTTGTTTTTAATCGGATTAATTATGGATTCGTCTACAGAAAAATGTCATGTTATGATTGGAGCCTACCAAAATTCCAGATGTCTGTGCATGGGATCCGACGTATGAACGATATAAAAATACAACCCGCAAAGACGATGCTTGCCACGAAATTTCAAATTTACTTGAATGTTCTGTAGCCGAATAAAAAAAATGGTTCAAGCTCTGTGGACAGGAGCTTTTTGGCGCTCTTGTTCAAACAAACAAATTATATCTCCGAAAGTATTGGTTTCTCAGAGTTGGGAATTATATCAATGGATTCTTATGATAGAACTGCATCATGAAAGAAATAAAATTTAAAAAAAGTGTCGTTTAAAAAAAAATGTTTCAAAAATTATCATTTAAACAAGGGCGACAAAAAAAGAGCAATCTACAATGCTTCAAAAATTGTCATTAAATTTATTTATCAAGATTAAAAGAGCAATCTGCAATGATTCATCCTCGTGGAATGGGCAGTTGCAACTTACACTCGGTGCATAGTTTTCACAACTCGAAATACCTAAGGAAAGTATCATCGAAATGTCTAGAGCAAGGCTGGAGACAATCACAGCAGATTGTCCGTTTATTCCTGATATTTGAGTAGGTAGAGGCTTACGAACAAATTATTTTAATAGTTCAAAATATATTAACTAGCAACATTATGAAAATACTGTATATAGGAACATGTCTTACTACTTAAGGAAGTAGAATGTAATATTAACCTCAGTGGTCAACGAACAGTAATTTCTTTTGATGATTCCATTATGTTCTTCTTTCCTATTGCCTTCATGAACTACCTACATCAAAACAGTCTTGTATATATTCACAAATTCAAGAATCGAATACTTGCTTTCCAAGAGAAAATATACGAATTGACAATCCAATTCCAAATCTTCTGAAACATCATCCCGAATGTATACGTAAATTATTCAATATGCAACCAGTCAATATTATTTTCGGTTACAAAACAGTCTTGTATATATTCACAACTTCAAAAATCGGATACTTATTTCAAACTACGAATTGACATGACTCTAATAGCTAGATAAGATGACATTTATGAACAGTGAACACAGACAGTGAATACATAGAACTACGATGTATTTGATATTTTGTAGAATCATATCTCCGAAAGTATTAGTTTCTTAGAGTTGAAAATGATATCAAACGATTCTTATGATGAAACTGCATCTTACAAAAAATTGAATTTGAAACTTGTAATGTAAAAAAAAATTTTTTTTTCGTTACTCCAAAACCATCAGGCCGATTTTGCCCAATAACGAACTCAGCCGAGATATTTATCTCCCAAACCTACTGTGAAAATTTCAACTGTCTAGCTGATTCCATTCGAGAGTTATCGTGTTAACAGACGGACGGACGGACATAATCGATTTCGGCCACGAATTCTTGATCAGTGAGTCGAACCAAATCGTTTGAGACCATTTTCAGCCAAAAATTCGAAAATTACAGACATTTGGGCAAATTGATAAGCACTCTGTTACCAGTAACAAGAGCTCCAAAAATGGTCAAAATCCTCTAACGCCATTCTACAGAAATTTTGAAATCGACCACATTCTTCTTGTTCTTGCATATCCGTCATCATTTCACCTACATTATTCAGTATCGTTCGCTGCATTGAATGTATTACCCACGAACACCTCTTCCTTCTTTTCTTTTTGCGTGTTTGATACAAAATAACAAATGCAGCACTTGCAAATTATAATATTGCTCTCAGAGTCGGACATAACGAAGCACCGCCAGTCACAAAATTGAGATGAATGAGCATTCGTTCGGCTGATCTAAACATCTATCTATCCTGAGCAAGAATTCTAGTGCTTTGTTCTCGTTCTTGCTCGTCGATATATTTGTGTAAACGCTTTCGTTTACACTAAAAGATCAAGAAAGAATGTTCTTGTTCTAGCTCTTGCTCTTTGTTCGTTTGGTTTAAACCCACCTTTAGATGGAGCATTCGGAGGCGCAAGCTACCCTGAAAATTGCAAGTTACTATATTTTTCCGTTCTCAAGTTATTGTGAGATACCTAATATTCAGTAGTTATATCCCGATTGTTTGTCAAATTCTCGAATATTTTCCTGACTGCACATAGTGCAGGAGGGAAAATATTCGATAATTTTTCACGCACGAGCAGTGTATCTCTTTGACAATCATCCCGAATGTTTTCGATGGTTTAAAAAGTCACAAAAATATTCACCTAAAGCGCACGTGCAATTATCCGGATATTTTCACGCTGTATTGATATTCAAAAATATTTTTTCGTTGCTAAGTGATTTGATTTGATGCGTTAATATGATTGATTGAGATGTTTTGAGGGGACTAGACTTCATTAATTTCTTTCAATTTCTATAACTAGTTACCAAATTTCAATTCGACTGGATCTATATTGTTTGAAAACAAAAACAGTACTCTGAAACCGTTTGGACGATTATCCCCATCAACGAACCTAACCTTCGCTTCCGGATGCGCCACCTACCCTGAAAATTTCAAGTCGCTATCTCTTTCCGTTCGAAAGTTATCTTGTCAATCAAATTTGACCTCGAATTCTTCATCAGTGAGTCAAGCCTAATCGTTGGAGACCATTTTCGGCAAAAAATTCAAAGATTACTGATATTTGGGCAAAATTATAGCACTCTGTTCCCCAGAAGATGCGCGCAAAAAACAAAACAGGATATCAAGCAGAGATTTGCCATTTTTGCGCGTATGTTCTGGGGAACATCGCGTTATAGTTTTGCCCAAATGTCTGTAACTTTCGAATTTTTTGACGAAATTGGTCTCAAACGATTCAGTTCGACTCCCCAATGAAGAATTCGAGGTCAAATTTGATTCTGTCCGGCCGGCCGTCCGTTGCCACGATAATTTGAGAACGAAAAGAGCTAGCGACTTGAAATTTTCAGGGTGGATGGCGCATCGCAATACGACGGACAAGTTCGTTAATGGGCATAATCGACCCAGTGGTTTCTGAGTAATAATTTTGTTTTCAACCAATATAAATCCGATCGAATTGAAACTTGGTGAGTAGTTGTAGAATATGAACCTAAGCACGTTCGTGAAATTTTGGGCGAATCGTGAGGCTAGAAAATTTTAAAAAAATTATTAAAAAATATTTTTGTTGTCACGATAACCTGAGAACGGAAAGAGATAGCGGCTTGAAAATTTCAGGTTAGGTTGTGCATCTGAATGCGACATTTGAGTTTGTTTATGAGCATAATCGGCCAAACGGTTTTAGAGTTATAGCCATCTGAAATTTTCTGATATTTGGTGGTTTTTTTTTCCTCATTAACTCGAAAAATACTAAACCGATTGAATTCAAACTTGGTTATTAGTTGTAGAATGCCAACGCGAAAATGTTTACAAAATTTGGTGAGGATAGCATTTGTAGAAAATTTTTAATAAATCATTGAAAATAAAAAAAAAATTCTATATGTCAGTAACTATCCCTTCGAAATTGCTGAAATTTTGCAAGAGGCTTCATAACCTAGCTCTACTGCCAATTTTCAAGTTTCAATACGATCGGTTAAATACTGTTGGAGATTCGAGCATTCTTGTGTGAGTTCAGTAGATGGGTGACCGTTGCCTCGATAACTTTCGAACGAAAGGAGATAGGGACTTGCAATTTTCAGGGTAGGTTGTGTATCCGAAAGGGAGAGTTGAGTTCGTTTTTGGGCATAATCGGTCTAACGGTTTCCGAGTTATACCCACCTGCAATATTATTTCCTTAATAACTCAAAAAATAAATATTCGATCGAATTGGTGCTTGGTAACTAGTAGTAGAAAATCAACACAAAGACATGTTTAAAATTCTGTAAGTACCGTACTCCTAGAAAATTTGAAAAAAATGACGAAAAAAAAAATTTTAAGAACCGCGCCTCCAGAAAATTTTAAAAAAATCACGAAAAAAAAATTGGTTCAAGCACTGACGTGAAGTCAGAAGCTTTTGCGCGTATGTTCTATTGTCCATTCTTCTGTATTGGACACCCTTAATCGAATTTTTAGACGTAAAACTCCTACTAGATTACATATATATTTCCTGTTCAATCAAAGCAATTCATCATGCAATAACTTACGAGGACAAAACGTCTAACTGAACCAATTGTCGGTGCAGTTGTCTGGCTTTTATGATCATTTAAAATGTGGCGACGCCATTCCTATTACGGCCACTTTCTTCGGTAACCTCTGTGATCCCTACAATTGGCTTGATTGTGTGGATTCGCGGCATATGGGGGGGCCTCTTAAATTCGTGTCGCAAGGTGCTGCTGTGTTGCCTCTTTATTCCTTTTTTTATTCTGCAATTACTGCATTTACCATGTTAATTATACAGATGTTACACGAATTCGATCGCTTAATTATCAGAGATAAACTTGTGGATGTGGACTTAATCGCAACCACAAATTATAGTAGCCGACCTAAGAATTATTCCAGTAATGATTTATGCAGATTTTATTATGAGATGAGTAAAGACTAAATATACATTGTGATTCCAAATTAGAAGTGAGCCTTGTAGGAGGTGTTAGTATGGACCATTTACTGTCATTTGGGCCATATTATTTAATGATAACCGAAAATCAACAGTTTCCGAGATATTTGAGTTCTTGTAATTTTTAAAAGATTTCTCATCTTAGTTCATTTTTCGTCAATCATCTTTTCTACGTTGACTGAATTTGATTATAATTTTCGATTTCTTTTATTGCAACTTAACTCGAAATTTCATTAGAAAATGTATTCATAAATTATATTCGAAATGACCTCCACCATTCCTTATACAAGCACGTGCCCTCTTTCTAATTTCTTCAGTTGTTACTTTCCGCCTGAAATTTACTCCCGCTGGATTATTATAATATATTCACTATTTTTAATGCCGGACATTCAAAAGGTTGCTTATAAAAAAAAGAGGGAAAGCCCTGTGGCAGGAGCTTTGGCGCTCTTGTTCAATCTTTGACAAAATAAATTGAATTAAAAAATAAAAAAAAGTGTGCCAGAAATTATTAATCCGAAACCGCGAAGTTATCCGAGATATTCATTCCTCAAATCCACTCTTATATTATTTCATTTGAAACTTAGCCAATATTCCAGTTTTGTTTTCACTGGAGATATTCTGGGTGTGATTAACTTACCGAATTATATATTTCCATCATCATTATGTATTATCCAAGAGCATATGATGGTATATAATATAGGTATATACTCCTTGTGTTCCGATATTGCTGGCACTAGTGGCCGCTTTCAGTAATATATGACGTTTCAATGTAGCTATCTCTTTTCATACTTGAGTTATCGTGACATAATATTTTTTTCATAATTTGTTAAAAATTTCAACTAAATTTCACATACGTCAATATGTCAGTATTCCACAATTAGTCACCCAGTTTTAATTCGATCGGATCTGTGTTTTTTGAGTTATCGAGAAAATAATATTCCTGATGGATATAACTCCGAAACCGTTGGGCCGATTATGCCTAACAACGAACTCAACTGTCCCATTTGGATGCGCAACCTAGCCTGAAAATTCACTAAAAGTCACTATCTCTTTCCGTTCGAACTGCCAATGGCCATACATCCAGCTCAGACAAGGCTGCTCGGATCTCCTACAAGGAATACTTGGAATGTTGTTCGACATATTACTGGTAGGTCAAGCGTAAAGGGTTTTCAGTTCAAGGGAAATGTTTCTCAGGTGGTTGAAGAGTTGAATGAACATTTTGTCAAGGTAGCACCTAGATTGGTTTCTGTATTACCGAAGTCCTCCGGGAGAGAACTGCATCGCCGGGAAAAATCTTTTTTTATGTTTGAGGTTCAGGAATCTGAGATTTATCATGCTGTCAGATCATTGAAAAGTATGAAATCTTTTGGACATGACCATATTCCGATGAACGTGTTGAAAAGTTGCATAAATTATATCGTCAAGCCACTTTGCCATTTATGAACCTTTCTTATCAGTCCGGAGTTTTCCCTGATGATCTGAAGGTTACAATAGTAAAACCTCTGTTCAAAAAAGGTTCCACTCAGGATTTTGAAAATTACAGACCAATGAGTTTACTGTCATCATTTTCAAAGATATTCGAGAAAGTTCTTGCAAACCGGTTATTGAAGTTCTTCCGTAAATTCAATATGTTTACTGATTGTCAGCATGGATTCATGAAAGGCAAAACTACAGAGTCTGCTTTGTTTGAGCTCACCTGTGGTGTCTTGGAAGCTCTTGAACGTGGTGAAGTGCCCATTGCTATCGCACTGGATCTAGCTAAAGCTTTTGATAGCATTAATCATGAAATTTTACTCTATAAGTTTAGTGTTTATGGATTGAGGGATGCGCAGCTAAAATTGACAGAGAGTTATCTTCGTCATAGAAGACAAAGAGTGTTTGTTGCCACTGAAGGTCATGAATACCTTTCTTCTGAGAGGATCATTGAGTTGGGTGTACCTCAGGGCAGTATTCTGGGACCGTTATTGTTCCTCATTTTCATCAATGATTTCCCGGAGGTGTTTTCCACTCATATGGTGAGGATGTTGATGTTTGCCGATGACACGGATATCTTGATCTCTGCACCGGATGGTACAGCTGCCGTGGAGGGATTTCGTGATATTATGGATAATGTGAACAGATGGTGCATTGACAATCAGCTCATTACCAATAATGATAAGACAGACAGACAGAACGAACAAAATCTATCCGGAGTGTGTAACTTACTGCAACACTGAGATACTGGTCAGTGCTTGCGTTAGATTTCTTGGAGTTCACGTAGATGGCCATTTGAAATACTGTGGTCACATTGAACAGCTAAACAAAAAGTTAAGATCCGTCAATTATACGATGAGAGTTTTGAAGGGGCAAGTAGAGATGGAAGTATTGAGAATAGTTTATTTTGCTATGTTCTATTCAATCCTGAGCTATGGCATTATATTTTGGGGTAGTAGTGCTGACTTGTATAGGATAATGCGTGCGCAGAAATTGGTCATCAGAATTATGTTTGGGTTACGCTTTAGAGAATCGTGTCGTGGTAAATTCAGAGTGAACAATTTTCTGACTGTTTATGGATTGTATATCTACAGAATCCTGTTGTTCATGTCCAAGAACAAGTTTTATTTTGCGACGTTCTTGAACTTGAACAATACCAGAAGGAAGCAACCTTATATGATTCCATCTCATTCATTGTCCTTAAGTGAGAGAGGACCATACTATATGGGTATAAAACTATTTAATTGTTTACCTGTGAGTGTTCAAAGATTATATGATCATGGGTCTTTCAAGAGGGTGCTGTTTGAATTGATTTTAAACATTGAACCTTATAGTATCGAAGAATTTTATGTTGCCTATAAAGATTTGAGGTGAATACTTTGGATAGTTTTGATTTTCGTTTTTTGCTCCACATGATTGCTATTTATTTTCTTTCTGCTGTTGTGTAAGAATGAGGAATCAATAGATTATTGTTTTTTTTTATTATTCTGAATTCTGAGCTCTACAATTCTGTATGAAATCAGGGAATATTGTAGAATGGTTATATTTGGTTTGAAAAATATGTAATGTTTATATGACTTATTCCATTTTTATATTTGTTGTAATTTTTTGGAATCAGTAAAAGATGTTATGTTATGTTATGTTATGTTATAGATCCGATAGTGTTCAAATGTAGAACTTGGCTGTAAAGTTAGGTTTTGTCGGACGAATATATTTTTTCCATGATTTTCAATGATTTAAAAAATAATTCTAGTATTACGATCCTCAAAAAATTTCGCAAAAATTTTCGCGTCGGCATTTTACAACTAATAACATTGTTTTAATTGGATCTCTTTCGTATTTTTTGAGTTATTGAGGAAATAATACAAACGTCTTTGCGTACCTATTCTACAACAAGTATTAATTCGATCGGATCTGTATTGGTTGAAGACAAAATTGCTCGGTAACCGTTAGGCCGATTATGCTCATTAACGAACTTCTCCGTCGTATTTGGACGCGGCACTTACCCTGGAAATTACAGGTCGCTATTTTTTTTCCTTTCGAAAGTTTTCGTGGCATCGGCCGCACGAAGGGTAGGACATAATCAAATTTGATCATCAATTCTTCTTCATCAGTGGGTCGAACCTAGTCGTTTGAAGCCATTTTCGGCCAAAAATACGAACGACATTTAGCAAAATGATAGCTCACTGTTCCCCAGAATAAGCGCGCAAAAATTGTATATGTATAGATATCGGGAATTTTTTGATTTCACCTTCTCAACACGATAGTATTGGTCATTATCTATATCGGTAAATTATATTTCTTTTAGTGCATTCCAACTATTTGCTGACATACTTGTATATTGTGCATAATTCATTCAAATAATCTACATCAGTATAATATACTGATGTAGTCTGGCACGAATAAAGATTATTTGAATGAATTTCCTTTTTCTAGAGCTGTAACGATAGTGCCATATTTTGAGGTAATGTCAAAAACAAGTGGTATAACTTATCACTTTCATCTAATACAGTTCATGTTCTTTAAGATCTAGAATCACTGCTTCAAACAAAATGTGAAGACTCATTTTTCTCTTTGATTAAATTTTGGTTAATTTCAAATATTTTTTTGTTTGATTGAATGAGGGTATGTGACACTAACGTAAATAAATTCGAGAATATGAGCGTTAATTTAAGTGAACCCGTATATTCCCTTCGTATACAGGGTGTTTGTGAATAAGTGCGACAAACTTTAAGGGGGAATTCTGTGATGAAAATTAAGGTGGGTATTTGATATAAAATTTTTTGAAAAACCTCCCCCGGAAAATTTACTCCCCTCCGAAGATTAACAAAAGAAATTGTCCCTCTTTTTTATTTTCCCTGTATATTAGAAATCTTCAAGAAAGGTAATAGAATGGGTGATGAGGAAAATAAAGCAAAACTTGTAAAACATACGTTTATATAACTATAAACAAATTATTTAGGTTAGGGAAATTCCACCTCGGTGCTTTTTGAAAATGCATTGCATTTTTTCTCGTAAATGCTTGAGTTTTAGAAAAAGCTTGTAGGGACAAAAAAGTTAATAAATGAATTGGACTTCTCAGCCATGTTTTTCAAAAGGGAAAATTTGTTAAACAAAAAGATGTATGAAAAAATATCTCAGAGGTTGACTATTTCAACCCCTTCTAAGCATATTGCATGGTTGAAAAAATTCCAAAATGTGTAGATTTATTGACAAATAATATTTACCAAGTTTCGTATCTTTAGATTAATATACAGTGAAAATAAAAAAGAGGAACAATTTTTTTTTGTTAATCTTCGGAGGGGTTTAACTTTTACGGTGGGAGGTTTTTCAAAAAATTTTATACCAAATACCCACCTTAGTTTTCATCACAGAATCGCCCCTTAAAGTTTGTCGCACTTATTCACAAACACCCTGTATATGCTAATATCCATTGATCGTGCGCTTTTCGTTGTTACTTCAGGAATATATCCGGTAGCGTTCATCAGATTCAATTCTTACTTGATCTCATTGATAGTCTAAAGTTGATGACTAATTGGTCAATGACGTCAACTTCCCAGTAGGCAGTAACCTAAATAATTTACGGAGTTATTTCGTTCTTATCCAACGAATTCATCAAGTATCTTCCTAATACTTGATGATCAGGAAGTCAATTGCTCCAATTACTCAATTGCCGCGACCATAAAAAGACAATGATCGCATTCATTCCCAACTCCCAAGCTAGTCGTCAGTAGCGAATTCTAAGAGGCTTACTTATATACACTGGACGAAAATGCGATAACATTTTTTTACGATACTGGCCACAGAAAGGAGGCACTGGATCCACTCTGTATTTTTACACTTGAGTTCCGTGTTCGTCGGCGTTCGGCTCACGCCATTGGTCGGTTTTCCTTGCAAGGTCAGCGACTGATCCAGCATCCAACTGCTCTCCTCCCACCTCTTCCTTCCTTCCTCAGGCCTGAGCCGCATTCCTCTACGTCGTATCTTGGGAATCAGGGCCGAACAAAGTAGTATTTTCGCTTTCATCCATTTGTTTCAGGCATATTACAATAACTTTACGCCTTCGTATCAAGAACACGAGTTTTGGAGGCTCTACTACAGACGCACCTATGATTTTGAATTTATTATGCGTTCAATAAAATTTCGAATTCAAGTGAAATAGTTATTTTTGTATCTAGTGCGCGAAATGCTACTTTGGTGATCGAGATCTGATTTTTTTTAACGAGGCACAGCCGAGTTAAAAAAAAATTGTCGAGATCACCAAAGTATTTCGCGCATGAGATGCAAACAAAATTTTTTCTACAAACTTCAAAAATATTGTTCTAAAATAAGTAACATGCTTAGCTTAATATGAAAAATAGTATGGAACTGGCTTAAACTGTTTTTCCAAATCAAGCAATTACTGTAACTAAGTAAATAAAATGGCATTTGTTGACCATTATTTCAAAGTGACAGTTCTTGATAATTATTTTGGAGTGACTTTTTATTCGCGTCAATTTCGTGCGTGATATTTATAACTGTGAAATAATGGAAATTTCGAGCGACGATGATGTAAGCAGTACCTCACCTAACTCGGCAGATGCGGTCAATTCTGTAATTTTAAATCTTTCACCGGAGAAATCGAGGAACATAAAGGTTAAAATATAAAAATTCCATATAGTTTACATGCAGTGTGCGAAGTAGGTATTTCGCACACTACTTCGCGCACGGTGTCATGGTAACGAAGGAAAATGAAAAAAAGGGTCACTTCGCATATTGTTGTCAATGCGCGAACCTTGTCATTTTTTGACGTTTGTAGAAAAAATAAATTATTGCCCCTTCCTGAAATGAATTTGCCCGGATTACGTAGAAACCAAAACAGAAATAAAAAGTCCGTGGATTTGCGTCCAAAAAGAGTAAATAATAAAATTATATTTATTTCGGATGTTAAACAAATTGGTCACAGAACACTTCATAAAATATTACAAAAAAATATTATTACAAACTTTAGACACTGAGCGATGATGCATCACTCATCAAAAATATTATATGTAAGATTCTTGCACAATGTTTCAAATTTATTTGCATATACCAGGTGTTCGGGAATAAAGTTGCATGTATATTTGCTGCAATATATCGGTGAATTTTGCCCTTTCGTTGTACTAATGAAATGCTTCCTTGAAGAACTTCCTTTCCTCGTTTTATAGTTTTGATCATTTTGGTTGATTAATTGCGATAAACTTTAAGGGGAAATTCTGCATAACAAAATGATGACTGCTTGCTTATAATTTTTGGCCACAATTCTTAAAAGTTGACAGTAGCCTACTAGCGTGGCTACTAGATGATTTATTAAAGGAATTGAACCTATGCGTTGAGATGTTTTATTTTTTTGCATAAAAACGGCGCCCTATACAAAAAAGGTGTGAAAGATCTTTTGTCACAAATTGAGCAGGGAATTCAAAAATGATTTTTAGTTTGAAATATCTCAGTGGCATACCTTTCTTTTTTCATTTAAAAAATCGAGATCAATACCCGTATGCACGCCAATGATGAACATAAAATTCTTAATTGTATGTCAAAAAATACGTCATAATAACCTCTCAAAGCCACCCAAATTTCATTTGTATATTTTGACAGGTTTCTGAGCAATCAATGAATAGTCAGTTTTTAAGAAAAACTTTAACACCAAGTATCTCGGAAATTAAAACATTTGCGGACAAAAGTTTTATAGGTAGCTATCATTATTTTTTCATGCAAAATCACCCCCTGAAGTTTGTCGCACTTATTCAGTAACACCCTGTAGGTATATGGCAAGCTCTGAATTCGTTTTTGCGCGGATGTTCTGGGGAACATCACGTTATCATTTTGCCCAAATGTCACTCACTGAAGATTTGAGGTCAAATTTGATTCGGTCCGGCCGGCAGGATTGCCAGGATAACTTGAGAGCGGAAAGAGATAGCGACCTGAAATTTTCGGGGTAGGTGGCGCATCCCAATACGACGGACGAGTTAGCTAATGGGCATAATCGACCCAACGATTTCCTAGTAATAATTTTGTTTTCAACCGTTACTGATCAAATCGAATTGAAACTTGGTGGTTGTAGAATACAAACCTAAGGACTTTTGTGAAATTTTGTGAGAATCGTATCGCTAGAAAATTTAAAAAAATATGATATTTATGTCACGCTAACCTTAGAACGGAGAGAGATAGTGACTTGAAATTTTCAGGTTAGGTTGTGCATCTGAATATGATATTTGAGTTTATTTATGGGCATAATCAGCCAAACGGTTTTAGAGTTTAGAGATTTTAGAGTAAATTTGGTTGTTATTTCCTCAATAACTCGAAATTCAAAACCGTCCAATCCAAACATGGTTATTAGTTGTAGAATGCCAACGCAAAATTCCCGCAAAATTTCGTGACGATCGTTCTCTAGAACATTTTTTAAAAATCATTGAAAATCATTGGAACAAATTCTATATATCAGAAAGTATTCATCCGACATCACTGAAATTTTGTAAGAGCCTTCAGAACCTCACTCTACTACCAAGATCCAAGTTTGAACACGATCGGGTCTATATTTTTGGAGATCCGAGCAGCCTGGTGTGAGTTCATTAGCTGGATTTGTGACCGTTCCCTTGATAACTTTCGAACGAAAGGAGATAGGGACTCGAAATTTTCAGGGTAGGTTGCGCATCCGAATGGAAGGGTTGAGTTCGAGTTTTGAACATGATCGTTGTAACGGTTTCGGAGTTATACCCACATGGAATATTATTTCCTCGATAATTTAAAAAAAATAGTTTCACCATGGTAAATTCGAGAGAAGTAAATCAAGTGAAGCTAAAAAATTCGTTCAAGCACTGACGTGAAGTCAGGTACTTTTGCGCGTATGTTCTATTGTCCATTCTTCTGTATTGGACACTCTTAATCGAATTTACCATGATGAATTCGATTAAGAGTGTACAGTATAGGAGAATGGACAATAGAATTCACCATTATGAATTCGATTAAGAGTGTCCAATATAGGAGAATGGACAATAGAACATACGCGCAAAAGCTCCTGACTTTACGTTGGTGCTTGAACCAATTCCTTAGTTTCAGTTGATTTAATGGAGTTCCTCATATTTATCTTTATTATGAGTACTTGTGTCGTAATGATATTTATAATAAGTTCATTTTAGTTACGAACATTCATCTCATCAGTGGACGGAAATAGTCAGTAAAAGATTTACCCTACCGATAGTTCAGTAGAGTTATATTCTTATAGGTGTTAACTCAAATGATTTTTAATTGTCGAGTAAGTGAAAACCATTCAGAATTTTATAATCCATTCACCTAAAAAGAGTCTGATATGAAGTAACTATTCTTTATTATCCAATTTAACATTCTGGTCATCTGAATCATATTATATTATGCCAAGAGTTAAATGCGGTGAAAGAATTCTTCTCTTCGGTACTGAAGCCGAATTGTGGATGGGTTGAACAAAATAGTGGAGAAGAGAATTCGTAAATTGTCTTTAGTACTAAGTTCTCCACATTTGAGTATGAAGAGTGAAGAATAATATTATTGAAGGTTTCATAATACTTTTTTTGAAGATATGTAATTTGGTTTATCTATTCATTTTCACATATTTCAATTTCAGGCAAGAAATCGGTAAAAGCCTCTGAAATTAGTTTCATTCAATACTCCAATTAGAGAATAATAATTTCAACAGAGATTTTTCAGTCCAAAGTTTTACCATAAAGGGTCCAAATGGTAGTTGGATATACAGGGTGAGTCTTTGACCACTGCATTAATTTCAACCGAAGATTCCTCTCATCAAATGAAACACTTTTTTCATTTAACATTTTTCCAAATTCAGCTCAGGTAAAAAGATACAGGCTGTTGAAATTTTGAAAAAAAATCAGTTTTTATTTTGTAGCTTTGACATCCTTTTTTCGAATAAAATGAATGTTGGCGTAAAATTTCCTATAACTATGATACATATTTTCCAAATATTAGTTATTTTCTACTTCTACTGGTTTTCTAGTTATGGACTCGTGGATTCATAAAACTAAATGAAATTAGCCTAAAGAAAGCATATAATGTTTTTCTTGAGTCATTTCAAGAATATTCCATCGTTTTAAAACATAATATTATTCTTCATCATTTCTCCTTAAACGCACCGTTTTCGAGATATTCTTCATTGAATGTTTTAAAATGGAAAACTCCAGAAATTTCACTACTTTCATGGATCCGTCCCTGAGCGTTGGAATCCCGAATCAAGCTGTAAACCACGTTACCATGCCTTATTCTCGTCCGCCAACAATGTCATAGATAATTTATATGCGGGAGTGTATTAGCACATTGTGAAATCTTTAAAAGCTTGTAACTTTTTACCTGAGCCGAATCTGGAAAAATGGTAAATGAAAAAAGTTTCAATTGATGAGAGGAATCTTTGGTTAAAATTAATGCAGTGGTCAAAGACTCACCCTGTGTAAGCAATTCTTCACTACAACCAATTAATGTGTTGACAAGAAATTCGGAATATCTCAATGTTTATCACTTGTTTAACAAGCTGAACAGTAAAAAATATGCAGCGTTTTTTTCATTAAAATTTATAATTTAAAACGTGAAATGAAAATATTGGGGACTAAAGAAAAAAACTAATAAATTTGAAATAATCTAGTAAAACTATCATGTAGTTCAACAAGAGAGTGGAAGAGAATCCACCTGATACGCTCCTGTCAAGCAACACCACGACCATGCCTTACCTGTACCTACACTCTTATATTTTCAGATAATATCAAGTTTAAAAGGTGAACATGTCAGAATGAGTATCCCACATGATATTTCGGATGGCAGACTCGCCCAGCGGATATACGTGTTATTATGCGAAACATTCTGAGAGAATTTGGACGTTTAAAAATTTTAAGTATTCAATGGACATCTGGTAGTTATTCTTCTCGGGACTTCTTTTTATTGGGACCACCTATATCGAGATGTATCTATATCAGGGGAATAATGAACAATTATGTTTTGGTCCACTGTAGTATTAATTCAAAGATATCCATCTCAATATACTACGAAATTTTTGTGATGATGAAAACGTGAGGAAATGTAGTATCTAGTTGAAATATGTTTCTATCCCTATGGCCAGCCTGATTCTTGAATTTTAGAAATAGTTGTGCAGTGGACCATAAATGAATATTCAACGGTTTTTTTTCTGGGTTTTCTCTCCCAAACTCTGAAAAATATCTATAAAATAAAAATTAATTATTTTGTGATTTGCTTCTGCGTAAGAAACACAGGATATTTGTCAGAAGCAATCAATCGAACAATGTTGCCTAACAAACAACAACGAAACAACATCAACGAAGAAACAACTATAGCGTAACGTTTCGGAGTCTATATCAGACCCCTTCTTCAGACGCTCAACGAAAATCGAGAGAATTATTTTGTTGATAGTTATTTGGTGAAATTCAAGAATTGTCACATTGACAGTATTTAAAAATCGTAGCTAACATAGTTTTACTTCGCATAGAAATTTCCAAGTTCCAACTCCTTTTTCAATAAATTTAGCCAAATATGGTCAATACCAATTGAGCAATTTGCAAAATTGCATTCTCTGTTCAATAAAATACAAGTTGACGCCTTAAGTTTCCTTTTCATAAAATCAGGTTCTGTCATTAGAATCTTTGTATTACTCCAATCCATCATGTGATCTCCTTGGATTGTACATACATGTTCTGCTATTTTTGATTTCTGTATGTCTCTATTTCTCAAGTTATTCTTATGCTCTGACTTTCTTACTTCTAGTGGTCTTGATGTTTCTCCTGTGTATGATTTACCACAAATACAAGGAATATTATATACACAGCTTTTTGATTTTTGTTTTTCATTTATGGGTTTTGTTTTCGTTAATAAAGACCTAAGATCATTCTGTGTTTTGAAGACGGTTCTTATATTGAACTTAGAACCGATTCTTCTAATTTTTTCAGAAAGGCCACGAACATAAGGGATCACATTCAACAGATTGGGTTGCTGTTCTTGTTGATTATTTTGTTGTTCTTGTTTATTTGTTTTTCTATCTAAATTCATGATACATGTATTTATGAATTGCCTCGGATATCCATTTTCTTCAAGAAATTTTTTGATGAAATCAATTTCATTATTTCGAATTTCAAGAGTAGAACAAATTAGGTTCGCTCTATCATAAAGTGTTTTAATAACACCTCTTTTTACACTAAGCTGATGGTTTGAATAGAAATTTAAATATCTATTTGTATGTGTCTGCTTCCTGAAGACACTCGTTTCGAAATGGTTCGGATACTTAATTATCGAAACATCCAGAAAAGAAAGCTGATTATTTTTCTCTATTTCCAAAGTGAATTTTATTGTAGGTTCCTTTGAATTTATGAAATCGAAAAATTTGCCTAACTCTTCTCTACCATGTTGCCAAATTACAAATATATCGTCAACATATCGCCACCAAGCTTTTGGTTTCAACAAATATGTATCCACAAATTTTTAATAATGAGTATACCTCCCACAGTATCCTTTAATGATTACTTAAATGAATAGAATTACATATTAGTTGGTAGGGCGAATTTTCTCAGATACGTAATCTTGAATATTATTAGGCTGCAAATTTTAATGCTAAGAAATTAGTTGAAGCACTGATTTGAAGACAGTAGCTTGTGCTCGCATGTTCTATTGTCTATTCACCTCTATTGGACACTCTGAATCGAATTTACCATCGATATTGACCGTTTTCTCGGCTTTTATAAGATATGAATACATTTTAATTACAGACTTGAGTGATGAGAGAATCATCTATGGCGACAGAATTTTTAATTCTGACATGTGTATTCTATCGGTTTTGAAATTCTTGAAATATCTGATGATAAACGAAAGAACTAACTTCAGGATATTAACGAGATTTCGAGAAAATTTGTGCGAACAAACATTCAGATGTGTATAACTCCAAAAGCAGTTGGCCCATTATGCATATTAACGAATCCAAATGTCGCCTTCGACAACCCACCCTGAAAATTGCAAGTCGTTATCTCTTTCCCTTCTCAAGTTATTGTGAGAGACAATATTGTTCATAATTTTTTTTTAATTTTCTTTTGATACTATCCTCGCATATGTCCTAATGTCGGCATTCCACAACTAGTTATCAAGTTTCAATTCGATCGGATCTGTATTTTTTGAGTTCGAGATAACAATATTCCAGTGGGTATAACTCCGGAACCAATGAGCCGATTATGCCCTACAATGAACTTAACTGCCCCACTCAGATGCGCAACCTATCCTAAAAAAAATGCAAGTCGCTATATCTTTCCGTTATTTATTATTGATATTATACATCCGATCGCGTTCAAATTTGGAACTTGGCTGTAGAGTTTTATTGGTTTCGAAGGCTCTCTCAAAATTTCAGCGGTATCGGAAAGTTTCTTATATATAGATTTTTTTTGAATAATTTTCTACGATTTTTTTTGAATTTTCTAGTAATACGATCCTCATGAAGTTTCGCAAAAATTTGCTCATCGGCTTTCTACAACTAACTACCATGTTTGAATTGGATTGGCTTCATACTTTTTGAGTTATTGAGTACATCAAAATCAAATTTTTTGTCATTCTCCTTCGTAAAAATTCGAACCCTACTCTCGACCCTCTTCAGAAGACAGGTACAATACCCAATTTTTCAAATAGAAATTATGAGCTTGTTATACATCGTTTGAAACTCGTATCATTCTGTATTCAGAAATGTTATCACTTTCATGTTTATTGCAAAATACCTAAATCTTAAATCATGTTATTACCGAAATTCACTATAATATTCCCTAGGATATTCCCAAATCTTATTACAATAATACCAAACTTATTTACCTTCAAGATGTGATAGAAAGAATATATATAATTGTTTTGAACTTCGAGCATTACATTTGTTTTTTATCTAACAATAAAGCATGTGTATGAAAAAAGTGTTAGCAGAGGTTAGTGTAACGGGGTATACCATATAATTTGATATATGATACTAGAGCTTAGGGAAAAACCTCAGCAAAAAACCCTATCTCCCCGTTAGTGTTGAGATTTATGAAAAAGAGAAATTGTTAACAAAATATGCTGAAATATTAAATATTGAAGGGCATCTTTTTCATTACTATGGCTTCTTCCTTCAACAAGCAGAGAAGTTTCTCCACGGTACCCGAAACTCAATCTGGAAAATACAAAAAAAACGTAGCTTTGTGTTTTCCAGATGCTAACATGAAAACTACGTGAAACACTTTCTGCGGTTTTCTTTAGAGAGCCTTCGCTATTTGTTTTGTGCTGATAAGTTGTAGTTTATAAATTGTCTTATTTGTGTTTGAATTTCACTAACTTCAATTTTGAATAATGGTTCGATTAAAAGAAATGCATGCACAAAACAACAATTTTTACAAATTATTGGTTATGCAGATAACACCGGAACACAAAAAGAAGTAAGTCGCTTGTTTCATGAGAAATTTCCGAATTTGCCGCTTATAACCCAATGAGTAAAATAGAGAAGCAGTTTCGAGTTTCTGGAAAGGATAAGAACATAAATACACTTTATGTAATATTTTGCAAACAATTGATTTTGGAACCTCTAAAGCTGCACTTATTCTCCTAGTATTTCCAGATGCGTTTGCTTCCACTTTGTTGGAGAATCTCATTCTGTACGGTCACAAACTGAGTCCGATTATGCTCTTAGCGTGATACAGCCATATCCTTAATAAATATCACTCTCTGCTGTAAAAGACTCATAAAACCATGGAGAATATTGATATAAATATTCAGAATTATGGATGGATAATCGATTCACCAAATAACAGTAATTAATATTCATGTCTGTATTGCTGATAATGTCTATTCGGCTGAATACCAAATAAGATGTGTGTAATTCACTATAAAATTAATTCAGAAAAATGTATTTCCCCTCAATATCAACAGAGTCGTATTAGGTTAATTTATGCAAAATTAAATTCGCTTAAAAATATCTTATCACAACTCTCTTCACTTTGTTGTGCCGAATTTAGAATTATTGTTATGATACGAACTATCTATGCAGGCTCAATAAATTTGTTTTCAGAAATGTATATACTGGCTGAAAATTTTTAACTTAATTAGAAAATCGAATTTTTCTCAACTCGTGCCTGGATTTTTTTCCCATATTCTCACGATTGTGTGAGTTTTTAGTATCGAACATTGTAAAAACTAGTAATTGATTTTGGACGAAACGAAGACAGTCTGAGGCAATGGTGTACACCCTGCTAGATTTCATTCTACAAAATAGTCACAATTTTGAAGCCCTTTGGTTTCAAAAGGATGGCTGTCCAAGCTA
Source organism: Halyzia sedecimguttata (assembly GCA_937662695.2). Lineage (NCBI taxonomy): Eukaryota > Metazoa > Arthropoda > Insecta > Coleoptera > Coccinellidae > Halyzia > Halyzia sedecimguttata. Next base: position 88,369,421 of record OW569415.2, on the reverse strand, counting down.
CAATGCATGACGGTTTTCGATCCTGTAATATACTAACTGACAAAGAAACTGCAACACCCAGAAGGAGCTGTGTAAATTTAAATTTTATTTTTGGAAAACATAGATAGTATAGCAAGTAAGTAAAGTAAGTAGTAAATGATTAAAATATGGGAAAAAAAATCGTGGAGTTTTTTTATGTGAACATTTTTTGTACTTTTGTAGTTTTGTAGTGTACTGTGTAGTTTTTTTGCAATTTTTTTTAATTTTCCAACAAACCAGCAGTTCGAGGAGATCCAAAGTCGATGTTTAGTTGTTGTTAAAATGCTAGAGCACGTGTTCGCCGAATTTATCGCCAGCTAAGTGAATTTGAAAGGGGTCGAATTATTGGTCTACGGGAGGAGGGGCTGTCATTTCGAGAAATCGCTAACCGAACGAACAGAAATTCAACCACTGTTATGAGAAGTTATCAGGCGTGGTCTGATAATGCCCAAAGTCGAAGAATAGTAGCCACAGGACTTAGAAGGGCCACAAATGAAGTTCAAGATCGACTTCTAAGACTTATGGCTATTAGAGACCGATTTGCGACAACTCGATCTTTGGCTGATCAGTGGTTAGGAGAACAAGGCCATCCTTTAACTGTCCGAACGGTTTACCGCCGGATAAGGTCTTTTGGACTGCAGCATTATTAACCCCATCTTGTGTTACCTCAGACGGTTGAGCATCGCCGGCAATGATTACAGTGGTGCAGAGAACGTCCAATGTGGAATGGCATCAGGTCGTCTTTTCTGATGAATCCTTGATTGCACATGATGGCTGAAGAAGTGTTAGACGACGTCGGGGAAGAAAGACGGGAACCTCAGTTTGATATTGAGCGTCATGTACACCGTACACCGGACAGTAGGCGTTATGGTATGGGGTGCTATTGTACATGCAAGTAGGTCACCTTAAGTCTTTATTCGAGGTAAGATGACAGCGCTGCGTTACCTTCAAGAAATAATGGAGTCACATGTTCTCGCTTACCTTAACAGGCTCGAGAATCCAATATTTCAGCAAGATAATGTTCGACCTCACGTTGCCAGAGTTAGTTTAAACTTTTTTGAAGCGACTCATGTGAATGATTCTCCATGGCTGCCTAGATCCTCGACCTTTCGCCCATAGAGCATTTTTGGGACATCATTGGTAGAAGGCTTGGAAATTTACCCCAGCCCCTACGGACTCTAGCGGCTCTGATACATGAACTACAGGTAGCTTGGGATAGCATCCCTCAAGAAGAAATGGACCATCTTATTGCATCAATGCCCAGACGTGTTGGGGAGTGTATAGATAATCGCGGTGGACAGACACCCCAAATTTATTAAAAAAAATTGTAAACTCTTCATTTTTTTCTTCAAATTTCAATCATTTACTCCTTGCTATACTATTTTTGTTTTGCCAAAAAAAAAACTTCAAACAGCTCCTTCTGGGTGTTGCAGTTTCTCTCTCAGTCAGTGAATCTACATACACCTGGTACGATTTTGCACCACAAGCATTTATTTCCGAATCAGATTTTACATTGGGTATATCTGACATGACTGAAATTTATCCCGTCTTACTTCAAATTACTGGGTGATTCCATAAAAGTTTTGTTGTGTCTATTCTAAGCTTCAACACCGTACCACAAATGGACCGAGAACATCCGTGCAATCACAATTTCCTCTATCAAGGTAAAAAATGAAGTTGAAACCCATCTTAGCATTTCTAATTACTTGAAATTACCATAAGACTGCCCCATAAACGGGCCGAAACAACCATTCTCGTCCATTTATCCCGACCTCCGTGTTATTAAGTCCGAAAGTGACCTGCCCGACGTCCGCCCGAGCGTTCGGCTTATTATTGAGAGTCACGAACAGGAACTCATCGAAAAATGAAGAAAAACGAAGAACCGAACTGTTAATTCGTTTCCGATGGAACAAGTTTCTCGAATCGTTCATGCGTTCATCCTATCCGAGTAGAGAAGCCTTTGTAAGTGGTAAATAAAAAGTAAATTACATACGCAGAAATGAGGTTTTCCTTCATAAAATACGGTTCTACGAGGGGCATTCATCAAGAACCTTTATTGTTCGCGAACAAATATTAAAGAACACCCCTTTAATGCGCACGTTCATTTTGAAATCGTTATATTCCTAATAAATACGCAAAGTGTTACTTTTCCGCACGAACGAGGCGAAACGTAGTTCAACACAGGAGAATGGACAATAGAACATACGCGCAAAAGCTACTGACTTCACGTCAGTGCTTGAAACAATTTTTTTTCGTGAAGTCAGGAGCTTTTGCGCTTCTGTTCTATTGTCCATTCTCCTGTACTGAACACTCCTAATCGAATTTACCATTGTGAATTATATTGTCTGTTCTCCTGTATTGGACACTCTTAATCGAATTTACCATGGTGAATTCGATTAAGGCTGTCCAATACAGGAGAAGAGACAATAGAATTCACCATGGTAAATTCGATTAAAAGTGTCCAATACAGGAGAATGGACAATAGAACATACGCGCAAAAGCTCCTGACTTTACGTCAGTGCTTGAACCAATTTTTTTTTTCGTGAAGTCAGGATAGAAAGCAATGATGAAAAAATTAACACATTATTGTCTACCTTCAATTCTTCTTTAGGAGAAGAATACATAATAAATTATTCTTGAAAAATATTACTGGAATTAATGACATATTTAAATAATCAAAGTAAAGAAAATTATAAGTTTAGTTACTAACAAATTTAATGAAATTCAATTGAATTCCAGTAATATTCAATTACTTATTCTTAACCAATAAATGCCCATTGATAGAACTAAAGGTGATGAGGTGAAACATAAAGATATATTCTCATTAGTGATAGAAAAACTGGCCTAAAATTGCTCTCTACCCATCACGAGATTTAATATCCACAAATGTGCCTCTCACCTCACAAGATCAGAAAGTGTGGTTAATTTAAAGTTAAGTTAGTAATATCCCCCCTTCTTTGAGAAAAACAGGAAAATTTCCATCTAACCAGAAAGAAATACCGCTGTTACGGAACAATGTAGAACAAATTTCAAGCATTGTCGAGGAAAATACTGGTATCAGTACCAAACGTATCAGTAACATGATGAATATACCAAAAAGAAAAATTATTCCAGTCCTACATAAACAAAAAATGCATCTGTTACATTTCAGAAAGGTTCAAACCTTAGAAAAAAGAGATGAAATTGCGAGACTGTGGTCAATCAGAGGGACGTGATTATTAAGGATTTGAATAATGCGTTATGATTGGTCGCCACGGTCGCGTGACTTAACATGTATGGATGATTATTTTTGGGGTTGCTTGCAGCAGAAAGTTTATGCGGAGGAAATGCACAGTAGAGAACATCTGATTGAAAGAATAGAACAAAGTTACATTGAGATAAGGAATGATCCCAATATGATCAGAAAAGCTGTCAATCAATTACGACACAGAGCAAGACAGATTTTTCATTTTCTACATTGGCACTAATAAGCCGTCTTATAAATCCACCTTAAAAGCTGTTAACATTCAATATATGAATGATTTTCTGAAAGCGATTCAACTTTATTGAAATCGTGGAATTGGACTGAAACATTTAATGTAGTATGAGTGAAATCGATTTGTCGTTCAATATGCGAGAGCGCGAAAGCTCATGATGGTCAGTGTGATAATTCCTACATTCAATATAGGAACTTGGTGTGAAAATATTAATATCTGCTCGATTCCTGGGATTCATTATTCTAGAAAATAAGTATCCAAAATAAATCACTATTAGCGCAGAATTTCTGAATAGTAAGGCCTTTCTCGAATTGACGAAATTGACTTCGAAAGTAGCATTATCCATTCACTGTTTTTGAAATCCAAAAAACCTAATATAAGACAGCTATATGTGTTCAACACTCTGATTCATCAAATAAAGAACAACAGAAATTATGTTGAACACAGTTATCTCACAAGATTTAGACAAAATGCATCAGTGGTGGTCCCGTTCCTGCAGAGAAGTCATTTACAGAGGAATATCTGCTTCATGGGTCCCAAGTTTCTCAATCTTCTTCCGGCTTCTTTTAGAAACATAAATACAAAGAAAAAATCCAATCGTAACACAATAATGAACTATGTGATGGAAAATTTTGGAGTATTCAATGATGTTTTGAGGTGGTGATTGAGAAAATTGTTTTCATTTGTGTTGGCTACTTGGCGCTCTCTCTCTCTCTCCTCGGTGGCGTCACATTGGTTGTCTGCTCTTTTCTGGTTGTACCTATTTCATTTGAGTAGAATGATGAGTATGTATTATGGTCGGATGTTTTCTTTATTCAATAAATAGGGGAAAATTGGAAACGCACGAGCCTGGCTCATGTTTCACGGTTTTCTTTTCATCCCAAAATTGTATTTTAGACCATGTATCATATTTGTGAATAAAGTTATGTTATGTTATGTTATGTTATGTTATGTTACTGATCCTGATATTTTTTACCGACATGTACTCTTCGGATTTTGACGGAGATTGTTAATGTGTATGGTGTTCCTTGTGGAGTATGTTGGCGCCTTTTCATATCCGGCGGCCATTATTGTGTGTTTCATCCCATGATCTCATGGTATAGTTTGGGTTGAGGGCCTCAGGTATTCCACGGACAGGTTTTCGGACAAAGAACCGATTTAAATCGCCTCTTAGTCAGTGACGGACCTCCTTTACACTTTAACATCGCCCGTGGTCTCTTTTTTTTCTACAGATGCGCCGCCCAAAGAAAGCATAAAGCAGCGGTGATAAATGATGCAAAGAAAAATACCGGATGCATAGTTCATTGCTTCGAGATATCCGAAACTGTTGCTGCGTTGAGGACTGGTCCCGGTACGGAGCTTTTGAATCGTAATTCCACTTTTGTTGCTTATTTTCGGTCTTTTGTAAGATCCGTGGCGGAATTCTTTAGAAATTGGACTTGTTTAGCGGGCATAATAGGTGTTGCGTTGGCGTAAAATGAAGAATGTTGGAGAAAAGTATCGAATTTATGTTATATTGTCGTATTAGACCAGCACATTGTCAAAATAATGATAACTTTTAGATTCTTCCGCCCTTATATTCGATTACTTATTGATATTTTCGAAACTCTACAAAGGGAAACAATTTTTTGTCATTACATCAATCAAATTTGGTTATTTTATAATGGTTCAGTATTTCTCAAAAAATAATTGGATTTTCACGATATACATTTTGAAGAACGTTGAATTTAAATATCGATTATTTTTTAAACCCAACTCCTGTATGCTTCATCTTCATTTATGATGTGCCCACACTCCCACCACTTTCTTATATAGCTGACTATCCAATAACTGTAGAACACTGCTATAAACATTTTTGTATATTAATAGTTATGATCATAAGAATTACGAATGCTTATGATATATATTTTTGTTATCTGCGTATGCTAAACATGTTGTGTCCTACAAGCAGCAAGGAGCTTCCGAGGGGTCTTCTAGGGGAAGACCTAGGAGGGTAAGTATAATAATAATAACAATCAATCAATCAATTGTCAGTTCGTTGAAGTGAATAGAAAGTTGTACCATTTCAAACCAAGATTGACTAATGACTTCGAGGTCAGTTTTACTGAATATTGGAGAAAGAACCAGTAGAGGATCAATTATTTGATATTTCATTTGAAGATGCTGTGAAAGTTGCACTCATGAAACATCGATAAATCTGCTGTTGCAGATCACGTCAACTGGCCACTTAATTTCAGAATATTCCGTCAAATTGTTGGAAAATTGCAATGAATTTTACCTAGGAACTGACAGGAAATAACAACCAAATTGCAGATTGATATAACTCCAAAACCATTTGGTCGATTATGGTATAATTGAGTTAACCAACTTAAAGGTCGTATTCAGATGCATAATCTACCCTGAAAACTGCTAGTCGCTATTTCTTTCCGTTCTCAAGGAATCATGGGATACATAATAATTTTTCGTAATTTTTAATAAAATTTCTAGTGGTACGGTCCTCGCAAAATTTTACACAGGTCTTCATGTCGATATTCTACAACTAGTTAACTAGCTTCAATTCGATCGAGTCTATAGTTTTTGAGTTATCGAGGAAATAATATTCCAGATGAGTTCAACTCCGAAACCGTTGGAACGATTATGGCCAACAGCAAACTTAACTCTCCCATTCAGATGTGCAATCTATCCTGAAAATTGCAAGTCCCTACGTCCTTTCGTTCGAGACTTGTCGAGGCAACGCTCACCCATCCAGCTACTGAACTCACACAAGGCTGCTCGGATCTCCAACAATATACATCCGATCATGTTCAAACTTGGAACTCAGTAGTAAAGTTAGGTTCTCAAGGCCCCGCAGAATGTCGGCGATATCGGACGAATGGTTTCTGATATATAGAATTTTTTCAATAATTTTCTATGATTTTTTGAAAAATTTTTTGTTTAGTTATTTGATCCCCACAAAATTTATGAGAATTTTCGCGTTGCCATTCTACAACTAATAACCATGCTTGAATTGGATCGGTTTTGTATTTTTTGAGTTATTGAGGAAATAACAACCACATTTCAGATGGGTATAACTTCCAAGTCGTTCTGCCGATTATGCCTATAAAGAAACTCAAATGGCGCATTCACATTCTCAACCTGACCTGAAAATTTCAAGTTGCTATCTCTTTCCGTTCTTAGGTTATCGTGAGGTAAATAATATATTTTAATAATTTTTTAAAAATTTTCTAGCAATACTATGTTCACAAAATTTCACAAACGTAGTGAGGTTTATATTCTACAACTACTCACCATATTTCAATTCGATCGGATTAGTATGGGTTGTAGACAAAATTATTGCTCGGAAACCATTCGGCCGATTATGCCCATTAACGAACTTGTCCGTCCTATTGGGATAAGCCACTTACCCTGAAAATTTCAAGTCGCTATCTCTTTCCGTTCTCAAGTTATCGTGACAACGGCCGGCCGGACGACGGCCGGACAGAATCAAATTTGACCTCTAATTTTTGATCAGGGAGTCGAACCCTATCGTTTGAGACCATTTTCGGCGAAAAATTCGAAAATTACAGACATTTGGGCAAAATGAGAACGCGATGTTCCCCAGAACATACGCCTGAAAACATGTAGTTCAACTAATATCTGATTTTTATGATGATATGTTAATTCCTTTTTGTCCTGATAAATTGGGAATACGAAAAAAACGAAAATTCCGAACAATAGGAAATTGAAAATTCAAATTAATTTGTACAATTGAAATTATAAATTCTTATTGCATAATTTTATAACTGTAAATGTAGATAGATGAAAATCGACTATTGCTGATTGTGAATAAAATTCTTAGTTATCATTACAATTGAAATTTTTAGTGAGAATTTCTTAACGGAGGAGATATATGATCATAAGAATTTCGTATACCTTATACAGGGTGCTGCAATAGTAAAAGTGAAACAAAAATTGACCAGTTTCAGGATTTTGTTGCCAAATATTTTTCTTCTGAGAAAATGAATTTGTTCCATTATTTTGACGCGCACTGTATATAAGGGGTACAATAATTTTTATAATTATTTTGTGTTGATTAAGTATCATGGCCACTGAGAAATAAGGGTGAATAAAGGTACGGATATATCATTAACCTGTATTATAGAAATATCTATTAAGATATTTCAAATGAACGCGCACTTATTGTTCTGATGTGGACAACACGCTTCGTGTTCTAATTTGTTGTGTTAATGCGTGTTAACAAAACACATGTTAACAATGTGTCCTTAATGCCTTGCAGAGTACTTCTCCACGAATAGTAATGTCTGAATATCGTGTTCTCACGTTAAAAATCAAATGATTGTTTCCTTGTTCATTCAAATTGTATTGTGGTATGGGGTAAGACGGACTTCCTTATTTTGTCTCATAGGTGGCGTGGGCGTTTTTGGCTATGGGGAGGCTTGAAGCTCAGTTTAGATGAATTTATCAAGAACTAGAGAAGTCTGATGAACAGCAACGAGAAGCCCGAAACGTGTCTGTTCTTGCTTTCGGCAAATCAATGAATTATCCTGTGCGTTAGTTTGAATTGTGAACCCTGTGCATAAGTATAAAAATTATGCGAACCCATTTCGAGAGTCTATTGGCAGAATGCTCAGTACTGGCTGATATATTAACCATGTTTCAATATCAGTATTATAAAGATAAATAATCAAATGGGTATTTGAGCTTTAAATCTACCCTGATAATTACCAGCCACCGAGTTATTTTTGTTGCGTTCGTTCACCTGAACGGAGCCCCTATCATTTTGCGAAAATACCTGTAATTTTTGCGCGTATATTCTGAGGAACATCGCGTTATCATTTTGCCCAAATATCTGTAACTTTCGAATTTTTTGACGAAAATGGTCTCAAGCGATTTTGTTCGACTCCCCAATGAAGAATTCGAGGTCAAATTTGATTCTGTCCGGCCGGCCGTTGCCACGATAACTCGAGAACGGAAAAAGCTAGCGACTTGAAATTTTTCAGGGTAGGTGGCGCGTCTCAATACGACGGATAAGTTCGTTAATGGGCATAATCAGTGCAATGGTTTCCGAGTAATAATTTTGTTTTCAACCAATATAGATCCGATCGAATTGAAACTTGGTAAGTAGTTGTATAATATAAACCTAAGGACGATTGTGAAATTTTGTGAAAATCGTATCACTAGAAAATTTAAAAAAAATTTTTAAATAATATTATTTACGTCACGATAACCTTAGAACGGAAAGAGATAGCGACTTGAAATTTTCAGGTAAGGTTGAGAATCTGAATGCGCCATTTGAGTTTCTTTATAGGCATAATCAGCAGAACGACTTTGGAGTTATACCCATCCCAAATATCGTTGTTATTTCCTCAATAACTCGAAAAAGCTGTTGGCTATAATCGGCCCAACGGTTTCGGAGTTATACCCATCTGGAATATCATTTCCTCGATAACTCAAAAAATAATATAGACTCGATCGAATTGAAGCTTGGTAACTAGTTGTAGAATATCGACATGAAGACGTGTGTAAAATTTTGTGAGGACCGTACTACTAAACAGTTTTTAAAAAATGACGAAAAAATATTATGTGTCTCATGATTCCTTGAGAACGGAAAGAAATAGCGACTAGCAGTTTTCAGGGTAGATTACGCATCTGAATACGACATTTAATTTCGTTAACTCGCATAATCGGCCAAATGGTTTTGGAGTTATATCAATCTGAAATTTAGTCGTTATTTCCTCAATAACTCAAAAAATGCAAATCCGATCCAATTCAATCATGGTTATAAGTTGTAGAATGCGAAAATTCTTGCATAATTTCGTGAGGATCGTAGCACTAGAAAATCTTTAAAAAATCATTGGAAAAAAAATTGGTTCAAGCACTGATGTGAAATCAGAAGCTTTTGCGCTTGTCCACTCTCCTTTATTGGACACTCTCAATCGAATTTACAATGGTGAATTCTATTGTCTGTTCTCCTGTATTGGACACTCTTAATCGAATTTACCATGTTAAATTCGGAGTGTCCAATACAGGAGAACAAACAATAGAATTCACCATGGTAAATTTGATTAAGAATGTCCAATAAATGAGAATGGACAATAGAACATACGCGCAAAAGCTCCTGACTTCACGAAAAAAAAAATTGGTTCAAGCACTGACGTGAAGTCAGGAGGTTTTGTGCGTATGTTCTATTGTCCATTCTCCTGTATTGGACACTCTTAATCGAATTTACCATGGTGCATTATATTGTTTGTTTTCCTGTATTGGACACTCTTAATCGAATTTACCATGGTGAATTCGACTAAGAGTGTCCAATAAAGGAGAATGGACAAGAGAACATACGCGCAAAAGCTTCTGACTTCACGTCAGTGCTTCAACCAATTTTGAATTTTTAGCCTTAAATGGTCTAAAACATTTAGTTTCGACTCCCCTATGAATCTGAGGTCAAAATTAATTATGTCAGGCTGGCCGTGAGCAGGATAACCATCTAATGAAACTAGTTACATAGTTGAAACTTGCTGAGCAGGTTTGGAGCATAAATATTTTGGCCTAAGTATGTAAAGGGGCAAAATCCACCAAGTGGATTAACTCTCGAACGAAGTGAATGAGTTAGATAGTTGAAATTTGCCTGGTAGGTTTGTGGCATAAATATGATGGTATAGTTTGTTAATAGGCAAAAAGCTCCAAGTGGTTTTGGAGTTTTAAGCATTTGAAATTTTGTTTTCCAATAGCTCAAAAAACATCGATATGATCAAATAATGGAAAGTCGGTAGTTAGTTGAAAAATTCTTACACGAAGACTTATGCTGAATTTAGCGAGGAAGAAATCTCAAAAAAAATTGTCAGATATCACTTTATTTTTGTGATTATTAATCCAACTCAACTCAATGCTCCACAACTTACGATTTCAAAATTTGTGGATCATAACATAATATTAAAATAATATATTATCTTAATATATAAAATTCCACTGCAACATCGTTGAACTCCTCCTAAGCGACGTGACCGAATTGATGAAATATTGTGTGTGATTTTGAGTTGCAATAGGACTCAGTAGGAGGCAACACAATCGTGTTATAGAATATTAGTTCTTCTTTTCAGTACGGAATGGTGGATGCGCAAAATCAGTTAGAACATCGGCTCCTATCAGAGCTCAGTGACCTGAAGATGTCACTTTGACATTCGTTATTAATGTTCGGTGAGTATTACGCTGTTTGTGAAATTAAAGTTTGAGACATATTATATTGAAATGTAATTAATGTGTGAAAGCCGTTGAAATGAAATTAAAGACTATACATTGGTGGATTCGTTAGCTGAAGTATATAGTTATTAAGATAAATAAGTTAAGTAGGTACTTATATTTATGTGATCAGCAGCCACATTATTATACTCACCACCAATCACATGAATAATACAGGCTCTTCTTTCAAATGAACAAAATGGGAGATGATAGCCCTACAATAGTGTCGTGTAGCGGTCTTAGAATATATGAAGTTTTCAATAATCATCACTTGGTTTGGCCCAACCTGGTTTAAAAAAACCTCCTGTCCGATCAGCAACGACAATTACCTTTCAAATTAAAATATTGAAGGGATTTCTAAGAACAAGAGTTCTTAACTTTCAAAATTAGCGGAGATGATTCTTCTTGAAGAGATCCATGCAGCCACTGAGGGGAACCTTAGTGTGAAGGGCTTTTAGAAAGGTGATGTATTATTTTTAATTTGCTCGTTTTTCTTCTCACGTCTTTTGATTTTTTAGGTTCAGTTTCAGGTACCTTGGAGAAACCTCTCCGTTTTTGCGCGTATGTTCTTGGGAACATCACGTCATTTTGCCCAAATGTCTGTAATTTTCGAAGTTTTTTGCCGAGAATGGTCTCAAACGACTAGGTTCAACTCACTGATGAAGAATTTGAGGTCAAATATGATTCTGTCCGGCCGGCCGGTGATCGTTGCCACGATAACTTGAGAATGGATAGAGATTGCGACTTGAAAATCTCAGGGTAGGTGGCGCATCTTCATACGACGGACAAGTTCGTTAATGGGCATAATCGGCCCAACAGTTTCAGAGTAACAATTTTGTTTTCAACCATTACTAATCTGATCGAATTGAAACTTGGTGAGTAGTTGTAAAATATCAACCTAAGGACGTTTGTGGAATTTTGTGATAATTGTATCACTAGAAAATTCTAAAAAAATTATTTAAAACTGTTATACTTATGTCACGATAACCTGTGAACGGAAAGAGACAGTGACTTGAAATTTTCAGCTTAGGTTCTGCATCGGAATGTGACATTTGAGTCTGACTATAAGCATAATAAGCCAAACGGTTTTAGAGTTATACCCATCTGAAATTCAGTTCTTAATTCCGCAATAACTCGAAAAATTCAAACATGGTTATTAGTTGTAGAATGCCAAAGCGAAAATTCTTGTAAAATTTCGTGAGGATCATATCACTAGAAAATTTTTAAAAAATCACTGAAAATCATTGAAACAAATTCTATCAGAAACTACCATGGTAAATTCGATTAAGAGTGTCCAATACAGGAGAACGGACAATAGAATTCACCATGGTAAATTCGATTAAGAGTGTCCAATGCAGGAAGATGGACAATAGAACATACGCGCAGAAGCTCCTGACTTCACGTCAGTGCTTGAACCAATTTTTGACGATAAAATGGATACTGTAGAACAATTTCCATTTTTAAATCTCAACACTTAACGGGGAGACAGGGTTTCTTGCTGATGTTTTTCCCTGAGCTTTTGTGTCATACATCGAATTGTATGGTACCCCGTTACACTAACCTCTGCTGAAACTTTTGAAGTTCTCAATTCAGAAGAATATACAGTGCGAGTATCTAACTTGGTTTCGGAGAATGGGGAGGCACCATCTTGTTGAAACCAGATGTTTCTATTCGGGACATCGGTTTCATCCGGATCAGGAAACAGAATAGCCAAACTCGGAACTTGTACTTCCTGTTTGAATTCTGAATATCCAGCAAATCCAGCTGAGATTTCGTTGGAAGAAAATTGTCAAACTAAATAAAAACAAGTAGTAAGGAGAGTAGCATCGTATCGAACGAAGATTAGTGAGTATATGAATATGGATGAATTAGCCAACTGCTTCGAAATTTTTCCAACTTCTTCTAAATTTTTCCAACTACTTAGAAATTTTTCTGACTGCTTTGGAATTTTACCCACTGCTTCGAAATTTCACCAACTGCTTCGATATTGCGCGTATGTTCTGGGGAACATCGCGTTATAGTTTTGCCCAAAAAAAAAGCTATGCGGGTTCTGTTGGGATGTAGCATTTATACAAGAGTAAGTGATATGTTGAAGCAATTGAAATTTTTGAATGTTAATCAAATGGTAGAAGAAGCAAATTTAATTTTTATTTATAAAATTTTGAACGGACTAACACCAAAATGTTTTTCAAATTACTTAATTAGAAGAGGAGATATGATGAATTATAGTTTAAGAGCAGGAGATCATTTGTTTATTGACCGTTTCAATACCAGCAATCTGGATAAATCTTTGAATGTGACGGGAGTCAGATGGTACAATAATCTCCCAATTAATATTAAAGCTTCCAAATCATTGAAGCAGTTCAAATCTAAGTTAAGAAAAATTCATTTTCGGATGTAGTTTCATATGTATGTGTATTAATTCTTTTTTCTTTTCTTTTTCACATGTAATTGGTATAATAGTTCTTTGTATACTAGTACTTTGACTAAATAAATGACATTATTATTATTATTATTAAATGTCTGTAACTTTCGAATTTTTTGACGAAAATGGTCTCAAACGATTCAGTTCGACTCCCCAATGAAGAATTCGAGGTCAAATTTGATTCTGTCCGTCCGGCCGTCCGGCCGTTGCCACGATAACTTGAGAACGAAAAGAGCTAGCAACTTGAAATTTTCAGGGTAGGTGGCGCATCCCAATACGACGGACAAGTTCGTTAATGGGCATAATCGGCGTATTTTTTTTAAATTTTCTAGGGGTACAGTTCTTGAAATTTTTTTTTTTTACAACTGCTTTGAAATTTTTTCAACTGCTTTGTAAATTTACCAACTCCGGTCACCATTAGGACCCTCAGGCCCGCTTCTGACCCTATTCCTGAACATCAAAACTCGTTTTCCGAAATTCAAACTCATCTATTTTTATAATTAAAAGAAAGGAGCAAACTGCGTACTAACATATTTACGTTGCAAAATTCAATAGAAATAACGTATAATACTAACGTATAATAATAGAAATAACGCACAAGCGATAGTCCAACTAGAGCTTCTGTGGGCGATTATTATTTGGTGGAATAAACTTATTTATTATTATTATTATTATTATTAAAAGCTTTTTAAAATGCCTACCCGTTCTGGGATAACGCAAAAGAAAATAAATAAAAATTATTTTTTCGGCTACCCACATTGTGCCGAAAACTGTTGAATATTGAATTTATGGCAACAGGAATTTGTACAAGGGCACGTGGTGTTATTCCATGTTATCCCGTCCCAATTATCTGCGTTTATCTCGTCAAGGGGTCAAATTCCTTCACATTTCATGACAAATTTTTCGGAAATATTCCAACTCCTTCGAAATTGTTGAAAATTTGTTGTTGTTGTTGAACTCCGTTCAAAATTGTTCATTATCAAGAAAAATTCAATGTTTGTACAAGGGTTGATCGTGATCGAGTAATAGGACCAAATTCCTTCCCAGGAAATCTCAATAGAGCTGGATATTTCTTCTTGCAGAGATTGTTTCAAGTTCCAAGTTTTGAAGCCGATGTCCCGAATAGAAACATCAGGTTTCAACAAGATGACTATCCATTTGACAAAACCTGTCCATGAGTATTTGGATGATGTAGAAAAGGGCCTTTTGAATGGCCTCCTTGGTCTCCAGATTTAACACTTATGGACTATATCTTATGGGAGTACTTGAAAAGCAAAGTTTCCAAGACCAAACCGGGAAACATTGGTCGCATTCAGCGGACGAAACAGTTGCGCAACCGTTACCAAAACGTTCGGTGGAACATGCCCTACGAACTCAACAGTCAACACGTTGTGGGGCGGAGGCTATTTTATGGAGCACATTTGATTTGCGCCAGGTAGCGGTAGCGTAAAGTGGCTGAGCGCTTCGTCCGCTGAATGCTACCATTGATCAGTTACAAGAAGGAATAATACAGGAGGCTAATTTCCGTCGAAGTAATTAGAAATGTCCTCAACGATTTTCAGTTCCGTTCAGGATATTGTCAGTTAGTTAATGGACAACATTTTAATGAGCATTTATTGAAAACATATATTTGAGTTGATATCAGATAGATCAGTTGACCAGATTTCTTCATCTTCGAACTAATAAAGGTTTGATAGTTGGTACGCATGTTCAACTTGATATACCCTTTAAGAATAATCATATAAAAATTAGTATAACCATTTAAAAAAATTATCGATGACGCCATATCTCAGATTTAGGACGCACTGTATAACATTTTCTTAGATCAAAAACAAAGCAATTTGAAATACTAATCGTCCTGTCGAAGTATATTTACAACAAAAAACCTGTCTTTGATTTATCGAATTCAATCCAAGTTAAAGACTCGCACTCTATATACAGGGTGTCCCAAAAATACCACGCGAAAGTGACACTGGAGATAGATTGGCATTAGGTCTATCAGATAGCATCAACATGACCTCAGTAAAAGTCCACTGGTTTTCGAGATATCACCACTGTTGCGTCCCATGACTTCAAATGTTGGGAAGCGCTCATTGTATTTCTAAACAAAGCAGCTCGCTTGTAAAACTTGAATGTTTTGGGTTAACTGGTTTATTTTTGCATGGGTGGTCTCACCCTTGAAATTAATATTTTCCACGGAAAGATAATTGCAAGTAAAATATCTTGTAATACTTCAACCCTTGTAGAAGTATTTATGACCTATTTCCTCTGAAATATTGATAAAATGCATACAACAACTAACACATTGCCAGAGCTGTGAGTCCTTTGTCTAGATTCTAACCCATACAAAAATCTAGAATTTTCCGATTAGATCGCCACGGCTTTGGATATTCTCTAAATCGAGGGCGTAGATTCCGAATCTGTAATTAGTTTTTCCGTATCTCGATTAATTTTGGTAATATGGCGAAAAATCCGACTGATTAGTCCATTTTCCGGAGGTAGAGCCAGAAATTGCGACTTTCTTCGTCATTGCTCCGAAACTAATCGAGATACGGAAAATCTAATTACAGATTCGTGATCTGCGTACCCGATTTAGTGAATAACCAAAGCCGCGTCGACCTAATCGGAAAATTGTAGATTTTTGTATGTGTTGGATACTAGAGAAAACTTTTTGGCGTTTGACGGATTCGCTCATTACCTAATATTTTCCGAACGGATAGAGACAGAAAAAATAGATACATAAATCTAAACGTCGTCCACCGACCATTCATCGGGGAAAATTTGGATATCGAGATGTGAAAATCATAGATTTCGGACGGGAAAGAAGAATTTTCCTTCGATTCCGGGTCAAAAATATTTTTAAGTGCCGACCCAAAAAATTTTTTTTTTGGTATACCGATACGGAGCTCGTGTCTAATTAAATCGAGGTCGCTGATCACGAATATGTAATTAGTTTTTCCCTAAGTGGCGTACTTTGGGAAAATTTTCACTTTAAGTGACAAAATTGACGAAAATAGGTCAATTTTGGAACTTTCCACCGCCCAAAAAAATCGGAGTAGGGTGTTGCTGATTTTTTACGTCGTATTTAGATCCTTTATCTATCGAATCATCCGAACAATAAATGTCCAGGTCGTACGCTTCGGAAATTATGATTTTTTTTCCCGAGGGTCTATTTTTCGGAAAATTCTTTCCGCGATATTTCCTCTGAAAATTTTTGTAATAAATATCTGATGGTATATTCGGAATCTACGGCCCCGAATCTATAAGAATAAGTACCCGTTTCATAGTTTTGCGTCAAAAAATTTTTCTCGAAAAATGGGATTTTTTTAAGGCTAATGTATTGAAAAATTGCCAAAATTCGACCGGTCTCCGATTTCGATGCAAATTACGTCATTAACTAATTCGGGACCGTAGATTACGAATATATGATCGGATTTTTGATTAGAGAATTTTCCGCGGAAATACCGCGAAATGAATTTTCCGAAAAACAGACCCTTGGGAAAAAAATCATAATTTCCGAATAGTACGGCCTGGACATTTTCTGTTTGGATTATTCAGTAGATAAAGGATCCATATATGAGGGCAAAAATCAACAACACCTTACTCCGATTTTTTTGGGCGGTGTGAACTTCCAAAATTGACCTATTTTCGTCCATTTTTTCACTCTAAGTGAAAATTTTCCCAAAGTACGCCACTTAGGGAAAAACTAATTGCATATTCGTGATCAGCGACCTCGATTTAACTAGACACGAGCTCCGTATCGATATACCATGAAAAAAATTTTTTGGGTCGGCACTTTTTTTGACCCGGAATCGAAGAAAAATTCTTCTTTCCCGTCCGAAATCTATGATTTTCCAATCTCGATATCCAAATTTTCCCCGATGATTAGTCGGTGGACGACGTTTAGATTTATGTATCTATTTCCTCTGTATCTCTATCCGTTCGGAAAATATTAGGAAATGAGTAAATCCGTCAAACGACAAAAAGTTTTCTCTAGTATCTAACCCAGGGGTCACCAATTAGTTTCATTGGAGGTCCGTTCACAAAATCTGTATATCTGTCGCGGGTCGTTGATAGCATTATGATGGCATAAGAATTTGACTAGCAGTTAATCTAAATCCAATATCTATAATTAGTAAATAAAACGAAAAGTTATCTGAATTTTTTCAATCAAGAATACATGTTTTCTGGAAAAATGGTCCGCAAAAAAAAGGTTCGCGATCCGCATCCGGACCGCGGTCCGCCATTTGGTGACCCCTGGTCTAGACTATTCGAAGACCCCTAGTCTGTGAAAGTCGGACCGGTTTCCATGTTACAAAACAATGAATGTGGGAGCGAGATAGCCGATAAGGGTTTTGGTTTTTTTTAATAAGTAGCAATTCTGGTTCTGATTAAAAAAAATTGGTAGTGTTGTATCATTTTGAAAAGGGCATGAAATGGACCAGTTTTTGCGATTATTTGTCAATTCAGTCTGATATAATTTTTTTTCACAGCAGTCAGTCAAACTTAAGTTAACGTTTTAACTTCGGCATAAAATACAACAAGTTAGACATTTTTTGAAGGATTTTGTTCTAGTTGTCGGTGAAGTTATTACTTCATTGTTTAAAGCAACTATTCAGGATAGCCTAGGTAAAAAAAAACATGAGTTTGCAGTAATTTCTAGCAATGCTAGGCGATAAACGACCGAAAACTGGAGATTTTTAAAAAATACACAAAAGTGGTGATATCTCGAAAACCAGCGGACTTTTACTGAGGTCATGTTGATGCTATCTGATAGACCTAATGCCAATCTATCTTCAGTGTCTTTTTCGCGTGGTATTTTTGGGACACCCTGTATATTTCGAAGGGTGAAAGGAAGACCATCGTAAAATATTGAAAAATCACTATATTATTTTCCTCTATTTCAATTCAAAGCTATTTCAAAATCTAAATCAGTCTTGAGACCGATTCATATTGTACGTTCCGGCTCAGCTCAGCCACGCCAAAATATCTTAAACTGGGTTTTCGATAAGTTCGTAGAAGGATGATGTGAATTAGTACATTTATCTCCCATTGAAATATATTTTGGCGTGGCTGAGCTCAGCCGAGCATTTTTGAAGGCTTCGACCCTGGTCTATTACCCGAATGTAGTTTTCAACTTCATTGAACAATTTAGGAACAGAAAATTCTGTGAATGAATTTATAATAATATCTCACGAAACATATGTTTTTTGAATGACGCAAAGTCAAGGAATGAGCAATAGTTGAAGAGAGAACTATCAGAGCAATTTGAAATATGTGTAGCATTTGTTAGCCAGCATTAAATTTGTTCCAAATACGCCTATTTACTATATAACATTATTTATCGACTCAATCAATCCAACATTCTTATCTTTGTCAAATATGTTTTGTTTGTTCGAGCACACGATGAATGATCGAATTTGCGTAATTATCGGAAGTATGGGAAAATAAATTCGGTCGTGTGCCCAATTTATGGATATGAACAGTCTGGATTTACATTACATCGTTTGAATAGTAATTTGTATAAATATGAATTACGATAAATTTGAATGGGAACGCACGAGGTGTTGAATATCAATAATTTAACACGATAATCTTTATAAAAATATACATAGATACCTATATTAATAAAATGTACGAGCATATATGAGGTCCGATTTGCTTGTCAGATAATGAAAGAAATAATTGACTTTACATTTGCAAAGGTACATATCATTAATAAAACTTATTTTGGAAGTGCATTAGAAATTCAGACTGGTGGCATCTGCTAATATTACGGTTAGAAATTTATTTTCGGCCAGTGGTCTACAAAAAATTCTTCTATTTGGCCCTATGCAACAAATGGTTGCCGATGTCTGATCTAGATACTTTAG
Organism: Halyzia sedecimguttata; assembly: GCA_937662695.2. Classification (NCBI taxonomy): domain Eukaryota; kingdom Metazoa; phylum Arthropoda; class Insecta; order Coleoptera; family Coccinellidae; genus Halyzia; species Halyzia sedecimguttata. The sequence goes on along the minus strand of OW569415.2, from coordinate 88,350,393 downwards.
AGTTTGAGTGAATCTGAAAGGGAAGTTATTTTTCAAGAGTAAATAGTAAATATCTGTATTAAATTTACAGCATTTCTATATAAGGATTCATCCATTGAAATATTTAGGAATTCAGAGCACCCAGAATCGAATTAGTTTATCATTTTCTATAATAAGTCCGAAATAACTATATTCAATTATTGATACTGTAATCGAATAAAATTTTTACGAAAGTTGAATGCAAAGCTAGGTATTGGAAATTTAGTTACGTAGATATTTAATAATATATTCAGCGGATAATGTACACTTCCTTGATTTTGCGATCTATAAATTTTGCATCATATTTACTCGAATTGTTCCGTGATTCAATCGGGATAACAAATCTATCTAACTCTTGCAAGAAATCTGGTTACAGATACTCTTACCTCACAAACGAGGAGTTAGGTTGAGACTAGGACATAATAAGTTTATATTATTATTATCTTTGTAGAATAATTAATCTTGGGAATTGGGCATCTAGAATAGTGTTCTGGCTTTGATGTAATACCGTTCGCTCGTAAAGATTGGAACATATTTATTGCGCGTATGTTCTGGGGAACATCGCGTTATCGTTTTGCTCAAATGTCTGTGATTTTCGAATTTTTCGCTGCAAATGGTCTCAAACGATTGGGTTCGACTCCCTGATCAAGAATTCGAGGTCAAATTTGATTCTGTCCGTCCGGCTGGCCGTTGCCACGATAACTTGACAACGGAAAGAGATAGCGACTTGAAATTTTCAGGGTAGGTGGCGCATCTCAATACGACGGACAAGTTCCTTAATGGGCATAATCAACCCAACGGTTTCCGAGTAATAATTTCCTCTACATCCAATAGTAATCCAATCGAATTGAAACTTTGTGAGTAGTTGTAGAATATAGCCATAAGAACGTTTGTGAAATTTTGTGAGAATCATATCTCTAGATTGTTGTTTGCTCCGAAATTAGTTTTTCTCAGAAAAGTCTTACATTTCGGAACGGAACATGAAGTAAGAGATATAACTTTCGAACGGAATGAGGTAGGTAGTTGAGATTTTCAGAGTAGGTTAGGGAGATGAATATCTCGGTTAAGTTCGTTATTGGGCAAAATTGGTCAGATTTAATTTGATTTCTTCCATGGTGCAGTTCTCATTCTCATGATTGCTCATTTAATCTTGATAAATAAACTATTATTTGAATTGAATTTCCTTTATGATGCAGTTCTATCATATGAATACATTGATATAATTCCCAACTCTGAGAAACCAATACTTCCGGAGATATAATTTGTCTGTTTGAACTAGAGCGCCAGAAAGCTCCTGTCCACAGGGCTTGAACCCATTTTTGTTCTCATGTTATCGTAGCAACGGTCGGACGGGCGGAAATAATCAAATTTAACCTCTAATTCTTCATCAGTGAGTTGAACCCAATCGTTTGAGACCATTTACGACTAAAAAATCGAAAGTTACAGACATTTTTTGCAAAATGATAGCACGCTTTCACCCAGAACATGTGCGCAAAAATCACAATCGTAAAGCTTAGAGCGCGAAATTGCATTTACGTAATGTTTTCGGAGACAATCTGCATTCGCACGCACTAGAAAAATACTCTCCAAAGGCAATCTTCTCAGATTTGATCCGAATAGAAGCCGTGTGAAGAACAATTCAACGTTGTGCAAATCTAATCAGTCAGTAATTATGTACTGATTACTGAAATCAAAAAATCCGCACATCACATTCATACAAATGAATCTTCATTCCTTTTCTGGTGAAATGGATAAGTCGAGAAGCAACTCGGACATTGAATTGACGAACTTTCGATGCTTCATAACGGCGTATCTGTTTTCTGCTCCCGCGATTGAGGTTGTCAGAACAAGTCGGAATGATGATATAATGGTTTTATTATATTTGAATATGTATAGAGGCTGTAAATAGTTTAATTAGGTAATGCTTACGTAAAGAAAATGGAAAGTAGAGCGTGTACCGCTTTACATGTCGGCATCAACATATCTGTGATTCCGGCGCTCTCAGGCATTGTGGTACGTGACATAACAGAACAATCGGAAGTGATATTTCCTGATCCGATTTCAAACAAGATATGAGGGAAATGCTGAACGTAAATTCAATTCATCTCATTGAAACTCTTCGAGAGATATTTATTAGTGACTTGGTATAAATAGTATCCCGGAAGGTTTGTTCAAGCGAAAACCTTAAAGGACCCATCCACTGTCGGATCGGTTGGCCCCGACTCGTACGCCAACACATCCGCGTATTGTCAAGACTGGTCGGTCGGGGTCGCCTAGATAACACAGGATATCCTATGGACACCCATATCATGTCCAATTCTCGTGGGGATATCCGTGGATTCGAAATGGACTTCCATGGAACATCCATGAGATGTCCATGGAAGGATGTGAAATGGAATTCCTACTGTGAATATTCTGTGGATATCCATAAGATATGCGATGAAGGATATTCATAACAAATTCTTCTTTGACCCTCTGGATTTGAAATGAACATCCATAAGATATCCAGCAACGATATAGAATGGATATCCTACAGATGATATCCTATGGATTGTCACTCGAATTGCCATAATATAAGATGTCCAAAGCAGATCAATCCTTCATTAATTATAACATTCTTGTAGATATGCAAATTCTACCTGTTCAAAATCACTTCAGAATAGTTGGGCACTGCGACAGCCATGCCGTATTAGCTTTGTTCATGATCTAGTCTATATGCTGGCCTGGAACGTGTCTAAATGACAACATGGTCTAGAGTCTTTTGGATAGTCCGCCATGTTTGTCGATTTGTTCATTATGGTATCGCTTGAATAACAATATTTTTTGCTGATTTATTTTATAACTTGCTGTGTCTCATACATACCGATTGCTATTATAGTAAGAATGCAAACATCACCGATAAAAATGTCAAAAATTTACATAGTAGCCCTTTAAGTAGAGAGAAATATACTATGGTGGCTGTATCATAATCATCAGAACTCCAAAGAAGTCATACTACTTTTTTCACCAGTATTTTTTGGTAGATTACAACATCAATTATAGTTGTTAAAATACTGAAGTGTGTTCATATAATTTCAGAAGCTGCCGAAGTAGATGGTGTAGCAGCCAACAAATCGTCTACAGAAGACCTCTTGGATGAGAAGCGCTTTGAAGGGCTAATACAAAGCGCTTCTCATCCAGCAAAACGAGATAAGCTGAATAAAAATACTATTATATAATATAATATTTTTGTATAAATTCAATTTTTTTTATTATCTTGTTTTCAGTTTCCAGTTTGTTTATTTTATTTGATTGTTCCAGTACAGGAGAATGTACAATATAATTTACCATGGTAAATTCGATCAAGAAAGTCAAATAGGTACTCTATTCGAACATACCATTGTAAATTCGAATCAAGAGTGTCCAATACAGTAGAATGTACAATAGAACATAAGCGCAAAAGCTCCTGACTTCACGTCAGTGCTTGAACCAATTTTTTTTTCTTAATTTTTTTAAAATTTTTTAGGGGTACGGTTCTCACAAAATTTTATGCACGCCCTTATGCCGATATTCTAGAACTAGTTAGCAAGCTTCAGTTCGATGGAAACTATATTTTTTGAGTTATCAAGGAAATAATATTGAACTCCGAAACCGATAATGCCCAAAATCGAACTCAGCCACTGGGATGTGCAACCTACCCTTAAAATTGCAAGTCCCTATCTTCTTTCATTCGAAAGTTATCAAGGCAACGGTCACCCATCCAGCTACTGAACTCACACAAGGCTGCTCAGATCTCCAACAATATAGATCCGATCGTATTCAAACTTGGAACATAGTAGTAAAGTTAGGTTTTGAAGGCTTTCGGAAGATTTCAGCGATGTCGGACGAATAGTTTCAGATATATAGATTTTTTTCAATGATTTTTCAAAAAAATTCGAATAATACGATCTTCACGAAATTTTTCAAGATATTTCGCATGGGCATTCTACAACTGATAACCATGTTTGAATTGGATCGGTTCCGCATTTTTCGAGTTATTAAGGACATAAGAACCAAATTTCAGATGGGTATAACTCCAAAACCGTTTGGCGGATTATGCCTATAAAATAATTCAAATGTCCCATTCAGATACACAACCTTACCCGACATTTTCAAATCGCTATCTATTTCCGTTCTCAGGTTATCCTGAGATAAATAATATTTTTTTGATAATTTTTTTTTTATTTTCTAGTGATACGATTCTCACAAAATTTCACAAACCTCCTTAGTTTAACATTCTACAACTACCCACCAAGTTTCAATTTGTTCGGACTTGTATTGGTTGAAAACAAAATTATTACTCGAAAACCATTGGGTCAATTGAGCGCATTAACTTGTCCGTTGTATTGGGATGCGCCACCTAAGCTGAAAATATCAAGTCGCTATCTTTTTCTGTTCTCAAGTTATCGTGGCAACGGACGGCCGGCCGGACAGAATGAAATTTGATGTCAAATTTTTGATCAGGGGGTCGAACCCAATCGCTTAAGACCCTTTTTTGGCGAAAAATTCGAAAATTACAGACATTTGGGCAAAATGATAACGCGATGTTCCCCAGAACATACGCGCAAAAATGGGTGATGATTTAAACGAAGTATTTATGACTAACCAAATCGTTGTTTTGTGAAATATCCCCGAATGAATGAGGTACAATGAACGCCGCAACAAATATAAAAATAAATGTTTTATTTTAAAGTAATTTGTACACATGTGCAGAAACTTTTTTTCGTTTATCTTTCCTCCGTGTAGCTGTAGATATGGTACAAATTAAGCGTAAAAAGTGACGTTCTGTAAAATTTCAAAGGCCCATTGGCAATTATGTTTTCTTAATATAAAATATCTTTAATATCCATAAATTTCAGCAGGTTGCGGTGTTACAAAATGTTATTGAAATGTCATCCGAAATCATTATTAATGTGTTTGGTGCAGACTTAGCTGGGTAGACATTGGGGCTCTCATGTACATGTCTAGGCATCGGTACAATCAGGTTTTTGCACTTTTCAAGCAACTTTAACTTCAACTTCAACGTTGATTAACTGTGCCAAAGTCTGTGAAGGATGGTGTGGAGTGGACAGTCTCCTTCCCATCATATTTCACATAAGTTTGATGGGATTCAAATCCAGTGAACGGGGTGGCCATAGCAAAACATCAATGCCTGTTACTTGGAGAATATCTACTGTTCGTCCAGCAATATATTTGTTTATTGCGCGGTTGTTCTGGGGAACATCATTGAGGTTCTATATATATATCTAGGTTTTCATTCAGTTTTTCGGCTCTTCCACCAAAGTAAGTCTGATCTGATGGTTTCGTTGGTTCTTCGTCAAAAACACGATGCTACAATGTTATCAGGAAACTGTATTCAATCGGTAATACCAATAATCACATAATTAACTAGATCTTCTCTAAATCTGAGATGATTGTTCAGATAAAACTGGATTTTCAGGGCAAACCAAAAATTAAGTTAAGGTTAGGCCAAACCAACGCGTTCAGTTCGCATCCGCGATGGCGTTCACGGTGCCGATTACTGCGCGTGCAAAAGTTTTGCACACTACCGCGTTTGTTCACGCTCTTGTCAATACAATGCTATCTGATACATAGGATGAAATTGAAGAGGTTTTACAAGATATTGTACCAGTGTACTGAAAAACTTCGTTCGATATCGCCTCATCATATTTTTTTTTCAGAAAAACAAGAGTACCTGCGGGTCCACAGTATAAATGAAACCAGAGTTTTCCACAACAAATAATTGCTGCGTGCAGCGTCCTAACGGAACAAGCGCGATCTGATCACTATAGACCACATTAGTTAGGTTAGGCAGGAAATTTGATTTACGATCCATTCGTGGATCCGAGCTCTGAATTCCCCATGCATTTCTTAGGACCTAAAATTTACGCGGATTTTTAGATACTTTGGCTAATTTCTTAAGGTTTATTTCGGTTGAAATAGATTCATTGAATCTTTCTCAACAATCTAGAATCAAGTTTTCATAACAGAAAGTATATTTCCAAAATATTTAATAAATATAAAAGTGTTCAACAAATTCGATTGAAGTATGTCTTAGCTCACTCAAAATCAGTCAAAAATGATAACATAACCCTAAATCGGCCTTGTAATGATGCAGTACAGAAGTCGTCTACGACATACGGAAATCTTTCGAACTACACTGGTTTCAATTTTGATTTGAGGATAAATAGAAGTAGATTCTAATGTGGAAAGAACATGAAAACATGCACCAATGATGAAGGTACCCAATACTTGATGTCTCTGTACTAAATTTCTTTTTTAAATAGGGTGATTTCATATCAAAGTTCCATGTTAAAAAATTTGAATATGGATCTCCCGCCAAGAGAATTATTCTAACCTAACTAATGTGGTCTATTGCCGCCTGTGGACGCCGCGGCCAATCGGAGGACGCATCGGTCTGAACGCGTCGCTACAAGTTCATACACTACATCTAATCGACACCACGGACGCGAGCTGAACGCGCTGGTTTGGCCTAACCTTTATTCTTCAACATTTGCCAAAAATAACTTCCATGCCAGAAAGTTGCTCGGTTTCAGAAATTTATGGAATGACCAGCTTACCGGACAGGCGTTGTCCTGCTAGAACGATGGATTTCCCACTATCAGCGGGATCAGCCTACGTTTTTGGAGCTCTTATTCCTCGGAACAGAGTGCTTATCAATTTGCCCAAATGTCTGTAATTTTCGAATTTTTGGCAGAAAATGGTCTGAAATGGTTTATGTCCGGCCGTTCAGCCGACCGGCTGTTAACACGTCTCGAACGGAATGAGCTAAAGAGTTGAAATTTTCAGAGTAGGTTTAGGAGACAAATATCTCGGACAAGATCGTTATTGGGCAAAATCAGCGTAATGGTCACGGAGTAACCAAAACATTTTTCTTTTATTCCAACAGAACGGCCACGATAATAGCGCCTGCATAATACTCACTGCGTCACCACGAATTTCTTTAAGTGTAGAACTGGAGTGGTACGTGACATCAGTTATCGAACCTAGCTCTAACGATCATTTAGTGCGAAACGTTGTTACGCCACTCAACCACCTTCAACTTACTGTTTTATACTCTTATTAACAAATGCATCAACAGTGGAACTCATCTTGTAAGGCTTGTTTCACATGCATACGGTTCGGTTCGTTTTCGGTTTCAACCGAAAACGAATGAGGCCCTTTCACACATACACGGTTCATATTAGGTTTCATGTTATCTTCCGAAACACAGACTCAATCACAATTCCAATTTTTCGTGACGTCAGATTCATCAAAGTTATTCAAAATTTGTACACAAACATATTTGCATGCTTCCTGCGTTTTTAAATTATCTTTATATTTTTCGGAAGTTCCCACAGCACTGGTTTAGATTTACAGCAGAAATCAGTCGATCCACATTTGGTAAACCATCATTTTCTCATGAATAATGAGATAGCAACAATATCCCGAACATATGTATTTATGTTTATATTTCTATATTTGAACAATTTGGGAAATATTTAAAGATATCTGCTTGATATGAGTCTCAAAAACACACACATAATCTCATCAAAATCGGTCACGTTGTTTAAAGTTGCTACCTCTTATAACGTCGGAGATATGCCAATGGCAATTTTTTGAAGACCCACCCTGTGGTATTAAGTACTACGAACAAATATTCTGAATGGATTCTTGGAATATTTCTCGCGAAATCTCTTACAGTCACTCTAGTTCCGTTTGAGCCTGTTTAGCATTCCTTGCAAACCCTAAAAAATTTGTTGTTAACAACGACAGCGCGTATCACCTGCATATCAATATCCATTATTACATGACATCTCCTGGCACCCAAAGTACCCACTTCGAATTCAAATTGTCATGGGACCGTCCTATCCGTGCTTGAACGGTATTTCCCACATGTCTACTTCTCGGAATTAAAATACGATCTTGAACTTGTTCGAACACTTCCGCTCGGAGGTTGAATTAGGAATAATCAATTAGATACAGTTAGATTGACGATGCGGTGGTATTAGTGGCTTGCCTGGACTATTATATTGATGATTATGGCCTGTTGCGAACGCAAAGAACGAGCCATATTGGATGACATCTAGGAGGAGAATAAACAACGTGGAATTAAATATTTCCATTCGTATTGGACGTCTCCTCAAGCTTGTTATGTATTTATTTTTGTTTCATTATTTCCTAAATCAATAAATCTTTGGTACTAAGCATAAAAATAATATTAAAATGAAAACGTAAGTCTAACACCACCATTTTTCTAACATCCCCAATCCTCCCTTTCGGGTGATAAGCGAACAGAAAGAAGATAAAACAATATCCTCAAGTTGAAAAAGCACCCTGGCACACTCTCAATTCGAATTTACCATGGTAAATTCGAATTAAGTGCCAAAACAGGAGAATGGACAACATAATTTACCATGGTAAATTCGATTAAGGGTGTCCAATACAGAAAAATGAACAATAGAACATACGCGCAAAAGCTTCTGACTTCACGTCAGTGCGTGAACCAATTTTTTTTTTCGTGATTTTTTTGAAATTTTCTAGGGGTGCGGCTCTTAAAATTTTTTTTTTCGTCATTTTTTTCAAATTTTCTAGGGGTACGGTTCTTACAAAATTTTAAACACGTCTTTATGATGATTTTCTACTACTAGTTACCAAGCTTCAATTCGATCGAATATTTATTTTTTGAGTTATCAAGGAAATAATATTCCAGGTGGGTATAACTCGGAAACCGTTTGACCGATTATGTCCAAAAACAACCTCAACTCTCCCTTTCGGAAATTGCAAGTTCCTATCTCCTTTCGTTCGAAAGTTATCGACGTAACGGTCACCCATCTACTGAACTCACACAAGAATGCTCGAATCTCCAACAATATTCAACCGACCGTCTACTTGGCAGTAGAGTTAGGTTATGAAGGCTCTTGAAAAATTTCAGCAATTTCAAACGAATTGTTACTGATACATATATAGAATTTTTTTTTTCAATTTTCAATGATTTTTTTAAAATTATTTACAAATACTATCCTCACGAAATTTTGCAAGAATTTTCGCGTTGGCATTCTACAACTAATTACCATGTTTGAATTCAATCGGTTTAGTATTTTTCGAGTTAATGAGGAACAAAAAACAACCGAATTTCAGATGGCTATAACTCTAAAACCATTTGGCAGATTATGCTCATAAACGAACTGAAATGTCGCGTTCTGGTGCACATCCTAACCTGAAAACTTCAAGCCGCTATCTCTTTCCGTTCTCAAGTTATCGTGACAACAAAAATATTTTTTAATAATTTTTTTTAAATTTTCTAGCCATACGATTCGCACAAAATGTCACAACCGTGCTTAAGTTCATATTCTACAACTACTCACCAAGTTTCAATTCTATCGGATTTATATTGGTTAAAAACATAATTATTACTCGGAAACCACTGGGCCGATTATGCCCATTATCGAACTTGTCCGTCGTATTGGGATGCGCCACCCACCCTCAAAATTTCAAGTCGCTAGCTCTTTTCGTTCTCAAGTTATCGTGGCAACGGCCGGACGGCCGGCCGGACAGAATCAAATTTGACCTCGAATTCTTCATTGGGGAGTCGAACTAAATCGTTTGAGACGATTTTCGTCAAAAAATTCGAAAGTTACAGACATTTGGGCAAAACTATAACGCGATGTTCCCCAGAACATACGCGCAAAAAAAATGTTTATTAATATTTAAAAAACTTTGTTATTTATTATAATATTTATAGGTAACAGTATTTATCACCATTTTAATAAACCATATGTGAACACCTGCCTCGCGCTTGAGCTTTGCTGCGGTGCATCTAGCACAGCCTTAATTTAATTTTTCAATATAAGGCCAGTATCATCAATAAAAGGGAAATAGAATGTGTTAATTAATTTGTAGCCCATAATTTTTTGGGCGCATGTTCTAGGGGAACATCGTCCTATCATTTCGTCCAAATGTCTGTAATTTTCGAATTTCGAGCTGAAAATTGGCTAATAGACTAATTCGGACTCCCTGATCACGAATCCGGTGTCAGATTTTTGGGTGCCGTCCGGCCGTCCGGCCGTCCGGCCGGCCGGCCGTACTTCCGGCCGTAGGCACGATAACAGGAGCACCGAAGGTCCTATCGACTTCAAACTTTCAGGGTAGGTTTCTGATCAAAATGCGACGGTTAAGTTCGTTAACGGGCAAAATCGGCCGGACGGTTTAGGAGTTATAGACTTTTAAAATTTTGAGGTTATTTCCCTGATATTTCAGGAACTAAAGAAGATGTTGAATCGAAACTTGGTAGTCAGTTCGAGGATATAAACGCGCAACTTTTGGCAAAATTCTGTTATGATCGAAATGTTGATAATTTTTAAAAAAATATTTCTTTTAATTTTTTCGAAAAAAAAATTTTTTTTTCGTGAACTATTCATCAGATTGCAACAAAAACTTGTACTAACGTCAATTGTAGTATTTTGCAACATTGTGCAAAATTTTGGCTCTATACGATTTCAATTTCTGGAGATATAAGACAAAATGTGTCAAATTTCCTGGGTCTCTCTCAGTATTTTCATCGATTATTCTATGAACTCTTTGAATTCCACCGAAAACAAATTCAAAGACATAAACATAAAGAATCAAGTCATAGTTTAGACGTCGAAAGAAGGACGATGTTGATCGACTTGAAAAGGTACCTATTTCAAGAAATGCAATAATGAAATGCTTAATTTTTTTTATGGTCACAGAAAATCGTCACAAAAATCTATTTACCCCATTTGACGGCTGTTTGTCAAATCAATTAATTCCAATAATTGATGTCAGATTTCCTACATACCAAGTTCAAACACATTTTATTATATGGAAAACACTTATTATGATCACGTTCTACAGGAATTGATACTAAATAGAAGCTAGATGAAGATTATTGTAATGGAAAATTTGTGTTCCAGAATAATATTAAGGTATTCAACATGATACTGCTTTTTTTCTTTACTGGTCAGTACGGGCCACAAGGAAGATGAACATGCGCCCAATAGCTCCTGTCCACAGGGCTTGAACCAATTTTTTTTTGTTCTGATGGCTGTTTGTAACTGCTCTTCACTATAATGCCGATTTCGCCTTGTACTCTTGCCGTTCGTAGTTTCGAACCATTTTCTGAAAAAAAAATATAATTTCATTTCGGGGCAAAATGTCCTTAGTATTAGTTAAATCTATAACTAATATCATAAGCAACACCCGACTATTCTAATGAATAACCCAATCGTTTGAGACCATTTTCGAAAAAAAATTCGAAAAATACAGACATTGTGACGAAATTATAGCACGCTGTTCCTTGCGGAACACGCGCGCAAAAAGAGCATTGACGTGGAATCAATCTGCTTTGGCGCGCGTGCTATAATAATGATTATGATTATAGTGACCCTCCCAAGTCTTCCCCAAGAAGATACCTCAGAAGCTCATGGGAGCTTGTGCAACTGAGGAAAGTCAGTTGTGTTCTTCGTCAACTTTGTTACTCTATCCTTATGCCATCTCAGACACAGCACTCTTAATTTATAACCCGACAGTAAATGGTGTCCACTACCCTCTTGGTAGATCTTCGGCAATGAGCTTGAAACCCTCATCTTTCAATTGAAATTAGCCCATGTGAACACGCGCGCCAAAGAGTACTGACTTCACGTCAGTGCTGTTTTATATTTTTCAGACTGCCATTCTAATCGATATTGAATTTATTTGCTACTTCATGCATGCATTGTCTGTATTTCTTCAGTGATGAGTGACGAAGTTCCGAGTAAAGGCTAATATCCTTTTCATGGGAAATCTGAACGGAGGGTACATCACTCCCGGATTCATAATTTCTAGGTCTCGATAGGGAATAATATTTACTGTAGGATGGCACGCCTAAAATGAAGTATTAAATTATTCATAACCATAAACTCCTTACTAGAAATTCAGAATGCACGCTTACGCATTACATGCATGTAATATTATGAATATATACAAGACAATTCAGTTATAAGGTACGTGTTGCAAATAATATTCGTTGAACAACAGTGTCATTAAACTTACAGTGGATAAGCATACGAAGAAAAACACTGCAAATTGCATGCAAAGGTTTATTATTCAAAATCTACGGGAACTAGACTAGGACCTGTAAAATTCTAATTAGAGGTTCTATTTTGCATATCCCGCCATTTTGATAGCTGTCAGTTAAAGAGCTATCATTTTTCGACAGAAGACAAATGCAAATAATTCCATTAATTACAATGGAATGGTCATCAGCACATGAAATGGTTAAAATTCACTACAAAATATTGAAACTAATGCTGAAACAGTTTAACGAAATGATTTTTCGTTACTGTAAGTTTCCATTCAGCGGAATAATTATGGCTCGAATTATTCGAGTTCACTTCAATCAATTGAACGAAGTGATTTTCGTTCATATGAGCTTCCTGAAAACAAAATAATTCAGTTTCCATTCAGCTGAATAGAAGTCGAAATATTCGGATTCATTTCAAATTTCATCCTATGCAGAAAATCTGGCTCAAGCACTGACGTGAAGTCAGGAGCTTTTGCGCGTATGTTCTATTGTCCATTCTCCTGTATTGGACACTCTTAATCGAATTTACCATTGTGAATTCTATTGTCTGTTCTCCTGTATTAGACACTCTTCATCGAATTTAGCATGGTAAATTCGGATTGTCCACTACAGGAGAACAGAGAATAGAATTTACCATGGTAAATTCGATTAAGAGTGTCCAATAAAGGAGAATGGACAAGAGAACATACGCGCAAAAGCTTCTGACTTCACGTCAGTGCTTGAACCAATTTTTTTTTCAACGATTTTTAAAAAAATTTCTAGAGCTGCGATCCTCACGAAATTTACAAAAATTTTCGCGTTGGCATTCTACAACTAATCACCATATTTGAATTGAATCGGATTTCTATTTTTTGAGTTTTTGAGAATATAACTCCGAAACCATTTGGCCGATTATACTAGTTAACGAACTTAAATGTCGCATGCAGATGGGCAATCTACCCTGAAAACTGAAAACGCTATTTCTTTCCGTTCTCAAGGAATCATGAGATACATAATATTTTTTCGTAATTTTTTAAAAATTTTCTAGTGGTACAATCCTCATAAAATTTTACATACGTCTTCATGTCGATATTCTACAACTAGTTACCAAGCTTCAATTCGATCGAGTCTTTAGTTTTTGAGTTATCGAGGAAATAATATTTCAGATTGGTATAACTCCGAAACCGTTGGGCCGATTATGGCCAACAGCAAACTTAGCTCTCCCATTTAGATGTGCAACCTATCCTGAAAATTACAAGTGCCTATCTCCTTTCGTTCGAGAGTTGTCAAGGCAACGATCACCCATCCAGCTACTGAACTCACAAAAAGCTACTCGGATCTCCACCAATATAGATCCGATCATGTTCAAACATGGAACTTTGTAGTATAGTTAGGTTCTGAAGGCTCTCGCAAAGTTTCAGCGATATCGGACGAAGAGTTTCTGATATATAGAATTTTTTTCAATAATTTTCTATGATTTTTTTAAAATTTTGTAGCTATACAACCCTTACAAAACGGACACTTCAACTCGGAAACAACGCTACATCCCCCAAACTGACTTGTCCTTGCACTGAATTGCCACGAATATTCTTTTAAAAACCTCACAATATCGACTCAGCACTCCCAACATAACCCATCCAACCCGAAAACAGTCACTTCTCTTCTGCGCATGCGCAATCTACTCGCGGCTAAAAGCCCCCTCAAAATCACACACCTTACAAAAAACTCCGATTCTCCAACACTAGGGGTTCGGGAGATATTGCATCTTTAATCCACGCATGCGCACACCCTCATCAGGGATCTGGACTTTATGGAGGAATAGCATCCGCCCACCCAAAACCCCAATCCTCTCTGACGAAAATTACAGCAGTTAAATGACTTCTCATCTGCGCATGCGCATAACGAAAAATGCCCGGAAAGGGGCATTTGAGCATGAACCTCAAAAAAATAGGTTTCGGCATTTCGAGCAAATTATTCCGCAAAATACTAGTAATTTTTTTATTTTTTCATGTCACGTGATCTTCACGAAATTTTGCAAAAATGTTTGCTTTGGTCTTTTGCATCTAACTACTGAGTTTCAATTTAATCAGATCAGTATTTTTCGTGTTATCGTGAAAACAAAATTTTTAAATTTTTGAAATTTTTTTTTACACTTTAGGGCCGTCCGGTCGAAACAAAACTTAGCAGGCATATAAAGGTCATGATTCTACAATTTGATGCCAAATTTCAGAAAGATCGAGTGATCGGTTCCGGAAATATTCATAAAAAAACGTTTTGAACAAAAACGGCCTTAACTCCAAAACCGCTTGGTGGATTTCGCCCGTTAACGAACTTGTCCGAGATACTTACGCTACAAAACTACCCTGCCAATTTCAACGCTCTAAGTCGTTCCGTTCGAGAGTTATCGTGCTAAAGGCCGGCCGGACAGAATCAAATTTGACCTCGAATTCTTCATCAGGGAGTCGAACCCAATCGTTTGAGACAATTTTCGAAAAAAAATTCGAAAAATACAGACATTGTGACGAAATGATAGCACGCTGTTCCTTGCGGAACACGCGCGCAAAAATTGAATTCGAAATTTGTAATGTAGGGAGTTTGCATCATCCTGTATATACGATTCTGGTTTTGTTTCAACTGATGCACACATAGTGAAGTGAATTACGCAAGATAATTAATAACTGAGATGAAATGAGTATCAGAACGTAAATAAGATACCTTCATATATGTATTTTGATGAGGAAAGAATTGGCTATTGTGTGAAATTTGTTGCGTTGTATAATACAACGCACAGACTCAAAGTACTACATGAAATGTTGATATTTCCACTGAAAGTAATTTTCCATCCATAATGAATATTGTTGATGACTCCAAGAAACAGTTAACCTCGACAGCCAAATATTTCGAAATCTATCCACTACCACATTCACTTAATTATGAAGATTGTCATTCCCCGACATTTCTGTATATTTCCTCGTAAAAGTCTTCTGGTCGATTCTCTCTGCAATAGCATCGTAGTAAATACAACAAATTGAAAGATGCAACCAGCCAATTACGCAGCATTATGGGCCAGTAAAAAGTGTTTAAGCGACCAGTAAATTAATTCCGTTATTATATAATTGTTCCAAATTGGTATAAAGGTCGTAGGTGTTTCCACATCGACATCACTGCAACTCTTCTTCAGCTCTTATTCACACATGAAACTATTGAATAAGCAACCAACGGTTCACGGTGAAATAGGAATTCAATGGATTTTAACAAGACTAGGTGCGTATATGAAAAGGTGGGAACCTGTGGAAAGGAACTTTCGCGCTCTTGTTCAATCTCTGACAAATCATTACTCCGAAAGTATTGGTTTCTCAGGGTTGGGATTGATATCACTAGATTTTTATGATAGAACTGCATCATAGAGGGGTGTTCATAATGTTTCTCAGGGTTGGGATTGATATCACTAGATTTTTATGATAGAACTGCATCATAGAGGGCTGTTCATAATGTTTCTGAATCTTTTTTAGAATGGGTAGCGAGTTTTAAATCTATTTAATAAAATATAGAATATTCCATTTTTAATTTGTTCGTTTTCTCCCTTTGCCTTTTCCTTTTCCAGATTGGGTATCGGGTACCTTGGAGAAACTTCTCTGATTGTTGAAGGAAGAAGCGATAATGAAGAAAAAGATGCCCTTCAATATTTAATATTTCAGCATATTTTGTTAACAATTTCAATTTTCATAAATCACAACACTAACGGGGAGATAGGGTTTTTTTGCTGAGGTTTTTTCCCTAAGCTCTAGTATCATATATCAAATTATATGGTACCCCGTTACACTAACCTCTGCTAACACTTTTTTCATACACATGCTTTATTGTTAGATGAAAAATTAATTGTAATGCTCAAGTTCAAAAGAATATATATATATATATATATATATATATATATATATATATATATATATATATATATATATATTTATATATAGAGGAAATTAAATTCATATAAAAGTTTATTTATCAAGATTAAACGAGCAATCTGCAATGATTTAACCTAGTGGAATGGTTTGTTGCTACTTACTCTCGGTGCATAGTTTTCACAACTCGAAATACGAAAGGACGTTTCATAGAAATCTCTAGAGCTGGAGACAATCATAGCAGATTGTCTATTTATTCCTGATATTTGAATAGGTATAGACTGACGAACAAATTATACAGGGTGAGTCTGTGACCACTGCATTAATTTTAACCAAAGATTCCTCTCATCAAATGAAACACTTTTTTCATTTACCATTTTTCCATATTCGGCTCAGGTAAAAAGTTACAAGCGTTTAAAGATTTCACAATGTGCTAATACACTCCCGCATATAAATTATCTATGACATTGTTGGCGGACGAGAATAAGGCATGGTAACGTGGTTTACAGCTTGATTCGGGATTCCAACGCTCAGGGACGGATCCATAAAAGTAGTGAAATTTCTGGAGTTTTCCATTTTAAAACATTCAATGAAGAATATCTCGAAAACGGTGCGTTTACGGAGAAATGATGAAGAATAATATAATGTTCTAAAACGATGGAATATTCTTGAAATTACCCAAGAAAAACTTTACCTGCTTTCTTTATGCTAATTTCGTTTAGTTTTATGAATCCACGAGTCCATAATTAGAAAACCAGTAGAAGAAGAAAATAACTAATATTTGGAAAATATGTCTCATAGTTATAGGAAACTTTACACCAATATTCATTTTATTCGAAAAAAGGATGTCAAAGCTACAAAATAAAAACTGATTTTTTTTCGAAATTTCAACAGCCTGTATCTTTTTACCTGTGCCGAATCTGGAAAAATGGTGAATGAAAAAAGTGTTTAATTTGATGAGATGAATCTTTGGTTAAAATTAATGCAGTGGTCAAAGACTCACCCTGTATAAACAGTTAATTTCATTTGTTTTTCTTTATTTGAAAACTTACCTAATTATAAGACAAAATATATGAATGAAATACAATCGTCTTTTCATAATTTAATAATTCATATGTACCACTAACACCAGGGCCGTAGCTAATAGCTTTTTCGAGGGGGGGAGGACTGCTTTTGGCTCCCCTAATTTGAAAAAAAATATACAAAAATTGAAAAACACAAAAATATGGATAAAATGTACCTACATATATTGATGAATACTACATAGTTTCTGAATAAAGAATGAATTATAAATTAATATAAGTATGAATGAAAATTATTTTACAAACTAGACTACGTTCTGAATTTGTGTTTTTGAGTGAAAAATATTGTTTGCATCTCTCAAAAGATCCAGGACCAAAAATTAATTGTATTTGACAAGAATAAATATATACATCAAGCTTTCGAGATGATAAGAATTATCTGAAGAGTTCAAAAATATTAAAACGAAAACTTTCGATAAATTATATAGCAATACTGTCATATTATCCTGCTGCTATCTAGAGTGGAATTTTCCAACAATTCTTCGAAAATATCTGCTATTTGGAATATTGGAATGAGTTTTTTGTAATTCCTGAATTAAAGCAATATTTTTGTATTCATCACCCTGAATTTTATAGTATGTAGATGGAAAATTAAATCGTCGATGTCACCCAATCGAAAATTTCACGAGAAAAATAGTCATGTCTATAGTTCTATAGTTCAATCTGTCAGTGCAGTTGTTGCATGGAGAATCACAAGGTGCTACTTTCCACAAAGACTATGTGTCCGCAATCGCCAAAACTAACGCTTTTCGCTCTATTCGAAAATACAATACTCTTTTTTGCGCGCATGTTCTGGGAAAAATCGCGTTATCATTTTGCCCAAATGTCTGTAATTTTCGAATTTTGGCCGAAAATGGTCTCAAACAATTTGGTTCGACTCTCTAATGAAGAATTCAAGGTCAAATTTGATTCTGTCCGGCCGGCCGGCCGTTGCCACTATAGCTTGAGAACGGAAATAGATAGCGCCTTGAAATTTCCTGGGTAGGAAGCGCGGCCCAATACGACGGACAAGTTTGTTAATGGGCATAATCGACCCATTGATTTCTGAGTAATAATTTTGATTTCAACCAATACAAGTTAGCACGATAACTCTCGAACGGAACAAGTTAGAGCGTTGAAATTTGCAGGGTAGTTTTGTAGCGTAAATATCTCGGCCAAGTTCGTTAACGGGCGAAATCAACCAAGCGGTTTCGGAGTAAAGGCCGTTTTTAGTAAAAACGTTTTTTATGAATATTTCCGGAACCGATCCTTCGATCTATCTGAAATTTCGCATCAAATTGTAGAATCATGATTTCTATATGCCTACGAAGTTTTTTACTGACCGGATGGCCATGAAGTAGCAAAAAAAAATTCTAAAATTTTGGAATTTTGTTTCCACGATAACTCGAAAAATACTGATCTGATTGAATTGAAACTCAGTAGATAGATGCAAAAGACCAAAGCAAACACTTTCGCAAAATTTCGTGAAGATCACGTGACATGAAAAAATTCAAAAAATTACCACTATTATGCGGAATATTAATTACTACTATAATGCGGAATATTTTGCTTGAAATTCCAAAACCTATTTTTTTGAGGTTCATGCTGCCCTTTGCGGGCATTTTTCGTTGTGCGCATGCGCAGATGAGAAGTCATTTAACTGTTGTAGTTTTCGTCAGAGAGGATTGGGGTTTCGGAGTGGCGGATGCTATTCCTCCATAGAATTTAGATGCCAAATGCAGATTGACTTAACAATGGAAGAAAAAGTGTAAAAAAAACATTGACGTGGGATCAATCTGCTTTAAGGCGCGTGCTATAAACATGATTATGATTATCCTGACCCTCCCAAGTCTTTCCCAAGGAGATCCCTCAGAATCTTCTAGGAGCTTGTGCGACTAAGGAGAGTCAGTTGTGTTCTTTTTCAACTTTGTTACTCTATCCTTATGGTAGCTTAGATACAGCACTGTAAATTTTTGAACCGCCAGTGAATGGTGTCCACTATCCTTTGGGTAGACCTCCGGCTCGCTCTATCCACTCATCATTCAATTCAAATTAGCTACCGTGAACACGCGCGCCAAAGAGTACTGACTTCACGTCGGTGCCTTTTTTTATTTTTTTTTCTAAAATTTCACTAAAGCTAGAAACTTAAAATTCTGTAAATTTTGTTCACTCGCAAACGACTAACCAAGGGTATTTTTCCAATATTCCTGTTACATTATACGGGGATGAAATTAGCAACCCTTACTTTATTTAATATCAAAACTTTTTTCGAGATTAAGTTTCGTAAAATAAAAACTTAAAATCGTTGTTTATTTAAAAAAAATTTTATCTTACGTTTTTTTCACAAAACCAATAGCTGGAAAGAAAAAAATTAAATTACAACAACTTAATTTATATTTTTTTATTGAATAATGAATTACGTATTGAGTGGAAAACAGTTAAGCTATATTCACAACCACCAAACTAGAATTAAAATTAGCAATAGGAATTAGTGGTAGAAAGTTCGTTCCGGTATACGGTATAGCATTAGATCATTCATTAGATCTACTCCTATTCATTGGTTGCTTGTTCTTTCAAACATTGTCGCGCTCCACATTCGCAGGCTGCTGTTTCAAATTCTTGGAATAAATTTCATTCTTTTCCGAATTCATTTCCGATTCTCTCCTACATTCCAGACAATAAGATTCCCAGATTGAAGTCACGAAACCCTTTATGGTCCAACTGTTTTCTTAATTTGAATAAAAGTGACAAGGAAGTTTGGCGGTCTGAATGGATTTCTTGCGATTTATTCAACAAAGATTTAATTTCTGATCCATCAAATCCGTTCTGGGGTTTGATCTTCCAAGGAAAATATGGTCTATTCGGAATCGTCTAAGAACGAGAACGTCTATTGAAAAATCTTTATCAGAGTTGGAAAAATCCAAGAATTGAAGAATATTGTATCAATACTCACCATATACAATAATACGTAAATTTGTCTGTTTATTGCCAAGAATATTTTTGTAGGTTAGGAAAAGCAGAGGGAAAACCATCCAGTTCTAACGGCTAAAATTCAGTTCAAACCAACTATTTGGAGTTGTTTACATGATTGTCCGATAGGTGTCACACTCTAATATCAATATGAATTATTTATAATTCAATAGGAATTCTTCTGAATTCAATAGTAATTCTACGGAATTCAAGAGGAATTCCATGGAATCTATGAGCTTCCATTGCAATTCCATGGAATTGTACTTTCTTGTCCCGCACCAGAATTCCTAGCGTTTTACCCCTCGCCATGTAACTAAATATGCCACCTTTTGTCTCTCTAAATGAATATTTGAAATCTTTCGTTCATATTTGAAGTTATAGAATTACGGATAATTTTGAAGAAAAAAGTTATTCCCATTATGATAATTTTTTTTAATATGGCTCACTGGATTTTATTTCTCATTCCGAACGAATCTTTTATTCGTGATATTAGTTTACATCCAATTTTCTGATATAATTTTTGGTTAATTTCAATAACAGAAAATTGTAACTGGATCATTATGAAATTCGTTTGCGCGTATAATTGTAATGGATCTCCCAAATATAAATATATTGTAATTAATAAATTAATCATAATTCGACAACTTGGGTTGTCACAATGTTTTTTGGAAAAATTTTATGTCAATGAAATGAACAAAAATTATATCAGAGCTACTTTTTGATACCGTGGAACTCCCTATAAGTAGCTCGGGATTCCCATCTATAATATAACTTGTCTATGGTCAACATGCCCGTTTCAGTCCGGCCGCTGGCGTGTCCAAGATGAATAAAAATTAATTAACTTAATTCGTTTATTTTCGAGGAAGAAGAAGTAGCTTTGTCCACAACAAAACAAAGAACAAATACAATGTTTCTGAATAGAGAATAAGAAGGAACATTGTACAGTTTAATAAACAAAAATAAGTACAATGATACGAATTTTTTTTAATTATTTACAACAATTCTAAAGAATGTTAAGTTTGATTGAACTTGAAATCACAAAACAGCCAACCAATATCACCAACTGAAAAACTGCCAGGTAATCATGTATAATAATTGTACAAATATTTATAAGTTCTAGTGAATGTTCTAGTAAAAATAGATATAAAGATTAACCTATAACTTTTATGTTTATTTAAATTTAAACATTTCAAAGGCACATCATTCTATAATTTAATGCACATAACGACACTTTCGGCGCGCTTGTTCCCCTAAACGTAGGCCTATTATTTTGCCCAAATGTCTGAAATATTCTGATTTTTGCCGAAAATGATCTGTCCGGCCTTGAGCATGATTACTCTCGTTCGAAAAAGTGAGAGAGCTGATATTTGCAGGACATGTTCAGGGCATAAATATCTCGGTTGAGTTCGCAAACCACTCCAAAGCAGACTGACCTCCACTCAGTGCTTTTCCGATTTTGTACAATTTTATATATTACCGAAAGGATCATTTGATGCCATTGCTCCCGAATTTAATTGCTCATCGTACATTTTCATTTCAATTTCATGTACCGCTTCGAATACTCTGCCTCTTGCTTCGGCAGCAAGATGCGGAGGAAATTGGGAAACGATATCAGCTATAGAGTCGAAAAATTTATGTATTGGTGATATCGTTGGCTGTGACAATAATTTAGCATAACGGAGAGATCTCCCTTCTTGTCTTTTTTCTAAACTTGTAGCCACAGAAAATTTATTGAATTTCTTTCTTTTTCTACTTAAATAAGGAGAGGCCGAAACTTCACGGACGTGTGATGTGCTAGGCATTGCATTGATATCGGCATCATTGGGGGCATAATTCTGCACTATAATTTTACTATCTTGACTAAGTGCCTCTTCTTCATTTTCCTGATATTCTGTTTCCTCAGAATGTTTGACATTTGTCAGGGTACCGCTCTGTGATGTAGCTGACAGAAATGTCAATTGTGACATGTATACCCAATTATTTAGGCTTCTCGGAGGGCCCTTACCACTATTAGCTCTGGTTTTTTTCATGTAATGGTCCCTCAGATGCTTCCAGCGTTTTTTCACATCTGCAACTGAGAAAAATATTTTGAAGCAAATTGTTGTACGTGGCAATATGTTTGCATTATTTAGAAAATATCAAATTCTTCGATTTCACATCTAAAATGAATTCTCCAATCCTCTGAAATCCCTTGTGAATTTATTAACTCAAATACCACCAAAAACGCAATACAGACATCATCTAAAACAAAGTTACCTGTGAAAATGAAATCGAGTTGACAGGCATTAAATAAATAAATAATTTTTAAGTGTATAATTTTATGCGCCTGACAAATCGATTTCATTTTATTATTTTCACAGGTATCTTTGTTTTAGATAAGGTCTGTTTTGCGTTTTTAGTGGTATTAGAGTTAAAAATTCACAAGGGATTTCAGAGGATTGGAGAATTCTTATTCAGTAATTCAGTATTCAGTATTTCATTTCTCAAGTATAATTCGGTTTGCACCAAGATTGTGAAGGTTTCACGATAGTCATCATAATTTATGAGGAACATTGAATTGTTCTGATTTCTACGTCTTTCGGTAATTTTTCTAAAAAAATGTCAATTTTGACTTGTTTGCAGAGTAGCAGGATCAATGACATGTATGTCAAAAAACATCATTTCTTGAGCACCAACTTTCCCGAAAACCAAAATTTCAAAAAACTATACAGGCGAGAAAATTTCCCCTTGGTGCGTACTTTTTGAAAAGCACTTTATATACAGTATTTTCATAATGTTGCTAGTTAATATATTTTGAGCTATTAAAATAATTTGTTCGTAAGCCTCTACCTACTCAAATATCAGGAATAAATGGACAATCTGCTATGATTGTCTCCAGCCTTGCTCTAGACATTTCGATGATACTTTCCTAAGGTATTTCGAGTTGTGAAAACTATGCACCGAGTGTTGCAACAACCCATTCCACGAGGTTGAATCATTGCAGATTGCTCATTTAATCTTGATAAATAAATTTAATGACAATTTTTGGAGCATTGTAGATTGTTATTTTTTTGGCGCTCTTGTTTAAATGATAATACTTGAAACATTTTTTTTTAACGACATTTTTTTAAATTTAATTTCTTTCTATCATAAGAATCCATTGATATAATTCCCAACTCTGAGAAACCAATACTTTCGGAGATAATTTGTCTGTTTTTCTTTCTGAAAGCTGACCTTCATATTTTATATTTTCTGGCCTCAGCTTGCAGTTTGTAGCCACCAAATCGAACCAAATGCTCCATAAAATGTCATAAGGCTTGTATTAGCATTGTATTAGCATTTATTTCAGCGTTAAATGCGACCTTGTTGCTCCAAGTAATTCTATATGGCATTGGAATTATTTTCGCATTTATTTCAGCATCGAATGCTATTTTATTGCTTCAAGGAATTTCATATGGCTTTGGAATTGGAATTATTCTAGCACTTATTTAAGCACTAGCTGCGATGCCATATTGTTTTGACATTGTTTTCGAATAAAATTTCTCTATTTCAGGATCGTAATGAGTTCATCAGAGCACTAAAAACAATGCTGTAATGAACTCATTCTCGCATTATAGTTATCAATTCGATCGGGTCTGTATATGTATATATGTAGAAGTCCCATTCTCTTTCCGTTCGAAATTCATCGGGGCAACGGTCGCCCATCCATCTACTAAACTCACACAAGGCTGCTCGGATCTCCAACAATATAGATTCGTTGGGCTTAAAGGTGGCATATCCAATTTTCAAAAAAATGATATCGAACTCTCAAAATGACTTCCATGCTGGAAATTTATAATCGACTTCTTAGTTTATCCTCGATAATGTTGACTTAAGAAAATGCTCTGTCTATTTTCTAGAGAATGGGGGAGTTAAAAGAGCTATAGGAAGCTTAGATATTCTGATCTGAAAAACCTCTATCCAAAAATGTTCAGCATCCTCAGTTCTTTTCCATTTAATAAGATGGAGGACCTTTCACTCGTTTACTGTTTTATATGAAATCTTAGTTTGAATTTTTTACTCCAGTGAACCACCAGTGAAAAAAAAAATACCCAAAAAATGCCCATTGAAATGTTGCCCGCCAAATTTTTCACAGCTTGTCCAAAAATCGCCTAAATTGAGGGGAAAATACCCCACATGGCAGCCCTGCTAAAAAACGACACCGAGCGAGGGTGGACGAACATTTGTGGCGAATACCGAAGCCATGATTCAAGCACAAGCAAACAACTAAATAAGTTGTTTCCATTCCATACTACTATTACTATTCGTGCCTATTCCTCTTTATTCGGCGTCCAAATGAGGCATTATGGCAATCAACTTATGCCAGATATAAAGATTTGGTCATAAATATACAAATTCCTGTAGTAAGTTTATCAAAATCAAAATACTCAACCTACCTGGAATATCTAAGGATTTGCTTATCTTCTCCCACACCCTATGTTTAACCACATTACTTTTATAGTCACTATGTGATGCATCGTATAGTACAGCATTGCATCTAACTAACTTTATCAATTTTTCGTCCTTTTCTTTATTAGTATTACTAAAATAATTCATTTTCGACTTAATCGTATGGATTAGCTTTAGCTGCGTGGCGTTTTTCCGTTGCTATGCACTATGCAGGCTATGCTACTGAATCCCACCAGCCCGACCAGCCGTCGCGGGCAGCGTGTGACCTTCGCCCGTCGGGACTGAACGCCCAACATCGGAATCCGACGTCATCATTCGGAAGTTGGCGGTGGCGGCTCCGCGTCTGTCGTCGGCCACGGGCAGCAGAAGGGAGAGCGGAGAGAAGCGAATTATAGTGTTATAGAACTCTGATCATAATCTAGTTCAGGCATGGACATGGGTATTGAATTTTTTCAAACGCGACGCATCCGCAGATTTGTTTCATGAAGATACCACATCAAATGCAAGCAATTTCATTGCTGCATCAAGAAAATCTTTGTGTAAAATCGTTTTGAAGTGACCCATGTGAATCTTTTGTCATGGCCGCCCAGATACCCTGAACTTTCGCCTATAGAGCATGTTTTGGACATCATGGGTATCAGGGTTGGAAATTTACCCCAGCCCCCACGGACTTTGGCGGCTCTGATACATGAACTACAGGTAGCTTGGGCTAGCATTCCCCAAAAGAAATATCTTATTGCATCAATGCCAAGACGTGTTGGTGAGTGTATAGATAATCACGGTGGACAAACTCATTATTATCAAATTTATTAAAAAAAAGTGTAAACCCTTCTTTTTTTTCTTCAAATTTCAATAATTTACTCCTTGCTATACTATCTATGTTTTACCAAAAAAAAAATAAAATTTAAACAGCTCCTTCTGGGTGTTGTAGTTTCATTGTCAGTCAGTATATATACATACACGTCAAAACTGATTCTCAAAGAGTTGCATACATTTTATACCACAAAATAAGTACCTAATTAAATACATAAATGTGATCTGGAAATGGACAAGGTGTCTAGAAATATTTAATGAAAATGTTGTATAGTGTATACGTATTATACTCGTATTATACCCATAAACTATTTAACAGTTTCGTCTGTACTGCAATGTCCAATCCTCTAAATTCATTTCGGATTGTACTGTATACTGAAGTATTTAATTTGGATATCGGGTATGAGATATATTTTAACCATTCGCAATAACTAGAAAAATATCGAGTCATATAAGCGTTATCAATTGCAGAGGACAGGAAATTCTTGCAGATAAGTTTAATTCCCCACTCAGAAAATTATGATAGATACTTTTTCGAACTGTCCGGAGCATTAACATAAAAGTTTTATTGAGTAACAATGGGTAGACATAATTTAGGCAAAATGATTCGGAGGCAAATCGTGAATCTGCTTCGTTTAATCAAATCAATTTGTGTTGTTACACTCATTCTACTTGAGACTCCCTCAGAAGAACTTAAATAAACCAGGTAGGTCATATTCGTATTGATAATTTATATTACTCATGAATCAGAGTTCAATTATTCCACAAATACTCAGTGAACTGATTATATCCCGAGTGCTTGCCAAATACTCTAATATTCGATAATTTAGCAGGTACGAAGGGTGTATGAAGGACTATTTCCCGAAAAAAATTTCACTCAATTTTAATTGGAGGGCAGAAATAATGCTAGCTGTAATTTAAATAAATAAAATCATTTTTGAATAACTGTCAAAAAAACTTGACTTTTCTTCATTTTACGCACTTAATCTATATACAGTAGAATCTCAGTAATCCGGCACCATTAAAAACCAGAGTGTGCCGGATTATTGGAATGTTCGGATTACTGGATTGTATAGAAAAAAAAAAAACATAATATGTAAATAAAAGTTTTTTATGACTCTATCATATCTCACAATGATATCGAGTTAACTAAATAAACTTTAATTGAGGTCTGTTTATGTGCAAGTCATAATCCTTGTTTGAAAACCTTTTCGCGCATGTTTCGAAGAATTATAACATCTTTAGCAGGTAAGCCGTGTTCTTCAGCCCATGTTATGCAGGTATTGAAACAATTAAATGCTGAATCTGTATTCTGATACATTTTGTAACCAATAGGCAATAGGAAGATCACCGTCAGGATCTCATTCTTTTAATTCTCGTGATACAACATTTAGGGTAGGTCATAGGTTTTTCTATGATGGGGCGAGGGAGGCACTGGCGGAGTGTGCCGGATTATTGGACGTTTCGGTCTATTGAAGTGCCGGATTAGTGAGATTCAAATATATATATATATATATATAAAGTGGAGAAGCCCTGAGGACAGGAGCTTCGAACGATTTCAACTTGAAATATTGACTTATTCAGAGTTAATTTAAACTTTGAGTACACTTCTCAACATGGAATACTCATATACATAATAATACATATAATAATATAATAATATACTGCTAACGTCAGACATACCTTCCCTAAATTTGAAGCATCAACAATTATTCAAGCTCATGTCCCCACAACCTTACTGTGCATATGCAAAGTTGGTCAAAATGACATGAAAAATTGGTTCAAACCCTGTGGGCAGGAGCTTTGGCGCTCTTGTTCGAACTTTGACAAATCATATCTCCGAAGTATTGTTTTCTCAGAGTTGGGAAGGATATCAATGGATTCTTATGATAGAACTGCATCATAAAGGAAATTGAATTCAAATAATAGTTTTTAATGCTTGTGGCTTTTACTTAATGCAAATCCATATTAACTCAATGAAAAATTATATACGATTCACACTTATTTATTCAATATTGTGACGCGTTTCGTCGACACAGCGACTTCATCAGATTACATCATACTAAATTCCTAACAAGTTATTATCTCCCTATACCTAGATGACATGAACACAGAATCTTATTTAAAACTAATTACATGAGAAACTTATTTAAAACAAATTACATAATAGACTTATTTAAAACTGATTACATAATATTACACTGCTGGTTTCTTTGTATACATTGAAAATAATTCATTCCTAATGCTTTTATAAATTATTGATTCTCTATTTGAATAGATTGAGTAACGGTGAAAATTTCAGATCTAATTGTCCGTTAACTAAATTACCCGTATGTTTTTCTCTATTTATTTCTACCATTTCCCAGTAATTGAGTTGCGCACCTTTATTCAAGTTGTGTAGAATTTTGAAGTCCGGGTTAAACTTATGTCCTTCTGCTAATAAATGTTTTGAATAATTTGAATTAATTTTGTTGTTTTTGTAGCTTTGATGATGTTCCTTTATTCTTATGCCAAAATTTCTACCAGTTTTTTCTGTATATGATTTGTCACAACTCCCGCAATTTAAATGATAAACACCGGATTTATATTCTTTATTCCTTTTCAATTTATTGTTCTTTATGAGTTCATGAGTTCATAATGAGTTCATAAAGAACAATAAATAGAAAAAGAATGACGAATATCAATATCAATATTATCAATTAAATTGCGGGAGTTGTGACAAATCATATATAGGAAAAACTGGTAGAAATTTTGGCATATGAATAAAGGAACATAATCACAGCTACAAATACAACAGAATTAATTCAAATTATTCGAATCATTTATTAGCAGAAGGGCATAAGTTTAACCCGGATTTTAAAATTCTACACAACTTGAATAAAGGTGCGCAACTCAATTACTGGGAAATGTGGAAATAAATAGAGAAAAACATACGGGTAATTTAGTTAATGAACAATTAGATCTAAAGTTTTCACTGTTACCCAATCTATTCAAATAGAGAATCAATAATTTATAAAAGCATTAGGAATGAATTATTTTTAATGTGTACAAAGAAACCAGCAGTGTAATATTATGTAATTAGTTTTAAATAAGTCTATTATATAATTTGTTTTAAATAAGTTTCTGACGTAATTAGTTTTAAATAAGATTCTGTGTCCATGTCATCTAGGTATAGGGAGATAATAACTTGTTAAGAATTTAGTATGATGTAGTCTGATGTCGACGAAACGCGTCACAATATTGAATAAATAAGTGTAAATCATATATAATTTTTCATTGAGCAAATAATAGTTTATTTATCAAGATTGAATGAGCAATCTTCAATGCTTTATCATTTGATAAAATAATGAAGGTATCATCGAAATATCTAGAGCAAGGCTGGAGACAATCATAGCAAACTGTCTATTAGTAGTATAGCAACCTATGTTCTAGCTCAGATTTGACCTTGAGGTGTTCACGTTGACACCGTATATGGGGGCGCTGAGTTGGAGGTCCTAGGGCTCCAGAAATGGGGTTCCATTTTGGGGGCCCCAGAAATGGGGTCTCACCCTTCAACCCTATAGCAACCTATGTTCTAGATCAAATTTGACCTCGAGGATTCGAACTCGGGATAGTGGAATATCTGAATTATGAAGTAATCGACTTATCTATGCGGTCACATCAGCTAACAGATTATTTTATTGGATTGTTGGTGATACGTTGATGACGCGATCATCACCTACGTGTCGCATGTGGCCATGAGGGGACGGGGGCTGAGGTTTGAATGATGTTTGGGGGGGCCGCAGAGTGTGGCCTTCAGAGTATCGCCCCCCAGTTAATTGAGTCCGTAATGTTTAGTTTATCACTATTTCGATTTGAATGAGAATATTGGAAGAAAAAATAATCAATGTTATTCTCAAGATTCTGGTATCATTCTGGATTGGATTTTTTTTGATGTTTCGATAAGAATAGGAGGATGTGGTTCCGAATTGAGAAATGGGAAAATTTCTTTCTACGTTGAAAATGTAGAAGTCATAATATCCGGTATTTTCAAACAATATTGTGGATTGTGTTGCTTTGGTGTTTCGACAAGATTATGAGGATAAGGTTTTCCTTCTCTTTTTACAATATTGAAGTTGTCTCTTCGTTCTAGGTGAGTAAAATTGAAAAATATTCTAAAATGTTTTCCTATATATTTTTTTTAAGTCAAGATATCTCAAAATGGATTTCGAAAGATTAAATGCAGCTTGTTTATATACAGTAAAAATCTACCATCAAGCTCCGAGACTTACCACTGGGGAGAAATTTCGAATTCTGAAGGCGAGCTTGGTAAAAACCGAAACGAGCTACAGATACTGTAAAGGGCTGCTTGGATCAATTGAATGAGGGAAAGAGCTTCCTAAACTTCACAGGCGTGAAGGATATTGGAACGAATTATCCCGTGTCAAACTTTGAATTCTGTCAACAGTAGGATTGATAGTAGTCGTCACCATGGAGGTAAATGATGATTATATATTAGTTTTTCATAGAGCATTCAAGTATTTAAAAAAAATTAAATCGTCCAAATGTAACCTCAGATGGATTGTTCTTATGAATAACCAAATAAAATTATACAACAAGATGATGAAAAAATGAAATATTCATGATCATAAATTCAAAATTCAAACTAACATAAATCACTCGAAACGTTATAAAACAATTTTACAACGAATGGTTTCATCTAAAGAGGGGGGTGATTTACGGAATAGACGCTCTCATAGAGTAAAGTGGGAAGAGATACCAGAAATGGGTAAAGTTAGAACTGGGGTTGTTATAAATCTTAAACATATTGAAATAAATGAGTTTGTAACAGATGCCATTGTTCTCATTAAAAGAAGATTAAAGAATCTATTGAAAAAACTAGGTATAATTAAAATGAATACAACTTTTTGAGGTGAGTTCATTAAAAAATCTGGAGAATCTGAAATACTGGATTTCAAATACTTCAAATCAGAAAATTTCATTGTTGATTGTGGTTCCGATCTTGACCGACTTCTATCAGAACTCATATTAGATAAAATCATAAATAAATTACAAGAATTTCAAGAAAAAGACAGTGGTTACGCACTTCATTCTATTATATCACTTGAGGTCAATATTAATAAATTTGAAATTGGGAATGGTAGCTCATATATTGAGCTGCTTGATGAGATCAAACGAAAAAAGGCTTGTATTAATATAAAAACTGATGATAATGCTCGTTTCGCTTGGAGTATTGTTGCCGGACTTCATCCTAGAGAGAAAAATGCTGATCGTGTGAAATCTTATCCATACTTCAAAAGTGTTCCTAATTGTCAAGATATAAAATTTTCAATGAGCATTAAAGATGTTCATAAATTCGAGAAAATTAATAATTTGTCAGTGAATATTTTTCACTACAATGGAATAAGAATAAATTTGAGGTTGTGCCTATACGTATATCCACACAAATTCATTTAGATTGACATTTCAATTTATTTCTCAATCAGGTTAAATACGTTCCTGGAAATAGCGATATTTCCGATAATAAAAATGTTAATTGTGATAATCATGATGATACACTCACTAAATATCATTACGTGTTAATCAAAAATTTATCTCGCCTTGTTTCCCCAAAACTTTCGAAAGATACTAGGAAATAGTACGTTTGTGACATGTGCTTGAACTATTTCTTCACTGAAAACAATTTGAATGACCATAAGGAATATTGCATGAAACATGATCCATCATTAACCAAATTTCCTACAGATTCACATATTGAATTCAAAAATGGCAGTTAGAATTCGCATTCTGTGAATACATAGAACTACAATGTATTATTGAAATTTTGAAAAATCATATCTCCGAAAGTATTAGTTTGTTAGAGTTGAAAATGATATGAATGGATTCTTATGATGAAACTGCATCTTAAAAAAAATTAATTCAAAAGTTGAAATGTAAAAAAAAATTACATTACTCCGGAACCATTAGGCCGATTATAAAGAGCTTTCGTGTTAACGTCCAGCCAGACAGAATCAATTTCGACCTCGGATTCTTGAGCAGTGAGTCGAACCAAATCACTTTAGACCATTTTCAGCCAAAAATTCGAAAAATATTTGGGCAAATTGATAAGCACTCTGTTCCGGAGAACAAGAGTGCCAAAAAGCGGTTTGCCCTGTGGAAAGGAGCTTTGGCACTCTTGTTTAAACTTTGACAATTCATATCTCCGAAAGTATGGGTTTCTCAGCTTTGGAAATGATATCAATGGATTCTGATGATAATAAAAGAAGTTAAATTCAACAAGAGTGCCTAAAATTATTAATCCGAAACCACCAGAACGATTCTACCCAATAACGAATTTATCCGAGATATTCATTCCTCAAATCTACTATGAAAATTATATTATATTAATTGAAAGCAACAGACGGACAGAACTGGATTTGACACCGAATTGTTCATCAGTGAGTCTAACCCAATGGTTTGAGACCATTTTAAAAATTCCAAACCAGACATCTGTTGAAAATGATAGTACGCTGTGTCTAGCGAAACTAGCGCGCAATAAATGAATATACTAACTCACAAAGAAACTGCAACACCCATAAGGAGCTGTTTAAATTTGATTTTTTTTTTGGTGAAACATAGATAGTACATAGATAGCAAGGAGTAAATGATTGAAATTTGAAGAAAGCAAACGAAGGGTTTACAATTTTTTTTTCATAAATTTATTGATAATGTGTTTGTCCACCCCGATTATCATTACACTCCCAAACACGTCTTGGCATTGATGCAAAAAGATGGTCTATTTCTTCTTGAGGGATACTATCCCAAGCTACTTGTAGTTCAGTCTCAGAGCCGCCAAAGTCCGTGGGGGCTGGGGTAAATTTCCAAGCCTTCTACCCATGATATCCCAAACATGCCATGGGCGAAATATCGAGGGATCTGGGCGGTCATGCAAAATATTCACAGGGTCGCTTCAAAAAAGTTTAAACTAACTCTGGCAACATGAGGTCGAGCATTATCTTGCTGAAATATTGGATTATCGAGCCGGTTAAGGTAAGGGAGAACGTATGGCTCCACTATTTCTTGAAGGCAACGCTGAGCTGTCATGTAACCTCGAATAAAGACTAAAAGTGACCTACTTGCATGTGCAATACCACCCCATACCATAACGCCTACTGTCCGGGGTACATGACGCTCAATATAAAACTGAGGTTCCCATCTTTCTCCCGACGTCGTCTAACCCTTCTTCGGCCATCATGTGTAACCAAGGATTCATCACAAAAGACAAGCTGATGTCATTCCACATTCCAATGTTGACGTTCTCTGAACCACTTTAATCGTTGCCGGCGATGGTCAACCGTCAGAGGTAACACATGATGCGGTCGATAATGCTGCAGTCCAAAAGACCTTATCCAGTGGTAAAGCGTTCGGACAGTTACAGGATGGCCTTGTTCTCCTAACCACCCATCAGCCAAAGATCGAGTTGTCACAAATCGGTCTCTAATAGCCATAAGTCCTAGACGTCGATCTTGAACTTCATTTGTGACCCTTCGACGTCCGGTGCCTACTCTTCTTCGATTTTGGGCATTATCAAACCACGCTTGATATCATCCCATAACAGTAGTTGGATTTCTGTTTGTACGGTTAGCGATTTCTCGAAATGACAACCCCGCCTCCTGTAGACCAATAATTCGATCTCTTTCAAATTCACTTAGCTGGCGATAAATTCCACGTACACGTGCTGTAGGCATTTTAACAACAACTAAACATCGACTTTGGATCTCCTCGAACAGCTGGTTCTAAAATTTAAAAAAATTCGTAAAAACGACTACAATATGTAAGTAACAAAAAATGTTTACATGAAAAAACCTTCACGATATTTTTTTCCAAATTTTAATCATTTACTCCTTGCTATACTATCTATGTTTAACCAAAAAAAAATTTAAAATATAAACAGCTCCTTTTTGGTGTTGCAGATTCTTTGTCAGTTAGTCTAGTTCATAAGAACCAATCAACATACGGATCTAAATTAGCAGCGTGAAGCTACCGGAGCAAAAGTTCATTCTCTACTTACTCTGGAGAATGCACAATACAAAACCGCGACTAATAGATTAGAATCCGACTGCTTCGACTTCCTTCTAGTTCAATGAAAGTGAAATGCAGACGCGTTGAAATCACGAATTTGAAGGGTGTTCCGGAAGAGAACGGACCAACAGCACTGGTATCCGTTTTCCCTGATATAAGAGCGGCTATCTTTGTCAACTGCCTCAGTTCACCTCCAACCACCATTGTTATTGAATGATGCTGTTCCTATTCGCTGTGAGTATCATTTAATTCGGCCCGATGAATTAGGTATTTTAGTCTAAGATCCGAAAAGAGATCGTCCTGCACGATTCTGTTTACCGGATGAAGAATAAGTATTATTTTTGCGTGCATGTTCTACAGAATAGCGTGCTATCATTTTACCCGAATGTCTGCACTTTTCGAATTATTAGCCGGAAATGGTCCTAAACGATTAGGTTCGACTCACTGATGGAGAATTCGTGGTCAAATTCGATTCTTATTTTATATTATTTAACGGAAAGAGACAGTGGAATGAAATTTTCAGGGTAGGTTGCGCATTCAAGTTCGTTAAAAGACATAATAGGTGTTATAGCCATCTGAAATTATTTCCCCAATAACTCACAAAATAAAATTCAAACATGTTTGCGAAATTTCATGAGGATCACTAGAAATTATTAAACAATCATTGAAAAACACTCGGTATCTCAGAAACTATTCGACCGATATTGCAAAAATTTTTTAAGGGCGTTCAAAATCTAACTTTATAGCCTAACTCTATATCGATCGAATTTACATTGTTGGAGATCTAAGCATCCTTGGATGAGGTCAGTAGCTGGATGGTTGACCGTTGCCACGATAACTTTCGGAAGAAAAGGGATAGCAACTTGCAATTTTCAGGGTAGAACCAAATTTCGGTTACCCATCTACTGAACTCACACAAGGCTGCTCGAATCTCCAACAATATTTAACCGATCGTGTTAAAACTTGAAACTAGGCAGTAGAGTTGGGTTATGAAGGCGCTTGCAAAATTTCAGCAATTTCAAACGAATAGTGACTGATATATAGATTTTTTTTTCAACTTTCAATGATTTTTTAAAAATTTTCTACAAATACTATCCTCACGAAATTTCGCGTTGGCATTCTACAACTAATAACCGTGTTTGAATTCAATCGGTTTAGTATTTTTCGAGTTAATGAGGAACAAAAAACAACCAAATTTCAGATGGCTATAACTCAAAAACCGTTAGGCCGATTATAGCTGTTAACAAACTAAAATGTTGCATTCAGATGCATAACCTAACTTGAAAATTTCAAGTCGCTATCCTTTCGAGTAATTTAAAAGTTGAAATTAACAGTGTTTAAAATTAAAAAAACTATGTACATGTACGAATATTTTTGTATAAGAGCGTAATAAATATAGCTTTACAAAATTATTCATTATTGAATACCATTTCGTTTATATATTATAATATTCATTTATTATCGTTATTCAGAATTAAGCGGGACGAGAAAACTGATAACGAGACGAGAACGAGACTTAAACGAAACTTAACTTATACTCTCGCCTACTCTCTTCTCGTATGAAGCCCTAGTAGTCAGTCATCTACTGCAATCCGGCGTAAGTAGACAAGCCATGAAAATCAGTAGACATGGAACTTTGGAATCGATAAAAGCTTACATACATACTAATGCATTTGGGCAAGGTAACTTGCCATCATCAGGCATATACAGAAACGTCAACAACGATGATAAAATTACAAAATGCTTTCAGAAGTGCTCCAACTGCATCAAGCAATAACAATAACGATCCACCTAATGCTGGTCGTACTATCCGAAATTTTCGAAATTGCACAATTTATAATAATTATAGTCGAGAACAAGGTATTTTGTTCGTGTTCATGAAAAATTGTTTATTGTTATAGGTACCAAATAATAATTGGTACAAATTATTTTTAGTTTAATCTGAACAAACAGACTTGGGGTACCCTCCTGGAATAATAATAATAATAATAATAATAATAATAATAATAATTTATTCATCCTTTAGGACATGTACATACATGTATAGGACAAGTCAAATTAGAAAAGGAAACAATAGTGCAATTAATCAGTGATACAATCATCATAGTATTCTTTGACAGTGTAATAACATCTACTTAATAACAGGCTTTTAACATTTTTCTTGAATTTATTATAATTGAGAGATCTTATTCCTAATGGTAGATGATTGAAAAGTTTTATACATTCATAAGTAGGGGACATCTCGAACTTAGCGGTTTTGTGCTGAGGAATATATAATTTTCCCTCACTTCTGGTGTTGTAATCATGAAAGCTGGATAATTGAATGATAGTTTTCTCGTTCTCCTTTACATACAAAAGGGATTTCAGGATAAAAACACAACACAAAGTAAGAATACCATTTTGAACAAACAAAGGTCTGCATGACATACGCGGGGATATATTGTACATCATGCGTAGAATGCGCTTCTGTAGAATGAAAACCCTACCACTATCTGATGAGCTTCCCCAAAGCAGAATGTTGTATGATAAATGACTATACACGAGGCTGTGATAGATAACCTTAAGAGAATCCGAGGGAATCATATTTCTCACTCTACTCATTGCATAATAGGAACTGTTTAGTTTCCGACATACCGATTCAACATGGACAGACCATTTCAAGTTTCTGTCAAGGTGGACTCCAAGAAACTTGGCATTCTCTCCAGAGGAAATGTCACGATCATGAGCGCGAAGGATCAGCTTCCGGTCATTATGGCTTAACGTGAAATAAATTATCTCGGTTTTTCCGATGTTGATCATCAAGTTGTTGTGATGGCACCAATTCACAAAATTACTCAAAAGAATCTCACATAATAATTGTAGATCCTCAAAAGACACCGCTGAAACTACCACAGCAGCATCGTCAGCAAAAAGGTTCAACAAAAAGTTCTTGATAAGTGAAATTCCCTGGAGGTCCAAAGATCTGATGAACATTCTTTGAAGATTTTCAGGAAGGTCATTGATGAAGAGGAGAAACAAGATAGGCCCAAGGACAGAACCCTGTGGCACACCCAAGTTAACCCCATGATCTGAAGAGAACGAATCTCCAACCTTCACCCGCATACACCTACCCTCAAGGTAGCTGCCAAGCCATTTCAAAAACACACCTCGAAATCCTAAGGTGTAGCATTTGTCCAGAATAAATTGGAAAGATAGGCTATCGAAAGCCCTTGAAAGGTCGAAGAAAAGTCCTGCTACATGAAAACCGCTATCAAGACTCTCATATACGTAATTGACGAAATGGACGGATGCAGACTGTGTCGAATGACCGGATCGAAATCCATGTTGAGCAGAGGCGAGCAAATTGAACCTATCTAGGTACTTGATCATTCTATCTAAAACAGCTCTTTCGAAAACTTTAGAAAACGTACTCAAAATGGAAATCGGTCTGTAGTTAGCAATATTGGATGTGTCCCTGCTTTTAGGAATCGGAATGACAATAGACTTCTTGAGGATAGTTGGAAACAATCCAGCACTGACGGATGCATTAATGCAATAAGCGAAGTGGGGACAAACTATAGAGCTGATCAATTTCAAAACCCGCGCAGAGATCAAATCTAGCCCGGTGCTTTTTCTGTTCTTCAAGGACTTAATTATATCAGCAATTTCAAAGTCCAGAACAGGATAAAAAAAGAAAGTGTGGCATTTATTATTATTAAATGTCTTCCACCGCTTTTATTGAATATAAGGTTTCGACCTTTCACTTTGTTCTTGAGATAGGCTAATGAAATACCACTCATGACTGAATGTATCTCTTAAGTATGTTCTTTAATTTCATAACTCAACTGAGTTGCTAAGAGAAATCACCACTCGTCTTTCGGACTCGAGATGCTTTCAAGCAACTCTTTTTCGTTGAGGAATAAGTCGACAGACTTATCGCGAAAATTCAATCACTGTAGTGATATTACTAGTTATCATTTCATTCAGTTCGATACTACCGAAAAATTAATCGATACCTTTCATTACAGGTAACACTTTTTAGTTCATATTATCTTGAGGTGTACTCAGAATATCACCATGGGTATGGACAACAACAACAACTTCAAACAGTCCCGGAAATTGAAGCATATGGAAAATTAGAATACCCTCATTTCGATATTATCGATCTTGGATCGTTCCAAAAAGATGATTTGCCTCCCAAGACCATTCACCTCACAAAGAAAATAGTCATAACGGAACCTAAGCCATACCCAGTCAAAGTTCCGCATCCAGTACCATACCCTGTACCTCACGAAGTACCGTACCCAGTTGTCCACAAAGAGCTTGTTAAAGTTCCAGAACCAGTTCCTTACCCCGTTACCAAGACTGTAGGAATACCAGTGGAAGTACCCAAGCCATATCCTGTACCGGTACACGAATTCAAAGAATCTGGTGGTGGTCAAACAGGCTACGGTGGAGATCAAAACTCGATTGAGCAAGGCAACAGTTATGGCCAGTTCACTCACAATTCTGGGGATCAGCAGGACTACGGAAATCAAAATTCATACGGTAAGCCTGCAAACGTGTATGGCGTTCCAAATCAAGAGCCGGGTCAACCCTTAGGTTCTGCAGAATATCAAAATCAAGGCCACGATTACCAGGTAGATCATCAAGAAGGATATTCTGACTATTCGGAAGAGCCTCAGCATGACCAGTCTGTGAATTATGCAGTGTTACTACAGAACCAGAACAACGGAGGGCAAAACCTACACCAAGAAAACCAACAGACTGATAACCACTAATTGAGTTATCAAGTTTTTTCACTGTTGTTATTTGTAAATATTTGTTGAATACATTTTATAAGTTAAATTACTTTATTCAAATCGTAACATATTTTTTCACAAATCTATTGAAAAAATAGTTCATTTGGTTTTATGCAATAGCCATCTTTTAGAGATGGGAGTAAAAATAATTCAGTTCAAGCGCAAGTGTTTAAATCGATTTAAAGGATACTGTGGGAGGTATACTCATTATTGAAAGGTATTTTTTTTTTCAGGGTTTTCTCTCCCAAACTCTGAAAAATATCTATAAAATAAAAATTAATTATTTTGTGATTTGCTTCTGCGTAAGAAACACAAGATATTTGTCAGAAGCAATCAATTGAACAATGTTGCCTAACAAACAACAACGAAACAACATCAACGAAGAAACAACTATATCGTAACGCCTCACAAAATTCCACATACGTCTTTATGTCGGTATTTTACAAGCAGTTACCAAATTTCAGTTCGACCGTTAGACCAATTATGCCCATGGACGAACTTGTCTGTCGCATTTGGTCGCGTAACCCACCCTGACCTCGAATTATTCATCAGCTAGTTGAACCTAATAGTTTGAGACCATTTTCGACATAAAATTCGATTATTACAGACATTTGGGCAAAATGATAGCACGCTGTTCCCCAGAACAAGAGCGCGCAAGAGGTATAAGAAACCCTCATATGTATGTTTTGCAATTTTTATAATTTCCGACTTATGCTCCATTATCATAACGTATTTCATCACTGAATTTGTAATACCAAGGAAATTACAGCAATAATGATGCAAATCGTTAAGATACTTGCTAAATTTGTATTCTTGATTAGCAATAGGTCCAGGGTATTCCTTAAAGACATGCTAATAGTGATTTTTTGACTTATTTTAAGAAAAAAATTTCCTATTAGCGTATGCCCTAAAAGTCTTAACTTTTGAGATACGGGGTTATCAAATTTTGAAGAAATATCAGTTTTTTAATAATAGGTAACTGAGATAATATTGTAGACATCTTTATAAAATCTGGTGCATTTTGTTATGTACAAAAATTTTCATTTTCTCTGCCAGTGGTGCCATACGGGTTTTACATTAAATATTTCTGGAGAAAAAAATACTACGCCACTACTTTCTTTTGAAATAAAAATCACTTTTGAGATCCCCATTCATTTTGGAGCAAATTTGATCTCATTGGTTTTCTTTGTCTGACTTTTCCGAGTAAAAATTAAAAATCGTAAAATTCCTCAAAAATCTGATGCGGTGTGGAAATGTTTGTGCATCAATTGAAAGCAAATTAAAAGATCAGATTTTTTCCAAAATGAATCCTTTTAATTGAATTTACCATGGTAAATTCGGGATTTTCAAGGTGCGCATCCACATGGGGGAGTTAAGTTCGTTTTTGGGCATAATCGACCAACGGTTTCGGAGTTATACCCACCTGGAATATTATTTCCTCGATAACTCAAAAAATATAGACTCGATCGGATTGAAGCCGGGTAATTGGTTATAAGTCAGAAGCTTTTGCGCGTATGTTCTATTGTCAATTCTCCTGTATTGAACAGTCTTAATCGAATTTACCATGGTGAATTCTATTGTCTGTTCTCCTGAATTGGACACTCTTAATGTCGTGGTAAAATTTTGTCAAAAGATCGGCTGAGTGATGGATCAAGCTGTGGCTTATATTTTCCAAGAAATTCTTTTATGAAGCAGTTCATCTTCTGATGAATCACCGGAAGATAATCGAAGAGCTCCCTTAGATCAGTGTATTAGTAATTGAACATTGAACCATTCGATCATGATAATTTCATGATAATTTCCATATGCTGTGTACTACATAATTTTTGTGATGTCCATTAAGATGTTTGGAATTATTGTGAAAATGCTGTATTTGAGTCTAGCCTGAATCAGCAGGTGATACAGGATACAGAAAGGGACGAAATAGTGAAGAGTTACAATTGCTGATTTGTTATGGCAAAACCATATCCAATGAATATCGTGTATGAATTTACTGAATAAATTCATGGCTTGATTTGAATCTAATGATGAGGATGAATAATATACTATCAAGAAGCCGATAAAACATAAATGTACACTATATTTGGTACAGCGTTTTACTTAGAAGCCATTGGCCCCAAGTTCAATCCTGAGGCTAAAATAAAATATCCCATTGCAAGTATTGACTAAATTCTGAAAATATCACTAAATTCAAACATTCTGTTTCGAAATAAAGAATCTTGGAAAAGTATAGACATATTTCCCAAACCCTATTATACTAATACTGTTATAAAATAAAACATTAGTTATAATTTTTCATATCCTGAATAAAACATACCTATAGTTGCTCTGAAAACTATTCGAAAAATACAAAAAATACTCTTCCGTAAAAAACAATATTCCATATCTCATTTATGCTGTCCCATTTTTCTAGGAGGAGTGATATCACTATGTTCTTCAAACATATCCATCATCTGAGCCTATCCCTTTGGATTTGAACCAATTCACGAAGAACATTAATTATTTTAATTGCCTGCGGTCGTAAACTTCTCCTGCTTTGAATATATTCCCTTCTTATCTGTGTGATGACACAGTCTCAACTGATTATGTACCTGCAACTGATGTAGATCCCTGATTCTCAATCAATGGAGAATTCACTGTAGATCTTATAGGATCATTAGCAGCTTTATCAGTTATGACACCAGGCTTGCTTTTGTGTTTGTCCTAAAGAATTTCATTCATTTCATCAAAATATTTGGGAATTCTCCAACGCCCCATTCCTGTTTTTGGCGCTCTAGTTCCTCGGAACTGAGTGCTTTTCAATTTGCCCAAATGTCTGTAATTTTCGAATTTTTGGCTGAAAATGGTCTCAAACGATTTGGTTTGACTCACTGATCAAGAATCCGAGGTCGAAATCGATTCTGTCCGGCCAGTCCGGCCGGCCGAACTCTCGAACGAAAGGAGTTAGAGGATTGAAATTTGCAGAGTGGGTTTGGAGCGTAAATATCTCGGTTAAGTTCGTTAATGAGTGAAATCCATCAAGCGGTTGCGGAGTTATGGCCGATTTTAGTAAAACACATTTTTTAGGAATATTTCCGTAACTGATCACTCGATCTATCTGAAATTTAGCATCAAATTGTAGAATCATGACCTTTATACGCATGTGAAGTTTTGTATTAACCAGGTTAACGAAAAGTGTCAAAAAAAAAATTTCAAAATAAAAAAAAAATTTCTACAATAACTCTCGAAAGGAATGAGCTAGGCAGTTGAAATTTTCAGAGTAGGTTAGGGAGATGAATATCTCGGTCCACACAGGGCTTGAACCCATTTTTTTTTACACATTCCTATAATTTGTATATAGGTCGATTGCAAGTTAATAAACTTTTGTTGGACTTTTTCTCGACCGACCGTTCCTTGTCTAATAAAATTCCCCTTCTGGCTCATTTCTCAGTCGAGTTCAGACCAGAGGTGTTTCTTTGCTGCCTTCTTAGCATCGAACTTATTTCTCTGATTCAAACGGGGAGGCCACCTATAAAGGCTTCTTTTTACTCCCTTAGCAAAAAACGTTTTTGCCCAATTTTACGATTTTTTTTTAATAGATGCCACGTTTTCCGGCCAAGTTTGTTAAGAATGTATCAAGCTATCCAAAGTTAATTTTTTTCATTGTGAAATATGAATATGGAAAAAAGCTTATTGCGAAACAAGGTTTAGGAGTGGCTTTTTCCAGCCCTTGCAATCATAGAGGAACATTACCAATAAATATCTCGCTCAAATGAAACATCTGCTTGATTACATACTTTTCGGTATTTTATTTTTAAGAAAATAATTAATAAACTGCTTTTCGGACGCTATTTTAAGGAGGCTGTAACTAAGCAGGCGGGGGGCAAAAGAGGAATGTTTATATGAAAGACCCACCCTATTTTTTCACAAGGAATCAACCACTAAATTTTTTCGCAACTATTCATATACACCCTGGATAATTTTTCATTTGAGTTAATATGGGTTTTCATCAAGTAAAACCCACGCGTAATCTTCTATATATTGAATAGTTAGAAAGGAATTAGAAATAGATTAGATTGTACACTAACGTCATGCCATCATTTATTTCTTATTTCCATAATGAATACCTAGGTATTCAATTTGACATTAGATGTAAATACACAGGATCCACTTTTTTGCAGAATAACTTCAACGGTATATAGAAATTCAAATTCAAGACAAAAATCCATAAACATCAATCTTAAAACGCCAACTAGTTTTAGAGTTATACTCATCTAGAATTTTATTCTTAATTCCTCTATAACTCAAAATATAGAAATCTGATCAATTTAAAATGTGGTGATTACTTGTAGAATACCGAACCCCTAATTTTCACGGAATTTCGTAAAATATCGTATTCTGGAATTACTTCCAGAATACGATATTACTTAAATAGCTTTAAGTAAATGTTCCCAATATGACCCATTCGGTTGTACACATATTTCGGACCTTCTCCTAATACTCCTTTTTGCAAAGGGTTGAACACCATGTAGCTTGTAGCATGTAGCTATCTTTATGGGAAATTTGTGTCTCGAAATTGAACATTATATCGACTATTAAAGTTATTCAACAAAATTGAGGACTCCGAATTAATTTTGGAACGTACTGTATACACTGAAATATCTCATTCAGATATCAGGTAGTTGTGTAACTATATGAAGTATTCAGGAAAATATCGAATGATATGAGCGTTATCAACAGCTAAAGACAGGAAAATCATAGGGACAAGGCGTCCCTACCTAAAAAATTATAAATAATACTTCTTGGCACGGTTTGGATCATTAACATAAACGCTTCAGTTGGTAACAGTGGGTACAAATTCTTCAGACAAGATGATTCTGGTGAAAATCAGCCAACTGATTTTTGTATTATTCCTATCAATTTGTGTTGTCACAGACGCATTCTACTTCAAATTAAGACACAATA
Organism: Halyzia sedecimguttata; assembly: GCA_937662695.2. NCBI lineage: Eukaryota > Metazoa > Arthropoda > Insecta > Coleoptera > Coccinellidae > Halyzia > Halyzia sedecimguttata. The sequence goes on along the minus strand of OW569415.2, from coordinate 88,307,333 downwards.
AAAAACATTCAGGTAGGTTGAATCATATTCGTAATGATGATTTTTATGGTATATTGATTGAGTTTTGGTTACTTTATTTCTATTGTTGGCGCGCTGTTCAACTGAACAGAGTGCCTATCAATTCGTCCAAGTGTCCTTCCTTTGGCGCTCTTGTTCCTCTGAACAGAGTGCTTATCAATTTGTTCAAATATCTGTAATTTTCAAATTTTTAGACGAAAATGGTCTTAAACGATTTGGTTCGACTCACTGATCCAGAATTCGTGGTCAGAATCGATTCTGTCCGGCCGGTCTAGCTGGCTGGTTTGGCCGGTCAAAATCGGCCAGATGGTTTCGGAGTAAGGTAAAAAGAATTTTTTACATTCACCAGCAAGATTACGGTCGAACGCAATGAGTTATAGAGTTGACATTTTTAGAGTAGGTTTGGAGTCCAAATGCGCCGGCATTCGTTGATGGATTAAATCCATCGAGTAGTTTCGTAATTATTGCCATCAGTTTGTTTCCCAATGACACGAAAAATACTGATCTGTTCGAATTAAAGCACGGTACTTACTTGAACAATACTGAAACGAAGATAAAATTATGCGAGGATCGCATGACCTAAAAACATTGGTTCAAGCCCTGTGGACAGGAGCTTTGTGGCGCTCTTGTTCAAACAGACAAATTATATCTCCGAAGTATTGGTTTCTTATATCAATGGATTCTTATGGTAGAACTGCATCATGAAAGAAATTAAATTTGAAACAATGCTTCAAAAATGTTCATTAAATTTATTTATCAAGATGAGCAATCTGCAATGATTCAACCTCGTGGAATGGGGTGTTGCAACTTACACTCGGTGCATAGTTTTCACAACTCGAAATACCTAAGGAAAATATCATCGAAATGTCTAGAGCAAGGCTGAAGACAATCATAGCAGATTGTCCATTTATTCCTGATTATTGAGAAGGAAGATTTTTTATTATTATTATTATTTTTTTTTTTTTTTTTTAGAGGCTGACGAACAAATTATTTTAATAGTTCAAAATCTATAAGATAAAAATAGCATACATTAATTCTTGGCAAGCACCCTCCAATCCCGAAGAAGCTCTCGTGCTCATGCGCCACGCGTGTTTACAAATATCTTGGACGAAATTTGAATAGACTGTTCAGTCAAATTTCGATTTTGACAGGACCGAAGATATTATTTGTAAATTCTCGTGAAATATGGATTATTTGGATGTGAGATCTTACTGTTATGTTACTTGAATCACTTTTCCTTCAAAATTCAGTGCATAATTTATAAGGGAAAAATCAATATCAACTAAACATTACCTTTTGCGTAAGTTTTATTTCCACGATGAACAATTCCTATCAAATTGCAACAATAAGCATACAGTTCATTGTATTAAGATGTTGTAGAAGGCTCCATTGAAAAGAAACCGATTAGTGTATTGTATGCTAATAACTACGACATGATTATTCTGGAAATCATATAGCTAATCTAGGGACACAAATATAAGCTATTTACCATTTGGGAAACAAATAATTAGATTTTCCATAATCTGGTCCAATTTAAACTTGGTAATTATTTGTAGAATACTTATGCACCAATTTTTGAGAAATTTTTGTCAGGATCGTAAAAAAATTAAATATTTCTATCAGAAAAAAATAATAAAAAATAAATAAAAATTCCGCACAAATCATCAAGCCAAATTTCATTTTCTCATTATTTTCAAAAATGCAGATCCGATAGAATTAAAATCTAGTACTCAGTTCAAACAGGACAGCTTGAATTTTCATGAAGTATTTCGTGAAGGTGTGTGAGGCGTGAATAGACGGAAAAAAACATGCGTCATCAAGATTGATGTGACCAAGGTGGCGTAACAACACATAACAGAACCCTTGTGTGAAATTTGAAAGATTTTTCATTTGAGTTTAAAGAAATCTGAAACGAATATTTTTCTGTTACAGATAAAACAATTTTCAAGGAGGGAATAAGGACTTCCAAAAATTTGGCACTATCAGGAAGATATTTAACGCTGACTCCATGCCAAAAAGGATATGTAAGAATTGGAAACTCACCATGTAAACCAATATACTAGATTCCAGATGAGATTCATCTAATGTGGAGTTTTCCCAACATTTAGGTGCATTTCCTGTATTTTCAAATTAAGATGGAATGTCCGACTGTAATAGTTGTTTTAATGTCACTTACAAATTTTAATACATTTATATCAAATTTCATAGAAATGTATTCAATATAAAAACCCCACAACAACACCTCCTACATTCCTTTTAGGAAGTGTTGCCTACGAGTATCAGTCGGTGTGTGGCTTCCACCAAGCAGTTTCGGAGTTATGGCCATTTTCAGTAAAAACAGTTTTTATGAATATTTCCGGAACCGATCCCTCGATCTATCCGAAATTCAGCACCAAATTGTAGAATCATGACTTTTATATGCACGCGAAGTTTTGTACCGATCGGAATGCCATGAAGTAGCGAAAATAAATTTCAAAAATTTTTTATTTTTTTTTCTATAATAACTCTCGAACAGAATCAGCTAGGCATTAGAAATTTTCGGAGTAAGTTCGGGAGATAAATATCTCGGTTGAGTTCTTTATTGGGCAAAATCGGCCTGATGGTTTCGGAGTAACAAAAAATAAATTTTTTTACATTACAAATTTCAAATAAAATTTTTTTTGAGATGCAGTTTTACCATAAAAATCCATTTATATCATTTTCAAATCTAACAAGCTAATACTTTCGGAGATATGATTTTTCAAATTTCAATAATAAATCGTACTTCTATCTTTTCACAGAATGCTATAATTATTCTATCTAGGAATTATTATATGATTTGTGCCATATTCATACATGTCATCCTGTTTTCCTATAAAAGAGAGTCAAATTCATTTCAGCTATCGTAGAATTATGAGGATTATAATAAGATATTATACTTTTGGTGATATTTGAATGACGTGGATAATAATCCATATTATGATGATGGAATATATACTTTGGTAGGTTTACCAGAATGGGTTCAGAATTGCTCCAGTAAAAACAAAATTCAAATATTGGATAAGTTTCAATTGATATAATATAATTTTCGGAGTGGATTTGAGGAATGAAGATCTCACAGGGCTTTCCCACTTTTTTTTGCAGAATAACTTCAACGGTAGATACATATTCAAATTCAAGACAAAAATCAATAAACATCAATCTGCAAACGCTTAATTCCCGAGCGTCCAAGACTATTTTAGCTGGGGGACATCACGATATCATTTTGCCCAAATGTCTGAAATTTCGAATTGTTTGCCGAAAATAGTCTCTAACGAATAAGTCCGACTTACTGCTGAAGAATTCGAGTTAAAAATTGATTACGGAGGCCAGCCGTTGCCACGATAACTTGAGAACGGAAAGAGGTAGCAACTTGAAATTTTCAGGGTAGGTGGCGTGTCCAAATACGACGGACAAGTTCGTTAATGGATATAATCAGCCTAACGGTTTCCGAGTAATAATTTTTTCACTAACCAATAAAGATCCGATAAAATTGAAACTTGGTAGTTAGATGAAGAATACTGACACAAAAACGTTTGGGAAATTTTTTTAGAATAGTATCACTAAAAAATTTTAAAAATGTTTTAAGAAATATTATTTATGTCACGATAACTTGAGAACGGAAAGAGATAGGGACTTGCAATTTTTAGGTAGGGTTGCCAACTCTGAGCTATTGAAATAAAGGACATCAACGACTTGGGTACAACTCTGAGCAATTGAAATAAAGGACATAAACGAGGACGTAGTTCTAAAATAAAGGACTGTCCTTTGAAATAAAGGACGGTTGGCAAACCTATTTTTAGGGTAGGTTGTGCATCTAGATATGACATTCGAGTTTGTTAATCGACTCAATAACTCGAAAAATACTAATCCGATCCCATTCAAACATAGTAATTTGTTTGTAGAATGCGACGCAAAAATTCTTGCAAGATTTCGTGACGTACGTATCACTAGAAGTTTTTTTTAATTATTGAAAAACATGGAAAAAATTCTATCTATCAGAAGCTATTCGTCCGAAATCGCTGGAATTTTGCGAAATTCTTCAAGACCTAACTCCACTGCCAAATTTCAAGTTTGAACACGATCGGATGTATATTTTAGAGATCCGAGCACGTAGTGTATATACTGAAATATCTCATTCAGATATCAGTTGTGTAACAATATGAAGTATCCAGGAAAATCTCGGGTGATATGAGCGTTATCAACAACTTAAGACAGGAAATTCATAGGGACAAGGCGAATTCCCCACTTAAAAAATTATAATTAATACTTTTTGGCACGGTTTGGATCATTAACATAAACGCTTCAGTGGGTAACAGTGGGTACAAATCATTCAGACAAGATGATTCTGATGAAAATCAGCCAACTGATTTTTGTATTATTCCTATCAATTTGTGTTGTCACAGACGCATTCTACTTCAAACTAAGACACAATAAAAAACATCCAGGTAGGTTGAATCATATTCATATTCATTCATATATATGATTATTTGTATAGTATATTTATTCAATGTTGGTTACTTCAGTTCTATTTCTGGGGCGCAGTTCGCCTGAATGCCTATCAATTCGTACAAATATCTGTCATTTTTTTTGGCGCTCTAGTTCCTCGGAACTGAGTGCTTATCAATTTGCCCAAATGTTACAGACATTTGGGCAAATTGATCGAATTATTGATATTCGACGGTACAAATTACATACGAAGATTATATTTTCGAAATATACCCATTACCTATACTACTCTTTCGATACAGACATACATACAGTAAGTGTTTAAAGTAAGGAAGCAAGGATTTATTTTCTCCTCTTTCAGGAATATTAAAAAATGGTTTGATAGGACTAAAAGAAATTTTCCCGTAATTCTTATATTGCTACCACTTTCCGTTACCAAGTAGTGACATCATCGATATTTTTTGGCGCTCTAGTTCCTCGGAACTGAGTGCTTATCAATTTGCCCAAATGTCTGTAATTTTCGAATTTTTCGATGAAAATGGTCTTAAACGATTTGGTTCGACTCACTGATCAAGAATCCGTGGTCGAAATCCATTCTGTCCGGCCGGCCGTAGGCACGATAAATCTCGAACGGAATGAGCTAGACAGTTGAAATTTCAGAGTAGGTTTGGGAGATGAATATCTCGGCTAATTTCGTTATTGGGCAAAATTGGACAGATGGTTTCGGAGTAACAAAAAAGAATTTTTTTTTTACGAAGCAAATTCCAAATTAAATTTTTTTCAATAAGCAGTTTTACCATAGGAATCCAATGATACCATTTTAACTCTAACAAGCTAATACTTTCGGAGATATGATTTTTCAAAATTTCAATAATAAATCGTATTTCAACGTTGTCACAGAATGATGTATGTATGGATTGTCATAATGTCAACTTATTTTCCTGAGACATGACATTATCTAATCAATCGAAGAACTGTAAGCGAAGTGAGTAAAATCTCAGTTGTTTGCTCCGAAATTAGTTTTTCTCAGAAAAGTCTTACATTTCGGAACGGAACATGAAGTAAGAGATCTGAGAGTATTGAGACTGTTTTTCATCCATAGACATAGATATAACTCTCGAATGGAATGAGGTAGGTAGTTGAAATTTTCAGAGTAGGTTAGGGAGATGAATATCTCGGTTAAGTTCGTTATTGGGCAAAATTGGCCAGATTTAATTTGATTTCTTCCATGGTGCAGTTCTCATTCTCATGATTGCTCATTTAATCTTGATAAATAAACTATTATTTGAATTGAATTTCCTTTATGATGCAGTTCTATCATATGAATACATTGATATGATTCCCAACTCTGAGAAACCAATACTTTCGGAGATATAATTTGTCTGTTTGAAATAGAGCGCCAGAAAGCTCCTGTCCACAGGGCTTGAACCCATTTTTATTTGACCAGAAATGGTCGCAAACGATTAGTTTCGACTCACAAATCAAGAATCCGAGGTCAAACTTGATTCCATCCGGCCGGCCGCCAGCAAGATTACGCTCGAACGCAATGAGTTAAAGCGGGTTTATACAGCAAATAAGATAAAATAAGAAACAGATTAAAATAAAATAAGAATCTGTTCGATTTCGCCCAGTAACGAACTTAGCCGAGATATTTATCTCCCAAACCTACTCTGAAAATTAAAACTGTCTAGCTCATTCCGTTCGAGAGTAATCGTGCCTACGGCCGGCCGACCGGACCGGCCGGCCGGCCGGATGGAATGAATTTCGACCACGGATTCTTGATCAGTGAGTCGAACCAAATCGTTAAGACCATTTTCATCGAAAAATTCGAAAATTACAGACATTTGGGCAAATTGATAAGCACTCTGTTCCGAGGAACTAGAGCGCCAAATATTCAGTATCTCAGAAACTATCAGTCAGATATCGATATCCGATCGAATGGAAACGTGGTATCTAGTTGTAGAATGCCGACATTAAGACTAATGCCAAATTTCATGAGGACCGTATCACTAGAAAATTTAAAAAAAATATTTTGTTTCTCACAAACCTTCCTTCCGATATCGCTGAAATTTGCGATAGCTTTAGGTGAGTTCAGTAGCTATATGAGAAATAATATTCTACAGAAATTAGCTGGTACTTCATGGGGTGCTGATGCAGCTACTCTTCGAACGGCAGCCTTAGCCTTGGTTTTTTCTGCCGCTGAATATTGTTGCCCTGTCTGGTTTAATAGTGTTCATACTCGAAAAATTGATGCACAGTTGAATTCATCTATGCGAATCATCACTGGAACTATTAGATCTACACCTATTCATTGGTTGCCAGTTCTTTCAAACATTGTCCCGCCCCACATTCGCAGGCAGACTGCTGTTACAAATTCTTGGAATAAATTTCATTCTTTTCCGAATTCATTTCCGATTATCTCCTACATTCCAGGCAATAAGATTCCGAGATTGAAGTCACGAAACCCTTTATGGTCCAACTGTTTTATTAATTCGAATAAAAGTGACAAGGAAGTTTGGCGGTCTGAATGGATTTCTTGCACTTTATTCAACAAAGATTTAATTTCTGATCCTTCAAATAGAGTTCCGGGGTTTGATCTTCCAAGGAGAATATGGTCTATTCTGAATCGTCTAAGAACCGGTCATGGTCGTTGCAACAGCATGCTTTTCAGGTGGAACTCAGTTGAGAGTCCTAGTTGTGAATGCGGGGAAGCAGAGGAAACCATAGATCATTTAGTTAATAATTGTCGCATATATAGATTCAAAGATGGTTTTAGGGCTATTCATAATGTTTCTGAATCTTTTTTAGAATGGGTAGCGAGTTTCAAATCTATTTAATGAAATATAGAATATTCCATTTTTAATTTGTTCGTTTTCTCCCTTTGTCTTTTCCTTTTCCAGATTGGGTTTCGGGTACCTTGGAGAATCTTCTCTGCTTGTTGAAGGAAGAAGGAATGAAGAAAAAGATGCCCTTCAATATTTAATATTTCAGCATATTTTGTTAACAATTTCAATTTTCATAAATCACAACACTAACGGGGAGATAGGGTTTTTTTGCTGAGGTTTTTTTCCCTAAGCTCTAGTATCATATTATATCAAATTATATGGTACCCCGTTACACTAACCTCTGCTAACACTTTTTTCATACACATGCTTTATTGTTAGATACAAAATAAATTGTAATGCTCAAGTTCAAAAGAATATATATATGGGTGATCGTTGCCACTATAACCATTGAACGGAAAGAGATAGCAACCTGAAATTTTTAGGGTAGGTTGCGCATCCGAATGCAACAGTTAACTTCAATGGTGGGCATAATCGGCCAAACGGTTTCGGAGTTTGTAGAATGCTGACTTACCTATTTTTGGGAAACAATCGTAAAAAAATTGAAATATTTCTGTTGTAGATAAAACAATTTACAAGAAGGGAATAAAGACTTCAAGGAACTTGGAACTATCAGGAAGCCATTTAATGCTGACTCCATGCCAAAATGGATATGTAAGGATTGGAAAGTCACGATGTAAACCACTATACTAGATTCCAGATGAGATTCATCTAATGTGAAGTTTTACCAACTTTTAGGTGCATTTCCTGTATTTTCAAATTAAGATGGAATGTCTGACTGTCATTATTGTTTCAATCTCACAAATTTGAATACATTTATATCAAATTCCATGGAAATGAATTGAATACAAAAACCCTACAAGTATCAGTCGTTGTGGCTTCCCATAGTGGATATTGCTTAGAAATTTGAGATAGTTGCCTCTCGATTGGCATTTGCCTTTAATATCCGTTTTTCAAAAAATCATTTTTATTTTATTTATTTATTTAGCAGAATCAGAATATTACACTACATCACATATTATATCACAACATCAGAAAGTAGTTAAAGATCATGCACCTAAGTGACCAAACACTTGTGTTGTGCAATTCCAAAAACACCTAACACTATTGTAGACAATTTCCAAACATGTATGAGCAAAAGTTTCAGCAATTTAACATGTCTATTCTACTCCAATATCTTTATAAAATTTGTGTAATTTCGCAAAATAAATCTCGTAGCTTCAACCGAAAATAACTTGAACTCAGTGATAAGCGTAATATCTCTTGGCAAGAGATTGCACGCTTTTGGCAAGCTGTGAACAAAAAATGGGTTCAAGCCCTGTGGACAGGAGCTTTCTGGCGCTCTTGTTCAAACAGACAAATTATATCTCCGGAAGTATTGGTTTCTCAGAGTTGGGAACACTATCAATGTATTCTTATGATAGAACTGCATCATAAAAGAAATTCGAATCAAATAATAGTTTATTTATCAAGATTAAATGAGCAATCTGAGAATGAGAACTGCACCATGGAAGAAATCAAATTAAATCTGGCCAATTTTGCCCAATAACGAACTTAACCGAGACATTCATCTCCCTAACCTACTCTGAAAATTTCAACTACCTAGCTCATTTGGTTCGAGAGTTATTCCAGAAAAACTTTTTTTAAATTTTGTAAATTTTTTTTTACACATTGCGGTAATCTGGTAAAAACAAAACTTCACATGCGTCTAAAGGTCATGGTTCTACAATTTGATGCTAAATTTCAGATAGATCCTGTGATCGGTTTCGGAAATATTCATAAAAAATATTTTTACTAAAATCGGCCATAAATCCGAAACCGCTTGATGGATTTCGCCCATTAACGAGCTCGTCGAGATATTTACGCTCCAAACCCACCTTGCAAATTTCAATCCGCTAACTCCTTTCGTTCGAGAGTTATCGTGCCTACGGCAGGCCGGACAGAATCGATTTCGACCTCGGATTCTTGATCAGCTTGATCCAGCTTATTATATATATTTTCAAAGTTGGCCTCAAGGCCACAGTAAAGATACTCCAACTCGGAAACAAGGTTATTTCCCCGAAACTAACTCAAAACTCCAATCCTCAAAAATGAAATCAGCAGCAGTTAAGTTACTTCTAGTCGGCTCATGCACATAACGAAAAATGCCCGAAAGGTGCAGCCTGAATTTCAAAATTGGCCCAAAGACCACGTTATGGACACTCTACCTCGGACGCTACACCATTTTCCCGAAACTGGCTTGCACACTCACAGAATTGACACGAGGTACTAATATGGCCTACCAGTTCCTTCCCAGTCAACCAAATTTCAGACATTTTTTTTTATTCCAAAAATCCCTCACCCATTTATTCAATTGCCAGTCCATGTTCAAATTAGTTGCCCTTCTACATGTGCTTGCGATCGCAACAATTAGATAAAACACGTGTTAGAACGGAATCCGAAAGTAAATAGATATGATTAATGCGGAAAACTACTAAAATAATTTGCCTAGTTTTGGAATTTCGAAATTGTTAACATTATTCTCCTAGAGGCCTGTTTTCAATTAAATTCTGCAGGCCCCAAGAGGTCAATATTGGCCACCAAAATTCCAAAATTGAACAAAATATTCCGCAAAATAGTAGGAATTTTTTGAATTTTTTCATGTCATGGAATCCTCAAGAAATTTTGTAAATGTGTTTCAATTCAATCAGATCAGTATTTTGAGTTATTTTCAAATTTTTGAAATTATTTTTTCCAGTTTGTAGCTTCCCGATCAATACAAAACTTCGCATGCGTATAAACGTCATGATTTTACAAATTGTTGCTAAATTTCAGATAGCTCGAGTGATTAGTTACGGAAATATTAATAAAGAATGCTTCAACTAAAAATGGCCATAACTCAGAAAATACTCGATGGATTTCGCCCATTAACGAACTTAATCGAGATATGTACGCTCCAAACTCACCCTCCAAATTATGATATGAATAAGTCCTTTTATTCGATAGTTATCGTGCTCACGGACGGACAGAATTGGATTTGACCCCGGATTATTATACAGACAACTACTGTGCAAAATGATAGACACTCTGTTCTCCTGCATAGCGTGCCAAAAAGTGTCAATTTGATGAAGACTTGATTTATAAATTTTCACATGTTTTTCAAATAAAAAAAAAATAATATCTCGAAAATTATTGCACCAAATGGCGTTACATGTGCATTACTGAATTTCGAATTATATGATCTATACGTCTCAAGAAAAAAATTGGGGCTTGCAATTTTAAAATAATATCGATGATGTCACTACTTGGTAACGGAAAATGGTAGCAAAATAAGAATTACGGGAAAATTTCTTTTAGTCCTATCAAACCATTTTTTAATATTCCTGAAAGAGGAGAAAATAAATCCTTGCTTCCTTACTTTAAACACTTACTGTATGTATGTATGTATCGAAAGAGTAGTATAGGTAATGGGTATATTTCGAAAATATAATCTTCGTATGTAATTTGTACCGTCGAATATCAATAATTCGATCAATTAATTCATACAACAATATTTCATATTCATCAACACATATTATATTAGCACAATCACGGGTTTCAATAATTATGCTAGATAAGTTTCCAACTACATCTCAATAGACTTCACGTCAACATAATGGGGTTAAATACATTAAGATAATTTTCTTGTTGTGAGCTCCATGAAATCATGTATTCCCTTCAGAAATCATTTTTCTATCACTGAAAAAAGTATACTAATAGTTTTCATGAAATATTCAAGTCATAATGAGTTCAACAGTAAAGCATTTATTCTTTCCGGCATTTTCATCATTCTAATGAAATTATCATAAGAAACATGTTGAAACCACTATTCTCCAAAATTCTACCTTTCTTTGGGTGTGTTGGAACGATTTTGAATTATTTTGCATCTGAAAATGATTTAATTCTATCAAATATTGAAAATTACAACTTAAACTTTCCCGTTGTTCGAATAGACACTACCAAAAAGTTACAGTTGAAAAATTTGAAAATAGCAGATTACAAAAATTTCATGAGAAGAGATTTCTTTTTTACTAGGAAGTACGACGTATATCTGATAGATTTAGACGTCAGTACTACAAAAAATGTTATGGAATGTCTACAAATGAATCCTTCGTTCAATGCAAATGGAACATTTATTTTCCTAACTAAGGAAGTTACAAGTGAGATGTTACAAGTGCTCCAAACATATTTCATAAAATATACTATATTCCTCAACATCGAAACAGGAGCAGTTAGATCACCTTCAACATTTCCACCAAACAAAATAATTGGCTTAGGAATGGAGGTTTGTGTGGGTGATAATCATTCATTTATGAAAATATCTAATGACCACATTTTGACAGAAACGCCAAGTTCACCGAGATACTCAATTGTTTTTTTGGAATATCCTCCTTATGCTATTTGCCTGGATTGTATAATGCAAGGAATAGAAGTAGATATTCTGAATTTCGTTTCAAAGGTTTTGAAACTGAAGGTTAATTATACAGAAATTAAAAAAGTGGCTCTACCCCTGAAGTTTTTGGTAGAAGATAAATCTTTTGATGCTGTAGCTGGCGGTGTGATATTTTATAATCCCTTCATCAGTCATTCATTTCCTTATATGCAAGATTACATCTCTTGGTACCTACCAATATCTGAAGAAATACAAAAGTGGAAATATATATACAGAGTGTTCTCTAAGGAATTATGGATCTTTTGTATTGGATTTGTGCTGTTAACGGCTAATATTTGGTGTGTTATAATTCTTCTGCTAGGCAGAGAAAAATCTGTGAATTATTTTGAAAACTTGTCCAATTTTCTGCTTAAAAAAGTCAAGATTTTCCTGGAACAAGCAAACAGATACAATACCGAATTCTGCTCGCAAAATGTTCTAATGACTTGCATTCTTTTCTTCTCTTTCTTCGTCGATCTACTGTACAAAATAAAGTTCAGTTACTTTCTACTTGGTGTGAATTTCGACAAAGATATAATTACTTTGAAGGAAATGCAAGACAGGAACTACAAGGTACTTATGTTCGAAGGAATGGTTTCATTTTTCAATGAGGACCCACCTGCGAGAGAATATATAAATTTGATGTTTGAAGAGTGCGACAAGAGCGTCCGTTGTTTAGACAAAGTAGCTTTTGAGAAGAATGCTATAGTTTTTCGACTAAGTAGCAATGCAGAATATTTCGCTAGATTCAAGAAGTATTATGACCGATATGGTAGATGGTTACTGAGAAGGCTGAAGTACTATGGAGTCGGATGGCCTAGATCAATTAGATTCAGAGTAGGTCATCCCTTATTTCCTGTGGTTAACAAACACCTTAAGCTCATGACAGAGTTTGGTTTCGTTGATTACATCACATCCAAGTATCTGATTAAACCTTTAGAGCTCATCGGAATCGAAAAGCATCCTTTCGGTCTCGATCATTTGAAGGCCCCTTTCATGTTATGGATTGTTGGGATGGTGGTTAGCTTAGCTGCCTTCTACTTGGAAGTATCTCAAAGGGTACACTCGACTCGACGGTAATCAATGAAAGAAATATAATGTCTTTTCAGATCCGGATTGTTTGTATCTTTTGAAACCATGTTCAGTGAACTATGGAAAGTGACATGGAAATAGTGGTTCTTTCAAATTAACTCTATTAATATAAATAAAGTATTGGAAATAGGTATATTGAAATAATTTCAGTTTCATGCATGCAATGTGTGTTGAAATACTCATCTGCTTGTATACAGGGTGGTTAAAAACTCGAGGCGAAAAATTAAGGAACTTATACAGGCTGATACAAAATTAAAATAAAATTTTTGGATTTTTGGCTTTGTTTTCGAGATATCAGACTTCAACTTTTCTGCATGTCATCAATTTTCAACTTTAATACATATCATAAAAAAGTGGGAAAGCCCTGTGGACAGGAGTTTTGGCGCTCTTGTTCAAACTTTGAAAATTCATCTCCGGAATTATTGGTTTCTCAGAGTTGGGAATGATATCAATGGATTCATATAATAGAACTGCATCATAAAAGAAACTAAATCAAAATTAAATAACGAACTTATCTATGATATTCATTCCTCAAATCTACTCTGAAAATTACATCATATCAATTGAAACTTATCCAATATTCCAGTTTCGTTTTCACTGAAGATATTCTGAACCCAATTTGATAAACTTACCAAATTATTTCCATCATCATATGGATTATCCAAGGGCATATAGGGTAGAGGTAATTGTAATTTGTAATATCCTATAATTGGTCATTCTGCATTCAATAATACGCCGTATTCTCAAAGCATTAAATATCCATTAAGTGCTAACTGAGGTCATCAGTTAAGGATAAATTTAAATCGCAACCTCAGTTAACGTGAAAATTAACGTGAAACAGGCCTGTTAAATACGTTAACTGAGGTTGGGATTCATATTTATCCTCAACTGAGGACCTCAGTTAGGACTTAGTGAAGATTGAATGCTTTGTGAATACGGCGGTTTGTTTGTTAGAACAGAAATAAATTCGACATGTCTGTTATAGGTAGAACACAGACAGATAGAATTCGCATTCTGTGAAAACATGATGTATTATTGAAATTTTGAAAAATCATATCTCCGAAGGTATTACCTTATTAGATTTGAAAATGATATCAATTGATTCTTATGATGAAACTACATCTTAAATTCTTTAAAACATTTTTTTCGTTACTCCGAAACTATCGGGCTGATTTTGCTCAATAACGAACTTAACTGGGATATTTATATCCCAAACCGACTCTGAAATTTTTAACTGTCTAGCTCATTCCGTTCAAGATTTATCGTGTAAACGGCCGGTCGGACAGAATCGATTTCGACCACCGATTCTTGATCAGTGAGTAACCAAAACGTTTAAGACCATTTTGAGTCAAATATTCGAAAATTAACACGCATTTGGCAAATTGATATGCAGTCTGTTCCGAGGAACAAGAGTGCCAAAAGTGCGATATTTCTGCAATATCTTCACCAATATAGATCCGATCCAATTCAAATTTGGAACTTCACTGTAAAATAATATTTTGAAGGCTCTCGTAGAATTTCAACGATACATTACGGATAGTTACTGAGATGCAGAATTTTTTAAATATTTTTTTTTTAATTTTCCGGTCATGCGATCCTCACAAAATTTTGCATAAGTCTTCTTGTCGGTATTTTTGGCGCTCTTGTTCCTCGGAACAAAGTGTTTATCAATTTGCCCAAATGTCTGTAATTTTCGATTTTTTGGCTGAAAATGGTCTTAAACGATTTGGTTCGACTCCATGATCAAGAATCCATGGTCAAAATCGATTATGTCCGGCCGTTAACACGATAACTCTCCAACGGAATGAGCTAGACAATTGAAATTTTCAGAGTAGGTTTGAAGGATAAATATCTCGGTTGAGTTCGTTATTGGGCAAAATCGGATTAATGGTTTCGGAGTAACGAAAAAAAATTATTTTTTTTAAGATGCAATTTTATCATGAGAATCCAATGATATCATTTTCAACTCTAAGAAGCTAATACTTTCGGAGATATGATTTTTCAAAATTTCGATAATATGTACATTGTATTTCTATGTATTCACTGTCTGTGTTCACTGTTCATAAATGTCATCTTATCTAGCTATGTATTATCTAGATGTTACAAAAGATTTAGAATTGGATCATTCTGAAGATGTAGTTTATGAAGGCAATAGGAAAGAAGATCATAATGGAATCATCAAAACGAATTACTGTTCGTTGACCACTGAGGTTAATATTACCTTTTACTTCCTTAAGTAGTGAGACATGTTCCTATACAGGGTGTCCCAAATACACCACGCGAAAGTGACACTGGAGATAGATTGGCATTAGGTCTATCAGATAGCATCAACATGACCTCAGTAAAAGTCCGCTGGTTTTCGAGATATCACCACTTTTGTGTATTTTTTAAAAATCTCCAGTTTTCGGTCTTTTATCGCCTAGCATTGCTAGAAATTACTTCAAACTCATGTTTTTTTTTACCTAGGCTATCCTGAATAGTTGCTTTAAACAATGAAGTAATAACTTCACCGACAACTAGAACAAAATCCTTCAAAAAATGTCTAACTTGTTGTATTTTATGCCGAAGTTAAAACGTTAACTTAAGTTTGACTGACTGCTGTGAAAAAAAATTATATCAGACTGAATTGACAAATGATCGCAAAAACTGGTCCATTTCATGCGCTTTTCAAAATGATACAACACTACCAATTTTTTTAATCAGAACCAGAATTGCTGCTTATTAAAAAAAAACCAAAACCCTTATCGGCTATCTCGCTCCCACATTCATTGTTTTGTAACATGGAAACCGGTCCGACTTTCACAGACTAGGGGTCTTCGAATAGTCTAGACCAGGGGTCACCAAATGGCGGACCGCGGTCCGGATGCGGATCGCGAACCTTTTTTTTGCGGACCATTTTTCCAGAAAACATGTATTCTTGATTGAAAAAATTCCGATAACTTTTCGTTTTATTTACTAATTATAGATATTGGATTTAGATTAACTGCTAGTCAAATTCTTATGCCATCATAATGCTATCAACGACCCGCGACAGATATACAGATTTTGTGAACGGACCTCCAATGAAACTAATTGGTGACCCCTGGGTTAGATACTAGAGAGAACTTTTTGGCGTTTGACGGATTTACTCATTTCCTAATATTTTCCGAACGGATAGAGATACAGAAAAAATAGATACATAAATCTAAACGTCGTCCACCGACCAATCATCGGGGAAAATTTGGATATCGAGATGTGAAAATCATAGATTTCGGACGGGAAAGAAGAATTTTCCTTCGATTCCGGGTCAAAAATATTTCTAAGTGCCGACCCAAAAAATTTTTTTCATGGTATATCGATACGGAGCTCGTGTCTAATTAAATCGAGGTCGCTGATCACGAATATGCAATTAGTTTTTCCCTAAGTGGCGTACTTTGGGAATATTTTCACTTAGAGTGAAAAAATGGACGAAAATAGGTCAATTTTGGAAGTTCACACCGCCCAAAAAAATCGGAGTAAGGAGTTGTTGATTTTTGCCCTGTTATATGGATCCTTTATCTACTGAATAATCCAAACAGAAAATGTCCAGGCCGTACTATTCGGAAATTATGATTTTTTTCCCAAGGGTCTGTTTTTCGGAAAATTCATTTCGCGGTATTTCCGCGGAAAACTCTCTAATGAAAAATCCGATCATATATTCGTAACCTACGGTCCCGAATTAGTAAATGACGTAATTTGCATCGAAATCGGAGACCGGTCGAATTTTGGCAATTTTTCAATACATTCGCCTTAAAAAAATCCCATTTTTCGAGAAAAATTTTTTGACGCAAAACTATGAAACGGGTACTTATTCTTATAGATTCGGGGCCGTAGATTCCGAATCTACCATCAGATATTTATTACAAAAATTTTCCGAGGAAATATCGCGGAAAGAATTTTCCGAAAAATAGACCCTCGGGAAAAAAAATCATAATTTCCGAAGCGTACGACCTGTCATTTATTGTTCGGATGATTCGATAGATACAGGATCCAAATACGACGTAAAAAATCAGCAACACCCTACTCCGATTTTTTTGGGCGGTGGAAAGTTCCAAAATTGACCTATTTTCGTCAATGTTTTCACTTTAAGTGAAAATTTTCCCAAAGTACGCCACTTAGGGAAAAACTAATTACATATTCGTGATCAGCGACCTCGATTTAATTAGACACGAGCTCCGTATCGATATACCATGAAAAAAATTTTTTGGGTCGGCACTTAGAAATATTTTTGACCCGGAATCAAAGGAAAATTCTTCTTTCTCGTCCGAAATCTATGATTTTCACATCTCGATATCCATTGATTGGTCGGTGGATGACGTTTAGATTTATGTATCTATTTTTTCTGTATCTCTATCCGTTCGGAAAATATTAGGTAATGAGCGAATCCGTCAAACGCCAAAAAGTTTTCTCTAGTATCCAACACATACAAAAATCTACAATTTTCCGATTAGGTCGACGCGGCTTTGGATATTCACTAAATCGGGTACGCAGATCACGAATCTGTAATTAGATTTTCCGTATCTCGATTAGTTTCGGAGCAATGACGAAGAAAGTCGCAATTTCTGGCTCTACCTCCGGAAAATGGACTAATTAGTCGGATTTTTCGCCATATTACCAAAATTAATCGAGATACGGAAAAACTAATTACAGATTCGGAATCTACGCCCTCGACTTGGAGAATAGCCAAAGCCGTGGCGATCTAATCGGAAAATTCTAGATTTTTGTATGGGTTAGAATCTAGACAAAGGACTCACAGCTCTGGCAATGTGTTAGTTGTTGTATGCATTTTATCAATATTTCACAGGAAATAGGTCATAAATACTTCTACAAGGGTTGAAGTATTACAAGATATTTTACTTGCAATTATCTTTCCTTGGAAAATATTAATTTCAAGGGTGTTAAGTTAACCCAAAACATTTAAGTTTTACAAGCGAGCTGCTTTGTTTAGAAATACAATTGAGCGCTTCCCAACATGTGAAGTCATGGGACGCAACAGTGGTGATATCTCGAAAACCAGCGGACTTTTACTGAGGTCATGTTGATACTATCTGATAGACCTAATGCTAATCTATCTCCAGTGTCACTTTCGCGTGGTATTTTTGGGACACCCTGTATATGTATGTACAGTATTTTCATAATGTTGCTAGTTAATATATTTTGAAGTATTAAAATAATTTGTTCCTAAGCGTCTACCTACTCAAATATCAGGAATAAATGGACAATCTGCTATGATTGTCTCCAGCCTTGCTCTAGACATTTCGATGATACTTTCCTTAGGTATTTCGAGTTGTGAAAACTATGCACCGATTGTAAGTTGCAACAACCCATTCCACGAGGTTAAATCATTGCAGATTGCTCATTTAATCTCGATAAATAAATTTAATGACAATTTTTGAAGCTTTGTAGATTGCTCTTTTTTTGGCGCTATTGTTTAAATGATAATTTTTGAAACATTTTTTTCAAACGACACTTCTTTTTATTTCATTTTTTCATGATGCAGTTTTATCATAGGAATCCATTGATATAATTCCCAACACTGATAAACCAATACTTTCGGAAATATAATTAGTCTGTTTGAACAAGAGCGCCAAAAAGCTCCTGTCCACAGGGCTTGAACCAATTTTTAAACTAATTACCGCGATTTTATTTGATCAGATCAGTATTTTTCCAGTTATTGTGTAAACAAAATTTCCGATGGCTATAACTCTGAAACACCCAGGTAGATTTTGCCCATTAACTCCGGACAGAATCAATCTTGACCTCGGAGTCTTCATCTGTGAGTCGAAAATAATTCTTTGAGACCATTCTCGTTCAAATATTGGAAAAATACAGAATTGGACGAATTGATAGGCACTCTGTTCAACCTGAACAGCGCGCCAAAAACGGTCATGTTTGTTAACTGCTTTATATTCATACTTTCATCTGTTCCTGATATCATATCGAACATTGGCAACCTTGTAGTTGATTTTGTCAGTCTTTATCGTGAAATCATTATATTACCGAAACAGTGGCAATCAGGAATTTTTCTCTCGATGTTGTGAACTGATTGAAATAGTTATCGCCTAATTAAACCAAATTATCTCTTCAAACTACCTTAGCACTTGACAACATTCTTGAGTAACGCATAGATAGCTAATGAACCTGTGAAAATTAACGGCGGACTACCTCCACAAGAAATAAGTTGGGTTTTTGTCTTCAATGACCAGTATAATTCAGTCGGTAAGATGCATTTCCTCTGAAAGTCTGAAAGCTCATTATATGGCATCCTTCGAGCCTGAACAGTCAACTTGATTACTGGAACCAGTTGCCACTTCCGGTAGGTGCAACTTGAACTATTCCCCGAGACCTCAAGTGGACGTTCTCGGCTTCAGGTATGTTTATAGGATACTACAGGTGGTCCAGATATCAAGATATCGAATAAGTTTGGTCGATACCTACCTATACTCATCATAGACATAGAATAACATGGACTGGCCCTCACGTAACTTTATCACACAGTTCGTTGCGGAATACATTAGAGAGAGAGAGAGAGAGAGAGAGAGAGAGATGTTATGAAGGATAGAATAAGTAAAGGCAAGGACAAATACACTCTAGTTCCTCGGAACTGAGTGCTTATCAATTTGCCTAAATGTCTGTAATTTTCGAATCTTTCGATGAAAATGGTCTTAAACGATTTGGTTCAACTCACTAATCAAGAATCCGTGGTCGAAATTCATTCTGTCCGGCCGGTCCGGCCGGCCGGCCGTAGGCACGATTACTCTCGAACGGAATGAGCTAGAGAGTTGAAATTTTCAGAGTAGGTTTGGGGGATGAATATCTCGGCTAAGTTCGTTAATGGGCAAAATCGGACAGAAGGTTTCGGAGTAATAAAAAAAAAATTTTTTTTTTACAAAACAAATTCCAAATTAAAATTTTTTTAATAAGCAGTTTTATCATAAGAATCCATTCATATTATTTTTAACTCTAACAAGCTAACACTTTCGGAGATATGATTTTTCAAATTTTCAATGTAAATCGTATTTCACAGATTGATATAATTATTCTATGTATGAATTCTCATAATGTCAACTTGACAGAAGGGAATATTGTAACTTCAAAAATATTGGGGTTGAAATACTCGTATTTTAGCGATGCAACGGGGACCTCACCCGAAAATGTTTGAAAATATTACGTAAATATTGAAAGCATAATTCTGTAGTTCGAGAGAGGAGAAAATTTGGTGAACGTAGATCAGGAAATTTTTGATCGATTACAAGGTAATTTTGTATTTATTACTCATCTTCTTTCATATTATTACTCATCTTCTTTCATACATGTTTTATGGAATACCTACTATTTGTAGGTACTTTAAACCTGTTTTGGGCAATTGTCATACTAAACTTGTTTTTTTGGCGCTCTAGTTCCTCGGAACAGAGTGCTTATCAATTTGCCCAAGTGTCTGTAATTTTGGAATTTTTGGCTGAAAATGGTCTCATACGATTTGGTTCGACTCACTGATCAAGAATCCGAGTGCGAAATCGACCGGCCGTAGGCACGATAACTCTCGAACGAAAGGAGTTAGCGGATTGAAAATTGCAAGGTGGTTTTGGAGCGTAAATATCTCGGACAAGTTCGTTCGATCTATCTGAAATTTAGCATCAAATTGTAGAATCATGACCTTTATACGCATGTGAAGTTTTGTATTGACCAGTTTACCTCAAAGTGTAAAAAAAAAATATTGAAAATTTAAAAAAGTTTTTCCACAATAACTCTCGAACGGAATGAGCTAGGTAGTTGAAATTTTCAGAGTAGGTTAGGGAGATGAATATCTCGGTTAAGTTCGTTATTGGGCAAAATTGGCCAGATTTAATTCGATTTCTTCCATGGTGCAGTTCTCATTCTCATGATTGCTCATTTAATCTTGATAAATAAACTATTATTTGAATTGAATTTCCTTTATGATGCAGCTCTATCATATGTATACATTGATATAATTCCCAACTCAGAGAAACTAATACTTTCGGAGATATAATTTGTCTGTTGAACTAGAGCGCCAGAAAGCTCCTGTCCACAGGGCTTGAACCCATTTTTTAATGCTGATTTCAATGGTCTTTTTCTCACAACCAGTCCATGTTATTTTATGTCTATGATACTCATAAATTTCCTAGATTTGGGAGTTGGAAAATATTCTAATATGAATTATAGGAATTATTGGGTTTGTGGCTTGAGGGCTGGGCAAAATAAACTAATCTTTTTAGAATAGTCGACGTTTCGATCCATATTTGGATCTTTTTCAAGACTGTAAAAAGTGTAATCATTATAACAATTACATTTGAACTATGATACATGCAATAAACTCTTGTATAAAACGAATTCACATTAAGACCCTTACACAAACTTGATCAACTAAAATATTCTCAGTAAACATTAATATGTTTCTCTTAGGGGAAGCCAGCTTAAACAAACAGAAAACAAAACAAAAATTAGAATTAAATGATCTGTTTGACTCATAAGATCCACTTGTCGAGTGTTCGGTCGAATTCAGCAAAAACATGATATCTATAAACAACAATTTGTTCCATTCGTTCGCGGTCCCAGATTCAATAATTGAATTTTATAAGGTAGACATCACCTGACTATTGTTTGCTCCTATTCTTCGATGCTTGCTTTATAGAAAAGTATAACGGTTTTAGGAAAAAAATGATCAATGGATGTCGCAGACACAATTTACTTACTGATGAATCTGATTGAAAAGGTAAAATCTCGTTTAAGATCGCGTAACTTCTGGGTTTTCTTCTGTTTGTTTGAGCTGGCTGCTTCTAAGAGAAATATATTAATGTTAACTGAGGATATTTTTGTTGCTTATGTGTGTGTAATGGTTAGTCTTATTGTTATAATGGTAACATTTTTTACAGTGAAAAAGATCCAAATACGAATCGAGCCGTCGACTATTCTAAAAGGATTAGTTTATTTTGCCCAGTCCTCAAGCCGCAAACCCAATTATTCCTATTCAGTTGAAGGACACGAAGAAGATAAGTATGGCAATATGAATTATATTCGATGTTTAAATGAATTGGTTTTTACTGGAATGGGAATCGATGAAATCATACATGATAATTTCAAATATAACAATTGTTTCGCTAAAAAAAGCTTCTTCAATCATAATATTAATAAATATGTCTTTAAAATATTCCTAATTGTTCCTAAATTGAAGGTACGAAAGATGAAGTGTGATTCCTTGGACTTAAGTGATTTCACGATCAAAAGGCTTGAGTCTCGAGTTTTTGCACGCATGTTCTAAGTAATAGCGTGCTATCATTTTACCCAAACGCCTCCGGCAGTCATCCGGTGCCACGATAATTTTCGAACGGAAAGACAAAGCGACTTGCAATTTTCAGGGTAGGTTTCACATTCCGACGGTTCAGTTCTTTAATGGGCATATTTAACCGAAATATTCTGTAGATATACCCATCTGAAATGTTGTTGAAAATTCCTCAATAACTCAAAAAATACTAATCTGATCGACTTGATTTAATTCTGAATTTCAACAATTTTTTTTTCATTTTAAAAATAACTGTACAAAGAAATGGCAGCATACAAACCAATGAAAAATGTGAACCTCTAAACATTCAATTCAGAAATATATCCTTTTGCAACGAAACACGAATATTTCACAGCGTTTACTGAAATTTAAAGAACGTATCCCTCAAAAAATCCATCGAATTGTCACTTCGTATTGATTTCCCTTCAAAAACCAGAATGGACTGATATCATTTATAGCCTAATGAAAATTCATTTCATGATATATCATGAGAGTAACAATTATTGACATGGTACTCCATGGTATATTCAACAACGAAACATCCCGGAATATTGGATTTATCTTGAAAATGACTGGATTTTTTTTACTTGGTATGCATTAGTAATGAATAACTACGGAGCATTCAAACGTAAATTCACTGATGCAAGTAAACAGGGTGAGTCTATGAGAATGCAAACTTCTTTATTTTAAATGGCACACCCTGTATAGTTTTATGGATTTTGATATGGCAAAAACATTTCATAGCATATGGATTATGTCTAAAATGACTAAAGAAGCAATTGATTTACTCCTTCAAAAACAAGAGAAAGCAACAGAAAATATTATAGTATAACATAATTTGTTAAACCAAGCCAAAAACCCAAATGTTTTTATCAGGAGTAGCATCAATATTTATTTTCATACAAATAAGAGCTCATCAACAGAGAAAAAGTGCACTCATAAGAAAAAAAAAATTCCACTAATTGGACAATATTGTTATCCAACATGTGCATCATTTGTTCACAAAAATAAGTTCTCCTATATCAAAATCATGTTCCAAGAGCTCCTGGGTAGGTATAATTTCATAGGGATGAATTTTATTTTGTTTTAAAATGTTTAGAATCGATGTATAGCTGACATTGCATGTTGTGGAGGAATGTCTACTTGATTTATGTGGATTTTCTTCAAAGTCAAGCATCACATCTGATTTCACACAGTGAATTAGCAGCTGCATTTTTAATCTGCCTTACATGCCCAAACTCGCAATACTGCTTTTCTATTTTACTTATTGTCCCTTGGGTTTTAGATATTAAATTAGACAATTTATAAACTGCAACTTATCAGAGCAAAACAATTTGCGAAGGCGTCCTAAAGAAATTAACATTGCCACAGAATGTGTTTTACGTAGTTTTCATGGTACCATCTGGAACACAATGTTATGGTTTATTTTTTCTATCACATATTGAAGGCAAATAAGTTTGTCATTATTGTAATAAGATTTGGAACATTCCCGGGAATATTAGAATGAATTTCGGTAATTACATGATTTTATTTTTTATAGAAATATGGATCATGCGGAGTAATATAAATAAGTGGAAAAGTTTAACGGGTAATTCCACAAAAGAAGCTTCTTTTGCGGAATTACCCGTTAAACTTTTCCACTTATTCATTTTTTATATTTTGAGTTTTTCAACAAACATGAAAGTTAAGATAACATTTCCAAATACAGACTGACGCGACCTTTCAAATGATGTATCACAAGCCCATACTTCCTGTGTTGTACATGTCTTTCGAAGGGGGTTGAAGTTACGGTTTGCATTTTTACGAAGAAGAAAATTTAAAATTTAATTTTCTATAAATATGTACAGTAACCAAGATAACAAAATTATTCCATTTGGATATTCCATACTGTATGAAAGTTCTATTTGGTCCTAACTTTAGTGTAACATTAAACAAATTTATGCCAATTCTAAAATAACACACTGGCATCGAAAATGGCGTCTCAGCATCACACATGTCCTCCTGTCAGAATACTTGAGAAGGAAGTACCAGTCGACACCAAAGCAAAGTATCTCGGCATTCATTTATACCAACGCCTCAACTGGAGACAGTATATAAATGCTAAGAAGAACGAAATAAATCAGAAAATCCGAAAAATGTACTGGCTTATAGGCAGGAAATCCAAATTGAACCACCAAAATAAGTTACTTATTTACAAGGCAATCGTCAAACCCATATGGACATACCGCATCCAATTCTGGGATTGCGCTAAAGCATCAAATATTCAAATCATCCAAAGACTTCCTTCAAAAATACTAAGTTCATTCATTCATTCATGGTATGTCTTTAACCACACCATCCATAATGATTTGTCCCATATGTCTACCCCGAAATAGAAAACTACTCGAGAAAATACCACCAGAAGCTAGAAGGACATGCTAACCTACTTATCGACAAACTGAAAGAAGATCCATTCAACTTTCGAAGGTTAAGAAGGACCTGGCCAAACGATCTCATTAGCTGATCATAACTATGTAGTATTAATTTTCAATACATGATCATAGTCTCGTCTATCTATACATATATACATCATATTTACTAAATGCTTTAGAAAGTAGATTGTAAATGTCAACAAAGGCTATAAAAAAAATTCTAAAATAATCTGTATATATGATATGGATATTTCAATTGTTATTTTTACTTCCGAAGGTTTATTTTTCGTGGAAAATATTTTAAAACGATGGAAAAATTATCGTTGAGGACTAACAATTAGCTCCACTTAAAAACTGATTCAGATTGATTTGAAAAATCATCAATCCAGATACTTCAATTCGAATGGTAAAAAGTACCGTGAAGGCAATGTTGAAAAAAAAAAACTACCGTCTACTGTCTACCAATTCCAAGCCTTACTGGGAAACCTTGATCCTGACTTTGCGACCAGCTTTGCAGTCAACCTCTAGACCACAAGGATTTAATAGCATCCTCCGTTCGCCGGCATCTTTCGTTCGATCCATCCGTTTTAATATTAGCAGTATCCGATAGCCTTCCTAAAGATTTATTATGGGTGGAACGTAAGGATCTTAATTTTTTTCATGTAAGAAACAACAACAACTTGGTCGGATATGTGATCCAAATAAGGAATAAAACTACAATTTTCGAATTTATTACTTGAAAATATCAAAGATTGAGTAAACTTGGGAGAGTACTGACGTGAGGTAAGTTTGACCCGCTTGTTCAAATTCATAGCCAGAGCGGTCTCCCATTCAGGTACTGAGCTCGACCAAGGCTGCTAATATTCTCACAATATTTCCAACAGTATAGATCCGATCGAGTTTAAATCCAGCTGGCGTGGCTGTAAAACAAGGGTATTAAGGCTCTTGCAAAATTTCTGCGATATCTGTACTGCGATAAAAGTAAAAAAAATTGGTTCAAGCCCTGTGGACAGGAGCTATTGGGCGCATGTTCATCTTCCTTGTGGCCCGTACTGACCAGTAAAGAAAAAAAGCAGTATCATGTTGAATACCTTAATATTATTGATTATTATATAATAATCGATGAAAATACTGAGAGAGACCCAGGAAATTTGACACATTTTGTCTTATATCTCCAGAAATTGAAATCGTATAGAGCCAAAATTTTGCACAATGTTGCAAAATACTACAATTGACGTTAGTACAAGTTTTTGTTGCAATCTGATGAATAGTTATCGAAAAAAAAATTTTTTTTTCGAAAAAATTAAAAGAAATATTTTTTTAAAAATTACCAACATTTCGATCATAACAGAATTTTGCCAAAAGTTGCGCGTTTATATCCTCGAACTGACTACCAAGTTTCGATTCAACATCTTCTTTAGTTCCTGAAATATCAGGGAAATAACCTCAAAATTTTAAATGTCTATAACTCCTAAACCGTCCGGCCGATTTTGCCCGTTAACGAACTTAACCGTCGCATTTTGATCAGAAACCTACCCTGAAAGTTTGAAGTCGATAGGACCTTCGGTGCTCCTGTTATCGTGCCTACGGCCGGAAGGCCGGCCGGCCGGACGGCACCCAAAAATCTGACACCGGATTCGTCATCAGGGAGTCCGAATTAGTCTATTAGCCAATTTTCAGCTCGAAATTCGAAAATTACAGACATTTGGACGAAATGATAGGACGATGTTCCCCTAGAACATGCGCCCAAAAATAACAAGAAAATTCTATGAAATCAACTCGAGAATCTTCTATGAATTGTGCAGGCTATTATTTAATGAACTTAATTCAATTTGTATCCAGTAGTTCGCAACAATATGGCTTAAGTTACCTAGAGCTCCTTCGTTTGTCATTCAGTGTGCTAAGTTATGCTGATGATTGGAAACAACCATGAAACCAGTACGTATCTGCCCTGAATAACGCCTTTCTCTTTGGGTAACACTGAGCGATGAGGTGACCAGCCCGGATCACGAGGGAATATTTGTTGATGGTTAGAATCCATGAATATTTCACCGTGAGTATTTTAGTTGTTTGCAATAAGCTACAGTTCACCCTATTCTATAACCACTCATTTGCTAAATATAGTTCGAAGAGAGATGCATCTCTCTTCTCTTGCATATTTAGCAAATGAGTGGTTATAGAATAGGGTGAACTGTAGCTTATTGCTAACAACTAAAATACTCACGGTGAAATATTCATGGATTCTAACCATCAACAAAGATTCCCTCGTGATCCGGTTTGAGGTTTGAGTGGTCTCTTTAGAAGACCTGTTTGTTTAATGTCGAATAAAAGTCTACAGAGCGAATGAATGTCGAATACAAGTATACAGAGGGAATGAATGAAAATACTGGCACTATGTGTTGGTGCTGGAAACCTTAATTAACCAATAATATCACCCTAAAAACAACTCATTTGGAGAGTAGTATAAAGGTATTCGCCACTCTGATTGGTACCGTTTCATCACCCAAGCTCTTATTATGGATTTGCTGTAACTATAACTACACATGTGTAGTGTCAATGCTTTCCTAACGTTTCACGAAATGAATTGATATAGCATGAATTATTTAGGGTTTAGGGAAATGCCTTTACTGGTATAGTTGAAGAACAATTAGCATTTGCGGTTCAAATTTTATTATTACTCCTAATATCTTTTCGAAGATTAACTACCGCATAGAAATTATCATAACATATTCCAGAAGCATATTCGTCAACCACAGCAGGTCTCCACGTACAACACACGCCTTTAACTTAATATTTCATCACGAACTTCATTTCACCTGAAAAATAAACAGATAACGCGTGAAGAGGATTCAAATCGAAGACACGTCCTTGTTAGTACGACCAATGTCCTTAAAGTACGTGAAAACATCTGCCAATAAATCAAGAAATAGGCAGGCGTTAACCTGCTTCAAGTTGCGGAAATACCACTTCAATAAAGCATTGACATAGGTACGTGACCACTAAGGCAATAGGTAGATATTTTTCGCGCTCTTACCTCTATCATTTGGCCATTATAACGTATTATGACGTCACATTTTAAGAAGAGTTCTTTATGTATCAAGGACGAAAAACTGTCTAAATAGTCGAGTCCGCAAATTTGCAAATTTTGCAAATTACTTTCCTCGGCTTCGCCTCGGATAGCAAGCAAGCGAGACGATAGGCAGTTTTTCGCCGAGGTGCATATCACATTTTTTTGTCGACCACCATATATTTTGATGAATTTCGGACCTCTTAAATAGTTTCACAATAGCAAATGACACATACACTTATGATTGTATTGAACCGTATCCATAGTGACCATATCACTGACAGTTATTCTTACAGACACTTATGTTAGTATAGAACCGTATCATGTCGTATGCATAGTGACCACAGCGGACGAGAAAGTAATTGTGCAGACGAGAAAGTACTTTCTCGTACGCAAGTACTTGCCTTCAATAATAGTCGATTTTACGGCCGCAAATTATAAAATGTCACTTTTCATAGAGGTCGACGAAAAACATATATTTGGTTTTCTCATTGAAGAAGCTCGCTTGTAAAACTTGAATATTTTTCCCTAGAGATTACTGGGTTTCAAGTAATAATTTAAGGATACTCTGGGAGGTATACTCATTATTAAAATGTTTTTCCCAAACTCTGAAAAATATCTATAAAATAAAAAATTAATTATTTTGTGATTTGCTTCTGCGTAAGAAACACAACATATTTGTCAGAAGCAATCAATTGAACAATGTTGCCTAACAAACAACAACGAAACAACATCAACGAAGAAACAACTATATCGTAACGTTTCGGAGTCTATATCAGACTCCTTCGTCAGACGCTTAATGAAAATCTTTAGAATTATTTTGTTGATAGCTATTTTGTGAAATTCAAGAATTGTTTTTTCGTTGTTGTTTGTTAGGCAACATTGTTCAATTGATTGCTTCTGACAAATATCTTGTGTTTCTTACGCAGAAGCAAATCACAAAATAATTAATTTTTATTTTATAGATATTTTTCAGAGTTTGGGAGAGAAAACCCAGAAAAAAACCTGTCTACATCTTTACTATTTTGATCGGTCGCTAAGCTACTACTTCTTGTAGTTCCCGTACCAACTATGTAGTCACTTCTTTCTTGCTATACATTTTCATATAGAAGGATGATTTTAGATTATATAAATATTGCATTTGTATAATTACTTCGT
This sequence comes from Halyzia sedecimguttata, assembly GCA_937662695.2. NCBI lineage: Eukaryota > Metazoa > Arthropoda > Insecta > Coleoptera > Coccinellidae > Halyzia > Halyzia sedecimguttata. The sequence continues at coordinate 88,278,508 of OW569415.2, read as the reverse complement.
GCTTGTTATCGATAAATATCGGTAACAAGAAAATACACTGTTTGTTTTCTTAGAAGTGCGTCTGAATCTTAAATTACTTCCTATTTTCGTGATTGTTGTCTTATTGATGCAAGTAACAATTTACGCCGTAATCAACGAGGTTACTGGTGAGTGCTTAAAGTTAAGTATACCCTCTTTTCATTGGTTGTGCATTCACAACGATATTAATCATCGGGATTTAATAATCTTCACCCGGTGTTTCTCAAAGTAGAAACAACAAAAACTCACCCTCCTGACAAATCAATCAGGGTACGAAAAATCTGTTCCTTTGAAACAATATTATCCTGATTAAACAATCAGGGTCTCATCAAGTTGGCCACCCCTGGTATAGAGTATTGGTACGTTGTAAAGATGTAACACCAGGCTGATCTTTTTTATTCGGGTAGAGACGAGAACATAGATCTCAATCTAATTAAGCATGCAACCTTTCTTGTTTTGTGTAGTTAGTTGTTCTGATTTTCTCAATTTCCTGATTAAATTATAGAAAATCGTCCCGAATAAAATTAAAGCACAGCCATACTATACTACGTCAATCCTGACTCCAATAAAACAATATAGTTAATGTGTGACAGATGAAACAACGCCCCCAAAACTGCTCGAGGCCACTGCCTCTTCAAATATGTGGGCGCCCTCAGTTCTGCCAACCAAACAACAATTACACATGACGGAAACAGATTATACATTCTATCCAAATTAAAAGGTGGAAAGTTCAATTGATTTCATGAATATGAATTACACGAACGTTGCGACATGGACCTGCCGTATTTAAGATCATTTCACTCAATGTATATAAAGAAAATCCACTAATCGTGACATTTCCCAATGGAAGTGGACTTCCTCAAGAGTATACTCAAGTATTCAATTCATATTTAACATATATAATATTCTTTTGAACTTTGAGCATTACATTCTTTCATCAAACAATAAAGCATGTGTGTGAAAAAAGTGTTAGCAGAGGTTAGTGTAACGGGGTACCATACAATTCGATGTATGATACAGGAGTTTAGGGAAAAACCTCAGCAAAAAACCCTGTCTACCCGCTAGTTGTTGTGATTTATGATAATTGAAATTGTTAACAAAATATGCTGAAATATTAAATATTGAAGGGCATCTTTTTCATCACTATTGATTCTTCCTTGAATAATAATAATAATAATAATAATAATAATAATAACCTTTATTTCAAATCATCCTTGAAATATACATTCATACATAAAAGTAATGAAGTGAAATTGCGTCAAAAAAGGGTTTTCAGCCCAGATCATTTGAAGCAATCTTCCAGACTGTAGGGCTCTTTGTGTACCAAATGATTGTACAGCTTCTTTTTGAACATTTTGTAGTCTGCTAATCTTTGTAAATCTGTTGGTAGATGGTTAAATAATTTTATGATTCTATATTCTACTTGTTTCTGGGTGGTAGTCAGGGTACACTTCGGTAAGTTATATGTCACACCTCTTGTTGCATATTTATCTCTTATATTTCTATGAAGCTCGAATTTTTTACGATTTTTATGGAAGAAAAGGAGGCACTCCTGAGTATAAACACCATATAAAGTGAGTATTCCCTTTCGCTTGAAGTGGCCCCTACAGGATTCATTGCATTTCAGCCCACACAAAATTCTTATTACTTTTTTCTGAAGTCTGAAAAGCGATGTTATGTTCCCTGACCCGTAGAACATAAGACCAAATCTTAACTTTGACTCTATGGTGGCATGATATACTGTTTTTAGCACTTCAGGATTGATGTATTTTGATGTTATTCTAAAAGCATATATTGTGGGATGTAAACGTTCTTCCAAATAGTCAATGTGTTTTTTCCAGTTTAGTTCATTGTCAAGATATACTCCTAGGAATTTTGTGCTATTCGATAGATTATATTTGATGGTGTTAATATTTACTGATCCTGGGTCGTCTATACTTGAATTCATTGGATGAAATGACATTAGAGTTGTTTTATCTGTATTTAATATGAAGTTGTTGAAGTTGAACCATTTGCTAGCTTCTTTCATCACAGTTTCCATCAAGATTTTTAAGTCTGGCCACAGTGATTCCACCAAAAGGACATTTTTATCATCTGCATAGTCTATCCTTGATATTCTTTTATCCCTCCATGTTTTGCATACGCCAAAATCATTTATATATAATATGAAAAAGATTGGGCCTGCTACACTTCCCTGTGGTATTCCCAAAATTATCTCCTGTTTATCAGAATGTTCTACCTGATTTTCTAATTGTATTTCCACTTGTTGTTTTCTTCCTTCGAAGTAGGAGGTTATCCATTTCAGTGCTGGTCCACCTATTCCATAAGTTTTTAATTTTTCAATTAGAAGTGTGCTGTCCAGGCAATCATATGCTTTTGTTAGATCAATGAACAGACCAAAAGCCAGATTTCTATCTTCAAATGCCTCAGTGATTTTCTTCACAAAATCATATATAGCTGTTTTTACTGATTTGCCTTTCAGGTACCCATGTTGACCTTCTGAGAAAATTGCATTGTCCATTAGGAACCCCATAAGTTGGTTACAGAACGCCTGTTCAAAGATCTTCGAAAATGATGGCAATAAACTGATCGGCCTGTAATTTCCATAATCATTGACATTTCCTTTCTTGAAAACTGGTTTGATCAGAGCTACTTTTAGCTGTTCTGGAAAGATTCCCTTTCTTAAAGAGTTATTCACTACATATGTTAGGGGATCAATAATCTCATCTATAGTTTTCTTAATGACACTGTTTGATATTTCATCTATTCCATAACTATGTTTATTCTTCATATGATTTACTATCTTTTTAAGTTGTTCTTCATTTATTAATTGTATGTTGAATGATCTATCTAATTCTTTTTCTGATTTAAAACTTTGGTTATCCCTTATGTTTGTTTTTGTCAAATTATATGCAGCTTTAGAGAAATATTCGTTAAAATCATGCGCCATTTTTTTTGTATCTGTTGTAGATGGATACGTGTTTCTCACAGCTTTTTGTTTCAATGAATTCACTACTGTCCATAAAGCTTTGTTTTTGTTATCTGAGGTTTCTATTATTTTACAATATTTCTCTTTTTTCTGTTTTGTTAATTCCCTATCATATTTCATCTTAGTCTCTATATATTCATTTTTATATCTTGAATCTCTTTCACTCAGTGTAAGTAGTAAATCCAAACGGGTTTTTAATTGTTTCACAGTGTTATTCATTTCATTATTTCTCGGACGTGCATTCAAGTTTACTTTCATGGACGGACATGCATAATTTAGATGTTTCAAGAAGATTTGTTGGAATGTGTTGAACTGTTCATCCACCTTATTTTCGTCTATGGTGTAAACAGGTGACCAGTCTTGATATCCTAAGTACTCTTTGAGCTTTTCAATATTTCTTTCAGAAAATATTCTTCTGTATACAAAGTGTTGTGTCTTTTCCAATTCAAAAGTTATTTTCTGAGCAGAGTGATCTGAAATGTGTGTTTCAATGATGTTAGTTGAATATAAGTGATCCACTCTGGTGTATATTCCATCTAGTGATGTTGCTGAAATTGCTGTTTTTCTAGTTGGCCCAAATATTGTTTGTTTAATGTTGTATTCTTCCAGGAAACCCAGCCACTCTGATTTTTTCTTAGATTCCTTCAACATATCTATGTTAAAATCTCCCAAAATTACTACTTGGTGGTTTTCATTAGTTAGTTTATCCAATAATGGTGTAAGTGCTGATGTGATTACATCTGTGTTTCCACTGTTGTAAACAACTATACATATCCAATTTTTCTTTTCTTTCTTGAACTGAATTGCAGCACATTCAAATTCCCCTTTCCTTGAGATCTCACTTATTTCCTTTAATTCCGTTGCCTGGAAACCATCCCGAACATATATTGCCACTCCACCGTGCTGTTTACTGAGTCTACAAAACTTTGCTACAAGTTTGAAGTTCTTTATTGAATGGCATTTAAGCTCCGACTCAGACTTCCAATGCTCTGATACACATAATATTTGCGTATCTTTTTCGTCTGTTAGTAATTGTTCTATTTGTTCTGTGCTGTTACCAATGGATCTCAGGTTTTGGTGTAAAATGCTAAATGGTTCTTTTCTGGTTTTAAATTTTTGTTGATTAGAATTCGGTTGTTTTGTGTCCTTTAAACTTTTGTTAATTTCATTTATATTCTTTGTGTTCTTTAGTTTTTTGAAGCAGTATTGTCCAAAAACATTTTTCCTCTGTTAAAATTGAATCTGGCGTAAGAAACCCCACTTGGCCAGAATTCACTTGTGTATACAGCTTCTTTTAGGTTTGTTGGGACTCCTATCATGTAACTGGTATATTGTACTTCTGAGGTGATATTTAATTTTTTTACGGAAATTTGTACTTCTGGTGTTTTTGATTTTTCGCTAATATATTTGGTTATTTCGTCTTCTTTTACCGTTTGTTTAACTTTTGAGATGAAAAGCCATAGTTTCTTCTCGCTAGCTGGTTTAATAGATTGAAATCCTCCAATTTCATGAGATTCACCTCCAGTGCCCACGTTATGTTTTCTTGTTTTGATTTTACGCCTATATTCCTCGCTTGAAGTGTTCATGTCATTGTTTTTGCTTATATATTTTCCTGAAATTTTACGTTGTTTACGTCTTTCTACTAAAATGAAATCATCTTCATTCTGCTCAGTAGATTGTTCTGTCATATTTTTCATTCTATGCGCACCATCTTTCTCTTCTTCGGATTTCTGTCCTTTTGAATTATTTTCTGTGGTTTGTAGGTTGTTGATCTTGATTCTGTTAGGATTATTTCTTTCTCTTTGTTGGTGGACGTTGTCTTGATTGGTGTTGGGAACACTGATTCTTTCTTGTTGTTGTTGATTTTGGTTTACTTCTCGGTTTCCACATGTATTATCACTAACCTCCTTGAAGCTTTTTTTATCCCTTGATTGTAGTGTTTGTATTTTTTCACCAAGCAGGTCGTTGCTCTGTTGCAGAATTTTATTTTTGTCCTGAATTTCACGAATAAGTGCTTTCAGGTATTCATTTTCAATTTTTAGTACCTTAATTTCTTGATCGGATTTCTCGGCTCTTGATCCGCCGTCAACATCCTTGGTTGGTTCCAGTTGATGTTTGCATATAGGCGATTTCTGGTTTGCTGATTGTTCAAAACATGAGGGATGAAATTTTTCCATACACTTCACGCATCTAACATATTCCACCACTTTTCTACTGCAGTGAAAACATTTTTTCTCGCTCAATTTCGCGTCTTTTGTTGCTCGATCTGCCGGCACGTCTTTATCCGACGCCATCTTGTTGTATCGTTGAATGTTGAATAAGCTGAGAGGTTTCTCCAAGGTACCCAGAACTCAATCTGGAAAAGGAAAAGACAAAAGGAGAAAACGAAAGAATTCAAAGTGGAATATTCCATGGTTTATTAAATAGATTTGGAATTAACACTAAAACGTCAGTTGCAAGGAAGTTCATTATAATTTAATGACATCAATAAAATTATAATCTTCCATTGGCCGCGATTTTCCGTTGCAGGTATATACAGTCAGCGTCAAAGTATAGATAAATGAATTTATTTTCTCCCCTTTAAGGAATAGCCAAAAATGGTTTGATATGTCAAATTTATATACAGGGTGAGTCTTTGACCACTGCATTAATTTTAACCAAAGATTCCTCTCATCAAATGAAACACTTTTTTCCTTTAACATTTTTCCAAATTCAGCTCAGGTGAAAAGATACAGGCTGTTGAAATGTTGACAAAAATCAGTTTTTATTTTGTAGCTTTGACATCCTTTTTTCGAATAAAATGAATGTTGGCGTAATGTTTCCTATAACTATGATACATATTTTCCAAATATTAGTTATTTTCTACTTCTACTGGTTTTCTAGTTATGGACTTGTGGATTCATAAAACTAAACGAAATTAGCATAAAGAAAGCATATAATTTTTTGAGTCATTTCAAGAATATTCCATCGTTTTAGAACATTATATTATTCTTCATCATTTCTCCCGCACCGTTTTCGAGATATTCTTCATTGAATGTTTTAAACTGGAAAACTCCAGAAATTTCACTACTTTTATGGATCCGTCCCTGAGCGTTGGAATCCCGAATCAAGCTGTAAACCACGTTACCATGCCTTATTCTCGTCCGCCAACAATGTCATAGATAATTTATATGCGGGAGTGTATTAGCACATTGTGAAATCTTTAAACGCTTGTAACTTTTTACCTGAGCCGAATCTGGAAAAATGGTAAATGAAAAAAGTGTTTCATTTGATGATAGGAATCTTTGGTTAAAATTAATGCAGTGGTCAAAGACTCACCCTGTTTATTTTCTAAGGAACATTTTCCATCAGTACTTAATTCTTTTTGTTCTAGCATTTCCGTTACCGATGTCAACGATATTTTTTTTAAATTTTGAGCATCTAATTTTTGTCCTGTCATGGATAGGTCTTAACATTCTGAATTCAGTATTGCACATATACGGGGTGATACTGAATTAGTGCGAAAAACTTCAGGGGGTGATTCTGCATGAAAAAATAATGACGGTTTGCTATATAACTCCAGATATGCAAATGAAATTTGGGTGGTTTTAAGAGTTTGTTATAACGCATATTTTGAGATGCAATTATGAATTGTATCCTTGGCGTGCATACAGGCATCCTTGGGGTGCATACGGGCAATGATATCACTTTTTGAATGAAAAAAAAATGGTTCAAGCACTGACGTGAAGTCAGGAGCCTTTGCGCGTATGTTCTATTGTCCATTCTCCTTTATTGGACACTATTAATCGAATTTACCATGGTAAATTATGTTGTCCATTCTCCTGTATTGGACACTCTTAATTCGAATTTATCATGCTAAATTCGAATTAAGTGAAGGCTTTCAGCGATGTCAGAGGAATAGTTTCTGATATATAGAATTTTTTTCAATGATATTCAATGATTTTTAAAAAAATTTGGAGTTATACCATCCTCATGAAATTTTGCAGGAATTTTTGCGGTGGCATTGTACAACTGAAAACCATGTTTGAGTTGGATAGGTTTTATATTTTTCGAGTTATTGAGGAAATAACAATCAAATTTCAAATGGGTATAACTCCAACACCGTTCGGCAACTTGCAACACATTTGGTAGATGCTGGAGCTCTTATTCTTTCTTTAAAACGCCACGGAGGATGGAAATCTTCCAATGTGGCGGAAGAATATATTGACGAATTACTTAATAATAAAGTAGAAGTGGCTAATAAAATATTGAACACCCATGCCTCGACTTCAAATGAAAATGATCGAAACGAGATAAACCAAACAATTAGCCATGCAGCTTCAACGTCTATAAATTCTCGTTGCCCTCCAGTACAATTTACAAATTGTACAATAAATATAAATATTAAGAAAAATTAATTTGGGTTCAATATATATGAAAATTATTACCATACTTTGTTTCATTTTATTGTAATAATCCATTTGTAACGTTACCGCAAGCTACAGCAGTGCGGTAAGAATATTACCGCACTATTATTTTCTAATTGCTTAGCCCACTATTTTGGAATGTTGAGCTTTGCGCATAGAAAACAGGTCAAAATAGTGTCACTTTTCCCACGATTGAAGAAAAAATATATTTTATTACACAAAATGGGTTGAGATACATATTTAGTCTGTATTCAGAAAAAGGTTATGGCTTCTATACTTAAACATATACTGACTAGATATTAAGCATTGACAAAAAAATTGACTAGAAGTAATATGGGTATCAGTGTAGTTACAAATAATCAGTATTCTAAATTCCACCATATGGAGTCTTGCTTCGGATTGTAGAAACCCTAAAAATGAAACAAAAATATTTATTTATCCAAGAAACGGTCTATTTTCTGTCTTACCCTCATGGATATAGTCTGGAAGAATTCATTAGATAAAAGTTGTTCTAACCCCCTTATGTAGTTGATGGCATTCTGTAATGTCTTCACCTTGCTTATGCGTTTTCCCCTGCAAAATTCAATAATTCGGTGAAATCTAAATTCAAGGTTAAGTGATTTCAAGTTGTAAAACTGCCATAAAAGAGATTACATAATATATTAATTTCCTCCATGATTGTGATAATTTTCAGGATGCGGGGAATACCTTCGGAATAATATTTATTTATTTATAGTGATTAATATTCTTCTGAACTATTTACCAGATTATTCAATGGTTCCATTCTGGGTTTTCTCTCTCAAACTCTGAAACATATCTACAGTGCTTCCCAGGAACTCCGCACCAAGAAGGACTTTTCTTTTATATTAATATTTCCGAATTGTATTCTCTACAAAAAATTGGTGCATCAAAAATGATAAAAAATGATATAGAAGTCAGCCAACTGCAACTTCCGATTTCAGCGGAAATCGCCATTTTTGAACAAAAATGTCGACAATCTCGGAAATTTTGGACGATTATGAAACGCTTGAATTAAACTTCTTTGAAATTACAATTTAGATCCATGTGCAAAAATTCAGATCGAAAAACCGTAAAAAATAATTTTTCATTTCTTGCTAATAACTATTTCAAAAGGGGGTAAAGCCCTGTGGCAGGAGCATTGGCGCTCTTGTTCAATTTTTGACAAACCATATCTCCGGAAGTATTGGTTTCTCAGAGTTGGAAATGATATCAATGTATTATTATGATAGAACTGCACCATAACAGAAATTAAATTCAAATAATAGTTCATTTATCAAGATTAAATGAACAATCTGCAATGATTTAACCTCATGGAATGGGGTTTTCAAACTTACGCTTGGTACATAGTTTTCACCACTCGAAATACTCGAAAAAGGAAAGTATCTTCGAAATATCTAGAACTGCATACAATCAAAGCAGATTGTCCATTTATTCCTGATACTTGAATAGTTCAAAATATAATAATATTATTCAATATTATTTCTCCTGTATTGGACACTCTTAAATCGAATTTACCATGGTAAATTCGAATTAAGTGTCCAATACAGGAGAATGGACAACATAATTTACCATGGTAAATTCGATTAAGGGTGTCCAATACAGAAGAATGGACAATAGAACATACGCGCAAAAGCTTCTGACTTCACGTCAGTGCTTGAACCAATTTTTTTTTTCGTAATTTTTTTGAAATTTTCTAGGGGTACGGTTCTTAAAATATTTTTTTTCGTCATTTTTTTCAAAATTTCTAGGGGTACGGTTCTTACAAAATTTCAAACACGTCTTTATGTTGATTTTCTACTACTAGTTACCAAGCTTCAATTCGATCGAATATTTATTTTTTGGGTTATCAAGGATATAATATTCCAGGTGGGTATAACTCGGAAACCGTTAGACCGATTATGCCCAAAATCGATCTCAACTCTCTCTTTCGGATACGCAACCTACCCTGAAAATTGCAAGTCCCTATCTCCTTTCGTTCGAAAGTTATCGAGGCAACGGTCACCCATCTACTGAACTCGCACAAGAATGCTCGAATCTCCAACAATATTTAACTGATCGTATTAAAACTTGAAACTTGGCAGTAGAGTTAGGTTATGAAGGCTCTTGCAAAATTTCAGCAATTTCAAACGAATAGTTACTGATATATAGAATTTTTTTTTTTTTTCAATGATTTATTAAAAATTTTCTACATGCTGATCTACATTGCTGAAAATGGTCTCAAACGATTTGGTTGGACTCACTGATCAATAATCCGAGGCCGAAATCGATTCTGCCCGGCCGGCCGTAGGCACGATAACTCTCGAACGAAAGGAGTTAGCGGATTGAAATTTGCAAGGTGGGTTTGGAGCGTAAATATCTCGGACGAGTTCGTTAATGGGCGAAATCCATCAAGCGGTTTCGGAGTTATGGCCGATTATAGTAAAAATATTTCTTATGAATATTTACGAAACCGATCACTCGATCTATCTGAAATTTAGCATCAAATTGTAGAATCATGACCTTTATACGCATGTGAATTTTTGTATTGATCAGATTACCGCAAAATGTCAAAAAAAAATTTGAAAATTTTAAAAAAGTTTTTCTACAATAACTCTCGAACGGAATGAGCTAGGTAGTTGAAATTTTCAGAGTAGGTTAGGGAAATTAATTTCTCGGTTAAGTTCGTTATTGGGCAAAATTGGCCAGATTTAATTTGATTTCTTCCATGGTGCAGTTCTCATTCTCAGATTGCTCATTTAATCTTGATAAATAAACTATTATTTGAATTGAATTTTCTTTATGATGCAGTTCTATCATATGAATACATTGATATAATTCCCAATTCTGAGAAACCAATTCTTTCGGAGATATAATTTGTCTGTTTGAACCATATATATCCCTTGTCTATGGTTTGAACTAGAGCGCCAGAAAGCTCCTGTCCACAGGGCTTGAACCCATTTTTCGATTCGGAATGTTTTTCGTGCTACGTTGTTAATTCGAAGCGAAATGTCTAAAATTCGATCAATATTTTGACAACCGCAGCTCGTTCATAAGTTTCATATTTATGTCTCCGATAGCACATTCGAATAGTATGATTGAGAAAGAATCACAAAAAATAGTATCTAATTTCAACTAACCTAGCATGCTGAATAGGTACAGCCTTTCTGAGTCGATTGAAAGCACCATTCACAGCTTGCACCCTATTTCTCTCCCTCAAATTCCTTTTAGCCACTAGTTGCGGTGGCGCCTTATGTCTATTAAGCTCGTGGACGAAGAACCTTTCTGATTGTTTGGAGTTTTTTTCATTCAAAGAGATGCTGGACGTGGCTTCGAATTGCGTATCATCTTCGTATTCATGGTGTAGAACAGACGTCAAAGTTGCATCTGCGTGTGCCGGTGCTGTAACTTGAGCCTATGAAGAAGAGACAAGACGCTGTACATAAGAAATTCTTGACAAGTTGGATATTCATTCAAAAACACTCTTGAAAGAACTTTTGACATATTTAGTGAACGATTGAAAAGAAGAAAAGACAACTTTATTGAAAGGTTTTTTTCTGGGTTTTCTCTCCCAAACTCTGAAAAATATCTATAAAATAAAAATTAATTATTTTGTGATTTGCTTCTGCGTAATAAACACAAGATATTTGTCAGAAGCAATCAATTGAACAATGTTGCCTAACAAACAACAACGAAACAACATCAACGAAGAAACAACTATATCGTAACGTTTTGGAGTCTATATCAGACTTCGTCAGACGCTTAATGAAAATCTTTAGAATTATTTTGTTTTTTTTAGGAAAGCCTACCACTAGATGTTGTAGATGGAAGGGCTAGCAGAGACCAAAGTTTTGGAGCAATCCAAATATTTTATTTTTTTAGGAAAGCGAACCACTAGATGTTGTAGATGGAAGGGCTAGCAGAGACCAAAGTTTTGGAGCAATCCACAGAGTGTGTGTGATTTCATCAAAGTTGAATAGCTACATACCGCGGTTACATCCTTATTAGGAATCATCAGTGGAACACAATTCAACGCTGATGAAATCAATACTACGAAGGAACCGGTTTAAAGAAAACCAGCAATCAATAATGAGTATACCTCCCACAGTATCCTTTAATGATTACTTAAAAGACAACTTTGTTTTGTTGCTTTTAAAAATAATATTAGGTATCAGCTAAATGAACATTATGTTGCTTCAATGAAAATATTTGCTGTCTATCATAGTACAATTTCCGGTTATTTCTGCAAAAACAATGAAGGATGTTCGCAAATCAGAGAAAATTATTCTTTTCAATAAATCCTGTATAGATTCCTTGAATCGTTTATTATTTTCTAAAAGTTATGTTTGTCATTCTCTCTCTCTTTTGTGTGCACTAATTTTCCACTTTATTTATACCACTTTTCTGCTTTATTAACAAAGAAAATAGTTATTCATAGAGTAGTGTGTGAAGTGGGTGTTTTATTCACGAATGCAAGTATATCGACTAAATAGTAGTTATATTAGTAAATTATTATCGCACCTTCAACATGAATCAGGAAAGTTCTGGCAGCACTATGTCACAATTTTGGCATTCTTGGGTCAACCAGTTTTTCAAAAAATAAAGTTGAGAATGGATCAATATTTTTTGATTCGGTCCACATTTTCATTTTGATTGATTTTAATTCGAATTTACCATGGTAAATTCGAATTAAGTGTCCAATACAGGAGAATGGACAACATAATTTACCATGGTAAATTCGATTAAGGGTGTCCAATACAGAAGAATGGACAATAGAACATACGCGCAAAAGCTTCTGACTTCACGTCAGTGCTTGAACCAATTTTTTTTTCGTGAGATTTTTTTTTAATTTTCTAGGGGTGCGGTTCTTAAAATTTTTTTTTCGTAATTTTTTTCAAATTTTCTAGGGGTATGCTTCTTACAAAATTTCAAACACGTCTTTATGTTGATTTTCTACTACTAGTTACCAAGCTTCAATTCAATCGAATATTTATTTTTTGAGTTATCAAAGAAATAATATTCCAGGTGGATATAACCCGGAAACCGTTAAACCGATTATGCCCAAAAACGAACTCAACTCTCCCTTTCGGATACGCAACCTACCCTGAAAATTGCAAATCCCTATCTCCTTTCGTACGAAAGTTATCGAGGCAACGGTCACCCATCTACTGAACTCACACAAGAATGCTCGAATCTCCAACAATATTCAACCGATCGTGTTAAAACTTGAAACTTGGCAGTAGAGTTAGGTTATGAACGCTCTTGCAAAATTTCAGCAATTTCAAACGAATAGTTACTGATATATAGTATATTTTTTTTTTATTTTCAATGATTTATTAAAAATTTTCTACACATGCTATTCCCACCAAATTTTGCAAACGTTTTCGGGTTGGCATTTTACAACTAATAACTATGTTTGAATTCAATCGGTTCAGTATTTTTTGAGTTAATGAGGAACAAAAAACCACCAAATTTGAGAAAATTTCAGATGGCTATAACTCTAAAACCGTTTGGTCGATTATGCTTATAAAGCAAACTCAAATGTCGCATTCAGATGCACAACCTAACCTGAAATTTTCAAGCCGCTATCTCTTTCCGTTCTCAGGTTATCGTGACAACAAAAATATTTTTTAATAATTTTTTAAAAATTTTCTAGCCATACGATTCGCCCAAAATTTCACAAACGTGCTTAGGTTCATATTCTACAACTACTCATCAAGTTTCAATTCGATCGGATTTATATTGGTTGAAAACAAAATTATTACTCGAAAAACACTGGGCCGATTATGCCCATTAACGAACTTGTCCGTCGTATTGCGAAGCGCCACCCACCCTGAAAATTTCAAGTCGCTAGCTCTTTTCGTTCTCAAATTATCGTGGCCGGACGGACAGAATCAAATTTGACCTCGAATTCTTCATTGGGGAGTCGAACTAAATCGTTTGAGACCAATTTCGTCAAAAAAATCGAAAGTTACAGACATTTGGGCAAAACTATAACGCGTTGTTCCCCAGAACATACGTGCAAAAAAGGTCTGTTTCATTTTTGAAACAATTTTTTCACGGAAAATCTTAGAATATCGAGTAGATTGAGAAGACGAAATCAAATTTGGCCATCGAAAAAAAAATCGGGAACTTTTTTGGCAGATATTCCGCCATTTTGGAAAATTACAGAAATTTATCGTTGATGTGGATTCCTCACTGTTTATTAGGCAACAATGTTCTCTATATTGCTTCTGACAAATATCTTTATTTTCTTGTGTTTCTAACGTAGAAAGAATTTTCAAAACCCAGAAAGGAACCATTTAGTAAGAAATTTACCGCCTAAAGTATATTTTAATGATTTTATTATTATATTGTGAAACTTAAGCCAAGTTGTTTTCTTTACTACAAACACATCTGATACCTCACTTCCCAAATGATCTTGAGATTCGAACTATTATTATTTAGGAAAAAATTCCAAGAGAAACTCACCCACGTTTCACAGTATCCAAATCTATTTTCGTCGTACAAATCATCAGAAAAAGTTTCATCTTCGTCTTGTGTCGTCGAAAAATACGAACATTCTGAAGAAGGCATCGAATTACACTGGCACAACGTCATTCCCATTGTGTCGTATTTTTTTCACTTTCAGGACTTCTGGCGAAGTCCTGACCCACCGGACACGTGCAGTCTCTCGTGAAAACGGTGTGAATCAACCCTCTGGGTGATATCTTGCGCTTTTGAGTAGTGTGCAGCTTTTTAACAAATTATCGCTAATCATTCGGCTATCGTTTACATTATTTCATTAGGTATTCCACCCGTATACACCTGGATGGGGGCGGAGTAAAGGAACATCATTTTAGAATTCGTTTAAGTTTCAGCTGCTATTTAATTTCGTTATGAGTTATGGATAGGCCATAAATGGACACCTTTGGTTTCTCGATTGGGCACTGATTTGGCAGGGGTTGAATGTAAACATCATTATCATCTTTTATATGATGATTTATAGACGGAAACTATCAAAGCTCTGATTTCTTGAAATATTTCGTTTCGAACAGTGTATTACCTACTTCTGTTAAAGAGGAGTATTCGTGAGATATTTCTTTTCAAAAGGGGTAGTGATTTATTCAATTAGGAGAAGATATTCAGATGAAAATTCGCGTCTCATTTTTAAAACATATAAAAATTAAAAATATGCAGAACTGGGTTATTAAACTAGTAACTACATTCTTGTCAACCACAGATTTTGTCGTCTGGCATATGTTTCTTTGAAACAGCTAGACAAATACAAGTTAAAAATAAAAAACCCAAATTTACCTACGGAAAATGTATTGTGACCCCGAAAACAAAAGAGACCGATCGTCTCGAATTTAAATTCTCCTACCTACAATCTGGCCAAATAGTGAGTAAATAGATTCAACAGCTTCCAAACTCGTCAGATATCGACATTAAAAAATTCGTACCGATTAGTTTATAAATTGAAAGATTTCAAAATCAATGATAAAGACCGTTTCACTTCGTGGGACGTAGTTGCATTATTTCTGAATACCCTAAACTTTCAATAAAAGATTTGAAAGAATGGCTTTAGGTCTCCCCCAAATTACATTAATGAGTACTGGAAGTCACCTCACTTTGCATGGAGCGAAATATCTTTTCTTTTAACGATAAATATTATAAACAACAGTGCCGGTGGTGATGGTGAAACAGTGAAGCAACTGTTTTAGGCGCCAACTTTCTGGTGGCGGCGATTTGGCCCAGTTCGCTTCTTGCTTCTGATGGTAGGGGCGCCTTATTCAGGGGCCCTTACTTCCTTGCTTCAGGCGCCAAATTTATCAGCGCCGGCCCTGATAAACAAACATTCGATACGGCCATGGCTAAACCCCTTTTCCCCTTCTTAGTTAATCTGTTCCTCAGCAAAGTAGAACTTGAATTTTTGGCTGAAATAGTCTTAAACTCACTGATCAAAAATCCGTGGTCAAAATCGATGCTGTCCGCCCGAAGGCCGGCCGTTAACACGATAACTGTCGAACGGAATGAGCCAGACAGTTGAAATTTTCAGAGTAGGTTTGGGAGATAGATATCCCAGTTGAGTTGTTATTGAGCAAAATCGGCCAGGTGGTTTCGGAGGTACAAAGAATTTTTTTTGCATTACAAATTTTAAATTTGTTAAAGATGCAGTTCAATCATAAGAGGTCATTGATATCATTCTCAACTCTAACAAACTAATACTTTTGGAGATATGATTTTTCAAAACTCGAACAATGTTGCCTAACAAACAACAACGAAACAAAATCAACGAAGAAACAACTATATCGTAACGTTTCGGAGTCTATATCAGAGTATCAACTCCTTCGTCAGACGCTTAACGAAAATCTTTAGAATTATTTTGTTGATAGTTATTGACGTTATTGTGAAATTCGAGAATATGATATATGATATAGTTGTTTCTTCGTTGATGTTGTTTCGTTGTTGTTTATTAGGCAACATTGTTCGATTGATTGCTTCTGACAAATATCTAGTGTTTCTTACGCAGAAGCAAATCACAAAATATTAATTTTTATTTTATAGATATTCTTCAGAGTTTGGAAGAGAAAACCCAGAAAGAAACCTTTCAATAATGAGTATACCTCCCACAGTGTCCTTTAATGATTACTTAATATAATTCACCATGGTAAATTCGATTGAGAGTGTCCAATACAGGAGAATAGAACAATAGAAATTCAATTTATTTTATATTAGTTGATGAATAATTGTTAAACTACAATTATACAGTTATGAGATTAACTAGACAATTACCAAAAATTACTTTCTGTACTTTCTGGGACCTCCTTCTGCTGTGGTGCCGGAGGTCGCTCAGGGCATGGCTGTGGTGGAGGTGTGCTTGTCTGGTATGAATGAGGTATAAAATAATAATGTAAAAATTCTACGATGTGACAGGGTACATAACCAAGAGGTTCAACCCAAAAAGTATGAATGTAAAAAAAAAATTTATTAGTGTTCTGTGGTTTTGAATATAACCTTAAAAATACACGTCAATTTTGTCCATATACGTATTAGGTATATGATTTTGTCTTCCCGATTTTGATGAGGTTTAAATTTAACCTTATAAAAATCGTGCCCCTATAAAAATAATTAAAAAAGAATTTACAGTAAAATATTCTGAAAATTATACTGTAAATCCGATGGTGAGTTTACTTTAGGAACTTTATATATCACAGATCACAGTTGTCACCTTAGGTTTTCTCAGTGTGCTGATTCAATATATAAACATACGTTTACTTTCCATCAATGCTAAGCTTTTTCAGACTACTATAGAACGAAAAGGAACATTCAAGGTTGAGTACCTTCAAAAAATTGAAAAGGAGGTCCAAGAGCGATGGGCAGCAGACAAGATATACGAACAAGATGCTCCCAAAGGGCAGAGGAAATCTGCAGACGAAAAGTTCTTCTGTTCGTTTCCCTACCCTTACATGAATGGCAGGCTACATTTAGGACATACCTTCTCTCTTAGTAAATGTGAATTTGCTGTTAGGCATCAGGTTCTTAAAGGAAAGAACGGATTGTTTCCCTTTGGGTTTCACTGCACGGGGATGCCAATTAAGGCATGTGCTGATAAAATAAAGAGGGAAATTGAGGTGTATGGAAATCCTCCACAGTTTCCTGAAGAGGAAGATGAAGTTGAAACTGAAAAGGATGATATCATTCCAAAAGACAAAAGCAAAGGAAAAAAGGTATGTATGACTTCAAGATTTTTGTAACTACATTATGATATTCAGTCATGGGTAAATATTGATGACTCTTGAAAGCATATTTCCTCTCATGTTGATATGGATTATTCATTATGATGTAAATTTTGATATTAAGATTTATTAACTCCAGAGTAAAGCAGTTGCGAAAGCAGGAACTTCTAAATTTCAATGGAACATTATGAAATCACTTGGACTTAAGGATGCAGAAATAGCCAAATTCTCTGATGCAGATTATTGGATGCAATATTTTCCCCCTTTGGCTCTACAGGATTTGAAAAGTATTGGATTGTATGTATGTAACTATTCAAAATTTTTTATGTTTGAACACAATTTTAATCTTTTTATTCTAGGTTGATTGGAGAAGAGCCTTCATAACAACAGATGCTAATCCATTTTACGATTCTTTTGTTAGATGGCAATTTATCAGACTCAAGGAACGTAATAAGATTCAATTCGGTAAAAGATACACTATTTATTCTCCTAAAGATGGACAACCTTGTATGGATCATGATAGATCTGTTGGAGAAGGAGTGGCTCCTCAAGAATATACACTCATTAAAATGAAAATTTGTAAGATTGATTTTCCTGAACTGAGGTGAATATGATTTGAATAATGTAACTTCAAATTTGGTAAAGAAGTGATATAAACCAGAGGGCAGTAAACAAAACCTGTAGATATTACAAATCATGTATTGATTGATATTATTATGCTGACACTCCTAGGTCTTCTGAGGAGACCCCTCATAAGTTTGAGTTTATGCGAGTTAGAAGAATCAGTTTTATTCTGTATAGACTTTGTTACAATGATATGGTTTATCTTTACATCAATCTGATCAGGACCATCGCCTGAAACAATTGTGTTTCGATTTGATGAATTAAGGATGAAATATGAAAAGTCGGCCGGCGAACTGGGTCAAAATGCCGCCCCCAGAAAAATGGTGCCTGAAACAGTTGCTTCACTGTTTCACCATCAGCACCGGCCCTGAATCTGATATCTGCATCCTGTATTGTCACTGATTTTATCCTCACAAATCGGTTTATGACTGAGAGTATAATGTCAACATTGTCAACCCATACTTGAGTGAAGAAATTGACAGCATGCTTTAGTAATGCTTCGTCTTCGAACATGGAAACCTCATTTCCGAAACATGTTCCATTGTCTGTTCATGCCTCACACACCCTCACGTAATGCTGCATGAAGTTGACTAAGAATATGCATTGGGTTTCAACTGAATTCAAGTTTGAAAATAAAACTATTCCGAAAATTCAATGCTGATCAAGCTAATATCTGATAATCGATGTAAAAGGGCCGCTTGAAACGAAATATTGCGCATATGCGAAATTATGAAAATTGCTGCAATTACATCTGGATGATTAACCTATATACAGTGTAACCTCTTTAATCCAGAGGGGTGTGGCAAGGTAGTTGTCCAGATTTTCGATTTGCCTGGATTATAAAAAAACAGATAAAATAAAATTAATTTGAATTCTCAACTACAAGAGAAATAGAACTTATCTGTTTATTATTCTTGTAATTTGTTTATTAAATAAAACATATTAATCAAAAACGTAACAGAAAGCATAAATTGAATTCATATTTTTGGCGCTCTAGTTCCTCGGAACTGAGTGCTTATCAATTTGCCCAAATGTCTGTAATTTTCGAATTTTTCGATGAAAATGGTCTTAAACGATTTGGTTCGACTCACTGATCAAGAATCCGTGGTCGAAATTCATTCTGTCCGGCCGGCCGTAGGCACGATAACTCTCGAACGGAATGAGCTAGACAGTTGAAATTTTCAGAGTAGGTTTGGGGGATAAATATCTCGGCTAAGTTCGTTATTGAGCAAAATCGGACAGATGGTTTCGGAGTAACAAAAACAAATTTTTTTTTTTACAAAGCAAATTCCAAATTAAATTTTTTTCAATAAGCAGTTTTACCATAAGAATCCACTCATATTACTTTTAACTCTAACAAGCTAATACTTTCGGAGATATGATTTTTCAAAATTTCAATGTAAATCGTATTTCTACGTTTTCACACAATGATAGAATTATTCTGTGGGTATTCTATGAATTGTTATAATGTCAGATTATTTTCGTGAGACATGACGTTGTCTCATTGTCATTCATTCCAGCAATCCTATAAATATGAGAATTCTAATATAATATCATACTTTTTGTTGGTTGATATTTTCATGCCGATGGTCAATCCATATGATGATGGGAATGAAAATGGTAAGTTAATAATATTGAGTTCAGAATATCTCCACTAAAAACAAAACTGGAATATTGGTGTATTGGAATTGGAGTAGATTTGAGGAAATATATATATTATCGTTCATCATAGAATTGAGGAATGAATATCTCAGATGAGTTCGTTGTTGGGTAGAATTCGTCTATTGGTTTTGGATTGATAATTTTTGACACTCTTGTTGAATTTAAATTCTTCTATGATGTTTGAATTCAATTTCTGCTAAGATGAAGTTCTAAATTTCAATAATGAATCGTACTTCTATATTTTCACAGAATGCTATAATTATTCTTTCTAAGCTTTATTACATGATCTGTGTTCATACTCGTACATTTCATCCTGTTCTTTAAGAGAGAGTCAAATTCATTTCAGCTATTTTAATTTGGTTTCTTCCATGGTGCAGTTCTCATTCTCAGTTGAGAATGAGTACAAATCATATGAATCCCAAATGGTTCATCATCTGTGATTTTGGCTTCAAATCTCTCTTAAAAATGTTTATCACAAATATCCATTGGATACTTTTAATACCATAACATTTCAGGGACTTGATGAAACAGAAGGATATATACTTAGTATGTGGTACGCTCAGGCCAGAGACAATGTATGGCCAGACCAATTGTTGGTTACACCCTGACATCAGTTATATTGCCTTTGAATGTAAGAACGGTGAAATATTCATTTGTACTGAGAGGTCAGCCAGAAATATGAGTTACCAAGGCTTCACCACAGTTGAAGGAAAGTTTGACATTCTGTTGACATTGACAGGACGGGTAATAAGAATGAGAAAATTGTCCAATCTCATTAAGCTTTATACTGTTTTTACAGGACCTTCTTGGATGCTGTCTTAAGACACCCTTAACAAGTTATGAATATGTTTATGCCTTGCCGATGCTTACCATAAAAGCTGACAAAGGGACAGGAATAGTAACAAGCGTTCCTTCCGATTCTCCAGATGATTATGCCGCCCTCATTGATTTGAAAAAAAAGCAACCTTTAAGAGAAAAATATGGAATTACATTTGAGATGGTTCTGCCATATCAACCTATTTCTATTCTTGATATTCCAGGCATTGGAAATATGGCAGCACAAACACTTTATGAAAAGCTTAAAATTCAAAGTCAAAATGATAAAGAGAAGCTTCTAGAAGCAAAAGAATTGGTTTATTTGAAAGGATTCTATGAAGGTGTAAGTACAAGAATTATAAGAGTACTGATGTGGAGGCGGGGTTTAGCGCGCTTGTTCATTCAATCATCAATTCATTCACTGATTTGGAACACTACAATATTGAAATAATTTTTTTTTTCATTTATATTTATTTAAATTTCAGAGCTTTGAAATATAAATATTAGCACATTACATAGATGAACGAAATGAATGCATTTTGCGACCCATCAAATGTTACATGGGGAGTCAATACTATATGCAGAATATTACGATAAAATACAATAAATGAACACACAAAAAGTCAAAATTGTATACAACCCGACATTTAGTTTAACAAACAATAAACAACTAGGCTTGAATAACCATTAAAAGATACTGTGGGAGGTATATTCGGAAGATTTTCGTTAATTGTCTGACAAAGGAGTCCGATTTAGACTCTGAAACGTTATGAAATAGTTGTTTCTTCGTTGATGTTGTTTCGTTATTGTTTGTTAGGCAACATTGTTCGATTTATTGCTTGTGTCTCTTACGCAGAAGCAGTTCACAAAATAATAAACTTTTATTTAATAGATATTTTTCAGAGTTTGGGAGAAAAAACCCAGAAAGAAAACATTTAATAACTAGGCTTGACAGTGCATTTTTAAAAGGTCTTGAAGATATTCCTCTGTATTATAATAAGCTTTCTTTATGAGAATATATTTTTGCGCGCATGTTCTAGGGAACAGTGTTCTATGATTTTGCCCAAATGTCTGTAATTTTCGAATGTTTTGCCAACAATGATCTCAAACGATTAGGTTCAACTCACTGATGAAGAATTCTAAGGCAAATTCGATTCTGTCCGGCCGTCCGTTGCCACGATTACTATTAAACGGAAAGAGATAGTGACTGGTAATTTTCAGGGTAGGTTGCGCCTCCAAATGCGACGGGTAAGTTCGTTAATGGGCATAATAGGCCAAACGGTTTCGGAGTTATTACCCTTCTATAGTTTTGTTGTTAATTCCTCAATAACTCAAAAAATGCATATCCGAACAAATTGAAGTTGTAGAATGTTGACGCACAAATGTTTTCAAAATTTCGTGAGGATCTGATCACTAGAAAAAAATAAAGAGTTTCAATAAAAAAAAATGGCAATTTTTCTTAGAAAATATTATATTTCGGAAACTATCTTTCAGATTCCGCTGAAATTCCGCACAAACTTTCAAGCAACCATTTTTGGAATTCTTTTATTTTATAATTTATTTCAGTTGATACCCGTGCATTTTTTTACGTGTTTATCCTTCCTTTATTCATACTCAACTTTATGCAGTATTTTCATGAGGGTGTGTGACGCCTGAATAGACAAAAGAACATGCGCTTATAAGCTCCCGACTTTTCCCGATTTTTTTATGGTTATTAGACATCTGTTATGCAGAGAAAACAACATTTCAAATGTACATACAAAATTTAAACGTGACACACGGTTTTTTAAGGTTCATTGGCCCATTTGAAATTTTGATTTCTTGTTATAAAGAATATTTAATCAACATTAGTGAATTATATTTATCATTACATGAACAAGAGCTCTTGACCTCACGTTAGTGCTTTCATATTTTTTTTTCCTTCAGTTTTATTAATGGATTATCAAGAACATAATTATTATTTAAGGTTTTACTGGTAGGAAAGTACAAAGGTAGTAAAATTCAAGATGTGAAGAAGAAAATCCAGGCTGAACTTATTGCTTCTAATGAAGCAACCATTTATTACGAACCTGAAAAATCGATCATTTCAAGATCGGGAGATGAATGTGTAGTGGCTCTTTGCGACCAGTGGTATTTGGATTATGGTGAAGACTCATGGAAACAACAAGCTGAGAAATTATTGTCTAACATGAACACTTATCATGACGAAGTACGCAAGAATTTTATTGCTACCTTGAACTGGCTACGTGAACATGCTTGTTCTAGAACTTATGGACTTGGAACTAAGTTGCCATGGGATGAGAAGTGGTTGATTGAATCCCTTTCTGATTCTAGCATGTATACAGCTTATTATACAATTGCGCATTTACTACAAGGAAATACCTTCAGAGGCGACAAACCAAATACTCTTGGTAAGTTATTAAAAGTACATTCTGGATAATTAGAGTCAAAATGTGCCTTGGACAGTTGAATATATCAAACAGATATAATCAATGCACTAATTCATCTTTCTGGAATGTATGTTAGATTGAACGATATTCTTTTCGAAATGTAAGATACGCATGTTCAGAAAAAACGGATTATTAACGTTGTTTGGAATTTATATATTTGAATGTTTGAAGTTTTTGTTTAAGAATAGGAATAGATTTCATAATCAAGTCAATGACAGGTACCCTGTGAGGTCCATGGGCTTTCAGTATCCTCTACATAGATTAACATTAACAGAAAAACATCCAGAATACATGTGTAAGAAAATTTTTAACAATCTACCTAATCAACTGAAGGTTTTTGGATCCTATAGGGTGTATGTCCGCAACATTAGAAGCTTTTTGTTAGAACTGGAGTCTTATTCTTTGGGTGAATATTTCAACAGATAGAGGTGGAAATTGGGTTTGACGTCATTCTTTTGCAAGTCTGTTTATGAACTATGTATGTAAATTGTATTTGCAATAAGAAATAAAGATTTATTATTATTATTATTATTATTATTAATATATGGTGGGTATGAGTTGATCAGAATAGCAAGTAATTTGTTCAGTCAATTTTTAATCCTTTGATTATATTCGAATTGTTCTTCTTTATATTTATACATTACATATTGTTTCATAATAATTTTTCGTAGGTATCACTGCTGATCAGCTTACTCCTGAAGTATGGGATTATGTTTTTTTCAAAGATGCTCCCCTACCAAAAACTGGAATTAAAAAAGAAGCACTCGACCAAATGAAACATGAATTTGAGTATTGGTACCCTGTGGATTTGAGAGTATCGGGTAAAGATCTTATCCAGAACCACCTTACATACTATATTTACAATCATTGTGCTATATGGCCAAATGATGAATCAAAGTGGCCTCAAGGAATCAGAGCTAATGGACATCTTATGCTGAATTCAGCTAAAATGTCGAAATCTGATGGCAATTTCTTGACACTTAGTGAAGCTGTCAATAAATTCAGTGCCGATGGAATGAGATTATGTTTAGCGGATGCTGGTGATTCTGTAGAAGATGCAAATTTTGTGGAAACTAATGCTGACGCTGCGATTTTGAGGTTATATACGTTCATTGAGTGGGTTAAAGAAATACTTAATAACAAGGCATCTTTAAGGTTAGTACAGACAATTATTTCAGATATATGTATGTAGTTGAGGTGGAGATATTGTTTTTGTCCAGGACGAGTATAATTACATTCATGATTCACCAATGATAATTCATTCCAAAGTAGCAATAATATGAAAAAAAATGAAATCATATGAAATGTCATGTCAGGGTTCATTGGATTTCAACAATTTGTGATTATTTAAGAAAGAATTCACTTCTTATGACTTCTGTTATCCATTCGGGTGATTTACGTAACTCGCCCATGGCATGTCAGTCATAATACGCTCATTGAATAATATACTATTGTAATCGGATTAAAAGTTTGAAATTCATTTATTTTTATTTTTTTTTCATTTTAGGACTGGACCAGCAAACACTTTCAATGATGAGGTGTTCACAAGTGAAATGAATAAAAAAATTCTAGAAGCTGATGATCATTACCATAAAATGTTATTCAAGGAAGCACTAAAAACGGGTTTCTTTGAACTGCAAGCTGCTAGAGACAAATACAGGGAGTTGTGTCTGGATGGAATGCATTTGGATCTTATACTTCGATTCATTGAAGTGCAAGCTTTGTTGTTATCACCTATTTGCCCTCATGTCGCAGAACATGTTTGGGGTTTATTAGGGAAGGTGAGTCTTGCCAAATTATTATGGTTGGTGATGGGCAGAATTGAATACTTGTAAATATTTGAGAACATAATATTTTAACCTTTCAAGATTCATTAAATTATTCAAGAAGTGAGAAAACATATGGGTAATAGTGTGGCATCAGTTCTCTATCACATTCTAAAGTTTACTACCTGAGAGTCAAAACTGGACATCAGGATTGAGACATAATAGAGACTTTTCGTGTCAATTATTCAGTTTTATTAATCCTCATTCTGCGACCAGTCCGCCTATTGTGACACTCATCAATCTATACTTCACCCACAAGCTCAATGCTTCAATCAACCCTTACTTACTTTTGAGGCCACCCTTCTGAGGCTCATATTCTCCAGGTCTGACCTGATAGTCTTAACAGCTGCGTAGATGGTACGCATATATGCAGCTGTTAAAACTATCAGGTCAGACCTGGAGAATATGAGCCATCATCTGGCTCTTTCAGCTGAGAGACCAATCATTCTTGAACAGGCATGTCTGAGACCAGATATGATGCTCCAGCGTTCTTGGAGCTTTTGGTTGAACCATCTGTTGTTCTCCTACCTTACTGCCTTGAGAGAGATGTCACAGGCCGGTTCAGGTTCAATGAGTCCTTTGACAGATATTTCATTTACGCAGGGTGTCATTAACCTATATGGAAGGAAAAACCTGAAAAATACTTTCCAAAGATCGTAATAAAGAAGGGGAATTTAACAGAGTTTACGGAACTTTATTTATAGTTGTAGAAGAAGATATTACTTTTGCAGGATCTTTTTCTTGTCAGATGATTATGATTATACTGACATGCCTTCCAAAGAGGTCACCATCTTTTCTAGACTCAGGATTGAACTCAGAACCTCTGGTTCCTAGTCAAACACTCTAACACTGAACTAAAGGCACTACTATCATTCATATTATGATTTGTTTTCATTACAAGGGTGATAAATTCATGATATGATTATTTTATGTAGAAAACTAGCATAGTCAAAGCTGAGTGGCCAAAAACTGGACCGATCCATGAAATTCAAATTAAGTCATCCCAGTACCTTATGGACACTGCCCACAATCTCCGTCTTCACTTGAAGACATACCTGCAAGGTCCAAAAACCAAGGGTAAATCGAATCCAGATCCCACACCCAAGCCAGATGTTGCGGAATTATGGGTTGCCAAAATTTATCCGCAGTGGCAGAGCATCATATTAGACACACTAAAAGGATTGTTTGAGGTGAGAAATATGATTATATTAACGTATTAGTTGTTTATAAAACATTATTGGATCATTTGTAATGAGAAAATCCTGAAATAACATTTATTAAAATATCTTTTCGATATACAGAGTGAATCCTAATTAACTGTACATATTTCATACAGATATAGAAGACACTTATAGCCGGTTTCAAAAATACCCCACACGAGGGGTCTTCAATCATTTTTTTTGCATTATACTGGGTGATTTCCGATTGTAACTGATATTTTCGAAATGCCCCATTTGGCCCAAGAATTATCACAAATTCATCAAATCTTGTAATATCTTGTATATAGGAAGGAAGACCACAGACATCTAATAAAGGATCTGCTGGGCATACAATGATTCTCTGAGCCTTAGTTTAAAAGTTCTAGAAATATAGTCAAAGACTCAAAGACATCAAGGTTCCCGCAAATAATATTGAACTGTCGGCGCATATTATAAGATGGTGATTTAATCATGATGTTAGTACTTGGCTTAGGGAGGTATAGTCTGCTATTAAGAGAGGGGATGCGGAAATTGAACCTGGCCATCAGATCAGGAGAAACCAACATAAAAGGGATCAACTTGTGCAAGACAACACATGTGCTTGAGATTCTCCTATTCTCCAACGATACTAGAGAAAACCTGTTTAGAAGTGCATTGTGGTTGTAACTTCTAGATATTTGCTCTCACTGGAGAAGTTCAGAGTCTGGCCAATTAGAACCAGATCTCTGAGATTCAGATTCCTCTTTCACACCACTTTTTGATGATACTAAGGGCAGATTGCATTTTGCTACTCAGTATGCCTTCATGCTTACCTTAACAGTTGTCACTATGTCATCAGCATATGCCTGGACATTGAAAGCGCCCGCCGAAAGCCTTTTCAGAAGTCCATCCATGACCATGCTCCACAGCAAGGATGATAGGAATCCACCTTGTAGGCAACCCCTACACGTCAGCACAGTCACTTCTGTCTCCCCCAGGTAGGCCGTGACGGCTCGCCCTTTCAGCATTGCCGATAACAACATAAACGTGGAGGGTTCTACCCCTTTGCGCCTGCCACCATTGCATATGGAGGTGTGCAGGGTGTTGTCAAAAGCACTCCCAATATCACCAAACATAGCAAATAGGATCTCCTTTGCGGAGAAGGTCTTCTCCACCTCAACAATAAGACGGTGGAGTGCATCTACCATGGATTTGCCTGATCTGTAGGCTAATTGTTTTTGGTGAAGCTTTATGCTTCCTCTATCAGATTATCTATTATTTTATCCATGGCTTTTAGGAGAAAAGAGGTAAGACATATGGGTCGATATCCTTACGAACTGGTCACTATTTGATAATAATAAAGCTGCAATATCTCAGTTAAAATATTCGAAACGGAAATATAATTCGAATCACTGTTTGAGTAAGAACGTTAACGCGCCTGACGAATGCTGAATTATTGAATGAGTCTCATTTATGTTATTGTTTCTGAGGGTCATCTTAGTATAACTAAGTTAAGTACATACATTAACCTAGATGAGAAAACGACTGAACTGCAGTTTTCTGTAACGCTGCCGAAAATGGCGCGTCCCAAAAATCGAACCTTGACGGGTGTTAGATTAAATTCGAATGAGTCTTACTTGTTAGACCGCCGTATTCACAAAGCATTCAATCTACGTTAAGTCCTAACTGAGGTCCTCAGTTAAGGATATATAAGAATCGCAACCTCAGTTAACGTATGCAACGGTGGTGAAACAGGCCTGTTTCACGTTAATTTTCACGTTAAATGAGGTTGCGATTCTTATTTATCCTTAAGTGAGGACCTCAGTTAGGATATCCTTAACTGATGACCTCAGTTAGGACTTAACGGAGATTGAATCCTTTGTGAATACGGCGTATACCGCCGTATTCACAAAGCATTCAATCTCCGTTAAGTCCTAACTGAGGTCCTCAGTTAAGGATAAATAAGAATCGAAACCTCAGTTTACGTGAAAATTAACGTAAAACAGGCCTGTTTCTCCACCGTTACATATGTTAATTGAGGTTGCGATTCTTATTTATCCTTAACTGAGGACCTCAGTTAAGACTTAACGGAGATTTAATGCTTTGTGAATACGGCGGAGAGACTTTTAACTATATTGGACAATTAAGTAACTGAAAATCTTATAAAATCGTTACAAAATTGTCTGATATATACACTTAGTGATAGTAGAAGTGCCTAGTAGGAGTAATTTATCCAACTTGATTTTTTGGCCATATGGTAGTCTTACATCAAGAATGAAATAATATCGTTTGAAAAAAATGTGATTATCCTGTAATGGTTGGAGTGGCCACTGCAAAGCATTTACGTTTGCGTATTGGAGTCCATAGAACTAGTGGTTTGCAGGACATCATTAACATAACACGCAGCTGCCTTTCTGCCTCGAAAGAAGAGAAGTAGTGATCGGCTTCCAAACACCATAGCTTACCCAATCCATTAATCCAACTGTCTTGTGTAAATACCTCTCAACCAAAATCCCAAGATCACGTCGTTCTTCACGGCGGCGTCTTACCCTTAGTGTTGAGTAGGACACGACTTGAAAAAGAGTTTGTAAGAGTAGCCTCTTTTTTGTCCCGAGCCAGTACAATGTCCCACTTCAAAAGAGGCGAGGCGTACTGAACCATTTGAAGTTATTATAGTACGAATTATGCGCGCCTCCTGGCGCCTCAAATGTTAGACGCGACGTGCTTTTGTCACTGCGGTATTGATGAGTAAGCTCTCTAGGAGACTAGGAGGTTTGTCACTCGAACTTGGAAAGTTGTAAGAGTGCTTACTGCTTAGCTTATGTAATGAGGCAATGAGGGTTTCGGCAAGAACATATCTAACGGACAGATATTAGGAGGATGAACCACATTTGATTGTTTAGTACAATTATTATGAAATTAGGCAATTCTACTACCCTCACATCAAAGGTTCCGACACAAAATGGAATTTCTTTATCTGCCTCTGCCTCGCTCTCGCTCGACCGCGACAAATAAATTGAAGTAGTACAATTTTAAATTTCGAGGCACTCTTACATTTTGACGTCATGTCCGGGACAAATGAAGCGCCTCTTGTATGTCCTACTCAACACTACTTACCCTTCTATTGCCATCTTTCGAACTTAGACAGAATCATCGGTTGCTAAAGACGACATTATGTCGTTCATATCTTATTTTGTTTGTTTTCCATACAAACCTTTTTTAATGATGTAATATTGGTTTCAGAAGAATAATGTTCTACCTGATAATAAATCTTTATCTGTGGAATTTGCTAAAAAGGAGGAACTTAAGAAATACATGAAGAGAGTTATGCCTTTTGTGCAGACTATAAGAGAGAAGATGCAAAAGTTGGGCCCTATTGCATTGGCAAAGACATTGGAATTTGATGAAGCTGAAGTATTGAAAAGCAACAGCTTATATTTGGCAAATACTTTAGATGTGAGTGATAAATAATAACTCATTGCTTTTATTAAACTGAATGATTTGCATGTATACATTTAAGTACCATTATAAGCCCACTGTCTTTAGCTGTTAAAATATTGTATGATACCTTCAGCAATCATGTTACAAAGCCATAACCCTGTAGAAAACCAGATAAACCATCTGGGATCATACCATACCTGTAGATATAAGTCTTCATTGTTTATATTATTGCATAATATATTCCATATTTTGGAATTGAGTATTATGAAAAAAAAACTATAAATATTCTATAGGGTGCCCGGTGAGTGAGTCACATGGTTTAACCCTGAGTAGAACAAGCCATGGTGACTTATAATCAAGTAATATAAATTTAATTGGGCCCTTCTTTTTGGCGCTCTTGTTCCTCGCAACAGTGTGCTTATCAATTTGTAAAAATGTCTGTTATTTTTGAATTTTTGGCTGAAAATGTTCTTAAACGATGTGGTTCGACTCACTGATCAAGAATCCATGGTCAAAATCGATTCTGTCCGGTCCGTCCAGCCGTTAACACGATAACTCTCGAACGGAATGAGCTAGGCAGTTGAAATTTTCAGAGCAGGTTTGGGAGATAAATATCTCGGTTAAGTTCGTTATTGGGCATAATGGGCCTAGTGGTTTCGGAGTAACAAAAAAAATTTTTTTTACATTACAAATTTTGAAATCAATTTTTTTTTAAGATGCAGTATCATCATAAGAATCCATTGATGTCATTCTGTACTCTAACAAACTAATACTTTCGGAGATATGATTTTTCAAAATTTCAATAATTATTCTCGATTCTATATGATTTCATAGAATACATGAGATGAATCATAGACCTACGTTTGAATTTAATTACGAATATTCTTGAGAATTGATGCACAGAAGCCAAATTAAAAAAGTGGGAAAGCCCTGTGGACAATCCCTTTGGCGCTCTTCTTCAAACTTTGACGAATCATAACTCCGAAAGTATTGGTTTGTCCGAGTTGGGAATGATATCAATGGATTCTTATTTAATTTATTTTATTTTATGATGCAGTTATTTCACAAGATTCCATTGAAATCATTCCCAACTCTGAGAAAACGTACTTTTGGAGATGTTCTTTGTCAAAGTTTGAACAAGAGCGCCAAAGTTCCTGTCCACAGGGCTTTCCCACATTTTGCTATACAAGGTGTTTTATGAGTATTGCCAATAAATTGTCTGACGGATAGCTCGAAAACTACGGATTCGTTTTGATTAAAATTAAGTATCATTTAGTAACATTTAGTCAAAATAAAACCTAACAAAAGATTGGTCCAAGCACTGACGTGAAGACAGGAGCTTTTGCGCGTATGTTCTGTATTTACCATGGACACATTTACCATGGTAAATTCGATAAAGAGTGTCCAATACAGCTGAACGGACAATAGAACATTCGTGCAAAAGCTCCTGACTTCACGTCAGTGCTTGGACCAATTTTTTTTTTCGTAATTTTTAAGAAATTTTCTAGTGGTACGGTCCTCACAAAATTTTACACACGTCCTCATGTCGATACTCTACAACTAGGTACCAATCTTCAATTCGATCGGGTCTATTTATTTTGAGTTGTCGAGGAAATAATGTTCCAGGTGGGTATAACTCCGAAACCGTTAGACGGATTATGCTCAAAAACGAACTTAACCCTCTCATTCGGATGCGCAACCTACCCTGAAAATTGCAAGTCCCTATCTCCTTTCGTTCGAAAGTTATCGAGTCAATGGTCACCCATCCAGCAACTGAACTCACAAGACTGCTCGGATCTCCAAAACTATAGATCGTGTTCAAACTTGGAACTTAGTATAAGAGTTAGGTTCTGAAGGTTCCCGCAAATTTTCAGTGATGTCGGACGAATAGTTTCTTATACAATATAGAATTATTTTCAATGATTTTTAAAAAATTTTCTAGTGATACGATCCTCACGAAATTCCTCAAGAATTTTCGCGTTGGCATTGTACAACTAATAACCATGTTTGAATTGGATCGGTTTCGAATTTTTTGAGTTTTTGAGGAATTAACAACCAAATTTCAGATGGGTATAACTCCAAAACCGTTTGGCCGATTATGCCTATAAACAAACTCAAATGTCTCATTGAGATGCACAACCTAACGTGAAATTCGTGGTATTTGTTCAAACAAATTTTTTTAATGCGTAGCACAAAAATTATTAGATCTATTTACTTTGAACTTAGTAGCGAAGATTTCTATAACTTGTCAAAAAACGGCTTAACAAAAACTGTACAATATCAGGACCGTACTGAGGATGAATTGTTATTCATGATTTGATGAAAGAGGGTCTACTGAACACCCTGTGTAGTGTGTATATTTGTCCAGAAAAATGATTTCAGGTTAAAAGCAGCAATAAATGATGTTTTTCCTCTACAGGGTGTTTTGAACTTTCTATGAGAATTCAAACTCATAAGTGGAAGCTGTTTTCATCGATTTACTTCGAATTTAATAATATTTTATGGTCCTGAATGTCGACAATACAATTATTCTGACAAGATATAGGAATCTCTGTTACTTAGTTCAAAGTGCATAGATCCAATAATTTCTGAGCTACGAGTTCAAGAAAATTTTTGAATTTTATTTGAACAGATTCTTAACACAGGGTAACTCCACTCTATGTTAAGGAAACAAATGCGACAATATCACGTATTTCCAGTAACAAACCTTTGGATTTCCCGCTTCGAACGAGATAATCAGTTTTTTGAAAATGTAGAGGGTGTTTACCATACCCATATCGGACAAATCTTTATTTTAGCTTAATATGGTAATCGCTATAAGTACTTAATTTGAATCAAATCGAATCCGTAGTTTTCGAGCTATGGGTTGGACGATTTTTTGGCAATACTCATAAAATACCTTGTATAGCAAAAATGAAGGACCCAATTAAATTTATATTACTGGATTCGAAGTCACCATAGCTTGTTCTATTCAGGGTTAAACCATGTACACGTACTCACCGACACCCTGTCTATGTTTATCAATTTGTCTTTCTCTTCGCTTCAAATATTTTTGAGTGGTGACCTATTAGATTTGAGGTATATACATATGTTACGATTTTCAGGTTGATGAAGTTATTGTTAAATTCACTGATGATCCTACAGCAACAGATAAAATGAAGGAATGTTGTCCAGGAAGTCCATTCGTTGTGTTTTCTTCGAAACCAGGAATAAAAATTGAATTTGTAAATCCTGTTCCTTCTTCAGGGCTTTTCTCATTGAATTTACCAGTATTAGATGGTGATACGTTAGAAGATGTCAAACAAAGATTATCTAAAAGTGTGAAGAAAATTGAGAGTAAGTCCAGATAATAGTTTTAATTCTTATGGGAATTAAAAAAAAATTGTCCATTTTTGTTTAGAGACAATTTACATATACTTACAAGGATAGTGCCGAAGGTACTTGATCTGACAAAGAACACAACAAATTCAGAATACATATTTATATTTTTCAACACAGTCCTTTAAGCTCGGAATACTTTTCCCAGCCATGTCCAATAGCTGCTACACTCATTTATAGTTATTATTATATGAATTGTGCCCGGCAGACGAAACCCGCCCCTCCACTGCGACCAATCGGTCTATTGGGGCACACCTATAGCATATCTATACTTCACCCACAAGCTCAAGTCTCTTGATGAGGGATATGAGTCTGGTGGGTGAGAACTTGTCCAGTTCCCTCAGTTTCAGTTTATGGACTCCTAGTTCCTCAAATCTGATCATGTCCCCAGCAGGGCAGTCACACATTATGTGTTCGATAGACGCGTCGTCCTCCAGGCATAGTCTGCACGCGGAGTCCTCAGTCAACCCCAGCGTATTGTCTCGGGTCTACCCTAGAGAATTTGAGCCATTGTCTGGCTCTTTCAGCTGACGGACCTGTAATTTTTGAGCGAGCATGTCTGTGTCCATGTATGCTGCTCCAGATTTCTTGGACCTTTTGGACCAACCATCTGTTGTTTTCTTTCGTCGCTGCCTTGAGAGAAATACCACAGGCTGGTTCAGGTCCAATGAGCTCCATGGAAGCCCCCCGTGCCGCCAATGAGTCCGCCATCTCATTACCCTTTATGCCCGAGTAGCCCGGGACCCACAAGTGCTGCAGCTTGCAGCGCTCTCAAAGTTCAGCAAGTGTGGTCCGGCAATCCTGCACAAGCAGGGATTTGCAGTTGGATGAAGTCAAGGCAGCTTGGCTATCCGATAGGATCTTGATTGATCCGTGAGCGCAGCGTTTCTCAAGTATGAGCTTCGCACAGTGACCAATGGCGAGAATTTCTGCTGGAAAGACAGTCGCAAAACTACCGAGGCTGATGGATTCACCCCTAGCAATTCTGCAACCGCTGACTCCCGCTCCCACCCCTTGGGTGGTAGCGGAGCTACTTCAAAGAAAATTTACCTTTTATTGAATTTTTAGGTGCTGAAAAGTTAGCTCTCTGGAGATATCAGGATCCAGTATTGGGACCATTGAAAATTCCTGGATTTAACCAATCTACTAAGGATAAAGTTCTGATTGAAAAAGGCAGTACTTTCAAGGTTGATAATGCAGCGAAAAAAGTCCTTGTTGTGAATGGTGGGAATGAATTTGACTTAGGCAATAAAGTGACATATTTGCTAGGATGAAAACATTTTATTTATTAAATACATTTTTGATCAGTTATGAGTTTTTTTCTGCAATTAAGCACAGGGTTAACTATATTCACCACCTTTCAGTATGCACATGAATGAAGAATAAAAAAGAGTGGTATATACACTCATCCTATCGCTCTGATACTCGGACTGAAATGATTCTGTGTATATACAGGATACACAGAATCATTTCAGTCCGAGTAAAAACATACGCACGCAGATCGACATTTGATAAGACGTGCGTTGAGGTTCAAGGAAGTATGACATGTCACAAGGAATTCAAACATTTTTAAAGAAGCAAGGAATCCCAATGAATTATGCCACTTCTGGATCTAATTTATTCATTTTTATTTATAATCAGGAACCTTAACGGGAAAAATATAACCCTCTATTCTGAACAATTCAATCAGGTCCGGATTTATAAGAGTATGCCGCCTATAAGCTAAAGTCCATTTGGCCGCCTCTCCATGGTTCATATTTACTGCTGCCTCTGAAAATTTGCCGCTCTAGGCTGCAGCTTACTTGGTCTACATGTAAATACGCCCCTGAATTCTCGATCCTTAACTAATACTGATATAAATTTTTTTTTCTAGATGTACGGTTCTATTGGGTATAACTCGAAAGCCGTTTGGCCGATTATGCCTATAAACAAACTCAAATGTTGCATCCGGCTGCGCAACCAACCCTGAAAATTACAAATTGCTATCTCTTTCTGTTCTCAAGTTATCGTGAGATATATATTCTACAACTAGATACCAAGTTTCAATTCGGTCGGGTCTGTGTTGTTTGAGTTATCGAGAAAATAATATTCCAGATGGTTATAACCCAGGTAACACAGACCTCGCATAGAGGTCTCTGATAGGTTACAATGTGGATGAAATACGAGCTCCCATTGTGAGATCCCCAAGATATCACACATATAACCAGAATAAGACATTCCTATTGCGAGCTCCCAAAGATATCACACATAACCAGAATAAGACATTCCTCTTGCAAGCTCCTCAAGATATCACACAGATAACCAGAATAAGACATTCCTATTGCGAGCTCCTCAAGATATCACACAGATAACCAGAATAAGACATTACTATTGTCTATTGCGAGCTCCTTAAGTCATCGCAAGTATAACGAGAATAAGAAATTCCTATTACGGAGATCCCCAAGATATCACATATGTAACCAGAATGAGACATTCCTATTGCAAGCTCCTAAAGATATCGCACAGATAACCAGAACATAAGACATTCCCATTGCTAGCTCCTCAAGTCATCGCTAGTGCAACGAGAAAAAGAAATTCCTATTGTGCGGTTCCTCAAGATATTGCATATGTAACCAGAATAACACATTCCCATTGCGAGCTCCTCAAGATATCACAAGTGGAACGAGAATAACGTATGCCATTGCGAGATCCTCAAAACATCGCAAATTCAACAAGAATAGGAAATCAGGTGGCGTGTTGCAGGGATCTACTCATCCCTACTCACTTCTCGTTTCCACCGGTAGATGGCGCAATCGTCTACTCTGTACCTGGAAGTACAACCCCATCGCTAATAACCCGAGTGGAATATCGATCCATGCATCGAAGTGATGTATGCGGTGCCACACATGTACTGCACATTTGGAGGATATATAGATTATAGATCCATATCGCGCAGCTATCTTCTCTCACTACTGCCGTGGTTGAGCAGTCTCAGATTTTCCCAATGTGATATCTCTGAGATATTACTGGGATCATCCCCTGTGGCCTGTGGAGGTGGAGGACATTTGGAGGTGATAGGGAGGTCTGGGCAACCTCCCTGCGATATCTCAGCGATCCTCTCATAATATTCCCCAGGTTGAGCAGTTTGAGAACATCCTCATGTGATATCTCTGACTCTGAGATGTTACTGGCACATCCCCTGAGGCGGAC
Organism: Halyzia sedecimguttata; assembly: GCA_937662695.2. Lineage (NCBI taxonomy): Eukaryota > Metazoa > Arthropoda > Insecta > Coleoptera > Coccinellidae > Halyzia > Halyzia sedecimguttata. Next base: position 88,242,815 of record OW569415.2, on the reverse strand, counting down.
ATTTGCAAGTGATGGAGAGGCCTAGGCTAGGCGATCTCCCAGCAAACCTCTCGAAATATTTCACAAGGTGAGCCGTTTGAGAACTTCCCCAGTTGATATCTCTGAGATGTTACTGGGCTCATCCCCTGTGCGGACATTTGGAGGTGATAGGGAGCTCTAGGTGACCTCCCTGCGATATCGCAGCCATCCTCTCAAAATATTGCCCATGGTGAGCAGTTTGAGAACTTCCTCATGTGATATCGCTGAGATGTTACTGGGCTCATCCCCTGTGGCGGACATTTGGAGGCGATAGAGAGGTCTGGGCGATCTCCCTGTGATATCTCAGTGAACCTCTCAAAATATTCCCCACGTTGAGCAGTTTGAGAACTTCCCCATGTGATATCACTGAGATGTTACTGGGTTCATCCCCTGTGGCGGACATTTGGAGGTCATAGGGAGCTCTTGGTGACCTCCCAGCGATATCGCAAAAGGCGTCACAATATCCCGGAAATAGCTCGCCGAGATATCTCTGGGAGGTTTCTGTGTTACCTGGGAAAAACACTCATAACCTAAACTATTTGAATTTGGGGAAGGAATACTGGCAGTACTGGCACTATATGACTACTTCTGTGGCAATAGAATCAGTAAATTTCTCCAACAGGGTATCAAAAAAAGTGGTGCGAAATCATTACCGGTGAATTTCAGTAATATCGGAATGACGTAATTTACTGCACAGTACTGCTCAGGAATATCGGAAAGCAATCAGAGAATACATTTGAAGAATGAATATCTCGGATAAGTTCGTTATTGGGGAGAATCGGTCTGTTTGAATTTAATATCTTTCATGATGCAGTTCTATCGTAAGAATCCATTTATATAATTCCCGGAGACCAATCATTTCGGAGATATGATTTGTGAAAGTTTGAACAAGAGCGCCAAAGCTCCTGTCCACAGGGCTTTCCCACTTTTTTCATTTCCCAAGTCACGTCGAGAGTCTCTGAGAATTCTTTTGCTACATAAGTATAGTAGCCTAGAACTTCATAATTACCAAATCCAATTCTTTATTTCAGAAGTTAATTCTGAACAGGAATATCATTTTCATTCATCGAAGCATATATATATATATATTCTTTTGACTGAGAGTTTTATATGTGTTAGCAGAGGTTGGTGTAACGGGGTACCATACAATTCTGCGTATGATACAAGAGCTTAGGGAAAAACCTCAGCAAAAAACCCTGTCTCCCCGTGAGTGTTGCATATACCAGTTTTTCATCCATGGGGGGAGAACATACGCTATTTATTTATTGCATTAAATAATCGCCAAAAATTTCATTTGAAGGGGTGTTAATTCATTTCGAGATAAAATGTAATAAGCAAAGACTCATTCACCTTTGAAAACACCCTGTATAAATCAATGCTGCTAAATTTCAAATTTATGACAAAGACTACGCAAGATACGAAGCTAAAAACTTTACCCGTCCTCATTGTCTTACGTAATTGAATGAAAAACAAGTATGGGATGAGAAATATAATGGCAGTAGCGATTCTGCCCTAATGTCATTCATTGTATTTATCGCTCATTGGTAGATTGAATTATTCCATTGAAAGTTAGGTCCCCTCTGTTCCTAACTTATAGGCGGGGAATGACGGGATTTAATATGAAAATTCTGAGAAAATGAAGAGGTAATTTGTGATATAATTAATGCCTACACCAAAGGATATTAATGAGGCTAATAATTTTTCGAAATTGGATCTAGAGTATTCCAGCCTTACGAAATCAGCACTTGAGAATTTAATGAATTTTAACAGCAACGTCCGGGCAGAAAAATCTTACTCATTCAAGATAAATTACGAATTTATTTCATGCGTCAGATTTTTACTCTAATCTGACTTTACAATGTGGAAAATCCAAATGGAATAAATTGCTTATTTTGGTTACTGTACATATATATGGAAAATCCCGAAACAAGTCAAATTTAAATTTCAAATTTTCATTTTTCTTCGTAAAAATGTGAACCCTACCTTCAACCCCCTTCAAAGACAGCCACAACCCCCAATTTTTCAAATAGGAAGTATGGGCTTGTGATACATCGTTTGAAAGGTCTAGTCATTCTCTATTCAGAAATATTATCACTTTCATGTTTATTGAAAAATCAAATCGGAAAAAAATAAAACCAAGTGATTCGCGAAATTTGGTACAATATCAAAAATTAAAATGTAATACAAAGTATAGCAAAAAAATTATTAATGTTAATGAAGTAGATGTTCAAAGTGTTCACCGCAAACGCCTTGGCAAGATCCTAAACCATAAATAGAAATTTCTTCCAACATTATTCAACATTTCAGGAGTGATCGACCTAATCGCAAGCGTTATACAATCTTTTAGTTCATTCAAATCAAGGGGTTTAGTCTTGTACACAATGCTCTTCACATATCCCCATAAAAAGGAATCTAATAGGTTAAGATCAGGGGATCGCGCTGGCCGTTCGATCGTTCCTCGCCTGCCTATCCACCGATTTGGAAATATTGTGTCGAGGTTATGCCAGACATTGCGTTAATAATGTGGTGGTGCTCCATCTTGTTGGAACCATATCGTATTCCGTGGAACTTGAGGATTTCCTTGATCAGGATATAAATTTGCCAAAGTATGAAAGACATCATTTTGATGTACTGCTAAATAATTATCGCCACTCAAATTGCCCGCAATGAAAAAGGCGCCTATGATAATGGTTTCGAACATTTCCTGCTCGAACATTAACTTTTGAGGGAATTGCGTGTGTTCCTCTCCCATCCAGTGAGGATTTTTGGTAGACCAGTATCCAACATGTCCATCATTTATAAAGAAAAATCAATTATCCTATCTACATCGTCTTCCAAGAGCTCTTGGGTAGGTATTATTTTATAGGGATGCATTTTATTTTGGATGAATATGTCTAGAATCGATATTTGGCTGATATTGAATGTTGTGGATGCCTCTCTACTCGATATATGTGGATATTCATCAAAGTCAAGCATCAAGCATCACATCTAATTTCATATCCTCTCACAGTGTATTAGCAGCAGCTTTTTTTGCGCGTATGTTCTGGGGAACATCGCGTTATCATTTGGCCAAAAGTCTGTAATTTTCGAATTTTTCGCCGAAAATGGTCTCAAACGATTGGGTTCGACTCCCTGATCAAGAATTTGAGGTAAAATTTGATTCTGTACGGCCGACCGGCCGTTGCCACGATAACTTGAGAACGGAAAGAGATATAGCGACTTGAAATTTTCGGGGTAGGTGGCGCATCCCAATACGACGGACATGTTCGTTAATGGGCATAATCGGCCCAATGGTTTCCAAGTAATAATTTTATCTACAACCAATACTAAGTCGATCGAATTGAAACTTGGTGAATAGTTGTAGCATATGAACCTAACGACGTTTGTGGAATTTTGTGAGAATCGAATCGCTAAAAAATGTTTAAAAAATTATTAAAAAATATTATTTACGTCACGATAACCTAAGAACGGAAAGAGATAGCGACTTGAAATTTTCAGGTTAGGTTGAGCATCTGAGCAATTTCAATCCCGAGGCTAGGAAAGAAATTTTCTAATAATCGCCACAATTCACTGTTGGGATAAAAATTAACAGTGCTGTGCCTGAGGCAACGTAAGGACACAGTAACAAAGCCTACACATAACACAACTTGTTGTTTTGCTCTGTTTTGCCTAATATTTTAATTTGTGACTTGTCCTGTACATATGTAATGGTGTCTTAATGGACAATAAAAATTATTATTATTATGACTATTATCACTTCATCGTTCCTTCTTTATAATAAATTTGTTGCTTCATCTCTGATATTTCCCTTTAGCTGATTAATTTATAATTTGATTGTTGATTCGATGGAAGGTATCAGATTTCATTCTAAAAGCGAGCTATTTCTTCTGAAACATACTTTCAAATATAAGAAGGTATCGGATTATATTAAAAATGGTAAGTACTAACTATTTTTCCCAGAAGTCCAAAAAATTTTTTCAGAGGGACCAGAGCATAAAGCTCTGATTGAATAATTTATTCCAGTGAAACTTTTTTTGGGGGAGAGAATGGTAATGTTTCATTCAGCGATACAAATATCTCATCAGTATTTTATCCTCCGAAACTCAATGCGATTAGTGAGAACCAGTCGCTCCAAACTCGGAAAAATTGAAGTCGTTCCATAATTGGGCACGTCAATTAAGTGGCCCTCAGGTCGTTAGGCATTCGAAAGTTGAACTAGACATTTTTTGCGTTCAATTTACGAAAACCCAATTTCTAGAAGTTGTTCCCTAAACAACTTGCTGTCGACACTAAGGAGTTCGGTGAATGCATAAGCATTTCATCGTGGTTGAATAATTTTGTTTGACTTTTCATTAGTTCATGGAGACAGCCCCGAATCCTCTGTTCTTGTTGGATGTTAATGAGGGGGTATATTTCGCTATTTCGCATGAAGTTGAATAAGTTGAAACTTCCTTATTTCTCTACAAAATGAAATAATTATTTTCATTGGAAGCTGTTCCAGTGTAGATACCTTCTTTGTAAATAAGGGGTAAAGCCCTGTGGCAGGAGCTCTGGCACTCTTGTTCAATTTTTGACAAACCATATCTCCGAAAGTATTGGTTTCTTAGAGTTGGGAATGGTATCAATGGATTCCTATAATAGAATCTCAACTTTTATAAGATATGAATACATTTCGTATTATTTTAATGACAGACTTGAGAATTGTGAGAATCGTCTAAGATCGCAGGATTTTTAATGCTGACATATATGTATTCTACCGGAATTTAAATTCATTAAATATCTAATAATATACGAAAAACCTTACGTCTTAAGTAATTTCAGGATACGTTATTCACGAAATTCCGCAAAAATTAGTGCATCGGCCATGAAAATTTCAAGTCGCTATCTCTTTCCGTTCGGAAGGTAAAAAAAATTCGAAAGTTACAGACATTTGGGCAAAATGATAACACGATGTTCCCCAGAAGATTTTCGCAAAAAGGTGATAGATCCTAAATCATGGCCAACCGGGGACTTTATAAAAGTGAATCGAGTATAGGTTGCAGGTTCGAATCCTGCCTAGGGCATGGGTGTGATGTCCATAGAATGAGTGGGTATAACATACACACATTGCATATGAATGAAAAATATAAATAAACTTAGATATTGGGTGTATTACCGAAAGCTTGAATACAAGAAAGATTATAAAAAAATTTATACATAGTTGGTAATTGATTGTATTCCTTATAGGTACAAAGAACGTCCAATTCTTCAATGCGCGAAATTTCGCAACTTTATTGTTGCCTTTTCATGCTCTAAAATACAAACAGTGAACATAATATGCAGAAAATGACCTAGAAGTCAACGATATCCTGTTAGCCCTTCATAGTCACACATATAAGATCGCAATATTAACAATAAGTGGTAAACAGCGACACATTTCCCTTCCTCGTCGAATCTATACTGAATATCAATCATATGGATTGATTTTAAATCGACTTATTCATAATTTACGCGTAAACGGAAGGACATGCGCCACTGTCACCACTTTTAGCAACAACAGAAATGAAACAGGGTGTAAAGAACCCTGGTTAATGCACAATTAAAAGAAACAATTATTCTTGAATATAAAAATGCACTAATAGACACTAAAATTCATTTTAAGGAGGGAAAAATCGATCCACCGTATTCACAAAGCATTCAATCTCTGTTAAGTCCTAACTGAGGCCCCCAGTTAAGCATTAATAAGAATCCCAACCTCAGTTAACGTGAAAATTAACGTGAAACAGGTCTGTTTCACCACCGTTAAATTAAGTTAAAATAAGTTAGTACTTAACGAAGATTAAATGCTTTGTGAATACGGCGGTCTATCTATAACCCAAAACCTTAATTTATCCTTAACTGAGGATCTCAGTTAGGACTTAACGGAGATTAAATGCTTTGTGAATATTGCTACTTATTAAAAAAAACCAAAACCCTTATCGGCTATCTCGCTCCCACATTCATTGTTTTGTAACATGGAAACCGGTCCGACTTTCACAGACTAGGGGTCTTCGAATAGTCTAGACCAGGGGTCACCAAATGGCGGACCGCGGTCCGGATGCGGATCGCGAACCTTTTTTTTGCGGATCATTTTTCCAGAAAACATGTATTCTTGATTAAAAAAATTCAGATAACTTTTCGTTTTATTTACTAATTATAGATATTGGATTTAGATTAACTGCTAGTCAAATTCTTATGCCATCATAATGCTATCAACGACCCGCGACAGATATACAGATTTTGTGAACGGACCTCCAATGAAACTAATTGGTGACCCCTGGGTTAGATACTAGAGAAAACTTTTTGGCGTTTGACGGATTTACTCATTTCCTAATATTTTCCGAACGGATAGAGATACATAGGAAATAGATACATAAATCTAAACGTCGTCCACCGACCAATAATCGTAGAATTCGTTAATCGAGATGTGAAAATCATAGATTTCGGACGGGAAAGAAGAATTTTCCTTCGATTCCGGGTCAAAAATATTACCCGACCCAAAAGATTTTTTTCATGGTATATCGATACGGAGCTCGTGTCTAGTTAAATCGAGGTCGCTGATCACGAATATGCAATTAGTTTTTCCCTAAGTGGCGTACTTTGGGAAAATTTTCACTTAGAGTGAAAAAATGGACGAAAATAGGTCAATTTTGGAAGTTCACACCGCCCAAAAAAATCGGAGTAAGGTGTTGTTGATTTTTGCTCTCATATATGGATCCTTTATCTACTGAATAATCCAAACAGAAAATGTCCAGGCCGTACTATTCGGAAATTATGATTTTTTTCCCAAGGGTCTGTTTTTCGGAAAATTCATTTCGCGGTATTTCCGCGGAAAATTCTCTAATGAAAAATCCGATCATATATTCGTAATCTACGGTCCCGAATTAGTAAATGACGTAATTTGCATCGAAATCGGAGACCGGTCGAATTTTGGCAATTTTTTAATACATTTAGCTTAAAAAAATCCCATTTTTCGAGAAAAATTTTTTGACGCAAAACTATGAAACGGGTACTTATTTCTATAGATTCAGGGCCGTAGATTCCGAATCTACCATCAGATATTTATTACAAAAATTTTCCGAGGATATATCGCGGAAAGAATTTTCCGAAAAATAGACCCTCGGGAAAAAAATCATAATTTCCGAAGCGTACGACCTGGACATTTATTGTTCGGATGATTCGATAGATAAAGGATCCAAATATGACGTACAAAATCAGCAACACCCTACTCCGATTTTTTTGGGCGGTGGAAAGTTCCAAAATTGACCTATTTTCGTCAATTTTTTCACTTTAAGTGAAAATTTTCCCAAAGTACGCCACTTAGGGAAAAACTAATTACATATTCGTGATCAGCGACCTCGATTTAATTAGACACGAGCTCCGTATCGATATACCATGAAAAAAATTTTTTGGGTCGGCACTTAGAAATATTTTTGACCCGGAATCGAAGGAAAATTCTTCTTTCCCGTCCGAAATCTATGATTTTCACATCTCGATATCCAAATTTTCCCCGATGATTGGTCGGTGGACGACGTTTAGATTTATGTATCTATTTTTTCTGTATCTCTATCCGTTCGGAAAATATTAGGTAATGAGCGAATCCGTCAAACGCCAAAAAGTTTTCTCTAGTATCCAACACATACAAAAATCTACAATTTTCCGATTAGGTCGACGCGGCTTTGGTTATTCGCTAAATCGGGTACGCAGATCACGAATCTGTAATTAGATTTTCCGTATCTCGATTAGTTTCGGAGCAATGACGAAGAAAGTCGCAATTTCTGGCTCTACCTCCGGAAAATGGACTAATCAGTCGGATTTTTCACCATATTACCAAAATTAATCGAGATACGGAAAAACTAATTACAGATTCGGAATATACGCTTTCGATTTAGAGAATAGCCAAAGCCGTGGCGATCTAATCGGAAAATTCTAAATTTTTGTATGGGTTAGAATCTAGACAAAGGACTCACAGCTCTGGCAATGTGTTAGTTGTTGTATGCATTTTATCAATATTTCACAGGAAATAGGTCATAAATAGTTCTACAAGGGTTGAAGTATTACAAGATATTTTACTTGCAATTATCTTTCCGTGGAAAATATTAATTTCAAGGGTGAGACCACCCATGCAAAAATAAACCAGTTAACCCAAAACATTTAAGTTTTACAAGCGAGCTGCTTTGTTTAGAAATACAAATGAGCGCTTCCCAACATGTGAAGTCATGGGACGCAACAGTGGTGATATCTCGAAAACCAGCGGACTTTTACTGAGTTCATGTTGATGCTATCTGATAGACCTAATGCCAATCTATCTCCAGTGTCACTTTCGCGTGGTATTTTTGGGACACCCTGTATACATATTTTATGACTTGTGCAAACAAATGAAAATTTTGTAAAGCATGTAATAAATGAATTGAATTGAATTGTTTCATTTCTGTTTTTGCTAAAAGTGGTGACAGTGACGCATGTCCTTCCATTTACGCGTAAATTATGAATAAGTCGATTTAAAATCAATCCATATGATTGATATTCAGTATAGATTCGACAAAGGAGGGAAATGTGTCGCTGTTTACCACTTGTTGTTAATATTACGATCTTATATGAATGACTATGAAGGGCTAACAGGACATCATTGACTTCTAGGTAAAGAGATATTGTTTGTCATTTTCTGCGTATTATGTTTACTGTTGTTTGTATTTTAAAGCTTGAAAAAGCAACCATATAAAGTTGCAAAACGTCGTTCTTTGAAGAATTTACCTATATATTCCAATCCCACGACTACTACTAGTGTTATGAAAATGTATATGTGCTTTGAGGAGAGTTTTATGCTTTGTAGAAAAGTTAAATCTATGTCACTTCAAAGGAACAGCATCTATATGTGATTTGAGATAACTTTTATGATTTACAGAGAAGTCACATAATATTGTACGTTTAGTTTTCTTCAAATTCAAACGAACACTTATGTGCTTTGATAATTTTCTTAAGAGTTGTGGAAAAGTTACATAAGTCACATTTATGCTGCTTCAAATTTAAATGTATAGCATCTATATGTGCTTTGAGATATTTCTTCTGATTTGTGGAAAAGTCACATAAGTTACATTTATGTTGTTTCAAATTTAAATGAATAGCATCTATATGTGCTTTGAGGTTATTTTTATGATTAGTAGAAAAATCACACAAGTTACATTTATGCATCTTCAAATTTAAATGAACAGTATCAACATGTCCTTTGAGAGCTTCTTTCCAATTCGTTGAAAAATTACATGAGTTACATTTATGAGCTTTCAAATTAAAATGAATGGCATCTTTATGTGCTTTGAGACTATTTTTGTGATTTGTGGAAAAGTCACACAAGTCACATTTATGTGTCTTCAAATTTAAATGAACATTATCTATATGTGCTTTGAGAGCTATTTTCCAATTTGTAGAAAAATCGCATACGTTACAATTATATGTCTCCGACTTTAAATGAATAGCATCTGTATGCGCCTTAAGTGTACTTTTTTGATTCGTGGAGAAGTCACACAAGTTACATTTATGAGGCTTCATATTTAAATGAAATGTATCTATATGTCTTTTGAGAGTGACTTTCCGACTCGTAGAAAAGTCACATAAGTTACATTTATGTAGCTTCAAATTCAAATGGACAGCATCTGAATGTACTTTGAGATGAGCTTTATAACTTGTAGAGAAGTCACACAAGTTACATTTATGCGGCCTCAAATTTAGATGAACAGCATCTGTATGCCTTCTGACAGTACCTTTCCGATTTGAAGAAAAGTCACATAAGTTACATTTATGTAGCTTCAAATTCAAATGGACAGAATCTATATGTACTCTGAGATTAGTTCTAATACTTGTGGAAAAGTCACACAAGTTACATTTATGTGGCTTCAAATTTAAATGGACACCATCTATATGTGTTTTGAGAATTTTTTTTTGATTTGTAGAAAAGTCACATAAGTTACATTTGTGTGGCTTCAAATTCAAATGAACAGCATCCAGATGTTGTTTAAGATTAATTTTACGACATGTAGAATAGTCACAGAAGTTACATTTATGAGGCTTCAAATTCAAATGAACCGAATCTATATGCTCTTTGATCTGATTTTTCCAATTTGAGGCATAATCGCAGATGTGACATTTATGTCGTTTCAATTTCGAATCAGCAGAATCCAAATGGGCTTTGAGGTTAATATTTATGGCATAATCACCTAAGTCTTCCTTGTGTTGTTCTTGTGTAATGAGATCATTAAAGGGTTTAACTAAACTTTCTTCAGAATTAAAACCATATTCACAAGACTCAAACTTATGAATTTTGCTATCAACTATGTCATTTTGTTCTGAGGTAAATTCGCAACTCTTGGATTTGTCGAGAGATTTGTTGACTTCTTGTCCATTAGTTTCTATTACTAAGTTTCTATGTGTTTGTTGGGTTAGAACGCTCAAGTCACTAACTTCACTTTTGACCTCATAAGACTTTTTATCGTGAATGCCATTCTCATCGATAAACTGCTCATCAATTTCGATATTTTCAATCTTCACATTGTATGTATCACAGTCTTCGTCATCTGGGTTTTCAGCACTGCAACAGAATTAAAAAATTAAGTAGATCTAATATCATTTCAATATAACGTGCCTTCAAAAAAATTCGTGGTCAAGTAGGCTATGGAATTTTTAAACTTGCAATGTCTGAACTATGTTCAGACTCAGAATATTGACGTTCAAAATTCCATAGCCTACTTGACCACGAATTTTTTTGAACGCTCTCGAATAACACACGTACCAATCAGAGTAAACAAATGGTTCTTCTATCATATCGATGTCCATATTTCTTCGATCCGAATGAATATCTTGAATAAAATAAAAGGGTTGCACTTTCGCACTTGGACAGAGACCGAGTCTGGTGGTGATGTTTTTCAATACGCCGTTTTTTACGATAAATTCATTGGTAGTAATCTCGTCTCCAGGAAATCCATGAAGCAGGAGTTATAAATTTTTAAAACTTGCAAACAATTTCCTTTAAATTTTATACCACTTTGACGTTTTGTTATTAAGTTTAGTAGGTTATGTCATAGAAATATTATTCATGTTCTGTGATAGAAACCATAGAATTTATTTATTTTAAATACAGCTGAGTTGCAGGACTCATTATTCATAACGAGCGTTCAAAAAAATTCGTGGTCAAGTAGGCTATGGAATTATGAACTGCGTCTGCGTCTGAATCAGACGCAGAATATAGAAGTTCATAATTCCATAGCCTACTTGACCACGAATTTTTTTCAACGCACGTTATATTTATTGCGCGCATGTTCTGGGAAACATCCCGTTATCTTTTTGCCCAATTTGATTCAGACCGGCCGTTGCCACGATAGCTTGAGAAAGGAAAGAAATAGCGACTTGAAATTTTCAGTGTAGGTGTATGATAGGTTGCGCATCCGAATGGGACAGTTATGTTCATTGCGAGGTATCCTCGGCCAAATGGTTTCCCATCTGGAATATTGTTTTCTCGATAACTCAAAAAATATAGATCTGATCGAATTGAAAGTTGGTAACTAGTTGTAGAATATCGACATAAACACGTATGTGATTTTATGAGTACCTCACCACTAGAAAATTTAAAAACAAATTATGAATAAATATTATGTATCTCACGATAACTTGTGAACGGAAATAATTGCGACTTGCAATTTCAGTGTATAGGTGGCGTATCCAAATGCAACATATGAATTCGTTAATTGGCGTAATGGGCCAAACGGTTTTGGAGTTATAGAGAAACTGCGTAAACACTAGTGGCGCCTCTTTCGGTAATTTCGTAAGTTCATAGGTGATGTTGAACTGTCACTTAACGTAGAAATCCAAACATGTAAAATTATAATTGAGTGATAATGATTGGAAATAAAGTTAAAAACAGATTCAGATCTGGTAACACAAGTTGTTGTGTTGTATCATGTCATATAATACTTATGGAAGACTGATACAAATATAACATTTTATTCAAAACCAACTTTGTTAGAAGTTAGAACGTCAACAAAAGTGAATGAAAGCCGTACATCGTATCAAGTATGTGTAAATGTGTTGAAATTATCTCTATTACCACATTAATTTTTTTATTTTTTTAGTGCCGATGGTAACCCATGGCTATCTACAAACAACTCAAGAATATGCAGTAATCATTTCATTGGCGGAAACACCAGGTCATCCAGCAAATCATACGACAATTTTTCAAACTATGTAATTATAGGTTTAAAGAGCGTTAAACATTCAATGTAGATCGTTTTAATCGTTGGAAAAAAAAAATTAGTATCTGAAGTGAAGTGTCATGTGATGAAAGGGAAGAAATTAATAAATGATTAATCTGAAGGTGTTCAGTTAGCTACAAGGATCAATGCAACAGTCGATAAATCGATTCCAGTGGTGCCATTTGAGCACATAAATGATGACTTTGTTTTTTCATGTGACTTTGATCGTGACTTTGATCAAAATATCTCTGGAAACAGATTATTAATTTTTATACTTAAAATCAAGACAGGTCTATTTTTTTATGGTACTTGATTTTTTTATGTATATCCAACATGTAGATCTAGATTCACTAGCACAGAAAACAAAAAATAAATATTTTCTGGCCTAGTAAAAGAGAATATGTAAGAAACTGTGCCACTACCACTATTATTTACAGTATATTACATTGATCTTGTGCTGCACTTTGCCGATATAATTATTCATATATTCTGTGTACTAGTAAACTTACAAAAACCTATTTTCAAAATAGTAAAATAGAATTAAATGTATTTTGACAAGGTCATATCTTTATTTGTTATTTTAAATGATATTAATAAATAATAATAATCAAATGTTGTTTAATAGTAGTTTGTCTTCCATTCTTATACATTTTCCGCATGGTTACTTCTGAATACATTTTCATCTTTTTTGTTTGATAACCTCTTTTAATAATTAAAACGTTTGAAATTTTTCAAAATTCATAATTACCATAGACTAGATATAATACTTATTAATAATAACTAATAATTACTTTGTATGGCAATCAGTACAAAATCGTATTCCTCTCACCTAATAAATGCTAAATTTCGCCACCATGAGCGCTAGTGTGGAATCTCAAGGTCACGCAGGTTCTCTATACTCATCTGAATTTTTTTTGTTATTTCCTCTATAACTCAAAATATACAAATCTGATCCAACTTGCATAATCTCACATTGAGTAAGTAAATAGAAGAATATATACAATGCCGGTACGGCTCTCTATATACAATGCCGGTACGGCTCCTGCATCCATAGAAAAGGGATGCCTGCATCTCGAGTCACAGCCCCCTATAGACCACATTAGTTAGGTTAGAATCATTCGCTTGGCGGGAGATCCATATTCAAAATTTTTAACAAGGAATTTCAACTTTGAGATGAAACCACCCTATTTAAAAGAGACTGTTAGTAGAGACAACAAGTATTGGGTACCTTCATCATTAGTGCATGTTTTCATGTTATTTCCACATTAAAATCTACCTCTATTTATTCTTAAATCAAAATTGAAACCATTCTAGTTCGAAAGATTTCCGTATGTCGTAGATGACTTCTGTTGTGCGTCATTACAAGGCCGATTTAGGGTTATGTTATTATTTTTGACTGATTTCGAGTGAGCTAAGACATACGTCAATCGAATTTAGTGATCACTTTTATATTTATTAATTATTTTGGAAATATAAAATTTTGTTATGAAAACTTGATTCTAGATGGTTGAGAAAGGTTCGCAGCCTATTTCAGGCAAAATAAACCTTAAGAAATTAGCCAAAGTATCTAAAAAGAGGCGAGAAATTCGCGTAAATTTTAGGTCCATACTAAATGCATGGGGAATTCAGTGCTCGGATCCACGGATGGATCGTAATTAAAATTTCCCGCCTAACCTAACTAATGTGGTCTATAGCGCTATAGCTCTATAGAGGGCTGTGTATCAAATATATTACCTTCACGATTATGCCATTAACCGTAGTGACACCTAGTGGCCTTAGTCAAAAGAAGGAACATTATTTCCTTCATAAGCCAATTTTTCATCAAATTTTTTTTGTATTTTATAATATCCCGGCCGTAGACGAATCCATCAAATTAAGTTTCATAACAAATAGTCCATTCGATCTTGAGTTATAAATGGTGTATCCAACGTAATGGCGACTGATATTTTCTTCGGAACAATTTACCTGAACTACTCGAAAATGTATCTCTATATTTACATAGAGTTCTGAGATATTTATATCTATTTTTAGAATTTCTGTTATTGTGCAACTTCAGCAGTAAACAAATAGTGACCGACCGAAATTTCGGTTTCGGTTTCGGTTTCGGCCAAGAAATCTAGTTTCGGCCAAAAATAGCCGAAACTTTCGGCCGGGCCGAAACTTGACTGTTCGTGAATTATCCTGGTCATTTGGCCAGGAGTTAAAAGTAGGTATACATAATTGTCGTACAAGTTATTATAATCTATCTTTGTTAAGACTGAGAATTCATGAGAATTCACTTTAGTGATTATTATATAGATTACATAGGGTGATTCCAAATAAGACGTGAAACTTGGAGGAGGAGTTAGTATGTCTCATTAGCTGTAGTTTAATCCATATTTATTAATAACAGTTTTTGGAGTTCGGGTGATTTCTAAAAGATTTCTGAACTTAGTTCATATTTCGTCAATTTTTTCTACGTTGACCAAATTTGATGATAATTTTGGTTTATTTTCATCAGAAAAGGATATGATATGTACGAAAAAATCGAAACTATGCTGTATATGAGGTTGAAAAAGAATTAGTATGATTTGAAATGTGGTATATGAATAAATGAAAAATCAATTTCTAATATCAATTTGTCTGCAACTTTCGAATTTCACAATTTTGTATGCCAAAATTATTTTGAAAACTTGCCAAATTCCTTTTTCATTCTATAAAAGATTTCGTTAGATTGCATAACTAGTTTCGTTTCAGCAGATTTTTTATAAGCAACCTTTTGAATGTCCGGCATATAAAATAGTGAATGTGTATCAAAAGACAGCGTGAGTAAATTTCAGGCGGAAAATAACAACTGAAGATATCAGAAAGACGCCATGTGCTTGCCTTGAGTAATCATTAAAGGATACTGTGGGAGGTATACTCATTATTGAAAGTTTTTTTCTGGGTTTTCTCCCCCAAACTCTGAAAAATATCTATAAAATAAAAATTAATTATTTTGTGATTTGCTTCTGCGTAAGAAACACAAGATATTTGTCAGAAGCAATCAATTGAACAATGTTGCCTAACAAATAACAACGAAACAACATCAACGAAGAAACAACTATATCGTAACGTTTCGGAGTCTATATCAGACTCCTTCGTCAGACGCTTAATGAAAATCTTTAGAATTATTTTGTTGATTGTTATTGTGAAATTCAAGAATTGTACAATAATTCAAGAATTTCACAATAACTATCAACAAAATAATTCTAAAGATTTTCATTAAGCCTCTGACGAAGGAGTCTGATATAGACTCCGAAACGTTACGATATAGTGGTTTCTTCGTTGATGTTGTTTCGTTGTTGTTTGTTAGGCAACTTTGTTCAATTGATTGCTTCTGATTAATATATTGTGTTTCTTACGCAGAAGCAAATCACAAAATAATTAATTTTTATTTTATAGGTATTTTTCAGAGTTTGGGAGAGAAAATCCAGAAAAAAATCCTTTCAATAATGTGCTTGCCTATATGGAATGGTGGAACATAATTCATGAATACATTTTCTAATGAAATTTCGAGCTCATTTGCAACAAAAAAATATTGAATACGTTATTTTTCTCTATTTGCTTCTTACATCCCCTTTCAAATCATACTAATTCATTTTCATCAGAACGAGAACTCAAATATCTCGGAAACTGTTGATTTTTGGTCATCAATAAAAATGGCTCAAACCACAGCAAATTATCCATACTAACATCCTCCAAGGTTGACGTCTGATTTGGAATTACCCTGTATACTTACTAATTATTTTTATAACTTGGTAATACCAAAATAATAAATGAAGATATCAAACAAGCCCTGTGGACAGGAGCTATTGGGCGCATGTTCATCTTCCTTGTGGCCCGTACTGACCAGTAAAGAAAAAAAGCAGTATCATGTTGAATACCTTAATATTATTGATTATTATATAATAATCGATGAAAATACTGAGAGAGACCCAGGAAATTTGACACATTTTGTCTTATATCTCCAGAAATTGAAATCGTATAGAGCCAAAATTTTACACAATGTTGCAAAATACTACAATTGACGTTAGTACAAGTTTTTGTTGCAATCTGATGAATAGTTCACGAAAAAAAAATTTTTTTTTCGAAAAAATTAAAAGAAATATTTTTTTAAAAATTACCAACATTTCGATCATAACAGAATTTTGCCAAAAGTTGCGCGTTTATATCCTCGAACTGACTACCAAGTTTCGATTCAACATCTTCTTTAGTTCCTGAAATATCAGGGAAATAACCTCAAAATTTTAAATGTCTATAACTCCTAAACCGTCCGGCCGATTTTGCCCGTTAACGAACTTAACCGTCGCATTTTGATCAGAAACCTACCCTGAAAGTTTGAAGTCGATAGGACCTTCGGTGCTCCTGTTATCGTGCCTACGGCCGGAAAACCGGCCGGCCGGCCGGCCGGACGGCACCCAAAAATCTGACACCGGACTCGTGATCAGGGAGTCCGAATTAGTCTATTAGCCAATTTTCAGCTCGAAATTCGAAAATTACAGACATTTGGACGAAATGATAGGACGATGTTGTCTTTTTATTTTATTTAACACTGCTTAACTGTTTTTATTATTATGCAAATAAAATTGTAAAAAATACAGTAGATTTCAGTATGAAATAAAAAGTTTCGGTTTCGGTTTCGGCTGAAAAACCAGTTTCGGTCGGACACTAAACAAACCAACTGTACATGGAAATCATCTCAAGGAAACTGAAACACAAGAATTCCTGTCAGAAAGGAAAATGCGCACTCCAGATACGAATTCCCCAAATGATAACGGAAAAGTTAGGTGGGTGAACTCACGGTTACTTCCTGATTTGATTTGAAGAAAGTTGTTTCTATCTACCTTTCTCGAATTTCTGGAGAAATGTGATGAACTCCGACGTCGGAACCATTCGACATCTCCTGACTTTCAATGGGTTTTTTATCGGAGAATCGGGAATAACACGGAATTCGATGCGGATATATATAGCGTTACGGGATCTTACCTTCTTAGTGGAAGAGGCGATAAAATACTTTCTTTGTAGTTTTATTCTGCTATTGGTTATAGGAACATCTTCGTATTTCACAGGTTGATGGGGTTCAAATTGAAAAATCGAGCAGACAAAATTATTGTAATCGGAAATCCCAACTCCATTCGCGAATTGAAAGATAAAGTGAAAAGCTTGTGGGACTTTAGCGATGAGGTTTCCCTATCCTAATAAATACTCGTAATCACTAAAAGAACGCAAGAAATTTCACAGAAAATGTTCAAAATTCACAAACAACTACTTTTCCTGATCCACACATATTAATATAAAATCAGCTGGAAATTCCAAAAATATATTCTGATTCCTTTTCAGATACCGATTGATTGAACACCGAAAAAGCCAACAAGTCTTTCGAAATTTAACTTCAAATATCTTGAATACACTGCTCCACTAAAGTAAAGGAAGTTAAGAAATTTTGTAACCGTTTCAAAAGTTGCCGATTCTTGTCTACCAAATGTTCCCTTATGAGAAATCAAATGTTTACTCTCTCATATCTGATTGGTTTTTTTTACTACTTGTTTAATTAATTTTTCAGTTTCAGGCAGGTTCTTGTCGTTTGCGTTTCTAAAAATTTTGAGAATTTGTTTGGTTGAATGTAAAAACAGTGGACAAGTTGAGCCCAATCTTTGGAATATTTTGAAATATCTTCACTATTATAGATCTGATCGAGTACAAATCTAGAACTTTAGAGACATCGTGGAAGCCAGATTCATCAAAACCAGATTCACCAAAACCAAAAAACATTTTCGGGGGATAGATCTTCTAATTCTTGTTCAAGGTTGTCGAAAAATTTATTTATTTCCTCTTCGCCTACCTGGGCTCTTTTTCTATAAATTTTGGTTGCGAAAGTCTGATTGATTATTGGATGTCTATCTAGAATAGTTATTTATGTACCAAGGACGAATAACTTTCTATCATAGTCAAGTCTGCAAATTGAATTGTATATTAAATTTATTTTTCGACCTCTACATATTTTTATGAATTTCGGACCTCTCAAATAATTTCACAATAGCAAATGACAAATACACTTATGTTTGTATTGAATCGTATCCATAGTGACCACAGCACTGACAGTTGTTCTCACATGCATATACCTCTGTTTGTACTCAACCGTATCATGCCTTATTCATAGTGACCACAGCGAACAAGAAAGTGATTTTGTGGACGAGAAAATACTTTCTCGTCCGCAAAGTACTTGCCTTCAATAATAGTCGATTTTATGGGCGCTAATTAGTACGTAAAATGTCACTTTTTATAGAGGTCGACGAAAAATATTTTTTTCTCACTCCCATCCTGGTTTGTTCTCTTTAAATATTGGGACTTTTTGGTCAAAACTGTCCAAGTAACTTTTTATGATGCAGCGTGAATCATAAACCGCCATATTCACAAAGCATTCAATCTCCGTTAAGCGCAACCACCGCAACCACTGTTGACGTATTTAACGGTGGTGAAACAGGCCTGTTTTATGTTAATTTTCACGTTAACTGAGGTTGCTATATAAATTTATTCTTAACTGAGGACCTCAGTTAGGACTTAACGGAGATTGAATGCTTTGTGAATACGGCGGATAGTGTTATAGGGATACCCTGTTGACTAACTGCAGTGACATGATTGGTTATAATAACTTTCTCATCCTGAGCAAGTACTGTTGGACTTCCTACCGCTTTTTCGTGTTTTCCCTGAGTTTATTCTTCAAGGTTGATTGCGGAATATTATACATTCTTGCTGCTTCTCGTTGACTAAGAGTGCCTGATCTTATTTTTTCAAGCACCTCTTGGAAAGTTTCAGCTCTATAATTCTACTTAGTCCCATGGGGCGAACTCCAGGTAGCACGCCAGCTCTAACCCTTGGCATTTTCGAACTTGTTGACTGAATAAAATTACCTAATTTAGTGTTTGGATATACATAAAACTAAATTTGGGTAACATTGGCCGGGCCAAAGTTACACGGAAAACGTGCACGAATGAATGCATTGAAAATACATGTTTATCTTCGTGAAATATACACGCCATGGCAAACAAACCAGATAAATTATACAAACATATATTTATACAAAAAACTTCTTCATTCACTTACCATAACAAATTGAATTGAATATCGTGCTTTGCGATGGCGCGTTTTCACACCTTGCTGTTTCGCTACTCAAATGACATAATGGATGTAGCTATGCGAAGCTGGCACCCCCAAATGCGAATTTTTGGTCCAAAATTTCAGGATCGTTTTTCCATCGTAGGTCCACGTTTGTCCACACTTTTGTTTTATTTGTCCAGGCTTAGTTCAAAAGATATATAGGTATTACATATACAGTGCCGTGCCTGAGGTGGCGTAAGGACACAGTAACAAAGCCTACACAGAACACAACTGGTTCTCCTTACTCGCTCAAGCTCTTCGAGAGCTTATGAGGGGTCTCCTTCGGGAAGACCTAGGAGGATCAGTATAATAATATACAATAACAATATATAGAGCGTTGTCTCAGTAGCACCCCCAGGGTCGTTTGTCCATCGTAGGTCCACGTTTGTCCACCTTTTTTTCTTCATTTGGGGGGTGCCAGCTTCACATAGCTAATGGATGTAGCTATATTCGAACTACTGCAACGAGATGGCACTCCATGTACGATAGAACGTTTGGGCTAATGTTAAAGCGATGGACAAAGTTACCCTGAATGACTGTAATGAAAGGTGGTTCAATTACGCATATTTGTGTTAATCCGAGAATAGCAGTATACTCGAAACTGAATACAACAACGCCGAGTATGTTGATGATCAGCGCACCGGTTATATCGGGCGTAAAAACCATAGATATAATATGATATCATTTCATATAATTCCATATAGTCTAAGGTAAAACCTTACTTTTCTTTACCCGTAGGATTAACCGGGCATTAATTCGTAGACGCTGTAATTTACTTGCAGACTACCTGGGAATTCGAAACGATCGTTCTTCTGAACTTGAGATTACAGATGATGTTGCGTATGAAGCAAAAGCTCAATAGGAAACTCATTAGAATCGTGACCCATGGAGTGCGGTAAACGAAGAAAAAATAACCTTTAATCCCTTCCTAGACCGGCACGGCACGTAAAGGGTTGTTTAATGAATGTAAGTTGACCCTTTTCGGGACACCACGGGAATAAATCAGGCACAAGGCGAGAAAAAGCGACATTTGGACCGTTGGGAAATTGTGAAGATTATATAATATGCCCTTCCAACAATCTTGAATTAAATGAGTTAAGGAATGTAATAATTCATAGATAGACGATTAAAATTGATTATTCCGAAAACAGGTGATTCTTTGGACATCTTATTGATGAATCAAAGGTTTCTTTTCTGGGTTTTCCCTCCCAAACTCTGAAAAATATCTATAAAATAAAAAATTACTATGTAGTTGTTTCTTCGTTGATGTTGTTTCGTTGTTGTTTGTTAGGCAACATTGTTCGATTGATTGCTTCTGACAAATATCTTGTGTTTCTTTCGCAGAAGCAAATCACAAAATAATAAACTTTTTATTTTATAGATATTTTTCAGAGTTAGGGAGAGAAAACCCAGAAAAGAACCTTTTTAATAATGAGTATATCTCCTACAGTATCCAGTATCCTTTAATGATTACCTTATTGATACTTTATATTATATATTTTCGAAAACTTGAAAATTATGAAGTAGTTTATGAAAGAAAAACCCTTGGAGGCAGGAATAAGTGAAAGGGAGATTGAAAATTATTTTGTTTGAATGAAAGTCAGATTTCTGAGAGCGGAAGATATAATAATAAAAATTGGTTCAAGCACTGATGTGAAGTCAGGAGTTTTTGTGCGCATGTTCTATTGTCTATTTACTTCTATTGGATACTCTTAGTCGAATTTAACATCGGTATACACCGTTTTCTCAGCTTTTATAAGATTTGAATACATTTCATACAATTTTAATGACAGACTTGAGTGACAAGAGAATCATCTATGATCACAGAATTTTTAGTTCTCACATAGTGTTGTATCGGAATTGAAATTCGTTGAATATCTAATAATATACGAGAAAACTTAAGCCTCAAGTAACTTCAGAATACTATATTCACGAAATTCCGCAAAAATTACTGGGTCAGCATTCTACAAGTAATTACCGAGTTTTAATTGGTGCGGATGTATATTTTGGTTAAGAGGAATAAACAACAAAATTTCAGATGAGTATACCTCCAAAACCGTTTGGCCGATTATGCGAATGAACGAACTTGAATGTCGTATTCGAATGCGCAACCTGTCCTGAAAATTGAAATTTGCTATCTCTTTCTGATCTCAAGTTGTCGTGAGATAGGTACATAATATTCCTTCATAATTTTTTTAAAATTTTCTAGTGATACGGTCCTCACAAAATTTCACATACGTCTTAATGTCTTAATGGTGCAGTCAATTTTGCCGTAAGGAATACTTGCTTGGGGCGCATTAGGGAATGGTTATTACTGTGACATAGAAAGAATACAAAAGAGGATATTGAAGGTACTTTTCAGGAAATCAACAATGAGTCCAACAGAGACTTTATACTCTGAACTTAGTGTGCTTGATCCTAGGCAACTTTATGTTAACGCACTGATAATGACCATTCCTAAAACATAAATTGGAGCTCCATTGCTCTGTTCACGACACTCGGCAGAGGAGCCGTGAGAAAGTTAGGGGATTGCGAATCCCGAAGGAAAAGACAAGATCTTTTTGGCACTCTTGTTCCTCGGAACAGAATGCTTATCAATTTGCCCAAATGTCTGTAATTTTCCATTTTTTGGCTGAAAATGGTCTTGAACGATTTGGTTTGACTCACTGATCAAGAATCTGTGGTCGAAATCGATTCTGTCCGGCCGTCCGTCAGGCCTGCCGTTAACACAATAACTCTCGAACGAAAAAAGTTAGAGGATTGAAATTTGCAGGGTAGGTTTGGGGCATAAATATCTCGGACGAGTTCTTTAACAGGCGTAATCCACCTAGTGGTTTCGGAGTTAAGGCCGTTTTTAGTAAAAACATTTTATATGGATATTTCCGAAACCGATCACTCGATCTGTCTGAAATTTGGCATCAAATTGTGTACCTTTATGTGCATGCGAGGTTTTGTATTGATCGAGTTGCCATAAAGTGTCAAAAAAATTTTAAAAATTAAAGTTTGTTTCTACAATCACTCTCGAACAGAATGAGCTAGGCAGTTGAAATTTTCAGGGTAGGTTTGGGTGATAAATATCACGGTTAAGTTTGTTCGGCCTGCTGGTTTCGGAGTAACGAAAAAAAAACTTTTTTTTTAAATTACAAATTTCAAATTCAATATTTTTTAAGATGTATTTTCAGCATAAAAATCCATTGATATCATTTTCAACTCTAACAATAGTTTCGGAGATATGATTTTTCGAAATTTCAATAATGAATCGTACTTCTATGTTTTCACAGAATGCTGTACCAACTTAATTATTATATCTATGAATTATTATATGATCTGTGTTCTCTCATCTTATTTTCCTATGAGATATAAATTTCAAAATTATTTCTGGTTCGTTACTCTTGATATAAAATACACCTCGTGTTCTAGAAAACAAGGTATGATTGAAGGCAAAATGACCAATGAAATAACCTCAGCTAACGTAGAATTATAAGGATGATATTATTATTATTATTATTATTATTATATGATATTATATTAAATTATATGATATTATACTTTTAAGGTGATAATATAATGCCCGTGGATAATCCTTATGATGATGGAAATATATTCTTTGGCATTTTGGTAAGATACATAATCAAATTGGGTTCAGAATATCTCCAGTAAAAACAAAGCTGCAATGTTGTCTAGGTTTTGCAGTTCTATCGTAAGGATCCATTCATATCATTCCCAGAGACCAATAATTTCGGAAATATGATTCGTCAAAGTTTGAACAAGAGCACCAAAGCTCCTGTCCACAGGGCTTGAACCAATTTTTACCCATACAGACTGGCACAAGTATACAATGTGATTCCTCCTGAAATGAAATTGCGTCAGAGCTATCACTCTTTGAAACGTAAATCTAAGCACTGGATCAAGTTTGGATTGAGTATACAAGCTGTGCACGAGTTTTTCTCGTGTGGATGAGTAGACGTTCGTTTTCTTGACCTTCAGTTTTGTTCAGTGTCTTGCAGGAGAATTAATTTTCTTTTGTAGATTTGGAGACTGATTTTGTTATGTCGGAAATGTTTCAAAATTTCCTTTGTGCAGTTTTCCGCACACCTTAATTGAGCTTACGTGGGGTGAAGATTGGTTATTCATTATATTTGCCATACATATAGAGGGTTGACGTACCCAGTTTTCAGATATAACACATTGATTTTTTTATGTATACATATATGTTTTTTGTATATTTGATATTATTATTGTAACAATTTTATATTGTGTTAAGATTATGATGGTAACAATCAGAACTTTCGTTCATCGTGAGATCTTCGAATGGTAGTTTTCAGTCCTTAAAAAAATTCAAACTTTTATACCTGTTTAAATGCCACCTACTCTCATCTTAGAAGGATAATTGATCTACTTTTTATTCAGTTTTCAAACTCTGTCTGATGATGAAGGAAAGTCTCAAACGATTAGGTTCAACTCTTTGATTCAGTCCGGCCGGCCGTTGCCACGATAACTTGAGACAGAAAAAAGATAGAAACTTAAAATTTTCAGGGTAGGTGGTGCATTCCAATTCGACAAAGATCTGTAATGGGCATAATCGGCCCAACGGTTTCCGAATAATAATTTAGTCATCAACCAATACAGATCCGATCGAATTGAAAATTGGTAGCTAGTTGTAGAATACTAATGCAAAGACGTTTGTGGAATTTTGTGAGAATCATGTCACTAGAAAATTAAAAAAAATTATTAAAAAATATTATTTCTGTCACGATAACTTGAGAAAGAATAGAGATAGCGACTTGCAATTTTTAGGGTAGGTTGCGCATCTGAATGCGATTATTGAGTTTGTTAATAGGTATAATCGACTAAACGGTTTCGGAGTTATACCCATCTGAAATTTGGTTGTTATTTCCTCAATAACTCGAAATATTCAAATCCGATCCAATTCAGACATGGTAATTAGTTGCAGAATACCGGCGCGAAAGTTCTTGCATAATTTTGTGAGGCTTGTATCACTAGAAAATTTTAAAAAATCTCTGAACATCATTGAAAAAAGCTCTATATACAGGGTGTTCCATTGGCAGATGAACATACGTTAATATGAGGTAAAGCTACTCTAGATGTGTCCAAAACATATATGATATGTCTAATCAGCTCCATAGCCAAGATACAGGGTGATTTATGTATTCCTAAAAATTTTCAATTGCTTATAATTTTTGAACCACCCAGTAGAATACGTTGACATTTGGAACGTAAAATACACTTCCATAGGTCGATCAATTAATATTTAAACTGATTAAAAAATCCGGGTCCGTATTAGAAAAATTTAGAATGGTCAGATATATAGAAATAAATAGAAAAGTTGACCCTACACCTACTTTTTGAGGTTCTTACTGAGTAATTTATTGAATAACAACAATTTCAACTTTATGTCAAGATTATTGTGCAGAACAAATGTAGTATTCCATGCATTGACCAAGCAAGGCGTGACTCGTTTATTCTTCCAGGGATTACGGGAAAAAATCTAAGTCAATAAATTCGCTAATGTTTTAAAAACTTTCTTTAAACTGTAATCCAGACTATCTCTTTGCACGGCTGTCGAGTGCACATGTGAGGCTTGAGTAAACCTATTAATTCAAGTGAAAAATCATTTGAGTTAACATGGATTTACATCAAGTAGAAGATACAAGCCCTCAAACAATTAATTCACAAACAAGGTAACAAATAATGAATGATCAGATAATCTTTAAATAGATTTAATTCAAATCGAGTCCATTTTAATTACATTCAGCAATCTATATTGGAAAAGAATATAGAATACAGTCATAGAAAATATTTATATACACTTTATATATAATATATTCATAAATATAGAACAATTATTTGAAATGAATGATACAAGCAACCAATGCATCGTTAAGTCTTATAAACTACAATAGAGGGGGTGTATGTAATTTGTTACGTGTAGAGGGGGTGTGTGAACATCGAAAAGCAATAATTTTCAAGATCATAGTTCTCCGACAGACGATATACAAGGCAAGACATGTATTCCACTGTATTCATTTTAATAAGTCCTTGTGGGGAAACAGGTGGTTTACTGGTGATACATAATGATGTATAAACAATGACATCGTATGCAAGCTAATTTAGACTGGCGTTGCCGTACAAGCGAGCTTTACATCTGGCTGGTTGCGAACGATTTGTAACTGTCATAAGATCACAGTCGAGTTCATACACTACAACGATTTACTGAGATCAGGGAAGACGATAGAGATGGCTCCCATGTTCTCGCACTGCTTATCTTAAATTAATAATACTGATGGAGCGGACTCGTTCTCATCAATCACGGTCGGTAAGTTTATTCATCAGAGCACGAAGACGTTAGGGAAGAAATTTGGCATGCACCCCGCTTGTTGAGATACCGTGATTACCATTTCACTTAGCGTCTCAGGTCATCCCATATCGTGAGCTCGCCGAACATCTCTTCGTCTCTTAAGCTACACGTCTTTCCTATTATCTCAAATAAGAAACTTCATTTTACCTAAATTGGGTCGTTGTTTTTTTAAATCAGTCGTTTGGAAGCCCGTATGAAAAATTACAAGTATGCACAATTTTCATTACTCACGATACAAGCACGAACAAATAAATATGATTTATTTAGTCACTAATCTACTATTTAAGAAGGCACTGTTCAATTCAAATCAATAAATGTCAGTTTGTTTTATAAAACCCTGTGTTTATCAAAAGTTCATTGGTCCACACTCAAACCCTAACTACATACAACCAGTGCTGGCAGCACCAGTTTGAGCCATTCTCACACTTCCGTACCGTCTTCTCCTTCGTCTTCGAACAAAGGACCGGTGGAAATCTTCTTCTTGGGCTTCGGAGGTGGTCTAGGTGGAATCTTTGAGGGTTTTTGATCAGTGGGAGGGAACACCGACAAGGAATTTCTTCTATCTGGGCTTTGGAACGCCTCGGCATTGGCTTTGGCCCAATTGGTCCTTGAAGGAGATAATTTTTGGTTTAAATTTCTTGGTAGCGTAGCAGACACAGTGAGTGGCATATCATTTTCGGCTATAGGAACACAACTTGTAGGGCTTAGTGCTAGTCTGTTCACTGAACTTCCCATGGCTGATGTGCGTCGTCCTAAGTTATCATAGAGAGGTTCAGCGACCTCTGGTGGCTCACTGCTCCAACTCTGTTGCCTGGGGCGTCTTGGAATAGTAACATAACCTTGTCTAGGTACGAAAGGTACAGAAACTGGAGTGAACGGCGAGTGGGACCTGGAATGTGGTAAGGTCCGATAGATGTGGTCGTAGAACGGACTATGTAGAGGCGATTGAGGTCCATGAAGTGCAGGTAACCGTGACGTATCAGCTACTGTAGATGCTGAGCTTCCAGCGGGTGAAACCTGAGATGCCCTGAGGGAAAAAGGAGGCAGAAGATCTGGTGGGTACGGATGTCTCATATCCAACATGTCCATCTTTCGGGATTGGTTATCGAAGTCGAGCGAACGGGATTCGTCATCTCCAACTGAAAAGAAAATGAGAAATAATCAATGGAATTAATTATGAAATGCCAAATAGGTCAACATTTTCGACTAGGAAATATGAAGCGAGTAATAATTCATGCACAAATCATGATGGCGGACTACATTCCTTTATCAGCTGGATTTGCAAAGGGTTATACAGGGTGGTCCAGATCTTACCAAGAAATTTTAACCACGTATTCTACGTCAAAAATAAGCCCTAGTTTGTCGTATAAACATATGTCGAGAAATGCTTCCTCTCCGAGATACAGGATATTAAAATTATAGAAAAAAAATGATTTTTATTAATAACTTTTGCACTTCTCAAAATATTTTTATGAAATTTGGGACATAGGTTTTAAGGATCAAGAGGCACTTTTTGAATAAAATTATTATTTTTTAATCTACCAGTGGTGTCCGTACTGCATCGAGACTGAATATTTTTAGACAAAAAAATGAGAAGCCACTGGTTTTCCCAACAATAAAAATAATTCTTGAAATCCCTATTTAATTCGAAGCAAATTCATTCTCTTGACTTTTTGACGTACGAGGCAAAGTTTCCGAGTACAAAAATTAAAAACTCTCATGCATGAGGAAATCGCTAAAATTGGATATGGTACATAATAATAATAAGACTATCTTTGTACACGAAATGTGTAATTACGAAAAAATATGCGTTAACAGCCACACTCAAATACGAATTTACAGGAGTTGTTCGAAGTAAAAGAAAAAAACATTTTTTTTCTAATAATTTTATCACCCTGTATATCAAAGTGGAAGCATTTCTCGACATATGTTTATAGGACAAACTAGGGCTTATTTTTGACGTAGAATACGTGGCTAAAATTTACTGATTAAGATCTGGACCACCCTGTATACAAAATAGCAAATCATCAGAGACCGACAGATCCCTTCATGATATGAAAAGGAGAGATGGTAATATCTGAAGGCATGGAACTCTAGAGAAATTATATTGGTTGAAGCGGGTAAAGTTCGGATATCTATATCCCCTTTATTCATGTAACGGGAAAATTCCCCGTGTACAGCTTTTCACATTCCATCCATCAAAATTCACGTTTCGGCATAAAAATATTAAATATAGTAGATAAAAAAATAGTGCGTGGAGTCCCTCCGTGCGGAAGAAGTGAAACTTCGTAATATGGAAATGTAAATAGGAAGGGAGTAGAAAACTACGCGAATGCGTTCGAGTGCCACGCATTCACTCTCGCTCTGTCTCTTTCTATTCCCCCATCCCAGGAGCGTTGAACATTTAACGCAACAGGTCTTTCACACCCCCTCCATGGTAGCGTTAATCGTTTAACGCAACCTTGATGGAAGTCGCATTAGAAGTTTCATTTAAAAAAAACAAATAAATAAAATAAAGAATATTATAAATTAAAATAGAACAAGGTAATGTGGAAATGACAATAGTAAGGGGTAGAAAACTACGCGCATGTGTTCGAGT
This sequence comes from Halyzia sedecimguttata, assembly GCA_937662695.2. Taxonomy (NCBI): domain Eukaryota; kingdom Metazoa; phylum Arthropoda; class Insecta; order Coleoptera; family Coccinellidae; genus Halyzia; species Halyzia sedecimguttata. The sequence continues at coordinate 88,214,383 of OW569415.2, read as the reverse complement.
GCCACGCATTCACTCTCGCTCTGTCTCTCTGTATTTCCCCTCCCCAGGAGCGTTGAATGTTTAACGCAACAGTGCATCCATTCTCTCCATGGCAGCGTTAAACGTTAAACGCAACCTTATTGGAAGTCGTATTATAAGTTTCACTTCAAAAAACAAGTAAATGAAAATAGGAAAGGGTAGAAAACTACGCGTCCCTCCTCAGGAGCGTTGAAAGTTTAACGCCAATGTGCTTTCATACCCTCTCCATGGGAGCGTTGAACGATTAACGCAATCTTGTTGGTCACATTAGAAGTTTTACTTCAATAAATTTTTCTCCTTACACGATCTCTTCAAGCCAACGTTTCGGGATATACATTATCCCTTTTTGAAGGCTGCAATATTCAAGCATTTAACAAAGTACCACAATTAGTAAATCCCAAATATTGTTACAATTTTCGCCAGCAACCACTGGTCATCAGGAGCATGCAAAAGAAAGTGTTCAGCCTCTTCTTTACTTAATACCTTGGCCTTTTTTGGCATATAACGCTCATTTTTTCGTTTCAGAAACGCTATTACCTTTTGAAATCTGCAAATGACAACTAAACGTCATATTTTTCAATAAATTTTTTAAGAAAAACAAACCTGCGAACAGGGGCATTTTCTTTCATTTCCAAGCAGCTTTTCAGCATAGACCATTTTGCCCATAAAGTATTAGGGCTGAATCTAGCTGATAGTTGATTCAAGTAGACCAACAAAACATCTTCAGTTACCCCAATCACACTATTTTTGTTTTGCCACGTTTTGAAGTCGTCGTATTCTCGCTCGTACCTTGAAGCTGATTTTGCAGGTAATAAACTTGAAGTTACACTGCTGGCTGCCTCAATAATTTCTTTTGGTACATTCATTTTCGCTTTCGCCAAAACAAATTTAAAGAAAAATAAACAGACATGTTCATGGCAACGCTTCCATAGCTTACGACATTTGCGACAAATTATTGAGATTTTTTAGGAATTTATCTAACCTTTTTACAAACGAGAAACAAATGAAATATAAAACAATACACGCAAGGAAACGGGTTTTACAGGCTCAAGGAGGTAACTGACTTGGCTGCGGCTCGTCAGTTATATCCTCCATTCGCCAGTAAAAACCCTCTTACCTTGCTAGTAACGTTATATACTATTACCTAAAAAGCATTTGTTGACTAGACTACAAAGTGTCATAAATATCCTATTCGTTTTGAAGATTATTTACTTGATTCCATACTTTATCCCAACCCTGTTCAACAACGACGTGCAATAAGGCAAAAGGAAAGCTCTCGCTATGAAGAGTGGGAATTTCTAGAATACTCACTGTAAACACTGTCGCTATCCAACAGGTTCCTCTTCGCGTCGCTCACTTCCGTTCCTCCGCTGCTCAAGCTCATGGGAGTTGGCATCACGAACCTTGGCGGTTTGACAACCGGATTGACGTCCGTGATAAGTGACTTTTCCAGGTCCGGTTGTCCGTGCAGATTGATGTATTCACTAGAAGACTCGTTATCGCCACCCTTCCTGTCAGTTCCGTTCCTAGGACTCGGTTTTCTGCACCGACACATCAGGAAAGAGATGATTATGAACAGGAAAAGCAGAGCCAGTAACACACCAACAATTATTGGGATGTAACCTTCGATCGGTTTCATTATATTCGAAACTCCAGCCGTATGGGTTAGCACACTGGAAACTACCAATGTTACGTTATGTTCGTCTGTGCCACCTGGGTTTTTAGCAAGGCATTTGTAATCTCCCCTATCCCTATAGCCAACATTGATGATGGTCAAATTGTTCCAGGTGAAGTTGCCTTCGATGTTCTTGGATAAGACGTATCTTTGGATGCTCTGTCTTGGATCTCTTGCTATTATTCTACCGTTTGTGACCCAGTCAACGTCCGGCAATGGTTGGCCGGTTACTTTACAAGTTAAAGTTACGTTTGTTGTCGAAACTTCAACTGAAGTCATGCCTTCTGGTTCAATTATTGTAGGGGCACAAGCAAAAACGTCTGAACCCGACCATAGTCTACCCTTCAATCTGGGAGGTTCGGAACAGCTTGTAGGGTTAGTGATCCAGTTCTCCCTCAATGTTTTTCTACGAAACTGTTCCAAGTTGCAGTCGCAAATCCACGGGTTACCCTCTACATTCAAACTGTTCAACTTCTCTAAATTTTTGGTGAAATCGTTGACGACAGTTTTTAATCTGTTATTCCCCAAATTGATGTACTGCAACGCGGGAAGTTTTTCGAACACAGTTTGGCCCATCCAACTAATTTGATTGTCATTTAAGATTACCCTTTGTAGATGTGTCATATTATAAAATAGGCCACTCTCTAATCTCGTTAATCTGTTGAAACTTAAATTTAAAATTCTCATTTTAAGGTTATCTCTAAAGGTTTCTTTGTCGATTTCTTTCAGGTTGTTCCAGGATAAATCTAACTCGATGAGTAAACATACCCCCTCGAAGGCCGTCTTATCCACAGATTCTAAACTACAGTTTTGAAATCTTAATTTATGTACATCTTTGATTTTGTTCTTAATGAAAATTTTAACTCCCAACTCATAAATAGGGTTCAGGGAGAAATCCATCTCTCTAATTTGTGTACTGAGGTCCGAAGGTATACTATTGAGGTTCATGTCCGTACAATCGGCTTTTTTTTTCCCACTTGACCAGACACATTTGCATTTGTTGCAATTTTTAGTAAAATCGTCTATTTCTTGGGCACGGCACTGCGTTGCCGCCAGAATAAACAAGCACAGAACTGCAAATTCGGCCATTGTCGTCACCATTTTCTATCCATCTGAAAAGAAAAAAGAAATATGAATAAAACAGCTAAGTTCAAAAGAGTTTATTCAATATATTCGAATAATGAAACGGAAATATTTCGTCCTCTTCCCCTGATAATACGGAGAAAAATTTGAATTCCCTTTCCTAGTTTGTCCCTCCCAACAAAAAAATTTGGCATGATGTTTTTGATCTCACACAAAAAAAAACACAGTATTACTGGCAATGTTAGTCATATAATTGAAATCACTCACATTTCAGTAATCAGAATTAACCGACAAAAATAATTGCGGTGATCAAGGTGGTATATTTCATTCAAATGTAGGCGTATCATCAAATTTGAAACAGTGCAATAATTATGCGAAATGAAACCTATCTTTATGCATCAAAGCAGTAATATTTTTCAAGAAATATATGAATTTACCTCAAAATTAAAATTTTATTTAGATGAAATAAATGATACCATATTGATTGCAATATACATATTTTTAAAAATTAGCACGGCTGGACAGATAAGATGAAAGAGGTCAACTGTAGATATATCTCCAATCGAAAACTTTTAAATAATGGAGAATATATATTATTTAGAAAAATCGAGTCACCATCTACTTCGGTGAAACTAGCTGGAAGCATAGTCTCGTTATCAGTGGTCTCGTCTCGTCTCGCTTAATTCTGAATAACGATAATAAATATTATAATATATAAACGGAATGGTATACAATAATGAATAATTTTGTAAAGTTATATTTATTACGCTCTTTTACAAAACTATTTGTACATGTACATATTATTTTTAATTTGAAACAATGATAATTTCAACTTTTAAATTACTCGATGACCAAGAATTCAAACATAATCATACTTGCATCACATCATCTTTCAATGATGTACGTGTTTTGCCATGATAATACCTGCTGTGGAAAATAATCTTTCAATAGGTACGAATGTAGCCATTAATAAATCATCGGCCATCTTGGAAAGTGTAGGAAGATCATTTTCATCACTCTCCACCGCTGTGAAATATTTTGATTCCTATTTGCTCTTTCTAACAGCAAATATTCTTCAAACTCAATATTCCAATATTTCGAAAGTTTTGTTGTTGTTTTAAATATGCTATCGATGTCGATACATTTTTCAATAGGATTGAACAATTTGGTATAGTTTTCAAAGAATACCTTCCCAGTGGGTAGATCATTGAGGGTATTCTTGGCGTATTCCTCATAACACTTTTCGAAACATTGAATGGCTTCATTTTTTTTACCAGTTTTATTATACGTAGTTCCACAGATGTACTCAACAATTGTTCACATCTTCACTACAAGGAGCACAAGAGAATACATTTCTCCAGATGTTCAGATAGAGACGAAATTTTCAAAGCATTGGGATTTAGGGGCATATAAAAGTTGTCCGTTAAGTATTGAATTCATAATGGCATCCGTTTTTATGGTTGTGAATTCAATTTTTTCTTGAAAAATAATCTCAATTATCGCAAGGTCATAACGAATTAATAATCTTCTAAAAAATCGTATATTTCTAAAACGATTGATGCATAATATAGACAAAATATATTTGCAATTATAGTGGAAACTCTTCATATTCAATTGTTTTCTGTGGGTGTTGAAAAAAGTCGAGTCGTATATAAAACTTCATACAAAAAAATTAACGAGACCAAAAACGAGACTCTCGTGTTGCGCTGTATGTGCTCTCGGTATCGCCTATAATATTTTTGAAAACGTCTCGTCTCGCTTTTACGAGACGAGGACGAGACGAGACGAGAAAAATCTAGCTCTCGCGTGAAGCCCTATTTATACATAAATTAAAATAAAATAAGAAATGGGAATAAGAACTGAAGTTGGCCGACTATCATATTTATTTCTTTTTTTTATGCTATTTTGTTTGGAATATGACAATGCTCATGTTCAACGGGTGAAATTTACAGAACAGAAGATAAAACATAACATTGTCCAAAAGCGACGATTCGATTGGTTCATTCTTATTTCTTATTTTGTTTTAGATCATCCGTATTAATCGATCCATTTATATTAAATTATCTTATTATACTGATCCTCCTGTCTTCCCCAAGGAGACCCCTCCTAAGCTCTTGAAGAGCTTGTGCGAGTAAGGAGAATCAGTTGTGTTCTGTGTAGGCTTTGTTACTGCGTCCTTACGCCACCTTAGGCACAGCACTGTTAATTTTTTACCCAACAGTGAATGGTGGCGATTACCGTGTCTAGAATTTTTTTTCCTAGCCTCGGAATTGAACTTGGGGCTTCCGCTCCCCACTGAGACAACCGCACTACAATCCTCGATTTTTATTTTGTTTTAATTTGTTTCTTATTTTGTCTCATTTGCTGTATAAACCTGTCTTTAATCCCGTAAGTAGATATATATCATTTGAAAAATCGTTATACGGCATAGATTTCAATTGAATGTCTCAATTCGGCTTCAAAATCTACCAGGCTACCATTTCCATGTGATACAACAGTTGAGACTACATGGCCATCGTCTATGTCGGTACATTGATTATTATCGTTCTGTTTTCAACAGACAAAATCCTGCCATCCATTGTTGTAAGACACGAGAGGCTGTTCAAATAACTAACACAACATTCGCCAATCATATGCGAACTATGCAACGAAATTTTCATTCGAACAGTGGGTCTGAGGGCATTGTTATTCAGAGACTTCCAAACTCGTCTCGTTTTCCATTTACAAAACCCATATCCATTCCTGAATTCGACTCCTCGAAACAATGCCGAACATACCATTAAAAATACATCAAACAGAGTATGTAAATTAAAACAAAACAATCCGGTACATTATAGAGGATTATTATGGAAAATATGATGGCTGTGATCCTCGTTACAGATACGCAGATGAAAGGAGAAAGCAAGGAAATAAAGGAGAATGAATATTCAAAGGATGTAGTTCATAATGTCGGAATCCGTTCTGAGTACGAATTTGAGTGGAATATTCCTTGATGTAGAAAGCGGGAAGTTCGCTGATTGATTTTCAGATTTGATGATGGAGCTCCAACAGCACACCCGTATAAGCAATTATCTACGTATAAAAGAGTTTAGTGTGACGGCGCTATACAGGGTGGGTCTTCAAGTTGTGCATTAATTTTAACCAGATATTCCTCTCATCAAATAAAACACTTTTTTCATTTACGACTTTTCCAAATTCGGCACAGGAAAAAAGATACAGGCTGTTGAAATTTGAAAAAAAAAATAGTTTTTCTATTGTAGCTTTGACATGGTAATTCAGAATTGAATGAATTTTGGTATGACGTTTTCTAAACTATGGCACATAATCTCCAATTAACAGTTTTTCCCTACTTCTACTGGTTTCTTCGTTATAGACTCGCGAATTCCTAAAACTACGAGAAATTAGCATAATGGAAACAGATGAAGGTCATTCTCTTTCTCGCTTGTTTACAAATTGTTATAATTACCATCTTAAATCGTTCGTTATAACTCATTCAAACAGTTTGTAGTGCAGTTATCTTTTGGGAAATAGATGAATAGGCTTACCATGATATGTATTCATCTATGTATCCCCAATAGTGAATATGAAACTTTTAAATTATCTATTATCAATGTCATCTAAACATTTATTTCCATACTGCATCGATTCCGCACAATAATTCTAAGGATTTCTCTAATATATGGAACATAATTTCATCAACTTAATTCTCAACAGATATAACTCGTCACTACTATTTTATTCGAACTACATAGTTGAATCTTATAAGTTTGTAGTATATTAGTATGCATAAGGGAAAATTTAATCATATGTATCATTCCACCTATTCATCTCAATTATTCTTGAAGAGAAATTCTTAATCTGGATTCTGGATATACGGATTCAAGTAAACAATAAAGAACCACCGGCGTAATATTCTAAGGTCAGACCACAGAACATATAATATAACCAACGATATATTAGGTGGCTAACCTAATAGTATTACATTTCTGCGCCTGCTTCTTATACTGTGTCTATACGAGGTCTTTACTTGCATAAGGCCTGTTTTGGTTCGCAGTAGGAATAGTTCCGAATCGGCTCTAAAAAGTGGGACAAACGCAGCGTGTGAAAGATTTCGCCCAGGATGCCAATTACAAATACAATAAACGACTGTGTGACTACTTTGAACGGTTCTAGGACCGTGCCTATTGCCAACCAAAACAAGCCTATAGAGAATAATATCACAGAATCACAGTTTTTTTTCTCGATTCTGTAAATTCTGTAGATTAGAGGTCATGTTATACTAAATGTAAATAAAACATGGATATTGATATTATATTCATATTCAATTAAACTATGTAAGGAATGTGAAAATAGGCGAGAAGATAATGTGGATAATTTTATAGTGGATATTCAATGAAAATCAAGTTGGAGTCAGTTTTAACATACAGGAAGAGTTTTTTTCGAAAATGCAGTATAAATATAATTTAAAACCATTTCAAAAGACTTCAGTGAGTAAATAAGATTTCTCGAGCCATGTGCATTAACTTTCATTTTGTTATTCTGTGAGTTTATAGATTTCTTAACTCTTATCAAATAAATAATAATAGTAATAATATCAGTAATATTAATATTCAATGGGAAATAGTTCATTATCTATCAGAGCCTCCATCAATGAAAACACCCCGTACTACTCAATAACCAATGAAGGTGAAAACTCGACTATATCCACGTCCTATAAACTCTCATAAAGATAATTCGGGACGAGTACCGGTAAAAGCTTTACTTTGTATCGGGACCACTCCGCCATTATCGTTCCGCATTTTTTCGCCGCCTATCCGTAATAATTTCGTGAACTATTTGTTCTAACCCTCTTCACGAAGTCCCAGGATCCGGAATGGGGTTTGACGGCTTCATGGAAGTTCCGAAAACTGACAAGTTGCGTCCCAATATCGATACACAGCTGGGGTCACCGGAGTTGTGGTCCCGATAATGGGACTTGTGATATCGGAGGTCAATTATGAAAGTTTGACCGCCGATGGGACGAGACATGTGCCGGAATTGTATCGGAAATAAAACGGACGTGTCCGGACTAGAGAGACGAGAGATTTGTGGTGACAATATCTCTGAGATAAGTTCGCATGTAACACGTCAAAACAATGCGACAAAAAGACTTTTTTCAATTTCAGCAGCGGCAGCAAAAGTAATACATATCACAGGAGGTAGCTATACTACTCCAACAGCTGCGCTTGTGGTCACACTTAATCTGCCTCCCTTGCACTTAGATGCAAGAAAATGTAGACAGCTGGAAGCAATAACAATTTTTCGTAGTGGAAAGCTCCTACCTGCTAACTGGTTAGGAAATAATATGAGGTTACTGGACAAACTGAACTCAAACCTCATAGCAAAGCTCTCAGATTTATATCTCCTCTTCTATTATTAGAAGAAGGAATAGTAGTCTTAAAACTTCAAGTTTTATTGGAACCTTAATTCAATTATCGAGGTGACATGTTTCGGCAGTTCTGCTACACTGCCATTCTTAAACCAACAGATTCTGAAAAATATTACAATTGAAACATTTCGCAGACAACTGAGTTTAATTAAAAGCTGAAACATTCTAATAAATGAAGGAATGAAAACTATCTTAAACACTTGTGAGGTTATGTGAAAATGTACAAATAAAACAAATTAAAATTGACTTTGAAAATCTTCCTCTAGTGGGTGCCAATAATTTGTAGGTGTCTTTTATATTGTTTGTCAACATAGCATTCAGAGCTTTGAGCCCACTGTCACCCATGTGTTTGAATATTTCGACCTCTTCCAAGATTTCTTGTTTGAACCCGAAATCGCAATGATGATCCGAACCTGGAGTACACAGATGATCTGCTCGAATAAAGGCATAGACTGATTATTGATTTCAAAGTTGACACTTGTGGAAATTCAATCAAATCTCGCTTGTTTCCAAATTGTTATAATTACCATCTTAAAACGGGATGAGTTATTTACAACTCATTCAAACAGTTCGTAGTGTAGTTATCTTTTAGGAAATTGATGAATAGGCTTACCATGATATGTATTCATCTATGTATCCCCAAAAGTGAATATGAAACTTTTAAATTATCTGTTATCCATGTCATCTAAATATTTATTTTCAGACTGCATTGCTTTCTGTACAATAATTCTAAGGATTTCTCTAATATATGGAACATAATTTCATCAACTTAATTTTCAACAGATATAACGTCACTACTATTTTATTCGAACTACATAGTTCATAGTTGAATCTTATAAGTTTGTAGTATAGTATGCATAAGGGAAATATCAATCATAAGTATCATTCCACCTATTCATCCCATTTATTCTTGAAGATAAATTCTTAATCTGGATTCTGGATATACGGTTAAACGGATTCAAATAAACAAATGAATACATAAAGAAGCACCAGCGTAATATTCTAAGGTTAGACCACAGAACATATAATATAACCAACGATATATTATGTGGCTAAACTAATATTATTACATTTCTGTGCCTGCTTCTTATACTGTGTCTATACGAGGACGTCACTGGCATAAGACCTGTTTTGGCTCGCAGTAGGAACAGTGTCGAATCGGTTCTAAAGAGTGGGACAAACGTAGCGTGTGAAAGATTTCGCCCAGTAGGCCGATTACAATTAAAATATACCACTGTGTGACTACTTTGAACGGTTCTAGGACCGTCCCTATTGCCAACCAGAACAAGCCTATAGAGAACATAATAATAATCACAAATTGTTTTTCTCGATTCTGTAAATTCTGTAGATTAGAGGTTATAATAAATGTTAATAAAAGTGGGATATTGATATAATAAATATATTCAATCAAAACATCTAACGAATGTGAAAATAGGCGGAGAAGATAATGGGGATAATTTTATAGAGGATATTCAATGAAAATCAAGTTTGGAGTCAGTTTTAATATCCAGGAAGAGTTTTTTTCGTAAATGCAGCATAAAGATAATTTAAACCCATTTTAAAAAACTTCATTGAGTAAATAAGATTTCTCAGATAAATTCGTTGAATTTCGAGCATCAGATGATGAAGCTTTCATATAATTATGCGATATTGAATTTAAAGAGTTTCTGTGTTCAACACTTGAAGACAGTTCAGGGCTGGTTTTGAACATAATAAAATCTTTAAACGCTTATAACTTTTTACCTGAGCCGAACCTGGAAAAATGGTAAATAGAATAAGTGTTTTATTTGATGAGAGGAATATCTGGTTAAAATTAAAGAAAAACTTAAAGACTCACCCTGTATATACTAGCAGTTCCGACAGAGGTGAGCCAGCTCGGACGTTTGCATGCCTGCAATTAGCGAGTTCAGAGAAGTTGTTTTCAATAATAGAACTTCCGATAAACTTTACACGGACATATTTGTGACATTCGACATGAGTGTGACATTTCAAATGTTCTGTTTCGTCACTTTGCGATTTGCGGTTGCCCAAAACAGAATCAAATTATGAGTGATATTGCTCGTTATCCAGCCCGCATCATTCTCGGGTCATGGCTGGATGTTTGGTCTTTGTTATTGGCACATTTGGCTAAAGACTCATACTTTTCGAGCGATTGGTCTGAAATTTGTCACACTGAATAATTGTCAACAATAAATCATTCTGAAGATCTTCGATTGTTGTCAGATGAAGGAGTCTGATAGAGACTCCGAGATGTTACATAATAATTGTTTTATCGTCTAAACCATTCCTTCATTGGTTTATAACGTAGAATCAATCGAAATAATATTTATTTTATTTCATATACTTTTTTCAGAGTTTGGGAGAGAAAACCCAGAAATGTACCATTTATAACCATGACAATAATTGGGTTTTTTTGGTTGCTAATATTTAAACAGAACGGAAATTGTTCAAATTTGCATCATATGTTAATTGTTAATGGTGAGACGTCATATTTCTCTGATGTTCGTGTTACATTTTCGGTGTACCCGCATATGATTCGGTGGATCCACAGCGTAGAAGCATCCTTATTTCTGAGTCGTAACATCTTCAGTCTCCTTTATTGCGAAACATAAATCTAGAGACTTTCAAAATTGAGATATTACATAACACGAAATATTAGCGTCAAAGTTTAGCACGCAGAAACAAAAATTTTACATTAAACTTTATTACATTCTCATTATATTGTACACGCAGAAGAGGCATGGTAGGAGAAACTTCATCCCATCAGGTACACTAATTCATTTCTCAAATTTTGACTCTTTGACAAGTCTTTAATTTCTACCCTTACAGTTAGTGGATCCGACTGAATAGGCCATCATGATGGAGAATAGGTGAATTTTGATCAAATTTCTAAAAAGATCTAGACGGCGGGGACGTTAGCATACAGACTAATTCTATTACAGAAACTTTCATATTTAAAACTGTTAATAGTGAAAGTCTAAATGGGGATTTTTTTTTCTGTCCAAATTTGAAGTCTAAAATTTGAGAAATTAATAAACTGAAATAGTTTCGACTCTCTGTCATCCAATGAATCTTTCCGAAACTACTAGAGGGAAATACAAAAAAGTATAGTCCGGCATTGATCATCCAAACTATCTAGCCGGATCGGTTCAGTTTTAGGGTTAAAAAATAGTTTCAAGCACTGACGTGAAGTCGGGAGCTTTTTGCGCGCATGCTCTATTGTCCATACTCCTGTATTGGACACTCTCGAATTGACCATGGTAAATTGGACCAAGCGTGTCCAATACAGGAGTATGGAAAATAGAACATGCGCGCAAAAGCTACTGATCTTACGTCAGTGCTTGAACCAATTATTACTTAAAACCTTTCTGCTAAGTTTTTCAGTTGCCTTGTGTCATTAGATAGGTATGTTGATTTTCATTCACTCCATCGAAAGTTTCATCGACAACACCATCAATCATTTATCCGAAATATATCATATATTTACTATTCTAAGAAGTTTTAAGTTTGATCTAATCTAACTTCTGTGTATTTCAATATCATTTAAACCATTGGGCCGATTATGCCCATTAACGAACTTGTCCGTCGTATTGGGATGCGCCTACCTACCCTGAAAATTTCAAGTCACTATCGGCCGAAGAGAATTGAATTTGACCCCGATTTCTTCACCAGGTAGTCGAACCCAATCGTTGGAGATCATTTTCGGCAAAAAATTCGAGAATTACAGACATTTGGGAGTAATGATAACGCAATGTTCCACAGGACATACGCGCAAAAATGGAAGCTGAAATAAAATAAATATTTCTCAAATACTACTGATTTTCAGGAAATTGAAATATGCATGTATATCTTTTCTAACATTATCTCCAACATAATCAGTAATAATATAACAAGAGAGTGAGAATAAATTGAGAATAATTTGACAGATTTTCTGAAAACTTGTTGCCAGGCAATAGTCACGAAAGCCCGCAGGGTTCGAGTGGCTATTTCCAAATGGCAACAAGTTTGAAAAAAATCTGTCAAATTATTTTCTAATTTATGGAACTCGCGAGTCCGTCCGGCCGGACAGAATGTATTTCGACCACGGATTCTTGATCAGTGAGTCGAACCAAATCGTTTAAGACCATTTTCATCGAAAAATTCGAAAATTACAGACATTTGGGCAAATTGATAAGCACTCAGTTCCGAGGAACTAGAGCGCCAAGAAGGCAAATCAGAGAAAAATATTGTGAACTTTGGTTATCTTGTGAAACTTGAAATACATAATCAATCCATCACTTTACTACTGATTGCCAACGAATACAAGTGAAGTCTAGAAGAATTGTTCTTTCAAGTCGTTTAGGAGTACAGCATTTTAAGCAAGATTTGTCACAACATCTTGGCGAGTTCCGGCATACCCATCGATTTTCCTGAAATTGGGGCGAGGGAAGGTCCTTCACATCTCATAAATTTTGCTATCGCCCAATTCCAGACGTAACGCAGACCGGAAAACACATCGATCTCAATTTGCTCGCCGATGAAATACTGATAAAAATTAATATCTTGCCCATAAAACTTTCAAATTGTTATGGACCGAAGGGGAACACACCGAGTATGTCAAATAAGTTACGCTCTAGAGCGAAAAGCATTAAAAGTTCTACGTTTCGATAAACTAGAGGGAACGTCCAAAAAGGAGGCGGAATAATGGACATAATGGAATGCATTGAAGGATGGCTCGATGGCTCTATTATAGTAATGACTCTAATCGTACGTTTCAAGGGAACTGAGGAAAAATGCTCGAAACTTTGGCTTGAATTCTTCATGTGAGCATGTATGATAGATGAGGGCAGGTGCCTGCTTGACATCAGTGAATATTCGAAACATATTATGGGTAACACCGTGGAACCGAAGACGCCGAGAAATCTATTATATATGTCCCTGATCTTATATGCGAAGACCTGAAATAAAAGATGGCTAGTCGGCATGGGTGTCATTCGGAATGGGCGAAATCTTTGAAACTTTGCGATTTTGGCGTTTTCCAGAAAATCTTCGCAACAGAAAAGAATGTGATACCGTCAATGAACCCAGCATAGTTGTAGCTCCATCTATGATGAAAAAGATGCCCTTCAATATTTAATATTGCATTATATTTTGCTAACAATTTCAATTATCATAAATCACAACACGAACGGGGAGACAGGGTTTTTTGCTGAGGTTTTTCTCTAAGCTCTTGTATCATACATCGAATTGTATGGTACTCCGTTACACTAACCTCTGCTAACACTTTTTCCTACACATGCTTTATTGTTAGATCAAAGAATGTCATGCTCAAAAATCAAAAGAATATATAATTATACAGGGTGAGTCTTTGACACTGCATTAATTTTAACCAAAGATTCCTCTCATCAAATGAAACACTTTTTTCATTTACCATTTTTCCAGATTCGGCTCAGGTAAAAAGTTACAAGCGGTTAAAGATTTCACAATTTGCTAATACACTTCCGCATATAAATTATCTATGACATTGTTGGTGGACGAGAATAAGGCATGGTAACGTGGTTTACAGCTTGATTCGGGATTCCAACGCTCAGGGACGGATCCATAAAAGTAGTGAAATTTCTGGAGTTTTCCATTTTAAAACATTCGATGAAAAATATCTCGAAAACGGTGTGTTTAAGGAGAAATGATGAAGAATAATATAATGTTCTAAAACGATGGAATATTCTTGAAATGACTCAAGAAAAACTTTATATGCTTTCTTTATGCTAATTTAGTTTAGTTTTATGAATCCACGAGTCCATAACTAGAAAACCAGTAGATGTAGAAAATAACTAATATCTGGAAAATATGTATCATAGTTATAGGAAACTTTACGCCAACATTCATTTTATTCGAAAAAAGGATGTCCAAGCTACAAAATAAAAACTGATTTTTTTTCAAAATTTCAACAGCCTGTATCTTTTTACCTGAGCTGAATTTGGAAAAATGTTGAAAGAAAAAAACGTGTTTCATTTGATGAGAGGAATCTTTGGTTAAAATTAATGCAGTGGTCAAAGACTCACCCTGTATATATACATTTTTGCGAAAGATTTTCTTGGGTTTTCAGAAATTTTAAATCTAGAACTTTACAGTAAAATAAGGTTTTGAAGGCTTTCGTAGAATTTCAAGTATTTTGGACGGATAGTATCTGAGAATTTTTTTTATAATTTTTTTTCCATTTTCAAGTCATTCGATGCTTACAACATTTTACATAAGTCTTCGTGTAGATATTTTTCAACTTACTACCGCGTTCTAATCCAATTATGTCAGTATTTTTCGGGTTATTGTGAATACAAATTGATAAAAAGGATGAACAGGGAAAAAATTTTAAAGTAAAAGGTGCGGATTCGATTTCATTGTAGCAAAAGAGGTGTGAATGGGATCCCCACTCAACTGGACGAATGCTACTCTGCCTCGCTCTTTTGATTCTTTCCAAATTCGACCTGGATTCTCATACACTTTATTCTTAATGTAGTCCCTTAAAAAATAAATCAGCTGCTGATAGACTCTGTGAGTTGTCATAAGTATAAGTAGACTACATTAAAGTTCGAGATATGGAGTTGTAGAACTGGAAAAAATAAATCGTATAATACGTATATTTAACAATGGGTAAAACTGATGAGCTGAAGTGAATATTCGAAAAGAGTAAGGAATACAACTTAAGCATCATTTATAGCCGCAAAAATCCTCCTGAAGGCCTCCTTTCAGACGTTCAACTGTCCAATTCTGAGATATTCCCTACGGAGCGAAGTTCTTTTAACTCTGAGCCCATCCTCTTTCGATGCATTGTAGGAAAAGGTGAACAAACAAGGCCGCGTTTAATTCAGTTTTTTTACTTCGATTTATATTGCGAAACTTCTAAATCATCCCTTCTGTTCGGTGTAATTTCAGAGATTTTTCATTTACTCGCGAATGTGATGAACATTATAAAATAGAGTAAGATTTATGGGCAAAATTCGGATATTCATACTGCATATTTTTGCGCGTATAATCTGGGGAACAAAGTGTTATCATTTTGCGCAAATGTCTGTAAATTTCGAACTTTTTGCTGAAAATAATCTCAAACGATTAGGTTCAACTGACTGATGAAGAATTAGAGGTCAAATTTGATTCTGTCCGGCCGTTGCCACGATAATTTGAGAACGGAAAAATAGAGCGACTTGAAATTTTCAGGGTAGGTGGCGCATGCGACGGACAAGTTCGTTAATGGGCATAATCGGCCCAACGGTTTCCGAGTAATGATTTTGTCATCAAGTAATACAGATCCGATCGAATTGAAACTTGGCAGCTAGTTGTAAGAATACTAAAACAATGACGTTTGTGAATTTTCGAGAGTTTCGTGTCACTAAAAAATTATTAAAAAGTATTATTTATCTCACGATATCCTAAGAACGAATACAGAAAGCGGCTTGCAATTTTCAAGGTAGGTTATGCATCTGAATGCGACAATTGAATTTGTTAGTAGGCATAATCGGCCAAACGGTATTGGGGTTATACCTATCTGAAAATTCGTTGATATTTCCTAAATAACTCGGAAAATACATATCAGATCCAATTCAAACATCGTATCACTAGAAATTTTTTTAAATATCACTGAAAAAAGTTATATCAGAAACTATTCGTCCGACATCGCTATCATTTTGCGAGAGCCTTCAAAACCTAACTACGGCCAAGAGAGCGTTCCGAAATTATTAATTGCAGACAGTATTGCCAGCAATATCGGAAAAAAAAAATGTTTTTCGCCATTTTTTTTTAAATTTTCTAGGGGTACGGTTCTTATAATTAAAATTTTAAACACGTCTCATTTCGATATTCTACAACTAGTTACCAAGCTTCAATTCGATCGAGTCTATATTCTTTGAGTTATCGAGGTAATAATATTCCAGGAGGGTATAACTCTGAAACCGTTGGAACGATTATGCCCGTAAACGAACTTAACTCTCCCATTTGGATACGCAACTCACCCTGAAAATTGCAAGTCACTATCTCCTTTCGTTCGAAAGTTATCGAGGCAACGGTCACCCAATCACCCAATCTCCAACAATATAGATTCGATCGTGTTCAAACTTGGAACTTGGCAGTAGAGTTAGGTTCTGAAGACTCTCGCAAAATTTCAGCGACGTCGGACGAATAGTTACGGATATATAGAACTTTTTCCAATAATTTTCAATGATTTTTTGAAAATTTTCTAGTGATACGATCGTCACGAAATTTCGCAAAAATTTGCTCGTTAGCATTATGCAACTAACTATTCATGTTTGAAGTCAATCGGTTTTGTATTTTTCGAGTTATTGAGGAAATAACAACCAAATTTCAGATGGGTATAACTCCAAAACCGTTAAGCCGATTATGCCTTTAAAGTAGAATGACCAGACGTCCATCTTTGCGACGGACAGTCCGTCATTCGTACACGATGTCCGTCAAAGTCCGAGCCGCAATATTTTCGCACGAAGCGTTCCCAGTAACGCTTCGTCTTTGAAGATGGAAACTTTGTTTCCGAAACATATGTAAGACGACAAAAACTGTAGTGAACAAGAGTGTAGTTACTTTTGTAGTGTTCATAATAAGTACACAGTGAACTCCAAATATATACGTTCAATATATCATATAACATATTATATATATTCATATTCTGCTCACTTCAGAACGTGAACACCGTAGATTGTTATAGAGTAGCAACTTCTATTTTCTCCCCTATTCCAAATATTTTCAATTAATGGAAATGATGAACCACAACTGAGTAACTCTAAACGTTCGAAGCAATTCCGAAAAACACAACAAATTAATTTCAGTATACAAGAATACCAAAATGCATGCTACGAGACCTTGGCAGCATAATAATCTCGAATTTAAATGTCTTCTGACCTTAAACAACAAGAGACTTGACCCCGAACGGGCAGTAAACATTAAAAGATAATTATTTAGCAGTGCTACAAAACAATATCGTGCCAACTTTGGGACAATTATTTCCTGCCCGAGCGCACACGCACGTTTCAATTAATGTGATATAGCTCTCTCAAAGGGTGGATAATCACCAACATTCTAGAGGCCGATTTACACGTATCCATGGCGCTGGCGTAAATCTATAAAGCTGGATTTATAAACTCTGTCGTTCCGTGCAGTGCAGTTCAATTCGCCGTTCCGTTAGGAGCAGTTTGTTCGTTTGTCGAGGGTCAATTTATAAAAATCCAGAATCGCAGTTAGGCGTCGTTCCCGGCATGTCAGTGCGCCTAACATTTCTAGGGGATTTCAATGAGGGCAGCAACACAAATCACAATCAGCTGATACTTCTCATCACAGCGCTTACTCATGTGATAAAATACAAGATCAGTATTGGTCTACAGCCGAACAGGGAATGTAACTGAACGACGAACATGAAACATGGGCATCTTTTGAACTGCACCCGACAACGTCCAACGGTACTTCAGAAAGACAAAAGTTTATAAATGACTCCATTTGAATACGTTGGTTCATGTTGAACTCAACTGCGCGGAACTGAACTGCACGGAACGACAGAGTTTATAAATCCAGCTTAAACTTTTGGGAGTACCTGAAAAATGCTGTTCATTCGTGAAATCATGATCATATTTCACAACAATCCACAGGTTCTTCACAAATGCTGAATATAGTTTTTTTTCAGTTTTTTTTCCGAAAAACTCTTTTTCAAATAGAATGCCCCATTTTTTATTTCAGACAGTAATTCTAGACCAAGTTAGACTTTGATTGAAATATTATTGAACTATGTAAAGAATGTAAATATCTTGAGAATTATCAATTCTATACTCCATTCACATTTATAAAGTCTCCCGGTTGGCCATGAAATTTTGACACATTTCACAGTGTATATTTTGAAAATGTTAGGATATGCTCATTTTCCTGTCAGATAACTACGCAACGTTGTCCACTCTACATAGAAGTCGTAGTAATTACGTATTTTACACAATGTGAATTTTCATGGGAAAAATAATGAAATTGAGAAGATATTAGTGAATTCTACAATTCCAAAGACCTGGCGACTGTTGAAGAAAATTTTTTATCTGTTGTTACTATGGAAATATTTCACGTATATAAACCGATTGGAAGACTCAGTTATGCTATTTTCTTGTACGGAAATCAAGAATCAAGTGTTTAAATTTTAATGAAAAATAATGGATACAGTAGTCCATTACTTCGTGATAGTTCATTTGAAAAAAGAATATTAGTACCTGAATAACCCAGCAGGAAAACTTCTAAACAAACGGACAAACCTATGGAATTCCCCACTTTTCGAAATTGTCAAGATATAAGCCTACAGAAGACATTTAAATACCTTGTTGCACAAACTTGAAACACACCAGTTTCAAAATTTAGTAGTACCGCGAAACCCGAGTCACTGTTAAACCTTAATAAAATACAGTGATAGGATAGGAAACTAGGAAATTTCATTGGAGAATTCAACATATGTCTAAGAAGGATCATTATGTTGTTGATTGTGTAGAGTAGAAATTGGCAACGTCTGAGAGAATTGTTTTGACAATGACGATATTTCAGAAGTGCCAACCTGCCTTTGTTTTAGTTACAAAAACGCGATAGACCTAAATCATGGCCAACCGGGAGACTTTATAAAAGTGAATGTAGTATAGGTATGGGTCAATGTCATGTCAATCGAAAGGAAATTTTGTCTATAATTACTATCTGAAATAAAATAAAATAAAAAGTGGAAAAGCCCTGTCGACAGGAGCATTGGCGCTCTTGTTCAATCTTTGACAAATCATATCTCCGAAAGTATTGAGATCTCAGAGTTGGGAATGATATCAATGGATTAATAAGATAGAACTACATCCTAAAATAAATTAAAATCCCTTTGCCCCTTATCTTTATTAGACGATCATATTTTGGCTACAAGTGTTTCAAAACTATCAGGACTCATTCTGAAAAAATTTACTGAGTAAATTAAATAGCAGCCAGTTAACAATAAAAAAATTTTTTTTTACGAAACAAATTCCAAATTAAATTTTTTTCAATAAGCAGTTTTACCATAAGAATCTCATGATATCATTTTTAACTCTAACAACCGAATACTTTCGTAGATATGAGTTTTCAAAATTTCAATAATAAATCGTATTTCTACGTTTTCACAGAATGATATAGTTATTGTATGTATGAATTGTCATAATGTCAACTTATTTTCTTGAGACATGACATTATCTAATCAATCGAAGAATTATGAGAATAAAGTGTATTCCGAAATATGAGCGGAGTGAGAAAAATCTCAGTTGTTTGCTCCGAAATTAGTTTTCTCAGAAAAGTCTTACATTTCGGAACGGAACATGAAGTAAGAGATCTGAGAGAAGTGAGACTGCTTTTCATCCATAGACATAGAATGCTCAGTTCTCTCTCTTTATGACGGGACTGACGGAAGGGAATATTATAACTTCAAAAATATTGGGGTTGAAATACTCGTATTTTGGCGATGCACCGGGGACCTCACCCAAAAATGTTTGAAAATATTACGTAAATATTGAAAGCATAATTCTGTAGCTCGAGAGAGGAGAAAATTTGGTGAACGTAGATCAGGAAATTTTTGATCGATTCCAAGGTAATTTTTCATTATTACTTCTCTTCTTTCATACATGTTTTATGGAATATCTACTATTTGTAGGTACTTTAAACCTGTTTTGGGCAATTGTCATACGAAACTTGTTTTTTTGGTGCTCTAGTTCCTCGGAACAGAGTGATTATCAATTTGCCCAAATGTCTGTAATTTTGGAATTTTTGGCTGAAAATGGTCTCAAACGATTTGGTTCGACTCACTGATCAAGAATCCGAGGTCGAAATCGGTTCTGTCCGGCCTGCCGTAGGCACGATAACTCTCGAACGAAAGGAGTTAGAGGATTGAAATTTGCAAGGTGGGTTTGGAACGTACATATCTCGGACGAGCTCGTTAATGGGCGAAATCCATCAAGCGGTTTCGGAGTTATGGCCGATTTTAGTAAAAACATTTTTTATGAATATTTCCGAAACCGATCACTCGATCTATCTGAAATTTAGCATCAAATTGTAGAATCATGACCTTTATACGCATGTGAAGTTTTGTATTGACCAGATGACCGCAAAGTGTAAAAAAAAAATTTTGAAAATTTAAAAAAAGTTTTTCTACAATAGCTCTCGAACGGAATTCCCAACTCTGAGAAACCAATACTTTCGGAGATATAATTTGTCTGTTTGAACTAGAGCGCCAGAAAGTTCCTGTCCACAGGGCTTGAACCCATTTTTTAATAGACACATTTTGTTTTATTATAAGAATCCATTGATCGTTCCCAACACCAATAATTTCGGAGATATGATTCGTCAAAGTTTCAACAAGAGCGCCAAAGCTCCTGTCCACAGGGCTTTCCCACTTTTTCAAGAACAGGAGGTGTATTTCATATCAACAATAACGAACCAGAAATTATTTTGACATTTATCTCTCATAGGAAAATAAGATGACTTGTAAGAACACAGATCATATAAAAATTCATAGATAGTAGATATAATAATTAAGTAGAGCATTCTGTGGAAAATATCCCAAGCATTTCGTAGTTCAAATACCTTCAAAATAACAAAAGGCAAAGCAGTCTGTCCAAGATCGAATTTTGAAATGTCTCGAACAGAATGGGGGATATATTGAACATTTATACTAAATGGGACTTATCGAAATAGTTTACTTCCACTTTTGTTTGTATTTTTGAGAAGAATAAAAATAAGAACATTAAGTATTTTTATTCCTCACCGGAGTCTAAAAACGACAATTTTCCAATGAAAAACATTGGAGTTATCCATGTTTCAGCAGAGCTCTAATTTCCGATTTTTTTCGTAATTTCACGTTGAAAAACAAATAACTGTTTTCTGGCGAAAATTTGAAATTCAATCAACTCAGAATTTTCTGCCGAATCAATTTTCATATTAAAATATAGGGCTGCCCATTAGAAGAAACCGAAGATAGATTACCACTAATCTAAATAACGCAACGTTCCCCAGAACACACGCACAAAAAAAATGTAAGGAATCAAATCTTAACTTCGAAATCGCAAACGTGTATTTCGATTTCATACCAAAAATATTTTAACGAACGGAATTCCTGTGACTCCCAGTATAATACTCCACATATATTGTACACGTCTAACTCATAGGTAGAAATGCCCGAAGTGCGATGCCAAATTTAAAAATGAAAATTCTCCCTTATCTTGTATTACTCCCCTTAAAATTCCGAATATCTCGCACATATGGGCGCATTAATCTCTCAGAGCCTGAATGACTTTATGGTTTCCTCTAAAGAACGAGATAAGGGGTAGATGAGTGACATAAATGAAGTGCTTTGCCACAATTTAATTGGTGGATCTGTCAGTGCTGGAACCCTCAACACTAACCTAATGGAGAAAGATGGCTGATAAGTTCCAACCCCAGTGGTACGTGACTTGTATTCTTGAAGTTCGTCTATATTTCGTCCATGATAAGGAAATGAGTTATAAAAGAAACGTAGCTTTATATGGAAGCGGTATTTGGTATTCCTCTAAAAAAATAATTTATGATAGCGTTGTGCAATGGGGACTTCAACACCGTTACAACTCATAGGACATTCTGAGGGATTAATACAGTTTGTTGGCGCTCTAGTTCCTCGGAACTGAGTGCTTACCAATTTGCCCAAATGTCTGTAATTTTCGAATTTTTGGCTGAAAATGGTCTCAAACAATTTGGTTCGACTCACTGATCAAGAATCCGAGGTAGAAATCGATTCTGTCCGGCCGGTCCGGCCGGCCGGCCGTAGGCACGATATCTCTCGAACGAAAGGAGTTAGGAGATTGAAATTTGCAAGGTGCGTTTGGAGCGTAAATATCTCGGACAAGGTGAATCCATCAAGCGGTTTCGGAGTTATGGCCGATTTTAGTAAAACACATTTTTTTATGAATATTTCCGAAACCGATCACTCGATCTATCTGAAAATTAGCATCAAATTGTAGAATCATGAGCTTTATACGCATGTGATGTTTTGTACTGACCAGGTTACGGCAGAGTGTCAGAAAAAATTTTTCAAAATTCTAAAAAAAATTTTCAAAATTAAAAAAAATAATTTCTACAATAACTCTCGAACGGAATGAGCTAGGCAGTTGAAATTTTCAGAGTAGGTTAGGGAGATGAATATCTCGGTTAAGTTCGTTATTTTAATTCTGTTTCTACAATAATTCTCGAACAGAATGAGCTAGGCAGTTGAAATTTTCAGAGTAGATTCGGGAGATAAATATCTCGGTTAAGTTTGTTATTCGGCAAAAAAAATTTCTTTAACTAACAAATTTCAAATTCAAGTTTTTTTGAGATGCAGTTTCACCATAAAAAATCCATTGATATAATTTTCAACTCTAACAAGCTAATACTTTCGGAGATATGATTACGTTTGCCTGTACCTACATTTGCTTGGAAGTTAACTTATGGTGGAGGAGCTGGAAGCACGCCTGAAGCACGTTCGAAGCTGACTTGAGGGTATATTCCGTTACCGAGAACATCTGACACCACAGAAAACATCATATTGCATTGGAAGTGGAACCACGAATTGAACCTTTCTTTTAAGATAAGTAGTTATAAGTTTGTGTAATTTGAGAGATTGTGTTGGAACTGTAAATTAAGATTTGTACACCTTATTCTTTCTACAATATTATGTTGAAAACCTGACTAGGAATCTTGTTGCTGGGGTAATCTAACCTCCCATGAGAAATTATTATTAGAGTCTCATGCTCAAATACCCCTTGGGTAAAAGTTAACGTTACAAAGGTTAGAGGCTGGAACGAAACTTGGAGGGCCATTTGCAATAAAAATCACTAGGTAATTTGATACCTCCAGACTCCAAACCACAATTCGAAAACCCACAGGTATTCCAATTTTTACGGGATTAGAGTTGAAGGTTATTGATAGAGGTGTTGTGGGTCGCCTTGATATTTCATCCGAGAAAAAGCATACAGCTATCAAATTTCAAATATAAAATCTTGAGGGTCCCATATCGGAGATTCAGGACATATCGATCGTGTCAACACGGCCGTAATTGAAATCGCTAAACCAACGAAGGCCGGAATTCTTTGCCGCAGACCGACCAGTGACGAAGTTCTCGTCGGAAAACTGAAGCCCTATCAGGCGGCGGTATAAAAATGAAATTCCACCAGCCGTGCTGAATTCAATATAAACATTGTCATCCGGACATGTTCCATTGTGCTCGGTTTCTACAATGTAGGTCCAATTCCAGGGCGGATTCGATGAATAATTCGCGATTTGGGCGGCGCGTATCCGCCGATGGTTGAGGTTTTGCGATATTCACCTGCAAAACCCCTTCGTTTCCGGCGAAGGGTTTCGCGTGGAAGAAAATGAATTGTTGTTCGCCCATTATTTTCCTTTTCGTTTCTACGTTTGCCGTTTCGTTTTATACAGCATTAAACGCTTGCTCAGATTACGTTCATGTTTTCGTGGAAATGGGGATATTGTGAAATTTGTTTCGGTATATTATATCATTTCTCGAATAATGAGCCTTTGGAATCGAGTAGTAGGGAAAATTTTCAGAAGCACTCGCGTGACGTCGGGAGGTTCAGCACGCTGGTTAATTAAATGAACAATATAGTTGAATTATTAATGTAGGAAAGCCCTATGGACAGGAGCTTTGGCACTTTTGTTCAAACTTTGACATACCTTATATATGAAACTATAGGTAGGTTTCTCAGAGTTGGGAATTATATCAATGGATTCTCCAAAGAATGTCATTTAAAAGAAAATAGAACTGCCAAAAATTATTAATCCGAAACCACACGACCCATTCCACCCAATAACGAACTTATCCGAGATATTCATTCCTGAAATCTACTCTGAAAATTATATTATATCAATTGAAAGTTAGCCAATATTCCAGTTTTGATTTAACTGGAGATATTCTAAACCCAATTCAATTAACCTACCATAGTATATATTTCCATCATCATATGGATTATCACAGGGAAATCACCCAAAAAATATAATATCCTATAATCGTCATAATTCTACCATAGCTGAGGTTATTTCATTGGTCATTTTGCATTCAATGATACATTGTTTTCCCGAACAGGAAGGGTATTTTTTATCATGGTTAACGAACCAGAAATAAATTTGACATGTCTCTAATGGGTGGATAAGATGATAATGTGGCAGTAAGATTTATTATTGAAATTTTGAAAAATCATATTTCCGAAAGTGTTGGCTTGTTACAGTTGAAAATTATATCAACGGATTCATATGATGAAACTGCCTCTTAAAAAAAATTAAATTGAATTTTTTTTCGTTATTCCGAAACCATCAAGCCAATTTTGCCTAGTAACGAACTTAACCGAGATATTTATCTCGTAAACATGATAACGATAACTGTCTAACTCAGTTATCGTGTTGAAGGCTGGCCGGACAGAATCGATTTCAATCACGGTTTCCAGAATAGTTAGTCGAACCAAATCGTTCAAGACCATTTTCATCAAAAAATTACAGACATTTGGGCAAAGTGATAAGCACTCACTGTTCCGAGGAACAAGTGGTCCAAAAACAGAGGGGGAACACACTATTTTATGAATTTTACTTCGTTGACAATCGATTTCAGTTTTCAATTCAAATCCATCAATAGGCAAGGTGATAATTATACAATGGAATATTCAATTTTATAGTTGATGAAAATATTTCTAACGTGCATTCCAAAAAATTCGTGGTCAAGTAGGCAGAATATTGACGTTCAAAATTCCATAGCCTACTTGACCACGAATTTTTTTGAACGCACGTTAGAATAAAAAGTGAGGTTACTGAAATGGAAATCATTCTGGAAATATTTGTATCCTCTATGAAATTCCATTGTATAATTTTCAGCTGGCCTTATGATAGTTCCTAACAACAGTTCTGGGATTTTGGACATTTCTTGGTGAATTTACTCCTCTTTTTGAAACTTTTTTCAAATTTGAAAAATCTCAAATCGTTTTTGAGATAGGTGTAAAAAACCAAACCCACTTTTTTCACTTAGCTGTTTATAAGTTTTTCAATTTTTGCGAGCAGC
Organism: Halyzia sedecimguttata; assembly: GCA_937662695.2. Taxonomy (NCBI): domain Eukaryota; kingdom Metazoa; phylum Arthropoda; class Insecta; order Coleoptera; family Coccinellidae; genus Halyzia; species Halyzia sedecimguttata. The sequence continues at coordinate 88,189,102 of OW569415.2, read as the reverse complement.
CCTTGAATTTTCTCATCGAATGACACTTCAATCATTATTTTCGGAGAATTAAAAAAATTGGTTCTGACTTCACGTCAGTGCTTGAACCAATTTTTTTTTGACTTATCAAGGAAATAATATTCCAGGTGGGTATAACTCGGAAACCGTTAGGCCGATTATGCCCAAAATCGAACTCAACTCTCCCTTTCGGATACGCAATCTACCCTGAAAATTGCAAGTCCCTATCTCCTTTCGTTCGAAAGTTATCGAGGCAACGGTCACCCATCTACTGAACTCACACAAGAATGCTCGAATCTCCAACAATATTTAACCGATCGTATTAAAACTTGAAACTTGGAAGTAGAGTTAGGTTATGAACGCTCTTGCAAAATTTCAGCAATTTCAAACGAATAGTTACTGATATATAGAATTTTTTTTTTATTTTCAATGATTTATTAAAAATTTTCTACAAATGCTATCCTCACCAAATTTTGCAAACATTTTCGCGTTGGCATTCTACAACTAATAACCATGTTTAAATTCAATCGGTTCATTATTTTTCGAGTTAATGAGGAACAAAAAACCACCAAATTTCAGAAAATTTCAGATGGCTATAACTCTAAAACCGTTTGGCCGATTATGCTCATAAACAAACTGAAATGTCGCGTTCTGGTGCACATCCTAACCTGAAATCTTCAAGCCGCTATCTCATTCCGTTCTCAAGTTATCGTGACAACAAAAATATTTTTTAATAATTTTTTTAAAATTTTCTAGCCATACGATTCGCACAAAATTTCACAAACGTGCTTAGGTTCATATTCTACAACTACCCACCAAGTTTCAATTCGATCGGATTTCTATTGGTTGAAAACAAAATTATTACTCGGAAACCACTGGGCCGATTATCCCTATTAACGAACTTGTCCGTCGTATTGGGATGCGCCACCTACCCTGAAAATTTCAAGTTGCTAGCTCTTTTCGTTCTCAAGTTATCGTGGCAACGGCCGGACGGCCGTACGGCCGGACGGACAGAATCAAATTTGACCTCGAATTATTCATTGGGGAGTCGAACTTAATCGTTTGAGACCATTTTTTTCAAAAAATTCGAAATTTACAACATTTGGGCAAAACTATAACGGGATGTTCCCCAGAACATACGCGCAAATAAGTTTTGACCTAAAAGGCACTTATTGACTAGTCTATTAGTGTTAGCGAACGCAAAACAATATCCAAACCTAAGTCCTGTCGTTTATTTATACGATACTTACTTGTTTTCGAGATGTATCGGAGACGTCAGAAACATGGCGACCAAGCACACTGCAGATATGATAAGACTTGTCACCTACAAATATTATACGAAACGCCGTGCGACATTTGTCTTCTTCGAAATAATGTACAATGGAAGATGATCCAACATTTAATGCGAAATTGCTACAACTACATAGTAGGAAGAAACCATCGTTTTATAAAAGGACTAGTTGGCCCGGCGAACTTCGTACCGCCTAACTTAATAAAAAAAGAAATGCTCGGTATGAATGAAGTTTTATTATAATTTTCGATTAATTGCACATCATGTTGCTTACTAACAAAACAGAGTTTCCCTGAAATACTGGCTATGTATAAGGTTTCTATTTGATATTGACAGATACACACAGTTACGATACAGCCTCTTAATCAATTCAGAGCGATATAATATAATAATAAATAAAAATAATATATAAACTATAAATTTTTCTTTTGTTTTGTGGTGCGTAAATAAACAAAGATGACGGTTTTCCGACGCGCGGACACTCGACGTATAATTGTCCATGCGCCATGTCCACACATCAAAGGAAAAACAAAATTGTTACATTATGAGAATCCATCCAAGGTACCTATTTAGTTAATGCTTTGTTTGTGCCTCAAATCACTTCAATTGTGTACAATTGTGCCGTGATATTAAGAACACCCTATATAGTAATGGTTTATTTTCAATCATGTATGCCTCGAAAGTATATTTTTTAACACAACTGAATGAAATTGTACGATTGGCGTGAAAAACAGCAAGTTACAATTGAAAAACACTCTGTAAGACAATTTCGAACAAATACATTATGAGAATCCATCCAAGGTGCCTATTCAGTTGATGTTTTGTTTGTGGCACAAACCACTTCTATCGCGTAAAATTGTGCCGTGATATAAAGAGCACCTTGTATAGTAATGGTTTATTTTCATTGATGCATGCCACGAAAGTATATTTTTTAACTCAATTAAAAGAAATTGTACGATTGGCGCGAAAAACAGCAAGTTGCAATTGACGTTAAAAGAAAAACACCCTGTAGGAAAATTTCAGACAAATACATTATGAGAATCCATCCAAGGGACCTATTTATTTAATGCTTTGATTGTGGCACGAATCACTTCAATCGCATACAATTGTGCCGTGAGAAAAAGAACCATCTGTGAATGTATTGGACACTTAATTCGAATATACCATGGTAAATTCAAATTAACAGTGTCCAATACAGGAGAATGGACAACATAGTTTACCATGGTAAGGTCAATTTAGGTGAGGTGTGTGGTGTTTTTTTCAGAGTGCTCTTTCTTTTCATCTGGAATGTTGTTTTGTTATCTATTGTTATTCCTTAAGTTACAATGATATGTTTAGATTAATATTTTCTAACGAGTTTTATAGGCTAAAAGCCTCTACTCTGTATTGTGTTTCATAATAATATTAATAACATTGCTTCGCCAGTCACCCCATATTCAGGTTTGGAGATATCTCCTGGCCTCCACGATCACCAGATCTCAATCTGTGAGACTTTCTTCTGTGGCAGTACCAAAAGGTCAGAGAGTGTATGATGATAAACCTCGTTCGTTGAAAGATCTGAAAACAGCCATTCAGAAAAAAGTGCTGCAACGGATGTTGGACAGCTTTATGAGCAGACTTAAATATTGCATACGAGAAGATGGACTTCATCAAAAGATGCTATTTTTGCTTCATAATCATTAAAACTCAAATGGCATACAGTCAAGCACATGTTCAAAGTGTCAAATAAATTTATGGCGTAAAATTTAAGTTGTAGGTACAATTCATTCGAAAATTGGCGGTTACCCTGCACAATGTAATAACACAAAATGATTATAGGTCGTAAAATTCATGGCCGTCTAGATACCAACTGCCTAGTAAAATTAATCGTTTTAGAGACCAAGCACAAACTAACGATATACCCAGAAATTGTCCATTATTCTCACCGTCGTATTTCCTCTCCAGAACGCAATATGAGCTGGAAACATGACATGTCTGTGGTGGCAAAAATTCGCTAGAAATGCACAGAACTTACTTGCCGTTTAATTGACACTTATTCGTCGAATGATTGATGGGAAGAGTATCTGAAAAGCGTAGGTAAATCGATTATATTTCATGCCACTAACGCCAAGCATATATCGACAAACACTTCTGCGGATTATACGATGTTTGATGGTTCCGTTGCCGCAAGCGAAGGTAATATCACTTTTTTTACGAGGTCATAAAAATACCCTTTCATTTCGTAAAAAAGTCTTTATTTTGCGAATTTTAATCATTGAATGGCGTTCGAATTATAGTATTTAGATATTTGGAGCGTATAGGTCTTGAGCTCGAATGGGATACTTTGGAAGGTTTCAGAATAGTTGTTTGATAGTTGATGTTGTTTCGCTAATGTTTATTAAGCAACATCATTCTGCATATACAGTGCGCGTCAAAATTATGGAACAAATTCATTTTCTCAGAAGAAAAATATTTGGCAACAATATCCTGAAACAGGTCAATTTTTGTTTCACTTTTACCAAATTTTTATGCATTTTTGAAGGATTTTTGTTGCACCCTGTGCCATCCCCATCAAATCTCTAAATTTTTTGAATAGGGAAAGTGGGTCATGTGGTACTTTTTTGGCAAGGTCTTTGTATCTTCTTTACAGGCGTGCCGAAATTTTCAAGAAAAATTTTTTCTTTTTTGAATAATTGTTAGTTCAAAGAGGTTTTCAGTATGTGCACTTTATCATGGCTCAGTTACTTTGATATGATGGTACCTGATGAAATTTGTCACCGAATAAAAGTCGACCATTACAGTTTTGTTCATGCACAACTTTCAACCCCTACGAACCCTTTAATGGAGAAAAAAATGGGGTGACATTGGAGGGGGTTGAAAGTTGTGCAAGAACAAAACTGTAATGGTCGACTTTCATTCGGTGACAAATTTCATCAGGTACCATCGTCTCAAAGTAAATGAGCCACGACAAAGTGCACATACTGAAAACCTCTTTGAACTAACTATTTTTCGAAGAACAACAATTTTTTCTTGAAAATTTCTGCACGCCTGTAAAGAAGATACAAAGACCTTGCCAAAAAAGTACCACATGACCCACTTTACATATTCAAAAAAATTAGAGGGTTGATGGGGATGGCACAGGGTGCAACAAAAATCCTTCAAAAATGCATAAAAATTTGTAAAAGTGAAACAAAAATTGACCTATTTCAGGAATTTGTTGCCAAATATTTTTCTTCTGAGAAAATGAATTTGTTCCATAATTTTGACGCGCACTGTTGTTCGTGAATTAGCTTAATCCAAGAAGTCCAGTGTTTACAGTTTCCACTATAACATCCTCCAATGTAATATCAGTTGATAATATGTTTAGTTTCACCTCTTCCTGGTGTGAAATTTGCCAGATATATAACCTGAGATTATCGCGTGAACACAGCTTGAGCTTTTTAAATTAACTGCATTATGTGACTTCCAGTAGATTCTATGCTCTCGGCCGCGATTGGTAGATGAGATCACGCCACTAACGGTTATAAGGGGGCGTCCATAAATTACGTGAAGCATTTTTGAGGATTTTTGACTCCCCCTCCCTTCTAATCTCACGTGAGATTTTTCAACATTTGTGTTTTGGGTGTAAACATGTTGGATTGTTCAAAAAAACAAACATCATTTGCTTTATTACTCATATTTAAGACTAGCGAAGACTATATTTTGAGAATATTACCGTAATTTAAAATCCCAGTGATATAATTAAATTATACAGGGTGCGTCTTTGACCACTGCATTAATTTCAACCAAAGATTCCTCTCATCAAATGAAACACTTTTTTCATTTTACATTTTTCCAAATTCAGCTCAGGTAAAAAGATACAGGCTGTTGAAATTTTGAAAAAAAATCAGTTTTTATTTTGTAGCTTTGACATCCTTTTTTCGAATAAAATTAATGTTGGCGTAAAGTTTCCTATAACTATGATACATATTTTCCAAATATTAGTTATTTTCTACTTCTACTGGTTTTCTAGTTATGGACTCGTGGATTCATAAAACTAAACGAAATTAGCATAAAGAAAGCATATAAAGATTTTCTTGAGTCATTTCAAGAATATTCCATTGTTTTAGAACATTATATTATTCTTCATCATTTCTCCTTAAACGCACCGTTTTCGAGATATTCTTCATTGAATGTTTTAAGATGGCAAACTCCAGAAATTTCACTACTTTTATGGATCCGTCCCTGAGCGTTGGAATCCCGAATCAAGTTGTAAACCACGTTACCATGCCTTATTCTCGTCCGCCAACAATGTCATAGATGATTTACATACGGGAGTGTATTAGCACATTGTGAAATCTTTAAACGCTTGGAACTTTTTACCTGAGCCGAATCTGGAAAAATGGTAAATGAAAAAAGTGTTTCATTTGATGAGAGGAATCTTTGGTTAAAATTATTGCAGTGGTCAAAGACTCACCCTGTATAAATACTTATAAGAAAATTGAAAGATTTATTCTGATTTTGTCCATATAGACTCGTGCACGGCTTCAAGAGAGATCATTGGAACCAACAAATCCAAGTGTTTTTCAGTGAAATAGTCTCCTTCAACTTCGCTCTGATTTAGCCTCTCGAGGCCACTCTAAAGTTTTGTCGCTTGCACACAGAAGCTCCTCGAGTGGACCTCAGTTTTTTTTTATACGTATAATATAAAGTACCACATCACATACACATACAGGGTGAGTCTTTCAGTTGTACATTAATTATAACCTTGGATTCTTTTATCAAATATAACATCTTTTTCATTTAAAATTCTCCTAGGTTCGGCTCAGGTAGAAAGTTATAAGCGTTTGAAGATTTTACAATGTGCAAATCCAACCTGAACTGTTGCACACAGAAACACTCACTGGATTCAATATCACATAATTATATGAAAGCTTTGTTATCTTCGGAACTTCGACACTGTCAGGCCCAGGAAATATATGGATCTCAGTAAAAGCACGCTGCACCTCCTGACTGGCTTCCTGACAAGACACTGATATTTTAGGAAGCATATGATGAGATTAGGGCTAGCAGAAACTGACGAGTGCAGATTCAGGAGGAAGGATGAAAGTGCTGATCGCCTGATTATGGAATGCCTCGACATCGCGAACCAACGCAAGGAATGCTTTGGGCAAGATATCTGAAGGAGCGAAGAAGTAACCTCCTTGAAGCCATTCCAGAGTTCATAGAACTCTGGAACTGGAGGGCGAACTGTAGATGGCGATGACATCGACAGTTCTGATAGGGAGGCAAAATAGACCTTAACGTCAGAATTGTTACTCAGATATTAATTTCCTGAATTTTAGTTATTCGGAAGGCCCCAGCACTTTGCATTAAGGGGGGGGGGGGTAAGGGTAAGGTATTTATTTATTTTTTTTTGCATTTTTTTTTATTTTCGAAATTGAATCCGTAATATCTGAAGAATATTGTGTCAAAATTTCAAGTCAATTGGAGCAAAATTGACGAAGTTATGAGTATCTTTATACCTGCCGGATTTTTGTACCTATACCCGAACCGACCCGAGCGCCCCAACCCGAGCGCGCTATTGTTACCCGGCAGATGTTTTGTACTCTATTAATGTAGTACCTTACCTCCCAGTTCAATTTATCGAAATTTCAAGGCAAGGACAAACGGGTTTATACCTGGTTTGTATACTTTGTCAGTGTGACGTACAAAATTCAGTCAGTTTTTCCCACAACTTACGTTTTCAAAGTCGGTGCCCCTGATAACTCCAAAACTACTGCACCGATCCGTTTGAAATTTTGAACACTATTTCTGTACATCATTTACGAGGTAACGCTGTCGAGTTTTTTTTTTTTTGTTCATAATTTTAATTTCGCAATAACAAATTAGCCGATTTTTACACACAAAATTGTGTTTTTCACTTCAAAGTGTTCGAAAAAATGAAAAAAATTGAAAAAAAAAACAAAACTCGACAGCGTTACCTGGGGAAAACTATTATCTAACGAATGCACTTTGATTTTTTGATATCAGATGATCCAGCACCAAGTTATGAGGGGCACCGCAATTCACCTTTTTTTCGAGACACGTCCGAACAATTGCTGCCATTGCCGTATTTTTTAATATTTCTTTGTACAAATTTGATGAAACATTCTTCGAATGTCATACTTCAATGTACCATTGGTTGAGTAAAGAAATTTTAACTGCGTCGTCAGAAAAAAAATCACGAAAACATGGCTTTTTTTGTATGATTTGACCTTACCCCCCCCTTAAGACTATGACGTTTTTGGGCAGTACCCAGCATTGTTGGAATGCCAAACAGTTTTAGGGGAGATCCTTATATTTTTGTTGGTAGAAACAAACGTACATACATTGTTTTCATTGGAAGATGAACCAATTCACGTTCTTTCGCTATATTTCCACCCCTGGTTAACAACCGTCTATTGGGGAAGGAACCAAAGAAGCAGGTTTTCATCAAGAAGAACATATACGTCTAGAACCACCATTTGGCAAAAGTCGACAAAGAGCCTAAAATTCCACAATCGAGATATTTTTTATTTAGATTCACGAGTTCGTAAGATTCTGCATTTTCTAAATTAATATTCACAGTTTTATTGTTAATTGTTGATTGATAAGTGCCATAATGGCATGGATATTAAGGATTAGATAAGAAAAGAGTCGAATAAGAAAAAAATATGATTGTAAATGTTTCCCGACAATTTGAAAATATGGTTAATATTATTTAACTAAGTAACATTAACTTTTTTGATTTTTGATACATATATACAGGGTGAGTCTTAAAGTTGTACATTAATTTCAACCATAGATTCATCTCGTCAAATAAAACACTTTTTTCATTTACCATTTTTCCAAATTCGGCTCAGCTAAAAAGTTATAAGCGTTTAAAGATTTCACAATGTGCTAATAAACTCCTGCATATAAATTATCTATGATATTAATAGTGGACGAGAAAAGGGTATGGTAACGTGGTTTACAGCTTGATTTGGGATTCCAACACTCAAGGGCGGATCCATAAATGTAGTGAAATTTGTGGAGTTTCCCATTTCGTAACCTTCAATGAAGAATATCTCGAAAACGGTGCATTTGAGGAGAAATGATGAAGAATAATTCAATGTTCTAAAACGATTGAATGTTCTTGAAATAAGTCAAGAAAAACTGTACCTGCTTTCTTTATACTAATTTCGTTTAGTTTTATGAATCCACAAGTCTATAACTAGAAAACCAGTTGAAATAGGAAAAAACCAATATTTGGAAAATATGTATCATAGTTATAGGAAACTTTTCACCAACATTCATTTTATTCGAAAAACGGATATCAAAGCTACAAAATAAAAACTGTCTTTTTTTCGTTATTTCAACAGCCTGTAGCTTTTAACCTGAGGTGAATTTGGAAAAATGGTAAAAGTAAAAAGTGTTTCATTTGACGATAAGAATCTATGGTTAAAATTAATGTACAACTTAAAGACTCACCCTGTATATAAATATATACAGGGTGAGTCTTTGACCACTGCATTAATTTTAACCAAAGATTCCTATCATCAAATGAAACATGTTTTTCATTACCATTTTTCCAGAACCGGCTCAGGTAAAAGGTTACAAGCGTTTAAAGTTTTCACAATGTGCTAATACTCTCCCGCATATAAATTATCTATGACATTGTTGGCGGACGAGAATAAGGCATGGTAACGTGGTTTACAGCTTGATTCGGGATTCCAACGCTCAGGGACGGATCCATAAAAGTAGTGAAATTTCTGGAGTTTTCCATTTTAAAACATTCAATGAAGAATATCTCGAAAACGGTGCGTTTAAGGAGAAATGATGAAGAATAATATAATGTTCTTAAACGATGGAATATTCTTGAAATGACTCAAGAAAAACTTTATATGCTTTCTTTATGATAATTTCGTTTAGTTTTATGAATCCACGAGTCCATAACTAGAAAACCAGTAGAAGTAGAAAATAACTAATATTTGGAAAATATGTATCATAGTTATAGGAAACTTTACGCCAACATTTATTTTATTCGAAAAAAGGATGTCAAAGCTACAAAATAAAAACTGACTTTTTTTCAAAATTTCAACAGCCTGTATCTTTTTACCTGAGCTGAATTTGGAAAAATGTTAAATGAAAAAAGTGTTTCATTTGATGAGAGGAATCTTTGGTTAAAATTAATGCAGTGGTCGAGGACTCACCCTGTATATATCTCCTTCAATACAACTAAATTCAAGATTCAAAGTGTTAGTGACAAATTCTTCGAAACGAAATATATGTCAGAGGATACTTGCTATTTTAAGCAAGAGGATCGTTCCGAAGAAAAGATATGGGTGGACTAGATGGCAGTGAGATATTTTTTATTCAATTCGGCAATTTGTAAACACAACTGAACATTTCAGAGGGGGGTAAAAAGTTTTTCTGCTGCTTCATTCCAACATTTTCATGTTTTAACATAATTACTAAAATTACCGCAAAGCTTATGACATTTTAAACAAATGGCAGTTTCTTAGGGATTTCATTTCAGAGTTTTTTTATATTGTTCTCCTGACAAACCAGACAAAGGAAATACTTTCGTATTATTTTCCATTATGGGGAAAGTTGTCTGAAAAAGTTGAATTGGAAAATTTGCACCTATCCTGAACATAATTACGCCAAGGAACTTTTGAATTTCAATGAAGTCGTTGGAGAAACCGGTAGGTCCCACTTAAAAATCATGAGCGGGTTGTTACAAGCAGAATATTGAATAATGTAACTGCCCTTAACGAATGCAAAGAAACCATAGTGGACCAAACAACGTTTCATGCATATCGTAGTAGCTCTTGGCCCTTTTTTACCTCAGACATGAACTTCCAGGGATGTGTTGGCCGAATAATCGACATGAATATCAAATTCAGCTGAATAAATAAATAATTGACTCAATGCCCTCTAAGAACGGAGATAAATAAGTAACTTTTGTATAATTCAGGAGGTACTTATTTGAGAAAAGTTTTAAAGACATTTTCAATTCTACTGAGATGAACTTCAGTTAATCAAGAAATCACACTGTGTGTCGAAATAAGTTTAGTTTGACAACTCATTTTGGAGATTATATAGATATCTTTCATTTTATCGGAGTATCAAAACTGCAACAAGAATAATCATTTAAGGATACTGCGGGAGGTATACTCATTATTAAAAGGTTTCTTTCAGGATTTTATCTCCCAAACTCTATAAAATAGAAATTAATTATTTTGTGATTTGCTTTGAGTAAGAAACACAAGATATTTGTCAGAAGCAATAAATCGAACAATGTTGCCTAACAAACTACAACGAAACAACATCAACGAAGAAACAACTATATCGTAACGTTTCGGAGTCTATATCAGACTCCTTCGTCAGACACTTAACGAGAATCTTCAGAATTCTCTTGTTGATAGTTATTCTGAAATTCGAGAATTGTCATATTGACAGTATTTGAAAATCATAGTAACATAGTTTTACTTCTCATAGAAATTTCCAAGTTTCATCTCCTTTTTTAATAAATTCAGCCAAATATGGTCAATACCAATTGAGCAATTTGCAAAATTGCATTCTCTGTTAAACAAAATACAAGTTGACTCCTTAAGTTTCCTTTTAATATAATCAGGTTCTGTCATCAGAATCTTTGTATTACTCCAATCCATCATGTGACCTCCTTGAATTATATTGTTCTAAGTTTAATATAAGAACCGTCTTCAAAACACAAAATGATCTTAGGTCTTTATTAACAAAGACAAAACCCATTAATGAAAAACAAAAATAAAAAACTGTGTACCTATATAATATTCCTTGTTTTCGTGGTAAATCGTACACAGGAGAGACATCAAGACCACTAGAAGTAAGAAAATCATAACATATGAACAACATGGGAAATAGAGACATACATAAATCAAAAATAGCAGAACATGTACAATCCAAGGAGATCACAATCATGATGGATTGGAGTAATGCAAAGATTCTGATGACAGAACCTGATTATATTAAAAGGAAACTTAAGGAGTCAAATTGTATTTTGTTGAACAGAGAATTGCAAATTGCTCAATTGGTATTGACCATATTTTGCTGAATTCATAAAAAAAGGAGTTGGAACTTGGAAATTTCTATGCAAAGTAAAACAGTGTTACTATGATATTCGAATATTGTCCATGTGACAATTCTCGAATTTCGGAATAACTATCAACAAAATAATTCTGAAGATTCTCGTTAAGAGTCTGACGAAGGAGTCTGATATAGACTCCGAAACGTTACGATATATTTGTCTCTTCGTTGATGTTGTTTCGTTGTTGTTTGTTAGGTAACATTGTTCGATTGATTGCTTCTGATAAATATCTTGTGTTTCTTACGCAGAAGCAAATCACGAAATAATAATTTTTTTATTTTACAGATATTTTTCAGAGTTTGGGAGAGAAACCCCAGAAAGAAACTTTTTAATTACAACAAGAATGTTCAGTAGATGAATTTTTCATCTCACATCTTCATGTTGTAAGATTTCGGAGATACAGTTCGGTATTAGAAGTCTGAGGTTTATTTTTGACAATAATACGCCAATAAAATTGAAATGAAGAATAAAGAGAGGTTTGAAGTCCCTTGGATGGGTCCACAAATTGAGTTGCTATGACTATGTATTCAAACAAGCGAGCCAAAGCAAACTATCCTCAAGTCAGTGCTTTTCGAGTTTCTTTTCATTTCCATTCTATGAGATTTTTACAGTCCTAAAACAGAGTTCAGCAGGTAACGAATGTACTCACTTTATTGTATTTAATTCCTTCAATTATATAATAACGTTTACCAATGGCTGGCTAGATTTCTACATGTTTTAAACATTATAAAACTTTTTCGATATGAACTTAACAACTACTAGATTTGAATCAATAATTTCGGCTATGGGAATCGATCTCGGACCCTACTTGTAAAGAAGACGAATTCCTGCCACAGGGCCACAGGAGCTCTAAATAATTAGTTGGAATTCCGTAACTTCAACTTATGTTATAACTGACCTTTAATAACTTGTTTACAAATTTCTAATTTCAGAAAAATATTATCATGTTACATATTACTCGATCAAGTTTAAATCGGGTGAAATAAATGTTAAATAAGTTAGGTTTGTATCAAAGACATACCAATTTTCACTAGGTATCGAACGAATGTTATTACGACTTGTTAAATTTGACTTCGACAGATCTAATTATTTAAATTCTAAGTAATCAGGACACTTTGGGTGGTACAAAAACTTTTGACAAACTTCGCTGATAGAGTGTAAAACCAGTGGACCAGTTCATCTCGATCGTTGGAATATTTTGGCAATATCTTCACGAATATAGATCCGATGGAATAAGGTTTTGAAGGCTCTCACAGAACTTGAACGATATCTGACGGATAGTTTTCGTGTCGGTATTTCTCAACTAACTACCGCGCTTTGATTCGATCAGATTAGTATTTTTCTAGTTACAGCGAAAACAAAATTTCAGATGGCTATAACTCTGAAACCACTCTGTGGATTTTGCCCATTAACGAACTTCGCCGGGCATTTGGACTCCGAAAGTACTCTGAAAATTTCAAATTCATTGCGTACGATCGAAATCACGCTGACGGCTGGACAGAATCAATTTTGACCTCGGATTTTTCATCAGTGAGTTGAAACTAATCGTTAGAGACCATTGGCGGCCAAATATTTGAAAATTACAGACATTTGGACGAATTGATAGGCACTCTGTTCTCCTGAACAGTGCACCAAAAACTATAAAAACAACTAACCGGTGATGCTAAATTGGCACAACTTTTTCAACTCCCTAACTGCCAACAGTATTATAGAAAGAAGTTAACCTTACTAAACTTAATTCTGTGAGGTGGCAACACCAAAATATTGAATGCAAGTGCTGATAATAAGTAATGTTATGTTGATGTCCACAAGCATATCTATGTTCATTTATTACTTTAAGATCTGGTCTATCTATCTATCTATTAATTTCAAATAATAAACCCAAATCGATCATGGCAGACAAGGGTTAGTAGAAGCTGATAATTTTATGCGTTGTACAGATCCCGATATCACAACTCATCATAAAAACAAAATGATCAATAACGCTTTACTTCTCATTATGCTCCAATTTTTATTTATTACTTAACCGCATACCAGGACATATCAATCCGTATGAATACTTTTTCGTCATTCGTTATACACAGCATTACCGGAGAATCTATCAAAAGCGCCCTAAAGAAGGAAATGTTATCGTACCGCCCTCCCTTGTTAGGGACGCATTCACTCCAATAAGGTTGTTTTTGTTGGGACTGATTCATTCCTCGCTGAAGGGCAATAAAATGGGAGTTAAGCGAAGTCAGCAGTAGTTATTGATCTGAAGTCTTCATTGGGTTTGTAGAATAAGTAGGTAGGGAGCACTGGTTCTAGCCCCAAAAATCTATTAGTTTTGCGTAACACATTATAAAGTTCGAATTAGCGAAAAGGTTCAATGTTCGATTTTGCATGTGACAGAAAATAATTGGGAAGGATTGTTGCGTTTCTACTAAAGGTAATAAAAAAATAAAAGTGGGAGAGCACTGTGGACAGATTTATAGCCAGAGCTGTCACCCATCTAGGTACTGACCTCGCCTAAAGCTGCTTAGCTCCAGAAAAAAATATAATATCTTCCCATTATTTCCAGTAATATAGATCCGATCAACACATGTCATATTGTCTTATGTTTATGTAAAGATCATAGAGGAACATGAAAGACCTAATATGAAATTTAGAGCCATGTCAATAATCAAAAATCCGAAAGTAAAAACAAGCGTCCAAAAAAAAACTGGTACACTTTTTGGCCGAGAATAGTATCAAACGATTAATTCCAATTCAATACATTCACTGTTCGAAAATGAACATGAAAGATGAAAGATGAATATGTATACAGGGTGAGTCTTTGACCACTGCATTAATTTTAACCAAAGATTCATCTCATCAAATGAAACACTTTTTTCCCATACCATTTTTCCAGATTCGGCTCAGGTAAAAAGTTACAAGCGTTTAAAGATTTCACAATGTGCTAATACACTCCCGCATATAAATGATCTATGACATTGTTGGCGGACGAGAATAAGGCATGGTAACGTGGTTTACAGCTTGATTCGGGACTCCAACGCTCAGGGACGGATCCATAAAAGTAGTGAAATTTCTGGAGTTTTCCATTTTAAAACATTCAATGAAGAATATCTCGAAAACGGTGCGTTTAAGGAGAAATGATGAAGAATAATATAATGTTTATTTTTACAGTTTCAGAAGGGAAACGAATGGTCGAATATTTAAATGTACGATATGAATAGTTAAATAGTCAAATAGTCGAAAATTTTCTGTAACACAAAAAAATCAAATATATATTAGCAATAGTCGAATATGGATAGAACATCTAGAAAACTTAATTCAATTATTTCCAATTGAAGAACCATGTTATTTTACTAGTTAGTAATGTTAATAAGATACATATATAAATTAAAATAACTTGTAAATATATGAAAAATAGAGCGAAAATGGATTAGTTGTAGAATATCGTTGAAACATATTTTTCAATGTATGAAATAAGCTTCATTTCACAAACTAAAATGATCTAATTGAATCGATGCTCACTTAACAAAAATCTATTCAAATGATAAATGGTTATAATGAATTGAATATTGAAATTTCCAATTTAATATTATAGCAAATCCACCATATTTGTTTCCCAAATATAAGGTATCTGAAGGAGCTACAATTATAAAATTCATATAATAAATATACTCTGCTATTTGAATAATTCATAATTATTATTATCTATCAGAAATAGTGTCATACAACTTTCATCAAATGTCCACAGTTGTTCCATATAATCAGTGAAAATAAAATATTTTGGGCAATATTATTTGATAAAAAATGGGTTCAAGCCCTGTGGACAGGAGCTTTCTGGCGCTCTAGTTCAAACAGACACATTATATCTCCAAAAGTATTGGTTTCTCAGAGTTGGGAATTATATCAATGTATTCATATGATAGAACTGCATCCTAAAGGAAATTCAATTCAAATAATAGTTTATTTATCAAGATTAAATGAGCAATCATAAGAATGATAACTGCACCATGGAAGAAATCAAATTAAATCTGGCCAATTTTGCCCAATAACGAACTTAACCGAGATATTCATCTCCCTAAACTACTCTGAAAATTTCAACTACCTACCTCATTCCGTTCGAGAGTTATATCTATGTCTATGGATGAAAAGCAGTCTCACTACTCTCAGATCTCTTACTTCATGTTCCGTTCCGAAATGTAAGAATTTTCTGAGAAAAACTAATTTCGGAGCAAACAACTGAGATTTTTCTCACTTCGCTCACAATTCTTCGATTGATTAGATAATCTGTCAGGAACATCATTTGACATTATGACAATTCATATTCATACATAGAATAATATCATTCTGTGAACGTTGAAATACGATTTATTATTGGAATTTTGAAAAATCATATCTCCGAAAGTATTAGCTTGTTAGAGTTAAAAATGATATGAATGGATTCTTATGATAAAACCTCTTATTAAAAAAAATTTAATTTGGAATTTGTTTCGTAAAAAAAAAAATTTTTTTTTGTTACTCTGAAACCATCTGTCTGATTTTGCCCAATAACGAACTTAGCCGAGATATTTATCCCCCAAACCTACTCTGAAAATTTCAACTCTCTAGCTCATTCCGTTCGAGAGTTATCGTGCCTACGGCCGGACCGGCCGGACGGCCGGACGGCCGGACCGGCCGGACAGAATGAATTTCGACCACGGATTCTTGATCAGTGAGTCGAACCAAATCGTTTAAGACCATTTTCATCGAAATATTCGAAAATTACAGACATTTGGGCAAATTGATAAGCACTCAGTTCCGAGGAACTAGAGCGCCAAAAATCGATACAATTCTATACAACAGCTAGCTATCTACATGAATTATTGTTTTTGTAACCCGCATAACCAAGATTACCTTGTAATGGTTTCTTAGATGAATCAATTTCGGAATTTTTCATTGTAGTTTTTCAAACCTATTAAAATCAACCAATTGAAAATAATTTCAACTTCAAAGTAGAAATAATAATGTGGTCTGAAAGGCAGGAAACGACCGTCCCGCGTATTTTCCGGTCTATTTGACGTCGGATCTGATCATATCACCCCAAATTCTTGCCCCAATCTCATCACCCCAGGACACGCTGTACGAATCCAGAAACAAGGAAATTGTCTGTCTGTCTTACTTCGGAAGTTAAAACGAGTGGTAAAAAATGATACCGAGACAGGAAACTATACAGAGGGGATAATGTGAGGAATGAGTTGCGAATTCATTTCCTTCAAGGAAAAAAGTTCTTATTCTTCAGACGTTCTGCTGGCTCTTATACATTGTGTCCAAGATAAGGATAGCATATAATGGATCTAGGAAACTGTGAGAGATACGAGGTCGGTTGAACTAGAGTAAAGTTGAGTTTTCTTATACCCAAGGAAAGGCCGTTTAGAATGTTTCAAGCTCCGAGTAGTTCCAAAGATACCTGAAAAAGTTTGAGAAAAGCACTGACGCGAAGCAATGAGCTCTTAGGCATATGTTACATTGTCTATTTAAGCCCCCTACGAAGTCGATCGAGCTGAAATTCGGTACTCGTTGTTAAATTATCGCTCGAAGTAATGTGAGGAATCTCAGCTGATGTTTTATGCTGGAAAAATGAAAATTTAACCTTGAACCGACAAAATTACTGTTATTAATGTTAATTTCACCTCTATTGGGCACTCTCAATCGAATTTACCATAAATATAAACCCTTTTCTCTGCTTTATAAGATATAAATACATTTCGTACCATTTTAATGACAGACTTGAGTATAAGTGATGAGAGAATCGTCTAATATCCCAGAAAATTGAAAGTAACTTTCCGTTTAAAGTTATCATGGCAATGGTCACCCATCCAGCTACTGAACTCCCCCAAAGCTGATCGGATCTCCAACAATATAGATCCGATCGTGTTGAAATTTGGAACTTGGCTCTAAAGTTAGGTTTTGACGGCTGTCGCAAAATTTCAGTAAGTTCAGAGGAATAGTTCCTGATACTTATATAAAATTTTCTTCAATGATTTTTTTTTATTTTCTAGTGACACGATCCTCACAAAATTTCGAAGCTTGGTAACTAGTCGTAGAATATCGACATAAAGACGTATTTAAAATTTCGTAAGAACCGTAACTCTAGGGAATTTCGAAAAAATTAGGAAACAAAATAGTTCAAGCACTAACGTGAAGTCAGGAGCTTTTGCGCGTATGATCTATTGTCCATCCTCCTATATTGGACACTCTTAATCGAATTCATGGTGAATTCATTTGGGCAAGGAACATTTGGGCAAATTGTTAAGCACTCTGTTACGAGGAACAAGAGCGGCAGAAATGAAAGGAGTTTCACCAAATAATCGAAAAAGAATTGAATGTTAATACTTCTCGTCGACGGCACTGGTTGAGAGAAAAATCATGATAGATAACTTTTTTGATTCCGAACCTATTTGTAGCTTTATAATACACTACATTGTCTGGAAGGAAAACAATGCCTCGTTGAAACAATTTGTGAGCAATCACTACCCGCATTTCTGATATTATTGGGTTTGCGTTCGAGTCCACATGACATCCCATAAATTTGTTTATATTACATCGCACAGTCCCCATTCGCAGTTTATTCTGGTGGAAAATCATCGATGAAAATCGTTCGTGCACTAGTTACAGTTCAACATTCATTTCCGTTTTTCCTGGGAAGCGGTAACATATGCATCCGTTTATTTTTCAAAAGAACGGCTGCGAATGTTGCCGATTATATCCTGAAATACACGTGGCACGATGTTAAATTTCAATAGAAACGGATGCTCCCGATTGAAAAACAAAAATCTACATATTGCGGCTATTACTAGCGTGAATGAAACAGACGGATGCAGAAAAAAAAAATCATGGTGGAAATAGTCGCGACACGTGCAATTTTCAGGATTGTGTTCCGGATAGAAATATTCATTGTTGAAATATGCACCTCGAGCCGAAGATGCGACTGATGCCAGCAGAATGCACTCGCAATACATTTAACTTAACGCTCATACGGGGATAACGATAAATGGAGGATGGAGCTTGGTGCCGATATGGAGCTGGAGCGCCTCGGGCAGTGGATGGGGTGACACGATCATTCGTGGTCTCTACACCGAAACGTAATACAGTACGACAACTACGAATATATGTATTGCTCGAAACGTGTTCAATACAAGTTCAATATACCTACCGGGTGACCTACCACAGACGCGGAGCTCGTTTTGAGGGAGTAAATGAAAATATTTTGAAAATATTTTTTTCGTGATGTGTGTACGATGTTCAGAAGCACAAATCAAAATTATTTTCATATACAGGGTGAGTCTTTGACCACTGCATTAATTTTAACCAAAGATTCCTCTCATCAAATGAAACACTTTTTTCATTTACCATTTTTCCAGATTCGGCTCAGGTAAAAAGTTACAAGTGTTTAAAGATTTCACAATGTGCTAATAAACTCCCGCATATAAATTATCTATGACATTGTTGGCGGACGAGAATAAGGCATGGTAACGTGGTTTACAGCTTGATTCGGGATTCCAACGCTCAGGGACGGATCCATAAAAGTAGTGAAATTTCTGGAGTTTTCCATTTTAAAACATTCAATGAAGAATATCTCGAAAACGGTGCGTTTAAGGAGAAATGATGAAGAATAATATAATGTTCTAAATAGATGGAATATACTTGAAATTACTCAAGAAAAACTTTATATGCTTTCTTTTTGCTAATTTCGTTTAGTTTTATGAATCCACGAGTCCATAACTAGAAAACCAGTAGAAGTAGAAAATAACTAATATTTGGAAAATATGTATCATAGTTATAGGAAACATTACGCCAACATTCATTTCATTCGAAAAAAGGATGTCAAAGCTACAAAATAAAAACTGATTTTTTTTCAAAATTTCAACAGCCTGTATCTTTTTACCTGAGCTGAATTTGGAAAAATGTTAAATGAAAAAAGTGTTTCATTTGTTGAGAGGAATCTTTGGTTAAAATTAATGCAGTGGTCAAAGACTCACCCTGTATATAGGTTGTTCGAAAACAAAGATAGAGACCAAAGTTACATTTTTTTAAAATGTATTACCCTGTATTTGAACTGAAAAATGGAACGGCAAACTCGAATTATGATAAGTTTCTTCAGATCACTTTATACCTTAGAAGCACCATTTACGAGAAAATAGCGAAAAATTGATGGAAATATGGAGTTTTTGCGCGTATGTTCTTGGGAACATCGCGTTATCATTTGGCCCAAATGTCTGTAACTTTCGAATTTTTTGACGAAAATGGTCTCAAGCGATTTGGTTCGACTCCCCGATGAAGAATTCGAGGTCAAATTTGATTCTGTCTGGCCGGCCTTCCAGCCGTTGCCACGATAACTTGAGAGAATTGAGTGATGAAATTTGTCACCGAATGAAAGTCGACCATTACAGTTTTGTTCATGCACAACTTTCGACCCCTACGAACCCTTTAATGCAGAAAAAAAAATGGAGTGACATTGGAGGGGGTTGAAAGTTGTGCATGAACAAAACTGTAATGGTCGACTTTCATTCGATGACAAATTTCATCAGGTACCATCGTCTCAAAGTAAATGAGCCATGACAAAGTGCACACACTGAAAACCTCTTTGAACTAACTATTTATCGAAAAACAACAATTTTTTCTTGAAAATTTCTGCACGCCTGTAAAGAAGATACAAAGACCTTGCGAAAAGAGTACCACAGGAACCATTTTCCTATTAAAAAATTTAGAGGGTTGATGGGGATGGCACAGGGTGCAACAAAATCCTTCAAAAATGCATAAAAATTTGGTAAAAGTGAAACAAAAATTGACCTGTTTCAGGATTTTGTTGCCAAATATTTTTCTTCTGAGAAAATGAATTTGTTCCATAATTTTGACGCGCACTGTATATTGTTTCCCACAAATATCTAGTGTTTCTAACGTAGCAGCAATTTCAAAATAATTAATTTTTTTATTTCATAGATATTTTCTAGAGTTTGGGGGAGAAACCATATACATCAATTGTGATGCAAGAAATAAACATGAATAATCTAATCTTTTTGATGGCATATTATTTTAACCATTCTTCTTCAACTTCCGCATACCAAAAAGCAATCTCCCAAAGCATCCGTCAAGAATAACACATACTGGACAATGAGCATCTTGGAGCGTGGCGCCAAAAGCTCAGCCGAGCGGGAAACCTTGGGACCATGATTTAATCGCTCTATAGCACAAACGTCGATATTACTCATTGAAAAGTTTGTTCGAACTGTCGCAATCCATTATTGTGTGGTTTCCGCCACATTTGTCGAACTTTTTTGAGTTCCTAAGTCATTCCGAGTGTTCGGTTAAATTGACTGGGAAAATGTGTGCGATGGATTGTGAAATGGTTTCCATTTGGGGTATAATAAATAATTCTACCGTTTATATTTCACGCAGGTATCATATAAACTTTAATATGATTTTATCGTAATGTTCATTAGCCTACCATAGTTTTATAAATGATATCTTTGAGAATATACATATATATATTTTAATGGCAACAGGCTAAACATTCTCGTGGTTCTTGATGAACAATGAATTGAATGACATAAATTTAAACTTTATTTATCAGAACAAATGCAGTCATTCAATTAATTGACCTAGTGTAGAGTCACATATTATAGTTTATTCTTTTAGGAGTTCAGAAAAAAAATAACTTATCAATAATAAACATTTTATACACGAAGCTCGCACTACCGCATTGAAGAATAATACCTCCAAAAGAAACAAAGGAGAGAAGAACGGGATAAGAGGCTAGTGAGATATGCCGCAAACATCCAATCTCTTATGCCTGGATTGCGACGTGAAGATGTCGCATCACCGGACATGGAGCAGGTGAGAGATGTTCCATACCTATTCGCCAATAGAAGAGAAGCATTTGAGGTTGCAGTAGGGAATCCTAACTTGAGGACCACAAGACTGAAATCGAGACTCCCGGCTGAAGATCTAGCCGCGATGAATATTATAATCGACGATCACCTAAAGGAGGACTGTTTGCTAGAAGATGTCGTAGCTGCAGTGAGAGCAGCTGCTTCACTTATGTGCCCACTAGGAAGAACAACAACAAAGGAGGACAAACATAAGTCAAGATTGATTAAGCTAGGCAAGAAGATAAGAACCGTTAGGTAGCAAGCATCTTGGTATCAATGTATCATAGATGTTATGAAAGGACAACTGAAGCCGAGCAAGAAAATAGAGGACATGATGGTTGAGCTGCCTGCGTTGCATCGTACGCCATCACCATAAATCTATAGAAGAAGAAAGCTGTCGATAAAATGAGATCACTTGCGGCGGCAACGAAGAAGCTGATCAAGAGGCAAAAGTGGATAGAAGACAACAACACCTTCACCAACGAACCTTCAAAGTTACTTCGACCCAAACAAGTAGAGGCAAAAAACCCACCACCACTGAATGAAGTCGAAGATTTCTGGAAAAATTTGTACGAGCGACGATTATATGATGAAAGTCTGCAATAAACCGAAGAGCTGACTGAAATAACAACCAAAGAGATTAGACATGCCTTGAAGAAGAAGCATGATTTCACGGCTCCTTGACTGGATGAAGTTCAGATTTACTGGTGGAAGAACTTTCCAGCTACCCACCAACACCTAACTAGATTATTTAGTGATATAGTAATTCACCATGAGCCAATTCCTTCATGGTTGGTTGAGGGCAGAACTGTACTGATAGCGAAATCAGGTGATCTAGGACAGCCAAAGAACTACCGAGCTATAACGTGTCTGAATACGTTGAATAACTATATATATATATATATATATGGACCAGTGTGTAATAAAATCCACGAACAAAGAGGAGCGAGGAAAGGAGTACAGGGGTGCAAGGACAACCTCCTTATAGACAAAAGCATTTGTCAAGATGCGAAACACTACAAGCGCGACCTACATACATCATGGTGAGATTACGCGAAAGCATTATACACATCGGCCCACAGCTTGATAATACGGCTGCTAGAGATAAGATAAATAGCGGCGGTGTCTGACTGTGTTCCAGTCTATCTCTATAGAGGGCTGCGGTAGTGGCAACGGGAATCTTATGTGGAATCATCCGTTGAATAAGTGGCGTTTTCCTTCTCGAAACGCTTATATTTCAAAATCACCTTGAAATTTTTTTTTGAGGAATTTCCATTATTCCAGTCAATCACGAATTTCCGACTACTGTTACTTCAATCATAATTTACGATAATAACAGTGAATTTATTGAAGACAGTGGTGACAATATAAACTTGTCCACTTCGATTCATCATGACAGATAACACCAAACAATGCGTAGAGATGGGCGATTTTTACGTAAACGAAATTAAACCGTTTGCGGTAATCCTTCAACTAGTTTAATACCTATTTGACGTTTTAAAATAGGTTTCAAAATTGGCCCATCAACCAATTGTAGTTAATTGGGTAAACCAAATTGGTAAGGTCGATATAACTGGCTCAAGTTATATCAACATGGTGACTTCGAATCCAGTAATACAAATTTACTTGGGCCCTCCGTTAATAAGTGTTATCTGAATGTGACCTTTCGCTCGAAAACTATATATTAAGTCGAAATATAACAAATGAATTCTTAATAGGTAGAGTCTAAACCGTGATGGAAAAATAAAGATTTATCCAATTTGGGTCTGGTAAACACCTTGTACCTAAATTGTACGCTGATGGTTCACGAACAATTTCAGATGATTAATATTTATTGAACAGCTGAGCGAGTGACAATGTTGTTCCTTACCCCAAAGGCTGAAGAAGAAGAATAAGAAGAGTTTCCACTGGTCTGTTAGCGGAAGGAAGGGGTTCAGAGGAAAGGAAACAGGGGATTACCTCCCTTATGTCCCGGAGCCATTGATATTGACTGGAAATCACAAAGGCACTCTACAGCAAGCTGCTCAATATTTATTTTCACAGCCAACTAGATGAAACAGCTGATCACTATGTTCACAGCAAATTAGATTAAATAGATGATCACTATGTTCGTATTACAAAATTATTTGATTTCCAATTCATTCGAGAAAAGCACGAAACGTACGTCAGACGGTTGAAAATGTTATTATGTTTGACAGACGATCAAAACTAGTTAGTCCCTTTATGGCACCGGAAAAATTATTCTCAGGTTCGAAGTAGCTATAACTGAAGTTAGAGTTCATTTCTATAAATTTGTAGAACTGTCACATTAGATTTTACTCTACACGGTGTTTTTGAACTTTATATGATAATTCAAACTCATAACAGGAAGCTCTTATCATCGAATTACTTCGAAATTAATAATATTGTTTGGTCCAGTATAATTGAAATAAACTACCTCAACACCAGCATACTCGGTCTTCTGATTTGACATGCCCCGATTATTTTTTGCGGAGTAATTTGAAGGAGAAGGTTTTTAAAGTAGAAATTATCGATAGGCGTCATCTTGAAGAAAGAATAAGTCAAGCCTGTAATGAAATAAGAAACCAGTTACATATCCTCCGGAAATCATTGGGTCACTTGCGATCTAGAGCACAGACGTGCAATGAAGGAGGAGGTGGCATTTTTGAGAACAGAATCTGACAAACCTTGAAGTGTGTGATCGGACAAATCTATATTTCTTCCAAGTACGATCCTTATATTCAGAGTTTTATTTTGACAGAATATGGGGATCTCTGATACTTAATTTAATTAAAATCAAATCGAATCAGTAGTTTTCGAGCTGAAATCATAATTTTTGTTGGCATAAAACACCTTGTATAGCAAAAACGGAGGGCCCGAGTAAATTTATATTACTGGATTCGAAGTCACCGAGGCTTGTTCTACTCAGGGTTAAACCATGTGCATCCACTCACCAGACACCCTATCTATATTGAGTGTGTATCAACATACAAGCGGAAGCTAAGATTGAGTGTACTTTGAGAATTTTTTATACAATAATTATTGCTATTAAGTCAAGAATAATATTTATTTTTATTATTATACGGAGGTAAATATACGGATCCTTTGCCCAATATGGTCAACATAAACAATAGAATGATAATTATATTATCATTATTTATTATATGTATCCATACTGAATATGAATTTTCTACAAGGCCTAGTTAAACAATTTCTGTAATATACCGGGTGTTTCAATATACATGTTACAATGGATTATCTCAGCCCATTCAAAAGATATAAATTTGAAAATTTTATGATTTTCAATTCGTTCAAGGAACCTTCAACTGAGACTAACAAAAATTGAAAGTCACTTCGGTTTGACCTTTTTATCTCAAATAGAAACCTATATAGTTTTGTAAATTTTTGAATTCTAATCAAAATTACCTTTCCAACGATGTAACACATTTTGTATTTTATAGTTGATTTGATGGAGAAAACGTCAATTGATATTTCAAATTGAAAGAATTGCAGTAGGCTACGATATTTTGAATAATCTTGATTTTGACTTCAATAATCGAGATCAATAAAAACCTACCTCAAGTTGATATCAACTATGTATTTTACCGAACGTTAAACAAAGAATGATTAGTAAAAGAAACAAAAAATTCCAAAAAATGGGCAAAAAAAAATCTATAATATCTAGAGCATTATGTTGGAAATATTGACCATCTCCTTCTACACATCTATCAGCTCGGTGCGGACTAGTTCACGCACAGTAATACTTTTCAACACCTCAGCATGAAGGGCTCTATATGCATGCATTGCTTATTTTGTTTCTTAGATCTTCCAAATCAATAGGATGAGTCTGGTACACACGATCTTTCAAATATCCCCAAAGGATGAAATCTAGCGGAGTTAAATCTGGAGATCTTGCAGGCCATCTTATCGGTCCATTTGAAGATAGATGGATCGTCACACACGGATTATAAGTCAAAATCAAGGTGTAAAATACAAAGTGTGATATATCGTTGGAAAGGTAATTTTGAGTAGAATTAAAAAATTGCCAAAAATATATAGGGTGCTATTTCAGATTAAAAAGTCAGAGTCACTTCCGATCAAACCGAAAGTGACTTTCAATTTTTGTTTTTCTCAGTAGAAGGTTCCTTGAACGAAATGAAAATGATAAAATTTTCAAATTTTTATCTTTTGAAATGGCTGAGATAATCCTTTGGAATATGTATACTGGGACACCCGGTATAGTCCACTCTAAAGCCTGAAGGGTATACAGACGTACTCACCTTATTCACTAGAATACTATCATAACACTTCCTCCTTTCTGTTCGACGATGCACACTAGTCTGAAAAAAAAATTAAATTAGTCAAAAACGAAAATATAAAAGACTATATCAAGTGCACTTTGATGTCATTAATATCAATCAATTAATAATTGAGGAGTAACTTTTCAAAACGCATTATGTCCAATTTGGGCGAAATTGAGTTTGAAGCGGATTTAGAAATGATTTATATTGCTCTATAGCCCTATGTGAACAAAATCTTCCAAATGGCATTATATCTCTGTGTAATTCAAATCCAAAGTATGTAAGCCGCATCGCAATAAATTATATTTACGTTTGTCTTTTTAAAACAAATAACATATAACCAAAAATTTTTTTATCGATTTGCTCATGTTAATCAGGCCAACACTTACTATGCAGACTGTTTTCTCGTTCATATAAACAAAGAAATAATGAAAGAATTATAAGTGAAACGATCCTCACGAAATTCTGCACGAAAAATGCGTGTCGGCATTCAACAATTAATTTCCAAGTTTCAATTCGATCGGATATGTATTTTTTGTCAAACGGTTTCAGAGTCATACCCATCTGAAATATTATATGCTTCCTCAGTAACTCAAAAAATAATTACATCTCCGAAAGAATTGGTTTCTCAGAGTTGGGAATTATATCAATGAATTCCTGTGATAGAACTACGTCATGAAAGAAATTAAATTTTAAAAAAAGTGTCGTTGAAGAACAATGCTTCAAAAATTATCTTTAAAAAAAATAGCAATCTACAGTGATTCAATGCTTTAAAAATTGTCATTAAATTTATTTATCAAGATTAAATGAGCAATCTGCAATTATTCAAACTCGTGGAATGGGTTGTTGAAACTCACACTCGGTACATAGTTTTCACAAGTCGAAATACCTAAGGAAAGTATCATCGAAATATCTAGAGCAGGACTGGAGACAATCATAGCAGATTGTCCATTTATTCCGGATATTTAAGTAGGTACTGGATTACGAACAAATTATTTTAATAGTTCAAAATAAATTAATAATAATTTTATTATTATCTCCGAAAGTATTGATTTCTTAGAGTTGGGAATGGTATCAATGGATTCCATTGATCATTCCCAACTCTGAGACACCAATACTTCCGGAGATACGATTTGTCAAAGTTTAAACAAGATCGCCAAAGCTCATGTCCACAGGGCTTTCCCACTTTTCGTAAGAGCAGTTGAATTTTTTTCCGTTGACTACAAAAGGTGCATTTTTCCCTACGGAGAATAATTAGGGTGATTCACTTTCGAAAACTGTCTCATAAATTTGTCTTTTCGATTATTGGAAAATCGTTATGAGCCAGATTTTCCTCTTTGATTGAGAGGTCAGCTTCCATATTATAACACATATTTTCAAGAATTCTTGCATTCTCAATAAACGAATTTTGATCAAATCAAACATCAACCGATTAACCGCACATTCTTACACCCGAATCGGTGCGGGATTTAGAAACTTTGAGTCCAGCACTCATCTTTTAATCATACAATGTGTCCATAGTTGCTGATTTGCTTTGAATAACTGCTTGTAATGCTCCATAAAGGCGAAAATTCATGTGACGATTTTGTCGCCCAAAATTTCGACGATTTTTTCGTTCAAAACCAGCGACTGTCGCTCGAAATTTCCCTTCCCCTATATTTCATGGAGCGACAAAATCGCACGACAGATTATTTTGAACTGACAGAAACATAACCTAATTGAATTTAAATATTACAACAAAATACATATTTAGGTACAAAATGAGTTCCGGAAGTACTACAGTTATCTCTAATAATTATATAAATGTATTAAATCGCAAAAGAAAAACAAATGGGAACTTCCAAGACGATGCAATTTCTGGAGTACATATAGGAGCTTCAACTCCTAATTCTAGAATCCTTGTAGAAGGAGAAGACTAAGAGGTTCTAAATGTAGATCATGTATGACAAAACAAATTGTGGTCCCATTTTTATAGACATTTGTTCCTCATGTTTACAAAAGTAGTGCCCTTAATTCAGTATCACATAAAATTGATGGCCCATATTAATGTGGAGAATGGTAAACTTAAAAAAAAAGTATGGTATATTCTTGTAAAGTCGCAGCATGGAGCAGGTGTAAACATATTACTGATGTTTTAATTCAAGTTCAGGTGCATGCTGTTCTAATTCATTTATGAGGATACATATAGTGTCTAATTGATCCAGATAAAGCTGCGGTATAACAGTTATCCATAATTAAAATGATTTTTTCAAGATATGATACATATTTATTATGTGAAAATAATTATTAACAATAAGTGTAATGTTTGAGGTATAATAAAGTTGCTTTTTTTTGTTTTGTTTCCAAGAGTTTTGATGACCATCTCTTCTATTCAATTGAAAATATCAAAATTGTTTATGCCTGTGAAACTTTTCAAAGCACTGTCACTGTTCAAGATATCACTCTTTGTAGATAACCCGAATATATCAATGGCACAAGTGTTAGGTGGTCTGGTAACAATGTACACAACCAAGTATACTACTAAAATTATTATTGCTGTTCAACTAACTCAAGGGTGCTTGGGTGATACTTATTTCTTCTTCTGAATGAGGTTTTTCAACACAGCAAGTCATCGATACATCCTTCCTCAGTTCTCTTTCAAGGTACCTACTTGTACTCTGTTTGAAGATGATGTAGTTCCAAGTTGAGTACTCTTCGGTCTATTAGTTATCTTCCTAACGCAGTTTTAATAATTATATTTATATTTGGTTTTCCGGAGGTAAGAATTGAATACACAAACCTATACTAGTAAATTTCACAGGAAGTTGGACAGAATAAAACCAGTACAGAATAAAACCTATAGATTTTGGCATTTTTTTCGCCCATGAATTGCATTTGGGCACACAACAATAGTAATTTCTGGTCGAAGACATATTAGATAGGATAATATTATCTACTTTCATTTGAATTTGTCCAATAGAGATGAATGGACAATAGAATATAAGCGCAAAAACTCCTTACTTCACGTCAGTGCTTGAACCAATTTTAATTTTTGCGGCTGTCACTGCTGTCAGAGGTATGTCATCAGTTGTCGTTGGAATGCTGGATTAATCCAGCGACATGGACGACGTCGTCCAAATGACTGTATACTCATTTGGACGACAAAATCGCTGGTTTTCGGCGACAAAATCGTCACATGAATTTTCGCCTTAACAGTAGGTAACCATAGAATCGTTGACGTAAAAAAGCTAGATGTTGGAATTCTAAGATTCACTTAAGCCTGTCTGAATGGGTCTGGGATAATGATAGTCCATATGAACCAAAGAGTTTAATATCTCCTAGGATTACAAATAACAAGCTCAGTGGATAGATCGTGCTGGAGATCTAGACAGAGGGTAGTGGACACCATTCACTATCGGGTCATAAATTAACAGTGCTTTGTCTAAATTGGCATAAGGATAGAGTAACAAAGTTGACAAATAACACAACTGTCTCTCTTTAGTGGCACAAGCTCCTATAGGAGCTTCTGAGGGATCTCCTTGAGGAAGACCTAGGAGGGTCAGTATAATCATAATGTTATCTATCATCATATACCTATTACATCGAGATGTCAGGCCAAGACAAACTTAGATTTTTTTCGAAGCGCCCATGTGACAGACCTAGCGATGCGTAGTTAGGAAAGCATCCCAACAGCTCGGTTTGAAAGGTTTATCATTCATAGCAAACAAATAGTATCTCTAGAATATGATATGATAGTGTCTGTCGTGTCCTAAAGGTTGTTCATAATTAATAACATTTAATGCACCACTCAATATTTCAAAACTAGAAAGTATGCGTCGCCTACATATCCACAATTTGTATCATGTTGATCACACGTAGAGATATACATGTACAAATTCGTTTTTCCATTTTACGATTGAATGATTTATGTGGAACCCTTCAATCGAATGTGAAAAAATAAAAGCTCTGATGGATAAGGCATTCAGGGCCGATACGGTGTATTGAATTATAAATCGATTTCGCCCTCAATTTACAGATCCATTAAATTAACATCCGCGGACACGCAACGATGTAACTAACTCAAAATATTGCCAATGGTTGAAACGGCCTGATATTACTCTGAAGTTGTTGATAGACTGAAACTATTTGGAATCGAATGACGTAAACAACGATTCTGTGGTTACCTACTGTTATGGAGCATTACAAGCAGTTATTCAAAGCAAATCAGCAACTATGAACACATTGTATGATTCGAAGATGAGTGCTTGACTCAAAGTTTCTAAATCTTGCACCGATTCAGGTGTAAGAATGTGCGGTTAATCGGTTGATGTTTGATTTGTTCAAAATTCGTTTATTGAGAATGCAAGAATTCTTGAAAATATGTGTTATAATATGGGAGCTGACCACTCAATCAAAGAGGAAAATCTGGCTCATAACGATTTGCCAATAATTGAAAAGACAAATTTATGAGACAGTTTTCGAAAGTGAATCACCCTAATTATTCTCCGTAGGGAAACATGCACCTTTTGTAGTCAACCGAAAAAATTCAACTGCTCTTACGAAAAGTGGGAAAGCCCTGTGGACAGGAGCTTTGACGCTCTTGTTTAAACTTTGACAAATCATATCTCCGGAAGTATTGGTTTCTCAGAGTTGGGAATGATCAATAGATAATTCGATCGGATCTGCATTGGTAGAAAACAAAATTATTACTCGGAAAGCATTGGGCAGATTATGCCCATTAACGTACTTGTCCGTCGTACATATTGGGACCTACCCTGAAAAATTCAAGTCGCTATCCCTTTCCATTCTCAAGTTATCGTGCCAACAGCCGGCCGGCCGGACAGAATCAAATTTGATCTCGAATTCTTCATCAGGAAGTTGAACCCAATCATTTGAGACAATTTTCGGCAACAATATCGAAAATTAAAGACATTTGGGTAAAATTATAACAATGACGCTGTCAGCGTGTT
The DNA here is from genome assembly GCA_937662695.2 of Halyzia sedecimguttata. Lineage (NCBI taxonomy): Eukaryota > Metazoa > Arthropoda > Insecta > Coleoptera > Coccinellidae > Halyzia > Halyzia sedecimguttata. Next base: position 88,158,575 of record OW569415.2, on the reverse strand, counting down.
ACTTTGGCGATAAGAAGTCTCCTTAGGTAGTAATAGACCATAGACAAGAAAACAAGCAACGGGGAATTCCCTGTTCTGTTTGTTAATATATTGCAGATTTGCCAACCTTGTGATTAAAAGTTATTATTCTTTTATTCTTTTGCGGAATTATCCTTTAAACCTTTCCACTCATTTAGATATATTCTTTACAATTTGATTTCTATTATTTTCAATGTGGCTGGTGGGCCCTTTGTATCCACGGGGCCCTGGGCTGGAGCCCATAATGCCCATACGTAGATCCGCCCCTGATTGAAGCAATATTTGACGTCAGGTGAACTTGATCTTTCAAGATATAAACCAATGTTTACGAGCACCTCATTCCTGTTAAATATAGAGAAAGGTAGCGTGAGTCTGACGCTTCGGTTACTGGAATGAAATCAAGGGTGTGGCACTCCTGGTGCGCATCGGGGGCGCTTCAGAAGATGTTAGTGCATAGCGCTGGTTTCCTTTCCGCTAGACTTGCAGTAATTTGGGGTACAATTCTGTCACCCTCAGACATCGCAGTCAAGTCTCCGAGGGAAATTATAAACTTAATCAAGAAGACAATCTTCCTGCGCGCAATAGATCATATTGGTAGCAGTGCTGAAAGGCACTTTGCGGCCAATCGACGACTAATAATCTAATCTTATCTTGCGAAAACAACTTCGAAGCAGAATCGAATAGCATGGAATTGACGGAATATTGGATTTCAATAAGAGATGAATATCCCCTTCACAGTGATTAAGCTCAGGGGATGTTCACTGCAATTTCGACTCTGTATTTGTGCTATTCCGGGTTATATGCGGTAGCTGTAATGAGAAGCAGGTATAAAGAACATAAATCAACAAGAATCTAAGGTGGCCGTGCCCAGTTTCATTTCAATATTTGAGATAATGGGAAGACATATCCAATAATCCACATTAGTTATTAATTTAATTAATTATTTCTCAAAAGATACTCTGGCAGTTAAAATCATTACTGAATGGTTCCTTTCAGGGTTTTCTCTCCCAAACTCTGAAAAATATCTATAAAATGAAACAAATAATATTCTGCAAATTGCTTCTGCCTAAGAAACACAAAATATATTTCTTCTGACGAAAAGCTTGTATTTCTAACGCAGAAAAAATTTTCAAAATAATAATTTTTTTATTTGTTAGAAATGTTTCAGAGTCTGAGAGAAGAAATGAATTTAGGTATCTATTTAATGTCAATACGATATAAAAAAAAATTGGTTCAACCCCTGTGGACAGGAGCTTTGGCGCTCTTGTTCAAACTTTGACAAATCATATCTTCGAAAGTATTGGTAAGAGTTGGGAATTATATCAATGGATTCTTATGATAGAACTTCATAATAGCATAAATTAAATTCAAACAGCATAAAAGAACTTAAATTCAACAATAGTGCCATAAATTATTAATCCAAAACCAATAGACCAATTCTACCCAACAACGAACTCATCCGAGATATTCTTTCTTCAATTCTATGATGAACGTTTTTACTGGAGATATTCTGAATTCCATATTATTAACTTACCATTACCATTACCATCATCATATGGATTAACCATGAGCACTAAATATCAAAATTTGACATAATTATCATGTCTCAGGAAAATAAGTTGACATGTATTCACATAGATCATATTATAATAATTCATAGATCGAATAATTATCGCATTCTGTAAAAACACAGAAGTAGGATTTATTATTGAAATTTTGAAAAATCATATCTCCGAAAGTATTAGCCTTTTAGAATTTAAAATGACATCAATGGAAATGAAACTGCATCTTCAGAAAGAGTTATTTTGAAATTTGTAATGTAAAAAAAATTTTTTTTTGTTACACGAAACATTCGATCAAGAAATCAAATCTTGAAATGTTTGAAGCCAAATTTCTCGATAACGATGAAGTTTAGAGCCTTCAAACAAAGGTACCATCTTCAAGAATTCCAAACCGGTAAAAAAATTTGCAAAAATGTCAGTGGCGTTCAAGTTTGGGGAGTTTTAATATCGAATGACCTCCTATCTCCTCCACTGAAAATGTTTGAAACATGTGAGAAATATTTTAAGTTAACCTTCAACGAGAACTCTGGCTGTTTTATCGGAATATCTTCAGCCGCTTTGGAGTTTTTGCAGAAAAACCAATTATTTTCTCCAAATTCAACACCCTGTATCTCATTAATGGGACGTCTTAGGATATATGTTTATGGGAACTTTTAGTTATGAAAAGTAGCCTTCAATCTGGTATTGAAGTCCTGCTAGAAACAACTGACTCAACTATGAAACTTGATGGAAATTTGTAGCTCGGGATACACTTAAGTCACCTCAAGAAAGGTAGACACGATCTTAGGGTCACAATACACTTATAATAGCTCAGGATAATACAGTTTCGAATGTTTAATGAATGGAGGGAAACTTCGAGCAGCCTACCTTATAAATTTTTTACAAAAATATTGATTACTGTATTCAAAATGAACAGATTATGTATTTTATTCGATGACAGAGTAACATACTCACACTTTAACCACCAGGCGAACTACTAATGGGTAACAAAAATAGATAATCAATGAAAGATTGTTCACTTACGTGTCTTATGCTACTCCAGTAATCACATATTCAATGAAAAGTCTCCAAATTAAACTATAATTCTCAACCAAATATAAAACTCCGATATTAACAAGAACAAGCATTTGGAACCTCAAATTGATAATACATGAAACTGAAATACGAACACAGCACACATGATACTATAGTATCATGTGTGCTGATGCAATTTGATGGATCTGATACAATTTGAGGTTCCAAATGCTTGTTCTTGTTAATATCGGAGTTTTATATTTGGTTGAGAATTATAGTTTAATTTGGAGACTTTTCATTGAATATGTGATTACTGGAGTAGCATAAGACACGTAAGTGAACAATCTTTCATTGATTATCTATTTTATATATCGATTATTCCTATAGGAATAATCGATATTGCCTCCTACAATGAAGTCTTGAAGCTGTTTTTTTTTTCGGTTTTCTTCTCGTACAGATGGGGACACCATAACCAACTAAGTATCAAATCAAAATGTAGATAGGAAACTTTAGCCGCTGAAATTCCCTTTAAGCTCGAAACTATTACAACCCTGGCCTTGTAGCCTTCTGAATATTCATGGCAGGCAAAGGAAATTTCGTTCATACGAGCGATCTATTCCATCCAAAAATTAACATTAATATTAGAGGGCTATGGATATTATATAACGAGTTCTAGTCGTGGCTCACCAAACGAGTTCTCTCCATCGTACATTTGATCCAAGGGGTTGCTCTACACGGTGGCATGAAATTTGCATGGATTCCATCCAGGGCTATATAAATATCAATAACCACTGGCGAATACAATATGTTCGGGGCTGGTCGTCGGGAATCCCCTACTAATATTTATTGCGGGTTAGTGAGGATCATTTCCGGAGGGATATTCATAAAGATTTCGTGACAGGAATTAATATTAATGAGGCAGAGTCCTCAACCAACTATTGTTGGGTATCTAGGTCAGTTTACGAAGGTATGCGTAAGACTGTGACAGTGTGACATAACACCATCGCTGTGATATAATTCGCATTAACAATTCATCTACTGCTGATTTCCTGAAAGGATTAACTTTATGTAAATAGAAACTATGTCAAAAGGTATCGTTTTGACCAAATATCTGTAATTTTCGATTTTTTTGCCGAAAATGGTCTCAAAACGATAGAGTTCGACTACCTGATGAAGAATTCGAGGACGAAATTGATTCTGTCCGGCAGGCCGTCCGTTGCCAAGATAACTGGAGAAGGGAATGAGATAGCGACTTGAAATTTTCGGAGTAGGTGGCGCATCCCAATATGACGGACAAGTTCGTTGATGGGCATAATCGGCCAAATGGTTTCCCAGTAATAATTTTATGTTTGACCAATATGAATCCGATCGAATTGAAACTTGGCGAGTAGTTGTAGAATATTTGCACGTTTGTGAAATTTTGCGCTAGAAAATTTCGAAAAAATTATAAAAAATTATTTTTTATGTCACGTTAACCTGAGAACGGAAAGAGATTTGAAATTTTCAGGTTAGTTTGTGCATTTGAATGCGACATTTGAGATTGTTTATAGGCATAATCGGCCAAACGGTTTCGGAGTTATAACCATGTGAAATTTGGTTGTTATTTCCTCAATAACTCGAAAAATGTGAGAAATTTTGTGAGGATCGTATAAACAAGAAAATTTTAAAAAAATCGTCGAAAAAAATTCTATATATCAGTAACTATTCGTCCGACACCGCTGAAATTTTGCCAGAGCATTCAGAACCTAACTCTATCGCTCAATTCGAATTTACCATGGTAAATTCGAATTAAGAGTGTCCAATACAGGTAATGGACAATATAATTTACCATGGTAAATTCGATTAAGAGTGTCCAATACAGGAGAATGGGCAACAGAATATACGCGCAAAAGCTCCAGAAGTCAGTGCTTGAACCAATTTTTTTTATATAAAACAAAGAAATCTTCAGGAAGCCCTTCACAATTGATTGTATAGTAAGAACAATTCGTTTTGTTTCTTTTTCCGCATTATTATCATAACGAAATTCTTATAAGTTAATAGGCAGTAGCGACTTTAATCTGCAAATTGGAGAAATTTGAAAATGTTGAAACAATTGCTATTGTTACACACATTCTTGTATTTGCTGAAATAATTGCAGATTTTTTTCATCGGAACCCTTCTGGCGTAAAAGCGTAAAATTTGGAAATTCAGGAAATATGACAAATGAAAAAATAAATAATGATATGATGAATTTTTTGAGAACCCGAATTCGAAAAAAATATCCTGGTGATTTAATAATGAAATTTCCCCGAAAGAAGCTTCCATATTGAATTGAAAATAATCAATATTAATGAATTTTAAATTCTTCAGAATTCCTTCGAACACCTCAAACGTTCCGAGATGCAACGAAAAATTGAATGAATACAGTTTATTTGTCTGATTCTGTAGCTATGAAAATCCTAAAAATTAGTTGAAAACGGCCTACGGGTTGATAGTTTGCCGTGGCCACCTCGTTCGCCGGATATAAATCCCATCAGAAATTATATCGTCATTCGATTCGGAATGGCATGCAGATAGTTTTTGAGAAAATGCTAAGGCCGCTCGAAAAAATTGTAATAGTTATAAACAATTGAGTGAAAAAAAACGAATGGGGTTTGGTTTTTCGCCAATATCACAAAAACTATCTGAGATAATTCAAATTTGAAAAAAGATTCCTACAAAAAAGTCCCAACTCCCGGAACTAGGACCAATATTTTATTTATTTATAATTTTCCGAGAGGATTGAAAATATTCCCGAAAACGGGTACTCTGGCTTGCGTAAGCCTCGCCCCCTTCGGACCTTTCATGAATAAATATTATTCAAACTTCATAAATATGAAAATAAAAAATTTTAAAAATTCAGGCGTCTGCAGGATAGATCAGTGAACAATAATCCGTGGTCCAAAAATGTTTATCGCGACTTTTCAATTAGTTATCCATTACTTAATTAACTATTTTTTTGTGTCATGAACATTGCAAGCGCGACAATTGTTAAACTATTAATTTGAGAATTTCTTCCTTTCGTGGAGCTATTTTTCAAAGGTCTTGGAATAGATTCCCATCGGACAATTTGAAAAATTGTTGATTTTCGTTTTGTTATTAACAATTTATATAAATAAAAAATTATTAAGCTTCAATTATGTTTCAGAAGAAAATTTTAAATTATTTCATAAACAACGCATTGATTTATAACAATTTTTTAAACAATAGGAGATAATAATTATTATGAAACATTTTCGAGTAGTTTCTGATCATAAGAAAACGAATCAATAGTAATATTATAAATTGAAGCTTTATAATTTTTCACTAAAGTAAAATGTTCATAACAAAACGAAAATTAACAATTTTTAAAATTTTCCAATCTATTCTAAGACCTTTGAAAGATTGCCTCACGAGAGAAAAAAATTTCAGATTAATAGTTTAACAATTAGCCTACTTGCAATGTTAATGTATGTGCTACAAAAAATTGTTAAATAACTAATGGACAACCAATTGAAAAATCCTGATAAACATTTTTGGACAACGGATTATTGTTCATTGATCTATCCTGCAGGCGCTTGAATTTTTTATTTTCATATTTAATAAGTTTAAATAATATTTATTTATGAAAGGTCCGAAGGGGGCGAGGCATACGCAAGCCGGAGTACCCGTTTTCGGGAGTATTTTCAACCCTCTCGGAAAATTATAAATATTGGTCCTAGTTCCGGGAGTTGGGACTTTCTTTATGAAATTTCCTCCTCTTTCCCAATTTTTGTTCAAATTTTGAACTATCTCAGATATTTTTTGAGATATTGGCGAAAAACCAAACCCCTTCTTTTTTTTTTCACTTAATTGTTTATAACTATTGCAATTTTTGCGAACAGCCTTAGAATTTTCTCAAAAACTATCTACATGCCATTCCAAATCGAATGACACCTCAATCATAATTTTCGGAGAATACGCAAAATTTTCACATAAAAAGCATTTTTTAACTAGACTATAATTAAAACAAACAATTCCGCGAACCAGTGAATTAGCAAAAACCATACGAAAACAATATGACCGTAGTTTCTGAGATCACCCTGAACAGATAGACGATACCGATGATTCTTTCGGCTTACGGCACTCATTTGAATGCAAAATTCTTTAGGAACGCTCATCACGTAGACCTCTATAAAGGCTGCCATTTCGTGTAACATATTTCCTTTTAAGTGCATAAGAGAAGACGGTTTAGTGACATAAACTTCCCATTTTACCTATCCCCAGAACGAAAAGACCCCCCTCGGAGTCAAATCAAGGCTGTGTCGAGTACAATTTATGTCACCTTTCTTGGGGATCAATTTGTTGGGGAGAAAAATTCGCATAAAGCTGTGAATTGCATAAATTATTATGTACCCTCTAACTAAGGCGGTTCGTGAGAGTATACGGGATGTCCCATAGAGAGTTTACGGAGATATGTTTGTAATTTAGCGCAAAGACTAAGGCAAATGAACATCTTTTTTTGAATATTTGCAACGATTTATACCGAAAATTGATATAAAATCTCTTATTTCAATGGAAACTCCCACTATATCATTGCATTTTCGAATGTATTTTCAATTTCTACGCTCATTCTATGTAGCAAACCAGTCTTTTTGGCGCAATTGTTCCTCGGAACAGAGAATAATGTATATTATCCCTCATATACATTAAAATAAAGTGCTACAAAAATATTTGTCATATCCTAAATACTTTATGCCTTTATATTCTCCAAATTTCTATGAATGTTGGTAATGAGTTTGGAGCAGCAACTATATTTTCAGACACTGGTATAATTTGGAAAATATAGCGAAAACAGAGGTAGAAACCGCTGACAAAAATTTGTACACCAGAATTCCAACTGAACCAGAATTCCATTGGAAATCAATAGGAATTCATTAGGAATTCAATAGGAATTCTTTTGAAATTCTATTGGAATTCTATATTCTTGTACACCAGAATTCCTAGCGGTTTACCCCTCGGTTAAAACCAACTATTTGGAGCTGTATACATGATTGTCCGATAAGTGTCGCACTCTAACATCAATAGGAATTCTCAATAACTCAATAGGAATTCCATGGAATTCAATAGGAATTCCACGGAATTCAATAGGAATTCAATAGGAATTCCAGGAGTTCAATAGGAATTCCAGGAATTCCTCCGAATTCACTAGGAATTCCATGGAATTGTACTTTCTTGTACACCAGAATTCCTAGCGGTTTACCGCTCAGCGAAAACCACATTTAAACAAAGTGGAAACAGAAGTCATATTCAGTACGCTGCACCGTGCGATGGACACAAAAAGATAAAAGAGGCAAGTTTAAGATAGTTCGACTCGTAGGTTCACTCTTATATCAATGATGAGTTGAACGGGTATAAATGTTCGAAAGAGCTCCGGAAAAATGAAAATAGATATTCGAAACCGGGATTCAACGAGGCGATCCTTTATACCGAGAATATCGAGTGCATTGAAAATATTTCATCGGGTCTAAGGCCTTATCAGGGTTGCATACTGTAGCTTTCAGCGCGCATTCACGTCGATGACTGCGAACTGAATTGTTGGAAATATGTATTGTGAAGGTGAGGTCGCGACTTCAAGGGTTTTTCTGCCGGGTATTGTATTTCTGAGGGCTCTTGGAAGTTCGGAAAAAAATTGGGAGTGTATGTACTTAACACCGAAACACATATTATACAGGTATAGTAATTACACTAATGAGTTTATAATGCCTAGAAATTAAGGAAATAATCAAACTAATAGGAGTGGAAATTGGTGAAGGAAATTTCGAAAAAATTATTCCTGGAAATCCTAAAGACACATTAAATTTTGTCAAATTTCTCATTACGTTTAATTAGAAATTCTTACAGCAATTTCCTTCGATTAGTTGAAAGTTATGGAACAGTGTTATGTGTTAACTTGCAACGATTTTTGGCGCTCTGTTTCTTCAGAACAGAGTGCTTATCAATTTGCCCAAATGTCTGTAATTTTCGAATTTTTGGCTGAAAATGGTCTCAAACGATTTGGTTTGACTCACTGATCAAGAATCCGTGGTCGAAATCGATTATGTCCGGCCGTCCGTCCGGCCGTTAACACGATAACTCTCGAACGAAAGGAGTTAGGGGATTGATTGCAGGGTAGGTTTGGAGCATACATATCTCGGACAAGTTCGATAACGGGCGAAATCTACCAAGCGGTTTCGGAGTTATGGCCATTTTTAGTAAAAACATTTTTTATGAATATTTCCGAAACCGATCACTCGATCTATCTGAAATTTAGCATCAAATTGTGGAATAATGATTTCTATATACATGCGAAGTTTTGTATTGATCGGGTTGCCGTAAAGTGTACACAAAAATTAAAAAATTTTTGAATTTTGTTTCTACAATATCTATCGAACAGAATGAGATAGGCAATTGAAATTTTCAGAGTAGGTTTGAGAGATAAGTATCTTGGTTGAGTTCGTTATTGGCCGAAATCGGCCTGATGGTTTCAGAGTAACAATAAAATTTTTTTTTTTTTATAAATTACATATTTCAAATTAATTTTTTTTAAGATGCAATTTCATCTTAGAAATCCATTGACTTAATTTTCAACTCCAACAAGCTAATACTTTCGGAGATATGATTTTTCGAAATTAAATAATGAATCGTATTTCTACGTTTTCACAGAGTGCTGTACTAAATTTGTTTATCTATGAATTATTATATGATCTGTGTTTTTACATTTCATCTGATTTTCCTATGCGAGATAAATGTCAAAATTATTTTTGGTTCGTTATTCTTCATATATATAAAATAAATCTCCTTTTCTAGAAAACAAAGTATGATTGAATGCCAAATGACCAATGAAATAACCTCAGCTATCGTAGAATTATGAGGATTATATGATATTATACTTTTCAGGTGATAATGCCCGTGGATAATTCATATGATGATGGAAATATATTCATTGGTAAGATACATTATCAAATTGTGTTCAGAATATATCGAGTAAAAAGAAAACTGCAATATTAATTGATATAATATAATTTTAAGAGCAGATTTGAGGAATGAATATCTCGGATAAGTTCGTTATTGGGGAGAATCGGTCTGTTTGGATTTGATTTCTTTCATGATGCAGTTCTATCGTAAGAATCCATTTATATCATTGCCGTAGAGACCAATAATTTCGGAGATATGATTTGCAAAGTTTGAACAAGAGCGTCAAAGCTCCTCTCCATAGGGCTTGAACCAAATTTTCTCCTAAAAGCTCTGTGTTATGAATTAATAGTACACTGTGAAAAAAGTTTGAAATTCTAAAAAAATGGGTTCAAGCCCTGTGGACAGGAGCTTTCTGGCGCTCTAGTTCAAACAGACAAATTATATCTCCGAAAGTATTGGTTTCTCAGAGTTGGGAATTATACTCGGAATTATATCAATGGATTCATATGATAGAACTGCATTATAAAGGAAATTCAATTCAAATAATAGTTTATTTATCAAGACTAAATGAGCAATCATGAGAATGAGAACTGCACCATGGAAGAAATCAAATTAAATCTGGCCAATTTTGCCCAATAACGAACTTAACCTAGATATTCATCTCCCTAACCTAATCTGAAAATTTGAACTACCTACCTCATTCCGTTCCAGAGTTATATCTATGTCTATGGATGAAAAGCAGTCTCACTACTCCCAGATCTCTTACTTCATGTTCCGTTCCGAAATGTAAGACTTTTCTGAGAAAAACTAATTTCGGAGCAAACAACTGAGATTTTTCTCACTTCGCTCACAATCCTTCGATTGATTAGATAATGTCATGTCTCAGGAAAATGAGTTGACATTATGACAATTCACACATAGAATAACTATATCAGTCTGTGATAACGTTGAAATACGATATATTATTGAAATTTTGAAAAATCATATCTCCGAAAGTATTAGCTTGTTAGAGTTAAAAATGATATCATTGGATTCTTATGGTAAAACTGCTTATTGAAAAAAATTTAATTTGGATTTGCTTTGTAAAAAAATTTTTTTTTGTTACTCCGAAAACATCTGTCTGATTTTGCCCAATAACGAACTTAGCCGAGATATTTATCTCCCAAACCTACTCTGAAAATTTCAACTGTCTAGCTCATTCCGTTCGAGAGTAATCGTGCCTACGGCCGGACCAACCGGACAGAATGAATTTCGACTACGGATTCTTGATCAGTGAGTCGAACCAAATCGTTGAAGACCATTTTCATCGAAAAATTCGAAAATTACAGACATTTGGGCAAATTGATAAGCACTCAGTTCCGGGGAACTAGAGCGCCAAAAAAGGATCGAAATTATGAAAAAATTCAAACCGACCCATTTGACACATCAAAAAGCGAACGCTTCATGACAGCACACTTTGTAACTCAGTGCAACCCTACACTATGGGCACTTAAATGATTAATCGACTGCAACACACAAGGGTTCGTTCTGAATCTACGGAATTTTCCTCGCAAACCCTACCTAGACGCATAATAGTGTTCTGATGATAGCAGGAATTTATGCAGGTACCCGGAATTCCTACCAGCAGCGCTCCACTCGATCTAGCTTTGACCAAACTGAATCTACATCTGGTTCTAGACACGGCGTGTCACTTGACAAATAACACAAATCCCGTACATTCGAGCGAAGAGGGGCTGACAGTTCCATTCCTCAGACGAATCATCCATTAAAAGCGCAATAATGGGATTCAGAATATAAATCAATTTCGGGTACTCTTTATGAGTTAGGCGGATAAAATGGCGAGAAGAAAAATTTTGGGCAGTATGATAGTTTAAGTAATCATTACTGTGGGAGGTATACTCATTATTAAAACGTTTCTATTTGGGTTTTCTCTCCCAAACTCTGAAAAATATCTATAAACTAAAAATTAATTATTTTGTGATTTGCTTCTGCGTAAGAAACACAAGATATTTGTCAGATGCAATCAGTCGAACAATGTTGCTTAACAAACAAAAACGAAACAACATCAACGAAGAAATAACTATATCTTAACGTTTCGGAGTCTATATCAGACTCCTTCGTCAGACACTTAACGAAAATCTTCAGAATTATTTTGTTGATAGTTATTCTGATATTCGAGAATTGTTACATTAACAGTATTTGAAAATCATAGTAACATAGTTTTACTTTGCATAGAAATTTCCAAGTTCCAACTCCTTTTTTATTAAATTCAGCCAAATATAGTCAATACCAATTGAGCAATTTCCAAAATTGCATTATCCTGTTCAACAAAATACAAGTTGACTCCTTAAGTTTCCTTTTAATATAATCAGGTTCTGCCATCAGAATCTTTGTATTACTCCAATACATTATGTGATCTCCTTGGATTGTACATATATGTTCTGCTATTTTTGATATCTGTATATCTCTATTTCTCAAGTTGTTCTTATGTTCTGACTTTCTTACTTCTAGTGGTCTTGATGTCTCTCCTGTGTACGATTTACCACAAGTACAAGGAATATTATATACACAGTTTTTTTATTTTTGTATTTAATTAATGGGTTTTGTATTTGTTAATAAAGACCTAATATAATTTTGTCTTGAAGACGGTTCTCATGTTGAACTTAGAGCCGATTCTTCTGATTTTTTCAGAAAGGCCATGAACATAAGGGATCACATTCAACAGATTGGGTTGCTGTTCTTGTTGATTATTCTGTTGTTCTTGTTGATTATTTTGTTGTTCTTGTTTTATTTGCTCTTCTATCTAAATTCATGATAGATGTATGTATGAACTGCCTCGAATATCCATTACCTTCAAGAAATTTTTTGATGAAATCAATTTCATTATTACGAATGTCAAGAGTAGAACAAATTAGGTTAGCTCTATCATAAAGTGTTTTAATAACACCTATTTTCACACTAAGTTGATGGTTTGAATAGATATTTAAATAAGTATCTATTTGTATGTGTCTGCTTCAAGAAGACACTCGTTTCGTATGGTTCGGATACTTAATTATCGACATTAAGAAAAGAAGCTGATTATTTTTCTCTATTTCCAAAGTGAATTTTATTGTAAATTCCTTTGAATTTATGAAATCGAAAAATTTGCCAAATTACAAATATATCGTCAACATATCGCCACCAAGTTTTTGGTTTCAACAAATATGTATCCACAAATTTTTCTTCGAATTTTTCCATGAATATATTACTCATGACAGGTGATAAAGTCGAACCCATTGCCAGTCCAAAATTTTGTCGATAGAAAACATCTCCAAGTTGGAAATACGTGGTATTCAAACATACATCAAGCATTTCCATAATATGTTTAGCATTAAATCCTGAATCTTCAATCACCGAGTCATCATTTTCTAATTTCGTTCTTTTCTAGATGTTTCGATAATCAAGTATCCGAACCATTTCCAAACGAGTGTCTTTAGGAAGCAGACACATACAAATAGATATTTAAATTTCTATTCAAACCATCAACTTAGTGTGAAAAGAGGTGTTATTGAAACACTTTAAGATGAAGCTAACCTAATTTTCTCAACTGTTGAAACTCGAAATAATGATATTGATTTCATCAAAAAATGTCTGCAAGATAATGAATATCCGAGGCAATTCATAAATACATCTATCATGAATTTAGATAGAAGAGCAAATAATCAAGTACAACAGAATAATCAACAAGAACAGCAACCCAATCTGTTGAATGTGATACCTTATGTTCGTGGCCTTTCCGAAAAAATCAGAAGAATCGTTTCAATATAAGAACCGTCTTCAAAACACAAAATGATCTTAGGTCTTTATTAACAAAGACAAAACCCATTAATGAAAAACAAAAATCTGTGTATATAATATTCCTTCTATTTGTGATAAATCGTACACAGGAGAGACATCAAGACCACTAGAAGTAAGAAAGTCAGAACATAAGAACAACTTGAGAAATAGAGACATAAATAAATCAAAAATAGCAGAACATGTATGTACAATCCAAGGAGATCACATGATGGATTGGAGTAATACAAAGATTCTGATGACAGAATCTGATTATATTAAAAGGAAACTCAAGGAATCAACTTGTATGTTATTGAACAGAGAAGGTATTGACCATATTAGGCTGAATTTATTGAAAAAGGAGATGACAAGCTATTCTCCCAAAAGATAATACTGACTAGTCATGGACAATACTTTTAATGAAAAACTTATAACCAAATTTGGACCATGAAGCTTTGAAATTTAGGAACAAAATTGGCGAAAGACAAGTTATACGTCCATATTAATCAAAGTATAAAAGCTCCTCTTGCTGTCCTAGAATTGCTGTGTGACATCCCTTGTTCCTAATGCTCGCTCATAATCTCTATTTATCTTATAAAGTCGAAACTTATCAAAAATTGCAGTAAATAAGACTTGAATTGAAATTTCAATAAAACTTTTCCTATCTATTCGCCAACCTTTTCAGTTCATTAACTATAAAGAAATCCAAGCCGTCAAGAACAAGCCCTCGAGCATATAAAAAACGACAAGGTCAATGGGGTAATATATTCCGTTCGGAGTCACAGGAGAAATTTGATATATGGGGTGTGCCTTACACCGTTTACACATACGTATTTCCTGCATGTAATTCCAGCACATTTCATCTTCTAAATTTAACCTAGCACATGAGTCTCTGACGTATTTATAGTTACTAATTAAGTCAAATATTTATTAGTAAATCGAGAGGGGACCTTACAAGAGCTTCAAAAGTGATCGACTGCCCATTTTGGAGATGAACATGGAATTATTGTTTTATGAAAGTGCAATTTGTATTTGGAGCTGATAATGTTGAGAGACATATGTCCAAATCATTTTGAGTAATCATTAAAGGATACTGTGGGAGGTATACTCACTATCGAGTATTTAGAGAATTTTGGGAACTAATAGATCCATCAATGAACATTGAGGTGCTACTCCTGATCTTATTCACAGAAGCTTCCACATATCCTTTGACTGAGAACTTTATAAGTGTTAGCAGAGGTTAGTGTTACGGGATACCATATAATTCAACGTATGATTCAAGAGCCTAGGGAAAAACCTCAGCAAAAAACAGCACGCCAAAAACCCTGTCTCCCCGTTGTGATTTGTAAAAATTGAATATGTTTACAAAATTAACTGAAATTTTAAATATTGGAGGGCATTTCTTCCTTCAATATGGATTTCTTCATCGAAAAACGGAGAGATGTCCCCAAAGTACCCGAAACTCAACCTAAAAAATGAAAAGACAATAGGAAAAAAACGAACAAATTAAATATAATACATGATCTTTCGAATGCCCAATCTCACAAATACACTCGTCTGTAGCCGTGAACACACATTTTCAATGGTATTCACTCTTGTTCTTAGAAATTACTTCAATAGAAAGGAAAATGTAGTTGCTCATAAGGCCAGGAGGGTTCTTTTCATAACCAGGTTTGGCCAATCCAAGCGATGATTATTCAGAACTTCAGATGATCAAAGACCGCTACAGGACCTTAATGTCAGGCTATCATCTCCCATAAATATATGCTTCACTTTATATTGTATAAAATATGAGAAATGTATGGAAGGAGTTCCAAAAAATTGTGCAAAATACAAAGCTGTTGATAGTGGATCACCTCCAAGCTTGAATGTCAGTTCTGGAGATAATAATTCTGTTAGTTCAGGTGAGGACTATATGATAAGTCATTTTTGAATCTGTATCTACTATTATTTATAAACTAGATGACCCGACAGACGATGTCTTGCTCGAACATTGGCAGCTCTTCATATCTTATAATAGCGGGTTCAGTAAACTGCTTTTCATAATTATTTATTTATTTATTTCATCATTGACGACACAAGCGAGAAACCCCCATTTCACAATAAACAAACCAATAATTTACATTATCGAAACAAGTTAAGACGCTGTCAAAAAAAAAATAACAGAAAGACATTGCAAAGAAGTGAGTGGTAAGTCGGAATCATCTTAGCACTCTGAACATTTTAGATTTAAATGTGTGTATCGAATACGAAAAAAAGTTCAGGTGAGCAGCCAGTCCGTTGGCATCATTAATACTTACATAATTAGAATTTTATTGGAACTATCTACTGGCAAAATAAGTAGCATAATTACAAGGGCATTTAGGGAAGGGGTAATGACAATGTCGTATAATTGGTCATTTTGCATTCAATCATACTTTGTTACAACTCAAATACATTTGACAGGTAGATTATATGTATATATATATATATATATTCTTTTGAACAGTGAACACAGATAGAATTCGCATTCTGTGAAAACATAGAATTACGATGTATTATTAAAATTCTGAAAAATCATATCCCCGAAAGTATTAGCTTGATAGAGTTGAAAATGAAATCAACGGATTCTTATGATGATTCATTATGATTCAAAAAAAAAAAAATCGTTACTCCGAAACCATCTAGCTGATTTTGCCCAAAAACGAACTCAACAGAGATATTTATCCCCCAAACCTACTCTGAAAATTTCAACTGTCTAGCTCATTCCGTTCGAGAGTTATCGTGTTAATGGACGTCCTGTCGGAGGGCCGGACAGAATCGATTTCGTCCACGGATTCTTGATCAGTAAGTCAAACCAGATCGTTTGCGACAAGAGCGCCAAAAATATATACCAAATAGATAGTTCTCAACATAATGTAAAATTGAAGTGCCCCATGCGATATGAAAAAGTTAAAAAAGAAATAAAACTTGATAACTTGAAAGATTTCAAACCGACATTGAAAATCGCTGAAACCAGGCGACGTCTGAAAAAAACTTCGAAAATCAGATCAAAATCTGCAAATTGGCAATACTGGGCCCCTGAACGACACGAAGAAGTTCAAGGAAACTTAATCACTTAATCACAATGGCGGCGATGTACTGGAAACTAGCTACATCTAGGAAGACTCTGTGTGATGCAGCAACCTTGAGAGGTATCGCAATTACGATCTAAACTAATATATTGGTTGACAAGAATTTAGGTATTCCCGATCCAACAACTGTCGGAATAGCAGTGTAATTTCATTAAAATGCAGGTGAAGATATTGCAAATTTATTCACGTAACTATTTCTGGATACCCTTAGTAGAGGTGAAGGCTTCTGAGGTCAATAGAACTAGAATAAAATAGCACTAAAACACATTTCGACACGGTAAATCTATAACGACTAGACAGAGCCATAATGACAAAGTCCGTGGCTTTTACGAGGCCGTATATCTCGAAGTAAACTTGGAAATTGGAGAACCCTCACAAAAAAAAAAACTTCTTCGTACTCACCAAATTGAATTCCGTTCAAGTGCATAGCAGTCAATATCTGAAAAGAAAGAAAGAAAAGGTTCAATATAGTAGAATGCAGACCATTAGAGGTCAATTTGTCAGCACTGAGTGGTGTTGGGCGAGTCAGCGTTGACTGTTGATTCCGGTAGGAGAAAATTAATCAAATGAAAAGTCGATTCCTTTGAGTTGTTGGAACGAATGACAGTTATCACGAATGTCTCGACGAATGTATAATAGACTGGTGAGAAATTCTGAACGGAAAGGAGCAGTTGTATAAGTTTCAGGGCCCTTCTCGAGAAATAAAATTTTAAGAGCAACTTTTTGGCCGTCTTGTTCCTCGGAACAGAGTGCTTATCAATTTGCCCAAATGTCTGTAATTTTCGAATTTTTGGATGAAAATGGTCTTAAACGATTTGGTTGGACTCACCGATCAAGAATCCATGGTCGAAATCAATTCTGTCCGGCCGGCAGGCCGCAGGCACGATAACTCTCGAACGAAAGGAGTTAGAGGATTGAGATTTACAAGGTAGGCTAAATATCACGGTAGCAAAATATCTGGGACGAGTCCATCAACGGGCGAAATCCACCAAGCGGATTCGGAGTTATAGCCGTTTTTAGTAGAAACATTTTTTATGAATATTTACGGAACCGATGATTCGATCTATCTGAAATTAAGCGTCAAATTGTAGAATCACAACCTTTATATGCATGCGAAATTTTGTATTGATAGGATTGCCGTTAAGGCAAAAAAAAATATGAAAAAGTTTTAAATTTTGTTTCTACAATAACTCTCGAACAGAATCAGCAGGCAGTTGAAATTTTCGGAGTGGGTTTGGGAAATAAATAACTCGGTTAGGTTCATTATTGGGTAAAATCGGCTAGATGGTTTCGGAGTAACAAGAAAAAATTGTTTTTATTTTATTTTTTAGCATTACAAATTTCAAATTCAATTTTTTTTAAGATGCAGTTTCACCATATAAATCCATTGATATTATTTTCAACTCTAGCGCTCATTTGTATTTCTAAACAAAGCAGCTCGCTTGTAAAACTTAAATGTTTTGGGTTAACTGGTTTATTTTTGCATGGGTGGTCTCACCCTTGAAATTAATATTTTCCACGGAAAGATAATTGCAAGTAAAATATCTTGTAATACTTCAACCCTTGTAGAAGTATTTATGACCTATTTCCTGTGAAATATTGATAAAATGCATACAACAACTAACACATTGCCAGAGCTGTGAGTCCTTTGTCTAGATTCTAACCCATACAAAAATCTAGAATTTTCCGATTAGATCGCCACGGCTTTGGCTGTTCTCTAAATCGAGGGCGTAGATTCCGAATCTGTAATTAGTTTTTCCGTATCTCGATTAATTTTGGTAATATGGCGAAAAATCCGACTGATTAGTCCATTTTCCGGAGGTAGAGCCAGAAATTGCGACTTTCTTCGTCATTGCTCCGAAACTAATCGAGATACGGAAAATCTAATTACAGATTCGTGACCTGCGTACCCGATTTAGTGAATAACCAAAGCCGCGTCGACCTAATCGGAAAATTGTAGATTTTTGTATGTGTTGGATACTAGAGAAAACTTTTTGGCGTTTGACGGATTCGCTCATTACCTAATATTTTCCGAACGGATAGAGATACAGAAAAAATAGATACATAAATCTAAACGTGGTCCACCGACCAATCATCGGGAAAAATTTGGATATCGAGATGTGAAAATCATAGATTTCGGACGGGAAAGAAGTATTTTCTTTCGATTCCGGGTCAAAAATATTTCTAAGTGCCGACCCAAAAAATTTTTTTCATGGTATATCGATACGGAGCTCGTGTCTAATTAAATCGAGGTCGCTGATCACGAATATGTAATTAGTTTTTCCCTAAGTGGCGTACTTTGGGAAAATTTTCACTTAAAGTGAAAAAATTGACGAAAATAGGTCAATTTTGTAACTTTCCACCGCCCAAAAAAATCGGAGTAGGGTGTTGCTGATTTTTTACGTCATATTTGGATCCTTTATCTATCGAAACATCCGAACAATAAATGTCCAGGTCGTACGCTTCGGAAATTATGATTTTTTTTCCCGAGGGTCTATTTATCGGAAAATTCTTTCCGCGATATTTCCTCGGAAAATTTTTGTAATAAATATCTGATGGTAGATTCGGAACCTACGGCCCCGAATCTATAAGAATAAGTACCCGTTTCATAGTTTTGCGTCAAAAAATTTTTCTCGAAAAATGGGATTTTTTTAAGGCTAATGTATTGAAAAATTGCCAAAATTCGACCGGTCTCCGATTTCGATGCAAATTACGTCATTTACTAATTCGGGACCGTAGATTACGAATATATGATCGGATTTTTCATTAGAGAATTTTCCGCGGAAATACCGCGAAATGAATTTTCCGAAAAACAGACCCTTGGGAAAAAAATAATAATTTCCGAATAGTACGGCCTGGACATTTTCTGTTTGGATTATTCAGTAGATAAAGGATCCATATATGAGGACAAAAATCAACAACACCTTACTCCGATTTTTTTGGGCGGTGTGAACTTCCAAAATTGACCTATTTTCGTCCATTTTTTCACTCTAAGTGAAAATTTTCCCAAAGAACGCCACTTAGGGAAAAACTAATTGCATATTCGTGATCAGCGACCTCGATTTAACTAGACACGAGCTCCGTATCGATATACCATGAAAAAATTTTTTTGGGTCGGCACTTAGAAATATTTTTGACCCGGAATAGAAGGAAAATTCTTCTTTCCCGTCCGAAATCTATGATTTTCACATCTCCATATCCAAATTTTCCCCGATGATTGGTCGGTGGACGACGTTTAGATTTATGTACCTATTTCCTCTGTATCTCTATCCGTTCGGAAAATATTAGGAAATGAGTAAATCCGTCAAACGCCAAAAAGTTTTCTCTAGTATCTAACCCAGGGGTCACCAATTAGTTTCATTGGAGGTCCGTTCACTAAATCTGTATATCTGTCGCGGGTCGTTGATAACATTATGATGGCATAAGAATTTGACTAGCAGTTAATCTAAATCCAATATCTATAATTAGTAAATAAAACGAAAAGTTATCTGAATTTTTTTAATCAAGAATACATGTTTTCTGGAAAAATGGTCCGCAAAAAAAAGGTGCGCGATCCGCATCCGGACCGCGGTCCGCCATTTGGTGACCCCTGGTCTAGACTATTCGAAGACCCCTAGTCTGTGAAAGTCGGACCGGTTTCCATGTTACAAAACAATGAATGTGGGAGCGAGATAGCCGATAAGGGTTTTGGATTTTTGTAATAAGTAGCAATCTGATTCTGATTAAAAAAAATTGGTAGTGTTGTATCATTTTGAAAAGGGCATGAAATGGACCAGTTTTTGCGATTATTTGTCAATTCAGTCTGATATAATTTTTTTTCACAGCAATCAGTCAAACTTAAGTTAACGTTTTAGTTTCGGCATAAAATACAACAAGTTAGACATTTTTTGAAGGATTTTGTTCTAGTTGTCGGTGAAGTTATTACTTCATTGTTTAAAGCAACTATTCAGGATAGCCTAGGTAAAAAAAACATGAGTTTGAAGTAATTTCTAGCAATGCTAGGCGATAAAAGACCGAAAACTGGAGATTAAAAAATACACAAAAGTGGTGATATCTCGAAAACCAGCGGACTTTTACTGAGGTCATGTTGATGCTATCTGATAGACCTAATGCCAATCTATCTCCAGTGTCACTTTCGCGTGGTATTTTTGGGACACCCTGTATATATATACTTTGGTAGGTTTATTAGAAAGGGTAGGTAAGTAGAAAGGGTGGTTTATTTGAATTTCATTTCATTCATGATGCAGTTGTATCATATTTGTTTATGATTCAGTTCTATCATAAGAATCCATTGATATCGTTCCCAACTCTGAGAAACCAATAATTTCGGAGATGATTTGTCAAAGTTTGAACAAGAGCGCCAAAGCTCCTGTCCACAGGGCTTTCCCAATCTTTTTAACCATTCTTAATTTTGAAATTAATTCAAAAACAGTACAAAATCACAACGCCTTCTAAATTTTATAAACGAAAATTCTTAAGAAGCTCTGACGCGAAGCCGAGAGTTTTGCACGCATGTTCATTTGTCTAATCACGCATGAACCTTCAAGATGTCTTTTTTCAACCGAGTACTAGATTTCAATTCCATCGGATCTGTATTTTGGAAAATATTGAGGAAATAAAAATCGGCTTGAAGGTTTGTGCGGAATATCAGCGAAATCTGATAAATAATTTCTCTAACATAAATTGGTTGAGAAAAATATTTATTTTGTCTTGAAGAAATATTGTCATTTTTTTTAGTGATACGAACCTAACAAAATTCCACAAAAATTTGCGCTTCGGCATTCTACAACTATTTGCCAAATTTCAATTAAATCAGATATGGATTTTTTGAGTTATTCAGGAAATAACGACAAAATTTCAGATGGGTATAACGAACTTAACCGTCGTATTCGGATGTGCAACCTACCCTGAAAATTTCAAGTCACTATTTCTTTCTGTTCGAAAGTTATCGCAACGGGCGGCCGGGCAGAAGTGATTTTGAATTCGAATTATTCATCAGTGAATCAAACCTAATCGTTTGAACTATTTTCGGCAAAAAATTCGAAAATTGCTGTAATGATTTCTGTGCTGTATATAATAACGTAGAAGGTCAAAAGTCCTGAACATTTGTTCCACTGATGCTGAGGAAGGAGTTGTGCACAAAAACTGATATCGTTATATTATTATTATCATTTCATTTCAATACATATCTATGCTTAAATGGACTACTGCGAGCATTCATCTTTATTGATAATGAAAAAAGTGCAGTATTTGTTTTGTCATTAATTATTTCTAGAGCTAATTTCTTTTCTACAGCTGCATTTTGTTTTAATAGGTACAAATATTGAGAATGTTTCCACTGCTCTACAGCATCTGAAAGAATAGCATTTTCTCCATTGCTAAGTATCGCTATTTGAGCTTTTTATTGAAGAGAATTTTAGATTTCTAATGCAAAAATAAGATTTTGTCCAACCGTGGTCTGTACTATTGTTATTTATACCCGAGATTAAAACTCTCGAACTGCACAAAACATTTATTTTTCACGTATAACTTTTTGAGTCACGATATATTCAAAAATTAAAAATTTATGCAAACCAGAAGAAAAAAATTCATTTACGTACCGCATGCGATATGATTAATTTCCTTTCAATCGCCACCAATGAGTTAATATCTCAACAATTCCATTTCGTGATACGTTTCCATTGAATTCTATGAGATTAAATTATTTATTCGTAAATGATATTAATCATGGTTCCTTAAAATAAAATGCGGTTTTAATGTTATCGTGTTTGTTGCTATTTATATGAAATAATATGTAAGTAGGTATACTCCGTGGAAAAACCAACGTTTCTGGTTTTCGCTATTATTTTCTGAAATAATGAATAAATATGAGAATGGAGATTTCCAACAATTAACTAGTCAACGAGTGTCAAATTTTAGAGATCATAAGAAGAATTTTAAAACATGAATTAAATTTTTTTTTCGAAGAAAAGAAAATAATTTTTTGGTACAATTTATGGATGTTCTGCTATTTTTAATGATTTGTATAATTAGTTTTATTTTCATGAGAAATAGTATAATAAAAAAGTATCCATCCGCGATCCAGGAAGACTTATTGATGCTCAATCACAAAGTAGTCAATTTATATCGTAAGTAAAAAATAAAATGGGCCATTCTATACCAAGAGTTGAATCAAATATTCCACACTAGGACCAAATTACATCGCAGTGGCGGTTGAAATATTTTCATAAATGCCGCAAAAATTTGCGCGTAGGCATTCTGCAACTAATTACCAAGTTTCAATTCGCGCGACTATGTATTTTTGGCGCTCTAGTTCCTCGGAACTGAGTGCTTATCAATTTGCCCAAATGTCTGTAATTTTCGAATTTTTCGATGAAAATGGTCTTAAACGATTTGGTTCGACTCACTGATAAAGAATCCGTGGTCGAAATTCATTATGTCCGGCCGGCCGGCCGTGGCCGGCCGGCCGTAGGCACGATAACTCTTGTACGGAATGAGCTAGACAGTTGAAATTTTCAGAGTAGGTTTGGGGGATAAATATCTCGGCTAAGTTCGTTATTGGGCAAAATCGGACAGATGGTTTCGGAGTAACAAAAAAAAATTTTTTTTTTACAGAACAAATTCCAAATTAAATTTTTTTCAAAAAGCAGTTTTACCATAAGAATCCATTCATATCATTTTTAACTCTAACAAACTGATACTTTCGGAGATATGATTTTTCAAAATTTCAATGATAGAATTATTCTGTGGCTATTCTATGAATTTTTATAATGTCAACTTTGACGTTGTCTCATTGTCATTCATTCCAGTAATGGTATCAATATGAGAATTATAATATAATATCACACTTTTTGTTGGTTGATATTTTCATGCCGATGGTCAATCCATATGATGATGGGAATGGTAATGGTAAGTTAATAATATTGAGTTCAGAATATCTCCACTAAAAACAAAACTGGAATATTGGTGTATTGGAGTAGATTTGAGGAAAGATATATATTATCGTTCATCATAGAATTGAGGAATGAATATCTCGGATGAGTTCGTTTTTGGGTATAATTCGTCTATTAGTTTTGGATTGATAATTTTTGGCACTCTTGTTGAATTTAAATTCTTCTATGATGTTAGAATTTAATTTCTGCTAAGATGAAGTTCTAAATTTCAATAATGAATCGTAATTCTATGTTTTCACAGAATGCTATAATTATTCTATCTAAGTTTTATTATATGATATGTGTTCATACTCGTACATTTCATCCTGTTCTATAAGAGAGAGTCAAATTCATTTCAGCTATTTTAATTTGGTTTCTTCCATGGTGCAGTTGGTTCATTATTTGAATTGAATTTCCTTTATGATGCAGTTCTATCATAAGAATACATTGATATAATTCCCAACTCTGAGAAACCAATACTTTCGGAGATATAATTTGTCTGTTTGAACTAGAGCGCCAGAAAGCTCCTGTCCAAAGGGCTTGTTTGTGGTACTATTGAGAAAATATTATTTCAGATGGGTATAACGAACTTAACCGTCGTATTCGGATGGGCAACCTATCCTCAGAATTTCAAGTCGAGATCTTTTTCCGTTCAAAAGTGATTGTGGAAGCGGACGGAATCGAATTTGAACTAGAAGATTTCATCAGTGAGTTGAACCTAAACTTTTGAGAACATTTTCGGAAAAAAATTCGAAAACAAGACGTGTCGCAAAATTCCCCCCTTTCCCTAGAACATGCGCGTAAAAAAGACGAAATTTTTCAAACCTCGAATAAATCTACCAGTATTCACTTTCAGAACGAAGTTCTTTGAAAGTATTTTATCATACGTAAAAGCACAAGAGCTTTTTTTTTATCGGATAAACTTTTATTTTTTACGAAAACTAGATTGCTTAGAAATTTAACGAGAACAAACGAACTGATAAAAACTCGACAGCGAAGCTGGAGAGTTTTTATAAGTTTCGTTTGTTCGAGTTTAAATTGCTTGAAAGCAATCTAGTTTGAGTTTACAAAATAGAAGTTTATCCGATTTTAAAAAAATGCTCGAGTGATTTTTAGCTAGATAAATTCACGAATTTAATTTTATGGTAGCCATATTGTTATGTTGCTAGGAAACGAGCCAGTACGGCTTGATTTCGAGCTGGAGAGTGTTTTATCGCTGTAAAAAAAGATGCAGCTTTTTTATCGATGTCAAAGTGATATAAATGCGATGCTCAAATAGACATTTTATTGTAGGAGTGAATTTATCATGCTTCACGAACTGGATCATTTCAGTTGAGATTAAAACCTATTCCAGTTGAGATTAGAACCCATTCTCTAAATCGCCCGAAAGTTTTTGTGCTTGTATAAGTGGATGGCCGATCATACGGACACTATGAATATCACCACGACGTACCAATAGTAAATCGACCGTACCTACTAGTTTGAAATCATTTTCTATGGAAAATTCGTGGACCACAGACATTTGGGCGCAATGATAGATCTCCTCAGGTATACTATCGGACCTTAGGGTCACTTTGCAATTTGCATGAATGTGGGTTATCCTAACTCCGACTTAAAAAGTATACCCCAGGGATAAATTGATATGTACTATGTTTTGTACCTTCAAGAGTTATAGCTTAACCGTTATTTATGAGTTGAATAAGATTGCCTTCATCAGTTATTTATTTTCTATTATTTCTTTATAATATGTATTCACATAATATGAGGAGCAACTTATCAAAACGCATTAAGTCCAAAAACCATTTTATTGGGAATCAACGAAAAACGATTTTTTCTTCCACCCTGGCTTATAATTTGAGTATGTCGAGTTTGTTTGATAGAGATTTACATCTAAAGGTAATAACTAATCTCATTTAAATCAATATGGATCAGATATACACAGAAAATGTAAAAAACGTTTGGACTTAATGCGTTTTGATTCGACTCATTGTATATAATGCGTTTTGATGAGGTTGAAATTGAAAATAATGCTGTTTGTTGCGATTTTTTATACATTTAGAGAAAACAGTCTGCACAGTAAGTGTTGGCCTGTAACCTAATCAACATGAGCAAATCGATAAAAAATGTTTTTGGTCATTTTTTATTTGTTTTAAAATGCAAACGTAAACATAATTCATTGCGATGCGGCTTACATTCTTTGGATTTGAATTACAGAGGGACATAATGCCATTTGGAAGATTTTGTTTACATAGGGCTATAGAGCAATTGAAAACATATCTGAATCCGCTTCAAACTCAATTTCGCCCAAATTAGACATAATGCGTTTTGAAAAGTTGCTCCTCATATGATGTCGCAAAGAAAGACATTATTACTATTCGTGACGTTTGAGGCACGTAGGTACACGAGATTTCTTTTCCATTTTTATGCGCATTTTAATTTTGTCAAAACCAAATACGAGATCCCCAGATCAACATAAAGCACAGAACATTTACAATAGTCTGTGAACTAAAGAGAAGACTAGAAAAAACGCTACAAAAATCAAAGACGGGTTACTTAACACGGAGTTATTTTTCTTCAGCATAATGCAGTCACAGAGTTATAAATTTAACCTTTTAACCGCGAATAACTCGACTCTGTGCTTCATATTTTAACCACGTATTCTACGCAAGTGGGCCTAAGAGAATCTGAATTGAAAATTGTACAATATGCGGACGAAGTACGAAAAGTTTGGAAACATTCCAATTGAAGCGTATTCCTGTATATTCAAATCTACCACAGGAATATTGATTAAAAGGAACCTATTCCACCATATTTTTTTTTACCCCTCACCCTCGGTAACGAATTTTCTTCAACTCATCATCCCGCAAACCCGTTTTATCAAACCAACGCAAACAAGCAAAGAGAATCGCGAATGAGATAAATTAAGGCGAACATCCAAAATTAAAAACTTCGGACGGTAGGCATCGTTCGGCACCGCACGTTCACACTACGTGTGAACAGGTTTTGCTCACGTGCGCATGAAGAGTTTGTTGTCGCGGATGAATATAAAAGGGTTATTCGGGGTGCACCCTCTTTCTGTTTTTTATTGGTTTTTTCAAGTTGTTCTGATGAGAATTATAACAAAGCCCACCGGAGTAATTACGAGTATGTCGGTTCCCGATGATAATTTGGTTTTATCTGACTGACAGCAGTGAAGTAGAAGGACGTTGCATTTTGTGACAATATCCGTAATTAGATACTTGGAGAGATATCAATATTTCGATATCATCCGATTCGTACAACGATTTGATCAGAGCACAGTGTAACGGGAATCAAGCACGAACGATAACTACAATTGTCGGAGTTTGCGTCTTTAGATTTCAGGCAGGTGGCGACTGGACCACCGTTTTGTTTAAGGATTGAGGTTGAAATTTAGTATTTCGTCTAATCGACGGATTTGAATCAACTTAATCCAAGTTAGGGTAAAAATAGTATTTGGTGGATCGTCGATATTTTTGAGATCTGATAGTACATAAAAGCGGATTCCTTGGCGTAATAAGGAAACTGTGTTCTTTCCTTTTCCCCTTTTTTTTTGTTGGGTTTTCAGTTGGTTGGGATCATAGGATTCATAGGTCAACAGGACCTCAAGTTGCTGTTTCTGGAACTTTTGGCCAGGATATTTTATCCTGTAATTGGGAGGTTAACGTCGTTACCACGTGCGACGAATAAGGGACTCATCTTGGCTTCTCAACTACGCATATTTTGGAGATAAAACATCGATTAGCGAATCGTGGGAACATTTTCCCTTGGAGGGAGATTTAACCACCTGAATATTCAAGTAAGATCACAGAAAAGACCAGTTTGCGACCATCTCACTATGACTATCTCACTATCTAAGTACATTAAAGAATATTGCATAGAGCCAGGTATATTTTCTGTATGATTTTCTCTGTAAGTTTCAGAACTGAAATAGATTATATTTGAGTATGTCCACATTCAATTGAAACCTTAGTATCGTAACTGATGATAACTGCACCCTCAGGACAGAGAACTAAGGTCTTATTTCTTCTTTCCCCAAGAGTGTAGATTCAATCAGTTCCTTGGATCAGACAATCGTCACACAAACAACTTTGTATCATGTATGTCGTTGTATTTCCCCTGTAGGAATATCGTGGAAGTTATGTTGACTTCTTGTGGAAATTATATGGAATGTTAGTGCAGATAATAGGAAATATGGATGCTTTCGTTTGCTTTCTACCTGCCACTATCTCAACCCATAAATGCAATCCGGTTTGTTCTAATGTCTGAGAGTTAGGTAAGTAACATCGTGATTGTTTCCTTTGTTTTTCGATAAATCCTCACCTGAGATATTTATCTCCCGCCATAGAATCGTTATAAAGAGAGGGACACCATAACAAAATAGTCTCAAGCTATACAGCTATCCAGGAGTACGAGTAGTCCCTCTTGGTAACGAACAAATTGCTGAGATGGACAAACCACTCGATCTTACTGCTTCCATTCCGTTCGCGTGAATCGTGGCGACTGGATGTGCTGGAATAACAATTTTGGTAGCGGTACGTGCATGGTTCCCGTCAAAACTGACTCCATGGTTCCCGTCAAAACTGACTGCAGGAAAGCGCCTCAGGAGATTGGAATCGCGTCGATTCCGTGGGTCCGTGTACGGACGCTGTTACAACCGAATGTGATCGGTTATCCTGAAGTGTCAGGCGAACAAAATTAGTACGGAGCTTGAAAATGCATTACATTTCGACAATAAGTATGTTCCCAACCATTAACTGGTCGGATTTTAAGGAATTTGGATGTAGCCTGGTATCATCTATGTATTTTGTTTTTTGAATTGTCCATTATTCTCGTTCTAATCAAAATTGAATGATGGCCAAAAATACAGATTCGATCCAGTCTCGGTTGGAAACTAAAGGCTTGAAGGTTCATGTAACCTTTTATGAGGATGCGTGAGGCGTGAATAGACACACATACATGCGTGCAAAAGGTCATGACTTGAGGTAAATGATTTTTGAAGAATTTTTTATTTTCGGATGGAACGTGAAACCTTGGAAACCTGTTTGCACTTTCATATATTTCGTTAGGTTTATGTTACTGACGAGTTGTTTACAACATGTTGATAATTGGAAACGAGATTAAATGGCAACATGGTTCTAGGAAAGTAAACTATGTTTGTCGATTTATTTAATATAGTGTCGCTTGAATATTTACATTTTTTGAGAAATTACTGTGTAGTATTCGTGAATAAGTGCAATACAAAAATGCAAGTGATCTATTCTGTGATTAAATACCTAGTGTTTGTGAATTTGATAGCACAGTTTGAGGTAAGTATGAGGTAAGTATGCTTAAAGTTTTCCTCAAGTTTACCAAACTACCTACCTCTCAAGAAATACGAAAATTTTAAGAAATTGAAATGAAATAGCGTTTACATTTCCTTTGATTTCATGAAAGATTTTGATAACCTTATTTGAAATAAGGTACCTACTTATTCAACAATAAATGATACCTTCATCTAGATGGAATATCAAGAAACTCAGAAAACTCTTTATTTTAATATCACTAAATAAAATAACCTTACTGGGTTTTCCCCCCAAACTCTGAAAAATATCTATTAAATGAAAAATTTATTATTTTGAAATTGCTTCTGCGTAAGGAACCCAAGATAATCCGCCGTATTCACAAAGCATTGTTAAGTGTTTGAATCTCCGTTAAGTCTTAACTGAGGTCCTCATTTAAGGATAAATAAGAATCGCAACCTCAGTTAACGTATGTAACGGTGGTGAAACAGGCCTGTTTTAACACCTTTATCCCTTATTGTGCCTTATTATCCCCAATTTATCCTTAACTGAGGACCTCAGTTAGGACTTAACGGAGATTGAATGCTTTGTGAATACGGCGGATTATTTGTCAGAAGCAATACATAAAACAATGGTGACAGTAACGAAACATCATCAACGATAAAACAACTATTTTGTAACGTTTCGGAGACTAAAACAGCCCCTCTCTTCAGACATCAATAATTTCAACTTTATTGTTTATGGTGCAGAAGAAATGTAGTTATTCAATTGTCCTAGTATATGGTAACATTTCGTTTATTCTTCCATGTATTCCGAAAAAAATGAGTAATTCAATGAATTCTTTAGTGTTTTAAATTCGAAATAGGTATAAGAAATCTCGCACTATCGCATTGGACAAGTAGGCTTCCAAGAGACGACAAATAGCGGCGTTGTCAGACTGTGTTCCTGGCTACTCTATAGATTGGCTGTGGCAATAAGAGGGGTGAAACTCGAGGTTCTATGATCCTGACTTGCAACCAAACATGAACGCCTCAGAATTTCCGGTCAGAGTGACAGTCCAACCGAAAATAATCCCTATTCTTATGATTGACAATCAAGACATTTACGTAAGCAAAAAGCAAAGGACAACTAAGAATATTGGAAGATATTTGTTTGAAGTCAGGGGAATATTCAAAATTAAAGAACGACCGAGTGTAGAATATTCCATCTATTTTGATACTTAATGTGATTGGGTGAGTCCTGCTAAATTTGATCTCGAAATCATCCCTATTCTATTCTATTTTTAAAATGCCAGAAAATTCTGTAGCATCACAAGTATCTCCTGTTAATATGTCTAAAACCTATTCCATTTTGCAAGAGAGCATTTCATTCGCATCTCCCTGCTGGTTTTAAAAAGAAAAAGTACTTCATATTTCCAAGGAATATTGATAGAGCGACAGCTTGGTGGCAAGCACTAATGCTATTAATTATCGTTTATGCAGTGGTCATTCCTCAGATTATTATAATCCAAGAGTGCTTACACGTCTTCATCATGAAGCTATCCCTAGATTTTTGCCCTACGTAACTGCCCACTATGATTATTGTTATGCACACAAATCTTCTTCTGATTTGTATATCAACAGTACCCGTATTTCTCTATACATTATGATGCTGCGTTTTTTTTCAAGAACACTTTTCGAGGATTATACAGCCTAAAGAGAAGATGCCTGCCCGACTTATGAGCACATTGTGATATTGTTGGAGAGTTTTTTTTGGAGCATGTTTCTTTTTAATTATCTAAATAATTCTGAATGATTTATTTAATTGTATGAATTTACTGATTTATGAAAAAATTTCATTTTTGTAGAGTATATCCAAACAATAAATAAAATGCTAAATTTCATCCCCCTTTTTCCCTTCTCTAATTTATTACTTTTCAATGTGAATTATGGCTTTCCGTCATAAATTCTGTTTGCAGAATCAGATTTTAAATTAGAAATTGTAAATTTATATTGAAGGGGAATACAATAAACGAAAAGTAGTTGCAGCTTGAACAAGTATGAAAATTCAAAATTCCCGCCTTTCGATCATTTCTTGCAACCAAACATGGCGACTGTATAAAGGCATTGGGTGTTGACTACGATTAGTTAGGAGTTTTCATTTTTTATTATTAGTGTTCTATGGTGGCAATGGCCGTACCGAATGTTTACCAAGGTATTCTTGAATTAAAGCCGGGTCCAGACGGGTGTAATGTAAGGCGAATTCTCCGTGTGGACGGTAGACGAGCGTTACATGCAATGCTCGTAGTACCGTCCACATGGAGAATTCGCCTTACATTACTCGTTACATTACACCCGTCTGGACCCGGCATCAGACGCCCATAACTTTAGACAGGAAACCATAAATCTACTTTATAGTTAGGTCAAACCACAGCTCCCTATATCTACTAGCCTGGAAGATGATAAAATGGCAACACCGCTCTGAGTCGTACGCCAGGCGATTCAGTCGAACGTTGTTATTGTA
Source organism: Halyzia sedecimguttata (assembly GCA_937662695.2). Taxonomy (NCBI): domain Eukaryota; kingdom Metazoa; phylum Arthropoda; class Insecta; order Coleoptera; family Coccinellidae; genus Halyzia; species Halyzia sedecimguttata. The sequence continues at coordinate 88,127,388 of OW569415.2, read as the reverse complement.
AATGGACGATAACTTCTGATTCTGGAGTTAACCATTATTGTTTTTCGCCGTCAATTCGTGGTATTTTTGTGTATAACGGTGTCAAACGGTGAACTAATGCAATGCATTGATAAATATGGTCGGATATTTGATATTTATATGTTCTGTGATTGAACTGCAGTGTGTAAATAGTGAAATTTCCTTCGGATGATTTCTATTTCGAGATGAGTACATTTCAATTGACACTATAGACAACAATATGGACTAGAAATATGAGTGAAATAGAACTTTCATTTCTTCCGATTTTATAAAAGATTTTGATGACCTTTCTTATAATTTTTTAACAAAAATTGATACATCTGGATGGGAGATCAAGAAGCTCAAATAATCTATTTATTTTTATGTATATATTCAATTTCCAAAAGTCTGCATCTGTAGATGCTTCGGTTGAAATCAATAAGGACCTTATTCATCTTAAATTATTCATTAGGAATGTTCAGATTTCCTGCAGTGATTTGAAATGTATTCTTCCTTTCGATCTTACTCTCAACTTACTAATCTGATTTGCCGCTACAGAAATATAATTAATGGGGATTCAGATTCGGAATTTATCAATTTGTTTTATCAACATGTTTACACAGTTCTGATCAAAAAAATATTTTATGTGAATTTACTCTTTATAGCATTGAATTGATATTCTGAATTCACAGTGACTTGTTGTTGTGGTTTACATTTGAATATCATTCTAAATTCACTTTGTTCTGTTTTCGCAAATTCACTTTTGAAAAATTTTGTAGAAAATACGAATTACAATGTTATTGTCCACCGAATGGAAAATATGCAGAAACATTTGTAGATAGCAGAAACTCACCATTATATTAAGAACCAAAACAAGACAAACTCTAAGATGATTATCACAATTTTCATTAGCCTACCTTATTAGTTATGTTTGGGAATATATTTTTATTTTGAGAATTTCATTCAAGTCTATAATTTTGTTGCCAATAGTTAACCCTACACCTTCTCGTGGTTCTTGCTGAACAATGAATTGAATAACAACTACCTAGGTTTCTATTTCAACCTGATCTCAATAATATTGTGCATAATGAAATGTAGTTATTCAATTCATTGAAAAAGTAGGGTCTCATATTGTGTATTCATCCAGGGATTCCGAGCAAGAAAACCTATTCAATGAGTTCACTAGAGTTTTAAATTGGAAAAATACTATATCCATCGCTACCGCATTAAAGAAGTATGCCTCTAAGAGACTATAAATTGCGGCGTTGTCAGACTGTGATCCAGACTATCTCTATAGGGGGCTGTGGTCAAACTTAGGACAGGTAGTGGACAAAACGATCTAAATGCATTTAATTAAAATTTTGAAATTCTACAGGTTTCAGTATTGATGTTACGCCAAAGACACGAATAGAACAGATCGCATGATCCAAGATTACGTCACAACTGCCGGAATTAATGGGACAATATTCAGAATCCAAATCATAATCTACCACATCACGTTGGCAAATTTTATCACCGCTTGCCGTTATCCAACTAATGTCCCCGTAAACATTCCACATTGCCAGTAAAAACGTATTAAAAGGGGGGTCTAACGTCCCCGCCCGACGAATTTAATTGAATGAACAATAAAAGCCGGGCGAAATTAATGTTTGAGGGCGCATAAATTTCTCTCGAAACTTCGCAAGAAATGGAATTGTCCCGTTTCTACAGAGCTCACTAATTCAAAACAGCAAAGATATCAAAGTCTCCTTTGTAATGCAAATGATCTCGTTTTCGGTGCCGTCGAATTAGAAGGGTTCGTATTGTGGTCACACTTGTGACAGTGGGGAATGATAAAAGACGGAACCCAATATGGAAAGAAAAACATATCAAAATGAGAGAGCGTGGTAGCAATGTAAAATTCATCATATAATCCATAATAGTCCATAATCCATAATAATCCATAATCCATAAATCTCTCGAATTTCGGCTCATCGAGTAAGCTACTTGGATTGTTTAAATCGTATCTGTCCGACCGTACGCAGTATGTGCAGTTAAATGGATTTGTGTCTAACAAATACCTCGCCAAATCGGGTGTTCCACAGGGATCCATCCTCGGCCCGCTATTGTTTGATATTTTCATGAATGACATTGGTGATATTTAGCCGATAGAATAACAAAATAGAACTGCTTCTCTCCCAAAGACTGCCTTTAGGCGTTAAATGAGACAATTATAATACACAGAACACCTAATGATAAATAAATTCGAATATGTTGGAAGATTCAATCAACACAACAACCTATCAGCAGTTCTGAGCAGAGAAAGACCATAAACCGCCAAAAATACGTATATATATAAAATCTATCACATCATTCCCAGCTTCATCTTAAACCTCGAATTTGCTACACGATCATATTAAACAAACTTTATACTAGAAAACTGAATAGAAATACATTATCAGACAAATATTAACTTAATGGATGTGACATCTAAAAAAATTGGCTGAAGCGCTGGAAAGTCAGCTTTTTCGCGTATGTTCTATTGTCCATTCTCCTGTATTGGACAATAGAACATACGCGCAAAAGCTCCTGACTTCACGTCAGTGCATTGCAGGCCCCTATCTCCTTTCGTTCTAAAGTTATCGAGGCAACGGTCCCCATCCAGCTACTGAACTCACACAAGGCTGCTCCAACAATATAGATCCTATCGTGTTCAAACTTGGAACTTGCAGTATCATTACTATAATTAGGTTCCGAAGCCTCTCTCAAAATTTCAGCGAGGTCGGACGAATAGTTTCTAATATATGTAGAATTAGTTTCAATGATTTTCAATGTTTAAATTTTATGGCGATGCGATCCTCAAAATTTCGCACGAATTTTCGCGTTGGTATCCTACAACTAATAACCATGTTTGAATTGGATCGATTTTGTATGAGTTATTGAGAAAATAACAACCGAAATTCGGATGGGTATACCTCCAAAACCATTTGGTCGATTATGCCTACAGACAAACTCAAATGTCGCATTCAGATGCACAACCTAACTTGAAAATTCCAACTCACGATCTCTTTCCGTTCTCAGGTTATCGTGATAAGAATAATATAAGTTATCATTAAAGGATACTGTGGGAGGTATACTCATTATTGGGTTTTTTTCTGGGTTTTCTCTCCCAAACTCTGAAAAATATCTATAAAATAAAAATTAATTATTTTGTGATTTGCTTCTGCGTAAGAAACACAAGATATTTGTCAGAAGCAATCAATTGAACAATGTTGCCTAACAAACAACAACGAAACAACATCAACGAAGAAACAACTATATCGTAACGTTTCGGAGTCTATATCAGACTCCTTCGTCAGACGCTTAATGAAAATCTTTAGAATTATTTTGTTGATAGTTATTTTGTGAAATTCAGAGTTTGGGAGAGAAAACCCAGAAAAAGATAAGAATAATATATTTTAGTAATTATTTTAGAATTTTCTAGTGATACGATTCTCACAAAATTTCACAAAGAAATGTAAACTTGTGACTTTGAAGATTCGCACTGTATATGTGGTAGGAGTATGCTCAGTTCTCTAGACTAGCACAGTATCAAGCTAACAACAACGAAAATAAATACATTCTCGGTATTATTGATCCAGCTCATTGAAATGCGAACCTGACAAACCACATAATTCGAAATTTCTGTTTTCCATCTACATCAGGTGCCTTTGTCCTCAATTGAAACAGTCCTTGTAGTCATTTCGGTGGAATTCAAAAGAAGCGGTGTTACATAAGCCGCAGACTGGAAATGGACTATAAACCCGTACGTTCGCGTTTGCAAGCTTTATTGGTCAACTTGGGGTCCTTTTGTTTTATGTTTCTTCATGTGCGGTACACCCTGCACGGCGAATCGAAAAGGAATATCAAATTTCCATTGCGACGATTATAAAGCGGATTTCGTTCGTTAGACCGTGAAGCGGTAGGATTATGGGTTATTTTGATGCATTCAGATCAGGATGTCCGAAGAACATCACGTTATTTTCGTGGTTGCTAAAATCGTGAGTGGCTAGATGCTCCAATTAGGGTCAAGTAGACACACACTGTGCATTTCGCAGGTATATCGATTCGTTAATTTCAGTATGTTTCAAAAACAGGTTGGGAAAGCACTGAAGCGAGGAAAGTCAGCTTTTGAATGCTTGTTCACACATTCAGGTATTGAACCCATCCAAGGCTGCAATTTTAATCTAAACGATTTTTTTGTAGAAACACATGAGATAAGTTGTGAATTCTGCCATAGTAAGTTGACTGAAAGAAGAGGAAATTATATCATGTAAAAAATACACTGTTTATATTTATTTATTTTTAGGCGATCGATTTGGGTTTACAATGAACCCATATCATCAGGCCAGTTGAAAGTATGCAACAAAAGTAAATTATTCATCCTTAAAGAATGAACACAGATCAATGTGAGGTTAGAAAGACGGAGTATGCAACCCACCGTTTTCAAAGGCAAAAGGAATATCTCGTTTCATAAAGTGCTGCAATATTCTATATGGGAAATCTCTCTATTAAATTCAATCAAAAAGTCAAATATACTATGCCAATCTTATGTCGAATTATTTCGATGTTGTATGGAATGATGGAAGAGAAAACGGAAATAGGAAGGTGTGGGTTATGTAAACTATCATATTTTGGGCGGCTAAATTAAATGTTCTATATTATGAAGACGCGCGGGTTTATTAGTTTGAGTATGTTTTTTTCCGTCGGCAAATTCTGGGATGTCATTCAACAGACATTGATTATTTTTATGTTTCAAAATTTCATGTTTGAGTAACGTTAATTCGTAGGAATTGTTTTCTTTATGTTAATATTTCTAGATTTTCGAAATGTTGGTAATGTTCGGGTTTCGTATTGTTAATTAATATATATCTTCTATAGTTCTGTGTCGTCTGTTCTTAAAAATAAAATTGTGTTTCTTCACAGTTCACCGGATTTTTTCTGAAAATGTTCATAGTAAGGTGTAGTTATGAAACATTCTTTAATTGAAGATTGGGGGTACCTTTTTTCAATTATTAGTTTTCTTTTTCATATCAATATCAACATATCTGTTGCAAACATGACATTGTCACTATTCGGTAGTTGCCGCTGGATAGAAAACCCATTGGTTAACCATCCTTCATTGCATATAGAACATTGTTAAATATGAAAACGTTTCTTTAAGTTTTTAGTATATAAGGTTCCAGTATGTTGTCAATATCTGCCGAATAAATACCTGAGTCATTGCCAGAGTTATGCTGTTTTACTAGAAGTTCTTCAATTAGAATAAGGGACTCGTTAATGGAAACGTATAGGTATAGGAGTATAGGGAGTAGAAGGGAATATTTTTTATGAGTGTCTAATTTACGTAATTTACGTTATGTTATCTATTAGCTCTAACTAGTGGCCAGCAGTCCATATTTTGGGATTCAGATGAGCCAGCAGATCTACCTAGCAATAGATCCACATTTTTCTGGGAGATCTACATTTTTACGGTAGATCTACATTTTTCCGGTAGATCTGCATTTTTCCGTAGATCTACATTTTTTCGGTAGATCTACATTTTTCCAGTAGATCTACATTTTTTCGGTAGATCTACATTTTTCCGGTAGATCTACTTTTTTCCGGTAGATCTGCATTTTTCCATGAGATCTAAATTTTTTCAGTAGATCAATATAATCGGTAGATCAATTGAACCGGTTGTTCAATGACATCTAACAGGTTCTGTTGTGATTCTGAGAATGATTCACACGTTTTTGAGTTACTTAAAACCAAATATAGCGCCACCTACCGAATCGTATTGTAAACCTAAGGCCTTCCGAAACACAATCACAAAGATTCACCAAAATCGGTATAGCCATTTTTGAGTTCGTGTAAACCGATTGTAGTACCACCTACCGGGGAATATTGTGGATCTGAAACCTACTCAGATACATACACAAAGTTTCATCGAAATCGGTCCAGTCATTCTTGAGTCTTCATAAACCGAATGCAGTGCCACCTAACGGGTTTCTATTGTGACCCTTAGAGCCACTCAAACACGCACACAATGTTTCATCAAAATCGGTCGAGGCACTTCTGAGTTCTTACAGACGGATTGCAGCGCCACCTACCGGGGTGTATTGCAGACCTGACACAACCTCAGATACACACACAAAGTTTCATCGAAATCGGTTCAGCCGTTCTTGAGTTTCTATGAAACGAATACAGCGCCATCTAACGGTTACCTATTGTGACCCTGAGACACGCCGAAACACACACACACACAAAGTTTCATCAAAATCGGTCAAGTCGTTTCGGAGTTGAAATGTTTTTAGAAACACCCCGTATAGCAGCGGTTATCTTTTCGTAGCAGTTTTACAGTGTTGAGAATTCTCTTTACGATAGATCTCTTGTGGTGACATTTTACTTGAAACACCCTGTATAGCAGGGGTTTTTCATTTTGACCGTTAATTTTCAGCTCAATATTTGAATATTTTGAGTAATTTTAATGCAAAAATCCGTCCGATCGAACGGATATTCTTTATAGATTTCGTGACTTAACGAAAAGATCCAAATCCCAAAATACGTTCACCGGAGAACGCTCCTCTGAGTTTTCCATTGGGTAAAAATGAAAAAATTAATAAGTTAGCTATTTCGGACGCACCGAGGATTCGAACCCGCCGCCCTGCGAGGCTCTGGACTATGAACCCAACGCCTAGTCCGCTCGGCCACCGACGTCTACGTGAATCGACCCCGATTATGTACCACATAAAGATTTTAAGTACTCGGATGATTTCCGTCTTTCGATTTTCAGAATATCGTCAATCCTGTCGAGCGATCGATCGAAATCGGTTACTCGTTCATATTTCTCGCGGTTTTTCTAGACTATTCGAAGGTTTTCGACCGATTCGGTTCGAAATTCAAATTCGATTTGACATTTCTAATCGCTCGTTCGGACCGAAAACGTCGACCGTGAAGCAGCCGCGTTAAAATTCGCCACAGAAATACGTGAAACGTCAGAATTTCGTCGATTCTCGCAAAAAGTCACATTTTCCTATCGTTCTTCCGGGAAAACGAAAGAGTGAATCGAAAAAAGGGCTCAGCTACGGACTAATTTCGAATCTCGTCTTCGCGTTCCCGCAAATACCGTCGTTCCGAACGCCACCCGTCCTCCGATCTCCTTTCCTTCATTTCGTACCTTTCGCCAAAATCGGCGTTTTTTCACCTTTTCGCGATTTTTTTAAAAATACACCCCCTTCTTTTCGCTCCGAAAACGCGAAACCCTACGAAACTTCCGTCTTTTTCCTCGCGAAACACCTCGGAAATTTCCCCCCTCCCCCCCTCCTAACGTCCGAAAAATCTTCACGTTCGTAGTAACATTTTCAAAAAAGTTTTTTTGTTCCTTTTCTATAGAACCCATCTTCATTTTAGTAATAGTGATGAGTTTTTAATAATAATAAATACGTATATAGACATAAAGAAAACAATTATTACAAAATACGAAATCAAATCTTGAAATATAAAAATAATCAATTTCTGTTAAATGAGATCTCCGAATTGGCCGGCAGCAAAAAAATATTAAAACTAATAGACTCGTCTTCATAATATAGTACATTTAAATTTAACCGCCCAAGATATGACTGTTTACATCCTCAACCTTCCCTTATCCGTATTTTTGACGTAGTAGTCAAGCAGCACTGGTTCTAGCCCAAAAATCTATTTATTTTGCTAATAGTTTTGCGTAGCACATTTTAAGGTTCAAATTTGCGAAAGGTTCAATGTTTGATTTTGCATGTGACAGAAAATAATTGTGATGGATATGTCAAGTTTTCAACTCATTGGTACTTTAATAAAGAATTGAAAAATACAGATACATGAATAATCATTTCAAAATATCCATTTGTAATTTTTTTTTAATATTGCGATTGAACTGTGCTTCATTATTACAATCATAATCATAAGCATTCTCAATATTTTGCTGGTTTGAATTTAAATCAACTGACAATGCTATTGGTTAGTGATCAGTCAGATAATATCCTAAAAACATATGACTCAATTTCTCTGGCTGTTTCCATTTTAACATATAAATGGTCAAGGCGTGCTTCACTTTGTGGTCGAGTATATACATTATAGAAATACGATCCATATCCACAGCGTTCCAAGTTATATTTATGTTCCCTCACAATTTTTGAGGTTGCCAAAATGTCTAAAATGAGATCTCTTGTGATTATGTGCAGCTCCGTTTTTTCGAACGACTCCAAATATTCTTGAAGATGTAAATTGAAATTAGTAGACATATTTTCAATTACATATATACGAATATTGTAGTACTTCATGACAATGAGATATTCATTTTGCCATCGGCTCTGCAATAGCAATTCGCAGATAAATTATACTTTCCCAAATTTCCAACAAAATATATCCGTTCGCGTGTAAGTCTAGAACTTTGCTTTAAATAAGATTTTGAAGGCTTCTGCTAAGAGAAACCGATTTTTTTTCAATAATACTTATTCAATTTTCTCATATGATGTTCAGGAAATTCTGCTTAATTCTTCCTGTGCGTATTTTTCAACTAACTACCGAGCTATAGTTCGATGAGATCAGTTATTTGGAAAACGAGATTTCAGATAGCTATAACTCCAAAACCACTCAGCAGATTTTGCCCATTAACGAATTTAACGGGCGCATTTGGACTCCAAACATATCCTGCAAATTTCTACATTAAAATAACAGACATTTTTTGGGCCATTTGATAGGTTAAAAAGCGCGCCAAAATATAGACGTGACAGCTATCATCTAATAAATTTCGAGCTTTCCTATCGCAAAACTTTATAGTAATGTTTAGTATTCGATAATGAAGTAAAACACAGCATCTTCCCATATTTTATACATAATACAAGCGGAACCCTTCAGCTTGCAGATCAAAGTGCATATAGGTAATTCTCTCCGTACGTATTCAACATACGCTCCCTTGTTTCCCGAAAGAATCTCGTCTCTTATTCAGGAACTCGAAATAACACGGTTTAATCCACCAGGACCAGACCTTCGAGATTTCCGAACAGGAAGCGGAGGAACATGCAAAGTGGACGAATAAATCAACAAACTTTTTGGTCCAACTAAATTTCAGATATATGGTAACTTCTTTCATTGAATCCGAAATTGAAAACACAAATCAAACGCCGCAAACCTGGCGAATATTTCAGGGTGCACAGATGTACGGAAAATAGTGAAATAAAATTTTGTTTCCACATTTCCATCCGGGCCGCTGGAGGATATTTTTCCACTGGCAAATGGAACACTAAAACGAATAAAGATTACCGTCGTAGGTATTGAAATTCCCGTTAGCTAGAACTGGAGATACAGTGAATGTTACACACTTTTTCGAGTAAAACACTGAAGAGATCGAAAGTTTGAGGAATGTGCGAGGGAAGAATGTACAGGTTAATTGGAGAATGACATCTAAAATTGTTATTTATGTACCAAACTAAGGTTTGGATCGAATGTGTAGTTCCGGAAATACTCGGTAAAAACGCTTAAACTCAAAATGGACATAACTGCTTGCGAATCCACTAGGCGGATTGTGCCTATAAACAAGCACTGACGTGAAGTCAGGAGCTTTTGCGCGTATGTTCTATTGTCCATTCTCCTGTATTGGACACTTTTAATCGAATTTACCATAGTGAATTCTATTTTCTATTCTCCTGTATTGGACAGCCTTAATCGAATTCAAAATTCGATTAAGAGTGTCCAATACAGGAGAACAGACAATAGAATTCACCATGGTAAATTCGATTAATAGTGTTCAATACAGGAGAATGGACAATAGAACATACGCGCTAAAGCTTCTGACTTCACGTCAGTGCTTGAACCAATTTTTTTTTCGTGAATTCAGGAGTTTTTGCGCGTATGTTCTATTGTCCATTCTCCTGTATTGAACACTCTTAATCGAATTTACCATTGTGAATTATATTGTCTGTTCTCCTGTATTGGGACACTCTTAATCGAATTTACCATGGTGAATTAGATTAAGGCTGTCCAATATAGGAGAATAGACAATATAATTCACCATGGTAAATTCGATTAAAAGTGTCCAATACAGGAGAATGGACAATAGAACATACGCTCAAAAGCTCCTGACTTCACGTCAGTGCTTGAACCAATTTTTTTTTTCGTGAAGTCAGGATAGAAAGCAATGATGAAAAAATTAACACATTATTGTCTACCTTCAATTCTTCTTTAGGAGAAGAATACATAATTATTTTTGAAAAATATTACCCAAAAACGTGGTTATTTGAATTTTTCACGTAAATTTTGAGGTTATGTGAAAAAGGTGTGGAAACAAAAGTTGTAGATCTTTATATTACCTACAACTTTGCTATTTAACTGTTCTCCATAGGACTTGTAGTTTTGCCGTAAATTGAGATAAACCGTTTTTTACCCTTAAAAACTCGCCCTCTTCCCCTTCCCGACCTCAGGTCGCCTGTAAATTATTTTTCCTCTAATTTTTGTTATATTCTCTTCCTTTTACAACGGGTTTCATTCTACTATAATTTTATTCGGTTTAAAAAATTATCGACCCTGGTCTATAGAGTTAACTTATCGTTGAAAATCACGATCTCTGTTAATCTCTGCTTAATTTCCAAACGAAATCCCAACCGGAGAACTGCAGAATTCCTCCGCTTTATATGCTCCAATGGAAATGATTTTCTTATACTACGTAGGGCAATAAATCCGAATGAATTACACTCCAAGATACACATTTGCAGCCGCGTTTCCAGAATCCAACACTCTGACCCCCGGTTTCTGAAAGGCTGATCAACACAAATATTAACTAATCAGTGATCAATCTCTTGTCAACCCACATCTGAGTTGCGCAAAGCGCAAAAGCTCCGACTGATTTGACATTAACAGTTCTGTTACTTCTGTTAACTTTGACCAGCCTTTCAGAAACCGGGTGGAAGTATGTCAAAAGTAAATTGCTCGCAACTGGGCATGTCGAATGACATAACTAATTCTCGTCCCCTCTTCGCTCTCAGGACGCCCATTTAGTGCCTACTCGAGTAATATCGAGATGCTAAACGTTAGACGGAATTTGAACCTTTGACAGTTATCGCAGCGAAAAATATTTAACGAGATCCAAGAGGACGAAGAACCTGCGACTCATTTAGGGCCGCTTCGAATTAGTTCCTTTGAGCCGTGCAACTCTCAAAGTGGATACATACGAACGTGTAAATATCGGAGAACGGGTTTCTTTGAGAATTTATTCTGTCGTAAATTGCATGTCAAACCTTAACTAAATGGGTTTATAGTTATACAGGGTGTCCCAAAAATACCACGCGAAAGTGACACTGGAGATAGATTGGCATTAGGTCTATCAGATAGCATCAACATGACCTCAGTAAAAGTCCGCTGGTTTTCGAGATATCACCACTGTTGCGTCCCATGACTTCACATGTTGGGAAGCGCTCATTTGTATTTCTAAACAAAGCAGCTCGCTTGTAAAACTTAAATGTTTTGGGTTAACTGGTTTATTTTTGCATGGGTGGTCTCACCCTTGAAATTAATATTTTCCACGGAAAGATAATTGCAAGTAAAATATCTTGTAATACTTCAACCCTTGTAGAACTATTTATGACCTATTTCCTGTGAAATATTGATAAAATGCATACAACAATTAACACATTGCCAGAGCTGTGAGTCCTTTGTCTAGATTCTAGCCCATACAAAAATCTAGAATTTTCCGATTAGATCGCCACGGCTTTGGCTATTCTCTAAATCGAGAGCGTAGATTCCGAATCTGCAATTAGTTTTTCCGTATCTCGATTAATTTTTGTAATATGGCGAAAAATCCGCCTGATTAGTCCATTTTCCGGAGGTAGAGGCAGAAATTGCGACTTTCTTCGTCATTGCTCCGAAACTAATCGAGATACGGAAAATCTAATTACAGATTCGTGATCTGCGTACCCGATTTAGTGAATAACCAAAGCCGCGTCGACCTAATCGTAAAATTGTAGATTTTTGTATGTGTTGGATACTAGAGAAAACTTTTTGGCGTTTGACGGATTCGCTCATTACCTGATTTTTTCCGAACGGATAGAGATACAGAAAAAATAGATACATAAATCTAAACGTCGTCCACCGACCAATCATCGGGGAAAATTTGGATATCGAGATGTGAAAATCATAGATTTCGGACGGGAAAGAAGAATTTTCCTTCGATTCCGGGTCAAAAATATTTCTAAGTGCCGACCCAAAAAATTTTTTTCATGGTATATCGATACGGAGCTCGTGTCTAATTAAATCGAGGTCGCTGATCACGAATATGTAATTAGTTTTTCCCTAAGTGGCGTACTTTGGGAAAATTTTCACTTAAAGTGAAAAAATTTACGAAAATAGGTCAATTTTGGAACTTTCCACCGCCCAAAAAAATCGGAGTAGGGTGTTGCTGATTTTTGACGTCGTATTTGGATCCTTTATCTATCGAATCATCTGAACAATAAACGTCCAGGTCGTACGCTTCGGAAATTATGATTTTTTTCCCGAGGGTCTATTTTTCGGAAAATTCTTTCCGCGATATTTCCTCGGAAAATTTTTGTAATAAATATCTGATGGTAGATTCGGAATCTACGGCCCCGAATCTATAAGAATAAGTACCCGTTTCATAGTTTTGCGTCAAAAAATTTTTCTCGAAAAATGGGATTTTTTTAAGGCTAATGTATTGAAAAATTGCCAAAATTCGACCGGTCTCCGATTTCGATGCAAATTACGTCATTTACTAATTCGGGACCGTGGATTACGAATATATGATCGGATTTTTCATTAGAGAATTTTCCGCGGAAATACCGCGAAATGAATTTTCCGAAAAACAGACCCTTGGGAAAAAAATCATAATTTCCGAATAGTACGGCCTGGACATTTTCTGTTTGGATTATTCAGTAGATAAAGGATCCATATATGAGGGCAAAAATCAACAACACCTTACTCCGATTTTTTTGGGCGGTGTGAACTTCCAAAATTGACCTATTTTCGTCCATTTTTTCACTTTAAGTGAAAATTTTCCCAAAGTACGCCACTTAGGGAAAAACTAATTGCATATTCGTGATCAGCGACCTCGATTTAACTAGACACAAGCTCCGTATCGATATACCATGAAAAAAATTTTTTGGGTCGGCACTTAGAAATATTTTTGACCCGGAATCGAAGGAAAATTCTTCTTTCCCGTCCGAAATCTATGATTTTCACATCTCCATATCCAAATTTTCCCCGATGATTGGTCGGTGGACGACGTTTAGATTTATGTATCTATTTCCTCTGTATCTCTATCCGTTCGGAAAATATTAGGAAATGAGTAAATCCGTCAAACGCCAAAAAGTTTTCTCTAGTATCTAACCCAGGGGTCACCAATTAGTTTCATTAGAGGTCCGTTCACAAAATCTGTATATCTGTCGCGGGTCGTTGATAGCATTATGATGGCATAAGAATTTGACTAGCAGTTAATCTAAATCCAATATCTATAATTAGTAAATAAAACGAAAAGTTATCTGAATTTTTTTAATCAAGAATACATGTTTTCCGGAAAAATGGTCCGCAAAAAAAAGGTTCGCGATCCGCATCCGGACCGCGGTCCGCCATTTGGTGACCCCCAGGGCCGTAGCTAGAGATGACTTTGAGGTAGGGCAATGAAGGTTACGGGTAGGGCAGAAGTAAAAAATTTTACTCGATGTGATCTGATGAATCATTTTCATTTTCTACGTTTGGGTGCAATAGGTAGTTTAAATTTATATATATTTCTTCAGGTTTATTTTATTTTTTTTAACAATATAAATCCGATCGTGTTCAAACTTGCAACTTGGCTGCACAGTTTGGTTCTGAAGGCTCTCGCAAAATTTCAGCGTTATCGAACGAATAGTTACTGATATAAAGAATTTTTTTCGATAATTTTCAATGATTTTTTCAAAATTCAAATTCAAAATTTTGCTTTACGAAAGTTTGCAAGAATTGTCGCGTTGGTATTTTTCGAGTTATTGATGAAAGAACAACCAAATTTCAGATGGGTATAGCTTCAAAATCGTTTGGCTGACTATACCTATAGACGAGCTCAAACGTCGCATTCATATGCACAACATAACCTGAAAATTTCAAGTCGCTGTCTCTTTTCGTTCTCAGGTTATTGTGACATAAAAAATATTTTTTGATAATTTTTTTAAAATTTTCTAGTGACACGATTCTCACAAGATTCCTCAAAAGTGATTAGATTAATATTCTACAACCATTCGCCAAGTTTAAATTCGATCGGATTCATATTGGCTGAAAATAAAATTATTACTCGGCAATATTTGGGCCGATTATGCCCATTAATGAACTTGTCCGTCGTATTGGGATGCGCCACCTACCCGGAAAATTTCGCTATCTCATTCCTTTCTCAAGTTATTGTGGCAACGGACGGCCGGCTGGCCGGACGGAATCAAATTTGTCCTCGAATTGTTCTTCAGGTAGTCGAACTCAGTCGTTTGAGACCATTTACGGCAAAAAATTCGGAAATTACAGACATTTGGGCAAAATGATAATGTGATGTTCCCCAGAACATACGCGCAAAAATAATTCTGAAGATTATCGTTAAATGTCCAACGAAGGAGACTGATATAGACTGTGAAACGTTACGAAATAGTTGTTTATTCTGAAATTCGAGAATTTCCGAATAGTTATCAACAATTCTGAAGATTTTCCATCTTTGTGCAGAATAAATAATTAGTACATGAGGTGCTTCTGAAAATGCAGCGTGTTGTCTATATGCAATATGGCACGGTGCACTCTATTGATGTAGTTCGCAATCTCTAACAACCCGTGGTTAATTTAGTGCGGTTGGCTCAGTGGGAGAGCATTTGACTTGGGAGCGGAGGCTAGGAAATAAATTTTCTAGTCACGGTAATCGCCACCATTCACTGTTGGGTGAAAAATTAACAGTGCTGTGCCTAAGGTGGCGTAAGGACACAGTAGCAAAGCCTACACAGAACACGAACTGGTTCTCCTTACTCGCTCAAGCTCTTCGAGAGCTTATGAGGGGTCTCCTTGGGAAAGACCTAGCAGGATCAGTATAATCAATATACAATATACAATAATTCGGAATTGCTTTGCGAGTAATAATTCTTTTCCTCACGTCACATTATGGAAAAAAATTTTCCTTAGAATATTATTTAAATTCTTACGATTTTTTGAGGTAGGGCATTGGAAATTTAAGGTAGGGCATTGCCCCATTTTGCCCCCCCCTAGCTACGGCCCCGGTGACCCCTGGTCTAGACTATTCGAAGACCCCTAGTCTGTGAAAGTCGGACCGGTTTCCATGTTACAAAACAATGAATGTGGGAGCGAGATAGCCGATAAGGGTTTTGGATTTTTTTAATAAGTAGCAATTCTGGTTCTGATTAAAAAAAATTGGTAGTGTTGTATCATTTTGAAAAGGGCATGAAATGGACCAGTTTTTGCGATTATTTGTCAATTCAGTCTGATATAATTTTTTTTCACAGCAGTCAGTCAAACTTAAGTTAACGTTTTAACTTCGGCATAAAATACAACAAGTTAGACATTTTTTGAAGGATTTTGTTCTAGTTGTCGGTGAAGTTATTACTTCATTGTTTAAAGCAACTATTCAGGATAGCCTAGGTAAAAAAAAACATGAGTTTGAAGTAATTTCTAGCAATGCTAGGCGATAAAAGACCGAAAACTGGAGATTTTTAAAAAATACACAAAAGTGGTGATATCTCGAAAACCAGCGGACTTTTACTGAGGTCATGTTGATGCTATCTGATAGACCTAATGCCAATCTATCTCCAGTGTCACTTTCGCGTGGTATTTTTGGGACACCCTGTATGATTTCGAGGCTTAACGATTTTTGTCATTCTCGAGAATGTTCAGTGCGTACTAGATATTTGGAATGATCGTTGTGTAATACTGAAGCTGCATACATATCCGATATACAGGGTGAATTCCCATAACGAAAAGAATTACTTTATTCTAAATAAGGGCTCGTTCAGAAGATATTCAATAAAATCGAATAGCTAAAAAAATCGAAAAAAGCCCTGACGTGAAGTCAGGAGCTTTTGGGCTCATGTTCTATTGTCTATTCACGCCTCGTGCACCCTCACGAAATACTGGATGAGCCTTCAAGTCTCTTTAGCATTAACACGTGAAAAATGCATTCATTTATATAATATATGAACTAAATAATACAAAAAATCAGTGAAAAAAAAGAAAAAAATGCATAATGTGCATTTTTTTCTTTTTTTTCACTGACAGTGAAGAATTTTGGTCTATTATTATTTTTAGGAAGGGGTCGTGCGGATTGGGTCAGCCCTTCAGAACTGCGACCGATACGATATTTTCTTTAAGTACCTGTTACGTCTCATGACGTCACATTTTGGGAAACGTAGATTTGTTTTTCTCGACAAAGGAGCTCGCTTGTAAAACGTGAATTGTTTATTGGGTTAACTGGGTTTTACTTAGTAATTACTCTCTTCAAATGTAACATATACTTAACTTCGTATTCCGAGTAAAATTTCATGATTTGGCAAGCAAAATTCGCCATTTGTAGGTAATCTCTTTTAGAAAATTCGATTTATTCATCGTAATCAGACTGTTTATGTGTCTCCTATTTAGTTCGGGAACGGTAAATTTTTATTAACCATCATTAGATAAACATTTTTCTCCGTGCGAAAATTTGTGGAATCGCATGCAAGGTGGATAGCAGCCCTACTATGCATATTTTATATATGCGATTTTTGGTGAAATGATGTAATCTGATGAGTTGCACTGTTAAAAGTGGGAAAGCCTCTGGACAGGAGCTTTGGCGCTCTTGTTCAAACTTCGACAAATCATATCTCCAAAATTATTGGTCTCTGGAAATGATATAAATGGATTCTTACGATAGAACTGCATCATGAAAGAAATTAAATTAAAACAGACCGATTCTTCCCAATAACAAACTTATCCGAGATATTCATTCCTCAAATCTACACTGAAAATTATATTATACCAATTGAAACTTAGCCAATATTGCAGTTTTTTTTTACTGGAGATATTCTGAACCCAATTGGATTATGTATATCACCATCTCCTGTATCTCCTTCCAATCATACTTTGGTTTCTAGAAAAGGAGGTGTATTTTATATCAAGAATAACGAACGAGAAATAATTTTGACATTTATCTCTCATAGGAAAATAAGAAGACATGTAAGAACACAGATCATATAAAAATTCATAAATAGAATAATTAAGTACAGCATTCTGTGGAAACATAGAAATACGATTTATCATTGAAATTTTGAAAAATCATATATCCGTATTAAGTATTAGCTTGTAAGAGTTGAAAATGAAAACAATGTATTATTATGGTGAAATTGCATCTTAAAAAAAATTTAATTTGAAATGTGTAATGTGAAAAAACAAATTCTTTTTCGTTCCTCCATAACAATTAGGCCAATTTTGCCCAATAACGAACTCAGCCGAGATATCTATCTCCTTAACCTACTCTGAAAATTTTAACTCTCTAGCTCATTCCGTTCGAGAGTTATCGTGTTAACGGAGGGCCAGCCGGACAGGCTGGAAGTAATCAGTTTTGACCACGGATTCTTGATCAGTGAGTCGAACCAAATCGTTTAAGACAAATTGTCACGTCAAATTGATAAGAACAAGAGCGCCAAAAAGAGACTCATCTTTGAAAACACCCAGTATGTTCGGCAGTTTATATTTCCTATCCACAGAACCTGCATGATAATAATAATAAAAAAAAAATAATAATAACACATTTATTTCAAGAATTATCACATATACATTACATACATAAAATACAGTGATGAAGTTGAAACACGTCAAACAGATATATTAGTCACTAGTTGACCGACAATAATTATAAAATTCCTCTACATTGTAGAGTTCCATATTAAGTTTCGTCTACTGCTGTTTTAATGCACAAGCACAAGCCACTATATCTACTAGCCTGGAAGATGATAAAATGGCAACACAGCTCAGAGACGTACGTCAGTCGAACGTTTGTTAGTTTGTTATTGTAAAAATGGACGATTACTTCTGATTCTGGAGTTAACCATTATTGTTTTTCGCGGGCATTTCGTGGTATTTTTTGTGTACAACGGTGTCGAATGTGAATTAATGCAATGCAGTGATAAATATGGTCGGATATTTATATGTTCTGTGATTAAACTGCAGTGTGTAAATAGTGAAATTTCCTTTGGATTATTTCTACTTATTGGAGATCAGTAAATTTCAGTTCAGACTATAGACAACAAGATGGACTAGAAATATGAGTGAAATAGAACTTTCATTTCTTCCGATTTTATAAAACATTTTGATGACCTTTCTAATAATTTTTCAACAAAAATTGATACATCTGGATAGGAGATCAAGAAGCTCAAATAATCTATTTATTTTTATATATATGTATTCAATTTCCAAAAGTCTGCATCTGTAGATGCTTCAGTTGAAATCAATAAGGACCTTATTATTTATCTTAAATTATTCATTAAAAATGTTCAGATTTTCTGCAGTGATTTGAAATGGATTCTTCCTTTCGATCATACCTTTACTCGAGCAGATGGTCTCAACCTCAGATCAATAAGTAAACATTTCCCGCTACAGAAATATAATTAATGGGGATTCAGAATCGGAATTTAACAATTTGATTTATCAACATTTTTACACAGTTCAGATCAAAAAATAATTTAATGTGAATTTACTCTTTGTAGCATTGAATTGATATTCTGAATTCAAATAGACTTGTAGCTTCCCATAACTGTCTAATCGTCCTGAAAATTCACTCACGTGCTAATTTTGGGTTGTAGATAACAAATCTGAAGTTGAAAATCCGTGCTCTCTTCTAGTTTTTTTTTTAAATCCCAAAGTGTCCAAAATCACAACACTTCATCTCGTAATTACATTGTTTTAAACTGTTTTATCGGTAAATATTCATCATAAATAAGATCTTATTGTAGGCCTCATCATTTTTCGACAGTAAATCATTTGAAAAATGATGAAATAGTCGAAATTTCATCAAAATCCAGCGCTACCGCATGGAAGGAGTATGCCTCTAAGAGACGATTAATTGCGGCGTTGTCAGACTGTGTTCCAGGCTATCTCTATAGTGGGCTGTGGTACAAGTGTTATTTGAACCGACAGTGCCCAGTCAGCAGTGCAACTTCGATCTAGCATGTATCGATCCAGTTTGTGCTTGAACGTATTAACCGTACTCGCGACATGAAAAATATCAACCGAAACTATCACGACCCCAACCAGGAATACGGTAAAAAAAATTGACGATTTTATGCCCATTCATCACACCCTTATCAATTGAAATTGACCGAATGATACGTGTATCAACTTCGGTATTGCGGGTAGGTCCCGCTGGAACCTGGTAGGGTAACAATAAGCCGCAGTCACGCGCTTTTCTGTTCTTTTTTCCATATTTCTGGATTGCGGGGTCGTAGATTAATATTGGATCCCGTGCGATTCTATCATTTCCTGGGGGAATGAAGTACAGCGGAGCAATCTGCAGTTTTGAGTTTGGTAAACCGAGGATATTCGGTACAGGGGTGGGAGGATTTTTGTATCCGAATCTATTAGGGATTGTGGACAACGAATTCTGATACATACAGGGTGAGTCTTTGAGTTGTACATTAATTTTAACCATAAATTATTATCATCAAACAAAACACTTATTTCATTTACCATTCAGCACAATTCAGCACAGATAAAAGGATACCGGCTGTTGAAATTTCGAAAAAAAATTAGTTTTTATTCTGTAGCTTTGCCTTTTTCCGAATGAAATAATTGTTGGTATGAAGTTTCCTATAACTATGATAAATATTTTACAACTATTAATTTTTTCCTACCTATACTGGTTTTCTAGTTATAGACTCGTGGATTCATATAACTAACCGAAATTAACAAAAAGAAAGCATGTCAAGTTTTTCTTCAGTCATTTAAAGAATATTCAATCGTTTTAGAACATTACATTATTCTTCATTATTTCACCTCAAACGCTTCGATTCCAAGATATTCTTCATTGAATGTTATAAAATGGGAAACTCCAGATATTTCACTACCTTTATGGATCCTCCCCTGAGCGTTGGAATCCCGAATCAAGCTTTAAATCAAGTTACCGTACCTTTTCTCGTCCGGCATTAATTTTATAGATAATTTATATGCGGGAGTGTATTAGCACATTGTGAAATCTTTAAACGCTTTTAACTTTAAACATGAAACGAATTTGGAAAAAGAGTAGATGGAAAAAGTGTTTTATTTGATGAGAGGAATGTATGGTTAAAGTTAATGTTGAAGACTCACTCTGTATATTGTTCAGAAATAACCATACATTTACATACCTACATACATACCAATACATTGTCTGATTCTTTGACTTCATTTTACAACCCGTATTTTTATATCCAACAAAAATCCAATCAACTATATCAAAAATAACAGACACAAGAAAAAACAATCATTAAAGGATACTGTGGGAGGTATACTCATTATTGGAAGGTTTTTTTCTGGGTTTTCTCTCCCAAACTCTGAAAAATATCTATAAAATAAAAATTAATTATTTTGTGATTTGCTTCTGCGTAAGAAACACACGATATTTGTCAGAAGCAATCAATTGAACAATGTTGCCTAACAAACAACAACGAAACAACATCAACGAAGAAACAACTATATCGTAACGTTTCGGAGTCTATATCAGTCTCCTTCGTCAGACGCTTAATGAAAATCTTTAGAATTATTTTGTTGATAGTTATTAAGTGAAATTCAAGAAATGTCACATTGACAGTACTCTGTTCACGTGATCAGCCAAAAACAATAACGACCGATTTACAATTATACGAAATAACTACTGTTAGGCCGGTTCGATTGAAATGAATGCCTCGTCGAAGAAGAGAGACAAGGAGGTTTGGGTCTGTCAATCGCTTGCATTGCGAGAGGTAGAAAAACAATATCGTATGCCCTTCGCTTGAGAGGTATTTCCTGTTTTGGCTGGAACATCAGAATTCAATTCGATGCTAGAATTCTGCGTTAATCCAAACCCCTGGTTCTCGGGCGATATGAGACCGACTTTACGGATTCGTTCGAGCGCTTCCGGTGGATGGAGTTTGAGGAATTGCCTTTCTTGACCTTCAAAATGAAATACTGGAAGCCGAACGATTCATCGGAAGACGATGATGGAGCTCAGATCGATGAGCTACTGACCTGAAACTTGAATGTCTGTGGGTTCAATTTCAATCTATAAAGGGTGTCTTTTTGGCGCTCTTGTTACTCGGAACAGAGTGCTTATCAATTTGCTCAAATGTATGTAATTTTCGAATTTTTAGATGGAAATAGTATTAAATGATTTGGTTCAACTCACTGATCAAGAATCCGTGGTCAAAATCAATTCTGTCCGGTCGTCCGGCCGTTAACACGTTAATTCTTGAACGGAATGAGCTAGGCAGTTACAATTTTCAGAGTAGGTTCAGGAGAAATATCTCAACATCGCAACATCGTCCTGGTGGTTTCGGAGTAACGAAATAACATTTTTTTACATTTCAAATTCAATTTTTTGAAGATTCAGTTTCATTATGAGAATCCATTGATAACATTTTAAACTCTAACAAGCCAATATTTTCGAAAATATGATTTTTCAAAATTTCAATATCAAATCAAAATTATATGATCTCACACAATGCTGTAATCGAGAATTAAGGTCCGTATTTTTATTTATGAATTTCATGATCTGTGTTGAAATATGTCATCTTGAAGAGACACGTTATATTTATTTCTAGTTGTTCTAGAAAAAAACAAAGTATCATTGAGTGCAAAATGACCAATGAAATAACCTCATAATTTTTGGGTGATAATATAATGCCCTTGGATAATCCATAAAATGACGGAAATATGTTCTTCAAGTTATTCAAATTGGGTTCAGAATATCTCTAGTAAAATCGTCTGAGAAAATTTTCGGCAAAAAATTCTAAAATTACAGACATTTGGGCAAAATGATAACCCGCTGTTCCCCAGAACATGCGCGGAAAAATGCTGCTTTTTCGATATTGAGTCAAAATAAAGAGAAAAAATAAATATTAGGAATCAAAAAAATTATAGGGTGTTTGGGACATAAAAAGGAATGTTTTCAAAAATAGTAATTTTGTCGAGATCGAGAACAACCGTTTGTTACCCCAAAAACACACCCCCTTCTACTTCCCGATATCAGATCAGTCTTAATTTATTTATCCTTTCATTTTTATTATATTCTCTTCCTTTTCCAATGGGTTTAATCATCCTATATTTTTTTTGTTTAAAAAATTATTGACTCAGGTCTATTACTTATATAGAATTATATATTAAGTGAAAAATGCTCATGAAGTTTATCTACTCTTCAAATATGTCCTACATAAGTACATGAGAAATTGATAAATTATATTGAATATTCTAATATCCAATACTCATTATAATGAATAAGTGAACCAATATTTATCATCTTATTTATTATTGATAAATAATGATTCAATGAAAAATATCATTAATTGACATTTGAGGCTGCCTTACCGATAAATTCCGTTCCATGTTCCATCGATGTATTAAATTAACGTTTGGATTCAACTCGAATATACTATTAGACACCCAAGAATTTATTTGAATGATTCCTTATTTTCTGATGGGAAAATTAATGTGCCATCAATGACTTTTTTCCGATTATCGAACAGCAATAATTCACATGGACGGCATAAAACAGGGATGGCGAATATCGATATTTCAGTACGACAGATTGTCGTAATAGTGAATGGAGAGCATTTTGTCCTTTATTTATCCATTAATGAAACACTTTAAGACAGAGCTAATATAATTTGCTCGTTCTACTCTTGAAATTCGAAATTATGAAATTGATTTTTTCAAAAAATATCTTGAATATAATGGATATCCGAGACAATTCATAAACACATCTTTCATGAATTTTGATACAAGATCTTCTAATCAAATAACAATTAATCCAGCACAATAGAAGAACCAACAAGAAAAATAACCAAATCTGTTGAATAATATGGTCCCCTACGTTCGTGGACTTTCGGAAAAAATCAGGAGAATCGGTTTTAACTTCAATATAAGAACCATTTTCAAGACACATAATTATCTAAGGTCTTTTTTAACTAAGACAAAACCGATTAATGAAAAATAAAAATAAAAAAAACTGTCTATATAATATTACTTATATTTGTGGCGAATCGTATACACGAGAAACATCGAGACCACTGGAAGTAAGAAAATAGGAACATAAGAATAAGTTAAGAAAATAGAAATATAAAAAAGCACCGATTTGAAGTCAGTACTCTTTGGCGCGCGTGTTCACGTTGGATAATTTTAATTGAATGATGAGTACTTCAAGAGTTCAAGCTCAGTGGATAGAGTAAGTCGGAGATCTACCCAGTGGGTAGTGGACACAATTCACTCTCCGTTCAAAATTAACAGTGCTGTATCTAAGCTGTCATAAGGCTAGAGTAATACTGTTGAAAAAGAACACAACTGACTCTCCTTAATCGCACAAGCACGTAGGAGCTTCTGAGAGATCTCCTTGGGGAAGACTTGGGATGGTCAGTATAATCATAATCATGCTTATAGCACGCGCGCCAAATGCAGATTTACTTTACAATGAACGAAAAAGGAAAAAAAGCTTTGACGTAGGGTCAATCTGCTTTGGCGCGCGTGCTATAAACATTATTCTGATTATACTGGCCCTCACAAGTCTTCCCCAAGGAGATCCCGAAGAAGATCCTACTAGGATGTGCGACTAAGGAGAGTCAGTTGTGTTCTTTGTCAACTTTGTTACTCTCTCCTTATGCCAGCTTAGATACAGCACTACCCTTTGGGTAGATCTCCGACTCGTTCTATCCGCTGAGCTTGAAATCCTCATCATTCAATTCAAATTAGCCAACGTGAACACGCGTGCCAAAGAGTACTGACTTCACGTCAGTGCTTTTTCATATTTTATCAAGGTCCTTTAACAAATCTGGCTATCGACACAGTCTGGTTATTAGTTTTAACGTAGTTCAAAATAAAGAAAAAATGCGGTTATGGGACCCCCGTTGCGAACGCAATTGCTTACGTCTATTCTCCAAATGAGAACGTAATTTAATATCGATCTTCCAGTTATAGTTATTCATAAATTGGCCCCAGGGCCACGAAACAGACAACTCAACTCGGAAACAACGCTATTTCCTCGAAGCTGACTTGTCGGTGCTCAGAATTGCCATGAAATTTCTCTTGAAACGTCACAATATCGGTTCAGCATCAAACCCATGACCAACCACTAGACGCAAACCCCTCCCAACATAAACCATACAATCCAAAAAGAGCACCGAAACCGCTTGGTGGATTTCGCCCGTTAACGAACTTGTCCGAGATATTTACGCTCCAAACCTACCCTGCAAATTTCAATCCTCTGACTCCTTCCATTCCAGAGTTATCGTGCTAACGGCTCCTCAGACATAATCGAATTTGACCTAGGATTATTGATCAGTGAGTCGAACCCAATCGTTTGAAACCATTTTCGAAAATATTTCAAAATATGCAGACATTGTGGCAAAATGATAGCACGCTGTTCCTTGCGGAACACGCGCGCAACAAGGAAACTTAAGGAGTAGACTTGCATTTTATGAACAGAGAATGCAATTTTGCAGATTGCTCAATTGGAAATGATCATATTTTGTTGAATTTGTTGGAAGAAGTAGTGGGAACTTGGAAATTTCTATGTAGAGTGGAACTATGTTGCTATGTTCTTCACAGACTGTCAAGCCCATATCGGATTGATTCTCACTTTACCATTTAGTTGACCGATAATGACCTTTTGGAGATCACAAAATGTCATGACGAACAGATCCTTAGGAGCAGGACGGTACAGCATTCACTGTTGGATCAAAATCAATGCTGTACCTAAGCTGGCGTGAGTATATAGTAACCAAGCCTACACAGAACACAACTGACTCTCCTAACTCGCACAAGCTCTTGAGGGGTCTTCTTGGGGAAGACCTAGGAGGGTCAGTATAACCATAATCATGTCATTAACAAGCGCGCCAATGCAGATTGACTTCAGTATGAAAGAAGTAAGAATATTAAAAAAGCACAGACGTGAGGTCAATCTGCTGTGGTGCGCCTTCTAATGACATGATTATGATTACACTGACTCCTAGGTCTTTCCCCCTCAGAACAGAACATGAGCTTGTGCGAGTTAGGAGAGTGAGTGAACTTCTTTACATTTGTTTGGCAGAAGAAAACATGATGTACATGCGTGTTTGAACCCATAAATAGAATACTTCTGAAATCTAAGCAGTATAAATAGAATTTCTCAACTTTTCTCAGAAATCCTTGGAATTTTCTGATGGATGTAGGTGTTGATTGAGTTATTGAAAGTTGATTGAAACATTGGTATCTTCGTGATAGCCCAAACCAAACGGAATTTCTGTGATGATAATTGGAAAAATCAACACTTTCTAGGGTGTTCTCACTACATCTGACATACGAGAGCAGAGGTTGGTACCTATGCTGTACTCAATTCGAGCAATCCGAGGAAACCAATACCACTTAAATTATAATTTAAGTGTTATTGACCAAACACAGGCCTACGAACGAATCGATTATTGGCTCTTTTTGATCGAATTCGGTCCCCAGTTCAACCTGTCTTCCGGGTTCTCGAGAATATTCTCAGCCTCAACTCTCCCCTCAATCACGGCCCGAGTAGACTGGAAAATCTCAATCAATTTGTCAATTAGGGGGGTTCTAATGAAAAAGGCTGCTGGAAAAAGCGAACCGAAGATGGCGGCAGAAAAACGATCCTTTCAGCTTTTGAATCGGCTTTCTCTGACGCAAAATCGATCGCGGAATTCTTCAGACAATTCTTCCCTCGGGATTTGTCCGGAAAAATCAGGACGACGCAACAGTTCCTCAAATTAACAACACTGGATTACGGACACTTTGTTTCTTTTTTCCGGGCTCTTGACTTTTGCGTTCCGCTCAGGAAAATAATGGAAATTTGTACGTTTATTTCGCACGAGAACGAAGGGACCTTTTGCGATGAATTGATTAGAGTTCAACGGGGAAAGATTGATGAGGGAATGCGAGGTGGAAATGGGATTTCCAGCCCAGGAATGCGGCGGATTTTCATCTTGTCCCAGGCGAAGAGAGAACGATGACAAAAGATCGCTACGCAATAATAAATTTTCCAGTTTGTGGACGAAATATTCAAACTCACGATTCGACCTGAAATTCGCCATATACAGGGTGACTGGTGATGCATAGTCTAAACGTTAGTCAAGATAGGGGATACTACACTGATTCAAAACAAGCCATCAAACATTCTGTGGATGTTTTCATCAGGGTGTTCTCTAAAAAGTGGGAAAGTCCTGTGGACAGGGGCTTTGGCGCTCTTGTTCAAACTTTGACAAATCATATCTCCGAAAGTATTGCTTTCTCAGAGAATGGGAATGATTTCAATGAACTCTTATGACAGAACTGCATAATAAAAGAAATTAAATTAAAAAAAAATTTGAAGATCGATGGTTGGCGAACAATGGTCCACATCTTTGGCCACCACGTTCTCCCGATTTAACTCCTTTAGACTATTATGTTTGGGGTAGGATAAAAAATATTGTCTACTCAACTCCCCTGACTGATAAAGAGGACTGCATAGAACGAGTCAGAAATGCGTTCAGGTTTGTTTAGATTTTTAGATTCATAGTTTTGAAACTCAATTTGGTTTTTAAACACTTTTGCAGATCTCTTCCTCCCGATGAAATAAGAAGAGCAACGCACGAAGCATTCCTGAGACGTATAAATAAATGTCTAGAAATTAACGGTCAAAACTTTGAGCATCTTCTCTAGTTATAACTGCGAGAGTTTTCCATGGTTCTCCTAATAGTAACTTGAAGTCGTTTTCAAGAAAGGGTGAAAAATCTACAGCATGGTTCAAATAACAGTTCCTGAAAATTTCATCTTTTTGGCGTGAAGGGAAAAGAAATAGCTGAAAATTCAAGACGAAAAACAGTTTTTTGTGAATAACTCAGAAAATATCCATTTTAGGGCAAGGGTGTGATGCATACACTCCCATTATTTTTTAACGTAGATTCAATATCTGCCATAAAAAAATGGGGTTCTAATTTGAAAAAATTGATTTTTCACGATTTTATCATCCCTAACTTTGAAAGCGATTTTTTCACCCCCTGTATCATGAATCGTGATTTCGTTTTCTAAAGTGGATACATCAATCTTACATCTTGAAAAATCCCAAAAATGAAAATTTTCCATCCAAAAACCTCGAAGTTATTCTTGTTTCAGCGGAGCTCTATTTTCGATTTTTTTTCGAATTTACCCGCTCAGAGAGAATTTTCCAACCAAAACTGAAAAATGTTACATCAAAATAACTTGAAATTTTCTAAGGAATCTATTTCTGCAATAAAAAAATGGTGTTCTAATTTGAAAAACGGAAGTTGACGTCATATCCGGAAAAACCGGAGGTGCTCATGCCTTGAAAATATTTTAGATTTCATCAGCATCGTGAAATACTTATAAGTGCTGAATTTCATGAAAATACGTTCAGTAGTTTCCCGTATAAATATGGGTGAGGTTCCTCGTGAAAGAGCCTGTATAATCCTGCTACTGTTATAGACTTTCTGCATGTATAAACCAGTATGAAAGTCTATGAGATATGAAACTGCGGACTAAAATAAAAAAATGTCTCTATCAACAATTCGTAATGAACAGAATCAGAAACAAATCATGAAATTGGTAGCGAAACGCTATCGCGTAGTTGGAACTATAGGTATTTTACAGCCTCCGCTGCGACGGCCGGTGCATCAATAAACTGAAAGCATACTAAAGAAAAACTGCTTCAGTACTCAACTTATACGCCCTGCAGTCTGCACACTCCGTTTTTTGTCGGTTTTAATCACCACGGTGAAACACGCCGTGCCAAAAAAGAAGTCTGTGGTAGTAAACTGACGATGAAATGCACCGGTTTACGCCGAAATATGAGTAGGACCTTGGTAGTAAACCGGCGTGTTTAATTCGTCGCCAACGAGAGAGAACAAAGTTTGGGGCGTATTATGATGTAATTATTTGTCCACTCTATAACTAATGCATTCATGATGGTAGGAAGCAAAGTTTTCACCTCTTGATTCCAAAGATTAATTTTTCCAGAAAATAATTAACCAAGAAGCAGTCCCCCTTTTTTAGAGCAGTCTTGAACAGGAGCCGCTGGATGTGCAATACCATACCGCGTTGTTGCCAGATTTCTTAGGACTGTTAGACAAGGGTATGATAATTTGAAGCCAGATTTGTGATTCAAGGGTAGGTTGCGCCCTCTATATAAACAATAGGTTTCAGGAACCTTCAGGAGAAGTTTAGTAATCAAGGATATTTTGTTGTTTGGGGAAAAATAATGGTCAATGATGAAAATAGTGTCTTCATCAGTCTGAGCGAATATTAAGATTCCAATACCAATAGTAGAAATTTATTATAAGGTGGGTTCATGAAAATTTACCAATATTTTCATTGACAAAATAATTTTGGAGAAACTTAAATGCTGGTCATATAATAATTTGGGAAAGAAGAATTTTTTTGAAGATTTTGATATGTGTTTATAAACATCGGCCTTCTCAGCAGATCCATAAGAAATAAGGGGGCAAATTCTAAGGATCAACCATAATACCTACATTTAGCTGTTTAGAAGGAAATCTAGAGAAAATTATAAATCATATTTGTGTTAGTGAATAATTAAATAACGTAATTTTTTCCACTCCATGCATAAGTGCGTAAGTAGTTTGTTATGACATCGATTCGAATAAAATAAGTGAACTGCACAATTATTCTATTCGTGTAGGTAAGTGAATTATTTACATCACTGGAGATATAAGTACTTTGCCAAGGCAGATCAATGTTCTAGTGATATGATAATAATTTGAATAAATTGGTTAAACCATCAACCAAAATTTCATGAAGTCTAATTTCGTATGTTATTTTTATCATATATTAAAGTCATATCTAATATGAAGTAAATTCGGTCTATGGTTTACCTTCAGCATATATGTATTCTTGGGGAATAAAGATAAAAGTGCTAAGTGAAAATGTTACCTTTCAGCGATTGAAAATAATGAACTTTATCATCCATAACTTTTAAATGTATATGTTTCTTAAATGCTCCCTTAATTCAGAATAGAGCCTGAAAGTTATTTGACAGTTTTCTTCCTATTGAAGTGAGAAAACTAAATAGTAGACTGCGTTCAAAGCAATAAAGCTATAAAATATTGATCAATTGATATAATTTATGAATAATGGTGTCGAACTCCACTGTACAGCGAGTAGCGTCCTGCGTCATAGAAGTGAACTGGAATGGAATGACATTTGACAATGACAATCTAATTTGATATCTAGTTTAGATCAACCTGGCAACAGCGCGGTATGGTTTGCACATGAAAAATGGCGATACCGTTTCATTATTATTTTTGAAAACGCTAAACAGCGTTCATGGCCATTGAGAAGATACTGTCTGAGCTCTGTGGGACTCGTTCTCGATTAATGTCGAGTGAATGGTGGCATATGATTTCACGCTTCAAATATTCACTGGTGGGGAGAGGCTGATTTCTGTGTTTCGTCTCATAGGTGGCGTGGGCGATTAAAATGATCGACCAAGCCGGCTGTGAGAGGCTTAACCCGGGTCAGTTTAGTTGAATTTGTTGAGAAAGCTACAGGGTACTGATCTTAGACTATATAAGTAGAGACACCATTATTTACATTGAAAAGTGTAGACTCTGAAACTTCGAGCTGGTCGATTGTAACGTATACTGGTCCATTGATGCTGTTCCTATATTTTCATGTTGCCAAACTGAGCATATTGTAGGTTGCACTACTGGCTAATTATTATACACAAAAACTGTTTCCATCATTTTAAAATATAAATTTGATATAAAATCACATTAGTTTGAATTGAGACAGTCTTTTCGAGTATATTAGCAATAATTAAATCAAAGAATATAGTTGATTATATGATAGAGGCCATTGAGCGAAAGAAATTCAGGCGAGAGTAATGCAACACCGCTCATTCTTTCTGCATCAGATTCGGACAGAGTGAAGAACGTTGACGAATATCTCTCTCTCTCCGCATATCCTCCAAACAACAAGTTGCCGATGTTCTGACGGTGAAAAGTACTTAAATTTCAGGATATTTGTTAGAGTCAGTACTAGGTTTTTCATATTTATTCCTTATATTATTTAAGACCATCCCAAAAATGGTTCGTAAATGTGAAGTTTGTGGAAAAACCAAGGATTCCAGTTCGAATTTATCGTTTCATAGGTAAGTTTAATGTTAGAACAGAAGCATCAAGTCGTTTCGGAGTTCAGTAGCGTAGGAACTGTAAATCAAAAAGTTTTCAGTGAAAATAAATATTAGAAAATTATAATTTTTTGAATGCAGCTTCCCAGATGACGATGAAAAGAAGCGAATTTGGGCTTCCCTTTTGGAATGGACAACTATCTGCTCCAAGAGAACAATATTAATCTGTTCAGATCATTTCAATCCTAACGATATTGGAACCAGAGCAGATGGGAAAAGATATCTTAAACCAGATTCCTTTCCATTAACTCAACATTCAATATTTGAAAATTCTAATATAAGGTAGGTAATAACAATCTTTTGAACGAGTTCTAAACCCAATTCGTTATTTTGGACCAAATCTATGATAGAATTATTATCCCACTGATCAGAAGAGAATGTGCAACCTTTTTATTTATTTGATTCCTCTAGTAAAGTAGTCCAACTCCATTCTGCATGCTTTATAAATAAAATTGGAGGGAGAAGCGTAGAGGGATAGAGAAAAATTTGCTTTATCGAACCAAATCACATGGCTAGGGACCAGAGTGTATCTTCAAGAATTATTACATGAAAACAATACATACTTTAAGGTGTATCTATATTGGATATTTTTCAGCGATAACTCCTCGAAGACAGAAAGCAGCCTAAGTGAACAAGAGAAGTAAGTCATTATGATACAATTTTGTGAAGTCACTTCAAATTCATTCTTCTTCAATTGAAAATTCTTCATTCAAAAAATCCAGAACTTTCTTTGATATGTGTTTGTATCCAGTGAAAAAACAATTAAACTGTTTTAGCAAGTTGTAGGTATATAATATTCATTACCCATTCTAAATTTTCCAGAACTTTGTGGGCATCAAGTTTTAATCCTGATGAGAGTAAAGCTGACCAGGGAAATTCTTCATCCACACTCACAGCATCAGAATTTGAAAATGAAGCAAGCAAGTTGGAGTTTGTTGAACCAAATTCGGAGAAAATACCCACTAAAAAGAGGTAATATTAAATTCATATTATATCAGAACAAGTTAGGTGGAATGTGGATAATACGTTTTGAATTATTTGAAAAATACTCAACTTTACTTCATTTATTTCAGAAAGAGAAAATACATTGGGGATTTGTCCAGCAGTGACTTCTCAACACCAGAGAAAAGGAGGAGGAGTCTTCAAAATGTGAAGAGAGTTATTTCGAAGCAAAGAACAAAAATACGTACTTTAACAGCTAAAGTACAGAGACAGAAATTCAGGATAACTACCTTGAAAAATTTGGTGTCATCACTGAATGAAAAATATCGTCTCACAGAAGGGTCCCAGCAGGCAATATTAGTGAGTAGATATTACCTGTATGTTATCAAATGTGTGGACATATTTTAGAATTAATCTTTCATAATATTCTATTTAATTCCCTTCACCAATCTCCTTACAATGGATGTTATTCAATAAGTAATATTATTTTCTTGCAGGCATCTGTCCCCAAAACGGCAGGAAATATTTTCAGGCGGATGATGAGAGGACCAAGCAGACAAAAATATGATCCCAGTTTAAGAACATTTGCTTTGACGCTGGCTTTTTATTCTCCTAAGGCTTACAATTATGTAAGGAGAACTTTCAATGGCAGTCTTCCCCATTTAGGAACCATTTCTAAATGGTATCAGGCAGTCGATGGAAGTCCAGGGTTTACTAAAGAATCTTTAATAGCCATATCTTTGAAAATAAGCACCTCCACTGATCCTGTGATGTGCAATTTAGTCATGGATGAGATGTCTATTAGACAACAAGTAGAATGGACAGGGAAAAAATTTAGTGGGTATATTGATGTGGGTACAAATCTCGACTCTGATGATTTACCTGAAGCGAGGGAGGTATTGGTATTCATGCTTGTGTGCATTCACAGTTCCTGGAAGATACCCATTGGATATTTTCTCCTTAATGGCCTTTCAGCAAATGAAAAGGCCGAGTTAGTGAAAAAGTGCCTGGAGTTCATTAATGGCAGTGGGGTTATTATTACTTCCCTTACTTTTGATGGCACAGCTACTAATATCTCAATGGCAATGAAATTGGGAGTGAATTTGAGTGATCATTCCAATTTGAAAACTTTTTTTGTGGACCCAAATACAAAAAGAAACATTTTCATTTTTTTGGATGCATGCCATATGCTGAAACTGGTCAGAAATTGTTTTGCCTCACAAAGTGGCATAAAAGATGCCGAAAATAGAAGCATAGAGTGGAATTTTGTTTCCAAATTAGTTGAAATTCAGAACAAAGAAGGGCTACATGCAGCAACCAAACTTAGACTGAGGCACTTGCAATGGTCAAGGGAAAAAATGAAAGTTCGTTTGGCTACCCAGACATTGAGTAAAAGTGTCAGTGATGCTATTAAATTTTTATGGGAAGACATGAAGTGCCCAGAATTCGAAGGTTCTGAAGGTACTGCTGAATTTATTCTGAATTTCAATAATTTATTTGACATGCTGAATTCTAAGAATAAATTTGCCAAGTATAGTTTCAAGAAAGCATTTTCTGAAGAGACAGCAATTTTTTTCTTGGAATTCATTGAAAAAATGAGAATATACATATTGGGTCTACAATTAAATAACATTCCCATTTTACAAAGCCAGAGAAAAACAGGCTTTTTAGGACTAATGGTATGTATGGAGAGCTTAAAGAAAATGTATTTTGAGTATGTCATTCAAAAGAAATACTTGAAGTACATTTTAACCTATAAGCTTTCCCAAGATCACCTAGAATTATTTTTTGGTGCCATCAGGAGTAAGGGCGGTTATAATAACAATCCAACTGCCAGGCAATTCGAGGCATCATACAAGAGGCTACTGATCCACAGTGAAATAAAGGCATCAGATACCGGTAATGCCATTAATTTGGAAATGGTGACAATATTGACTTGTGGGTCAGGAAAAAAAATTACCATTAATGAATCTGGAGAAAATTTGGAGGAACAGGAGGAGTTTTTATCATTCATGAAGAAAACTAGGGAAGATATAGAAAATTATAACTTCCATAATAGTATGGCATGGAATCTGACCATGTATGTTGAGGATGTTGTTGGTTATATTTCTGGTTTTGTCATAAGAGGTGTACTTAAATGCATTACTTGTATTAAATGTGCAAATATTTTAGAGAGCAATTTGACTCTGTCTGCTCTACAGAGGAAAAAAGCCTATGGCAACTTGCATAAAGCAAGTGAAATGGTCATAGATGTTTGTAAGGCTGCTGAAAAATATTTCAGGTTTTACGACAAGACCACAGGTGTGTTGAAATCTAAAGGTCAAAATCCTATTACGCCTCTGTTGACAAATACCATGAAAAATTTACCTTTGACAACATTTGAAGCCTTCGGGGATCATCTTTATGATGATGATCCCCTGGAGGGCCACTGCATGGACATGATCAAACTCCTCCTGAAAAACTACTTTAAACTTCGGATTCATTATGAAACTGTTAAATGCCTGGAAGCGGTTAGGAAGAATAGGTCAAGAGCCTTGCTTACAAAAATTATTCTTTTCAGGAATGAATAATTTTTTTTGTTATTATTATTCACTTCACTACAATCTCTAACCAGAGCACAGGAATTTTTTTTTATTATTATTTTTTTAGTTTTTGTGTATATGTATTTATGTAATTTGTGCATATATATTTATGTATATATTGTATTGTGTATGTATATATTGTATTGTGGATACAGTGCGCGTCAAAATTATGGAACAAATTAATTTTCTCAGAAGGAAAATATTTGGCAACAAAATCCTGAAACAGTTCAGTTGTTGTTTCACTTTTACTAAATTTTTATGTATTTTCAAAGGATTTTTGTTGCACCCTGTGCCATCCCCATCAACCCTCTAAATTTTTTGAATAGAGAATGTGGGTCATGTGGTACTTTTTTTGGCAAGGTCTTTATATCTTCTTTACGGACGTGCAGAAATTTTCAAGAAAACAATTTTCTTTTTTGAAAAGTAAGTAGTTGAAAGAGGTTATCAGTATGTGGACTTTGTCATGGCTTATTTACTTTTTTTTCACGTGTGGGGGTTGGAAGGGGTTGAAAGTTGTGCACGAACAAAGTGCACATACTGAAAGCCTCTTTGAACTAACTGTTTTTCAAAAAAGAAAAAAATTTTCTTGAAAATTTCTGCACGACTGTAAAGAAGATACAAAGACGTTGCCAAAAAAGTACCTCATGACCCACTTCCCATACTCAAAATATTTAGAGGGTTGATGGCGATGGCACAGGGTGCAACAAAAATGCATACAAATTTGGTAAAAGTGAAACAATCGACCTGTTTCAGGATTTTGTTGCAAATATTTTTCTTCTGAGAAAATGAATTTGTTCCATAATTTTGATGCGCACTGTATATATTTATGTAATATTTTGTGTATATATATTTATGTAATATTTTGTGTATATATATTTATGTAATATTTTGTGTATATATATTTATGTAATATTTTGTGTATATATATTTATGTAATTTTTTTATGTTTATTCAATTTTTGTGAATATGTCTCCGTAAATAAACTAAGAAATGAAGTTATTATTTTATTTTCATATAATGATGAGTGTTACAATATAATACTTCTCTGATTAATTCAAATGAAAAATTATAACTGAAATTGAATTATTTAAGTTCTTTCAACGGGAACAATGAAAAATGTAATATTTGTAAATATTTCCATTGAAATTACAGTGCGATTCTCAAACTTGGATTAAATTCTGTGAATCAAAAACACTTGTTTTGTGGTAAATATGCTCGGACAGATCGATTAATAATTTTCAATTGCGCTCCTTTTGATATAAGAAGATTTACAAGGTGTCTCAAATTTGAATTATGACATCAATGATTTTTTTGATGGCAATCCGAATGTTTTTCTGACTATTCTCGAAGGAGGTACATCAAGTTAAACATACGTACCAATTAATATCTTTTTATTCTGTTCAAAAATGAAGAAATCTTTTAAACAGATATCTCAAATTTGAGACACCGTATAACATTTTCTTTCATAAAGAGGAGCGTAAATTGTAATAACTGCCCGAAAATATTTACCTTAAAAAACTGTCTTCGAATTACTGAATTTATTAGATTAGTTAGATAATCGTAGTGTAATTTCATAGAAAATATTTAAGAAATGTAAAGAACGATTAACTTCTCAGTCAGGATTACCATTTAAAAAAAGGTATCGCAGGTTTTTGCTGAATTCGAACGATATCTGTAGGATAGTTTCTGAGAGAGAATTTTTTCTTTCTTAATTGCGATCCCACAAAATTTTGCATAAATCTTCGTGTCGGTATTTTTCAACTAACCACCTCGCTTTAATTCGATCCGATCAATATTTTTCGAGTAATCGGAAAAACTAAATTTCAGATTGCTATAATAACTCTGAAACCACTCTGTAGATTTTGCCCATTAGCGAACTTACAGACATTTGAACGCACCAAAAATTATCTATGATATAATATCTCAAATTTGTGTCACGCTGTGCGATATTTTCTTACATTTAAAATAATAACCGATCTGTCCGACCATATTTACACCAAAAACAATGTCTTTGATCTACTGAATGTATTCCAAGTTACAAACTCGCACTGCATATTGAAAGCTTTACTCATTCATTTCTGAATAACAATAATGTCGAACGAAAGGAATGACTCCAAATCGCACGCCCATGCTCATCCATAACAAAGATTTAATGCGATGTTGCCAGTGTTCATTAGTGAACAAAGAGATCCGATCTTTTATCCTTGTTCCACTCATTGTATAGACTTTCAATGTAGGAGCCAAAACAAATCAAGATTTTACGAGGTAATGTGCGGTCTACTTATAATACGTCTATGGTACTGATGAAGGCCAAGAAGCCAGAAACGCGTCTGCTCTTGCTTTCTCGGCAGATCAATGAACCCTCTGGGGTCTATTTGATTTGTGAAATTAATATGCATAAGTATATTTATTATACGAAGCCATTTATGAAGGACCCGATTAGCAGGAACGCTCTGGACTTGTTGATTTTTTAACAACGGTATCGCCATTTTTCATTATAAACGATTACAGTATTTGTATATATTTTTTTAATGAATAAAACGAAAATCCGCATTAACCAAGTATTCAGTTATCCGAGGGGGTGGCCCCCCAAGTTACCTAAAACAATCATTCTACTGTACTTCAAAATATGAAATCTTAAAATTTAAGAATAATGCTTTTCACCACAATCACCAAATATCCAAAATTTCTTCTTAATTTCAAGATAAATTTTCGGACATTATTTAATGTCCAAGGGAATGTTTCAGATGAAGTATAAATTTATGATTCAGATGTAAGCGGAATCTACATAATATTTTTCATATCTTGATTTGTTGTTTTTAGACACTCGGATCGGGCGCAATTATGATATATTTTTATCAGCAATTGCTGGCTGAATTGAGGTACGCCAATATGCCACAACATTATCAGCATCGGAAACAGAAGTTTAGCAGATTTCTAATATCAGGAAACTGGAGGTGACATCATTTCCCCATTTCAGTTCAATTAAATGCTTTCAGAAACGATATAATAGCATATAGTCTTGTCAACAAGTGACAACTCAATGATGATTGAGGAGTCATTCGATTTGGAATGGCATGTAGATAGTTCTTGGTAAAATTCCAAGGCCGCTTGCGAAAATTGCAATAGTTATAAATAATTGAGTGGAAATAAAGGAGGTTTAGGTTTTTGACAATATCTCAAAAAATATTCGAGATAATTCAAATCTGAAAAAGGATTCGACTAGAGGAAGAAATTTCCCAAAAAATAGTCGCCACTGCCGGTACTGTAGGACTAATATTTATTATTTTCCTAGAGGGTTGAAAATACGCCCGAAAACGGGTATTCCGGCTAGCACAAGCCTCGCCCCCTTCGTACCTTTGATGAATAAATATTATTTAAACTTATTAAATATGAAAATAAAAAATTGAACAAATTCAGGCACCTGCGTGATAGATCAATGAACAATAATCCGTGGTTTAAAAATGTTTATCATGATTTTTCAATTAGTTATTCATTAGTTAATTAACAATTTTTCGTAGCACGAACAGTAACAATGCAAGTACGATAATTGTTAAACAATTAATCTGAAATTGTTTCCTTTCGTTGAGCTATTTCTCAAAGGTCTTTGAATAGATGCCTATTGGAAAATTTTTAAAATTATCAATTTTTGGTTTGATATGAACAATTTAGTTAAGTGATAAATTATAAAGCTTCAATTTATAATATTATTATTGATCCGTTTTCTTATGACCAGAAACTACTTAAAAATGATTTTTAATAATTATTATCTTCTATTGTTTAAAAAATTGTTAAAAACCAATGCGTTGTGAATGAGATTATTCAAAATTTTCTTTTGATAACATAATTGATGCTTATGATTTTTCACTTGTAAATTGTTAATAACAAAACGAAAATTAACAATTTTTCAAATTTTCCAACGCAAATATATTCCAAGCTCCTCGAAATGAAAAAATTCTCAGATTAATAGTTTAACAATTATCGCACTTGCAATGTAATGTTCGTGCTACAAAAAATTGTTAATTAACTAATGGATAACTAATTGATAAGTCACGATAAACAATTTTGTGGATTATTGTTCATTAATCAATTTTTTTAATTATTTATTTTCATATTTAATCAGTTTAAATAATATTTATTCATGAAAGGTCCGAAGGGGGCCAGGCTTACTCAAGACGGAGTACCCGTTTTCGGAAGTACTTTCAAACCTCTGGGAAAATTATAAATATTGGTCCTAGTTCCTGGAGTTGTGACTTTTTTTAGGATACTTCTTCCCCTTCTAGAATCTCTTTTCAAATTTGAATTATCTCCAATAATTTTTGAGATATTGGCGAAA
Source organism: Halyzia sedecimguttata (assembly GCA_937662695.2). Classification (NCBI taxonomy): domain Eukaryota; kingdom Metazoa; phylum Arthropoda; class Insecta; order Coleoptera; family Coccinellidae; genus Halyzia; species Halyzia sedecimguttata. The sequence continues at coordinate 88,089,140 of OW569415.2, read as the reverse complement.
AAACAAACCCCCTCCTTTTTTTTTACTTAATTGTTTATAACTATTTCAATTTTTTCGAGCGGCCTTAGCATTTTCATAAAAACTATTTACATGCCTTTCCGATTCGAATGACACACCAATCATAATTTTCGGAGAATATGCAAAAATTTTGACCTAAAAAGCACTTGTTTACTAGACTATTACGGCTATTAAACTTTCCAAGAATACACAAATTTTGAAATGAAACTAAGGGAAACAATATAACTTGAAATTGATTTAAGCTCCGATGATACGGTCAAAATTTATCTATTTTCGAAAAGAACCCCGATGAGATATCAATTCAAAATCGAACAAGATGTAATTCATGTACTGTGAAGTAAAATATTCTGATCTGGTTTAAATATTAGAAGATCGAAATGAATATTATTGAGTTTGTAGTTGCGTTATCTTCAATCTGCATCGAAAACTGACATACCTTGTAGTGATGGAACTCGATCTGTAACAAAAATATGTATTAGGATACTTCTGGAATATTTCGACAATAAAATGAAGTCAGCTCAGGAAAATGTTTTCTGTACACATAATATTACATATTCAATATAATCCGATACGAACAAGTTATTATAGGGAAAGTCGGAATGATGGCAATATGATATGAGAGTGACTCCAATTAATGCTGGGGTATTTCTTCAAAACGTTGTTCTTGACGAATAATTATTTATCAGTAACGATTGTTAGTAGTAAGGAGTATGGATGCAATTTTGAGTATCTGTCTCATTTTTCCCATATCTTCTGTCTTCATAAAATAAACGTTATCAATAGTTATGGATTTTATTGTATGTTATGTAAAAATTAGAAGCCTTTCGTAAATCAAATTAAGGGTTGGTTTTCTGTTATACGATAGATATTGAAAATATTTTTCTCTATTTCAGTATCGTAATGAGTCCATTCCAGCACTAAAAACAGTGCTGGAATGAACTCATTCCCGCATTGTTTCTAGTTATATTTTTCGTTTTGTGGTAGTCAGCACTGACATTCGATCCTATCAAATTTCAACACACGTCAATTGACAATACAATATAATCTGGACATAGTGAAATAATTGTCGAGGAAAAGTTTTATTTTCATTAAAAAATATGTACTAGAGATTTCCTTCTTTCTAATTTTCAATCATTCATGCTATTAGGAAACTGTTTTAAATCTGATCTCCATGCCCTACGTACGTTTCAAATTCAAATTCCGTAATCTGTCAACTTTCGTAACACCAGTCACACCAACTACCAGGATACAATTCAAAAGTCACTAGGATGTATAATCCGAATTTTCTATAAAATTTCAACAGTATTTTGAAAAACTTGCCTGAAATAGAGAAAATATCGTCTAATACTCGTTGCAGATGGCAATGCCAACACTCATGCGTTCGAAAACTCGCTCCTTCGTCGTTCGTTTTCAAATTTCGTATTCGTGTTTTAATAGGAGTCCATTCTGCAACTTGTTTTATACTTCTTGCTCGGATTGCAGAAACTGAATAATACACGTATCGTTTTATTTCTCAAATCTCTTTCTTGATGCAATATCAATTGAATAAATGCTACATTATCGAAATATAAAATTACACGGCTACATCTTAATTAAATACTCGATTAAATATTGCAGTATTCATGGAAAAATACAAACATGTGAAGACAAAACATTATACTAACAGTATAATAATTTGAAAGTTTGGTGTGTCAGTTTTCCCTCAAATGCAATTATACTAACATTATTATACAGTGTGGAGAGGCCAAATGGAATAAATTCATTACCTTTGTTACTGTACATATCTATGGGAAATCCCGAAAGAAGTCAATTTCAAAATGCCATTCTTCTTCGTAAAAATACGAACCCTACCTTCAACCCCCTTCGAAAGACCGATACAACCTCCAATTTTTCAAATAGGACGATTGGGCTTGTGATACATCATTCTCTATTCAGAAATGTTATCACTTTAATGTTTATTGCAAAACTCCAAATAAGAAAAAAATAAAATCATGTGAGTACCAAAATATGCCCTATAATATTCCCAAATCTTATTACAATAATACTAAACTTATTTGCTTTCAAGATCCTTGCCACAGAAAGTTTTTTTCGTATAGTTTTCATGATACCATCTGAAAAACACAACCTTCTAGTTATAATAATTTTCTTTCTTTCATGAAATCTACGTAAAACACTTTCTGTGGAAATGTTAGTTTCTTTAGAACGCCTTCGCAAATTGTCTTGTGTTGAAGAATTGTAGTTTATAAATTGGCTAATATGTGTTTGAATTTCATGAACTTTGATTTTTGCAATAAACATGAAAGTGATATTATTTCTGAATAGAGAATGACGCAACCTTTCAAACGATGTATCACATACTTCATAAGTAATCATTAAAGGATACTGTGGGAGGTATACTCATTATTGAAAGGTTTTTTCTGGGTTTACTCTCCCAAACTCTGAAAAATATCTATAAAATAAAAATTAATTATTTTTCAGAAGCAATCAATTGAACAATGTTGCCTAACAAACAACAACGAAACCACATCAAAGATGGAACAACTATATCGTAACGTTTCGGAGTCTATATCAGACTCCTTCCTCAGACGCTTAATGAAAATCTTTAGAATTATTTTGTTGACAGTTATTTTGTGAAATTCAAGAATTGTCACATTGACAGTATTTAGTATCATAGCTAACATAGTTTTACTTCGCATAATCAAGAACAACAAAATAATCAACAAGTACAATAGAATAATCAACAAGAACAGCAACCCAATCTGTTGAATGTGATCCCTTATGTTCGTGGCCTTTCTGAAAAAATTTGAAAAATCGGTTCTGAGGTCAATATAAGAACCGTCTCCAAAATACAAAATGATCTTAGGTTTTTATTAACGAAAACAAAACTCATAAATGAAAAACAAAAATCAAAAAACTGTGTACCTATATAATATTTCTTGTATTTGTGGTAAACCATACACAGGAGAAACATCAAGACCACTAGAAGTAAGAAAGTCAGAGCATAAGAATAACTTGAGAAATAGAGACATACAGAAATCAAAAATAGCAGAACATGTATGTACAATCCAAGGAGATCACATGATGGATTGGAGTAATATAAAGATTCTAATGACAGAACCTGATTATATTAAAAGGAAACTTAAGGAGTCAACTTGTATTTTATTGAACAGAGAATGCAATTTTACAAATTGCTCAATTGGTATTGACCATATTTGGCTAAATTTATTGAAAAAGGAGTTGGAACTTGGAAATTTCTATGCGAAGTAAAAGTATGTTAGCTATGATTTTTAAATACTGCCAATGTGAAAATTCTTGAATTTCACAAAATAACTATCAACAAAATAATTCTAGAGATTTTCATTAAGCGTCTGACGAAGGAGTCTGATATAGACTCCGAAACGTTACGATATAGTTGTTTCTTCGTTGATGTTGTTTCGTTGTTGTTTGTTAGGCAACATTGTTCGATTGATTGCTTCTGACAAATATCTTGTGTTTCTTACGCAGAAGCATATCACAAAATAATAAATTTTTATTTTATAGAAATTTTTCAGAGTTTGGGAGAGAAAACCCAGAAAAAACCTTTCAATAATCACATACTTCCTATTTGAAAAATTTTGGGTTGTACCTGTCTTTCGAAGGGGGTTGAAGGAAGGTTTCGCATTTTTACGAAGAAGAATGATAATTCAAAATTTAAATTTGACTTGTTTCGGGATTTTCCATTAATATGTACAGTAACCAAGCTAAGGAATTTATTCCCTTTGGCTTTTCCACACTGTATACTGTATTCACCAGTATTAATTTCGGTGTTAGTTCAGATACTTGCAACATTTTTATGCGATATTTTTTTTATCGCCAGTTCAGTATTTGCGTAACGTGATTAAACCTCAGGACGAAATACATAAAAATAAATACACTTGATAAATGAATGAATAACTCCCATTATGAGCATCCTTGAGAGACCTTGGGAGATGAGAGAAGTTGACACATTAAATACGGTCAGACAGAGCACTCTTTCTTCGAAATGGATAACAGTTGACAGAAGTCAAGGCTCACACTGTGTGGCCGATAGTACTAACCCATATTTGAAGATAAAATACACACATAAACACCGTATATATGGCACACTAGATATGAAGGGTAATGATTCAGGACGAATTGGATGAACTAGAGAGCAGAGTAAATAGAAGAGTAATTTCTGGAAATAGATATAGGCTTAAAGCAAACGTTCAATGATTTAATGTTTAGATAGTGTAAATGGATCGGTAAATTTCGTGTTTGATAACTCTATAATCTAAAATTGCGAAATATAAGTTTGCTGGTGAGGTAATGAAAGTGATGAATGGCCATTAATCAGAAGTTTATGCGTTTATGTTGTAATCAGCCTGATATAATTTTGTCCAAATTGGCATATTAAAATTTGAATTAAATTGATGTCCGTTGTATTTTTTCACGGGTTGAGGCTTCCCTTATTCAGACTCAACTTCTGGCACTCTTCAATGAGGTGAACTGTGCCTAATTGCCAATAACTCAAGAAGACACACATTGAAATATTCATTGATTTTAACCGTCAACAAATATTCCGCGTGAGCTGAGCTAGGTCAACCCATCGCTCAGTGTTCCTACAAAGAGGAAAGCGGCATTGAAGGGCAGACACGAACCGCTGTTTCATGGTTGTTACCAATCATCAGCGTGACTTAGAACCCTTAATGAACAACAGACGGAGTTCTAGGAAACTTGATTCCATCAGTTGCGAACTAGTAGGGAGAGAATCCCACCAGCAGCACCTATCGAAATCCTTACGAACTCAACAATTAATAATCATTTGATCCATAGTGATCATAACTTTTTAAGAAACGAACAAGATCGTGCAGACAGTTGAGAAAGGAATAAAACAACTCATGATAGTACCTTCAGCTCGGGAACAGAATGATCAGCTGCTTTTGGATGATATTGTCATGGCAATTCAATACTACAAAATAGTTATGAAGTGCTTACCGGAACGACAATTTACTTATGGAAGCAAAATTGCAACTAAAAGTACATCTATATAACTGTTTTATGAGATAAACAGATTAACCTTTGAAATGGGGTTTCAATATATTTATAATAAAATCATTAATACATGAAAATTAATATTAATGAAAAAGACATTCAAAAGCAATTCGGTTTTATGAGCAGAATTCCTTCATAAGTTAGTCATAAAGTTGTTTCATAAAGTTGCGTAATAGATTTATAACAGATTTCATAATTCTGCTGTTACAACGTTTTCACAATAAATTCATAAAGTACCTACTTCAATTATCTATAACAAAGTGAAGTTTACGAAACATTAATATAATAAACTAGCTGGCCCGGCGAACTTCGTACCGCCAAACTTAATAGTTGCAAGTTGCTATTGACGCTAAAAGAAAAACGCCCTGTATGAAAATTCCGGACAAATTCGACGTTAAAAGAAAAACACCCTTGACCAAATACCAAATACATTGACGTTAAAAGAAAAACATCCTGTAGATATTTTTAGATTTATTCACCTTTTAAACCTTGCCTCGACTTTCACAAATAATTCAAGACCAAAATTAGCCAAATGGGCCCAGCCGTCCTCGAGTTTTAGTGAGACTAACGAACAGGAATTCATTTTTGGCGCTCTTGTTCCTCGGAACAGAGTGCTTATCAATTGGCCCAAATGTCTGTAATTTTCAAATTTTTGGCTGATAATGGTCTTAAACGATTTGGTTCGACTCACTGATCAAGAATCAGAGGTCGAAATCGATTCTGTCCAGCCGTCCGTCCGGCCGTTAACACGATAACTCTCCAACGGAATGAGCTGGACAGTTAAAATTTTCAGAGTAGGTTTCAGGGATGAATATCTCGGTTAAGTTCGTTATTGGGCAAAACCGGTCTAATAGTTTCGGAGTAACGAAACAAAAATTTTTTTTTACATTACAACTTTTGAATTCAATTTTTTTCAAGATGCAGTTTCATCATAAGAATCCATTGTTATCATTTTCAACTCTAACAACCTAATACTTTCGGAGATATGATGTTTCAAAGTTTATATAATACATCGTAAGTTCTATGTATTCACAGAATGTGAGCACAGAATCTGTCTGAGATCACTATTCATAAATGTCATCCTTTCTAGCTATAAGAGATTGCCAAATCAAAGTTGTTATTTTCTCTTGGAAATCAAAAATTCGATTTTTGAATTTGTTAATATGTACAAGAGTGTTTTGATGTAGTTTATGGAGGCAATAGGAAAGAAGCTCATAATGGAATCATCAAAAGAAATTACTGTTCCTCGACCACTGAGGTTAATATTACCTTTTACTTCCTCAAGTAGTGAGACATGTTCCTATATACAGTATTATTCCATAATATGCATTTTTTTTATAATATTGCTAGCAAAAAAGTACTGAAATATGGATCTACATTTGTGTATCAATCATTTTTTCTTGAGTTAAGGTTCATAATACAGAAAAGAATGTGTTAAAATTATGAAAAGAGGATAGTATTTTATTAATATATTTTGAACAATTAAAATTATTCAGTCGTGATCCACTACCTACTCAAATATCAAGAATAAATAGACAATCTGCTATGATTGTCTCCAGCCTTGCTCAAGACATTTCGATGATACTTTCCTTTGGTATTTAGGTGTTGTGAAAGCTATGCACCGAGTGTATGTTGCAACAACCCATTTCACGAGGTTCAATCATTGCAGATTGCTCATTTAATCTTGATAAATAAATTTAATGACAATATTTGAAGCATCAAGGCATTGAAGCATTGTAGATTGCTCTTTTTTCTTAGATAATTTCTGAATTATATTTTTTTTAAACGACAATTTCTTTTAAATTTCATTTCTTTCATGATGCATTTCTATCATAGGAATCCATTGATATAATTCCCAACTCTGAGAAACCAATACTTCCAATATAACTTATATGTTTGAAAAAGAGCGCCAAAAAGCTCCTGCCCACAGGGCTTGAACCATTTTTTTTTATATATGTAGATTGATATTTTGGAAGCACCAGTATGATAACTATGAAATATATTAGTCGCGAATCATCGGAGTTATAAGACAACTTTGCTGGTTGGGTACTATTAGCTTTTTACCCAACAGTGAATGGTGGCCACTACCGTCTGATCTCCGGTTCGTCCTAACCACTTAACTTGAAGCACTTCAATCCAAATTGGCCAACGCAAACAAGCGCTTCAAAGAGTACTGACCTCAAGTCAGTGATTTTTTATATTTTCATACATAGTTACACTTAATCCCTTCCAATAGTTGAGGCGAATAAAACATTGCATAATTCTCCATGTTCTTGCTGCTCCTGTTACGCTAGTTTGAGTAAATCGTAAAACTATATTCCGCTCTGATAATCATCTCATCAATTATTATCGAAGCATTAATCAAACAACTTACCGCAAATAAAAAACTTGTTCCAACCTTCATTATTCTCTGAACAAATAAAATAATTCATTCAAAACAATCACACAGAACTAGCCTGATTTCTATGGGAGTACTTATTAAACTGATTAAATTAATTCACATATTAATGTAGTTCACAAGATATTGAATGCAATTATCAAGGTCTTGGTCAAGAAGCAAATATTCATGTGAATAGATAGAGATGGAATAAATATTGTCCAATCAGCATACGTATGCGCTTCAAGTTTATTCATGAATATGGTAATCAAGGATCGAAGTCAATGCTACTGTTTTTCTTCCGAATTTTATAGTAACTGGAAAGTTTTCCCGCTGACTCAGCTTTAAAGTGAATATGTATTAGTATTATTGATTATTGATAATTAATTAGTATTATTGATTTCAGGCTGTATATTGTAAAGAATGAACCCCGCACGAAATTTATGATAAATCCGTGGATTTCGAAGAAATTTTATTATTTTGTAGTGGAATGGGTCGTTCGAAAAATGTATGAGTTTAAATGGTTTTGTACCAATGTTTAGTATGCAAATCCAAGCCAAAATTCATAAAAATTGGTTCACGCACTGACGTGAAGTCAGAACCTTTTGCGCGTATGTTCTCTTGTCTATTCTCCTGTATTGGACATTCTTAATCGAATTTACCATGGTGAATTCTATTGTCTGTTCTCCTGTATTGAATACTCCGAATTTACCATGGTAAATTCGATTAAGAGTGTCCAATACAGGAGAACAGACAATAGAATTCACCATGGTAAATTCGATTAATAGTGTCCAATACAGGAGAATGGACAATAAAACAAACGCGCAAAAGCTCCTGACTTCACGCCAGTACTTGAACCAAATTTTTTTTCGTGAAGTCAGGAGCTTTTGCGCGTATGCTCTATTGTCCATTCTCCTGTATCGGACACTATTAATCGAATTTACCATGGTGAATTCTATTGTCTGTTCTCCTGTATTGGACACTCTTAATCGAATTCATCATGGCAAATTCGGAGTGTTCAAAACATGAGAACAGACAATAGAATTCACTATGGTAAATTCGATTAAGAGTGTCCAATACAGGAGAATGGAAAATAGAACAAACGCGCAAAGCTCCTGACTTCATGTCAGTGCTTGAACCAATTTTTTTTTTCAATGATTTTTTGAAAATTTTCTAGTACTACGATCCTCACGGAATTTTGAAAGAATAGGCGCGTTGGCATTCTACAACTTATAACCATATTTGAATTGGATCGGATTTGTATTTTTTGAGTTATTGAGGAAATAACAGATTGATATAACTCCAAAACCATTTGGCCGATTATGCTAGTTAACGAACTTGAATGTCGTATTCAGATGCGTAATCTACCCTGAAAACTGCAAGTCGCTATTTCTTGGGCAAAATGATAACACGATGTTCCCCAGAACATACGCGCAAAAACGTTCTATTGGGATAGGATTGACACAGAAAAAAACTATATTATTTGGAAGTCATAAATATTATCAATTATAATATAATTAATGATAGAAAATTACATAACTACTGAATATCGTCACCGAGTATACCTCAGCAATAGGAATGTCTTTTAGTTTCGACAAATGTGCTCTTTTTCATCGAAGCAAAGAAAGAACGGAAGAAAGAGGAGAAGACATCGAACCAGAAGGGGGAATAAGCATTCGACACCTCGAAGAGGAAGAAAATTACAAATTTCTTGGAATGAAAGAAAGAGGCGCTCTGGAGACTACCCAAATCAAGGATGCCTTAACAGCCTATTTTTTCGGGGTAGTTAACAGGGCAGCGAATGAAATTCTCGAGCTCTACAGATCCACACGTAAAGTAATGAACATGAACCCTAGCGTTAACACCGAAAAAAATATTCTTTCGGTGTCACCGACCCTAGCCTCCATCCCAACTGCTCGATACAAAGACGAACGCAGGGAGGCAGGGGTTTGCAAAGTTTGGAATACCAACACCATCAACAAACATAGGAAATGTCAATGAGGATATTGAGAAGCGGGGAGAAGTAGGTTGCGCCTCCAAATGCGATGGTTAAGTTCGTTAATGGGCATAATCGTCCAAAAGGTTTTCGTGTAATACCATTCTGTAGTTTGTTATTTTCTCAATAACTCAAAATATTAAGTTCCCATCAAATTGGAACTTGGTAGTTAGTTGTAGAATGCCGACCCGACAATTTGTGCAAAATTTCGTGATGATCTGATAACTAGAAATAAAATAAAAAACTTCTTCGAAATTGTATATAATATCTCAGAAAATATCTATGAGATTACGCTGAGATTTCGTGAGGGTGTGTGCGGCTTGAATAGGGAATCGAATATGCGTACAAAAGCTCCAGACTTCACGTCAGTGCTTTTCAAGAATTTATTTGCTTGAACACCCTTACTTACAATGGACGAAATTTCACAAAATTCAACAGCTTCGCCACATCGTCTAACACCTAATTCAGTGCAGTGCTCTGAAATTTCTCAACGAATCATGCAAAATGTGCATTCGATGATTTGCTGTAAGGCTTGTAGTAGTCCATTAGATCCAGAAATAGAACTTCATCAGAACAGACATCAACGATCTAAGTCCAATTCAATTTAATTTCAGATATGACCTGCTCAACAATTGATAGGGATCACTTACTTTTTCTAAATTTATTTCTGAATTATTCGCTCCAAGATTATAAATTTAGTCAGATATCAGAGTATTTTCAGTTGATAATATGGTTCACTTGAGAAAAGAATGAAAAAATGGAAAGTTGGAGAGAAAAAAAGACTTTATTAGGAACACTCAAAATTCTGTGTTTGAATAACATAAAAATTTTATGATGACACCACAAGAAGGCTGAAGTTTCGGTTAAGCTAGTACCTAGTTGGCCCCCCACGAGCTCGTCTCAAGCATTCTACCCTACGAGGCATACTTTCAATCAAACGATTCATAAAATTTTGGGGCAAATTCGTCCAAATATCCCGTAAAGCGTTAGAAAGGTCCTCCAGGTTATTGATCGGTTGTTCTAAGGTTGACAATTGTCTAGACATCTCAGACCAGACATGTTCGATGCAATTCATGTCTGGAGAGCGAGCTGGCCAGTCCATCCTATCAATAGCATGAGTTTCTAGCGCTTCATTAACCAGACGACTACGGTGTGGACGGGCATTATCGTCAATTAAAATGAAATTCTCGCCCAAGGAGCCGCAAACGGAACAATTATGGGTTCAATAATCATATCGTGATATCTCTGGCTGGTCATTGTGGTGTTCTGCAGAACAACCAACTCTGTGCGTTGGTTCAAACAAATGCCTACCCATACACATATAGAACCTCCGCCAAAAGCTGTTGTGGGTACCATAAACTGTTCTGCATACCTTCGACCTCTTTCCCTCCAAGCAAGAATACGTCCATCGGAGCTGACCAAACGAAATCTAGACTCATCCGTAAATAAACATCGGCTCCAATCTTCAACTGTCCAATTGCGGTGCTCCTCAGCCCATTGCCGTCGATGAACCCGGTGTTCCCTATTCAAACGGGGATGTTGTACCCTCCTACGTGCTCTCAAACCACGACGACTACATGTCGTCTTACAGTCTGGTTCGAAATTAGAACTCCTGTTGCAACTCTCAGTGATCTATTGAGCCGCGACGCCGGGTAAGTGGGATTTCTCCTAGCATTGAGGACCAAAAGACGATCTTGGGCAGCTGTTGTACTGCGCTGCCGACCTCCCCCATGAACATAAGCTACTGAGTCGTTTTGGATGAACCTATTCCAAGCCCGACTCTCGACACTTTGCGAAACATTCAACCACCGGGACACTTCTCGCTGGGACAAACCTTCCTGTATCCACCGTATGATTTGGTCCAGTTGCACAGGAGCCAAACGTCTTCTCGGCATGACTAAGCTAATATTGTTCTCATTTCTTCAATTATTGTCACCTTATGTGTTTGAACGAGAGAAAAAAACAGATTTAATAACAAATACCACATTGCTTTTCACTTCACATGTAACAGCCTACAGATAATAATCGATTTTGTGAACAAGAGCCGATGAAGTGAGGAAAAATTTGATATAATCAACTCAAAACATCTTAATTTTTCCTTAGAGAACATATAATGTACAGATATTCACGAGATAACTTGAAAAAAATACAAATGAAGAGAAGTTCATAAGTGATCCCTAGCAATTGTTGATCAGTGTATATCAATAACAGGAATTCTGATGGTACGTGCCTACGGTGATATTATTAAAAAACAAAAGGTCTTCTATAATTCTATCTAGAAAACGTGCATGGCATATAAAATGAGCAATAACTGATCGTTAATATCCTTCATCGTATGCTGAATTCCCCGACTAATTTTATTATTGGACAAAGGCTCTCTTAAATGCAGATTTGCAGTAACTTCCATCCATAATGTTATGATTGGATGATTAACTCCTACGTAGCGCTTCAAATTACTGGAACGTATATACCATCTAGAAAGTATCCGGAAAAAACAAAGCTCAATTGTAATTATTGAGTATATATTTTTAATTCTTGAATTACTAAATTATAACCAATTATTCATCTCAGTTACTTATACATCCTCGATTTAAGTGTTAACACTTAACTAAACGTCGAGGTACACTCGAAACTAGATCACCTCCATATTTTTCAGTGATGGTAGTCCAAGACTGTAGAACTGACTGAATTAAATCATCCATATTTCGTGGCGCTGCTCGTTCAACTTCAATAGTTATCATATGTTTTCAATGGGACTAAGATCTGGTGAAGCTGCTGGCCATAGAATGATTGTCACCCATCTGGACATAAAGCATGCACCGTTTCGAGGAGAACATCATTCAGAATGCCATAATGCTTTTCATTGTTAATGGTACCATCAACTATACAGAGAGGCACCACACTGAGATATTGCTCCCCAAATCATTGTTTTGGTGGGAAATTTGAATGGTAACAGGTTGTTTTAATAGGATATTTGAGTGAATTCCTCTAAGTTGGAAACAACTTTCATCAGATATAAAGAAAAATTTCTTCTTTTACTGGGGAATCGTTTAGAGTGAAAAAAATTTAAGGGTGCCATTTAACAAAAATATCTGGGGGTCGTTTTTTCCGGGGAGGTAATTAGAAACATAATTTAAACGACGGATTCTGCTAGAGTTTTTTATGCCATTTGAAATACTTTTTGTTTGAACTCGATATCGTGTCTGAGAGCCGAAATATTGGCTGTTTGGAACATCTTGGGACACCCTTTATATGCTGCGCTACCAAATAATCCATGCGTTATACACATTATGATCTCCCTTCACCATTAAATTCTCTCTACTAATATAAAACAAATCTTCGAATGTCCCTCATCGTATTTGCGATATAATAGTCGTAGCGTCCCATTAGCTTGAAGATATGCATTCTTAATCTGCAATATTACGTTTATTACTGTACCAAGATGGAGAATCATTACATTAGGACATACACTCTATAGAATACGAGCAATAAAATCTCAATTGAAAATGAGAAATAAAGTTCTGCGTGAATCGTTCATTTTGAAACAAGTAAAGTATATACAGGGTGTCCCAAAAATACCACGCGAAAGTGACACTGGAGATAGATTGGCATTAGGTCTATCAGATAGCATCAACATGACCTCAGTAAAAGTCCGCTGGTTTTCGAGATAAGGTAAATGTCCCAATTATCGACACAATAGCGTGTTCCTCAAAGTGTCTGATACATTTCGACTTCAAAGAATAATTTTATATGAATGAAATATTCTGCTTCTACTTCTCTGAACCCCTAGTTTGATAAAAGTACAAAAAACGAACATATTGAAAGGGGTAAATATTATAAAAAAAATGAATGGTGTCTCAAAGCAGATGTACCCATTATCGACACCGGAAAAATATGAATTACCAATCATCGACATACATGTGCACCAAATATCGACACTTTGGGAAATCCAGATTTTGGCATCGATAATATGTTAGTATTTAAAGAAATATTGATATATTTAGTGAAAATAACAGTTTAAAAATGTTCACAAAAATTAAAAAAACCTTAGATATATAAATTCTCTGCTCAATATGAAAAATATTTGATGATCTTTGGTTAATCCTTAGAAATTAACGTTTTCACTTCAGATACTTCCTATAAGCCACGTTCATTTTACTTTTTAGGCTCGGTAATTCTACGTGTTTCTCCTCTGTCCTAACTCAATTTTCTTTTGTGTCATTTTCAAGGGCTCTCTCATTTGATTCACTATTTTTTGCATTTTGTATGCTTGCTTCACCAAGAACTTGGGCTTCAAAAAGATAATCTGTAATCCCCCCATTCTTAACATTCATATCTTGATGTAGCCCACAAACATTTATATCAGTGTCGGAGTAATCACAGTCATAACAATCCAGTAGTAAATCTACACCCAAATTCTCTTCCCTTACATCCAAGAGAGACGAATTCAGGGAAAAGTTAGCGATTTCTATTCTTCTCGATTCAAAATTATTATTTGCGTCAGAAGTTGCTTCCGACGGGACACAGTATTTTTCATGTGTGCATTGCAGTCTTCTAGACATTTTGTAATCATGAGATAACAGGAAACTAAATATGACCAATTATCCCCACATAAATGTGCGTATGATCGACAGTCATGAAAAAATGGATGATTAAATCATATAAATGGACCACAATCGAATGTCGATCAGTACTGAGAGCAATTTTGAATATTATATGAGCTGATTATCAAAAGATAACAAAAATAGTTTAATGAGTTCTCCATAAAATTGATTATTTTTACTTATGGTATGAGTCTCAGCCGTCGACAGAATATTGCACCTTTTATCGACATAGTGTTGAACGTAGTATCGACATCAAAATTTGTTGTACTTTTATCATGTAATTCGATGGAAAACAGTGTGTCGATAATTGGTACACTGAAAATTGTGGATCTTTTGGGTAGGATAACGAAACAATCGTATCCAGGAAAATGGAGTTAACGTTTCTGAAAGTTAATCAAAAATCATCCTCAGTGACTCAAATATCGACATATAGATGTCGATATCTGGGACACAATATGTTTCAGAAGTACCATTTATCGACACACAAATTTCTCATAAAATATGATACACATTAAATTTTTTTTAATAGAACTGAATACAGTTATTCGTCTCAAGTTAATTATTCTTAAAAAAATTAAATTTCACCTGCATTCGTTGAATCTGGGGAGACATAAATGAAGAGTGTGGACTTATCAGAATAGCAAGGAAAACATTGCTCACTCGATGAAGACCGACATTCGGCCAATTAACAGCTGATTTTTCGCTGAGGATGCTTAAGAGAAATAAATGTTGTGAACAAATTCATTCAAGAAACTACAAACTAGATAATTGTTGAATTAAAATTTGTAAGGAAATTTTCTTCGTCTTGTTTTATGGAAAATAAACGGAAGTTGTCGATAATTGGGACACTGTCGATAATTGGGACATTTACCTTATCACCACTTTTGTGTATTTTTTAAAAATCTCCAGTTTTCATGGTATATCGATACGGAGCTCGTGACTAATTAAATCGAGGTCGCTGATCACGAATATGCAATTAGTTTTTCCCTAAGTGGCGTACTTTATGAAAATTTTCACTTAGAGTGAAAAAATGGACGAAAATAGGTCAATTTTGGAAGTTCACACCGCCCAAAAAAATCGGAGTAAGGTGTTGTTGATTTTTGCCGTCATATATGGATCCTTTATCTACTGAATAATCCAAACAGAAAATGTCCAGGCCTTACTATTCGGAAATTATGATTTTTTTCCCAAGGGTCTGTTTTTCGGAAAACTCATTTCGCGGTATTTCCGCGGAAAATTCTCTAATGAAAAATCCGATCATATATTCGTAATCTACGGCCCCGAATTAGTAAATGACGTAATTTGCATCGAAATCGGAGACCGGTCGAATTTTGGCAATTTTTTAATACATTAATTAGCCTTAAAAAAATCCCATTTTTCGAGAAAAATTTTTTGACGCAAAACTATGAAACGGGTACTTATTCTTATAGATTTGGGGCCGTGGATTCCGAATCTACCATCAGATATTTATTACAAAAATTTTCCGAGGAAATATCGCGGAAAGAATTTTCCGAAAAATAGACCCTCGGGAAAAAAAATCATAATTTCCGAAGCGTACGACCTGGACATTTATTGTTCGGATGATTCGATAGATAAAGGATCCAAATATGACGTAAAAAATCAGCAACACCCTACTCCAATTTTTTTGGGCGGTGGAAAGTTCCAAAATTGACCTATTTTCGTCAATTTTTTCACTTTAAGTGAAAATTTTCCCAAAGTACGCCACTTAGGGAAAAACTAATTACATATTCGTGATCAGCGACTTCGATTTAATTAGACACGAGCTTCGTATCGATATACCATGAAAAAAATTTTTTGAGTCAGCACTTAAAAATATTTTTGACCCGGAAACGAAGGAAAATTCTTCTTTCCCGTCCGAAATCTATGATTTTCACATCTCGATATCCCCGATGATTGGTCGGTGGACGACGTTTAGATTTATGTATCTATTTTTTCTGTATCTCTATCCGTTCGGAAAATATTAGGTAATGAGCGAATCCGTCAAACGCCAAAAAGTTTTCTCTAGTATCCAACACATACAAAAATCTACAATTTTCCGATTAGGTCAACGCAGCTTTAGTTATTCACTAAATCGGGTACGCAGATCACGAATCTGTAATTAGATTTTCCGTATCTCGATTAGTTTCGGAGCAATGACGAAGAAAGTCGCAATTTCTGGCTCTACCTCCGGAAAATGGACTAATCAGTCGGATTTTTCGCCATATTACCAAAATTAATCGAGATACGGAAAAACTAATTACAGATTCGGAATCTACGCCCTCGATTTAGAGAATAGCCAAGGCCGTGGCGATCTAATCGGAAAATTCTAGATTTTTGTATGGGTTAGAATCTAGACAAAGGACTCACAGCTCTGGCAATGTGTTAGTTGTTGTATGCATTTTATCAATATTTCACAGGAAATAGGTCATAAATACTTCTACAAGGGTTGAAGTATTACAAGATATTTTACTTGCAATTATCTTTCCGTGGAAAATATTAATTTCAAGGATGAGACCACCCATGCAAAAATAAACCAGTTAACCCAAAACATTTAAGTTTTACAAGCGAGCTGCTTTGTTTAGAAATACAAATGAGCGCTTCCCAACATGTGAAGTCATGGGACGCAACAGTGGTGATATCTCGAAAACCAGCGGACTTTTACTGAGGTCATGTTGATGCTATCTGATAGACCTAATGCCAATCTATCTCCAGTGTCACTTTCGCGTGGTATTTTTGGGACACCCTGTATATTTATATATTTCGTATGAGAAGCTAACTTAAAGTATCCTCATGAAACATTCGATTTGTTATTTTACATCTACCTTGCCGTTTTGAACTTGGTTGGAACTGTATTTTTTGATATATCAATAAAATATTCCAATTGATAATATGCATGTTTTTCCGTACTGAATAAAGTGATTTTTGTAACTAAAATCAGTTGAATTAGTACTGAACGAAGTGATTTTATGTCAATGAAAAATTATATACGATTTACACTTATTTATTCAATATTGTGACGCGTTTCGTCGACACAGCGACTTCATTAGACTACATCATACTAAATTCTTTCACAATATTGAATAAATAAGTGTAAATCATATATAATTTTTCATTGAGGTAATATGGATTAGCATCAAGTAAAAGCCACAAGCATTAAAAATTTGTGATTTTATGTCATCATTTGTTTTATGTAACTAAAATCAGTTGGATCAGTTCGAAAATATCCCTTATCTTACCGAATTGTGAGTTTGTGATTTTGCTAGATTCAATTAAGACCACATATCTGTATGACAATATATGTATAATGTGTCGCATATTGTGAACTTAGGTACCTACGTAAGTACTTAATTGTTTTTTTTTGTGATATTAGGATTCTAGTATATTTACTATTTTTTAATGTTTTATATGTCCACCAAATGTATTATTTCAAAATCTCTTGAAATATATATATCTATAATTAAAACTGCTGTATTTTTTAGGCCTAATCGAAAAATTAAATTTGGAGACTCAATGAGAAGATCATTTAATTCTTTTATGAAAATTCGAATGAAATAATGGAACTTTTTTGGTACTATGGAAATGTAACATTATATTAATGCTGTCAATATTTGGTTTTGTAAAACCATCCCATAGAAAGAGCATAATAATGAGTATCATACTATATTATCTTCACATACTTTTTATAAAGCTGTAAAGTTATCGTAATTAAACACATTTTATTCATATGGCAGCGATTTTTAGTTTTATTATACTGTTTTTTATTCTTATGAAATCGACATCCGTTTCTCCTCTGAACAATCCTATTGAATCCATGAGAAACATTCATTACCACTATCAAAATATATTAATTGTTTATAATGAAATTAAGTCCCTATTTATTAGGATAAGATCATTGCTCTTACGGTTTTTCCTATTGTGGTAATGAGAATTTTTTTTCAGTGCGGGTATCATGCTTGAAAACGAACATCTGGTAAACAGATGGGTGAAGAACAGTGCAGGATGACCTCTTGGATCCTATACTATTAAAAATTGGTTACAGATTGGATCGAAGAACAAAGCTAATACTATTTTTCACTGATTTCAGGATCGCATTATCTCATTATATCCTCCAAAAATCCATTCCTGCTATTGAAATCACTATTTACTTGTACTGATCATAAAAAAATTATAACTCACCGAAAATATTTTTCAGACTCCATTTCTCTAACGGACAAATCCCGTCTCAAACCAGCGCTCGCTCAGAGTGGCAACAAGAGAAGTTGCGCCTGTAAACCACTGTGACCCAAACCATTCAAAAACGCTCCAGAAAGACAGTAAATCTGCTTAATCCGCCCGAAAATGGCGCGAAAGAATGAGTTTGCGAGACGATAAGACGGATTTTCCAGGAGCTGAAGCCGGCCTCCGGTAGAATAATTACTCGGGGCCATTCGATGTCACTCCGGACGTAGACATCGGCCAATTTTCTCGCTTCTTTTCCGCTCCAAAGAAAATGGAATGGTTTGCCGTAGGCGGGATTGGGCCGATTTGCAGTAACTTTCCCCATGTTCCTATTTTCGACCAATATTTCAGAGGTCTCGTTCATATATGAGGACAGTCTATCAAGAAGCTCCTGAAATAGCGAAGAGTTTTGGGTGAATTGAAATTAATTGCTCATATATTGACAATTAGGTGAAAAATACCTGTTGCCTCTTGTCCAGAAATAATTAAATCGTAAATTATAGGTAATAGTTATTTTTGTATCTAGTGCGCGAAATGCTACTTTGGTGATCGAGAACTGATTTTTTAACGAGGCGCAGCCGAGTTAAAAAAATAGTCGAGATCACCAAAGTATTTCGCGCATGAGATGCAAACAAAATTTTTTCTAGAAACGCCAAAAATATTGTTCTAAAATAAGTAACATGCATAGCTTAATATGAAAAATAGTATTGAACTGGCTTAAAATGTTTTTCCAAATCAAGTAAATACTGTAACTATGAAAATAAAATGGCATTTGTTTGTTTGATTGAGGAACATAAAGGTTAAAATATAAAAACTCCATATAGTTTACATGCAGTGTGCGAAGTAAGTACTTCGCACACTACTTCGTGCACGGTGTCATGGTAACGAAGGAAAATGAAAAAAAGGGTCACTTCGCATATTGTTTTCAATGCGCGAACCTTGTCATTTTTTGACGTTTGACACTTGATACAAAATTCGAGTAATATTCTGCGTCTACGAGTATCCCCCAAATTTTTCATTTAGATCGATCCGTGCTGGAAGTTGAAAATTAGTGCTAGAAATTAAAAAAAAATTCTCAGGAACTAATTAAGAGATATTTATTTCAAACTCGAAATATGCATGTCGGTTATAACAATAAATTCAAAAGAAATGTGGACAGGAGCTTTGGTGCTCTTGTTCAAACTCTGACAAATCATATCTCCGACAGTATTGGATTCTCAGAGGTGGGAATGATATATCAATGGATTCTATTGTCTATTATCCTCTATGTAACACTCTCAAATGAATTTACCATCGATAAAGACCGTTTTCTCAGCCTTTATAAGATATTAATACATTTCGTACATTTTAAGGACAGTAATGAGAGAATTGTCTAAGATCACAGAATTGTTAATTCTGACATATGTAATCTACCAAAATGAAAATTATTTAATTATCCAACAATATACGAAGAAACTTACGATATACCCGAAATTCCGCGAAAAATTAGCACGGCGGCATTCTTTACGTAATTACTAAGTTTTAATTGGATCGGATTTGTATATTTTTAGTTATAGAGGAAATAAAAAAAAAATTTCAGGTGTGTATAACTCCAAAACCATTCGGCCGATTATACCTATTAACGAACCCAAATTTCGCTTTCGCATTCGCATGCGCAACCTACCCTAAAAATTGCAAGTTCCGTTCTCAAGTTATCGTGAGATACATATTATTTTGTAAATTTTACTCAAAATTTTCTGGTGATACGATCCTCACAAATTTTCACATACGTCTTCATGACGGTATTCTACAACTATGTACCTAGTTTCAATCTGATCTGTATTGGTTGAAAAGAAAATTTGTACTCGCAAAACGTTGGGCAGATTATGCCCATTAACGAACTTGTCCGTCACACTTGGACCCGCCACCTACGCTGAAAATTTCTAGTCGCTATCTCTATCCTTTCTCAAGTTATCGTGGCAACAGCCGGACTCAAATTTTCGACCACGGATTCTTGATCAGTGAATCGAACCAAATCGTTTAAGACCATTTTCATCGAAAAATTCGAAAATTACAGACATTTGGGCAAATTGATAAGCACTCAGTTCCGAGGAACTAGAGCGCCAAAAAGTCTACCTTCTTTTTTAAAAGAGCAGATATTTTGACGTGAGAATTTTTGATTGAAAATTAGGCTGCTTTTTCGATATTAGGTCAAATTAGGGTGAAAAAAAAAATTAAATCCAAAAACTTACAGTGTATTTGAGACATAAAAAGGTAAATTTTCACCAAATTTGGTGAACATTTTTTAATTTTTGTAAAAGATAAAAATTAAAACCCAGAAACGTGGCCATTTGAATTTTTCACATACGTTTTGAGGATATGTGAAAAAATTTGTAGATCTTTTTATTACCTACAACTTTGCCACTTAACTTTTAGTTTTGCCGGAATTCGAGAAAAACAGTTTTGAACCGAAAAACTCTTCCCCTTCCCTTTCCCGACCTCAGATCACCCGTAAATTGTTTTTCCTATCATTTTTGTTATATTCTCTTCCTTTTACAACGGGTTACATTCTACTTTAAGTGTTATCGGTATCAAAAATATCGACCCTTTTCTATTTAGACTCCGAAACGTTACTAAATAGTTGTTTTATCGTTGATGTTGTTTCGTTCGTTATTGTTTGTTAGGCCACATTGTTCGATTTATTGCTTCTGACAAATATCTTGTGTTTCTTACGCATCAATTCACAAAATATTAAATTTATATTAATAGATATTTTTCAGAGAGAAATCCTGGAAAGTAACCATTTAATCATAAATATACCTCCCACAGTATCCTTTACATTATTTATATTACAGATTATTCAAATAACTCATATTCAAAAGATTTTTCTGGATGTCATATTCGTGGATAGAATTAAAACAATGGTTTGTTCGTACAATTCATCCTTTCTTGCTATTTTGAATAAAATTTACGTTAATCCATTGTCTAGATTCCTCACAAAAACTTTCACCAAAAATTAAGTTTTTATGTCAAAATTTCGCTGCATGGCTCGTTCGATATAACTAATAGCCCAGTTTGTTGGAACATCTGGACAAGAGAATGCCGCGATACAAACCTAACACAATGAGAAACAATTTATGACATTCGTCAAGAGATAGAACAATTAAAATTCATGAGACACTGTTTATCCCACCCATTGTAAAAATTTGAAATATCCAAGACGATCGAGAAAATACCCAAACCGAGATCCGCATAGCGCTGTTCAGCTTTTACGACACTTTCCAGCAACTTGGAACAATAGGAAAACTTTGTTACGATCGCTTAATAATATCTCGTTGGGACTCCATGATCTATAGTCTCCGCGTTAAGCTGTTTGGAAAATGTACAAAGGAGCTGCTGGCGTATTACGTTAGAGCGTTGCCGGGATGAAGCAAGTTGTTGGGTTTAACGACCCATCACAATGAAAGGTTGTTATAATTCATTATTAAAACTTGGTTCGGAAATACGGGCTCGGCGTAGCTTTACCGTCTTCGGCCATAACGTAGCGTATGATCTTATATTATGCGATGAAATTTTATTTTGCGCATAATCTATGGACTTCGGTTTAGTAAGTGCGATGGCTTATTTTATGGCAGTTTTATACGAGGGAGCTGTAAGATCACCTACCGAACGTAGAGGGTACAGTTAGTCCGGTCAATTTAGACCAAAAAATGAGAGTGAAGGTACATAAATTCCCAACAAGCTGAAAATGAGTGAAATTGTTAAAACATAATTATAAACAATACTTGAAAGTTCCCCATCATTCCCGTGTAAGAAAAAAAATTTTATTCAAGGTCAAAGGTCAAAAAAATGAGTTTTTCGTGATTTTCAGCAAAACGGTAAGTTTAATCATAAAAGTACCTCAGATTATAAAATTATCTATAAAAAATGTATCAATAGTTTTTTTCCTACGAGCCACTGTTTCTGAGATATACCGATTCAAAAAGTTGTTATCGTCATAATATGTACACGTTTCCACGCCACCTATGAGGTAGTGTACTTAGCGAGTTTTTTTAATGCTGTTTCCCCATTAGGCCTGCTCCACGGGTCAGTTGTGATCCTATTTAATGTGAAACCATTGCAAGCTATTGGAAATTTTCAAAGATTGGAAAAGATAAAAGCGGTGTAAATTAAAAAAAAGTGATGAAGTTCATTCGCCTGAATCGTAATTTTCAAATTCTTGTTCTTCTTCTTGATCTTCTTTTTGTTCTTGTTCTTGTTCTTCTTCTGCTTCTCCTTCATCTTCACTTTGGAGGCAAGTAAATTGCGTCAATATCGATGTATCGCATGACACTTCATCGGAATCAAACGAATCCTCCATCGTTTGTGATTGAGCATTAGAGCACGACCGGCCTTGAAAATTTGTGCATGCTAGAGAACAAAACAGTCGAACTTTTTTACATCTACATTTAGCACTGCATCCCTTTTTGCAGTTGCAAAAAATTGTGTTTAGCAATTTAGTCCGGCGCAGGTGGGAGTAAAGTTTGAACTGGCTCTAATAAATTGTTGACCAACTTCCAACCCCATTCTGTAGGGTCTTGCTGATAACAAAGCCACACTTGTGGCACAAGTGTGGCTTGGTGGAATGGGGTTGGAAGTCGGTCAACAATTTATTAGAAGTTTATTTATGAAGTTTTTTTTTTATTTTCCAAATTATCGATCGTGTCCATAGGACTTGTAGTTTTATAACCCTAAAAACTCATCCCCTTCCCTTTCCCGACCTCAGATCACCCGTAAATTATTCTTCCTATAATTTTTGTTATATTCTCTTCCTTTTACAACTGGTTTCATTCTACTTTAATTTTTATCGGTTTCCTGAATTATCGACCCTGGTCTATTTAGACTCCGATACGTTACGAAATAGTTGTTTCGTTATTGATTGTTAGGCCACATTGTTCGATTTATTGCTTCTGACAAATATTTTGTGTTTCTTACGCAGAATCAATTCACAAAATAATAAATTTATATTAATAGATAAGAAAAAAAATGGGTTCAAGCCCTGTGGACAGGAGCTTTCTGGCGCTCTAGTTCAAACAGACAAATTATATCTCCGAAAGTATTATTGGTTTCTCTGAGTTGGGAATTATATCAATGTATACATATGATAGAGCTGCATCATAAAGGAAATTCAATTCAAATAATAGTTTATTTATCAAGATTAAATGAGCAATCACGAGAATGAGAACTGCACCATGGAAGAAATCGAATTAAATCTGGCCAATTTTGCCCAATAACGAACTTAACCGAGATATTCATCTCCCTAACCTACTCTGACAATTTCAACTGCCTAGCTCATTCCGTTCGAGAGTTATTGTGGAAAAATATATTTTAAATTTTCAAAATTTTTTTTTTTACACTTTACGGTAATCTGGTCAATACAAAACTTCACATGCGTATAAAGGTCATGATTCTACAATTTGATGCTAAATTTCAGATAGATCGAAGGAACTTATGTCCGAGATATTTACGCTCCAAAACCACCTTGCAATTTTCAATCCGCTTACTCCTTTCGTTCGAGAGTTATCGTGCCTACGGCCGGTCGGCCGGCCGGACAGAATCGATTTCGCACTCGGATTCTTGATCAGTGAGTCGAACCAAATCGTTTGAGACCATTTTCAGCCAAAAATTCCAAAATTACAGACACTTGGGCAAATTGATAAGCACTCCGTTCCGAGGAACTAGAGCGCCAAAAAAACAAGTTTCGTATGACAATTGCCCAAAACAGTTTTAAAGTACCTACATATAGTAGATATTCCATAAAACATGTATTTAAGAACAGAAGAAATAATGAAAAAATTACCTTGTAATCGATCAAAAATATCCTCATCTACGTTCACCAAATTTTCTCCTCTCTCGAACTAAAGAATTATGCTATCAATATTTACGTAATATTTTCAAACATTTTCGGGTGAGGTCCCCGTTGCATCGCTAAAATACGAGTATTTCAACCCCAATATTTTTGAAGTTACAATATTCCCTTCTGTCAAGTTGACATTATGAAAATTCATACATAGAATAGAATAATTATATCAATCTGTGAAATACGATTTACATTGAAATTTTAAAAAATCATATCTCCGAAAGTATTAGCTTGTTAGAGTTAAAATAGATATGAATGGATTCTTATGATAAAACTGCTTATTAAAAAAAATTCAATTTGGAATTTGTTTTGTAAAAAAAAAATTTTTTTTTTATTACTCCGAAACCTTCTGTCCGATTTTGCCCAGTAACGAACTTAGCCGAGATATTTATCCCCCAAACCTACTCTGAAAATTTCAACTCTCTAGCTCATTCCGTTCGAGAGTTATCGTGCCTACGGCCGGACCGGCCGGCCGGACGGCCGGACAGAATGAATTTCCACCACGGATTCTTGATCAGTGAGTCGAACCAAATCGTTTAAGACCATTTTCATCGAAAAATTCGAAAATTACAGACATTTGGGCAAATTGATAAGCACTCAGTTCCGAGGAACTAGAGCGCCAAAAACCTTTCAATAATGAGTATACCTCCCACAGTATCCTTTAATGATTATTCATAGAATAATTTTCAGCTGATTTTCGAGGCATCCGCTGAAAGCTGTATGATGAAGAGAATAATACACTGAAGATTTTCATTGGCTTATAATTTTTTACGTATCTCTACGTATGATTTGATAAATCAGTTACGAATCAATACAAATGCTGCAAACGTTAAAGATGAATAATATCGTGACCTGATATTTTCCTCTTCCTAGTAGAAATATGCTCCATCGAAAAACACTGCAATCGAAAATTGTGGAATCAGCTCTGAAAGTGAGAATGATGAATGCCACAATTACGTAATAAACTAATATGTTAATTTCAGACGAATAACCGAAACAAGTGGAGCATACAGCAAACCCTGAATTAGAACGATGAATAATAACAAAAGTTTATTGTTCTAAATATGGGTATAATATTTATCATAAAATATTCACCACTAGTATGGAGCATCATACGAGTATTCTGAATTATGGAATTATGTGATTTAGAATACGTTAATCTGCGATTTATGGAATGGAATGGTTTCGAATAGATTTAATTTGGAATTACCAGTGAAATATTATGCTGATCTATGGGAATTTCGAACATATTCATCACAGTTAATTACGGGGTAATTAACTCATTGTCTCAACTGAACGGTCTGCTTCTACGACTTTATAAATGGCATGCACAAACCACGTTTTCTATTGCGACAAGATGTAAATTTTCAAAAGATAAATACAAGATGAGTCTTCAAGTCATATTTTAACCATAGATTTCTCTCATCAATAAAACAATTTTTGCTCGTATGTTGTAGGGAACGGCGCACTATCATTTTAACCTAACGCCGGCTGGTCGTTGCCACGATAACTTTTGAACGGGAAGAGATAGCGCTTGTAATTTTCAGGATGGGTTGCTCATCCGAATACCACAGTTAAGTTCGTTAATGGACACAAACGGTTCCGGAGTTATGATCATCCGTAATGTTGTTCTTATTGCCCAATAACTCAAAAATACATATGCGATCAGATTGAAACTGGAAATCAGTTGTACAATGCTGACACGCAAAATTTCGTGAAGATCGTATCAAATTTTAAACTTTTCTTTAAAAAGAAAGGAAAATTGTTCTTCTGAAATATTATATTTCACAATGTATCTGTCAGATTGTGCTGAAAATCCACACAAACGTTCAAGCACCATTTTAGTTTTCCAATATTTCCAAAAATACAGATCCTATCGATTGAAATCTAGTTAGTACTAGTGTGTGAGGCGTGAATAGACAAAAGAACATGCGCGCAAAACTTCTGACTCCACGTCAGCGTTTTTTAAGAATTTCTTCATTTAAAATTTTTCCAGATTCGGCTCAGGTAAAAAGAAACAGGCTGTTGTGCTTCTAGAAACATATCAGTGATTCTATTGTAGCTTTAACATGGTTATTCAGGATGAAATGAATTTTGGTGCGACTATTTCTATGACTATGACACATATTCTACAATTAACAGTTTTTCCTTTCTTCCACTGGTTTCATAGTTATAGACTAGTTAATTCATAAAATTACATGAAATTAGCATAAAGAAAAACAGATATAGTTTATCTAGATTCATTATAAGAATCTTCTATAATTCTATAAAATCAAATAACTCCTCATCGTTCCTCAAAAAAAACCGATTTTGAGATATTCAACGTTGAATGTTATAAAATCTGATAGATCTGATAGGATAGATCTTTAATCGATTTATATCCACGTTGCCGCACTTGCTTTTATTTTACAAGATATGGCATTTATTCTACTCGATTGCCATAATATACGAAATCCGTGTACACAATTTGGCAATGCCGCATGAAAACGGCATAGACTTAAAGTTAATGAACCCATATAATTTGATCCACATAGACTTTCTGTGAAATTACTATGATAATATTGGAATATCATCTCAACCATTCGATTTGAGATTTTCTTTAAAATTAAGATATTTATGGAATTTTCAATATTATGAGAATGGGCGATGACTAAATGATGTTTAATCTTATAGTGGAAACAACTTATGTATATCTTATGGAAATTAAGTTGAAGCGAAGAAAATAAGATATATTATTGTTAAACAAATGCTGTGTTATAAGAATTGGGTGAATAACTGAGTTTTCTCATAAAATTCCATTGAATTTCAAGCACCAGATTATGAAGCTTTTCTGTTGTTCGACAATGAAGATTTCAGTAAGAGTTTTCTATGATGAATGGGTAAACAAAGTGCAGCAGTGTATGAGCACATTATGAACTCTTTAAACGATTGTAACTTTATACCTGTGTCGAATGGAAATGGTAACGGAAAAAAAAGGGATTTGTTTGGTGAGAGGAATACATGGTTAAAAGTAGTGTACAACTTAGATACTAACCCTGTGTATTCCGACAGGCTGTAAAGTTAGAGTAATCAGTGATAGATGTAGTTACAGCGACAGTTTCCAATAGTCGACAAATTCAACACCAAGACATAAAAGGGAAATATTTGATGGAAATGAGTTGTCATATACAGCGTGTGGATCTTATAGCATCGGAGCATGATGTTTTGTGAAGACCATTTCCTGCATTCCGTGTAATTGTCGCTTCATCTGCTCTTTTAGTGGAAGTTTTATAGTACTGATCGTCCGTGCAATATTACGTGACAAGGCAGTTAAAAAGCGGTCACAGCTGTTCCTTTGACATTTCGCCGCTTCAATTGCTGTAGGCATAAAGCTGCTAGAGTTTCATTTCAAATTGTTAAATGAGAGATACCAATAACGTTTGAAGTATTGATAGCAAATTTTCATTTTAAATATAAAATTCATATTGTTATTTTCAATATTATGTAGGCATATGGAATAGTACAAGCTTACTAGATAATATGAAATAATAATGTTTATATTCCTAAATTTCTTAACCACAATCTACGAAATAAACAAGGCAAAAAGTGTCAACAATCCCCAAATTCAAAAATTGACCAATGCCAAACCGCGTTAACTCGGTTTTTGTTTATTGCAACACCAAAAACGGTTAATAAACAATTAACTAAAAATAAGGGGGTTTCGTTTTTTGCTTATATCTCAGAAACTATTCGAGATATTGCAAATTTGAAAAAAGATTCAAAAAGAGGAGGAAATATGCTAAAAAAAATTCCCAACTCCCGGAAGTGTAGGTTGAATATTGATAATTTTTACAGAGGGCTGAAAATTCGTCCGAAAACGGCTATTCCTGTATCTGTAAGCCACGCCCCCTTCGATTACTTCAACAAAAAATGTTATTTAAACATATTAAATATTAAAATTTTAATTCAAAAAAATTCAGGCACTTAGAGGATAAAATAACGAATAATATTACGTTCGCAAAAATTTTTTATCACAATTTTTCATTAAGTTAATTAACAATTTATGGAAGCTTGGATATTAACATTGCAAGTGAGATTATTCTTAAACTACGAATCTCAAATTCAAAGGGTACAGAACAGATTCCCGTCGGCAGAATTTAAAAATTGTTAATCCTCACATTGTTATTAACTATTTACGTCGGTGAAAAATTTCAAAGTTAACTAAATCCAGTAAAAAATTTCTTTTTTAAATGCATTTATTCGTTTTTATATTAACAAAAGTTACCTAAACATGATTTTTTAAAATTTTTATCTTCAATTGTTTAAAAAATTGTTAACAATTGTTTACAATTGTAAACAAATGGATTGTTTATTAATAATTCAAAATTTTTTTTTGGGTTAGCTATCTTATACAAATTATGATTTTCAAAAAAAGTTCCGAAGATATAAATTGTCAAAGTTTGAACAAGAGCACCAAAGCTCCTGTCCACAGGGCTAGAACCAATTTTTGTAACCTTTTGTTACTGTAATACTGTCAGCAGAATGATTTGAAATGAAGAATATTATGTTTATTATTAGTATTATAACACATCGTGCCGCGAATTAAGAAGTACGCTGGTTTTGACAAGACGTGTTTCATCGTAGCAACCAAAGTCGACGAGAAAGAATGAAATCTGTGGAGCGCATTCAATTGGTGAGTTCAAATTCTCTGCTAGAATCGATTGTGAATCCTGAATATTCATGTGGAATTTGCAGCATTTCATTGTTCGGCCTTTTATTCCCCGAAACTTAATATCCATTTTTCGCATTCGAACTGCTCTATGAAAACTGATTAACAACGAAAATCCATTTTAGCCCCCCTGCACACTCGGTGGAATTGACTGGAAAACAGATCAAGAACTGCGATTGAAGTGGAAAACAAACGTCACAATTAGTAAGGCACATTTTCACCTGTGCCGAGTAATTTCGTCCAATTTCACGAAGCATTTTCCGGCACACAGCATGCGGTTAATCAGGGCGTCGGGAAACGAGTAATGTGAATTTCAACAGAAGAGATCTGCATGTGGAGCATGAAAGCATGAAATGATTCGGGAGGTAGCACCAGGATGCTAATTAATTATACTTTGAAGTTTGATTAACATCGACAGCTGGATCGATGTTCCCCAGAACATACGCGCAAAAATACCAAACGGTTATTCGAATAAGTACTTATAGTTTTAACTCCTGATATTAAAATAAACGTCTTGCCTATTCGGTTGACCATGTACCGCTAGAGTATTTTTTGTTGAAATGGATTATGTGAAATGATAGCTATTATTGAAGATATAGAATATCCTCAGACCTGGAACAGAAACTAACCTTGAACAATGTTATGCGCACTATCAAAACACCGTATTACATAATGCGAATCGGGCAATGGTAATGTTAGCGTGACTCTTTATATGCAGAAAACACGATAATGATTATATTGTATCCTCTATGCAGGCGAATGGTAATGAGGTTCAAGTTAATTCAGCGTGCAGAATGTAAAGCGCATAGACAGTGGTTATATGCTATCGAGTTCGATTTCACTGTCCACTATCGCGTAATATTACTTAATCATCATTGGGTTTCTAAAATTGTCCTCCCTGCATTACTTCCTTAGTCTTGAATTATACAGTGTGGAATAGCCAAATGGAATATATTCATTACCTTGGTTAGTGTACATAATTATGGAAAATCCCGAAATAATCATTCTTCTTCGTTGAAATGCGAGCCTTACCATCAAACACCTTCGAAAGACAGGTACAAACCCCAATTTTACAAGTAGGAGTTACGGACTTGTGATATATCGTTTGAAAGGTGGCGTCTAGTATTAAAAAATGTTATCACTATCATATCAATTGCAAAACTTAAAATAGAAAAAAATTGAATCATGTCATTACCAAATTTCATTGAAATATTCCCTCGAATGTTCCCAAATTATTATATATATTACAATAATAATAATAAACTTATTTGCCTTCAAGATGTGATAGAAAGATAATGAAAAAAAAAACATAACATTGTGTTTTCCTTATTCAACGGTTTTTTTCTGGGTTTTCTCTCCCAAACTCTGAAAAATATCTATAAAATAAAAATTAATTATTTTGTGATTTGCTTCTGCGTAAGAAACACAGGATATTTGTCAGAAGCAATCAATTGAACAATGTTGCCTAACAAACAACAACGAAACAACATCAACGAAGAAACAACTATAGCGTAACGTTTCGGAGTCTATATCAGACCCCTCAACGAAAATCGTATGACAGTATTTGAATACTGTCAATGTGACAATTCTTGAATTTCACCAAATAACTATCAACAAAATAATTCTCTCGATTTTCGTTGAGCGTCTGAAGAAGGGGTCTGATATAGACTCCGAAACGTTACGCTATAGTTGTTTCTTCGTTGATGTTGTTTCGTTGTTGTTTGTTAGGCAACATTGTTCAATTGATTGCTTCTGACAAATATCCTGTGTTTCTTACGCAGAAGCAAATCACAAAATAATTAATTTTTATTTTATAGATATTTTTCAGAGTTTGGGAGAGAAAACCCAGAAAAAAACCGTTGAATAATGAGTATACCTCCCACAGTATCCTTTAATGATTATTTATTGTGTTTTCCATATGGTACCATTAAAACTACGTAAAACGTAAGTGATCACGTGACCTCGGCCAATCGGAGTAAGGATTGCAGATATACGATGTTCGTCTAAGTTTGTGGAAAACTGAAATTCAAAAATGCTGTTTGGAATATAACATTCCGGGAATATAGAGAAGTATTAAATAAGGTAAATTTATCTTAGTAGCTCAGTACATCAGCATATAGACGTTTGTAATAATTCTCATGCGGATAGTTAGTGATAATTGTTCAGGCAAATCGGGCGATCAAATCAAATTGACAGTCGCGAATTTAGTCTTTCTATACGACCATTTCATAATACGCACATTAAAAAGCTAAAATCTGTATTATATTGAACTTCATCTCGAAACAGATTTATTCCATTGCCATACAGACTTTTCAGCCAATATAATACAAATTATTATTTTTCATCAGGTAACCATCGCAACTATTTTAATCGAATTCTTCTATTAATACTTTATGAGTTATAATGAAGAAACAGGCACATCTTGAAATCAGAGAAATAGCAGCAAACGCAATTAACTTATTAATATGTTATGAAAACAGTTACTAATTACTACTATTGAATAGTTTCTAATTGCTGTGTTATAAAATGTTCCATTTCATTTTTGATTATATGTACCATGTAGATATAAGATAATTGTTTAGTCTATTAATTCACTAATGATTGTAGAAACAAGCATGCTAATAATAGTGTATGCAACTCTCATGTATACATGTGTATTGTATACATAATGGTCATTAAATTACTCGTATCTCAAATCTATATATACGACTCTCGGCTCGTTTCTTATCCTACCACATACTCGTGTTTTTTTGAAGGTAGGTATCATTAAATCATCGTTGCATAATATATAGGTTCTACTAGATCATTAACCGCCGTATTCACAAAGCATTGTTAAGTGTTTAAATCTCCGTTAAGTCCTAACTCTGGTCCTCAGTTAAGGATAAATTTGGATCGCAACCTCAGTTAACGTATTTTACGGTGGTGAAACAGGCCTGTTTTGCCACCTTTATGCCTTATTGTTCCTTATTATCACCAATTTATCCTTAACTAAGGACCTCAGTTAGGACTTAACGGAGATTGAATGCTTTGTGAATACGGCGGTAAATCTCACAAAACAAAGGTTATATCTCCCATTGTGATTGCATGCATGTTCTGGAGAACATCGGGCTATCATTGTGACCAGATATCTGTAATTTTCGAATATTTTGCTGAAAATTGTCGCGCACTATTCGATTCGATTCCCTGATGAAGAATTCGAGGTCAAATTTGGTTTTGTCCGGCCTGTTGCCACGATAGCTTGAGAACGGAAATATTAAGCGATTTTAAATTTTCAGGCATAGGTGGCACGTCCCAATACGACGGACAAGTTAGTTAATGGGCATAATCGGCCCAATGGTTTCCGAGTAATAATTTTGTATTCAACCAATACAAATCCAATCGAAGTAAAACTAGGTGGGTAGTTGTAGAATATAAACATAAAGACGTTTGTGAAATTTTATAATATTCGTATCTCTAGAAAATCTTTAAAAATTTATTAAAAAATATTATTTATGTCACGATAAACTCAGAACGAAAAGAGATAGCGACCAGAAATGTTTAGGTTAGGTGCATCGGAATGCGACATTTTCTATTTATAGGCATAATCGGCCGAACAGTTTTGAAGTTATACCCAACGGAAATTTGGTTGTTATTTCCTCAATAACTCGAAAAATAAGAAAACGATCCAATTCACACAAGGTTAATAGTTGTAGAATGCATAAGTTGCTGGGCATAATCGGCCTAACGGTTTCGGAGTTATACCCATCTGGAATATTCCTTCTTCGAAAAATAAAAAAATATAGGCTCTATCGCATTGAAGCTTGGTAAGTAGTTGTAAAGGGCGTCTCAGCAAGAACTTGAATATCGAATTACGCTCCATTTTTGACTGTCAATTGTTGAGTCAGCCATATTTGTTGTTTGTTTAATTCAAACATAGACATTTACGAAAATGGTGCGTTATCGCTCGGAAGAACGTTTGTTAATAGTGAAAACTCATTTTTACTTTTTTCAAAATGATGAAGGTGCCGCCGTGATTGTCGACGGTCATACGGGTCATGTTGACAGACTTTTTTTTGGCAAGAATTAGACGGAATGGATTTAAATGCGATGTGGTTTCAACAGGATGGCGCTACCTGTCACACCGCAAGGGAAACAATGACTTTGTTACAAACCAAGTTTTCAGGTCGAGTAATTTCTCGTTTCGGAAACCAAAACTGGCTGCCATGAAGTTGAGATTTAAGTTGTTTGGACTATTTTGTGTGGGGTGTTTTGAAAAGTAGGGTCTATACGAGCCATCCTGAGACAAATGAGGAACGCAAAGAAGACATTGCACGACAAATTCGTCAAATTCAGCAGCCCTTACTGCAAAATTCCATCAAAAGATTGCATACTTGCCAACAGAGCAACGGTGGCCATTTAACTGATATTTTGTTTCATGTGTAAATGCCATCACTACTTATATTATTTTTAAAATTCAAGTTCTTGCTGAGACACTCATTAGAATATCGACATAAAGACGTGTGTAAAATTTTGGAACTTGAGAACGGAAAGAGATAGCAATTTTCAGGGCAGTTTGCGCATCTGGATAAGACATTTAAGTTCTTTAATTGGCATAATCGGCCAAACAAGGAGTTATACACATCTGAAATTTTCTTTTTATTAAAACTCTGTGATTAGTTTTAGAATGTGAATATCGTATCCTGGAGTTACTTCAAGCGTAAGTTTTTTCGTATTTCAATTCCAATAGAATCATAAATTCTGGGATCATAGACGTCACTGAACTCTGTCATCAAAATGATACTAAATGTATTAATATAGTATCAAAGCTGAGAAAACGGATTACATCGATGCTAAATTCGCAGTAAAGTGTCCCATGTGAATTTCTATCAAACAAACTCGACGTACTCAAATTATAAGCTAGTGTGGAAGAAAAAATAGTTTTTTCTACAAACGTCAAAAAATGACAAGGTTCGCGCATTGACAACAATATGCGAAGTGACCCTTTTTTTCATTTTCCTTCTTTACCATGACACCGTGCGCGAAGTAGTGTGCGAAATACTTACTTCGCACACTGCATGTAAACTATATGGAATTTTTATATTTTAACCTTTATGTTCCTCGATTTCTCCGGTAAAAGATTTGAAATTACTGAATTGGCCGCATCTGTCAAGTTAGGTGGGGTACTGCTTACTTCATCGTCGCTCGAAATTTCCATTATTTTACAGTTATAAAAATCACGCACGAAATTGACGCGAATAAAAAGTCACTCCAAAATAATTATCAAGAACTGTCACTTTGGAATAATTGTCAACAAATGCCATTTTATTTCCATAGTTACAGTAATTACTTGATTTGGAAAAACATTTTTTCTACAAACGTCAAAAAATGACAAGGTTCGCGCATTGAAAACAATTTGCGAAGTGACCCTTTTTTTCATTTTCCTTCGTTACCATGACACCGTGCGCGAAGTAGTGTGCGAAGTACTTACTTCGCACACTGCATGTAAACTATATGGAGTTTTTATATTTTAACCTTTATGTTCCTTAATCAAACAAACAAATGCCATTTTATTTTCATAGTTACAGTATTTACTTGATTTGGAAAAACATTTTAAGCCAGTTCAATACTATTTTTCATATTAAGCTATGCATGTTACTTATTTTAGAAAAATATTTTTGGCGTTTGTAGAAAAAATTTTGTTTGCATCTCATGCGCGAAATACTTTGGTGATCTCGACTATTTTTTTAACTCGGCTGCGCCTCGTTAAAAAAATCAGTTCTCGATCACCAAAGTAGCATTTCGCGCACTAGATACAAAAATTACTATTAAGCCAGTTCAATACTATTTTTCATATTAAGCTGTGCATGTTACTTATTTTAGAACAATATTTTTGGCGTTTGTAGAAAAAATTTTGTTTGCATCTCATGCGCGAAATACTTTGGTGATCTCGATCACCAAAGTAGCATTTCGCGCACTAGATACAAAAAAACATTTTAAGCCAGTTCCATACTATTTTTCATATTAAGCTATGCATGTTACTTATTTTAGGCGTTTGTAGAAAAAATTTTGTTTGCATCTCATGCGCGAAATACTTTGGTGATCTCGACTATTTTTTTAACTCGGCTGCGCCTCGTTAAAAAAATCAGTTCTCGATCACCAAAGCAGCATTTCGCGCACTAGATACAAAAATAACTAATTCATTGATTTCCAATAAAATGGTTTTTGGACTAAATGCGTATTGAAAAGTTGCTCCTCAAATACACTAAAGAAAATGTATTATTGCATTTTTTAATACACTGGAAGATTGTAAATAATGATACCCTAGCCTCAAAGAAGCTTTGTTTCAATATGAGTGATCACCAAATTTCAAGAATGCTTCTCCTTTCAAAGGACAAAAGCTTTCTAACAACACCAAATCACGAACCAGTCCTTCCCCGAGTTCGTACATAAGACAGATCTGGGCAAAAGCAGCATTCAAACCATCCTTCGTGCAGAACAAGGGAGCTGTTGGATAAAGCTGCACTACACGTATACAGGAAGTCTTCTATTAGGAACTCGACTGCAAGAATGACCCCCACAAGCATTTTTGTCTACAACTACGCCGCTAGACCGAATGGTGGATCAGGTTAGCGTGAAAACATACACAATTTGCAGAAATTATCCTCTGTTAAATTCCGTTAGACCTCACTTCCCGGCACGCTCCCTATTTTCGTCCCAATTAAATCAAGTATTTCGTGTCGGAGACGGAGGGTGTGTACAGACCTCAACAACTCTGGAAGTTACCGTACCAGATGTTTGCGCAGAGGAGGCGAAGAACTTGCGAGAACTTCCCGAGATACCTGAATTTTGGTAGTTCGCGAACGATGCCGTCTCTTTATGTAGATAATTGATTTAAATAAATGAATATTGGTATTGTGGTGGGTGAGCGCCTGAGGCGTTCAAGATACGGCCAGGAAATCGCTTCGTCCCATTGTCGACGTTCCGTTAGAATCAGGAACGAGGGGACCGCAAAAGTTTCAGCGAAGTTGTTTCCCCGTTGACATTGATATTTTCAATTTGGCCGCTGCAACTTCGTAGTCCACGAGTTCGTGACAATAAAAGATTAAACGAGTTGAAGTTATTTCGCAATTTATAGATGAAACCTTAATTTACTTTTCAATGCAGCCGGTAGACTGGTTCATCGACAATATAAAACTATCGAGTTCTCCAATCCAGGGATATAATGATTTTATACAGGGTGACTGGTGACCCATAGTCCAAACGTTAGTTGTAGTTGGGAGACCTCTATACTGATCCAAACAGGCCATCAAAATCATACGTTCTGTTGACGGTTCGTTTTTCAAGATATGCGAAAACTTTGAAGCGCTACAACTTTCGAACTGCTGTAGCCTTTGGGTTGGTTTTTGATTCAGAATATAGTATGTCAACCTTTATCCGTACTTAATAATGAATATTGGAGAAATAAGTCAGCAGAGAGTAAAAATAATCCTCTATGGTTTGTACGAAAATATCATTCTGCATGTGAAAACAAATATTTTTAATATGTATTCTTGAAGAGTAAGTAAAAATTGTCCCAATACCATGTTTCATTTTAAGTGGAAAGAATGTATCCATGAAACTACGATTTTACAATAACGAAATAACCCAAGTTTTTGGCGCTTTTGTTTCTCGGAACAGAGTGCTTATCAATTTGCCCAAATGTCTGAAACTTTCGAATTTTTGGATGAAAATGATCTTAAACGATTTGGTTCGACACAATTGTCAAGAATCCGTGGCCAAAATCGATTCTGTCCGGCCCGCCGTTCACACGATAACTCTCGAACACAATGAGCTAGACAGTTAAAATTTTCAGAGTAGGTTTGGGAGATAAATATCTTGGTTAAGTGCGTTATTGGGCAAAATCAGCCAGGTGGTTTCCGAGCTACGAAAATAATTCAAATTACAAATTTCAAATTAAATTATTTTCGCGATGTAGTTTCATCATAAGAATCCACTGATGTCATTTTCAACTCTAACAAGCGAATACTTTCGGAGATATGATTTTTCTAAATTTCAATAATAAATCGTACTTCCTCTAGTGGTCTCGATATTTTTCTGTGCAGTTTTTGTAATTTTGTTTTTCATTAACCTGTTAAAGAAACTTAAGTCTTGAGTTGCGTTTTGTTGAACAGGGAGAGCAATTTTGCAAATTGCCGAATTGGAATTGAGCATATTTGGTTGAATTTGTTAAAGAAAGAAATAGACCTTGAAAATTTATATGTAAACTGAAACTGTGTTAATG
Organism: Halyzia sedecimguttata; assembly: GCA_937662695.2. Lineage (NCBI taxonomy): Eukaryota > Metazoa > Arthropoda > Insecta > Coleoptera > Coccinellidae > Halyzia > Halyzia sedecimguttata. Next base: position 88,052,029 of record OW569415.2, on the reverse strand, counting down.
TTTTGACGTATGTCAGTGTGACAAATTTCAACATTACTGTCAACAAAAAAAAATTGCTTCTGAGAAATACCGCCATATTCACAAAGCATTCAATCTCCATTAAGTCCTAACTGAGGTCTTCAGTTAAAGATAAATAAGAATCGCAACCTCAGTTAAAGTATGTAACAGTGCTGAAACAGGCCTGTTTCACGCTAATTTTCACTTAAACTGAGGTTGCTATGCTTATTTATCCTTAACTGAGGACCTCAGTTAGGACTTAACGGAGATTGAATTCTTTGTGAATACGGCGGATAGAGCTTCTAACGCAGAAGCAATTTAAAAAATAATGATTTTTTTTATTCCGAAGATATTTTATACACAGTTTGGGAAAGAAAAGCCACAAAGAAACCTTTAGTGTATTTAAGTAAGCCTTTTATTTCAAGAAAAAGTATTGTTATGAGGAAAGCTCCCAGCTGGGAATAGAGAAAATGTAAAACCGAGATATTTCATGAATGGACGAAGTTGAGATATAGAATCCTTTTGTTTCATCTTATTCCAGACGATTAGAGTAACATTAATTAACTATCTACTTTCCATTCTGGCGACACACGTTGGATTCGTCAGTGTTATCAAAGGAATGCAGACCCAATCCCAAGATTGCCAGCAGGCTCACGTGTGCAGGAAAAGTACAAAGTACAAATGCAGATATTAAAATAGGTACTATTAGTAGATAACTGTCTATTGATAGATGCCACTGAACTACTTGTTTTCAGAGGATATTTGTTCAAATCGTTATAATTCTGAACTTTGGTTAGATCACAGCTTTTTTTCACAGATTAACCTTACATAGTCTTCCAAGGAAAAATGATTGCAACTTTGTCTTTATCCTCAAAATTATTTCAGAAATCTTTTTAAGTATGCTAAATACAGGGTCACCAAGTTCTTGAAAATTTCAAGATCTGGACTTGATCTCGTCTTGATTTTGAGACAAGATCAAGACAATGAGTAATATTTGATTTCAAGACAGGACAAGAAATTGTATGTCAAATCAAAGATTTCTTGTCAAGAAAACAAGAAACCTTGAAATATCTTGACTAGCAATGAAAACGCTGAAACTTATTCATTTGTGAAAAAGATAATATAACATAACATATTTTAAATTATTAAACACTTTTTTGCTAGAACGATTCAGAAAAATGCAAATAAAAAATGATAAATCATAATTCTGTTTAAACTAAAATTGAAAACTAGATTTTTAAAAGTATCAAAATTGATATTAAATTTAAATCGGAATTAATAAGTCATGAATTAAGGCACTTAAAACTTCTTATCGAGTCAACACCTAGCTCATTCCTTGGCTTTGTTATTGGTAAAACTGCTCTTGAAAATAGCCTTTCCGCTATTTAGCATAAGGATTGAAAAATATAAAATTATATTTTTTAGCAAAAACATGAGAAAACACCATATTCATCATTTGTGAAAAACTGTGGATTGTTGTGAAAAATGATTATAATTAACTACTTGAATAAACAGCATTTTTTTATAGGTACTCCCAAATTGTTTTGCGTCTAACAGTAACAGAGATAGATACAAGGCAACAAAGTACCCCTCTTAGTTGTCAAACTTTTTTTTGAGATGTTTCTAAAACGATCATAGATGGCCATAGATATTGTTCAATAAACATATCTTGATATTTGAAGAGAATTAAAAAATGAGGGCTGCCATTTAAAATAAGGAAGTTGGTACCTACTTCCGGTATAACAGGAAGTGGTAGAAAACAGTCAATATTTAAAAGAAGTAGTTAATGGTCCAGACCTCTTTGTGTGAATTTTTATGAGCGTATCATTTTAATTTCCCATATAAGGATAATTGTTCATTTAAACGAATGACCCTGTATATCTGGCAGTTATATCGGAAAAAAATCGATGAAATTAGTATTTCACCTGAATATATTCACATAAGATTCAACGTGGGCCATACATTTATCAATCTGAAATTCACTTTTGAAATTCATAAAATCCTGTTATCTTTCATATTATAGCCGAGAAATCGTATTTCACACACCCTGTGCAATAAGTAAAAAATCGTTTTTTGAGTCAACTGAAAAGAGACTAGCAATATCGATCGACATTAAGCAATGTGCGGGATACAATAGTACGCAAAAGATCTACGAAAAAAATCCGAAAATAAAATGCCCCCGTTATTCTGCCTCATAAATTATGTACACAAACCTCGAAGCTGATGTCGGCAACTCACCGAATTCAGAGCCCGCTTTTTTGCATGTTTTGAATATTCATATTCCAGCATGCTTTCTTATCCAAACTGTATTTGCTCTGCTCTTATTTGTCTGAGATGTTTATCTCCAGATAGTCATATAAATATACTGCACTCCCAAGCTCTGGGAGTTTTTTACTATATTCGTAATTTTTCCAAAGAGATTTATGTGCACATAATTTCATTTGTGAATTACATGGTAGATTATTTGATATTACAAGTCATTTTCTACACTAGTGGCATGAACTCATTACAAAACTGAGGATATACCACATCCCGAATATAAAAGAGTCATCCCGAAAATCCCGGGATTATACTTGGATAATCCCGGGATTTTCGGGATTCTCTCAAACATTAATAAACGCGATCTCATAACCGAATAATTATGGATAATTGAAGGTGATATGAATAAAAGAATATGCGAAACCAAACCAAAAGCTTGGAGAACAGTAGAAACTATGGGGGTGATCTGGTAAAGTTTCTCTCACAGTTTCTTGAACCCAAAGTTGTAAATATCAGGCAAAATGAAAGGAATATCGATCGCTTCAGCAAAAGCTCGAGAAAAACACATGTTTTTTGATAATTCTAACTTCAAATGTTTCTACGGCAGAACGGCCTCACTGCCTTTATCCCAGAGCCCCAGTCGTAAACAGAATTTGGAAGTGAGTTATGAGGGCTGTCGCAAAATTTCAGCGGAATTGAACGTATAGTTTCTGATATAAAGAATTTTTTTTTTTTAATTTTCTAGTTATATGATCCTCCGTTAGACCGATTATGCCCATTAACGAACTTCTTCGTCACATTTGGACAAATCGCTATCTCTTTGTGTTCGAAAGTTATCGTGGCAACGGCCGGACAGAATCAAATTTGACCCCGAATTAGTCATCAGTGAGTCGAACCTAATCGTGACCATTTTCGGGAAAGAATTCGAAAATTTGGGTGAAATGTTCCGTTCCCCAGAACATCCGCGCAAAAATTGTATATGATGCCTATTTCACAATCTTTTACTTTGCTTGTCTTGATTTTCTTTTCGTTTATTTTTTTTATTTATTGTTAATCGTGAATCTCTTTACATATAATTTTCCTTAATCAGCGTCTCTGAGGAGAATAAATAAATATATACTTAAATCTATCTCAGACCGGTCTGAAGAATAATTGTAGCATTTATCTTTTCTCCGGCAGAACAATACACATTTGTAGTAAGGCTTTCTCGTCTCTTAATTAACGTTCCAACTTTCAACACACTTCCACACTGATAAAATCTTAAGAATGAAGTATGAATCAAAGACGCTCTTTCTTCACCGCTTATTGTCAGACAACATTGCCTAACAATCCATTAGCACTTCACACAAATGACACTTGTTGATCATTGTTCAGATGCCATTGTTGTCAGGAAACAGGTTCATCACGACGGAGTTTACGGTGTCCCGTGAAGCACTAGGAACTCGAAGAAAGATTCATTTTCGAAGTGAATGTCGTTAATGAAATAATAACGCCGAACGGACGTTCTGTAGCCGCTATATTATACGGTTTTCATCAACACTGGCGAAGAACTTCCTTGAGATCCAAATCTCTGACGTTCAGTCGCTTTCAGTTATGCGCCGGAATGATTTCCATCGTGCTTTTCCGCACTGCCTGTACGTAGTAGGTACGTGGAAATCGTAAAGAATTCATGAGGGGTTGATGGGCTTAAATTCGAGGTTTCAGGGAAGCATTCGGAAATGAAAAATCAGTCATTTTTATTGGTAATACGATAACAATCTTACATCAATGTTTTAGGCTCTGATGTATAAGAATTTCTTCATCTATTTTATTACTGTCTAAATGACATGCTCAACTACCAGACATCATTACATAACGTATATTGGTGACAACGCCCATGAAACTGGCCTCTTCCGAGACGTAAGACGGCATTTGGAAGATGAGGAAAATTTAATAGAGGGAATAAAACGTTATTTCAGTGATCAGAAGAGAGAAAGAAAAATATTATAACCAAAATATTGATTATTGCAAGGGAAATGGAAAGAAAATGTGGCAGACATTAAAGGGGCTTGTTGGAAATGGAAGAAAGTGCGCCGATTTCACTAACATTGACTTTGGATCGTATAACAACAACGTAGAAGAAAATATGAATAATTTTTATGCCGACAGCCTGAATGAAATAGCACAAAGTATTGAAAAAAAAGAATGGGACTCGGTTAGTTGCGTAACTTCTGCTAGATTTTCTAGCTTGAAAAGAATAGGGATATCACAGCTTGAGAAAATTGTAATCAATCTAAAAAATAGGAGCACCAGCGATTCTCTTCTTAGTGTCAGGCTTGTGAAAGATTTATTTTGTGTGATAGGGTACCCGTTGTTGTATTTGGTGAATGCATCTTTGAGTGCCGGAAAAGTCCCCGATAAACTAAAGGCAAGTGTCATAGTGCCCATACCTAAAGTGTTAACACCAAGGACGCCTGGAGATTTTCGACCAGTTAACTTACTACCAGTAGTCGATAAAATTCTGGAAACAATAGTGTGTGAACAATTAAGACACTACCTAGAACGTAGTTGCCTTCTGTACGATGGACAGTCAGGTTTCAGGAGCAAGCACACGTGCGAATCTGCGTTGCAATATGTGTGCGCAGTTTGGAGAAAATCCATGAACGAATCAAAAGTGACTGTGAATGTTTTTATAGATTTAAAACGTGCATTTGAGACTATTGACAGGGACATAATTGTTGCGAAATTAACTTTATATGGCATTGAGGGTTCTGCCCTAGAATGGCTAAGAAATTTCTTATTAGATAGATCTCATCAGACTAAAATTAGTGATAATATTTCTAGCAAAAGGGATAGCACATGGGGGGTTCCACAGGGAAGCGTGCTAGGGCCACTTTTGTTTATTGTTTATATAAATGATATGTATAAGGTATTGGAAAACTCTTTTGTGAACCTATTTGCTGATGACACCCTTATCTCAGTATCTGGAAGGAACGTTGAAGAAATAATTTCCATACTGAATGCTGAATTGCAGTGTTTATATGAATGGGTTTGTCAAAATAAATTAAAATTGAATAGTTCAAAAACTAAATGTATGATAATTGGATCAAGAGCAAATTGTCAAAAATTCTACGACTCAGGGTGTTCGGTGAATATACAGGGAAAAGAAATTGAATTTGTTTCCGAAATTAGGTACTTGGGAGTGATCTTGGATCCACAATTGTGTTTCAGTAATCATGTTGAATATGTATGTAGAAAGATTGGTAAAAAGATAGGGTTCTTTAATCGGGTATCGCGTTTTTTGTCTCAATGGACTAAGATGATTGTGTATAGTACTATAATTTTGCCTCATTTTTCGTATGTTTGCTCTTTGCTAATATCTTGCACTAATGAAGAGCTGAATAGATTACAATTACAGCAAAATAGGGTAATGAGAATTATATTGAGTTGTGATAGGTACACTCCGATAAAGGATATGTTGGATCAATTGAATTGGCTGAATGTCAGGCAGATTATCAGAAGGGCGAATTTGGTCTTAATATATGGAATAGTGCAAAATCATCAGCCTAGTTATCTGAAATCATATCTGCAGAGAAGATCAAATTTTTATGACTATAACATAAGATCAAATAAGAATTTCAATGTTCCTATGGTGAGAACGACAAACTTACAGAAAACGTTATTTTATGATGGTGTCCGCTATTTTGATGATCTGCCGAATGATATTAAAAATGCTCCTTCTCTGAAACAATTCAAGGGGAGACTTAACAATTATTTGCGTAGTTCATAGTGAAATTGTATGTGAATTGTAAAGATTATGTGAATAGCCAGGTGCTAAATAAACCTATATTATTATATATTATTATATTAAGGCGGGTTTATACAGCAAATAAGATAAAATAAGACACAAATTAAAATAAAATAAGAACTAAGGGTTAAAAGGAGCGTTTTAAACAGATGATCTAAAACAAAATAAGAAATAAGAATGAACCATATTTTCAACTTTGAGAATGTAGTCCTCCATAAGCGTATTAAGAATTTAATATAAAAGGAAAAATGTAGACTGGTGAAACACGCTTTATTAATCATAAACTTAGACGATCGATTTCGGCCGTGGGGCCATCATCAGGTCAGCTGAAATAACATATAGATAACAAAAAATACACTTTGAAAAACATCAATACGAGTTGCAAGGTAGCATCCTCTTACACTTACCGTCGGGAGAAATATGTATTATTATTAATAATGAATATATTTTAAAGACAAGATATATGGGATATAGGTATAGATACATGTGTTCGATTATCATGAATGGGAAGCGCAGCGCAGATATAAACAACAACATAACACATTCCACAGATATGATCTTTCATGAGACATTGACAGCGGAATGCACAGATAGTTCTATGATCAGGTAGAGGTACGGGGGCAGTAAGTAAAGAAGGTCACGGGTTGGGGATGTGAAATAGTTTGAACAAATTGGGGTTCGGAAAATCTTTGATGTCGTTCAGGAGGTGTTCACTATTTTTATTCTTCAGAATCTCCAGTTGTTCCAAAAGAGTTAGCCTCCAGAAGTCACCATTCTCATGGATTATGGTCAGCTTATCAAGTGAAGTAGAGTGTTGATTCTCATGTAGGTGACTGCCCATCGCCGAAGTTGGTCTATTCTTAACATGCTCATTAAATCTGATCCCGGCAGCTCTGGTTGTCATACCAATGTAGAATGCAGGACAGTTCTCGCAATTTATTTTATAAATTCCACTTTTTTGGGGGTTGTTTTTCTTCGGTTTGTTGTTAACCAGTAGTCTTTCTAATGTTATGTGTGAGCTGTTAATGAGGCTTAGATCGTGATGGGTAAGCAGAGATTTTAGTCGGTTATTGAATCCATGGAAGTATGGAACCACTACATAGGTCTTCTTGATGGGGGTATGAGGGTATATTTTCTTGTAGGTGTACTTCCTCTTGATAGAGGTCAAAATGTTGTCAACAAAGAGCGTTGAGTAGCCACTGTTGGCGGCTATTTTGTAAATGTTTCTAAGCTCTCTGTTGTAGTTTGTTTCGGTGAGAGGAACATTAAGCAGGCGGTTAAGAAGAAAATAGAAGGCTGTCCTTTTTATCTGGGGTGAGTGGTAAGAGAACTTGGGGATCACAATGTCAGTTTGTGTCGGTTTTCTGTAAATGTCATAGCTAAATGAATTGTCAGGGTTCAGAGTAATGTTCAGATCCAAGAAATTGATGCTGTTGTTGATGGAAAACTCTAGTGTGAATTTTACCCTAGAAATGGAGTTGATAAATGTGAGAAAGGTGTCTAGTTCGTCACGGGTTCCGGACCATATGCAGAGAATGTCATCAACATATCTTCTCCAAAGATTCACTCTGTGTGATAGGGGGTGTTTGATGATTATGGACTCCAAGTGAGCTATAAAGATCTCTGCGAGAAGTCCACAGTGGACTTCTCGCAGAGATCTTTATAGCTCACTTGGAGTCCATAATCATCAAACACCCCCTATCACACAGAGTGAATCTTTGGAGAAGATATGTTGATGACATTCTCTGCATATGGTCCGGAACCCGTGACGAACTAGACACCTTTCTCACATTTATCAACTCCATTTCTAGGGTAAAATTCACACTAGAGTTTTCCATCAACAACAGCATCAATTTCTTGGATCTGAACATTACTCTGAACCCTGACAATTCATTTAGCTATGACATTTACAGAAAACCGACACAAACTGACATTGTGATCCCCAAGTTCTCTTACCACTCACCCCAGATAAAAAGGACAGCCTTCTATTTTCTTCTTAACCGCCTGCTTAATGTTCCTCTCACCGAAACAAACTACAACAGAGAGCTTAGAAACATTTACAAAATAGCCGCCAACAGTGGCTACTCAACGCTCTTTGTTGACAACATTTTGACCTCTATCAAGAGGAAGTACACCTACAAGAAAATATACCCTCATACCCCCATCAAGAAGACCTATGTAGTGGTTCCATACTTCCATGGATTCAATAACCGACTAAAATCTCTGCTTACCCATCACGATCTAAGCCTCATTAACAGCTCACACATAACATTAGAAAGACTACTGGTTAACAACAAACCGAAGAAAAACAACCCCCAAAAAAGTGGAATTTATAAAATAAATTGCGAGAACTGTCCTGCATTCTACATTGGTATGACAACCAGAGCTGCCGGGATCAGATTTAATGAGCATGTTAAGAATAGACCAACTTCGGCGATGGGCAGTCACCTACATGAGAATCAACACTCTACTTCACTTGATAAGCTGACCATAATCCATGAGAATGGTGACTTCTGGAGGCTAACTCTTTTGGAACAACTGGAGATTCTGAAGAATAAAAATAGTGAACACCTCCTGAACGACATCAAAGATTTTCCGAACCCCAATTTGTTCAAACTATTTCACATCCCCAACCCGTGACCTTCTTTACTTACTGCCCCCGTACCTCTACCTGATCATAGAACTATCTGTGCATTCCGCTGTCAATGTCTCATGAAAGATCATATCTGTGGAATGTGTTATGTTGTTGTTTATATCTGCGCTGCGCTTCCCATTCATGATAATCGAACACATGTATCTATACCTATATCCCATATATCTTGTCTTTAAAATATATTCATTATTAATAATAATACATATTTCTCCCGACGGTAAGTGTAAGAGGATGCTACCTTGCAACTCGTATTGATGTTTTTCAAAGTGTATTTTTTGTTATCTATATGTTATTTCAGCTGACCTGATGATGGCCCCACGGCCGAAATCGATCGTCTAAGTTTATGATTAATAAAGCGTGTTTCACCAGTCTACATTTTTCCTTTTATATTAAGAATGAACCAATCAAATCCAGGCTTTTTGACAATTTTATGTAAGTTCTATGAATTTCACTCTTTGAGCATGTGCATTGTCATTTTCCATACAAAATAACATAAAATAAGAAATAAAGATGAGAGTAGGCCAACTTTAATTCTTATTCTTATTCCTTATTTTATCTTATTTCGTGTATAAACGCAACGCTCCACATAAGGACGTGTTCAAAATTTTGTAAAAACCGTACCCCTAGAAAATTTGAAAAAAATGGCGAAAAAAAAAATTTCAAGAACCGTACCCCTAGAAAATTCCAAAAAAATCAAGAAAAAAAATTGGTTCAAGCACTGACGTGAAGTCAGAAGCTTTTGCGCGTATGTTCTATTGTCCATTCTTCTGTATTGGACACCCTTAATCGAATTTACCATGGTAAATTATGTTGTCCATTCTCCTGTATTGGAAACTTAATTCGAATTTACCATGGTAAATTCGATTAAGGGTGTGCAATACAGAAGAATGGACAATAGAACGCGCAAAAGCTTCTGACTTCACGTCAGTGCTTGAACCAATTTTTTTCGACTAACTTCGCACAAATCTTTTTGTCGGTATTTTTCAACCAACTTGTAGTGAGTTTCAATTCCATCAGATTAGTGTTTTTCGAGTTATTGGAAAACACAGTTTCAGATGGCCATAACTCTGAAACAATTCGGCGGATTTTTCCCATTATTATTACATTTGCTATATTCATATTCCAGACTTACCCTGCAAATTGTAACTCTCTAACTCATTTGGTTCAAGAGTTATCGTGCATATGGACGGAATGACAGAATTTTTTTTTGTTTGGCTTCGGATTCTTCATCAGTGAAGAAACTAAAAGCCTAAGACCATATTTGGCAAAAATTCAAAAATCAGCATTTGGGCAGAATGATAGGCGATCCGTTCGGAGAACTAGCAAGCCAAAAACGAAAAGTTAATGTACTGGAATATGACCTAAGTACCTGGAAATGACCGGTTTGGAGTCAAAACTCGAAATTCTTAATCCTAACACGTTGACAGCTGTTTATGACCTGAAATATTTGAGCTGACAAATGCTATCATAAAACGATTTAAAGCAAATATATTTCGTTTCGAAAGTGCTAAGAAAGTGCGAAACTTCAACACCATCGGGAAAGTAACAGTTTCTGGAATTGACTATAATAAACTAACCCTCTACTCCCCATTTTCCAAAGAAATGATCTGATTTACAGCATCATTATTAAAGACAAGCTACTGCGCTAACACATTGAACAACTTGTATATCATCATTCTTCAATGTGAATTAGAGACAATTGGAAGATGGCCCAGAATAAATTAACAGATGTAAGGAGCTATTTTCGCATTCATTCATAGAGTATGCCGTTTCTGGGTTCATTCATTTAAATACTGATGTAATAATTCACCACAACATAACATGGTGCGAAACAGAAATTGATTCATTAATTTTATGTTAATTTATTAGAATATAAACTGTCTAATTTGCATATAGATCTTTGAGATGATGATTACGGGAGCTTCCTAATGAATGAATAATGACAAGATATGCTAAATTTTATCACTCTGTTATTTGTGATATATCAATTATGAATTATGAAATGAACGGTGACTATGTCAGAATTGCTGAATAAACACTAAACATTACCACAAAGTTCAATTTTCTATTCCAAACACTCCGATTCGCTATAGCAGGGTTTCTCCACAACCCACTATATCTACTAGCCTGGAAGATGATAAAATGGCAACACAGCTCAGAGACGTACGTCAGTCGAACGTTTGTTATTTTGTTATTGTAAAAATGGACGATTACTTCTGATTCTGGAGTTAACCATTATTGTTTTTCGCGGGCATTTCGTGGTATTTTTTGTGTACAACGGTGTCAAATGTGAATTAATGCAATGCAGTGATAAATATGGTCGGATATTTATATGTTCTGTGATTAAACTGCATGTGTAAATAGTGAAATTTCCTTTGGATTATTTCTACTTATTGGAGATGAGTACATTTCAGTTCAGACTATAGACAACAAGATGGACTAGAAATATGAGTGAAATAGAACTTTCATGTCTTCCGATTTTATAAAACATTTTGATGACCTTTCTAATAATTTTTCAACAAAAATTGATACATCTGGATAGGAGATCAAGAAGCTCAAATAATCTATTTATTTTTATATATATACAGGGTGTCCCAAAAATAACACGCGAAAGTGACACTGGAGATAGATTGGCATTAGGTCTATCAGATAGCATCAACATGACCTCAGTAAAAGTCCGCTGGTTTTCGAGATATCACCACTTTTGTGTATTTTTTAAAAATCTCCAGTTTTCGGTCTTTTATCGCCTAGCATCGCTAGAAATTACTTCAAACTCATGTTTTTTTTTACCTAGGCTATCCTGAATAGTTGCTTTAAACAATGAAGTAATAACTTCACCGACAACTAGAACAAAATCCTTCAAAAAATGTCTAACTTGTTGTATTTTATGCCGAAGTTAAAACGTTAACTTAAGTTTGACTGACTGCTGTGAAAAAAAATTATATCAGACTGAATTGACAAATAATCGCAAAAACTGGTCCATTTCATGCCCTTTTCAAAATGATACAACACTACAAATTTTTTTTAATCAGAACCAGAATTGCTACTTATTAAAAAAATCCAAAACCCTTATAGGCTATCTCGCTCCCACATTCATTGTTTTGTAACATGGAAACCGGTCCGACTTTCACAGACTAGGGGTCTTCGAATAGTCTAGACCAGGGGTCACCAAATGGCGGACCGCGGTCCGGATGCGGATCGCGAACCTTTTTTTTGCGGACAATTTTTCCAGAAAACATGTATTCTTGATTAAAAAAATTCAGATAACTTTTCGTTTTATTTACTAATTATAGATATTGGATTTAGATTAACTGCTAGTCAAATTCTTATGCCATCATAATGCTATCAACGACCCCCGACAGATATACAGATTTTGTGAACGGACCTCCAATGAAACTAATTGGTGACCTCTGGGTTAGATACTAGAGAAAACTTTTTGGCGTTTGACGGATTTACTCATTTCCGAATATTTTCCGAACGGATAGAGATACAGAGGAAATAGATACATAAATCTAAACGTCGTCCACCGACCAATCATAGATTTCGGACGGGAAAGAAGAATTTTCCTTCAATTACGGGTCAAAAATATTTCAAAGTGCCGACCCAAAAAATTTTTTTCATGGTATATCGATATGGAGCTCGTGTCAAGTTAAATCGAGGTCGCTGATCACGAATATGCAATTAGTTTTTCCCTAAGTGGCGTACTTTGGGAAAATTTTCACTAATGTGAAAAAATGGACGAAAATAGGTCAATTTTGGAAGTTCACACCGCCCAAAAAAATCGGAGTAAGGTGTTGTTGATTTTTGCCCTCATATATGGATCCTTTATCTACTGAATAATCCAAACAGAAAATGTCCAGGCCGTACTATTCGGAAATTATGATTTTTTTCCCAAGGGTCTGTTTTTCGGAAAATTCATTTCGCGGTATTTCCGCGGAAAATTCTCTAATGAAAAATCCGATCATATATTCGTAATCTACGGTCCCGAATTAGTAAATGACGTAATTTGCATCGAAATCGGAGACCGGTCGAATTTTGGCAATTTTTCAATACATTAGCCTTAAAAAAATCCCATTTTTCGAGAAAAATTTTTTGACGCAAAACTATGAAACGGGTACTTATTCTTATAGATTCGGGGCCGTAGATTCCGAATCTACCATCAGATATTTATTACAAAAATTTTCCGAGGAAATATCGCGGAATGAATTTTCCGAAAAATCGACCCTCGGGAAAAAAAATCATAATTTCCAAAGCGTACACCTGGACATTTATTGTTCAGATGATTCGATAGATAAAGGATCCAAATATGACGTAAAAAATCAGCAACACCCTACTCCGATTTTTTTGGGCGGTGGAAAGTTCCAAAATTGACCTATTTTCGACAATTTTTTCACTTTAAGTGAAAATTTTCCCAAAGTACGCCACTTAGGGAAAAACTAATTACATATTCGTGATCAGCGACCTCGATTTAATTAGACACGAGCTCCGTATCGACATACCATGAAAAAAATTTTTTGGGTCGGCATTTTTGACCCGGAATCGAAGGAAAATTCTTCTTTCCCGTCCGAAATCTATGATTTTCACATCTCGATATCCAAATTTTCCCCGATGATTGGTCGGTGTACGACGTTTAGGTTTATGTATCTATTTTTTCTGTATCTCTATCCGTTCGGAAAATATTAGGTAATGAGCGAATCCGTCAAACGCCAAAAAGTTTTCTCTAGTATCCAACACATACAAAAATCTACAATTTTCCGATTAGGTCGACGCGGCTTTGGTTATGCACTAAATCGGGTACGCAGATCACGAATCTGTAATTAGATTTACCGTATCTCGATTAGTTTCGGAGCAATGACGAAGAAAGTCGCAATTTCTGGCTCTACCTCCGGAAAATGGACTAATCAGTCGGATTTTTCGCCATATTACCAAAATTAATAGAGATACGGAAAAACTAATTACAGATTCGGAATCTACGCCCTCGATTTAGAGAATAGCCAAAGCCGTGGCGATCTAATCGGAAAATTCTAGATTTTTGTATGGGTTAGAATCTAGACAAAGGACTCACAGCTCTGGCAATGTGTTAGTTGTTGTATGCATGTTATCAATATTTCACAGAAAATAGGTCATAAATACTTCTACAAGGGTTGAAGTATTACAAGATATTTTACTTGCAATTATCTTTCCGTGGAAAATATTAATTTCAAGGGTGAGACCACCCATGCAAAAATAAACCAGTTAACCCAAAACATTTAAGTTTTACAAGCGAGCTGCTTTGTTTAGAAATACAAATGAGCGCTTCCCAACATGTGAAGTCATGGGACGCAACAGTGGTGATATCTCGAAAACCAGCGGACTTTTACTGAGGTCATGTTGATGCTATATGATAGACCTAATGCCAATCTATCTCCAGTGTCACTTTCGCGTGGTATTTTTGGGACACCCTGTATGTATTAAATTTCCAAAAGCCTGCATCTGTAGATGCTTCAGTTGAAATCAATAAGGACCTTATTATTCATCTTAAATTATTCATTAAAATGTTCATCTCGTAATTACATTGTTTTAAACTGTTTTATCGGTAAATATTCATCATAAATAAGATCTTATTGTAGTCCTCATCATTTTTCGACAGTAAATCATTTGAAAAATGATGAAATAGTCGAAATTTCATCAAAATCCAGCGCTACCGCATTGAAGGAGTATGCCTCTAAGAGACGATTAATTGCGGCGTTGTCAGTCTGTGTTCCAGGCTATCTCTATAGTGGGCTGTGGTTTCTCAAAGTGGGGTACGCGTACCCCTAGTGGTTCGCCATTCGCCGATTTAGGTAATGATGCGGCACACATGGTGACGAGTGCACTATACTCAATTTGTTAGTTAAGGGGTTCGCTGTCATCTGGAAACTTTAACAGGGGTTCGTGGAGCCAAAATTTTGAGAAACCCTGCTCTATAATATTGCCCATGGGGGGTTTAAATATTGGATAACTTGCAGTGGGTATACCTTAGCTAGAAATAAATACATAGGTACATCCAAAGTAAGTAATATGTTGGAGATATGTTAAAAAAATATTGAAAAAATTTGGAATTTTGTATTCTTGATCACATAATTGTGTTAGATTTTTTCTGAAAATATCCATGAATGTAAGGTATCGTTAAGGCATATTATAGCGCATGGGCCGCTAATCCATTTTTTGAAGTCTTCAAAAAAAATGTGATGCTTATGTAATTTTTACGATAACATTTGATGAACTAGATGAACAATAATAATCATTATAAAGTATGCCTAGGTCAATCATTTATAGGGTAATAACTTGGGTAATAACGTAGAAACTAATGTGTTTGTAGCTGCAGTATTTGGCCTTGAAAACAGTATCATATATACTGAATTGAATATGAAATTGTATTCGGCAATTTCAGAAATATATGTTTTAAAAATGAATATTTGTTCGATGAAAAAATATGGAGGGTAATATGGAATGGTCAAATGGGGTAATATGGAATAGAGCAAATAACACGCAAAATGCCACTTTAAAATTTATTTTTTTTTATACGGTGAATATCTATGAATCGCAGAAATCGCAACCTGATGTTGTTATTGCTCTCATTCGTAGGGGGCGCCACCTACACCTCCCTTTCTTTTATGGAGCTTCCTAACTTTATTGAGCGCACTTCTAGCACATTTTTCTGTGAAATAATCGATTCCTCTATCATATCTACGTAAAAAAGCTACCCTTGTAATAAGTCGATTTAAGGAATCATGTTTAAGTTATTACCATTATTTTGCATTTTTTACAATATTGCTTAGGAATTTTAAAAAAGATTTTAAAATTCTCAACAAATAGGCAGACTCGATTTCTTATTTTTAATAATCCTGGTATGGAATATATTTACGGTGCTCGTTCATCTTACCTGATATCTTCCGCTATTCAGATGTATTAAAAAACACGCAGCAGATGCTTTACAGACTGTTCCAAACGCTATTTAGAAAATTTATGACCCTCCACGGAACTTCAAAAAATTTATTAACTCGTTTATAAGATTATGAGGTTTTGATGTTCTAATTAGTTGATCATCCCTCTGTATTCCCGTGGAGATGTATATTCTCGCCTTGATATAATTACTGGAACATTCGCCCTTTCCTGAATAAAACGTACTTTCTTAATTAGCTTGAAGGGGGGTTGCATGAGAACTGAAAGAAACGCATTTTTGGGCTTAATGTTGCCAGAAACTCAGGGCTCGTCGTGTTTTTATTGAATCCAGCTTCATATATTCAGCAGAATATACCCGAGGCTATTTCAACCCATTCATTTTTATCCTTAATGAAAATTACTAAAGCAAACGATATCAAAAAATAATTCTGAAGATTTTCGCTTCGTGTCTGACGAAGGAGGGTGAGCTAATCAACGAAACGTTACGAAATAGTAGTTTTATCGTTGATGTTGTATCTTGTATCGTTATAGTTTTTTAGGCAACATTGTTCTATACATTGCCTCTGGCAAATACCTTGTGTTTCTAACGCAGAAGCAATTCAAAAAATTGGTTCAAGCCCTGTGGACAGGAGCTTTCTAGCGCTCTTGTTCAAACAGACAAATTATTCTCTGAAAGTATTGGTTTCTCAGAGTTGGGAATTATATCAATGTATTCAACTTATGATGTTTATTTATCAAGATTAAATAAGCAATCTGACAATGAGAACTGCACCATGGAAGAAATCAAATTAAAATAGCTGAAATGAATCTGACTCTCTCTTATAAACTCAAATAGTTGTAGAATATAAACTTAACCATGTTTGTGAAATTTTGTGAGAATCGTATTACTAGAAAATTAAAAAAAAATTATTAAAAAATATTTTTTATGTCACGATAACATGAGAACGGAAAGAGTTAGCGATCAGGTTAGGTTGTGTATCTGAATATGACATTTGAGCTTGTTTATAAGCATGATCGGCCGAACGGTTTTGGAGTTACACTCATCTGAAATTTTGTTGTTATTTCCTCAATAACTCGAAAAATACAAAACCGATCCAATTCAAACATGGTTGATAGTTGTAAAATGCCAGCGTGAAGACTTTTGGAAAATTTCGTGAGGATAGTACAAGTAGAAAATTTTTAAGAAATCATTGAAAAAAATTCTATATATCAGAAACTATTCATCCGACATGGCTGAAATTTCGCGTGAGCCTTCAAAACCTAACTCTACTTCCAAGTTTGAATAGGATCGGACCTATATTGTTGGAGATCCGAACAGCCTTGTGTTAATTCAGTAGCTGGATGGGTGACCGTTGCCTCGATAACTCTTCAACGAAAGGAGATAGGGACTTGCAATTTTCGGGGTAGGTTGCGCATCTGAATGGGAGAGTTAAATTTGCTGTTGGCCATAATCGGCCCAACGGTTTCGGAGTTACGCCCATTTTAAATTGTATTTCCTCGATAACTGAAAAGATATAGACTCGATCAAATTGAAGCTTGCTAACTAGTTGTTGAATATCGACATGATGACGTGCGTAAAATTTTGTGAAGACCGTACCACTAGAAAATTAAAAAAAAATTACGAAAAAATATGTATATTATGTATCTCACTATACCTTGAGAACGCAAAGAAATAGTGACTTGCAAGTTTTCAGGGTAGATTGCTTATCTAAATGCGAAATTTGAGTTGATTAATTATCATAATCGGTCAAATGGTTTTGCAGTTATATCAATCTGAAATTTGGTTATTATTTCTTCAATAACCCAAAATATACGATGCCGAACATGGTAATTAGTTCTAGAATGCCAATGCAAAAATGTTTACAAAATTTCGTGATGATTTACCATGGTAAATTCGAATTAAGAGTGTCGAATACAGGAGAATGGACAATATAATTTACCATGGTAAATTCGATTAAGAGTCTCCAATACAGGAGAATGGACAATAGAACATACGAGCAAAAGCTCCTGATTTCACGTCAGTGCTTGAACCAATTTTTTTGGTTTAATCAATTTAGATAAAACTGTGAACAGGGTAATTATGTGTCTTCAATTTAACATAACAAAAACATAACCTTGTCAAAATTAAATACTGAAAATAACAACATGCGTTGCCATGGATTCTATCATAAAAAATACATTTCTTCAGATAAGTTTATTGTTTTCAATGGAAGTGTAATGTAAATAGCCATGCATAAGCATGCTCAGATTAGAAAGACTTTCGATATTATGATGGGTCATTAGACCCACCTCTGAACAGTCAGGATATGAAGTTCTTCAAAATAAGGCAATAAACTAATAGACACGCGTTGTAGTATGGACATAAATAAAATTAAATTGCATTCATCATCTTCATACATTTAACGGAATTATGCATGAATATTTAAATCTCCAGTTTGTATCTAACTTCTCTAACTATCTGCACTAGGCTAGATATTTATTTTTCAATAATTTGAGAAAACAAATCTGAAGGTACTCACCAAATTGATCTTTCCATAGGACTTTTATAAATCTATCCCAAATGCAAATTTCAATTCGATAAGTGATTTATTTCCGACTTTATTTCGAAAGATATCCTGTTAACAAACCAAATTTGACACGAATTTTTTATCAGTAAATAATAATGCAATAGTTGAAAACAATTTAGTTTGAAAATTATTTGAATGCAGATATTTTCTTACATAAAATATCCAAACATAAGAACATGGAAATCTCGACCAACAAGGAAGTACTACTTAAGAAATCGTTAGGTATAGGTTAAATTATATCAACTTATTATTATTATTATTATTATTATTTAAATGAACAAGAGTAGAGGTATTTACACCTATAAACTCAAAAGAAAAAATTGATGTGTACAAAACCATCACATATGAAAAAAACCGCAACAAAAGTAAAACGGGAAAAGAAAATTAAATAAAGTGCATGCGTATGATCAATGAGAGCTGCGCCATCCATCGAACCCATTTTTAAAACTATTGGTAGAGCTGCTCCCGACCACGTCAGAGGGCAGGCTGTTCCAGGTGCAGAAAACTCTGTTACTAAGAAAGCACTGTCTCGGCTGAGTCCTGAAATTTTCCTTCCTCAACTTGTAATTATGTCCACGGAGATGATTCGTGTTTCTTGTGAAGATGGCTTCAAGCTGAGGACCAAACATTCCATGCAAGGCCTTATAGGTGAAGATCATGTCGCCTCTGGCCCGTCTGCTGTCGAAGGTGGATAGATTCAGCAGACGTAAGCGTGTGGGATAATCAGGACGAACTGTACCGTAAGGGATCCTAGTGTTCCACCTCTGAATTGACTCGAGAGCGTCAATCTCTCCTCTAAGGGCAGTCCACCAGGCTGGTCCCGCATACTCCATGATTGGACGGATGTAGGTCTCGTATAGAAGTTTACATGTAGTCGGATCGGATTTGCTGAAGTTTTTCTGCAACAGGTAGGTCATCTGACGGGCCCTACTCGTCATAGCTGAAATGTGGGAGGTCCAAGTGAGGTCATCAGAAACGACCAACCCCAGATCGCACTGACTAGAGGTAGGGGTGATGCGATGACCATTTATGAAATAGGAGAGTTTTGGATTGCTCTTTCCGATGTGTAGAACGCGACACTTATCCAAATTGAGGGGCAGGAGCCATTGCTCACACCACTGAGACAGTCTATCCAGATCCAGCTGAAGCACTCCGGCATTAATTAGTGGTAGATTGTAAAGTTTTGTGTCGTCAGCGTACATAGAGCATGTGGAAGCGAAGCAGGAAGGCAGATCGGAAGTATAAAGCAGGAATAATATTGGCCCAAGGGTAGATCCCTGAGGGACACCACTACTGACGTGGACCTCACGTGAAGAGAATACCTCTCCCACCCTAACACGGAAGGATCTGCCGGATAAAAAGGAACTGATCCAAGCAAGAAGTCTGCCCCTGATACCCTGATGCTCGAGCTTCACGAGAAGGCGCTGATGAGGAACCCTGTCGAAGGCTCTTGCGAAGTCGAGGTACACTACATCCACAGGCAAGCCGGCGTCTAGAGCTTTCGTCCAGTCATTGATGCAAAGTATGAGATTGGTGAGTGTGGAACGATGAGGGATGAATCCATGCTGTTCTTTTGGGAGAATACTATGAGACAGACAGAAATCCAAAATTTGGTCGCAGATGATCCTCTCAAGGACCTTCGACAGGGTTGAGAGAAGACTTATTGGCCTATAATTGCGCGGAGAAAGCTTATCTCCTTTCTTAAATACGGGGGTGACAGAGGCCGATAACCACTCGGTCGGAAGCGATGAAGTAGAAAGAGATTTCCTAAAGATCAGGAAAACCGGCAAGGAGAGGGAAGCGGAACACTCATGTATCAAGCGTGGCGTGATGCCATCGCGACCTGGAGAACCATTCACCCTAGCACTTCTGAGATACCGCAACACAATTTCTTCTGAGAGGAATACATAATCTATCTCGTGAGGCACGCGTGCTGACGAAGGGGACGGCAATAATCCCAGTGGCTCAGAGGCGAAAGCATCCGCAAAGGTATCAGCCAGGACATCAGACGTTTCCTGGGAGTCTTGACACAATGTGCCACAGGGTTTTTTGACTATAGGAAGACTGATTTTTGAGTTCATAGTAGATCTGATATACTTAAAAAACTGTCTCTTATTTGATCTTGTCGCAAGATTACGCTCATAGTTGATTTTTGCAGAATTGATAGAAGTGGCGACAAAGTTAGAAAATGTTCTGTGGGAGCTATAATCGGTATTAGAGCGCGTCCTGGTATACCTCTGCCAAAGCGACTTTTTGCGTCTCAAAAGCTTCATAATGCCCTCACTCATCCAAGGTTTAATGAGGTCACATCTGTAGCGAATATATCTAGTGCTTATTGAAATGGCATCGTCAAGTATCACCCTAAACAGCCTCCACATCTCGTCAACCGGAACGTCCTCCGCCAGAACGGAACGCCAGTCACAGGAAGAAAGTTTCTCCGATATTTGCCTGTAATCGATTAGCTTTTTAATCCTAGTTTGTCGGGATTCAGTAAAGGTTGGTAGTTGAATTTGAAGCTCTGTAGTCAAAACGTCGTGGTCTGACTTGCCGAAGGGTGGCATGTGAACTACCTCCGAGACCAGGTCCCGCTCAGAAACCAGAAGTAAGTCCAATAATGAAGATATTTGTCCGTGTCTGTGTCTGGTGGCCCTGGTCACAATCTGCTGTAGGCTAGTGGTCGTCAACAAACTAGCGAAAGGATATGATGGAGAATTAACAGAAGGAAGGCCCACTAGTGGCCACTTCAAGTCGGAGCAATTGAAGTCACCAGAAATGAAAATATTGGATTTAGAATGGGAAAGGTCGCTAAGATATTGAACCAGGTCTAAGTCCGCAGCACAAGGACGAGGCCGATATATGCATCCTACCACGAGAGAAAATTTAGGAGGGCGTGTTATCTCCAAAAAAATATTATCAACACCTGGCCAGTCAAAACGCATCATACCAACCCTGAAGTTGCGAAACAGATCTTCGTGAACATAGACGCACACTCCCCGGTGACCAACAGCAGTCCGGTTGTCGTCACGGTAAAGAGTATAATTGGGTATAGAGTAAGTGGCGTCAGGAATAGAGGAGTGTAACCAGCTTTCAGTGATGAGGATGAAGTAGGGTTTGTGACCTTGGACAAAAGCGAGCAGCTCATTGAATTTAGAGCCGAGAGACATAATATTTGTGTACATTACTGGCCAGATGTTAAGCGATGTTAGTTTTTTGACTGATTTTGGTCACTTTGAGAAGAAATGACCCTTGGTACTCCTCTATCATATTTGATAGTTAAATGTGGTTCACCTCCAGCCACCCTTCTCCTGAGCTCATCCCGTGCAATCCTCAAGTCTTCAGCCTGCTTCCTGGTTTTGTCATCCTGCACGCGAACATGACGAAACTCCCGATTTCCCAGCAACAGGTTTTTGTTTCTGAGTATAGATTTCGCTGTCTGAGAACTAGAGAAAGTAACCTTCAACCAACGAGGACGAGCAGAGTCCCTACCGGGAAGACGATAAATATTAGCGATGAAGGAACTGGAAGCAGACTGGATACTGTCGACAATCGAGCGTGCCATATTTAAGTCCGATATGTCATCCGCGTTTTCAACCACATTAGTCAGGATGATGTTATGTGATTTTTCAAGCCGATCTAAGATTTCTGGAATATTGCGTTCACTGTTGAAATGTGGATATGAGCTATGGTTGGAATCAGGGGAGGCTAATTTCTCTGAGATTGAGGCTACATTCCTCGAGATGATTGCCTGATCACGCTGAAGAGTTGATATATCGTTTCTGAAGGTATCGATGCTAGATTGATGTCTGTTTAGCGTCTCCGTATGAGTCTGAATCGAAGCAGAGCAGTTAGCTATCTGGACAAACAGGTCGTCTTGCCTCTTCTCGATACGCTCCATGCTCGCCGACATACCCTGAATTTGATCCATAAGAATTTGGAAGTGCCTGAGCGTTATTTGATCTTCCGCCCGATCAAACACGTGCCCATGAGTGCCTGCGACAGTCGACAGTGTTACAGGAGTAGATCGGGAGTTACCTGAGTTACTGCGAAGTGAGCGTGCGGAGGAGACACAACTAGCACAGTTCCATTTCTCGTTACTAGTTAGGAGAAACTCAATATCCGTTTTTGTAAGACTAACGCACTTGGCATGAAAATTTTTTGCACATTTTGAACATGCAATCGATGTGTCGTCATTTGCGATTTTCTTAGAGCAGTGAGCGCAGTAGGAGCTTGGCATCTTAAGTTTAAATTGGGAAAGGGAAATGAGGATCAACGACAAGATTCACTTCTTTGGGCCCGTAAAGAAGACTCAAACAGAAAGGGAAGGCCACGGAGAGGTAAAACAATGATCAAAGACAGGAAATCAATCGAAAGATGGATCGCCAAAAAATCAAACCGCCCGCCGTCGGCACCGCCACTGGTCAGCCAGTGCTCAGGAGAACTAACGCTAGTGCGAAATGATAATAGTATGCATAAATATGGAGGATTCCCAGGCATGTGACGAATCGAGATTACGTAAAAAAAAGCGCAGATAACGTTGTTTTGTTGGGAACCTCCGTTTATCAATTATTGTGAGTAATGAAATGAGCAATTTATCAACCAACAGTTCGTTGATTTTATTATTCCCTCGGAGCAAAACGAATAATATTGGGGGTGTACTCACGTATTGTGGTAAATTTCAGCAAGATAAAATTAAATCACAGAAAACCCGTGCAAGAACAGAGCTCAGCGAAAACACGTGATTTACTTCGGAGGCATGTACAATGAATGAATAGGAAGTAGTAAATACAATGTTCCATCTCTTGAAGTATAATTTATATATCCTTTCGTTACATGGAATACCGCATGACCGTGATGAAAGACATTAACTGCATTATTGGTAACGGTATAAATGGTTGTTTTATAAATCCACGATGTTATGATCAATTTTATGGAGCGCTTGTTCCTCGAATGTCAGGAAAGTTTTGATCCAAAATAGTCTTCAACGTTTAGTTTGGTTTGGACTCACTGATGAATAATCCGAGGTCAAAGTTAATTCCGTCCGTGAGCATGATAACTCTCGAATGAAATCAGGTATTCAAAGAGTTGAAAGACTCGTCAATAAGCGAAATCGGTAAAGTGTTATCAGAGTTATAGGCATTTTGTTTTTCCAATACCTCGCAAAATACAGATCTGTTCCAATTAAAACTCGGCTGTTGGTAAAAAATACAGCCAGTAATGCGAAATATCATGAGGATCTTATGATCATGTAGCTCAGAAACTATCCGTCAAATACCACTGAAATTTTACAAGAGACTTCAAAAAATTTTTTACTGCCGAGTTCGATATTTAAACACATCGAGTATGCTGGGCGAGACAGTTGTTTGAAGCAGGACTTCAATGTCAGATATAAGGCTACTTTTGATCACTTAAAGTTCCCACTCGAGTTTTCATAAACACATATCCTGTTAGAATTGGAGAAAATAATTGCTTTTTTTTGTAATAGCTCCAGAACGGCTGAAGATATTCCGATTAAACTCAGAAAAGCCATAGTCCTCGTTGAAAGTTAACTTCAAATGTTTCAAACATTTTCAGTGGCGTAGATAACAGGTCGTTCGATATTACAACTCCCCCAAATTTAACGCCACTGAAATTTTTGCACATTTTCTGACCGGTTTGGAAGAATTCTCTTCAAAAATGGTAATCCTGATGGAAGGCTCCAAACCTCACCGTTTTCGATAAAATGGACTTCAAACATTTCAAGATTTGATTTTTTGCGCGATTGTTTCATAGTTTCTTGTAGAACAATCATGCAAAAAAATAATTTAAAAAAATTCAAAAGGTTTGTTTGACCATGTTGCCTTAATTACCTTATTAACTTCTGACATTTTTTACATTATTTCTATACAAGAAAAATCTTTCAATCATTTTATCATGAAACGATTGCTAAAAAAATCAAATTTTTGAATGTTTGGAGCCGAATTTGTTGAAAACGGTTAGTTTTAGAGCCTTCGATCATGAGTACCTACCATTTTTGAAGAAAATTCTTCAAGAGTTCCAAACCGGTCAAAAATATTGCAAAAATGTCAGTGGCGTTCAAGTTGGGGGAAATGTAATATCGAATAACCTCCTATCTATGTCACTGACAATGTTTGAATCAGGTGAGAAATATTTGAAGTTAACTTTCAACGAGATCTATGTCCTTTCTGAGTTTTATCGGAATATCTTCAGTCACTTTGGAGTTATTACTAAAAAAACAATTATTTTCTCCAACTTTAACACCCTGTATCTCATTAATGGGGGTCTTAGGATATATGTTTATAGGAACTTTCATTTATGGAAAATAGTCTCCAATCTGATACAAAAAATAAAAAAAAAGCACTGACGTGAAGTCAGTACTCTTTGGCGCGAGTGTTCACGGTGGCTAATTTGAATTGAAAGAAGCTTCAAGCTCAGTGGATAGAGCAAGCCAGAGATCTACCCAAAGGATAGTGGACACCATTCACTATCGGTTCAAAATTAACAGTGCTGTATCTAAGGTGCCATAGGGATAGAGTCACAAAGTTGAAAAAGAACACAACTGACTCTCCTTAGTCGCACAAGCTCCTAGAAGATTCTGAGGGATCTCCTTGGGAAAGACTTGGGAGGGTCAGTATAATCATAATCATGTTTATAGCACGCGCGCCAAAGCAGATTGATCCCACGTCAATACTTTTTTACACTTTTTCTTTCATTGTTAAGTCAATCTGCATCCCTCACCAGGGGATTCTATGGAGGAATAACATCCGCCACTCCAAAACTTCAATCCTCTCTGACGAAAACACCAGCAGTTGAATCAATGATGGTCTGCTCATGCGCATAACGAAAATTGCCCGTAAGGGGTAACATCAATCTCAAAATTAGCCCCAGGGCCACGGTACGGACACTTTAACTCGGAAACAACGATACATCCCACAAACAAAGTGTCAAAAAAAAATTTGGAAATTTAAACAAAATTTTTCCACAATAACTGTCGCACGGAATGAGCTAGGCAGGTGAAATTTTCAGAGTAGGTTAAGGAGATGAATTTTTAAGCAACAAATTTCAAATTCAATTTTTATTCAAGATGCAATTTCACCATAAAAATCCATTGATATCATTTTCAACTCCAACAAGCTAATACTGTCGGAGATATGATTTTTTGAAATTTCAATAATGAATCGTACTTCTATGTTTTCACAGAATGCTATAATTTTTCTATCTATGCTTTATTATATGATCTGTGTTCATACTCGTACCAGTCATCCTGTTCTATAAGAGAGAGTCAAATTCATTTCAGCTATTTTAATTTGATTTCTTCCATGGTGCAGTTCTCATTCTCAGATTGCTCATTTAATCTTGATAAATAAACTATTATTTGAATTGAATTTCCTATATGTTGCAGTTCTATCATAAGAATACATCGATATAATTCCCAACTCTGAGAAACCAATACTTTCGGAGATATAATTTGTCTGTTTGAACAAGAGCGCCAGAAAGCTCCTGTCCACAGAGCTTGAACCCATTTTCCCCTACATTTCAGTTCTTCACTTGATCACTTGATTTTATTTTTTTCTAATTTTTTTTTTTTTGCGATAAACATGAAAGTGATAACATTTCTGGATAGAGAATGACGAGACCTTTCAAACGTTGTATCGCAAGCCCATACTTCCTATTGGAAAAATTGGGGGTTGTACCTGCCTTTCGAAGGGGGTTGAACGTAGGGTTCGCATTTTTAGGAAGAAGAATGACAATTTAAATTTGACATGTTTCTAGATTTTCCATAAATATGTACAGTAACCAAGATAATGAATCTTTTCCATTTGGCTGCACGTATTTTGACAGTAACAGTTTACGAATAGGTACTGCATGACCCTGATGAACGATATTACGAGCGATATTACGATGTGAACTGCATTATTGGTAACGGTATAAATGATTGTTTTATGAATCTACTGTATATTGTGGATACAAATTTATAAAGGTGAATATTTACCTCCGTTGCAATCTAGGATGTTATCGTCAATTTTTTGGCGCGCTTGTTCCATTCCTCCCGAATATCACGGGAAATCTGGTCGAAATTGGTCTTTAACGTTTAGTTTCGACTCTCTGGTGAGCACGACAACTCTCGTAAGAAACGAGTTACTTAGAGGGTTGAAATTTGCAGGATAGATTTGGGGTATAATATATACAATGCGCGTCAAAATTATGGAACAAATCCATTTTCTCAGAAGAAAAATATTTGGCAACATAATCCTGAAACAGGTCAATTTTGTTTCACTTCTTCCAAATTTTTATGCATTTTTGAAGGAATTTTGTTGAACCCTGTGCCATCCCCATCGACCCTCAAAATTTTTTGAATAGGGAAAATGGGTCATGTGGTACCTTTTTGACAAGGTCTTTGTATCTTCTTTAGAGGCGTGCAGAAATTTTCAAGAAAAAATTTTTCTTTTTTTGAAAAATAGTTAGTTCAAAGAGGTTTTCAGTATGTGCACTTTGTCATGGCTCATTTACTTTGAGACGATGGTACCTGATGAAATTTGTCACCTAATGAAAGTCAACCATTACAGTTTTTTTCATGTACAACTTTCAACTCCCTAACGTAAAAAATTAGAATGTGAGGGGGTTGAAAGTTGTGCATGAACAAAACTGTAATGGTCGACTTTCAGAGTTATAGCCATCTGTAATGTTGTTTTTCGTATATTTCGCGAAATGCTGATCTGATCGAATCGAAACTCGGTCGTTAGTTGAAAAATACCGCCACTTATGCGAAATATGGTGAGCATCGTATGACTAAAAAATGATTTAAAAAAATCATCTCAGAAACTATCCGTCAGATAACACTGAAATTTTGCAAGATACTTTAAAACCTTATGTACTGCCGATTTCTACATTTAAACTCCATCGGATATATCGTTGGAAATAATGGAAAAATGTAATTATTTTCCCTGTAAGCCAAGCAGCCCTGGGCAGGTACCTGGATGGGTGACCGCTCTGACTATTAATCGAAAAAGCGCGCCAAGGCAAACTGACCTCAAGTTTTTCAATTTTTTTTCAATACAGTGTTACAACAGGAACCGAGTGATACCAATTTTTTTTTCAATCCTTAATTTCTGATGTTTACCTTTGCGTCGATCTCAGATTATATAATCATGGATTCTTTCTTGCTTGCAGATTTAATCGACTGTCACTAATCTCCACTTTAGGAATCTTATATTTAAGACATAAGTTTTAAATCACAGTTGAAAAATTTACTGTTTAACCTATTGAAAGTCGAATCAAAATAATAATTTAATCATATGTTGTGAATTTTAAACCAGAATTAAAGGAATAAAACTTCGAAAATAGACGCGATTCGCAGATAACGAAACAGTTGCA
The DNA here is from genome assembly GCA_937662695.2 of Halyzia sedecimguttata. NCBI lineage: Eukaryota > Metazoa > Arthropoda > Insecta > Coleoptera > Coccinellidae > Halyzia > Halyzia sedecimguttata. Next base: position 88,024,470 of record OW569415.2, on the reverse strand, counting down.
ACTTCCTAAACCATAAAAAGAAGGTAGTCACTTTAAATACGCGGAAACAGATTACGCGCAGAAAAAATGAAAAACTTACCAGGAATTATTTGAAAAGTAATATTAATCCACAAAAAGAGGTTTCACTGCACCACAAAACTAACAGACACACCGAGAACTTCTTTCAATAAATGCATCAATATACAACGCCGTCAACATCTTCCTTCGACACGACCAATTCCTTCGGAAACTCGAGAGAACTAAAAACCCAAGACCGGTTTCTCGGCCGAGATACAGAACACATTGTGATATAGGTATCGAATGAGAAGAACGTGATTCATAAGATTACAATGGCGGCGCAGCCGAGAGTGAATCACCTGGAGCTAACCAGCTCTGTAGGCGTGCGGGGTGAAGAACGTGTAAACGAGTACTGGTAAAAATTCAGGCGGGATTACGAGTAAACTTGCGAAGATAGGAATGATAAGATAAGGAGCGTTCTATGAGCTCAAGTGCGAAAAAAGCCGATAGGCCTAATGACTTATGACATTTCCAGATAAAGCGTTCAAACTTTACAGAACGATAACGATATTTCATATCTATCGATTTAACGGGAAAACTCCAGTGTTTAATGTTGCACTCGCTAATATTAGACCGAGTTGATTGGCCTGATGCAGTTTTTTCACCGCACTGTGAACTTAATATCGATTGGTACTAATATAGTTGGCGCAGCAAAACTGAATAATATTCCAGTTGGAATTCACAATAAATGCATGCAATTGCTTACCTATACCTTTATAGAACGTCATGTCGTGAGCGTGAAAAGAATGGAATAATGGATTTATTTTCTCCCCTTTCAGGAATATCGAAAAATGGTTTCATAGGTCAAAGTAATTTAATTTTTAAGAAACATTTTCCCGTGAGTCATAGTTTTCTACCTTTTGCCTTTATCGAGCAGTAACGTCAGCGATATTTTTTTAAATTGCAAGCTCCTTTTTCTTAACTTGACATAAATAGATCATTGAATTCTCCATTCAGTAATACTCAATACAAATAGGAGTGTAGTCTAAAAACACAAGGCTGACATGTTTCGGCATTCCGCCATTCCCAAAGCCACCTGAAATGCTGTTAACAAGTTGTAATGTGAGTTGACTGAATAAATATATATATATATGCCGGTTAAGAACGTCTGATGACGTTGTCCGACGCCTAATCGCCATGTTATTCTATCGTTGCAATCTTCTTGCTTCAAGTCTCTTTCGCTCATGAATTTATGCACAGCACTCTGCCACTCTAGTTTAGGTCTACCTCTCTTCCTTGATCTTGATGGCTGCCATGTTAAAAGTTGTTTGGGCAGCCGAGAATGAATTGCTGGGAGAAGCCACACTAAAGGCGCTATTGAGTTAAAGGAAAGAAAGGCTAAAACAAGACACACGGTGAAATATTTATTGATTTTAACCGCCAACAAATATTCCGCATGGCCGGACTAGACTCCTCATCACTCAGTGTTCCCTAAAGAGGAAAGTATAATTCAAGAGCAGACACAGACCCCAGGGTTTCATGGTTCTTACCAATCATCAGTGTGACTAAGCCTGAAACAGAATGAAAACAGACGGGGTTCTAGGAAACTTATCTCCATCGGTTGAGAACCAGTAGGGTAAAGCACCCCACCAGCGCCACCTATGGAGAATCCTTACTAGTTCGGCGAAGCGGAATATTTGTTAATGTTAAAATCAATAAATATTCCACCGTGTGTCTTGTTTTAGTTATAATTAACGATAAAATGGTAATGGAACATTTCTAGAAATATTATTGTTGATGTATTACGAGTTACGAGAATTCCGCATGAAAATGTAATACTTGAATTTCCCACATCGAATGTCAATTGGTCAAGACTAAGACCTCTAAGAATTTGCTTGACCTAAAACAACTTACGTCTCAAGTAGTCCCAGGATTTGTATATTTTGAGTTATAGAGGAAATAACAACAAAATTTCACAACCATTTGACCGATTGTACCTATAAACAGACTCAAATATCACATTCGTGTGCGCAATCTAACCTGAATATTTCAAGCCGCTAACCCTTTCCGTTCTCAAGTTATCGTGAGATACCTAACATTTTTTCATAATATTTTTAAAATTTTCCAGTTATACGATTCTCACAAAATTTCACATACGTCTTTATGCCGGTATTTCATAATTAGTTACTAAGGTCCAATTCAATCGGATCTGTATTTTCTGAGTTATCGAGAAAATAATATAACTCCATCCACAGAAAAGGGAAACCCCTAGATATTTTTTTGGGAAGTTTCACAACATCTTTATCAGAATTTGGGATAACTTGATTCTGAGAAGTTCTATCATAAATAATGTGTTTGGGTTCAGTATCTGTCACTACTGGTAAAATAAACAGGGCTGGTTCTTGTTATGCCTTTTATGACTTCTTAAGCGCAGTGAAATGTTGATATCCGATATTTCAACAGATTTACAGAACAGGCACATTCGCTGATAATCAGATAAAGATATTGAAGAACGTCTTCGCCTTCCACGACTGTTGCTTTTTGAAGAAAATAATGCTGACCTTGGTCTAGTCGATTTTTTCATTCAAATAGAATAGCAAAGTTAGGTAAAAAGGATTTGTTAAAACCGATAATGCGAATAATCATTGTTACCCTTTTCTGAGATCCCTCGGTAATTATTTATAACCCTCTTCCAGAAATTTTCATACTTCTAGGTTTAAAAGTAAATTAATAGTTTAAAAAAAGGTTAAAAAACACTGAAGTGATTAAATGGTTGTTTTCTAGGTTTTCTCTCCCAAAATCTGAGAAATATCTATTAAATAAAAATTTATTATTTTGTGAATCGCTTCTGCGTAAAAAACACAAGATATTTGTCAGAAGCAATAAATCGAACAATGTTGCCTAACACACAATAACGAACAACTTCCACGATGAAACAACTATTTCGTAACGTTTCGGAGCCAGACACCAACGAAAATCTTCAGAATCGCTATATCAACAGAAATAATTCTGAAGTTTTTCGTTAGTGTCTGACGAAGGAGTCTGATTTAGAATCCGACACGTTACGAAATAATTGTTTCATCGTTGATGTTGTTTCGTTATTGTTTGTTAAGCAACATTGTTCGATTTATTTCTTCTGACAAATATCATGAGTTTCTTAGGCAGAAGCAATTCACAAAATAATAAATTTTAATTTAACAGATATTTTTGAGAGTTTGAGAGAGAAGTGATAAAACCGTTTGGCCGATTATGCATATTAATGAACCCGTCGCATTTAGATGCAACACCTAACCTGAAAATTTCAAGTCACTATCTCTTTCCGTTCTCAGGTTATCGTGACATAAATAACATTTTTTAATAATTTTTTTTTACATCCTTAGGTTTGTATTCTACAACTACTCACCAAGTTTCAATTCGATCGGATTTATATTGGTTGATAACAAAATTATCACTCGGAAACCGTTGTGACGATTATGCCCATTAACGAACTTGTCCGTCGTATTGGGTTGGGACACGCCACCTATCCTGGAAATTTCAAATCTCCTTCCGTCCTCAAGTTATCATGGCAACGGCCGGCAGGACGGACAGAATCAAATTTGACCTCGAGTTCATCAGGTAGTTGAACCATTTACACCGAAAGATCAGTGTTAATCGGTGCAAAAAATTCGAAATTGGGGCAAAATGATAACGCGATGTTACCCAGAACATACGCGCAAAAACGACTCGTAAGGAAGGTCACCGTCTATACTTTTATTATAATTTAAACTTTCTACAAAAATATTGATTACCCGACAGTAACGATGGAAACCTTTTTTGACATTCATTAATAACCCAGTATTCGATTATATCGGTGTATAGTTCACTCGGAAAATTTTCAAACAAAACAGGCTAGCTATAAATCTCACACAAAAGATTATCCGGGAAATACTGGTAGCGACATTATCTCGCCCGAAACATACTGAAAATTGAATAAAAATCCCATTCTGAAAAGGATTATGACACACCTATCCAATAAAGCATACTCGATCCTAGTGTGAATCATGTAGATTGTTGAAAATTTTTCATTTAGTATTTGTTTTGAACTGTATTTATTCATGGTGCAGACGCCATTTTTAACGGAATTGTTGTAGGTATAATCATCTGTAAATATTTACACTGATTATTCTGTATCTATATCATGTTCCTCACTGTATGCAATTGCTAATTCGTAGAACTGAGGATTTTGATGGTTGAACACGAACAATACAAGTTTGTATCAGGCTGAATATTTATTCGTTCGATAAAGTTGATATATTTTCCAATCAATAGAACGTTTGTATTGAGGGTGAGAATTAATTTTCGCAATGTACTCGGCCGATAAATATCGATAGTACTAATCCATTTGAAGTGAAGAGTCATGTTTCACGAAGAACAGATAAAACTAATGAACTTCAATCTCGAAAATTGATCAAGAATCAAAGCGTCACATCATTCGCAATTAACGCCTCAAAATGGTCAGAAAAGCGTCCTGCTGTAGGCAGGTAATTTAAATGTGATGCGGATAAAAAATAGTACGATGAACATTTTTTAGAAAGCTATAACTATTGAATATTGTAGACAATCCGCCGTATTCACAAAGCATTCAATCTCCGTTAAGTCCTAACTGAGGTCCTCAGTTAAGGATAAATAAGAATCGCTACCTCAGTTATGTAACGGTGGTGAAACAGGCCTGTTTCAAGTTAATTTCCACGTTAACTGAGGTTGCGATTCTTATTTATCCTTAACTGAGGACCTCAGTTAGGACTTAACGGAGATTGAATGCTTTGTGAATACGGCGGAATGTATTATACAGTGTTTCCCGACTATCAATAGCGATTTTCATTATACTGCCGATATTTTTGCGCGTATGTTCTGGGGAAAATCGCGTTATCATTTTGCCCAAATGTCTGTAACTTTCGAATTTTTTGACGAAAATGATCTCGAACGATTAAGTTCGACTCCCCAATGAAGAATTCGAGGTCTAATTTGATTCTGTCCGGCCGGCCGTCCGGCCGTTGCCACGATAACTTGAGAACGAAAAGAGCTAGCGACTTGAAATTTTCAGGGTCGGTGGCACGTCCCACTAAGACGGACAATGTTCGAGAACATTTTCGGCAAAAAATTCGAAAATTACAGACATTTTGGCAAAATGATAACGCGATGTTCATCAGAACATACGCGCAAAAACTTATGTGCAACGTTTCTGAGCATGAATAAGACTCCTTCATCAAATAGAGGGAACAAGCTTGCGAAAAAGCATACATTTCTGAACGCTGCAATTCGAGTACGCCACTGTCCACAAAAAAATATAACAATCCAACCTCGTGCCCGAGTCATTGGCTCGGCAGCCATATTGTCTTGAACTTTGATAACGTGAATTCCAAAGTATCGTAAACTATTTTAACAGACAAACAAAGATCCGAATACGTAGCGACGTCGTTGGTTACGTGCCAGCAGTAACTGCTATGAATGCGTTTTCCGTTTCCTTTCAACTTCAATACATTCACGGGGTGCATTCGGCAGTAAAATGCGAGGTAGATGTGGCTTTGCAAGATACCGACGCTTTTTGATGGGTGATGGTGAGCGGTAAAACAGAAAGCGGCGTTTAATATTATCTCATTTTCTGGAGCAAACCAATATTTATGGGATTATTCCACAGGATGAGCAGTCAAATATACTTTGAAGGATGCTGGATGGATAACAAAAGGTCATTTTGAATTAATCAAGAAATGTTCAGTTCTCAGAATTTTGATGGTACTTACTGATACTTAATTGACATCCATATTGAATTAAAATATATCAGTGACGTGAGGTCGGTATGCTATGGGGCGCTTTCCAGGTAAATCAACTAAGGCTGCAATTTTTGGCGCTCTTGTTCCTCGGAACAGAGTGTTTATCAATTAGCACAAATATCTGTAATTTTTGGATGGAAATAATTTGGTTCGACTACCGATCAAGAATCCGTGGTCGAAATTAAGTCTGTCCGGCCAGCCGTAGGCACGGTAACTATCGAACGAAAGGAGTTGAAGAGTTGAAATTTGCAGAGTAGGTTTAGAGCGTAACTATCTCGGACGAGTTCGTTAACCGGCAAAATCCACCAAACGGTTTTTATGGATATTTCCGGAACCGATCACTCGATCTATCTGAAATTTTGCATCCAATTGTAGAATCATGTCCTCGATATAAGTGCGAAGTTTTGTATTGATCGGATTGCCGTAAAGTGTCAAAAAATTTCAATTTTGTTTCCACAATAACTCTTGAACATAATGAGCTAGGCAGTTGAAATTTTCAGAGTAGGTTCGTTATTGGGCAAAATAGGTCTGAAGGTTTTGGAGTAACGAAAAAAAAATGTTTTTCACATTACAAATTTCAAATTCGATCTTTATTAAGATGCAGTTTCACCATAAAATCCATTGATATCATTTCCAACTCTAACAATCTAATACTTTCGGAGATATGATTTTTCAAAATTTCAATAATAAATCGTACTTCTATGTTTTGACAGAATGCTGTAATTATTCTATCTATGAATTATTATATGATCTGTGATCATACTCGTACATGTCATCTTCAATTAAAAATGCCCGTGGATAATCCATATGATGATGGAAATATATACTTGGGTAAGTTTATCAGAATGGGTTCAGAATAGCTCCAGTAAAAACTAAACTCAAATATCGGCTAAGTTTCAATTGATACTCACTCTTGAGAAAATCCTTGTATATCCCATTTTATTTAACCAACAGGCTACCTATTAAATATCAATTACACTAATTACATAATTATCATTATTTCATTCGATTATATTGTTCAATATTCTTTATTCTCTTGTTTTATGTTTTGAAGTAATCGATGAAGGTAATCGTTGTTGGGCATTAATCACAGCTAGAACTGGGAGAATTCTCTATGAATTATCTATACATTGTATGACCATCTCGCTGTTCAACTGGAAATAATCAGATCCACTGTAAAGAGTTTTTCCGTAAAATTATGTTTGGAGTATATTTCGGCGATATATCTGACGGATATATTGTTACTGAGTTAGGTACAGAATTTTTTTTCAATTATTTCAAAATCCCAGCGATCCAAGCGAAATTTCGCGAAATCCTTGGTGTCGTTATATTGCAAATAACTACCTAGTTTAAATTCGATCCGATCATTTATCGTTCAAGTTTTTCGGAAAATAAAATTTAAGATGGGTGGAACTCCGATCCTACTCAGCGAATTTTGCTCGATCAACTAACTTGACCAGCTCATTTGGACTACAAACCTATCCTGTGAATTTCAATTCGTTAACTAATGTCGTTCGAGTGTAATCATGCCTACGGACGGAAGACCGACCGGACAAAATTAAATTTGACTTCGGATTATTCATCAGTGAGTCGAAATTATGAAACTATGTAAATGTTTGAGACCAATTCGGCCAAAAATTAGAAAATTACAGAAATTTGGGCACTCTGTTTAGGGGAGGAGCGCGCCAAAGAATGATGTAAATTTCACACAAGGGTTTTCGCCATGAACATATAAATAAAATAAATAAGGGGTGCTGTTTTGGACCCATATTTACTCGAATACAAATCTTTCAATTCTGTGCAGAAAAAATGATTCAACAACAATCTCCATAGCGAAGATTTTGAAGTATGTAGAATTTAATGAAAATATACGTCTATCTGCCTTCCGCCGACGGATGTACGCCCAATGATTACCTGCTAAACTACTGGATGGAAATTTATGAAGCACTGATGTCTGGTCAGGAGCTTTAGAGTGCTCGTTCGAGTATAATGACCGATATATTATTAAATGAGTGCTCCTTTCATCTCAAATTTCTAGGACTTCGGGAATTGCTATATTACTGTATCCTTACGCCAGCTTAAGCACAGCACTGTTCATTATTGAGCCGACATTGACTGGTGCCCAATACTCTCTGACTAGATCTCCGTCTCGCTCTATCCACCGAGCTTGAAAAGCACTCACATTCGATTCAAATTAGCCATAGTGAACAAGCTCGCCCACAAGTCCTGATTTCACGTCAGTGCTTTTTTATATAATTATAGATTAATATACATATTAGGAGAGTTTAGGAGAGTTCGTGGCAAAAATTACAGATTTAACAATATTTCTGTTGTTCGTGCGCTAGTTCTAGTGTGCGGAGAACACAATACCAGTTCACCCAATTGGAAACGATCATTGACCCCTGTTAATATAATTAAATTAAAGGGGACAGACCGTACTAGACTATTTAGAGATTAATTGAATATGCAGTAGCTGTTTGTTTTCGATTATTAGGGCTTGATCAAGAGCAATCCTAAGATTGCATTCCGAACTTTATTCGTGACTATCTTACAGTTATCCAAGTATATTTTTTACAAGACAGACAAGAGAGCAAGGAAGTTTTCTGGGTAATAATAAATGGCGAAATTCGTCCATTGAATTGTTTATCATAATGATTGTTATGATATCTACTTGAAGTTATGAGAAATACTGAACCAAAAGTTGAGAATTCTTTGTGAAATCGAAAACGCTACACAAATTTCACACACAGGTCTTCATTTTGTAAAAGTGTGTGCTTATACAGGGTGAGTCTTTGACCACTGCATTAATTTTAACCAAAGATTCCTCTAATCAAATGAAAAAATCAAAAAATTTTTTCATTTAGCATTTTTTCAGATTCGGCTCAGGTAAAAAGTTACAAGCGTTTAAAGATTTCACAATGTGCTAATACACTCCCGCATATAAATTATATATGGCATTGTTGGCGGACGAGAATCAGGCATTGTAACGTGGTATACAGCTTGATTCGGGATTCCAACGCTCAGGGACGGATCCATAAAAGTAATGACATTTCTGGAGTTTTCCATTTTAAAACATTCAATGAAGAATATCTCGAAAACGGTGCGTTTAAGGAGAAATGATGAAGAATAATATAATGTTCCAAAACGATGGAATATTCTTGAAATGACTCAAGAAAAACTTTATATGCTTTCTTTATGCTAATTTCGTTTAGTTTTATGAATCCACGAGTCCATAACTAGAAAACCAGTAGAAGTAGAAAATAACTAATATTTGGAAAATATGTATCATAGTTATAGGAAACTTAACGCCAACATTCATTTTATTCGAAAAAAGGATGTCAAAGCTACAAAATAAAAACTGATTTTTTTTCAAAATTTCAACAGCCTGTATCTTTTTACCTGAGCGGAATTTGGAAAAATGTTAAATGAAAAAAAAGTTTCATTTGATAAGAGGAATCTTTGGTGGAAATTAATGCAGTGGTCAAAGACCCTGTACAGGTCTTTTGCATCCAATTTCTCAGTTTCAATTCAATCGCACTAAATTTTAAAATTGTGGTTTATTTTTCTGCTTATAGCCATCCGATCAATACAAAACTTCCCATGCATAGAAAGGTCATGAATCTACAATTTTATGCTAAATTTCGGATAGATCGGGTGAAATATTCATACAAAATATTTTAACTAAAAATGGCCATAAATCGCGTGTTGGATTCCGCCTATTAACGAACTTAACTGAGATCTTTACTCTCCAAAACTATCCAGCAAATTTCAACCCCCTAACTCATTTCGTTTAAGAGTTATAGTCTAACGGCCGGCTAGACTGGCCGGAACGACTGAATTGGATTTGACCTCGGATTATTCGTCATTGAGTCGAACACTATCGTTTGAGATCTTTTCGGCAAAGAATTCCAAAAATACAAATTTTCAGGAAAATTGTAGCACGCCGTGTTTGCCGAACAAGTTCGCAAAAAGTCAAAAGTCTGCTTCTAAATATTATGAATTTCTTTTTAGAAATTTAACCATCGATTTCCATTTTGTGTCAATGAAATCAGATTCTATAGTTTCACTGTATTATGTTTTCATTAATAGAACCTCTATAAGTAAACATTGAAGGATACTGTGGGAGGTATATTCATCATTCTCCCAAACTCTGAAAAATATCTATAAAATAAAAAAGTAATTATTTTGTGATTTGCTTCTGCGTAAGAAAAACAAGATATCTGTCAGAAGCAATCAATTGAACAATGTTGCCTAACAAAAACAACGAAACAACATCAACGAAGAAACAACTATATCGTAACGTTTCGGAGTCTATATCAGACTCCTTCTTCAGACGCTCAACGAAAAAATCTTCAGAACTATTTTGTTGATAGTTATTCTGATATTCGAGAATTGTCACATTTTTTGCGCGTATGTTCTGGGGAACATCGCGTTATAGTTTTGCCCAAATGTCTGTAACTTTCGAATTTTTTGAAAAAAATGGTCTCAAACGATTAAGTTCGACTCCCCAATGAAGAATTCGAGGTCAAATTTGATTCTGTCCGGCCGGCCGTTGCCACGATAACTTGAGAACGAAAAGAGCTAGCGACTTGAAATTTTCAGGGTAGGTGGCGCATCCCAATACGACAGACAAGTTCGTTAATGGGCATAATCGGCCCAGTGGTTTCCGAGTAATAATTTTGTTTTCAACCAATATGAATCCGATCAAATTGAAACTTGGTGGGTAGTTGTAGAATATGACCCTAAGCACGTTTGTGAAATTTTGTGCGAATGGCTGGAAATTTTTAAAAAATTATTAAAAAATATTTTTGTTGTCACGATAACTTGCGAACGGAATGAGATAGCGGCTTGAAATTTTCAGGTTAGGATGTGCACCAGAACGCGACATTTCAGTTTGTTTATGAGCATAATCGACCAAACGGTTATAGAGTTATAGCAATCTGAAATTTTCTGAAATTTGGTGGTTTTTTGTTCCTCATTAACTCGAAAAATACTGAACCGATGGAATTCAAACATTGTTATTAGTTGTAGAATGGCAACGCGAAAATGTTTGCAAAATTTGGTGAGGATAGCATTTGTAGAAAATTTTTAATAAATCATTAAAAATAAAAAAAAAAAATTCTATATATCAGTAACTATTCGTTTGAAATTCATGAAATTTTGCAAGAGCCTTCATAACCTAACTCTACTGCCAAGTTTCAAGTTTTAATATGATCGGTTAAATATTGTTGGAGATTCGAGCATTCTTGTGCGAGTTCAGTAGTACCGATTTGGTATAGCGTAAGGCTCCGAAGAAACGATCGCTCGACCCGGACTTTTGCCGTCGAGTCGAAGAAGACGAATCGATTTGTGTTTTTCCCAAATTTCGTTCTTCTAGGTTGAGCCTAAATATACTAATTCGATACAAGTTTCGGAGGTTTTGAGTCCGACGATTTTCCATTCAAAAAGTCAATCCGAGAAACGTCAGAATTAATTCGAGAGACGGGGTCGGAAATTTTCGAAAGCGAAACTGACGATTTAGGCCTTTTTGGGGCGTGAAACTTGAAGAAAATGATTTACCATGGTCCAGAAAATGATTTACCATTGTCCAGAATGGACAATAGAATTCATCATGGCAAATTCGATTAAGAAGAGTCTCCAATACAGGAGAATGGACAATAGAATTCATCATGGTGAATTCGATTGAGAAGAGTGTCCAATACAGGAGAATAGACAATAGAATTCATCATGGTAAATTCGATTAAGAATAGTGTTCATTACAGGAGTATGGACAATAGAACATACGCGCAAAAGCTCCTGACTTCACGTCAGTGCTTGAACCAATTTTTATAGATATTTTTCTGAGTTTGGGAGATAACACCCAGAAAGAACCTCTATACCTTGAAAAATTTCAAATATATTGATTAATAGCTTTGTATCTTTATTCTCCTTCTCTCAACAAACAAATAATAATACTCTATAACAAGAAACTAAATGAAAAAATGGTGTTGCTGTTATTTAGAATGCACTGGAAGGAATCCTGACAGATCACTTTCTAATGAAATATATTACAGTGTTTTTATTGGCAACATCCGAAATACTCCACAGTTCACTCTCTTTATAGAATAACAAGAAAGAGCCAGAGGCCAGCAGCAATGAATTATGCATTCCGTGGTCTACTCACCGAACATTCAAATGTTTGTTATCAATCCAATTGGACCACCATGAAATAATAATCCTCATCCAAATCTGAAACGAAGAAAAACATATAAACTCATGTGATATAGCCAGAATATTGAATCAACATAAGAACATCATCTATATGCAATTATGTGTTATCTGTAGACATTTGAATGAGGAATAGCTTTGGGCAGATGTGGAAGAAGTAGCTCTAACTTACGAAGTAGACTCTTGTTCTCTTTCCAAATAATAATAACAACCGGATGGGTTTGAATAAATCATTTCTTTAGGTTTCAAGAGTTTCCCATTATGTTTACAACAGACAAATATGTAAAGCCAGGCTACACGATATGTCTAGTGATCCGGAAACAAAATATAAGTGATTAGCTTACCGGAAACAAAATATAAGTGATTAGCTATAATAATTGTATATTTAGACAACCTAGTATAGCAACATTAATGCGTAAATCAGTTGACCCAAAATCATATTCGAACTGGACTAAAATTAATTTTTTAAAATTACTGATGTGAAGTCGGGAGCTTTTGCGCGCATGTTCCATTATCTATTGACGTCTAAAACGAAGTTGATCGAGCTGAAATTCAGAACTCAATTGTAATAGGGAGGCACGAAAATCAGACCTGTTCTGTTTGCGCATAGCGATATTGCTAAAAAAAAAATGGGTTCAAGCCCTGTGGACAGGAGCTTTCCGGCGCTCTAGTTCAAACAGACAAATTCTATCTCCGAAAGTATTGGTTTCTCAGAGTTGGGAATTATATCAATGTATTCATATGACAGAACTGCATCATAAAGGAAGTTCAATTCAAATGATAGTTTTTTTTATCAAGATTAAATGAGCAATCATGAGAATGAGAACTGCACCATGGAAGAAATCAAATTAAATCTGGCCAATTTTGCCCAATAACGAACATAACCGAGATATTCATCTCCCTAACCTACTCTGAAAATTTCAACTACCTAGCTTATCCCGTTCGAGAGTTATATCTATGTCTATGGATGAAAAGCAGTCTCACTACTCTCAGATCTCTTACTTCATGTTCCGTTCCGAAATGTAAGACTTTTCTGAGATAAACTAATTTCGGAGCAAACAACTGAGATTTTTCTTCGCTCACAATTCTTCGATTGATTAGATAATGTAATGTCTCAGGAAAATAAGTTGACATTATGACAATTCATACATAGAATAATAATATTGTGTGACAACGTTGAAATACGATTTAATATTGAAATTTTGAAAAATCATATCTCCGAAAGTATTAGCTTGTTAGAGTTAAAGATGATATCATTGGATTCTTATGGTAAAACTGCTTATTGAAAAAAATTTAATTTTGAATTTGTTCAGTAAAAGAAAATTAGCCGAGATATTTATCTCCCAAACCTACTCTGAAACTTTGAATTGTCTAGCTCATTCCGTTCGAGAGTTACCGTGCCTACGGCCGGCCAGACGGACCGGCCGAATGATTTTCGACCACGGATTCTTGATCAGTGAGTCGAACCAAATCGTTTAAGACCATTTTCATCGAAAAATTCGAAAATTATAGACATTTGGGCAAATTGATAATCACACAGTTCCGAGGAACTAGAGCGCCAAAAACAAATTGTAATGCTCGAAGTTCAAAAGAATATAATATATTTCCCGTTTTTTTAATAGTGAAAATAGTCAATCATATTAGCCGCTAAAAACAAATACTCCAACTTTTACGAAGGTGTTTGATTCAAAAGTACCTATTTAATGTATTGCAACGATAACATATATACTATCGATGAAAAACTCATCATGAGTAATGAGCTTAATCTGAGGTTCATTATTATTAGAGGGCCTGCTTCACAACTAACTGTCCTATTTGATATTTGTATGGATAGCCTGGAAGCCATCGTTAGGAATCAACCTAATTCTTCCGAATCTGTATATTCCTTCAGATACGTAGATAATGACGTGATCGCGTGTTTTATGGGAACAGACCGGAAATTAAACATATTTGTGATTTCATTAACAGTATCCACCCGAATGTCAAGTTTAAAACGGAAATGGAAACTGATGGTGTAATTTCAAAGTATGGGACACCAGCTAATTAATATACATCTATCCGAAGAAAATAAGTGTACAAGATTAGAAATAATAAAAAAAAATAGTGGTACACAATGGATATGAACGAGAGTTAATCAGAAAAATATTCAAGAAAAAACCATATGGAAGAATAATTAGTTTAGTCCATAAATTAAGGGAAAAAATAATAATTTCAACAGCTTGACATCTTATATGGCAAGCTGAGTCATGTGAGTCATAAGCGAAATATTGAGTATTTCGCTTAAAACTCAGTCATAAGCGAAATATTCAGTATTTCGCTTAAAACTCGAGAAATGCTTATCGTACAGAAAATTTCATTTTATTCCTTTTTGAAGAACATTACATTTAATCTAATTCCATATATACTAATTGAAATTGAGTCATGGCAACCGATTACTTAGGGAAAGATGTGTAAAAGTTGGCGGTGTCTGGATGGCTAATATCATCTAATAGAGTTAAAAACATAGAAAGAGGTTTAGCAGTTATAATCGCCCGTAAAAGATGAGCAATTTTTACCCAGCTCAAAAGTTGACAACCCTCTAACGCTTTTAGGTAGAAAAAATTGGTTCAAGCACTGACGTGAAGTCAGAAGCATTTGCGCGTATGTTTTATTGTCCATTCTTCTGTATTGGACACCCTTAATCGAATTTACCATGGTAAATTCGATTAAGGTTGTTACTGCTTAAGCGGCGTTTGTAAGAGTTATCTATATATATAAATAATCTAAATAAATAAATAATTGGCCAAACAGTTTTGGAGTTATACCCATTTGAAATTTGGTTGTTATTTCCTCAATAACTCGAAAAATACAAAACCGATCCAATGCAAACATGGTTATTAGTTGTAGAATGCCAACTCGAGGATCGTATCACTAGAAAATTCTTAAAATATCATTGAAAATCATTGAGAAACATTCTATACAGAAACTATTCGTCCGACATCACTGAAATTTTGCCAGAGCCTACTTAACTAAACTCTTCTGTCAAGTTCAAAGTTTGATCACGATCGGATCGAATTTGTTGGAGATCCTAGCAGGCTTGTGTGAGTTCCGTAGCTGGATGGATGACCGTTGCCTCACGAAAGGACATAGGGAATTACAATTTTCAGGGTAGGTTGCGCATCCGAATGGAAGAGTTAAGTTCGTTTTTGGGCATAATAGGCCCAACGGTTCCGGAATTATACCCACCTAGAAAATAATTTCCTCGATAACTCAAAAAATATACACTCGATCGAAACTTGTTCTATTGTCCATTCTCCTAATTGGACACTCAACATTATTCAATAATTGAACTCATATATTCCGTGGATTTTGGTGTAGATATTGTTCACAGGAAACTCGCAATATCGTGAGCTGTTTCTTGAAGGAACCATTCATATCAATGGAACCATTAAAATTAAATCCGCTTCATTCGTCTTCCAGCGAAGATAATTTGAGCACTTTTGATCTCCACTGATTCGGTGGCGAAAACGAGGGCGGACTTAATATTTCTGATGTTGATGGGCGTTTTTCCGATTTAATATTGCACGTCGAGCGGGCGGTATTGCCTGGAAACATCAAGTGGCATTCCCCAAACTGCCGCGCTCTAAATCGGCCGCATTAAACCGATTGAACATGATGAAGTATTCAGGCCGAGATCGATGAAGCTCCTGCGGAAAACACGCGATGAACCGAAGTCCCCAAAGCCTCTTTCTACGGCGGAACTGAATCGGCAACGGCGTTAATCTGTTATTACTAGAAGGTGGAACTGTTCATGCATGTAAATTGCCGCGAATTGCCGGGGCGGTTTCTACTTATTCAAATTCGTTTATTCCAAGGGTGGACGGCCGGATGGTTCTGCTTCTTGTCGGTGATTCATTGGGCTAGACTCGTTAATAGCTTCGGTTTTATTAGGGCGAGAATTGCCGGAAATCTGTTAGGTTGAGTGGTTATTCCGGGTCTGCGTGGAACTATAGCGGCGCGTCCATTACTGACTAGCGAACTGATTTCGGGAATAATAATGGAAATGTCCGTTGTCAAGTAGGTATATCTTGAATCCAATTCAAAGTAAGATCCTAGAAAATCTTGGGGATAATTATATTTTCATACAATTTTACATCTAACTTTATAAACTCTGAAAAATATCTATAAAATAAAAATTAATTATTTTGTGATTTGCTTCTGCGTAAGAAACACAAGATATTTGTCAGAAGCAATCAATCGAACAATGTTGCCTAACAAACAACAACGAAACAACATCAACGAAGAAACAACTATATCGTAACGTTTCGGAGTCCACATCATACTCTTTCGACACTTAACGAAAATCTTCAGAATAATTTTGTTGATAGTTATTCTGAAATTCGAGAAATGTCACATTGGTAGTATTTGAAAATCATAGAAACATAGTTTTACTTTGCATAGAAATTTCCCAGTTCCAACTCCTTCTTTAATAAGTTCAGCCAAATATGGTCAATACCACTTGAGCAAATTGCAAAATTGCATTCTCTGTTCAACAATATACAAGTTGACTCCTTAAGTTTCCTTTTAATATAATCAGGTTCTGTCATCAGAATCTTTGTATTACTCCAATCTATCATGTGATCTCCTTGGATTGTACATACATTATCTGCTATTTTTGATTTCTGTATGTCTCTATTTCTCAAGTTGTTTTTATGTTCTGACTTTCTTACTTCTAGTGGTCTTGATGTCTCTACTGTAGAGGATTGACCACAAATACAAGGAATATTATATACACAGTTTTTTATTTTGTTTTTCATTGATGGGTTTTGTCTTTGTTAATAAAGACCTAAGATCATTTTGTGTTTTGAAGACGGTTCTTATATTGAACTTAGAACCGATTCTTCTGATTTTTTCAGAAAGGCCACGAACATGAGGGATCACATTCAACAGATTGGGTTGCTGTTGTTGTTGATTATTCTGTTGTTCTTGATTATTTGCTCTTGTATATAAATTTAGATAAAAGAGCAAATAATCAAGTACAACATAACAGCAACTCAATCTGTTGAATGTGTTGCCTTATGTTCGTGGTAGTGGTAAGTTAATAATATTGAGTTCAGAATATCTCCACTAAAAGCAAAACTGGAATATTGGTGTATTGGAGTAGATTTGAGGAAAGATATATATTATCGTTCATCGTAGAATTGAGGAATGAATATCTCGGATGAGTTCGTTGTTGGGTAGAATTCGTCTATTGGTTTTGGATTGATAATTTTTGGCACTCTTGTTGAATTTAAATTCTTCTATGATGTTTGAATTCAATTTTTGCTAAGATGAAGTTCTAAATTTCAATAATGAATCGTACTTCTATGTTTTCACTGAATGCTATAATTATTCTATCTAAGCTTTATTATATGATCTGTGTTCATACTCGTACATTTCATCCTGTTTTATAAGAGAGAGTCAAATTCATTTCAGCTATTTTAATTTGGTTTCTTCCATGGTGCAGTTCTCATTCTCAGATTGCTCATTTAATATAGATAAATGAACTATTATTTGAATTGAATATCCTTTATGGTGCAGTTCTATCATAAGCCAGAAAGCTCCTGTCCACAGGGCTTGTTTAGCTAGCTATTTTTAAAAGATAATTTTTGAAGTATTTTTTGTAAACGACCCTTTTTTTTAATTTAATTTCTTTCGTGATGCATTTCTATCACAGGAATCCATTGATATAATTCCCAACTCTGAGAAACCAATACTTTCGGAGATATAATTTGTCTGTTTGAACAAGAGCGCCAAAAAGATCCTGCCCACAAGGCTTGAACCAATTTTTTTATATTTTAAACTCGGTTGTATATGATCTCAATATTATATCCGTTCTCTTCAAGGAAAAACAATATAAGATAATCAAGTCCAAGAGAGACTCCACAATAATTACTAATTAGTATCGAAAACAGGCTCCTTGCCGATGAGCGTCAGATAAGTGTTTTAAGTTCAGTCACTAAAGATTACATGAATTATATCACATGCCTAGATGTTTACCGAACAGAAGCTGTAGAGAGACGCCCTGGCAACTCGAAACTAATTATTACAGTATGTCTCATTACCGCTAATTTATCATAAACTTTGTTTTCAATTACGCAAAATTGGAGCAGTGTAATTGACGTTGTTTATGAAACGGATAGATAACTGGAACAACGCTAAGGTTGGCTGAAGGTGAAAAGGTTTGTGGAATATTTGCCCGGAATTCATAATGAAGAATTAATCAACAGCTTCTGCACGTGACGGTTCACCTCGCGAAAAATGTGGAATCACAACGGAATTAGGGCTTTTTGGAGTGAACTAGAAATATCTGTGGGGAGATGACGGAGATGGGGCATTTCCAGAGGAAACCCTTGATGGACGTTGGAATTTTTATGTGCTTCCGAACGAAATATGAAATGGCTTATTTGCTCATCGCTTTGGTTGACAAAAAAATATTTGTTCAGTGAAAATTTCAGGCAGGCTTAAAATTTCATTTCAGGGCTTGATTCCTAGCGCTCTCACTGGTAAATGGTGAATAAAGAATGACAGAACCCATCCGAAAATATTTAATTAAGGAAATTCAATTTATGATTTATGGCTGAATCTACAGGACGATTGTTTGAAACCGTACATTAAAAAATTGGTTCAAGCACTGACGTGAAGTCAGAAGCTTTTGCGCGTATGTTCTATTGTCTTAATGCCTTCATGTCTTAATTGCCTTAATCCAATTTACCATGGTAAATTCGATTAAGGGTGTCCAATACAGAAGAATGGACAATATAACATAAACGCAAAAGCTTCTGACTTCACGTCAGTGCTTGAACCAATTTTTTTTTTCGTGATTTTTTTTTAAATTTTCTAGGGGTACGGTTCTTACAAAATTTTAAACACGTCTTTATGTTGATTTTCTACTACTAGTTACCAAGCACCAATTCGATCGAATATTTATTTTTGGGTTATTAAGGAAATAATATTCCAGGTGGGTATAACTCGGAAACCGTTAGACCGATTATGCCCAAAAACGAAATCAACTCTCCCTTTCGGATACGCAACCTACCCTGAAAATTGTAAGTCCCTATCTCCTTTCGTTCGAAAGTTATCGAGGCAACGGTCACCCATCTACTGAACTCACACAAGAATGCACGAATCTCCAACAATATTTAACCGATCGTATTAAAACTTGAAACTTAGCAGTAGAGTTAGGTTATGAAGGCCCTTTCAAAATTTCAGCAATTTCAAACGAATAGTTACTGATATATAGAATTTTTTTTTATTTTCAATGATTTATTAAAAATTTTCTACAAATGCTATCCTCACCAAATTTTACAAACATATTCGCGTTGGCATTCTACAACTAATAACCATGTTTGAATTCAATCAGTTCAGTATTTTTCGAGTTAATGAGGAACAAAGAACCACCAAATTTCAGAAAATTTCAGATGGCTATAACTCTAAAACCATTCGGCCGATTATGCTCATAGACAAACTGAAATGTCGCGTTCTGGTGCACATCCTAACCTGAAAACTTCAAGCCGCTATCTCATTCCGTTCTCAAGTGATCGTGACAACAAAAATATTTTTTAATAATGTTTTTAATATTTTCTAGCTCCACTATTCGCACAAAATTTCACAAACGTGCTTAGGTTCATATTCTACAACTACCCACCAAGTTTCAATTCGATCGGATTTATATTGGTTGAAAACAAAATTATTACTCGGAAACCACTGGGCCGATTATGCCCATTAACGAATTTGTCCGTCGTATTGGGATGAGCCGCCTACCCTGAAAATTTCAAGTCGCTAGCTCTTTTCGTTCTCAAGTTATCGTGGCAACGGACGGCCGTACGGCCGGACGGACAGAATCAAATTTGACCTCGAATTCTTCATTGGGAAGTCGAACTTAATCGTTTGAGACTATTTTCGTCAAAAAATTCGAAAGTTACAGACATTTGGGCAAAACTATAACGCGATGTTCCCCAGAACATACGTTCAACAAATATAATGATTGGAAAACGGTATGGTTCTGAAATTTTGATTTTAGCCATAATCCGGTGATATCTTTCTAGTAAAAATATTTTCAAGATGTTCTTCTGATATTTCAACTTTACGAATATTTTTGCGCACATGTTCTGGGGTATATCGCGTTATCATTTTGCCAAAATGTCTGCAATTTTTTATTTTTTTGCCGAAAATGGTCTCAAACGATAAGTTCGACTCCCTGATGAAGGATTCGATTTAAAATTTAATTCTGTCCGGCCAGCCGGCCGTTGCCAAGAGAATTTGAGAACGGAAAGAGATTGCGTCTTGAAATTTTCAGGGTAGGTTAGTAGGTTGTGATTTTGGAGTTACATATATCAATCTGAAATTTAATTGATATTTCCTCAATAGCTCGAAAAAGACGATGCCGATTCAATTCAAACATGGTAATTAATTCAAGAATGCTGATGCAAAAATGTATGCAAAATTTTGTGAAGATGTTATTAACCTGGAAATAAAAAAAAATTATTGAAAATTATAGAAAAAAATTCATATATCAGAAAGTATTCGTCCGACATCGCTGCAATTTGAAGAGAACCTCCAAACCTAACTCTAATACCAAGTTGCAAGTTTGAACACGATCGGACCTCTATTGTTGGAGATCCGAGGAATTTAAATCTAATACTCAGTGGAATAAATAAGGCAAGTGGATTATTGGAATATTTTTTTCCGTATACTATTTGATATTAAATGAATTTCAATTCAGATAGAATGTCAGAATTAAAAATTCTTTGATCTTAGACGATTATCTCATTACTCAAGTCCTTTAAATGGTACCAAATGTAGGTAGATAGTCATATCTTATACAAGCTGATAAAACGGTATACAGGGTTACAGGGTAAGTCTTTCTGAATATTGAAGGACGTTATTATTCAGGTAATTTCTAATGAATTTGGTCCTATAATATGTTCTCCGAAATTTCACCGTTATTGAGATATAGAATTTTAAAGTTTTTTTTTAAATCCCTCAATTTTTGGCTCTTTCGTCGTTTTTTTCTAGGATTAGAGCTCCCAGGGTCCGTTTTTTTGATGCATCTAGTTAGAAGGGATGTCAATTAATAAAAATAGTCAATAAAAACAGCATTTACTATTAACAGCTCGAAAAGACTGCTTGACAAATGTTAGAATTGAAGAATTTTCACTGAATGTTTTCAACTTTGGAGCGCTTTTATTGGAAAAAAGTGTATGGAAGTCGTTCTGCAGATTCTTTTAAACATTTCTTCGTCTCTTCAGCTGTTCAAAAAGGTATAACACTTGTTCACTTGTATAACATGATGGCTGCACAGCGCACTACAGAAGAAGTTTACGAGCATGGTTAGACGAGAAGTACCAATACCTCCTAGAATGTATTCTAGGGGGTATTGGAAGTACCCAAATAAATGGATTGCAAGAGGCGGACCCATAGCATGGCCGGCGAGTAGCCCCGATTTAACGCCGATGGATTTGTGTGGGGTCATATGAAATGCCTATTGTACGACCAAATGACGCCGATTGCAAATGTCGATATTCTGAGACAGAGGATTATTGATGCAGCTGAGGAAATGGGGCGGAGCCTGCAAACTTCTGTCGTGAAAATTAATTTAAGGAAACGAACGAGAATTTGTGTGAGAAATCACGGTGGCCGTGTCGAAATAGAGTTTTAAAAATATTATTGTCTTTTTGCGCGTATGTTCTGGGGAACATCGCGTTATAGTTTTGCCCAAATGTCTGTAACTTTCGAATTTTTTGAAAAAAATGGTCTCAAACGATTAAGTTCGACTCCCCAATGAAGAATTCGAGGTCAAATTTGATTCTGTCCGTCCGGCCGTCCGGCCGTCCGTCCGTCCGGCCGTTGCCACGATAACTTGAGAACGAAAAGAGCTAGCGACTTGAAATTTTCAGGGTAGGTGGCGCATCCCAATACGACGGACAAGTTCGTTAATGGGCATAATCGGCCCAGTGGTTTCCGAGTAATAATTTTGTTTTCAACCAATATGAATCCGATCAAATTGAAACTTGGTGGGTAGTTGTAGAATATGACCCTAAGCACGTTTGTGAAATTTTGTGCGAATCGTATGGCTAGAAAATTTTAAAAAAATTATTAAAAAATATTTTTGTTGTCACGATAACTTGCGAACGGAATGAGATAGCGGCTTGAAATTTTCAGGTTAGGATGTGCACCAGAACGCGACATTTCAGTTTGTTTATGAGCATAATCGACCAAACGGTTATAGAGTTATAGCAATCTGAAATTTTCTGAAATTTGGTGGTTTTTTGTTCCTCATTAACTCGAAAAATACTGAACCGATGGAATTGAAACATTGTTATTAGTTGTAGAATGGCAACGCGAAAATGTTTGCAAAATTTGGTGAGGATAGCATTTGTAGAAAATTTTTAATAAATCATTAAAAATAAAAAAAAAATATTCTATATATCAGTAACTATTCGTTTGAAATTCATGAAATTTTGCAAGAGCCTTCATAACCTAACTCTACTGCCAAGTTTCAAGTTTTAATATGATCGGTTAAATATTGTTGGAGATTCGAGCATTCTTGTGCGAGTTCAGTAGTACCGATTTGGTATAGCGTAAGGCTCCGAAGAAACGATCGCTCGACCCGGACTTTTGCCGTCGAGTCAAAGAAGACGAATCGATTTGTGTTTTTCCCAAATTTCGTTCTTCTAGGTTGAGCCTAAATATACTAATTCGATACAAGTTTCGGAGGTTTTGAGTCCGACGATTTACCATTCAAAAAGTCAATCCGAGAAACGTCAGAATTAATTCGAGAGACGGGGTCGGAAATTTTCGAGAGCGAAACTGACGATTTAGGCCTTTTTGGGGCGTGAAACTTGAAGAAAATGATTTACCATGGTAAATTATGTTGTCCATTCTCCTGTATTGGACACTTATTTTATATTTAAAACTGTAATTAGATCTTTGAAATACCTTTGAATGAAGAAATTCTTGTAAGTTAACAAAATATCTTTATTTGAACAATAAAAAAATTGGTTCAAGCACTGACGTGAAGTCAGGAGCTTTTGCGCGTATGTTCTATTGTCCATACTCCTGTAATGAACACTATTCTTAATCGAATTTACCATGATGAATTCTATTGTCTATTCTCCTGTATTGGACACTCTCTTGTTAATCGAATTCACCATGATGAATTCTATTGTCCATTCTCCTGTATTGGAGACTCTTCTTAATCGAATTTGCCATGATGAATTCTATTGTCCAGAATGGACAATAGAATTCATCATGGCAAATTCGATTAAGAAGAGTCTCCAATACAGGAGAATGGACAATAGAATTCATCATGGTGAATTCGATTGAGAAGAGTGTCCAATACAGGAGAATAGACAATAGAATTCATCATGGTAAATTCGATTAAGAATAGTGTTCATTACAGGAGTATGGACAATAGAACATACGCGCAAAAGCTCCTGACTTCACGTCAGTGCTTGAACCAATTTTTGTTATTGTTGTTGTTTATTTACGTATTATTAACTTCTTTTACCTCAAACTGAATAATCTTAACTGTAATTTGGTCAATGTTTTGCTTATTTGATAGCAAGTGTTATACCTTTTTGAACAGCTGAATAGACGAAGAAGTTTTCAAAAGCATCTGCAGAATAACTTCCATACATTTTTTTTGGCGCTCTAGATCCTCGGAACTGAGTGCTTATCACTTTGCCCAAATTTCTGTAATTTTCGAATTTTTGGCTGAAAATCGTTTCAAACGATTTGGTTCGACTCACTGATCAAGAATCCGAGGTCGAAATCGATTCTGTGTGGCCGGCCGGCCGTAGGCACGATGACTGTCGAACGAAAGGAGATAGAGGAATGAAATTTGCAAGGTGGGTTTGGAGCGTAAATATCTCGGACAAGTTCGTTAATGGGCAAAATCCATCAAGCGGTTTCGGAGTTATGGCCGATTTTAGTAAAAATATTTTTTATGAATATTTCTGAAACCGATCACTCGATCTATCGCCTATATTAATAATATAATACCCATGGATAATCCATATGATGACGGAAATATATTCTTTGATAATATACATAGGTACTCAAATTGGGTTCAGAATATCTCCAGTAAAAACAAAACTGTCTAAGTTTTAATTGATACAATATAATTTTCAGAGTAGATTTGAGGAATGAATATCTCGGATAAGGTCGTTATTGGGGAGAATCGGTCTGTTTGAATTCAATTCCTTTCATGATGCAGTTCTATCGTAAGAACCCATTTATACCATTCCCACTGACCAATCATTTCGGAGATATGATTTGTCAAAATTTGAACAAGAGCGTCAAGGCTCCTGTCCACAGGGCTTGAACCAATCTGTATTACCTACAACTTTGCCTTTTGAATTTGTAGTTTTGCCGAAAATCGAGATAAACAGTTTTTTACCCTTAAATATTCACTCCCTTCCACTTCCCGACTGTAAATTATTTTTCCTTTAATTTTTGATATATTATCTGTCTTTTACAATGGATTTCATCCTACTATTGTTTTTATCAACTCCTTACCATTTTCGAAGGCTTCATCACTGGTCTGAAATGCTTAATTGGGGCACGATTAATTTTCCTGCTTTGTTGGGGGCATACTTCACAATAAATTTGAGTCATTATCAAATTTCATTGCACTTTCTCATCTCCACGAATGGGCCAACAACGTTCAATATCTCTTGTGATAATTGGTACGAAACGGTTCAGCTTTGATGCCGAAAATTACTTTAAGAAAGGATGAAACCAGCTCGCAAAGTTGCGATACTATAGAATTATTCTAGAAACTGAAACCAAACTCCTACAGCTGAAGCATAACTCAATTAAACCCCCTAATGAATAGCTAATTGTCCCGTAGTCAACTTCTAAGCCCTCAACCAAAAAAAGAGACTTGAATAATCCTTATTCGAACAGAGTAGCAGCACTTGACCTGCGAAAGGGTTGAATAATTCAGCCTCGGATGGAGAGCAATGTTTATGACCTATTCGTATAATGAATAAACTATTTTCCAATTTGTTGAAAAGGGTAGGAATTCCTTGTGGGATTCCTGGATGAACTTTCTTCGTTTATGGCGCGGAAGTACTTGTATACAGTCCGTTAGGTCAGGATAGAAAGTGTGAGATGAATAATTGTTCAAGGGGAGAATTTTCACGAGTTTTTATGGGAACGGTAAACTTAGATATTCTTTTCCATCGGTTTATCAATTTCGGAAACAGGCATCAAGAATCGAACGAGTAAAAACAAATAAATATAACTATGCAGTATGAAAAGCACCGTGGCCGAAGCTTTGGCGCACTTTTTCAAATCTATATCCACCTACACAGGCAATGAACGCAACTGAAAAAAATTGGTTGAAGCCCTGTGGACAGGAGCTTTGACGCTCTTGTTCAAACATTGACAAATCATATCGCCGAAAGTATTGGTGTCTCAGAGTTGGGAATGATCAATGGATTCTTATGGTCGTATTGGGATGCGCCAACTGCTCTGGAAATTTCAAGTCGCTATGTCTTTGCGTTCTCAAGATATCGTGGAAACGGGCGGCCGGACAGAATCAAATTTGACCTCAAATTCTTCATCAGTGAGTTGAACCTAGTCGTTTGACATCATTCTCGGCAAGAAATTCGAAAATTACAGACATTTGCGCAAAAAGCAGCTGCTAATATATAGTGTGAGGATGATAAATAATATGTGATGCTTGACTTTGAAGAAAATCCACATAAATCGAGTAGAGATCCTCCACAACGTTCAATGTCAGCCATTCATCGATTCTAAACATATGAAAACAAAATAAAATAATAATATAATAAGTTCTTGGAAGACGATTTTAAAAGGAGAACTTATTTTTATGAGCAAATGACGATCATGTTGGATAACAAATATTATCCAATTAGTAGATGTTTTGATTTTCGATGAGAGCTCTTTTTCTCCCAACGGCCATGCTGATCGTCAAAATTTACTACTGGTCTACCGAAAATCCTTACGAAGGAGAAACGATCGAATGGCCTTCGCGATCCCCTGATCTTAAGATTTCTTTTTATAAGAATATGTGAAGAGCATTGTGAACAAACCTAAACCCCTCAATTTGAATGACCTAAAATATAAAATAACGCTTGCAGTTATTATAATTGTTGATGGCAGAAATTTTTATTAGAGGTTAGGATGTTGCCAAGGTGGCTGTGGAAACTTTGAACATCTACTTCATTAATATTTATAGTTTTGTTGCTACATTTTGTTTTACATTTTAGTTTTCGATATTTTACCAAATTTCGCTTATCACTTGATTTAATTTTTTTCTAATTTGATTTTTGCAATAAAGATGAAAGTGATAACATTTCTGAATAGAGAATGGCGAGATCTTTCAAACGATATATCGAGTTATCGACGAAATTACAACAAAATACAGATAGGTATAACCCTGAAACCTTTTGGTCGATTATGCCCATTAACGAAAGGTTTCAATAGTTCAGGACGAAAAGCCAAGACGTACGATGGACCAAAAAATTCTTCTTGTTTGATTTTTGAATTCTACATACATCAAAACTTAAACTGTGGACACTTCAGAAGGGCTTTTAAATATTTCTCTGCAGCACGATTCCAAATCTACATTATTTGAGAAAATAATGAACTGAATTCTATTCATCCTCGAACCAATTTAAATCGGGTATATCTAGTTTCTGCAAGTCCCTCTCCTTTGTATTTTATAAGGCATCCGATATCCGGTGAAACCATGAACTGGAGGTCCGAATTCTTCTATTCTTCTTTGTTCAATTTTCCGCATGCGTTTCAACTGAATAATAACGTTCTAATCTGATCTTATGACATCTAGAATGTTTCGGTGAACCAAACAGACGCAGAGGTCGAGGATATAAGGGTGCTTGTTGAATTTATTAAGCATGTGCGTGAGCTCATTGTTAGGGCGAAGAATGGGCGTTATTGATTGCTGAAATTCGGACCTCCGTCAGAATGTTTGGGTTACGAGGGCCTTGAACACTGCAATAGGCATTTGTTACAATATAATAACAGAACAGTAATAATGATAATTGAAATAATTTTGAGAAACACACTTTAATTTATACATTGAGGTTTATAATTTTTTTTACAGAATTTACTGCTTCAATTCTCTTAATCCAATTTACCATGGTGAATTCAAATTATAATATAATAATAATAATAATAATAATAATAATAATAATAATAATAATAAATTGTCTTTATTGTATCACTGTAATACAGATGAGTGGAAGAGGCGAAGTCTAGCCTATAGCTACTCCACTTAACCCCTTCATAAAACAAAATAATAAAAAATAACGAAATAATAAAAAGTAAAAAAATAATAAAAAAAATACAAAATATTAAGAACCTAACAAAACTGACTACATCCTAAAAAACTCGAACACAAATAATTATGAACGGATATTATTATTATATAATAATAATAATAGATTGTCCAATACAGGAGAAGAGACACTAGAATTCACCATGGTAAATTCGATTAAGAGTGTCCAATACAGGAGAATGGACAATATAACATACGCGCAAAAGCTCCTGACTTCACGTCAGTGCTTCAACCAATTTTTTTTCATGTTCGTGTGACAAGCTAACGTATAATCCACCACTCTATGACCAGCTGACTTTTTGTTTTTTGCG
Source organism: Halyzia sedecimguttata (assembly GCA_937662695.2). Lineage (NCBI taxonomy): Eukaryota > Metazoa > Arthropoda > Insecta > Coleoptera > Coccinellidae > Halyzia > Halyzia sedecimguttata. The sequence continues at coordinate 87,996,793 of OW569415.2, read as the reverse complement.
CGTATGATCTGCGGAACATCGCGTTATAATTTTGCTCAAATTTTGCCGAAAATGGTCTCAAACGATTGGGTTCGACCCGTTGATGAAGAATTCGAGGTCAAATTTGATTCTGTCCGGCCTGCCGTTGCCACGTTAACTTGAGAACGGAAAGAGATAGCGACTTGAAATTTTCAGGGTAGGTGGCGCATCCCAATACGAGGAGCAAGTTCGTTAATGGGCATAATCGGCCCATTGGTTTCCGAGTGATAATTTTGTTTTCAAGCAATATGACTTCGATCAAATTGACACTAGGTGAGTAGTTGTAGAATACAAACCTAAGGACGTGTTTGAAATTTTGTGAGAATCGTATCACTAGAATATTAAAAGAAAATATTAAAAAACATTATTTATGTCACGATAACCTGAGAACGGAAAGAGATAGCGACATGAAATTTTCAGGATATATTTGACCTTTGTATTTCGGCCTATAGACTATTGAAGGCAGAACATTTTTCACAAGAAAAGATAATTGATTCATTAGAAATTATCCACCGAAAGTTTTGCTTGAAAATTGCATCAAAAGCATAACCGGCTGGTATTCAATTCTCCTGCTATTTTTCCTATTTTCTCTAAGACAAATCGTTTCCTTTCGGCATCAGAAATGAAAGGCAAATGGAGCAGAAACTCAACGTGGTCCTCGGCATTTTCACAGGGCCAACTCTCAAACGCACAAAGGGAGTCATTAGTGTATTTTATCGAGTATTATTCTGTTGATTCTCGGTTTGATTCCGATAAATTACGCGAGGGTGCCGCGGGAAAAATGGCTTCCGGAGACGATTATGACGGGCGAATGATACTTTCGCACGCTTTCGAGTGGTCCTAGCGTTCAACTCGACGTAGACGGGGTATAATGGGTGGTATTGTCACGAACACACGAGTGGGCTCATGGGGGAGACCCTTGTTTAACGATATCGTGGATCGTGGATGTGGAATTAGGTTGGCGTGAACGTTCGTTGGAGATGAAGTTCCTTTTATGGGAATCGGAGCTTCTTCAGAAACTGCCAGATTCAAGTGGAGCTGATGCTTTGATGTCTCGAGTCGTAAAGAGATCCTTTTGAATTTTCGGAAGGGAATGGTCCATAGGCGGGAAGATGTTCGAGTGAGGGGTGAAGATTTCCGCGAAAAGGTTTCATCTGTAAAGTCCTGAATAAATCAGTAGGTATGAATGGAAAAATTCCTGCCATATTATATTTTTAAGATTTTAGTAGAATTTCTCACATGTTGGAAACCGATGGCACACTTTGGATTGACAAGAGCGAGAAGATCCTCCAACGATGTAGTAGGTCATCGCGTATCTTGAATGATTGAAATATACTTCGAATAATCGAGAATATTGACAAATGTTATCTAGTTATCTAAATGTTCGAGTTTAAAAAATAAGATTTCAACTCGGATTTCAATCAAATTAATGCTTGATATATTCCAGCTTCAACAGTTTTTATTGAAAGGTTTTTTTCTGGGTTTTCTCTCCCAAACTCTGAATAATACCTATAAAATAAAAACTAATTCTTTTGTGATTTGCTTCTGCGTAAGAAACACACGATATTTGTCAGAAGCAATCAATTGAACAATGTTGCGTAACAAACAACAACGAACCAACATCAACGAAGAAACAAACTATATCGTAACGTTTCGGAGTCTATATCAGACTCCTTTGTCAGACGCCCAATGAAAATCGTTAGAACTATTGTGTTGATAGTTATTTTGTGAAATTCAAGAATTGTCACACGGACAGTATTCAAAAATCATAGCCAACTTCTGAAAACGATGATCAGTGTAGGGACATTTGGGCAAAATGATAACGCGATGTTCCCCAGAACACACGCGCAAAAACATTATATGATTCTCACTTTCTTCGACACAACGACTTATTCAGATCACATCATACTAAATTCCTAACAATTAATTAAATAAATAGAATAAACCCGGGAGAGGTGGTGATGGCAATTTACAGAGCCTATAAGATCCAGCCCTTCCTATTAAAGGATAAAAAACTCAGGACTCACATACACCTAAATAAACTGTAATGCATTTGACTTCAAAAATCTCATATAACAAAACACAAACAAAATAGTTGCTTTCCAATCTCACCCTATGTGTTGAGGGTGGGATGGTGATATCGGTAAGAGTGAGATGGTGAGTCAGTAATTCAAAGTCTTAAAACTTATTCTTGGAAGTGACAAATACATGAAAAGTTGGTACAGTCTTCATGCAACCATTTTTCGCGGATAATATATACATGATTCAATACTTAAATGTATTTCTGTTTCCTACATTTTACTCCTCTTCGTCTTCCATATCCTCTTCATATTCCTCAACACTTCTATGAGTCTATACTTTCTACTGTTTCAGCACTTTCTTAATTTTCAATGTATCGATAGTTTAATTCGTGTTTAAAATTACTGCTACATTTCTGGAAGTTCTCTATATGGATATATTTGGTCTAAAATCTTTCCTGGAGTAACTTGAGCTCCTTCGTCAGGAGCTTCGGCTGCAACATGTGACGGAATAACAAAATCTGGCAAATTCTCCCATGATGAACAGCTTGGTAGTGGAGACATACTTCTTGGCTGCTGTACCTCAGTAGCTTTAAGTTAGATTTTTTTTTGGAATGCATAATCTGGAATAACTTGGGGGCATTATTCCGCATCCATAAAGTCCTGCAACCTCACTTGGTTGAGAAACAGCTTTACACCATGCTTCATAAATGATTGCATGAGTTGTGGTAATGTACTTTCAATGATTCAGGTAATCTCTAATTGACAATTTGTCATTATCCTGTATTGGATACTCTTAATCTAATTTATCATCGTAAATTCGATTTGCCATGGTAAATTCGATTGAGAGTGTTCAATACAGGAGAATAGACAATAGAAGTCAGGGCCTGAATCAATTTTTATTTGTAATTTTTCCAAAAATTTTCTAAGGGTACGGTCTTCACAAAATTGTACAAACTTAGCGCACTGCCACCTCTGCCTTTGGAGTAGCTAAAAGATTCACATCTCTCGCATGATCCCCGACAAATCCGCACCACGTTCAGGATAGCTGCCGGATTTTCGGTATATACTTAAAAAAATTTCTGTGAATTCAGATAATGCATGCATACCTACTCCAATTTGCTCATCTCCAGCGAAAAATAGAGGGTTCTGAGAACGGATACATCATGAAACTCTCTGGAGCAACGGAAAAAAAAACCCAAGATATAATTCAAACATAGAGACAGACGCAAACAGAATGAAAAATTTACCAGAATATCTATTGATTCTCTTCACTGGATCTTTATCAGAGATGAAATATTTAAAGTTGAAGAATATTGTAACAATATTCACCGAATTTAATACTACGTAAATTTGTATGTTCATTGCCAAGTATATTTTTGTAGGTTAGGAAAAGCAGAGGGAAAAGCATCCACTTCTAACTGCTAAATTCCGGTCAAAACAATCTATTTGAAGTTGTTTACATGATTGTCTGGTAAGTGTTGCACTGTAACATCAATAGGAATTCTTTATAATTCGAATGGAATTCTGCGGAATTCAATAGTAATTCTACAGAATTCAATAGGACTTCTGCGGAATTCCATGGAATTCAACAGGAATCCCAGGCATTCAATAGGAATTCTTCGGAATTCTATAGGAATTCAATGGAATTCTACTTTCATGTACACCAGAATTCCTATCGGTTTACCCCTCGGTCGAACCAAATCGTTTAAGACCATTTTCATCCAAAAATTCGAAAATTACAGACATTTGGGCAAATTGATGAGCACACTTTTACGAGGAACAAGGCGGGCGCCAAAAACTGACCTGTTCGAGCATTTTTCTACAAAATAGTATATACCGAAGATATGAATTTTGTGCGTTACTTTGTACCAACTCTGATTAAATTTCCCGACTGCCGAGAATCGCACATTATCCAAGTTTACAGTAGAAATTAATAGATGGGTCACTTAACAGCAGAGTTTCCTGAGTGTTGCGACAGATTTATGTGGGAAGTATGTGAAAACCCGACCGTGGAAAATTTATGGGGAATTGCTCCGGTTGCCGTACCTCTGAACCAATCCGCACGTGGAATATAATTTTCGCATCGTGATTGCTGCCACTGGAAATCACACAGTGAGATAGGGAAGCGGGGGAAATACCAGAGATTGTCTCCCATATTCCAAAAATCCATCAGAAAATGAGGATTATTGCGCTGTTCCTTCAGTATAACTCTGTTATTACTCGATCACAGACATGTTGTCTTTGAACATGCTGAGAATCGAAGTTATGACGGAAAATAGATCTGGGGTTCGTAAAGAACCGAAAGAAATTGAATTACTGGTTCCATATAAAGTTCATGGAATGGTTATATACTTTTTTTATGCTTTGCAACGATCAAAGAAGGCATTTCTCTTTGAAACTATTGAAGTGTGAAGTTGGATATGTGTTGAAAATGTGAGGGAGGGTTCGAATTGAGTGTAACTTTCTCTTCTTGGTAATATATTCTCTATCAATACACATTTGGAATCGTGCTGAAGGAACGTAATTGAAGACTACACGGGAAGAACGACCTTAGTCACGTTCACTATTTGCGTCGGAAAATGAATTTAAAACATTGAAGATTAAATAAAGCAGCATAAATAATAAAATTTAGCAAGTTGTAAAAAGATTTTATTATAAGTTAGATCTGAAGACAGTTCTCTTCAACATAAAAAAGATATAACTAACTAATTGTTGTCGCTGCACTGTTCAGGTTAAAAGAGTACCTATAAATTTTTCCAAATGTCTTTAATTTTCGAATTTTTGGCCGAGAATGGTCTCAAACGATTTGTTTCGACTCACTGATTATGGTCAAAATTGATTCTGTCCGCCCCTCTGGTGATTATGTACGCTCGAACGCAATGAGTTAGAGAGAAATTTTTAGAGTAGGTTTGGAGTCCAAATGCGCCGGCTAAGTTGATGAAATGATGCCAAACATCTGCTTTCTTTATGCTTATTTCTTATAGTTTTTTGAACTGGCGAATCTATAACTGGGAAACCATTGGGAGTAGGAAGAAACTGTTAATTAGAGAATGTGTAGATACATAAATCTTCACCCCAAAATCCATATAATTTGGAATAACCATGTCAAAGCTAAGAAGGAAAAACTGATTTTTTTTTTTAATTTCAACAGCATGTATCTCTTTACCTGGGCCGAATTCGGAAAAATGGACGAAGGGTTTGATTTCATGGGAGGAATCTATGGACAAAAACTTATGCCGAATTTTGTTAGGATCGCATGACTGGAAAATTTAAAAAAGAATCTGCAAGAGACTTCAAACCTTTATTTTACAGTAATGTTCTAGATTTGAACTCGATCGTATCTATATTGGTGAAGATATTCCGTAATATCGAGATATTTCAACGACAGAGATGCACTGGTCGCAAAATTTCAGCGATGTCGGACGAATAGTTACTGATATATAGAATTTTTTTCAATAATTTTCAATGATTTTCTAAAAACTTTCTAGTATGATCCTCACGAAATTTCGTCAGAATTTTTGCGTTGGCATTATACAACTAATAACCATGTTTGAATTTAATCGGTTCTGTATTTTTCGACTTATTGACGATAACAACCAAAGTTCAGATGCTTATAACTCTAAAACCATATGGCCGATTATGCCTGCAAACAGACTGAAATGTTGCATGCCGATGCACGATCTGAAAATTTCAGGTCGCTATCTCTATCCGTTCTCAGTATATCGTGATATGAAAAATATTTTTTTATAATTTTTTTATAATTTTCTAGTGATGCGATTCTCACAAAATTTCACGAACGTGCTTAAGTTCATATTCTACAACTATTCACCAAGTTTCAATTCGATCGGATATATATTGGTTGAAAATAAAATTGTTACTCGGAAACCATTGGGTCGATTATGCCCATTAACGAACTAGTCCCTCGTATTGGGATGCGCCATCTACCCTGAAAATTTCAAGTCTCTATCTCATTTCGTTCTCAAGTTATCATGGCAGCGGACGGCCGGACAGAATCAAATTTGTCCTCGAATTCTTCATCAGGTAGTCAAACCCAATTGTTTGAGACCATTTCCGGCAAAAACATTACAGACATTTGGGCAAAATGATAATGCGATGTTCCCCAGAACATACGCGCAAAAACCGTCGAATGATATGTAGCATGATGATAATTTCATGGAACAAGAATATTGTGAAAACATATCGAAAATAAGCACTGACATTCGTTCAATTCCCTACTTTCACCGTGAATGTGTACATGGCGTTTACAGCGCCAAGGAAAGAGCTCTGGCTTCATAAAATAAAAGTACCGGGATCGATTCCTGTAGCCGAAATTGCTATTATATTCTTTTTTTTTATATAAAAATAATAAATTTGATGTATGGAATATTACTGAATTTAAGTCGATCTTTGAATGAGATAACTGAATGATTTCATATATTATTAGTTATTTTACGAATCTCAATTCCGGTTGTTTTTTTGTTCGCATGGCACAATTTTTTGACTAAACTAATTTGTGACCTTACGTCACTACAAACAAAGCGTTGTTTATTTTAGACCAAACAGTAGGGAAATGTATGAATCCGAATCGGTCCTTATGCCACCACATACACAGTATCTGCTGTATATTTTCAACCCAACAGAGAATGTATGTATTTTAGTCGAAACTAATCGTTTGAGACCATTCTCGGCCAAAGAGTGGACAATTTTTTTTGGACTCTTGTTTTTACAGTCATATTACAGTTATATTCTTGGAAATATTGGGAGTAAGAAATTTTTCAAAGGATAGAAAATGCTTTCTCTATTTCAGTATCGTAATGAGTCCATTCCAGCACTGAAAACAGTTCTGGAATGAACTCATTCCCGCATTGTTTCTAGTTATATTTTTCGTTTAGTGGTAGTCAGCACTGACATTCGATCCTATCAAATTTCAACAAACATCAATTGACAATACAATATAATCTGGATATAGTGAAATAATTGTTGAGGAAAAGCTTTATTTTCATTGAAAAATATGGTACTAGAGATTTCCTTCTTGCTAATTTTGAATCATTCCTGCTATTAGTAAACTGTTTTAAATCTGATGTCCATGCCCTGCGTACGTTTCAAATTCAAATTCCGTAATCTGTCAACTTTCGTAACAGTCACACCAACTACCAAGATACAATACAAAAGTCACTAGGATGTATAATCCGAATTTTTCATTAAATTTCAACAGTATTTTACAAAACTTGTCTGAAATAGAGAAAATATCGTCTAATACTCGTTGCAGAAGGCAATTCCAACACTAATGCGTTCAAAAACTCGCTCCTTCGTCGCTCGTTTTCAAATTTCGCATTCGTGTTTTAATAGGAGCCCATTCTGCAACTTGTTTTAGAATATACTATTCCAAATCAGTTTTCATTGTATACATCAATTAATGAAATATTATCAAATACTTCATTGGATTAGACCACGGATTATTCATTAGAAAGCCAAACCCAATCGTTTGAGACCCGTTTTCGGCAAAAATTACAGAGATTTGGCAAAACGATAGGCGGTCCGTTCCGGGGAAAAAGCGCGCCAAAACGTAAACACCTTCACCATAGATTGGCATTTTGCGAAGAGAATATACAAGTTGATTCAGAGCGTAGGAATTGTCAGGATAAGCGCTCCAAAAATGCCGCAAACGCTAATTTCAAACCGAAAAATGTTTTCCCCAATTCAATCTCGTTGGCTGAACATAAGCTCAGATACGGTTTGCAACGGGCTTTGTTTACACACAGTCACCCGTCTGCCATACTTTATCCCTATCCAGTACGATCTGCGAATTCCGTTAGCGGGAGTAGTTCTTTTTCCACCCTGCCATCCCTCCCAACTGGTGTAACGTTTGCAGAATGAAAACGGCAACGAATGTCTACAAATGTGTATGTTTTTGGATCTATATCTCCCATGTGAATTGTAAACCTTGATTAATGTCGAGGTAGCTTGCTGCGATACAGATCGACGCACGCGTCTGGATTTATCCTGGTTCCCAGTTCTACGGGAGTTCATGAGATAAACAAATATACTCCCCCGTTATATCAGCGGAACTAAAGTTCCCTCGGACGATGAGACAGCTTCGAAGTATACTCTCGAGAGAGATGGAGTAAAACTATAATATATGCTTTAATCAGGGATTAATACCTATTATTGAAAGGTTTTTTTTTATATATGTATCTTCAAGAAGTTTGAATGAAAGTGAAAAAAGAATCTTATCAAAGGGACTAAATGTTGCAGTGACAACAAGAAATGTCCCCATACTAGACATTATTACATCTATTGAGGAAACAGCTCAAAAACTTCCAACTGAAAAGTCAAACGAATTCAGAGTTTTGAATGAAATGTTACTAGAGAAGCCTATCAAAACAACTTCAAACCTAAGTTATATGGAAAAACAAGCTATAATCTCACTTGAAAAAGATAACAATATTAAAATCTTACCTGCTGACAAAGGAAACGCTATACAGTCATTTTGGATTCAAATGAATATCATAATAAACTTATGGATATTGTTAACGATAAGAACAAATATACCAAAATCAATAAAGATCCCACTTCTATAACAGAAAGAAAAGTCAAAAATATTTTATCAAAGCATTCAAAAACCCTATATGGGTATATGGTCTCCAAAAATACACGAACCTCTAATACCACTGAGACCAATAGTAAGTTCTATTGGATCTCCATGTCAAAATTTAGCGAAATATTTACGTCAATTTTTAAACCCATTAACAGGAAAATTTAGCGAAATATTTACGTCAATTTTTAAACCCATTAACAGGAAAGAAAGAAAGTTTTTTGAAGAACAGCAAACACTTTCTTGAAAAACTACAGAATTCAAATTTAAACCAAAATGACATTCTAGTGAGCTTTGATGTTGTCAGTTTGTTCCCCAATGTTCCTGTCGATAAGTCGCTTCAAATAGTTCGAACGAAATTAGAAAATGATGACTCGATAATTAAAGATTCAAAATTTAAGGCCAATGATATTATGGAAATTCTTGATGTTTGTTTGAATACCACCTATTTCCAACTAGGAGATGTTTTTTATCGACAAAATTTTGGAATTGCAATGGGTTCGCCTTTATCACCTGTCATGAGTAATATATTCATGGAAAATTTTGAAGAGAAATTTGTGGATACATATTTGTTTAAACCAAAAGCTTGGTAGCGATATGTTGACGATATATTTGTAATTTGGCAACATGGTAGAGAAGAGTTAGGCACATTTTTCGATTCCATAAATTCAAAGGAACCTAAAATAAAATTCACTTTGGAAATAGAGCTTTCTTTTCTGGATGTTTCGATAATTAAGTATCCGAACCATTTCGAAACGAGTGTCTTCAGGAAGCAAACACTACAAATAGATATTTAAATTTCTATTCAAACCATCAACTTAGTGTGAAAAGAGGTGTTATTGAAACACTTTATGATAGAGCAAACCTAATTTGTTCGACTCTTGAAATTCGAAATAATGAAATTGATTTCATCAAAAAATTTCTTGAAGAAAATGGATATCCGAGGGAATTCATAAATACATGTATCATGAATTTAGATAGAAGAGCAAATAATCAAGAACAACAAAATAATCAACAAGTACAACAGAATAATCAACAAGAACAGCAACCCAAACTGTTGAATGTGATCCCTTATGTTCGTGGCCTTTCTGAAAAAATTAGAAGAATCGGTTTAAGTTCTATATAAGAACCGTCTTCAAAACACAAAATGATCCTAGGTCTTTATTAACGAAAACAAAACCCATACATAAAAAACAAAAATAAAAAAACTGTGTATATAATATTCCTTGTATTTGTGGTAAATCATACACAGGAGAAACATCAAGACCACTAGAAGTAAGAAAGTCAGAGCATAAGAATAACTTGAGAAATAGAGACATACAGAAATCAAACATAGCAGAACATGTATTTTCAATCCAAGCAGATCACATGATGGATTGGAGTAATACAAAGATTCTAATGACAGAACCTGATTATATTAAAAGGAAACTTAAGGAGTCAACTTGTATTTTATTGAACAGAGAATGCAATTTTGCAAATTGCTCAATTGGTATTGACCATATTTGGCAAAATTTATTGAAAAAGGAGTTGGAACTTGGAAATTTCTATGCGAAGTAAAACTATGTTAGCTATGATTTTTAAATACTGTCAATGTGACAATTCTTGAATTCCACAAAATAACTATCAACAAAATAATTCTAAAGATTTTCATTAAGCGTCTGACGAAGGAGTCTGATATAGACTCGGAAACGTTACGATATAGTTGTTTCTTCGTTGAAGTTGTTTCGTTGTTGTTTGTTAGGCAACATTGTTCAATTGATTGCTTCTGACAAATATCTTGTGTTTCAGACGCAGAAGCAAATCACAAAATAATTAATTTTTATTTTATAGACATTTTTCAGAGTTTGGGAGAGAAAACCCAAAAAAAAACCTTTCAATAATGAGTATACCTCCCACAGTATCCTTTAATGATTGATTAATACCTATGTCTCACTACATAGTGTCATGTAGAGTTGTTACAACTCCCCAGTCAACAGGATATACAGTGAGCGTCAAAAGCATGGAATAATAGATTTAATTTGTCCCGTTTCAGGAATATCAAGCAATGATTTGATAGGTCAAAGTAACTTCTTTTTTAAGAAACATTTTCTCGTAATTGACCCCCCCCCCCCCCACCGGTTACGCCCTTGCCATAAATGGTCCTGCGTTTTCAGCATCAGACTTTCTGATTCTCATTCGGTGTTGTGGAGATATAGCAAGTACACAACAAGAAGTTTATGATTATTTCAAAGAAAAATATCCTTGTGCTGAACTCACCTGATAGTAAAAGAATCAAAATGTTATTTAGCGCAGTAGTGGCAGTCAAAAATTATGATTATTAATAAATTTTAAAGAAAAAAGTGAATGTTATGCGTGTGGTTCTAGTCAAAGACTGTATTTGGAGGGGAAATCTATGCAGAATAAGATATTTTAGTATTGAATTAATATTTAATGTACAGGGTGTTTGATTACATCAGAAAGTAAAAATCAAAATTTCTGAATCTTGACATGTTCTTTTTCGGTGTGGTTTATATTTCATCTAAACTAATCAATTGTTAATTTGATCAGTGGCATTGATTTAATGACTAATGGACTTCAAAGCTGCCACCATAGACCAACTGACGTTTGTAATACCGTTTTTCTTGACGAAAATTCAATGAGTGATCATGAGAAAGTGTCCACACCAGGTATCCTATTTATCTCGAACATTTTAAACAATATGAAAGGTGATTTTTCATCAATGTCCATTGAGAACTCCTGGTCATCTTAATTATTGGTGTACTTATGAAAATGATTCCACATTCAATATAGAATTGGTTGCCAGAACTCATAAGAAGCGTTCGAAGTTAAAAAGTTATCAGATCTATAAAGAGCCCAGGGCCTAACTGTACAAGACCTTTCTTCACAAACCCTAATTCTACAAAACTCAGATCTTGGTCGAGAAGTATGACTTAGCTGTTTCATAGAACTATTGCACGACACAACATCATTAGAGACCATCAGGCACTTAATTTCGTACCAAGTACACTAGAATATCGTATGAACGTCTGCGAAAGAGCCAAGGCATACTTTTTGCCCAAGATGTAGGATTTGTTGAATTAGGGCCTGAATTAATAAAGCACTCTGTATCTCAGTAGCGAAGAGCTTTAATCCATATTCAATTTTTGTTTTCTGGTTCCCCTACGTACCACCTACTATTCATCATTAATCCATGTACATACATCTTGGTCAAGAAGTATGACGTAGCTGTTTCAGAGAACAATTGCATGACACAACATTAGAGACCATCAGGCACTTAATTTCGTACCAAGTACACAAGAGTGTCTTATGCAACGTCTGCGAAAGAGTCAAGCCATAGTTTTTGACCAAGATGTAGGATTTGTTGAATTAGGACCTGAATTAATAAATCACCCTGTATCTCAGAAACAAAGAGCCTTAATACATATTTAATTGTTGATTTCTGGCTCCAATAGGCTCAAATATAGGTATGCATTTTATTGAAACTATTATCGGATATTCAGGATCTTTTAAAAGTATGCATATTTGGTTGGAATTGATCTCACCCATAAGGCAAACTACTCAGTCAACTATAGGCATGTTGAACCCATATTGTTAACAATATAGGGTTTTTGAAACTTGGAGATACTTAAGTTTTCACCACTCCTGGTTAGGATTCTGCTAATTCTAGTTTAGCATACGAAATTTCAGCTTTGTAGAACTTCGGAAATGAACCTAGTTTTATTAGTTGAATATTCAGACTTGAAATCTCCTTTATCAGAGTTTAAGGGTGAAAGTTTTTCAATTTTCCTGTTGTTTGTGGCATAATTCTAGCCTGCACAACAAATTTCAGTTTTCTAGGACTTCGGGAAGCAACCTTGAAGTTTTGATGGTCACTTAGTCAGTCAGGCAGACAGTGGCAAAATCAACGTATTTATAAAGGTTGGACCAATGAAACTAGGAGTGTTTCATGAGCCTACTAACTGCATCATATCTTGAGAATTTTGACTCTCTAGTGTTATCCAATTCGAAACTATGAGGGTTTGAAAATACGTCGAAACTCTTGGAGAAAAGTTAGGTAATGCTCTGTTCTTTTTGGCTCGTTTTGACGGTGACTCCCGTTTAAAATTTCAACGTTTAAATAGTAACTTCCATTGAAAGCTTGGTATATGGAAAATGAAAACTCTCGTTTGATTCGATGGTTCTAAACAATATCTCTATGAATTTATAGAGCATACGCTTTTATTTTAACAATCCGGCATGTATCATCATCAGTTTAATGCTGAAGTGTGGAGATGGCATTAAAACCGTTTCGAAAACTGCGGGCGAAGTACGAACGTATATGGTGAGCTCTCGACCGCGCTATATCATGTCCCCGGCCAACTTCGCATGGTTGTTAATTTTAATAAATCCCCATTAGTGTTTTAAATGTGGTCGTAATGGCGGTCGAGTGGGCGATGGCCATAGCATGCCACAGTGGCGTTTGTTTTATGTCCGTTGTACGTTTCCTAACTAGCTAATTGCATTCATCATTCCTGATAATAATTACTCTAGGTAAAATATAATTTCGGTCAGTGATGAGGATTAGCAATTTATGAAATATTACCCTCATAATCCAGAGTTGTTGCGCGGGGCTGGAACCAGGTCGTAGATCACCGGGTTGCAGAGCAGAAATATGTTGATCGACTCCAAAAATATCACACCGCATGATTGTATATCTGAAATTTTGAAGTCCCAGCTTGACAGTCTTGACGTTACATGATTATTGGTGCTATTCTGCTTTCATCTATAAGCCGATCTGAACTTTTCATAACTTTACAGGAACATTGCTACTCTGTACTGTTTTTAGCGATCTGTAAGTTACAAATATTGTGGATTCCTTACGAGTACTCAAGTGGCGATCGGAAGCATATCGGAAGATTTATATGGATATGTGAATAATAATCAGATTGCTTGAATAATGGGCTTATTCTTAGAGCATGATAAAAACTCGTATCCAACTAACTGTAGGTATTTCACATGACTTGAAAATTATTTTTATTATAATAGGAACTTGTGAGAATTGAGAGAAAACGGTTAAGTGAGCAAATGGATTCATTTGAAATTCTGGATTATCAATTCATCAGCATCTTCAGGTTGAATAAGAAAAAATTGCACCTTGGTTTTACTGAATGCTTTAAAACCAGTCCTACAAACCAGAAATGCTAATGCCATATTGCATTAGCGAGAATGGCTGTTTCTATAATATACAGGGTGTCCCAAAAATACCACGCGAAAGTGACACTGGAGATAGATTGGCATTAGGTCTATCAGATAGCATCAACATGACCTCAGTAAAAGTCCGCTGGTTTTCGAGATATCACCACTGTTGCGTCCCATGACTTCACATGTTGGGAAGCGCTCATTTGTATTTCTAAACAAAGCAGCTCGCTTGTAAAACTTAAATGTTTTGGGTTAACTGGTTTATTTTTGCATGGGTGGTCTCACCCTTGAAATTAATATTTTCCACGGAAAGATAATTGCAAGTAAAATATCTTGTAATACTTGTATACCCTTGTAGAAGTATTTATGACCTATTTCCTGTGAAATATTGATAAAATGCATACAACAACTAACACATTGCCAGAGCTGTGAGTCTTTTGACTAGATTCTAACCCATACAAAAATCTAGAATTTTCCGATTAGATCGCCACGGCTTTGGCTATTCTCTAATTTGAGGGCGTAGATTCCTAATCTGTAATTAGTTTTTCCGTATCTCGATTGATTTTGGTAATATGGGGAAAAATCCGACTGATTAGTCCATTTTCCGGAGGTAGAGCCAGATGTTGCGACTTTCTTCGTCATTGCTCCGAAACTAATCGAGATACGGAAAATCTAATTACAGATTCGTGATCTGCGTACCCGATTTAGTGAATAACAAAAGTTGCGTCGACCTAATCGGAAAATTGTAGATTTTTGTATGTGTTGGATACTAGAGAAAACTTTTTGGCGTTTGACGGATTCGCTCATTACCTAATATTTTCCGAACGGATAGAGATACAGAAAAAATAGATACATAAATCTAAACGTCGTCCACCGACCAATCATCGGGAAAAATTGGATATCGAGATGTGAAAATCATTAATTTCGGACGGGAAAGAAGAATTTTCCTTCGATTCCGGGTCAAAAATATTTCTAAGTGCCGACCCAAAAAAAATGTTTCATGGTATATCGATACGGAGCTCGTGTCTAATTAAATCGGGGTCGCTGATCACGAATATGTAATTAGTTTTTCCCTAAGTGGCGTACTTTGGGAAAATTTTCACTTAAAGTGAAAAAATTGACGAAAATAGGTCAATTTTGGAACTTTCCACCGCCCAAAAAAATCGGAGTAGGGTGTTGCTGATTTTTTACGTCATATTTGGATCCTTTATCTATCGAATCATCCGAACAATAAATGTCCAGGTCGTACGCTTCAGAAATTATGATTTTTTTTCCCGAGGGTCTATTTTTCGGAAAATTCTTTCCGCGATATTTCCTCGGAAAATTTTTGTAATAAATATCTGATTGTAGATTCGGAATCTACGGCCCCGAATCTATACGAATAAATACCCGTTTCATAGTTTTGCGTCAAAAAATTTTTCTCGAAAAATGGGATTTTTTTAAGGCTAATGTATTAAAAAATTGCCAAAATTCGACCGGTCTCCGATTTCGATGCAAATTACGTCATTTACTAATTCGGGACCGTAGATTACGAATATATGATCGAATTTTTCATTAGAGAATTTTCCGCGGAAATACCGCGAAATGAATTTTCCGAAAAACAGACCCTTGGGAAAAAAATCATAATTTCCGAATAGTACGGCCTGGACATTTTCTGTTTGGATTATTCAGTAGATAAAGGATCCATATATGAGGGCAAAAATCAACAACACCTTACTCCGATTTTTTTGGGCAGTGTGAACTTCCAAAATTAACCTATTTTCGTCCATTTTTTCACTCTAAGTGAAAATTTTCCCAAAGTACGCCACTTAGGGAAAAACTAATTGCATATTCGTGATCAGCGACCTCGATTTAACTAGACACGAGCTCCGTATCGATATACCATGAAAAAAATTTTTGGGTCGGCACTTAAAAATATTTTTGACCCGGAATCGAAGGAAAATTCTTCTTTCCCGTCCGAAATCTATGATTTTCACATCTCGATATCCAAATTTTCCCCGATGATTGGTCGGTGGACGACGTTTAGATTTATGTATCTATTTCCTCTGTATCTCTATCCGTTCGGAAGCCGATAAGGGTTTTGGTTTTTTTTAATAAGTAGCAATTCTGGTTCTGATTAAAAAAAATTGGTAGTGTTGTATCATTTTGAAAAGGGCATGAAATGGACCAGTTTTTGCGATTATTTGTCAATTCAGTCTGATATAATTTTTTTTCACAGCAGTCAGTCAAACTTAAGTTAACGTTTTAACTTCGGCATAAAATACAACAAGTTAGACATGTTTTGAAGGATGTTGTTCTAGTTGTCGGTGAAGTTATTACTTCATTGTTTAAAGCAACTATTCAGGATAGCCTAGGTAAAAAAAAACATGAGTTTGAAGTAATTTCTAGCAATGCTAGGCGATAAAAGACCGAAAACTGGAGATTTTTAAAAAATACACAAAAGTGGTGATATCTCGAAAACCAGCGGACTTTTACTGAGGTCATGTTGATGCTATCTGATAGACCTAATGCCAATCTATCTCCGGTGTCACTTTCGCGTGGTATTTTTGGGACACCCTGTATACAGGGTGAGTCTTTGACCACTGCATTAATTTTAACCAAAGATTCCTCTCATCAAATGAAGCACTTTTTACATTAAACATTTTTCCAAATTCAGCTCACGTAAAAAGATACAGGCTGTTGAAATTTTGAAAAAAAAATCAGTTTTTATTTTGTAGCTTTGACATCGTTTTTTCAAATAAAATGACTGTTGGTGTAAAGTTTCCTATAACTATGATACATATTTTCCAAATATTAGTTATTTTCTACTTCTACTGGATTTATAGTTATGGACTCGTGGATTCATAAAACTAAACGAAATTAGCATAAAGAAAGCATATAAAGTTTTTCTTGAGTCATTTCAAGAATAAACCATCGTTTTAGAACATTATATTATTCTTCATCATTTCTCCTTAAACGCACCGTTTTCGAGATATTCTTCATTGAATGTTTTAAAATGGAAAACTCCAGAAATTTCACTACTTTTATGGATCCGTCCCTGAACGTTGGAATCCCGAATCAAGCTGTAAACCACGTTACCATGCCTTATTCTCGTCCGCCAACAATGTCATAGATAATTTATATGCGGAAGTGTATTAGCACATTGTGAAATATTTAAACGCTTGTAACTTTTTATCTGAGCCGAATCTGGAAAAATGGTAAAGGAAAAAAGTGTTTCATTTGATGAGAGGAATCTTTGGTTAAAATTAATGCAGTGGTCAAAGACTCACCCTGTATATGGTGGGTGATATTTTATGAAGAATGCAAATTGGCTTATACATTTTAGTGTATGATATGGGCATTTATTTCAAGTAATACGGACTATTTATACATAAAACCATGCTATAAATCAATATATCTCATTTCATATTGCATATTTCATTTCTTTCCTTCATCTCTTAACAATATATATAAAGCTGCAATCAAACAAATTCCTAATATAAATATACTGGGGTGATAAGAGATACTCTAAGCAAATAACTTAAAATTCAAAATATCTCTACGGTTTTAGGTTATGTTTTCCAATAAATTTATCAAAGTAGTTCAAATGTAGCACCTTAAATGAGATGGTTACAGGAACAATTCCAGAATAGCATTATTTACGATTTCGTAAGGCAGCCTCTTACAGGGCAATCGTTACCTAGAGATCCATAGTTTACAGATGAAAAGCAGAATAGCACCATATGTCATGACACATATACAGGAAACAGACCATGAAACGTTGCATTAAAGTGTTTCCAATATAAGGCCAAAAAACTGTTCCCAAGTCATCTACCGTGACAATAATAAATGATAAATTCGCAAGTACTGATTCGGTTAGTGATGTAAAATATACAATAACACTTCACTCTATGAGTCCCGGGCCTAGCCAGTAAAACACATTTTTGGCGCTCTTGTTCCTCGGAACACATTGCTTATAAATTTGCCGCAATGTCTGTAATTTTCGAATTTTTGGCTGAAAATGATCTTGAACGATTTGGTTTGTCTGACTAATCAAGAATCCATGGTCAAATTCGAATTCGGAAAGAGCTAAATAGTTGAAATTTACAGAGTAGGTTTAGGAGATGAATATCTCGGTTGAGTTCGTTACTGAGCAAAATCAGCCAGGTGGTTTCGAAGTAACAAAAAAAAAACATATTATTTTACATTACAAGTTTTAAATTAAAATTTTTTTTTAAGATGCAGTTTCATCATACGAATCCATTGATATCATTCTCAACTCTAACAAACTAATACTTTCTGAGATATGATTTTTCAAAATTTCAATAATTATTCTATATAATTTCATAGAATACACTAATTATAATTTCCTGATGTATATAAATCCAACTTAGATGAGTCATAGCCTACGTTTTGAATTTAATTACAAAAATTCTTGAGAATTGCCGCACAGAAGTCAAATTGAGAAAGTGGGAAAGCCCTGTGGACAGGAGCTTTGGCGCTCTTGTTCAAACTTTGACAAATCAAAACTCCGAAAGTATTGGTTTCTCCAAGTTGGGAACCATATCAATGGATTCTTTTTTAATTTATTTTATTTTATGATGCAGTTCTATCATAATATTCTGCGAAAATAATTCCTAACTCTGTCCACAGGGCTTTCCCACTTTTCAATTTGGCTTCTGTGTGTCAATTTTCAAGAATTTTCGAAATTAAATTCAAAATGTAGGTCTATGACTCAACTCATGCTGGAATTACATACATGAGCAAATTTTAATCAGAGTATCCTATGAAGTCAGTTTTTTAATATTCTAGAATAGTTTTCTTCAAAATTGCAGCATAAAGATGATTTAAAACCATTTCATCAGACTCGAGTGAGTAATTAAGATTTCTTAGAAAATTTGGTTGAATTTCAAGCGTCGAATAATAAAAATTTCATATAATTATGTGATGATGAATCCACTAAGTGTTTCTTTGTTCAATGGTTCAGGGGTGGATTTGCACATTGTAAAATCTTTAAAAGCTTAAAACTTTTTACCTAAGCCGAATCTGGAAAAATGGTAAATGATTAAAATTAATGTACAACTAAAAGACTCACTCTGTATATTCCTTTGAACTTCGAGCATTACATTTTTTAATCTAATAATATAATATGAAATACAATAGAAAATAAGATTCACCATTCCACTCGTTCGATATTTAGTTTTAGTTTAGTTTAGTTTAGTTTTAGTTTAGAAGTTAGAGTAGCGACGTTCATTTTACAGCGATAAAACATGCACCCCGGCAACATGGTTCCTCAGCGATAAAATTTTGACGTCTATCAAACTCAAGATAGCTTAGAAAATCAATCAACACTTGACAAATAGGCATCGCATCCCAAATGTATGTGTCGTTCGTTCATTTGAAAAATGAGCCATGAAGGAGGGAGTAGATACAAGGAATATTTCCTCCAGATAAATCGGGACCTCCATAAAGTTAGCAGAGCCACTTGCGAAAATTTCAATGAAACCTATTGCATTAATTGTCGAATAATTTTCGAGAATTTGTAATGAAAGAAAGAAGTTTGTCTGTCTCTGCTAACTTAATATTAAGTTAGCAGAGCCACCCCATATAAAAAAAACTAAGCGTCCGACAAACTTTTTTCTTTCACGACAAATTCTCGACAATTAATGCAATAGGTTTCATGTGGTTTCGGAGTAACCAAAAAAAAATATTTTTTTTGAATCACTAATTTTAAACTCAAAATTTTTCCAAGAAGAAGTTTCATCATTAAAGTCCATTGATATCATTCTCAACTCTAACAAACTAATACTTTCGGAGATACGATTCTTCAAAATTTCAATAATAAATCGTAATTCTATGATTTCACATAATGCTGTTATCGAAAATTAACGTCAGTATTTGTATCTAAGAATTTCATAATCTGTGTTCATACATGTCATCTGATCTACCGATAAGAGACGTGTCAAATTTATTTCCGGTTCTATTCAAAATTCGTTACTCATGATATTAAATTTGATTGAATGCAAAATGACCAATGAAATAAACTCAGCTATTGTAGAAATATGAGGATTATAGGATATTATAATCCTTGGTAATAATATAATGCCCTTGAATAGTCCATATGACGATGGAAATATATACTTTGTTAAGTTAATCAAAATGGGTTCAGAATATCTCCAGTTAAAACAAAACTGGAATATAAATTACAGAGTAGATTTTAGGATTGAATTTCTCGAATGAGTTCGTTATTGGGTAGAATCAGTCTGGTGGTGTCGGATTAACAATTTTTTAACTTTTTATTTTTTTTAAATGACCCCTTTTTGAATTTAATTTCTTAAGCTTTCATAAGAATCTGTTGATATCATTCCCAATTCTGAGAAACCAATAATTTCGGAGATGTGATTTGTCAAAGTTTGAACAAGAGAGCCAAAAGCCCCTATCCACGGGGCTTTCCCTCTTTTTTGGCGCTCTAGTTCCTCGGAACAGAGTGCTTATCAATTTGCCCAAATATCTGTAATTTTCAAATTTTTGGCTGAAAATGGTCTCAAACGATTTGGTTCGACTCACTGATCAAGAATCCGAGGTCGAAATCGATTCTGTCCGGCCGGCCGGCCGTAGGCACGATAACCCTCGAACGAAAGGAACTAGAGGATTGAAATTTGCGAGGTGGGTTTGGAGCGTAAATATCTCGGACAAGTTCGTTAATGGGCGAAATCCATCGAGCGGTTTCGGAGTTATGGCCAATTTTAGCAAAAATATTTTTTATGAATATTTCCGAAACCGATCACTCGATCTATCTGAAATTTAGCATCAAACTGTAGAATCATAACCTCTATACGTATGTGAAGTTTTGCATTGACCAGGTTACCGCGAAATGTCAAAAAAAATGTTGAAAATTAAAAAAAAAATTCTACAATAACTCTCTTATTGGGCAAAATAGGCCAGAAGGTTTCGGAGTAACGAAAAGAATTTTTTTCTTGAGTAACAAATTTCAAATTCAATTTTTATTTAAGATGCCGTTTCACCATAAAGATCCATTGATATCATTTTCAACTCCAACAAGCTAATACTTTCGGAGATATGATTTTTCGAAATTTCAATAATGAATCTTACTTCTATGTTTTTACAGAATGCTGTAATTATTCTATCTAAGCTTTATTATATGATCTGTACATGTCTCGTACTCGTACATGTCATCCTGTTCTATAAGAGAGAGTCAAATTCATTTCAGCTATTTTAATTTGATTTCTTCCATGGTGCAGTTCTCATTCTCAGATTGGTCATTTAATCTTGATAAATAAACTATTATTTGAATTGAATTTCTTTTATGATGCAGTTCTATCATAAGAATACATTGATATAATTCCCAACTCTGAGAAACCAATACTTCCGGAGATATAATTTGTCTGTTTGAACAAGAGCGCCAGAAAGCTCCTGTCCACAGGGCTTGAACCAATTTTTATCATAAGACTTGACACACTGACAAATGGATTCATGAGTTTGCGCTCTCATATCTTGTGATGTGGATTCGGTAAGGGTTATAACAGGTCTGTGTCCTCTCAATGCAAGAGTTCTTGGTGTCAACTTAGTTTCAATTTTCGACACATTGTCATGGATGAGTGAGTTATACTCGTGTTAGTGTCCTTTCCATGTTTGGTGTTGTTGTTATTTTGATTATTTACTACTTATGTACAACTGCTGGGAGATGTTTTAAATTCTCCAACTTGACTTGTGCTATAACTCTGTAAGTTCCACAGCTTCAATAAATGGTTTATTGATGGATTATAATCATATCATTCAAATCATGTCAGTCATATCACATCTATCATATGAATAAAACCTTTTTTCGTCGACCTCTACGAAAAGTGACATTTTACGTATTAATTTGCGACCGTAAAATCGACTATTATTCTCGTCCGCAAAATTACTATCTATGAATACGGAATGATAATGTTCAATACAAACATAAGTGTCTGTAAGAATAACTGTCACTGCTGTGATCACTATGGATAGGGTTCAATACAAATATAAGTGAATGTGTCATTTGCTATTGTGAAATTATTCAAGAGGTCCAAACTTCATAAAAATATGTGGAAGTCGACGAAAAAAGGCAATATGCTGACTCGACTATAATATATAGTTTTTATCCTTGGTACATAAAACTATTATTAATAAGTTCAAATATCACGTCACATTTAATATAGATACACCCCTTATATCAGAAAAGCCGCGACGAAGAGAAAATTACCAACCCATACTTAATTCGAATCTCTGGTATTCGCTTTGTGTCCCCCAAAGTTCATGCGCCTGTTTGAAATCCTAGATTCATTCCCCTTGTTTATCTAAAGGGGTCTAATAATAAACACAAACACCCCTATCTCTCTCATAGGCCTATCGCTAGTAATGGTTGTATTTTGTCGGCTGGAAAATTTCCAATACACCATAACTGCCATCAATTTCAGTAATTTGTCTTCAGCGGATAAATCAGACGTTGGTTGATGACACACAGAATGTTCAATATGAACCTAAATCATCTTTGGTAACATTTGTTTATTATTATAGTGAAATACGAAACTTGAACGAATGTTAATACTAACCATTGATAACCTTGTTTTAAAATTTCTAATTTTAGAAAAATATCACCATGTTACATTGTTACATATTATTCGATCAAGTTTAAATCGAGAACTTGTCTGCAAAATAAGGTATATACCCAATTCTCACTAGATATTGAACGAATGGTATTACTGAAGTACCGTCAAATTTGACTTCCGCTATTGTCCATTCTCCTGTATAGGACACTCTTAATCGAATTTACCATGGTGAATTCTATTGTCTGTTCGTATTGGACACTCCTAATCGAATTTTCGGACTGTCCAATACAGGAGAACAGACAATAGAATTCACCATGGTAAATTCGATTAAGAGTGTCCAACACAGGAGAATGGGCAAGAGAACATACTCGCAAAAGCTTCTGACTTCACATCAGTGCTTGGACCAATTTTTTTTCAATGATTTTTTTTAAATTTTCTAGTGCTTCGATCCTCACGAAATTTTGCGAGAATTTTCGCGTTGGCATTCTATACTACTAATAACCATAGGGTTATGAAATAGCCATGTATTTTTCATATAAACAGGTAGGTCCACGGTCGATGGTACCCTGGACTTTGATGGAGAACGGGTCGTCAATTTTATTGAAAATTTGGTTCCTTGGCTAGGAACCACTGCTCCATCAAACTAGAATATTTTCAGCTGCGGTGTTGCCGTTTATGTCAGAAAGTACTAACAACTTCGATATTTCAAGTGGACTACCCTGTATATTATTACTTTTTTCGATTCGCCGTAGTATCCTGATTATTTCTGTATCAAATTTTTCATTCCTATCTCTGGCAGTTTTCGAGTAAGTGATTCATTTACTTCTTTTTTTCTGAAATTACGGGTATTGATTACCAATATCTTTTACGTTTAATGTTCAAAATTTCAAATGGAATGACCTGTAGGTATATCATAAAAATGTATTGAAAGATAATCAATCAAACGATATAACATGTTCCTATATCTAAATTGGAAGGTATCCATGAAATGTCGTTGTACATATAAATTATCATAATTTGACAATAGGCATCGATTGTGAAGTATTTTTGAATTTATAAATGGGGATTTCATTGAAAAATTATTCACATGGAAGGCAATAATAATTATACAAATGAAGTTTTGATTCAATTGTTCTTCACGGCCAATGCGATCAAATTATAGCAAGAACATGCAGAATGTTTAATGAGATGTATCCCGACTTAGAACCAATGAACAAGGAAAAATCTGTACGTTTGCTGAACAATTCCATCCTTTATGGATCAAAAGTGGGACGAACAATGCCGAAGCTTAGAAGCTTAGAACTTCAAAAGAACTTAACATTTTAAATGGCTCAACTTATTTTAACGCAAATCGTCATGCTTTCACCAGAAGTGTAGAATAGGATTAAGGCCTAACCAGAACAATCTGTATAATCTTGCTACGATTCGATCGCATTAACCGTGAAGAATGAAAAAAATTCATTTGTACAATTATTGGAACGATTTGAACCATTTGAATGATTTTTCAATAAAATCTCCGTTAATCAATTCAACAATACTTGCCAATACTTACAATCGTTGCCAGTTGTTTAATTATCATAATTTACATTTACTATGACATTTCATGGATAGCTATTACAAAATGTAGTTCAATATTCCCATTAGCATGAAAACTTGCTTAAATTCAAATTTTATCGTTTCGAAAACCACTAGAGATAGGGATGATGAAGTAATACTGAATTAATAGGAAGCTACGGTGGTTAGAAAAAAAGGGTACCATCGACCGTGACCCAACCTGTATCAGGTTGCTCTTTCAAATTTTCTATTCGGTTCAGGTAATGCTGCACACATAGATCTATTCATCTTGAGAAATACAAGCAATACCAATTTTTATATTGATTCCATGAAAATTTGCTGAATTATGGGAAATTTAGAAATTAGATTTTTTACTTGAGCACCCTGTATATCTTAAACAAGCAACAGTTGTAGAAGGATGTTGCGCTCAATCAATATTTTAGGATGTATTCAGTTTCAAGATTTCCCTTTCTCAACGGCGCACCCTGTACATCGAAGTTAGGAAACCAACGATAGCAGATGCAGATATTCAGGTACGTAAATTGCCCACCCTTGTCGAACAACTGAGTTGCTCCCACTGTGTCAAGAGTGGTCGTTACAGTGACATATGACATAAATAAACCTACTTTTTATATGTAACCGAGGATCTCAATGACCTCAACTTTGAACCACATTTCTTGCATGGGAATGTAGTTGATCTATCCGTCATCATTTGCTGCATCACTAAAACAGCTGTATAAGCGGCTCAAAATTCTCATACCGATAAAATCTCTAGCTAGATGAACGTGTTTGATATCCAATTGAACGCTACTATGGAAGAATTGCAGATGATCTTCACAATGAGCATAATTCCGACAACATGTTCTTTGTTTAAATAAAAGCGTCAACGCACAACTTGAACAAATGGCGCCGACAATTTTGGTTAATAATTAAAAAAAATATATTTCGGTATTACAATTAAAGTCATTTCAACTGAGTTGAAACTGGTTGTACAATCATCCTACCATATTTTTTAAATTTACTCGATGTCTCGCAACCGAATTCACCCAGTTTGAGACAGCACCACCATCAGAAAGTACATATTCCAAAATTCATGTCTCAAGAATGTTCCGTTCATGATCAAATTTGTTTTCCAATTCAACCCTTAGAGTGAATTGATCCGGATGAAAAGATCTTAGTATTAATCGAGAGAGTTTTCGAAAAAAACCCTAACAAGAATAGCCGAATCGGGTAATTGAGCAGGCCATTCAGTTGGTGTCATTGGATTATTTCGTAATTACTCATGTTGACGTAGTCCTGTCAATTTAGACATTCGAAGGTGCATACAATCCCAACAAGCTGAAAATCAGTAAAATGGTACAAAACATAATTATAAATGAAATTTAAAAGTTCCTCATCATTCCCGTGTATGGAAACAAATTTATTCAAGGTCAAAGGTCAAGAAAATGAGATTTCGCCATTTTCAGCTAAACGGTAAGTTCAATCATAAAAGTACCTTTGACAAAAAATGTAGTCGTCGTGCTCTAATGTTGAATCACAAACAATGGAGGATTCGTTTGATTCCGACGAACTGTCATGCGATACATCGCTATTGACGCAATTTAATTGCATCCAAAATGAAGATGAAGAAGAATCAGGAGAAGAAGAAGAAGAACAAGAAGATCAAGAAGAAGAATTTGAAACTTACGAATCAGGCGAATGAACTTCACCACTTATTTTTAATTTTCATCGCTTTTATATTTTCCAATCTTTGAAAATTTCCGTTATTTTGCAATAGTTTCACATTAAAAAGGATCACAACTGACCCGTGGAGTAGGCCTACTGAGGAAACCACGTTAAAAAAACGCGCCAAGTACACTACCTCATAGGTGGCGTGTGCATATTATGACGATAACAACTTTTATAACTTTTTGAATCGTTATATCTCAGAAATGGTGGCTCGTAGGAAAAAAAAGTATTGATACATTTTTGATAGGTAATTTTATGATCTACAATTTTGTCCAGGGCACTTTTATGATAAAACTTACCGTTTTGCTGAAAATCGCGAAATTCTCATTTTTTTTATCTTTGACCTTGAATAAAATTTTTTCCATACACAGGCGGGAATGATGCGGAAATTTTAAATATTATTTATAATTATGTTTTTACAGTTTAACTGATTTTCAGCTTGTTGGGATTTTATGTACCTTCATTCTCATTTTTTTGTCCAGATTGACCGGACTAACGTCTGTAATTTATATTTATCATTTGTCAAACACCAAAGTTCAAGTGCAAACTTTCTACACACTTACCTCATGGTTCATTTATACTCTGGAACTGGAGGGCGAGCTGTAGATGGCGTAATGGTGAGAACAGCTCTGATGGGGGGCACAATAGATCTCAAGGTCGCGGTGCAACGTAACCCCTTATCAATAATAATAAATAATAATAATAATAATACCTCATGGGATGATGTGTCATAGTAACTCCAACAGAGGACGTATTCACTTATTTCACTCCGAGATCCGATCCGTTTATGCTTGTAGCGCCTCGTTTCGGTTTAAGTCTCCAGTATGCCTAGAACACGAAACTGCTAGGAATCTGGATGTCACTGGTACTGCACGATGCTATTATCCTGACCCGCACCCTGAAACAAAATTATGATGTTACTTCCTTTCAGCACCTACTTCGAGAACAATTTATTGTCCCCTGGTAGAGTTGATTACTGGTAATGAACATTTCTATACATAATTGAAATCGTACAATTGTGAATAATATTTAATATCAAGTCCGTTCTGCGGTTATCTAAATCGGTACTCATATTCCAAAGTTAGTGAGCTAAATTTGTTGAAACTGCTGAAGGTAGATTTTTGTGTTTCCTGCTCAGTAATAAGAACTGTGCTATCAGAATAGCACATAGGAAAATGTGACCCGAAAGCAGTAAAACGCATTCATCTAAATAAATCATATAATTATTCATTTACACTGCCTGATCACATTGTTTTTGTTTTTGTTTTTATTTCCAAACTAATTCAACTTGAGAGGCATTTTCCATGATTGTATGTATTCCTCTCTAATTGATACAAGTGTGATCGTTAAAATAGATGAGTGCTGTTCTGTGTTTTTCGATTCTGTTCTGGCGGTTCCTCAGGGATCAATTTTGGGACCGCTCATTTTCATTATCTTCATTAATGACTTGGTTGATCATATCATAGCCGAATTGATCACCATATTCGCAGATCACACCATCTTCGCTGTTTCAGCACGGACTCGTGCAGAATTGTTGAGTTTCTTCATCATGGTTCTTTCATCATGGAGGAGTTTGTTGAATGGTGCCGACCCAATGTTCTCGTGGTCTACTTGAATAAGACTGAGTGGACTTTCTTTGATCATAGAGTGATATATTATATATTGTTGTAGGGGGTAGCGTTGCACCTTAAGGCCCATTGTGTCTCCCCATCGGGGCTGTCGATGACACCACCATCTACAGCTCGCCTTATAGTTGCAGAGTTCTGATGAACTCCAGTATCTGGGATGGCTTCAAAGAGGCTACGTCTTCGCTCCTGCAGATTTCTTGCCCAAAGCATTCCTTGCGCTGGTTTCAGATGGCGAGGCATTCCTCCATCAGGTGATCAGGAGTTTCTTCCTCCTCCCCACAGAATCTGCATCATAGAAGGATATACTCCCCTCTGTGTTTCATATATGATAATGAGGTCATTGATTCTAAACCAGGTGTCAAGCACTTGGGTCATTATATTGACGAAAAACTGAAATAGAATGATCACATATACCAGGACAAAGATTGGAAAATGGTTAACTATCCAAGAAAAATTTCCCCATGCAAAAGACTTCGATTTCACATTTTGCCCAATTCTGGAAGATATTATTTCACAGTGAAAATATCCAAAGGAAACTTCTACGATTTGATAAATGTGATATAATAATAATAATAATAATGGTCTTTATTAATACAAATCACTACAATGAATGATTATATATCATAGGGCGAGATTTAGCTCACACAATCTTGGCTAATATAAACATGGTGAATACTGTGAGATCGATACCAAAAACATGTGTCTATTCTTCCATCTAACCCTCTAGAATTAATTAAATTATGAAAATAGAACAAACATAATCGAAAGTAAAAAACAGCCAATCCATTACTACCGCATAAGAAAAAAATTATTAATTAAAAAATTAATTCCGAGCACTTAAACTCTCCACTCCAGATAGCTCGCATAGAACCTTTAACTGTCATTGAAAAAATAAATCATCAACCTAGTCATACATTGGATCATTACGGAAATTTTTCAATATATGCAGTTTGAATTTATCTAGTGCAAACTTTCTATAATCAAACGTCAACTTGTTCATTACGTTGGGTACCTGATATGAAAAAGACCTAGTGAAAATTGCAGTTCTGTGTTTAGGAACAGAAATCGCTGATCTAGAACGAACATTAACAGAATGAACACTAGAACGGAAAATAATCTTGTTAAAAAGATACTAAGGCGATTCTTCCCTAATTATTTTGAAGAACAAAACCAAGGAATGAAACCTTCTTCTGTGCTCCATATTAAGCCAACCAGTTTTCTTGAGCGTTATATATAGTTATATGCTCGTATTTATTTATACCATGAATAAAACGAAGACAAGAATTCTGCAAAACCTGGATTCTGTTTATATCAAAAACTGTCAAACAGGGATGGTAGACGGCATCACAGAAATTCATTTGCGTAAGCACCAAGGATTCACAAAGCACAACCTTAGTAGATCTGTTCAAATAATTTTTGAACTGGTATAGCAGCCTCAAATTAAGGTATGCTCTGTTCAAGCATTTAGATATGTGCTCCGTGAACCTTAATTCAGAATCCCCAGTCAACCCCAAACTCCTAGCACTTTCTTGAAAACTGATAATATTATTATCAATGTTCACACTTTGACTGTATGTCCCCAAAAATCGACCTCTATCCATCTTCCTCCCAAACAGTTGGCACACAGACTTACCGGCATTCAATTGGAGACAATGTTTCCTTGAAATCTCATAGATATTGTGCAGGTCAAAATTAAGTGCTGCAACAGCCTGACGTGATTCAATAGGTCTGAATCATAATATAAGCTGACCGTCATCTGCATAAAAATGAGCTGTTGCTGATAAGCAGACATAGATGAAACATGAAATATAAATGATGAATAAGAGTGGGCCCAGAATGGATCCTTGCGGGACTCCACATCTCATGTTAAGGAACGAAGATAATTTGCCATCAACTTTTACCGCCTGAGATCTTAACTTAATATAACTGGCCAACAGATCGATAGCTCCCTGGGAAAGACCAATAAAATGCAATATGGCAAGAAGTAGCTGATGATTTATCGAATCGAAGGCTTTCGAATTATCCAGCATGCTAAAATCGTGAGTTCCCCTCGGTCAATAGACCTGAAGATTTCATCAGTGATATTGAGCAAGGCTCAAAGGAACTTCCAGCTGCGAGATCCTTCTTTTTGAACAGAGATATTATGGAATGGAAGTCTGAAGTTAAATATCTAGGAGTAACGCTAGTACACGCTATCAAGGCTTTGATGGCGTGCAGAAATTTAGCCGGTATCACTTGGGACTGCAACGTATGGGGCAGTAGTCTGGTATACAAAAATTAGTCAGATTAGTACGAGGAAAATCCTCGAAAAAATACAAAGGCTTGCATGTGTCTGTGTCACTGGAGCTATGGGAACGTGTCCTTCCAAAGCACTTAAGATTATCACAAATCTCACACCCCTTCACCTTGTGGAAGACAAAATGACCCTTGAAGCCATTCTCAGAATATCTAGTAAAGGAACAGGTGATGAGAGTATTAAAAACCAGAAAGCCTGGTCCTCTCTTACCGGGTATATTTCATCAGCCAATCTTCCTAGTGACGAAATGATTAAGAAAGTAGGCATTGAAAAGAACTTCACTACGTACTAGGTATGAAGAAAGGCTGGGACAGAAAATCGACCACCCAAGTTCTTCAAAAAAAGTCCATTTAATGGTACACATATGGTTCAAAATCCAATATAGGAAATCAACAAGTCAAGAGCGTTCCTGCTAATCGGGTCCTTCCTAAATGGCTTCGTATAATAAATATACTTATGCATATATTTCACAAATCAAATAGACCCCAGGGGTTCATTGATCTGCCGAGAAAGCAAAAGCAGACGCGTTTCTGGCTTCTTGGCCTTCATCAGTACCCTGTAGCTTTCCCAACAAATTCAACTAAACTGACCCGGGTTAAGCCTCTCAGAGCCGGCTTGGTCGATCATTATAATCGCCCACGCCACCTATAAGACGAAACACGGAAATCAGCCTCTCCCCACCAGTGAATATTTGAAGCTTGAAATCATATGCCACCATTCACTCGATATTTAATCAAGAACGAGGCCCGCAGAGCTCAGACAGTATCTTCTCAATGGCCATGAACGCTATTTGGCGTTTTCAAAAATAATAATTAACAACGGTATCGCCATTTTTCATTATCATCCAATATAGGATCTGGCACTGGAGTATATGGGGCAGGCACCAAATTCTCACTATCACTAGGTTCCTATCCGAACGTCCTTCAGATAGAAATACTGGCAATCGAAAGAAGCTCGGAAATTAACCTAGAAAGAAACTATCACAGGTGTGATATAGCAATCCATTCTGAGAGTCCAGCTGCTATTAAAGCTCTGAGCTCCAATGTGGTCTAAGTCTAAGCTAATGTGGGAGTTCCGAAGAAAACTTAATGAAGTAGATAAGAACAACAGGGCTTCCTTGGTCTGGGTTCCAATAGTGGATGAATGTATTCGAATGGGACCTTATGTCACCGCAAACACCGCACAGTTCATTTTCGAACAGTGAATATATTGAGTTGAAACTAATCGTTTGATACCATTCTCGGCCACAAAATGTACCAGTGTTTTTGCACGCTTGTTTTTATTTTCAGATTTAAATTCTTGTTTAGCAAAAACTCTATCACTGAAATTTAGCAAAAATCTCATGAAAGAGAGAGAGAGAGCGCGAGAAAGAGAGAGAGAGAGAAATAAATTTTATTGATCATAATTACAATCAAGCGGTTATCGACCTGAGTCTTCCTGCCAGTAAAAAAAATTTATTAACATAAATATCCATTATTTTCTCAAAGTGTTACAATGTTTTTGAGTATTCGAAGATTGGGAGTGGTGGTAATTTTGATTTCGGTGGTGTTGTTCTTTGATAGCTGTGATAGCTTGTTTGGGTGTCTCAGTTTTGTGACTTTTCTAAGGCAAGTCTTTCTGCAACTTCTATGTTTTTCAGTGTTGTCTTCGGGGTGTTCAAGAATACTGTGTGTCCATACAACAAAGGCCTGCATATCATCTTGTATATTGTGCTCGCTATCTTGGTGCTGATTCCTAGATTTTTATGTGAGGGATCAGAAATGTCTCATGTTAAATCCAATTTATAAATTTGAACTCGATCGGATCTATATTGTTGGAAATTGTCAGAAAATATTACCTGTATTTTTTCTAGAACTACAGCTCTTTGGCGACTTCAATACTGGAATGGTGACAGCTCTAGTTTCACACTCATCCATGGAAGATATTAACTGTTTTTGAATTTTGATGTGCCTGGAGAGAATTCAATGAATATGCATAGATCGACCAAAGTAATATTTGACGAATCGATTCATCAGTAACAAGTACCTAATCGATTTGAACTTGATCGAATCTACATTACTGGAATGAACAGCACGCCATAGCTCCTGTCCACAGGGCTTTCCCCCTTTTTTGAAATTCATATACAAACAACACATATTCGATCAATTCGCCAGAGAGAATGGAGACTCATCCGAAATTGGAATATACAAATTCAGGGCATTGTTGAATTTTTAAATGACTTATCTGGGGCTTGTAAATGTTTTTGGTAGTATCTGCATTTTACGAGTTGTCGAATAAACAATAAATCAAATTGGCATTTCACATTTCGAGATCAATAAAGAACATAAAAATTCAGATGACTAATACAATTCAAAATGGAATTCTGACTAACTCTGTTGCTCTCAGGTGCACGGAATATTCTGGATATTCAAAATTCCGGAATACAGGGATAAATATCCGAGTTGGATCGACCAATCTGAAAACCACAAATCATTCCAACGAAAATGAAAAATTCAGAATTAATTCATGTGAAAATTGGCACCAAAACACGGGTCGCTAATGTTCAGTGACCATTCCGTTTCACAAAAGAGAAAAACCCATTTCAAGATCAATCGTCAGATAATGTGACAGCGTTTCCGGCGTTGTTCATCGAATGACATTAGTGAGGGGACATGATTTAATAATGCAGTAATGCGATCAGCGTTAGTGTCCCTTTTGGTAACAACTTTCGGCGATTCTGTCGCAGTTCGTTATCCTCGAAACATGAGGAGTCATGGAGTTTCGATACTTTCGCTGAAATGCATAGGAGTAGAGGGGAATAAAAGTTAGTAGAAACTCGATATTCCATTGAATGAAATTTGACTATTTCGTATTCCTTATTATTAATTATATGTATAAATGTTCGTGGGAGTGGAATAAATTTGGAAAAAGACGGTAAGTCATTCCTTCAAGCGAAGTTTCGCAACTTTATTGTTGCTTCTTCAAAGCTCTACAAAGAACACATAGATAATATACACCAACAATGAAGATTGTAATATTATAATACCTCGGAAGCTGTGTGTGTGTACCCACCCATAGGCTATGATCATAAACAGTTGCTTTCGAGGTTCGGTGCTGATTCCGTTATGGATAGGGTGAATATACGGGCACTATTGTTTGTTTATAAAATAGTTAATGACAGGATAGATTGTTCGGAGCTTTTATTTGCATTGCCGTTTCTGGTTCCCCGTTTGGGTTCTAGGAATGAAATGGTCTTTTATTGTGGGACGGGGAGGACAAATGCGAGTTGCCGATCCCCTATTAATTATGCATGTATATTAGTTAATTCGCTCGCAAGTGTGTGTGATATACACCACGACTCTCCTCGGTCCATAGTACAGGCCTACTATTCTCACCACTCTTAAGCTGGTGTAAGGTTATGTTGATGCTCTGTTTTTTTTTCTTTTTTTTTCCTTTTTGTATTCGATCTGATTTTAAGCATTACTATTTATTTGTTTACTATAGTTGTATTATTGATGCATTTATTTAGTGTGATTTCCTGTAATTGGGGTTTAACCTGTAGGAAATAAACTACTTATTATTATTATTATTATTATTATTATAAGCTGCAAACGTCCATCAATTTCCATTCAAGATTAGCGAACTGAAAATTCATTGAATGAATGATCGCACAAGTCAGCTGGTTACTCTGTCATATGATAAAATAAATAAACATGTACGTGCTTCGCTGGCGTACAGATGTATGAAAACTAGTTTCTTGATTTTCGAATGTACTGAAATGACTGGGCGCTACCACCCCCACAAGTAATACACCACACCGCTGAGATACACAAATGAAACAAACAAAATAATACAAATGGGCAATACACCCTAAAATAAATAATATAAATAAAATCAACTCAAATCACAAACATTAAATCCCGCCCCGGGAAAACAGATTCAGGATATTATGGTAGATAGCACTTAAGCCCAAACAGTCAGTTCTTAGATTGACATTATCGGTTAAGTGAATCTGTATCATTTCCCCCATATTTCAATTGAACCAATTGGACTCCCTATCCAAAATTGTTGTTTCCTCAAACTTGAAATCGTGACCAGTACTGAAGTGATGTAAAGCTAACGCTGTTTTATTCGACTTGGTTCGTCTCGTTAGATGTGATATCATTGTTTACGAACATACCTAAACAACTAGTTCGAACTATACTGAACAAGAGATGGATATTTATTTCGGCGTACACTAACATTCCGCGAACCCTGTTCATGGAGATGGTTGACTTTTGTCTCGAGTCAAGCTACTTTAAACTTTAGGGGGAGTATTTACCTACAATTGGATGGCAGTGCTATGGGGAATCCTTTGAGCCCAGTTTTGGCAGAAATTATAATGGACGAATTGGTTTCTTCCGTCATGACTGAGCTCGGTGAATTCAACAATTCCAAATACCTGGCGACTGTTGAAGAAAATTTTTCATTTGTGGTTACTATGGAAATATTTCACGTATATAAACTGATAGAAGATATTTTCTTGTACGGAAATCAAGAATAAAGTGTTGAAATTTTAATGAAAAATAATGGATTCAGTAGTCCGTTACTTCTTGATATTTAATTCAAAATGGGTTCAAGCCCTGTGGACAGGAGCTTTCTGGCGCTCTAGTTCAAACAGACAAATTATATCTCCGAAAGTATTGGTTTCTCAGAGTTAAGAATTATATCAATGTATTCTTATGATAGAACTGCATCATAAAGGAAATTCAATTCAAATAATAGTTTATTTATCAAGATTAAATGAGCAATCTGAGAACTGCACCATGGAAGAAACCAAATTAAAATAGCTGAAATGAATTTGACTCTCTCTTGTAGAACAGGATGAAATGTACGAGTATGAACACAGATCATATAATAAAGCTAGATAGAATAATTATAGCATTCTATGAAAACAGAAGTACGATTCATTATTGAAATTTAGAACTTCATCTTAACAGAAATTGAATTCAAACATCATAGAAGAATTTAAATTCAACAAGAGTGCCAAAAATTATCAATCCAAAACCAATAGACGAATTCTACCAACGAACTCATCCGAGATATTCCTTCCTCAATTCCAGTTTTGTTTTTAGTGGAGATATTCTGAACTCAATATTATTAACTTACCATTACCATTCCCATCATCTTATGGATTGACCATCGGCATGAAAATATCAACCAACAAAAGTATGATAATATTCTAATTCTCATATTGATACCATTACTGGAATGAATTACAATGAGACAACGTCAAAGTTGACATTATAACAATTCATAGAATAGCCACAGATTAATTCTATCATTGAAATTTTGAAAAATCATATCTCCGAAAGTATTAGTTTGTTAGAGTTGAAAATGATATGAATGGATTCTTATGGTAAAACTACTTATTGAAAAAAAATTTAATTTGGAATTTGTTCTGTAAAAAAAAAAAATTTTTTTTGTTACTCCGAAACCATTTGTCCGATTTTGCCCAATAACGAACTTAGCCGAGATATTTATCCCTCAAACATACTCTGAAAATTTCAACTGTCTAGCTCATTCCGTTCGAGAGTTATCGTGCCTACGGACGGACCGGCCGGACCGGCCGGACCGGCCGGACGGCCGGACAGAATGAATTTCGACCACGGATTCTTGATCAGTGAGTCGAACCAAATCGTTTAAGACCATTTTCATCGAAAAATTCGAAAATTACAGACATTTGGGCAAATTGATAAGCACTCAGTTCCGAGGAACTAGAGCGCCAAAAAAAGAATAAATGTACCTGAATAACCCGGCACGAAAACTTCTAAACGAACGTACGTACCTGTGGAATTCCCCACTTTTCGAAATTCTCAAGAAATAAGTCTACTTGACATACATCACCAGTTTCAAAATGTAGTAGTATCTACTACGAAACCCGAGTCACTGTTAAAGCTTAATAAAACATAGTGATAGGATAGGAAACTAAGTAATTTCAATGGAGAGTTCAACATGTCCTAAGACAGAATGAAGTTTTCCTATTGCAAATTTCAGTTCTGTATATCACTTCCTCATACTTTTTCTTCTTCAAAACTTCTTTCGGCATTTTCACTTTCGAAGAGAATAGTTCTTTATTATTCGAAGTTAAAGATCAGTCATAATATCTTGTCTAAGAAGGATCATTATGTTGATTCTTTAGAGTAGAAATTGGCAACGTCTCAAAGAATTGTTTCGACATTGACGACATTTCAGAAGTGCCAACCTGCCTTTGTTTTAGTTACAAAAACGTGATAGACCTAAATCATGGCCAACCGGGAGACTTTATAAAAGTGAATGGAGTATATGTTACTATGATTTACAAATACTGTCAATGTGACAATTCTCGAATTTCAGAATAACTATCAACAAAATAATTCGGAAGATTTTCGTTCAGTGTCTGACGAAGGAGTCTGATATAGACTACGAAACGTTACGATATAGTTGTTTCATCGTTGATGTTGTTTCGTTGTTGTTTGTTAGGCAACATTGTTCTATTGATTGATTCTGGCAAATATCTTGTGTTATTTACACAGAAACGAATCACAAAATAATTAATTCTTTATTTTATAGATGTTTTTCAGAGTTTGGGAGAGAAAACCCAGACAGAAAACATTTAATAATGAATATACCTTCCACAGTATATTTTAATGATTACTTGATGTATCACATGCCCGTACTTCTTATTTGAAAAATTTGGGGGTTTTACCTATCTTTCTCAGAGGGTTGAAGATAGGGTTAGCATATTTACGAAGAGGAATCACAATTTAAAATTAAAATTTGGCGTGTTTCGGTTTCGTGTTTCCATAAATATGTAACCAAGCTAATGAATTTATTCCATTTTTTCCCTCAGCTTTTAAGCACTATATTCTCAAATACAACATTTTTGAAGAATTTTTTTTTATAGTTATACGGTCCCCACGAAATATAACTTCGGACCTCTTTAGCTCACTAACGACCTTAAACGGCGATTCGAATTTACCATGGTAAATTCGAATTAAGAGTGTCCAATACAGGAGAATGGATAACATAATTTACCATGGTAAATTCGATTAAGGGTGTCCAATACAGAAGAATGGACAATAGAACATACGCGCAAAAGCTTCTGACTTCAGGTCAGTACTTGAACCAATTTTTTTACGTAAATTCAACCCTTAAAAATTTTAATTATAATTTTCGGCACATTCACCACTTTTTCTCAGTCCATTCTGTCTATTTGTCCATCAGTCCATTAATTTTAATCTTAAATGATTATTATGTTGTTTTATTATGTTTCAGAGTGTTCTTTGTGTTAATATTTTTTTTATTGTCTGTATTGTATGGATTCTGATAGAGTTTTTGATGCCATTTATATTACTGTTTCTTTGAACTTTCTACCCTGTCTGAGAGTATAACATAATTTTTTCTTTTACTGAGGTATCGTTTAGAGTGAAAAAACTATAAGGGTGCCATTTAAAATAAAACCGGGGGTAGTTTTCTCAGGGGTGGTAATTAGAAACAGAATTTTAAAGAAGGATTCTGCTAGAGTTTTTGATGCCATTTAAAATACTTTTTGTTTGAACTGTCTACCTTGTCTGAGAGTACAGATATTGGCTGTTTGGAACATCTTGGGACACCCTGTATTATAAAGGCCAAAAGCCGCAAAAGTACCAAAAATGGGGAAAAGTACCTACAAATGGGAAAAAAGGCCAAAAAAACAGAATTCCGGGTAAATTTTTTGATGCATACTAAAGATTCGTGTTCAGCGACCCAAAAGACATAGAGGGTGATAAAAACAAAAGCATAGCCAAACTTTTCTCTGGTAATACTAATATGTCGAGCCGAGTGTCGAACCTAAATATAAGATGAGATCATGACATATTGTAAACCTAATGATATTCATCTTCCAGACATTCCTACCTATCCTTTCAACAGTGCAAATGTTCCGCAATCAATAGTGACGTCCATATCCAATTCAGCAATTTGTTCCTTCATATCCATTTCGAGATTGCCTGAATTCCACATTTGACTGCCCCATGAATTCTCGAGTTCAAGAGGGACATCTACATGGAAAATAGGTGCTTGCTCACAACGTAAATGGAGAAGACGTTGGGGTAATACGACGAATCTAATGAGGTATTCTATTGTGTCGTTTAGGTTCCACGTTCCTGGAGGGACATCATTACACTGCTTCTCTTCAGGATGATCGTGAAACGTAACGACAGCCTTAGTCTCAAATAAATCGAGATGCCTTGCAGCAACGGAAAGAAAATCGTAGACGCTGAATCGTCATTCCGATTACGACAAAGATAAAACCTACATTCGCTTGTTCAATGGTTGAATTATTTCAGATCGTCGAAGGCCTTATGCTTATGCGTAAAACAATCGGAGGCAGAATGTTTGCTGAATTAAGGATGACGTCATACCTTAGCAGATATCCCATCCCTATCATTTATTACCGTTTCCTTAATGTCTAATTTTTTCAATTTGACAGATTTTGAGGATACTCACAGTCGTGTTATCCCAGACTTTGTTAGAGTTGAGAATGATATCAATGGATTCTCATGTTGAAACTGCATCTTAAAAAAATGAATTCGAGATTTGTAATGTAAAAAAAAAAATTCATTTTGCCAATAACAAGCTTAACCTAGATTTTTATCTCCGAAACATACTATGAAAATTTCGACTGCCTAGCTCATTCCGTTCGAGAGTTATCGTGGTAATGGCCAAACAGAATCGATTTGGACCACGGATTCTTGATCAGTGAGTCGGCCAAAAATTCCAAAATTACAGGCATTTGGGTAAATTGATAAGCACTTTGCTCCGAGGAACAAGAGCACCAATAATACAAATCCGATCCAATTTGAACTTGGTGAATACATGAAGAAGGCGGACGCATTAAATTGTGAGGAATTTCGTGAGGATCATATCACTAGAAAAATAATATTTCTTAAAAAAGCAAATACATTTTTTTCTTCAAAAATAATATATTTCAGAAACTATTCGTCAGATTCGGCTAAAATGCCGCAGAAACCTTCAAGACGAATTTTATTTTCCCAATATTTTCAGAAATACAGATCCGATTGAATTGAAACCAAGTATGTACTCAGTTGAAAAAAGGACGACTTGAAGGTTCATGCAGTATTTCGTGAGGGTGTGGGAGGCGTGGATAGACAGAAGAAGAAGCGCGCAAAAGCACTTATCTTCACGTCAGTGCTTTTTAAGAATTTTTCACAATACCTTTTCCCAAATTAATCAATTCCGTCAGAAATTCCACAGCGACAATTAACTAATTTTCGTTCTGTAGCCGGATATGTTCAGCTGCATTCTGTACCTACTGAATCAATTAACGGGTTGGATAATCGAGTTGTAAGTTAATTATTTCCAGTCAGGAAGACCAACGTACTAGATATAGTTACAGAAGTAATTGTATTCAATTCCGCTTCTGTCGTCAAATATGGTGTTCGAATTCCTTTTCGACCTCGAAATTTTGAATGATCGAATCTTGCATTTCTACAGGGTATCCCAAGTTCGAGTGCCTATTAGACGTTTCTGGATAACTGTACATATTTGAAATCTGAAAATTGGGATTATGATATTGCTTGAAATTCTCTACAGAGCTAAAATATTTTCGAAGCCCAATCACTTCCGACTATACAGGGAGTGAAAATAAATTTGAAGAAACTAATTTTTTTTTCAAGTTTTACATTCCTGGTATGATCAAGTATTCAATGTTGAATACCTTTCTGTTAAAACCATTGTATTCATTCGAATAGGTAGTTTTCAAAATATCGAAAAAAAAACAGAAATAAAGTCAAATATGTTTAGTCAGTATTATGTTCGTTATTCTTGTTTTAAACATCCTGAGCGTGAACCGTTTTTAGAACATCGAAGAGGAAGAATGTGGAGAGGTCATGCATCTTTTGAATTTCAGAAATATCATCACAGGGTGTTTCAAATTTTGTGTCGAAAATTGTGATCAAAAATTGGCCATAACTTCTGTTTTTCAAATTAGAACCCTATTTTTTTGGCGCTCTAGTTCCTCGGAACTGAGTGCTTATCAATTTGCCCAAATGTCTGTAATTTTCGAATATTTCGATGAAAATGGTCTTAAACGATTTGGTTCGACTCACTGATCAAGAATCCGTGGTCGAAATTCATTCTGTCCGGCCGTCCGGCCGGCCGGTCCGTCCGGCCGGTCCGGCCGTAGGCACGATAACTCTCGAACGGAATGAGCTAGAGAGTTGAAATTTTCAGAGTGGGTTTGGGGGATGAATATCTCGGCTAAGTTCGTTATTGGGCAAAATCGGACAAATGGTTTCGGAGTAATAAAAAAAAATTTTTTTTTTCACAAAACTAATTCCGAATTAATTTTTTTTTAATAAGCAGTTTTATCATAAGAATCCATTCATATCATTCTTAACTCTAACAAGCTAATACTTTCGGAGATATGATTTTTCAAAATTTCAATGTAAATCGTATTTCTACGTTTTCACAGAATGATAGAATTATTATGTGGGTATTCTATGAATTGTTATAATGTCAACTTATTCTCTTGAGACATAACGTTGTTTCATTCGAGCAATCGTATAAATATGAGAATGATAATATAATATCATACTTTTTGTTGGTTGATATTTTCATGCCGATGGTCAATCCATATGATGATGGGATTGGTAATGGTAAGTTAATAATATTGAGTTCAGAATATCTCCACTAAAAACGAAACTGGAATATTGTAGATTTGAGGAAAGATATATATTATCGTTCATCATATAATTGAGGAATGAATATCTCGGATGAGTTCGTTGTTGGGTAGAATTCGTCTATTGGTTTTGGATTGATCATTTTTGGCACTCTTGTTGAATTTTAATTCTTCTATGATGTTTGAATTCAATTTCTGCTAAGATGAAGTTCTAAATTTCAATAATGAATCGTACTTCTATGTTTTCACTGAATGCTATAATTATTCTATCTAAGCTTTATTATATGATCTGTGTACTCGTACATTCCACCCTGTTTTATATGAGAGAGTCAAATTCATTTCAGCTATTTTAATTTGGTTTCTTCCATGGTGCAGTTCTCATTCTCAGATTGCTCATTTAATCTAGATAAATGAACTATTATTTGAATTGAATTTCCTTTATGATGCAGTAAATTTTGTAAACAATAGTTACAAATCACCACACTCACGGGGAGAAAGGGTTTTTGGCTGAGGTTTTTCCCTAAGCTCTTGAATCATACGTCGAATTGTATGGTACCCCGTTATTTATGATTGCGTTGGATTCTGCGGTGAAAAATAATGATAGTTTTCTAACATGATTATGCTCCTAAATTAAAAAAAAATCTAAGAAATTATTTAATTTAGGAGCATAATGATGTTAGAAAACTATCATTATTTTTTACCGCAAAATCTAACGCAATCATAAAAAATAGGGTTCTAATATGAAAAACAGAAGTTATGGCTAATTTTTTATCACAATTTTCGACACAAAATTTGAAACACCCTGTGAAGATATTTCTGAAATTTGAAAGATGCATGACCTTTCTACATTCTTCCTCTTCGTTGTTCTAAAAACGGTTCATGCTAAGGATGTTTAAAACAAGAATAATGAACATAATACTGACTCAACATATTTGACTTTTTTCCCGGTTTTTTTTCGATATTTTGAAAACTATTCGAATGAATACAATGGTTTTAACAGAAATGTTTTCAACATTGAATACTTGATCAGACCAGGAATGCAAAACTTGAAAAAAAAATTCTTTCGTCGAATTCATTTTCACTCCCTGTATAGCCGAAAGTGATTGGGCTTAGAAAATATTTGTAGAGAATTTCAA
Organism: Halyzia sedecimguttata; assembly: GCA_937662695.2. Classification (NCBI taxonomy): domain Eukaryota; kingdom Metazoa; phylum Arthropoda; class Insecta; order Coleoptera; family Coccinellidae; genus Halyzia; species Halyzia sedecimguttata. The sequence continues at coordinate 87,955,385 of OW569415.2, read as the reverse complement.
GCAATATCATAACCCCAACTTTCAGATTTCAAATTTGCCCAGTTCTCCAGAAACGTCTAATAGGCACTCGAACTTGGGACACCCTGTATAGATGGATGCCTGCATTAAATGGGGGTAGAGTTCTTGTTCGGGTAAGGTATGACGACAACCTTCAAGAGCTTCCAAGCGCGAGGAATATATCTTCTGGCGCCGGCTCCGGTGGTCCAGTGGGTATAAAGACCTGCTGTGGTGCCGGAGGTCGCGGGTTCGAATCCCGCTCAGGGCATGGATGTGGTGGAGGTGTGATTGTCTGGTATGAATGTGGTTAGGCTAATGACCATAGCAGTCGATGCCTATATATAAAAAAAAAAAAATATCTTCTGGCTAAGCTCTTCCTACATGATCTACAAAGCAGAGGAGATGCTTCTTTCCATGTTTATGAACGGCTAGAAGAATGCCATCGGCTCAAGATGAAACGCATGCTTTGAATGATTTAACTGCCCATTCAAATTTTTCGTGGATGACCGCCTTTATTGCCACCAGCCAGGCACTCCTCGATGCTATAGGTGTGGAGCTCGAATATGGCTGTCTAGTGTGCAAGGAGAGGAGTATACTTCGGAGCCTGGAAAGTTATTCTACTGCAGTAACTGACCGAAAGAAGCCTTAGAAGCATCAAACTTCGATTTGGCAGAAACGATAAATTAAAATAAACAATATTTCTGCGCATAACAAATACAATGTGAAATCATGTGAGAATTTATCGCTGAGATCTATAAAAGTTCGATTGGACAATTTTCGTTCGGCCGAATAACAGTTAAATACGAGTAATAATAATTGATCCCTTTATTATCGAACTATTAACAACAATTATAGCGGTTATAGACATAGGAGCAGAGAACAAAACAACACAGTAGGGTTCAACTGTATGTCAATTTAGGTTAACAAGTACGAGGCATATGACAATCAGGATCTGCGGCCAGTGCCGTCGATGCGATAATAGGGTTTAAAGGACTTGATAAGGTGTACCAAATTGCAGTACGCCGAATTAATATTTCCTGCATCACTTACAGCCGTTCCCAATAAATAATCTTTAACGGCCGTTCCCAATATTCTACAGTTTCACCTTACTTGAGATAGACCGCCGTATTCACAAAGCATTCAATCTCCGTTAAGTCTTAACTGAGGTCCTCAGTTAAGGATACATTGGGGATAATTAGGGATAATAAGGGATAAAGGTGGTGAAACAGGCCTGTTTCACCAGCGTTAAATACGTTAACTGAGGTTGCGATTCGAATTTATCCTTCACTAGGACCTCAGTTAGGACTCAACGGAGATTAAAACACTTAATGCTTTGTGAATACGGCGGTATATCTATCTTCTTCTTATCGTCCTCTTACTGTCCCAATAAACGTACCGACAGTAGGTTATCCTATATTAGGTTGCTATCTACCGATGGGAGGACGGATAGCCTACTACACATAGCTGTTTGTATGGAATTGAGTGTTGACGCGTCCCAATATTTTCAGGTAAAATCAAATGGTTATCCCAAGTAACCTTCATCTTGATCGGTGGTATTTGACGGATAGTAGAAAGAGTCTAGCGGATATAAGTTGTTATATTAGCTAATTTTAGTTGAAATACCGCTAAATACATAGATTTATAATAAATAACTGACTCAAAAATAAAAATCACAGAGGATGTACAACTGAAAATGTAATAGGGGTAAAAAATAAAAACATTTTTACAAAATACAAATACAAATAATGTTCTATTGTGACCTAGGGGCAGAATTTAATTTATGTTTGCTCTCCGCAATTTCCAATCGAGCTTAATTTTTTTTCTCTTGTTCTTTATAGTGTTATATTTTTTCAATTTCGATTGCAAATGAACAATAACCGTCAAACTCGGTCAAGATAGAACATAAAACGCGTCCTGTCAATATTTATATATATGTTCCATTTTATGATATTCAAGAGCATATGACATCTTTAACTCCTTTATTTTGACTTGAAAAATGAAATAAATTACATATTTTCAAATATTATTTATTGTTTTCTATAATTTTTGTTGCCATTATAGGATGAAAAAACATAATTCACTAGTAATAAATAGGTGACAAAACAGACACTTTATGAATTTGCCCGAACAGGACCGCAGGAGAGAGCTCGGATAAATGGGCGAGTAAATGGCCTACTGACCTATCTACAGATTGCCGGAGATTAACCAGACTAACGGCCGTTCCCAATATTCAATCTATCTACTGTTTCAACTCACTTGATATAGAAATCTCTATCTATCTTCCTCTTTACCGTCCCAATAAACCGAGCAATAAACCTACCGACAGTAGGTTATCCTATCTTAGGTTGCTATCTACCGATGGGAGGACGGATAGCCTACTACAGATAGCTGTTGGTATGGAATTGACAGTTGGAGCGTCCCAATATTTTTAGGTAATATCAAAATGGTTATCCCTAGTAACTTTTATCTTGATCCGTGTTATTTGACGGATAGTAGAAATATTGTCGCAGATAGAAGTTATTATACTAGCCAGCTTTAGTTGTTTTGTGTAAAAAAAAAAAAAATTTAATAGTAAAAAATATTATGGTGACGAAACAGACACTCTATGAATTTGATCGAACAGGACCGCAGGAGAGGGTTCGGATAAGTGGCCTTCTGGCCTATCTACAGATAGGCCGGAGATTAACTAGGCTTATCAGAATTTGTTGGACGGGTGCTACAGATAGAGAACCGGTTACCATCAACAGAAGATAGCTACCTACCGTTCCTTAGAGGTTGTTTATTGAGAACAGCTGTAAGGAACGATAGATAGCTATCTTCTATCGATGGTCTATCTGTAGCACTCGTCCCACAAATTCGGATAAGTCCGGTTAATATCCGACAATCTGTAGATAGGTCAGTAGGCCATTTATCCGACCCCTCTTCTGCGGTCCTGTTCGGGCAAATTCATAGAGGGTCTGTTTTGTCACCATTATATTTTTTACTAGTAAGTTATGTTTTTTTTTACCCTAAATGGCATAAAAAATTATAAAAGTCAAAATAAATGAGTTGAAAACATAAAATAGAACATATACATAAATGACATAGACAGGACGCGTTTTATGTTCTGCCTTGATCGAGTTTGGCGGTTATTGCTCATTTGAAATTGAAATTGAAAAAATATTACACCTTAAAAAACAAGAGGGAAAAAAGTAAGGTCGAGTTGGAAATTGCGGAGAGCAAACATAAATTAAATTCTGCCACTAGTTCACAATAGAACATTAATTGCTCGATTCATTGTATATTTGTATTTTGTTGAAATGTTTTTTATTTTTACCTCTATTACATTTTCGTGCCACCACGTTCGAACGGGCATACTTATTTGGATTTTTGCTGCAAATCAAAGCATAAATATCAGTGGTCTGTTTTTCAACATGATGGCGCCCAGCGCACTCAACGAATGACATTCATCAGCATTTGAATAATGCGTCTCCATTCCATTGGTGTGGCAGAGGAGGATCTCATAATTGGCCGCCGCGGTCGTCTGACTTGACATGTATGGATTATTTTGTTTTGTGCTGGGTTGCTTGAAGCAGAAAGTCTATGCGGACGAAATATATAGCAGATAACGTCTGATTTAAAGTAGAACAGAGTTGTAATGAGATAAGGAAATATCCCAATATGATCGGAAAAGCTGTCAATTAATTACGACTCAGAGCAAGAAAATGTACTGAGGAGAGAGACGGGATCTTTGAAGAACAAAATCTAAGCCAATTTATTGTCCGTGAGAATATTCAACCGTTGTTTAATACTTTTTGCATTTTTGGATTTTTATAGATTGATATCTAGAACATTTTTGGAAACTAAATTGTATTTTGTTACCAGCACATTCCATCATTTGATTTACCATTTAGTCGATATTCAATTGATGAGAGAGTGAAGATGCATATAGTGATTAAGAATTAAAAAAAAAACTTCTTGTATTTCTCTTGGTTGCTTGATTCGATTTGAAGAAGATCTCAACACAATATTCAAAGCAGAAATGTAGAGCGTTATTTACTTTTCAACAAGGAAAAATCTATGCAGCATTAGATAATATTAACGACTAATTGATATTCCATGTACAGATGGTTTTATTAGACAGTAAAACAAAAATCCAAATTTCTGAGTCCTGATCTGCACTTTCTTGGTATGGTTCACATTCAGAGTTTGTTGGCCTGGGACGCCAATAACTGCCAAATTTGAAAAAAAATCGTTAAACGGTTCCGGAGTACCAGTTAAACAAATGTTCTACTCAAATCGATAAATCACTCTGTATCTCAGAAACAAAGAGCCTTAGACCATATTTAGTCGTTGTTTTCTGGCTCTCCTGGGTACCGTATATTCACGATGAAACGTGTATTTTCATTCCTTCATTTACTGTTTATTGCTAGATATAATTTCGCCTATTACAATTCTGTAAAATTCTCAAATATTTTCCGCGTCATATTTATACCATGTGGCGAATCAGTTGTTGATATAAAATAAGGATATTAAAATCATCCAAACAATGATACAATTTGCTTCTCGATTTCGGAGGGTGAATTTCAAGCACTATATTCTTTCTCCCATCTATCAGCTGTTGAATTCACAAGAATTTCACGCTTTGTAAATGGCTTTCGAAACCATATCGATAAAATGAAAAACAATATCAATAGAAGTCCCCCAAATCCATTCTGCACCATCGATTCTTCCGGCGAGCAGCTGACAGTGAACCTTTTCCATCCAGTTAGTTTTGGAACTTTCAGGTATACAAATCCATCGATTAAATCATTCGATAGGGGATGCACGCATCCACCCCATCCGAAAAAGGGCCATATGCCACATACTCCTGGTACGTAACAGAACACGTATTATTGAGGTGGTCTATCTGCGGATGGCGCAAGCTTGTCTAATTCTGACAGCGGATAATCCATTTCACGTGCTTTGAGGCTGGCTGTCTGTAGACCGTAGACACACGATTTTCAATTGTCTTTGTATGTGAAGTATGTTGACATCTTAAGAATTAAAATTGGTTCAAGCCCTGTGGACAGGAGCTTTGGCGCTCTTGTTCGAATTTTGACAAATAATATCTCTGAAATTATTGGTCTCTGGGAATGATATAAATGGATTCTTACGATAGAACTGGATCATGAAAGAAATGAAATTTAAACAGACTGATTGTCCCCAATAACAACTTTTCCGAAATATTCATTCCTCAAATCTACCCTGAAAATTATATTATATCAATTGAAACTTAGACAATTTGCAGTTCGGTTTTTACTGGAGACATTCCGAACCCAATTTGATTATGTATTTCACCAAAGAATATATTTATATCATCATATATGGATTATCCACGGGCATTGTATTATCACCTTAAAAGTATAATATCATATCAGCCTCATAATTCTACGATAGCTGAGGTTATTTCATTGGTCATTTTGCATTCAATCATACTTTATTTTCTAGAACAGGAGGTGTATTTTATATCATAAATAACGAACCAGTAATAAATTCGACATTTATCTCTCATAGGAAAATAAGATGACATGTAAGAACACAGATCATATAATAATTCATAGATAGAATAATTAAGTATAACATTCAGTGAAAACATAGAAGTACGATTCATTATTGAAATTTCGAAAAATCAAATATCCGAAAGTATTAGCTTGCTAGAGTTGAAAATGACATCAGTGGATTTCTATGATGAAACTGCATCTTGAAACAAAATGAATTTGAAATTTGTTATACAAAAAAAAATTTTTTTTTTCGTTACTCCGAAACCATCTGGCCGATTTTGCCCAGTAACGAAATTAACCGAGATATTTATCTCCAAAACCTACTCTGAAAATGTAAACTGCCTTGCTCACTCTCTTCGAGAGATATTGTAGAAACAAAACATGAAAATTTTGAATTTTTTTTTTACACTTCACGACAACCCGATCAATACAAAACCACACATGCACATAAGGGCCATTATTCTACAATTTGATGCTGAATTTCAGATAGATCGAATGATCGGTTTCGGAAATATCTCAAAAATTTGTTTTATTGAAAACGACCATATCTCCGAAACTGCTTGGTGGATTTCGCCCGTTAACGAACTGGTCCGAGATATTTACGCTCCAAACCTACCCTGCAAATTTCAATCCTCTAACTCCTTTCGTTCGAGATTTATCGTGTTAACGGACGGCCGGACAGAATCGATTTCGACCACGGATTCTTGATCAGTGAGTTGGAGCAATGTCTGCTCATGCGCATAACGAAAAATACGCGTAAGGGGTAACATCAATTTCAAAATTAGCCCCAGGGCCACGGTATGTACACTTCAACTTGGAAACAACGCTATTTCCCCCAAACTGACTTATGTCCGTGCACTGAATTGACATAAATATTCTTTTAAAACGTCATAATATCGGCTCAATATTCCCAACATAACCCAAACAACCCAAAAACAGTCACTTCTCTTCTGCTTAGCGCAATCTACTCGCGGCTGCAAGTCCTCCCAAAATCAAACGCCTTAAAAAAGACTCCGATTCTCCAACAATAGTGGTTCAGGAGATATCGCATCTTTAATCAACGCATGCGCTGACCCTCACCAGGGGATTTTATGGAGGAATAGCATCCGCCACCCCAAAACCCCAATCCTCTCTGACGAAAACACCAGCAGTTAAATCACTGATGGTCTGCTCATGCGCATAACGAAAAATGCCCGTAAGGGATAACATCAATTTCAAAATTAGCCCCAGGGCCACGGTACGGATACTTCAACTCGTAAACAACGCTACATCCCCCATACTGACTTGTCATTGCACTGAATTGCCATGAATATTCTTTTGAAACCTCACAATATCGGCTCAGCAGTCCCAACATAACCCATACAACCCAAAAACAGTAACTTCTCTTCTGCGCATGCGCAATCTACTCGCGGCTGAAAGTCCTCTCAAAATCACACACCTTACAAAAAACTCCGATTCTCCAACACTAGTGGTTCAGGAGATATCGCATCTTTAATCCACGCAAGCGCAGGCCAACAGGGGATTCTATGGAGGAATAGCATCCGCCACCCCAAAACCCCAATGCTCTCTAACGATGATTAGTCGCAGATGTTAAGTCATTTCACTGCTGTAGTCAGCAGTTAAATGACTTATCATCTGCGCATGCGCACAACGAAAAATGCCCAGAAAGGGCAGCATGAACTTTAAAAAAATAGGTTTTGGAATTTCAAGCAAGATATTCCGCAGAATATTAGTAATTTTTTGAATTTTTTCATGTCACATTTTGCGAAAATGTTTGTCACATTTTGCGAAAATGTTTGCTTTGGTCTTTTGCATCTAACACCTGAGCTCCAATTCAATCAGATCAGTATTTTTCGAGTTATCGTGGAAACAAATTTTTTGAAATTTTTTTTTGCCACTTTATGGCCATCCTTTCAGTACAAAACTTCGCAGGCATACAAAGGTCATAATTTTACAATTTGATGCCAAATTTCAGATAGATCGAGTAATCGGTTCCGGAAATATTCATAAAAAACGTTTTTACTAAAAACGGCCTCAACTCCGAAACCGCTTGGTGGATTTCGCCCGTTAACGAACTTGTCCGAGATATTTACGCTACAAAACTACCCTGCAAATTTCAACGCCCTAACTCGTTCCGTTCGAGAGTTATCGTGCTAACGGCCGGCCGGATCGGACGGTCAGAATTGAATTTAAACTCTAATTCTTCATCAGGGAGTTGAACCCAATCGTTTGAGACCATTTTCGAAAAAAAATTCGAAAAATACAGACATTGTGGCAAAATGATAGCACCCTGTTCCTTGCGGAACAAGCGCGCAAAAATATTGTGTGGAATGTAAGAAACATAAAATTGAATTCTTGTTTCTCCATTTTGTGTTCAATGAGGAAAATCTCAGAAGAGACTACATATACCAAGCCGAATGCTTCAATCAGAATAAAATTGCAGAACACATGAATATTTCAGTAGTTTCGGATGGCGTGTTTCAAGCATGGATAATTGCACGAATTCAATCGATAGCGTTCATAAATAATTCCGTATTAGATATATAGTGAAAACGAAGTTATCGCAGTTACATACTATGCTATTCTGATACGATAGTACAGGTTGGCATGAAACGAGGCATGAAATGATGTCAACCAAGTAGTCTATTCTCATATCATCCAGTCTCACGAAGATTAAGAGTAGTACCTTCAAAATTATTGAACAACAGTTTTCCACCTCTACAAAGTTAGCAGACCCACTTGCAAGAATATCCATGAAACCTATTACATCAATTTGTCACGATCTCATTTCTTTTATATGGGGTGGTTCTGCTAACATAATATTAAGTAAGCAGAGCTACCCACGAATATCATTACAATGGTTATGAATAACTGTCAACTCCATCTGACCTGAAAACAACGCCAAAAAGCAAATCCTTACAGCTTATGTATATAATTTTCCTGGGATTTCATGATTTCTGCGAAAATTTCGCATATTTTGCAACACCGCATTTGCATAATAACATTGTGTAGCCACATCTACGCAGCATATGATGAGTTATTAATATTTTTTTTTGGTTCGGAAATCCATAAAATGATTGACCCGTGACCAAACCAAACTCGTAGTGCAACCTCCAATTATTCAGTAGCGAAGAAAAGAAATATTCAAACTTCTCAGTAATAGAAACAGGTAACTTTTCACCTAGAAGTGACCTGAACGATTGTCGAACGACCAATTAAAATAAACATATTTGTCCTGAACGCATATATGGAATAGTCAGGTAATATGGAACTTTAAATAATTTTTAATCAGGTGGCCCCTTTATCTTAAATAATGGTGCTATTAGAAGAGTCGTTATATCTGAGGAGTTCTGCTGTAAAGCAAAATTGGCTCTAAACCTTACCAACGCTGGAAAATGTGAGGTTATGATTTCGATGTCTTTGAAGTTTGTGCATGGTGTCAGTTAAAATTGTTTTGTGACTACCGTTATTGAAAATAAATTTGTTTGAGAGCACGGTAAATTCGTTTAGGAATTGAGGAATTGAATCGATATTGTGCATAATAACAAACACAACATTAGTTTTGTTTTCATTTCGGAACGCGGGTAACAAGGATTATTCCATTTTTACCCATTATTGATTTTCCATGTATTGTTCCCTATAGTTTCTCTGGCTCACATTGAACCTGTTATTGATTATTATTCTTCTGATGAAGACCTACCACCGAGCTAAAAAGCCATCCAATCACGAAGTGGAAAACTTTTCCTTGGGCGAAAGTAGAGAAATAAAGGAGATATACGCAATCTGCAATGCTTGGGCTCACGAAGCGTGCACCAGTGCAGAAAAAAATGTTTTCATTTGCGATTTCTGTAACTCCTACATATTCACCTTCGTTAACCTGTTATTAAAAAAATTTAATTTTAGTGCAGCATTTTGCGTGTGTTATTAGCTCTATTCCATATGTTATATTATATTACTAACGGCTCGGTACGTACTTCGCTACATATAAGGTGAAATAATAAAAAAATTCAATTGGAACATCAAATTCATTTATGTAAACAAAAAAATATTTTATTAATTGCTAGCTATTTTAAAACATAATCCAATACATTTGGATAAACAATATTTTTTGTTTTTCCATTTTGAGGATGAATAAACAAACGGCTGGGGGTTTCTCATTTTCAACCGTTGATTTTCTGCTTAATGTTTGATTATTTTGAGTAATTTTAATGCAAAAATCCGTCCGATCGAACAGATATTCATTATAGATATCGTAACTCAACGAAAATATCCAAATCCCAAGATACGTTTACTGGAGTGACGGTCCTTTATATTTTTCATTGGGTAAAAATGAAAAAAATGTGAGAGAAAGCTATTTCGGACGCTCCGAGATTCGATCCCGCCGCCCCGAGAGGCTCGGGAGCTATAAATTCCCAATCCAATGCCTCAGCTCACTCGGCCACGTTGCCTACGTGAATCAACTCCGATTATGTACCAAATTAAGATTTTTAGTACTCGGATGATTTCCGTCTTTCGATTTTCAGAATATCGTTAATCATTTCAAGCGATCGATCTAATTTCGAATCTCGTCTTCACGTTCCCGCAAATACCGTCGTTTCGAACGCCACCGTTCCTCCGAATTCCTTTTCACAAATTTGCTCCTTTTGCCAAAATTGGCGTTTTTTCGCCTTTTCGCGATTTTTTTTAAATATAACCCCATCTTTTCGCTCCGAAAACGCGAAACTCTACGAAACGTCCGTACTTTTCCTCGATAAACCCCTTCGAAGTATTTGTGTCCGCATTCTACAACTAGTTACCAAGTTTCAATTCGATCTGTATTGTTCTCGGTATTGTTTGAGTTACTGGGAAAAGAAAATGTTAACTCCGAAACCGTTTTGCTGATTATGCCCATTCACGAACGTAACCGTTGCATTCGGATACGCAACCTACCCTGAAAATTTCAAGTCACTATCATTTTCCGTTCGAAAGTTATCGTTAACGGCCAGCCGCACGACCTCGAATTCTTCATCAGTTAGTCGAACCTAATAGGTGGAGACCGTTTTCGGCAAATAATTCGAACATTACAGAAGCGCCTCGGTAGACGCACCCCTAAAACTGACATCAATCATCAAGATTGTGTACTTATGTCTTCAAACATGATTTGTTTTTTATGTGTTCCATATTCTCCAATAATATGTATCAACTGAATACAAGCATTCATTTTAAAATAAATTAGACAATCTAACAATAAGACTCGCAATAATGCCATAATTTTATTCCTTTAACGTCACAACACGATTCAACTCATTCTCAATATAATTCATTTCATACGAAGGGGTCAAAAGCTCAGAACTTCTTGCACTCCTATGAACACTCATCAGAATAGCTTAGGCAAGACAAGGGTCAAAAATTGAGCCGCTGAGTACTCGGTTCTTTGACACCTTCACAATGAAATCTCTGGAACCCCTTATTCAGCTGCTTATCATCAGTTGATACTTTGGTAATTGATGTTGCCTCATGTAGAATATCATTTGTATTATCGCACCAGATAGTTCAACTCTTATTTGTATTCAAACAAGTCCTATTACTTCAATTGATGTGAATTTTATTGTTCCAATATCGACAAATTGGCATTATCTTGAAGTCCACTTGGCAACACTGTTCCTCGACCGATTGCATGCTGTACACAATTAAAGGCCAGTAACTTCGACTAACCAGTTGAATATCTGGATTAACACCTTTCGTTCACGGTCATCAGAATGCAGTATCACGTGACAAGGAAGAGGACATGCGAATTCAAATTAAGGAATTCGAAATTTAGTTTCAGCGACACGAATTGAAGTCCAGCGGATAACTCAAATGCCAAAGAGTAAACGATTTCCATCTTTCAAGGTACAAAGTTACGGACGACAGGGAAGCACAAAGGAGTTTTAATGATGCATTAAAACCAGTCAGGGATGTTAAGACACGACGTCAACAGCTTGGAGGACTCTGTCGTAAACGAAGACGGGGAATTAGTTTACTCACCTTTTCAATTCGACTCCGGTTGCAGTTTTAATGACGACGTTATTTCAGACGATTCTTCGAACAATCTTTCGATGATACTCCAGTGGCACATTGTAAACTTCACACACATGCACTTAGACACGGCCGACACTTGAGCGTTCGAAATTTAAACGATCGAGCTGCACGATAGCGACGTCCTCGGGCCCTTAGAAGCGCGCTATGCAGAAAGTGAAAACGCAGGGACACAGAACAAAACGTGACCGTATACGGAACCGAACTGACGGTCTAGCGCGGTTGACATGACAGACGAGGAAAGTCGGGAGCGTAGGAGAAAACCCGATTATCGTTTGGCTTGTATACGGGGTGCGCCAGACCGTGGAAATATTACTAGCTGCGTGTCAGGGACGAATACGGCCTGTTTACTTATACATACCATGCAGATTTGATGATTAGGACTTAGGAGTTGCGAATAATGCCAGAGTTTTAGTCCGGTCAAGTTGGTTCAGAATTTTTGGGTTAACAATAATTCGCAAAGAGTATCCTAGTTCGAGTTCACTGTGGACTGATTATGAACACTTCACTAGTAACTATACTGACTGACAAAGAAACTGCAACACCCAGAAGGAGCTGTTTAAATTTCAATTTTTTTTTTGTAAAACATAGATAGTATAATAGCAGGGAGTAAATGATTGAAATTTGAAGAAAAGACAGGAAGGGTTTACAATTTTTTTTAATAAATTTATTAATAATGTGTTTGTCCACCGCGATTATCTATACACTTCCCAACACGTCTTGAAATTGATGCAGTAAGATGGTCTATTTCTTCTTGAGGGATACTATCCCAAGCTACATGTAGTTCATGTATCAAAGCCGCCAAAGTCTGTGGGGGCTGGGGTAAATTTCCGAGTCTTCTACCCATGATGTCCCAAACATGCTCTAAGGGCGAAAGATCGGGGGATCTGGGCGGCCATGGCAAAAGATTCAAATGGGTCGCTTCAAAAAAGCTTAAACTAACTCTGGCAACATCAGGTCGAGCATTTTCTTGCTGAAATATTAGATTCTCGAGCCAGTTAAGGTAAGGGAGAATATATGGCTCCACTATTTCTTGAAGGTAACGCAGCGCTGTCATGTTACCTCGAATAAAGACTAAAGGTGATCTACTTGCATGTGCAATAGCACCCCACATCATAACGCCTACTCTCCGGTGTACATGACGCTCAATATCAAACTGAGGTTCACCCTTCACGTCTTTCTCCCCGAAGTTGTCATACTCCTTCTTCGGCCATCATGTGCACCCAAGGCGAATCGAGATTCATCAGAAAAGACGACCTGATGCCATTCCACATTCCAATGTTGACGTCTCTGCACCACTGTAATCGTTGCCGGCGATACTCAACCGCCAGAGGTAACACAAGATGGGGTCGATAATGCTGCAGTCCAAAAGACCTTATCCGGCGGTAAACCGTTCGGACAGTTACAGGATGGCCTTGTTCTTCGAACCACTCATCATCCAAAGATTGAGTTGTCGCAAATCGGTCTCTAATAGCCGTAAAAGTCTTAGACGTCGATCTTGAACTTCACTTGTGCCCCTTCGACGTCCAGTGCTTGCTCTTCTTCGATTTTGGGCATTATCAAACCACGCTTGACAACATCTCATGACTAGTTGGATTTCTGTTCGTACGGTTTGTGATTTCTCGAAATGACAACCCCACCTTCCGTCAATATCAAATCAAAGGTATTCACTAGCAGAGTACAATTTGATATGAAACTTATACGGCGGACATACATAGATGACCCAATTTTCTCTTAACAATCCCTCGACATGTCATGAAGGAGCAGAATTTGATATGACATGGAAGTAATTCGAAATACAATTATGCCGCTACAAGACATTCTAATATCTGTACCTCGATATTTTCCTGAAATAAAAACAAATGACTATGGTATGATATTATGACGGGATTATTTCATGTTGACAGTTTTGCCTATATCACCCATTGAATTAATAATTGTTTGGCCGGCCCGGTAGCCTAGCGGTTGAAGAGCTAGCTAGGATGCCGGAGTCGCGGGTTCGAATCCCGCTCAGGGCATGGATGTTGGTTGTGATTGTCCGGTATGAATGTTAAAAATTGAACTCTGCTGGTTAATGACGAAAGTCAAGACCATACTTAGGGACTAGGTCCAATATGATTAAAAAAAAAAAAATATTTGTTTGGTAATAGTTTCAGTTCTTTAGTGAATTCGTTATTCCTGGGCAAGCGGTTTGGCGTGACTGAAGTTAGAAAAGCACATTTTTGACGAACTTGTCGAAAAAGTCGATAGCAACTTGAAATTTTCAGGGTAGGTGGCGCGTCCAAATGCGACGGACAAGTCCGTTAATGGGTATAATCGGCCCAACGGTTTCCGAGTAATAATTTTGTGTTCAATCAATACCAGTCCGATCGAATTGAAACTTGGTGAGTAGTTGTAGAATGCAAACCTAAAGACGTTCGTAAAATTTTGTGAGGGTCGTATCACTAGAACATTTTTAAAACATTTTAAAAATTAACCTGAAGGTACCGGGATCAGTTTCCGTAGCCGTAAGTTTTCTATTTCCTTTTTTGCGCGCATTTTCTGGGAAACAGTGTGCTATCATTTTTCCCAGATGTATGTAACGTTCGAAAATGGTCTCAAACGATTATGTTCGACCCTCTGATGAAGAATTTGATTCTCTCCAGGTGGCCGTTGCCTAGATAACCTGAGAACGGAAAGAGATAGCGACCTGAAATTTTCAGGATAGGTTGCGGATCTGCATGCGAAATTTGAGATTGTTTATAGGCAGACTTGGGTCGAATACCGTTTTTCTGTATTCGAATACGAATACAGAATACAACATTGATAAAAATATTCGAATACCGTGGATTCGAATACGATACGCCAAAAAGTATTTGAATACACAGTATTCGAATCCATGGATTCTTTTAAATGAATATCTTTTTGAATACAGATTAACATTTGGCGTTCTATTGAACTCTTTGTGACATACACATAAACATAAGTTATACACTTATACAGATATATAGGTAATTGTTTTATTTTAAATGTAAATACAAAATTAAAACATTTCTTAAAATAACAGAATCGGGGAGGGAGAATATAGGTATTACACTTCCAAAGAAAAGTAAAAATAATCTCAGAATATTACACAAAATTGAAAAACTATTATTTAACACTCGTCACTCAATGCCATTAGCCTTCAATAACACTAGAATTTGGAAGAGATCGTCACTCAGCTGTTGACGCTTGGGCGCATTAATCATTCCAGCAAATGAAAATAGTCGTTCTACTGGTGCAGATGACGGAAGTATGCAATTGTACCGTAAAAAAATGGATTTTATTGTTGGGTACTCGTTGAGCATTTCCACGGACGTCCTTCTGTCTTCTAGATACTGCAGAAGTTGAAGCTGTACCTGTCTTTGTATCTTAGAATCCCTTGATTCGGATGAAGTGGTCGCATTCACATTATGATCCGATTCAAACTCGAAAAATTCATTGATACGTGTTAGGGCAACTTCTTGTTTTTCCACTACTGTTGTATCTTGTTCAGAATCTTTTTTAACTATATCTATTGCAGAAAGTATAATAGCTTGCTTTATATTTTCAATTTCGAGTGCGAATTCGGCGGAAATTTTTTGAGTTAGCCACTGAAACTTTATATTGGGGCATGTTACAGCAGCAATTATTGCTACTTTGGATTCTATTCTTGAAAAATCGAAATATTGTCGAAATCTTTCCTTCAGTCGAGTTATTACGTGTTCAAGAATACAAGAAGCGCTGCGGCTTAGTGTTGTATTATTTTTGACTTTCTCTAATTTTAATCCTAGAGATGTGATGCTGGGAATCAAATATCCAAAATAGGTATTATTTTGACCCTGTAAAAAATCCAAGGTCTCTGCCACAGGTTTTAAAATTGAGCAATACTCTTGCAAATATGTTATATCGCTGTCTTTAAGAGGTACTTTAATTTGAAGGTCTTCAGCCAGTTTATTCATATCAGCTCTGGATATGGTCAGTATTTGGCTGACGGAGTCATAAAATGAATTCCAACGTGTAACTGTCGGATAACTCAAACTGTGACCCAACACTTTTTGTAGCACCTCCGCACTTTTTGGTTTTGATGCGTACTTCCATAATTCACTACACTTATGTAGTATGTTTTTATGTCTAGATCTCATAAGTGTACTACTATTAATGGAAGAGTTTACATCAGTCGTTGCCAATAAATTTAGGGTATGGCTGGCGCACTTTATGTGCATTGGCAAAATTAAATCATCGTTTTCAGAGTCATAATTGTTATCATTTGCAGCTGTGGCATTTTCTTCGTCAACCAATGGACTAAAGGTAATAATACTCTCATCGTCCTCATCAATTTCAGTTTGTTCGACGCAGTCAAATGTCGACGTTGTCAAACCGAATTCCTTGAAAGATTTTACAAAATTACTGCCATTATCAGTGACAGTTTTATGAATATCCAAAAAAACTGGAAATAAATATTATGATAATTATCAGGGGTAAAACCTGCTACGTAATAGAGTCATAAACTGAATATTGTTATGCCCGACTAAACCTAATGAGATATGTACCTGACGCGATCCCTTATTCAGGTATTTTAAATAATAATATGATTTTTCCTACCAATTTGGCTAATTCACAAACATTGTGAAAGATATTGGCAAAACCAGCAGATACAACATAGTATCAAATCAATACTAGTACAAATTTTTTGTTTATTCAAAACTGATAAATAGTTTGTGAAAAAATGTACCACGAAATTGGGCACATTTTTCACAATATCTCCGGAAATTGCCATCGTATTGAACTGAAATTTAGCGTTCTGCTGTAGACTATAGGCAAAAATTGAATATTTTGAATACAGGTAGGTATTCTAGAATTGAATACTCCGAATCTCTGGATTCAAAATTTGAATAATTTGAATACTGAATAACAGTAGCTTGAATACGAATATCGAATAGCCTTCAATCAAAAGGATTCAAGAATACGAATACACCATTTTTATTTGTATTCGAATACGAATACAGAATCCTGGCAAAGTAGCTTGAATAGGATTCAAGTTACTGCGTATTCGAATACTACCCAAGTCTGTTTATAGGTATAATCTATCTTATATCTATCTGAAATTTGGTTGTTATTCCCTCAATAACTCGAAAAATACAAAACCGATCCAATTCATAAATGGTTATTACCTTGTTGTAGAATACCAACGTGAAAATTCTTGCAAAATTTTGAGTATCGTATTACTAGAATATTAAAAATAAAATCTTTGAAAATCATTGAAAAGAATTCTATGTATCACAAACTATTCGTCCGACATCGGAGAAGTCAGAGAGCTTTTAGAACCTAACTTTACTGCCAAGTTCCAAGTTCGAACACGATCGGATCTATATTGTTGGAGATCCGAGCAGCCTTGTGTGAGTTCAGTAGCTGGATGGGTGACCGTTGCCTAGATAACTTTTGAACGAATAGTGATAGGGATTATAGGCATAATCGGTCTAACGGTTTCGGAGTTATACCCACCTGGAATATTATTTTTTATCGACATAAAGACGTGTGTAAGATTTTATGAGAACCGTACTCCTAGAAAATTCAAAAAATAACGAAGAAATTACGAAGTTCAAGCACTGACGTGAAGTCAGGAGGACAAAAGCTCCTGACTTCACGACAGTGCTTCAACCAATTTTTATGTTTTTCAACAGTTATTGGGAGACATGCGGAATTGTCTCTAAACTTTGAAGAATACCTTTATTTTTATTAATTTTGCAAAGCTCAATCCGAACTGATAGTTTAGAACAGACACAGTATTTTTTTTTTGGTGAAGACCAACTTTTATTGGGGACACGATATTTTGGATGTGGCCTGAAATTGCATTTTGATAGTTTCTGATAGAATCCAGTGGAATTTCCGATAGGAGAAAAAGATCATGCTTTCGGCGAATAATCAGCTAGATAATCAGAATCCTTTTGGTGGATGCGCCGAAGATTTCGAAGGAAAAGAGTAGGATCTGGATGCCCAACATTTTTTGTAAAAACTAAAATTTAAATATTTTTTCTGCCGATCTTCAGTCGGTGCCTTGGCAGGACATATATGATTTAAATATCATTGGTTATAAATGAACCATGGATAACTAATCTTATTGGCTACCTTATTAGAGTTAGAAAGGCTGCATTATCAAGGTATAAGTGAACCGGAAGATTTAAACCACTGGAATTATTATAAATTTTTGAGTAATCACCCAACCCAGCCCATAGGAAGGGAAAAAGAGCATTTATTGAGTCTCGTTTCCGGAATACCCTTGATATTTGGCAAAAGGTGAAAAAGTTTTAAGTTCACAAATTGAAACTGATATCAAATCGGCGGGCTGGGGAAGGGGTTGGTGCAGATGCCTCTATGCTACTGAATTCATTCAAGGCTGCTCGGATCTCCAACAATATAGATCCGATCGTGTTCAAACTTGAAACTTGGTAGTGTAGTTAGGTTTTAAAGGCTCTCGCAACATTTCAGCTATGTCGGATGAATAGTTTCTGAAAAAAAAAATTTTTTTTTTAATTTTCTAGTGATACGATCCTTACGAGATTTCGCAAAATTTTCGTGCTGGCATTTTACAACTAATATCCATGTTTGAATTGGATCTATTTTGTATTCTTCGAGTTATTGAGGAAATAACAACAAAATTTCAGATGGGTGTAATTCCGAGACCGTTTGGCCGATTATGTTCATAAACAAGCTCAAATGTCGCATTCAGATGCACAACATAATCTGAAAAGTTCAAGTTGCTATCTCTTTCTGTTCTCAGGTTATCGTGAAACAAAAAATATTATTCAATATATTTTTTTTAATTTTCTAGCGATAAGATTCTAATAAAATTTTATAACGACAAACGACTGTTCCCAAGTCACAGTGGTTAAGTTCGGAGCTACTAGAACTCAGGGATCCGCGGTCTAGCTCCAGTGGAGATGGGAGTGGATTCCTAAAAAGGGAACCTAGTAAATGGGCGCCAGGTAAATTTAAGTCTCCCAGATACGCCCGCGTAATGTACTAATTCCTAAATTCACCAAAAGAATATTCACGCTAATAACAGACAGTTTATTCCAGTAGCATACAACCCAGGTCTTTAGACCCACCAAAATAAAACTACTGTGAAACCCTGAATGAGGGTGGCGGAAATTGTACGCAGATATTTCTCTTTGATTCAAATACGCGTCGCTTGAGCTCAGGCGCATCCACGTTTCTTATCTATGATCTTGTATGATTTACGCAAATCTTTCCCCAATTTCCGCTTTACAACAACAATAATTTACACAATTGATGACAATATATGTTCAAGTCGCATAGAGCAGGTATAAGATATATTTCGAAAGATGTTTCCAATAACTTGCGTGCTATTCCTTATGCCTGAACGTAGTATTGCTTCGTTGGTCTCGCAATACTGTTCTCCTTCCCTCTGTGCTCGCAGTCTGCAACCCTTGACTGAATGTCCCACAGCGCTGCTTCCTGACCACCTTGTATATACTCGGAATCTGCAACACTGCGTTGGCTGTCTCACAGCGCTACTTATGGACCACCTTGTATATATTCGAATGTCTCAGTTACACTCTTCCTGACATAAAAATCGTTCTCTTCCTGACATAAAAATCGTGCTATTCCTCTTGACATATAAATCGTGCTGGCATAAAAACTCGTGCTGGCACCAAAAACTCGTGCTGCCATAAAAACTCGTGCTACCATAAAAACTCGTGCTACCATAAAAACTCGTGCTACCATAAAAACCCTGATGACAGAAAAGAAACCATCAGTGACTTCTCTCGGATAAGAAACAAATGAACTTTCCCAACACATAATAATTTCGGTTATCAGAATATTAATCAGACCATTTATTCGTTGTTATGCAATAGTTATAGAATTCGTACATACCCTGATGTTCGGGGTTGTCCTGCACACGTTTGCATCGAAACCAAACCTGGGCGTGCCTCCACCAAATAATTCTTCAAGCACACAGCGATATTCTGGATATAGAAAGATAATTACAACCTGAATTGTTTCCACTATACATGACGAGAATAAAACATTTACCACATACCTGTCAAAGTCGCCAAGATCGTTCACGTGGTCATCTTGGATTTGCAAAAAGGCCTTTAGATCCTCTTTCGAGACGAGCGCAAGTTACCTGTTATCACTCCAAATCAAACCAATGTAACCCTCACTCCTAATTCGATTTTCGAAACTATATCCAACTAAGAAGAAATCAACAATTCTTACGAAGTTCCGAAAATACGCATAACCTATTGCTCCTCCGTAGAATCTTCACAAAATGGACGACCTCATCTGACCGACGCACTCACAAAATTTCAGACTGTCACAATGCAACCATATTGCCAACTCATTCGGCTCTTATAATACAATCATTCTTTGTTTGTCGATTGGTACCACTGAGACCCAACCTCAAATTTGATGTCAACATAAACGACATTCTCGCAAACCAAATGTAAACAAACCCCTGCCCGGGTTAAAAAGAAACGTTACAATTTCCCAAACGTCCTTATGTTTATAATTTACAACTATTCACCAATTTCAATTCGATCGGATAAGTATTGGTTGAAAACAAAATTATTACTCGGAAACCATTGGGCCAATTATGCCCATTAACGAACTTGTCCGTCGTATTGGGATGCGCCACCTATCCTGAAAATTGCAATTCGTTAGCTCTTTCCGTTCTCAAGTTATCGTGGCAAAGGCCGGCCGGACAGAATCAAATTTGACCCCGAATTCTTCATCGGATAGTCGAACCCAATCGTTTGAGACCATTTTAGGCAAAAAAATCGAAAATTACAGACATTTGGGCAAAATGATAACGCGCAAAAACTCTTGTATACTATATATTTTGTCGTCTGATATATCTTTAGGAAACGATACTTCCATCTTCTAAACGAAGTGCCGTTATGTAACGCTTCGTATTTCCCGCCTCACTCCAATCAATTAGTGGGTAAACTCAGAGGCACCATAATAAGTCACACTCTGCATAAAATCATATACTATTATTGAAGATCTCTGAAAAAGTAAGATAACTGTAGCATATATGCCATCCATAGATAATCCTGAGAAATCATTTATATTTTCGAATTGAGAGTAGACATATTTATTTTATCTATCACACTAGCAAATATGTTTTGGATGAATAAGCCCTTCACAATTTATTCGAGTGTTAATTAACACTAATATTAGTGGTGATTAATACTGTATCAACAACTCTGACAAATTATTTATCACCTAAAAAGCCAATTTTATCGACTCCTGTTTCAATTTGTGAGTAATAAAAATTGATGAACCTAATTGGAACGCAGTA
The DNA here is from genome assembly GCA_937662695.2 of Halyzia sedecimguttata. NCBI lineage: Eukaryota > Metazoa > Arthropoda > Insecta > Coleoptera > Coccinellidae > Halyzia > Halyzia sedecimguttata. Next base: position 87,934,484 of record OW569415.2, on the reverse strand, counting down.
ATGAATTTTACCAATAATAGTCGAGGGTTGATAATTTTTTGAACAGAAAAAAATAACAGTAGGATGAACCTCATTGGAGAAGGAAGAGAATATAACAAATAATATAGAGAATATAGAAAAAATAATTTAAGAGGATCTGAGGTCGGGCAGTGGAAGGGGGAGTTTTTAAAGTTAACAAGCACTGAAGTGAAGTAAGGAGCTTTTGCGCGTATGTTCTATTGTCCATTCTTCTGTTTTGGACACTCTTAATCGAATATACCATGGTGAATTATATTGTCTGTTCTCCTATATTGGACACTCTTGATCGAATTTACCATGGTAAATTCGATTAAGAGTGTCCAATACAGGAGAACAGACCATAGAATGTATGAATATACAATTGCTAAACGGCACTCCTCATCTGTTCAAGCCAGAAAACGGAAAGAGTCGGAGGTAAAAGCACAAGTCGTCAGAATGTTTACGTTTACGTCTTTCAATCACAATTCAATTGTCGGTGAAAAATGTTACATTGATTTGTTTGTCTTGGAGCAGAAGTTTTTTTTGTTTTAAATACTAATGTATGTTAACTATCACTCTGCCACATGGTTTAAACACTAACGACCGTGTGCGAGGCTCCTTACACGTTTTCTGGTCGAAATATAAATGATTAAGTGCAATAGGTAATACGGCAAACAAGAAACAAGCGTATAAATCCGCTTAGAACTTTACGAGAGCCTATATAGTTCGTTTGTGAGTTAGTTTAAGCCAAACTGTTTTCAAGAAGTTGTTATCTTCCCCTTTATAAATAACCAGATGCTGGTAGAGAATTTCATTCTGGGGTCCTCCTTGTCCCTTCCTTCGTATTCTCCGATTTGGAGGAATCTTATGAATTCGTCATAACTACGCGTGTTTCCTCGAAATTTGTTCAATATGAATTTGAATATGTTTTGAGGTTTAGAAGGAGAAGGCATATTGAGCGAGATAAAGATACAATGTGCCTATACGATTGAGAGAAAAGCTTCATTTACATCTAGGAGTATACAGAAATACTGCAATATGGATATTAATTCCAAATACTCTGGAATAAGGACATCTTTTACGTTTTACAATACATTTGCTAAAAAATTTAGCAATACTCGATTTTGTTCCAAGATTCATGAGTTTATTTTCAATAATTCGAGAAAAATTACGCTAATGCTTAACTCAGAATAATGATCCTAGAATATTAGAAAAATATATTTTAGAATGAGCTTGATATGAGTAATTAATATTCTGAAAGTCATTGGAATTAGCTGATGAAATCTGGGAGGATCATCCTAATATAAAACTCTATTTATGCGCTGAAGTATACACATGCTAGAGTAGGGTACTGGGGCCCTGTAAAATCTATATAGGATACTCCTCAGCATAAAACAGTTCACAAAAGAAAATTGAAAAAGTGAGTTGAAAAACTATAAGTACCTACAATACGCTATCTACAATATCCAAGGGTTTATGTAAAATTAATAATGTATTTTTCCTAACGAAGCATGTAAATTCTTGATGCTGAAAATAAATGTTTAGTTTTTTACGATATTATAATCTGCGATTATATCGAGAACTGTTGTGAATTATATTCCCCGCCAATAGATTTAGGAAAAAAATATTTGGAGCTATTTTGATATCACTGTAACTTTTTTTATTGTTTCTCGATTTTGGTAAACTTTTTACCAAAGTGTAGCCCTATGTCAGGAGATAATATTTTTGGTAGTAGTTTTCAAAAGAAAAAAGAAGGCTTGGTCCTTATACTGAGATAAACAGAAATAGCTTTTTTACCCTTTGTAACACCCTGTGGAGAAACTGAGCGGCAACATTAGGCTTCATTATAATCTGTTTTGAAGTGCAATGTTTTCTCAACAATAGTTATTTATTATACAAGGGAAAAAAGTATTAGATTTTAGCTCGAGGTTATGTTGTCTCCCGACGCGAAGCGGAGGGAGACAAAAAACCGAGAGCTGAAATCTAATATTTTTCCCGTGTATAATACACTATTTTTTTCTGTGGCAGGAAAAACGACGATTTAATAGTGAAAGAACATATTATTACAATATATTAAAGTCAGAATGTTATCGATATGAAATTTGAATTTTTAAACTAGTAAGCTATTAGACCTGCGTTGCTAAGGAAAACTTCAGTGTAATCAAATATCTGTCAATTTAATTTTGTGATTTCATTCAAAAATTGCGAACTCAGTAATTATTTAGTAGTTATTTTGAATACTATAAAGTTAAAAATGCTTGATTCTGAGTTTTCTCCGACTCCACCGGAGTTGATAGAAGCAGCGCAAGTAGCAAATATCTTCCATTATCTATATGTATATATATCCGGGAAAAAAGTATTCACTTTTTTCCCGGGGAAAAAAGTAATTTCGTGAAAAGTTATATTTTGTCACCTGTCAACAGAGATTAAATGTCAACATTTTTTCCCGTCACAGAAAAAAGTTATATTTTGTCACCTGTCAACAGAGATTAAATGTCAACATTTTTTCCCGTCACAGAAAAAAATGTTTTTTTGTTCCTGTCAAGATACAGATGTTTGGTTTAACCAGGCGACAACATTTCGTCCAACATGCGTTGATGCTCCGTCGCGCTGATATCACATACGATTTTATACTATATCCACAGGAATATCTTCTAGCAAAGTTGCGAGATCATTTTCTGAAAATTGCAGGTACGCATCGGCATTCAAACGATTAGGAAGGTCTTGAATTGGAAATGATTGTTCTTTAGAGACTCCGTCCCATATGTTGATAGAGAATCTTTGTTTAAAACCTCTACTTTTAAAAGCGTGTGGATTTCCTAGAGACCTGCAATGCAAATCATTCCGCTTTCAAAAGAAGAGTTCTCGCAAATTTGCTACAAGATATTCCTGTGGATTTGGTATACAAATAGCTGGCCATACACGGACGTTCTTTCGCGCGTTTTATCGTGTTATCTACAAAATCATGTGGAAAATCCCTTGCGTTAGTGAGCATTGCAGCACGCCATGATAAAGCTTTGAGGGATTTCTCACGTCCTTTCCTCTGGAATGGCGTTTCAGCGCCATACACACAGATGATCGAGCGGTCGGGGATCAAATGTCTTTGCGTCCACCTTTAATACTATTTAAAGTAATCGGGATTATTATTATCTTTTAATTGCCGTAAAAGCGACCTGTGACAATATTTTTCTTTGTCAGCCAGCCAAATTTTCTGCCATGGCGCTCTTGTTCCTCAGAACAGAGTGCTTATCAATTTGCCCAAGTGTATGTAATTTTCCAATTTTTGGTTGAAAATGGTCTCAAACGTTTTGGTTCGACTTACTAATCAAGAATCCGTGATCAAAATCGATTATGTCCGGCCATCCGTCAACACGATAACTCTCGAAGAGAATGAGCAAGACAGTTCAAATTTCCAGAGTAGTTTTGGAAGATAAATATCTCAGTTATGTTCTTTATTGGGCAAAATTGGCCCTGGTGGTTTTGGAGTAAGCAAAAAAAAATGTTTTTTACATTTCAAATTTCAAATACAATTTTTTTTATTTCATCATAAGAATCTATTGATATCATTATCAACTCTAACAAACTAATACTTTCGGAGAACACGAAAATATTCAACTAACTAAATTGAACTGGATGGTGAATGACGCCTTCGTTTAGCGGAATCACCAATAATTCAGTTCATCATCTTGAAAATTCGAAGATGACTAAATGCCGTTCCAAATGACACTTTTTCCGACGTTTTTCGGCCATACACACACGGTTTATCCTTTCAAATGATTCGCTACGAACCATCACGTGCAAAATCATCTGAATAATTCACAACGTGTATGGGCAACGACGGGTATTTCGCCATGCCGTTCTTTTTGGCATGATAACCGCCACGTTACAACGCGCCATGATAAACCGCGCGAAAGGAGTGTGTATGGCCAGCTATTGTATTTGGTATCAGCATGACGGAGTATCACCGCATGTTGGACGAAATGTTGTCGTCAGGTTAAACCAAACTTCTAATGGGAGATGGATTGGTCGGGTGGTCAGATGTCCTGCGAGATCACCTGACTTGAATCCTTTGGATAATTTTGCATGGGGCATTTAATACAACTTTTTTACTCAGTGGAAATTAATAATCAAGAATAATTCATGGAACGAATTATTAATGCAATCGAATCCACTGAAAATAGGCTAAACATGCCATTAGGATACGATTCCCCCATTTTCCGTTGTCAAGCCTGTATCGATGCTAATGGCGAAAGTTCTGAACATTTGATTTATCTCAGCCATTTTATAAGATACAAATTTGAAAATTTTATGTTTTGCAATTCGTTCAAGGAACCTTCAGCTGAGAGAAGCAAAAATTGAATGTCATTTTCAGTTCGACCGGAAGTGACTCTGACTTCTTTATCTCAAATCGCACCCTATATATTTTCGCAATTTTTTTATTTCTACTCGAAATTACCTTTCCAGCGATGTAGATCACTTATGTATTTCACATTTTATTTGATGGAGAAGACGTCATTTGAAATTTCAAATTGGAAGAATTGCAGAAGGATACGCTATTATGTGAAATTTTGATTTTGACTTCGAATATCGAGATCAATGAAAAATGCTTCCTCAAATTTAAATCAACTATATATTTTACCGAACGTTCAACAAAGAATGAAGAGTAAAAGAAACAAAAATTTAAAAAAAAAAAGGAGCGAAAAATACCTATAATAATTAAAACATATGTTTGAAATGTTGGCCATATCCTTCTACACATCTTTCTACTCGGTGGACTAGTTAACGCCAAGTAACACTTCTCAACACCTCAGCATTGGGGGCTCTACATGTATTCCTTATTTTGTTTTTTAGATCTTCCAAATCAATAGTAGGAGTCTGGTACACACGATCTTTAAAATATCCCCAAAGGAAGAAATCCATCGTTCTTAAATCTGGAGATCTTGCAGGCCATCTTATCGGTCCGTGTGTGCCGATCCATCTTTCTTCAAATGGACCGATAAAACGGGCTATAAGATCCCCAGATTTCACACCGATGGATTTCCTCCTTTGGGGATATTTGAAAGATCGTGTGTACCAGACTCCTCCTATTTGTTTGGAAGATCTAAGAAACGAGATAAGGAATTCATGTAGAGCCCTTAATGCTTAGGTGTTGAAATGTGTTACTTCGAGTAAACTATGTATTTCACCAAGCTGACAGAAGTGTAGAAGCAGATGGTCAACATTTCGAACAAAATATGTTTTAGTTATTGTAGGTATTTTTTTGCCCCCTTTTTTTGTAATTTTTAATTTCTTTTACTATTCATTCTTTGTGTAAAGTCCGGTTAACTACATAGTTGATTTCAACTTGAGCAAGGTTTTTTTTACCTCGATTATTGAAGTCCAAATCAAGATACACGAAATATCGTAGCCTACTCTGCAATTCTTTCATTTTGAAATATCAATTGAAGTTTTCTCCATCAAATCAAATGTAAAATACAAAGTGTATTACATCCCTCGAAAAGTAATTTTGAGTAGAAATAAAAAAATTGCAAAAAACAGAATTGTGGCATGGGGTTCAATAGGAAAATTTCTGCACTTAAGTAACAGATAACAAGTCAAAGTTTTGGGTAGGATCAACATAAACTGTACAAGCGATGACTACATTATGGGTGTTAATATTACTTATCATTCAAAGTTTAAAAAAAAGAAAAACAGGTTTTTAATCGAGATGACATGTTTTATTCATAACTGAATGCAGTATCATATATAGCAATGAGTATTCAATAGGAATATAATAATAAGAATGAAATAATTATTAGGAAGAAAGAATCGATATTAAAGATAAAAATGCCCCCTTATATTTAATATATCAGCTAATTCGAAGAAAGAATCGATATTTGAGATAAAAAATCAAATCGAATCAAATTTATTCAAAAAGGTTATTGAAATATACATATGTTATACACTTATGACATGGGAGTAATATGCGAAATTTTACAAGTAATGCACCTAGGTGAGTTAACTCCTGTTTGTGCATCAATAGCAAGTATAAGTACTAGCCACAACTGACATGTAATGAAGAAAAAAGATGAATCAAAGTCAAAAAGAAACTGGGAACAATACAAATAGCGGCTACAACGGCAAGGTACTGATAACATAAATGGCAGCTATAGTATATATATTTAGCATTGCCAAATTATGCTTGTTCACAAAGTCTTACGTATGTTATCCCCATTTAAACTGATGAAGTATTTGCATTTCTTAACGAAGAGTTTATACTCAGTTGTTTCTCTAATTTCAGTAGGTAGAATATTATGGATCTTTGGCGATATAGCTGTAACAAACCTTTGATACCCGTCATATTTTCTGAAGGGTACAACCATTTGTTTCTAAGTGTGCTGCCTGGTTTGGTAGCAATGGTTAATAAAATGTTTTGTCTTAGATTTAAAACAGAAGACGCAAATACTGAGATAATATAAACTTCGAATATTCAGAATCGACTCATTATAGAGACAGTTTGTGGAATATTGTCTAGTTCTGAATGATATTATTCGTAATATGTAGTTTTGTACTACATTGAGTTGAGCTAACGCACTGTCATAGGCCCCCCTCCACACTATGATACCATAGTTCAGAAGTGATTCTACAAGAGACTTGTAGATTTGAAGAATTATCTTTTTTGTTAAGATTTTGCGAATTATATAAAATTTATAAATTAAACGTCTTATTTTGTTGGTTAAGTCTTGAATGTGAATAGTCCATTTCAGATTTTTGTCAATGGTGATCCCCAGATATTTTATGAAATCAGTTTGTTTTATTATTAAATCATGTATTTTGATAGAGTAAAACTGTGGTCTGTTTGAATCAGTTAGTGAAAACGCGATATAGAATGTTTTATCAGTATTTAGAGTTAGTTTGTTCTTGTCTAGCCAACATTTTACTAGATGCACTCCTTGAGTTACAGTATTTTTAACGTTTTCCCAATATTAACCCTTAAAAAGTAGAACTGTATCATCTGCATAGGAGATAGAGATACCATCTATGTTTAGGTTCAATAATGAGTTGATGTAGGTGACGAACAGAAGTGGACCGAGAACTGTTCCTTGCGGAATGCCTATCTGAGTTTCCAGGAGGTCACTATTCACATTCCTAATTTTTGTTATTTGATTTCTGTTAGTTAGCTAGTTTTTGAAGATTTCCAATACCACACCTCTGACACCGTATTGCTCGAGTGTGTCAGTATGTCGTTTATGGGGTACGGTGTCGAAAGCTTTTGCGAGATCTAGGAAAACGGCAATTACCTTCTCGTCCCCGTCAAGACCTTTTTTAATATTATTCACGAGTTCAAACATGGCATCACTTGTGCTTACACCTTTCATAAATCCAAATTGGTTATAATTTAGTGCATTCACTGAGGTTAAGTAGTATAATAATCTATTTTTGAGACATTTTTCAAATAGTTTAGAGAAGGTGGTGATTACACTAATAGGTCGATAGTTGCTTATATTCGTTTTACATCCCATTTTGTAGATCGGTTTTATGATAGAAATTTTGTATTGGGATGGTATCTTACCTGTTTGAAAGATTTGGTTTAGGATGTGAACCAAAGGTTCCAGAATGAATTTGTGGTTATTTTTTATCAATTTAGCAGATATGCCATCTATGCCTGGTGCACCATTTTTTAGGGTATTGATATGCATAATCATCTCTTCTAAAAAAAGCCCCTCCATATTTAATAGTTCAGCTGATTTTATAGCCAAGTTCTAGATTTATACTCGATCGAATCTATATTACTGGAAATAATGGGAAGAAATTATATTTCTTCTGGGGCTGAAGCAGCTTCAGGTGAGTTCAGTACTGGGTGAACATTCCTGCTATAAATTTGAAGAACGCGCCAAAGCCCCTGTTCACAGAGCTTTTCCAACTTGTTCAAATTAAATGTTATCTTACTCAAGCTGAAAGCAAGTGCCTCCAATGAATTACAGCGTTGTCCAAACCAGTGAATCCATTGATTGAGTGGAAAATTTCCAATATCTTTTAAAATTTCTATGATATGAACTACCCCCGTTCTTTCACAATGGCTTTCAGATCGAGATTTTTCTTATTATCAAACCCTCACTCGTATCTTAAGACCTGCGAAAAATAGTCGACGGGTGCGGATTGGCTAATTTGAGGAGAGCTTAATAGGTAGAGGGCAGATAAAAGATATGCCGTTATTTTCAGCTTGGGTAATTATCTCATTAAAGCTCCAGCGAACTGAATAGTCCACTTAAGCTACTGAAAAGAATGGATATTGCTCTTAAAATTGAAATTATACGGCTTAAATTGCAAGAGTTGCCTTTCACGATTGAATTTGAAAAGCCATTCAATTTGCGATTTCGTAATTCCCGAAAGTTACGAAAATATAATGACTGATATCTATCTTTCATTCGACGAAATTATCAGGTTGGATTTCCTTTTTAGAAATAAATGATATAGGCTGAATTATTAGGGCCACTATTAAAATTTTCGTATTCTCTAGTTTGCGCTAACTTTCTGAGCAAATTAACCAGGAATCATAAGATATTTTTGTTTTGCAAGTAGTGGTAATACGGCTAGTCGGCGTATTTGTATATACAGGTGTCGCGGAAATGTGACAAACGGATACCATGAATTATTTATTGTCATCAAGCTGGACTCGTATCAAGAGGTTTTAATCGCCTGAGTGTCTTCGTTTGGGATATACAGGGTGATGTTCATCTATGAACAATTAAAGTAAACACTTCCGCTGGAATTTGTGTATTTTCACTACAATTGTTTCGTCAATTACATTTTGACTTCTTCAGGTCATCATACAACATCGTTTTCCTTAAATACAAAATATACATGAAAAAATGGGTTCAAGACCTGTGGACAGCAGCTTTCTGGCGCTCTAGTTCAAACAGACAAATTATATCTCCGAAAGTATTGGTTTCTTAGAGTTGGGACTTAAATCAATGTATTCTTATGAAAGAACTGCATCATGAAGGAAATTAAATTCAAATAATAGTTTATTTATCAAGATTAAATGAGGAATCTGAGAATGAGAACTGCACCATGGAAGAAATCAAATTAAATAGCTGAAATGAATTTGACTCTTTCTTATAGAACAGGATGGAATGTACGAGTATGAACACAGATCATATAATAAAGCTTAGATAAGCGACGAGTTTCCTATTCAAGGATGGAAAATGATTTGAATGTATTAAATGTTCGAATTGCGCACCGTTGACTGCTTGATAATGAGCAAGCCGTTCTTCGAAACTAGTCAATGAATTATTTAATGCAGCAACAATTATTCTTCCGACTTCTCTCTGAATTTTAAGTCGCAGGACTTCCAAATTATCTGGCCGATTTTGGTAAACAGTACTCTTCAAATGGCCCCACAGAAAATAGTCAATAGGGTACAGATCTGAAGATCGGGTTGGCCATTCAACTGATCCTCTCCTACCAATCTATTTCCCAGGAAATGTGCCATCAAGATACCTCCTCACTTCAATGATAAAAATGCGGAGGCGCACCATCTTGTTGGAACCAGATATTGTCAGCTACTTGTCGACCATTCACACTGAAAAAGAGATTAATGACTGCAGGTAATATTTGATTCCTCAGTAACTCTAGATAAGAGTCACTAGTCAATTTTCCTTCTATAAAAAAGGTCCACTAGTATGATTTTAATTTTTCGAGATGTTGGGTATGCTGTGAACTGTCTGCACTCAATGAGGATTTGCTGTGGATCAGAAGCGACAATTATGTCCATGGAAAGACCCAATCAAGTAAAACGTAGCTTCATCCGTAAAAAGAATTCTCGATGAAAAGGTATCATCCTAATTGCATCTCTCCTGCATTACTTCACAAACTGCACTCGTCGGTCGAAATCGTCATCAGATAATTCTTGTGTGCTTTGAACCCTGCATGGGCGAAACACAGTTTTTCTAAGAAGATTACCAATGTAATCCCCATGTCCCAGAAATATAAAGATTTCTATCTGTTGCTTTTCACTCAATATTCCATTTCCTTCCTTCATCTCTTAAAAATAGTAAAGCTGCAATCAAACAAAATCCTAATAAAATATATTGGCACACATAACTGTATATTGTATATTGTGGAGATAAATGATACTCTTCTCAAATACCTTCAACTTCCAAATATCTCTACGGTTTTAGGTTATGTTTTCCAATAAATTCATCAAAGTAGTTCAAATGTAGCACCGTGAATGAGATAGTTACAGGGACAATTCCGGAATTGCATTATTTACGATTTCATAAGGCGTCCTGTTATAGAGTAATCGTTACCTACAGATTCATAGCTTACAGATAAAAAGCATAATAGCACCATAAAACACTCACACTATACAAGGTGATTCATTGACCACTGCATTAATTTTAACCAAACATTCCTCTCATCAGATGAAACACTTTTTTCATTAAACATTTTTCCAAATTCAGCTCAGGTAAAAAGATACAGGCTGTTGAAATTTAGAAAAAAAATCAGTTTTTATTTTGTAGCTTTGACATCCTTTTTTCAAATAAAAGGAATGTTGGCGTAAAGTTTCCTATAACTATGATACATATTTTCCAAATATTAGTTATTTTCTACTTCTACTGGTTTTCTAGTTATGGACTCGTGGATTCATAAAACTAAACGAAATTAGCATAAAGAAAGCATATAAAGTTTTTCTTGAGTCATTTCAAGAATATTCCATCGTTTTAGAACATTATATTATTCTTCATCATTTCTCCTTAAACGCACCGTTTTCGAGATATTCTTCATTGAATGTTTTAAAATGGAAAACTCCAGAAATTTCACTACTTTTATGGATCCGTCCCTGAGCGTTGGAATCCCGAATCAAGCTGTAAACCACGTTACCATGCCTTATTCTCGTCCGCCAACAATGTCATAGATAATTTATATGCGGGAGTGTATTAGCACATTGTGAAATCTTTAAACGCTTGTAACTTTTTACCTGAGCCGAATCTGGAAAAATGGTAAATGAAAAAAGTGTTTCATTTGATGAAAGCAATATTTGGTTAAAATTAATGCAGTGGTCAAAGACTCACCCTGTATATACCACGTTTGATATGGTTTCGTAGGGTTTACTTCTCTACACATCAGCTGCATGAACCGAGTAGTAACCACTGAGAGAGAAAATTATAAAGTGACTTAACTAATGGGCCAACTTTTCATGACAATGACAGAAAGAGGTGAGTGGCAGATTCGTGCTACTTTTGTCGCCAATATTCCTATTGTAAATACTTCTGTGTTACACTAATTTGATGGGTTTTCAAGGTTAATATTTGATTAGGGTTCAGCGAATCGATAGAAAGCTCCTCGTGATAGGAAAATTGAAGCCAACTCAAAATGACAACATTAGCAGATATGTCCCTTTGTCATTTTGCCGATGATATGTGACATAATATGATAGGTACTTAATTGACAACTGATTTGAATTGTGCGAGGATGCACACGATTGGAATTAGCCTCTGGCGATGCATAATAATTGAATTTGCATAGGCGGCGTGGAAATCGTTTGCACGAGGTTTGGGACAAAAATTTCCTTGATTTCTAACGGGTGTTTCAATGGGAACGCCCCATTTTCAAATTGACATTATGCAAGCACTGCAGCCATTTTTTATTTGTAACAGTGACAGTTGTATTTTTCAATGTCTGCCATTTAATCATTGAAAGGTAGACGCTTCAATAACGTTTACAAATAATCCAAAATCATTATGGAAAATCTTGATCTGTTACTCTTACTTTACGTGCTTCAACTTCAAGAAATGTAAGAAGTGAAGAGAATATTGCTGCCGAAGGTGAAAGTGTTCGGGAATACCAAAATTTATCGATTTCTCATCGTTCATAAGAACTACTGATTTTTTATGGCCTGAATTGGTTCGTCTTGATTCGCAGAACACGTTGTTTCAATAGGACGGTGCCACTTATCATACTGCCAATGATTATTGAAAACAAAATTCAGTGATTCGATTATTTCAAGAAATGTACCGATAAATTATCCGCCTCGTTCCTGCGATTTAAATCCATTGGACTTCTTTCTTTGGGGTTATATGAATCCATTGAAGAACAGCAATCATCCAGCAAATTTAGATGATTAACAGATCAATTCCGAACGAGTAATTGCTAACATTCAGCCTGATTTGTGTGAAAAAACCTTCACGATTTTTTTCTCCAATTTTTTTTATATTAATTTACTTTATACTAGAGCAATGCATTCCTTTTTTTGAAACTAATCCGTTATCACCCCGTTTTTCTACTTCTCAAAACTCAAAAATTGTTACCCAGGGGTGTAAAATAAAAGGGTGACATAATATTGTGTCACGTGCAATATTTTCAGATTGTCGAACATAATGCATAATGCCACTTTAGAAAATTATTATCTCATGAAGTCGAAACCAATCGAGAATAGGCACCTAAATAATTTTTGTACCATATGTTCATCATAGCAGTGAATGTAGCATGAATACCCTAGCCACAACACTCTTTCCATTGCAGCGTTTTTACTTTATCTCTGCTGGTCAATGACTAACGTCAAGACCAACTTCAGGGACTATATCCCCTGCGATTAAAAAAAAAAAAAACACTCTTTCCATTACCAATTAATATGACTAATCCATTGAAAACTTAACCAAGGTGCTTTTCTAGATACATACAGCACCACGTATCTTCGACGTTATTGATTGAATAATACTTTTTGGTATGTTCTGGGGAACATCGCGTTATAGTTTTGCCCAAATGTCGGTAACTTTCGAATTTTTTGACGAAAATGGTCTCAAACGATTTAGTTCGACTCCCCAATGAAGAATTCGAGGTCAAATTTGATTCTGTCCGGCCGGCCGTCCGGCCGTTGCCACGATAACTTGAGAAAGAAAAGAGCTAGCGACTTGAAATTTTCGGGGTGGGCGGCGCATCTCAATACGACCGACAAGTTTGTTAACGGGCATAAGCGGCCCAGTGGTTTCCGAGTAATAATTTTGTTTTCAACCAATATAAATCCGATCGAATTGAAACTTGGTGAGTAGTTGTAGAATACAAATCTAAGCACGTTTATGAAATTTTATGCGAATCGTATTGCTAGAAAATTTTAAAAAAATTATTAAAAAATATTTTTGTTGTCACGATAACTTGAGAACGGAAAGAGATAGCGGCGTCAAGTTTTCAGGTTAGGATGTACACCAGAACGAAACTTTTCCGTTTGTTTATGAGTATAATCGGCAAAACGGTTTTAGAGTTATCGCCATCTGAAATTTTCTGAAATTTGGTGGTTATTTGTTCCTCATTAACTCAAAAAATACTGAACCGATTGAATTCAAACATGGTTATTAGTTGGAGAATGCCAACGCGAAAATTCTTGCAGAATTTGGTGAAGATAGCATTTGCAGAAAATTTTTAATAAATCATTGAAAATATCAGTAACTATTCGTTTGAAATTGCTGAAATTTTGCAAGAGCCTTCATAACCTAACTCTACTGCCAAGTTTCAAGTTTCAATACGATCAGTTAAATATTGTTGGAGATTCGAGCATTCTCGTGTGAGTTCAGTAGATGGGTGTCCGTTGCCTCGATAACTTTCGAACGAAAGCAGATAGGGACTTGCAATTTTCAGGGTAGGTTGCGTATCCGAAAGGTAGAGTTGAGTTCGTTTTTGGGCATAATCGGTCTAACGGTTTCCGAGTTATACCCACCTTGATAACTCAAAAAATAAATATTCGATCGAATTGAAGCTTGGTAACTAGTAGAAGAAAATCAACCTAAAGACGTGTTTAAAATTTTGTAAGAACCGTACCCCTAGAAAATTTGAAAAAAATGACGAGAAAAAAATTTTTATGAACCGTTCCCCTAGAAAATTTAAAAGAAAATCACGAAAAAAAAATTGGTTCGAGCACTGACGTGAAGTCAGAAGCTTTTGCGCGTATGTTCTATTGTCCATTCTTCTGTATTGGACACCCTTAATCGAATTTACCATGGTAAATTATGTTGTCCATTCTCCTGTATTGGACACTTAATTCGAATTTACCATGTTTGTGTTGCCTGGGTTCTATTACGCGCCTCAGGCGCGACATGAAAAGTCATACTTCCGTCCGCATAAAATAATTAATTAAGTATATTCTTTCCATAGCAACACTTTTTTCTCCAACAGAGGGAAAAGGAAAAGTAAATCTGTCGCGACAGTTAAATTGAACTTTCCTGTTATTCTTTCAATCAGAATATGACACTGTTATTATACGTTTGAAAAAATATAATAAAATATAAACGCTTAAAGTTAAAATTTAAACGTTTGATGGATGTTCACCTTATTAGAGAGATTCGTTTTATATTCTTTGAATATTTTATCTCGGCAAAAAAGTCGGAGTTCACATCATATGTAATCACATCATACCTCACGGAAGAGCAATGAATATTTGAAGGGTCCATGCCTGCCGCTGACTGGGGAACTTATTTTCTGTTTTACATACGTTTTGTGAGTACACGAGTATGTCTGGAAAATCTCGCGTCTCCTACTGTTTTCCCAGTAGATTTCCGATTGAGGCATGTGATTTCCACCTTATACATTCATTTTAGATCTCCGTAGGTAGTTCTGTCAAACAGGGAAAGATTCAAGGATATCGAGCGGAGTGAAATTGCGTGCTGTGATATTGCTTTACGACTTATTCTAGTTTCTCGTGAAAGGAGCACATTTCAGGACAGAAAATTCCAGGTCTTTCATTCGAGAAATGACTTGAATTTTCCGTATATGTATTTCTACGTCTGCATTGTTTCGATCTATTTCGCGTGAGTATAAATAATCGAGGAAAGCATATATGCATATTCTCCTAGTAAGGTTTAGGCAAAACATGCTTAAAAATATTGACAGACATAACTACTTGTGAAATATTATCAAATCGATATTTGTGTTTTGGGCGCCCTTCTTCATCGGAATAAAGGGCTCATCAATTAGCCCCAATGTCTGTAAATTTCGAAAATTATGCCCAGCCGGCCGTTTAAACGATAACTCTCGAACAAAATGAGCTAGACAGTTGAAATTTTCAGAGTAGGTTTCGGGGACAAATATTCGGTTGAGTTCGTTATTGGGCAAAATCGGCCCGATGGTTTCAGAGTAACGACAACAAAATTTTTCTACGTCTACTACAAATTTCAAATTCAATTTTATTTTAAGATGTAATTTCATCATAAGAATCCACTGATATAATTTTCAACTGTAACAAGGTTGTACTTTCGGAGATAAGATTTTTCAAAATTTCAATAATAATTCATAATTCCATGATTTCAAAGAGTGCCGTAATCGAAAACTAACGTCCGTATTTGTTTCTATGAAATTCGTCATCTGAATTCATATATGTCATCTTATCTACCGATAAGAGACATGTTATCTTATCTACCGATAAGGGACATGCCATATTTATTTCTGGTTCTATTAAAAAATCGCTACTCAAGATATAAAATACCTCCTCATCTTCCTAGAAGTGTGATTGAATGCAAAATGATCAATGAAATGACGTTAGCCACTATAGGTTTATGAGGATTATAGGATAATATTTATATATTTTTGGGCGATAATATAATGCCCTTGGATAATCCATATGATAATGGAAATATATACTTTGGTAAGTTAATCAAATTGGGTTCAGAATATCTCCAGTAAAAACTGGAAGATTGACTAAGTCTCAATTGATATAATATAATTTTCAAAGTAGATTTGAGGAATGAATATCTCGGATAAGTTCGTTATTGGGTAGAATCAGCCAAGTAGTTCCGGATTAAACATTTTTGGCACTTTGATATGAATCCATTGATAACATTCCCATCCCTGAGAAACTAATACTTTCGGAGATATGTTTTGTCAAAGCTTGAACAGGAGCGCCAAAGCCCCTTTCCACAGGGCTTTACCACATTTTTGGCGCTCTTCTTCCTCGGAACAGAGTGCCTATCAATTTGCCCAAAATGCCTGTAAATTTAGAATTTTTGGATGAAAATGGTCTTAAACTTAAACGATTAGGTTCCACTCACTGATCAAAAATCCGTGGTCAGAATCGATTCTGTCCGGCCGGTCCGGCCGTAGAAACGATAACTCTCGAACGGAATGAGCTAGACAATTGAAATTTTGGTAGGTTTGGAAGACAGATATCTCGGTTAAGTTGGGCTAAATCAGCCTGATCGTTGCGGAGTAACGAAAAAAAAATTGTTTTACATTAAAACATTTGGATTCAATTTTTTTTAACATGCAGTTCCATCGTAAGAATTCATTGATATAATTTTGACTAATTCGTATTTGGAAAATATTTTGTGTTGGAAAACAAGGTTCCGCATCTTGAATTTGTGAAAATATACAAGACTGTTTGGATACCAAAAATAATATTGACTTTTTGCTTATTGAATTGTTTATGTGCAGATATTGGGGATGATGTTTCAGAAGATTAAGAATGGGGTCATATTAATGATGTAGTTTATGAAGGCAATAGGAAAGAACAACATAATGGAATCATTAAAAGGAATTACTGTTCGTTGACCACCAAGGTTAATATTACCTTTTACTTCCTTAAGTAGAAAGGCATATTCATATATACAGTATGTTCATAGTACAGAATGAATATGTTGGTGGTATGAACTATTAAATTATGAAAAGAGGATTGTATTTTATTAATATATTTTGAACTATTGTCTCCAGCCCTGCTCTAGACATTTCGACGATATTTTCCTTAGGTATTTCGAGTTGTGAAAACTATGCACCGAGTGTGAGTTGCAACAACCTATTCCACGAGGTTGAATCTTGTCTATGGTTGAATCATTGCAGATAGCTCATTTAATCTTGGTAAATAAATTTAATGACAATTTTTGAAGCATTAAGGCATTGAAGCATTGTAGATTGCTCTTTCTTTTTAAAGATAATTTTTGATGCATTTTTTTTAAACGACACTTTTTTAAATTTAATTCAATCAACTCTGAGAAACCATTACTTTCGGAGATATGATTTGTCTGTTTGAACAAGAGCGCCAAAAAGCTCCTGTCCACAGGGCTTGAACCAATTTTTTAGGAAAACTTCAATCTGGCTGCTAATAAGCTATCATAAAATTTATAATTGTGGTCCATTATTTACCCGACTACCCGAAGGAAGGAGGGTTCTGCTTTTCGAGTATACATGTATATTGTATGTATGTCTATTACTATAGTCCGCTCTGAAACCTAAACAGCTTGATGGATTTCCACATTTGTGGTGTCGTTGAATTCGCTATGATTAGAGGAGTAACATAGGCTATACAATTTGGAAAAAACGTTCTCCAGTTAAAGGGGAGAGGTGGAGTACAGTATATTCCAAATATATATATGCGTTATAATACTTTTATAGTACCTACCCATTTGGCAAAAGATACGAAAAAGTGAGTTCGACGAAAGGTTAAACTGTCCAATTTCCAGAGGTTTTCTGAGGAATTACTGAGGCAAATTGATGGAGAATCCGTGGTCGAAATTCATTCTGTCCGGGTGGCCGGCAGGCCGTAGGAACGATATCTCTCGAACGGAATGAGCTAGACAGTTGAAATTTTCAGAGTATGTTTAGGAGATGAATATCTCGTATAAGTTTGTTATTGGGCAAAATCGGACAGATGGTTTCGGAGTAACAAAAAAAAATTTTTTTTACAAAGCAAATTCCAAATTAAATGTTTTTCAATAAGCAGTTTTACCATAAGAATCCAATGATGTCATTTTTAACTCTAACAAGTTAATACTTTTGGAGATATGATTTTTCAAATTTTCAAAAATAAATCGTATTTCTATGTTTTCACACAATGATATAATTATTCTATCTATGGATTGTTATAATGTCAACTTATTTTCCTGAGACATGACATTGTCTAATTCATTTCAGCAATCGAAGAATTATGAGAATAAAGTGCATTCCGAAATGTGAGCGAAGTTAGAAAAATCTCAGTTGTTTGTTCCGAAATTTTTTCTCAGAAAAGTCTTACATTTCGGAACGGAACATGAAGTAAGAGATCTGAGAGAAGTGAGACTGCTTTTCATCATGCTCAGTTCTCTCACTTAATGACGGGACTGACGGAAGGGAATATTATAGCTTCAAAAATATTATGTTGGTGTTGAAATACTCGTATTTTGGCGATGCAACGGGGACCTCACCCAAAAATGTTTGAAAATATTACGTAAATATTTAAATCATAATTCTGTAGTTCGAGAGAGGAGAAAATTTGGTGAACGTAGATCAGGAAATTTTTATCGATTACAAGATAATTTTTCATTATTACTTCTCTTCTTTCATACATGTCTTATGGAATATCTACTATTTGTAGGTACTTTAAACGAGTTTTGGGTAATTGTCATAAGAAACTTTATTTTTCAAATTTCTGTTTTTCTTATTTGTATTTGTAAAAGAAAAATTTCATATTTTTTATAAGATAGTTTTTGAAGCTTTTTTTTTGAATGACACTTTCTATAAATTTAATTTCTTTCATGATGCATTTCTATCGTAGGAATCCATTGATATAATTCCCAACTCTGAGAAACCAATACTTTCGGAGATATAATTTGTCTGTTTGAACAAGAGCGCCAAAAAGCTCCTGTCCACAGGGCTTGAACCAATTTTTTTATGAACAATCATCTTCCAATAACCAAGAGAATTGAGAATTGTTGTGTTTCTCTTGGAAATCGATACCATATAAAATATTACTATGTAGCCAGTATTGGTAGTATGAACACACAACAGCATAATATATGTAATTCATTTCTCCATTGGGCCTGCATACAATACGTTCCAGTCCAATCAAAATATATTGGGCCGTTAAAGTACGTGATTCTTATAGAAAGACCCGATTTTACGGCACAAGCATAAACTGCGGCATGGTCTATTTTCAGCAGCTCGTTCGATTTTTATGATTTTCGAATTATCAAAGTTCCAGGAATTCGAATCGATGTCAGAGTTTAGTATTATGAACTACGAAGACCTCTAGCCGCACAGTGTCGTAAATTTCTGAATGATCTGTTGAGAATACGTTATTTACGAAAAAGGGTTTTGAACACTTCGCACATGTCCAGACTGAATTATTCATTCAGATTCTTTCGTTTCAATTTCTTTCATTCGACAATGATACTAGTTCAATTTTATTGAAAAATTCTTGGAAATTGTTGTTTCTGGAAAATCTATATTGTACTGATAACATACATGATGTTATTTCCGCACTTCCCGTTGATTTAGTTTAGATCTAAATTATTGCTACTGTCACAAGTATTTTATCTACATCAACTACGGACTCTCTTGAAAAATTAGTGGCATTCTTGTTAGTCAATCCGCGTTATTCACAAAGCATTCCTCCGTTAAGTCCTAACTGAGGTCCTCAGTTAAGGATAAATATGAATCGCAACCTCAGTTGAAGTATTTAACGATGGTGAAACAGGCCTGTTTCACGTTAATTTTCACGTTAACTGAGGTTGGGATTCTTATTAATCCTTAACTGAGGACCTCAGTTAGGACTTAACGGAGATTCCGCCGTATTCACAAAGCATTGTTAAGTGTTTGAATCTCCGTTAAGTCCTAACTGAGGTCCTCAGTTAAGGATAAATTTGAGTCGCAACCTCAGTTAAAGCATTTAACAGTGGTGAAACAGGCCTGTTTTACCACCTTTATTCCTTATTGTCCTTTATTATCCCCAATTTATCCTTAACTGGGGACCTCAGTTAAGCTTAACGGAGATCGAATGCTTTGTGAATACGGCGGATTGAATGCTTCGTGAATACGGCGGTATGACTTCTACTATAATATACAGATATAGATTCTATGGAATAAGGACGAAATAAATGTGTGCCCATGTCAGTAAACGTCAAAAATCGCACTGCTAACATTCCTTGTAAGTGACGTTTAATAATAACATGCACATAATGAGATCTCATAACATACACGTGCGTTTTGACATGAAATCATAAATTTCTTGGTTTAATTGAATTTGACTAAATTAAATTGCAATCGAATTTTTATCTAAGTTCGACTTTATTTGGTCTATTTACATAAATTTGGTTAATTGAAAAACATAAAAACATTTAGCATTAGCGGGACACATTTCTCATAAATTAAGTCGCGTTTTCTTAGTGTACTATGGAAATAACCGTCATGTCATTTATGTCGTCAATTTTTGGCGCTCTTGTTCCTGGGAACAGAGCGCTTATCAATTTACCTAATTGTCTGTAATTTTCGAATATTTGGCTGAAAATGGTCTTAAACGATTTGGTTCGACTCACTGATCAAGAATCCATGGTCAAAATCGATTCTGTCCGGCCGGCCGTTAAAACGATAACTCTCGAACGGAATGAGCTAGACAATTGAAATTTTCAGTGTAGGTTTGGGACATAAATATCTCGGTTAAGTTCGTTATTGGGCAAAATCGGCCTAATGGTTTCAGATTAAGGAAAAAAAATATTTTTTTACATTACAACTTTTGAATTTTTTTTTTCAAGAAGCAATTTCATCATAAGAATCCATTGATAGCATCTTCAACTCTAACAAGCTGATACTTTCGAGATATGATTTTTCAGAATTTCAATAATACCTCGTAGTGCTATGTACCTATTCACAGAATGCGAATTCTAACTGTCTGTGTTCACTGTTCATAAATGTCATCTATCTATTAGAAACATGTCAATTCCTAGTTTGAAAATATTTTCTGCTGGAAAACAAGTATCCGATTCTTGAATTTGTGAATATACATACAAGACTGTTTTGAAACCAAAAATAATATTGACTGGTTGAATATTGAATAATCTATGTATAAATTCGGGATGATGTTTCGGAAGATTTAGAATTGGATCATTTCAATGGTGTAGTTTATGAAGGCAATAATGAACATAATGGAATCATCAAAAGAAATTACTGTTCGTTGACCACTGAGGTAAATATTACCTTTTACTTCCTTAAGTAGTGAGAAATTTTCCTATATACATTATTTTCATAATGTTGCTAGCAAAAACATGCTGAAATGTTGATCTACATTTGTGTATCAAATATTTTTTCTTGAGTTAAGGTTCATAATACAGAATGAATGTGTTAGTGGTATGAACTATTAAATTATGAAAAGATAATAATTTGTTCGTCAGCCTCTGCCTACACAAATATCAGGAATAAATGGACAATCTCCTATGATTGTCTTCAGCCTTGCTCTAGACATTTCGATGATACTGTCCTTATTTTATTTCAAATGGTAGTTTTTGAAGTATGAAAGCATTGAACATTGCTCATTTAATCTTGATAAATGAATTATTATTTGAATTGAATTTCCTTTATGATGCAGTTCCATCATAAGAATCCATTGATATCATTCCCAACTCTGAGAAAGCCATACTTCGGAGATATGATTAGTCAAAGTTTGAACAAGAGCGCCGAAGCTCCTGTCCACAGGGCTTGAACCAATTTTTTACAACAAGCATCCAAACATTCTCTCAAACGAATATGTCTATTTCTAGTGGAAGTGATGAAATTATGAGCACTCCAACGAAGATTTTAGCAAAAGCTCAAGCTGCCACAAATAATTTGTTACCGCTAAAATCCAAAGAAAGGTACGGAATAACGTATCACAAATTTATGGAGTGGCGACACAAGCATATCGTTTTCTTAATCCTTTTCGGAGAATGTTTTACTTACGTATTTTGAAGAAATATCAAAAACTATGGAGCCATCATCCTCATGGGCCTTTTGTTCGATGTTGAAAAGTACACTAAACATTGATAATAAACTTAGCATAGCAAATTATCCGAAAGTAACCTAAAATTAGTAATTTTCATGCAAAAATCTACGAGTTATTAACATTGGCATGGAGTCTTATTTGAGAAAATTTAGGTTTCTTGAGATTCCACACGAATTTTCTGAGGAGAATACGTAAGTGACAAACTTGTACAATGTAGAATTCAAAGGGTAATCTAATTATCCTTGAAAAGACTGGGTAATACAAGTTTGTATCATTTCCGGTGAAACTGGAAGTCGAACTAATCTGAACTTTTTTCCAAGAATTCATATGATTGCTAAGATGCTAAGATTCATTGAATCATAGCACGAGAAAACTTTGAATAAAGGGAACGGAAGACATCCTTTTTCCAACATAAATACGCGAATTCGGAAAATTTGGCTTACGTTCAAGCAATTTCGGATGAAGCCATTGACCATTCAAAGAGCGCCACTCACGTTTAGTGTTTCATCTTTCCATCTAGAAGGAAAATATAATATAAGGAAAAAAAATCTCAAATGAAACTTTTATGTTTAGGATTATTCCTACGTTCATATTGTCATTCATGCGAAGCTCTTTTGTGAAACAGAGAGGGAAATATAATAAACAAGAAAAATTCTCTTGGATTGAGTATAAAACAAATTTTTTTTGAGGATACCTGCATATGTCGTAACAATTTTCATTTAAAACTTTTATGATTACGTTTCCTTCGTTCGGAGTTCTTTCGCGAAATAGAACGAAAATATAAATAACGAAAAAGTTCACTTAGATTAAGCATAATATACATTCCTTGGAGTTTCTGCAATTTATCCTAATAACTATCTACTAATCCTTTTTGTTTATGTTCGCTTGTTATAATCTCATTCGACCATTATTTCTACGTTATATTTCGAAAGTTTCAAACGAAATTACGTTCAGATTCGTTGGAACTTGACATGATAATGGTAGAAACCTCGCGAAATTTCAAAAAAACTCAATAATTCTTCGAAATCCCACAAAAATGTCACTTACCTCGAATCTTTCCCGAGGAAACGGTATATCTTTTCGAGAAAGACGGGTGCCTGAAGTTCAATTTGCTTTTTGCGTGCATGTTCTGTGGAACAGCGAGCTATTATTTTCAGGTTCGACTCACTGATGTGTCAAATTTGATTCTGTCAAGCCGGCCGACCGGTCATTGCCACGATATCTTGAGAACGGAAAGAGATAACGACATGAAATTTTCAGGGTTGGTGGCGCGTCCAAATGCGACGCACAAGTTTGTTAATGGGAATAATCGGCGCAACGGTTTCCGATTACGAATTTTGTTTTCAACCATTACAGATCCCATCAAATTGAAAATTGGTAACTAGTTGTAGAATAAAGATAACATAAGTACTGTGACAATTTGTGAGGATCGTATCAACAGAAAATAAAAAAAAAAATATTCATCTCACGATATCTTGAGAACGGGAAAAGATAGTGACTCGCAATTTTCAATGTTGGTTGCGCATCCGAAGGTGACATTTTAGTTAATTAACAGGCATAATTGGTCCAACGGTTTTCGAGCTATACCTATCTGTTGTTATTGTTATTTCCTCAAAAACTCAATAAATACAAAACCGATCCAATTCATACACGTAATTAGTCGCAGAATGCCAACGCGCAAATTTTTGCGAAATCGTACCACTTGATAATTAAAACAAAATCACCTTACACCCAAGTTCCAAATATGAACACGATTGGATATATATTGTTGGAGATCCGAGCAGCCTTGTGTGAGTTCAGTAACTGGATGGGTGACCGTTGCCACGATAACTTTCGAACGCGAAGAGATAGCGACTTGCAATTTTCAGAGTAGGTTGCGCATCCGAATGGCACAGTTAAGTTCGCTGTTGAGTATAATCGTCCTAATGGTTTCTGAGTTATACCCATTGGAATATTATTTTCTCGATAACTCATAATACAGAACCGATTGAATTGAAGCTTGGTAACTTATTGTGGATTACCGACGTAAGGATATATGTGAAATTTTGTGTGGATCATTTTACTAGAAAATTAAAAAAAAAATCATGAAAAACTTGAGAACGAAAAGAGATAGCAACTTGCAATCTTCAGGGTAGGTTACACATCCGAACGTGACATTTGAGTTCATTAATAGGCAAAATTGGCCGAATGGTTTTGGAGTAATACACATCTGAAATTATGTTATTTCCTCTATAGCTCAAAATATATACAATTCCAATCCAATTAAAACTCGGCAATTACTAATAAAATGCGACGGTAGTCTATTGTAAAATCGCGACTTGCTGGTTTGTGCGGAATTTCAGCGGAATCTTACACAGTATCTGAAATATATAATTTTTAAAGAATGGAATTTTTGTAGGTAAACGATATCTGTATTTCTAGAACTATTGAATAATAGTTATTTATACAACAAGCGAGTTAAATGAATATTTATTCATCAGAAGAAAGTTTAACCCACGAGCCCGTAGGGCGAGTGGGTTAATTTCTTCGAGTGAATAAACATTTTTAACTCACGAGTCGTATACAAAATTGTATCCCATTTTGATGAAATTTCAAATAATGAATACTTTTTAGAGGAAATATTAGGTATAATTCAAATTCATAACGAGATTTCCCTTCGATTGATGGTTGCTAGGGCACTATGTAATTAATTGTTTGCAAGTATCAATGAAAATTATAGAACCGTCAAAGAATTTTTATTTCGAAAAAATGTTGAGCGGTGACGACGAGGTTGTAGTTCCTGAGTGCATTATACAAGAAGCAAATGAGGCAGCAGAAGCAGTAATTCCATTAAAATCAAAAATATTGTACGAAAAGCAATATAGGCATTTTGTGCCTGGAGAATTAATAAAAAAGCCAAAGGTGTCAACGAAAAAATAATTTTGGCGTATATTTCCGAACAATCCAAGAAAGTTAAGTCGTCGTCTTTATGGTCCTACTATTCGCAACTTAAGAAAATGTTGGCTCTGAAAGAAAAAATAGACCTCGGCAGATTTCACCAAGTCACCGCCTTTTTGAAGCAACATTCCAGGGGATACGTAGTAAAGAAGTCGAAGGTATTCACAAGAGAGGAGTTTGAATACTTTTTAGATGCCGCTCCTGATGAGCAATATTTATTGATAAAGGTAGTTTTTATTATGGGTGTTGCTGGAGGGTGTAGAATCGGCGAGCTGGTGACTATGACCGTAGATGACGTGGAAGATCGGGGCAGCGTATTGGTTATTCAGATTCCAGATACGAAAACTTATAAGAAAAGAGTGTTCACTGTGGTCAATGGTACTAATAAGGTTGCTGTACTCGATATATTCCGCAAGTATAGGAACTTGAATCCAAGCAAAGTTGATCACAAGCGACTATTTATAAATTATAAAAATGAAAAATGTACCGTCCAGCCTGTAGGTGTGAATACATTTTCGAAAATGCCCGCTACTATTGCAAAGTATTTGGACCTTTCTGATGCTGAACAATATACAGGGCACAGTTTCAGGCGTTCTTCTGTAACCCTACTCGCAAATTCTGGGGCAGATTTGACAGTTATGAAAAGACATGGTGGATGGCGCGCTCAAGTACTGTTGCAGAAGGATATATTGAAGATTCACTACAAAACAAAATAAATATTTCTGAACAAATACTTCAAAAAATCAAAGATTCAAAAATCACAGAGGTTTGGGTAAAATTAAAACATCTATAGAATGCTTAGTTTCAGAGAAAAATGAAATTGAAATACTATACAATTCGAGGTTTTGTCAATAGTAGAGTAGACATTCGTCAAAAATAATCCCTGTGCGTAATTCGCAATATCCCCTCAAAAATTTTCGATATGGTGATGAAATACAAGGGTACAAATCTGAAAGAATTCTGTAGAAAATTTGATTGATATTCTGATTACTTGAGCACAACGATATCACATCGTTGAGATATTCTTTTGTTGCATTTTTCGTTCTCTCGTGATACACATAGATCTTCTGAGAAGTGAAATCTGAAACACATGGTAGAACTGAATATAATATGGAACTTGAATTTTATATGAAATTCTGAAGAAAAACAAGGCTATTTCAGTTTGTTCTTGGCTTAAATTTGATTGAAAAACACTGGTTCTAAGATATTCAATTTGAATTACAACCATATATTCTCGAAGCCAAATGGTCGATATATCATGATTAATTGATTCACAGCACTAAAAAACTGCCATTAAAGGGAACGAAAGACATCCAATTTCCAACATATAAACGCGAAATCGGAAAATTTGGCTTACGTCCAAGGAATTTTGGATGATATTGCACGCTTCGGAATAGATGTTTCTATTGGACTTCATGGGAACATTTATTGTCCCATATTCTTGCCGACAGCACTTTATGGATACTAAATGAGAAAATTTAATAATCCAGAGACGTTCCTAGTTTCATTTCAATTTGAGAAGGCTATTCAATATATTCCGGGGATAGCGGTATATAAGTTATTTATGTCTTTTGAAGTCAGGGATATGGAGAAGAATGAATTATTACTTTCAATGAATTAAGAATCTTAAAATAAGAATTTGGAGGTTTTAACCTACCAACTAGCATATCCTGGTATCTAACGGTATGACAATCTGAAGTTTATTCAAGTATGGAATATGGAAATAATATGATACTTATCATTGATGCTTTTCTTGAATAACAATAGATATGCGATATAATTAAACAATTCACAAAGAACATACTCCAATATGAGTTATTAGTTGATTTCAAAGTCCGAAAATGAATAAACTCCTGATATGACTATGAAGTAGTTAACACGACCATTCTCGAACAGAATAACAGATTTTTATAACCTTTTGTAGGCCCGCCCTGAGAGGGTCCGCTTCTCTCAGGAGTGTGAGACTCCAGATGTTGATTGGTTACTCACTAAAAAACCTCTCGCACGTTCCTTGGAGTAGTTCTTGGTCCTACCCTCGTCTCTTAACAATTGAGATGAGCTCCAAGCGGCCTTCATAGTTGACGGGACCTGATGACTCGAAGTGATCCGAGCAACACCGCTTTCTGCATTCTGTGCGCTAAATCCTCGGCCAGAGATTTGCAGGCCGGAATAATCTTCATTTCAGTCACGTAGTTCACTCTCATTCCGCCTAAGCATCCTATGATTAGTACGACCATCCTAACCTTATGCCTTGGATGCAGGATTCCCAGTTCGAACATTAAATCCTTGCATTTCTCCCTCTTTTGTTCTTCTTTCATCACCACATTATTTTCTGAGGGGGAGGAAAGTTCGACGACAATTAATATACAGGGTGAGTCTTTGACCCCTGCATTAATTTTAACCAAAGATTCCTCTCATCAAATGAAACACTTTTTTCCTTTACCATTTTACCAGATTCGGCTCAGGTAAAAAGTTACAAGCGTTTAAAGATTTCACAATGTGCTAATACACTCCCGCATATAAATTATCTATGACATTGTTGGCGGACGAGAATAAGGCAGGGTAACGTGGTTTACAGCTTGATTTGGGATTCCAACGCTCAGGGACGGATCCATAAAAGTAGTGAAATTTCTGGAGTTTTCCATTTTAAAACATTCAATGAAGAATATCTCGAAAACGGTGCGTTTAAGGAGAAATGATGAAGAAGAATAATATAATGTTCTAAAACGATGAAATATTCTTGAAATGACTCAAGGAAAACTGTATATGCTTTCTTTATGCTAATTTCGTTTAGTTTTATAAATCCACGAGTCCATAACTACAAAACCAGTAGAATTAGAAGATAACTAATATTTGGAAAATCTGTATCATAGTTATAGGAAACTTTACGCCAACATTCATTTTATTCGAAAAAAGGATGTCAAAGCTACAAAATAAAAACTGATATTTTTTCAAATTTTCAACAGCCTGTATCTTTTTACCTGAGCTGAATTTGGAAAAATGTTAAATGAAAAAAGTATTTCATTTGATGAGAGGAATCTTTGTTTTAAATTAATGCAGTAGTCAAAGACTCACCCTGTATATTATTATTTGTAACCTTACTATTATATTAGCCCTCTGGATGAACGAGTGTTTTTACTGACAACTGCTAGCTGCATACAATTTTCGAACTGCAGTTTCTCACTACTCTGGCACAACGACGCGTATATTTTCTTTAAATTTATATCACTCAAACAACATGCCACGATGCGAGTGGAAGATTCCGTTAATTTTCTCTGAAGAACAACCCTGTCGCCACGATCTTAACTATGAATTTTGATGTTCAGGTGTCACGAGAATTTCACCACAGCACAAAGAGATTTTAGAAGCCATTAAATCTCCCAGAAGAGCCTTTGAAGTAAAGATGGAATTCTGTGAAGCCTTTCGCGAGATACGGCGTATATCGACTACAAACGCAAATACCTAACGTTTTAATTCCTTCATTGCCATCCTGTAACTTTCTGGAAATGCTTAAATAATTGTTTAACTCCTATTCAGTTTCTCTTCCCAACGAATTACTCCGATTCTCTGGCTCAGCAGAAGAGGCTCGAACATAGTCAGATTTCCTTGATAATTACGGCGCAAGTGGAAGGGGAAGGGTGTTCCTTGTAATTATACGGTGTGCAATTATAGGATTTTTCGGGGGTAATGGATTGCAATTGTAATTTGTGTCGTCAGAGTGGGTGTAGGGGTGGATAATGGAGGTTCATATTGCAAGGGAAGGGCCCACTGAGATTTTGAAGTGAATTAGACTCTCAGTTGAGTTAATTCTTTTTGCTAGATCTCTGATCTGAAATAGAACCTTGTCGCTTTTTGAAGGTTTCAGCATGATCATTCGGATTCTTTGAAATATATAATATGGTTTGCGGATGAATGAATTGATTACGAAATATTCTAATGTGCTGCCGCAATCAGAAAAGTGATAAAAATACAGTTTTATATACAACGCTCTTTTACACGTGGAGGTGAGATTATATGGGGAGTCTTCAAGTTGTAAATTAATTTTATCCATAAATTTCTCTCATGTGTAAAGTTCCTTTTTGATCCAGGCAGAGGTTTGTTTATGTTTTGCTTGCGATAAATTTATCGATTGTATTGACATTGAATTTGAGGTTGAGTATCGGTAGTGCCAAGCGACGTATAGGAAATTGTGTTCAGAGAACCGGATGGATTGGCAATATTGTTTCGTTTTGACGCTCTGAATTTTGTCAGAGTCGGCGTTGGTCAGATAAGATCGTCCATTTTGTGGAAGTTCAGCGAAGGAAGCATTATGTTATACGCATTTTCGAAACTTTATAAGAATTATTGGAATCTTCTTAGTTGGATATAGTTTCGAAAATCGAATTAAGTTAGTGAGGGTTATATTGGTTTGATTTAGAAAGATAACAGGTAACCTTAAATGTTCTCTAAGGAGGATTTAAAGACAATTTGCAAATCCAAGTTGACCACGTGAATGTTCTTGGCGACTTTGGCAGGTATGTGTTGAATGTTCTATTCTCGTCATTTCTAATAGAGACAATACATGTTTTAATTATTTTTCTGTGTCCAGAACATTGCTGTTTATTCGAGGAATTATTTGGTGGAGGCACAGCCAGATTTAATTTAAAAGCAAACTTATACAAGATAACCCCGACTATCAGGGTATGTACGAAGTGTATAAATATTAGATAACAACAAATAACTTGTCTGTTTGATATTCTGATTACCGAAATTATTATGCATTGGGGAGATTCATTTATTTCTTATCTGAGAGGAGTCACTGATAGTTTATTTTCTGTCATCAGGGTTTTTATGTTAGGAAGAGTAGAACTGAGGCATTGGATTATATACAAGGTGGTCAGTAGGTAACGCTGTGAGACAGCCAACGCAGGGTTGCAGATCCCGAGTATATATAAGGTGGTCAGTAAACAACGCTGTGGGACATCCAATCCAGGGTTGCAGATTACGAGCACCGAGGGAAAGAGGACAGTATTGCGAGACTATTGACGTAATACTACGTTCAGAAATAGGCATAGAGGAGGATACCAGTATATTTGGGTGGATTGACAGAATAGGAATAGCCAGCACGCAAATTATTGGAAATAGATCTCAAAATATATCTTATACATGCTATATACGACCTGAACATAATATCATCAGATTATAGGTTATTATTGTTGTAAAGCAGAAATTGGGTAAATATTTGTGTTAATCGTATATGATCATAGATAAAAACGTGGATGCGCCTGAGCTCAAGCGACGCGTATTCGAATCAAGGAAGAATATCTACGTACAATTCCCTACAAATTCTATTCAGGGTTTCACAGTGTTTTTTTTTTGTTGAATCTAAATATCTGGGTTGTAAGCTACAGGAATAAATTGATTGTTTTTAGCGTGAATATTCTTTTGGTAAATTTAGGCATTATTACATTGCGCTGGGGTATCTGGGAGAATTAAATTTTCCTGGCGCCCATTTACTAGGTTTTCTTTTGGAATCCACTCCCATCTCCACTGAAGCTAGACCGCGGATCCAAGAGTTCTAGTAGCTCCAAGTTCAACTGCTGCAACTTGGGAACAGTCCTCAGAGGTTATACATGAAATAAAACACGTTTTTCGCTTACCATTTTTCGAGATTCGGCTGCTGTAACAATGTGCTTATCAACCCTGCACTGTATTCAACAGTTGAAAACATAAATACTTACTGGATTCAATATCGTACAATTTTCTGAATGCTTTATCATCTGATACTCAAAATTTAATGAAATTGTTTAAGAAAGGGTATTTACTCACTCAAGTCTTATAAAATGGTTTTTAATAATCTTCATGCAGAATTTATGAATAAGCTCTTCCTGAATATTTAAAGAGTGAATTCAAGTTGATTTCCATTCAATATCCACTACAAGATTATCCACAATATCTTCATTTCCTATTCTCACATTCATTATAATTTCAGTTCGCAACATATGAATAAATACAATGAAATTATGTAATTCCAACCTAATTATAAACATAAAACAATAATTAAAAAGTCTATCTCTATGACCGAACTTATAAATAGCATAGAGCCTAGACATATTATATTTGCGGTAGGTTTCAAGAAGATACGTTTAGTTCACAATTTACCAACTTCTCTATCAAATTTAGCAAGCCGATTTAACGAAATTTTGGTTTCACAAAGCTTTTGTATGATATCGAAACCCAAGGTTTTTAGAAAAGAAAACTCTTGGTCAGAATCGCCAATTACTCAATCGACACACGGTATAATAATATTCTTATACTGTGACAGAAGCAGGCACATAAATGTAATAATTATTGGGATATTACGTTAACATCCGTTTGTTTATGTTTACATAGTTCCGTAGTAATAAGAATTTCTTGTCATCAAAAATTAGGTTCAATAGGTCGAATGATACTTATAATTGATATTTCACTATGAAGTGTTAAATATATTTATTGTTTCATTATAATAATGAATTTTGATTGTGGATATCATGTTTTCTTATTACATTCTCATATAACAAACTTATGATTCAACTAGTCGAAATAAATTAATATATTAGAAGTGACGTGAGTTATATCTATAGAACATTATTAATTGAGAGTGTGTTTCGAGATGAAATTATGTTCCATATATAAGAGAAATCCTTAGAATGATTGTGAAGCAGCCTAAAATAAATGTTTTGATGATATGGATAACATATAATATATTTTTCCCCATTATTGGGGATAAATAGAGAAAAAATCACAGATTCATACGGATCATGACATGCTTATTGCTTATTCGTCTATTTCACAAAAAATAACTAACCTGCAATTCAAGTTGTTTGAATAATGATTGCCAATGCCTAAGCCTTTTATTATGATAAATAACTTGTTTCAAGATATTTGAATTGCAGGTGAATTTGCACAATTCACAAAACAAGCAGGAACTCTAAACTAATTATGTATCAAGAAATTGAAATTTGATTATAAGTTATTCTCAAGTTATACCTTATTAATTTATTACGTTTTGAGATGATGATATAACTAATGAATTCAGAAATAACCGATATTAAAATGCGTAAAAATATTATATGAGATAAGGAGTTTACTATCTCTACCTTTTTCTAGAAGTGTCAGCTTCGAGATCATTACACAGTCTATGCAATTATTCGAGCACAGATCATCTGTGATTTTCGTTCAGGTCCGAATTGATGAAAGCAGTTAAATTTCTGGAATTTTATCATATTTCATGACATTCAATGAAGCATATCTCGAAAACGGTTAGTTTTAGGAGAAATGAATAATTCAATTTTCTGAAATGACTGAATCTTCTTAAAAGGCATCAAGGTAATCTTAATCTGCTTTCATTATGTTAATTTCTGACAATTCTTGAACCAACTGTACCTTATACGGATGATACTTTTCACTTTTTAATATCTTTTCTACAGAACGTCGACTGATACCATGGTTTAGTGCCAAATTTGTGGTGGAAGTTTCAGGTGATTCTACTAAATCGATTACAATATTTTGTTTAACAGTGTCGTTCGTTGCAGTCCGCGGTCTTCCAGGTTTTAGCAAATTTTTCACCATCCCAGTTGTATTAAAACGTTGTAATGTTTTAGTTACTGTTGAGCGTGATATAAGGTTTCTCTCCGGATGTAAATTATTAAAAATATGACACACTTCTTCATGAGTTCCAACACGATCACCATAACCGATCATCATTAAAATTTCAATACGCTCTTTTTCATTTAATTGAATCATTCTAAATTGTAAAATTTATTTCCGTCAATTAGAATTTGACACTTGGAGAACAGAAGACGTATACAGGGTGTCCCAAAAATACCACGCGAAAGTGACACTGGAGATAGATTGGCATTAGGTCTATCAGATAGCATCAACATGACCTCAGTAAAGGTCCGCTGGTTTTCGAGATATCACCACTGTTGCGTCCCATGACTTCACATGTTGGGAAGCGCTCATTTGTATTTCTAAACAAAGCAACTCGCTTGTAAAACTTAAATGTTTTGGGTTAACTGGTTTATTTTTGCATGGGTGGTCTCACCCTTGAAATTAATATTTTCCACGGAAAGATGCAAGTAAAATATCTTGTAATACTTCAACCCTTGTAGAAGTATTTATGACCTATTTCCTGTGAAATATTGATAAAATGCATACAACAACTAACACATTGCCAGAGCTGTGAGTCCTTTGTCTAGATTCTAACCCATACAAAAATCTAGAATTTTCCGATTAGATCGCCACGGCTTTGGCTATTCTCTAAATCGAGGGCGTAGATTCCGAATCTGTAATTAGTTATTCCGTGTCTCGATTAATTTTGGTAATATGGCGAAAAATCCGACTGATTAGTCCATTTTCCGGAGGTATAGAGCCAGAAATTGCGACTTTCATACGGAGATACGGAAAATCTAATTACAGATTCGTGATCTGCGTACCCGATTTAGTGAATAACCAAAGCCGCTTCGACCTAATCGGAAAATTGTAGATTTTTGTATGTGTTGGATACTAGAGAAAACTTTTTGGCGTTTGACGGATTCGCTCATTACCTAATAATTTCCGAACGGATAGAGATACAAAAAAAATAGATACATAAATCTAAACGTCGTCCACCGACCAATCATCGGGGAAAATGGATATGGAGACGTGAAAATCATAGATTTCGGACGGGAAAGAAGAATTTTCCTTCGATTCCGGGTCAAAAATATTTCTAAGTGCCGACCCAAAAATTTTTTTCACGGTATATCGATACGGAGCTCGTGTCTAATTGAATCGAGGTCGCTGATCACGAATATGTAATTAGTTTTTCCCTAAGTGGCGTACTTTGGGAAAATTTTCACTTAAAGTGAAAAAATTGACGAAAATAGGTCAATTTTAGAACTTTCCACCGCCCAAAAAAATCGGAGTAGGGTGTTGCTGATTTTTTACGTCATATTTGGATCCTTTATCTATCGAATCATCTGAACATTAAATGTCCAGGTCGTACGCTTCGGAAATTATGATTTTTTTCCCGAGGGTCTATTTTTCGGAAAATTCTTTCCGCGATATTTCCTCGGAAAATTTTTGTAATAAATATCTGATGGTAGATTCGGAATCTACGGCCCCGAATCTATAAGAATAAGTACCCGTTTCATAGTTTTGCGTCAAAAAATTTTTCTCGAAAAATGGGATTTTTTTAAGGCTAATGTATTAAAAAATTGCCAAAATTCGACCGGTCTCCGATTTCGATGCAAATTACGTCATTTACTAATTCGGGACCGTAGATTACGAATATATGATCGGATTTTTCATTAGAGAATTTTCCGTGGAAATACCGCGAAATGAATTTTCCGAAAAACAGACTTTTGGGAAAAAAATCATAATTTCCGAATAGTACGGCCTGGACATTTTCTGTTTGGATTATTCAGTAGATAAAGGATCCGTATATGAGGGCAAAAATCAACAACACCTTACTCCGATTTTTTTGGGCGATGTGAACTTCCAAAATTGACCTATTTTCGTCCATTTTTCCACTCTAAGTGAAAATTTTCCCAAAGTACGCTACTTAGGGAAAAACTAATTGCATATTCGTGATCAGCGACCTCGATTTAACTAGACACGAGCTCCGTATCGATATACCATGAAAAAAATTTTTTGGGTCGGCACTTAGAAATATTTTTGACCCGGAATCGAAGGAAAATTCTTCTTTCCCGTCCGAAATCTATGATTTTCCCCGATGATTGGTCGGTGGACGACGTTTAGATTTATGTATCTATTTCCTCTGTATCTCTATCCGTTCGGAAAATATTAGGAAATGAGTAAATCCGTCAAACGCCAAAAAGTTTTCTCTAGTATCTAACCCAGGGGTCACCAATTAGTTTCATTGGAGGTCCGTTCACAAAAACTGTATATCTGTCGCGGGTCGTTGATAGCATTATGATGGCATAAGAATTTGACTAGCAGTTAATCTAAATCCAATATCTATAATTAGTAAATAAAACGAAAAGTTATCTGAATTTTTTTAATCAAGAATACATGTTTTCTGGAAAAATGGTCCGCAAAAAAAAGGTTCGCGAACCGCATCCGGACCGCGGTCCGCCATTTGGTGACCCCTGGTCTAGACAATTCGAAGACCCCTAGTCTGTGAAAGTCGGACCGGTTTCCATGTTACAAAACAATGAATGTGGGAGCGAGATAGTCGATAAGGGTTTTGGTTTTTTTTAATAAGTAGCAATTCTGGTTCTGATTAAAAAAAATTGGTAATGTTGTATCATTTTGAAAAGGGCATGAAGTGGCCCAGTTTTTGCGATTATTTGTCAATTCAATCTGATTTAATCTTTTATCACAGCAGTCAGTCAAACTTAAGTTAACGTTTTAACTTCGGCATAAAATACAACAAGTTAGACATTTTTTGAAGGATTTTGTTCTAGTTGTCGGTGAAGTTATTACTTCATTGTTTAAAGCAACTATTCAGGATAGCCTAGGTAAAAAAAAACATGAGTTTGAAGTAATTTCTAGCAATGCTAGGCGATAAAAGACCGAAAACTGGAGATTTTTAAAAAATACACAAAAGTGGTGATATCTCGAAAACCAGTGGACTTTTACTGAGGTCATGTTGATGCTATCTGATAGACTTAATGCCAATCTATCTCCAGTGTCACTTTCGCGTGGTATTTTTGGGACACCCTGTATATAATAAACAGTACTCGTTTATTTATTACTATGCATACAAACAACATCAATTAGTTTATCTAAATAGTTTTTTTGCTCTAATCGTTCTTTTCGTTTAAAAGTTATTTACTTGGTTCCATACTTTATCCCAACCCTGAATACTCGTATATGTATAAAAAACTCTTATCATTTACTCTTTTCAGTGATATGTACTATACATTCCATTTTCGCATCCCTATGGCGGTGTTCGGAAATGATAGCGCGGCCTGTGATGGTCTGAAAATGAAATGAAGCACATTCGGAAAAACAGTCGGAACAACATGCACGGCTCATTTGATTGCGCGATATCATACCCGCCGAAATCGTGTCGAAGGGCTTTCCTAAAATGGCCTGATAAACGCACATTTTCGAAACGGGGGGTTCGGCTTCAAAACGGTGGAATGTTGAGGAGTCGACAAAGTGCGTGCTTTCACGTAATCCGATGGGATCGTTACGTCTCAGCGGAATACGCACCACAAACTGGTCATTTGTTAGAGAAATGATCGTAAAATCTTGTGTATATGCAGGGTATTCGGTGAGTGAATTTGCAAACTTATATGACAAATATATACTCAACAAGAGGAACACAGTGATTTATGTTTCTGCAAAGAAATGTTCATCCTTCATAACTTCGATGGATTTCAGTCAAATTTGGTACACTTGTTAACTGTTTTCAGATACATTAAGTTTATAATTATAAGTTCAGGTACGGACTAAGAAAACTTTATTTTTTTGTAAGTACTTAGCTAATAATATGTTCTAAAACTCCTTGTCTAATCAATTCTCCAGACTCTGGGTTTTTTGCAGAGGCTTTTTCCCTGAGGTCTAGTATCAATTATCGAATTCTATGGTACCCTGCTACACTAACCTCTGCTAACACTTTTTTCATACGCATGCTTTATTGATAGATAGAGAAATGTAATGCTCGAAGTTCAAAAAATATTATATATACAGTGCGCTTCAAAAAGTACGCACCAAGAGGAAATTTTCTCGCCTGTATAGTTTGTTGAAATTCTGGTTTTCGGGGAAGTTGGTGCTCAAGAAACGATGAGTTTTGACATATATGCCATTGATCGTGTTACCCTACAAACCTGTCAAATTTGACATTTTTTGAGAGAAATTACCAAAAGACGTGGGAAATCAGAACAATATCATAAATTCCCTGAGAAAATGTTGCTCAAAATTTCATTTCATACCAAACCGCCAAATTTCATAGTGAAATTCCAGAATTTTTTGATATTAATATTTGGATGACAGCACGCTAGGGGGAGCTTTGGGCTTTGTGGAAATTTGAAAAATTATTCGGAATGTAATATTAATAAAAGAGACATTATCACAATTCAAATAAAGTTTTTCTTTATTTAATGTCCCTCATAAATTATGATTTCTTTAGTGAAAACCTCAAAATCTTTTTGCAAACCGATTATACTTGCGGAATTAAATGCGCGAAGAGCTTATATCACGCTTATTATTCTTGGAACATCATAAGAAATTAAATTCTTCGATTTCACAGCTGAAAAATAATTCTCCAATCCTCTGAAATTCCTTTTCAAATTATTAACTCAAATACCGCTAAAAACGCAATACAGACCTCATCTCTAACAAAGTTAGCTGTGAAAATGAAATCGAGTTGACAGGCGCATTAAATAAATAAATAATTTGCAAGTGCATTGTTATATGCGCCTGTCAAATCGATTTCATTTTATTATTTTCACAGGTATCTTTGTTTTAGATAAGGTCTCTTTGCGTTTTTATTGGTATTTGTGTAAATATATTCAAAAGCGATTTCAGCGGGTTGAAGAATTATTCTTCAGATGTGATATCGAAGAATTTGATTTCTCATGATGTTCCAAGAATAATTGGCGAGATAGGTAGCTCTTTGCGCATTTAATTTTCCAACTATAATTCGGTTTGCACCAAGATTGTGAGGTTTTCACTATAGAAATCATAATTTATGAGTATGAATTAATATAAACGTTATTTTGAATTGTGATAATAGCTCTTCCTTTGGAAATACATCCCGAAAAACTGTTCAAATTTCCGCAAAGCCAAAAGCTCCATCTAGCGTGCTGTGATCAAAATATTAATATCAAAAAATTCCAGAATTTCACTATGAAATATGGCAGTTTGGTATAAAATTAAATTCTGAGCAACATTTCTTCCAGGAAATTTTCGATATTGTTCTGATTTCTACGTCACTTGGTCATTTTTCTAAAAAAATGTCAATTTTGACAGGTTTGCAGAGTAACACGATCAATGGCATATATATCAAAAATCATCGTTTCTTGAGCACCACTTCTCCCCAAAACCCAAATTTCAAAAAACTATACAGGTGAGAAATTTTCTTTTCGTGTGTACTTTCCGAAACGCACTGTATATATCAGCAAAAAATTCTTGGAATATTTTTCAACAACAATAAGTTCTTACTAATAATGAGTTCTTTATTTCTCAACAGGTATGTTACCCAATTACAGAACACAACTAATAATACTTATTAGAGAAATCAGGTCACAGCACCATGATCAAATACAATACAAACAATACAATAACAATATGATATGAAATCAAAAATCTCAAATCCAACAAATCAACTATTAATCCACAAATCAATAATCGAATTGACAAGAATTAACAAGCAATTTGCTTCATATAAACTATAAATGATCAAAAGTATAAAAATATGTGACTAAAATTATTGCCGCACAAACCAAATTAACTCAGTTCAGCCTTCGTTACTAACACATAATAATAGTTCAAAGAGAATGTCACAGTCACTCGCAACCGAATTAAATGTAGACTATGAACTGTAATAAAGAATTAGTCCTTGGGGTGTCCAGATGGAATGATTCCACAGTACGGCCTTGGAATTCGAAAACTCAAAGCAGACAAGAGAGGAGGGCAATCGATAGTGTTGTGCAGTAATCCATATATAAACTTGAGTCATAAAACCTCTCTACTTTCCTGCATTCAAACTACATTGAATCGAAGCAACAACGACTGAAGATTAGTGACCGACCGAAAGTTCGGTTTCGGTTTCGGCCAGTTTCGGCCAAGAAATCTAGTTTCGGCCTTAGTTTCGGTTTCGGCCCAAAATGGCCGAAACTTTCGGCCGGGCCGAAACTTGAATGTTCGTGAATTATCCTGGTCGTTTGGCCAGAAGTTATAAGTAGGTATACAAAATTGTCATACGAGTTATTGTAATCTATCTTCGTTAAGACTGAGAATTCATGAGAATTCACTTTAATGATTATTAATTAGATTACATAGGGTGATTCCAAATAAGACGTGAAACTTGGAGTATGACTCATTAGCTGTTGTTTAATCCATATTTATTAATAACCGAAAATCAATGGTTTTTGGAGCTAGGGTGATTTTTAAAAGATTTCTGAACTTATAATACATATTTCGTTCATTTGGTTCATTTTCATCAGAAAAGAATATGATATGTAGGAAAAAAGCAAAACTATGCTGTATATATATATTCTTTTGACTGAGAGCTGTATATGTGTTAGCAGAGGTTGGTGTAACGGGGTACCATACAATTCGACGTATGATACAAGAGCTTAGGGAAAAACCTCAGCAAAAAAACCCTGTCTCCCCGTGAGTGTCGTGATTTGTAACTATTGTTCACAAAATTTACTGTTATTTAAAAATATTGATATTTATTTCTTCAATATGGACTTCTTCGTCAAAAAACGGAGAGGTTTCTCCAAGGTACCCGAAACTCCTGAAAAATGAAAAGACAAGAGGAGAAGAACGAACAAATTATAAATACTACATAACCTTTCAAAAGTCTCCTCTCACAAATATAATTCTCTGTAGGCGCATGGGTTCTCTTGGAGAAGAATCACCTCCGCTAGTTTTCAAAAATATTCCTTCTTGTTCTTAGAAATCCCTTCAATATTTGAATTCGAAAAGGAAAATGTTGCTCGTAAGGCCAGGAGGGTCTCTTTCAAAACCAGGTCTGACAGTCCAAGCGATGATTATTCAGAACTTCAGATGTTCGAAGACTGCTACAGGGCCCTTATTTAGGGCTATCATCTCCCATAGATAGATGTTTTACTTTGTATCGTATAAAATAATGGAAAAATGAGCCGGAAAAATTTACGATGTCATCATGACTATGCTGTATAACAGCAGGTTGAAAAAGAATTAGTATGATTTGAAATGTGGTATACGAATAAATGAAAAATCAATTTCTAAAATCAATTTGTCTGCAACTTTAGAATTTCGCAATTTTGTATGCCAAAATTATTTTAAAAACTTGCCAAATTCCTTCTTCATTCTCTAAAATATTTCGTTAGATTGCTCAACAGCTCAACTAGTTTCGTTTCAGTAGATCTTTTATAAGCAACCTTTTGAATGTCCGGCATTTAAAATACTGAATGTGTATCAAAAGACAGCGTGAGTAAATATCAGGCGGAAAATAACAACTGAAGACATCAGAAAGACGGCACGTGCTAGTCTATGGAATGGTGGAACATAATTTATAAATACATTTTCTAATGTAATTTCGAGCTTAGTTGCAACAAAAAAATATTGAATTCATTATTTTCCTCTATTTGCTTCTTATATCCCCTTTCAAATCATACGAATTCTTTTTCAACAGAACCAGTACTCAAATATCTCGGAAACCGTTGATTTTTGGTCCTCAATAAAAATGGCTCAAACCACAGCAAATGATCCATACTAACACCTCCTCTAAGGTTCACGTCTAATTTGGAATCACCCTGTATACTTCGACTGATTATTTTGATAACTTGGTAATACCAAAATAATAAATAAAGATCTCAAAAAAAATGTCTTTTTATTTTATTTAACACTTCTGAACTATTTTTATGTATATGCGAATAAAATTGTAAAAAATACAGTAGATTTCAGTATGAAATATAAAGTTTCGGTTTCGGTTTCGGCCGAAACTGAGGCCCTGGCCGAAAGTTCGGTTTCGGTTTCGGTTTCGGCTGAAATACCAGTTTCGGTCGGACACTACTGAAGATTGAACCCTCTGGGTGGATAAACTTTATCCTCCTTCCTAGCCAAGAATTTCAAGAACCTTCTTTTGACTGCCCCAAGGTGTTACTGATGGCAGAAGTAAACAGGATGCCAAATCACGCTACAATACTCCAACTTGCTTCAGACTAGGGAATGAAAAAGGCTGAAAAATGTTAAGATGTTACCAAAATACCTTCCATTGCGAATAATGAATCCATATATCCTCAAAGTAGCTGAAATCAAATGACTGATATGCTGAATGAAGGAGAACTTGTGATCGAAGACCACACCAAGATTCTTCATCTTATGAAGAGGAGAAAGCAACTGATCATCAATGGAATAATCATATCTTTTTTCCTTGTAAAATAGACAACAGTACACTTTGATACATTCAAATTCAAGAAATTAATTCTACACCAATCGGCCACATGATTGAGCGCAAGTTGAAGTTGACCACAGTCGTGGAACGATCGAACTGCATAGAACAACTTCAAGTCGTTGCGAACATCAAATGTGGTAACTTAATATTATCCATCAGAGCATTCACAAATAGTATGAATAGCAGTGGTCCAAGATTAGACCCCTGGGGTATACCAGAGATAGGTATGAACCCAGACGATTTAACACCCACCAGCTGTACTATCTTACGACGGTCAATGTGGAAAGAATGAAACAGCTCAACCAGTCCCTCAGAGAAACCAAAGTTGTAGCGTAATTTCAATATTAGAAGCTCATGAGTGCCTTTGTCAAAAGCGGAATCGAACACTTCAGAAATATATTGTGCAAATAGTATTAAATTGCTTATGCCAAGGTTCAATTCTAGTCTGCCATAATCAACTGAACACCTAACTTCTACATAAAACGATTTGGGTGGCTTCAAATTAAGAGTTAAATTAACGCCTTCATTTTCAACTGAAACCATAGACTCTGCTGAATTAAGAGAAAATATTTATTTATCCATTCTACTTATGACTCATGTTTTGCTTGATATCTGGGGCTAGTAGACTTCCAAATTCTCATTTCATTTTACGGAGGCAACTTAGACAATTGTAATGTTAAGCAGTCAGACATCTCATTCTCAGATCTCTTTTTATAGCCCAATGCATGCATTTGATAGTAGGAACTAAAGCACCAAATAAACTACCGGATATTCGAGTTCAATCCAAATTCGCGTTATCTTTATTGCATTCTACTAAATATTTTATTTCATTGTGAATTTCGGATATTAAATCGCTGTTATTAGGGCTAAGTGTACCCGAACTTTAAGCGTATAATAAAGAGTGAGTGATAAATAACGCACAAAATTAATATCTACGGTATTTACTATTTTGTAAACTTGAACAGGTCAATTTTCTGCGCTCTTATTCCTCGGAACAGAGTGCTTATCAGTTTGCCCAAATGTCTGTAATTTTCAAATTTTTGGCTGAAAATGGTCTTGAATGATTTGGTTTGACTCACTGATCAAGAATCCGTGGTCGGAATCGTTCTGTCCGGCCGGCCGGCCGTCCGACCGGCCGTTAACACAATAACTCTCGAACGGAATGAGCTAGACAGTTGAAATTTTCAGAGTAGGTTTGGGAGATAAATATCTCGGCTAAGTTTGTTATTGGGCAAAATCAGACAGATGGTTTCGGAGTAACAAAAAAAAAATTTTTTTTACATAAAAAATTCCGAATAAAATTTTTTTCACTAAGCAGTTTTACCATAAGATTCTAATGATATCATTTTTAACTCTAAGAAGCTAATACTTTCGGAGATATGATTTTTCAAAATTTCAATAATAAATCGTATTTCTACGTTTTCACAGAATTATATAATTATTCTATGTTTGAATTGTCATAATGTCAAATTATTTTCCTGAGACATCACATTGTCTAATTCCTTGCTAATAGTTGGTTCGAAAAACGTCCTGAAAACGGCCGTTCTAGGCAGTTTTCGGGACGAAAAGCGAAGATAAGGGTAAAAAACCGTCAAATAAACCCCCATGTGGCGATTTTGTGTCGAAAAGTGAAAATTAAGAATATATATCCCATGTAAGTACCGACGTTTTATTCTAATACCGGAGATCGACCACTCGATTATAACAACAAACAATCTTATCAAAATAAGCCAATTTAGCTAATCTGATTACTCGTGTACAGAAATCTGGAATGGACTAAGATTGAATCCCGAATGGAAGCATCTATTGA
Source organism: Halyzia sedecimguttata (assembly GCA_937662695.2). NCBI lineage: Eukaryota > Metazoa > Arthropoda > Insecta > Coleoptera > Coccinellidae > Halyzia > Halyzia sedecimguttata. The sequence goes on along the minus strand of OW569415.2, from coordinate 87,891,971 downwards.
TATTTACAATAATTAGTTCTCACACAATTCTATCGATTTCGCGATAACTAGAGACAATTCATCAAATCTGATATTTCCTTTACAGATTTTAGGATAGAGTTGAATCGTATAAGAAATTAATGAATTCACTATTACTTTTGATAATTGATAATTGTAATTCAAAATATTATGATTTTGCACATTTCTCCAAACAACTCGCTATGATCATTAGTCAGTTGATATAATTTCCAGTTCGTTGAAGCGTGGAGAGAACCCCGCTTCATGAAAAGTCTCTGAGAGCTGAATTTGCAGAATGCTCGCAGAATTATGCTACCTCATGTTCGCGGTTCAAATACAATGAGATAACTGGAAAATACCATAGGAAATATTTCGGAGCCAAACAATTTACTACTGGCCATTAAAACTCGTTGGGGGACTGACCGTAATGAACCTCGGAGAAACGCAGCAGACATTTTCGTCGACCAATAAATTAATTATTCGATGAATGAAACATGGTATATTATATTTATAATTCAGATATTTTTCGGGGCCTTATAGTGGCCCCTAATAACACAGAACGAAGCAACGCTTGCTGATAACCACCACACGCAACAGGGGTAAGCTATGGCCGTACTAGAAAGAGATCCGGCAGCAAGATTACTACGTTCATGGAGTATGTCAATGAAAATCTAATTTTTATATATAATTATAAATGGCTGAATATATTTTTGTAACGTTGCCTATGAAAATGTGCCCGCTATTATTTATAATTATACAGGGTGATTCATGAATATTGAATGGCCCAAATTTCCGATATCCATAACTTGGGAATCAGTGGTCAGATTTTGATTATATTTGTTGGGATTATTCACTTTGAAAAATTCCTTGAAAGATCTCATGTAATTCGATTATTTTCAAGGCAGTACTCAGAATATTGAGGTTTTTCCTTCAAACTTCGCAATGTATATCATTTATCTCAGTTTGAAATATGTCTGTATTGTCAAGAAGAAATACACAATTCTGTCTAAAAAATGCATGCAGCTTTTGCTTAAATGGCACACTTGTTTCAAGACACTAACGAACAAACGAATTCATGTTTAATGTAATTTTTGAAGTGAAACTTCCAATGCGACTTCCAACGAGGTTGCGTTAAACGTTTAACGCTACCACGGAGGGGTATGAAAGCACTGTTGCGTCGAAAATTCAACGCTCCTGGGGAGGGGAAAAAAAGAGATAGAACGAGAGGGAATGGGTGGTACTCGAACGCATGCACGTAGTTTTCTACCCCCTTGTATATTAATTTCCACATTAGGAAGTTTCACTTCTTCCGCGCGGAGGGACTCCAACCACACTTTTATTTTGTAATACGGTCCTGTTTTTAGTTTTTTGTGGTAATTTTTGACGCCATTTGCTGAGTTTTTGGATTATAAAGCTTCTCAACGAAATAGCGTGAACAATTTTGTAACTTGCAATTCGTCAGTAACAAGTATTAACAGTAATATTTTCGAAAAAAATTTCTAGTAAGTTGAAATCACTCAAACCTATTCATTTCCTTTCACACATTATAACATATTGTATATAATTAGTGTCAATACTTAATACTGATCAATTGCATGTTTCGAAATAGTTCACGATATTTCTTTGAAAAGCTTTAAAATCCGAAATCTTAGCAAATTACATTAAATATGACCACAAAAAAACTATAAACAGGACCGTATAAAAAAATTATATAAAATATTAATTCGTTTTTTGTTCCTCTCTGGAAACAAGTGTGCTATATGAACAAAACTGAATTTATTATACTGAATTGTATATTTTTTCATGGCAATAACGACATTTTTCAAAACTGATAAAAATAACATAGATTTCGAAGTATCAAAGAAAACCCGATATTCTGAGTGCTGCCCTAAAAATATCCGAATCAAATGAGTAGTTTTAAAGAATTGTGGAAAGGAAACAACCCCACCAAATCTAAGTAATTAAAATCGGACGACTCATACCCAAGTTATGGATATCGGAAATTCCGGCCAACATTCTTCAATCACTTGTATCTCCAGAACAAACTGCATTTGGACACAAAAGATGCAATTTTTCTGAACGGCCTGGATGATCTGCATTTACCACTTGGCTATGGCAAACCACTCATGTAGCATGTTATTGAAATGAAGTAAAATTCACTGGAAGCAAACGGTCATAGAACGAATTTAGGTTGACTTTTTTCGTAAAAATTAGGTAAAACATTTTTCTTATATTATTGGACAATTGGACTGATATTTTTTCTCACTAGCAAAGCACTGTTTATTTTCAACGAAACAGTGAATGTATGTATTTAAGTGGGTCCTTGGCCCACCACACACACAGCACTGTTTATTTTCCACCCAACAGTCTGTATTTGAGTCAAAGCTAATCGTTTGGGATCATTCTTGGCCAAAAATTGGACCAGGTTTTTTTGGACGCTTGTTTGTAGAGTCGGATCTATATTCTCTAAAATATAATTGTTTTCCTAAGCTAAGCAGCTTTGGGTGAGTTCAGTAGCTGGATGGGTGACCGGTTTGAATATAAATTTTCTTGTTTCAAAAACAGTTCAACTGAACGAGCTAATATCAATCAGAAAATTATGGAAATTGGAGACAAATATGTTGTTTACTACTGGAAAGTACAAAAATAATTTTCCGTACCAATTCGTTTCCGCGCATTTGGAATTACGCCTCTCTACTGAAATTTTCGCGGCTTCGGTATGTATCGATTTCGAAATATAATTATCTATCGCCATTGTGAACCCGAATTAATTCATTCTTGTGGCTGTAGAACACAATACTAGCTCGACAGTTCATGTGCGATCACTAGAAAGAGCGTAATTGATAGAGACGTGTAAATCAGCCTATGCATTGGATTCAGGTCGAACAATTGACAAAAACACATCATAGTGTTCCAAATGCTACCTATAATGCGTTCTCCGAAAATGTTGAAATGAATATTCATCTACTGTTCTACTGAGTAAACATTGTTTAGATTTCGAGCGATATGTTAGCCATTCTGATATTATGCAACTGAATTTGTGTTTGTATGCTTTTCACGCATAAACGGTCAAACCAATGATACTGGAATTCACAAATACAGAGAGCCGTCAATTGTTCCAAAAACTAATCAAAACATTATATGCAACAAACAGGAAATTCAGGATAAAATCGTTAGAATTTTTAGATTTGTTATTTTCTCATTAGAATTCATCAATTACTTCATCTACAAATACTTATTGTTCCACATTCACACCACCATATTTATTAATATACATATATACATATTATTAAACTTGGTACTAAATCAATGGTACCTGTTTAAGCTATTCAGCTAGCTTGTGATAAACATGGGGTGGCAAGTTTACGGGAATCATTTAAACACTGGACGAAAACAAAAACATAGTTTTATTTTGAGGAGACCTGTTTTAGTTACAGTCGGCAACTTGCCAAATTGTTACTGATCACCCTTCTCGGATGATCCTCGATTTATACTAATACCTGCCCAATGAGTTCATGAAACTGCGCCTAGTAAGGTTTCTACCTGAAGGGGTATGTTATTCTCCCTGGTTCCGATACCGGCAATTATCTAGAGGAAGTTGAAGGTTGATTCCATGAATCCATTGTTACAAATATGCAGATATCTATCCTGAACCGTTTTTCAACATCGAAGAGGAAAAATGTGAAAAGGTCATGCTTCTTGTGAATTTCAGAAATATCATCAGAGATTTTGTGTCAAAAATTGTGATGAAAACTTGGCCAAAACTTCTGTTTTTCTTATTAGAACCCTATTTTTTATGACTGCGTTGGATTTTGCGGTGAAAAATAATGATAGTTTTTTAACATGATAATGCTCCTGAATAAAAAAAATCCGGAATTATTGAATATTGGATTATAATAATGTTAGAAAACTATCATTATTTTTCACCGCCGAATCCAACGCAATCATAAAAAAATGGGTTCAAGCCCTGTGGACAGGAGCTTTCTGGCGCTCTAGTTCAAACAGACAAATTATATCTCCAAAAGTATTGGTTTCTCAGAGTTGGGAATTATATCAATGTATTCAAATGATAGAACTGCATCATAAAGGAAATTCAATTTAAATAATAGTTTATTTATCAAGATTAAATGAGCAATCATGAGAATGAGAACTGCACCATGGAAGAAATCAAATTAAATCTGGCTAATTTTGACCAATAACCTTAACCGAGATATTCATCTCCCTAAACTACTCTGAAAATTTCAACTACCTACCTCATTCCGTTCGAGAGTTATATCTATGTCTATGGATGAAAAGCAGTCTCACTACTCTCAGATCTCTTACTTCATGTTCCGTTCCGAAATGTAAGAATTTTCTGAGAAAACCTAATTTCGGAGCAAACAACTGAGATTTTTCTCACTTCGCTCACAATTCTTCGATTGATTAGATAATGTCATGTCTCAGGAACATCATTTGACATTATGACAATTCATACATAGAATAATATCATTCTGTGACAACGTTGAAATACGATTTATTATTGAAATTTTGAAAAATCATATCTCCGAAAGTATTAGCTTGTTAGAGTTAAAGATGATATCATTGGATTCTTATGGTAAAACAGCTTATTTAAAGAAATTTAATTTGGAATTTGCCTTGTAAAAAAAAATTTTTTTTTTGTTACTCCGAAACCATCTGTCCGATTTTGCCCAATAACGAACTTAGCCGAGATATTTATCTCCCAAACCTACTCTGAAAATTTCAACTGTCTAGCTCATTCCGTTCGAGAGTTATCGTGCCTACGGCCGGACGGCCAGACAGAATGAATTTCGACCACGGATTCTTGATCAGTGAGTCGAACCAAATCGTTTAAGACCATTTTCATCGAAAAATTCGAAAATCTCAGACATTTGGGCAAATTGATAAGCACTCAGTTCCGAGGAACTAGAGCACCAATAAAATATTTACTTCCCATTTTGTGGATTGAAATAATTATCAGGAATCTAAAGAATTTTGAGAGTTATCTGATTTCATGTTTTGGTCGATTTGAAACTAAATATAATTGAACATATGAGTTCTTTCACGCCATCTTGGTAACCGAATTTCAAACCAGACAGACAACCCTAACAGTCTCAAATCTTACAATAAAAGATGTGGTCCTAATGCAGATGCTCAGATTACTAATGCTCAACAAGGAACAACAATTGTACTAATTTGTCCCAACCGTTTGGATCTGTCCAGATACACTGTGACCTTCAGAAACCAATTCTGACATAGGTCATTCGGGTGAGTTATGACGTAATAACATGATCGCATATGCATTCGCTGCATATCGAGGCACGCCATGATCTACGGGCCAATTAAAATTACAAGTTGAATTTATCGGGCATAAACAACAACGATATCATCGAGCAGTGTATGCCGGATTGGTAGAATGAACAATTTTTGTTTGATATCGATCCTACATGCTGGTACCATATTAACATTCGATTTAAATGCAAATAGTCGTAAAATATTTTTCGTATCCGTTATTATGCGTTCTGTGCCGATGAGGTGAGATCGGATTTTGCAATTTTATGGTCTAGTTAGAATCGATCGTGAGTCCTGCAGATTGGTCGGATTGTTAGGGTTTAATATCGGAAAATTCTCTACTAGAAATATTCTATCCATTTTGGCGCCACACGATTATTTTTCTTGTGCTTCAAACATAAACTATATGCGTTTACTTTTCGCTGTCAGCCGAGGGTCAGAATACATTAAGTATTCGCCATCTGAATACAATTATTCCATTTAAATCGTCTGCGAAATTCCTAGGAGTCCATATCGACAGACATCTAAAGTGGGCATAGTATGATACACATATTGATGTTGCCTGTAAGAAACTAAATTGTTCCTATTATACTTTGAGCGGGATTAAAAACTCACTTCCCTTGAGATCTCTCATCAATGTCTATTATAGTTTGGTATACGGTCACTTAGCGTATAACATCCTACTATGGGGTAATTCCTATGACATTGGCAGAGTTTACATTATCCAGGAACGACTCATTCGATTAATGTTCGACTGCGCTCCACCATCCTCCTTGCAACCGGTGTGAAGTTATCCACATCCACAATTACACTCAACGACCAAAAAATGTTCAAATTGAAATATTAATAACTCGATAAATACTTGGTGAATAATGATGAAATTTCGGAGTGTTGCTCATGGATGCCTAAAGAATCGAAATAAAATAATTTGTGTAGCCCCCAGGAGGCGGTGGCTGGGGGCGGTAAAACGAAAAATGCCATAACTCGGAAAATATTGAGTGTTCCACGATGAGCTTTGAATATGTGGTAAGAATGGCGTAAATACAAAAATGTAGTATGTCCCATAGTTTGTGCGGCCCCAGGGAGTAAATGAAATATTGCAAAAGTGTTTGCATTGGTCTTTTGCATCTAACTACTGAGTTTCAATTTAATCAGATCAGTATTTTTCGAGTTATCGTGAAAACAAAATTTTAAAAGTTTTGAAATTTTTTTTTGCCACTTTAAGGCCGTCTGGTCAAAACAAAACTTCGCAGGCATATGAAGGTCTTGATTCTACAATTTGATGCCAAATTAAAGAAAGATCGAGTGATCGGTTCTGGAAATATTCATAAGAAACGTTTTGACTAAAAACGGCCTTAAATCTGAAACCGCTCGGTGGATTTCACCCGTTAACGAACTTGTCCGAGATATTTACGCTACAAAACTACCCTGCAAATTTCAACGCTCTAAGTCGTTCCGTTCGAGAGTTATCGTGCTAACGGCCGGCCGGACCGGACGGACAGAATAGTGCCGCTAGAGTCGATTTCGAAGATTCTGACAAGCTAATAAATGAAAACAGTCAAGCCACAAGGTTCACTTTCCACCGTTGCTTGTTCGTAAATCCAAATTAAAAGAATATAATGAAGCAGTTTATTGAAAAATCAATTCACTTTTTGATTAATCAGACATCTGTTCGGACATTATATGTAGGGAAAACCGGGAGACTTGCTCAGGTGGGAGAGTTGAATCACCTATCAAAACTCAATTTAAATTTCGCGCTAATGAAACGTCAAGACGGTCATTGGTACAGCACGGGACGCCAATAACCAGCAAGCTGTCATTTTGTACAATGGCCAGTTTGTTTGGCTCTCAGGTTCGAAAAAGTGTATTTGTTACAGCGGAGTAAATTTTATTGATTTATGTTATTTTGAGATTGCGACCGTATTTATAGAGGTACGTATTGTGTGTTATTACTATTGTACTGCCTGATTATTGTAATTTGAGATGTGCTAAGTACTTTTTCGCTAAGATTTATCGTTTTTTCTGTGAGTAAAATGTAATGTCAAAGTAGTACATGCGGGAGACTTGCACCATGGCGAGTGCGGGAGATATGCTCAGTGGTTCATGTCTCCCTCTATATTGTTTGTATGATGATATTTGCAGTTTCATTTAATATATATTGAAATTGGCTGGAAGACTTCGGTCGCATGCTAATATAGTTAATTCTCTCTCTCTCTATATTGAAATTAAATTTTTTTTACTAAATTTAAAAACAATTCGGAAAACTTAACACGCAAGTTCTATATGCATTTTACTTGTTTTTTTCAATGTTCAATCTTATTTTCCCTCACAGGTTAATTGCATGAAAAATGTCTTTTCGACACAAGCCTTTTGAAGCAACACGCAAAAGATAAAAGCATACTGTCACAGAATTGGAAAAAGCTATATATGTGAGATAAAAGAGGATGCATCTTTAAGAAAATCATCTATTAATTATGGAATAGATAAAAAGAAGTAAACTAAGAATTTGAAGGAAAAATAGTCAGTATAAAGAGTCACAAATATTTACTGTTTCTGAAGAAAAACTCCTGGTACGAACTATCTTGCAGTAAAATGCATTACGGTCCAATGTTACGAGGAATGATTTAATAAAAGACCAAAAGATGAATATTAAGAACAGAGTTTTTAGAATAGCGATAGTGAATCAGAAAATAAAAATAATACTAATAAAACTAATAAGAACGTTCAAGAAGGCACTGATAAGAAAGGAAAGAAAATAATAAAAACAAAACAAAATGCTAAACTGAAAGATGACAAAAAAAATATCGTTCCAGTAAAAACTAAAGGAAAGAAAACATTGAAAACTAGACAAGGTTCAAACAGAAATCCCAGAGAAAGAAATCTAGAAAAGGAAAAAAAGATTAAAATGTCAATGATGATAGTGAAACCGAGTGTAAAGACGAAGATGTTTTGCATACGCTGAAATGTTTAATTTTGTTAATAAAATGTTTAATGATTATGTTGATTTTGGAATATTCAAGAATATGTTGAGTTTTGTTTTTTTTTTATAAGAACTGTGTTTCTTCATCATTCAATTTAATTTTGTGATGTTTTGTTTAATATATCAGTGATTTAAGCTGGAAACTGTTTTTATTTTTCCCTTTAAAAAGCAATGTTCAACTCTCCCCAAACTGCGGTTCGAGTGTCCCTACGGCTGGGGAGAGTTGACTCATATCCCATTTTTCATTCAAATAGATATAACATATTTTAGTACAATAATATCGAAAAAGTAATTATGCATAAGTGAGCCTAAATTAATAAGATACTTTATTTTATAATAATTGAGTCACTAAGACTCATTCATAAGAAAATACGTTACTTTGAACAAAAAGCGGTTCAACTCTCCCGGACTTCCCCTAAACCCCATTTGTTTGGAACAGAAATTTCATCTTGCCAAGACATAATGAGGTCAAATAAGGGACTTATCATCAGTAAAGGAGTTTCTTTGGAACATTTTGAATGGAACTGTAAATTAAGAAATCTGAAATCATTATTTTTCCATTGCAAAAGATCACATCCATTGTCATTAGAATATAAGCTAAATTTATGTATTTTGAGACACATTGAATAATACAGAATTTTCTGTAATAACTCTACATAATATATTTCGATATCATATTATTATTCAAATGTATTAATTACCTTTATCATGTAAGACTCATTTAAATTGAGCATTTTACTTATTATTTTCGACGTATAATTTGAAACTTCATCAAATCATTCTCATATATAGGTACAGCATTTTTTCAGTCACCCAATGCCCCTTGACAACTTTTTATGTTCTCAGCAATTAGATTGCAAAATATATTTGATTCGATAGCTATTATTCAGAACTAAGTATACTAATGAAATATCAAAAAATGAATCATTAAATTGATAAACTATCCGAATAGAGGGTAGTATATACTACGTTTCAATCATTTATTCAATATAATATTCACTAGAAAAATATTTTGAACAAACAAATGTTCTAATTTTCAATACCCTACCTCTACCACAAGCCAGTTGCCATTCTTGTCGTGTAACAATATCCTTGAAACAAATAATATTATAGTGTAAGAGCGATAATATTATAGTGTAAGAGCGCTTTGGGAAAGCTATTCAACTTTGATGAAATCACACTGTGTTGTTGCTCTGAACTTTGTTCTCTGCTAGTATTTTCATCGTTGACAAATAATATTGTTAGTTTTCATAACAATCCTTCTCAATATATACTGAATTGTATAATGAATATAAATATTAATTAAGAGTTATACCTTAATGTTTCAACTGTTAGAACAGTTATGTTCATCAACCGGAGAGATTATAATAAATCAACAAGTCTAAGCGTTCTCCTATATGTTGATTTATTAACAATTAACGGTATCAGCGATCTTTCAATATTATTATAATATTATAATTAATACCTATCTTGATACTAGAAATCTGCCCCCGATCCGGTAAGAATAAACAATTGTTAAAAAACTATATTCGCATAAAAACGAAGTATTTGATTAAAATGGTTCTGGATACTCGTTAAGAGTTCACAAAGCAAACATTTGGCTTAGTTTCGGCGCGGAAAACGTGGACGTTGAACAAAATATTCAAAATACTAAATTTCAACAAACGGTACTACTTTCCACAAGAAATTAGAATAAACATAACGCGATGTTCCCCAGAACATACGCGCAAAAGATTCAAATTGAATTTGACATGTCGATAATTTTCTCCATAAAACTCCTACTGCCGTACAACAAAATCCTTGTATTTTGACAGTATTTGGACCGCAATTCGGCCGAAAATATGTCAAAGAGTGTCTTCACCATGTATTCTATGCCTCTATTTTATTACATTACTCGTTTGACAGACGATCAAAATTGGTTAGTTCTATTCTGACGCCGCTCTTCATCGGAACGAACATCGAGTTAGGCAACCTACGTTCCATCCATTCGGAGGTTCACGATTAAACAAATAATATAAATGGTAAATAATATGTGCGACAATTTAAGCGCCGATATGAAAATATGTTCTTCTCTCGATTTCAGCGATAAATTTATTATTTGGAAATAGTGAATTCCTAACCCTGCGGGTTACCAGGGTTGGGATATATATCAAACAGGCCAATATAGGAATGGTTATTTATAGTGGGACTGTCGGTTGACATTCTAGGGCCCTCAGAAAGTTAAGTCCCTCGTCTCTCCCTGTCAATTTTGAAGTAAAGTGTCCATAGAGATGACAAATATACGGGTGTGTCGTGTGGTGGAAAGCGACAAGCATTTTCGACTGTAATTGGTTGACTCCATAAGCTAAAATACACTATGTATTAGAGTAATATCACAGATGGTAGAGGGTGAATGACGCATGACAGTGTGGTTCAGGGGAACGTAATGAGTGCTGTGTAAACAAGGTTTCTTTATCGATCGGGGGTCTAACATTTCTCTAACCCCATTTATAATATGCTGCGCTGTTGAATCTTCATCTGTGGACTTGAAATATGTGATATACATACTTCATGTTAATTCATGAATCTCTTGAATGGAGAAATGAAAAAATGGGTTCAAGCCCTGTGGACAGGAGCTTTCTGGAGCTCTAGTTCAAACAGACAAATTATATCTCCGAAAGTATTGGTTTCTCAGAGTTGGGAATTATATCAATGTATTCATATGATAGACCTGCATCATAAAGGAAATTCAATTCAAATAATAGTTTATTTATCAAGATTAAATGAGCAATCTGAGAATGAGAACTGCACCATGGAAGAAATCGAATTAAATCTGGCCAATTTTGCCCAATAACGAACTTAACCGAGATATTCATCTCCCCAACCTACTCTGAAAATTTCAACTACCTAGCTCATTCCGTTCGAGAGTTATTGTAGAAAAACTTTTTTTAAATTTTGAAATTTTTTTGACACTTTGCGGTAATCTGGTCAATACAAAACTTCACATGCGTATAAAGGTCATGATTCTACAATTTGATGCTAAATTTCAGATAGATCGAGTGATCGGTTTCGGAAATATTCATAAAAAATATTTTTACTAAAATCGGCCATAACTCCGAAACCGCTTGATGGATTTCTCCCGTTAACGAGCTCGTCAGATATATTTACGGTCCAAACTCACCTTGCAAATTTCAATCCGCTAACTCCTTTCGTTCGAGAGTTATCGTGCCTATGGCCGGTCGGCCGGCCAGACAGAATCGATTTCGCACTCGGATTCTTGATCAGTGAGTCGAACCAAATCGTTTGAGACCATTTTCAGCCAAAAATTCCAAAATTACAGACACTTGGGCAAATTGATAAGGACTCAGTTCCGAGGAACTAGAGCGCCAACAAGTTTCGTATGACAATTGCCCAAAACAGGTTTAAAGTACCTACAAATAGTAGATTTTTCATAAAACATGTATCAAAGAAGAGTAATAATGAAAAATTACCTTGTAATCGATCAAAAGTTTCCTGATCTACGTTCACCAAATTTTCTCCTCTCTCGAACTGCAGAATTATGCTTTCAATATTTACATTATATTTTCATTCTATGTCTATAGATGAAAAGCAGTCTCACTACTCTCAGATCTCTTACTTCATGTTCCGTTCCGAAATGTAAGACTTTTCTGAGAAAAACTAATTTTGGAGCAAACAACTGAGATTTTTCTCACTTCGCTCACATTTCGGAATACACTTAATTCTCATAATTCTTCGATTGATTAGATAATGTCATGTCTCAGGATAATAAGTTGACATTATGACAATTCATACATAGATTAATTATATCACTCTGTGAAATATGATTTATCATTGAAATTTTGAAAAATCAAATCTCCGAAAGTATTAGCTTGTTAGAGTCAAAAATGATATCATTGGATTCTTATGGTAAAACTGCTTATTGAAAAAAAATTTTTTTTTGTTACTCCGAAACCATCTGTCCGATTTTTCCCAGTAACGAATTTAGCCGAGATATTTATCTCCCAAACCTACTCTGAAAATTTCAACTGTCTAGCTCATTCCGTTCGAGAGTTATCGTGCCTACGGCCGGCCGGACAGAATGAATTTCGACGACGGATTCTTGATCAGTGAGTCGAACCAAATCGTTTAAGACCATTTTCATCGAAATATTCGAAAATTACAGACATTTGGGCAAATTTTTGGGCAAATTGATAGTTCCGAGGAACTAGAGTGCCAAAAATTGTTTCACCTCCCTGGAATTTAACAAGAAGGAGATATTCAAATACCGAATAAAATAACTTACTGTTTTCAGCAGGGAAAATAGTGTTATCAATTTAGGAAACATTCATAATTTTGGAGTGCATAGAATTGAAAAATGCCCCAGATTCCACTCGGATATCCATCAATTTCCCACAAATATACTAAATAATTTCAGAAGTTTTCGTTCAATTTAAATTGAGTGTTAGTCAAATAAATTACAAATCGTGAAGGAGAGTTTTGAGCCAGTTTCTGCATTCGGAATCAGCTGGAATTTGTTTCAACAGCGTTATCCTGGCAACAAGATTATTTCTAATTACCCTAGACCTACTCTTAGAGATGATGTTAACCACCCATATGTTCGAGTAAGGAGCTTTTGTATTATATAGGAAGACAGCGCGGATGCCCACATTGTAAATTGTTACTATTGGCTTAATATTTCATGTAAAAGAATTCTGATGCAACAATGTGGAAGTTTATTGAACATAAGTTCAATTTGCAAACTGTAGAAGATAATATATGAAGAAAGGATACTTTATCTGATGGCATATCATAATGACAATGCCATGTTACTCAATTTTTATGACATCAGGAAGCTCATTATGGTACTAAGTATCATAATGAAATTCTATATGAAAAACATATGGTGGTGAGATCAAACAAGTTTATTCAAAATGCATTGCTGTGTACAAAACTATTTATCATGAATGGTGAAAGAGCAATTAATACAATTTGCAATATTAATTCCAATGGATTCTAGAGTTTTTTACATAAGTAGTTGATGCTTTTTGGTGAACTTGTAGAATCCAGAATCGGCCAAAAATGAAGCAGATGATCGCCGAAAACAATGTCCCGTATATTCTTCAGAGTGAGGTAAATTAAAAAAAAGTAGCATTAACTTTTGGCATTTAACCGTAGGTGTGAATTCCAATTGGTTGTTTCATGCATTTCTTATCTTTATAAGTGACAAAAAAATGTCAATTGATTGTGTTGCAGGGTCGTATTTTCACATATTGTCTGACAAGTTCTACCATATTCAATCACAAAAATTCTCACGTTACCTTTATTTTTGTGTTTGGTAAAGTCATTATAAAAAGGAATCCTTCATCTATCACATTTTCAACGTGCATATTTGTCAGTTCCTCTCTTCTGCATGCTCCACTAAGTCCAATTATCATAGCAACAGTGTTTCAGACACCGTCGCGTGGATTGGAGAGATGGACAATGAACCAGAACCATCTGAACAAGTTATCTGGTGGCGTTATCGACGAATGCATACAATTTCTTGGACACAAGGAAGAAAACAGAAAATGCTAGGATTGATGGGAAATGATTGTGAAATAAACGGGAATATCAAAATTAAAAAACTTCAATATTTGGAGCGCATTATGAGGGGAGATTGATATGATCTGCTGAAAATGATAATAATGCATGGAAAAATAAAGGGCAAACGGAGTACATAGAGAGAAGAAGGAATGTTTAATAAATCTGCGATAGTGGTTTAGCTGTGGCTCATTGGAAGTTTTCAGAGCAGTAGGAAGTAAAGTAAGAATAAGAATGATGAGAGCCAATCTCCGATAGGAGAGGCACTCAAAGAAGAAGAAGGATATAATCTTATAAATTTGATTTTGTATCACTGTGTTGTAAGAATAAATTGAAACATTAGCAACAACCATTATGAGGAACAAACTTACCTATGGATTCCTGTGGGAGTTCTCACGAAAGTTCAATCAACCTGATCATCTGCAATGAAGAAAATCCATTAATTGGAGTATACTTATTATGTTCATAAAATTAAATATTGAAACACATTTTAATTATGACCTTAGGACAATCAAAAAATTCTTCATCAAACCAATATCAACAAAATCTATTTGAGCGTTCAACACATGATTACAGTTATACTTAAATAATAATTATATATAAAAAAGTCTTTCTAACCCATCAATATTCCATTTCCGAATTGAAGAAAATGTGAATATTTTAAACACTAATGTTAGTAAATGTATCAGTAATGGGTTAGAAAGACTTGAATTTTTAAGACATAAAAAGTATAGCAGTATAATAATGAAAAATGGCGATACCGTTGTTAATAAATCAACAAGTCCAGAGCGTTCCTGCCAATTAGGTCCCTCTAAATGGCTTCGTATAATAAATATACTTATGCATATATTTCACAAGTCAAATAGACCCCAGGGGGTTCATTGATTTGCCGAGAAAGCAAGAGCTGACGCGTTTCTGGCTTCTTGGCCTTCATCAGTACTCTGCAGCTTCTCAACAAATTCAACTAAACTGACCCGGGTTAAGCCTCTCAGAGCCGGCTTGGTCGATCATACCTAATCGCCCACGCAACCTATGAGATAAAACACGGAAATCAGCCTTTCCCCACCAGTGAATATTTGAAGCGTGAAATCATATGCCACCATTCACTCGATATTAATCGAGAAACGAGTCCCGCAGAGCTCAGACAGTATCTTCCCAATGGCCATGAACGCTGTTTAGCGTTTTCAAAAATAATAATGAAAAATGGCGATACCGTTGTTAATAAATCAACAAGTCCAGAGCGTTCCTGCCAATCCGATAACCGATAGCCGACGGAAGCAATAAATGATGGTGGGTCAATTTGGTCATAAATAAATTCTGGAATTTTTGCTACCCTGAAATCAAATCAAAGGTTCCGACGCAATATGAAACTTCTTCATCTGTTCATGTTCTTACTATGCATATAATAAAAAGAATCTGCAACCGTTTTCGACGTAAATTGATAGAAAAAATCGGAATGGATTTTTGGGGGAAAAACTAGAGATATATATATTGTTCCATTTCATGATTTCCATGTATTTCTTATCTCGGATGTAATTACCCACACCGTTTCGTGTCGAAAATAAAGATAACTAAACGTATACTTATTTGGATTTTGATAAAACATGAAGGGAAATTGTCAATAGTTTACTGGGCAAGCACCACATTATAAAATATGGTTTTTATCAACGTAAAAATTATTTATTTTTCTTGCGTTTGTCCTCTGACAAAGCTATGGGATATCGATCGAAACATAAAATTTATGTCAACCACTCCAGAAAACGGTTTTTAAAAAACGGTTTTCAAAACCGTTTTTTAAAATCTGAAAACGGTTATATATCGGTTTGTGTGAAAATCCAAAAACGCCCATCCTTATTACCGTATATCCCAGTAAGCATAAATATATCGCTGACCTCTCAGCTATTTGGGGCAGACATCTTAAAAAGGGCTACATTATATTATACACTACACTAGATGAAATCGATGGATATCAGAGATATAGAATAGCAAAGAATTAGAGTCTCAACGAAGGCATATCTAGAATATAATATAATAATGTTATAATATACATTATGATCAACGGACAAATCTATTGACTTCTAGATACATATTACGATTTGGACTCACTCGAGTCTCCATCTCTCAACTTTCTAAATAACATTCTATATTGAATATATAACAGAACAAAATGAACTTTCCATAAATCTCTGATCTGAATCCTCTATATCGCATTCCAATGAGGGAACTAAATCATACCCACGGTCAAAATATCAATGCATTCGCCATTTTGTTACTTTAGTCGATCGGTTATTCGTTTATAATTAATTTGATGGAATAAGATACTTTTCAGACAATTTCACGTGCATAATACTCCATGGAAGTTATATAATTCTTCCTATCACCACCAGCAGCAGTGAAGAAATAGAAAAATATATTACAGCTGTGATTTGTTTCGACAATATTGGAGTAAGGGATGATAATTATCATTTGAAGAGGTTGATGAATATATACCACAAATTTGTAATACACTCACTAGATGAAATCCATGGATATCAGGGCTCAGGAATAACAAGAAAGCAGGATCTCATATACGGCATATTCAGAAAATTATAATGAATAAACAATTCTACTGAATTATAGATACTATATGATTCGGACTGAGTGAGTCTAACGTCTCTCTACGTCTGAAATCACATTGCTATTTTGAATATACAACTAAACAGAATCTCTCATATTAATATGAATCTCCTATATCGTATTCCAATTAGAGAAATGAATCATACCTACATTCAAAATATCTGCGCATTCGCCATTTTGTTTCGTTTATACATAATTTGCTGGAATAATATATTTTTCACATTTCACATAAATAATACTGTATGGGAGTTATAAGATTCCTTTTAATATTCATATGCACCAGTCAAGGAATAGAAAGTTATACTACAACTGTGATTTGTTTCGATATTATTGGAAGCAGAGATGATTAATATTCATTTTTAGTGAATGATGAATATAATTCCACTAATTTATAACACACCATAATAGATGAATATTCTATGGATACCACAGATCTGGAATAAAGAGGAATCAAAATCTCAAATAGTAAGGAATATTCAGAAAATTGTGATAATATACATTATAATAAATATACAAATCTACTTAATTATAGATATTATGATAATGAGTATTTCGTCTCTACACGTTTGAAATCACATTCTGTATTGAATATACAACAAAACAGACTGAGTGTTAAATTAATCTCTCATATGAATCTCCAATATCGCATTCCAAATACGAAGGCATATTCAGGAAATTTTATAAATATGTATTATAATAAATACAAAATGTACTGAATTCTAGACATTATGATTCGGACACACAGAGTGAGTCTACCATCTCTCCATGTTTGAAACCACTTTCTATACCGAATATAAAACAACACAGAATGAATGTTACATTAATCTCTCATATGATTGTTTTATCAGGATAATAATGTTTTGATGGTGCAGATGGCTCGTACCCTGACTGTTTTATTAGGGGGATGAGTTTTCACTGTTTCTTCTTTAAGAATCGACCGGTGAAGATTATTAATGTCGTTGTGAATGCCCAAAGGCTATACTCATCTTTAAGCACCCAGCAGTTATTTCATTGATTATGGCATAAATTGTTATTTTCAATTAGATAACAATTATGAAGATGAGGAGGATGTGGTGAAAGATTCGAACCTTAAACAAATAACCAACCACATATTCTTGTTACCGATACTTTGATAACGAGCACGATGTAATTATACAAATGCATCATTTATACAATCTGGAATATTTCTTATATATGAAAATGTACAGCTAGGAAGAAGTGACCTCTTAGTTACGACAACTAAAGGAAATACGACAACTAAAGGAAATAGTATTGTTTCGCGACAGCTCAAATTAGTCATGTTTCGAGAACTAAAAGAAATAGTAGTGAATTCATAGAGCATTATTGTATTTAAACGCACAGATAGAAGGAAAATAGGGGGTTCCTTCATCCGGGTAAAAACAGGGGAAATATTAACATTGATAAGTTTCGATCTTAAAAGTGTTCTGATATATTACAACAATACTCTCATTTGTCGTTTTTGAATAGAGTGGGATTAAATCCGAATTTTCGGATGCAAGCAGCATATAAGGATAGTGTAATCTTAGGCATTCGGAATCTGAAATTTCTCCTACTCATCTGAGCTAACTTGATTAACCAGTGAAAATGAATAGCTTGATGGTCAATGTCTTAAGAACCTATAATTTTCTTTTCACCTAAGTCTTCTATAGAAAACGGGGTTATAAATTGCTCTTGAGTAGGCGACCTTTTACAAGAAATTCCAATCTCGGACGAAATGATAGCACCCTCTTACCAGCGTGCAATAAGAAGGGTTCAGGCAAAACTGGCTCATTCGCGAATTCGACATCTACCTTCTCTTTGATTCCGTCATGCCTAATCGATGTTGTTTAAATCCCAATGTCAAACCATGCATAATATATATGTGCATGCAATTCTTTCAATCAACTACGAAAATACACCTAATACCTATTTTTATTTAACTTGTGCAACTTACTAATTGAAATATTTATCGCCAAAGTCATGATTCGCGTGTTAAAGCCAGTAACTTGGATGCATATTTCATAGGTGTATATTTGAGAGAGCCTTGCAGGGCTCAATAAAATCAAATAAGTGTACAAATACAGATTAGCTTAATTATGTTCTGGGAATTACAACTGAGAAAACTGATTTTTTGCATAAGGTAAGTCGAGAGAAAAAAAATAGATGAACAAGTCAGATTATTAACGGCTTTTCCGATCGACAGCTTTTAGTGTTAAAATGGAACAAATATTTTCTTCTGGCACATATGAAAATTCGCTTCGTTGTAAAATTTGCGATGTATGCTTGGTACTTTTTATGTCCAAATCTAATAATGCATGTGATAGGAAAGCAATTTTCATAGAGAAGATTTGGCGTAAGGACCTCGAGCGCTCTTTCATCGAATGATCAATAGATTCCAATAATTGGTGAATGTAGCTATAATCTATGATTATCAGAGATATGTTAAATTTGGAAAACAAAATTCCAAACGCATAAAATTGCCCATTATACAGGTTGTTTCATAGGAAAACCGAAATACTTAAAAGGTGAATGGAGGGCAACGGGGAGGTTCTAGATATACCACATTTATTGGGTATGACTATCTTTGTAAGTGAAATACAGGGTGTTGAACGGAAAGAGAGATGAACTCACAATTTATAGGGTAGATTATGCATCTGAATGTGACATATGAGTTTGTTAATAGGCATAATCGGCCAAACGGTTTGAGAGTTATACCCATCTGAAATTTGGTTGTTATCTCCTCAATGTAATGTAATTCACATTTAAAGCGGTCGATTTCATTCCTTCTGGAGTGTTCATAACATCTCTTGCAGCATAAGAAACTTTCAACTTCAAGTACGAGAAGATATCCTCTGCACCACTACTCAACCGCCCAATTACGATGGAGAAGGACGTCTTCCAAATGAATCAGTGAAATGACAAAGCCTTCCAAAGCTATTTTCCATTGTATATTTCTGGGGAGAATACTTTCCCGACTGTTATATGGCGCATTCCCGAGTAATCCGGCTTTGCAGACGATTCCTGGTATTAACTCGGCTGTTTTCACTCTAGAGGGCAAGAAAGGGAGATTTATGATATCCAAGGGAGGGTTGCAGAAGGAACTCTAAATACACGATTCATGTTGACCCTTCAGCCAATTCGACTTTGATGAAAACGCATAGACATTTGCATAAGATGCGGAAGATCTATGTTTCGTAAAGAGATATAAATACACATTAGAAAGACCACGTCGCGTGTTTTTGTAGTTTGTATATATACTTATATCAGATAATACTTTACGTTACATTTTTCAGTTAGATATAATGGCGCAAGTGCATAATTATTCAAGAAAGTATGTTATCCAAAATTAGCCCTCGTTTATTATCATGTATAAGCGAAAGACCCCATGGCTGAAAGAGGAGATATGAAAATAAGCGTGTACAATTTTTGCGCGTATGTTCTGGGGAACATCGCGTTATAGTTTTGCCCAAATGTGAAATTTAATTCTGTGGTGCCGTCCGTTGCCACGATGAGTTGAGAACGGAAAGAGCTAGCGACTTGAAATTTTCAGGGTAGGTGGCGCATCCCAATACGACGGACAAGTTCGTTAATGGGTATAATCGGCCCAATGGTTTCCGAGTAATAATTTTGTTTTCGACCAAAATGAATCCGATCGAATTTAAACTTGGTGAATAGTTGTAGAATATAGACCTGAGCACGTTTGTGAAATTTTGTGAGAATCGTATCGCTAGAAAATTATTAAAAAATTATTAAAAAATACTTTTGTTGTCACGATAACCTGAGAATGGAAAGAGATAGCGGCTTGCAAATTTCAGGTTAGGTTGTGCACCTGAATGCGACATTTGAGTTTGTTTATGAGCATAATCGTCCAAACGATTTTAGAGTTATAGCCATCTGAAATTTTCTGAAATTTGGTTGTTTTTTGTTCCTCATTAACTCAAAGAATACAAATCCGATTGAATTCAAACATGGTTATTAGTTGTAGAAGGCCAACGCGAAAATTCTTGCAGAATTTCGTGAGGATGGTATAACTAGAAAATTAAAAAAAAAATAATTAAAAATTATTGAAAAAAAATCTATATATCATAAACTATTCGTCTGGCATGGCTGAAATTTTGGAAGAGCCTTCAGAACCTAACTCTACTGCAGAATTTCAAGTTTGAACACGATCGGATCTATATTGTTGGAGAACCGCGCAGCCATTTGTGAGTTCGGTAGCGAATCGGTAGCGCCGGTAGCGGATGCGAATCGTCGTATGATATGTTGTCTATGGTCGTATTTTTGCGAGAACCTTCAAAAATAAAAATATGAATGTCAGATGACATATGTTTTACGCGTATGTTATGGGAAAATCGTGTTATTTCATCACAAATCTATAGGAGATGATAGCCCTACATTAGTGGTCAGACCTGGTTTTGAAAGAGATCCTCCTTAGGAGGAGGCAACTAAATATTGAAGGGATTTCTATGCACAAGAGTGAATATCTTTGAGAAATAGAGAAGACGATTCTTCTTCAAGAGATCCATGTGCCTTCAGAGGAGTAGGTATATTTGTGAGAGGGGACTTTTGAAAGGTTATGTATTATTTATAATATGATATCGCTGAAATTTTGTTGAATGCTTCTGATCTTGTAAGGTGAGAGGCTCATTTGTGGATATTAAATCTCGTGATGGTTAGAGAGGAATTTAAGGCCAGTTTTTCTATCACTACAACAATCTATCAACAAATGTTGAAAATATGCATTCAAATCGAATTAATAAGTTTTTATTGGCAGTTGATCATGTTTTTGATATTGTCTTTGAAATTTTACGCCCCTCAGAACAACTTAATATGATATCCCTAACGCTTGTGGAGCAGTTTATTATTAATATTGTCTTTTGGACCTTTTGAACACAAGCAAAAATTAGGAATTTTTTTTTCGGTGGACTTATCTCGAGAAAGATAAGTCTGGAACCGTAAATGATAAACAAATTTATGACCAGTTCTGAAAGCTAGATATTTGGAGCTACAATTCACTTGTTTTTAGCTGTATGATCATTTTCCTCCGAGTTACAGCCGGTTGACTTCATCCAACAATTTGAAATTTCGCTGTATACCCTTCAAATTTTATGAATAGTTTATATTACATGTATTCATACGCACAAAATTAAAGTTACAGAAAATCAGAACTTCATTTCAACATATGGAAATGCCTATGGAATGAAAAAAAAACATATGGAAATAAAAACTCATTAGAACATACATATGTTGGGATGCGTGTTCATTGTTAGTGTGACTCATATCCATTTCCCACGAACGTGAAAACATTCAAGCGAAAGGCTGGGCTGATGTATGAAGAGTGAAGCACCTCTTTTCCATATCGTTATTCCTCCTCGGCTATCTTATCAATGCTGACGCGAAGACGGCGATGGAATACGAATGATTTATAAAGGATTTTCACTTCAACGAAGCGTTGTTACCAGCAATAATACTATATACATAGTGGATACATCACGCTTCGTAAACAACCCCTGAAACGTCCATCATGTTGAGTGTAAATGTTCTCACACCTAAGGGAGAGGTTTTGGATTTGATGCAATACTAAATGATGTGAGTTTGAGTGTTTCGTTGATTTCGAATGAATAATTTATTTTCTCAATATAATCGAAATAAATCATTATTATCATTTCAATATACGAGATCTTTCCTAAGTACGGTACATATGCAAAGAAATGAAATCTGGAGAATTGGGAGCCAACTACTATCTATTTTTTGCGCGTATGTTCTGGGGAACATTGCGTTATCATTGTGCCCAAATGTCTGTAATATTCGAATATTTTGCCGATAATAGTCTCAAACGATTGGGTTCGACTCACCGATCAAGAATTTGAGGTCGAATTTCATTTTGTCCGGCCGGCCGTCCGTTGCCACGATAACTTGAGAACGGAAAGATATAGCGACTTGAAATTTTCAGGGTAAATTTTAATTGTGAAATTTTGTGAGAATCGTATCGCTGTGGTTTCCGAGTAATGATTTTGTTTTCAACCAATATAAATCCGATCGAATTGAAACTTGGTGAGTAGTTGTAGAACATGAACCTCAGCAGGTTCGTTAAATTTTGTGCGAATCGTACGACTATAAAATTTTAAAAAAAATATTTTTGTTGTCACGATAACTTGAGAACGGAAAGAGATAGCGGCTTGAAGTTTTCAGGTTAGGATGTGCACCAGAACGCGACATTTCAGTTTGCTAATGAGCATAATCAGCCAAACGGTTTTAGAGTTATAGCCATCTGAAATTTTCTGAAATTTGGTGGTTTTTTGTTCCTCATTAACTCGAAAAATACTGAACCGATTGAATTCAAACATGGTTATAAGTTGTAGAATGCCAACGTGAAGATGTTTGCAAAATTTGGCGAGAATAGCATTTGTAGAAATTTTAATAAGTCATTGAAAATAAAAAAAAAAAATTCTATATATCAGTAACTATTCGTTTGAAATTGCTGAAATTTTGCAAGAGACTTCATAACCTAACATTACTGCCAAGTTTCAAGTTTTAATACGATCGGTTAAATATTGTTGGAGATTCGAGCATTCTTGTGTGAGTTCAGTAGATGGGTGACCGTTGCCTCGATAACTTTCGAACGAAAGCAGATATGGACTTGCAATTTTCAGGGTAGGTTGCGTATCCGAAAGGGACAGTTGAGTTCATTTTTGGGCATAATCGGACTAACGGTTTCCGAGTTATACCCACCTGGAATATTATTTCCTTGATAACTCAAAAAATACATATTCGATCGAATTGAAGCTTGGTAACTAGTAGTAGAAAATCAACGTAAAGACGTGTTAAAAATTTTGTAAGAACCGCACCCCTAGAAAATTTGAAAAATATGACGAAAAAAAAAATTTTAAGAACCGTACCCCTAGTAAATTTAAAAAAAATCACGAAAAAAAAAATTGGTTCAAGCACTGACGTGAAGTCAGAAGCTTTGCGCGTATGTTCTATTGTCCATCCTTCTGTATTGGACACCCTTAATCGAATTTACCATGGTAAATTATGTTGTCCATTCTCCTGTATTGGACACTTAATTCGAATTTACCATGGTAAATTCGATTTAAGAGTGTCCTGTATTGGACACTTAATTCGAATTTACCATGGTAAATTCGATTTAAGAGTGTCCAATACAGGAGAATGGACAACATAATTTACCATGGTAAATTCGATTAAGGGTGTCCAATACAGAAGGATGGACAATAGAACATACGCGCAAAAGCTGACTTCACGTCAGTGCTTGAACCAATTTTTTATATATATTACTTAATGATTCTTCTAATAATTAGTTCGCATCAAATGAACACTTTAATTCATGAATCTGAATAAATACTTTTATTAGAGATAGTTTTGGGATTTCATTTGTTTCCTTTCGATTAGAAATAAAAACATTGTCAAAAGCCAGGTGTTTGACGAATTATCGACTATTCGGTGTAGTGTTTTGGAACAATATTTTAAAATAGAATATAGGATATTATACTGTGAGATACATTTGAATATCCCTCTCGGATGAATTTCTTGAGGATCCCGCAACGTACCGCTAGAGTTCCAACGAACCAAAATAAGGCGAGAGTGGCCCATCTATATATATATATCCCTTGTCTATGTTCAGCACAAGTAAATTTACGGTTCTTATCTTCCATTTCCGTAGAATCGATCAAGTTACATAAGCTGTTGACACTTCCAGCTGAGAAAAATTCCTCTCCCTATTCTGCATAACATCAAACATGTTCCTTCCGAAATACTGGCCACATACGAACAGCATGTGAGATTCAATTTCCTGGGTTCAAGATGGTCCTCCATTTTGCCCGTGATGATCGCAAGAAATATAAATCTTCACAACAAAAAGTTGCCGAGTACTATCAGGCAGACTCTAACAGAGGAGATAATCTGGGTTGAGGTCGTATATGAAAAAAAAAATCGATTTTTCCTCGGGTCGTTTCGGTGTATGTTATGCTATTTCGTGAATGTGTTCGCCGATACACCGCGCTAGCCAATTTCAGCAAAGCTCTTATCGCCTCTCGACATGCAAAATGCCAGCGAAGGATGGGTGAATTGCATAACGCTATTCATGCCGAAAATAATCTTGCAACTGCCAGATGAATCAGCAGATGAATGTTTGAACAGTGGCTGAGTTTGTGAGTGGTTAAAAAGTGATTTGAGGCCTCTCTGGGGTCCAGACTATTCAAGTTAGTAATGAAAAATGGCGAAACCGTTGTTAAAAAATCAACAATTCCAGAGCGTTCCTGCCAATAGGGTCCTTCATAATGGCTTCGTATAATTAATGTACGTATAATTAAGTATATTAATTATACGAAGCTATTATGAAGGATCCTATTGGCAGGAACGCTCTGGACTTGTTGATTCAATATAAAGACGTGTTTAAAATTAGGTAAGAACCGTACCCCTAAAAAATTTGAAAAAAATGACGAAAAAAAAAATTTTAAGAACCGTACCACTAGAAAATTAAAAAAAATTAACGAAAAAAAAAATTGGTTCAAGCACTGACGTGAAGTCAGAAGCTTGTGCGCGTATGTTATATTGTCCATTCTTCTGTATTGTGTCCAATACAGATGAATGGACAATAGAACATACGCGCAAAAGCTTCTGACTTCACGTCAGTGCTTGAACCAATTTTTTTTAATCTTACAATTTGGTTCATGTTCAATATTTTTCAGAATATGCATGTGATCTGGTCCTCATTATAAGCTCAGAATGAAATTTTCTTATAGTTTGGGCATTAAATATTCGTGGAAATGCCGGAGGGATCGGAGAATACCAACCACCTATAATTGGGGTGAGTGAAGTTTTTGAATAACTCGATAATTACAGTATGACCAGTATTTGAACTATAATTAAGTGGAAAAATACATTTTTCATTTCTTTCTAGTGGTGTGGATTACTACAACATTAATGAAATATCCCTAAAAATACTACGCATATTTCTTTGTTTTAGCATGTGTCCCAAGCTTTCCGGAACATAACGCTGCATACTCAGTCAAGGAATTTCATCATCCGGAAATTTCGAAACTCATACTGGAACAAACATAGATTCATGATTTCGATGAAACATTTTTATTTGAATGACATTTTCAAATCTTTGAGATATCTTTTTCACTTAATTGAAATAAAAGTTCTTAGCAGTTGCATTTTTATACGATAAATGTTGTTATGAGACTTTATGAAATGTTTAATTTGTATAGGGGCACTGAGCCATGAGATGTGACCGACAATTTCACTTGGCTGTCGACTTCCCCAAAAAAAGAAGGGTAATTAAAATTGATTAATAATGAATTGCCAAAACATAAAACAAACTTTTGCAAGGCCACTTTTTATTCTATGATTAGTGTATTATCATGAAATAATCATTCCAAACACTTTCCAAGATCTCAATTTGACTATTTCGTATTCCTTATTATTAAATATATATACAAATGTTATTGGGAGTGGAATAAATTTGGAAAAACGACGTTAAGTCATTCCTTCAAGCGACGTTTCAATCATTCAAATTGACTCATTTTTGAAGATATGAAGTTAAATCTACTGAGAAATAATACTCCCCACAAATTTTCTGCGTAACAAATTCTTTTTATAAAGCATCGTGCAACCTTACCTGCTTTCATTTATCCTCCCTTTCTGGTGTTAGGAGCTCCTTTACAATAATAGCTAAATACTTCCTATTCTCCCTGATTGGCAGCGCAAGGTTATTCATCTTAGTACCAACGCCAGACCATTTCCCAAGTACATTAGGATAATTACTTGCTCGGTTTATGCCTTCCATGTTCCATATTCTGAACAACATCAGATAGCAATGTAATTCGAAAGATTCTCTCCAGGGCTGTATATTCGCGAAATTGGCAAAATTTCTCTTCATTATGTCCATTACCTGGCGAAGTAGTAGCTCGTAAATTGAATGATTATCCTGTTTGTGCTTGATGTCGATGTGGAATAGTTTATATTTCACAATAAAGGCAGACTATCCCGAAATGGCAGTAAATCTAGCCAATTTACGATTCGACGTATCTTGAATACAAAGCCATTTCAGGGCGCATGGTTTATAATGATTTGATTCCTAGAGATTTTGATAGATAGTGATTGGTGATATTGATGGCTTAGTTTGTGAACTTGCAAACTGCAAAAATGAAAATTCGTTCAAGCACTG
This sequence comes from Halyzia sedecimguttata, assembly GCA_937662695.2. Classification (NCBI taxonomy): domain Eukaryota; kingdom Metazoa; phylum Arthropoda; class Insecta; order Coleoptera; family Coccinellidae; genus Halyzia; species Halyzia sedecimguttata. The sequence continues at coordinate 87,865,338 of OW569415.2, read as the reverse complement.
ACGTGAAGTCAGAAGCTTTTGCGCGTATGTTCTATTGTCCATTCTCCTGTATTGGACAGTTTTAATCGAATTTACCATGGTGAATTCTATTGTCTGGTCTCCTGTATTGGACACTCTCAATCGAATTTACCAAGGTAAATTTTGATTAAGAGTGTCTGATATAGGAATTTACCAAGGTAAATTCAATTAAGAGTGTCCGATATATGAGAACAGACAATAGAATCGAACATGGTAAATTCGATTAAGAGTGTCCAATACAGGAGAATGGACAATAGAACATACGCGTAAAAGCTTCTGACTTCACGTCAGTGCTTGAACCAATTTTTTTTTCAATAGTTTTTTTATTTTCTAGTGATACGATTCTCACAAAATTTCAAAAACGTCCTTAGGTTTGTATTCTACAACTAATCGCCATGTTACAATTCGATCGGATTTTAATTGGTAGAAAGCAAAATTATCACTCGGAAACCATTAGGCCGATTATGCCCATTAACGAACTTGTCCGTCGTATTGGGATGCGCCACCTACCCTGAACATTTTAAATCGCTATACCTTTCCGTCCTCAAAATATCGTGGTAACGGTCGGCCGGTTGTTGTCCAGGTTCGGATTGATAAAAGCAGGTACATTTTTGTCATTTTTTTTCATATTTTATGACATTCATTGAAGAATATCTCGAAAACGGTACGTTTTGAGAGAAATGATGATGAATAATTTTATTTTCTGAAAGGATAGAGTATTTCAAAAATGACTTAAGATAAACTTCATCTGCTTCCATTACGCTAATTTCTAATGGTTTTAGGAATTCATAACGAGGATGTATTCGTTACCAATACGTTCCCAATATTTATTGGGAACGTTATTTTTTCCTGGAGCTAAGCAGCTTTGGAAGAGTTCAATACCTGGATGGGTGAATGCTTTGGCTATTAATTTGAGCACCGCACCAAAGCCCCTGGCCACAGAGCTTTCCCAATTTGTTTTAATATTGATATCTAATTATGTAATTTCAACGGATTCATGTCCAATTATTCTAAATTCAAAGCTCTGGATAGATCGTTTATAATAGGGATATAATTGTGGTGGTATTAGTTCTATCTTTAATCCGACTTGTGCATAATTCATGCGCAATCAAATAGTGATTTGTGATGAGACCAATAATTATAGATGAGTCATTATGTGTTAAAATCCACGTTTGCCCGGAATTATTATAATATTGATGATTCCGATTGTAATTTGCTCCTATATATTACGTAATTATTTACATGTCGTTCATCGACGTTATTTTGCGAGGATAACTTACAGATCTACTGATATACGAGTATTTCTGTATGCCCTCATCAGAAATAAAAATTGGTTCAAGCACTGACGTGAAGTCAGAAGCTTTTGCGCGTATGTTCTATTGTCCATCCTTCTGTATTGGACACCCTTAATCAAATTTACCATGGTAAATTATGTTGTCCATTCTCCTGTATTGGACACTTAATTCGAATTTTGTAATTTTTTTTTCGTAATTTTTTTTAAATTTTCTAGGGGTACGGTTATTACAAAATTTTAAACACATCTTTATGTTGATTTTCTACTACTAGTAACCAAGCTTCAATTCGATCGAATATTTATTTTTTTAGTTATCAAGGAAATAATATTCCAGGTGGGTATAACTCGGAAACCGTTAGACCGATTATGCCCAAAAACGAACTCAACTGTCCCTTTCGAATACGCAACCTACCCTGAAAATTGCAAGTCCATATCTGCTTTCGTTCGAAAGTTATCGAGGCAACGTTCACCCGTTCAGAATAACTTTGTAGTAACAAAACGGGAAGATTGGCTAAGTTTCAATTGATATAATATAATTATTTTCATAGTAGATTGAATGAATGAATATGTCGGATATGATCGTTATTGGGTAGAATCGGTCTGGTGGTTTCGGATTAACAATTTTTGGTACTCTTGTTGAATTTAATTTCTTTTATGATGCAGTTCTATCTTAAGAAACCATTGATATCACTCCCAACTCTGAGAAACCAATGCGGATATATGATTTGTCAAAGTTTGTACAAGATTGCCAAAGCTCCTGTCCTCATTACTTTCCCACATTTTTTCAACCGAGCACTAGATTTCAATTCGAAAGGATCTCTATCTTTTAAAATAATGGGAAAATAAAATTCGGCTTGAAGATAGATAGACAATTTCAGTTAATTCAATTCAAAGTACAGAGATCTGTAGGTACAAGAAAAAATGTCAGCAATAGTTACATCAAAGAAAACGTGTTCTTAAAGCTTTAAAAAAATTAAAATATTCTTGTACATTACAAGGCTCACATTTTACTAGGAAAGAATTAATTCTCCTATGTAGTAATATTTCGGTTTTCATGTCAACGTCAATATTGACTGTGTCATAGACCATAAGACAGTACCACTTCTGGTCAAGGTTATTTAGTTTCATAAAATTACGTGAAAGGTGATTATTTTCGTATATTAGTAGATGTGAAAATTACTGCTATACAGAGTGTTTTTTTGTGAATTATAACTCATAGTGAATCATGGAATAACCTTAGGACTGAGCTGATTTGATTCATAGAAAGTACTCTCGGAATACACTATTGTTTATGTCATAGCACAATTGAACTGATGTGAGTCCTTACACCACCTCAAACAAAAGCACTGTTTATTTTCGACCCAACCGTAAATGCATGTACTCTAATGGGTGCTTACGCCACCACAAGCAAAACACTGTTCGTTTTCGACCCAACAGTTGATTTATGTATTTCAATAGAGACCATATGCCAACACGAACACAGCACTGTTCATTTACGAACCAATAGTAAATGTATGTATTTATGTGAGTTGAAACTAATCATTGACACAACATACGTTCCGTTATTAAAATTCTCATCAAAACAATATATTATGACCTCTCAGGAGCCATTTCCATAGTGGCATAGTCGCTAAAGACTGGGTAAATTCGTCAGCCTGGAAACGATTAAACCCTTGAATGAACAATCGATGGTTAAAAATCTCTGTTGAAACGACATTTCGATTGTTGAGGTAATTTAATTGTGCCCATTACTACTACTACTACTACTACTATTTAGGACCATCATTCAAGAAGATACTTGTTTACCAAAGACCATGATGAAATGAATATCTTATGGATGCATACTCTGAGGCAGTGTTTCAATTCGCTACCAGAAGTACACATTTAGTCTGAACCTGACGTTCTGTAGCTGAATATCTAACTAATCCCTTTTAAACAAGCTATAAAAAATCGCTTTATGGACTCTACCCTTCAAATATATCGTAAATCCCCGTATATATTTAGGGCATCAAGAGCTTAAGGGCAACAAAGTGGAACGATAATGGCTCTGGCTTTTGTGCTATCCGTGTCGTTCACATTGTAGAACTCACCCTTGAAAATAACATTCAGGTCTTGGACCTTTTTAAGAATTATTGCCGGTCAAAACACATAATGCTTTCGAGAAAATATTTATAGACTTCTAGAGAAAGCATATAAGAAGTGGATGTTGATACATTGAAGAATATCCTGTTATATACGACTTCCCTTGGAAAAGGGAATAGATTAAACTTCTCAGGATTTCTTTGGATGAAAGCGCTGTATCGAATATATAAGATTCAATCACAACCGATGAAATAGTGAATAGGGTATTGATTTGACGCGAAGTTATTGCTGAAAATTAAATGTATACAGTGTGGAAGAGCCAAATGGAATATATTCATTATCTTGGTTACTGTATACTCCATATTAACGGACAATCTCGAAACACATAAAATTCAAATTTTAAATTGTCATCCTTCTTCGTAAAAATGCGAATCCTACCTTCAACCTCCTTGGTAAGACAGGTACAACCCCTAATTTTTCAAATCCGGAGTATGGGCTTATTATACATCGTTTGAAAGGCCGCCTGATTCTCCATACAGAAATGTTATCATTTTCAGTTTTATTGCGAAACTCAAAATAGAAAAAAAATAAATGGAGAATATAATCTGAATAAGTTTACATTTCGTATTCAAAATATCATTTCATAACCTACCCCTCGATTCAAATAAGGATGACTCGGTCTTTTTCGGAAAATAAAAATTCAAAATTTTAGTAAGGTACTTCTGTCTCCAGCCCCGATGGACGAATTTAACCGATTCAAGAACTTTATCATTCCGTTCGAGCCATTAAATTACTTCGCCAATTTCAACCCCCTAAGTTATTCCTCTCGGAAGTTATCGTGCTGATTGGGTATACTAACGCTATCTTTTATATCGCGAAGACAGGTCCGTGATGATAATAGGTGCATAATAATGAAGGCTGCTGGCTCACTTTCTGTTTTTTGCCAGATGATTTTGTTTTATGAGTTCTGCATCCTGTTGGGAAATTATATTACCTTTGAAAATACTAATAAAAGTTGTACGATATTTCAGTTCATGTCAAATTATGTGAAAATATATTGAACATTCTGACACTGTTTTGTGTGTAGGAGGCCAAGATATTCTGAAGTAATTTCTCCAGATACGACAGAGATTTGTTTTTGGCGCTCTTGTTCCTCGGAACACAGTGCTTATCAATTTGCCCTAATGTCTGTAATTTTCGAATTTTAGGATGAAAATGGTCTTAAAAACGATTTGGTTCGACTCAGTGATCAAGATTACGTGGTCGAAATCGATTCTTTCCGGCCAGCCCGCCGTCTGTCCGGCCGTTAACACGATAACTGTCGAACGGAATTAGCTAGACAGTTGAAATTTTCAGAATAGGTTTGGGAGATACATATGTCGGCTAAGTTCATTATTGGGCAAAATCAGTCAGATGGTTTTGGAGCAACAAAAAAAAATTTTTTACATCAAAAATTTCAAAATAGGTTTTTCTTAAGATGCAGTTCCACCATAGGAATACATTGATGTCATTTTTAACTATAACAAGCTGATACTTTCGGAGATATAATTTCTCAACATTCAAATATAAATCGTACTTCTGTGTTTTCACAGAATGCGATAATTATTCTATATATGAATTATTAAAATATGATCTGTGTTGATACATGTCAACTCATTTTCGTGAGAAATGATATGTCAAATTTTGATATTTAATACCCATGTTTAATCCATATGATGATAGGAATGGTAATGGTAAGTTAATAATATTGAGTTCAGAATATCTCCAGTAAAAACAAAACTGAAATATTGGCTGAACTTTCAATTGATATTATAGCTACTAATGACTGTTCCCAATCGCAGCGGTTAAATTCGGAGCTACTAGAACCCGGGGATCCGCGGTCATTATCCAGTTTGTTGATTGCAAGTTTTCTCAAATAAATTCGTTTCATTTATGAACACTTTTTTATGATTTGATATCTTAATCTGAACTATCTACTTAACCAAAAGTATTCTTTTTCAGTCATAAAAATCATAATATTCACGCCCTGGCTGATCCGATACCACCGATAGGGAGACTAACATTTTTCTACTCCTGTTCTGTTTTTCCATTTTGAGGAAAAATTAAGAAAGACAGTCGTAAAGGGTGACAAAATTATAAAATTTTCAATAATTGTACGCATAAGTTCAAGATTTATTGAAGGGAATGTTTATTGATCACTCTGTATGACAGTGCCAAGCAGAGATTTAACATTTTTATTATGAATTAATTATTTAGGTTTACGATAACGAAAAAAAAATCATAATGGTAATGTACAGGGTGATCTAATACTCACAAAAATAGGAAAGGTCTACAATTTTCACAGTCCGGATCTGATTTATACGATTTCAGAAATATTGAAGGAAGGAGATAGAAAAGGGTGACAAAACCTCAAAATTTGAAATAATTCGGTAGATTAGTTCAAGAGTTAATGAAGTGTGAAATTTTACTCATATGATGAACATCACCCTGTATATCCCAAACGAACGCACACAGGCGATTAAAACCTCTTGATAGGAGTCCACCTTGATGACATTAATTCATGGTATTCGTTTGTCGCATTCTAGCCGGGATACCCTGTATAGTTCTCCATAGCGGAGATATCGAACTTTTATGCCATCCTATCAATCAAATTATGTTCTAAGAAAACATTTTTGCGCGTATGTTCTGGGGAGCATCGCGTTATCATTTTGCCCAAATGTCTGTAATTTTCGAATTGTTTACCGAAAATGGTCTCAAACGACTAAGTTCGACTTCCTGATGAAGAATTGGAGGTCAAATTTGATTCTGTCCGTCCAGCCAGCCGGCCGTCCGGCCGTTGGCACGATAACTTGAGAACGGAAAGAGCAACTTGAAATTTTCAGGGTAGGTGGCGCATTCCAATACGACGGACAAGTTCGTTAATGGGCATAATCGGCCAAATGGTTTCCGAATAATAATTTTGTTTTCAACCAATATAAATCTGATCGAATTGAAACCTGGTGAATAGTTGTAGAATATAAACCTAAGCACGTTTGTGAAATTTTGTGAGAATCGTATAACTGGAAAATTAAAAAAAATATTTTTTATGTCACGATAACCTGAGAACGGTAAGAGATAGAGACCTGAAATTTTCAGGTTAGGTTGCGCATCTGAATGCGACATTTGAGTTTGTTTGTAAGCACAATCGGCCAAACGGTTTTCGAGTTATACCCATCTGAAATTTGGTTGTTATTTCCTCAATAACTCGAAAAATGCAAAACTGATCCAATTTAAATATGGTTATTAGTTGAATAATGCCAATATTTTGTGAGGATTGTATCACTAGAAATGATTTTAGAAATCATTGAACAAAATTCTATATATCCGAAACTATTAATCCGACATGGCTGAAATTTTGCAAGAGCCATCAGAACCTATCTCTTACAGCAATTTTCATGTTCGAACACGATCGAATCTATATTGTTGGAGATCTGAGCAGCCTTGTGTGAGGTCAGTGGCTGGATGGGTGACCGTTGCCTCTATAATTCTCGAAGGAAAGGAGTTAGGGACTTGCAATTTTCAGTGTATGTTGCGCACGACTGTTGCCTCTAGTGCCCGAAGGAGTGACTAAATTACAAAAATTACGACCATTCAAGAGATAATTAAAAAAATGGATAATTAATTTTGATAGAACTAAAATACACAAATTAATAATTCAAAGTCAATAATAAATTCCTCTTCTACAAAAATATATAAAATGGATTTGACACATACCTACCTGGACTTGACACATACCATCTAAAATGTGTTGTTATGAACTCGTACCTATCTATTTTATATCATAGAAAATCATTGGATTCTACTCTTGTAATGATTGCTCATATTGTATTTGTATGTGTTTTGCAGTAATTAAAATGTTTATTTATATTATCTCTAATTTGTTATATACATTTGATATTAAGTTAAAATTCTAGTTATTTATAATTATTGTTTGTGTTGTTTTGTATTCCGCGAACAAGTGTGTATAATACTTCTGTGGATGTTGTCATGTTTATTGTGTTTTTATTGGATCAATGTATTGCTTCTTACACGAATAAACGTTATTATTATTATATTATACCTACCCGGAATTGACACAAACCTACCCGGACTTGACAATGAAGAAGGATGGATTTGGACATTGGAGAGCTATATCGACAGTGATGTGCCGTTCCTGCATGCGTGTTTTACTTTGGAACATATGTTTTTTTTTCTTTTTTTTTTGGAGTGCATATTATGAGAAAATGGATTAGTTTTCAGCGGATATAAAGAAACTTGTTATGTTCAATACTGTGCACAGTTAATACTTATAAAATTAACTCTACAGTGTCATAGAGTTTATTTAATGTAGATTATTCTTCAATAAACTCTTATTCTATTCTATTCTATTCTATCTAAATGGGAGAGTTAAGTTCGCTGTTGGCCATAAACGGCCCAACGGGTTCGGAGTTATACCCCTCTGGTATATTATTTCCTCAGTGACTTGAAAAATATAGACCCGATCGAATTGAAGCTTGCTAACTAGTTGTAGAATATCGACATAAAGACGTATGTACAATTTTTTGAGAACCGTACCCCCACAAAATTCAAAAAAAGTTAAGAAAAAAAAATTGGTTCAAGCACTGACGTGAAGTCAGGAGCTTTTGCTGTTCTATTGTCCATTCTCCGGTATTGGACACGCTTCTTCGAATTTACTATAGTGAATTATATTGTCCGTTCTCCTGTATTGGACACTCTTAATCGAATTTACCATGGTAAATTCCATTAAGAGAGTGTGCAATACAGGAGAATGGACAATAGAACATAAGCGCAAAAGCTCCTGACTTCACGTCAGTGCTTGAACCTTTTTTTAAGGAAGCATTGCGCAGTTTTGGCCCAGCATAACTAAACTGATATATTACTAAATATAGATCCATATAATTCCTACACCGTTATTTCCATAATTTCTACATTACCGAAGTCGAAAACTCGTATCTCCCTATTCTCTGCTTGAACTCCGGACCTTGCAATGATATTAATGTTGAATAGAACGAGTCGAAAGCTTTCCTCCATTCAGTTTTATTGAATCCCTTTCACAGAAAGAACATAATCAGTGCTCTATGGCCCCGAGACATTGTCACGCGACCCGATGATCTTTGAAATCGAGACAGGTGGCTCATTGGACCGGAAAGTCACATGTCACGTGACCCGAAGATAACCCAGACGACGCAATTATGGCAGTGGGTATGGAGAAGCGCATATGCAGTTCGAGCAATCAACAGTTCACCCTGTCCTCTAGCTCGTCTTACGGGGTAAAATGTAATCTGCGATGCTCCATTGATTTCTGGGTACGCCGTTATTTTCTCTTTTGCATTTGGTGCTGAGAGGACTGAGGAGGTTCTGGTTCGGTGGAGGGATACGGATCATGATTCCCACTATATTCGTTGGTATTATGTTTGCCTTTTTATTGGCTCTAAGGGAAAACAAGAAAGAGCTCTAGGGAATACTTCAGAAACCGATATTGCAAATTGTTACGAGTATCTTCCTTAGATTGGATTGTTGGGAGTATCGTACTACAGTTGGAATTTTTCTGCACTCTATACTTTTGCAGCTTCCGCTCACTGACAGCCTACTTTATCTAACAAGCCCGGAAGATGATAAAATGGCAACACCGCTATGCATCGTACGTCGGGCGATTCATACGAACGTTTGTTATTGTACATGGACGATTACCTATCATTCTGGAATTAATCAGTAAGGTTTTTCGCGAGTATATCGTGATACTTTTGTGTATAGCGGAGTGAATTAGTGTAATGCAGTGATATTTATGTTCTGTGATTGAACTGCAGTGTGTAAATAGTGAAATTTCCTTTGGATTATTTATACTTGGAGATGAGTACATTTCAGTTACGATTATAGACAACAAAATGGACTTGAGATATTAGTGAAATAGAACTTTCATTTCTTCCGATTCTATAAAAGATTTTGATGAGCTTTCTAAAAATTTTTCAACAAAAAATGATATATCTGGATGAGCGATCAAGAAGCTCAAAGAATCTATTAATTTTTTTATAATATGTACCTATTGAATTCCGAAAAGTCTTCATCTGTAGTTGTTTCAGTTGAAATAAATAAGGACATTATTCTATTATTAACCTTAAATTAATCATTAAGAATGTTCAGATTCCCTGCAGTGATTTGAAACGGATTCATCCTTTCGATATAACCCTGAGCAGATGGTCTCAACTTACTACTTCTAAATTCACTTTATTCTGTTTTTGCAAATTTACCTTTGAAAAAATTTCTTGAAAATAGGAATAACAATTTTAATATCGACCGAATGGAAAATAAACAGAAACATTTGGGGATAACAGAAACTCACCATCATAGTAAGAACCAATAAATGACAAACTCCAATATGATTATCACAATTTTCATTAGCCTACCTCATTAGTCTTATAATTGTTATGTTTGGGAATATATATTTATTTTGAGAATTTTATTGAAGTTTATGATTTTTTTGGCAATAGTTAGTACTACAACTTCTCATGGTTCTTGCTGAACCATTAATTGAATAACAACTACCTAGGTTCCTATTTCAACTTGATATATACACCATAAATATTGTGTAGAATGAAATGAAGTTATTCAATGTATTGACCAAGTAGGGTCTCCTATTGTTTATTCAGCTAGGGGTTCCAAGAAAGAAAACCTTTTCAAAGAATTCACTAGAGTTTTAAATTCGAAATATACGATATCTCACGCTACTGCATTGAAGAAGTTGACCTCTAAGAGACGATAAATTGCGGCGTTGTAAGATTGTGTTCTAGGCTATCTCTATAGAGGGCTGTGGCTCACTTTAACTCGATGCTCCTTTCAGTCGCCCGCTCTAGCTACACACTGTAAAGCATCTGGGGGTCTATTCTCGACCATTCGCAATTTGCACGATCGGTCGCATATGCTAACTATTTCTATAGAGATGCGCACGATCGTGCAAATTGAGAATGGTCGAGAATAGATCCCCTGTTCTTAGTTGAATCAAGAAGAGCAGTATCTATTGGTTTCAATTTTAGCTAGAATGGATCAGGTACTGAAATTAATGAAGTGGACCTGTTTTATTTGTAAATTCATAAATATCATAAAAAATATTGGTATGGAATCCTGATGGCAACAATTATAGCTAGAGTAGTTGTAGAATACAAACCTAAGGACGTTTGTGGAATTTTGTTAGATTCGTATTGTAAATTAAAAAAATTATAAACAAATATTATTTATGTCACGATAACCTGAGAACGGAAAGAGAAAGTGACTTGAAATTTTCAGGTTGGGTTGTGCATCTGGATGCGACATTCGAGTTTGTTTATAGGCATAATCAGCCAAACGGTTTTGGAGTTATACTCATCTGAAATTTGGTTGTTATTTCCTCAAGAACTCAAACATTCCAAACCGATACAATTTAAACATGTTTTTCAGTTGAAGAATGACAACGCAAAAATTCTTGCAATAGTTCTTGAGGATAAGATTAGGTACTAGAAAATTATTGAAAAATCATTGAAAATCATTGAAAAAATTCTATATATCAGAAACTATCCAACCGACATGGCTGAAATTTTGCGAGAGCCTTCAGAACCTAACTCTAATACCAAGTTCCAAGTTTGAACACGATCGGATCTATATTGTTACAGATCCCAGCAGCTTGAGTGAGTTCAGTAGCTGGATGGGTGACCGTTGCCTCGATAACTCCCGAAGGAAAGGAGATAGGGACTTGACATTTTTAAGCTAAGTTGCGCATCTGATTGGGACGGTCAAGTTCGTTTTTGAGCATAACGGTTTCGGAGTTATACCCACCTGGAATATTATTTCTTCGATAACTCAACAAAAATAGACTCGATCAATTTGAAGCTTGGTAACTAGTTGTAGAGCAACCAAGATAATAAATTTAGTCCATTTGGCTTTTCCACCCTGTATATATTACGATTCAGTAAAACTTCATGGGATAAAAAAAATCTATCTAAATAATTTTAAAAAATTAATTATATCTAACTACAATGAGTGTTTAAAAATCATTCTACTCGAGTCACAAGAAACATTGACACTGGCGAATCCAGTAGCAACATAATTATTGAATCATTAGTTCCCACTTCTGGATTATTGTCACTTGATCAATACTTAAAAACTTCCCTTCTAGGTCATCTCTTAGAGATTCTGTACTACAGGATTGTTATGAATATTCAAGTAGAGGGCTTCTCGAATTCGTAAAACACGGACATCTATTTTTCACTCTGGAAGAAGATACAAAATGAATATTTTTTTCTTTTTTGATGGGATAGTCTTCCCTGTTTCTACTGGTCTTCAGACAAGGTCCTATCGTTCTTATCCTGAATCAGCATGAAGCACAAACCCTGAAATCTCATGAAAAATTCAGACCTCATTGACCCGGTCGGAATGCGGAATGAGAAAACTGGCAAGAAATGGAATTCGAAACAATAAATCTCTGTTCGGAACATTATAACGGCAAATCCATAATTAAATTGGGGAAAAGTTCGCGGGAGAAGTAATTTTTTCAGGGTTCGGACGTTTTCTCGTTATCATCAACAAGAGATCCGGATGAGGATGTAGATATTCCCGGAATTCGAGAACGTTTTAACTTCAGACAATTGTCCAATAATAGCCCTGGATCTGCCTCGATCATAACTTGAATACCTAATGGAAAAGATTCGGTTCGGGAAGTTGAAAAAGTCATTTAAAATTAGCATACCCCTTGAATATAAAGTATTTCATCCAGCATTTAAGGCGCCAAAGAGCTGGGTGAAAATGTCTGTGAACAAATGCACAGCTGTGAATAGTTCTATGGAGTATATCAAAATAACTTGAACTCATGAGATGTCTATAGTTGTGTGATGACAAGGGCGATTCGAGATAGTACCTTTGTCGATCCGAGTTTGTCATCCCATGACTCAGAGCAAAAATATCTGCACAGTTGGAACAATGGTATTCATGGGCTCGACCCTTAACTTTCCCGGTATCGGAACCAGGAAGAATAACATTCCCCTTCAGGTAGAAACCTCAGCAGGCGTAGGTCCATGAAACCATTGGCAGGTATAAAGCAGGATCACCCGAGAAGGGTGGTCAGTAACAATTCAGTAAAGTACCATTTGTAACCAAAAGAGTTCTCCTCAAAATAAAATTATGTTTTCGTTTTCATCAAGTGTTTCAATGATTCCCGTGAACGTAGTACACCAAAGTTGAAACCATTCAATTTCCACCATTTCACCCACTCACTAATCATCAACATGTCCGACCTTTTTGGCGTGTTTGTTGCCCCAAACATTGCATATATTCGGGCAAAATGATAGCTCCTGTCATTTTTCCCAAATATCTGAAATTTTAGAATTTTTGGCTGTAAATGGTCTCAAACGTTTTGCTTCGACTCCTTGATGAAGGATCCGAGGTCAAACTTAATTCTGACCATCCGTCCGTATGCACGATAACACTAGAACCAAATGAATAATACCCTCTGGGCGAACATATTATAGCTTTACTTAGGGAAAATTTGTCTAAATAAGAGGACGTTTCGAGGAAAAAAGCTGGAAGAGGAGATTGCGAGGTAACGGGAGGAAAGGGGATGCTTTAAATTGCCGCTAATGCTATGGTGGTGATCTTTGGAAAAAATGAAAATTTGAAAGTAAATCGGGAATTTTGTGAATTTATTTTAAAATTTACATGTCGTTTGGAGGGCAATCAAAGCACGCGACCAGAACTTTTGATCTATCTATTACCATTTTCGAAGGATTAACGAAAGAAATTTTGTTCACGTCCGGACCCCAAATCACGACAAAATTGATAGTCGAAAAGTAGAGTGATATAGATGACGCTTCAACGTAGAGCTTGCTCGCGAGTTTATGTCGAAAGATCGATCCGCTCAATAAAATATATGGGGTCTTCTTTTTCGAAACTTGTATACTCGAAATTGACGTAAGAAAAGCTGGTATTTTTTTTTCTATCATCATTTGAGCATTAGTCGATATTTGTACCATTAATGAAGGCTGGTATTTATCGGAAGAATTTCAGTTTCTATTTTTTTGGTTTAGTTTTGAATTTCTCACGCAAACTATGCCGATACGGACTGTTTTCGAACGGCAAATTAGGTAAAAGGTGAAGATTGGGGATAAAAATGTCGAATAATATGTAACATGATGATATTTTCCAGAATTTAGACAGCTCAAAAATTAGAAATGTAAAAAAAGGGTAAAAGTAATAAAATTAATTCATATACCCCTTTCATCGCAGATTCTCCATATAGCTATTATATAGGTTTATATGTTTGACTAATGAACTGAAGGACCGGAATCCCTTGCCGTAGGCGTAACTTTTCTTCATAATTTTTTTGCGTGCATGTTCTGGAAAACAGCGCGCTATCATTTTGCCCAGATGTCTGTAACGTTCGCAAATGGTCTCAAATGATTAGGTTCGACTGTCTGATGGAGAATTCGGGGTCAAATTTGATTTTCTCCAGCCGGCCGTTGCCACGATAACTTGAGAATGGAAAGAGATAGCGACTTGAAATTTTCAAGGTAGGTGGGGCGTACCACGAAAAAGCTCGTCAATGGGCATAATCGGCCTAACGGTTTCCGAGTACTAATTTTGTCTTCAACCAATGCAGATCCGATCGAACTAAAACTCTGTAACTAGTTGTAGAATACCACTATAAAGACGTGTGTGAAATTTTGTAAGGATCGTATTACTAGAAAATTTAAAAAAAATAATAAAAAATATGATTTATCTCACAATAACTTGAGAACGGTAAGAGATGTGACTTGAAATTTGTAGGGTAGATTGCGAGTTGTTTCGTTGTTGTTTGTTAGGCAACATTGTTCGATTGATTGCTTCTGACAAATATCTTTTGTCTTGTCTTTTTGATATTTTGCAGAGTTTGGAGAGAAAGCCCAGAAATAAACCTTTTAATATTGAGTATACCTCCCACAGTATCCTTTATTGATTAGTTATATTTTTGATATAATGTATTCCGTATTTAATCATTCAAAGAGTTCGCAAGGGCTCCTGGCACCCCGCCAGTCGTTTTATATCTTTTTAATATTTTCGGATTCAACGTGACATATCCTTCACACAAGCTTCGGCGATGTGAGTGTTAGATTTCATGAAAAACGTGACGAACCATTTTATGAGGCATTTATCGCCTTCGAAATTGCCGAAAATCCTAATTTAGAATTTTCCCCTCGTAACGCCCTTCCCCATTTCTCCCACGAAATGTGATCTCTACACACGGCAAGAAAAGCATAATTTCGCCGTGATACCCCACAGCGAAATTTAATAAAGAGATACCACCCGCAACCGCGTGAGTTATTTGATTGAAAAGGAAGATTTATCAGCGGAACCGGAACTTGTATGGAACGAGGGAAACGCAAATATTATTCAATACTTCTTACTGCTTGCTTTACGATCTGAAGGTGCTATAAAGCACCTGCAGTTTCTGCCAAAGCCGCGGAGGAGAAGCAGGTGCAAGAATTCATACATATGTATTTTCCACCCTTTGTATGGACTGAAATTCCGGAACGCTAGGCCAACTGCAGATTTAAGGGTGGTGCAATTATTATTTATTCGCATGTTTCAAATGAAGCCAGGACTAATGAATCGGGAGTAAATGTAGGAACAACATTTTTCGATTATTGTGATCTGGAAATAGAATTTATGTTAATATCCGTTCGAATTACAATTAGTTATTCAGTTATGTAGAAAAATTACTTCAAGGTTAAATCGAAATGTTAGCAGAAACAGTCTCTGCAACGAACACATAGAATTCAATGAAATTTAGAAAGTATACCTGGAGGGCAACTATAACATTATCATATATGCCATAGGTACTTATCTTCTTCGTGTCCTTCAACTGAATATGAATAATTGAGTTTGCGACTGGAGGACTGCGCAAAATAAACTAATATTTTTAGAATAGTCGACGTTTCGATCCGTATTTGGATCTTTTTCAAGACTATAAAAATCATTATAACAACTAAAGTTGAACTAGCATACATGCAATAAACTCTTGTATAAACCGAATTCACAATAAGACTAACTCTTACACAAATTCATGCAACAAAAATATTCTCAGTTAGCATTCATATGTTTCTCTTAGAAGCAGCCAGATCAAACAAACAAAAAAAAGTACCTACTGAAAATGGTGAGGTAACGGCAAACTTAGAAATTAGTCAATTGATTGGTTCATAATTTATTGAACTTTGAAATATAACGCAATATGCGAAAATCTCCCTTTGTAACTATAACCGAGGACATCAGGCGATTAAAATCTACCAATCTAAATCCTCCTAGATGAACTCAGTATATAGTTTCCGTTTGTCGCATTCCTCTTGGTACAACCTTGATATTCGTTATCTTGTAACTTTGATTTATGTTGATGAGTTCCAATTCTATTGAAAACATCCTGTATTGAGGTAAATACAGATAAATTGCTCCATAAAACTTTCTTCCGAGCCAGTTTCAAAAAGCACAATTTTTCATTCGAGTAAACATTGACTACTTTTCACATTAAAACGCTGAAATGGAAAACGAATTCCAAATGTAGTTTCGTACACATTAATTCTCCAGTAAATGCAAAATTAACCAAAGAGTTTACATTCTCTCGACTGAACTTCCGCAAACAGCATGAAAACTTCCGCATGAGAGATTTCTTTCTACCGGATTGTTTTCTCCATAATTTTCGATAGATACTTCTGTCCCTGGATGATATTTATGGGCTTCTTAGCATGGGAATGGAATTTCAAGTGGCACTGGCACCGCTCCGAAATGAACGAGCGCTACATGTAGGATAAGCATAATTCCTTGGTGGAAATCGATAAAGGTATTGAGTTTTGAGGCAATTTCATAAAAGTTAGTTCCTATTGTCCGAAATCAGGAAATTGCTTTATGTATTTTCTCCCAGGATACTATTAATGGTGGAAGTTAGGCTCAAGGAAGGTATTATCTCTCAGTCGGAAAGTGCTTCTAACTTCATTGTTCTTTTTTATGTTGAGGGGCACAACCGAGCAGTGAAATCGCTTTGAAATCGGATTAAATGATTGCCACAAAGGGATTCCTTAATTTCAAGTTTTAGAATTCCCTCAAAACCATTTGAAAACTGAAATCTGATGGTAGAGAAGTTCGATGCAGCAGTGAAAATGATGCTTGCACAATAAATTTGAAGGTTGAAAGGCTGCAAAGATGCAGTTTCACCATAAAAATCCATTGATATCATTTTCAACTCCAACAAGCTAATACTTTCGGAGATATGATTTTTCGAAATTTCAATAATGAATCGTACTTCTATGTTTTCACAGAATGTTATAATTATTCTATCTAAGCTTTATTATATGATCTGTGTTCATACTCGTACATGTAATCCTGTTCTATAAGAGAGAGTCAAATCATTTCAGGTAGTTTAATTTGATTTCTTCCATGGTGCAGTTCTCATTCTCAGATTGCTCATTTAATCTTGATGAATAAACTATTATTTGAATTGAATTTCCTTAATGATGCAGTTCTATCATAATAATACATTGATATAATTCCCAACTCTGAGAAACCAACACTTTCGGAGACATAATTTGTCTGTTCGAACTAGAGCACCAGAAAGCTCCTGTCCACAGGGGTACAACCCATTTTTTTTTTATTCAACTTCTTTCATGATGCAGTTCTATCATAAGAATGCATTGATATAATTCCCAACTCTGAGAAACCAATACTTTCGTAGATATAATTTGTCTGTTTGAAAAAGAGCGCCAAAAAGCTCCTGTCAACCGGGCTTGAACCAATTTGTTTTAGTGGCAAGAGCGCTCGCGTGCATGCCAAAATAAAGGAACCTGTAAAAGTGTCGACCCTCCAATATCTCTCTATTCAATATTGATGAATGCCAAATTAGTTGATTGCCTCGTGCGACTTCATGCGATCAATTACTTCATTTCATACGCGTAAATACATTATTCCTCGAAATGCTCACAATGTGACCATACTAACATCGGAATTCAATTAGAAATTCACAACAGCAAACGGTCATTGATTCGGTTTAATACCCCAATTCACTCAGTGAATGTTGTGGTTGGAATGTAAGCCGTAATTCAATCGGTTTGCTGAGACATCTTCTTGGAATATTAACTGAACGCTCGAGAATTGTCCATTGAGTTTGATGTGTCAGGGCGTATATGCCAAGTGACGTATAAATAATTTTGAAACATTAATTAAATAAAAATCTCATTAAAAATTATTTTTTAAGTCACGATAACCTGAGAACCGAAAAAGATTGCGACTTGAAATTTTCAGGTTAGGTTTTGCATCTGAATGCGACATACGAGTTTGTTTATAAGCATCATCGGTTGAACGGTTTCGGAGTTACACCCATCTGAAATTTGGTTGTTATTTCCTGAATAACTCGAAAAATACTAAACCGATCCAATTCAAAATTTCAACTTTCTAGCTCATTCCGTTCGAGAGTTATCGTGTTACCTGACGGTCGGACGGCCGAACAGAATCGATTTTAACCGGAGATTCTTGATCAGTGAGTCAAACCAAATCGTTCAAGACGATTTTCAGCCAAATATTCGAAAATTACAGAAATTTGGGCAAGTTGATAAGCACTCTGTTCCGAGGAACAAGAGCGCCAAAAAAAGGGCAATCTACAATGCTTCAATGCCTTACTGCTTCAAAAATTGTAATTAAATTAATTTATCAAGATTAAATGCGCAATCTGCAATAATTCAACCTCGTGGAATGGGTTGTTGCAACTTAGACTCGGTGCATAGTTTTCACAACTCGAAATACCTAAGGAAAGTATCATCGAAATGTCTAGAGCAAGGCTGGAGACAATCATAGCAGATCGTCCATTCATTCCTGATATTTGAGTAGGTAGTGGATTAGGAACAAACTATTTTGATAGTTCAAAATATATTAATAAAATACTATCATCTTTTCATAATTTAAGATTTAATAGTCCATACCACTAACACATTCTTTCTGTATTATGAACCTCAACTCAAGAAAAAATTATTGATACACAAATGTAGATCCATATTTCAGTAATTTTTTGCTAGCAACATTATGAAAATACTGTATATAGGAACATTTCTCACTACTTAAGGAAGTAAAAGGTAATATTAACCTCAGTGGTCAACCTACAGAATAGTATATTATTATACAAGTTGCAGAATGGGCTCCTATTAAAACACGAATACGAAATGAGTGTTGAAATTGCCTTCTGCAACGAGTAGTAGACGATATTTTCTCTATTTCAGGCAAGTTTTGCAAAATACTGTTGAAATTTAATGAAAAATTCGGATTATACATCCTAGTGACTTTTGTATTGTATCTTGGTAGTTGGTGTGACTGTTACGAAAGTTGACAGATCACGGAATTTGAATTGTAGGTAGGGCATGGAGATCAGATTTAAAACAGATTCATAATAGCTGGAATGATTCAAAATGAGCAAGAATGAAATCTCTAGTACCATATTTTTAATGAAAATAAAGCTTTTCCTCAACAATTATTTCACTATATCCAGATTATATTGTATTGTCAATTGACGTGCGTTGAAGTTTGATAGGATGGAATGTCAGTGCTGACTACCACAAAACGAGAAATATAACTAGAAACAATGCGAAAATGAGTTCATTCCAGCACTGTTTTCAGTGCTGGAATGGACTCATTACGATACCGAAATAGAGAAATTTCTTTTGATGATTCCAATATGTTCTTCTTTCCTATTGCCTCTATAAACTACATCAAAACAGTCTTGCATATATTCACAAATTCAAGAATCAATACTTGCTTTCAAGTGAAAATAACAACTATGAATTGACAGTCTCTAATAGACTCTAATAGACTCAAAGACAGATTCTGTGTTCACATTCTGTGAATACCTAGAACTTACGATGTATTATTGAAACTTTGAAACATCATATCTCCGAAAGTATTAGCTTGTTAGAGTTGAAAATGATAACAATAGATTCTTATGATGAAACTGCATTTTAAGAAAATTTGAATTCAAAAGTTGTAATGTAAAAAAATATTTTTTGTCGTTGCTCCGAAACTATTAGACCGATTTTGCCCAATAACGAACTTAACCGAAATATTTATCCCTCAAATCTACTCTGGAAATTTCAACTGTCTAGCTTATTCCGTTCGAGAGTTATCGTGAAAATGGAGGACCGGCCGGACAGAATCGATTTCGACCACGGATTCTTGATCAGTGAGTCAAACCAAATCGTTCAGGACCATTTGCAGCCAAAAATTCGAAAATAACAGACATTTGGGCAAATTGATAAGCACTCTGTTCAGAGGAAAAAGAGCGCCAAAAATGTTCTTTGGGTAAACGAAAAAATGTATCCACTTCATTTAATACAATTTTTGGGTTAGTTCGTTGGATCTATTGTTCCTCAATTCACTTGTGCGTGCAAAATATAATCGGAAAAATGTCGTTTATAAGGTCAAATAATTTTTCAGGACACCACAGAAACCTCATAATCCAAACCTCATATTTGCCACAAAACACTTTCACAATGCATCAACTACTGTTCATTTCAATATTCCATACTTCAATATATGATTGGCTTTTCCAAAACGCAGTCAATTTGTATCCCGTTTGATAGTTTGTCATAATCAATCAAATGAATCGAAATAGAAATTTCCATCGAAAAATCTATTTATCCGACATCGGACGAAAATAAATGCAATATTTTCGGGTAACATCCAATTCGTAGGGATGATAGCTTTCCTATCGATTCGAATGCCTGCCTGAATGATAGGATAAATATGGCCTTTCAGGAGATGTCCATGGGAACACAAAATCCTCGTTACAATTTTGATTATCATAAAAAATCATGATGTAGAATACATATTGTTGTTATGTTGGCTTATTGTTGTAGTTCAATGCATCAATTAAAATAAACGTGCAGCTTTCGATATTCCAATTATTATTTCGAGCTAAATTGGCCGTGCGTTTATTGTATTGATGAGAATGGATTTTTGTGAATTAAAATAGCTGAAATTAATTTGACTCTCCCTTATAGAACAGGATGACATGTACGAGTATGAACACAGATCATATGATAAAGCTTAGATGGAATAATTATAGCATTCTGTGAAAACATAGAAGTACGATTCATTATTTAAATTTCGAAAAATCATATCTCCGAAAGTGTTAGCTTGTTGGAATTGAAAATGATATCAATGGATTTTTATGGTGAAACTGAATCTTAAATTAAAATTGAATTTGAAATTTATTACTAAAAAAAATTTTTTTTTCGTTACTCTCAAACCGTCTGGCGTATTTTGCCCAATAACGAATTCAAACGAGATATTCATCTCCCTAGCCTACTCTGGAAATTTCAACTGCTTAGCTCATGCCATTCGGGAGTTACTGCAGAAAAAAAAAATTTTAAATTTTCAAAATTTTTTTTGACACTTTGCGGTAAGCTGGTCAATACAAAACTTCACATGCGTATAAAGGTCATGATTCTACAATTTGGTGCTAAATTTCAGATAGGTCGAGTGATCGGTTTCGGAAATATTCTTTAAAAATGTTTTTACTAAAATCGGCCATAACTCTGAAACCGCTTGATGGATTTCGCCTATCAACGAACTTGTCCGAGATATTTACGCTCCAAATCCACCGTGCAAATTTCAATCCTCTAACACCTTTCGTTCGAGAGTTATCGTGCCTACGGCGGGCCGGTCGGCCGGACCGGCCGGACAGAATCGATTTCGTCCTCGGACATTTGGGCAAATTGACAAGCAATCTGTTCCGAGGAACTAGAGCGCCAAAAAGGAGAAACCGGCTGGCCTTGTTTTAAAAGGTTGGTTTAATACAAAATCCAGACCTTCTATCTGTCAGAATACATAAATACTCTGCTGCAAAAGCAGCAGAGAAAAAGCATGATGTTCGATCCCGTCGACACATGTTTCTGCTATTGGGCTTCTTTAGGATAAGGCAACCAAGAAAGCCGAAAAAATGTTGGAAGAAAACTGAAAATACAACTGACACCACAAGAGGAGCTGGCTACCAATTTGTGCCTTAAGCTGTAGTACTTCAATTTAGGAGCAAAACTACAACATCGACACGGAGGAAGCATAAGCAGCATGTGCGATGCGACCTTGACCTGCAACTGTCCTGTATAGTTTCGGAGCCTCAATGAAACTGTTTCGTCAGACAGTAAGATAAAATCTTCAGAATAATTTTTTGTTGAATACTTAGGTATTCTGAAATTTGTCACACTGACAAAACAAAAGATTGAAATGGCAAGTTCCAGTTCAGGAGTCAGTACGATAAGTACAACCGAAGTAGCGTTTCCAGGTCCGTATCAATCTAATTGCTTCTGACAAGTTTCTAGCGTACAATTTCGATTTCTGACGCGGAAGCATTTTCAAAAAAAAAATCATTTTATAGTTACGATTTCAAAGGTTTGAAATTTGATTCTGACATATAATTTTGAAATACCGAATGCATTGTAAATTCCAGATAAATTCCCTATTTGACATAATATACATTTATTGATTTTTTCCAGGAATTTCATGGTAGTTTGTATCCCACTTACGACGTTCATCCATCGCTTTCTTCAAAAGTTCTGAGTGTAATAAAAAATTCGAATATCGCTTCATGTCCAGCGGACTGATTTGCGATAGGTAGCAGTTTTCGAAAACAGTTGAATCGAATACTCCAATCCATGTAACGTGAAGAAACATTTCTCAGATTTCAATCAGAATGGTTTCAATTCTATACATTTTTAACCAATTACCTCTGTTGCACGAGAAACATGTCGAGTCGGCTACGATAAGCCAAGTTTATGGTTAGTTTTCCTAGATTACAAACCCGGGTAGCTCATTTAAATCTATATATATTTTCAACCCTTTGGAAGTTTCTTCGTACTTACAGCAACGTAGAATAATCAGAACAGATTCAAATATAGAATAAGCAACCTATTGGTTATGAAAGTTTGAATATATCGAGATTCGGATGAAACTGAGTTGGAATAGTATATTCTAATACAAGTTGCAGAATGGGCTATATTCTAGCTATTCAAACACGAATGCGAAATTCGAAAACGAGCGACGAAGGAGCGAGTTTTCGAACGCATGAGTGTTGGAATTGCCTTCTGCAACGAGTATTAGACTATATTTTCTCTATTTCAGTCAAGTTTTGTAAAATACTATTGAAATTTAATGACAAATTCAGATTATACATCCGAGCAACTTTTGTATTGTATCTTGGCAGTTGGTGTGACTGTTACGAAAGTTGACAGATTACGGAATTTGAATTTGAATCATACGTAGGACATGGCGATTCAAAACAGTTTCCTAATAGCATGAATGATTCAAAATTAGCAAGAAGGATATCTCTAGTACCATATTTTTTAATCAAAATAAATCTTTTTCCCTCAACAATTATTTCACTATATCCAGATTATATTATATTGACAACTGACGTGTGTTGAAATTTGATAGGATCGATGTCAATGCTGACTACCACAAAACGAAAAATATAACTAGAAACAATGCGGGAATGAGTTTATTCCAGCACTGTTTTTAGTGCTGGAATGGACTCATTACGATACTGAAATAGAGAAAAATATTTTTTTCATTTTATTTTATCGATAGACAGGAACGCTTTCTTGAATTCGGGAAATATGTATATGACCTGAAAAATCCATTTTCAATGAATACAGAGGTTCTAGATATGCCGAGAATATATTCTATACTTATGTGGTGTTTCTAAATTGATGCAAAATTTTTAGGAGGTGGCAAGGGTTAATGGAGGTCTGTCATAATTTTTTGTTTTCAGTTCTTTCCCCTCCGGGTTACTACCCTATGGAATTTGAAGGAAAATTTCGTTTTTATTGACAGTTTGACACTTATTTGATATGCCTACATTCAACAGTGCCCTAACTATTTATTTTTAAATTTCACATTTTCTCTGAATTAATATGAGTAATTTTTTTTTTAATTGATTTAACAATTTAAGAAGAAGAAGTCAAGACACAAAAATGTCACGTATTGAATTTAATCTTTCAAATCGATTTTTATTTTACAAAATTATCAGAGTATAAAAAGTTTTCATGCAAAATATTGTAAGGGTTGATTTTCTTGAATATGATAACGTTTTGGAGTTACGATAACCGTCAAAAATGGATATAGCGATGGCGATATGCCAAATTTTATTCCTCAGAATAGAGGAGGTATTAAATAAAATTGGTTCAAGCACTGACGTGTAGTCAGGAGCTTTGCACGCATGTGCTATTGTCTACTCGCCTCTATTCAACACTTTACTACGAATTTAGCATTGATATTATATCGTTTTTTTAGCTTTTATAATACATTTCCTAACATTTTATTAACAGACTTCAGTAGAGTATCGTCTATTATCACAGAATTTTTAATTCAGACATTTGTATTCTTTTCGAATTGAAATACGAAAATACTCACGCCCCAAGTATCTCCAGAGTCCAGGATACGATATTCCCGAAATTTTACGGCCAAGTTTCAATTGGATTAGATTTGTATATTTTGAGTTATAGATGCATTTCTTCAATGTTGCACTGGTAAACCTTATTTTTGCAGAATCAATGATGAAATACATAACTGGAGGAATTTCACCGATATCTCCAACCAAAAAAAAGCTTCTGACCATTAAGTGCTACGGCCAGTCCGTCCTTGGCACGAAAAGTTACCAGAATTATTTGAGTCGTTCGGAAGTTATAAAAAAAATTGGTTCAAGCCCTGTGGACAGGAGCTTTCTGGCACTCTTGTTCAAACAGACAAATTATATCTCCGAAAGTATTGGTTTCTCAGAGTTGGGAATGATACCAATGTATTCTCATGATAGAACTGCATCATAAAGGAAATTCAATTCAAATAATAGTTTATTTATCAAGATTAAATGATATTTACGCTTCAAACCCACCTTGCAAATTTCAATCCTCTAACCCCTTTCGTTTGAGAGTTATCTTGCCTACGGCCGGCCGGACAGAATCGATTTCGACCTCGGATTCTTGATCATTGAGTCGAACCAAATCGTTTGTGACCATTTTCAGCCAAAAATTCGAAAATTACAGACATTTGGGCAAATTGATGAGCACTCTGTTCCGAGGAACTACAACGCCAAAAAAAGAATTAGGGCAGTAATCTTCGCAGGGGGGCGTCGCAGAAACAAAATTTAAAGCATTCCTGACTCTTCTTTACATACTTTATTTACACCTGAAGAACAGTCATGTAGTGCTGGGACACGCTGTACAAATATGGATGTTAAACCAGTTTATTTGTTCATTGAGTGAACTTTCCTAAGAAACTGTAGTTTCGAAGTTTATGAGGTGGAAGGTACATCAACTTGACTGAGAAAAACCCTAAATCAGAGCAGCATTCTTCACTAGGCAATCTTTTACGGATCAACAACGTTGCGAACTAAATTAGGTGTGCCTTTTCGAGAAAGTTGGGGAATTTATCGTCCAATAAAAGCGGAACATAAAATAAATAGCCGCATATATTGCTGAACATCGATTCGCGATGCAAACAGTGTGAAAATGGAGCTCAGGGTAGGTTGCAACCTAGAAACAAATTACTGAGATAAGACCTGAAAGTAGCAAGGATATTTTTATATGTAAGGAGTTGGATCGGATGGTTCGGGAAATATTAGTGGGTCGAAGAAGAATATTTTAATATTCTTAAGAAATATGTTCAACTGCTGATAATATAATTTGATCCATAAAGTGATGTTGAATTCCCTTCCGCTTCTTTTAAAACTGTCATGATAACACTGCGATTCTGAAAGAGATATGAAATACAAATATAGTTTCATCAGAAAAATTCGAAAAATATAAGTAGGTATCTTTAATAACAAAAGTCAAGAATAAAATTCCCAGCTTCAACATCGAGATAAATAATTTAATTTGGTGTACCCTGGAAAGACATAGTAGAAGAAGTAGTAGCGCTTGCATATATGTAGGATTTCAATAAGGATTGTTAACTCTACACCTTCTCGTGGTTCTTGCTGAACAATGAATTGAATAACAACTTCCTAGGTTCCTATTTCAACTTGATCTCAATAATATGGTGCAGAATTAAATGTAATTATTCAATTTATTGACCAAGTACGGACACATATTGTTTATTCTTCTAAGGATTACAAACAAAAAACCTATTCAATTAATTCACTAGAGTTTCAAATTCGAAATATACGCTATCTCACGCTACTGCATTGAAGAAGTAGGCCCCCAAGAGACGATAAATTGCGGCGTCAGAGAGTGTTCCAGGCTATCTATATAGACGGCTGTGCTTCATTAATATGATCGATTCCAAAATGGAAAATTATCCAAACGAATTAATGTTGGACAGGTTTGAAATCCGATAATCCATGGCTTATGTCAAAATATTATTCAGCGAACCGGCCGTGAGTTCAATTTGATCCATCCAAACCATCACAATATGACACGAAGGAGTTAACACAATTGAGAAATTATTCAATGAATTTGGAGAGCATATCTTCTGCCTCAATATGAACGGCCTGGGGAATATTGGATGAGATAATCAAATATTTATAGGCATTATGTTGATGAATTAATGAAATAGCTTTGGATATCCTGTATTCAGGTATGTAAGAGAATTTCAAAGGAATCTTCATGCATTATGCTACGGGAAATTCTGAAATAATAACTACTATTCTAAAAATGGGTTCAAGCCCTGTGGACAGGAGCTTTCTGGCGCTCTAGTTCAAACAGACAAATTATATCTCCGAAAGTATTGGTTTCTCAGAGTTGAGAATTATATCAATGTATTCTTATGATAGAACTGCATCATAAAGGAAATTCAATTCAAATAGTAGTTTATTTATCAAGATTAAATGAGCAATCTGAGTATGAGAACTGCACCATGGAAGAAACTAAATTAAAATAGCTGAAATGAATTTGACTCTCTCTTATAGAACAGGATGAAATGTACGAGTTTGAACACAGATCATATAATAAAGCTTAGATAGAATAATTATAGCATTCTGTGAAAACATAGAAGTACGATTCATTATTGAAATTTAGAATTTCATCTTAGCAGAAATTGAATTCAAACATCATAGAAGAATTTAAATTCAACAAGAGTGCCAAAAATTATGAATCCAAAACCAATAGACGAATTCTACCCAACAACGAACTCATCCTGTAATGTCTGTAATTTTCGAATTTTTCGATGAAAATGGTCTTAAACGATTTGGTTCGACTCACTGATCAAGAATCCGTGTTCGAAATTAATTCTGTCCGGCCGTCCGGCCGGTCCGGCCGGCTGGCCGGCCGTTGGCACGATAACTCTCGAAAGGAATGAGCTAGACAGTTGAAATTTTCAGAGTAGGTTTGGGAGATAAATAGCTCGGCTATGTTCGTTATTGGGCGAAATAGGACAGATGGTTTCGGAGTAAACAAAAAAAAAATTTTTTTTTACAAAGCAAATTCCAAATTGAATTTTTTTCAATAAGCAGTTTTACCATAAAAATCCAATGCTATAATTTTCAACTCTAACAAGCTAATACTTTCGGAGATATGATTTTTCAAAATTTCAATAATAAATCGTATTTCAACGTTGTCACAGAATGATATTATTCTATGTATGAATTGTCATAATGTCAAATGATGTTCCTGAGACATGACATTATCTAATCAATTGAAGAATTGTGAGCGAAGTGAGAAAAATCTCAGTTGTTTGCTCCGAAATTAGGTTTTCTCAGAAAATTCTTACATTTCGGAACGGAACATGAAGTAAGAGATCTGAGAGTAGTGAGACTGCTTTTCATCCATAGACATAGATATAACTCTCGAACGGAATGAGGTAGGTAGTTGAAATTTTCAGAGTAGGTTAGGGAGATGAATATCTCGGTTAAGTTCGTTATTGGTCAAAATTTGCCAGATTTAATTTGATTTCTTCCATGGTGCAGTTCTCATTCTCATGATTGCTCATTTAATCTTGATAAATAAACTATTATTTGAATTCAATTTCCTTTATGATGCAGTTCTATCATATGAATACATTGATATAATTCCCAACTCTGAGAAACCAATACTTTCGGAGATATAATTTGTCTGTTTGAACTAGAGCGCCAGAAAGCTCCTGTCCACTGGGCTTGAACCCATTTATTTACATAAATACCACGATAACTTCAATATAGGTTATTATAGCGCCAAAGGAAACAAGTCTTTGACTCCTTCCAACTTTATTTCCGATACGCACTTATATTCAAGTGCTAGCTAAAAAGCTTTCAAGAGGGAACACTTCAGTCCCCACATCATATTTCAGAGCTCCCAACCATATCGAGTCTCCAGATGAGTCAGTTGAAATTTGCAATATCCCTTTCTACTTCAAGAGGACCATTTATATTATAAAGGTCAATTAAGATGAGATTGGAGCTGTAGACTCTTCTCTATATGCAGGGTAGGCAATGTTTCTCCACTCGAATGGACACAACGGAACGGAACTCGTCTGATGATTTATTGTAAGGCTCAATGAACTTCCCGAAATTCGAGAGATATATGGTTCTGGAGGATTTGCGGATATATTTCATGAATAGCCGGAAAGTGACTTTCTGGGCTGAAAGCTCATGCCAGTATGGTGAAAATTGGAAAATTGTTGGCATCAGTAGCGTGTGTTAACTAATTTATATTTCGCAGGGTCCGTTCTCCTGTAATATCCTTAAAATTTAGAGGTTCTTCAATGAGGAGCATCAAGCAATTGAGCAATCATTGGACAATACTTTGAAAGGTATGTTCATTATTATATGGTTCTTTCTGGGGTTTCTCTCCCTTACTGTACACATTTATGGAAAATCCCGAAACACGTCGAATTGAAATTTTAAATTCTCATTCTTCTTCGAAAAAATGCGAACCCTACCTTCGCACCTTCGAAAGACAGGTAGAAGCATTAATTTTCCATATAGGAAGTACGGGCTTGTGATACTCCGATTGAAAGGTATCATCATTATCTATTCAGAAATGTTATCACTTTCATGTTTATCAGAAGAATAAAATTAGCGGGCAGCTAGCCAGTAACAAAAGATATTATAAATTTTATAATTTTGAAAACGTTTTGCTGTCATATTCCTCAAATACAAAGAACGCTATATTCATGAATAAAAACATAATTTGATTCAATTCCTTTTTCTGTGGGATGTTATCCAAAATTACATAGAATTCAAATTCTATCTTATTTTTTATGACATCCTATTCTATAATTAGATCCTCCATCTGAAACGCCGTGACTAGGTTTCAAATTCACGCTTAAGGTTGCAGATTTCTCTACAGTCTATAACAATGCAGCGCCATCTCTTGCCTCACTAGTAATAACTTCGGCTGAAAAGTAAGTCGGTTTTTAGCACTACGAATACAAGGGCGTTTCCTATCTTTCTACTATTTAATCTTTCTACTATTAAATCTTTGACCTCTATTGAAAAACAATTAGTTTATCTACAGGGATACTACAGTTTGCCTATTTTGATTGAGTCCTTGAAGTAGTTACAGGGTGTTCACTGTTCATACTTGACCTATTCCGGCATTTTCTCTCAAAACATCCCTGTCGTGACGTAATTGACCTGGCAAGGTTTCAAATTGACACCTGGTATAGATCTGATCGTGTTCAAATTTGAAATTTGGCTGTAGAATTAGGATTTGAAGGCTCTCGCCAAATTTCAGCAATATGGGACGGATGGTATCTGATGTACCGGGTTTCCCACTATAATTTGACCCCCGCTTTAAATTTTGTTACGAATGGAGATACAATAAAATGTTCCGTACAAAAGTTGAACGAAATCAACTTAATTTTTTCAGGAGGTTTTCACGAATTGAAATATATACAGGGTAGACAAGATATTGAGTGCAACTTCATTTTTTCAAATGAAACACTCCATTAATTTTTTTACATTTCTCTCCTGATTTCGAATATATATGCATGTGTTGGTTTATCTCTCTTATTTTCAGTTTTAAATTCTGGGAACAACCTGGAAACTCAGTAGTCAGTTGTCAAGTGGTAGGCTGTGATAAATGAACTAACTGCATTAGTAAAGCTTAGTTTTTATTGTTCTTCACATAAAGTGAAAAAATGTTACCAATGGAGTGTGTGATATCGCTACCAATGCTGTTAGTTGATTAATCACAGCCTCCCACTTGACAACTGACTACTGAGTTTGTCAGGTGGTCCCCAGAATGTAAGACTCTGTAGTTATCAAAATAAGAGAGATAAACTAACATATGCATATATATTCGAAATCAGGTGAGAAAGAGCTAGCCAAATGTAAAAAAGACATATAGAATGTTTGATTTAAAAAAAATTAAGTCACACTCAATATCTTGTCCAGCCTGTGTATATTTTAATTCGTGAAAACATCCTGAAAAAAATCAGTTGATTTCCTGCAACTTTTGTTCAAAATATTTTTTGTATTCTTAACAAAGTTAAAGAGAGGGTCAAATTATAGTGGGAAACCCAGTACATGAGTTCAGTATGATACACAAAAATGTTCGTTTCTTTGGTTATGCGAGAAACCCAAAAGGAACACAAAGATTTCCAAACATTCTATGCATAAGAGAACACTAGAAAATGGAAGATAAATTGAAAACGAATGTGTTCACGAGTTTTGTTGTTAAAAATGTTTCTGTAGAAACATGAAGCAGCATGGGTAAGTATTCATCTAAGTAAAAAATGAAATGTCAAAGTAACTTTGCTAAAATATTTTACTTAAGGTTTGATAGAAGACCAAAGTTACTAAACCTATTGGAAACATAAAACATACAGAATATCAACCTACACTAGAAACATCCACAATTTACATGAATGCTGAATAAATCTACTGAAGGTTTCTAAAATCCAATATGATTAATAACTGGACCAACAAAAAACAAAGAAATCAAAAATTTTCCTGGACAATTCAAAAATTAAAATTAGCACAATATGAATATGTTCATGCGAAATACTGATGTGGCATCAGAATCTTCTGCGTAATTGTTCTTTATAAGCAACAAATATCAATGAGTTAAAGAGCCTTACTTGTACACTATTGAAATTTATGGTAACCAGTTATCGGTCATGTAAAGTATACAAAATTTCAAACAGCTAAGTTTATTCTCAAATATGAATTCTGATAGATACGCAAGTTCATTGAATTTTTCTATGCGGATCTGTGGATTTTCAATCCAGTTTGTCTTGACATAATTCGCAGAACAAAGATTATATCAATAATGAATCGAATTTAGAGCAACGATTAAATCGTTAGCTTAGATACCATCAGTGAGTTATGTAGCTCCCAAGAAATCCTTATTTTATGTTTTAAATTATAATGTTATAGAGCTGATTTGCATACCTCATTTTATAGTTGCCTCATTTGTACAAGTAAGTGTTAAGGTTTAACGGGTAATTCCGCAAAAGGAGCAGAGAAATTAATCTGCCGGTTCCTGCCGACACGTGTTGTTGATAGTAGTCTTCTTCAGGACAGGGTAACCTAGAAACCAAGCGAAAGATGGAAATAAAACTGAAAATAGGTGAACCACAACAGGAGCCAGCAATCAAATGTGCCTTCAGCTCTAGGACCTCTAATTCGGAGGATAAGATTTTCAGCTGATTCAGGCTATGAGTTCAGCAATGCTTTGAATGCAATGTTGAACTAATCAGTTATAAAACCAAAACTGAAACTTTTTACGCCAAATTATTCATTAATAAATATCACCATAAATGATGAAATTATCAATAAATTGAATCACTGAAGGATTTAGAAATTTATATAGCTCCAAATCTCAGATGAAGAGAGCACCATGAACAGTAGAGGAAGAATTGAAAATAAAAAATATATTTTGTATGGTTCAGGAAACATTTGTATTACAAAAAAAGCAGAATACAAACCAATCATCCATACATACAGGTTGAGTCTTTGACCACCGCATTAATTTTAACCAAAGATTCCTCTCATCAAATGAAACACTTTTTTCATTTAACATTTTTCCAAATTCAGCTCAGGTAAAAAGATACAGGCTGTTGAAATTTTGAAAAAAAATCAGTTTTTATTTTGTAGCTTTGACATCCTTTTTTCGAATAAAATGAATGTTGGCGTAGAGTTTCCTATAACTATGATACATATTTTCCAAATATTAGTTATTTTCTACTTCTACTCGTTTTCTAGTTATGGACTTGTGGATTCATAAAACTAAACGAAATTAGCATAAAAAAAGCATATAAAGTTTTTCTTGAGTCATTTCAAGAATATTCCATCGTTTTAGAACATTATATTATTCTTCATCATTTCTCCTTAAACGCACCGTTTTCGAGATATTCTTCATTGAATGTTTTAAAATGGAAAACTCCAGAAATTTCACTACTTTTATGGATCCGTCCCTGAGCGTTGGAATCCCGAATCAAGCTGTAAACCTTGTTACCATGCCTTATTCTCGTCCGCCAACAATTTCATAGATAATTTATATGCGGGAGTGTATTAGCACATTGTGAAATCTTTAAACGCTTGTAACTTTTTACCTGAGCCGAATCTGGAAAAATGGAAAATGAAAAAAGTGTTTCATTTGATGAGAGGAATCTTTGGTTAAAATTAATGCAGTGGTCAAAGACTCACCCTGTATACAAGAAAGCATAAAATTTATTTGAGAGTATTCATCAGTTCTTCAAGACCATGTGTATCAAAAACGTATTATGAGACAAGCAACTAAAATTACTTTTATTCCAAATTTAATTGGAAAATAAGTCAAAAGCAGTCCTTATAGTTCCTTCAGATTTTGTTACCCAATCCGATATCATACCTGACATGAACGAAACGTGTATCATGCAAAATATATTTTTACGGTAGTTTTATAACCACTAGGATGGCCAAAATAATGAAGATATAAATATTTTTATTGTGCTCTTTAATAGCTTTTCGAACCATCTAAATAATGGGATAGTTTCGGTTGAGATCACCCACAAATGTTTTATGTACAAATAATGTCCAATCCATTATTTCTATGTAATCTCCAGTTGCAATCATCAAGGAATTATATGAATTGAAATATACAAAAATATGGACTCTCTTCACTTTTTGTATTCGAATATTCATTCTCAAATTTATTTGATTATTCTAATAATTAATTCGGGCAAATATTCATGAATTATTATTCATGGATATTCAACTATTCATGAATAGTCATGGATATAAGTCCCAGTATAAATATATTTATTAATGGAATAAATAATAATAGTTGGAAATTAATTCATGACTACTCACTAATAGGTTGTAACGAAGTGATTTTTTCGTTACTATAATTTTCCTAAAGATAAATTATCAATATTCCATTATTATTATTACAATGAATAGAGTTGAAGCAAAGCTTATAAACTCAAAGAAAAGGAAAACACTAAAATATACAAAACAACGAAGCAAACCACTAGAAATAAATCACTGAGTCGCCAAGACTTGCCTATTACAGTGAGACGAGACATGTTCTTTCAACATAATGACTGCCCAGCGCACTACAGAAGAAGTGTTCCAACTTGATTGGACGAGAAGTACCGAAATAAATGGATTGGAAGAGGCCGAAGAGGCGTACCCATATCGTGGCCGGCGAGGAGCCGAGATTTAACGCTGATGGATTTATATGTGAGGGGTCAAATGAAAAGCCTGGTGTACGACTAAATGACGCCGATTATAAATATCGATATTCTGAGACAGATGATTATTTATGCAGCCGACGAAATGAGGCGGAGCCTGCAATCTTCTGTCGTGAAAAGTAATTTAAGGAAACTAATGAGAATTTGTGTGAGGAATGACGGCGGCCACGTCGAACAAGAGTTATAAAAATATTGTTCTGTTTCTTTTTCTTTAATTCACGTATTAATAGCTTCCTTTACCTCAAACTTAAAATGTACGCTCTACAACCTTAACTGTAATTTGGTCCATGTTTTGCCCATTTAATAGCAAGTGTTATATATTTTTGAAGAGCTGAAGAGACAAAGAAGTTTTCAAAAGCATCTGCAGAATAACTTTCCAACGAAAGGAGATAGGGACTTGAAATTTTCAGGGTAGGTTGCGCATCCAAATAGGGGAGACTGGTTCATTTTTGGGCATAATCGGTCCAACAGCTTCGGATTTATACCCACCTGGAATATTATTTCCTCGATAACTCAAAAGTATAGACTCGATCGAATTGAAGCTTGGTAACTAGTTGTAGAATATTGACATAAAACCGTGTGTAAAATTTTGAGAGATCCGTCCACCTCGAATACTAAAAAAAAACTCAGAAAACAAGATTGGTTCAAGCACTGACGTGAAGTCAGGAGCTTTTGCGCGTATGTTATATTATCCATTCTCCTGTCCAATACAGGAGAATGGAGAATAGAACATACGGGCAAAAGCTCCTGACTTCACGTCAGTGTTTAAACAATTTTTTTTCTTAATATTCCAGTTTAAGAATGACAACGTATCCATTTTCCTCTTAATTAGAAAATCTCTCCTAGCTACCAACGAATCCTTGAAATATTTCCATGGAAGAGATTTTGCATACATATTAGAATATTATACCTAGACTGTTACAATAGTGGAAGTCTAGTTAGTAGAGCTGAAGATAATTCAGAGAATTCACTCTAGCAAATAATGAATACACCATATTTACATGAAAGTTATTTCATATTCACGAACTTTCTGTACTGCGGCCATAATATTTTCTCCAAATTAGTTATCACCATGACCTTATTAGCAACCTACAACTTTCTGAATTATCTTGTTACAATGAAAGCTCATTCATCATTCGATTTCAGATAATATATATGGGGTGAGTCTCTGAGTTGTTCACTGATTGTTACAATAGATTTATCACACGAAATATAACACTTTTGTCATTTATCTTTTGGCCAAATTCGACTCAGGTGAAAACATACGCACTGTTGAAATTTCTGAAAAAAATCAGTTTTTCTTTTGTGGATTCGACATGGTTATTCAGAATGAAATACATTTTGGTATTAAGTTTTCTATAACTATGATATATATTCTTCAATTCACATTTCAATCCTACTTCCACTGGTTTAATATCTATCAGACTCACAGATCGATAAAAATAAATTATATTAGTACGCAGCAGTTCGCAAAAATAGGGCTTAAGTTTCCTAGACCTCAACCAGTGTGCTAAGTTAGGCTGATTATTGGTAATAGCCATGAAACCGGTACGTACCCGCCTGTATGACGCTTGGCGAATATTGAGCGATGAGGTGACCAACCCGGATCAAGAGGGATGATTCTGTGTCTTTTAGTTATTAGAAATTAGCTACAGTTCACTTTATTCTATGTATACTATCAAGTGATTCAAGTCAAGAGTACATAAGTTAATTATACTGTTATAATTAGAGCTATTGTATATTTGGTCTGTATCAATTAAACTTCGGTAAATGACAAAAATAGCTTCGATTAGCTTAATTGTGGATTTAATTCGAGGGTTTCTTAAAAAATGTGGGAAAGCCCTGTGGATAGGAGCTTTAGCGCTCTTGTTCAAACTTTGACAAATAATCTCCAAAATTATTGGTTTTTCAGAGTTGAATATCAATGAATATCAATGATATCAATGGATTCTTATAATAGAACTGAAATTAAAACTAAATACCGAACATATCCGAGATATTAATTCCTCAAATCTCCTCTGAAAATTATATCATATGAATTGAAACTTAGCCAATATTCCAGTTTTGTTTCCACTGAAGATATTGTGAATATATAATATTTTCATCATCATATGGATTATCCGATGACATACAGGGTAGAGGTAATTATAATATCCCCTAATTATTCATTTTGCCTTCAATCATACTTTGTTAGAACAGAAATCAATATATTTGACATATCTGTCATAGGTAGATAAGATTATATGTATGAACAGTGAACACAGATAGAAGACAGACAGATATTATTCGCATTTTGTGATAACATAGAAGTACGATGTATTATTAAAATTATGAAAAATCATATCTCCGAAAGTATCAGCTTGTTAGAGTTGAAAATTATATCAATAGATTCCTATGATGAAACTGCATATTAAAAAAAAATTGAAATTTGTAATGTAAATAAAATTTTTTTTTTCGATACTCCGAAATAATAAATAATTCGATAAAAGCGATGAAGTGAAGTGAGGAGCTTTTTCATTGTCTATTCACGTCTCGCACGCCCTCAGGGGGATCAAAATATCGTACCCCGAGGAAGCCACGACAATTCTTGTTTTATCTTAAGTTAAGTAGTATGAGACTGTGCAGAGTGAAAAAGGGTCGACCTGTTGTAATTTTTCGATTTTAATATACATATTGTGAAAACCTGGGAGGGAGTTTTTCTGCCAATTAATCCAGCTTAGCCACCCACCCCTAGATAATTAGAAGTAGATTCTCATGCTCGAAAATCGTCCATAAGTAGACAATTGAAACGCTTCAACCTACTCTGAAAATTTAAACTGTCTAGCTCATTCCGTTCGAGAGTTATAGTGTTAACGGTCTTCGGACGGCTGGACAGATTCAATTTTTACCACGGTTTCTTGATCAGTGAGTCGACCAAAATGTTTAAGACCATTTTCAATCAAAATTTCGAAAATTACATACATTTTGGGAAAATTGATAAGCACTCTATTCCTAACAAGAGCGCCAAAAATGTGGGAAAGCTCGGTGGACAGCGGCTTTGGTGCTCTTGTCAGACTACTAGTGAGCAATTATTCTGACTTGAACAAATCATATCTGGAAAAACCAATATTTTGTTTTTCAGGTGGCTCTACTCCGTAGAAAAAATTAGTTGTTGTTTTATTGAGTTCCATTGCATTTTTTAATAACTTAACGAAACTGACAAAAAATTTATTTTTCATATACCGGGTGGGCCAAGTTGGATACTTTTGGAAGGGATAATCTATCTAAATTTTTAATTTATAGATATTTTTCTAAGTTTGGGAGAGAAAATCCAGAATAAACCATATAGTAAAAGCTCTGTTTAGTTCGTAACTTCTGTTCACATTTCGAATCTGCTATGAAACTACAAAATTATGGAAATGTCAAGTATGGTATATTTTTTAAATTTTAGTTTCAAGACCTATCGAAGAATGCAAGAATATATGGGGATTCCCATTTGAGAAAAATATTTTCATGCTGATATCAGCTAAAATATCAGTTTCCGGAAGATGGTATTAACCTCATTCTAGTTAAAAGGTAGCTACGATAATGTTTTTACAGAAATAGAAAATTTTCAATGGGAAAAAAGTCAGCGATATTTCGAAAATGCACATTTTCGAAAAACATTATATAACTGTGCAACGTTCATAAATAACGACATGCGACGAAAATTTGAGGGGATCGCGGGAAAAAATCCCTATCATAAGAGGCAGTGTACCATCCCGAAGTATCGCTGTTCCGAAGAAGGAAAACAAAGTGAAAAACGACACTTTGAGGTCGAAATATCACGAACTGCTTTCGCTATAGGCAGGATAAGTAGACAATTGACATCGACTCAGCCAGTTTCCTCACACTTATGTAAACACGTTAGGGATTTTCCACCCTTATCGTCGTTCTCTGGAATTGCTTGGATAAACAAACTTTCACAAGGGTGCGAATAGACTAAAGCATGATTTCTCTGTTTTATCTGAACTGACGTGACAACAGGCGAGTCTTGTATCATATCGATACTATGAAATAAATTTGTGTTCTATTCGAATATTGGAAAGCGCTTTGGAAAGCGCTTAGGTATAGTCTAGTCAACAAGTGCATTTTAGGTCAACATTTTTGCGTATTCTCCGAAAATTATGATTCAGGTGTCATTCGATTCGGAATGGCATGTAGATAGTTTTTGAGAATGCTAATGCCACTCGCAGAAATTGCAATAGTTATAAAAAATAAGTGAGAAAAAATAAGGATTTTTAGTTCTTCGCCAATATCTCAAAAACTATATAAAGAAATTCAGATTTGAGAAAAGATTGAAATAGAGGAGGAACTCTCCTAAAAAAGAGTCCCAACTACCGGAACTAGGACCTATAATTATAATTTTCCCAGATGGTTGAAAATACTCCGGCTTGCGTAGGTCTCGCTCCCTTCGGACCTTTCATGAATAAATATTATTTGGACTTATAAATAATAAAATAAAAATTATTGAAATGTTTTTTTCTGGGTTTTCTCTTCCAAACTCTGAAAAATATCTATAAAATAAAAATTCATTATTTTGTGATTTGCTATCCACATTGTGCCGAAAACTATAATGAATATTGAATTTACGGCAACAGGGTTTGTGTACAAGGGTACATGGTTTTATTCCATGTTATTCCGCAAGGGCGTAGCCAGGAATTGATTTCGGGGGGGGGGGGCTACGCCCTTGTTATCCCGTCCCTATTAGCTATTAGCTATTAGCAGGCAGCTGCCTGCTTTGCATTTATCCGGTCAGGCGGTCTAATTCCTTCACATTTTATAACAATTTTTTCGGAAATATTCCAACTCCTCCGAAATTTTGTCCAACTCCTTCGAAATTTTGTCCAACTACTTCAAAATTTTTATATATATGAATTATCGTATGATCTGTATTCACACAATATGACATCTTATTCTCCTATAAGAGACATTCCAAATTTACATCTGGTTCATTACAGCCATCTTGGGTAACTTTGCGTTCCACTCTAACTCTGAATAAAACCTTACAAATGATTAATTTATTTTTAAATTACGTAAAAGTTGAAAAGATACTGTTTAAAACGGAATGTACCAATATGAAGTTTGCGACATTAAAGAGAACTACTAATCTGTCAAATATTCTGATACGTTCTACGCGCCATTTCTGAGTGTACTTTTCAGCGGGAGTTGGTTGCTTCCTAATAATTCAAAATTGAATATAGGAAGGCGGTTTTGAGCATGTGAGTTATTGATTTTTCCTGCCTTTCATGTGGTCGTCTTCAGTTTCATTTTAAAATATTCATTCGTAAACATTATATTTTTGTTGAAATTCTTAATTTCTGAACTACTTGGGTAACTTTGAATCGTTCAATGTTACCCGCAATTAGAATTTGGTACATCGGGTAATTTTGAGTTTTCATTTCAAGGTAGAGAATGCCAAGAAAATAGGAAAAAGTGACGCCCGGTGTCGTAAAATATGGTACAAAAAGTGGAAAAGCCCTGTGGCGCTCTTGTTCAAACTTTGACAAATCATTTTGGAACTCTTGCTGTAATTGAGTTTCTTTTATGATACAGGTCTATTATAAGAATCCATGATCATTCCCAACTCTGAGACACAAATACTTTCGGATACGAGCTCCAAAGCTCCTGTCCACAGGCATTTTCCACTGTTTTTTGCGATAAACTTAGATACATCATTGAATTGGTCGAAAATATTTGTCCTACCTAAATCAATAAACCATATTTTCAAAGTTTCGTTTATGAAATCTCACAGTATGTTCGGGAGATCTCGATTGTAATTTATCGCTGACGTAAACCACACCAATGCTATTTCTACCGTGACCAAACATCCACCCTAGTGACTCAGGAAATTCGACAAGCGTGTAGTTGCACTGATAATACACAAGGGGCTAATTATGTCCGATGAGGTCAAGAAATGCTGAGACATGGGTCGGGTTGACCTCCGTCTTCCAAACAAAGGGACAGAATACGAAGTCGGGAACAAGAACCTTACGAGGGCAACAAAAGCCGGGTTAGGGGAGCATGTCAGCTAACAAAGGGAAGTAACTAGTCATATATGTTCTCAGCACGCTTCGGCGGATAATATAATTTCCGCAATGAAGAATCGAAGCGTTTTACCTGTTATTTATGGGTACCGAGTACGACTGAGACCTTATGTCTTAAGGAATCAATTATCGAGTCTGCTTGCCGCATAATATAGTTTCCAGGCGAGGGAATAAAATCTATGAGGACAACATTCTAGTCTTCTGCATTGTGTGCATTCAGGGACTGAATCAACTTATGTTATATCTGCTTCACCGAATACAGGAATTTCTTATTGTCATTCTTGGATACTCTAGATGAATATCACCATTGTATGAAAACCTCAATGAGTACGCAGATTAATTAGAGAACAGCAGTCAGAGAACTGCAATTGATGATCAAGCATGATCGAAAAGTATAAATTTTCAATTTCGCCATGTAGGAAAGTGGCTGAGATATCAAATTTCTGTTCCCAGCATTTTTCGTTCCACAAAAATTTATGTCAGAAGTATTGAAACCAAATCCTTAAATCTTCTAGGATGAGGTAGTTTCATTCAAGCACAACGATAATGGGTCACCCTGTAGAGATTCATGAATGAATCCCCCACAGATTAAGGGTGAGAGAAGGAGGGTTAACCCGTTTGGCCTCCAACAAAGCGTTTGATTCAATGTGAAAAAACCTGTCTGAAGGAAGGTGGTATTAAATAATTCTGCATCGTGTCAATTTCAAAGACTCTGAAAGAGATAAACCGCACAATAGAACATCAGTCACGTAGGCCAATAGCGTTCACGAAAAATATAACTTTTCAACATGGAACGATGGAATCACCAATTGGATTCTGATATATAAAGCCATTATGGTCTAAAAACCTCCCCGAGAAGATTACCTCATAAATCATATGTAGGAAAAATGTGTCACGTTCTTGTTGGAGCCGAGAACGACGGCAATCCTCAAAGAGATGCCAACCCAGGAGGAGGGTGTCCGGATAGAGGGTCCTATGTATTGCTAATGCCCCCAATAACTCACCTCCATGTGTGTGGGGTATCGATTTCCCTGTTATCGAATTGCCATATTAATGCTGCGAGTTTGGCGTGATTCTCAGACCGATAGGGCTAACGACCGGCTAATGTGATTTGACGTTCCAGCCAGAAGATGTGCAGTTCACGCCAGGTGACAGAAATACGTTTTTGTGTTGTTCAATTCGCCGTCCAACCCTTCCGTTATATAGATCATGGCTCTTTTCACTCGGTCAGAATGGATCAAACGATCTCATTTGAATGGCATAAGCTTTTCTTTATTGACGGACGTAATGTGCCTGTGGAGCCTGGAGCTTTATTGGCTTTAATCCAAACCTCCATTATCTGAGGAATGAATTAGTTTTCTACCTTTTTCTGGAACCACGTGACGCTTTAAATGTCCTCTGAGTATTGTTTGATAATGACCTAGACCCTGGGTTAGACTTGAGTTGATTTAAATTAATAATACAAGCAGGGTATGATCGCAATCCAAAACCATTTTGTCCAAATGTCAGTAGGTATCTAAGCCGAGAATGAATGATTCCATTTAAAGTGACCAGGGGTAACCCCGTCATCGAAACCAGTGTGAACCTAACAGACTCTTTCAGAAGACTGTTAGGCAAAAAAACCCGAACCTCCGTGACAGTGGCATGCATGCTGATTCTAATTTCTCATTCATATATTCACCAGTTTACCTGAGCACTTACTGGTTTTATATGTGAGTTTAGTGAAGCCATGAGAATATCTCCTGAAAACTATAAAAAAACTCATGTGAAGTCAGTACTCTTTGGCGTGCGTGTTCACGTTGGCTTATTTGAATTGAATGGAGAGGGTTTCAAGCTCAGTGGATAAAACGAGCCAGAGGTCTACCCAGAGGGTGAGGGGTTTCACTGTCGGGTCATAAACTAAAAGTGCTGTGTCTAAGATGGCATAAGGATAGAGTTACAAAGTTGACAAAGAACACAACTGACTTTCCTTAGTCGCACAAGCTCCCGTGAGCTTTTGAGGTGTTTTCTTGGGGAAGACATGGGAGAGTCAGTATAATCATAATCATGTTTATAGCAGGCGCGTCAAAGCATATTGGCCCCACGTCAATGCATTTTTAGCCTTTTTCTTTCATTATGAAGTCAATCTGCAATTGGCTCACGTGCTATAAACATTATTATCATTATACTGCCCCTCCCATGTATTTCCCAACAAGACACCTCAGAAGCTCATAGGAGCTTTTGCGACTAAGGAAAGTCAGTTGTGTTCTTTGTCAACTTTGTTACTCTATCCTTATGCCATCT
Organism: Halyzia sedecimguttata; assembly: GCA_937662695.2. NCBI lineage: Eukaryota > Metazoa > Arthropoda > Insecta > Coleoptera > Coccinellidae > Halyzia > Halyzia sedecimguttata. Next base: position 87,823,941 of record OW569415.2, on the reverse strand, counting down.
TAGGAACAGCACAGATAGACTGAATCTGCTGCTAAGACAATTCGCTTGAATGTTAAGGACAAAAAGATAACAAATGCCTTGAGTAGATCCACTGCTGTTAGCGAATTGGCAAAAAGTACTTGAATACTTAAATATCAATCAAGAACACCACAACAAGATCATAAATATTATGCGTGGTAATAGATCTTCTATAGTTGAGAACAGCAACGACTCTAATGTTTAATTAAATTTTAATAATTGCTCTTTCACTAATAGACCAGGGTAGAAGCCTTTAAAAATGATAAAAAGTGAACAAAAATTATAGTAGATTGAAACCCATTGGAAAAGGAAGAGAATATAACAAAAATTATAGGAAAAATAATTTACGGGCGATCTGAGGTCGGGAAGGGGAAGAGGGCGAGATTTTAAGGGTAAAAACGGCTTATCTCGATTTCCGGCAAAACTAGAAGTCCTATGAGAAAAAATTGAATGGCAAAGTTGTAGGTAATAAAAAGACCTACAACTTTTGTTTCCAAACTTTTTTCACATAACCTCAAAATGTATGTGAAAAATTCAAATAACCACGTTTTTGGTTTTTAATTTTTATCTTTTACAAAAAAAAAATATTTTTTCACCAAATTTGGTAAAAACTCACTTTTTCATGTCCCAAATACACTGTAATTTTTTGGATTTGAAATATTTTTGTTTTCACCTTAATTTGACTTAATATCGAAAAAGCACCCAAACTTTCAATCAAAAATTCTCACGTCCAAATATCTGCTTTTTTAAAAAAAAGTACGTGGATTTTTTGTTCATTGGAGTCTCTACTTTCTGATGGTGTAAAAAAATATACATTACTATGGTAAATTTTCTCGGAAAATGCTAAGTTAATAAAGTTAATATTCAATAAGATATCCACAATATTTTGAGAAAGTTGTACAATCTTCTCTAAATTATATGTGTAGATGCCTATTTGTTGGTCTTTTGGGATAACTTGTATACCTGAGTGACCTACGGATAATTTTAGCCCATCAAAAGTTATTTCATAGAGAAGTGAGGAAGGGGCTATGAGGGTCTGCGCCTTACTGCCTGTTACTTCGTAGCATTTTCTGGGAGAATTTACCATAGTAATGTATATTGTTTTTAGACCATCAGAAAGTAGAGATTTTAACGAATAGAAAGACCACCTACTTTTTTAAAAAAGCAGATATTTTGACGTGAGAATTTTTAATTGAAAATTAGGATGCTTTTTCGATATTAAGTCAAATTAAGGTGAAAACAAAAATATTTCAAATCCAAAAAATTGCAGTGTATTTGGGACATGAAAATGTAAGTTTTTACCAAATTTGGTGAAAAAATATTTTTTTTCGTAAAAGATAAAAATTAAAAACCAAAAACATGGTTATTTGAATTTTTCACATAAATTTTGAGGTTATGTGAAAAAAGTGTGAAAACAAAAGTTGTAGATCTTTTTATCACCTACAACTTTGCGATTCAACTTTTCCCCATAGGACTTGTAGTCACCGTTTTTTACCCTTAAAAACCTCTTCCCCTTCCCGACCTCAGATCGCCCGTAAATTATTTTTCCTATAATTTTTGTTATATTCTCTTCCTTTTACAATGGGTTTCATTCTACTATAATTTTATTCGGTTTCAAAAATTATCGACCCTGTTCTATATTTGTATTTCAAATAAATTAATACATGTTTCGTTGTGATCAGTTATAAATTAAAAAAAAAATGATTTTCCAGCGAAAATCCCTTGCATATTGACAAATGCCTCATAATTTTATGACAAATTTATCAAGCTCATTGCTTGGGAACAGCAATCCGGTTAGCTACATTTATCTTAGGTTACAAACACAAACTCCTCAGGAATTGAACTTCATGAAAGTGTAGAATTTCTAGCCACCATGGAGCTCCCTCAACTACGGGTAAAAAATGCGATATCTCCACCAACTCGAAACCTGCAGGAATTCACATGCAAAAATGCAAAGCATTTTCAATAAGCTCCAACGTAGAACGTCTTTGTCAGTCTACACCTGAAACAGACATTCCTAAGTAACATTTCGCTGCGGCGATATTCTCCTTTGTTATTTCATCCAATGCATAATATATTCACAGTCGCTCCGTTATATGTATAGGAAGTTTCCGCTCACTGGTTTGTGTATTGATGGGTTTTGGAACAATAATATCTTCGAAAACCGAAAATTATCCAGTTCAGTAGCCTTTGCAGACCCGGTGATATACAGCATGGTAATTGGAACTTCATATTGTGGAATAGATGTAGAAAATCAATGTATTTCTCCTTCGCTTAGAATACTGAAGGATTTTTATATCACATGTTTGATGTGATAGTCAATTAAAAATAAAGATATATGATTTATTCTGTGATATTACATGAGAACGAGAAGAAGCATATACAGGATGATCCACGAATAACTTTACCTTGTTTGATGGTGAATAGATGGTACCTAGGGAAGCCAGAAATTAAATATTGGCGTTTCTGAAATATGGATATAATTCTACTTCAAGATTTCTGGAAATTGATAGTTTTTGGCGCTCTAGTTCCTCGGAACTGAGTGCTTATCAATTTGCCCAAATGTCTGTAATTTTCAAATTTTTCGATGAAAATGGTCTTAAACGATTTGGTTCGATTCACTGATCAAGAATCCGTGGTCGAAATTCATTCTGTCCGGCCGGTCCGGCCGGCCGGCCGGCCGTAGGCACGATAACTCTCGAACGGAATGAGCTAGACAGTTGAAATTTTCAGAGTAGGTTTGGGAGATAAATATCTCGGCTAAGTTCGTTATTGGGCAAAATCAGACAGATGGTTTCGGAGTAACAAAAAAAAATATATTTTTTACAAGGCAAATTCCAAATTAAATTTTTTTCAATAAGCTCTTTTACCATGAGAATCCAATGATATCATCTTTAACTCTCACAAGCTAATACTTTCGGAGATATGATTTTTCAAAATTTCAATAATAAATCGTATTTGAAAGTTGTCACAGAATGATATTATTCTATGTATGAATTGTCATATGATGTTCCTGAGACATGACATTATCTAATCAATCGAAGAATTGTGAGCGAAGTGAGAAAAATCTCAGTTGTTTGCTCCGAAATTAGGTTTTCTCAGAAAATTCTTACATTTCGGAACGGAACATGAAGTAAGAGATCTGAGAGTAGTGAGACTGCTTTTTATCCATAGACATAGATATAACTCTCGAACGGAATGAGGTAGGAAGTTGAAATTTTCAGAGTAGTTTAGGGAGATGAATATCTCGGTTAAGTTCGTTATTGGGCAAAATTGGCCAGATTTAATTTGATTTCTTCCATGGTGCAGTTGTCATTCTCATGATTGCTCATTTAATCTTGATAAATAAACTCTTATTCAAATTGAATTTCCTTTATGATGCAGTTCTATCATATGAATACATTGGTATAATTCTCAACTCTGAGAAATCAATACTTTCGGAGATATAATTTGTCTGTTTGAACTAGAGCGCCAGAAAGCTCCTGTCCACAGGGCTTGAACCCATTTTTTGGCGCTCTAGTTCCTCGGAACTGAGTGCTTATCAATTTGCCCAAATGTCTGTAATTTTCGAATTTTTCGATGAAAATGGTCTTAAACGATTTGGTTCGACTCACTGATCAAGAATCCGTGGTCGAAATTCATTCTGTCCGGCCGTCCGGCCGGCCGGCCGGTCCGGCCGGTCCGTCCGTAGGCACGATAACTCTCGAACGGAATGAGCTAGACAGTTGAAATTTTCAGAGTATGTTTGAGGGATAAATATCTCGGCTAAGTTCGTTATTGGGCAAAATCGGACAGATGGTTTCGGAGTAACAAAAAAAAAATTTTTTTTTACAGAACAAATTCCAAATTAAATTTTTTTCAATAAGCAGTTTTACCATAAGAATCCATTCATATCATTTTTAACTCTAACAAACTAATACTTTCGGAGATATGATTTTTCAAAATTTCAATGATAGAATTATTCTGTGGCTATTCTATGAATTGTTATAATGTCAACTTTGACGTTGTCTCATTGTAATTCATTCCAGTAATGGTATCAATATGAGAATTAGAATATTATCATACTTTTGTTGGTTGATATTTTCATGCCGATGGTCAATCCATATGATGATGGGAATTGTAATGGTAAGTTAATAATATTGAGTTCAGAATATCTCCACTAAAAACAAAACTGGAATTGAGGAATGAATATCTCGGATGAGTTCGTTGTTTGGTAGAATTCTTCTATTGGTTTTGGATTGATAATTTTTGGCACTCTTGTTGAATTTAAATTCTTCTATGATGTTTGAATTCAATTTCTGCTAAGATGAAGTTCTAAATTTCAATAATGAATCGTACTTCTGTTTTCACAGAATGCTATAATTATTCTATCTAAGCTTTATTATATGATCTGTGTTCATACTCGTACATTTCATCCTGTTCTATAAGAGAGAGTCAAATTCATTTCAGCTATTTTAATTTGGTTTCTTCCATGGTGCAGTTCTCAGATTGCTCATTTAATCTTGATAAATAAACTATTATTTGAATTGAATTTCCTTTATGATGCAGTTCTATCATAAGAATACATTGATATAATTCTCAACTCTGAGAAACCAATACTTTCAGAGATATAATTTGTCTGTTTGAACTAGAGCGCCAGAAAGCTCCTGTCCACAGGGCTTGAACCAATTTTTTTAATAATTCTTATTGTAATAATATGAGACGGCCATCAAGAGGTATCACATTTTGATAGAAGGATTTCTCAAAGAGAATAAAATCGTATTCTTGGACATAAAGAATTAATTAGAATGTGACATTTGACTGACAAAAACGGCAAGACCCCTGAAGATATACAGCCTTGTCACCCACATACAAGGGGGAGAAAACAGACAAGTTAATTTCGTTCCGCTTCCCAAATTATATGTCCGGATTGCGATCTGTATTCATGACTGGACGTTGGAGGAGATATCGAAATTGGAAATTATCGGGAGAATACAAAGGAACCCGGGTATATCATTGGATATTCCAGATAAGTAGAATTCGTACTGGGGGAATAACAAATTTATATAATATTGTTTGGTAGTAATATAGTCCTTTGTTCTGTTACTATCAGATAAAGATTGATTTGTAGTTAAGTTTATAGATAATTCAAAATATAGTGTCAGCGCCGTATCTAGGGCGTGGCAAAGGTGGCACTTGCCACGGGCTCAAGGTGCGTAGGGGCGCCAAAAAATATCAAAAAAATTCAAAAAATAGAGGCGCCAAGCAGAATAATTCGGAAGACCACGACACAGCGCAGAGTGAGATGTTTAAATTGACGTTATTTCTTCATTTAAGTCTTCCTTACTTATCTAACATATTGTATTTAATATTGAGGTAAGATTTCAAATAATTGAATTAAAAACTATATTATAAAATAACACAAAGTAGGGTGAAGAGAGCGAATGAAAAGACGTCGCTCTACAAAAAGAGCAAATCGAAGCATTTATCGAACTTAGTAATTATTATTGTATTAAAGTATTAAGATTAGGGTTCTGCGAAAATGAGAGGGGATGACAGCAAAGTTGAAATTTTATATCTTTTTCGGACCAATTTATTAGCAAAAAAAAACTAATTGCAATCAAAAATCGAACCATGATTTTAGTTTTTTGTTTTATTTGAGTTGGTCTATTCAAAGGGTTGTTAGTCATAAAACATTGGTTCAAGCACTGACGTGAAGTCAGAAGCTTTTGCGCGTATGTTCTATTGTCCATTCTTCTGTATTGGACACTCTTATTCGAATTTACCATGGTAAATTATGTTGTCCATTCTCCTGTATTGGACACTTAATTCGAATTTACCATGGTAAATTCGAATTAAGAGTGTAGGGGTGCGATCATCCCCCCTCCATAGGCCCGTGCCTGACCTTATGTGAATTATCCTTAACCTATCGGAATACAACCCGAACACCTTTTGACCACCCCACTCATTCATTCAGTAATTCGATTAAAGTTTTCGCCATCAACAACCTACTCCTTTCTCAAAACCCCGTTATCATACATTCCGGACTAGATGTTATCGTTAGGTGGAAAAAGTTCACCAGTTAAGCACTCTTTTATCAGTTTGTCGCGAACGTAATGTCAGCGGGAAAGTAACGGAACCCATTCCGAACCGGCATTACGAAAACAACCCGTTCAAATTGGGGAGTGTCCATTCCACGGAAATAAGGACGACATATTTCTATAGGGCCGCAGAATAGGGACCTCGCAGAACCCACGACTACACCCAACCTGTTACGGTTCAACACTTCAGTTACTCAAGTGCTCGTGGTTTCACCTGCTGCATTCAGATCGATGTTTAGTTCGCCATACGAGTGATATTGCAAGCGCTGTCACAGAATGTGGGGGTGCATGAAGGTCGGATAGTTGGTCACATACTGTGTGATTTATTGTACGATAACTTGGACTGTTTTATCAGAGCTCATAGGATGTCAAACTTTAATAATACACTGATCAACAATTGCTAGGGATCACTTATGAACTTCTCTTCATTTGTATTTTTGTCAAGTTATCTCGTGAATATCTGTACATTATATGTTCTCTAAGGAAAAATTAAGATGTTTTGAGTTGATTATATCAAATTTTTCCTCACTTCATCGGCTCTTGTTCACAAAATCGATTATTATCTGTAGGCTGTTACATGTGGAGTGAAAAGCAATGTGGTATTTGTTATTAAATCTGTTTTTTCTCTCGTTCAAACACATAAGGTGACAATAATTGAAGAAATGAGAACAATATTAGCTTATCAGTCATGCCGAGAAGACGTTTGGCTCCTGTGCAACTGGACCAAATCATACGGTGGATACAGGAAGGTTTGTCCCAGCGAGAAGTGTCCCGGCGGTTGAATGTTTCGCAAAGTGTCGTGAGTCGGGCTTGGAATAGGTTCATCCAAAACGACTCAGTAGCTAATGTTCATGGGGAGGTTGGCAGCGCAGTACAACAGCTGCCCAAGATCGTCTTTTGGTCCTCAATGCTAGGAGAAATCCCACTTACCCGGCGTCGCGGCTCAATAGATCACTGAGAGTTGCAACAGGAGTTCTAATTTCGAACCAGACTGTAAGACGACGACTACATGTTCGTGGTTTGAGAGCACGTAGGAGGGTACAACATCCCCGTTTGAATAGGGAACACCGGGTTCATCGACGGCAATGGGCTGAGGAGCACCGCAATTGGACAGTTGAAGATTGGAGCCGATGTTTATTTACGGATGAGTCTAGATTTCGTTTGGTCAACTCCGAAGGACGTATTCTTGCTTGGAGGGAAAGAGGTCGAAGGTATGCAGAACAGTTTATGGTACCCACAACAGCTTTTGGCGGAGGTTCTATATGTGTATGGGGAGGCATTTGTTTGAACCAACGCACAGAGTTGGTTGTTCTGCAGAACACCACAATGACCAGCCAGAGATATCACGATATGATTATTGAACCCATAATTGTTCCGTTTGCGGCTGCCTTGGGCGAGAATTTCATTTTAATTGACGATAATGCCCGTCCACACCGTAGTCGTCTGGTTAATGAAGCGCTAGAAACTCATGCTATTGATAGGATGGACTGGCCAGCTCGCTCTCCAGACATGAATTGCATCGAATATGTCAGGTCTGAGATGTCTAGACAATTGTCAACCTAAGAACAACCGATCAATAACCTGGAGGACCTTTCTAACGCTTTACGGGATATTTGGACGAATTTCCCCAAAATTTTATAAATCGTTTGATTGAAAGTATGCCTCGTAGGGTAGAATGCTTGAGACGAGCTCGTGGGGGGCCAACTAGGTACTAGCTTAACCGAAACTTCAGCCTTCTTGTGGTGTCATCATAAAATTTTTATGTTATTCAAACACAGAATTTTGAGTGTTCCTAATAAAGTCTTTTTTTCTCTCCAACTTTCCATTTTTTCATTCTTTTCTCAAGTGAACCATATTATCAACTGAAAATACTCTGATATCTGACTAAATTTATAATCTTGGAGCGAATAATTCAGAAATAAATTTAGAAAAAGTAAGTGATCCCTATCAATTGTTGAGCAGTGTATATTCATCCTTGAAATCAGTGAATGGAATCTTATTAGTATATTCGTCAGTTATAGTTGTTATACATTCCAGTTTCAATGTTTATGTTCTTCAGAAGACTCTTTGTCGTTTGTTTAAGGTAGAGAAAAAATTCTAGAAAGTCAGGAGCTTTTGCGCTGATGTTCCATTGTCTATTCACGCCTCATGTGAAGTCGATCTAGCTGAAATGCGGTACTCGATTGTAGAATGATAACTCAAAGATTTTTGCAGAATTTCAGCGGATTCTTAGTTTCTGAAATATAAACTTTTTGAGGAAATAAAATTTTAATTTTGCGAAAATTAGCGCATCGGCATCCTACAAGTAATTGTCAAGTTTCAATTGCATCAGATTTGTGTATTTAAAGTTATTGAGGAAAAAAACAATTAAAATTAAGATGGGTATAATCACGAAACCGTTTGGCAGATTATGCCAACTTAACTGTCCCACTTGGATGAGCAAACTACCATGAAAATTGCAAGTTGCTATCTCTTTCCGTACGAAAGTTATCGTGGCAATGCTCACCCACCCAGCTATTGAACATACCCGAGGCTGCTCAGATCTCCAAGTGCAAAGATACTATAATGTTGAAATTTGAAACTTGGCTGTAAAACTAGGACAACATTTGAGCGATATCGGACGGATAGTTTCTTTGATGTAGAATTTTTTTCAATGATTTTTTAAAGATTTTCTAGTGATACGATCCTCTGGAAATTTCGCAAAAATTTGTGCGCTGGCATTCTTTAAGTATTTGTAATATTTTAATTGGATCGCATTTGTATATTTTGGGTTATAGAGGAAATAACAACAATAATTCAGATGTGTATAATGCCTAATCCATTCGACCGATTATGCCTAATAACGAACTCAAATGTTGCATTAGGATGCGCAACCTACTCTGAAAATTGCGAGTCCTTATCTCTTTCCGTTCTCAAGTTATCATGAGATGTATAATAGTTTTCATAATTTTTTTTTTCTAGTGATATGGTCCTAACAAAATGTCACATCCATCTTTATGACGGTATTCCACAACCAGTTGCCAAGCTGTATTTTTTGAGTTATCGAGAAAATAACTCCGAAACCGTAGGGCAGCAATCATCTTAGCTCTCCCATTCGTATGCGCAATCTAACCTGAAAATTGCAAGTCGCTATCTCTTTATGTTCGAGAGTCATCCGTCCAGCTACTGAACTCACACTGGCTGCTCGGATCTCCAATAATATAGATACAATCGTGCTCAAATTTGGAACCTTAGTGTACAGTTAGACTTTTAAGGCTATCGCAAAATTTCAGCCATGTAGGACGAATAGTTTCTGATATATAGAATTTTTTTCAACGATTGTCAATGATTTATTTAAAAATTTCTAGTCTTTCAATCCTCACGAAATTCCGCAAAAATTTGTGAGTCGGCATTCTACAACTAACTGCCATGTTTAAATTGGATCGGTTCCATATTTTTTGAGTTATTGAGTAAATAACAACCAAATTTCAGATAGGTATAACTCCAAAACCTTTGCATATTAACGAACTCAACCAACCCTTAAAATTGAAAGTCGTTCGTTGCTCCTTTCTCAAGTTATCTTGAGATGAAAAATAGTATTTTGAAATATTTGTTCAATTATCTGGAGATACGGCCCTCACATAATTTCACATAAGTCTTTCTTCTCATGATATTCTCATGATATACAATTTGTCCCTTGTAACCGTTGGGCCAATTATGCCCAACGTTCTCAACTTATCGTGCCAGAGGCTGAACGGTCGGCTGGGCAGAATCATATTTGTGAGTGAGTGAGTTGAACCTAATCGTTTGAGACCATTTTCGTCAAAAAAGTTACAGAAAAAATTGGTTCAAGCACTGACGTGAAGTCAGGAGCTTTTGCGCGTATGTTCTATTGTCCATTCTCCTGTATTGAACACTCTTAATCGAATTTACCATGGTGAATTCGATTGAGAGTGTCCAATACAGGAGAATAGACAATAGAATTCACCATGGTAAATTCGATTAAAAGTGTCCAATACAGGAGAATGGACAATAGAACATACGCGCAAAAGCTCCTGACTTCACGTCAGTGCTTGAACCAATTTTTTTTTCGTGAAGTCAGGATAGAAAGCAATGATGAAAAAATTAACACATTATTGTCTACCTTCAATTCTTCTTTAGGAGAAGAATACATAATTATTCTTGAAAAATATTACTGGAATTAATGTCATATTTAAATAATCAAAGTAAAGAAAATTATAAGTTTAGTTACTAACATATTGAATGAAATTCAATTCAAAGTAATATTCAATTACTTATTCTTAACCAATAAATGTCCATTGATAGATCTAAAGGTGATGAGGTGAAACATAAAGATATATTCTCATTAGTGATAGAAAAACTGGCCTAAAATTCCTCTCTACCCATCACGAGATTTAATATCCACAAATGAGCCTCTCACCTTACAAGATCAGAAGCCTTCAACAAAATTTCAGCGATATCATATTAATAATAATACATAACCTTTCAAAAGTCCCCTCTCACAAATATACTCTTCTGAAGGCACATGGATCTCTTGAAGAAGAATTGTCTTCTCTATTTCTCAAAGATATTCACTCTTGTTCATAGAAATCCCTTCAATATTTAGTTGCCTCCTCCTAAGAAGGATCTCTTTCAAAACCAGGTCTGACCACTAATGTAGGGCTATCATCTCCCATAGATTTGTGATGAAATAACACGATTTTCCCATAACATACGCGTAAAAGATTTGTCATCATGACATTCATATTTTTATTTTTGAAGGTTCTCGCAAAAATACGACCATAGACAACATATCATACGACGATTCGCATCCGCTACCGAACTCACAAAAGGCTGCGCGGTTCTCCAACAATATAGATCCGATCGTGTTCAAACTTGGAATTCTGCAGTAGACTTAGGTTCTGAAGACTCTTCCAAAATTTCAACCATGCCGGACGAATAGTTTATGATATATAGATTTTTTTCCAATAATTTTTAATTGTTTTTTTTTAATTTTCTAGTTATACCATCCTCACGAAATTCTGCAAGAATTTTCGCGTTGGCATTCTACAACTAATAACCATGTTTGAATTCAATCGGTTTTGTATTATTCGAGTTAATGAGGAACAAAAAACAAACAAATGTCAGAAAATTTCAGATGGCTATAACTCTAAAACCGTTTGGACGGTTATGCTCATAAACAAACTCAAATGTCGCAATCAGGTGCACAACCTAACCTGAAATTTTCAAGCCGCTATCTCTTTCCGTTCTCAGGTTATCGTGACAACAAAAGTATTTTTTAATAATTTTTTAATAATTTTCTAGCGATACGATTCTCACAAAATTTCACAAACGTGCTTAGGTTCATATTCTACAACTACTCACCAAGTTTAAATTCGATCGGATTTATTTTGGTCGAAAACAAAATTATTACTCGGAAACCATTGGGCCGATTATACACATTAACGAACTCGTCCGTCGTATTGGGATGCGCCACCTACCCTGAAAATTTCAAGTCGCTAGCTCTTTCCGTTCTCAAGTTATCGTGGCAACGGACGGCACCACAGAATTAAATTTCACATTTGGGCAAAACTATAACGCGATGTTCCCCAGAACATACGCGCAAAAATTGAAATGAGGTGGTAATATGACTTTCTAGTTCCTTCCTAGTCGCTCAACTTTCAGACAAATTTTGAAAAACAATTTGAAATTCCACACATCATTCTCCTATTTATTCAGACATTTCCATATTTAAATCAGTTGCTCTTGTACATATTATGCTAGCGATCACAGTAAAGATCTAATGATAAACAAAAAAATTACTTCTCAAGTCATTTCAGGCGAAATTCGCAGATAATTGGGGCGTCGCCATTCTACAAGTAATTTCTGAGTTTTAATTGGATCAGATTTGTATATTGTGAGTTATAGAGGAAATATCATTAAAAATTGAGATGTGCATATCTCCAAAACTATTTTGCCGATTATGCCTATCAACGAAGTCAAATGTTGCATTCGGATGCGCAATCTACCCTGAAAATAGCAAGTCTGATTTAGTTCTCAAGTTATCGTGAGATAATTATATATACATAATACATAACATAATAATTTTTCGTAATTTTTTGGAATTTTCTAGTGATACGATCCTCTCATACTCACATACGTCTTTATGTCGGTACTCCACAAGTAGTTATCAAGTTTTAATTCGATCAAATTTGCAATCTAGGAAATTATATTCCAGATGGGTATAACTCCGAAACCGTTGGCCGATTATGACCAACAACTTAACTGTCCCATTCAGATGAGCAGCCTTCCCTGAAAATTGCATGTTTCTATCTTTTTTCGTTTGAAAGTTATCATGGCAACGGTCACCCATTCAGCTACAGAACTCACACAAGGCTGCTCTTATCTCCAACAATATGAATCCGATCGTTTTCAAGCTTGAAGTTTGGCTGTACAATTATGTTTTGGATGCTCTCGCAAAATTTCAGCGATATCGGACGGACAGTTTCTGAGATATAGACTTTTTTCAACGATTTCCAATATTTCTTTTTTAATTTTTTAATGATACTATCACCAAATTTCTTAATAATTTGCGCGTCGGCATTCTACAACTAACCACCATGTTTGAATTGAATGGGATTAGTATTTTTTGAGTTATTGGGGAAAGAACAACAAAGAATCAGATAATATAACTCCGAAAAAGTTCAGCTGATTATGCATATTAACAAAACCAAATGTCGCATTCGGATGCGCGACCTCCCCTAAAAATTGCAAGTCAATATCTCTCCCCGTTCACGAGTTATCATGAGCGGAATAATATTTTTTAATAATTTATTCTTGAATTTCTGGTGATACGATGCACACAAAATGTTACATACGTCCTTATGTCGGTATTCTACGACTAGCTACCAAGTTGAAATTTGATGGGATCTATATATGTTGAAAACAAAATTTATACTCCGAAACCGTTAGTTCGCTTATGCCCGTTAACGAACTTATCCGTCGCATACGGACGCGCCAACTACGTTGAATATTTCAAGTCACTAAATCTTTTCGTTCTCAAGTTATCGTAGCAGCGGCCGCACAGAATCAAATTTGACCTCGAATTCTTCATCAGTGAGTAGAACCCAATTATTTGAGACCATTTTCGGCAAGAAAATCGAACCTACAGACATTTTCGAAAAATGTGCAGTACATGCGCGCAAAATCTAACCCCGTGGATAAGTATAAAGCAATATTGGTATTTTAAGGATTTCCACAAAAACCAGGTGAAGATTTCGACCAAACCAAAAATGTCTTCTACTAAAGCTATAGGTATTAGAAAACTGGTTATGCGAGTTACCACTCTGCATATTCTGAAATATAGTCATAAAATCTCACTTTTACCCCAACAGATTCCAAGAAAAAAAATTGAATAAGGGTACTTGCAGCGTGAATTTTTTGGCGGTATAAGTTTCATGAAAAAACTAGAATAAAGTTTAGGAAGTTTTACTTCCAGTAGGATAATATTAGTTTGAATCCTATCAATATGAAAAAATTTCAATATCCAGGGACTGACTCTTATTTCATATTGAAGAGGGAATAAGCATTCGACACCTCGAAGAAGAAAACAATTACAAATTTCTTGGAACGAAACAAAGAGGCGAGCTGCAGTCAACCTAAATCAAGGATGTCCTAACAGCTAGCTTCAAAAAAAAAAGCTCCGAGATATATAGAAATCACAGCTGTCCAGGAAAAATTAAGTATCTGCTACGTACAGCTTGGAAGACCCGACAGCCACCTACTCCTTCAGTGTAGTTAACAGGATAATGAATGAAATTTTGGAGCTCGACAGATACACAAGTAAAGTGATGAACATGAACCGTATCCTGCATACCAATACAATGATTATACCTTCCACGAATGCAGGGAGGTCGGGATTTTCACCATTTGGAATACCAACACCATCAACAAACGTTGGAAATGGCAAAAAGAATATTGAGAAGTGAAGACCCTCTTCTGAAAATGTTGACTCATCATGAAATCAGGAACCAAGGAGCTTTCCTATTTAAGACAGGTCGGAGAGCTTTGGAGGAGCTCACTGTAATTGGTATATCTATTGATCATGAGCTAGCAGGAATACCTATCACGCCAACAGATCCAAGAAGAGTTGGCAGAGAGATACGACAGGTGCAACTGGAGACACTACTCGAAGATCAAGTGGGAAACACCTGCACTCTATACAGGGTGAGGGTGCATTAAAAAAAAAAGATTCCTCTCATCAAATGAAACACTTTTTTCATTTCCCATTTTTCCAGATTCGGCTCAGGTAAAAAGTAACAAGCGTTTAAAGATTTCACAATGTGCTAATACACTCCCGCATATAAATTATCTATGACATTGTTGGCGGACGAGAATAAGGTATGGTAACGTGGTTTACAGCTTGATTCGGGATTCCAACGCTCAGGGACGGATCCAGAAAAGTAGTGAAATTTCTGGAGTTTTCCATTTTAAAACATTCAATGAAGAATATCTCGAAAACGGTGCGTTTAAGGAGAAATGATGAAGAATAATATAATGTTCTAAAACGATGGAATATTCTTGAAATGACTCAAGAAAAACTTTATATGCTTTCTTTATGCTAATTTCGTTTAGTTTTATGAATCCACAAGTTCATAACTAGAAAACCAGTAGAATTAGAAAATAACTAATATTTGGAAAATATGTATCATAGTTATAGGAAACATTACGCCAAAATTCATTTTATTCGTAAAAAGGATGTCAAAGCTACAAAATAAAAACTGATTTTTTTTCAAAATTTCAACAGCCTGTATCTTTTTACCTGAGCTGAATTTGGAAAAATGTTAAACGAAAAAAGTGTTTCATTTGATAAGAGGAATCTTTGGTTAAAATTAATGCAGTGGTCAAAGACTCACCCTGTATAATTCAGGAGTTTGAAAGATCTGGGCCTGTCGGAGGAATTATCCTTCAATATCCAGGGACTGACTTTTATATCATATTGGTTTTCTTAAACAGCTCATAGAAGGAAAAATTCTTGCATACAGAAATAATGGCTAGGTAGATTAATGGCTAGGTGGATTAATAGCTCACAAAAGTTTATAACTATTTCAAGCTTTCATTAACCGTTATTACGGATCAGTCTATACTAGTCCATATGACCTACGGCAGTCTAGACACTGTTTGAGCTAAGGTATAAACATTTGCCTAACGCGACCTGAAGGGAAAGACGTGTATGGAGAAGGAGGCTGACAAGGGAGTCGACGTCCCTTTTTCATATTCCTCATGCTGATCATTCGATTTCATGATGAACTGAGTAAGTTCGGTAAACATATAAGGCTGAATCAATATTCAATCGTTCCTTAATTAGAGTTTCAACGCTAAAGCGTTCGTCCCTGGAGTTTACCCACTCGTAGTCGTGTGGCGTTGCGACTGATCGAATATTACATGCCACGATATCAATCACTCAGTCAGCTGAGCCATTATCGACATATTGAGTTTGACTTTCCGATTACAAATATTATATGCAACTGGGAGCTCGCAGGTGAAGGTATAGCAAATTCTGGTGGCTTAGTGTGGCAGTTATGTGAATCAAATTTTGCAATTGGGGAATTATTAATGCTGCACCTCTCACAGGAAAGTTTTTTGTGTCATTGATATGGACGAATTTCATTTATTCGTGTTTCTATTTGCGTATTTTGATACTATTATTTCGGATGTATCGGACTCATGAACCAATGATCGACAAAGATCGTGGTAAAGTTTGCAAACCGTGTATCTCTCCTCCTTTTTCAACCAGTATTCTGATCGGATCTGAAAATTAATTGTTTCTCCAGCCATCAAAAAATGTTGACATGTTTGTACTATTTTCAGGTGCAAAAGCCATCAATTCTCTTACCGTACAGAAAATTTGCTCGTTGCTTAGCAACACTTTAAATCCTAGGATTAAAAACGCTACTTTTAATCCTAGGACTAAAAGTAATTGCATTTGAGCTCTTTAATTGGAATTTGAAGAAAAAAACATTGTCTCTTACAAACTTAGTAAAACAAACTAATTGGGCAACTATATATAGGTATTTATTTGTTATTTATAGTGATATTGAATGCACAATTGGAACAATTATTGCCAAAACTCAAAGCACCACTGAAATCACTAACAATTTTCGAACAATTCAAAAGATTTTCATTAATGTTAGAACAACTCTAAATATTCTCCGTAACTGTTGATGAAACATTCGAGGAAACACCTGAACAGGTAATTGTACCTTCTTTGTCAGATTGCAATATTTTTGTGGCTGTATTCTCTTTGTTGATACTCGATTCTTCAATATATCCTTCTGCTACCGTACTCGATTACCAACCACCGTGTCTTTTAAGACAAGTGAGGTCACCGCCACCATCAATAAGAAGTGTAGCAGATGTTCTTGTTAGCGAATGTCCAGTATACTCCTTCCAATTTTCTAACTTAAAAAATTTTGCAATTTCTTGCGGACGGCACTAATTTTGTGAATACCAACAACCATTCCTTGACACTTCCCATTAACATACTTCAAAAATAAACGATTTGTTCATAATAAGTCCACAGTGAACTCAAAATAGAATATAGAGAATATTTAATTGAAATTCTGAGATAGAACTCAGAAT
The DNA here is from genome assembly GCA_937662695.2 of Halyzia sedecimguttata. Lineage (NCBI taxonomy): Eukaryota > Metazoa > Arthropoda > Insecta > Coleoptera > Coccinellidae > Halyzia > Halyzia sedecimguttata. The sequence goes on along the minus strand of OW569415.2, from coordinate 87,807,223 downwards.
TTCTATTGAATATTTTCTAGAGATTTAAACATAATCTATTAACTCAACTTTTGCACAGCGGGTATTATTTACAACTCCTGGTACTGAATATTTCTTATCAACTTTTCCCTTGATGAAAATTCTGCCTGTGAACGTTGAACACAGATTTCAACATGCTGAGGAATCACGGCTTGGATACTTCCCATATAAAAGTTTTCTAATTAAGACAACATCCTACGTAAAATTGAAGCAGCACGACGTTGTGTTTATAATTCGATTACGCTAAGTGCGAAATGTCCGACATTGGATTTTACGTTGGGACAATGGGGAAATCTTGGTGAGATGGCATTCAGTATATATCATCGAGAAACCTTGGCGGAATCCAAATTTTTGTGAACGTTCGACGAATTTTTGATATTGAATCCTTACGAACTCGGACCCTCTGCGATGAAGAAACCTTGAGCGATATTCAGCGACGTTGAATATTTTGCCGTACGAGGTTCAGGGATGGCAATGCCATCTACCTGTATGTATGACCTTTACGGACCGAAAACGCGCGGTTTAGTGTGATTACATAAAGCACCAACCAGTGAACATTCAATGAAGTGAACTGTGCTACTTGCCAATAACTAAGAAAATCAACGAATATTACGCGTGGCCAGGCTAGATCACCTCATCGCTCAGTGTTCCCCAAAGAGGATTATAGGTTGATATCAATGGATATTTTTCTCAGTATGTCTTTTCTTAGTTATTGGCAAGTTAACCTCATCGAATGTTCACTGGTTAGGGGTTCATCTAACCACACTAAACCAGGCGTTTTCATTTCGTAAAGGTCGTATATATAGGTAGATGGAATTGCCATCCCTGACCCTCTTAAGGCAAAAAAATGTTGCTGAACATCAGTCAAGGTTTCTTTATCACAGAGGGTCGGAGTTCGTAAGGATTCCAATAGGTGCCGCTGGTGGAATTCTTTCCCTACCAGTTTACGACCAATGGGTTCAAGTTTCCTTAGAACGCTTTCGGTTCGGTCATTCATTGTCGGCTAAGTCACACTGTTGATTAATAATATCCATGAAACCCTGGGCTTGTGTCTGCCCTCTATGAAAGTGAGGTTAACAGTTTACAATAGTATTGTCCGGTCACATTTTGGGTATTGTGCTACCATACTCTCTGCCGTATTCACAAAGCATTCAATCTCTGTTGAGTCCTAATTGAGGTCCTCAGTTAAGGATAAAGTTGAATCGCAACCTTAGTTAACGTGAAAATGAACGTAAATCAGGCCTGTTTCACCACCCTTAAATACGTTAACTGAGGTTGCGATTCAAATTTATCCTTAACTGAGGACCTCAGTTAGGACTTAACGGAGATTGAATGCTTTGTGAATACGGCGCGGTCTATCTCTTAGACAAGAACAGTAAAGCCTTTCTTTAAATACCCCAAAATCGTGGTATGAGATTGATTCTAAAATGCAGCAGACTTATACCAATAGTTCACATGCAAAAAATCTACAGTGGCAATCAGTAAATAAGAGACTAACATACTATGCAGTGAAATTTATTTTAAAAATATTCAAAGGATTGATGCCAGCCTCTTTCAATCAGTTTGTCAAATTCAATCACGAAATTCACGAACACTATACAAGAAGCGCTAACAATTTTCACATAGAGAAAGTCAATACTAGAAGGGGTATGAATTCAGTATTTGTTGAAGGATTGAATGAATATAATGCTATCCCAAATGAAATTAAAGCCTGTGATACTCTCGTAGATTTCAAGAAAAATCTTATAATGTATCTGTGATTTTATTAATGTATGTGTTGTTGAGTCTGTTTTCATATTTGTAATATTTTTGATTGTATAAGCATTGGCTGTAGTGGATGCATTTATTTTTGATGTTATATGTTTGTGTATTATTTATTGTAGATTGCTGAAACAATTGTATTGTGAATATTAGGATTTCCTATTATTAATAAACTCACTACTGCTATTAAATCTTTTGCATTATTCTTGTTTAAAACTGGATTAAAATGATGATATTTGTTTGGATAAATTCGGCAATTTGAATAGATCTGTTCGTTCTTCCATCACATCAGCATTGGTTATTCTTGGTTTCAATCTTTATACTCGAATCTACGTTCATCATCATAACTCACCTTTCTGACGAATTTCGTACATAATTACTGCGTTTGTGCTACTTGAGAGTGTTTTTGGCGCTCTAGTTCCTCGGAACTGAGTGCTTATCAATTTGCCCAAATGTCTGTAATTTTGGAATATTTCGATGAAAATGGTCTTAAACGATTTGGTTCGACTCACTGATCAAGAATCCGTGGTCGAAATTCATTCTGTCCGGCCGGCCGGCCGGCCGTAGGCACGATAACTCTCGAACGGAATGAGCTAGAGAGTTGAAATTTTCAGAGTAGGTTTGGGGGATGAATATCTCGGCTAAGTTCGTTATTGGGCAAAATCGGACAGATGGTTTCGGAGTAACAAAAAAAAAATTTTTTTTTTACGAAACAAATTCCAAATTAAATTTTTTTTAATATGCAGTTTTATCATAAGAATCCATTCATATCATTTTCAACTCTAACAAGCTAATACTTTCGGAGATATGATTTTTTAAAATTTCAATGTAAATCGTATTTCACAGATTGATATAATTATTATTCTATGGATGAATTCTCATAATGTCAACTTGACAGAAGGGAATATTGTAACTTCAAAAATATTGGGGTTGAAGTACTCGTATTTTAGCGATGCAACGGGGACCTCACCCGAAAATGTTTGAAAATATTACGTAAATATTGAAAGCATAATTCTGTAGTTTGGTGAACGTAGATCAGGAAATTTTTGATCGATTACAAGGTAATTTTTATTATTACTTATCTTCTTTCATATTTGTTTTATGGAATACCTACTATTTGTAGGTACTTTAAACCTGTTTTGGGCAATTGTCATACGAAACTTGTTTTTTTGGCGCTCTAGTCCTCGGAACAGTGTGCTTATCAATTTGCCCAAGTGTCTGTAATTTTGAAATTTTTGGCTGAAAATGGTCTCAAACGATTTGGTTCGACTCACTGATCAAGAATCCGAGTGCGAAATCGATTCTGTCCGGCACGCCGACCGGCCGTAGGCACGATAACTCTCGAACGAAAGGAGTTAGCGGATTGAAAATTGCAAGGTGGTTTTGGAGCGTAAATATCTCGGACAAGTTCATTCGATCTATCTGAAATTTAGCATCAAATTGTAGAATCATGACCTTTATACGCATGTGAAGTTTTGTATTGACCAGATTACCGCAAAGTGTAAAAAAAAAATTTGAAAATTTAAAAAAAGTTTTTCCACAATAACTCTCGAACGGAATGAGCTAGGTAGTTGAAATTTTTAGAGTAGGTTAGGGAGATGAATATCTCGGTTAAGTTTGTTATTGGGCAAAAATGGCCAGATTTAATTCGATTTCTTCCATGGTGCAGTTCTCATTCTCATGATTGCTCATTTAATCTTGATAAATAAACTATTATTTGAATTGAATTTCCTTTATGATGCAGCTCTATCATATGTATACATCAAGGGCGTAGCCAGGGGGGGGGTTTGGGGGTTCAAACCCCCCCCCCGAAATGTTATTTTTCTCTTAAAAACAAATTTTTTTGCTGCAGAAAGTGACCCTTTCATCCCCAAAATTCCCCCCGAAATAAATTCCTATTTCAAAACCCCCCCCGAAATTAATTCCTGGCTACGCCCTTGGTATACATTGATATAATTCCCAACTCAGAGAAACCAATACTTTCGGAGATATAATTTGTCTGTTTGAACTAGAGCGCCAGAAAGCTCCTGTCCACAGGGCTTGAACCCATTTTTATCAACAACCCTGAACCGCATTCTAGTAAACTGCACTATATTACACCAAGACGTAAGTCGTAAACACGAAATTACTCGAATACTCGACTTCTGTGATCTGGTTTTTATGTGCGCGGTGAAGAGGCGACGACCATCATCTTTTAATGGTTGCGACGATCATTTGACGAAGTAATTTCATTTTGGGCTGATGAAATTGTTATCAGTCTTTTCATTACGAGGCCCATTTCCCCTGAAAGAAAATTGAAATTTCGTTCGGTGTTGAAGGAGAAATGAAAGGTTCTTTTCATACGATTAAATCAATGAATGAACGCTGAACATTCTATAAAGGGTTCAATTTTCTCATCAGAATATTTCTTTAATTTGTTCTTATTGCGCGAATGTTCTGGGAAATGTAATTACTCAATACGCGAATTTTTTGCCGAATATGTCGTCAACGATTATACCTGACTCACTGATGAAGAAATCGAGGTCAAATTAGATTTTGTCCGGCCAGTCATTACTCCGATAACTTTTGAACGGAAAGAGATAGTGACTTGAAATTTTCAGGGCAGTTTGCGGGTCTGAAGGGACGGCTTAAATCGTTGTTGTGGAAAAAACTGAGTGAACTGTATAAAGGTAGCTGATTCGTAGGATTTAGTGAAATCTTGAACCAAATTAAGACAAAAATGCCATGTATGTAACCTCATTAACATTTGCATGTTTTATCTTTTCCAGATATCCTGACTTGGACTCCGGATCCTTCCGCTAACTTAATGGGTGCCACAATCGTTAAGGGGCACAATCAGCCAAATGGTTTCTGAGTAATAATTTTGTTATCAAACAATACCAAATTTCCCACATATTTCAGAAAAGACACAATCAAATGTATTAAGCAGAAGATGAACTACCATAAAAAATTTAAAAAATATCATAATAAATCTGACTATGTTGACTTTTCACTACTCAGAAGAACATCTAAGGACATGATACATAGAGACTACACAGACTACATGCGTGGTATAGAATCAGAGATTCTTAGTAGCAACGCTGGAAGAGGTTTTTGGAAGTACATGTCTGGGAAGCGGGGATCGAGAATGTTTATTCCCAGAAGCATGACACTGGAAACAGTCAGTGCTGATGGTCCTGAGAGGGTGTGTGACTTGTTTGCCAACTTTTTCGAGAGCACGTTTGAGGTTAGCCGTGGTGGTCACTCTTATAATCGTAACAGTCCCGGGACCAAAATAGTAACAGTTCAGGAGCAGGAAGTTCGTGAATTACTGCAAAAAATCCAACTAAATAAATCAGCCGGTCCTGACGGTATACCACCTGTATTTATAAGGAACTGTATTGATGGTCTTGTATTCCCGCTCACTTTCATTTATAACTTGTCCCTCTCTTCATATTACCCTTCTATCTGGAAGTTGAGTCACGTGGTACCTATACACAAGGGTGGAAAAAAAAACGAAATAAAAAACTACCGTCCCATAAGTAAACTGTCAATATTCGGGAAAATCCTAGAACAGATCGTTTATCGCATTCTTCTCAGCGAAACAAAAAAATTTATCATCCCACAACAGCATGGATTCTACCCCGGGCGCTCAGTCGACACCAATCTCACCTTATACGTGGAGTACATTTCTCAGTCATTGGATGCGGGTGATCAGGTTGACTCAGTCTACACGGACCTCAGCAAAGCTTTTGACAAAATTGATCATCAGCTACTTGTCAACAAGTTGGCTGAGGTTTGTGAAACTCCTGGCCTTCCAGCCTATATCTGGTCTTACATACACGGAAGAACTCAAAAGGTTGTAATAGACGGACATCAATCGGCCGAATACTTGTCCACATCTGGTGTACCTCAGGGAAGTCACCTAGGTCCCCTACTTTTTATCATTTATATAAATGACATTATAAGATGTTTCAAGCACACGTATATCTTGCTCTACGCAGATGATCTCAAGATTTTCCTTCGAGTGAAAACTATGGAAGACTGTAGAAAAATTCAGAGTGACTTGGATCGACTGGTGGAATACTGTGCTCAGAATTTCTTATTCATCAACTTTTCGAAATGTAACTTCATCACCTTTACAAATAAAAGATTCAAATTCACTCATCAATACAATATAAATGGAAATCAGATCAGAAAGGTACACAGTGTGAAGGACTTGGGAATTTTAATTGACGAGAACCTAAGATTCAACAACCATGTTAACTCGCTGGCTGTTGACTGTTCGAAGATGATGGGGTATATCATAAGAAACTGTAGAGGTTTCTCGAACGTGCGCTCTCTGATACCACTCTACTACGCATTCATACACAGCAAGCTTTCTTATGCCTCCGTCGTTTGGAACCCGATATATGCAAAATATATCAACAGACTGCAAAGAGTTCAAAATAAATTTTTAAGATACCTGGCATACAAAACAAACACCATCATTGTCAACGGTGACTACTCACTTATGCAAAAAGAATTTAACATTCTCAAATTGACTCAACACAGAAATAGAAACGATATCATGTTTGCCTTTAGGTTGATGAATTCACACATAGATTCAACGGAACTTTTGTCATTGCTCAGCTTCAATGTCTGCAGTCGTACAACTAGACGACCCGAATTGTTCAACATATGTTTTAGAAGAACTAATATAGGAATGAACTCGCCTCTAGTCAGATGTCAAAAGATCTGCAATTATTATGCTCCATCTTTGAACCTCTATGATACCTCCTTGAGAAAATTCAAGAATAAACTGCGAAATGTGATTTTGTAGAGTTGATTGACTGTGTTTCCTGTCTTGGTGATAGTGTACAAATGTGTCTTAACAATACTCTGTTTTAATAGCTGTTAACGGAAAATATGTATTTCTTTTGTTCAAAGTGTGGATACTGTTTTGGACTCTGTTCTGTTTGTATCCCGCATTTCTCAATAAATAAATACAGATCCGTTCAAAATGAAACTTGGTAAATAGTCTAGTTTGAGTTCACTATGGACTGATTATGAACACTACAAAAGTAACTACACTCTTGTCCACAACAAATTTTGTCATCTGAATTATGTTTCGGAAATATGTTTCCTTTGTAGTGTTGGTAAAAAGTTCGAGAATATTGACATGAAGACGTTTGCGGATTTTTTTTTGTGGATCATATTACTAGTCAGTTTTTAAAAAACTATTCAGAAATATAATATATCTCACGATAACTTGAGAATGGAAAGAGAAAGCGACTTTTAGGGTAGATTGTGCATCAGAATGCGAAATTTGAGTTTTTTACAACTAACCGGCCAAACGGTTTTGGAGTTATACCTATCCGAATTTTTGTTGTTTTTTCCTCAAAAAATATGAAACCGATTCATTTCAAACTTTGTAATTATTGGTAGAATGCCAACGCACACATCTTTGCGGAATTTAGTGAATATCGTATCCCTAGAAAATTTTGAAAAAATCATTGAAACAAATTATGTTTATCAGAAACTATTCGTCGTACATCACTGAAATTTTGCGATAGCCTTCATAACCTACCTTTACAGCCAAGTTCCAAATTTCAAAACAATCTGATCTATATTGCTGGAGATACAAGCAGCCTTGTGTGAGTTCAATAGCTAGATGGTTGACCGTTGCCACGATGACTTTCGAGGGGAAAGAGATGCAATTTTCAAGGCAAGTTACGCATTCAAATGGGACAGTTAAGTTGTTGTTGTTGGGCCTAATCGGCCAAACGGTGTTACCCATCTCTATATTTTCTCAATTACTGAAAAAATTCAGATCCAATCGAATTGAAACTTGGTATCTAGTGGTAGAATGTCTATGTCTATGAAATTTCGTGAGGATCCTCGCACTAGAAAATTCAAAGAAAATTACGAAAAAAAAAGTATATCTCACGATAACTTGAAAACCGAAAGAGACAGGGACTTGTTCATTGTTGGGCATAATTGGCGAATGGTTTCGGAGTTATACCCATCTGGAATATTAAATTGGCAAATTGTATCTAAAGACTTGATAGATTTTGGTAGAGAAACATTGGTGAAGTTCAATCTTTTGAGTTCTATGCTTAGGCAAGGACAAAATCTGTGAGTTACTAGTTTTGTGATCATAGTAACTTGATAATTTAGTCAACTTGCTCTCATTTTCTTTGGCATAGAACGAATACCAAATACCAAATACGAATATACAGGGTGTCCCAAAAATACCACGCCAAAGTGACACTGGAGATAGATTGGCATTAGGTCTATCAGATAGCATCAACATGACCTCAGTAAAAGTCCGCTGGTTTTCGAGATATCACCACTGTTGCGTCCCATGACTTCACATGTTGGGAAGCGCTCATTTGTATTTCTAAACAAAGCAGCTCGCTTGTAAAACTTAAATGTTTTGGGTTAACTGGTTTATTTTTGCATGGGTGGTCTCACCCTTGAAATTAATATTTTCCACGAAAAGATAATTGCAAGTAAAATATCTTGTAATACTTCAACCCTTGTAGAAGTATTTATGACCTATTTCCTGTGAAATATTGATAAAATGCATACAACAACTAACACATTGCCAGAGCTGTGAGTCCTTTGTCTAGATTCTAACCCATACAAAAATCTAGAATTTTCCGATTAGATCGCCACGGCTTTGGCTATTCTCTAAATCGAGGGCGTAGATTCCGAATCTGTAATTAGTTTTTCCGTATCTCGATTAATTTTGGTAATATGGCGAAAAATCCGACTGATTAGTCCATTTTCCGGAGGTAGAGCCAGAAATTGCGACTTTCTTCGTCATTGCTCCGAAACTAATCGAGATACGGCAAATCTAATTACAGATTCGTGATCTGCGTACCCGATTTAGTGAATAACCAAAGCCGCGTCGACCTAATCGGAAAATTGTAGATTTTTGTATGTGTTGGATACTAGAGAAAACTTTTTGGCGTTTGACGGATTCGCTCATTACCTAATATTTTCCGAACGGATAGAGATACAGAAAAAATAGATACATAAATCTAAACGTCGTCCACCGACCAATCATCGGGGAAAATTTGGATATCGAGATGTGAAAATCATAGATTTCGGACGGGAAAGAAGAATTTTCCTTCGATTCCGGGTCAAAAATATTTCTAAGTGCCAACCCAAAAAATTTTTTTCATGGTATATCGATACGGAGCTCGTGCCTAATTGAATCGAGGTCGCTGATCACGAATATGTAATTAGTTTTTCCCTAAGTGGCGTACTTTGGGAAAATTTTGACTTAAAGTGAAAAAATTGACGAAAATAGGTCAATTTTGGAACTTTCCACCGCCCAAAAAAATCGGAGTAGGGTGTTGCTGATTTTTTACGTCATATTTGAATCCTTTATCTATCGAATCATCTGAACAATAAACGTCCAGGTCGTACGCTTCGGAAATTATGATGTTTTTTCCCGAGGGTCCATTTTTCGGAAAATTCTTTCCGCGATATTTCCTCGGAAATTTTTTGTAATAAATATCTGATGGTAGATTCGGAATCTACGGCCCCGAATCTATAAGAATAAGTACCCGTTTCATAGTTTTGCGTCAAAAAATTTTTCTCGAAAAATGGGATTTTTTTAAGGCTAATGTATTAAAAAATTGCCAAAATTCGACCGGTCTCCGATTTCAATGCAAATTACGTCATTTACTAATTCGGGACCTTAGATTACGAATATATGATCGGATTTTTCATTAGAGAATTTTCCGCGGAAATACCGCGAAATGAATTTTCCGAAAAACAGACCCTTGGGAAAAAAACCATAATTTCCGAATAGTACGGCCTGGACATTTTCTGTTTGGATTATTCAGTAGATAAAGGAACCATATATGAGGGCAAAAATCAACAACACCTTACTCCGATTTTTTTGGGCGGTGTGAACTTCCAAAATTGACCTATTTTCGTCCATTTTTTCACTCTAAGTGAAAATTTTCCCAAAATACGCCACTTAGGGAAAAACTAATTGCATATTCGTGATCAGCGACCTCGATTTAACTAGACACGAGCTCCGTATCGATATACCATGAAAAAATTTTTTTGGGTCGGCACTTAGAAATATTTTTGACCCAGAATCGAAGGAAAATTCTTCTTTCCCGTCCGAAATCTATGATTTTCACATCTCGATATCCAATCCGAAGATTGGTCGGTGGACGACGTTTAGATTTATGTATCTACTTCCTCTGTATCTCTATCCGTTCGGAAAATATTAGGAAATGAGTAAATCCGTCAAACGCCAAAAAGTCTTCTCTAGTATCTAACCCAGGGGTCACCAATTTGTTTCATTGGAGGTCCGTTCACAAAATCTGTATACCTGTCTCGGGTCGTTGATAGCATTATGATGGCATAAGAATTTGACTAGCAGTTAATCTAAATCCAATATCTATAATTAGTAAATAAAACGAAAAGTTATCTGAATTTTTTTTATCAAGAATATATGTTTTCTGGAAAAATGGTCCGCAAAAAAAAGGTTCGCGATTCGCATCCGGACCGCGGTGACCCCTGGTCTAGACTATTCGAAGACCCCTAGTCTGTGAAAGTCGGACCGGTTTCCATGTTACAAAACAATGAATATGGGAGCGAGATAGCCGATAAGGGTTTTGGTTTTTTTTAATAAGTAGCAATTCTGGTTCTGATTAAAAAAAATTGGTAGTGTTGTATCATTTTGAAAAGGGCAGGAAATGGACCAGTTTTTGCGATTATTTGTCAATTCAGTCTGATATAATTTTTTTTCACAGCAGTCAGTCAAACTTAAGTTAACGTTTTAACTTCGGCATAAAATACAACAAGTTAGACATTTTTTGAAGGATTTTGTTCTAGTTGTCGGTGAAGTTATTACTTCATTGTTTAAAGCAACTATTCAGGATAGCCTAGGTAAAAAAAAACATGAGTTTGAAGTAATTTCTAGCAATGCTAGGCGATAAAAGACCGAAAACTGGAGATTTTTAAAAAATACACAAAAGTGGTGATATCTCGAAAACCAGCGGACTTTTACTGAGGTCATGTTGATGCTATCTGATAGACCTAATGCCAATCTATCTCCAGTGTCACTTTCGCGTGGTATTTTTGGGACACCCTGTATAAATACAGGGTATTCCTTAAACACATACTAATATTCAAGGGGGCGAATCTTTGACTAATTTCAAGAAAAAACTTCCTATGAACGTTTGGCCTAAAAGTCCTAACATTTTGGTACTGCGATATGCGATATTTCAATTATAATAGAATACATAATATGTCACAATTAAAAATTCGGTGATCATATATGATTCAAACTGAAGTCTGTCATCAAAATGGTATGAACCGTATTCATATATTCTTCTAGTGATACGATCCTCATGAAATTTCGCAAATATTTGCGCGGTGGCATTCTACAACTAATTACCATGTTTGAATTGGTTCGGATTCGTATTTTTTGTGTTACTGAGGAAACAACAACAAATTCTCAAAAGGGTATAACTTCAAAACCGTTGAGGCAATTATGCCTTTTAACAAACTTGAATGTCACATTCAGTGACAAACTTGTGTGAAAATTCAAAGTCACTAACTTTTTCTGTTCTCAAGTAATCGTGAGACAAAAAAATTCTCATAATTTTTTTTTTATTTTATTGTGATACGATCCTCACGAAATTTTAGATACGTCTTCTATCGGATCTGTATCGTTTGAAAACAAAATTAGTACCTTGAAACTGTTGGATCGATTATGCCCATTAACGAACATAACCATCGCATTCGGAATCTTAAAATTTGAAGTCACTATCCCTTTTCGAAAGGTATCGTGGCAGAGGCCGGTTAGGCAGAATCAAATTAGACCTAGACACTTGGGTAAAATAATAGCACGCTATTCCTCATAACATGCCCGCAAAAATAAAAATGCTGGAATAGTACATTCTAAAACAAGTTGCAGAATGGGCCTTAATTAAAACACGAACGCATAAGTGTTGGAATTGCCTTCTGCAACGACTATTAGACGATATTTTCTCTATTTCAGGCAAGTTTTATAATATACTTTTGAAATTTAATGAAAAATTATACCTCCTAGTAACTTTTGTATTATATCTTGGTAGTTGGTGTGACTGTTACGAAAGTTGACAGATTACGGAATTTGAATTTGAAACGTACGTAGGGCATGGAGATCAGTTTCCTAATAGCATGAATGATTCAAAATTAGCAAGAAGGAAATCTCTAGTACCATATTTTTCAATGAAAATAGTGCTTTTCCTCAACAATTATTTCACTATATCCAGATTATATTGTATTGTCAATTGACGTGTGTTGAAATTTGATTGGATCGAATGTCAGTGCTGACTACCACAAAACGAAAAATATAACTAGAAACAATGCGGGAATTTGTTCATTCCAGCACTGTTTTCAGTGCTGGAATGGACTCATTACGATACTGAAATAGAGAAATTGTATTCCTCTTATAAAATTTTAACACACGTCAATTGTCAATATAATATGATCTGGATGAAGTGAAATAATTGTTGAGTAGAAAAGTTTTATTTTCATTCAAAAATAAGGTATTAGAGATATCCTTCTAGCTAATTTCAAATCATTCATGCTTTTAGGAAACTGTTTTGAATGTGATCTCCATGTCCTCCGTACGATTCAAGTTCCGTAATCTGTCAACTTTCGTAACAGTCACACCAACTGCCAAGATACAATACAGAAGTCACTAGGTTGTATAATCCGAATTTTTCATTACATTTCAACAGTATTCCAGAAAATTTGCCTGAAATAGAGAAAATATCGTCTAATACTTGTTGCAGAAGGCAATTTCAATACTCATGCGTTTGTAAACTCGCTTATTCGTCGCTTGTTTTCGAATTTCACATTCGTGTTTGAATAGGAGCCCATTCTGCAACTTGTTTTAGAATACACTATTCTATAAATCTGTTCCATCTATTAGATCAGAATCATTTAGAAACAGACAAAAATAATGTTTTCAGACGAATGTAAGTGGACAACTTGGCTAGTTGGAAGAGGTTTTTGCATTTCAATTTCTTCAAGCTCTGCGACGTTCCCATGCATAATCAGATTTGGCCTAAAAATACACAAGACATAACTCACGCTAACTCTGACCGTAAATCAGGGAGAGGTTTTTTTTTACAGCGAGGGAGCACAGCTACAAATATATAAAACCGAGGAAGTTAGCATCTTCGTAGTAGAAGAGAGATTGGCTGTAAACAACTTCCAACATAATCGGAGGAGCGTCCTCTTAAATGTTCATTTTGTTTGAAACTAAAAGTTAACGAAATTGGAGATTATCATTTTATTGAGATTTTGTTGATGTAGGTGGATTCAGCTGAGGGGTAAATTGAGTTTCACTCCTGGCATTTCGTGTTTCACTTCTTTGGTAATCAAAACACCAGTTCGGATATTTACCCTTTATTTAGAATATAACGAATCGATGTAAGTCTTTACGACTACCTCAATTTGCTCAGACTTAATCTAAGTGGGCCAATTTGAATCCTTATGTACAACGTGAACCAACTGTTCTATTCTAATCATCTTCCTACGAGTACGGTATTGTAGGATTTTGTATCATTGCCTAGGGGTAATGATTCTACATTAACACTTTGTAATAAATACAACACTGTATGCTACTATGTACAGGTTTATTTACACAACTTCTACAACCGTCAACTTCGCCGTCACATTAAATACCGTCGATTACTGAGGTTCCTAACAGTCTCGATACTCTATAATCGTACGTTTTAAGTCTCTACCGTCTAATGAGCTTTTTTAACACTCGCACCTCTAATCAGTCTTTCGTCTAAGTAGGAACCAACTTCCTTCACAACGTCTTTCGTGCTCGGCAGCACCCTTCGAACCTTGTCCACCGAATGTCCACCCCGGTCATCCCGTTCTTCTCGATTAACCCTTGGTACCTCCCTTCAACTCTCTCTCTCTCTAATGGCCGTACTATAACGGTAGTACTCAACGTTGATTCGCAGATCCTCCACCTTGCGCCTCCTCGCTCAAACCAACGGGTTTGCGTGGGAACAATATCAGGAGCATCGCTGATTTCCAGGAACCGATAACCCAAGAAGGCCCTTCCAAGATTTAGATGACAGCTAACATAGAACACTTCCTCCTCAGAGAAAAGTAGTCTAGACGACGAAGTGCCTTCGAGGCGCCTCCAGACTCAATATGTGATATCATTGGAATGTTGGGATCTCTTCAGACTGGGATATAATCCAGAAATGCGTCTCAGATATCCGTTCTAACGTCGTACAACTTCATCTGCACCAGTAAAACTAATCTTACGTCTATTATTTACAAGGGTGAAAATATCAGAATTCCTACAGTATTATACTCGAAACAACGAATTGTACCGAATTCTCTCCGTCTACTCACGTATTACTCATATCCCAATCAGAACTGGCCTTTACACCAACTATCCATACTCTCGTTGTCACTAGAGGTACCTTCTCTCTCCACCCCTTCCCACACGACTCCTAGTTAGTAAGTTAGTGAACTCCCTGGCTGAAATAGTTCGCCTTAGACCAATGGGGTTCCATGGAAACGATCCGTTGGTGTAACGCAAATCCAAGAACTTATTCATTCTTAACGTTGCACCAAAATTTATGAGAGTCCTGGCATTTTATCTTTGAGTATTTCATATTTGAGATAAAGATGATCGGTGTACCCGGACAGTATAATCTGCTTCGAGGTGCCAAAGCGCTGAGGTTTAGGATTCAATACTTGATCTCCTGTCGGGTGGTACATGCTCTTTGGGATCTATTTTGGATTATTACCGATATCATAATGGGTTTTGGGACGCCTAAGTGTCCACAAAACGTCTGATTTGTCGCAGGTGAACTTAAGTATGCGTCGTTTGTACCATTCAATTTTAATACAATTTTTTTTAATTATCATAATTAAGGCTGGTTTTCCTGTCACGCTGACGGTCGGCGCTGATGGGTCAATATGTATGTAGCTATAGGTAGCGTTTTCGAGTCACGCAGCGCTGACGGCCGTCAGCGCTGAGCTATATACGCGCACGTACGCGCCGGCGAGTCGGCGCCGCTGACTAGCTGGCACCGACAAGCCTCCACATTCAGTGAGCCAGAGACAATAGCATCCTTCTATTTCTCTATGTGATCAGCGCGATACTAAAAGGATCCGAGCTGACCGATCAGCGCTGACCGTCAGCGCCGACCGTCAGCGTGACAGGAAAACCAGCCTTAGAGTGAGATATAAAATATGGGAATTTGGAAACTGGCTTGTAACAGCTTGTGGATTGAAATAAGTAGCAGTTTTTTGTAAGAAATCGATGTACTCATTTTAGACGAAACATTATATATTGTTTATATTTCAGGATACAACTTGTCATAATAATCGATTGCATCGTTTGTGCGTCACCAGTTATAATCATAAATGAGTACAAAATGAAAACTGGTTGGAAGGATTCGCTTTTTGTTGTTTCTGAACGTTGAACATTCAACATTTCATTAATTCAAATATCATTAGTGTTCAAGAAGTTACAAGATATTCAATGGGTAAGCATTTAAAGCCTATCTGGTGTTTTAGTATCTGGTCTTTGTACCCTTACAACTTCGGTCGCAGTTAGCTATAACCTTTTTAATGAATCTCGTAATTTAGTCCTTCTTTTATGAATCTTTTGGCGTATCTTATATTCTGTACCTAATAAATTTTCTCCTTCTGGTATTAGGTTTGGAAATATTAAGGAATCTCTGTATTTCAGCTTGATTATAATTATGGATGTAATTAATATAATACCATATGCTCGACCATATGTGTTAATGTAAAACCTTGCCATACTTGGGTTCACAAGGTTTATGTACGTTATTATGTTATTTTGATTTCTTCTTTTATCTTTAAGCCATGCGGATATATTGTAGAGCTCTCATGGTGGGATCGGTATACATAAAAGGGTTACTTCTTAGTAGTGCTGGAATTGGAAGCTCCGTAGCATCAATAAGCAGGAATGTTAATATGGTAGAATGTGAATGAGTAGTAATCTTTCCAGATGTACCGAGAGTGGACCCAGAGTTAGTATAATGACACGAACGTTTTCCTGCATTTTCCTCAGCTTTGGCCGCAGCGAAGAAGCAAGAGCAAAGTTTAGTGACTCAGGGCTTAGCTCTCAGATAGTTTGTTCAAATTCATGAACGCCTTTAGGTGAAGCCTTCTGTTGAAGCTAAACAACACTGACCACCACTGCGGTTAACGCATCCCCTGTACATATCCTGCGCCTCCCGGTAGCTGTAGGTGAGGCACTGTCTTGAGGAAAAAAGAGTGAGGTCTGCTTCACTCACCTCCTGCGAATATGAGTGATTTATAAACACTTATGGTTGATATATCCTTGTTTGATCACAATAATGGGGGTTTTTATAAGTGTTATTATTCCCCAATTATAAAGAAATATACAAATCTAAACGCACAACCTTGTTTGAATCTTATAAATTCCCGCACATTTTCTTTGTTTCATTGAGTGTAACTTGAGTTGCTACATAACGTAAGTAAGTAGACCTACCAATTCACTAGACGATGAGAATACTGTAAGGAGTGTAAGGTAAGGAAAACTAGGTTATAGAAATCCATAGTAAAAGTTCTTGTGATACTGAACAATGATTTGAGTATTTCAAAACCACAATCAGTACCTTCGAAGAGCTAAATGATTCTCAAATAGTTTCTCAACTCATTCAATAGAATTGATCTTATTTCCGTGAAGATTTTATTGCCCATATATAGGAAGAGTACATCAGAAATATCCAGCAAATAAAAATTCGAAAACTATATTTATCGTATTCAAATATTACTCATAAGTTTCCTGAAAGAGTGTGTCCCAACAAAATAACCAAGATAAATTTCCCGATACATTTTCCACACTATTTTTCCTAATGGCGGAAATTCTCCAACAAAGTCATATTCGTTCATTCCTCCGCATAACTGGAAATGTATCTAGGTCTCGGAACTTTTTCTAGGTAAACAAACCCAACTGGAGGACACTACTTTCCGCATGGCTGATTTCGATATCCACATTTGCTGATTTATTATATAGAATTCACGATCGATTGGAGGGAGAATAAACTGCGGTGCAGTCGATGGAAGTAATCATAACAGCTCGTTGGTTATCGCCTTCTCATTGTGAAAGAAGCGTCTTAGAGTTATCAAAATTCAGTATCATACGATAATTCCGAAAAAAATTCTCTAACTGGCTACAATATATTGGTAAAGTTCAACAATTTCATCCGTGAATTATTTTGCAATTTTATCGACTGTTGGTCGGGTCAGATTATTGAAAAGCGGCAAATTTCAACCAGCATACATTAATTCCCATTCAAATACAACCATATTCAGAATTCTCATCAGTATGTAGATGATTTCTTCATTTATTTGAACTCCTTTCTGATCAATTAAGTAATCATTAAAGGATACTGTGGGAGGTATACTCATTATTGAAAGGTTTTTTTTGGGTTTTCTCTCCCAAACTCTGAAAAATATCTATAAAATGAAAATTAATTATTTTGTGATTTGCTTCTGCGTAAGAAACACAGGATATTTGTCAGAAGCAATCAATTGAACAATGTTGCCTAACAAACAACAACGAAAGAACATCAACGAAGAAACAACTATATCGTAACGTTTCGGAGTCTATATCAGACTACTTCGTCAAACGCTTAATGAAAATCGTTAGAATTATTTTGTTGATAGTTATTTTGTGAAATTCAAGAATTGTCACATTGACAGTATGTTACTACAATGTTTGTCACATTGTAGTACACATTGAATTTCACAAAATAAAATAATAATGAAAATCGTTAGAATTATTTTGTTGATAGTTATTTTGTGAAATTTAAGAATTGTCACATTGACAGTATGTCACTACAATGTGACAATTCTTGAATTTCACAAAATAATATTTTATCTTTTGAAATGGCTGAGATAATCCATTGGAACATATATACTGGGACACCCGATATTATAGAAAGAGGGAAAATACCTTTCCCGCTGATGCAATGACATTAGCATTTCTTGTTTGTGGGACTGGTTCTGAGGCGTTCACTTAATCCAAAGTGCAATGATTTTTATAGAATCTGAAGTTAAATAAGATAAGATAAGAATAAGATAAATCCGGCAGCTCAAATGGATCCATCTAGTCGTCTTTTTCTCTCAATTCTAACGAAGTTTCTATTATAATGAAAATGATTTTTTCCTCGACCTCTATGAAAAGTGTTATTTTACATTCTAATTTGTGGACGTAAAATCGACTAATATTGAAGGCCAGTACTTTGCGGACGAGAAAGTACTTCTTCGTCCGCAAAATTACTTTCTCGTCTGCTCTGGCCACTATGAATAAGGCATGATACGGTTTAATACAAACATAAGTGCCTGTAAGAATTACTGTCAGTTCTGTGGTCACTATGGTGTTTGACATTTTCCAAAAACCCACAGCCACTGAATCCATAATCCCATTTTCCTCCAAGCATCCTCACAATCAAAAATTATCTACTTTCCACTCCCTTTTCCATAGATTGCTTAACATCCCACTCAACCAAACCAACTTCCAAAAAGAATTAAATATAATCAACCTAATTGCAGAACAAAACGGTTACCCAGAACGCATAATAAAGAAAACTTATCATAAACACTTAAACAAACAACTGAACACACAACTGATCCCACTACCAAATTCAGACAGCGAACGCAAAAATTACAGAAGCGGAAGGTACTCTGGTCCAATATCACGAACCGTCACAAAACTTGTCGATAATCATACAGAGAACATACAAATCTCCTTCAAAACAGTGAACAACCTATCCTCACACCTCATAAATACAAAAGACAAAATACCAACCACACAGAAATCTGGGGTATACCGACTTACTTGCTCACACAATGGCCAAAGTGGAAGGACAATAGAAACGAGGGTCAATGAACACGTGAAACAGATTGAAAAGAATAAAAATAAGGATATTGTCAACACCACTTCCCCATTTAAGAATCATATTCTCGAATCTAAACACAATTTTTATCCAAGTTCAAACACCGAAGTTTTGCACAATTGTGATAAGGGCCTACACCTCGACCTCTTCGAAATATTAGAAAATAACAAAGCCATTAAATCCCAAGATTACACTTGCGTCAATGAACGAACTAAGTTTGAGAGTATAAACTTTTTCAATTCCTTCCACAACCCTTAATCCACGAACAGCTCTTACATCCTTAACCTCTGACTAGTTTTTGGTCTCTCCCGACCTTTCTGAACGACCTTATAGAATGTTGAAATAATAACACCGCGCCACCTGTATTCGCCTTTTCGTTTTTGTTTTTATTTTATGTATTTCCGATATGTTTTCCATATTTGCACAACAAGATTTCCCAGCATCTTACATTATTACTGACAGATGTCCTCGCATATACGATTCCCATTTAATGGTTGCAATAAGAAATCTTTGTTCATGTCTTCATTGCTGGCAGTTGACTTTGTAACTCAGTGGTGAGCACTTTTAATGTATTTATTTTTATGTATTTTTGTGCTAAGTCCTTATGTCATATTTTATCGTTGAACCTACATTTTTGCACATACCATTTAAGAACACCCGAAGATGACAAGTTCACATGCATTGTGAATAATTTCTTTCAAGGAATACAAAAAATTTAGTAGAGTAGACCTCTTTTTCTAGCTGTACTATGGATTCGGTTCAATACAACCATGAGTGTATGTGTCATTTGCTATTGTGAAATTATTTAAGAGGTCCAAAATTCATAAGTATATGTCAACGACAAAATTTAATATGCACCTTGGCGAAAAACTGTATATTGTCTCGCCTTCTTGATATCCTCGGCACTGCCTTGGACAGCAATTTGCAGACTAGATTATACAGTTTTTGGTCCTCAGTACAAACATTTTAAGTCATGTGTAATCACGTACAGTTAGTTGTTTACGAGTTTGATAATTGATTATTATTCTTAAACATATCCATTTTCTTTAAAATAACCTCACTTCAAATCTTCCGATATGCATCCGAACGCCACTTGACTACTTGTAAGAATTTAAGAATATCTGTTAGTTCCGGATCGCTAAAAAACAGTACAGAATAGCAATTTTCCTGTAAGGTTATGAAAAGTTATTGATTGATTTATAGACGAAGCAGAATTGCACCATAAGTTTATCGAATTCCTATTTATCATATCTCTGCAACTCGATCAGCATCTACTGGCCAAACATGAACTACTCACATCTATATTCAACCTAATACCAGACAAAATGTTCAGAAATTCAGCAAGTTAGTAGCATGACTGTTTTTCAAAATATCGATGTAGGTTTGATCTCTAGTTCGGACTATCGTGCAGACCTCTCGATTAATCATCCTAATGGCCGTGTTGATATGTCTATCGTGAAATATGGATATCGTTCAGATTCACGAACCTGTGTTAACTCCATTTTTCGACACAGATTGCTGCCCTGCTATTATTCATTTTCCGACCAACTTTTTACATCGTCGATGGAATTTCATTCGAAGTCATTACCGCTTCTTTATCCCTGTCCTATCAGGAACAGATGAGGACGGCCGAATAAATGGATTTTCTCTTTTACACGCTCGCAACCAGGCTCTATAATTTTGTCCAATCGTTTGAATTTTACGCATCTTTGTGACGAAAATGATATCAAATTGCATTGGAAATACTGATGCAAAATTCGAGGTGAAGGTTAACCCTTTCCGCCCTTCCGTCCACCATTCTGTTCTACGCATTGTATTTCTCAGATATACCGAAAGGTATTCGTTGGTCATTTTGAGTATGAATATAATAAAGGTCTACTTTTGGTATCGATTGAAGTGAAACACTTCATTTCTTCTGATATTTATCAGAAATTACACAATTGTTTCGTCAATTACATTATTACTTCCTCAGGTGAATATGGTAACTATTATTTCTGTAGGAGTTTTAAATCAATCGCCTAGGGGTTGATTGATTTACGCTCTCAACGTTCTTCTTTAGTGCCTTTGGTTTTCAAAATAACACTTGTTCTGCTATTTACACACTTTATGTACAATTCAACTCGATGAAATAGTTACAACTGTGACAGTATTTACTTCTGCAATTACTGAAGTTTGTCAACTATCGCAATATACTCTAAATTCATCTAAGTCATTATCAAAATTTCTAAAAATCATATCTCCGAAAGTATTAGCTTGTTGGAGTTGAAAATTATATCAATGGATTTCTATGGTGAAACTGCATCATGAAAAAAAATTATTTTGAAATTTGTAAGTTAAAAAAATTTTTTCGATACTCCGAAACCATCCGGCCTATTCTGCCCAATAGCAAACCAAACCCAGATGGTCATCTCCCTAACCTATTTGAACTGCCATAACTCCGAAACTGCTTGATGGATTTCACCCGTTAACGAACTCGTCGGAGATATTTACGCTCCAAACCTATCCTGCAAATTTCAATCCTCTAACTCCTTTCGTTCGCGAGTTATCGTGTTAACGGACGGCCGGACAGAATCGATTTCGACTACGGATTCTTGATCAGTGAGTCGAACCAAATCGTTTGAGACCATTTTCAGCGAAAAATACAAAAGTTACAGACATTTGGGCAAATTGATAAGCACTCTGTTCCGAGGAACAAGAGCGCCAATAAAAAACTGTTGATAATTTGTTTAGTTGAATGTAAAACAAGTGGACCAGTTTACCCCTATCTTTGGAATATATCGAAATTTTGGGAATATCTTCACCAATATAGATCCGATCGAGCTCAAATCTGAAAATTTACTGTATAATAAGGATTTGAAGGCTCTCGTGAAATTTCAACGATATCTGGCGGATGATTTCTAAGACAAAATTTAAAAAAAAAAATTTTTTTATTTTGCAGCCATGCGATCCTCACAAAATTTTGCATAAGTTTTCGCGTCGGTATTATTCAACTAAATACCGTGCTTTGATTCGATCAGATCAGTATTTTTCGAGTTACTGGGAAAAAAAAAATTCAAATGGCTATCATTCTGAAGCCACTTGGTGGATTTTGCCCATTAACCAACTTTGCCGTCTTATTTGGACTACAAAGCTACCCTGAAAATTACAACTCTCTACCTCATTGCGTTCGAGCATAATCGTGCTCACGGTAGGCTGGGCAGAATCAATTCTGACCTCGGATTCTTGATCAGTAAGTCGAAACTCATCGTTTAAGACCATTTGGATGAATTGATAGCACTCTGTTCATAGAACAGCGCGTCAAGAATATTCGTAAAGGTGAAATACCTGAAGAACGGCTGAAAGTGCTGAAGAATGTTTATCTAGAATTAGCTCCTGAATCCAAAAAAGCAATAAAAAATATTTAAGCGAATTTGAAATAAGTGAGTATTTGTCAACTTCCGGAACTTCCGAACTTGAGAATATTTTCATTGGAAAGATCACACCGGAGTTTGGCAAACGTCAAAATTTCCGAACCATACGATCTTCCAATCTTTAAATTTTTCTAATGTACTATTTCAGACAACAAATAATTATGACTTTTGTAAGTAGACGGTGGTTTTGGCTGTTCTCGCCAATTTGTGTTCTAATTCGGAATGAATAGCTAAATGATGAGAAAAAAATAGGAGACTAACAAACTAAGTATTTCCTTGTGAACTCTTTATTATTGATCTTGATTTTTCACAAAGCGATGAGTGTGACAGGTTGCATTAAAGTTCAAACGAATCAAATGCATTTTCGTGTGCATTTGGAGAACATGCTAGTTTTATTATGGTCGATTAGTTCCTGCTGGATATTCATTCCAGTTCAATTCGAAAAATACTCTATCCATATCGATTTATTCAATTTATTACCCTAGGCTGCGGGCCCACACTGCTGAAACTTTCTAACTAGAACAGATATAAAAGCCTTTAACCGTGGAGAGAACCAACCAGGATATAGCAAAATCAATGGGCATTATAATGAATCCGCGCATAAAGAGAAATGCCGGAATAGCCGATAGCCGTTTGAGAAATCATAAAAGGTACATAACCAATCGCTGTCAGGGCTTGTCAACCATAGGCGACAATATTAACATATTAACAAATAACGACAAAAAGTGTATAAATCTATTTTCTACGAAATTAGTGGGCGGAGAATGAAAAAAAATCACTAACTCAAAATGGGGTGCCAATTTCTGAGGATCGATGAATTGTTGGGGTTGTTATCTCATTTTAACTCAAGTTCTAAGAGTTCTGGGGTGTTGGAACCTTAGCGACTCGAGATTGAGATGAGTAATGCGGATCACTTGATAATGAACCTTTATTCCTAATCTAACAAGGTATTTAAATACACAAAAGTACAGTGACGTCAGGACTAATCGAGGCTGAATAATGAACATTCTTCAGATTCAGTAATTTCTCAACCAGTATATCACCGCTATTCTAGTTATTGACCATTGTGAAATATAACAAAGGAAATTTATGTTTGCATATTAGAACTAATAGTTATGAAATGAGGACATGGTCTAGATAAATTCCAATGGAAAATTCTGATTGAATTGATTTGATAATTTTCTAAAATTTTCTGTACGTTTCGTACATATTCCCGGCCGCCTTGATGGTGTGGTTGTTTGCTTATCATTCCTGTGGATTTCTGTCCGGTCTGGGGTCACTGTAGATTGGTTGTAGCTCGGTCTCCTCGGGATTGGCTGTTCTATCGTTCACGTGTTGTCTATCCGAGGAGCGTCGTTGCTTCCTGTACTTGAATATGTAAACTATAATCAAAACAACGCATATTATTGTAATGACGTTGGTGGTTGAGTTTATTGACGAGTGTAGGTGATTGTGCTTCCATATATGACTCGATATATCCTGACCTAGGTCAGTTTCTTCGCTTAATAATATTTGCATTTCTCCTGATGCCTGCACTTCTTGCTCTGGGTCAATATGCTGTAATATCGTTGGATGGTTTGTCCTGGTTATATTTATTTCCATGGGATGATTATGAGTGGCGATCTCGGAAAGAATTTTCCTCTTGGTTTATTCCAATTTATCGTGAGATACCTAACATTCTTTCATCATTTAATCAAAGTTTTCTAATAATATGATTCTCACGAAATTTCATTAACGTCTATGTAACGCTTCACAACTAGTCCCCAAATTTCTATCCGTATTGGTTAAAAATAAAATGACTAATAGAAAACCATTCTGCAGATTATGTCCATTAACGAATTTGTCCGTCGTATTCGTACACGGCACCTTCCCTGGAAATTTCAAGCCCTTATCTCTTGGCGTTATTGTAGCAACGGCCGGTCGGATAGAATCAAATTTGATCTCGAATTCTTCATCAGTGAGTCGAACCTCATCGTATTTGACCATTTTCGGCAAAACATTCAAACATCATCTACAGTTGGGTAAAATGAAGGTAGGGGAAGTCCGGGAGACTTGCTCAGGTGGGAGAGTTGAACCACCTATCAAAACTCAATTTAAATTTCGCGCTAATGAAACGTCAAGACAGTCATTGGTACAGCACGGGACGCCAATAACCAGCAAGCTGTCATTTTGTACAATGGCCAGTTTGTTTGGCTCTCAGGTTTGAAAAAGTGTATTTGTTACAGCGGAGTAAATTTTATTAATTTATGTTATTTTGAGATTGCGACCGTGTTTATAGAGGTACGTATTGTGTGTTATTGCTATTGTACTGCCTGATTATTGTAATTTGAGGTGTGCTATCTACTTTTTTGCTAAGATTTATCGTTTTTTCTGTGAGTGAAATGTAATGTCAAAGTAGTACATGCGGGAGACTTGCACCATGGCGAGTGCGGGAGATATGCTCAGTGGTTCATGTCTCCCTCTATATTGTTTGTATGATGATATTTGCAGTTTCATTTAATATATACTGAAATTAAAAACTTTTTTACTAAATTTAAAAACAATTCGGAAACCTCAACACGCAAGTTCTATATGGTAAAACAAATAAAATTGTTTTTTTTTCAATGTTCAATCTTATTTTCTCTCACAGGTTAATTGCACGAAAAAGGTCTTTTCTTACAAGCCTTCTGAAGCAACACGCAACAGAAAAAAAGCATACCCTCATAGAATTGGAAAAAGCTATATGTGAGGTAAAAGAGGATGCATCTTAAAGAAAAACATCTATTGAGTATGGAATAGATAGAAAGAAGTACACTGAGAATTTGAAGGAAAAATAGTCAGTATAAAGAGTCACAAATATTTACTGTTTCTGAAGAAAAACTCCTGGTACGAACTATCTTGCAGTAAAATGCATTACGGTCCAATGTTACGAAGAATGATTTAATAAAAAACCAAAAGATGAATATTAAGAACAGAGTTTTTGAAAATAGCGATATTGAATCAGAAAATAAAAATAATACTAATAAAACTAATAAGAAGGTTCAAGAAGGCACTGATAAGAAAGGAAAAAAAATTATAAAACCTAACAAAATCCTAAGCTGAAAGATGACAAAAAATATATCGTTCCAGTAAAAACTAAAGGAATGATGATAGCGAAACCGAGTGTAAAGACGAAGATGTTTTGCATACGCTGAAATGTTTAATTTTGTTAACAAAATGTTTAATAATTATGTTGATTTTGGAATATTAAAGAATATGTTGAGTGTTGTTTCTTTAATAAGAAGTGTGTTTCTTCATCATTCAATTTAATTTTGTGATGTTTTGTTTAATATATCAGTGATTTAAGCTGCAAAATGTTTTTATTTTTCCCTTTAAAAAGCAATGTTCAACTCTCCCCAAACTGCGGTTCGAGTGTCCCTAAGGGTGGGGAGAGTTGACTCATATCCCATTTTTCATTCAACTAGATATAACATATTTAAGTACTATAATATCGAGAAAGTAATTATGCATAAGTGAGCCTAAATTAATAAGATACTTTATTTTATAATAATGGAGTCGCTGAGATTCATTTCTAAGAAAATACGTTACTTTAAACAAAAAGCGGTTCAACTCTCCCGGACTTCCCCTACGCTATTTCCCAGAACATGCGCGCAAAAAAGGGTTCCATATCGAATACGTATAACTCTTCCGGAACACCATGTTGCTATCCAGTGATTCGACATCCATAGCGAAATTTCATGCCTGGGCTGTAAGGATCGTCCATTATTTCAGCCTATCATCTGATAGCGTCTTAGTATAACGGAAAGGCTCTTCTGAGGCTGCTTCAGATTCGGTAAGGTGGAACTGCTTTTCATTTCCTGTTAGCATGAATTATAGCTTGAATGTGTTCCTTCACTTAAATGCGCCGCCTTCGTATTTTGAAGAACGGGTTAATCTCGGACCGATTAGATTTGGAGGAATGTCGACTATTCAACTGATATATAGCATATACAGGTTGTTTCTTCATTTGACGTGATCCTTCAAAGAAGATATACTAGACGTCATTTGCAACAAATTGAGTCAAGTGAACCATGGCCCGAAAATCTATGGTTACGAAGATTTTCTGCTTTGTTATCGAAAATAACTAATTTTGTTAAAACTACTTGATTCTAAAAATTCAATGAATATTTTATTTGAAGCTGAAGAGATGGTTATCATTTCAGGCGAAAATGTGGAAAAGTCCTGTGGACAGGAGCTTTAGCGCTTCTGTTCAAACTTTGACAGTTCATCTCCGAAATTATTGGTTTCTCAGAGTTGGGAATGATATCAATGGATTCATATAATAGAATAATAGAACTGCATCATGAACGAAACTAAATTGAATTAAATGAGGAACTTTTCCGAGATATTCCTTACTCAAATCTCCTCTGAAAATTATATTATATCAATTGAGAATTAGCCAATATTCCGGCTTTATTTCACTGAAGATATTCTGAATATATTTTTTTTCCGGTTTTGTTTCGATATTTTGAAATCTATTTGAATTAATATAATGGTTTTAACAGAAATGTATTCAGCATTGTATACTTACTTGATCATACCAAGAATGCAAAACTTGAAAAAAAATGTTTTTCATCAAATTTATTTTCACTCCCTGTATAACCGGAAGTGATTGGGCTTCGAAAATATTCTAGCTCAGAATTTCAAGCAATATCATAATCCCAATTTTCAGATTTCAAATATGTCCAGTTCTCCAGAAACGTCTAATAGTCACTCGAACTTGGGACACCCTGTATATTCATCATCATATGGATTATCCAAGGGCATTTAGGGTAGAGGTAATTATAGTATCCTATAATTGTTCATTTTGCATTCAATCATACTTTGTTTGAACAGAAATCAATATATTTGACATATCTGTCATAGGTAGATAAGATTATATGTATGAACAGTGAACACAGATAGAACACAGACAGATAGAATTCGCAGTCTGTGATAACATAGAAGTATGATGTATTATTGAAATTTTGAAAAATCAAATCTCCGAAAGTATTAGCTTGTTAGGGTTGAAAATGATATCAATGGACTCTTATGACAAAACTGCATCTTAAAATAAATTGGTTTTGAAATTTGTAATGTAAAAAAAATTTTTTTTTGTTAATCCGAAATAATCAAGCCGATTTGAGACGGTTGAGAATTACTCCAAAAAAGTATTAGGAACTTGGTGTACAAATTCGGGAAAAAACTTTCTTGTTTTTTAGTAGTAAAGGAAAGGCGCTGAATATTGGATACTTTTTTGTGTTCATGTTATTACAAAAAATTGGTTCAGGCCCTGTGGGCAGGAGCTGTGGTGCTCTTGTCCAAATTTAGACACATCATATCTCCGAAAGTATTGGTTGGGAATGATATCAATGTATTCTTATGATAAAACTGCATTATAAAGGAAATTCAATTCAAATAATAGTCTATTAATCAAGAATAAATGAGCAATCTGAGAATGAGAACTGCACCATGGAAGAAATCGAATTAAAATAGCTGAAATGAATTTGACTTTCTCTTATAGAACAGGATGACATGTATGTGTATGGACACAGATCATATAATAATTCATAGAGAGAATTATTATAGCATTCTGTGAACACATAGAAGTACGATTCCTTATTGAAATTTCGAAAAATCATATCCTCAAAAGTATTAGCTTGTTAGAGTTGAAAATGATATCAATGGATTTTTATTGTGAAGCTGTCTCTTGAAAAAAAATTAATTTGAAATTTGTAAGTCAAAACAATTTTTTTTTCGTTACTACGAAACCATCTGGCCTAGTTTGCCTAATAACGAAATAAACCGAGATATTTATCTCCATACAGAATTTCAACTGCCTAGCTCATTCTGTTCGAGAGTTATTGTAGAAACATAATTTAAAAATAAAAAAAACATACAATAGTCAATTATACCAGAAGCATCAACAACATTAGTTTTCTCGGAAGAAAATATCTCAGAAGATATCATCAAATCTATTATAATATTTGCACTTCCCAGCGGATAAATAGGAACTTCAAAATACGCACACAGAATCTGTCGGTTTAATACAGTCTTTAAGGCTGGTTTTCCTGTCACGCTGACGGTCGGCGCTGACGGTCAGCGCTGATCGGTCAGCTCGGATCCTTTTAGTATCGCGCTGATCACAAAAAGAAATAGAAGGATGCTATTGTCTCTGGCTCACTGAATGTGGAGGCTTGTCGGCGCCAGCTAGTCAGCGGCGCCGACGCGCCGGCGCGTACGTGCGCGTATATAGCTCAGCGCTGACGGCCGTCAGCGCTGCGTGACTCGAAAACGCTACCTATAGCTACATACATATTGACTCATCAGCGCCGACCGTCAGCGTGACAGGAAAACCAGCCTAAAAGACTGTAAAAATAAGCCTTATGATCCGGAACTGAAGTAATCTGCTCTGTTATCCGTTCCTTTCGTTGTGTCTTGGACTACTTCACTATTCAATCGTGCAAATTCTCGAGAAATCTCCAAATCCGCTATATTAGATCGATTTTGTCAGGATTAACTCCGTTCGAGGAGGTTTTGTGAGGGGGCATAGGCTGCGAGTCGACCTTTATTGGAATCCGGGGGTACGAAGGATACGCCTAATCTCTACTATATTATTTGGGGCCTAACGACTTCAGGTGCGGAAATTCGACGCCAGTAACGGGGAAATACTTTCGGGTTAATCTAATGGCTAGCTGAAGGTCCACATTTGGCTTATCATTTTCTCAAATAGTGAACCTCTGACCGAGCCTCTGACTAATATATTATTGGACAGTTCCCGAAAAATTGTTACACTATATGTTTTGACGTTAGAATTAGAATAAGAAAATTAGAATTAGAAAAATTGGTTCAAGCTCTGACGTGAGGCCAGACGCTTTGGCGCGCATGATCTTCTGTTCATTCACCTCTATTGGACACTCTTAATCGAATTTACCATCGATGTATACCGTTTTCTCAGATTTTATGAGATATATTTATATACATTTCGTACCATTTTAGGGACTTGAGTAATAAGAGAGTCGTCTAAGATCAAGTAATTTTCAATTCCGACATATGAAATCTATCCGAATTAGAATTCATTAAATATCAAATAATATACGCAAAGGAATATTCCAGCTGGGATAGCTCCAAAACCGTTTGGCCGAATATACCGAACAATGAATATAACTGTCCAATTCTGAAGCGCAATCTACCCAAAAAATTGCAATTTGCAATCTCTTTCCGTTCAAAAGTAATCGTGGCAACGCTGCTTATATCCCCAATAATATGGATTTCATCGTGTACAAATTTGGTACCGGCTGGCGCAAATTAATCGATCAGGCCAAATTTCTCCGTTGGTACGCTCCGGAGAATAAAAAAGTTCGAATAAAATATTTGTAAAATGAAGGGGAAAATTCAATGATGATGTCAGACTTGACCTTGACCTTGACCTTGGCGGTCATTCTGGGGTCAAGTTTGAAATTTCAAATGGGAACATATATTTTTGACCACAGATTCGTGACGAGCGGAAAATTTCACGTTGGAATGACCTATCGTGTGCTAAAAGTTTTCCCATGTGAGAATCTTTCGGAGGCAGAAATCGCGATAATTTTTTTAGTTCGAGATCGCGAAATTTTCATTTTTTTTCTGAATCAAATATCAAGAAAGTATTCAAACCACGAAGTTGACAAAATTTTGATTGTGTACTTGGAAAAATTTCACGATTAAGGAATTGAAGAGATTTTGAGTCGGTACTCAAAATAATCAAGCCCTTTTTGCGAACAGGTGGTGATGACCTGCCGGTTTGTCCTTAATGACCACCGAACATCATGTGCGATAGGTCATTCCAACGTGAAATTTTCCGCTCGTCACGAATCTGTAGTCAAAAATATATGTTCCCATTTGAAATTTCAAACTTGACCCCAGAATAACCGCCAAGGTCAAGGTCAAGGTCAAGTCTAACACCATCATTGGATTTCTCCCTTTATTTTACAAATATTTTATTCGACTTTTTTTTTCTCCGGAGCGTACCAACGGAGAAATTTGGCCTGATCGATTAATTTGCGCCACCCGGTAGATCCATATTTCAGTATTTTTTTGCTAGCAACATTATGAAAATACTGTATATAGGAACATGTCTCACTACTTAAGTAAGTAAAAGGTAATATGAACCTCAGTTATCAACGAACAGTAATTTCTTTTGATGATTCCATTATGTTCTTCTTTCCTATTTCCTCCATAAACTACATCAAAACAGTCTTGTATATATTCACAAATTCAAGAATTGAATACTTGCTTTCCAATAGAAAATATCTTCAAACTACGAATTGACAATCTCTAATAGCTAGAAAAGATGACATTTATGAATAGTGGACACAGACAGATTCTGTGTTCACATTCTGTGAATACATAGAACTAACGATGTTTTATTGAAATTTTGAAACATCATATCTCCGAAAGTATCAGCTTGTTAGAGTCGAAAATGATAACAATGGATTTTTTTGATGAAACTGCAATTCAAAAAAATTGAATTCAAAAGTTGTTATGTAAAAAAAAATTATTTTTTTCGTTACTCCGAAACTATCGGACCGAGTTTGTCCAATAACGAACTTAACCGATATATTTATCCCTCAAACCTACTCTGAAAATTTCAACAGTCTAGTTCATTCCGTTCGAGAGTTATCGTGTTAACGGCCGGCCGAACGACTGGCCGGACAGAATCGATTTCGACCACGTATTCTTGATTAGTGAGTCAAACCGAATCGTTCAAGACCATTTTCAGCCAAAAATTCGAAAATTACAGACATTGGGGCAAATTGATAAGCACTATGTTCCGAGGAACAATAGCGCCAAAATTGAGGATGAGGCTGTGTTCTGGTTTTCACATTGTTAAAGGTTATGTCAATTGTCATTGCGCTCGCATGGAAAATCAAACCAATCGATAATCTTAAAAAATATATCTGATTTTATAGACAGATTCCTTCGTAAATCAGTGGAATTTCATTTTCAATCCTATTCTCCGGGAGAAAAGAAAAATCCTGTATAATCGGTCCCTCTAATGATAATTTCAGTCACGCTCCATAAGGCATGCATGAGATTCTCAATATTCAATTGTGCAAATTCTCGAGAAATCTCCAAATCCGTTAAATGAGATCGATTTTGCCGGGATTAACTCCGTCAGAATTTTGCAAGGGGGGTGCGGGGTTGTGAGTCGACCTTTAATTGGAATCTGGGGCTACTAAGGGGACGCCTAATCTCCACTTCATTATTTAGTGCCTAACGACTTCAGACGCGGAAATTCGATGCCCGTAACGGGGAAATAGTTTCGGGTTAATCTAATGGCTAGCTGAAGGTCGCGAAATGTTGGGAATTAGCTGGGGATTCGGATTTCCAATCGGCACGGTGCAAAGAAATGGCGGGAACAACCTAACACTACGAGGGCCGCTTTTGATCCATCATTTTCTCAAATAAAGAACCTTTGACTAATACCTTTTTGCGCGCTTGTTTCGCAAGGAACAGCATTTTATCATTTCGTCACTATGTCTGTATTTTTCGATTTGATTACTGATGAGTAATTCGGGGCCAAATTCAATTCTGTCCAGCCAGCCCTGCCGCCCGTTAGCACGATAACTCTTGAGGAATCAGTTAGAGCGTTAAAATTTACAGGGTAGTTTTGTAGCGTAAATATCTCGGGCAAGTTTGTAAATGGGCAAAATCCAACAAGACCTCTCGGAGTTATGGCCATTTTCAGTTAAAACTCAAGAATATTTCGGAAACTGGTCATTCGATATATCTGAAATTGAGCACCAAATTGAAGAATCATGACCTCCATATACGTGTAAAAATTTTTATTGAGCGGATGGCTATAAAGAAGAACAAAAAATTCAAATATTTGAAAATAAAATTGAAATTTTGTTTTCACCATAATTCGAAAAATATTGATTGAATTGAAACTCGGTAGTTAGATGCATAGTGCCGAAGAAAACACTTGTGCAAATGTTCAACGGGATAAAATGATTAGAAAAAATTCAAAAAATGTTTAACTATTAGCGGAATATTTTGGTTGAGATTCCGAAACCAAATATCGGATTAAGCTCAGTTTTGACATTTCGGCGACCAATGATGACCTCTTAGGGTGTGCAAAATTTCACTTAGAACAGACCACTAGGAGCCTAAAAAAAATTATAATTTTGTTCGGATTTGGAGAAAAGGCATAGGTATGCAATTGCGTTCCCAACAGGGGTCCCATAACCGCATTTTTTTAAATTTCGATCAACGGTGAAACTAATAGCCATACTGCATCGATAGACACGTTTGTTGAAGGGACTCGAAAAAATATAAAAAAGCACTGACGTGAGGTCAATACTCTTTAGCGCGCCTGTTCACGTTGGCAAATTTGAATTGAATTATGAGTGTTTCAAGCTCAGTGAATAGAACGAGCTGGAGATCTACCCAGAGGGTAGTGGAAACCATACACAGTCGGGTCATAAATTGATAGTGCTTTGTCTAAGCTGGCATAAAGATAGAGTAACAAAGTTGACAAAGAACACAACTGACTTTCCATAGTCGCACAAGCTCCTAGGAGCTTCTGAGGTATCTCCTTGGGAAAGACTTGGGAGGTTCAGTATAACCATTTATAGCAGATTTATTGCAGATTGACTTCATAATGAAAGAAAATGGCTAAAGGAGTATTTACGTGGGGTCAATGTGCGTTGGCGCACATGCTATAAACATGATTAGGTATGATTATACTGACCCTCCCAAGTCTTCTTCAAGGAGATACCTCAGAGGCTCCTAGGAGCTTGTGCGACTAAGGAAAGTCAGTTGTGTTGAATTCAATCAGATCAGTATTTTTCAAGTTATCGTGGAAACAAAATTTCTAAATTTCAGAAATTTTTTTTGCCACTTTATGGCCTGGCCATCCGGTCAGTACAAAACATCGCAGGCATATAAAGGTCATGATTCTGCAATTTGAGACTAAATTTCAGATAGATCGAGTGATCGGTTCCGGAAATATTCATAAGAAACGTTTTTACTAAAATCGGCCTCAACTCCGAAACCGCTTGGTGGATTTCGCCCGTTTACAAACTTGTCCGAGATATTCACGCTACAAAACTACCCTGCAAATTTCAATGCTCTAACTCGTTCCGTTCGAGAGTTATCGTGCTAACGGTCGGCAGGACTGGCCGACCGTCCGGACCGGACGCACAGAATTGAATTTGACCTCGAATTCTTCATCAAGGTTTCGAACCCAATCGTTTGGGACCATTTTCGCGAAAAAATACAGAGATTGTGACGAATTGATAGCACGCTGTTCCTTGCGGAACACGCCCGCAAAAAGTGTATTGACACTCTTAATCGAATTTTCCACGGTAAATTCGTACCCAACATAAGCCATACAACCCAAAAAGAGCCACGTCTCCTCTGCGCCGATTTCCCCGATTTAGCGACTTTTCCGGATTTTTTTCAAATAATCGCAACGTTCCGATCTTGTCGAAACTCGCCTTCGGCGATACGTCCGTCCTCGACTTTTCCGTCGCTATATTTGCCCCTCGAGAAAATTCCAAGGATATCATTTCACACATATACCCAAAATTCGATCCTTTCGAAATCAAATGTGTCAAATGTTCATCAGTCAGTCTAAGAATTTGGAGTGTTGTGAAATTCCATTTTGTATTTCTTATAATTTGAATGGAATTCCAATAGAATTTCAATGGAATTCCAATAGAATTTCAATGGAATTCCAATAGAATTTAAATAGAATTCCTATAGAATTCCCATGGAATTTCGGTTGAAATGGAATTCTGGTGTACAAATTTTTGTCAGCGGTTTCCCCCTCGTGTCTTCGACACGGAAGAATTAAGAAGAAATAAATTTGGCAGTCAACTAACTCTAATTAAATGTTACTTTTTGACAGTTTTGTATTATGAGAAAGACTCCCCTAATTTACGTCGAAGTATCACCTAAAAAATTCTGCATCTAATTAGAAACACTCTGTATACATCCCCTATAACAAACACTCGCTTGCTCTCCTCTCCAAACTTGAACAGTCTGATGTGATATGATCATCCGTGGCATATAATACTCGCAGTTCCTGTTCTCTCCCAGAGTGCGATAATTATTCATAAAACCCACTTATCGCATGCCCATTTCGGTATTACATTACGCCCAGCAGGTAGGTTTACGTTTACACTAGGTATAATGAGGTTCAGGTAGAAATGCCTCTGAACGTATTCGGTTTCTTTTTTATGATAAGCTGCCACATTATTATGTCAGGGATCAGGTTGTCCTGAATCGTGTTAAGCACCTTAGCAGTACAACGTTGTTCAATACTGCCGTGAATTCCCAGAGCTAGATTTGCAATGTAACTAAAACAGAGCAAGTTGGAAAAGTACTGTGGCCAGGAGCTTAGGCGAGTATGTCGAAATTTATAGCAAGGTACTGAACTGGTTCAAAGCTGCATAGCTCCAGGAAAAAAAATATATTTCCGATACTTACAAGAATATAAATCCGACTATAAACACAAGCGTCCAAACGAAATGTGTCCACTTTCTCGCCGAGAATGGTCTCAAACGATTAGTTTTTACCCAAATACATACATTCACTGTAGGGTCAAACATAAACAGTGCTACGTCTGTGGTGATGTAAAGTCTCAACTCTAATACTTGTTTTCACTATTGGAACGGAAGCAAACATTGCTGTGTATGTGGTGGCATAATAACCTATTGAAATACATATATTCCCTGTTGGTTCGAAAATGAACCAACCAGAAACTTTATCAAAGTGAATAGAGTATAGTTTGTCATATAGCGGATTGGTTTGTACCAGTTATTTTATTCTTGAGTGGGATTGCGTATTATACTTTTAAACAGTGAATACAATGGTATTTACTGCATCGTGCGAAAATATGCCTTCCCAACGTTCGCCACGAGCTGCCCAAACGAACGAGCAATGAAGCAGATTGTTTACAATGAATTTCTTGATTTTGACCATTATTACTTCTGCGGCAACAACGGCAGCAACGTGTCTGGTACCAGCTAGTTTTAAATAAGATCGAGTGCAATTGTACGTGAACGTCAGCATCGCGCAAGCTTCATTCCAGGGAGAGAATATTTTATTTTTAAAATGTAATGAAAGAGATAATTATCACTTTTCCTTCGCTATGCCACAAGACCCCTAAAAAAATCCATCCCTCGCCTGCTCCTCCCCTTCCCCGTCATCTACCCCGACGCTGCTTGAAACCGGATGCATTTACCGTACAGCAGTTTCCGCGGAGCCTAAAGAACGCAGTAATATACCTGAAAAGGCCGTTGCCTAATAGCCGGCGCTACCTACCGCTTTATCTACCCCCATAAATCCGAGAAGAAGTCTTCGTATTCAAGTCTAAGTATACACGTAAGTAGGCAATGATGTTGTCTAGGCCTGAATTGCGGGCAATTTAGCAGACATTGCCGTGTTATCGCATGTTAAGGATGATCAAGTGATCGAATGCCTACGGAACTGCAGGTCTAATTAGCGGGAAAACGATAACGAAAACGCCTTCGAGCACGCTATCGGAGCCATCGCGAATGAGTGCCATCGTTTGAGATATACAGGGAGATATTCATCGTATGAGTGAAATTTCGTAGTTCATTCAGATTTCAAATATGTACAGTTCTCCAGAAACGTCTAATAGGCACTCGAACTTGGGGCACCATATAAACCTTCAAACTCGTCGAAAAAAATAGGCTCTACAGATGAAACTCGCAGAGAACGTTTATTGTGGATCAATGAACAATTCTTAATAATTTTGTCGACTTCAGATGGATCTGTGGGGTGGAAATGGTAACCACCCCCGACTTTCCAATATCCTCATAACACATTTGAAAAAAATATCCTCTACAAACGAAACTTACAGAAAACTTCTACTGTGAACTAATGAACAATTCATATTCATTTTATCACCGTCTGAGGGGTGGAAATGGGAATCGCCCCAACTGATCAACCTTCATAACACGTCGAAAAAAACATCCTCCACACATGAAACTCACAGTGGACGTTTGCTGTGGACTAGTGAATAAATCGTTTCAATTTTATGTAATTCAGATGGGCCTGAGAGGTGGAAATGGGAACCGCCCCGAAGTGATTTATATATACCTTCATAACTCGTCGAAAAAAATAGCCTCCACAGATGAAACTCACAGAGAACGTTTATTGTGAACTCATGAACAACACTTAATAATTGTATCGCCTTCGTACGGGTCTGAAGGGTGGAAATGGGAACCGCCCCCCAATTGAAATCCACCTTCATAACACATCAAAAAAATTGGTTCAAGCACTGACGTGAAGTCAGGAGCTTTTGTGCGTATGTTCTCTGGTGTACTCACCTCTATTGGACACTCTACTAAGAATTTAGCATTGATATATACCTACCGTTTTCTCAGATTTTAGAAAATATATTAATACATTTCATACCATTTTAATGACTAACTTAAGTAGATAATCGTATATGAGCACAGAATTATTAATTATGACATTTATTTATTTACATATAGGGAGTACAAACAGGCAAAATGCCCACTAAACTACCCACAAGATAATGATCAAATTAATATAACACTCTTATCGTTCATTCTATAACAAAGAGCATGAAGATAATTAAAAACAAAAAGCAAACTAACAACATTAAATCGAATTTTACACTTTCATGAACTATGAAATCTAGACAGTTCTCTTTAAAATATTATGAACCTGACATATTATGTATTCTATTGGAATTGGAAAATGGAAAAATTTGCTTCAAATATCTCCACGATTCGATATTCACGAAATTCCTCGGAAATTAGTGGGTTGGCATCCTACAAGTTATTAATCAGCGAGTTTTAATTGAAATGGATTTGTATATTTTCAGGTCTCGGCGGATTGTTTTGACCTTGACGATATTTCAGCAGTGCCAACCTGCCTGTGTTTCAGTTACAAAAACGTGATAGACCTAAATCATGGCCAATCTGGAGACTTTATAAAAGTGAATGGAGTACCTATAGGAATCCATTGAAACAATTTCAACTCTAACAAGCTAAAACATTCGGAGATATGATTTACTAAGGCCTGCACAATACTCAAAGCGTCGGTACGAATTTCCATATGTGCATAACAGCAGTATTACGAGCATGTACAATACTCAGTACGTCGCTACGAATCTCCATAAATGCAGAACGGGAGTGTTACGTGGCATCAGTAAAGCTACATATAAACTACGCAAGGCAAATCCTGGAACATTGATACGCGAGGCTGCCTCGGCCTCGCTCGGCAACATAGCATAGGCAACATAGCGGGAGGCTGCCTCGCGAGCCAATGTTTGAGTGTTCGAGGGTTTTCCACGCATAGTTTATACGCAGAGTTCTATTCTATCATAAGAATCCACAGATATCATTTCCAACTCTGAGAAACCAATACTTTCAGAGATATGATTTGTCAAAGTTTGAACAAGAGCGCCAAAGCTCCTGTCCACAGGCTTTCCCAAATTTTTCATTTCATAAATATCTTTCAGAGTTTGGGAGAAAAAACTCAAAAAATATCATTAAACGATGAATGCACCTCACAACGTATCCTATCATTATCACTAGTGTTTCATCAGAATTATCATAATTCCATTCAGAACTGTAGTGCAGTTCCTTTGCCTAGAATCTCTTCATTTTATTTGTGTATCTTTCTACTCAAATTGATTTCCTAATTGGATGCAGAAGAACAATATTATCCCATACATGAGCTAATTCAGTAACAAACTGTTGTTATAGACTAGGCATCTTGTGTAATATGACAATGCAGGTCTAGGACTGAGAACAGAAAGTGCCTGAATTAATACAAATTTGCAGAGAAATTATTCTGCAAACATCTCCATGCCCTTCTCTCCATTCTCACCAAACGGTTGAACATGGTTCAATACTGGATTCAAACTCTAATTCGCAGCTTTCAGGATTTCTAATTACATACCTACTTCGACTTGTTAAACAAGTCTAATTTTCTCTACCTACCATTTGGAATGCCAGTTCTATTTAATAAAGGAGTCAATTGCAATTTCTTTATGTGAGAGGCAAAGTTGATTCTTTTGGGGTTTCGACTATTTGAAACGATCCAACTGGATTTCAATTATTCTACTATTCTCTTTTGTTTCTCATCCGGGAATATTCAGTGTTTTGTGTTGTCATCGATAGTCTATCTGAAATGTCTGAGAGTAAAATACCTCTATACTTTTAATGCAGAAAATAATAAATAATAAATGAAGGCCTTTTTATATCGGAATGTACTAGGGCTTCACACGAGAAGAGAGTAGGCGAGAGCATAAAAAATGTCGTCTCGCTTTCGCCAATTCCCAAAAAATTAAGTCTCGTTTAAGTCTCGTTCTCGTCTCGTTATCAGTTGTCTCGTCTCCTCTCGCTTAATTATGAATAACAATAATAAATATTATCATATATAAACGAAATGTTATACAATAATGGATGATTTTCTAAACCTATATTTATTACGCTCTTATGCA
Source organism: Halyzia sedecimguttata (assembly GCA_937662695.2). Taxonomy (NCBI): domain Eukaryota; kingdom Metazoa; phylum Arthropoda; class Insecta; order Coleoptera; family Coccinellidae; genus Halyzia; species Halyzia sedecimguttata. Next base: position 87,768,617 of record OW569415.2, on the reverse strand, counting down.
AAAATATTTGTACATGTACATATTATTCTTTATTTTAAACACTGATAATTTCAACTTTCAAATTAAGTACTCGATGACCAAGAATTCAAACATAATCACGCTTGCATCACCTAATTTTTCAATGATGTACGTGTTTTTGCCTTGATCATACCTGCTGTGGAAAATAATCTTTCAACATGTACGGATGTAGCCATTAATAAATCGTCGGCCATCTTGGAAAGTGTAGGAAGAACTTTTCTCTATTTCAGTATTGTAATGAGTCCATTCCAGCACTAAAAAGAGTGCTGGAATTAACTCATTCCAGCATTGTTTCTAGTTATATTGTTCGTTTTGTGGTAGTCAGCACTGACATTCGATCCTATCAAATTTCATTACGTCAATTGACAAAAATTTAATCTGGATATAGTGTAATAATTATTGTTGAGAGGAAAAGTTTTATTTTCATTATAAAGTAAGTTACTATACAGATTTCCTTCTTGCTAATTTTGAATCATACATGCTATTACTTATATCAACAGGAAACTGTTTCAAATCTGATGTCCATTTCCTACGTACGATTCAAATTCCTTAATCTGTCAACTTTTGTAACAGTCACACCAACTGCCAAGATACAATACAAAAGTCATTAAGATGTATAATCAGAATTTTTCATCAAATTTCAACAGTATTCTACAAAACTTGCCTGAAATAGAGAAAATATCTTCTAATACTCGTTGCAGAAGGCAATTCCAACACTCATGCGTTCTCTCGCTCTTTCGTCGCTCGTTTTTGAATTTCGCATTCGTGTTTCAATAGGAACCCATTCTGCAACTTGTTTTATACTATTTCATCACTATCCACCACTGTAAAATATTTTGATTCTTATTTGCTCTTTCTAACAGCAAATATTCTTCAAACTCAGCTTTCCAATATTTCGAAAGTTTTCTTGATGTTTTAAATAGGCTATCGATGTCGATACATTATTTAATAGAATTGAACAATTTGGTATAGTTTTCAAAGAATACCTTCCCAGTGTGTAGATCATTGAGGGTGTTCTTAGCGTATTCCTCATAAAACTATTCGAAACATTGAATAGCTTCATTTCTATACCAGTTTTTTTATACGTAGTTCCACAGATGTATATAATAATTGTTCACGTCTTCACTACAAGGTGCAGAAGAGAATAAATTTCTCTAGATGTTCAGATAGAGACGAAGTTTTCAAGGCATTGGGATTTAGGGACAATAACAGTTGTCCGTTAAGTATTGAATTCATAATGGCATCCGTTCTTATGGTTTTGAATTCTATTTTTTCTTGAAAAATAATCTCAATTATCGCAAGGTAATAGTGAATTGATAATCTTCTAAAAAATCGTGTAGTTCTAGAACGATCGACGCATAATATAGACAAAATATATTGGTAATTATAGTGGAAACTCTTCATATTCAATTGTTTTCTGAGGTGTTGAAAAAAGTCGAGTCGTATATAATACTTTATACAAAAAATTTTACGAGACCAAAAACGAGACTCGTCTTGCTTTTACGAGACGAGAACGAGACGAGACGAGAAAAATCAAGCTCTCGCGTGAAGCCATAGAATGTACTCTCATTTTGGGTAGGACAATTCATAAATATATCTGTCATGAATTAAGATAGAATAACTTCAAATCAAATAACAATTAATCAAGTTCAACAGAAGAACAAAAGAGGTAAGAAAATCGGATCATAAGAACAACTTAAGAAATAGACACATACAAAAATAAAAAATAGCAGAACATGTATGTACAATCCATGGAGATCACATGATGGATTGGAGTAAAACAAATATTCAGATGACAGAGTCTGATTGCATAAAAACGAAACATAACGAGCCGGCTTGTATTTGCTTAATTGGAATTAGAAGTAGTTGAAACTTGGAAACTTCTATGTAAAGTGAAACTTTGTAGCTATGATTTTTTCAAATACTGTCACTGTGACCAATTCAGAATTTCAGGATAGCAGGATAACTGTGAACAAAAAAAAATATTCTGAAGATTTTGGCTTGGTGTCTGAAGAACGAGACCAATTTGGTCTCCGAAACGTTACAAAATAGTTGTTTTATCGTTGGCATTGTTTCGTTATTGTTTGTTACGCAACATTGTTCTATATATAGCTTCTGACAAATATTAGTTGTTTCTAAGGCAGAAGCCATTTCAAAATAATCAATTTGTTATTTTTAGAGATATTCTGCAGTTTGGCATAGAATACCCAGAAAGGATCGATTTATTGATATATCACCCATCCTTCCATTTCCCCACAACGACACTGTCCATATTGAATCCTCAGACAAACATATGAAAACTAGATGGAATTCAAAGTTTTTTGTAATATTAAGAGATCGTGTTAATGGTTGAAAAATAAATGGATAATTTGGTATGTTAAACCTGAAACAAATATCAATGGTTTTATAAACAAATTTTATGGAATTATTTTTCGAATTATGAAGAAGAGACATGCCTCTATCGTTTGCTAGAAATTGATAAGTGAATGAACAATAATATGGTAACCAACTCGAAGACTTCAATTCCTCTTCGTCTTTATGGGCATTGATGAAACAAATATTTCATCGAAGTATATTTAAGATAATGATATCAATATTTGAACTAACTAACCTGTTCTGACGGATATTCACTGTTACGAATGTCCAGGACACCCTGTCATCACAATATGTAAATGTACCACCAGACCATCGAGATTAGCGACACCACTCACGACGCACAACGAGAGCGAACTCTAGTCTTCACGTACGAAAAATACACCAAACCGCGAGAGAAACATCCGTCGAGAACCGCAAAGAAAACATCCAAAGGAATCCGCGAAAGCGCCCCACGAAACACCCGTATTTAACCTAACTTCCTACAGGACACGGAGAGACTAACGTTCAGCGCTGGAGTTGTTACACTGCGGCAACGAAGTCTAGCGGATGCAGACGATTCAGCACGACAGGATTATGCCGGCGAAAAATTGGAACGAAAAATATCATTATTTTGTAGATGGTTATCCATATCAAAGTTTCTTTGTGTGAGTTGAAACGGGAAGGAAATTGTGATAATGTAAGGCACGTTCAACAAAATCGATTTCATATGGACTGTTGCATATGGTTTCAGAAAAATGTAAGCCACCTTATATTTATATACTTCAGGAATAGATAAATTTTCAATTAATTTAAACAACAATCTATGTAGGTTAAAGTATTTTCATAATATGGGGAGACTTACCAACTTGTGAAGTAGTGTTGCTACTTACCATTCATAGTCCTTAGCATGAAAATCTAGGCTCCAGTATTCAATTAATAGAACTTTCTATCAGCATCTCGCTTTTCTCTAAATAATACTTAATTTTTAGTTCATCCTTTTGTTTAAATGCTCAAAAATTATTTTATACTTTTTAGTTCGATTTATCGTTGAAGCGTCTATTTTTAGTTTTTTTAAACTATTATAAATTTTCCAGTTTTTAGTTCGATTTATCGCCGATAGATAATTATGCAATTATATTATTTTACATGTTAGCACTATAATTCCAATAGTGGTCCAAATTCTAAAAACAAAAATTCTTTACTACTATACTATTCAGTGGAAAAAGATTCTACAACTTTCACAATTCTCACACTATACTAACAGTGAGCACTCCGAACAATTTTTTAACTATAAGATACTCTATTTGCTTGACAAAATGACTCCATGGCGCAAAATGGCGAAGGTGCTGATTACATGAAATCCCTAACGAAATTCATTAATCCTGGCGATACCCGTCAGGACAATGGGATACTGTTACAAAATTATTATTATGTCATCGGCCCCTGAAAAGTTCGCAAAGTTTAAATAAAATCATTCCGCAAGTTTGATGTTAGCACCGGAGGTATGATTCATTAAACTTATATACGCCTGACGATGGAGAATGATGGTACGGAGGACTTCTTTGTGGGGGGAGGAAAAGTTCAGGATGACCTAGTTACACACGTGTCAAACATGATATTGAATTGCTGTAGTTGTATAAATAATATTCAGGTATACAGGATGAGTCTTTGAGCACTGCATTAATTTGAACCAAAGATTCCTCTCATCAAATGAAACACTTTTTTCATTCACCATTTTTCCAGATTCGGCTCAGGTAAAAATTTTAAAGCGTATAAAGATTTCAGAATGTGCTAATACACTCCCGCGTATAAATTATCTATGACATTGTTGGCGGACGGGAATAAAGCATGGTAATGTGGTTTACAGCTTGATTCGGGATTCCAACGCTCAGGGACGGATCCATAAAAGTAGTGAAATTTCTGGAGTTTTCTATTTCAAAACATTCAATGAAGAATATCTCGAAAACGGTGCGTTTAAGAAGAAATGATGAAGAATAATATAATATTCTAAAACGATGGAATATTCTTGAAATGGCTCAAGAAAAACTTTATATGCTTTCTTTATGCTAATTTCGTTAAGTTTTATGAATCCACGAGTCCATAACTAGAATACCAACTAATATTTGGAAAATATGTATCATAGTTATAGGAAACTTTACGCCAACATTCATTTTATTCGAAAAAAGGATGTCAGAGCTACAAATAAAAACTGATTTTTTTTCAAAATTTCAACAGCCTGTATCTTTTTACCTGAGCTGAATTTGGAAAAATGTTAAATGAAAAAAGTGTTTCATTTGATGAGAGGAATCTTTTGTTGAAATTAATGCAGTGGTCGAAGACTCACCCTGTATAGTCCAGTCATATAAGGCATTGAAGATGTGAAAAATCGTCATTGATATCGAGCCGGTTAAAAAAGTTATAACGGTCCCGAAAATCAGTTTTTCGTAAATATCTCGCGACTTTTTGCTTGGAGATCAAAAGAAGAAAAAATTGTTCGTCGTTAAACTAAACAGCCAATGGTGCTGCTATAAAATATCGATTATGTTTTTGCATATAAGATATTCAATCACGTTGACTCTTTTCATTCAGAGTTTACATCAAGGATCGGCAACTGGTGGACCGCGGTCCGTATTCAGACCGCAAGAAATCGAAACCTGTTCCTCCAAAAATTTGAACTTATACCTGTTCATAAAATAATGTGAAAACTATATTATACAGATAAATATATGCCAGTGCTATGTTTGTCAATGTTTCTAGTATTTTACAAGAAATACAGCGATCGAAACTTAGTCTAGATACGTAATGGTTATCATGGTGTAGGCATGGACGTCGCAGCAATTTAACCAAAATATTCGGGCTCCACTTACAAATTACCTGCCGACCCCTGGTTTAAATGAACCTGCGAAGCGTTTGGGTTTGACACTTTCATGTACTATCAAAGCAAAACCACAGATTAGAGCTATTCTGTGCCAAAGCCTCATTTAATCAACTAAAAATAGCCAAATATGCTCTGTACAGTCGTTTACTTTTCGGTTTCCGGCACTGTACATCTCAAAGACTAACCCTGTACCTATAGAGTGTAGAAGCGAGTGTAGAAGATATGTATGGGAAACCATAAGGAACTAGCTTTCGTGATGCTAATTTCATTTAGTTTCATGAATCTAAAAGTCTATCGGTGGGTTTCACAAAGCTTTGACAGCTCTTAATTGCCAAATTAGTGCAATTCTATGTCGATTTTCAGTTCATTTTTGATACAACCATCGAATGAAATACACAATTAAGCTAATCGAAGCTTCGTGAAACCCAACATAAAACTAGGAATTCAGTGGATAGTGAAAAACTGATTGTTGGAGAATATGTATCATAGTTATAGGAAACTCCACACCAACATTAATTTCCTTCGGAAAGCATGACAAAGCTACAAAATACAAACTGATTTGGAATAATATATTGGATAGATTACTGTAAATATTGTTATTTCACCGATTTTGTTTCGAATTACGTGGAAACTGACTACGATAGTGAGAGGAGGAATAAGTTTCAAAGGTATAAAGGCCTTGTAAAACCATAGCACATTATCTGACTTCCAGATAGACAATATCATCATTTCTTAGGACTTTCCTCGTGCGCTCTGTATTCAACGGACCTACCTTGACCTATCGATTGAATTTCGAAGCGTGAAAGGAGAGAGCCTCTTGGAGAAATATAGTCGGACGATCCGCCAAGCACTCACGACGTAGCGGAACGGAAAAGTTCTAAATTATTGGAGAGATGTCGAACTCATGAATTTTACGATGGAGTTGTAAAAGGTTCCGCCTAACACCGCAATATGGAATTACCGTACATAATGCAGTTGAGGAATTTCGAAAGGAAATTGGTGAATTATTTCAATTGTACTTCTATTCGTTGAAGTGCACTGCATTTCGAAAGTTGCATGAGTCATGTTTTTCAATCATATTCAAATTAATGTAATCACTTTAACAAAATAGTAATTTTCCGGCAACCGTCCGGGAAGTGCCCACTTCCCGGACGCTTTTTCTTTGAGAAAGAAGCATTTCCCGGCCTAGTCCGGGAAGTACGTACTTCCCGGACTAGGCCTGAAGAATCACGTCGTTTTGGTCATTGTAAATATAAAAATCTTGGTAGGTATATATTTTTGATAAATGAAGTTACCATAGCACTGAGGAAATGGCTGACAGTTCATATAAAATTAGTTAACATGTTATATTTTCTGTTCTGTTTAAAAAGAATAAGAATCAAAATATATGAAAAAGAAATGTGTCGTCTCATTGATTTGTTATTCTACACGGTTGCCGAAAAAATATTGTACGCAACACGCCCGAAAAAGGTTTTTTTGGACTCATAGACTTCTAGGACTCGCTTACGCTCGTCCTAGAATTTTGTCTATTCGTCCAAAAAAACCCTATTTTCCGGACTTGTTACGTAAATTACTATTACGTAACAAGTCCGGAAAATAGGGTTTTTTTGGACGAATAGACAAAATTCTAGGACGAGCGAGAGCGAGTCCTAGAAGTCTATGAGTCCAAAAAAACCTTTTTCGGGCGTGTTGCGTACAATATTTTTTCGGCAACCGTGTAGAATAACAAATCAATGAGACGACACACTTCTTTTTTATATATTTTGATTCTTATTCAAATTAAACAGAACAGAAAATATCACATGTGCAAATTGTTGACAACTAATTTTATATGAACTGTCAGCCGTTTTCTCAGTGCTATGGTAACTTCATTTATTAAAAATATACCTACCAAGATTTTCATATTTACAATGACCAAATCGACGTGATTTTTCCGGCCTAGTCCGGGAAGTACGTACTTCCCGGACTAGGCCGGGAAATGCTTCTTTCTCAAAGAAAAAGCGTCCGGGAAGTGGGCACTTCCCGGACGGTTGCCGAAAAAATATGTTTTTCCTATCCCCACAAAGTAAGTAGTCCGTTCAAGCATCGATTTGAATGATTTAGGTGAAATTTATCGGCTGTTAATGATGACAAGATGTAAATGAATTACTTACATCGCTAGAGATGTAAATACCTTTCTTGGGGCTAGATGATATGAATTATAATGCTTTAAGCGTCAGCTCCACGTTTTCAAATTCATTTATTATAAAAAGTGGGAAATCCCTTCGGACAGGAGCTTTGGCGCTTTTGTCCAAACTTTAACAAATCATATCTCCGAAAGTATTGGTTTCTCAGGGTTGGGGATGATATCGTTGGATTATTATGATAGAATTGCATCATGAAAGGAATTAAATTCCCTTTGCATCTTATCTTTGTATAACGGTCTAATTTTGGCTACAAGTGTATCAAAACTATCAGGAGTCAATCTGAAAAATTGAGTGAATTAAATAGCCAGTTTTATTTATGAAACAAATCTAGTGTAATTTTTTTTGTATAGGAATCAAAGCAAAAAGCAACCACACACATCGAGATTTTATTATCGCAGATAATGATATATTATTTCAAGCAACTACAAATCAGAAAATATGAAATTTTGAGCTAAATATGGTATTATAATGAAAATTAACAGATAAAACATCTTTTTCCTGTCAGTATACTGAAATATTCCGTTGAACATATAATTCAAATCTTAAAGGCAATACCCTCATAATTATCAGGATATAAACTTTGTTTTACACACCCCAGTTATTAACCAACTGTATCAAAAACAAACTCGTAACCAGCGGATGGTTATTTCAGCAGCTAATGCAGGAGAAGTTCCAGACTACTGCGTGGGTTCAGTCGTGTTCTCCGCTGCATTATTCAGGTCCGAGCTAATAATTGTGTGCTTAGCATGAATTCGTTTCACCGTCTGAAGTTTGGCTTGCATTTTAAACGTGTTTGTGTTTCATTCACTCCTTATTTCTGTTTTTCATCAATATTCAAGTAAAACGTCTTCTAGAACTGAGATTGAGTGTGGAATCAATATTTAATTGGAATGGACATTATTCCTCTGTTCTCAAGTTAATCTTAGGTTTGAGTAGAACGAATTTTTCACTTCAAGAATCACGGAAACCACTGCAATCTACTCATATGAACTGCTTCTAAGAATATAAGCCGAAATAAGAAGAATAAGAATATTGAATAAGCCATAGTAAGTTAATTCACACTAAATAAGCAATGTGACGCGGATAGTCATATTGACACTCAACGCAATTTACTGATGTGACGATTAACAATTTATCACCTGCAGGGTGTACGTATGTCTGACTAGAATATCAAAATTTGACTTCACCAAAGCCCCTGATGATATGGCTCGTCGCTAAAGCTTGCCCGTGGATCATTGCAAAACCGCGGTTTTAAACAGGTCTATCAAGTTAGCCCTGTATTTGTGGCAGTTTAAAAAAAAAATCGCATATAAGATGCTAGTCTTCACTTATGTGAAGCCCGGAAAAAACAGCATTTTTCATCGGAATCTTGAAGAAAGTTGATGCAAGCTAAGTGCTGGCGAGTGCTGAAGAAAAACTAGAAAAATCTCACATGGGAGTAGAAAAATTGGTGATTGAAATGTCCGGTCCAACGTATATGCAGCCCGGTGAGTCTTTCTTGAGACATAATTTTTATCCTAAATATTTAGGAGTGAAACTAGATTCATCTTTGAATTTCATTGCTCATTTGGATGATTTGCGTCTGAAGTTGAAAACGAGAAATAATATTCTGCAGAAATTAGCTGGTACTACATGGGGTGCTGATGCAGCTACTCCTCGGACGCCTGCCTTAGCGTTGGTTTTTTCTGCCGCTGAATATTGTTGCCCCGTCTGCTTTAATAGTTCTCATACTCAAAAAATTGGTTCAAGCCCTGTGGACAGGAGCTTTCTGGCGCTCTAATTCAAACAGACAAATTATATCTCCAAAAGTATTGGTTTCTTAGAGTTGGGAATTATATCACTGTATTCTTATGATAGAACTGCATCATAAAGGAAATTCAATTCAAATAATAGTTTATTTATCAAGATTAAATGAGCAATCTGAGAATGAGAACTGCACCATGGAAGAAATCGAATTAAATCTGGCCAATTTTGCCCAATAACGAACTCAACCGAGATATTCATCTCCCTAACCTACTCTGAAAGTTTCAACTACCTAGTTCATTCCGTTCGAGAGTTATTGTAGAAAAACTTTTTTTAAATTTTCAATTTTTTTTGACATTTTGCGGTAATCTGGTGAATACAAAACTTCACATGCGTATAAAGGTCATTATTCTACAATTTAATGCTAAATTTCAGATAGATCGAGTGATCGGTTTCGGAAATATTCATAAAAAATATTTTTACTGAAATCAGCCATAACTCCGAAACCGCCTGATGGATTTCGTCCATTAACGAGCTCGTCCGAGATATTTACGCTCCAAACCCACCTTGCGAATTTCCATTCACCAACTCCTTTCGTTCGAGAGTTATCGTGCCTACGGCCGGCCGGTCAGAATCGATTTCGACCTCGGATTCTTGATCAGTGAGTCGAACCAAATCGTTTAAGACCATTTTCATCGAAAAATTCGAAAATTACAGACATTTGGGCAAATTGATAAGCACTCAGTTCCGAGGAACTAGAGCGCCAACAAGTTTCGTATGACAATTGCCCAAAACAGGTACCTACAAATAGTAGATATTCCATAAAACATGTATGAAAGAAGAGTAATAATGAAAAATTACCTTGTAATCGATCAAAAATTTTCTGATCTACGTTCGCCAAATTTTATCCTCTCTCGAACTACAGAATTATGCTTTCAATATTTACGTAATATTTTCAAACATTTTTGGGTGAGGTCCCCATTGCATCGCTGAAATACTTCATGTTCCGTTCCGAAATGTAAGACTTTTCTGAGAAAAACTAATTTCGGAGCAAACAACTGAGATTTTTCTCACTTCGCTATCATTTTGGAATACACTTTATTCTCATAATTCTTCGATTGATTAAATGAAGTCATGTCTCAGGAAAATAAGTTGACATTATGATAATTCATTGTTAGAGTTAAAAATTATATCGTTGGATTCTTATGGTGAAACTGCTTATTGAAAAAAAATTAATTTTTGTTACTCCGAAACCATCTGTCCGCTTTTGCCCAATAACAAACTTAGCCGAGATATTTATCTCCCAAACCTACTCTGAAAATTTCAACTGTCTAGCTCATTCCGTTCGAGAGTTATCGTGCCTACGGCCGGCCGGATGGCCGGACTGGCCGGACAGAATGAATTTCGACCACGGATTCTTGATCAGTGAGTCGAACCAAATCGTTGACCATTTTCATCGAAAAATACAGACATTTGGGAAAATTGATAAGCACTCAGTTCCGAGGAACTAGAGCGCCAAATATGATGCACAGTTGAATTCATCTATGCGAATCATCACTGGAACTATTAGATCTACACCTATTCATTGGTTGCCAGTTTTTTCAAACATTGTCCCTCCCCACATTCGCAGGCAGACTGCTGTTTCAAATTCTTGGAATAAATTTCATTCTTTTCCGAATTAATTTCCGATTATCTCCTACATTCCAGACAATAAGATTCCCAGATTGAAGTCACGAAACCCTTCATGGTCCAACTGTTTTCTTAATTCGAATAAAAGTGACAAGGAAGTTTGGCGGTCTGAATGGATTTCTTGCAATTTATTCAACAAAGATTTAATTTCTGATCCTTCAAATAGAGTTCCGGGGTTTGATCTTCCAAGGAGAATATGGTCTATTCTGAATCGTCTAAGAATCAGTCATGGTCGTTGCAACAGCATGCTTTTCAGGTGGAACTCAGTTGGGAGCCCTAGTTGTGAATGCGGAGAAGCAGTGGAAACCATAAATCATTTAGCCAATAATGGTCGCATATATAGATTCAAAGATGGTTTTAGGGCTATTCATAATGTTTCTGAATCTTTTCTAGAATGGGTAGCGAGTTTCAAATCTATTTAATAGAATATAGACTATTCTTAATTTGTTCGTTTTCTCCCTTTGTCTTTTCCTTTTCCAAATATGGTTTCGGGTACCTTGGAGAAACTTCTCTGCTTGTTGAAGGAAGAAGCGATAATAAAGAAAAATATGCCCTTCAATATTTAATATTTCAGTATATTTTGTTAACAATTTCAATTCTCATAAATCACAACACTAACGGGAGATAGGGTTTTTTTGCTGAGGTTTTTTCCCTGAGCTCTAGTATCATATATCAAATTATATGGTACCCCGTTACACTAACCTCTGCTAACACTTTTCTCATACACATGCTTCATTATTTGATGAAAAACAACTCTCTCTCTCTCTCTGCTCTAGTTCAAAAGAATACATATATATATATATATATATATATATATATATCAGAAAGTTTGCAATATATAGCGACCTACTTTCAATTTCTCCTTAATAGTCACGAAATTTCTCCTAGAGAAATATCGTACACGTTTTTCAGTTATGTGGAATGAATTGATATGTACATTTCAAGATTTCATGCGAAACGCCTCAAAACTTCTAATTCGGTAAAAGGAACCAACTCTGCCTGCATCGACAAAACGTTTTATGGCTTCCTTTCAGAAGATATACACGTATTCCATTAGCACGTTTGGTTATTTGTACAGTAAAGGGTCTCTCCCGCCAACGCAACAACAAAGTTTCCAGAACTGCTATACTTTTCCAGGATACAGCTCTCTGGTAGGTTTTTGTGAATCGTCGTTATTTATAACCCAACTTTTGCATTGTTATCTGAGAATTAGAGAAGCGAGGAATTGTACAAGGTCACGGTAGAGATATCTTCACGGTTTCTGCATTGTGAGCGCTTCAGCTTAGATCCAATCTGGATTCAATTTGATAGAATGGAGTTTAGATATTCATCAACTCTGTTTTACCTCAGTGTGTCGTATTTTTCCGTTGAAATCGTATTTCCCAAGTAGGCAAAACTTTCAGCGCTTCACACATAAAAAATTCTCATTGCATCTGCTAGCATTTCATCTTAACAGCTTGGTTGTTCGCTTGAAAATCTCACATCTGGTAAGTCGGAAATTGTTCGAGTTATCGAATTTTGGCGAAATATTGCAAATGTGGTTCATTCGTTCCTTATAATGATCTATTCGAATCAAAAATTGCGATTTACCTATCGAAATTAATGCAGTCTCGAAGAATATAAAAATTAGAATCCAATATTTTGAAATACAATCCGTTCAATATGGGGGGTATTAATCTATTGATACGAAATATTAACATATTAACACAAATAACGAATTAAATTAATCATTAGTGGTTTTAGCACGTAGATATTGGAGTGCATGTATTAATGAATACTTGCCATATATTTCAGCAGCTTAAAAATTCTGGTTCATCACATTATTGAATACAAAATCAGAGAATTTGTGAATTGAAAAACTTTATGTTGTTCAATAAAATAGAATTATCACCACTTAGGACGAAAATTATTTTCATGGAAAAAATATGCGACACAGATTAGGAAAATTAATTTGAATATTCCTACCTGGATGGAAAAGATAGATAGATGATAATTCCGTTGTTTTTCAGGGAGAAATTAGATATGTTGTAGCCTCTTTTTATTTTTACCACGTCCAGAATATTATTAATTATTATTAATTACAGATCTGACAGGAGATAAATGAAATGTACCTATATGAAAACAAGATTTCGATGGGACAAATAAATTATTTTCTGATGGTTGAAGATAGAACTGGTTGAGTTAAGATTAGAAATAATAGTGGAGTCGTAAAATATTTAACTTTCACAGATTCAAATGGTACAGAAAAAAGTTTTTGTATAAAATGACATAATCTTCCTTTGTATGTTGTTAAGTAGCGATGTAATAGTTTTGATGCAACTAAATAAGACAAACAATATTTATGAAAATATGTCTGTATCTTCTAGAAAACCAATCAGATTTTGCAAATCACATGATGACACGATGTGAAAGTTTTATCCTAAATAATTACATTACATCTCCTTATGAGTAGACCTTATCTTGAGAACACAAGAAGCCCTACTTGCATTATATATACAGGGCGTTTCATTGGTTAATGAACATACAATACTTTTAGGTAGATTTACTCTAGACCAGTCCCAATAACATATATAAATGATAGTTCTAATGAGCTCCATAGCCGAGATACAGGTTGATTTACGTATTTTCAATTACTTATAACTTTTGAACCCAGCAGTTGAATCAGTTGATATTTGGAACGTAAAATACACTGCCATGGGTCGATCTATTAATTTTCAAACAGATTAAAAGAACCAGGTCCGTATTAGAAAAATTCTGAACTTTTCTTAAGCTGGGATTCAACGTATGAAGAAATATTGGAATGTGATTAGAATTTGTCCAATTCAAATTATGTGTTATAGCATATTTATTATCACTTCTGGAATATTACAGATGTAATTGCAGGCAAGTTCAATACGTTGCAAGGTAATATCCTCACTTCTAATCTTAGACGCATAGACTAAAGATTTCAAGGAATTCAGGAACAAAAAGCAAAAACCGATTGCTATAAATCATAAATGAGATGTGAAATCTTCAGAAATCTACTCCTTGTGCGTCGGAGAAAACAATTACAAGCCAGTGTCCCCGAGATTCGGGTGTATATAGTTCGGGTAACAAGTTATAAAACTATACACAATCCCTGCTTCATACGTTTGCCATGCATCCAAGAGCTTTAATTATTTCTTACTTTAATGTTTACTCGACATAATCCCTATTCGCCTCGGAGGGCTTTGTTAACATAAATTATTCAGGAGTTTGACGTATACAAGTTTCGCAAAATTCAACGGTTCAAAGGGATCACGGTGTCTTCTTGGTGCCAAAATATGATGAAAAATCTGCTTATAATCAGCTTGTTCAAAATGGAACAAATAAGAAACATGCATCATTCACGAAATTAATGGAGAATGTTTTATCTATTCCTATTGAATTATATATTCATTATTCAATTGCTTTCATTCAATTACACTGAGAAAAATTCTCATTACCACAGTAGGAAAAACCGTAAGAGCAATCTTCTTATAAATTGGCGACAATGCTTCGAAGCATTCATCTAATGGACTAAGTTCCATTATAAACAAATAGTATATTTTAATAGTGGTAATGAATGTTTCTCATAGATTCAATAGGATTGTTCAGAGGAAATATGGATTTCGATTTCATAAGAATAGTGAAAATGTATAATAAAACTAAATATCGCTGCCATATGAATAGAATGTGTTAGTTTTATTAGGTTTGTTTAGGTTAGTTTGGTCCTGCGCTTTTTTCCATTTCGCTTTCAGATTCTTTTAGGAGTCTCAAAGAAAATAAGCTTGCAAAACATTATCAAAATCGATTCCACATTTTGAACTTATGAGGGTTTGAATATTCTATGATTTTCAGGAAACACCCTGTATCTCAGGTACAGAAGATGCATAATAGGTTGTTGAGTGCCCATTTCAATATAGCTATAACTTTACTGATTTAAGAATTATAAAACATTTTTTCTATGATCTGAGGTCCCCCCTATCATTATCTAGACAATGTCATCCTCAAGATTGGAGAGAGTCAGATTCCTTGCAGGAATTCCTTAGGGGAAGGTGGGGCAGCTTCATACAGTTTTTATATTATCTCGTATAGAATTTTCTCTAGTATCAATATCTGTATCGATTCATCAAAAACCAATAGTCTTGCTATCTGACTTTACATCAAAAATAAGTAATTTGTGTAAATACACCTGTGTGGCTATCTGTCAAAGATAATAATAAAAAAAAATAATGTATGAAAGTGCCCCGTATGTGGGGCACTTTCATACACGCTATGGGGCACCTTCATACATGTGAGAAAATACACAAATTGAGCGTGAAA
This sequence comes from Halyzia sedecimguttata, assembly GCA_937662695.2. Taxonomy (NCBI): domain Eukaryota; kingdom Metazoa; phylum Arthropoda; class Insecta; order Coleoptera; family Coccinellidae; genus Halyzia; species Halyzia sedecimguttata. The sequence goes on along the minus strand of OW569415.2, from coordinate 87,753,425 downwards.
TCTTTAATTATTAAAATAAAAAAATACAATATCTTCGAAAACAAAAGCAATTAGTATATTATGAGCATACAATACTAAGTAATAACAAAATATGTAATACTAAATGAAAAAGAGAAAAAAATAAATGTAGGTAGTTTTAATTTTATAACACTTAAGAAACTTAACTAACCTAGGTACCAGTCTTTCCGATCAGAAATATTTAGACATAAATAAGAAAAAAAACTTTCAATAATGAGTATACCTCCCACAGTATCCTTTAATGATTATTTAAATATTAAAGTCCTGCTTAGTTCTTATTCAGTATAGTGTAATCAACAATATTATTAAGAGATCACAAATAATGTACTACACTTAAAAAATAACTATAAAAAAATAATATCGTTATAAAATTAATGGACGTTATAAGAAGACAGACCTTTGTTAACAATTAGAATACTAGCAGTCCTACCTGTCTTAGCTGATTGAGGGTTCATAATCGACTTCTTCCTTATTTTCTTCAAGCACGTCGTAAGGTGAAGCCGAACTATCTCTTAGTATGACATCTTTATTAGTTTCACTATCGCTACTAATTGTTTCAATCTCTTTGGTGTTCTTTCTTTTTGGTTTACTTTTGGTTTTATCATTATCACAATAGTCATTTAATAAAATCAACGCTCTCTTTATTTCTCTAGCATTACTTTTCCGTTCTTTTTCTAATCTCTTTATTTTTTACCAATTCTTCAATTCTAGTACTCTCAGGCGTGTCCGTATAAATTCTTGATTTTCAAAGTGATCGCCCTTTTTTGTCTGTGTGCGTTTTTGAACTTTCTGGCGTCTTCAATACTTTGGAAGTAGATGGTGTAGGATTTCCAAAATCTATAAATAAAAACTTGCTGTGATGCAATTTTGGATTCGAATACGCAATTTTCACTCTAAGGATCTTGTAGTTTGCGTATTTTTTTAAAAAGGCTTTGTAAATGTTTGTGCGTTTACTGCATATTTGGCTGCTGATATCCGTAAAGAGAGTTTGTTTTCCAAAATTTCATCTATTGCTTTAGACATTGCCTGTTGGTCCACCTCTCCACACCTAGTTCCCTTTTTCTTGTAATTTCTGACCATATTTTTCTCTAAAATAGAATTATGACATAAGTTAATATCGTGAATATGACCCGTATGTTATGTTTAATATGTGTGATAATCGCGGAAGTTTAAAACATTTACGTTTATCATTACCTAGAAGCGATAAAATAATTAATGAACGTAAATTCTAACAAACTATAATAACAGGGCACATTCATACAGTATGAATGTACCCCGCGTACTGCTGTATGAACCTACCCCATCATTAGAAAATGAAAAAAAAACATTTCCAAAAAAAAACCTACCTTACATATCATTTCTCTTGTATCAATTTACAAACTTGACCCAATTATCTTTTTAATAAAATAGTATTGAATAATCTAGAAAACATCTTACACCAATAAAAATATGATCAAAGTGGGGTTATAAAATTACTTACATGTGGCCGAATCACTTTCCGTGTCATCTCACCGCGCGCTTCGCACCGACTGCTGTCAAACTCCGTGAGCTAACACACTTGACAATAAGCTACGCCAACACGCATAAGTCGTTCAATTTTGTCGCGCTTAACCACAGATATATCTAGTGTATGAAGGTGCCCCTTGTATGAAGGTACCCCACTTCCCCCTACGCCGCAAAATATAAGGAACGGCGTATCGAGCGGATTAAATGAGACATTAAATGGGGGTCAATACCTCACTCCGCCCAAAATCGACCTTGACATTCCTCATAACCTTTTTGCTTTCTCTATTCTGTTCGGAACATATTAAAAGCGTTGATTATTGTATATGATTAGAAGGAAGTTACTCTATATTCGGGGCGTGAATCAGGACAATACCTGGAAATTCCGGAAATGAATTACGTCTGGATTGCAATCAGGCACTGCACTGTGGCACGAATTATTCTCTCTGTTCGTAGAAGCCCATTAAAATTTAATTTCGGAGAACGACATTTTGCATCAAATATTTCCGTCACGGTAGCCTAGAATATTTCACCACTCACAAAACGGCTGACATTTTTTTTACTTAATGGATTTTCGATTTGTCCGGAAGCAAGTTCAACCTTATAGTGTTGGCTGCAGATGCTATGTCGTCAGGTATATTTCGTCATGAACTCAAAAAATTCTATGCCGATTCAATAAAAACATGGTTATCAGTTCTAGATTAAATTTATTGCAAAATTTCGTATACATCGTATAACTAGAAAATTTCAAAAAAAATCATTGAAAAAATTCTATATAGAAGATATCATTCGTCCGATGTTATCCTAATCGAAAATTCTTTGATCTTAGAGGATTCTCTCAATAGGCTTTAAGTCCTTAAATTGTTCGAAATGTATTCATATCTTATAAAAGCCGAGAGAACGGTCTATATCGATGGTAATTCTGATTAGGAGTGTCCAATGGAGTTGAATGGACAATATAACATGCGCGCCAAAGCTCCTGTCTTCACGTCAGTCCTTGAACCAATTTTCAACAAATTTCCAATTTGACTTGCAACAGAAAAAAAATCCACTTCGACGATTTCAAATCATCATCGTCTAATCGGTTTTCCTTTCATTCACCTCAGATCCATCATCAAGTGAAAGGTATAAAAGAGAACGGAAAATCGATCGTAATAAAAATAGATGCATTGATGGGGAAACTCACCCAAGGTCGTTTCAAACAAACCAGACGCGCGGAAGAGTCGGATCGGGCACACAAATTTCGTGCCAACTAACACGTGTACTGCGTCGTATATTGTTTAATGAAATTAATAATTAGGGTCTAACTAAATTGTGGAATCGATTGCGTTCTCGTACGTAGCATGTTGCTTTGATTTTCTCTGATTATTCGACATGCTCCGGATTGAAATTGGATAATTATACATGATGTATTAAGTTCTGCTCTTGATGAATTGAAACTTATTATCATGGAAAATTTTCTTTGAGATTCTCTCTTGAATCCTGCATTTTCCCATCACCAAGGATATATTCCTACTTCACCCTAGTCAAGTATAATTTCGTTGTCTGACATATGTCACACTCAATATTTGGTTCTAAATCAGATTATTTCCATTTGTTAACCTAATAAATTTTGCCCTGCTGCACCGTACCATAACCCAGCTATTCCTCTAACATGCTTCTCTGTAGATGGTGTAAACTGTAACGACTCAATTATTGCTAAATAAACAAACAGGTAGCGTTCGCAGCCTACAGTTAATACATCCATAAAAACCAAGTAACTGAGAATCCTTAGTGTCAGAGCTGAGCCAAAGCATTGTGCTTAGTGCTTGTGAAAGTGCTTGAAGCCTTTTTGTGCTCCCGAGTACTGTGCTCCCGAGCACTTTTTAAAACCAGTGCTTAGTGCTTCGTAATTCGAGCACTTCATGAAAAGGCTTAGTGCTTAGTAATCCCTTAAGTGCTCCCGAGCACTTACAGGGAGTACTAAGCACTAAGTCTTTCCGAAATCATGTCGTGACACGAATAGACGCTGACGCGCTGTGGTCGTAGGAGTTAATGTATACCAGGGAGATCAATTGAGGCATGAACGGAACTTGTAAATCTTGTAATTATCAGTTGTTGGTTATTGATTCATGGAATGGGACGTGGATATGTGAATATTACCAACTCCTGAAAATTATTCAGCATCAAAGCATTATTAAGTGGATCGTCTATTAAGAAGATATAATTGAATTATTTTAGAGAATTTTCGTGTGAATTCACAGTTGTATCCGATATATTCATATTTAAATTTTCAATGCTAAATTGCTTATTAATACAATCATAATTGAAAATAATGTTATTCGGTTTCTGCAGATTATATTTTTGACATTTTGACAAACTTAAAAATTCATTTACGTCATCTTGATGAATTCAAATTAAATTATGGATTAATGGAAAACTGCCCCAAAAAGAGCACTGAATTCACGTCAGTGTTTTTTTTTTATTAGTAATGCAAAGAAAACACTTGGCCTAAAGTTTCATAATATAATACGATGTTGTTGTCATATATGTTTCGGGTATTATCCCATTTTGAATTTTCGCAATTTTTCTTTAATTTTCTAGTTGTACTGTCCTCAGAAAACTTCACACACGTCTTTATATCGATACTAGTTGTAGAATACTAGTTTCCAAGTTTCACTTCGATCAGGTCTGTATTTTTTGAATTTTTAACTCCGAAACCGTTGGACTGATTATGCCCAACAACGAACTAAACCCTCCCAGTTAGATGAGTAACCTACCCTGAAAATTGCAATTCTCTCCGTTCGAAAGTTATCGAGGTCCCCCATCATAGTCATTTGGGCAAAATGATAACGCGATGGTGCCCAGAATATGCGCGCAAAACAATTGACGTGAGTGGTTTTGTATAACTGATTTGGTTGTTTTCATCTCTGAGATAAAGAGAATATCAATGATTTTTTTTATATTACCAATAACGACACACATTCGAAATGTATCGAATATATTTTCTCCAGAATTCTCTCAACAATTGCGCAATTCTCCATTCCTACAAGAAGCTCCGAATAAGGAAAGAACAATGAATCAAACGGATCGCAGATTTTAATATCGAGTTTGAATTATACTGCGCTATTATTCACCAGAAAAAATTCGTTTAACGCAGAATTATATTTCTGAAAGTGGTATCGTTTGTCATATAAATGAATTCGTTTTACGTCGGATTTGGAATAATGGGAAATAATAATGTTCACAATTGAAACTTTTCTACTGAACAGCTGGATACTTTTTAAGTGTTTTCTCGCGTAATGCCTGTTATAAATGAACAAAATGTAATCGATGAATCACTGATGAACTTACTTATTCTATTCCGTGAAATGGGGAAGAAATAAATGTTGGTCAATTCTTTCGTGATAAATATTTGATACATCTGAAATTACTATTTCAACAGTTGCGTTGAATAACAAATAAGGAAATTTCTGAAGGAATTGTGTATATGAATAATTTCAGAACATGAGCATATGATCTAGTATCCAACCCTTAAATGTAGATTTTGGAATCTAATGAACAATACTCATATTTTCTAGTTATAGCCATAAGTGATATGTAACGGTTCCTACAGGCTAGTGGCTCTTTGACAACTGAAGAGATAACTGCAGGAGTCGTCGATTGGTCTCCTTCAATATACTAGCCGCCAACAGTGGTATAGTTTGGTACCGCCACAAGTCCGAGGGATCCGAGTCCAACATGTGCGCTTTTCGACTGATATTGCAGGTTGATTTTAGTTTATGGGTTGTTACGGTATAAAACCCTATTACGCTGTTTTCATAGTTGCAACCCGTGATGCGTAGAACGTGAATGGATGGTCGCGATATGGTTTGACCTTCTGCAACATATTTCGAATCTAAATAAGAATTTTTTATCTTATTGATTTTAGGAGCAATTTCATCGGCGAATGAAACTCCCCAAAGAAGAATTCAAGGTCAAATTTCATTCTGTCCAGCCAGACGTCCGGCCGTTGCCACGATAACTTGAGAACGAAAAGAGCTAGCGACTTGAAATTTTCAGGGTGGGAGCCGCATCCCAATACGACGGACAAGTTAGTTAATGAGCATAATCGGCCAAGTGGTTTCCGAGTAATAATTTTGTTTTCAACCAACATAAATCCGATCGAATTGAAACATGGTGAGTAGTTGTAGGAAATGAACCTAAGCACGCTCGTGAAATTTTGTCCGAATCGTATGGCTAGAAAATTTTTAAAAAATTATTGAAAAATATTTTTGTTGTCACGATAACTTGAGAACGGAAAGAGATAGCGGCTTCAAGTTTTCAGGTTAGGATGTGTACCAGAACGCGACATTTCAGTTCATTTATGAACATAATCGGCTGAACGGTTTTAGAGTTATAGCCATCTGAAATTTTCTGAAATTTGGTGGTTTTTTGTTCCTCATTAACTCGAAAAATACTGAACCGATTGAATTCAAACATGGTTATTAGTTGTAGAATGCCAACGCAAAATTTGGTGAGGATAGCATTTGTAGAAAATTTTAAATAAATCATTGAAAAAAAAAAAATTCTATATATCAATAACTATTCGTTTGAAATTGCTGAAATTTTGCAAGAGCCGTTAGAACCTAACTCTACTGCCCAGTTTCAAGTTTTAACACGATCGGTTAAATATTGTTGGAGATTCGAGCAGCCTTGTGTGAGTTCAGTAGATGGGTGACCGTTGCCTCGATAACTTTCGAACGAAAGGAGATAGGGACTTGCAATTTTCAGGGTAGGTTGCGTATCCGAAAGGGAGAGTGGAGTTCGTTTTTAGGCATAATCAGTCTAACGGTTTCCGAGTTATACCCACCTGGAATATTATTTCCTTGATAACTCAAAAAATAAATATTCGATCGAATTGGTGCTTGGTAACTAGTAGTAGAAAATCAACATAAAGACGTGTTTAAAATTTTGTAAGAACCGTACCCCTAGAAAATTTGAAAAAAATGACGAAAAACAAAATTTTCAGAACCGTACCCCTAAAAAATTTTAAAAATATCACGAAAAAAAAATTGGTTCAAGCACTGACGTGAAGTCAGAAGCTTTTGCGCGTATGTTCTATTGTCCATTCTTCTGTATTGGACACCCATAATCGAATTTACCATGGTAAAATATGTTGTTCATTCTCCTGTATTGGACACTTAATTCGAGTTTACCATGTTAAATTCGAATTAAGAGTGTCCAATACAGGAGAATGGATAACATAATTTACCATGGTAAATTCGATTAAGGGTGTCCAATTCAGAAGAATGGACAATAGAACATACGCGCAAAAGCTTCTGACTTCACGTCAGTGCTTGAACCAATTTTTCGGGTTGTATAATAGAGAGATTAGCAGTTAGCAGATTTCCACGTTAAAAATATTTCTAGAGAAATGATATAAGTAAAGTGGTTTTTTATACGCGATAAATTCCACTTGGAATTTAATTTGGTATGTATGTAGATCATACGGTCCTGCTATGCGTGCCTCATGTTATATATGCATATGCATCGTCATGTTATTACGTCATAATTCACACGACAACCGCGGTCCGAATTGGTAGTGACAGAATCGCATGGTATCATCAATTTGTATCTGTGACGGTAACAAGATTAGGTGATGGTCTAGGAAATATACACCAAATAGAGCTATATATTTCAGTAGGGCTAGAAAATATTACGTTCTACTTTTATGTCACCTTGGATAATTTAGTTTATTTATCTCTTCAGTAACTGCTTCAGTTTAACGAATTGTAGATTCGTTTATTGAATATCTGCGTTATGGGAATATATCTTCTAAAATTTCGCCTTCTCAATAATAAGGACCCAAATACAAAATAAAAAATTGGTTCAAGCACTGACGTGAAGTCAGAAGCCTTTGCGCGTATGTTCTATTCTCCATTCTTCTGTATTGGACACCCTTAATCGAATTTACCATGGTAAATTCTTATGGTAAAACTGCTTATTGAAAAAAATTTAATTTGGAATTTGCTTGTAACAATAAATTTTTTTTTTGTTACTCCGAAACCATCTGTCCGATATTGCCCAACTTAGCCGAGATAATCTCCCAAACCTACTCTGAAAATTTCAACTGTCTAGCTCATTCCGATAGAGAGTTATAGTGCCTACGGCCAGCCGGCCGGACCGGCCAGACAGAATGGATTTCGACCACGGATTCTTGATCAGTGAGTCGAACTAAAATTCGAAAATTACAGACATTTGGGCAAATTGATAAGCACTATGTTCCTAGGAACAAGAGCGCCAAGAACGGCTCCGTCAGAAAATACGAATGTATTTCCTGGAAATGTTGATCATACAATCAACTGTATGTCCAAGCAAATAATGATTTTATTCTGAATAATGCTTGGATATCCTGAAACGATTTTCTCCTTATACGAAGCAGGTCTGATTGATTAACGAAGAATTTCCCATATATGGTATTGCGTCGGTTCTTGAGGCATTAGGATAATTACTTCTCCAATTGATTCCTCTAGGGAAAAGATAGATCTAGATACGAAATAATTGAAGAGCCGCGCGCACGCTCATGTTCATAAAAATTGATGGTCTAGTTATTAATTTAAATTCAACATTCCACTAAATACCATAGTGTCTCGAGTGGATGATGTTATCATTTCGGTAAGTTATTTGGAGGCACAATGCCAATAAAAAAAATGTACCTATGGTTATAGTTCTACAGGCTGTTACATGAGTGGTTGGCCATAGCCTAGTGGTAAATGTATGTCATCCAGGACTTTGAGAAAAATTGCTTCTTTTGTATCCAAACGATGTTAGTTTCGGAGATACATGGTGATTCATGAATGTTGGCCCGAATTTCCGATATCCATAACTTGGGATCAGTTGTCCAATTTTGTCCGATTAAATTTGGCGGGGTTGTACACTTTCAACAATTCTCAAAAATAACTCATATATTTTGATTATTTTCAGGGCAGTACTCAGAATATCCACGTTTCTCATTCAAACTTAGAAATCTATTTTATTTAGATCAGTTTGAAAAATGCTGTTATTGCCATGAAGAAATACACAATTCAGTCTAACAAATCCAGTTTGTGCTTTGAATGGCACCTTGGCATGGCACATTTCAACTTGGTAACCACCAAACAAATTCATATTTTTGTAATAAGGTCCTGTTATTGTCTTTTTGTGGTCACATTTGCTAATATTTTGGATTTTTAAGCTTTTCATCGAAATAACTATTTTGAAATATGCAATTCGTCAGTAACAAGTATTGACCTAAATTTCTTTAAAATAAATTGTCTCTTGAAAAGAAACCAATATATTTCATTTATACCGCGTCATTGAACGAGAAGTATCATAAGAGATGGTCCAATTGAAGACTTTCAATATCTACACCTTTCCTAACTCTCAACAAGTGGTTATGTATTTCTCAAACAGATAGATCGAAATGGTGGCCCTGTGGCATGCTCATCAAGGTCACCGAATCTAACTTCTCTCGATTACTGTCTGTGGAGTTTGAAAGATCAGGTATATGCTTAGAGCTTAGAAGAAGCTTGTGTGGAAGCAAGGCACACTTCCGACATAATAAGAAGGTCAATAATCTCTTGTCGAGAGCTAGGAAATGAGTTTTTACGATAACATGATTAGAACTTCTGATAATAGAAATAGACTGGTTTGGAAAAAAGTGAATATGGAAACTGCTAGAAAATCCAAAAATACTGAAATATCGGGTAATAAACTTAAATTGATTGTTGATGGTGTGGAATCTTCTGAAGATGTCGATGTAGCCAATTCCTTCGCGAAATATTTTTCTGAAATTGCAAAATTGAGTTTAGAACGAAACTACGGTAGTGTACTGAATCAAATTTGTACAACTTCTGTTATTAGAGAAAATACTTTTTATTTTCATCCTGTGGATGGAAGAAGAATAATAAAAAGTCTGCTGGTCATGATTTGGTTTCTGTCAAAATACTCAAACTAATAGCGTATGATATATATGAACATTTCGCACACCCCGTTAATGAATCAGTTACTAGTGGTGTCTTACCTGATTGTTTCAAGTTTGCAACTGATATTCCATTCCACATAAGGGATGATGTGAATAATGTGATGAACTATCGCGCAATTTCTATATTAAGTGTATTTTCAAAGGTCATAGAAAGAATAATACTGAACCGTATGATGTCATACCGAAAGTCAACACGGTTTCAGATCCAGACGATCAACTGGCACAGCTGTCATTGATTTTCTCCAGTTCATTCAGTCATTTTTGGACGAAGGTTATGTGGTTACTGGCCTCTCCCGAGCCTTTGATACCATTGATCCTACTTTCCTCAAAAGTAAACTTTACAATCTTGGCTTCCGTAGTACTATCTTGAGGTGGATTGTTAGCTTCATAACCCATCCTAAATAAATTGTTAGTGTAGGAAATACATGTTCTTCTAAATTTGAAACTTGACTCGGTGTACCACAAGGTTCAGTACTGGGACCGTTATTATATATATTATTCATAAACGATTTACCCGATCACATAAAGATGGCAAAGATTGTATTTTTGGTGGATGATGCCTCCTTTGTTGTGAGAGCAAAGAGTTTAGGCGATCTCATTGATCTGTGTGAGTTGCTGTTAGATAAGTTTAGATTGTGGTGTCAGGCTAACAGACTAATTGTAAATGTCAACAAACTGAAGTGGTTAAGTTTGAACTAAGTTTGTTCTTCGTACCAAAGAATTTACAAAGTTTTTTAGGTATAATTATTGACAGCAATTTGAGATGGTGCGAACATATTGCATACATTAGTAAAAAACTCTGCTCTTCCTTTAACGATATCAGCAGACTGAGGAGCTCGCTTCCACTGGATGCATCGAGTGCTATATAGCACTCGTTTAGAATTTCGAGCGCTCGTGTCACCAAATCATATCATCTGTCAGTTGAGAATTGCAAAACGAGTAAACGTTCGTGATGATTACGAAAACGAATGATAATCGTTCGTAATGTCGACCTCAGAATAGCGCCTAAGTTAAGGACAACCTGGCCTTAACTTAGGCGTCATTCAAAATTCATGCAAACGAATCAAAATATAATTTTCTTCGTAATTTAATCATGAATGTCTAATAAATTCAGTGAATAGATTTCTATCGAATAGGTGATTGGAATTGCAGACAACAATCTAGCCGGATATCTGGTATATTTCGATCAACATAGGTTTATGATTTTTTATGAACGGACGCAATCGACGCACCCTTGCTCGGAAAATATAGTTTTTCGTGACCGAGATATCGTGGAAAACGGATCTTGCATTCAGATTATTTTCGAATTAACGTTAGTTTATATTCTTATGGGTTCTATTTTGGGACATATAGGAATCCTGTTCTGTAGTTATACATAGAAATACCGGAAGGTTACTCAGTACAATTCTTTCATCTGTTCTTTCTGAAAAAGATTGTGTATCTACGATACTTGCTTCACGAGGAATCTCTTTCTAATAAAATACGAAAATTCTCCATAACCCTTTGCACAAAGTTAGAATTTCGATAATACTGGAAACAAAAATGAAAAAGATCAATGATTTTGGCTCCGGGAATCCATCTCGGTACCTAGGTAGACCTTGCAAAGACACCGAACACTAATCACTGGGCCACAGAAGCAATGTGATTTCCGTAACTTAAACTTATGTTATTACTGCCCTCTGATACCTTGCGTACAAATCTGTAATTTAAGAAAGATATTATCATGTTGCATATCAATCGATCAAGTTTGATCGAGAACTTGGCTGTAAAGTAAGTTACATATCAGATAAGATATACCAATTCTGAATAGGTATCGTATGAATGTTATTACCGACGTATCGACTTGTCAAATTTGGTCAGGTCAAAAATCAATAACTGTTGACAACTTCGCTGGTCGAGTGTAAAAGCAGTGGCTTGGTTTCGATGTTTCGGCTAAATCTTCACCAATATATAGATCCCACCGAAATCTGTAACATAAGGTTTTGAGGGCTCAGATTCCGCAACTTTCAAAATGTCGAAATATTGATATATCTCAGGAACCATAGGATTTTGGACCATGGTTCACTGGACTCAAAACGTTGCAAATGATGTCTAGTATAACCCCGTTAAACGTCGAATTACCAAACACCCTGTAAAAATGTATCTGGAGCACTAGTAATGGACCAGGATCTGTCAATGTATTACTTGTGATATAATTTGGAGAATGTACAGGAGATTTTGTGATATGCTTGTATAACTTTCTGATCTACTGATGTATGCTAGAAAGTAGGTTATAAACCATAATCGAAGATTTTGGATTAACCTGAATAAAGTGGCTTCCCACAAATTTCAGGGAAAGAATTCACATATTCCATAGTGATAGATACGGGAACTTTCCCATTTGTATTGTTGAATATATTGGTATGATCATTTCATTTATATTATCAGTAAGGAGCCATTTAGTTGGTTTGCATCATAGAATTAATTAAATTCACTCGACCATTGTAGCTCCTCTCCTAATGAAAGAAACAAATTCTCTCGTAGCCCAGTTGAAAATGGAGCTCGTTAACGTTGAATGTGCTGTTGCATATTAATAGTTATCATCTAGTTCCTACAGGAGACATGCAAATTTGCAGTATCCTATTATATACAGATATATCATGACATAACAATTTCATTAATCTTAGGGAATTATTAAATGCCATTGAAATTAATTTCGATTGAAGCATATTCATATTTTGAAGAAACCGAGTTGAACAAGATTGTAACTGAAGATTGGAAACAATAAAAGGCAAATTGGAGACTTGATATTGAAATTCATTGAGTATATTTCAGAAGATACATAGAACATATTTTCGTTGAAATTTACTTATTATCTTCATTCTTTATTAATATGTATGTGTATATATTTTATCACAATTAGATCAACCAAAGTTTTAATACTCTTTCCAAACTAATCGTAGAAAATCGGCAAGCTTTTTCAGCAACTTTATGCCTCGAGAAATATTAATTTCCATCCACAGCGGAACACCCATAGAGGTCAAATAATTAATTCGTTAGCGGATACCTTTTTAAATATGAAGGATACAAAGAACTTACAATCGGTATATACATCGGATATCGAGATGTGAAAATCATAGATTTCGGACGGGAAAGAAGAATTTTCCTTCGATTCCGGGTCAAAAATATTGCCGACCCAAAAAATTTTTTCCATGGTATATCGATACGGAGCTCGTATCTAATTAAATCGAGGTCGCTGTTCACGAATATGTAATTAGTTTTTCCCTAAGTGGCGTACTTTGGGAAAATTTTCACTTAAAGTGAAAAAATTGACGAAAATAGTTCAATTTTGGAACTTTCCACCGCCCAAATAAATCGGAGTAGGGTGTTGCTGATTTCTTACGTCATATTTGGATCCTTTATCTATCGAATCATCCTAACAATAAATGTCCAGGTCGTACGCTTCGAAAATTATGATTTTTTTTCCCGAGGGTCTATTTTTCAGAAAATTCTTTCCGCGATATTTCCTCGGAAAATTTTTGTAATAAATATCTGATGGTAGATTCGGAATCTACGGCCCCGAATCTATAAGAATACGTACCCGTTTCATAGTTTTGCGTCAAAAAATTTTTCTCGAAAAATGGGATTTTTTTAAGGCTAATGTATTAAAAAATTGCCAAAATTCGACCGGTCTCCGATTTCGATGCAAATTACGTCATTTACTAATTCGGGACAGTAGATTACGAATATATGATCGGATTTTGCATTAGAGAATTTTCCGCGGAAATACCGCGAAATGAATTTTCCGAAAAACAGACCCTTGGGAAAAAAATCATAATTTCTGAATAGTATGGCCTGGACATTTTCTGTTTGGATTAATCAGTAGATAAAGGATCCATATATGAGGGCAAAAATCAACAACACCTTACTCCGATTTTTTTGGGCGGTGTGAACTTCCAAAATTGACCTATTTTCGTCCATTTTTTCACTCTAAGTGAAAATTTTCCCAAAGTACGCCTTTTAGGGAAAAACTAATTGCATATTCGTAATCAGCGACCTCGATTTAAGTAGACACGAGCTCCGTATCGATATGCCATGAAAAAAATTTTTTGGGTCGGCACTAAATATCAAATATTTTTGACCCGGAATCGAAGGAAAATTCTTCTTTCCCGTCCGAAATCTATGATTTTCACATCTCGATATCCAAATTTTCCCCGATGATTGGTCGGTGGACGACGTTTAGATTTATGTATCTATTTCCTCTGTATCTCTATCCGTTCGGAAAATATTAGGAAATGAGTAAATCCGTCAAACGCCAAAAAGTTTTCTCTAGTATCTAACCCAGGGGTCACCAATTAGTTTCATTGGAGGTCCGTTCACAAAATCTGTATATCTGTCGCGGGTCGTTGATAGCATTATGATGGCATAAGAATTTGACTAGCAGTTAATCTAAATCCAATATCTATAATTAGTAAATAAAACGAAAAGTTATCTGAATTTTTTTAATCAAGAATACATGTTTTCTGGAAAAATGGTCCGCAAAAAAAAGGTTCGTGATCCGCATCCGGACCGCGGTCCGCCATTTGGTGACCCATGGTCTAGACTATTCGAAGACCCCTAGTCTGTGGAAGTCGGACCGGTTTCCATGTTACAAAACAATGAATGTGGGAGCGAGATAGCCGATAAGGGTTTTGGTATTTTAAAAAATTGCAATTCTGGTTCTGATTAAAAAAAATTGGTAGTTTTTTTAATTAATTTCTTAAATGTAAATCAACGATCGAAGAAAAAATAGTATGTATAATTCGTGGGAAAAGCATATTCCCAAACTCCTGTGTTACCAGACTCATCGCTACGCTCCTCGTCTGGTTATTATCACAGTCGTTTGGGAATATTATGCTTTTCCCACTAATTATACAATATACTATTGAAGCAGATACACACCTTAATTAAAGTTTGTCGCACTTATTCACGAACTGTAAGTAAGCAACAACAAGTGCAATTAATCGAAAATAATAATAAAACTTCATTCATACCGAGCATTTTTTTTTTATTAAGTAAGCCGGTACGAAGTTCGCCGGGCCAGCTAGTAAATTTATATAAATCAACACGATACCTCCGTCTCCATCAAAATGTCAGCAATAAGTATAAGAGGAGCATAATAGATAGCTCTGTTAATACGACATAGGAAATCCTACCCATTCGTGGTCTTCTTCCAGACGTTCTATATTATACTGTTTTTCCACGTAGTCGTGAGCAGCATAGTGATAATACAAACAGAATTTGTATACATTAGAAACGAAACTCTCAGGGTGAAATAGTGAGTTGAAAGTCTGATCCGAAAAAACGATTGAAAACTAAATGGTTCACTTTATATGCAGAGGATATGTAAATTTTCAAGTTCTTTTTTCGATTCGGAATACTCAACTGCATCCAGGGGTGAAACCAAGTTGATTCTTGGCCAATTTTTGGCACAGGAACGGATATGTACAAATTTTTGCAATTCATCAATTTCGAGCAGCAGATAATGAAGCTTGCATAGAATTATGCGATATTGAATCCCTGTTTATTTGTGTTCAAAACTTGAAGACAGTTCAGGGCTGGCTTTGCACATAATTAAATCTTTAAACGCTCATAACTTTTTACCTGAGCCGAATCTGGAAAAATGGTAAATGAAAAAGTTGTTCCAATTGATGAGAGGAACCCATGGTTAATATTAATGTACAACTTAAAGACTCACCCTGTATAATAAGCTTGTTTAAGTTTTCAGTAACAGTTACGAAAATAGTGTATCTCAGTGTAGTAAATCGAGGTTGAAAATTATACGGACACCCCCTCAAAAAGGGGATAATGCTCTGTTTTAGACTGCGGGAGGTGAACCTGCTCGTGTTATGTTTTCCGTTGAATTTCCCTGTCGTTCCGTCACATGTATAAATTCTCTACTTCCTGTGCAAACCGTTCTACGTTAGACGTCCTCCAATATGAATTTTCTCCGAAATATGTAACCGACACATCCAGAGATCATATGTCGAGTTGATATAGCAGGGGAATATGCTGGCGCCCTTCGTGTAACTCACAGGGAGCATTTTTGAGGGCCACACATCAGCCAGCGAGGGTAATCAGATGGAAGAGTAGGCGCTGAATTTGTGGGCTCTGAACATACGCCAAGATCAGCGAGCCTAATCGCGCAAAATTCTACCAGGCATGTAACGTTTTAACGGCTTAATTGTTAAGCTAAGGGGATAATTTATGGAAAAACGACCCTTAGGGGAAACACAAATCATTCAACTATGTAGTCAATACGGAAGATTCCATCTGTACGGTAACGATGAAAATCAATTCAATGTTATGTGATGTATGGCGTGGGGAGCAAAATGACGAAAATGATAATATATCAAGGAAAGATCACGATTAAAATTTATCCTTCTAGTTTGATTTCATTCTTCATACCCGTCTTTGAAAACTGGGTATGGTTTTCTAACCCAGTTCATTCCATTTCAGACACGAATTGGGAACTGTTAAATGGTTGTTAATCACTTGTACACAGTACGAAATTTGATAATGAACTATGAATATTTCACGCAATATTTCACTTCACTTTACATGCAAAATTTAAATGTAACTGAGATGAATTGTTCAATTGGAAAAATGTGATTCAATTTACTATGGGTTTAGTGGTAATAATGTGGGATTACGTAAACAACACGAACTTAGGTAAAAAATCTCAGAAAAAAACCCTGTTCCCACGTATGAGTATTGATTTGGGAATATTGAAATTTTATACAAAATACGCTGAAATAATAAATATTCAAGGGCATTTTTTTCTTCTATTATGAGTAAGTTACACTAAAGAAAACATGTTTTTTCAGCTTTACGAAATTCAAAATATTCTTGTACGTTATATGGCTCACATTTTACTATGAACGAATTAATTCTTTTATGTAATAATCTTTCGGTCTTTATTGAATGAAATTGCCGTAGCCACACATGCCATGCACATACACATAGCATTATTCTTTGTCACAGTCAACGTTCATTTTTGAACCAATAGTGGATGAATGTATTCGAATGGGACCTTATGCCACCGCAAACACAGCACTCCTGTCCACATGGATTTCCCACGTTATTAGTTTTCTGGTCATGAGATTCTCACAATTTTTTTCAACTAACTACCATGCTAATTCTATGAGACCTGTATTATCTGAGTTATTGGGAAAACGATTTTTTAAATGGCTATAATTCCGCAACAAGTCGATGGAGCTTAACCGGCGCATATGGACTCCAAACCTACTCGGAAAATGTCTACTCTCTAAGTAATTTCGTTCGAACGTAATCGTGTTGATAGTCGTTTGGCCGTTCAGAATCAACTCGGACCTCGGATTCTTCATCAGTGAGTCGAAATTAATCATTTGAGACCAATCTTGGCCAAAAATTCGAGAATCACAGACATTTGGACGAATTGTTCACCTGAACAGCGCGCCGAAAACAGAGATGTTTTTCCAAGGTGCTCGAAACTCAACCTTGAGGAAAAAGATGTCCAAGTGTTCAGACGTGAAGTCAAGAGCTTTTGTGCGCATGTTCTATTGTCTACTCACGATTGGTTGGTCCTATTTCTATCCTATCCTGTTTTCATCATTGAAATTTACTTCTGCCGCTGTATAAGATTGATAAAAATGATATTCAATATTCATTATAGAATTTTCCAGATTTGCACTTTCCCTTGCATTCAATATATTATTCATAATTTTTTTTTATTTTCAAACCAAGTGATATAAGAAACATCTTATTTTCTGATGTCAACTCGTTAACAGTATTCTGAACACGAATTCCGTCTCTCTTTGGGATGGAGCATTTGTGTTGTTAATAGAATGGAATGTTGAATCCAAGGACCATTACACTTTCCTCAAATGCAATGTTACACTGATCCCTTCGTTTGTAAAATTAATGGGTCGTGCAATTTGATCTACTACTATAAGAGTGCTATTATGAATTACATGCGTATTTAACTGTAAGTATATCACAATTCGAGGATTTTCCACTACTTTGTTACCTGGTGACACAGTAGGCATATAGAGTATGTACTGCATACCCATTACTGTATAAATTTGAAACTATACTACATTCTACTCTTATTATATTGATTTTCATATTATCTACTGGAAAATAAGACTGGTAGAATTTATTTGGCTCCAGCTTCTTCTCTCGAAATCCTGATAGTTGTCCATTAAAATTTTCTGCAGAAAAGTAGATTATTTTAGTTCATACTTCAAAGCATTATAGTTTGCTCCTAAACGTAATAGAACCTCAATTACAATTGATGACAATTGAATTAGTTTAAGAGCCTCCTCCAATATAATGGCAGGATTAAAATCTATACAAATATCGGCTGCTTCTTGACCAGTGAAGAAAAAATAATAACACATGTTGTTGTCACTTTGGAGGTGTAAATGAAACTAAGTATCATTTCATGAAAATAGTGATATATTGTCTTAAAAACTTAAATACATATGGTGGAGAGAGAGAGAATGTGATTTGATTTAGTAGTGATTTATCCAGTTTCGCCAATCAGAATCAATGCACAAATGACCATATTTAACCATATGGCTATAATACCGAAACTGCTCTGCGGATTTTGTCGATAATCGAACCTAAAAGGCGCATTTGGACTCCAAACCTACCCTACAAATTTCATTTCATTAATTGCGGGATAATCGAGAGTAAACGTGGTTGCAGACAGCGGGCCGGACGGAATTGAGTTTGACGGATTTTTCATCAGTGAGTCGAAACTGTTCGTTTGCGACCATTCTCGGACAAAAATTCTAAAATTACAGACACTGGGGAAAACTAATAGGCACTCAGTTCATGTGAAGAAGCGTGCCAAAAAGAAAGCCACTTGGTTTGCTGAGCACTGTACTTCAACATGATAACTTCCCAAATTCTAGAATTCCAATGTTTTAAAATTCCATTTCGAGACATGCCTGCATATTCTGAAATATTTCAGACACGAAAATTTGCATCTCGAATCCACTTTGTATCAGCCTCGACCACAAACGAACGTTACGTTTTCCAAGATGAAGCTGCGAAGTACTAATGCATAATATTTCTGTTTCTACGTTCCCTTATCGACCATTTCCTTCAATGCAGGGGATATTTGGAACACATTTCACATTCAATATATCTGATATTCATCCAATCTTCTCGTTCTATTTGGACCGGCATGTTTGCGGATGGAGAAACATTGTCCGAGAATTCGTATCCAAGATAAATGCATTTCGTAAATCCGTTCAAATGTTCCTGTACCATCACGCGATTCATAAAGACGTCTAATTCCGTGCTGAAAGCGGCAATAATTTGTGTTCGGTGACACGGAGGAAAGGCTTGTGGTTCCGGTTATAACGCTGTTTATGTACGAATGGTAACAGCTTTATTTATTGAATTAAATTCAGTGCAGATGCAAAATTGAAGGTTGTGGAACAATATCTCTTCGATAATACAAATTTACGTCCTTTATCAACTTAATAAATAGCGTAGAATGGGAATAGGACAGCCTTTCAATAATTACAACTCCTTAATTACGCGACGTTTCGCCTATACAGGGTGTCCCAAGCTCGAGAGCCTATAAGACGTTTCTGGAGAACTGTACATATCTGAAATCTGAAAATTAGGGTAATGATATTGCTTGAAATTCTCTACAGAGCTAAAATATTTTCGAAGTCCAAGCACTTCCGGTTATACAGGGATTGAAAATAAATTTGATGAAAAAAATTGTTTTCGAGTTTTGCATTCCTAGTATGATCAAGTATTCTATGTTGAATACATTTCTGTTAAAACCATTGTATTCATTCGAATAGTTTTCAAAATATCGAAAAAAAAACCGAAAAAAAGTCAAATATGTTCAGTCAGTATTATGTTCATTATTCTTATTTGAAACATCCTGAGCGTGAACCGTTTTTAAAACGTCAAAGAGGAAGAATCTGAAAAGGTCATGCATCTTTTGAATTTGAGAAATATCATCACAGGGTGTTTCAAATTTTGTGTCGAAAATTGTGATCAAAAATTGGCCGTAACTTCTGTTTTTCAAATTAGAACCCTATTTTTGTATGATTGCGTTGGATTCTGCGGTGGAAAATAATGATAGATTTCTAACAGGATTATGCTCCTGAATTCATTAAAATAAGAAACACTCTGAAATTATTGAATTTAGGAGCATAATCATGTCAGAAAACTATCATTATTTTTCACCGCGGAATCATGAAAAAATAGGGTTCTAATTTGAAAAGCAGAAGTTACGGCCAATTTTTGATCACAATTTTCGACACAAATTTGAAACACCCTGTGATGATATTTCTGAAATCCAAAAAATCCATGACCTTTCCACATTCTTCCTTTTCGGTGTTGCAAAAACGGTTCACGCTCAGGATGTTTCAAATAAGAATAATGAATATAATACTGACTGAACATATTTGATTTTTTTCCGGTTTTTTTTCGATATTTTGAGCCCATACTCTCGCAAAATTTCAGCGATGTCGGACGAATGGTTTCCGATATATAGAGTTTTATTTCAATCATTTTCTCTGATTTTTTTAAAAATTTCTAGTGATACGATTCTCACAAAATTTTGCAAGAATTTCTGGGTTGCCATTTTACAACTAATAATTATGTTTGACTTGGATCAGTTTCGTATTTTTTGGGTTATTGAGGAATTAAGAACCAAATTTCAGATGGGTATAACTCCAAAACCATTTCGCCGATTATACCTATAAACGAACTCAAATGTCGCATTCGGATTATCAACCTAACCTGTAAATTTCTAGTCGCTATCTATTTCCGGTCTTAGGTTATCGTGACGTAAATAATATTTTTCAATATTTTTTTTTTAATTTTCTAGCAGTACGATTCTCAAAATTTCACAAACGTCCTTAGGTTTATATTCTACAACTACTCACCAAGTTTCAATTTGATCCGATTAGTATTCGTTGTAGGCAAAATTATTACTCGGAAACCATTGGGCCGATTATGCCCATTAACGAACTCATCCGTTGTATTGGAATGCTCCACCTACCCTGAAAATTTCAAGTCGCTATCTTTTTCCGTTCTCAAGTTACCGTTGCAAGGGCCGGCCGGTCGGACAGAATCAATTTCGACCTCGAATTCTGGATCAGGGAGTCGAACCCAATCGTTTGAGATAATTTTCAGAGAAAAATTAGAAAATTACAGACCTCTTGGCAAAATGATAACGCGATGCTCCCCAGAAGATACGCGCAAAAAGATATCATTAAAGAATACTGTGTGAGGTATACTCTTTTTTAATAGGTTTCTTTCTGGATTTTCTCTTCCAAACTCTGAAATGTCTATAAAATAAAAATTAATAACTTTTTGATTTGCTTCTGCGCAAAAAACACATGTTGTTTTTCAGAAGCAATCAATCGAATAATGGTGCCTAACAAACAACAACAAAACAACATCAACGAAGAAACAACTATATCGTAACGTTTCGGAGTCTATAGTTATTCTGAAATTCGAAAAATGTCACTATCAACAAAATAATTCTGAAGATTTTATTTAAGTCTCTGATGAAGGAGTCTGATATAGACTCCGAAACGTTACGATGAGAAGAAACAACTATTTGTTTCTTCGTTTATGTTGTTTCGTTGTTGTTTGTTAGGCAACATTGAATGATTCTCGGCAAATAATTCGAAAATTACATACATTTGGGCAAATTGATAACGTGATATACCCCAGAACATACGCGCAAATATCCACTTTCTTGCTGAGATGAAGACAAATATCTGAACAAAGTGCCAACTTATGGTCAAAATGTGTCAGAAAACAAAGTTCCGAACCAAGTTCTTGCTTGCCTAGTTCAGATTCAACCCAAAAAACATCAATGGTGAGAGTATCAAAACTTTTCTCTTAAACTCTGTCTGTTATTATTATGCCTAGCGTAATACTGCCAACAAAAAATGTCCTGTATACTAGCAAGAAATACGTAACACCTTCTACTTCCACGGGCAGAGCACGTGTGAAGCATTGGCACTTCCTTCCTAGATTGTATTCTGTTCCGAATTAAAGTTGACGAAAGTTTTCCAATTAAGGCAATCCCCACAAGAAATTAAAGTGATGCTGTGTGCGGCGCTACCGATAATTTGATTTAGTGCGATTTATGAACGTGCCGATGTCCAGAAATTGACAGGGGAATCCTCCGATGCATGTGGTGCCTTCAGTGACACTGCGTTCAATTGAATTCTCTTGGTGTTTATTTGCCATCAGATCAGTGAGAAGTATTCACCCTCCGACTATTCAATCCACATTGCCGATTTCTCGGTTCAACTCACTGGAATTTAATATTGTAAAATTTTAATACGATGACAAATAGATCAATATTATCCAGTATTAATATCAAATATTACGAGCGATGAAGAAGTAAATGTGTTTTTCTTCGATCGTGGGAAAAGTGACGCTATTTTGACCTATTTTCTATGCGCAAAGCTCAACATTCCAGAATAGTGGCAGTTGCTAAGAAATTAGAAAATAACAGTGCAGTTATATTCGTACCGCACTGCTGTAGCGTGCGGTAATATTACAAATGGATTATTACAATAAAATGAAACAAAGTATGGTTTTAATTTTTATATTGATAAAGTTGTTTTAAAAGAAATAAAAGAAACATCTAATTTATAACGATATTCTTCAACACAAATTAATTGTTGTTAATATTTATATTTATTGTACAGTTTGTACAATTTGTAAATTGTACTGGAGGGCAACGAGAATTTATAGATGTAAAACCTGCATGGGTAATTGTTTGGTTTATCTCGTTTCGATCATTTTAATTTGAAGTAGAGGCAGGGGTGTTGAATATTTTATTAGCAACTTCTACTTTATTATTGAGTGATTCGGCAATATATTCTTCCGCCACATTGGAAGATTTCAATCCTCCGTGGCGCTTTAAAGAAAGAATATCAGCTCCAGCATCTACCAAATGTGTTGCCGATGATCTTCGGAAAGAATGTCCTGTATATTCTGTCGGATTTGGCAACTGTGAATAACTTGCAACAATTTGCGGCATTTTTCCAAATTGATTTATTCCAATGACTGTCCTCCATCCTTTTCCCTTGTTGAATTTAAAAAAAAATCTAGGATTTTCAAAATCATTAGGCCTAAATGATACGTACTTTCTATAAACATTTAAATAGGTTTCGTTATTGATAAATGATCTAGGTTTATTTGTTTTTGTTTCTGGTATTTTTACCAGTATTTTTGAACCGAAATCTTCTATATCCTGTACTTTCATTCGGACAAGCTCATCTCGTCGACAGGCTCCTGCTATTTCAAATATTAAAGCTACCTAAAAGGTAATCAACAATTGTATATTTCGTATTTTATGTATTTTGAGTAATACTATTTTATCTATATCTACTTACTTTGGTCGATGAAAATAATAATAATAATATTATTTTTAACAGACAAAGTTGATCGAAGCATGGAATAATGTGCCCACAACGTCAAAGATTTCATTGTTTTAGCCAAGTCATCAACATACGCCATCAGTACATCCTCAGAGAAGGATACACTGTTGTTATTTCTGCAAAAATCCATGAAGCGTTGGTACGCAAGTTCATACTTCTCTCTGGATTTCGCCGGAAGTAAATTAAGTGAAGCCGCGTTCGCGGCTTCCACTAGCTCAGGAGGCGTGCAAGGTAACAAATAACTTGATTACATCTTGAATGAAATATTTTTTAATTATTTTTTTAAATGTAAATCAACTATCGAAGAAAAAATAGTATGTATAATTCGTGGGAAAAGCATATTCCCAAATTCCTGTGTTACCAGACTCGTCGCTACGCTCCTCGTCTGGTAATTATCACAGTCGTTTGGGAATATTATGTTTTTCCCACTAATTATACAATATATACTATTACTAACAAGAACATGTAAATAAACAAATAACCATCGATTTTACTGCTTCGCCTCCAATTCGAATTGAGTTTATAATTTTTTTTATTTTCGCACATTTAAAAATAATGCCGTTCGTGGAGTTATTGGAAGTCCAGAGGGGAAGAATTATTACTCTGGCAGCACAAGGCATAGCACGAAGGCAGATTGGAAGAACGGTAGGGGTTACACAAGGACTTGTTTCAAGAACATTTTCAAGGTTTAAGGAATTGAGGGTCCCCAATTCCTTAAGAGACTACACCGAGGTGAAGTCGTGGAAGAGTAACTATAGAAGGATAGGATTGCTTTGTAGCTCTAATAGCAAGAAGAAACCCCACAACATATCACCAAGAGGTTCGAAGGCAACCTTTACAACCCACAGGTGTGAGTCTTTCTGTCGAAACTATCAGAAGAAGACGTCACGCACGGGAGTTATTCAGCAAAATTTCATAGAGTTCTTCGATATACGCTGGAATTCATATTCTTATTAATTTCATTTTGTGCATTTATCGTCAGATGTCGTGGAACACATGGAATTCATATTAATTTTCTTATCAAGATAAAGACAATGCGTTCACTGGTGAAATATCCGAATGCAATGTCAATTTTTTTCTCGAGATAAGTAACGTCGTATGATTCCTAAGTTTATTCTGCATTATTATTCTCATAATACTTTGTTTCCGAGTATTTTACTCAGTTGTGTTTATTTTGAACTTTTGGTACCGTGAAGTGTTGTGACTTAGTTTTTTGCCTTCTCTTTATCTGAACTGAAAAAAAAGGGACATCATTCAATCCAATCAAACTAGGATAATAAAGCCACCTTCGTGGAAGAATTTCCTTGCAAGACTCCTGTCCGCTGGCCAGTTGGATCTCGGAGAACAGCAAAGAATTTTCCAGCAACAGACCCTGGAATCCAGGTAAGATTTTGTACTGTTTGTTGGTTCTTTATATTCTCTCAAATAAGAAAAAATAAGCCTCCGAACCGCGCAAACACAGGCCACTCAATTCTCAACAGCAGAAGATGGTTGAGGGTTCCAGAACTATCAAGGCAAAAAATGCTGACCGTTTAAATTGAAATTTGGAGCATGAAGATTGGGCTATTGAGCATTGGAAAATGTCTTATTTTCAGATTAAAGCAGAATCGGCCTACAATCTGATGTAATCATTAAAGGATACTGTGGGAGGTATATTCATCATTGAATGATTTCTTTCTGGATTTTCTCTCCCAAACTCTGAAAAGTATCTATAAAATAAAAAATTAATTATTTTGTGATTTGCTTCTGCGTAAGAAACACAAGTTATTTGTCAGAAACAATCAATCGAACAATGTTGCCTAACAAATAATATTGAAACAACATCAACGAAGAAACAACTATATCGTAACGTTTCGCAGTCTATATCAGACTCCTTCTTCAGACGCTTAACGAAAAAATCTTCAGAATTATTTTGTTATTTGTTATTCTGAGATTCGAGAATTGTCACATTCATTTTCATTCTTACGCAGAAGCAAATCACAAAATAATTAATTATTTATTTTATAGATATTTTTCAGAGTTTGGGAGAGAAAACCCAGAAAGACTTGGGAGCGGAAGCCCCAAGTTCAATTCCGAGGCTAGGAAAGAAATTTTCTAGTCACGGTAATCGCCACCATTTGCTGTTGGGTCAAAAATTAACAGTGCTGTGCCTAAGGTGGCGTAAGGACACAGTAACAAAGCCTACACAGAACACAACTGGTTCTCCTAACTCAGGGCAAGCTCTTAGAGCTTATGAGGGGTCTCCTTGTGGAAGACCCAGGAGGATCAGTATAATAATAATAATAATAATAATAATAATGATACAATCTGATTACGGGCGAGTTCGAATTTGAAGATGTAGAGGGAGACAAACTACACTCTCTGTTGCCAAATCTATTTCCGAAATAAAAAGGTCGAGGTACTGTATTGCTTCGGTGAATATTATCACATCTCAAAATTGGGGGTACTAAGGATCAGAAATGGGGTAAAAAAAGGGGCTTACCAAGGCGATAGTGTGAAATGAACAAAGCATATAGTTTCATGATGTCCTGCTGGTTATTTCATAGCAGCAGACAGCTACCCATATTAAAGGGTAATTAATTAATACATTATACAAACTTCAAACCGCTATCCTGAAAAATAACATTTTCTGAGTTATCATAGTCTTTTTCCCGACCAGCGATATATTCCTAGGAGAGATAAATTTCAAAATTGTTGCTGGTTCGTTATTCTTGATATAAAATACACCTCCTGTTCTAGAAAACACAGTATGATTGAATGCAAACTGATCATTGATCAATGAAATAACCTCAGCTATCGTAGAATTATGAGGATATTATGATATTACACTTTTAAGGTGATCATATAATGCCAGTGGATAATCCATATGATGATGGAAATATATTCTTTGGTAAGATACATAATCAAATTGGGTTCAGAATATCTTCAGTAAAAATAAAACTGCAATATTGTCTAGGTTTCAATTGATATAATATAATTTTCAGAGTAGATTTGAGGATTGAATATCTCGGATAAGTTATTGGGGAGAATCGGTCCGTTTGAATTTAATTTCTTTCATGATGTAGTTCTATCGTAAGAATCCATTTATATAATTCCCAGAGACCAATAATTTCTGAGATATGATTTGTCAAAGTTTGAACAAGATCGCCAAATCTCCTGTCCAAAGGGCTTGAACCAATTTTTTTTAATTTTATCACCCTGTATCTCAAAAGTTAACACTTTTGATACATACTTACATAGGAAGTTTTTTCCTTCAAATGAGTCAAAGAATCGCGCCTTTAATATTACTATGTCTTTAGGGAACATCCTGTATAACTGAACATATTAAATTTGATGTAAAATAATTTTCATCCGTTAAACAGACAGGCGAGGGACGTTTACTACCTGGATCTTGGACTAGTATTGAATACATTTATATCTCAACTCACGTCTAGTGGATCTTCCCATAAAATATTTCTGAAATGAATTTATTCTAACGTCACCGGAATCGCTGTCTTACATTGGCTGATACGAGTCACGTTTATGCAAAATACTAGGATCTGAATTTCATAACTTGGTTTCAGTCGAGATGTCATTTCTGTGCTGTCAAACCCGGAAATGTATCGCATCTATAATATATCTGCGGATAGGTAGTCGTGTTCGAAATAGCTCAAATATTTCCTCGAATATTTCTTCTGAGGACCTTATCGAATTACTGTCTATGAATAAATTGGATTATATTGACGTGTTCACGATGAATCAGCGATATCAGGCAAAGTGATCCTTCTGAACAGTAGCAATTTCACCTGACAGAAAGGTGTTGGCAGATTGGCCTTGTTTGGAGCCTTGTTCCTTACAAGGCCGTTTAGAAGAGCTTTATAAAAGTTTAGTTCCTTAAATAGTGATTACATCTTGAATAAAAAAAAAGTAATTTATATGATACACAATAAAACAAAGTGTTTATAAATAATTCGTTTCTTTTATTTATCTAGTAAATGAACAAATAAAAACTGTTTATTCGTTAGAGTGGCCTTCCATGGTCCACCCACCTTATTATATGTATAACAAATAAACAAGTAAAAACTGCAATTCAAAGCTCAAATCTCTAAGGTTTAATGTACCTGCAATCCCAGCCACAACCTGTTGAAAAAAACTGATAATCGCCTTAAAATCGTAATTTTCACTTGTACAACCGGCTCGAAACGTATTCACTTTACAACCGAATATGATTCGTATCATATCACATTATAAATTGCCAATATTATGGGATGAAATATTAAACCAATTTCAGTTGTTTATATTTATGCTTAGTAGTACCTACTATTCAGCCCAATAAAACGCCTTTTACGGACATATCATACCATATAATTCCCAGGTATCCAACTGAGTGAGTCAATTTGAGCATAATAAATCGAATGGCCTTTCAATATCCGTAATCAATTTGATTTCCAACAGCTCACCCTATTGATAATCAGTCAGACTGAACACGTAATCGACACATAGGTCGCTCCCCAGAGCGGGCATCTGCATAACATACGGGTGATGCCGCTTGTGACATTGCCATACTAGCAGCACTGCTGTGGTCACTAGATCACGTAATCAGTGCTGCCAGAGTATTTCAAACTAGAGTAACAGATGATCATCGAAAATAGTAACAGATCCAAGAAAAACGTAACAGAATTATCATTAACCTAAAAATTATTGAATTTGACTTGTGCTATTGAAACTTCATTTATTGAAATTTGAAATAATATATTATAATAGCGTTGATTAGTGTCCCGTGGAAATAATTCTGAACATTCAAAAATAAACACTTACAAATTACATTTCGTCTGAAGGAAAATCCGATTTGCTTCAAATGGTAACAGATTTCTGCTCAGAGTAACAGGGTAACAGATTACTTCCGATAGTAACAGATCTGTTACAATTGTAACAGATTGGCAACACTGCACGTAATGAAATCATACTGCGTCATCTGTAAATATATGAAGCGAGGGTTGCCGAATGGGAGGTTCTTGCCTTGTTGTTAATGTTTAATAATGGCCCAATAGACAGACTTGTCTAGTTCAGGTCTATAATCTGAACACCTGAAATCACGTCGTGATTAGTTCGGCATAATAGAGCATCAATTCGTTCGATGATTAAGGAATGATGATTAGCAAGATCTATTTGAAGCGATCGTTATAGTGAGATTAGAGCAGATGATATGAGAGTGGTTTGCACGGTGCGGGAGAATACCATCGAATTAATAATATCACGCTACGGATGGTGAGGATGAAATAATTACGCAAAAATTATATTAATAAATTACGTGAGCTCTGCAAGTGTACACGTCGCATTGTAATAGGTGGTTTTCTCATGGAGATTCGATGAACAAACGCCCCTATGCCCCGAAGTGAATTAAACGAGACCAAAAGTTAATCTGGTTTGAAGTAGGAAAATTTCTAGGTACAGCATTAGGTATAAAATTGATCCTGTTTAACAACTAATCCGTCATATTTTATGGTTTACACTACAGATGCTAACCTAGAATTCTTAAGTTGTAAAATATTTGGTTTATAGAGCAAGAATAGTATATTCTAAAACAAGTTGCAGAATGGGCTCCTATTAAAACACGAATGTACATGAGTGCATGAGTGTTGGAATTGTCTTCTGCAACGAGTATTAGACGATATTTTCTCTATTTCAGGCAAGTTTTGTAAAATACTGTTGAAATTTAATGAAAAATTCGGATTATACATCCTAGTGACTTTTGTATTGTATCTTGGTAGTTGGTGTGACTGTTACGAAAGTTGAAAGATTACGGAATTTGAATTTGAAACGTACTTAGGGCATGGAGATCAGATTTAAAACAGTTTCCTAATAGCACGAATGATTCAAAATTAGCAAGAAGGAAATCTCTAGTACCATATTTTTTAATGCAAATAAACCTTTTCTCTATTTCAATATTGTAATGAGTCCATTCCAGCACTAAAAGCAGTGCTGGAATGAACTCATTCCCGCATTGTTTCTAGTAATATTTTTCGTTTTGAGGTAGTCAGCACTGACATTCGATGCTATCAAATTTCAACATACGTCAATTAACAATAATATAATCTGGATATAGTGGAATAATTATTGAGAGGAAAAGTTTTATTTTCATTAAAAAAATAAGGTACTATACAGATTTCCTTCTTGATAATTTTGAATCATACATGCTATTACTTATATTAACAGGAAACTGTTTCAAATCTGATCTCCATTTCCTACGTACGATTCAAATTCCGTAATCTGTCAACTTTTGTAACAGTCACACCAACTGCCAAGATACAATACCAAAGTCACTAAGATGTATAATCCCAATTTTTCATTAAATTTCAATAGTATTCTACAAACTTGGCCTGAAATAGAGAAAATATCGTCTAATACTCGTTGCAGAAGGCAATTCCAACACTCACGCGTTCGAAAACTCGCTCCTTCGTCGCTCGTTTTCGAATTTCGCATTCGTGTTTTAATAGGAGCCCATTCTGCAACTTGTTTTAGAATATACTATTCCTCAACAATTATTTAATTATATCCAGATTATATTGTATTGTCAATTGACGTGTGTTGAAATTTGATAGGATCGAATGTCAGTGCTGACTATACCACCAAACGAAAAATATAACTAGAAACAATGCGGCAATGAGTTCACTCCAGCACTGTTTTCAGTGCTAGAATGGACTCATTACGATACTGAAATAGAGAAAGATAATTTATGAAGCTGAATTGAAAATTAATCAAATATGGAAGATGAAATTATTTCAGAAGATGATGCAGAAATATGAGATGAAAAGATTTGGCTGTCCTCGGCGTTTTTATGAACGAACAGTTCTTGCGCATATGTTCTGGGGAACATCGCGTTATAATTTTGCCCAAATGTCTGTAATTTTCTAATTTTTTGCCGAGAATATTCTCAAACGACTAGGTTCAACTCACTGATGAAGAATACGAGGTCAGATTTGATTATGCCTGGCCGGTTGTTGCCGGGATAACTTGAGAACGGAAAGAGAATGCTACTTGAAATGTTCAGTGTGGGTGGCGTATCTAAGAATACGTTCCGTAAATCAACCAAAGTAACCAATTTTTTCAGGACCGGTAACTACTCTGGTGAGATTGTCATCTGTCAGTCTCTCTGTCAGTTGTTTAAGTTTATAGGTTAATTTTTGTTGAATATTCGTGATATCAGTTAACTTGAAGTGGAACAAATAATATCTAATCTATCTCAATTAAAGAATCCATTATCCATTATAATAGCAACAAAAATTTGTAGTTTCTGAATATATTGTCTAAAACCAGTTGAAACATAAGACCACAGAACACTTTTGACATCCAAACAATAACAAACCAAAAGAACCAAAGAAATTCGTCGGTTGTTCAGGTGCCTGAAAATCTACCGCTTTCTTAGGAACCAAGTTCCGTAAATAACCTATATTTCAGGAACCAACCGAACATTTCATATTTACGGAACGGAAAAGTAGTAGTATTCCTTGTCTATGGTAGTAACCGCAACAACCAAGGTGATTTACGGAACGTATACTAAATGCGACGGAGAAGTTCGTTGATGGCATAATCGGCGCGAAGGCTTCTGAGTAATAATTTTGTCATCAACCAATACAGATCCGATCGAATTGAAATTTGGCAACAAGTTGTAGAATACAAATACAAAGAACTTTTGTGAGAATCGTGGCACCAGGAAATCTTGAAAAAATTATTAAAAATATTATTCACGCAACGATAACCTGAGAACGGAAAAAGATAGCGAATTGCAATTTTTAGGGTAGGTTGTGCATCTGAATGCGACATTTGTGTTTGTTAATGGACATAACCCAACTGAAATTTGGTTATTATTTCCTCAATAACTCGAAAAATACGGAACCGATCCAATTCAATCTCAGTTATTAGTTGTAAAATGCCGGCACAACAATTCTTGCCAAATTTCGTGAGAATCGTACCAAAAAATAATTGAAAATCATTGAAAACAATTGTTTATATCAAAAAATTTTGCGACAGGCTTCAAAACCTAACTCTCCTGCCAATATCCATTTTTGAACACGATCGGATGTATATTTTTGAAGATCCGAGCAGCCTTGAATAAGTTCAGTAGATGGATGGGTGACTGTTGCCTCGATAACTTTCGAACGAAAAGAGGTAGGGAGCTGAACTTTTCAGGCTTGATTTTGCATCCGAATAGTAGAGTTGAGTTCGTTTTTGGGCATAATGGGCTTAAAGGTCTCGAAGTTATAATCATCTGGAATATTATTTGCACTCAAACTCAAATAATGCAGATCTGATCGAATTGATACTCGGTATCTGGTTGTAGAATATCGACATAAAGACGTATGTGAAATTTTGTAAGAATTGTACCGCTACTAAATTTTGAAAAAATTACCAAAGAATATTATTTATCTCACGATAACTTGAGAAGAGAAAATGATAGCAATTTGCAATTTTCAGAGTAGCTTGCACAGCCGAATTGGACATTTGAACTTATTTATGGGCATTATCGGCCACACGGTTTTGAAGTTATACCCATCTGAAATTTGCTTGTTGTTTCCTCAATAACTCGAAAAATACGGAACCAATTATATGCAAACATGTTATTAGTTGTAGAATGCCAACGCAAAAATTGTTGCGAAATTTCGTGAGGATCGTAATACTAGAAAATTTTTAATAAATAATTGAAAATTAATGAAATAAATTCTATACATCAGTAACTATTCAACCGACATCGCTGAAATTTTGAACCAGATCAGATATATATTGTTGGAGATTCGAGCAGCCTTGTGTGAGTTCAGGGGGTAAGATGGGTGACCGTTGCCTCGATAACTTTCTAACGAAAGGGGATAGAAGCTTACAATTTTCAAGGTAGGTTGCGCATCCGAATGGGAGGGTTAACTTCGATTTTGGGCATAATCGGTCCACTGATTTCGGAGTTATACCCACCTGGATTGTTATTTCCTCTATAAGTCAAAAATATAGACTCGATCGAATTGAAGCTTGGTTACTAGTTGTAGAATATCGACGTAAGGTAAGGACGTGTGTAGAATTTTGTAAGAACCATACCCCTAGAAAATTTAAAAAAAATTGCATGAACATTTTTTTTAATGGAATGAGAATCTTCCGTTCATTTGAAGGTTTCAGCTGGAGAAAAACAATGTTCTCAGAATATCGGAACAAATCGAAGAATTGACTGTAATTAAACTTAACATCAAGTAAAATGTCATTCAGAAATAATAGCGTATTTCCACTTAATCAACTCCTTACGACATTCAGAGATTTTTCAAGTAATGATGCGTATCAATAATTCAAACAACTATGAAAATGATAAAAATGGGCAATATATGCACTCAAACAAATGAGAAATTGCGTAGTTTCGGATCCGAATCGGAATCAGTCGGTAAAGGCAATTTTGTGGAATGCCTCGAGGGGATCAGAGGGTGATGAAGCATTTTCGTGATTCTGTTATCTCTTGATTGAACAAGGTAACCTAATTCGAGTAAATTCTGACAGGATTTATAAAATATACCAAGATAACGAACGATCTGTTTGCTAAAATTAGACTTTGAGAGGTGATATTAAGACTATTAATCTTAATATCAATGCTATGGAATTAATGATGACAAACATTATCGGGTTGGTAGTCACAAATAAATAGTTAATTATATCCTCTTTAATGAAATATTATTAGAAGCTTTCGAATTTGTTTAAATTCATCTTCAGGAATCAACAAAACTCAATACAGGGCCAATGATCTTATATAACTTTCAGAAGATCTCAATTTGGAGTTGGTTTCAAGAACATTGCTTGAAACCAACTCCAAATTGCGATGGAAGAATCTGGGGTGAGAGAGTAGAATAGCCCTTTCAATTGTTCTTTATCTTAGAATGTTCTTCGGATCAATCTCCTATTTATCTTGATTTTAATTTTCAATTCAATTTAACTTGAAATGCCTTAATATTATTAGATCTTCCACCCTCAAAAATCTGACTGATTCAAACAAAATAATTTTCAAGGTATCCTTCACTTATTCCTCTTTCCAAGGATTTTCCTTTCATAAACTACTTCGTTATTTAAAATTTCTTAAAATCTTTATGACAACTGTAATTTTAATCTGTCAAACCGAAATCCAACAGTATGCATGTGGGTAACGGAATATTTGAACGAGATTCCAATCCTCTTCAGAAGGTCAGATTGATTTTAAGAGCTGCACACTTACCAAGGACCAACGATAATGCAATAACTTAAAAAGTTTGACCCACAATCCTTACCAGGATCTTCAGTATTAATTATCGATTTCAGCAAGCGTTGGTAGCACTGGCACCTTCGCCATTCTGTGAAACATACTAATGTTGTGAATGATCCTGAGTAGGGCTTCAACAGTACACAAATCTATCTTCTTTCGTTCGAAAGTTATCGAGGCAGCGGTCACCCTCCCAGCTACTGAACTCACACAAGGATGCTGGGATCTCCGACAATATATATCCGATCGCGGTCAAACTTGAGACTTGGTAGTAGAGTTAGGTTCTGAATGCTCTCGCAAAATTTCGGTGATGTCGGACGAATGGTTTCTGATATATAGAAATATTTTCAATGATTTTTTCAAAATTATTTAGTGATACGATCCTCACGAAATTTTTCATGAATTATTGCTTCGGCATTTTACAACTAATTCGCAATCTCTTTCCATTTTCAGGTTTTCGTGACACAAATAATATTTTTCAAACATTATTTTCTTAATTTTCTAGTGATATTAGATTTTAACAAAATTTCACAAATGTCCTTAAGTTTATATCCTACAATTACTCACCAACCTGAATATTTCAAAATATTGCATCTAGTTGTTTTCTCGACATGATAAGTAATATAGGTTAGCTATATCTCACGATTTCACCAAATCCTAAACTTTCAGCCCAAATGTAAGATACCGCACCCTCTCGCCTTTAATATTCAACACACAAAGAATGAAATACATTATATTTCTCAGAAATTTTGCAAGTTGCGGCATTCGAAATGAATCAACCAAGAGCGTCCATAATATTTTGCCACCGCATCTGCACCAACGGTCTAGCGTTAACAAAACACGCTAACTCTGAGCTGTATAAACATAAAACTGGCCGTAACTTACTCTTATTTTCACCCAGCTCAAATATGTCATCTTTCGTGGCAAAAGTGGAGTTTCTTTATGGCGAATGAGCGTGGGCCCGCAAGAAAATAGGATGGCGTAGGTGCTACACAGAAAAATATTTATCTTTCAGTAAAATATGGTAGGTATACAGGGTGAGTCTTTGACCACTGCATTAATTTTAACCAAAGATTCCTCTCATCAAATGAAACACTTTTTTCATTTAACATTTCTCCAAATTCAGCTCAGGTAAAAAGATACAGGCTGTTTGAAAAAAAATCAGTTTTTATTTTATAGCTTTGACATCCTTTTTTCGAATAAAATGAATGTTGGCGTAAAGTTTCCTATAACTATGGTACATATTTTCCAAATATTAGTTAATTTCTACTTCTACTGGTTTTCTAGTTATGGACTCGTGGATTCATAAAACTAAACGAAATCAGCATAAAGAAAGCATATACAGTTTTTCTTGAGTCATTTCAACAATATTCCATCGTTTTAGAACATTATATTATTCTTCATCATTTCTCCTTAAACGCACCGTTTTCGAGATATTCTTCATTGAATGTTTTAAAATGGAAATCTCCAGAAATTTCACTACTTTTATGGAT
Source organism: Halyzia sedecimguttata (assembly GCA_937662695.2). Lineage (NCBI taxonomy): Eukaryota > Metazoa > Arthropoda > Insecta > Coleoptera > Coccinellidae > Halyzia > Halyzia sedecimguttata. The sequence goes on along the minus strand of OW569415.2, from coordinate 87,718,742 downwards.
CCGTCCCTGAGCGTTGGAATCCCGAATCAAGCTGTAAACCACGTTACCACGCCTTATTCTCGTCCGCCAACAATGTCATAATTTATATGCGGGAGTGTATTAGCATATTGTGAAATCTTTAAACGCTTGTAACTTTTTACCTGAGCCGAATCTGGAAAAATGGTAAATGAAAAAAGTGTATTCATTTGATGAGAGGAATCTTTGGTTAAAATTAGTGCAGTGGTCAAAGACTCACCCTGTATAGGTGCCTTTATTCGGAATATGTCATTTCCGCATATAATTGTTCATCTATGGAAATTAAACTCACCCACACTATTTATGAACCGTTCTTTTGAAAGTAGTTCTCAATCAGATTGCGTCAAGAGGAATTGAACACATTTACTTCAGTATATTAATCGACAGGATCTTTGGCGCTCTTGTTCAAACTTTGACGAAACATATCTCCGAAAGTATTGGTTTCGCAGAGGTGCGAATTATATCAATGGGTTCTTATGATAGAACTGCTACATAAAAGAAATTAAATTCAAATAATAGTGCAATCTGCAATGAGTTGACCTAGTGGAATGGGTTGTTGCTACTTGCACTCGGTGCATAGTTTTCACAACTCAAAATACCTAAGTAAAGTATCATCCGAATGTCTACTTTGAGGCTGCAGACAATCATAGCAGATTGCACATTTATTCTTGATATTTGAATAGGTATAGGCTGACGAATATATTATTTCGTTCATTTTATTTCTTCGAAATATTAAATATGTATTTTATATTCTTGTTTTTCTTTATTTGAAAACTTTCTCATTGTACTTTGCACTCATTATTGCTGAAATTTTAAAAACCGGTTTCTTCGTATTGCTTTTTCCGTCAGCGTTGAATTATGCTCCACTGATGATTCCAAATAAGGATGAAACCGCTGTATATGTAGCTATTCAACTTTGATGAAACACACTATGTAGATTGCTCTGAACTTTGATCTCTGCTAGTCTTTTCATCGTTGAATTATATAGATTAAAGTTGAAAATCGATGACATGCAGAAATTTTGAAGTCTGATACAAAACCAAAAAATTTTATTCTGCATTTTTCATCAAGAATATTAGCCTGTACACGTTCCTTAATTTTTCACCTCGAGTTTAGAATCACCCTATATATCTCTTAAGTAAACAAATTACTATCTATAGTGCATCCAGTCTATTTCTGAAAGAATTAATTATGTTCCCAAAATTAAACAAAATATTTTCACTTCGGAATCTGATCAAACTCACCCAATTCTACGGAAACTAATTTCACTTTCAGTAAGACTGCGATCTCATCTGCCCATAATTGTATTACTAAATTGATCCAAAAAAAAATCACTTTCATCCTCTTCAAAATTTATTCAATCATGTAAGGAAAGCTAATAGCCAATCGGAATTCGATTAACCCAACTCGTTTAGACAATATCAATCTCCTATGTATTTATTAAGATCGGCAACCGGTTGAAACCTGTCCGCATCTCAGATAAGATGAGATTTACGGCATATCGATTACAACGCGCTTAGCTCGGAAAATAGTTGGATGATTAATATTGTAGTTTCTGCTAATTAGCACGATCAAAATTACTCGTTAATTGGTTCAGACAAAATTTAAATCACTTCGTGGTGAACGTTGATCTATCTAAAAACAAGCCATGAATCAGAAGGAGGAGAAGTGACTAATGAATAAGCCGATGTTACAGTGTTATTATTTTATTTTATGCTGAAATTCTCTTCCTCCTAGCATCAATGTAGTCTGGGGCTTTCATGAAATTCCGTGAACCATTATTTATGTAACAAGAATATTAAACCTTATTTAACATAGTTATGGACATTAAACAGCTGTTCTCTTGTATCAATTTTCTTGAAAAATTATATACTTTCTAAAGGAAATGTATGTTTGTCTGGTGGTATAATAATGACTCAATGAAACCTTACAAGAATTGAGCTCTTTATATCTGAATACGTTGAACTATTGTTATAATACTTCAAAAATCATGAACAACAAGGATGAACAATCAGTTCACAATGAACTCAAACTAGAATATACAAAAATCATACTGGGAATTATAAGAAGATTGCAGGCAGACCCTATGTCTCATAGTACACTACCACTGCTCATTTTTTGAAGAAATAATATTGGCATCAATGGATCAATTATTTTATTCTATGTGGAAGAAGGTCTTATATGCTGAATTGCTCTTCCTCTGAGCATGTAGTTCGGGATTTTTATAAAATACCGTGAACCATACATTGGATTTGTGATATAAAAATCAAATTTCAACCAAAGATTCCTCTCATCAAATGAAACACTTTTTTCATTTACCATTTTTCCAGATTCGGCTCAGGTAAAAAGTTACAAGCGTTTAAAGATTTCACAATGTGCTAATACACTCCCGCATATAAAATATCTATGACATTGTTGGCGGACGAGAATAAGGCATGGTAACGTGGTTCACAGCTTGATTCGGGATTCCAATGCTCAGGGACGGATCCATAAAAGTAGAGAAATTTCTGGAGTTTTCCATTTTAAAACATTCAATGAAGAATATCTCGAAAACTAGTTTAACGAGAAATGATGAAGAATAATATAATGTTCTAAAACGATGGAATATTCTTGAAATGACTCTAGAAAAACTTTATATGCTTTCCTTATGCTAATTTCGTTTACTTTTATGAATCCACGAGTCCATAACTAGAAAACCAGTAGAAGTAGAGAATAACTAGTATTTGGAAAATATGTATAAAAGTTATAGGAAACTTTACGCCAATATTCATTTTATTCGAAAAAAGGATGTCAAAGCTACAAAATAAAAACTGATTTTTTTTTCAAAATTTCAACAGCCTGTATCTTTTTACCCGAGCTGAATTTGGAAAAATGTTAAATGAAAAAAGTGTTTAATTTGATGAGAGAATCTTTGCTTAAAATTAATGCAGTGGTCAAAGACTCACCCTGTATATTGTTGGAGATTCGAGCAGCCTTGTGTGAGTTTAGTTGATGGATGGGTGACCGTTGTTTCAATAACTTTCGAACAAAGGGAGATAGGAACTTGCAATTTTGCAACTAGTTGCAATTTTGCAAGTAGGGTATGTTGCGTATCCGAATGAGAGTTATGTCCACCTGGAATATTATTTCCTCGCTAACTCAAAAAATATAGACTCGATGAAATTGAAGATTGGTATCTATTTGTAGAATATCAACATAAAGACTTGTTTAGAATTTTATTAGAACCGTACCCCTAGAAAATTTTAAACAATTCTTGAAAAAAAAATTGGTTCAAGCACCGACGTGAAGTCAGAAGCTTTTGCGCGTATGTTTTATTGTCCATTCTCCTGTATTGGACACTTAGTTCGAATTTTGAAGGTTCATGCAGTATTTTCGCGAGGGTGAAACGCATGCCTGGTACTTTTTAGTAGGATTGATTGTTTCCAACATTTTTATTACACGATTGCATTTCGGTTCGATATTTTCTACAGTGTGATTCGTTTCATACAACCAAAGGGTACAATGAAAAGAGAAATCGGGTAGGAGAAGCTTGTAGAAATTTTTTTCATTTTTTCAATACATCCCAGAGGATATCCATTTATGTATTGTCCATATCTATAAAATTCTGCATTTTATGTTCCATAACCTTTAACAGTAGGCTTTATGCCTCAGGCGGGATACATTCCCGATATTTATGCAGATGACGTTATCTCAACTCCCTTTCACCCATTTTGTTTTATGTTCTTTTCGAGCATACGAGGACTCAAAGAGATTACCCTTCTTTATGGCACTTTACTCGAACACATTCGGAAGCATGAAAGAGTAACTGCTCTTGTGTACTGAAAATATGGACCATGTCCAATATGTATTTTGTCGGAACTTCAGTATTCAATGTATTGAAACTTTATAACGAAATCTCTGTACTCGGAGCGAATGTGGAATTACAATACTGTTCCGTATAACTGACACGAATGGTTAATTTATACTAGAAGAGATGAGCATACCAGTAAGAAGCACAACATGCCGCTCGAGTTCAACCAATGAGAAGCCGGCATGCTCGTAACCACATTCTATTCAAATTCGGAATTAATTGTCAAACTGTGACAGCTGCCGAAGCCTCTTATAATTCGTATTTTATTCATCTCAAACGGAATATACAGTACATAATGACTATGCCAATTTTCAGCAATTATACATATACAAACCTTTGCAATCGCTTTGATCAAAATATATCCCTTTTATTCTATCCTTGGGCACTGTAACGCATGCATGCAGTGCATTATCCACATTTATATGATTTAGTGCTCGCCAAGACTGAAATTCTTCCATATTCCCGAATTCATAAGAGGAGGTTTTAATATTCAAAGGAGCACTTGTTTGAAATGCTTGGTTGAGAGATTCTGAGTTCAGTTCTGAAGGATATTTTTTCTTCCTCAGTGCAAACAGGACACTTGTTGTGTACAGTTTTTTTCAGTTCTTCATGATGTACTAATCACAAACGACGATTTCTTGTTGATAAGCTGGAAAAAGTTTTCTGGCAAACGTGACCAATTGCATGATTGCTAAAAATTGATAGTTATTAATTATTATTATGAATGAAACAATCATAAAAAACTTACTTTAAAAATTTTTTTTTTTAAATGCCTGGGTTGATATTTTTAATAATACCAATGATAACAGTTAACAGAAGTGAATCTGACGGCCTCAGTGCAGAAAGCAGGTTAGATTAAAAAGAGACAAGGTACCATTCGTTGTTGCGGGTTGCGGGTTTCAGCCTTACGCTGATTGGTTGAACTCGAGCGGCATGTTGTGCTTCTTACTGTATGCTCAAGAGATGTAGGTGTAGGTATCATTTACCAATCGAGGACGAGTTTGCGCCCAAGCTTTAGTGACAGCTGGTAAAACACTCAGAGATTGGTTAATATGCTTACATCTCGTATGGTATTTTACATTTCTTCCGCAAAAATGTGGGAAAGCCTTGTGGAAAAGAGCTTTGGCGCTCTTGTTCAATCTTTGACAAATCATGTCTCCGAAAGTATAGATTTCACTGAGTTGGGAACGATATCGATGGATTTTTATGATAGAACTTCATTAAAAAAAATAGAGTTTGTAATTTGTAATGTAAAAAAAATGTTTTTTTTTTTCGTTACTCCGATTTTGCCCATCAATAACGAACTTAACCGATATACTTGTAGGATTCCAATTATGATTGGAATGCTACTGGTATATAGTTAGAATTAGTATTATATTTTAAGGGTGCAAGCAATGTGTTATCGACACATCAGACGATCTCTGGAACCTGTGTCACCTTAAATCCATAAGCATACCGTTAGCGATAGTATGCAGATTCTGAAAACGATCTACCAGTGACAGAGATGAAGAATTTAAGACCAAACCCGACTCTCTGGAGTCTCCAAGGAGTTCGGGGTTAGCAGGATTAATATCTGGATTGTATAATTCCCGAAGAGCACTTACCGTGCAACATCAACAACGACGAGATTTCAGGAATTGCCTTTAGACCGTGGGATAGTTCCCATGCAATCCTATTGGACGAAGGCAGAGTAGTTTCAGCCAGGGAATCACCAATCATTGCACTACCCTGTGAGATCGATGTTAAGCCAATGGCGGGGGAGAGGAGGTTAATGGACTAGGTACCTAGGGTACGAGCAGATTTTGTCCGGCGTGGCGAGTAGGGTAGACTTTGAAGACAGTTCGCAAGTACGAGTTTTTATCCCTGATACTAAGAATGTTTTAATGAATTCTGACTTGTAACGTTCATTTTTGATCCAGACAGAGGTTTGTTTATGTTTTTCTGGCGATACATTTGTCGATTGTATTGACATTGAATTTGAGGTTGGATCTCAGTAGTGCCAATCAACGCATAAGGAATTGGTTCAGAAAACCGGATGGATTGGCAATATTGTTTCGTTTTGCCGTTTTGAAATTTTGTCAGAGTCGGCATCGGTGAGATAAGATCGTCCATTTTGTGGAAGTTCAACGAAGGAAGCAATTGGTCATACGATTTTCGAAACTTGTAAGAATTATTGGAATCTTCTTAGTTGGATATAGTTTCGAAAATCGAATTAAGAGTGAGAGTTATATTGGTTTGATTTGGAAAGATAATAGTTAACCTTCACTTATCTCGAAAGAGGATTTAAAGACCTATTGCAAATCCAAGTTGATCACGTGAATGTTTTTGGCGACTTTGACAGAAAACTGCTGTGTGCTTGAAGAATTATTTGGTGCAGGCACGGCCAGATCTAGTTTTGAAGCAAACTTAATCAAGATAACCCCGACTATCAGGGTATGTACGAAGTATATAAATATTAAATGACAACGAATAACTTGTCTCTTTGATATTCTGATAACCGAAATTATTATGTATTGGGGAGATTCATCTATTTCTTATCTGAGAGGAGTCACTGATGATCCAATCCAGGGTTGCAGATTACGAGCACCGAGGGAAAGATAATATCATATCATCCTCATAAATCTACGATAGCTGAGGTTATTTCATTGGTCATTTTGCATTCAATCATACTTTGTTTCTAGAACAGGAGGAGTATTTTATATCAAGAATAACGAACCAGAAATAATTTTGACATTCATCTTTCATAGGAAAATAAGATGACATGCATGAACACAGATCATATAATGATTCATACATACAATAATTAAGTACAGCATTCTGTGAAAACATGGAATTACGATTCGTTATTGAAATTTCGAAATATCATATCTCCAAAAGGCTTAGCTTGTTAGAGTTGAAAATTTTATCAATGGATTTTTATGGTGTAACTGAATCTTAAAAAAAATTTAATTGGAAATTTGTAGTATAAAAAAATTTTTTTTTTCGTTACTCCGAGACCATCGTGCCAATGTTGCTTAATGAAGAACTCGACCGAGATATTCATATCCCGAACCTGCTCTGAAAATTTCAACTGCCTAGCTCATTCTGTTCGGGAGTAATTGTAGTAACAAATTTGAAAATATGAAAAAAAAAATTTCGACACTTTACGGCAACTTGCTCAATACAAAACTCCGCATACATATAAAGGTCACTATTCTACAATTTGATGCTAAATTTCAGAAAGATCAGATTCGGAAATATTCATAAAAAATATTTTGACTAACACGGCGATAGCTCTGAAACCGCTAGGTGGTTTTCGCTTGTTAACGAACTCACCCGAGATATTTACGCTTCACACCTACCTTGCAAGTTTCAATTCTCTAACTCCTTTCGTTCGAGAGTTATCGTGCCTACGGCTGGCAGAATTGATAACGACTACGGATTCTTGATCGGTGAGTCGAACCAAATCGTTCAAGACCATTTTCAGCCAAAAATTCTTAAATCACAGATATTTGGGCAAATTGATAGGCATTCTGTTCCGAGGAACAAGAGCGCCAAAAAGACGGCTTGAAGGTTCATGCCGAGGTTCATGCAGTATACCGTGAAGGTGTGTGAGGCATGAATATAAAGAAGAACATGCGCACAAAAGCTCCTGACTTCATGTCAGTGCTTTTTAAGAATTTTTCTATGCATCAAAATAAAACCTCTATTTTGAAAAACTCTCATATTAGCGAATAGTCAGTCATTCCTTACTTTCCGAAAGATTGGGCTCGAGCCAAATGGGAACAACCGAATAACGTCGTCCATCCACTATGTTGCACTGATGAGGTGAAATAACACCGAAATCGCGATCTGCTTCTGTGGGGCTGGTCGAAGACGAGGAAGTCAAATAACTTCATTTCTGTAAAAATTTCGCACACCTCGATCTTAGGTGAAATAGCGTGGCGTTGGCAAAGAGAAGCTGATTTAGTTTCTCGCTTCAGTTTCTATTAATGTTATTAATAGATCTGAAGTTATCCACCGTCTTCAAAGATGGAGCCACTTACTTTTATTTCAATGACAAGCACTCCCAAGGTTTATAACCTTACGAACATTTTTGACTTCGTCGTCTTCGGACCCTATCCACTATGTTGCACTGATGAGGTGAAATAACACCGAAATCGCGATCTGCTTCTGTGGGGCTGGTCGAAGACGAGGAAGTCAAATAACTTCATTTCTGTAACCGAATAACGGTGCAATATAGTTGACATAATACATTAAGAACTAATTCAATTAGCACCTGCATCCTCACAGATTAAATAATCATGGTTGGCTCTTGATAGTCGTGCACGTAACGAGTTACATAATGTCGAGTACGATCCCCGTAGGATCACACCTTGTCCCTAAGGCATTGCGATGCAACTCGACTCGCACACCTACACGAAATTAATTATTAATCAAAGAGTAAGTAGTCATCTTCATCAAATTGAAATCACACGCCGACGTGATCCTGTGGATGGATTATGTAAACAAGAAGGTACGATTGGCGAGCCTCGTTCCAGGTTTCCTGATCACGTTTCCTCTGCACACGTGACTCCGACGTGAGGAGTAATACGTTGGGGTGTGACGGTATGATATCGGTGGCATATGCGAATTCGCACGTCGGTTAAAACAGGTGGAGGGAAATGCTGGATGATTTAATTGTGTTTGTGACCGCGTCTGGAAAGACGGGGTAAGCAAAGACAAGACATACTGGGGGTAACCTTGGTGAATTCAATTCAGAAATCAGTGTTTCACGTCAATGTCTTTCGTTCTATTTGTTTCTTATATAATATACAGGGTGAGTCTTTGACCACTGCATTAATTTTAATCAAAGATTCCTCTCATCAAATGAAACACTTTTTGGCGCTCTAGTTCCTCGGAACTGAGTGCTTATCAATTTGCCCAAATGTCTGTAATTTTCGAATATTTCGATGAAAATGGTCTTAAACGATTTGGTTCGACTCACTGATCAAGAATCCGTGGTCGAAATTCATTCTGTCCGGCCGTAGGCACGATAACTCTCGAACGGAATGGGCTAGAGAGTTGAAATTTTCAGAGTAGGTTTGGGGGATGAATATCTTGGCTAAGTTCGTTACTGGGTAAAATCGGACAGAAGGTTTCGGAGTAATAAAAAAAACAAATTCAAAATTAATTTTTTTTTATAAGCAGTTTTATCATAAGAATCCATTCATATCATTTTTAACTCTAACAAGCTGATACTTTCGGAGATATGATTTTTCAAAATTTCAATGTAAATCGTATTTCACAGGTTGATATAATTATTCTATGTATATTCTATGTATGAATTGCCATAAAGTCAACTTGACAGAAGGGAATATTGTAACTTCAAGAATATTGGGGTTGAAATACTCGTATTTTAGCGATGCAACGGGGACCTCACCCGAAAATGTTTGAAAATATTACGTAAATTGAAAGAATAATTCCAAAGTTCGAGAGAGGAGAAAATTTTGTGAACGTAGATCAGGAAATTTTTGATCGATTACAAGGTAATTTATTATTTTATACATGTTTTATGGAATACCTACTATTTGTAGGTACTTTAAACCTGTTTTGGGCAATTGTCATACGAAACTTGTTTTTTTGGCGCTCTAGTTCTTCGGAACAGATTGCTTATCAATTTGCCCAAGTGTCTGTAATTTTGGAATTTTTGGCTGAAAATGGTCTCAAATGATTTGGTTCGACTCACTGATCAAGAATCCGAGTGCGAAATCGATTCTGTCCGGCCGGCTGACCGGTCGTAGGCACGGTAACTCTCGATCGAAAGGAGTTAGCGGATTGAAAATTGCAAGGTGGTTTTGGAGCGTAAATATCTCGGACAAGTTCGTTAATGGGCGTTAACCATCAAGGGGTTTCGGAGTTATGGCCGATTTTAGTAAAAATATTTTTTATGAATATTTCCGAAACCGATCACTCGATCTATCTGAAATTTAGCACCAGACTGTAGAAGACAGTAGAATCATGACCTTTATACGCATGTGCAGTTTTGTATTGACCAGATTACCGCAAAGTGTAAAAAAAAAAATTTGAAAATGTGGTGCAGTTCTCATTCTCATGATTGCTCATTTAATCTTCATAAATAAACTATTATTTGAATTGAATTTCCTTTTTGATGCAGTTCTATCATATTAATACATTGATATAATTCCCAACTCTGAGAAACCAATACCAGATATAATTTGTCTGTTTGAACTAGAGCGCCAGAAAGCTCCTGTCCACAGGGCTTGAACCCATTTTTTCATTTACCATTTTTCCAGATTCGGCTCAGGTAAAAAGTTACAAGCGTTTAAAGATTTCACAATGTGCTAATACACTCCCGCATATAAATTATCTATGACATTGTTGGCGGACGAGAATAAGGCATGGTAACGTGGTTTACAGCTTGATTCGGGATTCCAACGCTCAGGGACGGATCCATAAAAGTAGTGAAATTTCTGGAGTTTTCCATTTTAAAACATTCAATGAAGAATATCTCGAAAACGGTGCGTTTAAGGAGAAATGATGAAAAATAATATAATGTTCTAAAACGATGGAATATTCTTCAAATGACTCAAGAAAAACTTTATATGCTTTCTTTATGCTAATTTCGTTTAATTTTATGAATCCACGAGTCCATAACTAGAAAACCAGTAGAAGTAGAAAATAACTAATATTTGGAAAATATGCATTATAGTTATGGGAAACTTTACGCCAACATTCATTTTATTCGAAAAAAGGATGTCAAAGCTACAAAATAAAAACTGATTTTTTTTCAAAATTTCAACAGCCTGTATCTTTTTACCTGAGCTGAATTTGGAAAAATGTTAAATGAAAAAAGTGTTTCATTTGATGAGTGGAATCTTTGGTTAAAATTAATGCAGTGGTCAAAGACAAAGTATAAAAATATAGTGAAGTTTCCGTTTCAGGGTGCAGAGCAATTCTCTCCCTCGTATAAATGTTCATATCATCACAGAATACTGAAAAATATATCATTCGGAATGGCAGGACTACTGGTTTAAATATGAGAGCAATACACCCTCATAATTCCGGAACCGCTAAAACAGAATAGTTTACTGTTCATTAGTACATCCATTGTTTCAGTGCCCAGCGCCACTGGGTCGAGTAGTTTTGAGTTATATCAACACGGTGCAGATCTCGCTTTCAGTATTATGTATTCTGCTTTGTACTGTTCTCGTTATATATGGACTGGTGTTGGTTAGCTAGACCACAAATGAGAACAGAAAAATTATTTCCACATATGCATTTTTAGACATCCTGAACTCAATGATTCTGCACTGAGAGAAATCCAACTTTTTTATTAATTATTGTATATTATTATGGTATATTATTATACTGATGCTCCTAGGTCTTCTCCAAGAAGACCCCTCATGAGCTCTCGAAGAGCTTGAACGAGTAAGGAGAACCAGTTCGAGTTCTGTGCATGCTTTGTTACTGTGTCCTTACGCCACGTTAGGCACAGCACTGTTAATTTTTGACCCAACAGTGAATGGTGGCGTTAACCATGACCAGAAAATTTCTTTCCTAGCCTCGGAATTGAACTTGGGGCTTCCGCTCCCAAGTCAATAACTCTCCCACTGAGCCAACCGCACTACATAAATTAATAAAGCCCTAATTCGTAGGTTCATAGTTATAACGGCTAATTTATATTTGATATATTTACTAATTGATGAATTATGTCTTCAGGAATATGTATTCATAGAGAATAACATATTTACTCACGAGGTATTCAATAATATTTAATATGTATTGGTATTATGTATTTTATTTTTATATTAACTAATGTTATCATCAAATATAAGACATATTTTATTGGGAACAAACTTTCAACTGGTAATTAACAAACATTTGCTTTTTGTTAATAAACTATTATTATCAAGCTTCTACCAGTTCATAATTTATTCACTCAAAATATAGACTTTATTAACAATGAAAAAACTGCATTTAACTTGTTTGAGTTATTCATGAGTCGATAGGAAATACTCCTTTATAACAAATGAATAAATCTTGTTACTCTTTGGATCCAATAGATGTACAGCATTCTGTCACATGTTTAAAATCTCCATTACAATTGGCGAGCCGCGTCGATGAGCAAGTACCAAGTTCGGCTTCTTCCTTTCCAGTTCGTATCCTGTCCAGTTTGGTAGTTGGTTCGTATAAAGGTTTCGTTTATTTGTGAAACTGCGAAACAAAAAGGACTGTCCAGGAATGAAAATGGATGATTCCATAAAAATGAATTTGGAAAAAAGTGGACTGGCACACCTATAGTGTCAGTATTTGAAGGTGAGCAATCATTTCGATTGAGAATTCTCGAATTGTAATAGTATCATAAAATTTACCGATTTGGCATTCTTTCCAATGTCGTTGGTCGTTGTTAATTCGGATCACTGTTGCCATATTCTCAAGATTTTAATGGTAGAACAGATCGAATCCAATATCTACTAACAGTAAATAGTAAATGTTCTGATGAAAATTGAGAACGAAGATCTGGCAACATTCCGAAAGTCAATTGCTTTGCAGGATGCAGTCTATTTATGTACCTATTCATAATGCATCTTTATATTTCTTGCAGTCAATAGAATACATCAATCTCTTCTGAGAGTTATATTCCAAAGTCCAGAGGATTTTAGGGATCTACTTCTCAGAAGAGCATTATGAGTAGGTATACATAAATAGACTTGCTGCATCCTGCAAAGCAATTCACTTTGGGAATGTTGCCAGATCTTCGTTTTCAACTTTCAACAGAACATTTACTATTTACTGTTAGTGGATATTGGATTGGATCTGTTCTACCGTTAAAAATCTGGCGAATATGGCAACAGTGATTCAAATTAACAACGGTCAACGATATTGGAAAGACTGCCAAATCGGTGAATTTTATGCAACTACATATTACAATTCGAGAATTCTCAATTGAAATGATTGCAATATTAAGGAGAGATTGAATTAAAAAAATTAATTATTATTATTATTATTATACTGATCCTCCTGGGTCTTCCACAAGGAGACCCCTCATAAGCTCTAAGAGCTTGACCGAGTTAGGAGAACCAGTTGTGTTCTGTGTAGGCTTTGTTACTGTGTTCTTACGCCACCTTAGGCACAGCACTGTTAATTTTTGACCCAACAGCGAATGGTGGCGATTACCGTGACTAGAAAATTTCTTTCCTAGCCTCGGAATTGAACTTGGGGCTTCCGCTCCCAAGTCAATTACTCTACCACTGAGCCAATCGCATTCAAATATTGTTTGGCCGATTATGCCAATTAACGAACTTAAATGTGGCATTCGGATGCGCAACCAACCCTAAAAATTGGCATTTCACTATCTCTTTCCTTTCTCAAGTTATTTTGAGATACATAGTATTTTTTCCTATTTTTGTTTCAATTTTCCAGTAGTACGGTCCTCAGAATAATAATTTGTCACACGTCTTTATGTCGATATTCGGTACTACGATCGGAGTGATAGGTATAACTCCGAAATCGTTGGGCCTATTATGCCCAACAACGAACTTACTCTCCCATAAATTTCAGCGATGTCTTTCAAATGGTTTCTAGTGTATAGAATTCTCTTTAATGATTTTCAAAGATTTTTTTGAAATTTTTTAGTGATACGATCCTCACGAAATTTCGCAAGAGTATTTACGTCGTTATTCTACAACGAATAGCCATGTTTGAATTGGATCAGTTTAGTATTTTTCGAATTATTGTGGAAATAACAACAAAATTTCAGATGGTTATATCTCCAAAACCCTCTGGCTGATTATGCATATTAATAAACTCTAGTTTCACATTCATATGCTACCCCGAAAATTGCAAGATGCTCTTTCTTTCCGTTCTCTTGTTATCGTAACATAAATAATATTTTTTAATAATTTTTTTTTAATTTTCTAGCTATACGATTCTCACAAAATTTCACAATGGTCTATATTTTTATATTCTACAACTACTCACCAAGTTTCAATTTGATCGGTAGAAAACAAATTCATTACTCGGAAACCATTGCACCGATTATGCCTTTTAACGAACCTGTCCATCGTATTGGGATTCGCCCCCTACTCTGAAAATTTAAAGCCTCTATCTCATTCCGTTCTCAAGTAATCGTGTAAACGGCCAGCTAGAATCAAATTTGACCTCGAATTCTTCATCAGGGAGTCGAACCCAATCGTAGGAGACCAAATTCGAAAAATACAGACCTTTGGACAAAATGATAACGCGATGTTCCCCTAAACATGCGCACAAAAACATACTAAAAGGTGACGAGTTGCTACACATATGTACCGAATTTACTTAATTCATACGGTATAATTCTAAGGTTAATAACAATTCCCAATACTTCAATCACTAGTCTATGCCATAATTCATGATAAGCACTAGGAAACAAAATGAATTCATAACCACAACTCCTGTAGATATCATTGATAAATACTAGTACAAAAATATTTCGAATTTCAGATAAATAAACCACATGAATCGTGCTTAAAGTCACTGTAAACAACCAATTATGGCAGGTAAAAATTCCACAAATATAGATCGTATAAGTTCTCCAAATGAAAATCCTGATGGAAAGGAAAAGAGACTCAGTCAGAACATCACGCAGTATATCAGAGAATACTGTGGAAGTTCAAGCATTCAAGGACTTTCGTATTTCTCTAGAGAACTATCAATTTCGGAAGGGTGAGTGAAAATCAGAATATCCATTAAATTATGTTCTCTATTGTAGTATCGTAGTTCATTACAGCATTAGAAACAGTGCTGTAATGAACTCATTCCCACTCCCACATTGTTTCTAGTCAATATAGTCCTATCAAATTTCAACACATGTCAATTGTAAATATAATATAATCTGGACAAAGTCATAGTGAAATAATTATTGTGAGTAAAACCTTTATTTCCATTAAAAAATGGGTTCAAGCCCTGTGGACAGGAACTTTCTGGCGCTCTAGTTCAAACAGACAAATTATATCTCCGAAAGTATTGGTTTCTCTGAGTTGGGAATTATATCAATGTATACATATGATAGAGCTGCATCATAAAGGAAATTCAATTCAAATAATAGTTAATTTATCAAGATCAAATGAGCAATCATGAGAATGAGAACTGCACCATGGAAGAAATCAAATTAAAACTGGCCAATTTTGCCCAATAACGAACTTAACCGAGATATTCATCTCACTAACCTACTCTGAAAATTTCAACTACCTAGCTCATTCCGTTCGAGAGTTATTGTAGAAAAACTTCTTTTAAATTTTCAAAATTTTTTTGACACTTTGCGGTAACCTGGTCGATACAAAACTTCACATGCGTATAGAGGTCATGATTCTACAATTTGACGCTAAATTTCAGATAGATCGAGTGATCGGTTTCGGAAACATTAATAAAAAATGTTTTTACTAAAATCGGCCATAACTCTGAAACTGCTTGATGGATTTCGCCCATTAACGAACTCGTCCGAGATATTTACGCTCCAAACCCACCTTACAAATTTCAATCCCCTAACTCCTTTCTTTCGCCGGACAGAATCGATTTCGACCTCGGATTCTTGATCAGTGAGTCGAACCAAATCGTTTGAGACCATTTTCAGCCAAAAATTCGAAAATTACAGACATTTGGGCAAATTGATAAGCACTCTGTTCCGATGAACTAGAGCGCCAAAGAAACAAGTTTCGTATGACAATTGCCCAAAACAGGTTTAAAGTAACTTCAAATAATAGATATTCCATAAAACATGTAATAATGTAATAATGAAAAATTACCTTGTAATCGATCAAAAATTTCCTGATCTACGTTCACCAAATTTTCTCTTCTCTCGAACTACAGAATTATGCTTTCAATATTTACGTAATATTTTCAAACATTTTTG
Organism: Halyzia sedecimguttata; assembly: GCA_937662695.2. Lineage (NCBI taxonomy): Eukaryota > Metazoa > Arthropoda > Insecta > Coleoptera > Coccinellidae > Halyzia > Halyzia sedecimguttata. Next base: position 87,703,005 of record OW569415.2, on the reverse strand, counting down.
GGTGACCCCGTTGCATCGCTAAAATACGAGTATTTCAACACCAACATAATATTTTTGAAGTTATAATATTCCCTTCCGTCAGTCCCGTCATTCAGTGGGAGAACTGAGCATTCTATGTCTATGGATGAAAAGCAGTATCACTTCTCTCAGATCTCTTACTCCATGTTCCGTTCCGAAATGTAAGACTTTTCTGAGAAAAACTAATTTCGGAGTAAACTACTGAGATTTTTCTCACTTCGCTCACATTTCGGAATACACTTTATTCTCATAATTCTTCGATTTATTAGACAATGTCATGTCTCAGGACAATAAGTTGACATTATGACAATTCATACATAGAATAATTAGATCATTCTGTGAAAACGTAGAAATACGATTTAGTATTGAAATTTTGAAAAATCATATCTCCGAAAGTATTAGCTTGTTGGAGTTAAAAATGACATCATTGGATTCTTATGGTAAAACTGCTTATTGAAAGAAATTTAATTTGGAATTTGTTCTGTAAAAAAAAAAATTTTTTTTTGTTACTCCGAAACCATCTGTCTGATTTTGCCCAGTAACGAACTTAGCCGAGATATTTATCTCCCAAACTTACTCTGAAAATTTCAACTGTCTAGCTCATTCCGTTCGAGAGTTATCGTGCCTACGGCCAGCCAGCCGGCCGGACAGAATGAATTTCGACGACGGATTCTTGATCAGTGAGTCGAACCAAATCGTTTAAGACCATTTTCATCGAAAAATTCGAAAATTACAGACATTTGGGCAAATTGATAAGCACTCAGTTCCTAGGAACTAGAGCGCCAAAAATAAGGTACTAGTGATTTCATACTTGCCTATTTTGAATCATTCATGCTATTAAGAAACTGTTTTAAATCTGATCTCCATGCCTTACGTGCATATTCATGCAATATGTTTGTGCCGTCTGGGTTTTACGTACTCGTTGCAGAAGGCAATTCCAACACTCAAGCGTTAGCATTCATGATTGAATAGGAGTACATTCTGCAACTTGTTGTAGAATATACTATTCTTGTTGATGACAACGAATATAACGGAATTCATTACAAAAGGAATTATTTTTGTAGTGTTTACTTTTATTTCCACTACTGCTTGATCCATAGGTTAATGATGTAGTTTCAACCTAAGATCCCATCTCCATTTCAAATAAGATGATACTCTTTTGCAACCATAATCGCCTAATAATTAATTGAATATTCAATAATTCCTAGGAAGATGAGTATATATTCGCTGAGAAAAGTGCTGTATCTCTTGTGTCTCATGTACACGTAAACAACACAGCGATATGATATTGAAATATTTGTTTATGGTTTTATTTAATTTTCTTAAACCTCTGAAGTTTAATTTTTTTTAGTTTTATTTTTTTGCCATATTCTGCAAAAGTGGTTCATTTTTCATTATCAGGTATACATTTTTTGAGTTCATTGTCCCTAATATTTATAGAGAGTCCAGTATGATATTTGTAGAAATCAGGGCATTCATTATAGTATAATTTGTACATAACGCTTATTTCCCCAGATTTCAACACATTCATAGCTATTAATCAAGAACGAACCTAGTATTTCCTCATTAGTACAGATGGTGTGAATGTTATGTTGTCTCAATATATTGTAAAATTCATTGCTGATTTTTGGTATTTAATAAATAGAATTATACATCTCCTTTTCTTTTACTTGGAGTGGTGGATATATAGAATTCATTAATCTTTTGAATCCAGAGCCTTCTATTGGCAGCAGGCTCGGAAGGGTCTCGAAATGGGTTGGAATGAATATTGCACTCATGCATAGATTTCACAAATCAAATTAACATACAGGGAATTCAACTGCTTCTGCTGAAAAGCAGGAACAGACGAGTTTCATGCTTTTTGGCCTTCATCAGTGTTCTGTAGCTCTCGATAAATTCATCTAGCCGGAGCTGTGTTAGGCTTTCCATAGCCGGCCTAAGCGGATCTTTATAAACTACCTATAAGATGAAACAAGGAACGGAGCCTTCCGCTACAGTTGACAATCTGAGCCGTAAAACTTATGACTTATGAGTGAGGGGGAAGCGGAGCCACCTAAGAACCAAACCAACAAAGTTGTGTTTTATATTATTATTAAATGATTCGCGACTAATATATTTCATAGGTTTCATATTAGTGCTTCCAAAATATCAGTCTATTATATTAGGGCTACATGAACCTCATTCCGTTTTTAGACTGGCCAAATGGTTTTGCAGTTGTATAAATCCGAAATTTGGTTATTATTTCTTCAATAACCAAAAAATACAATGCTAATTCAGTTCAAACATTGTAATCAGTTTTAGAATGCCGGCGCAAAAATTTTTACGAAATTTCGTGAAGATCGTATTACTAGAAACTTAAAAATAACATTGAAAAAAAATAGGTTCAATTTCAAATTGGTTCGTGGAGTCAGGAGCTTTTTTTGCGCGTACAAAGATTGAACAAGAGCGTACAGTGCTTTCCCACTTTTTTTTTGCTGAGGTATTTCTCAAAGCGAAGTATGTTCTATTGTCCATTATCCTGTATTGGACACCCTTAATCGAATTTACCGTAGAGTAGAATGGATAATAGAACATACGCGCAAAAGCTCCTGAGTTCACATCAGTGCTTGAACCAATATTCTGCAAATTATCATCACGTACTTTTTTATGTGGTCCTCTGCACAAGTAGCACTTCCTTCATGTTTTCACTCGCGAATTTGTAGGTTTGTAATTTATGAGCTTTCAACTGATTCACGGTTTTCCAGTGCTCTATTTCAGGAAACACATCAAATATAATGGGAAGTTAATTCCAGGTTCATGCCTATATTATTTTCATTTTCAGGATTTTTCTGCAATATCCTCACTCGAATTTCAAATGTATTATTTAGCAGAATATATAATATATAAGGTTTCCCCCATAAAACCCATTTCATGCAAGGACAGAAGCTTCAGGATTATCGCCTCTATTCTTTCGTTCCTCATTCATGAAAATTCAATTATAACCCTTTGTTCTTTTGAAGATGCTGGTGGGCGATCGTTTTTATATTGTGCCTGAGCGGGTGCTCTCTGATGATAAAAGAGATCGTTGACAAATGGAACAGTTCTCCCGTTCTTTTTACCCTGGCTACGATGGAAACACCTATTTTCAAAGTACCATTCCCTGCTGTGACGATTTGCCCAGAGACGAAAATTTCAAAGCGTTGTTTGAACTATTCCACGGTGCTCAGATACAAGAATAATGGAACACTCGACAGAATCTCGAAGGAGGAGTAAGATCAATTGAATTATACCTTTTTAAACTAAATGTCTTATTTTAAGGAAAAAGAATTATGACCATATGGCACCTTTATGTAGGTTGGAAAATCACGTGGATTCTGGTGGTGATGAATCGTTGGAAGACTATGAGCTCTTTCTCGAAAAAGTGAGAAAAAATGCAAATCTAATGTCCGCTGAAATTAATTTTAACTTACTTCATAATATGGGGCTCTGTTTTCACCTGTTTATTATGAACATGATGAGTGTTTCTGACTCAGTGAGTAGATGTGTAACAAGAGTTCTAAGCCAATTTGGGCCATTTTTACATGTAAATCCCCATAAGGAAACCTAAGGTCCATTTTGCAAAAATTGTACCCTTTTGTACGTGTAAGTCAGGGTCATTTGCTAGGACGACTGAAGTGAAGATTGACAAGAATGGTGTCACGCCCCTTTAGGCTAGATATCTTGTTAGGCTGAGATGTCGGCGAAGGATGTGTCATCTGAAATAATTTTGACTTTGCTAGGATTCGAACCTGAGACCTACAATATTATGAGTCCAGTACTTTAGCCGCAGTAGTTATACGGATTGCCGACCACAATTTGACTATACCCTCACATTTTTGGTTTCGCGCTCAGAATGATGATTGCCGCCATGACAGTTGCAACTATCGCAGTGCAATCTAGACTTGGGTAGTGGAATTTTTGTAAGTTTGCTTTTTTACTACGTCGAAGCGCCATCTAGAATATTGTTGGAATATATGAAAAAATTCTCGGAGGCGTTGAGATTCGAACCCGCGCCGATTAGATACATTTTATCATGAACCCATGCCGATTAGGTAAATTTTATTATGAAGCAGTGCCCTTAACCCCCTAGACATTGCCGCTATCCAATTAAAAGTACCTGTTTGGTTGTTGATATGGAGTTTGATGCAGTTGGAAGGGCTCGTATCCGGGACAGGTACTTCAATCGGTTAGCGGCAGTGGCTTGGGGGTGAAGGGCACTGCTTCATAATAAAATGTCCCTAATCGGCGCAGCTTCTAGTCTCAACGCCTCCGAGAATTTTTTCTTAAATTCCAACAATATTCTAGATGACGCTTCACCATAGTAAAAAAGCAAAATTCCAAAGATTCCACTACCCAAGTCTAGATGGCACTGTGACAGTTGCAACTCTCAATGTGGCAATCATTCTTCTGAGCGCGAAACCAAATAAGTGAGGTTATGGAAAGTCCCCTACCCCTAACTACTGCTAAAGTACTGGACTCATAACATTGTAGGTTTTGGGTTCGAATCCAAGCAAAGTCAAAATTATTTCAGATAACACACTTAATATCACTCGCCGAAATTTCACCCTTCCAAGATATCTAGCCTCAGGGGGCTTGACGCCTAGTGTTGAGTAGGACACGACTTGAAAAAGAGTTTGTAAGAGTAGCCTCTTTTTTGTCCTGAGCCAGTACAATGTCCCACTTCAAAAGAGGCGAGGCGTACTGAACCATTTGAAGTTATTATAGTACGAATTATGCGCGCCTCCTGGCGCCTCAAATGTTAGACGCGACGTGCTTTTGTCACTGCGGTATTGATGAGTAAGCTCTCTAGGAGGTTTGTCACTCGAACTTGGAAAGTTGTAAGAGTGCTTAGCTTATGTAATGAGGGTTTCGGCAAGAATATATCTAACGGACAGATATTAGGAGGATGAGCCACATTTGATTGTTTAGTACAAATATTATGAAATTATAAATCTTACAAGTATAAAAAATGAATTTTATGTGTTTGTAGTCTGTTAGGTACTGTAACCAAATGATTACGATTATAAAATTTCTTACCTAATATACCTATTAAAAATGAACGCAGAAGTTTTTGAGGATGGATGTGGGATGGATGGATGTATGTTTGTTACTCTTTCACGCAAAAACTACTGAATGAATTTTAATCAAACTTTACAAGAATATATATTATACTTACAAGTTACAGATACCCGACGGAAGCAATAAATGATGGTGGGTCATAAATAAATTAGGCAATTCTACTACCCTCACATCAAAGGTTCCGACACAAAATGGAATTTCTTTATCTGCCTCTGCCTCGCTCTCGCTCGACCGCGACAAATAAATTGAAGTAGTACAATTTTAAATTTCGAGGCACTCTTACATTTTGACGTCATGTCCGGGACAAATGAAGCGCCTCTTGTATGTCCTACTCAACACTATTGACGCCACGCCTCTCACTCTTCACTTCAATCGTCCTAGCAAATGACCTTGAAAACCCTGACTTACGCGTATACGGCCCATTCAAAAGGGTACAATTTTTGCAAAATGAACCTAAGATTTCCTTATGGGCATTTACATGCAAATAAAAATGGGCCAAATTAGCTTAGAACTCTTGTTGCACATCTACTAGATTGTTTCACTTGGAACCGGTGGAATCAAGTTCAATGCCGGAGGCAGGAAGATAATTTTTTAGTCATACGTTAGTGGCCACCATTCTCCATTGGGTCAAAAATTAATAGTAATATGCCTAAGGTTGCTTAAGGAGACAGCATAAAAACATACTCTCAACTGGATGATGCTAATTGCAAAGGAACCAAGCGCCAATTGGGCGATTCCCGTAATTATCAGCTAAAGAATATATCACGTTTATCCTGAATTATTGACATTTTCATGAGGTTATTTGCAGATATAATGTCTAAAACTTTTGTTTCAATTTTTTTTGGTGGATGGTTCATTGTCAATAATTGAAGAATTAGTCCGGTCAATTTAGCCATCAAAGGTGCATAAAATCCGAACAAGCTGAAAATCAGTTGAATTGTTCTAAACATAGTTATAAATAATATTTAAAAGGAAAAAAAATTCATTCAGGGTCAAAGGTCAAGGAAATGAGTTTTTTGCGATTTTCAGCGAAACGGTGAGTGTTATCATAAGAGTAACTTTTACAAAAAGTGTATACCATAAAATTATCTATAAAAAATGTATCAATACTTTTTTTCCTACGAGCCACCGTTTCTGAGATATAACGATTCAAAAAGTTATAAAAGTTGTTATCGTCATAATATGCACACGGTTCCACGCCACCTATGAGGTAGTGTACTTAGCGCGATTATTTAACGTGGTTTCCTCAGTAGGTCTACTCCACGGGTCAGTTGTGATCCTGTTTAATGTGAAACTATTACCAAATAACGGAAATTTTCAAAGATTGGAAAAGAAGAAGCGATGTAAATTAAAAAAAAATGGCGAAGTTCATTCGCCTGATTCGTAAGTTTCAAATTCTTCTTGTTCTTCTTATTGTTCTTCTTCTCCTGCTTCTTCTTCATCTTCATTTTGGATGCAAGTTAATTGCGTCAATAGCGATGTATCGCATGACACTTCGTCGGAATCAAACGAATCCTCCATTGTTTGTGATTCAACATTAGAGCACGATCGGCCTTGACCATTTGTGCATGCCAGAGAACAAAATAGTCCGATTTTTTTGGAACCACATTTAGCACTGCATCCCTTTTTGCAGTTTTTGCAAAAAATTGTGTTCGGCAGTTTTTCCGGCGCAGGTGGGAGTAAAGTTTGAACTGGCTCTAATATATTGTTGACCAACTATCAACCCCAGTCTGTAGGGTCTAGCTGATAAGCAAGCCACACTTGAACTTGGTAATATACCCGAAAGATGTTGATGAGCAGCAGTATGGCTGGGGGAAAAAATGTGGGAAAAAATGTCACTTCTTTTTGGAGACCGATAAAAAAATGGATAGATAGTAGGGGAGAGCGGGGCTGAAAGTGCCGGGGGTAAGTTGTGCCGATGCGAATATCTCGGAAACAGAAAGAGATAGATATACGATCGGATTGTGTCATTTGTGTCGCGTATTGCCTAATACTTGGCCACAGACGGCTGCCCTTTTAGTTGCGACAGCGACGAGTACCGAATGGTAGTGCATGTGAGATACCTCTAACGACAAGTAAGTAAATATTTTCTTTCCGATACTTTTTGGTCCTAAGCTAGCATTTTTTGTGCTTTTGATATGACATTTTTAGTAAAATGTTTGTTATTTATCCTAGTTTGTTATGCAGAGTAATTTTAATGCTTGGAGCAGAGTTATTTTTATATATGAGACAAAATATCACTCTATAATAAACGGGGTAAAATGTGCCGTTCATGTGGGGCTGGTTGTACCGCAGCACAACCAACCCCTAAGTAACCTTTATTGGTTTCAATATTGTTTATGATTACGCGAGCACTTATGAAAGAAAGAAAATACTTTTTGACATGATACTTAATACTTCATTTATTGTCTAAGACAGAATGGGGACATACAAGCGAAAAACTGAAAGAAGAACTACATCTCAGGAACTTATTCAAAGGACTGGTGATACAGTCATCTAGGGATGACATAAATTTAGCGCTGTTGCAAATAAATACGAAATTTATCACCTCCCTGATTAATTGGACATAATAAAGGACGTAAAAGAAAGACAGCTGTTCTTACTGACACGTAAAGACAAATGCTTTTCCGAAGAACAGACTAATAAAAAAAAGACGAATGAAAGTGAAACTACAAAGAAGGTTAAGGAAAAAGGGAAGGGAAAAGCGCAACAAATAAATAAACCGACTAAGAACCCCACTAGGAGAAGAGTTTTGCAAGATGACGACAGTTCTGATGACGAGCAAGAATGGTTCTGTATCATATGTTGAGATTCCCATTGGGGAAAAGGGTTTGAATGCAGAGAATGTAGGAATTGGGCCCATTTGCAATGTCTTGAAGATATAGAAAGCCTATAGCATTTGTGTTCCCTAATTGCTATTCTTATCAGACATCTGAAAAATAAATTGTTGTGATATATTTTTTTAATTTCTTAAAAAGACTCAAGAGACTGATCAATAAGATAAGAACTCTGGAAAATACTCTGTTACTTTATAACTTAAGATAAATCTTTATTCTTTTTTAAATGTATTCCCTAGAGACTGATATTTTTGTTAATTGATCTAAATCTCATGAATAAGTACAAATTTTTTGATTAAAAATATGCTTCTATGTTTGAAATAATTACATAATTAAACATAATTTGTTTTTTTATGATAATACTCAGAATTATAAGCAATTGAATTTTAAAAACTGTTAATTTATAGTGAATAAATATATCATTGTAAAATTGATATCTTTTTTTAACCTAAATTAATTTTTATTAATGTAAAACACATACAATTATCAACGGCACAACCGACCTCAGCTACGGCACAACTTGCCCCAAAGTGAGGTTGGTAGTGCCTTTCTGCCGCTGTGTAAATAAATCACTTTTTCTTAAAAACTATTGAAAACGTGTAAAATCTGTAGGTAAATTGGTATTTAGGACTAAATTCGGCTTAGAATGATTCTTTGCTTTCAGGCATAGTAGTTGTTTTATCCGAATCATAAAAGGTTTTGTCAAAATCGGCACTTTCAGCCCCGCTCTCCCCTACTCAGAATTTCGAAAATACATTAAAATTCATGAATATACCATTCTTGTTGCAGTGTAAAAGTATCGATCTTCAGCAGTCTTTTTGCGAATTCATGGGTAAAATTGAAAACTGTTCTAAAATTTTAATCCCTGTTATCACTGATGACGGTCTATGCTATGCTTTTAATATGTTGGATTCGAGAGAAATCTACAGTGAGATCAAGTGAGTTTGGCATTAAAATTAAATTAAATTTGCACCATCTACTCACATTTTTTCAAGCCGCATTAAAAATTTTGAAGATCACAGCAATAAAGCAGTGTGGAATGTCGAAAATGGTTATCCTGACAATGAACCTGGTAATATTTTTCCCCACCGAACCTCCGATACGGGAGCACACAAATCATTGGTGGTCACTATGTTGACGAAAAAATCCGAAGTATATGCTTCGTGCCAAGATTTTTCTTTACGAGGTCTAAAGGTGAGACTTTTTAAAGAAATTTGCTGATCTCTAACATAATCCATTTTTTTAAGGTATCCATACACACTCCCTCCACAATACCCCGTCCGAATCAAGTGTCGTTTCCAGCTGGATTTGATGAAATGTTGTCAATTGCTGTCAGTGCAGATATGTCCACAACCACAAACGAAATAAAAAATTACAGCCCTCAAAAGAGAAATTGCTTCTTCGAGAAAGAAAGAAAACTTAAGTACTTCAAATTTTACAGTCAGAGCAATTGTAACATGGAATGTTGGACGAATTATACCATACAAGAATGTGGATGTGTACATTTTTACATGCCTAGTGAGTATTTACCATGAGGTTTACATTTCTGATTTTATTTACTCATATTATGAAATCGAATATGTAACTTTCGTATCTTTGAGTTGTCCATTAATTCTATACATAGATCCTCTAGCCAAATATAAAGCTTTTCTCACTTACCATATTTCTGGATTCTGCTCAGGTAAACATTCACTAGCGTTCGAAGTTTTCTCAATGTGCAAATACTCTCCTGCACTTTGTTTACCAGTTCAACACAGAAAATTCTTACTTTTTTCTATATCGTAGAATTACCAAAGAGTTGTATCATCTGGAGCCTTAAATCCAATGATTACCAATAATCCAACTTACTATTAATTAAAATATTCTATTACTTGACTTCCATTAAATGTCTGTCATTGAAATGGTATGAAATATGTATTCATATCTTATAAAAGCTTAGTAAACGGTATATATCGATGATAATTTCGATTGAAAGATTCCAATAGAGGCGAATGAAGTGTCATAAATTTTCTCTCTCAAATCTGTTGGTGTGCCTACCACCTACCTAAGAATATGAAGTTTGAGTTAGCTTTAGTTTGGAACAGTTTTACTTTTAATTGACTATCTTCTGTGGAGCTTTTATCTGGTATGTATTTCTGCACAGTTTTTTCAGTCACTTATTTTCTGACTCAGGATATGAACAGCCAGAGTTGCTTTAGTTCTGACGTAGGTTTAAGTAAGATTTTAGAGTACGACATTGGTTCCATTAGCTGGTCTTGTTGCTTTTGCTTTGCGTTATTGGGGTTATGGTATTCTGTTTATGTGCGTACATCAGTTCTCTTCATCTTCAGTTGTTTTAGTTCATTTAGAGGAAGGTGATCCTCTATAATTTTCACCTGCTTGTTGTCTACTCTTTTTGCGCACGAGTTCGGCAAGGAATAGCGTGCTATCATTTGCCAGGAAGTCTGTATTTTTCGAATATTTTGCCGAAAATGGTCGCAAACGATTGAGTTCGACTCACCGATGAATAATCCAAGATCAAATCAATTCAGTCCGTCCGCTCGGGCCAGCTGGTAGAACGATAACTCTCGAACGAACGTTTGAGGATTGAAATTTGCAGGGTAGTTTTGGAGCGTAAATATCTCGGACTAGTTCGTTAACGGGCGAAATCCATCCATCGGAGTTTTGTCTTCTTTTAGTAAAAACATTTTTGCGCGAATGTTCTGGGGAAAATCGCTTTATCATTTTACCCAAATGTATGTAATTTTCAAATAAATTGTTAACACGATTAGGTTCGACTCCCGGATGATGAATCTGAGGCCAAATTTGATTCTGTCCGGTCGGCCGGCGACGTTGCCACGATAACTTTTCGAAATTTTCAGGGTGGGTGAAGACCTCCAATACGACGGACAAGTTCGTTAATGGGCATAATCAGCCCGATGGTTTCCCAGTAATGATTTTGTTTTCTACCAATATGAATCCAATCGAATTGAAACTTGGTGAATAGCTGTAGAAGATATACCTAAGCAATTTTGTGAAGTTTTGTGAGAATAGGAGCAGTAGAAAATTAAAAAAAAATTATTAAAAAATATTTTTTATGTCACGATAACCTGAGAACGTAAAAAGATAGTGACTTAAAACTTTCGGATTAGTTTGTGCATCCAAATGCGACTTTTGAGTTTGTTTATAAGTATAATCGGCCAAACCGTTTTGGAGTTATACACATCTGAAATTTGGTTTTTATTTCCTCAATAACTCAAAAAATACAATACCGATCCAATTCAAACATGGTTATTAGTTGTAGAATGCGAACGCGAACGTTTCGTGAGAATCGTATCAACAGAAAATGTTTAAAAAATCATTGAAAATCGTTGGAAAAAAATCTAATCATCAGAAACTATTCTGATCAGATCTATATTGTGGGAGATCCGAGTAGCCTCGTGTGAGTTCAGTTGCTGGATGGGTGAAATATATTTTATCGGGAAGCATTCAGTCTGACATCGCTGAAATTTTGCGAGAACCTTCAAAATATGAATGTCACGATGACTTATTAGATTATAAATTAAATTTATAAATGTTCGGGTCGATTTTTTCATAACACAGTAGGATCTATGGGAGATGATAGCCCTACATTTCGTTCCTGTAGCGGTCTTCGAACATCTGAAGTTCTGAATAATCATTGTTTGGATTGGCCAGACCTGCTTTCGAAAGAGATCCTCCTGGCCTTATAAGCTACGACGTTTTTCTTTTTGAAATCAAATATTGAAGGGATTTCTGAGAACAAGAGTGAGGAAATCTTTGAAAACTAGTGAAGGCGATTCTTCTTAAAGAGATCCATGCGGCTACAGTGGAGTATATTTATGAGAGGGGACTTTTGAAAGGTTATGTATTATTTTTATTTGTTTGTTTTTTTCTCATACATATGAAAGTCATTATTCTTCAATTTGATGCTAAATTTGAGTTAGATCGAGTGATCGGTATATTCATAAAAAATGTTTTAACTGAAAATGGCCATAATTCAGAAACCGCTTGGTGTATTGCGCCCATTAACGAACTTAACCAAGATATTATCGCTCCAAAGCTACTCTGTAAATTTCAACTGTCTAACTCATTTCGTTAGTTATCGTGCAAACCGGACGGGCAGAATTGGATTTGACCCCGGATTATCACTGAGTAAATCTCAATCGTTTGAGACCATTTTCGGAAAAAAATTTCAAAAATACAGATGTCCGGTCAATATGCTAGGCACGCCGTTCAGGGAACAGCGTGCCCAAAAATGTTCATTTACCTTATGTCTTTGTCAACATTTTAAAAGTAACCCATTTATATTTCACCATGAACTTCTAATTGGCACTCACGGTAAGATATATATATTCTTTTGACTGAGAGTTCAATATGTGTTAGCAGAGGTTGGTGTAACGGGGTACCATACAATTCTGCGTATGATACAAGAGCTTAGGGAAAAATCACAGCAAAAAATCCTGTTGCCCCGTGAGTGTTGTGATTTGTAACTATTGTTCATAAAATTTGCTGAAATTTAGAAATATTGATAGGCATTTATTTCTTCAATATTGACTCCTTCGTCAAAAAACGGAGAGGTTTCTCCAAGGTACCCGAAACTCAACATGAAAAATGAAAAAACAAGAGGAGAAGAACGAACAAACTAAAAGTAATACATAACCTTTCAAACGTCTCCTCTCACAAATATACTCTTCTGTAGGCGCATGGGATCTCTTGGAGAAGAATCGCCCCCGCTAGTTCTCAAAGATATTGATCTTAGAAACCCCTTCATTATTTGAATTCAAAAAGGAAATTGTTGCTCGTAAGCCCAGGAGGGTCTCTTTCAAAACCAGGTCTGACCAGTCCAAGTGATGATTATTCAGAACTTCAGATGTTCGAAGGCCGCTACAGGGCCCTTAAGTAGAGCTATCATCTCCCATAGATGTATGTTTTTACTTTGTATTGTGTAAACTAATAAAAAAAAAAGATCAGGAAAACATTTACGATATAATTTAATATGTCATCATGATATATGTTGATGGAAATATATACGGTATGATACCTACCCTGTATACCAATCGCACAAGAGTACCCAGCATACGTATAATCATCATGATCATTTTCATTTTCCTTCGTGATTTGATATTTTTACCTTAACTTCTCAGGAGATGAACAAACAAAGATATGCAGTCTCTCGAAGATGCAATGCCTGCACGACGCTGAAGGTACACCGGTAATCGTAAAAATTAGGGTAATATTAATCATTAAATTGCTCCAGACTCCTACGCTCTATCAACTTTTCCTGTGAAATATCGTCTTGGCAGAGTGTCGAAAGGAAGCCTTGATCAAAACTGTGAATGTTTACCTTCCTGTGCTGATCTTACCTATCAAGCGGAGATTTCAAGAGGAAAATGGAATTGGCAAAGTACTCAAGGAACTCACGCCAAATACCTACGTGAATATTTCGAGGAGTAAGATGCATTATTTATATAGTTATGATTTGAAGAATTCAAAGACTGTTTTAAAAAAAAACTTTATTTCTTCCGAATTATTTATCACAACTTTGTAGATAAAGGATTAACAATTCTACAGATTGAGGAACGATACTGAGTAAGAAAAGTTCCAAGTGAACTTGCCTAGAGCTACTTTATAACTAACTCATGAAAGAGAGAAAATTATTGCAATTATCAAGGATGTTGGCGTGACCTATAGGTTCTTCAAAATATCCTTTACTTGTTATTTTGTAGACCTGAAGGGCCTGATTGGTTTGGATCTGTATCGGGAGGATTAAGTTTATCCTAAAAAGAATTAACCGTTTTTCTTTATTTGCTCTGCTTTTTTAATGTGAGGTCTGGTTTCTCTTGATTTTTGAGTTTAAGCACTATTTTTTTATTTTATTGCTGTTGTTTTGGAAGAGAAGAACAGTTATCAATTCCATTTTTAGCACGCTATTCTGGTGAGCAGTGTCCAATGCCTCTAGTTTTCAAATTTTCGCCTGTGGATGATCCTGCCGGCTAATTTCGTTGATGATCTGAGTTTTCCAAATAACTCGAAAAATACTGATCTGACCGAATGATAGCTTAGTAGTTAGTTGAAAAATACAAACACGAAGACTCATGGAAAATTTCGTGAGGCCATAGATCATTCAACACTTATTTAGTATAATTTTTTATCATCCAACTTAGCAAAAGAAGGTTTGGGTATTGAAAAGCGTGCGCTCAAAAAATTTTTGCTTTATTTTCCTTCCATTCGACCCTTCCTTTCATTATATTTCATTTGAAGAGTAGTGTTCACTATTATCATAGGAATATATGATTATATTGTAGGTATATTATATTATTTTGGCATATAATCTAACAATATCTTGATATTCTAAAGATTTACTGGAATATCGAAATGGTTAAATAAATAAAATAGATTGTAGTTTATTCTCAATTTAAGAAATCAGATAACAATATTTTCCACTATGACTCAGTTGATGTTTTCAGGTATCACGCATCAGCAGTGAGAGTGTTCTTCAAATCATCCCAATTCTTGTCAACAGAAAAGACTGAGCTATATGGGATAACATCATTTCTCTCGAACGCTGGAGGTATCTTGGGTCTTTTCTTGGGATTCTCTCTTGTTTCGTTGATAGAGATTATATATTTCTTATCAATCAAATTGATAGAAAACAGGAAGAAGTATGGTACAATATTCGGAAACTGACAGCTCTGTAAGGAATAAAGTTCGAACAAATATTTCGATCACTTTTTTTCCACCTTTGATAGATCCAATTAATTATTTTATCTCATACCATGGTATGCACAAGCAATAGATAAATTCAGCGAAACCACCCGCTTCAAATCTCATAAAGGAAATACATTGCGTGCAATAGTTCATATTGAACCGATTATCATACTCTATCCAGCAATATGAGATTCTTGAAATATTTAATATTCTCTTTCACAGAACTGGAATATGGAAAATTAGAAATTTATCGAACCATTATAAACTCGAGATGAATTCAACCATCATCTCATCCGACAATAAGCTCAGAATATTGATTGGCTATCTCTTGTTCCCAAACCGTGAAATAGTGATCACATGATTTTGTATTTACAGCTACCTCTATAGAGATATCCTGGAACACAGGCTGACAACGCCACGATAGGTCTCTTGAATGTATTTTTTTATTATTGGAATCGATTATTCTATTCATAAGAATACAGATAAAGTTCAACTGCCATCAAAAACTTCAATTTTCAACGTGAAAACGATCATTCAAATTTGGAACCCATGAGGGCCGATTACGTATTATTATTATCATTTTTATTATTATTTACAAATAAGAGTTTATGTTACCCGATGAGCTCAAAAACTAATTATATATATAAAAATTGAAAAAGGATTGAACATGATGTTACATGTGCATTACTGAATTCAGAATTGTATGGTCTATCTATGAAAAATATAGGAGCTTGCAATTAAAAAATATTATCGTTACTACTTGGTAACGGAAAATTTTTCAAAAGTTAATTTGCGAAAACAGAACAAGGTGAATTTAGAATGATTTATGAATGTAAACCACAACTACAAGTCTATGTGAATTCAGAATATCAATTTAATGCTACAAAGAGTAAATTCACATAAAATTATTTTTTGACTGAACTGTGTAAAAATGTTGATAAAACAAATTGATAAATTCCGAATCTGAATCCCCATTAATTATACAGGGTGTCCCAAAAATACCACGCGAAAGTGACACTGGAGATAGATTGGCATTAGGTCTATCAGATAGCATCAACATGACCTCAGTAAAAGTCCGCTGGTTTTCGAGATATCACCACTTTTGTGTATTTTTTAAAAATCTCCAGTTTTCGGTCTTTTATCGCCTAGCATTGCTAGAAATTACTTCAAACTCATGTTTTTTTTTACCTAGGCTATCCTGAATAGTTGCTTAAAACAATGAAGTAATAACTTCACCGACAACTAGAACAAAATCCCTCAAAAAATGTCTAACTTGTTGTATTTTACGCCGAAGTTAAAACGTTAACTTAAGTTTGACTGACTGCTGTGAAAAAAAATTATATCAGACTGAATTGACAAATAATCGCAAAAACTGGTCCATTTCATGCCCTTTTCAAAATGATACAACACTACCAATTTTTTTTAATCAGAACCAGAATTGCTACTTATTAAAAAAAACCAAAACCCTTATCGCTATCTCGCTCCCACATTCATTGTTTTGTAACATGGAAACCGGTCCGACTTTCACAGACTAGGGGTCTTCGAATAGTCTAGACCAGGGGTCACCAAATGGCGGACCGCGGTCCGGATGCGGATCGCGAACCTTTTTTTTGTGGACCATTTTTCCAGAAAACATGTATTCTTGATTAAAAAAATTCAGATAACTTTTCTATTTATTTACTAATTATAGATATTGGATTTAGATTAACTGCTAGTCAAATTCTTATGCCATCATAATGCTATCAACGACCCGTGACAGATATACAGATTTTGTGAACGGACCTCCAATGAAACTAATTGGTGACCCCTCGGTTAGATACTAGAGAAAACTTTTTGGCGTTTGACGGATTTACTCATTTCCTAATATTTTCCGAACGGATAGAGATACAGAGGAAATAGATAAATAAATCTAAACGTCGTCCACCGACCAATCATCGGGGAAAATTTGGATATCGAGATGTGAAAATCATAGATTTCGGACGGGAAAGAAGAATTTTCCTTCGATTCCGGGTCAAAAAATTTTTTTCATGGTATATCGATACGGAGCTCGTGTCTAGTTAAATCGAGGTCGCTGATCACGAATATGCAATTAGTTTTTCCCTAAGTGGCGTACTTTGGGTAAATTTTCACTTAGAGTGAAAAAATGGACGAAAATAGGTAAATTTTGGAAGTTCACACCGCCCAAAAATATCGGAGTAAGGTGTTGTTGATTTTTGTCCTCATATATGGATCCTTTATCTACTGAATAACCAAACAGAAAATGTCCAGGCCCTACTATTCGGAAATTATGATTTTTTTCCCAAGGGTCTGTTTTTCGGAAAATTCATTTCGCGGTATTTCCGCGGAAAATTCTCTAATGAAAAATCCGATCATATATTCGTAATCTACGGTCCCGAATTAGTAAATGACGTAATTTGCATCGAAATCGGAGACCGGTCGAATTTTGGCAATTTTTTAATACATTAGCCTTAAAAATTTCCCATTTTTCGAGAAAAATTTTTTGACGCAAAACTATGAAACGGGTACTTATTCTTATAGATTCGGGGCCGTAGATTCCGAATCTACCATCAGATATTTATTACAAAAATTTTCCGAGGAAATATCGCGGAAAGAATTTTCCGAAAAATAGACCCTCGGGAAAAAAAATCATAATTTCCGAAGCGTACGACCTGGTCATTTATTGTTCGGATGATTCGATAGATAAAGGATCCAAATATGACGTAAAAAATCAGCAACACCCTACTCCGATTTTTTTGGGCAGTGGAAAGTTCCAAAATTGACCTATTTTCGTCAATTTTTTCACTTTAAGTGAAAATTTTTCTAAAGTACGCCACTTAGGGAAAAACTAATTACATATTCGTGATCAGCGACCTCGATTTAATTAGACACGAGCTCCGTATCGATATACCATAAAAATTTTTTTGGGTCGGCACTTAGAAATATTTTTGACCCGGAATCGAAGGAAAATTCTTCTTTCCCGTCCGAAATCTATGATTTTCACATCTCGATATCCAAATTTTTCCCGATGATTGGTCGGTGGACGACGTTTAGATTTATGTATCTATTTTTTCTGTATCTCTATCCGTTCGGAAAATATTAGGTAATGAGCGAATCCAAACGCCAAAAAGTTTTCTCTAGTATCCAACCCATACAAAAATCTACAATTTTCCGATTAGGTCGACGCGGCTTTGGTTATTCACTAAATCGGGTACGCAGAAGACGAATCTGTAATTAGATTTTCCGTATCTCGATTAGTTTCGGAGCAATGACGAAGAAAGTCGCAATTTCTGGCTCTACCTCCGGAAAATGGACTAATCAGTCGGATTTTTCGCCATATTACCAAAATTAATCGAGATACGGAAAAACTAATTACAGATTCGGAATCTACGCCCTCGATTTAGAGAATAGCCAAAGCCGTGGCGAACTAATCGGAAAATTCTAGATTTTTGTATGGGTTAGAATCTAGACAAAGGACTCACAGCTCTGGCAATGTGTTAGTTGTTGTATGCATTTTATCAATATTTCACAGGAAATAGGTCATAAATACTTCTACAAGGGTTGAAGTATTACAAGATATTTTACTTGCAATTATCTTTCCGTGGAAAATATTAATTTCAAGGGTGAGACCCATGCAAAAATAAACCAGTTAACCCAAAACATTTAAGTTTTACAAGCGAGCTGCTTTGTTTAGAAATACAAATGAGCGCTTCCCAACATGTGAAGTCATGGGACGCAACAGTGGTGATATCTCGAAAACCAGCGGACTTTTACTGAGGTCATGTTGATGCTATCTGATAGACCTAATGCCAATCTATCTCCAGTGTCACTTTCGCGTGGTATTTTTGGGACACCCTGTATTTCTGTAGCGAGAAATGTTTACTTATTGATCTGAGATTGAGACCATCTGCTCGGGTAAAGGTAAGATCGAAAGGAAGAATCCATTTCAAATCACTGCAGAAAATCTGAACATTTTTAATGAATAATTTAAGATGAATAATAAGGTCCTTATTGATTTCAACTGAAGCATCTACAGATGCAGACTTTTGGAAATTGAATACATATATATAAAAATAAATAGATTCTTTGAGCTTCTTGAACTCCTATTCAGATGTATCAATTTTTGTTGAAAAATTATTAGAAAGGTCATCAAAATGTTTTATAAAATCTGAAGAAATGAAAGTTCTATTTCACTCATATTTCTAGTCCATCTTGTTGTCTATAGGCTCAACTGAAATGTACTCATCTCCAATGAGTAGAAATAATCCAAAGGAAATTTCACTATTTACACACTGCAGTTTAATCACAGAACATATAAATATCCGACCATATTTATCACTGCATTGCATAAATTCACATTTAACACCGTTATACACAAAAAATAGCACGAAATGCCCGCGAAAAACAATAATGGTTAACTCCAGAATTAGAAGTAATCGTCCATTTTTACAATAACAAACGAACAAACGTTCGACTGACGTACGTCTCTGAGCGGTGTTGCCATTTTATCATCTTCCAGGCTAGTAGATATAGTGGGTTGTGGTTAAGTGTTCAAAGTTCCACCTCTAATTTTAACCATGAGAACAAATAACTATTTATGTCTTTTGATATACGTGAAGAAATTCGAAGGAAATATGTTCTTCTGATTGATTTCCACGAGAATTACAGTATACACAATCAGTCCCATTTGGATTAAAATTCATATTGCACTGTCTATTCATGTGTAAGGCGTCCTAGAGGAGCTCTGAATCCCTTAACATTCGGTGGTGTTTGTCTTCTCCTTGACGCCTCTTGTACCGTCAGCTGACTGGGCCATCGGGAGATTCGGTTTCCAATTAACGGCTGATCAGACCGTAGCGTCGCCTGCCTTCAGACGCCAAATTGACAAGGAAAGTTGATTGGCGTAAACCGCGCCATATCGATCCGGCAGTCCGCTTGGACCAATTTCATTAAACCGGGTATCGGGGAAGTGAAGTTCCACCCATATCGGAAGTCAGCAACGATTAACAATAAAAACAAATAAAACTTTCCGTCGTGTTCTTGGGAATAAATATATGAAGTTTGTCCGTTATACAATCCATGAGCTGACTATTTTGATTGGATATCGAGAAGATTCAATTTATTTCTTGTATCTACGCCCAGGCGTGATCACTGAAGAAGGAACTACGCTGCCCACGGTAGTGTCCACTTATTTCATTCTGGAATATATATTTTATTCTTGTTGGGATATACCAGACCAATACATTTTCGGCATTTTCCATTTGTTTTCCTGTTGTCGCAGTAACAAATGCGTATAAGGGCATAGAGAATTTTTCTACTCACAAAAATTATTTTTTCGACAACCGTCCGGGATGTACCCAATTCCCGGATGCTTTTTCTTTAAGAAAGTAGCATTTCCCGGCTCTGTCTGGGAAGTACGGATTTCCCGGACTAGGTCAGGAATAATCACGTCTTTGTTAGATAATTCACTTACAAACAAAATTAAAATTGCCAAGACTAATCAAAAATCATCAGAAGAAAACAACCAATGTGAAACAGAAACTTTGTCTTCTTGTTCTGGCCTCAACTAAAAGAGTTTTAATATACCAAGCTTTTCAAACAAATTGAATCCCATCAATATTAGCAATTGCTTGAATTTTAATATTAATAAAAATAAGAATGTTTCTTTTAATATGTAGTATTTTCTTTTCTGTTCTATTTAATTCAAATGAGATTTAAAATTTATAATAAAGAAATGTGTCGTCTCATTGATTTGTGATTCTACATGGTTGCCGAAAAAATATTGTACGTAGCACGCCCGAAAATAGTTTTTTTGGCGCTCTAGTTCCTCGGAACTGAGTGCTTATCAATTTGCCCAAATGTCTGTAATTTTCGAATTTTTCGATGAAAATGGTCTTAAACGATTTGATTCGACTCACTGATCAAGAATCCGTGGTCGAAATTCATTCTGTCCGGCCGGCCGGTCCGGCCGGCCGGCCGTAGGCACGATAACTCTCGAACGGAATGAGCTAGACAGTTGAAATTTTCAGAGTAGGTTTGAGAGATAAATATCTCGACTAAGTACGTTATTGGGCAAAATCGGACAGATGGTTTCGGAGTAACAAAAAAAAAATTTTTTTTTTACGAAACAAATTCCAAATTAATTTTTTTTTAATAAGAAGTTTTATCATAAGAATCCATTCATATCATTTTTAATTCTAACAAGCTAATACTTTCGGAGATATGATTCTTCAAAATTTCAATGTAAATCGTATTTCACACATTGATATAATTATTCTATGTATGAATTGTCATAATGTCAACTTGACAGAAGGGAATATTGTAACTTCAAAAATATTGGGGTTGAAATACTCGTATTTTAGCGATGCAACGGGGACCTCACCCGAAAATGTTTGAAAATATTACGTAAATATTGAAAGCATAATTCTGTAGGTCGAGAGAGGAGAAAATTTGGTGAACGTAGATCAGGAAATTTTTGATCGATTACAAGGTAATTTTTTATTTATTACTCATCTTCTTTCATACATGTTTTATGGAATACCTACTATTTGTAGGTACTTTAAACTTGTTTTGGGCAATTGTCATACGAAACTTGTTTTTTTGGCGCTCTAGTTCCTCGGAACAGAGTGCTTATCAATTTGCCCAAGTGTCTGTAATTTTGGAATTTTTGGCTGAAAATGGTCTCAAACGATTTGGTTCGACTCACTGATCAAGAATCCGAGTGCGAAATCGATTCTGTCCGGCCGGCCAACCGGCCGTAGGCACGATAACTCTCGAACGAAAGGAGTTAGCGGATTGAAAATTGCAAGGTGGTTTAGGAGCGTAAATATCTCGGACAAGTTCGTTCGATCTATCTGAAATTTAGCATCAAATTGTAGAATCATGACCTTTATACGCATGTGAAGTTTTGTATTGACCAGATTACCGCAAAGTGTAAAAAAAAATTTTTTTAAATTTAAAAAAAGTTTTTCCACAATAACTCTCGAATAACTCTGGCCAGATTTAATTCGATTTCTTCCATGGTGCAGTTCTCATTCTCATGATTGCTCATTTAATCTTGATAAATAAACTATTATTTGAATTGAATTTCCTTTTTGATGCAGCTCTATCATATGTATACATTGATATAATTCCTAACTCAGAGAAACCAATACTTTCGGAGATATAATTTGTCTGTTTGAATTAGAGCGCCAGAAAGCTCCTGTCCACAGGGCTTGAACCCATTTTTTTGTTACATAATTCACTTACAAACAAAATTGAGATTGCCAAGACTAATAAAAAATCATCAGAAAAAAACAATCAATGTGAAATGGAAACTTTGGGTTCTTGTTCTGGCTTCAACAAAAGGACTTCAAATATACCAAGCATTTCAAACAAATTGAATCCCTTCAATATTAGCAATTGCTCGAATTTTAATATAAATAAGAATTAGAATGTTTCTGTAAATATGTAGTATTTCCTATTCTGTTCTGTTCAATTCAATTAAGAATTAAAATGTATAATAAAGAAATAATGAAATGTGTCGTCTCATTGATTTATGATTCTACAAGTTTGCCGAAGAAATATTGTACACAACACGCCCGAAAATAGTATTTTGGCACTAACAGACTTCCAGGACTTGCCTACGGCTCGTCCTAGAATTTTGTCTATTCGTCCAAAAAATAGTAATTTACGTAACAAGTCCGGAAAATAGGGTTTCTTTGGACGAATAGACAAAATTCTAGGACGAGCGTTAGCGAGTCCTAGAAGTCTATGAGTCCAAAAAAACCTTTTTCGGACGTGTTGCGTACAATATTTTTTCGGCAACCGTGTAGAATAACAAATCAACGAGACGACACATTTCTTTTTGCGCGTATGTTCTGGGGAACATACGCGTTATAGTTTTGCCCAAATGTGAAATTTAATTCTGTGGTGCCGTCCGGCCGGCCGTCCGGCCGTCCGTTGCCACGATCACTTGAGAACGGAAAGAGCTAGCGACTTGAAATTTTCAGGGTAGGTGGCGCATCCCAATACGACGGACAAGTTCGTTAATGGGTATAATCGGCCCAATGGTTTCCGAGTAATAATTTTGTTTTCAACCAAAATAAATCCGATCGAATTTTAAACTTGGTGAATAGTTGTAGAATATAGACCTAAGCACGTTTATGAAATTTTGTGAGAATCGTATCGCTAGAAAATTATTAAAAAATTATTAAAAAATATTTTTGTTGTCACGATAACCTGAGAACGGAAAGAGATAGCGGCTTGAAAATTTCAGGTTAGGTTGTGCATCTGAATGCGACATTTGAGTTTGTTTATGAGCATAATCGTCCAAACGGTTTTAGAGTTATAGCCATCTGAAATTTTCTGAAATTTGGATGTTTTTTGTTCCTCATTAACTCGAAGAATACAAAACCGATTGGATTCAAACATGGTGAATAGTTGTAGAATATAGACCTAAGCACGTTTATGAAATTTTGTGAGCATCGTATCGCTAGAAAATTATTACAAAATTATTAAAAAATATTTTTGTTGTCACGATAACCTGAGAACGGAAAGAGATAGCGGCTTGAAAATTTCAGGTTAGGTTGTGCATCTGAATGCGACATTTGAGTTTGCTTATGAGCATAATCGTCCAAACGGTTTTAGAGTTATAGCCATCTGAAATTTTCTGAAATTTGGATGTTTTTTGTTCCTCATTAACTCGAAGAATACAAAACCGATTGGATTCAAACATGGTTATTAGTTGTAGAATGCCAACGCGAAAATTTTTGCAGAATTTCGTGAGGATGGTATAACTAGAAAATTCAAAAAAAAATAATTAAAAATAATTGAAAAAAATTCTATATATCATAAACTATTCGTCCGGCATGGCTGAAATTTTGGGAGAGCCTGCAGAACCTAACTCTACTGCAGAATTCCAAGTTTGAACACGATCGGATCTATATTGTTGGAGAACCGAGCAGCCTTTTGTGAGTTCGGTAGGTGGATGCGAATCGTCGTATGATATGTTGTCTATGGTCGTATTTTTGCGAGAACCTCCAAAAATAAAATATGAATGTCATGATGACATATTATTATACATATATATTCATGGTAAAATCGTGTTATTTCATCACAAATCTATAGGAGATTAGATGATAGCCCTACATTAGTGGTCAGACCTGGTTTTGAAAGAGATCCTCCTTAGGAGGAGGCAACTAAATATTGAAGGGATTTCTATGAACAAGAGTGAATATCTTTGAGGAATAGAGAGGCGATTCTTCTTCAAGAGATCCATGTGCCTTCAGAGGAGTATATTTGCGAGAGGGGACCTTTGAATTTTGCAGAAGGCTTCTGATCTTGTAAGGTGAGAGGCTCATTTGTGGATATTAAATCTCGTGATGGGTAGAAAGGAATTCTAGGCCAGTTTTTCTATCACTAATGAGAATATATCTTTATGTAATAACGGGTGATTTTTTGAGAGCTTTTGGATTTGATTTGAAAATAATTGGTTCAAGCACTGACGTGAAGTCAGAAGCTTTTGCGCGTATGTTCTATTGTCCATTCTTCTGTATTGGACACTTAATCGAATTTACCATGGTAAATTCGATTAAGGGTGTCCAATACAGAAGAATGGACAATAAAACATACGCGCAAAAGCTTCTGACTTCACGTCAGTGCTTGAACCAATTTTATATATTTTGATTCTTATTCAAATTAAACAGAACAGAAAATATCACATGTTAACTAATTTTATTGAGAGCTTTTGGATTTGATTTGAAAATAATTGGTTCAAGCACTGACGTGAAGTCAGAAGCTTTTGCGCGTATGTTCTATTGTCCATTCTTCTGTATTGGACACTTAATCGAATTTACCATGGTAAATTCGATTAAGGGTGTCCAATACAGAAGAATGGACAATAAAACATACGCGCAAAAGCTTCTGACTTCACGTCAGTGCTTGAACCAATTTTATATATTTTGATTCTTATTCAAATTAAACAGAACAGAAAATATCACATGTTAACTAATTTTATATGAACTGTCAGTCGTTTTCTCAGTGCTATGGTAACTTCATTTATCAAAAATATACCTACCAAGATTTTCATATTTACAATGACCAAAACGACGTGATTCTTCCGGCCTAGTCCGGGAAGTACGTACTTCCCGTACTAGGCCGGGAAATGCTTCTTTCTCAAAGAAAAAGCGTCCGGGAAGTGGGCACTTCCCGGACGGTTGCCGAAAAACTCTATTTTCTACACCTGTTACGTAAATTACTATTGAATTGACGATCCTCATGAAATATGAGGACAAGTTATAAGTGTCACCTGAAAATTTAAAAGGAAATACTAAAACTTGCGAACGGAAAGAGATAGCAACTTGCAATTTTCAGAGTAGATTGCATATTCGAATGCGATATTTATGTTCGATAATAGGCATAATCGCCAAACGCTTGGCTTGAAATATGTTGAACTAGTCATGAAATAGTGATGGTGAAAATATAAAATCATCGATAAATTGTTTTTCTCTAGGTATAACACAGTTTGTAATTTATTATTCAAACTGCTTTCTAAGCAGTTGAGAAGACATAGAAAACAATTTGACAATAGTTTGAATTCAAATGGCCTCTAGTATATGAATAATATATATACCTCGCAGAATTCACAGCATTGCACAATTCATAAAACCTGTTTTGTATCACCGATGTAGTTCCTGAAGATAAGTGGAAATTTTATCTGAAGCAAGATGTAGGGATAGGCCATTATATCGTAACGTCTCCTAAGTAGAGTTGAGAGGTTTCTGATGTAGGCCCCCGATAATTCCGTGGATGCTTTCATAGTTTCCAGAGTGGAAAAATTTCACATAAAGCTGACGCCTCTAGCCTCTCGCTTGATTCGTCTTATATGTCGATGAATCCTATTCGATGTCCGGATCACCCAAAAAATTTAAGACAAGCTTTTCGAATGAAACTAATAGGAAATGAATTGAAAGGACTTTCATCAATCTCACTCTTCTGGCTTAGGATGCAACGGGATATTAGCTTGACTCGAAGTCACCAATTCCATATGAAATCAGTGGAAGCATAAAACCTACATAAATTAGGGGACAAATTTCAAATCCATTTCAAAATCTCAAGAAATTAGAACTCGTTACCAAAGTTGGGGAGTCAATCCGAAAAAATTTTTCCTGAAGGGAACTTTAATAGAATAGCCCCGTGCCGTGTAAATCAATGTTGGTTCGTTAAGCGAATGCTTATTTTTATTTATTATGGGTAGACGGAAATATTTTAGAAATCATTCGAACTAATCGCTCGCGTTTTTAAAAATATCTCGAGATATCTCGAGAGGTTTCAATTAGAGATGGGACCTCTCGAGTGAAAATAATCGAACCTTGCGATTATTTAAACCTTTCGAGACATCTCGATATGTTATGAAAAATGCGAGCAAATTTATTCGAACGATTTCTGGTCGTCTATTATGAGGTACTGAGAGATATCTAGTCTACGTTTTGAATGTTTTTATATTTCAAATTACTAATGACGGTATTCCAGACTCGAGGGCAAGATATGAGAGTTTCGTTTCGTTTAACGATCGATAGAATTTATGGATGACATCTGGTGCGTATGCGTATTGTTTCATTCCTGATATCTGGGGAATTTTAGATTCATACTTTCATACTTCCTTTCGAGCAGCTGGAAATAAATATGGTATCAAGCCCAGCATTTTGTTTCAGCGGTTTAATGAAATTAAGTGATACTGAATACAGTCGAAATGAGCTGAAGCAACCATATTAGAGATAAGGGATAACGATAGCAGCTGACACGGAAAGGAGCACGACGAGCACCAAGCGAATAATATCTCGAATGATCATTCGATTATTGAAAACCTATATATATCGATTATTGAAATCATTCGATTATGCCCAATCTTAGTTTTAATAAACGAAAGGTTCGATTATTTTCTCTCGAGAGGTCCTATATCTAGTTTCGGACATTAAGATAAAAGGATTCGGGTTCAGGAGAACAAGCGCAATAACAGATGTTTACGGTATGACGAATCAAAAGATCACTAGTCGTGATCTACGCATAATTATTCTTCACCCCATCAATTTTCCTCCCTTTGTAAAAATCTGCAATTCCTGTAATTAAAATAACTCAAATAGATCTCATTTCAAGAGAGGCGTTATCCTTGACGCCTCTAATTCGTCTGGTTTGGTTTGTTTCGTCTTTCGTATTTCATCAGACGAGTGTAGAATTACTCGAGCTTAAATGTTTCGCGGAACACCGATCGGGATTCCACTAATGAGGTAGAAGTTTTTTTATTATGACTCTTTTGCTATGTTTCCACAGATATAAAGTTTCCGGCAGTAACAATCGCTTCTTTCCGATTCAGCAGACTGCCTTCCTGTTATTCTGTTTGATATAATTTAGTATATTCCTCATCTCTTATTCAAATAAATGATAATGATTGAAATGATTTTGCAGGATATCTTCAAATAATTTTCAAGATCTCCTATATTATTTTCTTAGTCTCTTACAAGAGTAACATGAGTTCAATCAAACTGTTCACAGTTCACTGAAACGAACATGAAAGTACAGATATCTTGCAATCTTGCATCTTGCGAAAAAAAGGAACATGGAATGTGTTGACTTACTGTAATATGGTGTGAGGTCTTTTTCTGTCTGAACGTAAGGGTTTTCGAAGGGTTTGATAAAATTTGACTTTTCCTTCTATTATAGAAGTGGGAACTTTATAGATTTCGGTATATTTCTTCTTATCATTAACAATATCCAAATGTTCATTGTGAAATTCATTTCAAACCACAATGACTGAAGGTGTTATTAAAACACTTTACGATAGAGCTATTCAAATTTGCTCCTGTCTTGAAATGCGAAATAATGAAATTTATTTCATCAAAAACTTCCTTGATGATAATCCGAGGCAATTCATAGATACATCAATCATAAATTTAGATAGAAGATGAAACAACAATTAATCAAGTACAACAGAAAAGTGAACAATAATAACAACCCAATCTGCTGAATGTGATTCCTTATTTTCGTGGTTTTTAAGAAAAAATCAGGAGAATCGGTTCTAAGTTCAATAGAAGAACCTCTTTTAAGACACAGAATGATCTTAGGTCCTTACTAACAAAGACAAAACCCATTATTGAAAAACAAAAATAAAAATACTGCGTATATAATATTCCATGTATTTGTGGTAAATCGTATACAGGAGAAACATCGAGACCACTAGAAGTAAGAAGAGTAGTTCTTCGTCCTGCCCTTACAGCGTCCCTTAGCAAAAGAGATGAGCTGCAATCGGTCTTCGCAGTTGATGACACCTGATGACTCGCGGTGATCCGAGCAATACTGCTATCTGTATTATTTGTGTCAATTCCTCGGCCAGGCATCTACAGGACAAGATCATCCACAACATCCTACGATTAGAACGACCATCCTAACTTTATGCCTTGGGTACAAGATCCCCAGTTCGGTCATTAAATCCCTGTATTTTGCCATCTTCGGTTCTTCTTTCCTCACCACATTATTTTTAGAGGGGGAGAAAAATTCGACGACAACCACTTCCTTGAGTTGCCTATACCATAAATCTCCCTCAGATGGAAGTAGAGAATTCGGTGTGCCGCATTGTGTCTTTCCGCAAATCCATGGATACTGCAAGCAGACAGAGTGTGCATAACAGTTTCCTGCTGGATTTGGCATGTCTGGACGTTGTGGTGGTGTCCACTATCATGATGTTCTTTTTATACAATCTGGTATTTATCACCAGATCTTGACAAGCCATAACAAATTCCTCCGTTTCCGACTTGAGCCCAGTGGACTTCAAAAAGGCGAAGGATATAATTCTTCCGATAAGCACTGATCTTTCAAACTTCTGAGATATATGGAGTGCAGGTATTTGATCTTCGAGTAGTATCTTCAATATTGCCTGTCTTATCTCTCAGCCAACTCATCTTCTCTGTTGGCGTGATAGGTGTTCCTGCTAGCTCATGATTGATGGATATTCCAGCTATACTGAGCTCCTCCAAAGCTCTCTGAGCAGCCCTAAATATAAAAGCTCCGTGGTTTCCAATTTAATAATTTGCCACCATTTTCAGAGGCGTGTCTTCACTTCTCAATATCCTTAATGCCATTTCCAAGGTTTGTTGATGGTACTGGTATTTCAAACTTTGCAAAAATCTGCCTCCCCGCGTTCGTGGAAGGTATATTCTTTGAATCGAGCAGTTGGAATGCGGGATACGATTCATGTTCATCGCTTTACGAGTGGTTCTGTCTTGCTCGAGAATTTCTTTCACTCTCCAGTTAACTATCCCGAATGAGTAGGTGATTATTGGAACTACCAAGCTGTTCATAGCAGATTCTTGATTTTTCCCGGACAGCTGGGATTTCCATATATCTCGGATCTTCATTTTGTAGCTAGCTGTTAAGACATCCTCGATTTGGGTACACCTCGTTGTTTCAGTTGTTGTTGTAGTGCTGCATTGGAAGAAGCGTATAGTTTTAAATCGTCCAAGTAGAGGAGATGTGAGTCGAGGTCCTACGTATACTGAGGCGAGTGCAAAAAGATAAGTTTAAAAGAGAGCCATTTAAAGGTTCCAATGCTTGTAACTTTGACATAATTCAATAGAAATATTTGATATTTATTTTATTTTTATTAGAACTTCATAATTATAATTAAATATTTACTCATACTTTGGAAAATAGCTTCAGTTGCCTTTGTATAGCTTGTTTCTATAAATATATTAAAGCATGTAAACTAGTACAAGTGGTCACTTGTACCATTGTATAGTGTGCTCTATTTTTATTTACAAATCAAAGAGAAAGGGAAGAACGAAAATCACAATAATATTATATGCATTTTATTGAAAATCATCAATAAATGAAAGCTAATAATACTGAAAATATTTTTTCTTCATCTGCTTTCAGCACTTGCATCAGTTTACTTGGTACTGATAAGTACTTGCGCCAATTTATTATTCAGTACTCTGGTCATAAACTTGGTCCTACACCAGGGCTTCCCAAACTGTGCGTCGCGACGCTCTGTGCCATCGCGACATTGGCCCAGGGGCGTCGCTTGTCGATGCGACCGAGTCTAGTGAGCTGGTAACGTATAACTAGGCTGGTACTAAAATTGATAAATATTTTTGGGGGCTAAGTTAAGGGCGTCGTTTAAAATTGGCAAAGTCCCAAGGGCATCATAGTTAAAAAAAGTTTGGGAAGCCCTGCTTTAGACATTAGGTATCAAAATAAAATAAGGGCATAACTGAAACGAAAAAATTATGAACATAATAAAATCATATTCCGAATAATTTTGACAAACTAATCAACGTAGTTTGACAGAATTTTGGAATAACCTTCAGCATCTAACAACAATAAAAACTAAAAAATATATAATTCTTCTCAACTTACATATGAATGATCGTTACCGGTATTATATTTGAGACGTTGTTATGAGTACAAAATATTGCCGTCGGTCACAACTTCAATCTAACTATTCTTGAAGATCTTTGAACTTTTTCTTATGAATCGGTAACAATGTTTTGTTGTATATTTGATTTTATTTGTGTGAAGGTGAAAGAAGTAGTCAAACGTTCATGCCCTTGTCGGATAATTTTGGTGGCCAGAATCATTTTCCTTATGTTTATGTACTGCACTTGGAAATTTAATGTGAAGATTGCCCATAGATTTCTTTTGACGGTCATATACTAATACGAGGGTGATAGTATTCACTCAGTAATTTGAGAAAAAACCAGAAATCAGATCAGTGGACCATGGCATTAAAAATGGCGACAATTAATGAAAAAGAGTACATAATAAAAGATCTGACTAATTCATTCATCTTCGATTCCAGTCGTGCGATTCCATTTTGGCGTCTGTGCGTCAATTCTCTAGAATTTTCGAAAGTAAATTCAAAACGTAGGTCTATGAATCATCTCATGTTGGATTTACATACATCAGAAAATTATAATTTGAGTATTCTATGAAATCATATATAATTGAGAATAATTATCATAATTTTTGAAAATCATATCTTGGAAAGTTTTAGTTTATTAGAGTTGAGAATGAGATCAATGGATTCTTAGGATGAAACTGCATCTTAAAAAAAATTGAATTTAAAATTTGTAATGTGAAAATAATTTTTTTTTGATACTCCGAAACCACTTGGCCGATTTTTCCCAATAACTTACTTAACCGAGATTTCTATCTCCTTAATCTACTCTGAAAATTTCAACTGTCTAGCTTATTCCGTTCGAGAGTTATCGTGTTAACGGTCACGGACGGCTGGACGGAATCGATTTTCACCATGGATTCTTGATCAGTGAGTCGAACCAAATCGTTTACGACCCTTTTTAGCCAAAAATTTGAAAATTACACACATCTGGGCAAAATTATAAGCACTATGTTCCGAGGAACAAGAGCGCCAAAAATCATCGAGAACCTTGGTTCAGTTTCTTTCACTTTTGTTATGACCAAAATATTAAAGTTGAGGGCATCAAATGATAAGTATAACGAACGAATTGTTTCGTTAGCTGTGTATATTTTATATACAGTGTGTATATGAATAGTTGCGAAAAAATGTAGAGTGTGTTTCCTTGTCAAAAATAGGGGGGTCTTTCATTTTAACTTTTCTCTTTTGAGCATCCCTCTGCGTAGTTACAATCCCCTAAAGAAGGCGACCGAAAATGCGGCTAGAAGGCATTCAAAAAGATATTTGGTGGTGTCCTTTATGATTGAAAGGGGTAGAAAGAGCCACCCCTAAACCTTGTTTAGCAAAAAACTTTTTTCCTATTCATATTTTACAATAAAAAAAAATAATTTTGGATAGCTTGATCCATTCTTAATAAATAAGGTATTTTGTTATTCCTTGCTAAAATTCACGGTCTTTGAGAAAAAAAAATATCATCATGCTTGAATCGTAGTGACTGGAATTATTTCCGAACTATAATTTATCTAGTAAGCGGATGTTATTTTGTATTGACAACTGAGTAGTTTTGATTAACTTCAGTTACAATGATTTCTTGATTTGGTTTTCATTTTGAAATTTTTGTCACTTACTCTTTAGGATGACTTTAAAATGATGGTGAAATGACCGTCTTATGCATCTAATTAACCTAACAACATTTCAATCAAATCAGTATCTTGAAATTTTTTATTTTTTTTTTTTGCCGCTGGCATGATTCTACAAATTGATGTCAAATTTCAGAGAGATCGAGTGATCGCTTTCGGAAAAAATCATAAAAAACGTTTTTACTAAAAACGGCCTTAACTCCGAAACCGCTTGGTGGATTTCGCCCGTTGACGAACTCGTCCGAGATATTTACGCTTTAGAATTCGGCTGTAGATTTAGGTTCTGAAGGCTCTCGTGAAATTTCAGCGATATCGCTCGGATAGTTTCTGAGATTCAGTAAAAATAGTTTGTGAGAAACTTATTCATTGTATTTGGATGCGCAAACTACCCTAAAAATTTCAAGTCGCTATGTGTTTCTGTTCTAAAGTTATCGTGGCAACGGCTGTCCAGTAGGAGAGAATCGATTTTGACATCGAATTCCTCACGGGTAAGTCAAACCTAATCGGCAAAAAAATTTAAAATACGTGATTCGCTGTTACCAAATCTAGGTGGAAACATCGAAATATTTCCTGAGTATATTTTTAACCCCCACCATTTTCGAAGAATAAAATTCTTCACTTAGCCAAAGGGTAGTATTTTATTTTCCAACCTACATATTACAAGTAGGAATCTTCCTCATCTTCCACGCGTTGGCATCACCGAATATTAATGACCGTTCTGGGTACCACTGGAAATTTTCCGCATATTTTCCAGTCCGCCAACTCGGTGTGTCGTAAACCAACATCGGTTCAACAACTTTTTCATTTTCCCAGAGTACCCGCGAAACCGGTTTTATTTCGATGCAAATTTGTCGACAAGGATTGTTGGCAATGCGCCAAGCGGTCCCACTGGATATATTGGAAACGCCTGATAAAAATATCCTTTATTTCGGTTTCCACATACCTATACATCGGTGAAAAGTATACAGAACTCCAGAACCATTCATATGCGGGGTATTTCCTGTAATGAGGCTCCTTTTTGCGATTCCAAACAATTCTAGTTTTCCCCGTGAAAGGTTCTAGGTAGCGACGAAATTACGCGGAGTTTATAGGGGGGCTTTCGATATTTATGATTCTTTGTTAGCGGTTTCTAATTGAGCACATTCTGTCGTTCGTTGCAGTCTTCGTGAAATAATTTGAAGTTCATTTTCCCTGTTACTGTAGGGTCTGGTAATATTATTATTATTATTATTATTATTAAATTACAATAAGAGTGGAGGTAAAACCTATGCACTCAAAAAAGCCAAAACTAAAAGTATTCCGCTAGAATTGTGAAGGAAAAATAGAAACTAATTAACACCGTATTGGTCATAAGAGTTCTTGAATCCATTGGTGGATGTTGCATTCACCACTGCACCTGGGAGACGATTCCAAACCTCAAAAAATCTGTTGGATAGAAAGTTCATTCGGCAGGAGGTTCAAAATGGTTCCTTGGCCAATTTATAAGCGTGTCCGCGAAGGTTGTTCCGATTTGGAATGAATAACTGTCCAAGGTCAATACCGAAGAATCCATGCATTGCTCGGAAAGCTACTATCATGTCGCCTCTGGTACGCCGGTCCTCAAAGCTGGTTAGCCCGAATAAACCCAACCTTGTCTGGTAGTCAGGTCGAGAGAAGGAGGAAAATGGGATTCTTGTGCACCATCTTTGAACAGACTCAAGAAGTTGCGAGTCAGATCTTAGAGCGGCCCACCAAACTGGACCCGCATACTCCAGAATTGGTCTCACATATGTTGTGTATAACAATTTTGCAGTCCTTATACTACAGCCGCCAAAAGACCGCTGAATGAGGTAGGTCGATTTTTTGGCTCTACTGCAAGTCTCCACAATATGCTCAGACCAGTCAAGATCTGCGTTGACGACCACACCAAGATCCCGGTGGCTCCGGACTGAAGTAAGAGAGTGCCCACCAAGCAGATACGGAAGCTTTGGATTGTCCTTACCAATGTGCAGCACACAACATTTTTCGATGTTGAGAGGTAACAACCATTCCTCGACCCATTGAGCAATCACGTCCAGGTCCGCCTGCAGCTGGTTGGAGATAAGAGATGGAACACTGTATAGTTTAACATCGTCAGCGAACAGAAGACATCTCGAGCCGATCAAATGGGGGAGATCCGATGTGTACAGTAGAAAAAGTATTGGGCCAAGAGCTGAACCCTGGGGCACTCAGCTGGTTGCCTTCCTCTCGTGTGCAGAGAAAACTCCACCAACCCTGACCCTGAAAGTTCTGTCACTGAGGAATGATCCAATCCAAGCCAGCAAAATACCTTGAATAATTGCAAAATCTCACAAATAATTCATTAAAGATGCAACTCCGATCCCCGAATAGTCGCGTAAAAGCAAAAACTTGATGTGCTAAATCTATTATTATAACATAGGCCTGTATATTGTATACAATATAAGAACACTAAGAAGCAATATAATGACGAAATTACAAAACTCAAGCAGACTTTCATCAGTAATAAAATCGCTCATTCTGACAATAAAACTAAAACAACATGGGATTTGATAAAAGCTCTAACTGGTCAAGGTCATTCTAAACAGCATATTCTTCCGTTAGGAAACTCTGAAGTAATAGTTAATGATTTAAACAACTATTTCATAAATGTTGCCTCGAATATTTCTGCACATACACAGGTTCCAGATAAATATGATATAAAACATGTACCAAAGTCATACGCGCATGTTCTGGGGAACATCGCGTTATCATTTTGCCCAAATGTCTGTAACTTTCGAAATTTTCGACGAAAATGGTCTCAAACGATTTAGTTCGACTTCCCAATGAAGAATTCGAGGTCTAATTTAATTCTGTCTGGCCGGCCGTCCGGCCGTTGCCACGATAACTCGAGAACGGAAAGAGCTAAAACTTGAAATTTTCAGGGTAGGTGGCGCATCCCAATACGACGGACAAGTTCGTTAATGGGCATAATCGGCCCAATGGTTTCCGAGTAATAATTTTGTTTTCAACCAATATGAATCCGATCAAATTGAAACTTGGTGAGTAGTTGTAGAATATTAACCTTAACACGTTTGTGAAATTTGGTGCGAATCGTATGGCTAGAAAATTATTAAAAAATATTTTTGTTGTCACGATAACTTGAGAACGGAAAAAGACAGCGGCTTGAAGTTTTCAGGTTAGGATGTGCATCAGAACGCGACATTTCAGTTTATTTATAAGCATAATTGGAAAAACTGTTTTAGAGTTATAGCCATCTGAAATTTGGTTGTTTCTCCTCATTAACTAGAAAAATGCTGAACTGATTGAATTGAAACGTGGTCATTAGTTGTAGAATGGAAACGCCAAAATTTTTGCAAAATTTCGTTAGGATAGTATTTGTAGAAAATTTTTAAGAAATCATTGAAAATAAAAAAAAATTCTATATATCAGTAACTATTCGTCTGAAATTGCTGAAATTTTGCAAGAGCCTTTAGAACCCAACTCTACAGCCAAGTTTTAAGTTTTAACGCGATCGGTTAAATATTGTTGGAGATTCGAGCAGCCTCGTGTGAGTTCAGTAGATGGGTGACCGTTGCCTCGATTACGAACAAAAGGAGATAGGGACTTGCAATTTTTGGGCATAATCAGTTTAACATTTTCCGAGTTATACCCACCTGGAATATTATTTCCTCGATAACTCAAAAAATAAAGATTCGATCGAATTGAAGCATTTGAAACAATTGAATATAAGTGCTCATTTTCTCTTCTAATTCTGTATACTTGATGTCTCCCCCTGGTTATGATGATACGTTGTTACGGATTTGATTTTTGCAACTATGACAAAATATTGAAGATATCAATACAAAATCATGAATTAGTATATTCCTCCGGTTATCAAAAAGCAATTCAACGATATGTGAGGTGACCTCTAGCGATAAGTACGAATAATTAATAGATACCCATTTCTCGTTCTGATTAACAATTTTTCGAATAATAATTACTTTTAGAATTGAGGCACGATATAATTTTGGTAAATCTTCATTAAATTCAAATTTTGAAGAAATGAACTGTCTGTTTGCACTTTGTCCTTGTACACTTTAGATAATATTGAACGGTTTTATTCTGGGTTTTCTCTCCCAAACTCTGAAAAATATCTATAAAATAAAAATTTATTATTTTGTGATTTGCTTCTGCGTAGGAAACACAGGATATTTGTCAGAAGCAATCAATTGAACAATGTTGCCTAACAAACAACAACGAAACAACATCAACGAAGAAACAACTATATCGTAACGTTTCGGAGTCTATATCAGACTCCTTCGTCAGACGCTCAATGAAAATCGTTAGAATTATTTTGTTGATAGTTATTTTGTAAAATTCAAGAATTGTCACATTGACAGTATTTAAAAATCATAGCTAACATAGTTTTACTTCGCATAGAAATTTCCAAGTTCCAACTCCTTTTTCAATAAATCTAGCCAAATATGGTCAATACCAATTGAGCAATTTGCAAAATTGCATTCTCTGAAAAAGGAACTAGAGGAATATATAATTTTCTTATATATTCCTCTAGTTCCTTTTTCTTCATTTCAATTAATTGAATGATATTTTGGAAAAAACGAAAAATTTTCACTCTAGATTTAGTTGATGGTCCTCTAAAACCATAATTTATGTTATTTCTGGTTCAAGCTACTATCGACGTCATGAGAAAATGAATAATCAAAATATATGTATGAAGTGTTTTCTTAATTTTTCAAAATAGGGTGACACCCAACTGCACGGTACTTGTTTCCTTTTCTCGCCACTATCTGTATCTTTTGTAAAGAAATACAATCCCTCACGGTCTAGATAGCTCTGAATAATTTCAGATCATCAGCAAATATAAGACATTCCGAGAACTGGATCGCAAGTCATTGATGAAGAGAACAAAAAGTTCTCTTAATGATAATGTTTCACAATCAAGAAGCGACTTTCCAAATAATTACTGATCAATTTAAGAATATTATCTGTGAAACCAAATCGACTGAGCTTGGACAAAAGTACATCATGATTCACTTTATCGAAAGCCTTTTGGCAGTCAACATATATAGTGTCAAGCTGAGATCTGTTTTGTATTTCCACATGTGCGTAGTCGGTATGAGTGATTATATTAGTATCGGTTGATTTATTTCCAACAAAACCGTGTTGTTCCGGGCAAATTATTTTCCGTACATACAGGTAAATTTTAGCATGAATTATCTGTTCAAAGAGCTTAGCTGGAGCGCACATCATAGAAATCGGCCTATACTTCTCAAAGGATCTCTTGTCGCCAGATTTATAAACTGGTGTTACTACACCTGTTTTCCGTTCTGTTGGAAAAACGCAACTAGAAATAATGAGACTAAATATATGAATCATTGGAACCTTTAACCAATCACCACAGGGTTTGAGGACTTACGGTGGTATACCATCGATACCTGCTGATTTATTGGGTTTTAACTCCTTTATACCAGTATCCCAATCCATATCATTAAGTTTTGTTGATGTGCAGCTATCGTTACATAAAAAGCCATCCGAAGAGAAGTCAAGATTATAAGTTGATTTTTGATTGTCAAACGTAGATGGAAAATAACTTGCAAAAGCATCTGCAGTTTTACCCTGAGCAACTTCCTTACCGCCATGCTCAAATACAGGGTGAGTCTTTGACCACTGCATTGATTTCAACCAAAGATTCCTCTCATCAAATGAAACACTTTTTTCATTTAACATTTTTCCAAATTCAACTCAGGTAAAAAGATACAGGCTGTTGAAATTTTGACAAAAAATCAGTTTTTATTTTGTAGCTTTGACATCCTTTTTTCGAATAAAATGAATGTTGGCGACCCCTTATCTCACGGATCATCTTATGTGAATAAATACATAATCCGCCGTATTCACAAAGCTTTCAATCTCCGTTAAGGCCTAACTGAGGTCCTCAGTTAAGCATAAATAAGAATCGCAACCTCAGTTAACGTGAAAATTAACATGAAACAGGCCTGTTTCACCAGCGTTAGATACTTAAATTGAGGTTGCGATTCAGATTTATCCTTCACTGAGGTCCTCCGTTAGGACTTAACGGAGATTGAAACACTTAACAATGCTTTGTGAATACGGCGGAATGTATGACAATTATGGTAATCAATAATCAAAACAAATACTCACCTTATACACACAAAAAATGTAGATCACATTTAAATTGAATTGAATTTAATATTCAGCACAATTTGCGATGTGTGCGCCTCTGCAATCAGTAAAAAGTTTAGATAAACATTTAATTGAAACAAGCAATTTGCGAAGACCATTATATCAGTTTGTGTTCGATAAGAGGTGAGTTGTGCAGAGTCAGATTTTTTTGAATGATGGATCCCATTTATTTAGATTTAAAAAATTCTTGGTATTCTAATTATAGTTTCCTTTAATTATTCTTTCACATTTCAGGCCACTCAACATGAATGAAACACGGAAACGGTTGCAACAAAATGGCAAAAAGTCACAACAGCAAAACTCAAAGCTCAAAATAAATGGTCACGGAAACACGAAAAAAGAGGAGAATGAATCGAAAGTGGTTACAACTGGAGACGTCTTAAGGATAATTTTCGAAATATTAACACAACCAATACTGATGATTGGTTTCCACATCATCTGCAATGAAAGACAATGCTCCTTCATATCTTGGCCAAGTTTTAGGCAGTATTCAACTCTATCCGATTTTTTCGACTCGGAAACCTTCTCCTATTATCTTGGATTAATATCCGTTATATTTTTACTTGGTATTGTTCCTATTGGCGGCGAGAGAATCCGCAGAAAAGATTATACTTACAATTTGAACGGATTTAGTTTAGCAGTATTTATGATATTCACTCTGATCGTGTTCGAAATTATTGGAATTCCTGCTTCAGCATTCATCTGTGCGCATATCATGCACTTTGTAGTGAGTGCGCTAATCTTTCAGGTTTCCTTGGGAATATTTTTATACATTTTCAGTTTCACGGCAAGACATGATCAACTCAACCCTAGAGAAATTGGGACACCTTTCATCAGTGCTTTTTACAATGGAAGACAGATAAATCCTCGTTTGTTCAATACAGTTGACATAAAGTTCACTTATGTGAGGATATTTACTATCACTGTGGTGAGTACCTACCTATACATCTTATTTCATGAATCCATATCCTGTTTGATATAAATAGAAAATTTCAATGCTATCAACGAAACGCTGATGAATTAGTGACCATCTAATCATAATATTGTATGTAACCTTCTTCTAGAGGCTATCATTCATATTTACAATTAGGAATATCAATTATGAAAATAGAGATAAGGCGTTGAATTACCTACGTATACAGGCTGTCTAGGGAGTAATGCGACAAACGAAAAAGATGAACTGAGGGCATCCAGATAGAATCATATCGAGGGATTTTAATTGCCTGTGGTCCTTAGTTTTGGCGATGTTCACGGTGATTTTAGGATATTGAGTGAAATTTCAAAATTTAACCAATCGAAGTTTGAGGTTATATTAATCTTTCCGAAATAAAACATTTCTTAAAAAGCACTGACATGAAGTAAGGAGCTCTTGCATGCATGTTATGGTATTCAGGCCTCACATACCTTTACGCAATCTTCATGAAGCTGAGTATAAATACAGGTAGTATTAACACGTGGAAAAAATTCTTATAGTAATACGATCTTCGCAAAGTGATTGCATTGGCATTCTACATGTAGATACCAAGTTCAAATTGTATCCGATTTGGCCGATTATGTACGAACTTAACTGTCGCATTTGGATGCGCAACCCACCCTGAAATTTGCAAGTCTCTATATCTTACTTTTCGAAAGTTATCATGGTAATGGCTACCCATCCAAATATTGAATCGCCTATCGCTGCATGGTCTCCAATGATACTCCATGTATATTCTTAATTCCTTTCAGATATTAACAGATGTAGCAATGGTTTTAACGAGCCTTGGTTTAACATCAGACAAAGGACTAGATTTTTCTAAACTGAACTGGACTACAATATCATCACATCCAACTATCATCGTACTGGCATTTTTACGTGATACATATTACTTGTGTCACTTGTACAACGAAAGCAGGACCATGAACTCATATTTCACCACAAATGAGGGAATGGGATACAATACCACAATGGCCAATTCATTCAGATGGAGTGGAGTAAGTGATATAATATAAGTAATATTATAATTAAATTTCCACCAGATAATGAAATGAGTATTTTGGATAAATAAAAATAGAAAAGATATTAAAACTCCTCAACTTGGTCAATCATTTTCTCGGAAAATACATCTTTGGAATCAAGCAGCAGAAATGATATTCAGGGGTAAATAATTTCCCATAAATTGTTCAAAATATCAATTTTATACTTTTTTATAGTTTCTCAAGGTATCATACCTCAACAATTTGTTCTCCATATCTATTTAACTCTACTCATTTTCAAAGGCAGATGAAAATAACTTCAGAAACTATATATCTTTAACTTTGCCTGTTTTCAAAGTGAGATGGAAAATATATTCAGTAACTAATTAAATTTTATCCACCTCGGTCCACCACTTTATAATATCACTTTTCAAAGAAGGAGGAAGGATGCGCCTGTATTCAACAATAATCAACAGTCGTTAGGACAGATTCTATTTCTCTTATTACCTCAACAAATTGGTCTATATCGCTTTAACTTAAGTATAATATCACTTTACAGAGATAGAGAAATGATGCACCCGCATTCATTACGATGAAAATACAAAT
This sequence comes from Halyzia sedecimguttata, assembly GCA_937662695.2. Classification (NCBI taxonomy): domain Eukaryota; kingdom Metazoa; phylum Arthropoda; class Insecta; order Coleoptera; family Coccinellidae; genus Halyzia; species Halyzia sedecimguttata. Next base: position 87,662,539 of record OW569415.2, on the reverse strand, counting down.
ATTATCAAAAAAAAATAAAGAACTCAATGACAAATCGACACAGCGACTTTGTCGCTGTGTCGAGGAAACGCGTCACAATATTGAATAAATAAGTGTAAATCGTATATAATTTTTCATTGAGTTAATATGGATTTGCATCAAGTAAAAGCCACAAGCATTGAATTTTTTTTAAACTTAAAGAAACTCGACTATGAGAACATATAAGTGAAACTACCCCCGGATAAATATAGGCACCTCATTATAAATATAAAAATTTCAGAAAACACTGAAAAAATCGAAAAAAGCACTGACGTTTGTTTAGGAGATTTTGCGCGCATGTTCCATTGTCTATTCACGCCAGATACGAAGGGGATCGAGCTGAAATTTGGTACTCGATTGTAAAATGGTGGCATGAAGTTACGCAAGGAATTTCAGCTGATTCAGACACATAGTTTCAGAAATTAAAAATTATGGAATAAAAGAGTGTTTCTATTTTTTTCTAGTGATGCGATATTCACGAAATTCCGCGATTCAATGATGCATTGGAATTTTACAAGTAACTGCTGAGTATTAATAGGATCGGTTTGGTCCATTATGCTTACTCATGCGAACTCAAATATTTCATTTGGATGCGCAACCTAACCTGAAAACTACAAGTTGCTATCTCTTCCCGTTCTCGAGTTATCGTGAGATACACAATATTTTTTCATAATTTTTTTTAAATTGTCTCATCCTTGGAATCCCACAAAGTTCTGTACGTCATTGCGCCGGTATTCTACAACTACTTACCAAGTTTCAATTCGATCACATCTGTATTCTTTGAGTTATCGATAAAACAATATTCCAGATGGGTATAACTCTGAAACCGTTTGACCGATTATAACCAACGACGAACTTAACTTTTCTACACGGATGCTCAACCTACTGTGAATATTGCAAGTCGCTATATCTTTTCGTTCGAATGTTATTGTGCCAAAGATCACCAATCCTGCTACTGAACTCACCCAACGCTTCTTGGATCTCCAACAATATAAATCCGGTCATTCTCAAATTTATAACTTGGCTGTAAAGTTAGGCTTTGAATGCGCTCGCAAAACTTCAGCGATATCAGACGGATAGTTTTTCTGATACTGATTTTTTTTCAATGATATTTTCAAAATGTTATAGTGATACGATCCTCACGAAACTTCGCAGAAATTTGCGCGTGGGTATTCTACAACTTAACACCATGTTTGAATTGGATCGGATTCATATTTAGAGTTGTTGAGGGGTTTCAGATGGGTATAACCCTAAGACCGTTCGGCCGATTTTGCCTATCTATAAACTCATTTGTCGCATTACGAAATATTCGAATGGGAAATATCCTATCTCTTCTTCATAATTCACAAAATGTTCCAAATTTCAACCGTAAATTGGTTGGAAAGGAATATTTGAATATTGATAAAAATTTTCGATTTTCAGTTGTTAGCACAAACAAAGTACATAATGGAGCACAAGGTGCATTATCCAAACTGGGAACTAGTGTGCATTCTAGTGATATTCGTGTTTGCACAATATGTATACAACGAGACCAATAACCAAAAGGACTACTTCAGAAGCTTCCCAGATAGTCCAAAATCAAAGAGTAAGTTTAATTATATTTTACTAATGTGAACTGAATGAAATGTTGATTTTTCTATCCCATGTTGAATGTAGCCCTCTGGCCCGTTATTAAAAAATTGGTTCAAGCACTGACGTGTAGTCAGGAGCTTTTGCGTGCATGTTCTATTGTCAATATGACACTTTTAATCGAATTTAGCATTTACCGTTTTCTCAGCTTTTATAATATGTGAATACATTTCATACCATTTAAATGACATACTTCAGTAACAACAGAATTTTTAATTCTAACATATTTGTTCTATTGGAATTGAAGTACGAAAAAACTTACGCCTCAAGTAACTCCAGGATCCGATATTCACGAAATACCGGGAAAATTAGTATGTCGGCATTCTACAAGTAATCACAGAGTTTTAATTGGATCAGATTCGTGTATTTTGAGTTACGGAGGAAATAACAACAAAATTTTGCCGATTATGCCAATTAACGAACTTAAATGTCACATTCGGTTGCACAAACTATCCTTAAAATTGCAAGTTGTTATCTCTTTCCGTTCTCAAGTTAAATATCAAGTTATAATAATGAGATAAATAGTATTTTTTCTCATTTATTTTTAATTTTTTCAGAGGTCCTCTTTATGTCGATATTTCACAACTAGTTACCAAGTTTCAATCATGCTATTGAGGAAATAACAATCAAATTTCAGATGGGTATAATTCCAAAACCGTTTGGTTCAACTCACTAATGAATAATTTGATTCTGTCCAGCCAGCTGGCTGGCCGTTGCCACGATAACTTGAGAACCTGCAATTTTCAGGGTTAGTGGCGTATCCGAATACGACGGACAAGTTCGTAAATGGGCATAATCTCAATAACTCGAAAAATACAGAACTGATCCCATTCAAACTTGGTTACTAGTTGTAAAATGCCTGCTCAAAAGTTCTTGCAAAATTTCGCGAGAACGTTTCATAATAATAGAAAATTAAAGAAAGATAATTGAAAAAATTCTATATATCAGAATCTATTTGCCCGACATCACTGACATTTTGCGACAAGTTTGAACATGATCGGATGTATATTTTCGAAGATCTGAGCAGCCTTGGATAAGTTCAGTAGTTGGATGGGCGACCTTTGCCTCGATACCTTTCGAACGAAAAGAGGTAGGTAGTTGAAATTTTCAGGCTTGGTTGCGCATCCGAATGGGAGAGTTAAGTTCGTTGTTGGGTATAATCAGCCCAACGGTTTCGGAGTTATAACAATCTGAAATATTATTTTCTCGATAATTCAAATGGTACAGACCCGATCGAATTGAAGCTTGGAATCTAGTTGTAGAATATCGACATAAAGACGTGTGTTGAATGTGTGTTGAACTTTGTGAGGATTCTATCACTAATAAATTTTTAATAAATTACGAAAAATTATTATGTATCTCACGGTAACTTAAGAAGAAAAAGAGATAGCGATGTAATTTTCAGGGTTGGTTGCTCAGCCGATTGTGACATTCCAGTCTGTTTATAGGCATAATCGATCTAACGGTTTTGGAGTTATACCAATCTGAAATTTGGTAGAAAGTTCCTCAATAACTCTAAAAACACGAAAGCCATCCAATTGAAGCATTGTTACTAGTTGTAGAGTGCCAACGCGAAAATTCTTGCAAAATTTCGTAAGAATCGTATTACTAGAAATTTTTTTAAAAATCATTGAAAATCCTTGAAAAAATTCTAGTCTTGCGCAGTGCACACTCATAATTTGCCTCTACATAGAGACAGATCAGAGTTTGTGTTAATATATTGTTCCATTTACAAACCTAGATTGTGATAATCTCTCTTTTTCATATAATCGAAAAGTAAATACTAGGTGAGTGTACAATCATCTGAAAATTTCAGAGTCAAACGTCTGATGTGTTTCCCATACTATCAAAATAAAGCCAGATGGCGCAAAAATATATATCGCATTATTCCTTTTTTGCCTACTTCGGAGTTATACAGTCTACCGATATATCTCTTTCATCTGTAAAAATGACTTTATTTCAAAAACAGCTAAGATAAATATTTGCCTTATTCCGTCTCTTTCAAATATATTTATAGTTTTCATTCAGAACATTTGAATCGTTTAAGTTCAAAATGTTCAGAAATATGATGGCAATATGTTGTTACTCCATATGCGAATACTGATATTAATTCATATTATTTGATATTTCAAAATTTTTTTCAGAAATGAAGAGAATCCCAACATCCGCTGGTAAAGACATTCTATGTGATGGTTGGTGGGGAAGACTGAGGCAACCGAATATTACGGCAGATATTATCATTCATTTAACATGGCTCCGATTTGGTTTGACAGCTCCACCTATGTTATCAGTTGTGGGACTTTTTTATTACCTTCTTGATAGGGCAATTGTTTCTCAAAGAGATTGTAGGATGAAGTATGGTCTAGCCTGGAAGGCGTATTGTAAAAAAGTTAAATATATTCTAATACCATTTGTGTACTGAAGAAGAAGATTCAAAATGGATAAAAATTCATAATGGGTTCAAGTATCAAGTATTTCAAGATAATCAATTCAAACAAAAGCTAAATATTACATAGTCAAATATATCTGATATTATACTCGATTCATGTATTCTTATTCATGCATGAAATTCGGTTTAAAATTTACTGAAAAACGCAACTGTTTCAAAACTTACCATAACTTCCTCTTCAAAATGAACCAGACGATCTTCATGCTGGTCCAATGATTTTAATTCTAGTGTGACAAGCGTCAGGCTGATATAACTCATTTTGATATTTCCATTCAAATTATAATTCTTACTTTCGGAAGCACATACTTATCTCCTTCATAAAATAATTGAAACTATGTGTGATCAAATGGAAGTTGTATTTCCTTTCTGAAATAATATGATGATGCATGGTACAAAATCATTCCACAAAATTGAATTTTTATACCTATATTTCAAATCGAATTCATGTATATGGAGAGATACAATCTCATGAAATATGTCAATTTATCCTAAAACCACCTGAATAACTTTGTATATTGAAATATCAAAAATAGAAGTATAATCTTCTTCCTTTTCGAAAATTTCTCATTTGTACATCCTATATACAAGAATACATTAAATGAAATTCTCAATGAAGAATACTTTTTTAACGAATTTTATAATTATAATTTTAAATACATCTGATTAAGAGAGTCTCAGGAATACATCAGAGGTGATTCACATTCCAATCTCTTTATATATAAAAGAACAATCTTATATAAATTCACCATGAAAATAAATTATTTCCATTTATACATATTGTATTTTTTCCATGCATTCTGGAATACGAATTGAATGAGTGTTATAATGGGAATTTCATCACTGAATTAATTACATCGAATTACTTGAGGACAGAGTTAGGATAAGTGGAAATTTGGCAGTGTTGATATTTTCACATTCGATATGCGCCAGAAATCTTTTTTGTATATATTACTAGTGGCCCGGTACGTGCTTCGCTAAGTATAAAGTAAAATAATGAAAAAACTTAATTGGAACATCAAATTCATTCATTCGAACAAAAAAATATTTTATAAGCTATATTCATCATGGATAAACAAACGGCTGGGGGTTTTTTATTTTCGACCGTTAACTTTTTGCTTAAAGTTTGAATATTTGGACTAATTTTAATGCAAAAATCCGTCCGATTGAACGGATATTCACTATAGATTTCGTAACTTAACGAAAAGATCCAAATCCCAAGATACGTTTACTGGAGTAACGCTCCGAGATTCGATCCCGTCGCCCCGCGAGGTTTGGAAGGCTCGGGAGCTATAAATTCCCAATCAAACGCCTCAGCTCACTCGGCCACGTTGCCTACGAGAATCTATTCCGATTAAGTACCAAATAAAGATTTTAAGTACTCGGATGACTTCCGTCTTTCGATTTTGAGAATATCGTCAATCCTGTCAAGAAATCGATCAAAATCGGTTACCCGTTCATAATTCTCGCTGTTTTTCTAGACGATTCCAAGCCCTTCACAGTACCGTTCCGACCTTCGTCGTCTTTGAAAAAGTACGGCCCAATGATGCCACTGGCCCATAATCCGCAGCAAGTAGTGATTTTTTCGAGATGCATTGTTCTCTACTCCAAATACGGCAATTTTGCTTGATCACGTATTGATTCAATCAGAAATGATCTTCGTCGCTGAACACAATTTTGCGAAAAAATAGTGGCCTTCATCCAACTTTGCTAGCGCCCATTCACTAAAAGTTAGCCGTTGTGGTAGGTCGTCCGGCTCCAATTATTCCACCAGCAGGTTTCACACCCAAATCCTTCCGCAAAAATTTTCACGTAGTTGAGTAACATAAGCCCAATAGCTGCAAACGGTGCCGAATCGATAATTCACTGTCATCACTAACACTCGCGGATGTAGCTGTGATATTTTCCTCTGTCAGCACCTCTGTCCAATAAGGTCGACCAAATTGACCATAAAATGTAAGGTGTGTACGATACACTTTCTTGATCGAGCATGAATTTTGATAATACAATTTAACAATTTACAAGCGTTGTTCGTTTGTAGGTCAACACGAAACACGCGTAAGCCGTCAAAACTGTGTAGCCAAAAGGAAAGTTGGTAAAAATTACTCGTTACATATCAATAATTCCACATCAAATCACCAAATTTAAAGAATTGTATTCTGTATTCGTAATGCAAGCGTTACTATATATTTTTTCTTTATCAAGTAATTTAAAAGATGAAAATAGCAGAGTTTCAAATTAAAAACTTTATGTAAGTACACGTGCAAATATTTTGGCATAAGAGCGTAATAGATATAGCTTTATTCAGTTTGTATATTATAATATTTATCATCGTTATTTAGAATTAAGCGAGACGAGACAACTGATAACGAGACGAGACTGAGACTTAATTTTTTGGGAACTAGCGAGATCGAGACGAGATATTTTATACTCTCGCCTACTCTCGTATCATGCCTATAAATTGCAAGTCGCTATGCCTTTCCGTTCTCATGTAATCGTCAGATGAATAATATATTTTTTCGTCGACCTCTATGAAAAGTGACATTTTAATTACTAATTTACGACTGTAAAATTAACTATTATTGATGGCAAGAACTTTGAGATAAAGAGGGAATATAAACAACATTTCAGATAGGTACAACTCCAGAACTGTTCGGCCGATTATGCCTATTAACAAACTCATATGTCGCACTCAGATGCACAACATACTGCAAGTCTTTTTAAGTTTAATTAATTATATATTATATTAATTTAATAATTAACGAACTCAAATGTTGCACTTCGATACTTAACCTACCCTAAAAATTGCAAGTCGTTATCTCTTATTAATATGAGATGAATAACATGTTTTAATATAATGAAGGGAATTTTTTAATGATACGATTCTCACAAAATTGCACATACATCTTATTGTCTGTATTCCACAACTACTCACCAAGTGTCAATTCGATCGGATCTGTATTGCTTGAAAGCAAAATTTTTACTCGGAAACCATTGGGCCGATTATTCCCATTAACGACCCTTTATGTCGTGTTAGGACATGCCATCTACTCTAAAAGTTTAAAGTCGCTCTCTATTTCAGTTCTCAAGTTATCGTAACAACGGCCGACCGGCCGGCCGTCCTGACGGACAAAATCAAATTTGACCTCGAATTCTTCATCAGATTGTCGAACCCAATCGTTGGAGACCATTTTCGGTAAAAAAAAATGAAAATCACAGACATTTGGATAAAATGATAACGCGATGTTCCCCAGAACATTAGCGGTTCTGTAGATGGAGCAAGTACTTATCAAGAACTTTGTGGTTATTTTGATGAAAAATGTCCTAATGTTGAACCTGAAACTCAAGGTGCTGTTACTGAAATAAGCAGGAAGAATGAGGAGTTCGAATACGTAAGGGATGATCCAAAAAGTGGTCAACCGTCAATTCCAGAGCAGAATAGAACATTTTATTAGAGCTGGAGGAAAATCCTCATTTGTCTTCGAGAACTATAGCGGCAAATTCCAATATATCCTCAAAATCGGTTTTGAAAAAATTAAATTACAATAAATGGCACCCATTCAAGATGAATGATAGTCCTTCACAATGCTGATGAGGAATTGCCAGCTCGATTTTTGTGACGTAGCAACACGTTTTTTAATTGAAACTGTCAACTAACAAAACTGTCGCTATTGGTCAGATCACAATAGGAACTGGATAATGGAAGCACATGCATAATTTCTTGAACAAGTGAATGTTATTGGCTGGAACTGTTCGAAACAGGGTATTTATTGAAAGGCCGTTAATAGGTATACCGCCGTATTCATAAAGCATTGTTAAGTGTTTGAATCTCCGTTAAGTCCTAACTGAGGTCCTCAGTTGAGGATAAATATGAATCGCAACCTCAGTTAACATATTTAACGGTGGTGAAACAGGCCTGTTATACCACCTTTACCCCTTATTGTCCCTTATTATCCCCAATTTATCCTTAACTGAGAACCTCAGTTAGGACTTAACGGAGATTGAATGCTTTGTGAATACGGCGGATAGCATATTAAGATTTATAACGGGATAACCAGATTCCGGCGTTTTTCCGAAAGATGATGATCCAGATCTAACAAATGAAACACTATGGTTTCAACAGGTTGGAGCTCCCCTCCATTACTTTCTCATGCTCTCTAGATCTAACTCCGTTAGCCTTTTTTTCTGGGATTATGTCAAAAACAAAGTTTACCTCAATCGGTCAAACAAAATCGAGGAGTTGAAGCCGAGTATTCGGGATGAAATAAGAACAATACACTCTGAAACTCTCCAGCTATGTTTGTCCCGAGTTTCAAGCTCGATTGGCGTTCTGTCAAAAAGAGAATAACCTACAAATTGAACACTTAGATAATTTCTATATGTTATGACACATTCAGGTATCATTTTTGCAAATTAAAATGAGCTTTTTTGGTGATGACTGCATTTCAATGTTTTCGCAAGTTTTTCTAATCCGAAAAATTATCTCGAGAATTATTGACCCAAATGGTGTTAAATGTAGATAACTGAATTCAAAATTCTATAATCTATTCACGAGAATATGAAAAATAGAGTTTTGCAATTTAAAAATAAAAGTGGGAAAGCTCTGTGGACAGGGGCTTTGGCGCTCTTGTTCAAGTCATATCTACTGGTCTATTATCGTATTGGTTTCTCAGATTTGGGAATGATATCAATGAATTCTTATGATAGAACTGCATCAAAAAAGAAATTAAACTAAAAAAATGCCATTTGAAAGAAACAAGAGTGCCAAAAATTAGTAATCCGAAACCACCAGGCCAAATTTACCCAATAACGAACTTATCAGAGATATTCATTCCTCAAATCTACTATGAAAATTATATTATATCAATCGAAACTTAGCTAATATTCCAGTTTTGTTTTTACTGAAGAAATTCTTAATTCAATTTGACTAACTTATCAGTATCTATTTCTATCCGAGGGCATCAAAAATTATAATATCCTATAATCCTCATAATGCTACGATAGCTGAGGTTATTTCATTGGTCACTTTGCAATCAATCATACTTTGTTTTCCAGAAGAGGAGGTATTTTATAAAATCAGTATCGAATTTTGAATGGAATCAGAAATAAATATGACATGGCTCTTATCGATAGATAAGAAGTATTAGCTTGTTTGAGTTGAATATTATATCAGTGGACTCTTATGATGCAACTGCATCTTAAAAAAAATTGAATTTCAAATTTGTAATGTAAAAAAAAATATTATTTCATTACCCCGAAAACATCAGGCCGATTTTGCCCAATAACGAAATTAACCGAGATATTTATCTCCCAAACCCACACTGCATGAAGATTTCAACTGTGTTGGTCATTCTGTTCGACAGTTTTCGTGTTAACAGCCGGCCAGACAGAATCAATTTTGACTACGAATTCTTTATCAGTGAGTCGAACTAAATCGTTTAAGATAAAAAATATCGATAATGTTGCTGCTTGGTAACGGTAAATGTTAAAACAATAAGAATAACAGTAAAATGTTCTTTGAAAATAAATCAATTTGACCGACCAAATCATTTTTCGCTTCGCCATTTGTACTAACACGATATGAAGCTCCTGATGTAATTTCTGTTCTTTTGAATTTTTTGTTCATTTCATCTTCTGAAATAAGAAATATTGAATTAAATAAAATTTACCTTGTTTTTTAGTGGCCCGTCTTCGCATATGAAGAATCCGAAACTCTACCGCAGCATTATTATTGGTAAAATGTTGCGATTTCAGCGCGCTCTTTCAAGAGATTCTGGATGATTTATCATACCATGATAGATATTACAATACAGCCAACCTCTATACTAAGTTTTTCCAATGAATTATGAAATATTGTTTACCGGCTTTATCGAGGCGGCACATATTTCAAAAATTCATAAAGTGAGCGGCATCCGTTGCATTATTCATGAGGAAGGGGCCGTTGAATGATGCAGATTTCTCAGACTAACTTCCTGGCCGATGTAGAATCGATCAGTAAAACTCATGTGATGGATAAAATACGGGTTTATTTCTCGAATGATATCGCTTTTCACAACCATGCTGAATTTGAATTATTCGAAGGCTGCCCGGAATTTCATCAATATTAGTAGGAATATGTTTCATCTGAATGATAATATTGTTGAAGAATTGTTGATCGGGTTTTTAGCGAACCACAGAATATTGAACATGTTGATTTTAAAAACATAATGCAGTTTGATTGAATACGAAATGAGATAATAATAATAAACATTTACTTTGTATGATACAGGTGTGAAGTATAGTTGTGAATATCCATTGTAGGATTTCAATAAGGATTGGAATTTTACTTGTATATAGTTAGAATTAGGATTATATTTTAAGGGTTAAGGGGGCGTTTTCAGACGTTTTCTGTGCCCTTGAGCACTCCAAATCCATTACCATACCATTAGCAATCCTATACATATTCCAAAGACGATGTACCACTGACAGGAGATGAAGAATGTAACACCAGAGAACGTCGATGTTGGGCAGCCGAGTGCGACCGACTTTACAATAGTTGAGGAAGTAGATTTCCTGCTTAGTCGTAAAAAACTGATTCAAGGGTAAATTCGATTAAGAGTGTCCAATACAGGAGAATAGACAATAGAACATACGTGCAAAAACTCCTGACTTCACGTCAGTGCTTGAACCAATTTTTTTTTCGTCATTTTTTTCAAATTTTCTTGGGGTACGATTCTTACGAAATTTTAAACACGTCATTGTGCTGATTTTCTACTACTAGTTACCAAGCTTCAATTCGATCGAATCTTTATTTTTTGAGTTATCTCGGAAATAATATTCCAGATGGGTATAACTTGGAAACCATTAGACGGATTATGCCCAAAGACAATCTTAACTCTCCCATTCGTATGCGCAACCTACCCTGAAAATTGCAAGTCCCTATGTCCTTTCGTTCGAAAGTAATGGAGGCAACGGTCACCCATCTACTGAACTCACACAAGGCTGCTCGAATCTCCAACAATATTTAACCGATCGTGTTAAAACTTAGAACTTGGCAGTAGAGTTAGCTTCTAAAGGCTCTTGCAAAATTTCACACGAATAGTTAGGTACTGATATATAGATTTTTTTTTTATTTTCAATGATTTCTCAGAAATTTTCTACAAATACTATCCTCACGAAATTTTGCAATAATTTTTCGCGTTGGCATTCTACAACTAATAACCATGTTTGAATTCAGTTGATGAAGAAAAAAAACAACCAAATTTCAGATGACTATAACTCTAAAACCGTAAGGCGGATTATTCTTATAAACAAATTCAAATGTCGCATTCAGATGCACAACCTAACCTGAAAACTTCAAGCCGCTATCTCTTTCCGTTCTCAGGTTATCGTTACGAGTATCGTTACAACAAAAATATTTTTTAATAATTTTTAATAATTTTCTAGTGATACGATTCTCGCAAAATTTCACAAACGTTTATATTATACAACTATTCACTAAGTTTCAATTCGATCGGATTCATATTGGTTGAACAAAAAATTATTACTCAGAAACCATTAAGCCGATTATGCCCATTAACAAACTTCTCCGTCGTATTGGGATGCGCCACCTACCATGAAAATTTCAAGTCGCTAGCTCTTTCCGTTCTCAAGTTATCGTGGAAACGGCCGGACAGCCGGCCGGACAGAATCAAATTTGATCTCGAATTCTCCATTGGCGAGTCGAGCCAAATCGTTTGAGACCATTTTCGACAAAAAATTCGAAAGTTACAGATATTTGGGCGAAATGATAACGCGATGTTCCCCAGAACATACGAGCAAAAATATCATAATTATGTAAATGAACCTGTACATATTATCATATAGTATTCTATTTATTCCAAAGTTGCATTGCAAAATCATTATCCGTATATATACCCTAGACAACGATAAAAATCCTACACTATGATATTAGGTCAGAAATTATACCTCAGGTATTATCCCACAGTATATTGAGACTACCTCAATATTCTGTAGGTAAGATAGCAGATATCAGAAACTATAGTCCCATTGCGCTTATTTCAGTGTTTCCAAAGTTATTTGAGATTGTTCTCTTTGATGTCTCTTCACAGGTGCACAGCAGCTCATCAGAGTCCCAACATGGTTGTGTGCGGTCGAGGAGCGCAATCACGAATCTTTGTAATTTTACTCAATATGTATCAAGTTTATTAGATAATCGCAAGCATAGGTATGTGGTTCACGCTGTCTTCAGCAGAGCGTTCGACAAAGTGTCATACAAGCAGCTTTTGAGTAAGTTGGCTAAGTTCTGTATTTCTGTTGACAAACGGTTGCTCTTGAGTTCCTATCTGAATGGCCGACAGTTTTATATGAAGGAATGAAATCCTTTCACTTTGTCGCCTGTTCTGGAGTTCCACAGGGTTCCAATCTGGGACCTCTTATTTTCCTCGTGTTCATTCACGACGTACCGTAAAACCTGGCCACTTTGCCCACTTGCGAGGGCATGGTTGATTTTCAAAATTATTTATAATAGTCGCTACATTTGAGTCTGTAGTGGTAATCGCTTCCTGAATATTTATGCTAAAAATGCTTTTTCACTTTTCTTTAATTTTCATCTAATCTTTGAAAACATTCTCCTTTCTGGAATGTTTCGCTCAGAATACCATATTGTGTAAAGTCGGCGTGCAGCTACAGCGTTTTTGTTGGCTTCTTTATCAATTATAAACATATCCACCTTTTCATCGTGCGTATTTTTAATTTTTTATATGTTCTACAGAGCTGACACCACTAAACTGTCACTGCAGAGAAATAGTTTATTTAAAAGTTTCCTTGAATTTAAGAAAGAACATCATATATATGTCTCCAAATCAAGGCATACTGTCACAATACAGAAAAAATTAATGGAATAGAATTAACATAAAACACGCTACAGATCACTTACGGCTTGAAATGGAAAATAAATGGTATTTAGAAGAAAAGTTAAGAATAAAATCATCGAAACGCACAAAGAAACAGATATGTTTCTCCAAAAAAAACTTTACTGCGCCGTGACGTCTGCCATCTCTATTTTTTGCCTTCTTTTACGGGCATCTCAATTTAACATTAACTTGTACAAAACGCCGTTCACAGAATAAAAAAATATTCGTCCGTTTTCAAGATATTCGGGGTTAACAAGATAAGTGAATCACCCTGTACAAAAATTCCAGCATAGCATTCAATAGAAGGCGAGAGGTAGGCATATCGAACCAGCTAAATTCCTCCTGTTTGTAAAAGCCTCACGATTAATTTAGTGAATTTCATGTCGAGCTTATAGACCAGGGTAGAAGCCTTTAAAAATGATAAAAAGTGAACAAAAATCATAGTAGATTGAAACCCATTGGAAAAGGAAGAGAATATAACAAAATTTATAGGAAAAATAATTTGCGGGCGATCTGAGGTCGGGAAGGGGAAGAGGGCGAGTTTTTAAGGGTGAAAAATGGTTTATCTCGATTTCCGGCAAAACTACAAGTCCTATGGGGGAAAGTTGAACGGCAAAGTTGTAGGTAATAAAAAGATCTACAACTTTTGTTTTAAAACTTTTTTCACATAACCTCAAAATTTATGTGAAAATTTCAAATAACCACGTTTTTGGTTTTTAATTTTTATCTTTTACAAAAAAAAAATATTTTTTCACCAAATTTGGTAAAAACTTACTTTTTCATGTCCCAAATACACTGTAATTTTTTGGATTTGAAATATTTTTGTTTTCACCTTAATTTGACTTAATATCGAAAAAGCACCCAAATTTTCAATCAAAAATTCTCACGTCAAAATATCTGCTTTTTTAAAAAAGTACGTGGGTTTTTTGTTCATTGGAGTCTCTACTTTCTGATGGTGTAAAAAAATATACATTACTATGGTACATTTTCTCAGAAAATGCTAAGTTAATAAAGTTAATATTTAATAAGATATCCACAATATTTCGAGAAAGTTGTACAATCTTCTCTAAATTATATGTGTAGAAGCCTATTTGTTGGTCTTTTGAGATAACTTGTATACCTGAGTGACCTACGGATAATTTTAGCCCATCAAAAGTTATTTCATAGAGAAGTAAGGAAGGGGCTATGAGGGTCTGCGCCTTACTGCCTGTTACTTCGTAGCATTTTCTGGGAGAATTTACCATAGTAATGTATATTTTTTTAGACCATCAGAAAGTAGAGATTTTAACGAATAGAAAGACCACGTACTTTTTTAAAAAAGCAGATATTTTGACGTGAGAATTTTTAATTGAAAATTAGAATGCTTTTTCGATATTAAGTCAAATTAAGGTGAAAACAAAAATATTTCAAATCCAAAAAATTACAGTGTATTTGTGACATGAAAAGGTAAGTTTTTACCAAATTTGGTGAAAAAATATTTTTTTTTGTAAAAGATAAAAATTAAAAATCAAAAACGTGGTTATTTGAATTTTTCACATACATTTTGAGGTTATGTGAAAAAAGTGTGAAAACAAAAGTTGTAGATCTTTTTATTACCTACAACTTTGCCATTCAACTTTTCCCCATAGGACTTGTACTTTTGCCGGAAATCGAGATAAACCGTTTTTTACCCTTGAAAACTCGCCCTCTTCCCCTTCACGACCTCAGATCGCCCGTAAATTATTTTTCCTATAATTTTTGTTATATTCTCTTCCTTTTACAATGGGTTTCATTCTACTATAATTTTATTCGGTTTCAAAAATTATCGACTCTGGTCTATTAATATTTTACCAAGATCTGGGAAATAATTGAAAATCTGGCAGGAGTGCGATTTTCAAGAAGGTCCTATATCGAAGTGGCTCATGTAATTTTCATGTACCTACTCGCACGCTCTGAATAATTCAATCTTGTTTCTGCGCTGCGCGGGGTGCACTGCATAAGGAAGATTTCCCTCAGCTTTGTTGTAATTTTACGACTATGTTCCGAAATTGAGAGAATGAGTGATGAACAAACACCGAGTTATCTAACGCTCGAATTGATCTTGGGGTCAGCGTTTTAATCCTGGCAATGCTGGAGAAGAAAGACATCTCGAAATAGCTGATTCCTGTCGTCTGTTTACGTTCGGGAAAAATAGTCTATTGTCACAGAAGAGATCGTATTTCTTGAGAGTGTTATGGTAACCCCGTTTTTCTTAGTAGGTTTTGGACGGTTTTTCTGAACAGAATCAGAAATACGGGAAAAGCAAGATTGTGAGTAATTTGGATTATTTGTTATTTGATGTTTGCCGGCAGTTCCTAAATTAATCAGAAAATTGAAACGAAAGAAAAGATATTCTGAGAGTTCTTCTCATCCCTTCAAATATTTCATTCAAGCGATTCCTTTATGGATTGTGAAAGTTTATTGACATTAATTAAATTCAAATTGTACGGACTACAATAATTTCATTGCGCGCTCTTTTCAGGATGCAATCATATCAATCAATGCTTGTATTTTTGCTAGCACTTTGCCAATCTATTGCTCAAATGTAATTAATAAAATATTATTATTATATTAATTAATATTAATAATAATTTTCGAAATTTTTGCCAATAATGGTCTCAGACGATTATGTTCGACTCACTGATGAAGAATTTGAGTTCAAACTTGATTCTGTCCGGCCAGCTCTCCGTTGCCACGATAATTTTCCAATGGAATGAGATAGCGACTTGCAATTTTCAGGGTAAGTTGCACCTCTAAATGCCACGAATAAGTTTGTTAATAATAATGATAATACACAATATACGAATCCTTGGAAAACAACCGCCTGGGGATCACCAGGGCACGTCTGGGGTTGGAAGTGTCAGTATGCTGACCAACGGCAGGATGTTGAGGAGAACGGCACCTATCATACAAGAAATTACAGCTTCTGAAAAGAACATCGAGGAGGAGAGATAAAAAGTTGTCGGTCATATAGGGAATCAGCGCTCGCAAGAGCAACCCATTGTCAGACCCGGCAACATGAACAACTGTCTGTGTTATACCGTGAATTTAGGAATTATTACATTACGCTGGGGTATCTGGGAGACTTAAATTTACCTGGCGCCCATTTACTAGGTTCCCTTTTTAGAAACCCACTCCCATCTCCACTGGAGCTAGACCGCGGATCCCTGAGTTCTAGTAGCTCCGAATTTAACCACTGCGACTTGGGAACAGTCGTATGTCGTTATAACCGTAAGAGGCATTTTTATGAAAAAATTACAAGTAACTGTGGTGAGTGAATGAGTGTTAACATCTGAACAATGAGGAAAATTCTGCAAAATATTGATTATTTGAAAACGGAGTTTCTACATAACAGTAAATGCAAAGGATTATACAAATGAATTATAATATGTAGTTCCCAATATTTTGATAAATTTCCTATAATATTCTCAAAATATGATATAACTTTCCTGGAATTAGACATTATATAAATCTACACATTCTGGAATGTAACTTTTTATCTGGAATACAACTTATCTAAAGCTTACGTCCACATTCGTGAGAGCCACTCGCGAAATGGTTTCGTAAGGAAAACCGTTTGGCCGATTATACCTATAAAAAACTCAATTGTCTCATTCAGATGCAAAACCTCAACTGAAAATTTCAATCTCTCTATCTCTTTACGTTCTCAGGTGATCGTGACATGAATAATATTTTTTATATTTTTTTCAAATTTTCCAGTGATACGATTCTCCCAAAATTTCACAACTACTCACGAAATTTCAATTCGATCGGATTTATATTAGTTAAAAACAAAATTATTACTCGGAAACCATTGGGCCGATTATGCCCATTAACGAAATGGTCCGTCGTTGCCTGAGTTGCTATCTCTTTCCGTTCTCAAGTTATCGTGGCAAGTCCGGCTGGCCGGACGAAGGGATTCATTAAATTTTTATTACTGGATTCAAATTCACTATGGCTGTTTCTACTCGGGGTTATACCATGTACACTCACTCACCGGACACCCTGTATATCTATGTCATCAATCTTAATCTAAAATGCATGAATGATTGCAAGATATGCTGTGAACTTAAAACCAGCTAGCAACTAACCTGCAATTTGAATTGGCGAACGATGGTATAAACACTTTAATCCTTCGCCATTTCCGATGGTGTGAGGACAGTTTCCATTTCTTCATTTCTACCTCACCATCATTCGTATTCAACTGTGCACATGGAATTCTAATTTATAAATCCGACTCGGCAATAAGTTCCAAAAGTAAATAAATTGAGGGCAACAAGTAGTAAATTCTAGGCAGGTGCTGCGAAGTTGTTCGAAGTAACACAGATGCTTTATTTCTTCGTGTCGCGTAAACTCTAGAATCTCCGTTGGACTAAAATCCCCATCCGGGAAAACATTGTGAAGAGATGTTACGATAGCTTTTCCATGTAAAAGTTTGAAGTAGAATATTAAGTGCCAGAGGAGAAGTGATATGTTCTGCCCTTTTGAACTATTCGGTATTTTTCTAGACTAATGAACACTTGGAACTGTTCACATTGATTCAAACTTACCTTTTTATTCATAACCCGAGAAATACCCTTCGTTGAATATCGTGATGAATATAATATGATTCAGCATTACAAATAGAAGTAGTGCAATAGATTGTGGATTATCAGAGCCGGAGTAGTATTCAACACTTAGTTTCTATTGATTCTCATCTTCACCTCCGAATATTATCGAAATTGCAGGATTTATTGAAGAAATACTACGAGATAGATCAAAATAATGTAGTACAGTAGGGTACACCTTAAAAAGGTCTACAAAAAATTCCGCGATGGTGTATGTCTATGTCTTAAGGATAACCCACAATATCCATTTTTTATCCTTTACATTCTACGAGAAATATTGGCTTGATTACGAAGCTATTTTAAGCAATACAGCATTGATTCTCATCCAATTAAGTACCTACCTTAAATGCATTGTGCATTTAATATTGATCAATATGGCCCTTTACAGCATGTAATTTAAATGGATATTTTCGAAGATATCGCAGATTTAAAATGCAGGGACATATCGGTTGCGGTGGTACCGACCGGAGGGGCGGCACAGCCAGGATAGGGATAGAAATCGAATACAGAGAGCCAGAGAATCATCTGTAAAGCGTGAGGCTCGCCTCAGCCAGGTAGATGTATTGATTCCCCAAATTCCTCTGATACCATCGGATTTACTGATCCAATTTAAACGCCTATAATTTCCGGTAAAGATATATTTTACAATGACCATTAATAAATCGCAGGGCCCAACTTTCAACGCTACAGGCTTATATTTGAGCGTTGAGTGTTTTTCACATGGCCAATTATATGTCGCTCTCTCAAGAGTAACCTCAAGAGCAAACATGTTTGTATTGTCTAACGACAAAAATGCTGTGAACGTTGTATATAAAGAAATTATGTAGTATATTTAGTATCAGCATTTCAACCGTGCGAAGCCGGGGCGGGTCTGGAATAAATTAGATATTGTTGGGCTTAAAATCACCCCAACAATTTGATCAGCATAAACTAGGTAGTTTCCATATATATCATCAGGAGATCTTTTCAGTAATACTTTATTGACAAGAAGGAACAACCATTTACCAAATCTATGGATATCTCTTTTGGGATTTTTAGAATGCTCAAATTGCAGGTATTCACAGAACAAGAAGAGTTTTAAGAGTAATTTCATGGCAACTCTGTGCACGGACAAGTCAGTTTCGGGGAAATAGCGTTGTTTCCGAGTTGAAATGTATGGTTCTTGGCCCTGGGGCGAATTTATAAATAACTATATTCGGTAGATCTATATTAAATTACGTTCGGATTTGGAGAAGAGGCAATTGCGTTCCTAACGGAGGTCCCATAACCACAATTTTTTTCGATCTACGATAAAGCTACTAGCCAAACTGTATTGATAGCCATATTTGTTAAAGGAACTTGAAAAATTCAAAAATAGCACTGACGTGAAGTCAGTACTCTTTGGCGCGCGTGTTCACGGTGGCTAATTTGAATTGAGTGATGATTACTTCAAGCTCAGTGGATTGAGCGAGCCGGAGATCTACCCAAAGGATAGTGGGTACCATTCACTGTCGGTTCAAAAATTAACAGTGCTGTATCTGAGCTGCCATAAGGATAGAGTAACAATGTTGAAAAAGAACACTGACTCTCCTTAGTCACACAAGCGCCTAGAAGATTCTGAGGAATCTCCTTGAGAAAGACTTGGCAGGGTCAGTATAAATATAATCATGTTTATAGTACGCTCGCAAAATGCAGATTTACTCAACAATGAAAGAAAAAGTGTAAAAAAGCATTGACGTGGGGTCAAGCTGCCTTGGCACGCGTGCTATAAACATGTTTATGATTATACTGACCCTGCCAAGTCTTTCCCAAGGAGATCCCTCTGAATCTTCTAGGAGCTTGTGCGACTAAGTAGAGTCAGTTGTGTTCTTTTTCAACATTGTTACTCTATCCTTATCGCAACTTAGATACAGCACTGTCAATTTCTGAACCTATAGTGAATGGTGTCCACTATCCTTTGGGTAGATCTCCGGCTCGCTCAATCCACTGAGATTGAATTACTCATCACTCAATTCAAATTAGCCACCGTGAACACGCACGCCAAAGAGTACTGACCTCACGTAGGTGTTTTTTTTTCTTGTGATACGAGCCTCAAGAAATCTCGCAAGAATTTTCGCGTTAGCGATCCCATCAAACATGGTTATTAGATGTAGAATACATCTAATAACCATGTTTGAATTGGGTTGGTTTTGTATTTTTCGAGTTATTTAGGAAATGGCGTACAAATTTCAGATGGGAATAAGTCCAAAACCGTTTCGCCTATTATGTCTGTAAATGAACTCAAAATATCGCATTCAGAAGCACAAACTAGCCTGAAAATTTCAAGTCGCTATATATTTCTGTTCTCAGGTTATCGTGACATAAATAATATCTTTTAATAATTTATTTAAAATTTCTAGTGATACGATTCTCACAAAATTTCACAAGTGTCCTTAGGTTTATATTCTACAACCACTCACCAAGTTTCAATTTGATCGGATTTGTATGTTGAAATATGTTGAAAACAAAATTATTACTCGGAAACCATTGGGGTATTATGCCCATTAACGAATTTGTCCGTCTTATTGAGATGCGCCACCGACTCTGAAAATTTGAAGTCACTATTTCTTTCAGTTCTCAAGTTATCGTGGCAATGGCTGGTCGGCTGGCCAGACATAATCAATTTTGACCTCGGATTCTTCATCAGGTAGTCGAATTCAATAGTTTGACATCATTCTCGGAAAAAAATTCGAGAAGATATTTTACTCAATCATGATCTAACCCTAACCCCGAGTCTAACCCCTATTAACAACTAATTATTCTCACTAATCAGTGTATGACTAAGGAAATAATAAAACCCATTCATGAATGTAGAAATTGATAGCCTGCTTTAGTAACGCTTTGTCTTTGAAGATGGAAACATAATTTCCGAAAACGTCTGACGACAAAATTTGTAGTGTACAAGAGTGTAGTTACTTTTGTAGTGTAGAGAAATATAAATTCTTTTGATTGAGAGCTTTGGATGTGTTAGCAGAAGTTATTGTAATGGGATACTATTCAATTCCACGTATGATATAAGAGCTTGGGGAAAAACCTCAGTAAAACCCTGTCTCCCCGTGAGTGTTGTGTGAAATTTAATATATTGATAGGCATTTCTTTATTCAACATGGATTCCTTGGTCAAAAAACGGAAAGGTTTCTCCAAGGTACCCAAAACTCAACCTGAAATGAATAGATAAGAGGAGAAAAACGAGCAAATTTAATATAATACGTAACCTTTCAAAAGTTCCCGCTCACAAACTCTACTCCTCTGTAGCCGCATGAATCTCTTGAAGAAGAATCGCCTCCGCTAGTTTTCAAAAATATTACATTACCTCTTGTACTCAAAATCTCTTCAATATTTGGATACAGATACTGAGTCTCAACACTCATAACAATCAACGAGGAGTATAGTAAGTTCACCAACATTATAGGACGATGTTATATGTGCGCTGGAAAAGTCTACGTGGAGTCTTACGTAGCCGCCATTTTAATCCTCCCTTTCATCTCCTTCAGTCTTATCACTTATGTCTCTTTGTGTCTGAATCGTTGCTGCTAGATGAAAATTCTCAAAGAAGTCGGCACCGCACCGTCGTCACAATAGGCATTACGGAATTTCAAATTTCACGCCTGCATACAAACGGGACGTACGAATTTTTGATGGCGTTCTCCTTTGAGGGTAACCGTGCATGTATACTAGACGATTAAAAACTTCCGACGTGCGAGTGATGAAGTTCGAAAGAGTTGAAGTAGAAAATCTCTTCAACAAATGTGGTGTAAGGTGAAACATATGAAATATTTTAATTCATTCATCATGAGAGCACTTATAGTCCAGTCAACAAGTTCTTTTTAGGCCAAAATTTTGCGTATTCTCCGAAAATTATGAATATTTTGAAAATATTGAATATATTGAAAATTTTGTATATATCGGAAAGCATTTGTCCGACATCGCAGAAATTTTGCGAGAATCTTCAAATCCATGAATGTCATGATGACATACTAAATTTTCGGACCAATTTTTTCACAACACAATAGAAAGTGAAGCATGTATATATGGGAGATGATGCCCTACATCAGAGTCCTGTAGCGGTATTCGAACATCAGAAGTTCTGAATAATCATCGTTTGGATTGGCCAGACCTGGTTTTGAAAGAGACCCTTCTGGCCTTATGAGCTACGACATTTTCCTTTTTGAAATCAAATATTGAAGGGATTTCTACAACAAGAGTAAATATCTTTGAAAACTAGCGCAGGTGATTCTTCTTCAAGAGATCCATGTGGCTACAGAGGAGTATATTTGTGAGAGGGGATTTTTCAAAGGTTATGTATTATTTTTAATTTGTTCGTTTTTCTCATCTTGTCTTCTCATTTTTGCGCTTATGTTCTGGGGAACATCACGTTATCATATTGCCAAATGTCTGTAATTTTCGAATGTTTCGCCGAAAATGTTACAGAACGATTGGTTTCGACTCCCTGATGTTCGTTAATGGGCATAATCGGCCTAATGGTTTCCGAGTAAAAATGTTCAATCAATACTATTCCGATCGAATTGAAACTTGGTGAATAGTTGTAGAATACAAACCTAAGGACATTTGTGAAATTTTGTGAGAATCGTATGAATAGAAATTTTTTTAAAAATTTTTAAAAAAATACTTGAAGTCAGGAGCTTTTGCGCGTATGTTCTATTGTCCATTCTCCTGTATTGAACATTCGTAATCGAATTCACTATAGTAAATTATATACACGCAAAAGCTCCTGACTTGACGTCAGTGCTTCAGCCATTTTTTTAATTTTCATGAGTGAGTCGAACCTATTTGTTTGAGGCCATTTTCGGCCAAACATTTCAAAAATACATAACCTTGGGCAAAACTATAGAACGGCGAATAAACGCGCCAAAAATCGGTGAACTATGTATATTTATCATTACACGAACGAGCTCGTGACCCAAATTCAATGCTTTTGCAAATGTCTATTCCTTCATTACTTACGGTAGATCAATTATGAAACACATTATCAAAATAAAACCATTCATCATCACTGAACGTCCTTTTATTATTTTCTTTCAAAAGTTTAGTTATAGTTTTCTTGGCAATAAATCTTCCGGGCATCAAATATAGCGTAAATACTCGTACATACATATCAAATGAAACCTCATAATATATCACGGCGATGTCGGGAACTTTAAGTCGCTTCTCTTGTTTCGGAGCTCCGATATAAACTTACCAGACGCTCGAGATATTCTGTTATTCAATGTTTGTGTGCTGTTGGCTTGTCGTTTGTTATTCAAATGAGTTCCCGAGGGTGTAGGAGGAATTAATTTTGCGTAATTGATAAAATTAGATTTGTTAAAGGACCCACGATACGATAGTAGGTATTCTGAGAATGTTTATATTTTCGTATACTGATGTTCGTATTTTGATCTTGGATTATTTGTGGAAGTCCAGGAAAGGTTTGAAAGGTGAATAAATATTAAAATTGTCTACAGGGTGTTTTTCTTTTAACGTCAATAGCAACTTGCTCTTTTTCACGCCATAGTCGTACAATTTCATTCAATTGTGTTAAAAGATATACTTTCGAGGCATACATCATTGAAAATAAACCATTACTATACAGAGTGTTCTTTTTGTCACGTCACAATTGTACGCGATTGAAGTGATTTGTGCCACAAACAAAGCATGGATGGATTCTCATAATGTATTTGCCTGAAATTTTCCAACAGGGTGTTTTTCTTTTATCGTCGTATTTGTCCGAAAACATTCACAAAAAATACGGCGACTTGGTTTTAATTAGCTCTTCCTCTGGGATAACTTACCAAGTGATAATTGATCAGTTATCGAGCGGGATGAAAAATGATTAATTACTAAAATGACTATTATAAAATAGGGGTTGGTGTTATAAGGGTGAAAATTTAGGGTTGTATGTATTTTGTATTGGCACATTATGAAAAAATAAAAACAAAAATTTCGTACAAAAATTTTAAAAAAATTAAGGGTGAACAACCCTTATCACATAGGGGTATAAAAAATAGATAGTAGCCGATTCTCAGACCTACTGAATACGCATATAAAATTTGGTGAAAATCGGTAAAGCCGTTTCGGAGGAGTACGGTAACTAACAATGTGACATGGAAATTTTATATATTAGAAGAAGAAGATAATATGATAAAGTTCGTTAAAAGTAAACAATAATAATTGCTGCAAGATAAGAATTGATGATAATTTATGTTGATGAAAGAGTTTAGAAAATTAGAATATTCTTTCATCTTTTTCTTAGAGCAGCCGTCCCACAAGTCAAAATATAATCTCGGCATCTAACTCGCACAGATCATATCTCCTTCTATAGGACTTATCCATTTTGTTCATAACTGAAGAAATAAAACGAATAATATTAATGCTTATCTTCTGTATTTTAACCTCCCATTTCAAAAAGTTGTCAACTATCCCACATTTACCCTATATTGCTTCTGATCTAGTGTTTCTAACGTTGAAGGATTTTCAAACTATTAAATTTTTTCTATTCTTCAGATGTTTTTCGGACTTTTGGAGAGAAAAACCACATAAAAACCATTGAATGCTCGATATCATGTTTCTGTACGGCAGGCGGTAATAGGATATACGCGAAATCGTATAACCTATACGTCGATAATCACCGACCGAAATATTTGATTTACTCAAATGATAAAATTGGACATCCGATTGACATCAGCGTTCGAAGTTGTTGTACAGAAATACGGCCATTAATTCAGTCAATTTACCTATGATCCATTTATTCGCCGACTATATTGGAGCAGACCCATATTATTCAATTACTGTCACGTGAAAATAAATACTCTTCTGGCTTTTGACTCCTACATTTATATCACTTAGGTCAAATATTTGAACGATTTAATGAGTCTCAATCGATACACGAACGGCTTCAAACAATATTGAATATAAATATATGTAGGATTTCAATTATGATTGTAATTCTACTTGTATATAGTTAGAATTAGTGTTATATTCTGGGGGTGCAAGCAAAGTGTTATGGTTACATCAGACGTTCTTTGGAACCTCTGTTGCCAGTAATCCAGTAACATACCGTTAGAGATAAAAGTCCTATCCTTAAAACGATGTAACGATAACAGGAGATGAAGAATTTAGGACTAAACCCCGACACTCTGGTGCCTCCAAGGAGGTCTGTGTTGTATAATTTCCCGAAAAGTGCTTGACGTGCAACATCGACAACCCATATAGATTCTAGGAATTTCCCCAGAACCGAGAGAAAGTTTCCAGGGAATCATATTGGTCTATGGGGGGCGGATCGCAGCCAGAGAATCACGAATCATGGGACTGCTCTCTAAGATCGGGTGCATAGACCTAATATCCTATGGACGGAGCGATAGAAAAAGAGGATTGAAATATACATGTTAGAGAGATGGAGCTAATGTTGGTACTAGTGGCGATTTCCATTGACCCGCTCGGAGCACTCGAAATCGATCTCATCTGTCATGCATCTGTCCAATTGAAACGAAAATATGTGTCAAATATGACAGAGTGACAGCTCCGAGTGATCCGAGCGTGTCAATGGAAATCGCCATAATCCTACACTAGCTCCATCTTCTTCTCGATCCTCTTTAGATACATGTGAGAAGAGAGATGGAGCTAATGTAGGCACGAATCCTAAAATAGCTCCATCCTCTTTTCTACCCTCTTTAGGGTCTTCCATCTCTCTCACATTAAACTTTCAATCGATTCCGTTCAAAAGACAACTGCAGCTCCGTCCATGGGATATTAGGTCTATGATCGGGTGTAACCCAAAGGCGGGGGGGTTAAAAAACGAAGGTACCTAGAGTACGAGCAAGGAATCGGGGTGTGCGTTCTGAGCAGGGAATAACGTTAGACGTTGAATACGGTTCGGAAGTAGACGAGTTTTATCCCTAATACATTTGTATTGTACTATTGTACTATTGTAATTGCGGAAGTAAATACTGTCAGAGTTACAAATATATCTTCGAGTTCAATTGTTAATAAATTGTAAATAGCAGAACAAGTGTTTTGTTGAAAATCAGAGACGTTAAAGACGAATGTTAGGAAAATAACTCAATCAACCCCTAGGCGATTGATATAAAAAATCCTACATTTATAATAGAAAAAAAAACTCTTATTCTACTTTTTTGAAATAGTACCTGTGTTCGGAAAATGAAAGACAAAATATACAGTGTGATCCATTGGGAAATGTGCTTACGTTAACCTGGCGAGTCCAAGAATTCCATAAATGTTCAGTCAAGTCCATAAATGTTAAGTACTCTATCGAAATATACGGTATTCCATCTAATTCACTTGTCAAATCGTACATTTCTATTCATGATTATTTATCAACATAACTTCAAGAATTACTTTATATAACTAGTGCTTCGTTATTTTGGCCGACGTATCCGTGGATCACGCTTCTTTCGTCTCCCGAAACTAACTGCCCTCTTTTCTTTTCTCATTTCAACATTTCTTATCCTGTACTTCATAAATGAATCTTGCTGAAGATACACTCAAGCCGAAGCTTATTTCCACGGCCACATCAGGCAACAAACATATCATGTGTCACCTAGCCAAACAAATCAAATAGTCGACCTAAATACCAATTCTCGGCAAGGCCAATCCTGACATAACAGTCGTTCTCGGCTGTTTCTGAATAAAAACCAAGTATCGCATAATTTGACAGCTTCTAAAATATCTAACAAACACACATCCTCATTCAACTCAAAATCGTTGATATTTACCACATTCAACATTCAATGTTGCAACTCTTATGCCTGCTGCTCTTTGCGCCATGACAAAACTATCTGGTCAGATCAGTTTCACACAAGCAAACACAGCACAACTCAAAAGTTCCTTCAGAATGATCTGATTCATTGATTCAACTATTATGACTGCTGCTCATTACGCCATGACAAAACTATCTATTCAGATCAGTTTCACACTTGCAACTACAGCAAACGTAATAGTCAAACCTTCTTCTTTCTCTAACGTCTGTTTCAACATTTTCCTCGTATAGATCACCAACGTCTCTTTCAACGTTTTCCGGATCTAAATCTTCAATGTCTCTTTCAACGTTTTCCTGATATAAATCTACAACGTCTTTTTCAACGTTTTCCAGATCTAAATCTTCAACGCCCTCAGGCATTTTCCTCAAACTTTCAGCAGCATACGAATAAGTTATTTCATTAGGCAACTACTTCAACACATACCTATCCCACTCCTTTCACATGCAATTTTCACAATAAAAAAAAGTCCACTCAATTTCGAATATAATTTGGTCCAATGTTTTCCTTCATTTTTCAACCTCTCAATTCAAAGTTCAGCTTTATTACTATCAAATCTTCCCTTTCTGTACCATGCAGTTTCTCAATGTTTTGTAACGCTTAATCTTAATAGAATGATCAGGTTTTGTCATTTTTGCACACTTAGGATGGTCAAACATTTTTTCATCTTCTTCAAAGAACAGTTTATGTTCATTTAATGGTAGTACAATATTGTTTAACGTATCTAGGTTCCGGGGTCGAATTCTCGTAAATGTCCGACATGATCGGTCGACATGTTTGTTGCCATATCAAATTGATTCAAAAAACACTTTTGGATTATTTGTTGAAATCGAAAATGTTTATTAATATGGTTCACTTTAAATCCTCGTCGCCACTGTGATGTCTTCTACAATTCGTGGAATGTAGATATATAAAGACTAATGTTTTAAACTTAATATTTATTCTTAAACTTCCGTATTATTACTTCTCTCATACAGCATAATTTGATACTGACTGAACATAAGGATCTCACTCGATCGCGCAGGGAAAACAGTCAAACAAGTCATGCGTGATAGAGGAGAGAAAATTTTAACCATCATTAGAATATACTACAATTTTCATTTCACAATTATATGAATTCTGTTCACATGTAATTTTTTCCTGCCTTGATAATGGAACGAAATTTTTTTCGAAATTTTTGGCAATTGTCACTAATTAATAATTAATCATTGTCCAATTATCCCAATATATATTTGATCAATTCTGAATACATCTCTCACAGGATTCAGTCAGCAACTTATATGAGTAGCCCCGCTATTTCGTTACAAATATTGAAGCTCTATTCCTTTTTAGCCATATAGAACGAGAGATCAAGAAATTCCGGACATGAGTTCATTTATTTTATCCACAGGGGTCCCCTTATCGAGATTCTGGAACATGTCGTGCGTCTTTTCGACAGCTAAAATGCATCGACAGACTCCAATCTGCGGCCCGGCCGTGTTGATTACGACTTTACAAATCCGATGGACAGTCTGCTTTGATTTATCTGTGAGATTCATGCCGACAGCTAAGGTCTCCTAGATGCAGGAAGTTCATTTTATGGCCATAACGATTACAGTGACCAGAACGTTCATGCGAAGTATCGACGGTCCCACATCAGATACTCAGTGAAAAGGGCTTTCAAAGAAAAATATATTCGATCAAGGATTGGATTTCAGTACGTAAATTATATCCTTTTTAAGTTCTGGGGAACATCACGTTATCATTTTGTCCAAATGTCTGAAATTTTCTAATTTTTAACCGAAAATGGTCTCAAACGTTTGGGTTCGAATTCCTGATGAAGAATTTGAGGTCAAATTTGATTCTGTCCGTCCGGCTGTTGCCACGATATCTTGAGAACGGAAATAGATAGCCACTTGAATTTCGCAGGGTAGGTGGTGCTTCAAGGAGAAGTCTTCGCTCCAGCAGATTTCTTGCCCAAAGCATTCCTTCCGTTAGTTTGAGATGGCGAGGCATTCCGTTGTCAGGTCATCAGGAGTTTCATCCTCCTCCCAACAGAATCTGCACTCGTCACTTTCTGTTAGCACTAATCGAAGCATATATTATGATGAGATTAAGGCTAGCAGAAACTGACGAGTGCTTCACATCAACACGACACGGTTTGATGTACGGCAACGACACAAACGCTCGAGCTTTCCCACACTCAAGCCGTCACCCAAGAATCGGATGCTGTTGTCATTTACACGACTGTGAAGCGAGCCTGTGGCAAAGCTTGAGCGTTTGTGTTGTTGCCGTATATAAAACCGTGTCGTATTGATGTGAAGCGAGCCTAACTCGAACTGAATATCATCTGATTGCATGGGCCCTGAACATTTTCAGAGCGATCATGAGCGATGTAAGGCTCGCTTCACATCAACACGACACGGTTTGATGTACGGCAACGACACAAACGCTCGAGCTTTCCCACACTCAAGCCGTTACCCAAGAATCGGATGCCGGTGTCGTTTAAACGACTGTGAAGCGAGCCTGTGGGAAAGCTCGAGCGTTTGTGTTGTTGCCGTATATAAAACCGTGTCGTATTGATGTGAAGCGAGCCTAACTCGAACTGAATATCATCTGATTGCATGGGCCCTGAACATTTTCAGAGCGATCATGAGCGATGTAAGGCTCGCTTCACATCAACCCGACACGTTTTGATGTACGGCAACGACACAAACGCTCGAGCTTTCCCACACTCAAGCCGTCACCCAAGAATCGGATGCCGGTGTCGTTTAAACGACTGTGAAGCGAGCCTGTGGGAAAGCTCGAGCGTTTGTGTCGTTGCCGTACATAAAACCGTGTCGTGTTGATGTGAAGCGAGCCTTAATCCGAAATAATTCGAATAACTTACCGGAACAAACGTGTCGCGATTAAAAATAGTGTCCTGTGAGTCTCAGGAATTTTAGTCATTCAACATCCTGGATAGTGACAAGCAGATAAAATATCCGCAGTGAACCAAAAGATGCCCCTGTCTTTCAAGAATTACTTCGAACCCCTTTCCGGACCTTCACTAAGACGAATTGTCCTCATTCTTTGGATGTTGGTTCGTGACCACCCAGACAAGTGCTGGAAAATTGCGCCGCATACTTCGGTCTGTTGTTTTGGCAGCAATGCAATCTTTTAAGGTTGAGAAGTTCATTTTATTCTTTCCTTTCTCTTTCGCATGAACGAGGGGAAATTTGGGGATGTAACATATTTTCCATAGAGGGAAGTGATAACGGAAAATTTCACCAAATTGCAGAGCATGTGTGTATACGAACAGATAACCAATTATTTATCCAAATATTTCTATTCAACTTGTGTACATGAGCCAAATGGTCGATAACAACTTAGTTATATCGACCATTTGGATCATGTGAGGGGAAGTTATGATAATGAAGTGGAAGAATACTCTAAAATTCAAGTGAGTAATGGATTTTGACTGCTTCATAACCATACACAAATAATTCATTCTTTCAAAGTAGGATAATTTTGACCATTTGCTATCTTTGTTCACCCTTAAGTTAACACTGAAAATTTTATTAATTATCATATTTTTTAATTATAATAATTAATTATAAAAATATATGAATTATTTACCTTTATGAGGGTAGATCAGAAAATCAACAAAGAATAAGAACAATTTCTAATTGGCACTATCATTTCAACTAGCTGGATTGATATTTCCCACTGTATAGCAATGATATGCCAATTCTTATATCCTATAATTATTCAGTCAGAGAATGACAAACATTTGGGCAATTTTTTAAATGAAAATTGATTTGCTTTCTCACATTATTTATTTGTGTTTGAAAAGTATCTTACATTTAATTTATGTTTGTACATATTATAGAACTGAGCAATTAATTATCATATCCATTCGTCCTGATGTGTATAATTTTAGAAGTTTTGGCCGAGAGCGGTCTCAAACGATTAGTTTCAACTCACTGACGAAGAATCTGAGGTCAGACTTGAAAACGTATTGAGTTAGGGGGTAAATTTTCAGGGTAGGTGGTTAATGGGCATAATCGGCCCAACGGTTTCCGAATGATAATGTTGTTTTCAACCAATACAAATTCGATTGAATTGAAACTTGGTGAGTAGCTGTAGAATACAAATCGAAGGACGTTTGTGAAATTTTGTGAGAATCGTATTACTAAAAAATTTTAAAAAAATTATCAAAAAATACGTATGTCACGATAACCTGAGAACAGAAAGAGATATCGACTTAAATTTCCAGGTAAGGTTGTGCATCTGAATGCGATATTAGTTTTTCTATAGGCATAATCGGCCAAACGGTTTTGGAGTTATACCCATCCGAAATTTGGTCGGTTTTTCCTCAATAAATCGGAAAATACGAAACTGATATTATTCAAACATAGTTATTAGTTGTAGAATGCCAACGCGAAAATTATCGCTAAATTTCGTGAGGATCGAATCGCTAGAAAATTTATAAAAAATCATTGAACATCATTGAAGAAAATTCTATATATCAGAAACTATTCGTCCGACATCGCTGAAATTTTGCAAGAACCTTCAAAACCTAACTCTACTACCAAATTCATAGTTTGAACACGATCGGATCCATATCATTAGAGATCCGAGCAGCCTTGTGTGAGTTCAGTAGCTGGATGGGTGACCGTTGCCTTGATAACTATCGAACGGAAGGAGATGGGGACGACTTGTAATTTTCAGGGTAGGTTGAGCATCCGAATGGGAGAATTCAGTTCAATTTTGGGCATAATCGGTCTAACGATTTCGGAGTTATACCCATCTGGAATATTATTTCCTCGATAACTCAAAAAATATAGATTCGATTGAATTGAAGCTTGGTAACTAGATGTAGAATATCGACATAAAGACGTGTGTAGAATTTTGTGAGAAGCGTACCGCTAGAAAATTTTTAAAAAATTACGCTAACAAAAATTGGTTCAAGCACCTACGCGCAAAAGCTTCTGACTTCACGTCAGTGCTTGAACCAATTTTTTTTACATATTATCATATCATTTTCTTTAGTGTCTAACATTTCAAACAGATCAAGACTAGTTTATAAAAATTCTCAATAATAATATAAAAAAGCACTGACGTGAAGTCAGTACTCTTTGGCATGCGTGTTCACGTTGGCTAGTTTGAATTGAATGATGAGTACTTCAATCTCAGTGGATAGAGCGAGCCGGAGATATACCCAGAGGATAGTGGTCACCATTCACTGCCGGTTCAAAAATTAACAGTGCTGTATCTGAGCTGTCATAAGGATAGAGTAACAAAGTTGAAAAAGAACACAACTGACTCTTCTTAGTCGCACAAGCTCCTAAGAGATTTTTTTTATAGCACGCGTGCCTAATGCAGATTTACTTAACAATGAAAGAAAAAGTGTAAAAAAGCATTTACGTGGGATCAATCTGCTTTGGCGCTCGTGCTATAAACATGATTATGATTATACTGACCCTTCCAAGTCTTTCCCAAGGAGATCCCTCAGAATCTTCTAGGAGCTTGTGCGACTAAGGAGAGTCAGTTGTGTTCTTTTTCAACTTTGTTACTCTATCCTTATGGCAGCTTTGATACAGCACTGTTAATTTTTGAACCGACAGTGAATTGTGTCCACTATCCTTTGGGTAGATCTCCGGCTCGCTCTATCCACTGGGCTTGAAGTATACTCAGCATTCAATTCAAATTAGCCAACGTGAACACGCGCGCCAAAGAGTACTGACTTCACGTCAGTGCTTTTTTATTTTTTCATAAATAAAATTGTGAAAATTCAAATTTTATTCTCTATTTATCGACAATGAATGATGTTATCAAAATTTCTAACATCTGAAAAGCCTTTAATACCTAATGTGGTAGCTGAAATGGAAATCAATAGAAAACAATAAAAGAGCTTCACTTTATTATTGACATTTCTGGATATTGATGGCAGCATGCTGGAAGTGACTCGGGGTCTGAAAACATCAGGGTATCCCAACCAAATGTGGCAAGAACCCAAGAAGCTTGAGCAAATGTACGTTAGAGTGACTAGAAAGCTTACAACTTCAATATAAGTCAAATGAAATCCAGCATGACAGTTACACAAATCTACGTTCATTTCACATCATTCAACCTAATTGAATTAGTTTGTTTCTGCGTACACTCCACACATATTCTGGTAAGTTGGCTGTTCTGGCTGAATTTATGGCGATACACAAAGCTGCGGGGTGAAAGGATTGGGACAGCAAACGCCCACTGTGAGTAGGTACCTTGTACATTCTATTGTTCAGTTTACGGTTCATAAGGTTGTTAGTTCGTTACAGGGTTGCCAATGAGATTGAAATATTCTCTATTCATCTATCGTGTCACAACAGGAGGCATCCACCCATCGGCATTATACAGGGTGATACATGAGTGGTTGGACATGCAGGTCACAAGCCTTTCAGAAACTTTCCTCCTTTTGTATCTAAAGGTAGATTGTTTCGGAGATACAGGGTGATTCATGAATGTTAGCCCGAATTTCCGTTATCCATAACTTGGGAATAAGAGGTGCGATTTTGATTGAATTTGGTGGGGGTGTTCAATTTCAAGAATTATTTGCATCAGTTTGAAAAATGTCGGTCCTGTTTTCAGTTTTTTCGTTGTCATATTTAATGTCATTTGCTTAGATTTTGGATTGTGAGCTTTTCAACGAAATAACGTGAACTATTTTGGAATATACAAAAAAAAATCCATTGAAAAGAAAAGAATTGTATCGGAAACTCGTAAATTGGAGAGTTTTAGTGGACTGTTTCTATAGAGTTTAGATTGATGCAAAATATTGAAGGTTTAAAAAACAAGAACGGAGGCACTAAACGACTTACCAATTTTTCTTGCGAATCCAGAAAAAAGTCCCCGACTAGAATAGGTACGCATCCTTGTATAGGGTTGAATTGTGTGTAGCATAGCACTACTTTTGTACCACTAGGCTAGCACGAGATTGTCAAATATCCACAAGGAGGATACCACTTCTTGAAATAGCTTCAAAATGAATCACTCTATTTCACAAAATAAGAGAATTCGTGGAAGATCGAAAAACTGATTTTTCACAATGCGAACAAGACGCTAATTGTTCAAAATTGCACAGGCCTGTACGGCACTTCAAGCCGCCTAGTGCCAAAATTCTCGTACATTTATAATTAATTTAATTTAAATGTAGATGTGGCTCTTGCTCGTGGTAAAATGATTTGGCGATCTTCTTTGATATAAGGAGTGTATGTGATCATGTTATGCCATCTGTCCTTCTGGAGTATCTAGAATTGGCGTCTTTTCCAACGCAAATAATTAATATATTTGTTCAACAGCTTACCAACCGAAACCTATACATCACTCATCCCTTTATAAGTTCCATTCTTCCATTCCCTCGCTTGTATAATTTGTATTCATTTTTACCCTCTGAGATCCCCTAATTCCCAAGCTCTTCAATATGCATATGATTTGTTTGGCAGATCGGTGGCAGAAATGTATTGTAAGTTGAACAACTCTCTACAGATCTAATTATAATTGGTGCTTGGAAGTCCAAGAAAATCCTGTCTTTCTTCTCCTGGAAAAATTACCGGTGATGGCCCTCGTCAAATCTAGAATTTCCTGATTACTGTTGTAGCCAGACGATTCCTTGTAAAGCGTGTATATCAGACATCTTGGAGACAACCTTGATTTCACTGGAAAAAACAAGTGGACATGGCCTATGCTGAGGTTTCTGACGCACATAACTTGATGCAAGCCGTAGGCAAAACAACATGGGGCAGTCACCCAGCTGTCCTGGTCAGAATCTACAAAGTGCTGGTCCTTCCACACCTGGATTATGCCACCATCCTGTATGGAAGATGTGTCAAGACTAACTTGGCGGGGCTTTATCAAGCACATTACGCATTTCTTTGCTAGACACTCTCATTGTTGAGGTTCCACTCCCACTAATGCGATTCTCTTCGCTGTTGCCGAATATCTTCTCTCCCATAGAAGAAGATGGCTGACATTTAAGTATGTTTCTAAGATAATTAGGGTTGAGGAACATCCCGTTTTGAGAGTTATAAACAACCAAAAAGATAGGATATCACTTGTGGCTACGAATTGACTCCTCCTCTTTTCAGCATTCGCTGACCTGTCATCAGGAAGGCATCTTATCAAGACAATACTATACATCTCCTTCCTTGAAGTTCCTCTCCAGGTAAAACAAACAGAATCAAAGTTTACAAATCGGGGCCCTGTAGCATGCAGTTGCAAACCACTATCATCTCTGAAAAATTCTAACAACATCAAGTTTTTTTCAGAGACGCTTCGCTGT
Organism: Halyzia sedecimguttata; assembly: GCA_937662695.2. Lineage (NCBI taxonomy): Eukaryota > Metazoa > Arthropoda > Insecta > Coleoptera > Coccinellidae > Halyzia > Halyzia sedecimguttata. The sequence goes on along the minus strand of OW569415.2, from coordinate 87,627,854 downwards.
CTAGAGAACCGGACTTTGGGATATGGTATATTCTGCCCTTCTCCGCATATTGAAATTTTGGTGCGACTTCCAGATCACTACAGGGCTGCCGAACAGAAGTTTTTGAGAGAACTCCTCGCAATGCGATTGGCTCAGTAGATGGAGAATCTGACTCAGTGGCCAGAGACCCAGATCCATTCCCGGGTTGTGCTTGTCTCTTTGGTTGCTCAAGGAATCCTAGTAGTGTCGATAGATTTCTTGGTAAATTTGCTCACACGGATTTGGTTTTCACTTATATATATATATATTCTTTTGACTGAGAGCTGTATATGTGTTAGCAGAGGTTGGTGTAACGGGGTACCATACTTAATATACCTATACGAGTTGATTTCAACTAATAAGCTGTATGTGCTGGTAAGTTACTTGGGTTATAATGGCTTGATTATCTAGTGAGCATACTGAATCACCTTAGATTCTATGTTGCCTTCGAATTCCGCTTATGTACCCTCTTTACTTCATTCCACATCGCTTGTAGATTGCGCTTGTCAGAATGAGGTATAGAATTGGATTAACTTATAATGATCAGTCTTAGCTAAACAGTGCTGGCATTGAAATTCCAAGACTGCTCATGCCTCAGGTAGAAGATGAAGTAAGTTCCTTTGGTGTCCCAAAGAGATTGGGAACGTTTTCGTATTTGTATTCTACAGCTTGATACCAAGTTTCAATTTGATCAGATCTGTATTGATTGATGACAAAATTATTACTCGGAAACCGTTGGGTCGATTATGCCCATTAACGAACTTGTTCGTCGTATTCAGATGCGCTAAAATTTCAAGTCGCTATCTCTTTTCGTTCTCAAGTTATCGTGGCAATGGCCGTCCGGCAGGACCGAGTCAAATTCGACCTCAAATTCTTCATCAGTGAGTTGAACCTAGTCGTTTGAGACCATTCTCGTCAAAAAATTCGAAAATTACAGACATTTGGCCAAAATAATAACGCGATGTTCCCCAGGACATACGCGGAAAAAACACATACAGCCCTCAATTTTCATCTAAACCCGCTAGTATGTTTTCTCCCAACAGCGAGACCAAGAAAGCAGAATTTATCATCCGAAACGTGGAGGTAACACTTATCCCGTCGGAAAAAGTGCTACAAAACAAAACATATCGCCAAAATTTGGTTGATAAATCTGTTCGCGATAACGTGATTGATATAAGTAACGCTGAAAAATGTAAATAGTGAGATTGAGTGATATCAGGTATTAAATTTCACGAAAGATTCATTCTCCGCCTGGAGCTGGCTAGCACCCCACCCCACGTCGCAAAAAATAATGAACGGTCTCACGACTCGGAGTTAATTAAACTTTCGAAAAACTTCGTAACTCCTAAGGATGCTTTTAATTCCGCGAGTCTGTCTGAATTATTCATCTATAGAGGAATGGTGAGAAGCAGGCGGAAAACCAATTTTGAGAATCGGATGACCAAGAGGTGATTCATTGTGTGTTTTCTTCTGATTCTTTCCTGAACATTTCCGCAGGGGTTGCAGAATTTGCAATTACATATTTTCTGAGTAGAATACATCAGATCACTGATCAGCATTCGAATGCTCAATTGTTTTAAATTTGTTATTCTTCCAAAATCAGCTAGCACTTCACAGCAAAAAGAATATAGCCTTACGCCTCCCCATAATGAAGAACTAGAAATAATAATATTGAGGCTGAGTCCATTATCTTCAGACTTTTATTGAATGAAATTTCCTGTATAAAAAAGCACTTAAAACCCTTTAAGTGCCCGATAGAATCACTTCCATGCTGAACTTATCAGTTCTTATAGCTTTTTCATCCAATTTTTAAATTTTCAGTTCAACTTCATTACTGATCCTGCCCTCTTATTTCATTAATGGAAAGAGTTGAATTTCCTCTCGGCTGCGTCAGTTCATCATGTCGATTAACCTTCGTATATAAGGATTGAGTATTTTCAGCATTTCGTAAAAATAAATCCGTTCCGAATTCAGATACGACCATAACTCCCGAATAATGAGGATGAAAAATCGTGGAAGATATTATAATTGAATGTTTAAGAACCACAGTGGAATAGGCTCATCATTTTGAAATTTGAATTTATTAGATCATCCCCATTGCGCTGTATTCAGTGAAAGAGTAAGAGAACTTTTAGGATTGTGGTTTTTCAGGAATAGTTTATTAAATTGGATTACAGTATCTATCTGATATCTGAGCACTAGTGATTCAAAGGATGAACATAAGGTTTTGCAGGTTCTTAGGAATGCTACAGAATAACTTTCAGGAATCATACAATTTTCTTTATTGCGTTTCAGAAATAATCAAAATTTCAGCCATCGTTGTTGTTTGTTAGGCAACATTGTTCAATTGATTGCTTCTGACAAATATCCTGTGTTTCTTACGCAGAAGCAAATCACAAAATAATTAATTTTTATTTTATAGATATTTTTCAGAGTTTGGGAGAGAATACCCAGAAAAAAACCTTTCTATAATGAGTATACCTCCCACAGTATCCTTTAATGATTACTTACTTGGCTTGATTGTTCGAAGAGGTTTTCATTCATTTTCATTTGAAGTCAGTACGTGACACCCCATACACGGTTATAAGTGTATATGTTCTGCTCCTGAATGCCTCTACCCAATGAATAATTCAACTTCAACAATACATCGATTATTCCCCATAACTTTTCCATTTTATCGAGCTTATTGAAGAGGTTCGCGCAAGGGATTTTGTTCAAAGATAAAACCCTAATAAAACTGTGTTCCACATATATTACACAGGCCGCACACGCCTCGTATATATCAAGTAAAGAGGAGAAGAAATCTTTTATAACGTCAGAAATATGGACTGTTTGGGGGCCGATGATATTGTTCGAGGTGCAATAAAGGTTTACCGGAGGTAACGTATATATATATATTTCCTTATTTGAAGCTCATCCTGCCTAGTGTTAGTTCGCATGCTTGCTGAAAAATGGAAATATAGATTATTCGTATCCATGAAACTTTGGGAGGTAATAAAAAGGGCTTGTTCCAACTACAGTTCGAGGAGAAGTCTCAACTCAGGAGCGGAGTTATGACGTAGCATACGAATTTTTGGCGCTTCATTTTCGGTGGAATTATACTGCATGGAAATATTTTATAACTCATGAAATATCCATTAGCAGTTGAGCAGTGCAGCATAGATATTTATTTCCAGTATGGCAACGTAATTTCACCTAAGTGATCATTAAAGGATACTTTGGGAGGTATATTCATTATTAAATGGTTCGTTTTTGGGTTTTCCCTCCTAAATATCTTTAAAATGAAAAAAATATTATTTTATGAATTGCTAACCACCAGTATTTCAGAATGAAAGGACTAGCAGATACCAAAGTTTTAGAGCAAACCACAACGTGTGTATGATTTCATCAAAGTTGAATATCTACATACCGGTTTCATCCTTATTAGGAATCGTCAGTGGAGCATCATTCAACGCTGATGAAAAAAAACCACTACGAAAACAGCGGTCAATATCTGCATTCTATTCGTTAGGAAAAAGCATGGCATATATTTTGCGAGAGCCTTCAGAACCTAACTCTACTAGCAAGTTCCAAGTTTGAACACGATCGGATCTATATTGTTGGAGATCTGAGCAGCCCTGTGTGAGTTCAGTAGCTGGATGGGTGACCGATGCCTCGATAACTCCCGAACGAAAGGAGATAGGGACTTGCAATTTTCAGGGTAGGTTGCGCATCTGAATGGAGTCTAAATGGGTCCCAAAATATCAGATGGCTATACCCCTATCTAAAATCACTCGGACGTTTTGTCCATTTACGATCTTAACCGGTGCATTTGGACTCTAAACCTGAAATCACAACTCTCTAGTTCATTCCTTTCGAGAGTAATCGTGCCTATGGGCAGACCGCCAAAGTTCAACTTCGGATTTTTCATTGGTCAGTAGAAACAAAACGTTTCAGGCCATTTTTGCCCAAAAATTCTAAAATTACAAACATTTGGCAAATCACTATGTTATCTATTCGGGAGAATTGATGCTAAATAGAGACAGATAAACGATAAAGCAAATTTCCAGGCCGATCCACACCGAGAAAATAAATCATTCGCTCAAATCTATCCTCCTCCAAAGTCTCGTAGAAATAGAATAGTGTACCCGTATTTCGTTATATCGTCCCAACGAGGGAGGAACAAGGGAATTCTTTATTGAATTTTATGAATCGCGAGAGTAGGCAATTTGAGTTCTTGTAGTTGAGAGTGACAGATTTAATAGTGGAAGTTTTTATTAGAAATGAAGTTACGCTGGAGTAATTACGTCTAAAGCTATTTGTTATACGTTCCGAGTTTCAGAAGTAATAAAAATATTTGTCATATCAGCTCGACGAAGCGAACTGCTTTAAAATAATACTGCGATTTTTCTTAGCCGCTTGGCGAATTGAATGCTCTGATAATATTTCAGAATATTGAACTTCAAGTAAAATCAAGTAGAAAAAAAAATGTAATTTTCAGATTACGTGTAAGTTTTGTTGAATTTAAAATTTGAATGAAGGAACATAAGTAGGTATGAATCACTGGAATAAATATGTAGGAAATTAAATAAATGGTAATAATAAATTTAATACCCCAAAAGCAATTGTCGATGCTTTCGCGGATCATTTCAATGGTGTATATGAGAGCTCAGGGGGAGAAAGATCGTATGTCGATTGCGAAGATCATTGGACGGATTCCTCTCGATATCTCTACATATTCAGGAGATCACGGAGGTGCAGATACCGAAGGCAGCCGGAAGGATAAGTTGAGCTCTGGTCCTGACAATGTGCCTGTCGGTGTAGTCAAAAAGCATATGAATTTATTCTGTCGTCCCTTGTCACTTATTTTTAACTTAAAATTAAGAACTAAAATGTTTACTGCAATGTGGAAGACCTCACGTATTTGTCCCGTATTCAAATCTGGTAAGATCGCAGATATCAGAAAATACAGACCAATGGCGCTTATATCGGTGTTTTCAAAGTTATTTGAGATTGTTCTCTTTGACGTCATCTATTCTCAGGTGCACAACGGATTATCAGAGTCCCAATATGGTTTTATGCGTTCGAGGAGCGCGGTCACATATCTTTGTACTTTTTCTCAATATGTTTCAAATTCATTAGATAATCGCAAGCAAATTGATGTGGTTTAGGTACGCTGATTTCAGCAGAGCGTTCGACAAAGTGTCACACAAGCAGCTCTTTGGTAAGTTGGCTGGGTTCGGTATTTCTGTTGACATACAGTTGCTCTTGAGTTCCTATCTGGATGGCAGACCGCTATACGTAGAATATGAAGGAATAAAATCCTTCTACTTTGTGGCCTGTTCTAAGAGTTCCACAGGGTTCCAATCTAGGACCTTTTCTGTTCCTCGTGTTGATTAACGACGCATGCAATAAACTCGTATCGTTGAGGCTACTTGTTGCAGATGACCTCAAATTGTATAGGGAAATTGTCGACGTAGCTGATTGTCAACTCTTCCAGCATGATATTCAGCGCTTGTCTGAATGGCTCTTTTCAAACAGATAACACTTGAATATAGGGAAATATAAGGGGATGAGTTACTTGAGAAAACTGTCACCAATTGAATTCGACTATGCAATTGATGGTGGAGCTTTGAAGAGGGTTAACGAGATTAGGGACTTGGGTGATCTTTTCGACCGCAAGCTTTCGTTCGGTACCCATATCGAGAACATCGTCTGCAGCGCTTACAGGTCTCTGGGTTTTCTTTTGCGCAACTGCAGGGAATATTCAAGTTTCAAGGCTATGCAATCAGTGTATTTCTGTTTGGTGCTCAGTAAACTCGAGTACTGTAGTGTGGTGTGGAATCCATATCACGATAAATATATTTCTACGTTGGAGTCTGTTCAAAGGAAATTTCTGTATTTCAGGAAATATAAGGTTTATCCTATCCTTCCCGATTATCACTCGCTGCTGATCGAGTTTGATTTCACGAGTTTGAGGAAAAGAAGGGAAATTGATAACCATATTGATTCAGCATCGTTACTTTCCCTTCTGGATTTCAACGCGCCTCGCCTTGCTTCAGGATCTAATTTAACATTCAGGATCAGTGTCCCGAGTACTCAGCACCATTTCCACAGACCTGTCGTATCAATGTGTAGAAGCTTGAACAATGTCTCTTCGGTAAATATTTTTTTTCTGTCCATTAATAAATTTAGAAAGCAGTTGTATTGCCTTATCAGGAATTGAAGATATTTTTTGTCGGCGATTTCATTTAATTTAATTTATTGTTATTCGATAAATTTTGTTTTCTTTACACCTATAATTGGGCATGTGCCTGTTGGATGTAATATATTTAAATAAATAAATGAATAAAAAAAATGGGTTCAAGCCCTGTGGACAGGAGCTTTTGGGCGCATGTTCCTTGTGGCCCGTACTGACCAGTAAAGAAAAAAAGCAGTATCATGTTGAATACCTTAATATTATTCTGGAACACAAATTTTCCATTACAATAATCTTCATCTAGCTTCTATTTAGTATCAATTCCTGTAGAACGTGATCATAATAAGTGTTTTCCATATAATAAAATGTGTTTGAACTTGGTATGTAGGAAATCTGACATCAATCATTGGAATTAATTGATTTGACAAACAGCCGTCAAATGAGGTAAATAGATTTTTGTGACGATTTTCTGTGACCATAAAAAAAATTAAGCATTTCATTATTGCATTTCTTGAAATAGGTACCTTTTCAAGTCGATCAACATCGTCCTTCTTTCGACGTCTAAACTATGACTTGATTCTTTATGTTTATGTCTTTGAATTTGTTTTCGGTGGAATTCAAAGAGTTCATAGAATAATCGATGAAAATACTGAGAGAGACCCAGGAAATTTGACACATTTTGTCTTATATCTCCAGAAATTGAAATCGTATAGAGCCAAAATTTTGCACAATGTTGCAAAATACTACAATTGACGTTAGTACAAGTTTTTGTTGCAATCTGATGAATAGTTCACGAAAAAAAAATTTTTTTTTCGAAAAAATTAAAAGAAATATTTTTTTAAAAATTACCAACATTTTGATCATAACAGAATTTTGCCAAAAGTTGCGCGTTTATATCCTCGAACTGACTACCAAGTTTCGATTCAACATCTTCTTTAGTTCCTGAAATATCAGGGAAATAACCTCAAAATTTGAAATGTCTATAACTCCTAAACCGTCCGGCCGATTTTGCCCGTTAACGAACTTAACCGTCGCATTTTGATCAGAAACCTACCCTGAAAGTTTGAAGTCGATAGGACCTTCGGTGCTCCTGTTATCGTGCCTACGGCCGGCCATACGGCACCCAAAAATCTGACACCGGATTCGTAATCAGGGAGTCCGAATTAGTCTATTAGCCAATTTTCAGCTCGAAATTCGAAAATTACAGACATTTGGACGAAATGATAGGACGATGTTCCCCTAGAACATACGCCCAAAAATTTGATCATAAAACACTTGTTGACTAGGCTATTAACGAATTTATATGATTATGGTACGACGTGTCAATGTTTAAAAATATTCGAATCGCACGCACGCGCAGCTCCAGACAAAAGTATTGGAAATCATTAATTTGATATTAAACTTTTCTATTTCCGTTGCTCCTACTTTCTCTACACAAATACTCACGAATAGGTCAAACGGGATGAGTTGCAATATTATAAAACCTTGTAACGGGAACGTCACAATGATATATGGCGGTCTAACTGCAAATAGCCTCGGCAAAAGCGGACATAAATTTATCTTGACGTTTATTTGCGAAAACCTCAAATACTCACATTTTTCTCTGGAAATCTCAGTGAATGAATCTATGTGGACTTAACGGGACCTCCAGGCGCCAGAACGGCCATCAAGACGCTCAGAGCCAACTAGATAAAAGGTTTGCCCTCTTTAATGCTACGCTTAATAATTGCAATGTCGGAAGAACGAAATTTTTGCGATATACACGGTGTAACCTATATCACAGCGTTCTTATTGGGGACGAAAAATATAAAAGTACCCAAATAAATAATCATGCCATCGTACACCCCCAAATATGTAAGGTCTAAAAAATGGTTGTTGTACAAAGCGCAATTCACAAATTAATCTATGGATTTTCTACGGACCACTCATGATTGTTTCGTATTTTAATAATACCATCATGAGTGAATATCTCCTCATCGGTAAAACCCATCTACAACAAGATAAAGGTGGCGAAGGATCAGCTATGTGAAGCTGGCACCCCCAAATGCGAATTTTTGGTTCAAAATTTCAGGATCGTTTGTCCATCGTAGGTCCACGTTTGTCCACCCTTGTTGATGTTCCCTAACAGCTCACCTGGGGAAATAGTTTGAGAGGTTCGCTGAAATATCACTGGGAGGTCGCCAGGAACTCCATATCTCCTCCCAATATCCGTCACTGAAGACGAGTCCAGTAACATCTCAGAGATGTCACATTGGGACGTGCCCAAACAGCTCACCCTGGGTAATTGTTTGATAGGTTCACTGGAATATCACTGTGAGGTCGCCAAGAACTCTATATTTCCTCCAAATGTCCGCCACAGGGGGCAGCCCTCCCTGGGAAATAGTTTGAGTGGTTCGCTGGCATATCGCTAGGTGGTCGCAAAGAGCACTATATCTTTTCCAAATATCCGCTACAGGGAATGGTAGTCACTAAGGTCATCGAATAATTCACTGCAAACCTAGAAAATCCTGTGTCAACCATTTTTTCTGCATTCATTGCCGAACATTTTGCCCAAATAAATTTTCAGAAATTATAGCTGAAAATGGTCTCAAACCATTGGGTTCGAATCTCTGATGAATAATTAAATCCAATACGGCCCGTCCGGCCGTAATCACGATAGCTCTCGAACGCAATGAGTTAAAGAGTTGAAATTTGCAGGGTAGTTATAGGACACTAAGATCTCATTCGTTGATGGGCAAAACCAGTTGTTTCGGAGTCTGAAATTTTCTTCTCCTAAAGGATCTAAAAAGAATGAGCTGATCGAATTGAAACTCGGTACCTAGTTAGTTAAAAATTACCAACACGAAGACTTATGCGTAATTTTGTAAGGATCGTATAACTAGAATATGTAAAAGTGAGTATTAAAAAAAATGTATTTCAGAAAATAGTTAATAGATGTCGCTGAAATTTTCGTTTTTAATAAGTACTTTCATTACATAGTATCAATTCAGAGAAGCTTAGGCGTGACTTGAAAATCGCAAAAGCTAACCGGTATATTGTGGTTTTAGTCATCATTGGGATATGAAGGTTGCGTCATCAAGATGGTGTTCAGCTTGTATTGAAGCCTTTCTTATAGTCAATATAAATTATGAATAATTTAATATTTCTCCATCGACAGAACTGACAAGAACATTCTGTATCTGAGTGAATAACAACGGGTTTTAACTCAACGTTCAACTGCAGAATCCTCATCCATATTCATAGAGAATTTCGAACATTTTTAGGGCCTTCCAACGGGGTAAATTTCATTACCGAACTTGTTCATCCTTTCCTCCATAATCTGATTAATTTGGGCTCCATCGTCGGCCCTGGAGACTTCGCTCGGAATTTAATAGGAAAATAATATAGGTCTTCCACGATCGACGCGGAGTCTTTGGCAATATAAACCGAAATATCTATGATCTTCACCCGAAGCTCTAATTGGTTTATGAGCACCTTCCAGAGATATTCAGGTATCTCAACTTCTTAGACATGAATATCTCATTTTGACAGAGAAATGTCAAGTGATTTACGAATTATGCACTTGACTTTTTGACATTGAATTAAATATTCTTCGTTGCAAGTGGCTCCTCGGCATTTTTCTACTGACCTGTTTTTTTCAAATTCCAGTAAACTTGAGAAATCCGGATCTGTATTTGTTTGATAGTTCGTTCGTTTTTCCGTCCGTCTTATTGTTCATTCGTTTTTTTGTCAGACCCTACGGTCTAGAATTTAGATCAACAAGTCAAGAGCGTTCCTGCTAATCGGGTCCTTCATGAATGGCTTCGTATAATAAATATACTTATGCATATATTTCACAAATCAAATAGACCCCAGGGGGTTCATTGATCTGCCGAGAAAGCAAGAGCAGACGCGTTTCTGGCTTCTTGGCCTTCATCAGTACCCTGTAGCTTTCCCAACAAATTCAACTAAACTGACCCGGGTTAAGCCTCTCAGAGCCGGCTTGGTCGATCATTATAATCGCCCACGCCACCTATGAGACGAAACACGGAAATCAGCCTCTCGCCACCAGTGAATATTTGAAGCGTGAAATCATATGCCACCATTCACTCGATATTAAATCAAGAACGAGTCCCGCAGAGCTCAGACAGTATCTTCTCAATGGCCATGAACGCTGTTTAGCGTTTTCAAAAATAATAATGAAAAATGGCGATACCGTTGTTAAAAAATCAACACCACAAGAGCGTTCCTGCTAATCGGGTCCTTCATGAATGGCTTCGTATAATAAATACACTTATGCATATATTTCACAAATCAAATAGACCCCAGGGGGTTCATTGATCTGCCGAGGAAGCAAGAGCAGACGCGTTTCTGGCTTCTTGGCCTTCATCAGTACCCTGTAGCTTTCCCAACAAATTCAACTAAACTGACCCGGGTTAAGCCTCTCAGAGCCGGCTTGGTCGATCATTATAATCGCCCACGCCACCTATGAGACGAAACACGGAAATCAGCCTCTCCCCACCAGTGAATATTTGAAGCGTGAAATCATGATTTCCGTGTTTCGTCTCATAGGTGGCGTGGGCGATTATAATGATCGACCAAGCCGGCTCTGAGAGGCTTAACCCGGGTCAGTTTAGTTGAATTTGTTGGGAAAGCTACAGGGGTACAGGGTACTGATGAAGGCCAAGAAGCCAGAAACGCGTCTGCTCTTGCTTTCTCGGCAGATCAATGAACCCCCTGGGGTCTATTTGATTTGTGAAATATATGCATAAGTATATTTATTATACGAAGCCATTCATGAAGGACCCGATTAGCAGGAACGCTCTTGACTTGTTGATTTTTTAACAGCGGTATCACCATTTTTCATTATTATTATTAGAATCTAGATGGCGATAGTTGAAAGTGGGTTTTTAACCCAATCTAATATTCCTGCTAGAGGAAATAAGAAGACGGGTGCTAAATTTAGAATGACATAAGAAATGTATATGATTGAACAGGTACATAGTTTTGTATTGGCATTTCTTAAGGTGGGCAGTATAGGTTTATTAGTTCTGCTCTTGCGCTGGTGCACTTCAGGAAGGTACCTTGCTGACTTTTACGGGATGACTAGCGTTGTTCAGAAGATAAATACGAACTATAAATTAACAACCCTAAAAAGCGAGAGCTGAAATAACTTTACTGTCAGTTGAGACTATAGTTATATGTTAGGTCAATGGTGCTCGGTGTTAGTTTTAGAGCTGATTAATCTCCACTAAGGCACATCTCTGAAGGAAATCAGTGATCAGTGAAATGATTAACGGTGATCAAAACTACTTGTTCGATATCTGTTTTTCGGTGGAGTGTTCATTTTACCTTAACGGCCTTAACTTTCGGTATTGGTCAGATGAGAATCCAAGATTATTTCGTGAGGTGCATACTCAGCATCCTCAAGAATTAAATGTTTGGGAGGGTATTTATGGAAATCGCATGATCGGTCCTTTTTTGGCGCTCTACTTCCTCGGAACTGAGTGCTTATCAATTTGCCCAAATGTCTGTAATTTTGGAATATTTCGATGAAAATGGTCTTAAACGATTTGGTTCGACTCACTGATCAAGAATCCGTGGTCGGAATTTATTCTGTCCGGCCAGCCGGTCCGGCTGAATATCTCGGCTAAGTTCGTTATTGGGCAAAATCGGACAGATGGTTTCGGAGTAACAAAAAAAAAATTTTTTTTTACGAAACAAATTCCAAATCAAATTTTTTTTAATAAGCAGTTTTATCATAAGAATCCATTCATATCACTTTCAACTCTAACAGATATAATTCGGAGATATAATTCGGAGATATAATTTTTTTAAATTTCAATGTAAATCGTATTTCACAGATTGATATAATTATTATTCTATGTATGAATTCTCATAATGTCAACTTGACAGAAGGGAATATTGTAACTTCAAAAATATTGGGGTTGAAATACTCGTATTTTTGCGATGCAACGGGGACCTCACCCGAAAATGTTTGAAAATATTACGTAAATATTGAAAGCATAATTCTGTAGTTTGGTGAACGTAGATCAGGAAATTTTTGATCGATTACAAGGTAATTTATTATTACTTATCTAATAAACTATTATTTGAATTGAATTTCCTTTATGATGCAGTGATATCATATGAATACATTGATATAATTCCCAACTCTGAGAAACCAATACTTTCGGAGATATAATTTGTCTGTTTGAACTAGAGCGCCAGAAAGCTCCTGTCCACAGGGCTTGAACCCATTTTTATACCCAGTAATCTCACTGGCCAAATTTATTCAGATCTATTGGAGAACGCTATTCATCAAGCTCTCGTACAAATATTGGAGAATGCAGAAGACCACCAAATATCATCTCCAAACAAGATGACGCACCACCTCATTTCGTTCAACCGGTGCATAAGTTCTTTGATGAAAATTTCCCTCACGCCTGGATTTGAAGAAGGGGACATATTGAGTGGCTCCCAGATCACCTGATATGGTCCACTGGACTTTTTTCTATGGGTTCCTGAAATCCAAGATTTAAGCTACCCAGCCTGAGTCACTGGATTGTTTGCGAACTCGGATATTTAATTAATGACGTCAAATTACACCAGAAATCTGAAGTAATGTACGCGAACGTTTTCAGCAAAACTTATATTAATGCATGGAAGTGAATGGTGCCCATTTTCAGCATTTAATAAACTAATCAATAAAGTAAGTATTTTTCTACTATTTTACCTGTCATTTCGTTAAAGATGAAAATTTTGAAGCAAAATTTCAGGATCAGATAGTACTCGATCTTCAAAATGAAGTATCGCAACATCCCTCATCCCTATTCAAAACCACCCCCGTTAGGGGGTTGCAGTTACGGGGATGCAAAGAGCGGAAAAGTTGTTCCCCCCTCGAATCAGATTTTCATTTTGAAGCCGGAAAATCGAGGTGTTAAGTTGTCATTGGACCACACTGTATAATTGAGAAGGTTTAGCGGGTAATAATAATCCAAAATTCACAAGGAATTAAACGTGAAAATGGATTCACAAACACACAAACTGAGATAGATGAAAACTTCCTTTGATTTCGTTTGAATTGTTATACTTCTATTAACGACTTCACCCACTTCAGAATCAATTAATTTAAAATGTACAACTTTCTACTTATTCTATACTATTTATCGATAAAGTATTCAGAATCAAACTGTTCGTAGAAAATGGGTTCAAGCGCTGTGGACAGGACCATTCTGGCGCTCTAGTTCAAACAGACAAATTATATCTCCGAAAGTATTGGTTTCTCAGAGTTGGGAATTATATCAATGTATTCATATGATAGAACTGCATCATAAAGGAAATTCAATTCAAATCATTTTTTATTTATCAAGATTAAATGAGCAATCATAAAAATGAGAACTGCACCATGGAAGAAATCAAATTAAATCTGGCCAATTTTGCCCAATAACGAACTTAACCGAGATATTCATCTCCCTAACCTACTCTGAAAATTTCAACAACCTACCTCATTCCGTTCGAGAGTTATATCTATGTCTATGGATGAAAAGCAGTCTCACTACTCTCTTACTTCATGTTCCGTTCCGAAATGTAAGACTTTTCTGAGAAAAACTAATTTCGGAGCAAACAACTGAGATTTTTCTCACTTCGCTCACAATTCTTCGATTGATTAGATAATGTCATGTCTCAGGAAAATAAGTTGACATTAGGACAATTCATACATAGAATAATTATATCATTCTGTGACAACGTTGAAATACGATTTATTATTGAAATTTTGAAAAATCATATCTCCGAAATTATTAGCTTGTTAGAGTTAAAAATGATATCATTGGATTCTTATGATAAAACTGCTTATTGAAAAAAATTTGATTTGGAATTTGCTTCGTAAAAAAAAATTTTTTTTTTTGTTACTCCGAAACCATCTGTCTGATTTTGCCCAATAACGAACTTAGCCGAGATATTTATCTCCCAAACCTACTCTGAAAATTTCAAGTGTCTTGCTCATTCCGTTCGAGAGTTATCGTGCCAACGGCCGGCCGGACAGAATGAATTTCGACCACGGATTCTTGATCAGTGAGTCGAACCAAATCGTTTAAGACCATTTTCATCGAAATATTCGAAAATTACAGACATTTGGGCAAATTGATAAGCACTCAGTTCCGAGGAACTAGAGCGCCAAAAAGGAGGAGGAATACTACGTGGATTATATCTGCCAGGGAGTTTTCCGGGAATATAACCTATAATAATAGTTCAATGCCTTATTACCGAAAATCCATATCGCTCTCTGACGTGACATTGAATACAAACGACAAATTTTTCCCGCCGTGGGTCATAATTACGACCCTGCCCGGTCATAGAGAATTATCAGCTTTCGGAGCGTCGCAAAGTGGCAGTCTCGGTCTCAGCATAAGTTCTAGAACGCAAATCTCGTAAGGGAGGCCGTAAGATAGCATAATGACAGGCTTCTTCCTTCCGCACCCCGTAGACCGCCGACGATAACAATCAGTAATCAGCCGACCCTGCCGCTTGGTGACGTGTAATTTGTTGATAATGGCGAATTACTAATAAGCTGCCGCATTTTCGGAGTGAGTGTTTCTTAAGGCGAAAATTCATGAGACGATTTTGTCGTCGAAAACCAACGATTTTGTCGTCCAAAATTTCGACGATTTTGTCGTTCAAAAGCAACGACTGTCGTTCAAAATTTCCCTTTCCCTATATTTCATGGAACGACAAAATCGGACGACCGATTATTTTGAACTGACAGAAACATAACCTAATTGAATTTAAATATTACAACTAAAGACATATTTAGGTACAAAATGAGTTCCTAAAGTACTACAGTTATCTCTAATAATTATATAAATGTATTAAATCGCAAAAGAAAAACAAATGGGAACTTCCAAGACGATGCAATTTCTGGAGTACATTCAGTTCCCACATTCATTGTTTTGTAATATGGAAACCGGTCCGACTTTCACAGACTAGGGGTCTTCGAATAGTCTAGGCCAGGGGTCACCAAATGGCGGACCGCGGTCCGGATGCGGATCGCGAACCTTTTTTTTTGCGTACCATTTTTCCAGAAAACATGTATTCTTGATTAAAAAAATTCAGATAACTTTTCGTTTTATTTACTAATTATAGATATTGGATTTAGATTAACTGCTAGTCAAATTCTTATGCCATCATAATGCTATCAACGACCCGCGACAGATATACAGATTTTGTGAACGGACCTCCAATGAAACCAATAGGTGACCCCTGGGTTAGATACTAGAGAAAACTTTTTGGCGTTTGACGGATTTACTCATTTCCTAATATTTTCCGAACGGATAGAGATACAGAGGAAATAGATACATAAATCTAAACGTCGTCCACCGACCAATCATCGGGGAAAATTTGGATATCGAGATGTGAAAATCATAGATTTCGGAAGGGAAAGAAGAATTTTCCTTCGATTCCGGGTCAAAAATATTTTTAAGTGCCGACCCAAAAAATTTTTTTCATGGTATATCGATACGGAGCTCGTGTCTAGTTAACTCGAGGTCGCTGATCACGAATATGCAATTAGTTTTTCCCTAAGTGGCGTACTTTGGGAAAATTTTCACTTAGAGTGAAAAAATGGACGACAATAGGTCAATTTTGGAAGTCACACCGCCCAAAAAAATCGGAGTAAGGTGTTGTTGATTTTTGCCCTCATATATGGATCCTTTATCTACTGAATAATCCAAACAGAAAATGTCCAGGCCGTACTATTCGGAAATTATGATTTTTTTCCCAAGGGTCTGTTTTTCGGAAAATTCATTTCGCGGTATTTCCGCGGAAAATTCTCTAATGAAAAATCCGATCATATATTCGTAATCTACGGTCCC
The DNA here is from genome assembly GCA_937662695.2 of Halyzia sedecimguttata. Taxonomy (NCBI): domain Eukaryota; kingdom Metazoa; phylum Arthropoda; class Insecta; order Coleoptera; family Coccinellidae; genus Halyzia; species Halyzia sedecimguttata. The sequence goes on along the minus strand of OW569415.2, from coordinate 87,611,807 downwards.
GAATTAGTAAATGACGTAATTTGCATCGAAATCGGAGACCGGTCGTATTTTGGCAATTTTTTAATACATTAGCCTTAAAAAAATCCCATTTTTCGTGAAAAATTTTTTGACGCAAAACTATGAAACGGGTACGTATTCTTATAGATTCGGGGCCGTAGATTCCGAATCTACCATCAGATATTTATTACAAAAATTTTCCGAGGAAATATCGCGGAAAGAATTTTCCGAAAAATAGACCCTCGGGAAAAAAATCATAATTACCGAAGCGTACGACCTGAACATTTATTGTTCGGATGATTCGATAGATAAAGGATCCAAATATGACGTAAACAATCAGCAACACCCTACTCCAATTTTTTTGGGCGGTGGAAAGTTCCAAAATTGACCTATTTTCGTCAATTTTTTCACTTTAAGTGAAAATTTTCCCAAAGTACGCCATCTAGGTAAAAACTAATTACATATTCGTGATCAGCGACCTCGATTCAATTAGACACGAGCTCCGTATCGATATACCATGAAAAAAATTTTTTGGGTCGGCACTTAGAAATATTTTTGACCCGGAATCGAAGGAAAATTCTTCTTTCCCGTCCGAAATCTATGATTTTCACATCTCGATATTCCCTGATTCCCCGATGATTCGTCAGTGGACGACGTTTAGATTTATGTATCTATTTTTTCTGTATCTCTATCCGTTCGGATTTTATTAGGTAATGAGCGAATCCGTCAAACGCCAAAAAGTTTTCTCTAGTATCCAACACATACAAAAATCTACAATTTTCCGATTAGGTCGACGCGGCTTTGGTTATTCACTAAATCGGGTACGCAGATTACGAATCTGTAATTAGATTTTCCGTATCTCGATTAGTTTCGGAGCAATGACGAAGAAAGTCACACATTCTGGCTCTACCTCCGGAAAATGGACTAATCAGTCGGATTTTTCGCCATATTACCAAAATTGATCGAGATACGGAAAAACTAATTACAGATTCGGAATCTACGCCCTCGATTTAGAGAATAGCCAAAGCCGTGGCGATCTAATCGGAATATTTTAGATTTTTGTATGGGTTAGAATCTAGACAAAGGACTCACAGCTCTGGCAATGTGTTAGTTGTTGTATGCATTTTATCAATATTTCACAGGAAATAGGTCATAAATACTTCTACAAGGGTTGAAGTATTACAAGATATTTTACTTGCAATTATCTTTCCGTGGAAAATATTAATTTCAAGGGTGAGACCACCCATGCAAAAATAAACCAGTTAACCCAAAACAATTAAGTTTTACAAGCGAGCTGGTTTTTTTAGAAATACAAATGAGCGCTTCCCAACATGTGAAGTCATGGGACGCAACAGTGGTGATATCTCGAAAACCAGCGGACTTTTACTGAGGTCATGTTGATGCTATCTGATAGACCTAATGCCAATCTATCTCCAGTGTCACTTTCGCGTGGTATTTTTGGGACACCCTGTATAAATGAATTGCTATTCTTTAGTTTCGCTAAAACTAGAGAAGATTTGGCTAATTTTGGTCTTGAATTATTTGTGGAAGTCCAGAGAAGATTTAAAAGGTGAATAAATATAAGAAAGATCTATAAAAATGCCCTCTACCCTCCACATTAAGAACATTTGTAGTACATCGTTGCAAATTGGCGGAGGTATCGGGTAACATACCGGAGCTACTTTTTTGGTCAAATTCGTTTTTATTCATTAATATAGGCTCCTTCAAGAGCGATTCAATCATTTCAGCTTCGTGGAGATGCAGTCAGTTAAAGGATTCTATGGAAAATCTTCCCCGTCGGAGTTTCCCTGTTTCGCGCATGGAAACCTTCATTTTTGTTTATTTACGCACCACAAAACAAAACAAAAATTATATTTCATCAGAAAGCTTTAAATTGATTAACATACTTCATAACTGTGTGTGTCTGTCAATATCAAATTGAAACCTTATAGATAGCCAGTATTTCAGGAAAACTCTGTTTTGTAAGTAAGCAACATCATGTGTAACTAATCGAAAATAATAATAAAACTTCATTCATACCGAGTATTTTTTTTATTAATTACGGAATCCTTTTCTTTGTTTTAAGTTTCTTTTGTACAAAGGTTTAGGTCTTTTATTTATCGATCGAGGCAGTACAAAGTCTGTCGAGACAGCTATAGTTTATAATATTTCCTGTCATCTGCCCCAGTATTCACCACAATATTTTGGTGAAGGATGCTTGTATTTAAAATGTTTCTGATCTGATCTGATCTGATGCGGATAGTTATTATTTAATAGGATTTGATCGATTATTTCCAATATTTCAGCGTGGTAATTTTCGTGGGAAAGTTGAAGAGTTCTATACTACATATTAGTTATTATATTCAGCTTTAGTGAGAAAGGGTGTTGTGAATAAAAATTCAGAACTCTTCCAGAAAACGTGAGCCTGTTATACCATTTAGTTTTATAATACTAATAATAATAATAATAGTTATATTTAAGAAAATTAAGGTCTCTTATTACTTCAACATCGAGAAAAGACAGACTATTCCCCGATTGTACTTCAACCGTGAACTGCAATCTTGGGTGATAACTGTTGAAGAGTGTAGTGCTTCACTTATTTTGTCCCCGGGTAAAGCTGTGAATATATCATCCACATATGACTTGAATATTCTTACAGGAAACGACAACTTTTTCAATGAAAGCTTTCGCAGATCTGACATTACTATATCAGCCACCACGGGGGCCAAGGAATTTTCCATTCCTAAGCCAAAGGTTTGTTGGAAGTATTCGCCTTCCAAGGTGAAGTATCTATGCTCTACACAAAATTTCTAAGAAATCTCAAACTTTGTGTGAGGCTTACTTTTTTCCCTACTTGAGTTGCCAGCTGAATATATATATTTGTGAATAAGGATCAACTCAATATTTTCCAAACTCCTCACGAACTTAAATGAATTCTTGACAACGGCCCTTCAGTTTCAGCCTAATACTATAGATGGCAACACCGTTCTGCTACTAGATGGCGATTTCATTCATGATTGTAGATCGCCATTTTTAAGTTGATTGCTGTCAGCAGCGTTGTCAAATCAATAGCGTTGAATTTTGTTTGTTAAACGTGACAATTTGAGTAATTAAGGACATTTTGTGAAAAATACGTTCGTAAGTTTCAAATGTGTGGAAAATTGGACCATTTGAATCCTAATTTGAGTTTTCACACAGTAGAATTATACGTAAAAGTTGTGACGACCTTTTCGACGGAGCGGTGAAACTTACTTTCCAAAAATTACTCGGGCGCCAGTTGCAATGGGTTGCAAGGTTGCAACTCCTTGACAGAATCGATCACTGAAATATTATTCCCTGGGTAACCTTTAGACAGTTGGAGAAGGGTTCTGTTTGATCTAAGGTGTTAGCGATGCAATAGTATATTTTCTTTCACTGAAAAGACTCTGACACTGCGCAATAATTATCAATAAAACTCAAAAGGATTATTTACAACTTTATTTACAATATTCACACAGTTTCTAAATCAGAATAAATAGTTATATACAGTGTCAGAGTAGAGAGGTATGAGGATAAAATCAAAACAGTAAAAATAGATAAGCAGATGAAAACAGATTCAGGGTCACCAGTGTCCAGAAGTAGAACTTTCACCCTGTATATCGGTCGGAATGAAAAGCAATGTAAAAGAGTGCGATATACAGCGTAGTGAATCAACAAGTCCTGAGCGTTCCTGCCAATAGGGTCCTTCATGAATGGCTTCGTAAAATTAATATATTTATGCATATATTTCATAAGTCAAATAGACCACAGGGGGTTCATTGATTTGCCGAGAAAGCAAGAGCAGACGCGTATCTGGCTTCTTGGCCTTCATCAGTACTCTGTAGCTTCTCAACAAATTCAACTAAACTGACCCGGGTTAAGCCTCTCAGAGCCGGCTTGGTCGATCATACCTAATCGCCCATGCCACCTATGAGACAAAACACGGAAATCAGCCTTTCCCCACCAGTGAATATTTGAAGCGTGAAATCATATGCCACCATTCACTCGATATTAATCGATAAACGAGTCCCGCAGAGCTCAGACGGTATCTTTCCAATGGCCATGAACGCTGTTTAGCGTTTTCAAAAATAATAATGAAAAATGGCGATACCGTTGTTAATAAATCAACAAGTCCAGAGCGTTCCTGCCAATAGGGTCCTTCATAAATGGCTTCGTATAATTAATATACTTTTGCATAGATTTCACAAGTCAAATAGACCCCAGGGGGTTCATTGATTTGCCGAGAAAGCAAGAGCAGACGCGTTTCTGACTTCTTGGCCTTCATCAGTACTCTGTAGCTTCTCAACAAATTCAACTAAACTGACCCGGGCTAAGCCTCTCAGAGCCGGCTTGGTCTATTTGACTTGTGAAATATATGCATAAGTATATTAATTATACGAAGCCATTTATGAAGGACCCTATTGGCAGGAACGCGGTACCTGAGGAATGTGAAAGCAACTCACTAATAGGTGACAGTAAGAATTGACTCGAAATGAAATAGCAAATGATTAATCTACTGATTTTCCATGCAAGAAAATGAATAGAGCTTGACGATAGAGCGGACGGTGCGAATAGAGCAATCAAAGCGGATAGATGAGAGCACACAAAGTGGTTACAGGCGAATAGGGAATAATAAATTTATGGTTGGCTGAATATATGGAATCGACCTGTGTTCTCAGTCGGAAAATACGTTGTGGGAAATAAAGGTAGAACTTTCGTTCGGTGATCGGAATTGCCCACCTCAGGCACTGAGTCGAGTAACACCAGGCCAGAAAATGATCTGATATCCGCCTCAACCCAATGAACTGTAGGACTGATGGTCGTGCAACCTATTCTGTACCAAACACCCCCCAAGCGAGGAGCCTCATCGAAGAGGATGGTTAGGAGCAGAAATCAGAATTGCCAACCCTACGGCGTCCAGACAGGACAACCCCCAGACACCGAGCCAAGGAACACCGGGCAGGTAACTGACCTAATGCTCGCCTTAGCCAAATGAACTGAAGGACTCTCGGTTGTGTACTTTATTTTGCCTCGAACGCCTCCTAAGCGAGTAGCCTCATCGAAGAGGGCAGTCAAGAGCAAAATGGAAGTGACACCCTCGATGGTAACTATACAACGATTATTGTATAGCGCGGAAAGGAATAAATTCAGATCGGAACACAGATTGCCGAATAAACGGATACTCAAACCCACCACGGCGTACTCACCAGGTATTTGCAACAAACTGTAACTGAGTCTATTTCTCTACACTACCCACAAAAATGAATGAAAAATAAAAAGAATGATTCTACGGAAAATATGAACTAAAAAGGTATTTATTGAGACTAATAATAATCTGAATGTCGGAAAACACGCAATTTATATCAGAACGAAGCGGAATTTCGGAATTAATCGGAGAATGAAAACTAAGCTGAATCTAAGAATCAATCTAAGCTGAATCTAAGCATGAATCTAAGCTGAATGCCCAAATTGCTGCGCACAGCGATTTTATAGGCTCGGTATGTGAGTACGTCATATTTCGTGAGTTTGGGGAGATTTTCCAAAGGGGGGAGCCCGAGGGGCCTGCGGATTGGTCAGATACTATTTTCCTACTCACACTATTCTTCCAGAGCGAGTCAGAAACAACGTCGGTAAAATTTATGCCATCTTTCCTTGTCCGTAGTGATGTGAAATACTCGAGTTTTTAAGTTAAGGACAAATATCCTGGAAAAATGTCCGAAACTTTCCCCCAAGGTCGAGCATTTTGAGTATTTAAGTATTTACGGACATTGTGGAAAAATCGGGTAAAATATGACAATTGTCACATGTTAAGTTAAAATATCAGGACAATTTGAGGCATTTTAAGAAATTTTTCATGGTCAATTGGAAATAACAAATATCTTATCATTGAATGAGTTATTATCGTGTTATTTTATTGAGTATCAGTGATAAAGGACCGGAGCCAGGTTCTGAATTAAGAATTAGTATTAGAAAAATCGATTTAATTAGACTGTTAAATAATAAAAATAAAATTGTTCAAAAAAAACTTTGTATAATTTTCCAATTGGTTCACAGATCGTTAAGAACCTTCGATCCAAGTAGAAAAGAATAAACTGCTTAAGAAAAAACTCTGTATAATGGCAACACAAATCGTTAAGCATCGTCGATCCAAGTAGAAAAAAATGAACTTCTTTAAAATTTTTTGTAAAATTGGCATCTCAGATCGTTAGCATCTTCGAACCAAGTAGAAAAGAAGAATAAATATCGGACAAAATGAAAATTTTCAAAAAATGTTCAAGTAGAAAAGAAATTTATGATATTTATCCAGACATTTTCGATAATTTCCATAAATACTAAAAAACTCTAAATGTCGACTGTTTTTAGAAGTAGTGATAATTTTCGGACATTTTTCAGTATTTATCAGAGGAGTATTTAAGACATTTTCCACACTCACAACACTACTTGTCCGATGCGAGCATTAGAAAAACAAGTCAACACGTGGAAAAAATTGCATGTTACAGATAACCCGCGATTGCGGTCGGCATACATGTTTTTCTACATAGGATGGAATTTGAGTTTGAATTTGAATAATTCGAATTATATTTTATCATTGCGCTGAATGGAAAATTAATAAATTAAATTCTCAGGACTCTGATGGGCTCTTTGTCGAATGAATCGAAATGAATTCGGTTAGTTCGACTGGTGATAATTATTTGCTCTGAAAGGGAATATGCAATTTTTAGGAAATTTGATAGTAACGAAAAATCACTTCGTTACACAGTGGCATAGATTATTCCATGTTTACTTTCAGGTTTCCTTCTATAGTCTAAGTATTCTCAATACATGTTTTCCTATATTTATGAAAATAAATATACCTATCTATCTATTCATATTTCAGTTGCTATAATATGGAATAAATCTGAAATGGAAATTGCAGCTCATTGTCTATAGACATTCGAAATTTATCCGATGGCCCTTGTATTTTTGTTGTGTTTTATCCAGCCAAACTCTTGAAATGTTTATTTTATTTGGGTTTTCTAACCGAGCGCGACGCTACGCTGATGCCTGCTGCTACTCCAATCTGGCCTTTTACGACCAAAACCGCATAACTTCTGAAACGAGCACGCATTTGACGTGTTCCGTCCTCTCCGAGGCAAAATCTTCGGCGTGTGCCTTGCATTGTGATCGCTGTAATGGTCTATTCCGGGCGTTTCTTCCGGTTACAACTCAATTACGAGAGAATGTCGTAATGTTGAATGCTTATTCTTTCCAGAACGGACGCCCGTTGGTGTAAATAAAGGGAGGGATTATCCAATTATTTCTGGAATTTTATATTACAGATCCAAAGGAGGAGCTGCACTACACACTGGTACATAAGAAAGATACAACACCTGGTCTTGATGGTTTGAGCTATCCTTGGTATTCTCAACTCCCTCTCTCGGCGAAACTGACATTGCTGCAGACATATAATGAGTGCTTGATCACGGGTAGTGTGTCCCCGTAGAATTTCAAGAAATCCTCTTATCTTTAAGAAAGGTAAAGCCTCCAAATGTTGCTTCTAGCTATAGACCAATTGCGCTCTTCCCTTGTATCACCAAAATCCTGGAGACTATGCTCAAAAATAGAATAGCGCCATACGTTAAGGGCAAGATTGTACCTTTGAGGCCTACTTTTGGATTTCGTAGGGGGCACTCAACTAATGATAGAATGGAACATCACCCCGTGGTTGCAATTGTCTCAGATACGGCTGATTTGTTCAATCTCTGGTCCAATAATACGGTTCCGCCGTTCATTCAGGTGCCGACGGAGATCTCGAACGAGGATCGAATAAGCAGGTCGGCTAGGATACCCTACTTCTCAGCCCCATTGGAGGTCAGAACCCACAAAATACGTGTGTTCAATTCAGGTTTGCCCAAGTTTGCGCGCTCAGTAACCATTTTGACTTTCTTGAACTGATTGAGATACTCTTCCCTCGGCATATCTTGGCATTTACTGATGCATCGGTCTCTACTAGACCTGATTCGGTTGGTTTTAGCGTCTATTTCTCATCTTTAGACGTCCGGTTATTGGGTTGCCTCCCTGATCACTGGTCGATATATCTTGCAGAACTGTATGCGGTTGGACGAGCGGTAACTGACGCCCTTGACAGGTGTCTGAGTAGAGTCTTGGTTGTTACAGATTCTCTTAGTGTACTTGAGGCGCTCAAGTCGAACAAGTTCGGGTCCGAAGTGGATAGTATTTTCATGAACTTCAGAAAAACCATGCATGAAGCAAGCATTAGGGGCTGTACGGTTAGTTGTTTGTGGGTCCCAAGCCACTCGTACATTCACTCCAACGACATAGCTGATCGACTTGCGAACCAAGGTCGCTATTCGGGGACCCCCTTAAAGTCGCAGCTGGGCCTCAGTCGCCGTGGACAGCCTATAGAAGACTGCTCAGGAAACAATGGATGTCTGATTTTCTCGAATTATCGGCTAACAAAAGGTCTAATTTTCCTACGAAACCCTGGTTCTCGCAAGTGAGCAAGCCCAGACGGTTCATTACCAAGGTTCTACGGCTTATATCCGGTTATACTGCCTTTCTCCTGCCCACTTACACAGGTTGGGATTAAAGGATTATCCCCTAGCTCTGTGAGTGTGGAGTGGTGGGCACGCTAGTGCATATATTTATGGAGTGCATTAATAATTATAGAAACGAAATTAACGAACTTTACTCCAATCTGGCCGACAAGGGGCTCCCCCTCCCCAACTTATGTGAGGTTTTTTTTTCAGATGGACTGGATATATTGGAGCTTGTTGTGCGTTTTGTGACTGAGTGTGGTGTGGTGTTGTAGACTTGCAATAACCTTGATTTGCTTTTTTTTGTGCTACCACTGTATGCTGCCTTTATTTTACCTTTGCCCTTGCATCCTGAACTTATCGCTTGAGCATGCCGTCCTGTAGCGTATATACCTACTGATTTCACACAATAAAATGAAAACTGATCCATATGAATAGATCAACTCTAGACTGTTGGCTGAAGTCGACTGTCTGCACATGCCATGGTTCCCGGAGAGGGAAGTTATAACAAACTGAATTCTGGGATTGTTAAACAAGACTCCTGCGCCCCAAGGACCCAGGATCAAGAAGACCCATCTTCACCCTACTGAGACTGGGTACATAGTCTCAAGGCTGAGCCCATATTCAAGCCTCCCAAATAGGGGGCTGCTATTTGGGGTTCAGTTTGTCTGAGAAAGAGAAGAAGAATACCTTAATCTTTTAATTTTCGTTTAAGTATTTATATTTAATTGTATCACTGTAATTTTGAATTTCCGAATAATAGTCTTTGCTGGTCTTATATAATGTTATGTTTATAATCCAACACGTATACACCGATAGAACACAAATTTTGAAAAACCTCACGTTAGATTAGGGGGGGGGGGGGGAAGGGAGTCGAGGAATATATAATATCAATAATGATCCAAGCATGAAAACAAAACGAAATATGTTCATTTTTGCGCGTATGTATACTGGGGAACATCTCGTTATCATTTTGCCAAATGTCTGTAATTTTCGAATGTTTTGCCAAAAAAGGTTCTCAAACGATTGGGTTCGACTCCCCGATGTAGAATTCGGGTTCAAATTAGATTCTGTCCGGCCGGCCCAATAGGACAGAAAAGTTCGTTAATGGGCATAATCGGCCCAATGGTTTCCGAGTAATAATAAAAATACAATGCCGATTCAATTCAAACATGGTAATTATTTCTAGAATGCCGACGCAAAAATGTTTAAAAATTTTCGTGGAGATCGTATTACTAGAAAATCAGAAAAAAAATCATTGAAAACAAATTTTATGATATATCAAGAATCAGTAGTCCGACGTCGCATCGCTGAAATTTTGCGAGTACCCTCAAAATCATGAATGTCATGATTACATATCAAAATATATAAATTTTCGGGTCGATTCATAATAGATAGTGAAGCATATGTATTTATGGGAGATGATAGCCTTACATATCTTATCCTGTATATCGGTCTTCGAACATCTCCGGTAGAAGTTCGTTGCTTGTTTGTTGAAATTGGAGATCAAATTGCTAATGAACCTGGTGGTCATCGATTTTCAGGGTAGGTTTCACAGCCCAATTGGAGAGTTAAATCCGTTTTTGGGCATAATCGGTTCCGGAGTTATACCCACCGGGAATATTATTCCCTCGATAATTCAAAAAATATGGACTCGATCGAATTGAAGCTTGCTAACTAGTTGTAGAATGTCAACATAAAGGCGTGTGTGAAATTTTGTGAGAACCGTACCCCTAGAAATTTTTTAATAAATTACGAAAAAAAAATGGTTCAATTGTCCATTCTCCTGTATTGGACACTCTTAATCAAATTAACCATGGTGAATTATATTGTCCGTTCTCCTGTATTGGACACTCTTAATCGAATTTATGATGGTAAATTTGATTAAGAGTGCCCAATACAGGAGCATGGCAATAGAACATACGCGTAAAAGATCCTGACTTCACGTCCGTGTGCTCGAACCAATTTTTGACTTAATGCATTATATAATTGAGTGAAACCTATTCTGAACAGGATGAATAGATTGAGCAAAAAATTCATATCACAACAACACAACAGAGGTATCATGCAACCTCTTATTCACAGATACGATAGGAACAGCACACCAAAAAGAAAATTTCCAGAAACACCTTTATTTGAATTTTTAATGAATCTAAATTAATACACATCCATACTAACACCAAATATGAAGTACCTAAATTGTAATTGTATGAATTTTTGTAACAGGCAGGAAGACTTAGGTCTATAGCCATTTGGAACCATCCAATAAAGTTTATCTCTCTAATTGATTGATTTTCTCTTAGAGTAATGTAGCAACTAGTTTCGATAGCCCACGGTAGCTATATAGATATAAAAAAAGATAAGTGTATTTCTCAACAGTTCAAACAAGAAATAAAGAATCTTTTCATTAAAGTCTTTTTATAGTACAGACGAATTCCTCTCTAGCTCATTAGGTTAAAATGTTGATTTGAATTATATTTACTTTCTCTATTTCAGTATCGTAATGAGTCTATTCCGGCACTGAAAACAGTGCTGGAATGAACTCATTCCTGCATTGTTTCTAGTTATATTTTTCGTTTTGTGGTAGTCAGCACTGACATTCGATCCTATCAAATTTCAACACACGTCAATTATTGTCAATATAAGATAATCTGGATAAGGTGAAATAATTGTTGAGAGGAAAGGTTAAATTTTCATTAAAAATAAGGTACTAGAGATTTCCTTCTTGCTAATTTTGAATCATTCATGATATTAGGAAACAGTTCAATCTGATATCCATGCTCTACGTAGTACGTACAAATCAAATTCCGTGATCTGTCAACTTTCGTAACAGTTACACCAACTGCCAAGATACAATATAAAAGTCACTAGGATGTATAATCCTAATTTTTCATTAATGGCGTATTCCATTGGCAGCAGTGCAGCACCAGTGCTGCACTGAGTGCAAAAAATGTTGCACTGGACGTCAAAATGTGTCAAAATGCTTGACGAAATTCCCCAATGGAATACGATTCATGCACTCAGTGCTCACCAATTCTACCAATGGAATACGCTATAAATTTCATCAGTATTCTACAAAACTTGCCTGAAATGGAGAAAATATAGTCTAATACTCGTTGCAGAAGGCAATTCCAACACTCATGTGTACGAAAACGAGCGACGAAGGAGCGAGTTTTCGAATTTCTCATTCGTGTTTGAATATCAGCCCATTCTGCAACTTGTTTTAGAATATACTATTTCGTATTGTTTCAATCATTGAATTTTGTTCTGTCTAATTTATATTATTACAATTTTGTTGACATGTCCTATACATCATTGTTATGTCTGAAAGGATGAATAAAGTTGTACTGTGTTGTATTGTATAATTATTATAATAAAAAAATGCATAGTACAAAATTTAAAATAGGGCATTTCAAACTATCCAAAAACACTAAACTGACAAAGAACATAAACAAAAACTAATATATCGACATTGATTCCCTAGAGGAGTTATGTTTTCTCTTCCTTCTCCTTGTTATACTTTTCTAGCTCCCTAAGAAACTGTGCTTTGGGTTTCATGACATTTGGCCGATCTCCACGGCATTTTGGACAATACCATTTCCCCTTAGGTTTCGTTGTGAGCGACACACAGGAGAAATGAAACCATTCTATGGGGCAAAGATCGTTGTCACACATGATCATTTCACCATAAGAAATTTGATCGCACAAACAATACGTAGGTTCATCAGGATCAATAACCGGCTCTTCTTCCTTAGAGGAATGATCTTCCCTTTGAACTTGATTACTTTGTCTGGACTTCCTTTTCTTCTTTTTACCTGTACTCGTCTTTTTTTGGGAGGAATTTGGTGCCGATTGATTTTGGATTTTGGCCGGTGTTTCTACCATTAGTTCAGCGTGGTTAATATCTGTAATAGTATCATTCCTTCCACCACGACGGGATCTTTTATTGGATCTCTCTAATAAAGGTACTGTACAATTGTTTGTAGTACCTGAAGTAGTAGGTACAGGAACATCTCTATTTTCAGTTGAATTTTGATCTTCTCTAGATACATCTACAAGCAATAAAAAAATATATTCATATTCTGCAATGAAATTGTATTAATTAACACTTTAAATTTTACTTGAAATTATTTCAGAGAGAAGTGGTTTCAGTAGGAACAAGCTCGCCTAACTTCCTGAACAACAGAAATCCAACTAGGAATGATTTCCGGTGGTAAATACAAATGATGGAGGGTCTTGTGAAGACGAAATTTGATGGCACGGACATAACTATCCTACTTAAATTTTCCTGAAGAAATGGAATTTGATCCGTCGCGTTCATCTTCTCGGCAAAACTGCAACGTCTTGGTTATTATTCTCCAAAGTCATAGGAATTGCAATTGATTTATTTGCGTTCTTGTTTAGAATTCTCAGCCCATAGCATGTCAGGCTCAGTTTCTTGGCTAACTAGTCAATATGGTATGGTTTCATCAATCATAATTCCTAGACATTTGATGTGGTCTAAAGAGCCAACTGCTTCCTGACCAAGTCTGATAGTGGAAGGAGTGGTCAAGGATTGATTTGCCTTGAAAAGAACAGCATTAGTTTTGTCCGTATTTAGAATGAGTCTAGAGTTCCTGAACCATTCCTCAGCTCCCTCCATTATTGAGCATCCAATCTTTGTAATTTCAGGAAAAGTTGCTGCAGTGAGCAGTTATGTGCTATCATCAGCATAATTTATTATAGTTGCAATGTGGTCACCAAGCATAGGATAATCATTGAAATAGATCATAAAAAGGAGTGGACTCAAAACACTTCCCCTTGAACAATATGGTATCGGAGGTGAAGTACATGATTGATTACGTTACAGACCCTATTATGTGGTATTTAACTTAAACTGTACTAATCATTTGTAGTTTGAGAAGAAAGGTACTCGACAGACTCAAAACTATAATCTCTATGTGCTATGAGTTGAGTTGTGACACTGCAAAGGAAGTCACACCAGCAACATTGCAAAACCTGTTTGAAGTTATATGTCAAATCGTAGAATATCATGATGGGTACACTATGAGGAACGTTAATTTTGATGCAATTTTCAGCTATTTTATTGGCAAGAAATGATTTTGGCATCAAAGAGATATTATTTATGATGAATATTCACCAATAAAACAGTTTGAAACAGTGTAATACACTAGATTAAGTAAGGTTGAGTTGGACATTTTCAGATTTTTTTTTCGAAAAACTAGCAGCGACCAGCCTTATTTGATGTCAGATTCACAATATACGACCCAAAATAAGTAGTTAAGTGATTTTTTAACAACATTTATACAGTTATGAAATTTTCTAGATCAGGGTTTCTCAAACTTTTGGCTCCACAAACCCCTGTTAAAGTTTCTAGATGACAGCGAACCCCTAAACTAATACATGTGTACTGCACGTGCCTGCTAGTCATCAAGCCAGCATTACGTAAATCCTGTTGCGAACCCCCTAACGCCGAATGGCGAACCCCTAGCAGTTCGCATGTTCGTATACCTCACTTTGAGAAACCCTGTTCTAGATAATTAGCCACATTGATGAAAAACCAAATTGATATCAATATTCACTTTTTCGGACACCATACTTTTGAAGGAACTACTGGCATTCAAAGTAATTATTTCATAAATTTTCGCCTCACAATCTCAATTTTCATACCATTCCTTCTGAAACAACGCAACCCAGGTGGATGAAAATAACCACCCAAACCCATTATTGATTAATCAATCAAATGTTACTTTTTTATAATAATATGTTGCAATTTATGATTCAAAAAATGCTACCACTAGCTGAATGACGAAAGTCGCCATACTCACTGTAATTCCTACACTAGATAGTCCCTAAAATACAGCTAGCACAGAGGTAATTAGCATGTCCTCTCTAGAAAAATAACTGGGAAAATGTCCTATCAACCCACCTAAATTTCGTAGATCCTGGTTTAAAAGTCTACACCGAAACTCGATATTATCATTCATTGATTGAACGATTGACATCTTTTCATCACCTATTTCTTGGGCAGCACTCAATGCTAGTTGCATTCTTATGAGACATTTCTGTTTCTGTTTTGGATTTTCGTCGGCTTGTTTTTTCCAGTGCTTTGCTTCTTTGACATTCGCTACAAACAAATCAATTGGATTATTTTGGTTGAACTTATTGCAGGAGAAGCCAAGTGTATTTCAAAGATGTAGTAGAGGTCTACCTATGAAACAAACGTGCAATTCTCTTATTCTAGACAGTAGCCTTTGCACTTCATTTGGAAAATGTTCAACGGAGTCTATATAATTTTCGACGTAAGTGGCAGCATTAAGAGCCTCTGACGAAGGTTGATTCAACATCGCAAAATATTTCCGTCAAAAATACATAACTTTTGAACGTCTCGCCCAACATCAACTCAAAAATCTCGGTTACTGATTTACTAGAGCTGTAGCAAACCGTATGTATTCGTTACTGAGTAACGGGTGCGACGTCTAGTACCGAGTAACGAAACGTTACACACAAATCCATTTCGTTACTCGCATTATTCCGTATTCGTAGTATAGGTACCTATAACTGTTCCGATCACGAAAGTAACGTTGATGCGTGTCTTGAAACGTTTACTGAACGTATGTTTTACTCATACGCGTATAACTTATAATCGATGTAGAATAGATTGCTTTGTTATTGTGATATAACATAAGCACACGGTTAATAGTTTTACACTCTTACTTTCACTATTAAATAAACTAAATTTAGAATAACTCAAAAGGTCTGGTTAAAAATACGGAACAGTGAAAAAATTCACCTTACGCAGCTTGGTATATAATGTATAAGTATGTTTTCTACAAATTACGAATTTTGCGTACTCGATACGATTCGATTCGCAATGCGACTCGATTCGTTACTCTAACACAACATGATATATTATGAGGTATCAAAAGTAACGAGTAACGTAACGATACGAAAGTAACGAGTACTAATTGCTAAAGTAACGAATACATACGGGTACGCTTTATTTCGTTACTTTTACACCTCTATGATTTACTGAATATTTGAGATTTGAGATTTCTTATATTTTTATTTTTTATCATTTATCATGTCTATGAACCACAGAATACAAATATATGAACCACAGAACACTAATATATGAACCACATAATCATAATACAAATGAACTATGTACCACAGAACATATATAATTAATAATATATATATATGAACTGAAATTAGAGGGTCGTGGGTCGTGGGCTCATGGGGCAAGGCCATATACCTAATGGGCAAGGCAAGCCGGGAAAGTGTTCTGTGCGGGAAAGTGCAAGATCACAGAATCCATAATCCAAATCTGCGAGACACACAACTAGTGATGTGAAATACTCGAGTTTTTAAGTTAAGGACAAATATCCTGGAAAAATGTCCGAAACTTTCCCCCAAGGTCGAGCATTTTGAGCATTTAAGTATTTACGGACATTGTGGAAAAATCGGGAAAAATATGACAATTGTCACATGTTAAGTTAAAATATCAGGACAATTTGAGGCATTTAAAGAAATTTTTCATGGTCAATTGGAAATAACAAATATCTTATCATTGAATGAGTTATTATCGTGTTATTTTATTGAGTATCAGTGATAAAGGACCGGAGCCAGGTTCTGAATTAAGAATTAGTATTAGATAAATCGATTTAATTAGACTGTTAAATAATAAAAATTAACTTGTTTAAAAAAAACTTTGTATAATTTTCCAATTGGTTCACAGATCGTTAAGAACCTTCGATCCAAGTAGAAAAGAATAAACTGCTTAAGAAAAAACTCTGTATAATGGCAACACAAATCGTTAAGCATCGTCGATCCAAGTAGAAAGAAATAAACTTCTTTAAAAATTTTTGTAAAATTGGCATCTCAGATCGTTGAGC
Organism: Halyzia sedecimguttata; assembly: GCA_937662695.2. Taxonomy (NCBI): domain Eukaryota; kingdom Metazoa; phylum Arthropoda; class Insecta; order Coleoptera; family Coccinellidae; genus Halyzia; species Halyzia sedecimguttata. The sequence continues at coordinate 87,595,357 of OW569415.2, read as the reverse complement.
ATCTTCGATCCAAGTAGAAAAGAAGAAAAAATATCGGACAAAATGAAAATTTTCAAAAAATGTTTAAGTAGAAAAGAAATTTATGATATTTATCCAGACATTTTCGATAATTTCCATAAATACTAAAAAACTCTAAATGTCGACTGTTTTTAGAAGTAATGATAATTTTCGGACACTTTTCAGTATTTATCAGAGGAGTATTTAAGACATTTTCCACACTCACAACACTACACACAACTACTACATAACACTAATAACAGAGACAACAGTTGTCTCTGCTAATAATATCTATCAAAGATTATGGTCTCTATAGTCTTTGAATATATATATTATTATTTATTTATGAGAGACAGCGAGACATACTTTAGACATATGATCAGAGACAAGAACTCTGAACAATAATAGTGGAGTGAACCTGGCTGCCAGAACCTAGCTGCCAAATTTCCGAAGATACCCGAACCCGAATGGCGTATAGTAGGAACCGCCAGTGGCGGGGAGATGCCTTTTTCATGAAACCTTATTTATTCTTCATTTTGATTCATTGATTGCGAATTTATCATTGGAATGGATCTTGAAACTTGATATTCCTGCTTCCGGTTCCGAATTTGAGAACATTATTATACTGGAGTACAGTGAAACATAATTGATTTTCGTAATGCGCAAAGGAAAACAATAATAATATATTTTACGATACAAATACCACTGTCAAGTTAAAATGGAGTGTTTTTAATTGTTGCATACGTCCTCTAACGAACAATAATAAAATGCTTTCTTGTCCTGCCGGCCTTCTGGGTGAAACCAAAAAAATATTTCCACTTTTTTTTTTCGAATATTTCGCAAACGACTGTCAAAATGGAATTAAGTGTTATTGATTCCTTAATCCATCCCCTATCTAACAGTAGTAAAATAATTTCTTGCATGCCTGCCTTCTGGGTGAAACCACCCCATGAAATAAAAAGTTCAATATTTTTTTCCTAGTATTTTGCGCAAACGACTGTCAAGATGAAATGAAGTGTTATTGATTCCTTTATACGTCCCCTATCCAACAGTAGAATAGAATATTCTAAAACAAGTTGCAGAATGGGCTCCTATTCAAACACGAATGCGAAATTCGAAAACGAGCGAGGATCGAGGATCGAGCATAGACAAGGGATCGAGTATTTCACGATACGCGAATACCGTATGCAAATTCTGTGATGGTACCTGTGCACCAGAGAAATATAATCTATTTATCTGCTGTGCACACATACTCTACCTTAAAAATCACAGAATCTCAGATCAAATGTTCGGAACGCAATCAAGTCTACCAGAATCATATGTCAGTTGATGGTACCCACAGATCACAGAACATATAATAATAAATATCAATATTGTTGTTGTTGGTTGTTGTTGATATATTGATATTATACTTAGTTATCTGTGTATATTGTTTTGTTTACGAATATTTTATTCATACTCAATTAGGAATTTAATTAGAATTTGTATGAAATTGTTTTCAGGAAAGGGACAACTATTAGGCCATCTAGTACTTAAAGGGACAGGATCGATTGATAAAAGGAAAAAAGCTAAGTATATTCGCTATTACATCTCATTAAAAATCAATCGTGGACAATATGCTTGCTGGGAAACCAAAGTATGCTTGCAAATACCCTACTTGCAATAACCAATATTTTCCTGGATTGGGCAAAAAGCACTATTTCAAGTTTCCGACGAAAGAAAGTGGCCAGATTCCACAAACTGTTCCAACTTCAGATTGTGTGAGGATCACTTTGTTGAAAGTGACTTTTATAACTCTAGTAGAGGAAGGTTATTAAAAGGAGCCTGCCCATCCATACCTACTGTAAACCATGCTCTCACTCAGCACCAAAATCATTGTTATGCACAGCACAATTTTTCCCCACAAGTATGTTCTGAAAGTCAAGAATATGTTGAGAATGATAATGTCATCAGCTTGGTTTTTCATGATCATTCGTATGTTAAACAAGTAGAAACCTTTGCTGATTTTGAATGTTCTGATGAGGCACCTAATCCATCCATCTCCACTGCTTCAGACATAAAACAAGAAAAATTTGACTCCTACGTATAATCTACAATTCATTCGATTCATAAGAGTGTAATTTCTAGGAATATCAAGTCATGGAAAACAAGTCGAACTTTGTCAATACAAAGTTTATTAACTCGCAGTTCAGGAATGTTACTAAAACACCAAATGGTAGGAGATAGAAAATACTAGATAAAAGTTTTTTTTATGTAATGTTTGTGGAAAAGTTTTTGTTTTTGATATATTGACTGTTATTTTGTACATGATGGAAATATTTTTGCTCTATCTATTTTATCTATAGAAATAAATTGTTTTACTACTTGTTTCTTTAATAAATTTATTTTCATCGATAACATTTTGTGTCTATTTTCCCAAATTAGAGATATAAATTGTTTTTTAGCGACGATACCGGTATCAATCGGTTATAATTTCTACATTTTAGGGAGAGTGGTTACAAGCGGTAACGGAAGTTCCCCTTATAAGCCGCCGTTTTCACATTTCATACCGGTATCAAAATTTATGACCGGGTCCTTCTTCTTCTTTCTTTACAAAAGCTCCCTGATAGGTCACCAACTGCCTCTTGATAACGCTGGACAGCAATCATGAGCTCAGCATTCACTGCTATGCACTCAAATTCAATCTCTTATCCATTTAGCAGCTTGGCTCCTGGAGACAGCAGGAATCTATGCACTGCTCATACCAAATAACTGTTGAGATACAGATTTACTTATATTAAATAGCCTTTCAAGTTTTCTTAGTCATGCCATGCGTTTTTAATGGAAGCAAAGCTGAGGACGAATAACATCATCAGAGCAGGATAGGAAGACGGGGGTGATACAGATATGCGGACACACTTAGGGTACCACAGGATGGAGGATACATCACAAACACACATGCAGAACTAACATTCTTTCTAAAAGAGAGCATCTACAATTTCAGTTGCGACGCGGCAATAAAAACAAAGGTCAACTGAAGGACCTTCTGAGAGGAACTATAAACAAAGTCATGCACAGAAAGAGGAGCAGACAATTAAAAAAAAATATTATTTACGTCACGATAACCGCAGAAAGAAAAGAGATAGCGACTTGAAATTTTCAGATAAGGTTGAGAATCTTAATGCGCCATTCGAGTTCGTTTATAGGCATAATCGGCCAAATGGTTTTAGAGTTATACCCATCTGAAATTTGGTTGTTATTTCCTCAATAACTCGAATAATATCGAACCAATCCAATTCAAACGTGGTTATTAGTTATAGAATGCCAACGCGAAAATTCTTGTGAAATTTCGTGAGGATGATATCACTAGAACATTTTTAAAAAATTATTGAAAATCATTGGAAACAATTCTATATCAGAAACTAGTCATCCGACATGGCTGAAATTTTGCGATAAACTATAAACTTCAGAACCTAAAGCTGGGATTTCGTAGCGACGTCCAACGTTCGCGGCCCGCCGCGACGTTCAGCCATCGAGCAGTGCTTTATAGGGCCGATTTCTCAATTGCTAATTAACTCGAGGTTGCGAGTTGCGCATGTATTTAGCGATATTCATGAACACTCGGGTTACACGCAACCTCGGGTTAACTCGCAATTGAGAAACCGGCCCTCAGTAGCAATGATTTCGTCGGGGTGTGTCGTCTTGAAGATGCGGTGGCCCGTGTTCTGTGGTGGCCCGCCCTCCACCATAGATAACATATAGATGCGCAACTCTCTGCCAAATTTTGGTTCCTTATAAAGCGACATCTATCGCTTTTGAACCACTCACTTCCAAACGTCGCGGCAGGACGGGAACGCAAGACGTCGCAACGAAATTGCACCTTAACTCTATTGCCAAGTTCCAAGACGATCAGATCTATAATTGTTGGGGATCCGAACAGCCTTGTTTGAGTTCAGTAGCTGAAAGGGTGACCAATGCCTCGATAACTCTCGAACGAAAGGAGATCGGGACTTACAATTTTCAGGTTAGGTGTTAGGTTGCGCAGGTTAGGGCTGGTTTTCCTGTCACGCTGACGGTCGGCGCTGATGGGACTATAGGTAGCGTTTTCGAGTCACGCAGCGCTGACGGCCGTCAGCACTGAGCTATATACGCGCACGTACGCGCCGGCGCGTCGGCGCCGCTGACTAGCTGGCAGTGCTGGCACCGACAAGCCTCCACATTCAGTGAGCCAGAGACAATAGCATCCTTCTATTTCTCTATGTGATCAGCGCGATACTAAAAGGATCCGAGCTGACCGATCAGCGCAGACCGTCAGAGCCGACCGTCAGCGTGACAGGAAAACCAGCCTAGGCAATGAACCAACGCAGCGCAGGTTAGGTGGTTAGGCAATGAACTAACGTAGTATAGAGTTCTATGTTATTAGGTTAGGGTTAGGCCACAGAGATGACATGATTTCTGTCAAAGTCAAAAGAAAAAGGGCAAAATGAATGTCAACAATCGATAAACAAAAGTTAATTGAAATTCGTAGTTGGAGGTAGAAGGAAGAACCCTATCACCCAATGATTACCATAATATTGTAATATTAAATTATTAAACTTACCCAGTGCCAAAGATCAACAGGAAACAAATGAAATGAACAAATAACTCCTAAGACATGCAAGGAATAAAATTGAATCTCACTTTTGGCTTCCCATTATGTTGATTAATAAGAGGTACACTTCAATGCTAGCAACACTTTTGCAGACATTAATTTTATTATTTCAGTTCTATAAATATATCTATCTATATAATGAAGCAGTAGAGTAGGATGGAATTAAAAGTTTGGGTTGAAGGAATTCAACGGATAGTATGTGGGGTCACCGAAGTTACTACTTGCCAAGATGTTGTATTTGCTTTAGCTCACGCGACTGGTAAATCTGGTAGATTCAGTCTTATAGAGAGATGGAGAAATAATGAACGGCTCCTTGCACCTTCAGAACATCCACTCAAGGTAGAAAAATATTTATGTTTAAAAAATTAGTATTTCTACATTTTTTTTAGATTTTGAATAAATGGGGAGAATATTCAAATGACGTTCAATTCATATTACAATGGAATGAAAAATTTTCAAACAAATTCAAAAGTTCACAATTTAACACAAGTAACCCACAAGTGTTGAGTATAAGCAGTAGTTCTGAGGATAGTAAAGATCTCTCAAAGCAATATTCTTTCAAGTAAGTTCACATTTTTTTTGTTTATAGAGATGAAGTTGGCACTTAAGTGAAATGTCCTAGAGAGTAAATTCAATTCATATTTGTGTATTTACAACTTAGAATCTTTGGTGGATTATATGTACTAATCTGTCACAGAAATATTGAAGCAAAGGCAGATGGTTCTTCCATGAACGACTTTTGAACAATTATGCTAATAATTTCCTTCAACAACTTTTTATTTTCTAGCTCGAGTTATACCTCTAGTTCAGATAATATAGGTATAGTTAAAGGTGTCCAACAAGTTAAAACACCTAATGTAGATGTTAAAAATACGTATTCGCCTTCACCTCAAAACTCCCCTAGGAAAAGCAATTATTCGGAATCAGAAAAGACTGGTTCACCTAGTCATCGAATTGCTCCACCTTACAAAGATCCCCCTGCACCTCCACCTTACAGAGATCCTCCTCCGCCGTCTTCTGGCATTAATCAAGAGAAACAAAGAACAAACATATTACAGGTTAGTTATAGGTTCTTCAAGTATTTATGATTTTTGGTTCAAACTTTTGCAGAATTCGAGTAAGTCATCGAATAAATCTAAAGATGATAGTTATAAATTGCAGGAATCTGTGCTATATAATGCTCAATATAGAGAATTGATTGCACTCATCAACTACCAGAGGGAGAGACTGTCCAACCAGCAAGCTGATCTCACCAAGGTATTTTTTAGTTAATAATAATAATATTTATTGACAGAAAAAAAGTCCATATTTCATACAAGATAGAGAAAAAGTCTTTGCATAAATACTTATTCCTGAGATCTGAATTTTGAAAACTACCAGGTACAACAGATTAGATAATAAAATTAAGTCAGACCTCAAACTTAAACACAAAAAACAAAACATTCACGGGTAATAAACCAGAACACCAGGTAACTTGCCAAGAAACCGTTTTTCCGTGCAAAAGAAATCCAATTCAGGAAATTTGTTGGCTAATCACATGGTTCCAGGGAAAAAATGTACTCTTACTATAGTTTGTGTGACAAAATGGTACATGAAAGGGCTGATGATTACGAGTACTGACCTGAGGAACACTCGGAGCTACTCTACTAGTCAGCAGAGTACAATCGATCATCGAGTTGAAAATTTTAAAGAGACAATGGGGATCATGGTGAATCCTGCCATTCTTCAATGGAAGCAGACCCACATCGCGATAAAGGAACTGATAGGTGCTCTCATTGTAAAAGATTTTAAAGTTAATATGATGAAGAAACTTCCTCTGTACTCTCTCGATTCTCGTAGAATGCACTTCATAATATGGATTCTACACAGTGGATGCATACTCAAGATGAGATCTAACAAAACTCCAAAAGAGAATTCTAAGCATACGGATGGAATGAAAATTATGAGTATTCCTATTTATAAACCTGAGCATTCTCGAGGCTTTGTTTATAATTAAGTTGAAGTGATCAGCATTTGATCCAAATAATTGGAAAATTATCCAGGGAGTCCCCCCCCCTCCCCCTTAGGGGCCCGTTCCTGGTTAGACATATTCTGTCCGTATAACTGCCCATTTACAAGACAAGCAACCCAGAACAGAACATCAAAACTTATTTTCGGAAATTCAAACTTATCTTTTTCTATTATTAAAAGAGAGGATCAAAATGCGCTCGACAGTGGAAAACAGCAAATTGGTACCAGATGGTTTATTTTAGTGATAGACCGATATCACTTTTTTTCGCCGATACGATATATCGGCCGATACCGATATTTACGTGCCGATATACCGATATATCGTATCGGCAAACATAACGCCACCCATGAATACACTACCGAAGCGAAATCCGGGGAAGTCCCGTTTCATAATACATATAATTCCGTTGCGAGGAAACAGTTGCGATTGCGCCATCTATTCATACACGACCCAAGGAAAAACCGGGGAAGTCCCGTTATTAATGTACTGTATTTTGTACCTGCCATATAAAGTTCCTACCTATGTTTGTTAGTATAGTTGTTTAATGTTGATTTGTTTTCCTTTTTTAATAAAAAATATTTCCCTTAGAATGAAAAATCTTATTTTGTTTGATAAAGTATTCCATTTTTGCACTGAGGAGGCAAAAAAAATTTGCCGATATTTTTGCCGATACGATATATCGGCAACAACTGCCGATATACCGATATCAATATCGGTATCGTTCTATCCCTAGTTTATTTTATGATATATTCGCTTTGGTATAACGCAATATTATGATACATATTATTTTTTGCCGGCTACGCACATTGTGCCGAAAACTATTGAATATTGATTTTATGGCAACAGGAATGTGTACAAGGCTGCATGGTGTTATTCTTTGTTATCCTGTCCCTATTATCTGCCTGCTTTGCATTTATCCGGTCAAGCAGTCAAATTCCTTCACATTTTATAACAATTTTTTCGGAATTGTTCCAACTCCATTGAAATTTTTCCAACTGCTTCGATTTTTTTTCCAACTCCATCGAAACTTTTCCAACTCCATCGAAATTTTTCCAACTGATTCGAAATTTTTGCCAACTCCGTTCAACATTGGGGGAGGGGATGATCCCCTCCCTTAGGCCCGTGCCTGTCCATTTGATTTTGCGATGTTGTAAGATTCAATTTAGACAAAACATAATTCAAGTTTCTCGATGGCTATTTGTTTTCATTTTGATATTTTTCAAAGTACTGTCGATTTTGATGTATGAACAATAAACATTCCCGAAAATATATTCCATATATTGTGAAAAGTCTAGGTTTTTTTAACATTCCGCGACATGATTGTGTATTTCCCATATTCAAGATAATTCTGAGAGATTTTTTCTGTAAGATAAAAAGGAGTAACATTTTTCCTGAGCCATAAAAGGTTATTCCAAATCTAAATTTTGATTCTATTGTAACATAGTAGACCATCTTGAGTGTTTGTGAATTGATGTATTTGGATATTATCCTGAAAGCATACAAACCTGATCCAATCTTTTTACAAAGATCTCCCACATGAACACTCCAGTCAAGTCTTGAATCTATTGTTAAGCCTGAGAACTTAGTACACTAAGTTGTGTGCTTGTCTTTCTGTGACAAGTTCATAAATGCCTGGCTTCACCATCGCAAGTGCCACTCTCATCTCAACAAAGGCATGTCCTTTCTTCATTTGTGTATCTAACATTCTTGAAAAGCCTAAGTGAAACGCTTCTGAGTCCAGACATGGTTTGTATGAGTTCCTCTCGTGCACTGAAAGATGGTTCGCAGAAATTGCATGTAGACTTCTAGATATTTTGCCAGCAGGATTACGTGCTTGGACATTCGAACCCCCTCTCCAGCATAGCCTCTATATCTACACTCATTGCAGTGCTCTTTACAGTTTGTAGCCCTTTAATACCGGAAAGCGCCCTTTATGAGTGTAAAGGCCTATGTAGTTTTTATCGGCAGTTAAATTAAATAATGGAATCCTCAACAACTACGGCTATAACATGTCACCAGATACAGCATCACACTACAGGAGAATTTCCCAACTCTTGAGATTTTCCGCGATGTTTTTCACACCAAAAATACGGATCTATAGCAACAACATGCTGTATAATTACGTATTTCAAGTCCAATGGAATTTGTAATGTAAAAAAAATTTTTTTTTTCGTCACTCCGAAACCATCCGGCTGATTTTGCTCAATAACGAACTTAAACGAGATATTTGATCAGCACTCTGTTCCGAGGAACAACTCTGAAAATTTCAACTGTCTAGCTCATTCCGTTCGAGAGTTATCGTGTTAACGACCGGACAGAATCGATTTTGACCACGGATTCTTGATCAGTGGGTCGAACCAAATCTTTTATGACCTATTTCAGCCAAAAAATCTAAAATTACAGACATTTGGGCAAATTGATAAGCACCCTGTTCCGAGGAACAAGAGCGCCAAAAAGTGGGAAAGCCCTGTGGACAGGAACTTTGGCGCTCTTGTTCAAACTTTGACAAATCATATCTACGAAAGTATTGGTTTCTCAGAGTTGGCAATGATATCAATGGATTCTTTTAATAAAACTGCACTGCATCATAAAAGAAACTAAATTAAAATGAAATGACGCACTTTTCCGAGATATTCATTCCTCCAATCAACAAAATTATATTATTTCAATTGAAACTCAGCCAATATTCCAGTTTTGTTTTCACTGGAGATATTCTGGACCCAATATGATTTATTTACCATAGTACCTATATATTTCCATCATCATATGGATTATCCTATAATTGGTCATTTTGCATTCAATACTTTGTTTTAGAGATCAGAAATAAATTTGACATGTCTTTTATAGGTTATAAGATGACATGTATGAACAGTGAAGACAGATAGAACACAGACCGATAGAATTCGTATTCTGTGAAAACACAGAAGTACGATGTTTTATTGAAATTTTGAACAATCATATCTCCTAAAGTATTAACTCGTCAGAGTTGAAAATGATATAAATGGATTCTTTTGGTGAAACTGCATCTTACAAAAAATGAATTTGTAATGTAAACATTTTTTTTTTTTCGTTACTCCGAAACCATTTTTTTGCTCAATAACGAACTAAACCGAGATATTTATGCCACAAACAATTCAGTGAGCCGAACCAAATCGTTTGAGACCATTTTCATCCAAAAATTCGAAAATTACAGACAAAAATGATAATAAAAATATCCATTTTTAATTATAGTATGATGCCGAAATAGTATTTTGGGAATCTAAGGAAAGAGAAAAACATCTTCAATTGGAATATATTGCTCAAGAACTCATTGCAATAACGAATACCAGTAAAATAAATCAGGAGCAGGTATATTTTTTCTGTTCCTTATGAAATGGATCATAAATAAGTTTTTTTTTTCAGATACATGCCCTTGGCTCTTTAGAAGAAGAAAATGAAATAGTTAAGCAACAAGATAAAACACTCAAGTCAGAAATAACTTTATTAAGGTCAAAACTAGCCAACTGTGAGACTGAACTATTGCAATGTAAAAATAAAATAAGGTAAAAGGAATTGATTACACTAACTTCTTAAGTGGCCAGAGCTATATGTGCACATTATAGTAATAATACTTTGATTATCGCATATGTCATATATTCAGGAGTATACCAGGAACATGTACAAATGTGATAGTGGCACAATTGTGCGCAGTGGAAGTGTATAGATACCAAGTAGGAATGAGGAAATGGGTGAAATAAGATTTTTTAATAAATGAAAACCAAGAATAATATACCTACAAGAGAATTTTATCAACTCATTGAATAAAAATATAGAAATCATTTTGTATGGAAGTTTTGTTATCAATTTCAGTTTTTACTCAAACACAAATATACTCTTCACTTACTTCACTTACTTTTACAGGGTTCTAACCCACAACATAGAGGATTTTTCATATATTCGTGGATAGGCTAGTCATTGCAACCATCTTTGCAACATATGTCCTGGCTGGGTTTGGGTGTTGGTATCGATTTCTTTGGACGATGTTCTCTATCAATTTCTTCAGGAAGTAAATTTTCAGTGGTTGTATTTTCTGTACCACAGCAAGTAATCTGCTAAATCCAAACGAAAAGATAAAAAATTACTAGTATCCTTCGTACTATATCGGATATTTCTGAAGTCTTGACAGTAATCCATCAAACTGTTCACAATCGATAGACCAAATGGATTCAAAATCACCTTCAATGTCTTATTCCGAGTATTGAAGAAAGTTCTATATGGTACTCGATCTGTTTTGATCGCTGATATCTATACCACCCAGTTTTTAATTTCTACAACAATCGGACATAATGAAACTCCTATGAACATGCTTTGCGCTAGATTGGTCCCATCTTTGGACAATATGCTTTGGTTCTTCCATAAAATTCTTAGATGCCATCAATACCGATTTGTAGTATTTCCAGTCAGTGATACAAATATTCTGACAACATGTTTTGATTCACCCCTTTTCAAATATGTTTTTTCAGGCTCAATAAGTTTGGAAGAATCTTCAAGTATGACGCCATAGAAAGCTCTATGAAATTTACAGGGTAAATGGCGAATTAATTGGGAAGTTTTTGAAGTAGGTTTAGGCAAAATTTTTAAATTTATTTTTTTTATAGGGGGCTACAATAAGACGGATCTATGTAAAGGCCGGTCCATACGCTACGTTTTGCACAACCTTTTACCTGCGCAGTTCAACACGTTGCAGGTAAAACGTTGCGTGTAGATAGCAAAATTGCGCAGTTTTGAAAACGTCGCGGAGACGTTGCAGTTGCCGCGATAACTGAGCTAGAGAGCATAGATATCCGTGAATTGCGCGGATTTGTCGCTGCATGTAGACGGTAACTGTGGTAACAGCATGCCAAAATTGACAAGAGTAGTACCTCCTCCATGACGATATCACTAAAACTGTGCGAAATATACAGATATCTCTGCATCGTGTGGGCACTAAAAAATGATACGTTTTTATTCCGTCTTGAGACTGCGCAGACAAAAGGTTGAGTAAAACGGAGCGTTTGGACCGGACTTCAGACGAAGATTTCTTCAATGAATCATGTTATTCGAGGCATAATTAATTCTGTAAGATATCTGATAATAATCATCCGCCATGCTCCCTCACGCCTGCAACAATTTGTTCGGCTACCTTTCTTTCACAGGCACGTACTGGCATCCAGTGGCGGCTGGTGATAATTTTATTCAGGGGGCGCTGATTCAAGAATATAAAAAAGTATATATATTTTAAAAGGTAATTGCCAAATGCCTACATCTTAAAATGAAACTCAATTCTGCTGTTTTTGTCGCAGATGAACTTCTCGATCACCTTTTCGTTGAAGTCAGGAATGTGTTTAACTAAATTTTGTTCAATGGACAGCATTGCGAGCGCCGTCAGTCAGTCTCGATCAATTTTGAAGTAGAGAAACATCTTTCAGTTTCTGCGGTTGTCAGTGGCATCGATATTAAGACAACCAAACTTTACATATTTCACAAAAGGTTGAATACCAACCATACGACATAAATTTAAAGTAAGCAACCGGACCGGTCACGTTATCGTTTTCTTGTGTTATTAATCGTGTCTTCCGACTCATTATGACCACGTAGTGCAAGATTGCATTTGCCACTCAACTTCAGACTATCGATAATTTTTGACAGGACGTATCGGTTTTTTGATATCATTTCGTTGTGCTTACTAATATTTTCGACATAAGCAATACTTAAAACCAGAAGCGATATTAGTTGTGGCCATAGCTGGAAGCTTACAATCTTGTACACCTTCTTTTGTCCAGCTATGTTCTCCACCAAACTGTAGGCAAACAAAAAAAAGTTTTTCCTCACATCCGTACAACCAAAAGTTCTTTTCGTGAACATTTGCGTCAAACTAAAGTTTAATTCTGTTAGATCACACTCCCTCGGTGTCAGTCCTCTGAATCCATGATCTGAATCAATTCTGTCCGGCCATCCGTTAACTCTCAAACGAAATGAGCTTGACAGTTGAAATTTTCAGAGTAAGTTTGAGAGATAAATATCACGGTTAAGTTCAGTTATTGGGCAAACTCGGCCTGGTGGTTTCGGAGTAACCACCACAGTAAATTTCAAATTCATTTTTTTTACGCTCTTGCTTAAGATGCAGTTTCATCATAAGAATCCATTGTTATAATTCTCAACTATAACAAACTAATACTTTAGGAGATATGATTGTTCAAAATGTCAATAATTAATAGTAATTTTATGATTTTTTGAATTTAAGTTCTTTTATGATGCAGTTCTATCATAAGAATCCATTGATATCATTCCCAACCCTGAGAAACCACTACTTTCGGAGATATGATTTGTCAAAAATTGAACAAGAGCGCCAAAGTCCTGTCCACAGGGCTTTCCCACATTTTTTTCAACTCAAACCTCCATTTATTATGGCTGTCTTGAAAATGGAGATAATTTTTTTTCAGAATATATACATCGTGATTACCTAATTATCCCAACTTTAAAACTTGTAAAGCATCCGAAAATGATTAAATAAATAGACAAAAGAGGTCTTGTTGGAAGATCTAGTAAGCTCAATATATTCATTATCATTCATCTTCAAATTTATGACGAAGTTAATGTTCACTTACGGTTGAACCAGAAATGACATGCCCAGCAAATTTTTCTTATAATCATTACCAGGAAAAAGATTCTGTTCCGAATTTTCACAATTTTATATGAAGTTGTTCTGGAGAAAAATTTAGAAAATTTACGTAAAAATATTCCTTTATATAACATAGCCACTTGAGAGGTTAATCCATGAGAAGTCAGAAATGAAATTCCACAAAAATCTCTATTTTCAGACTATTAATGGATGAATACCAGATGGAGCAGAGAATACAAATGAGAAAATCTGATTCACGAAAGCAGTTGGAAAAATCTTTATTAGCCGAAATGGACAGACTTCAAAAAGATATTGACTTGGCGAAACAAAGTACAGAATTGCATCACTTGACGGCTGAGACCTTGAAATCGGTAATTTTCAGTTCCTTTTGTTTCTTGATAATACTGGTGACCCATAGTCCAAACGTTAGTTATAGCACAACCCACTATATCTACTAGCCTGGAAGATGATAAAATGGCAACACAGCTCAGAGACGTACGTCAGTCGAACGTTTGTTAGTTTGTTATTGTAAAAATGGACGATTACTTCTGATTCTGGAGTTAACCATTATTGTTTTTCGTGGTATTTTTTGTGTACATCGGTTTCAAATGTGAATTAAAGCAATGCAGTGATAAATATGGTCGGATATTTATATGTTCTGTGATTAAACTGCAGTGTGTAAATAGTGAAATTTCCTTTGGATTATTTCTACTTATTGGAGATGAGTACATTTCAGTTCAGACTATAGACAACAAGATGGACTAGAAATATGAGTGAAATAGAACTTTCATTTCTTCCGATTTTATAAAACATTTTGATGACCTTTCTAATAATTTTTCAACAAAAATTGATACACCTGGATAGGAGATCAAGAAGCTCAAATAATCTATTTATTTTTATTGTATTCAATTTCCAAAAGTTTGCATCTGTAGATGCTTCAGTTGAAATCAATAAGGACCTGATTATTCATTAAAAATGTTCAGATTTTCTGCAGTGATTTGAAATGGATTCTTCCTTTCGATCTTACCTTTACCCGAGCAGATGGTCTCAACCTCAGATCAATAAATAAACATTTCCCGCTACAGAAATATAATTATTGGGGATTCAGATTCGGAATTCATCAATTTGTTTTATCAACATTTTTACACAGTTCAGATCAAAAAATAATTTTATGTGAATTCACTCTTTGTGGCATTGAATTGATATTCTGAATTCACATAGACTTGTAGCATCCCATAACTGTCTAATCGTCCTGAAAATTTACTCACTTGCTAATTTTGGGTTGTAGATAACGAATCTGAAGTTGGAAATCCGTGCTGCTCTCTTCTAGTTTTTTTTTTAAATTCCAAAGTGTCCAAAATCACAACACTTCATCTCGTAATTACATTGTTTTAAACTGTTTTATCGGTAAATATTCATCATAAATAAGATCTTATTGTAGTCCTCATCATTTTTCGACAGTAAATCATTTGAAAAATGGTGAAATAGTCGAAATTTCATCAAAATCCAGCGCTAATGCATTGAAGGAGAGACGATTAATTGCGGCGTTGTCAGAATGTGTTCCAGGCTATCTCTATAGTGGGCTGTGGTTATAGTTAGGAGCCCGCTATACAGATCCAAAACAGGCCATCAAACATTCTATTGATGCGAAATTTTTGAAGCGCTATAACTTTCGAACCGCTGTAGCTTTTTGGTTGGTTTTTTGGATCCTTTATCCGTACGTAATAATGAATATTGGGGAAATAATCCAGCAGCGTAGTAAAAATAATTCGTACCAAAAAAACACATGTGAAAAATAAAATATTTATTCTTGAAGAGCTAGAAAAATTGTGCCATTAACATGTTTCATTTCAAGTGGCACAAATGTATCCATGAAACACCGATTTTACAAAGACGAGATAACCCAAGTTTTTGGCGCTCTTGTTTCATATTCAATGCTCTCCATAGCTATACAATTTCAGATTTATCATTTGGCTTCACCTATCTGAAATTTGGTTATTATTTCCTCAATAACTCTAAAAATACAACACCGATCTGATTCAAACATGGTCATTAGTTGTAGAATGCCAACGCGAAAATTATTACGAAATTTCTTGAGGATCGTATCACTAGAAAATTTTTGAAAAATCATTGAAAAAAATTCTATATATCAGAAACTATTCCTTCGACATCGCTGAAATTTTGCGAGAGCCTTCAAAACCTAACTCTGTTTCCAAGTTTTAACTTTGACCACGATCGGATCAATATTGTTGGAGATCCGAGAAGCCTTGTGTGAGTTCAGTAGATGGATGGGTGACCGTTGCCTCGATAAATTTCGAACGAAAGGAGATAGGGACTTGTAATTTTCAGGGTAGGTTGCGCATCTGAATCGAAGGGTTGAGTTCGATTTCGGGCATGATCGGTCAAACGGTTTCGGAGTTATACCCACCAGGAATATTATTTCCTCGATAACTCAAAAAATATAGACTCGATCGAATTGAAGCTTGGTAACTAGTTGTAGAATATCGACATGAAGACGTGTGTGAAATTTTGTAAGAACCATACTCCTAGAAAATTAAAAAAAATTACGAAAAAAAAATTGGTTCAAGCACTGACCTGAAGTCAGGAGCTTTTTCACGTATGTTCTATTGTCCATTCTCCTGTATTGGACACTCTTAATCGAATGTACCATGGTAAATTCGATTAAGAGTGTCCAATACGGGAGAATGGACAATAGAACATACCCGCAAAAGCTCCTGTCTACACGTCAGTTCTTGAACCAATTTTTTTATTTGTTTTCCTTGACCATATGAGTCACCACCTGAAGTTATGCTTAGCAATTGAGATATGTTCTGTTTAATCAAAAAAAATTAATAACCCTTCGTTTTTTCTATTTTCATTGACTTCTAATATTATAAAATAGGTAGCCGCACTTGAAGCCGCCATTGTCGAGAAAAAACAACAGGTCGTTCACTTGGTGGAGGAAATGAAGGAAGCTAATCTAGAAAGTCTCATTGCTGTTCCTTCTGAAGACATCAGACAAATTGTTGAAGGACCGTCCAAGGCGGGAAGTACTAGGAAGATTATTGGGTCCCCTAGACAGTTGGAGAATGCGGTCCCAACAAATAAGAATCCACATGGAGTATGGGTTTGAAATATACTCGATGACCACTGTAAAAATTTTAAATTATTCTGGGTGAAGCCATTCTATATTTGAGAGAATATCCTAACGGAGAACACTTCAAATTATTGTAACCAGAAGAAAGATTGTGATATTTGTAATTGAGAATAACAGCTCTTATTGAATAGGGATAACATCATAATTTTCCTCAGAGGTCACACTGGTAGAAAAGGTCAAGTACTTGATTATAACTCGAATAATATTATCAAGCAGCGATTTTATTTCATTTAGACAGTCTAGTGCTTGATGTCACATTCAAAGTTTTGATTTGCTGATAACTATTGAACTATTTGTTGTTTTTTGGTTTTCTAATAGTTTGAAGATTCGTTGTGGTCCTTTTAATTCGATATTGCAGAAATCGCGTTCCTTTCATGTAAGTTGGTATAAACTATGAATTCAAAATGCACTAGAAGAAATGCATTCATTACGAAGATATAACTCATAATTGCAGGCTTCAAGGTTCCATTTAACTGTAGCAATTGCCTGTAGATACTCTAATGGTGGTTCCACAAAGCTTCGATCACCTTGTATATACATTAAATTCGATGGTTGCATTAAAAATTAACTAGAAATCAACTTAGAATCCTATTGATTTAGCAATCAAGAGCAACAAAAGTTATGTGAAACCAACCGTTAAAGAAACAAATTTCTAAAAATGAATTTTTATCAAATATTCGCAATTGTCGTGATTTAAACAAGTAGAATTCCGAGACATATAACCTAGTTGTATGTATCGATAATTGGGCATTATTAAATTAGTATTAAAAACACATAATATTATACCACTATTACTTTAGACAGAGAAACAAAGTATGTCGCTCCAACAAAGTTTCAATATAGCCACCATTTCAAAACACTCATCCAACCTCCGTCTTACTTCTTTCATCGATAGCATTAGTAATTTATTCACTTAAATGTTCCAAGTTAATAGGTCGTTCCCCATGATCGAAAGTTTTGGGAGAAGTCCGATGTTTTAGGCGTCCACTCAATTGGTCTATTTATTCCATTCTTCTCCATAAATTTCATGGGCAGTTCTTGGTTTATGCGGGGGAGGTTGGTCATGCGGGAAAAACATGTTGCCGATTGCTCTAATGTCACAGTTGCGAGAATCACAGGAAGTTGTCCTTGAAAAAATTGCATACATAGATTGTTATGTGCCCAGTTGAATAATAATTTTCATAAGCACTGATATAGGGCCTAATTGATTCCATTTTTTTACAAAAATAGAGATGCCTATTTTTAAACAAAATTTTAGTCACGAAATGCTCATTGATGCAACTATTTGGTTAGAATATAACGATAATATCCCAATAATTTGTATTTATTGAATTATCAGAAATACTCCATGTCTCAATTCTTGAATTCATAACATCCATCAAAATTAAAAATCTAAGATTCATGAAAGTGAGAGAATGAGAGTGGTTCCATATAGACCACATTAGTTAGGTTAGGCGGGAAATTTGAATTACGATCCATCCGTGGATCCGAGCACTGAATTCCCCATGCATTTAGTATGGACCTAAAATTTACGCGAATTTCTCGCCTGTTTTTAGATACTTTGGCTAATTTCTTAAGGTTTATTTTAGTTGAAATAGATTCTGTGAACCTTTCTCAACCATCTAGAATCAAGTTTTCACAACAAAATTGTATATTTCCAAAATAATTAATAAATAT
This sequence comes from Halyzia sedecimguttata, assembly GCA_937662695.2. Taxonomy (NCBI): domain Eukaryota; kingdom Metazoa; phylum Arthropoda; class Insecta; order Coleoptera; family Coccinellidae; genus Halyzia; species Halyzia sedecimguttata. Next base: position 87,577,245 of record OW569415.2, on the reverse strand, counting down.
AAAAGTGTTCACCAAATTCGATTGACGTATGTCTTAGCTCACTGGAAATCAGTCAAAAATAATAACATAACCCTAAATCGACCTTGTAATGACGCACAACAGAAGTCATCTACGACATACGGAAATCTTTCGAACTAGAATGGTTTCAATTTTGATTTAAGAATAAATAGAGGTAGATTTTAATGTGGAAATAACATGAAAACATGCACTAATGATGAAGGTACCCAATTCTTGTTGTCTCTGTACTAACAGTCTCTTTTAAATAGGGTGGTTTCATCTCAAAGTTGAAATTCCTTGTTAAAAAATTTGAATATGGATCTCCCGCCAAGCGAATGATTCTAACCTAACTAATGTGGTCTATTGAGATAGAGGTAATTATTGGAGAAAAAAAGTTAGGTGTCTAGCAAATCGTTACAATTATTGTAGAAGAAATTCGAATGTTCTAAGCATAAAAGTCTTCTACATTGCTTACAGCAATAGATTGATCCGCTGTCTCTATCTTCGGCACACCTTCGACATCTTCCACGTCCTTTTTTTGAATTTTGTTTGGAAGAGGATGTGTTTCTCCTAACATATCGGGAATCCTGAAAAGTAGATCCCCTGTGATTTAGGTATTATTTTCTCGTACTTGCAGAGTGAGTTTGACTAATGCTAGCTTCAGGCCTTCTAGAAAAAAATCGTAGTTTCATCGAAATATCATGAATTGTTCTGTAGATTAGTTGGCAATTTAGGAACACCGACTTTGTCATTGTGATGAAGTGAGGAAAGTAAAATATCATTTTCACCTTTCTTTGGTACGTTGGTGACTACAGTATTAGCCTTTTGACTTTGTTAACGTTTAGATTCCAGAGTGCATGAAGAAGTCTGTTCTTTTCCATAAATGCACATGTTGTGGAAGCGATTTGAATCAAAATTAAATCCATTATGTACATCGACATGTTTATTATTCCGACTCAATAAATTTGTATCTTTGTAACAGATGGGGCCTCTCTAATCCCAGTGCACTTCATGATGGCCTTCCTGGTTTAGTTTCGTATCATTATAAAAGGTTAAAATTTCAGGCTTGTCAATGCATTGCAGTTTTCATTGATTTGATCATATTTATGGAAGAAATATAGCAGCAGCACTTTTTTTTTGGAATATTTATGAAGCTATGGTAGAATGGTTGTTCATGAGTGGGTCCGCCACTGTCATATTATATCATTTACATGAACCAGTTTTTTATGTTGTACGCATTGACATAGCCATTCCATAATATCTGATGGAGGATTGCTTACTCGATACAAAAACCATCAAAGAACTTTTGGATAGAGGCTATTTCATCCTTCTTCCTCCATTCCCGTTCCATTCTTAGGTATACATATCTTTAAACATCTGAAACAATGTGGAGACATACTGAGTCGAAATATTTGAACCTGTTCTCCACAATTCCTCAACTACTAGTTTTCTATTTGATAAAATATCATAAAAGCCTTACAATCAAGGAGGTAATACTTTTCAGACAAATCACACAAATACTATTGGTTGCAGCGGTTTGTTAAACCCAATAAGCGTATAAATTTGAAAATACTCGACGCTGCACATTTCTGACAATATGCAATATTGTCGACTCTTCATGGTATCCCTTATTTTCTAGTGTGTACCTCACCGCAGACGAAATATGAGCGGTTAATAAAATTCTCAATTACTACGTATACATATCTTTGATATAATTGAATATTCAAAAATGTCTAAAAATTTCGCATACAGATATAAAAAATGTTATTTAATATTATAAATGTATCATCTCAACAAATATCTTTTATGAATGTCTACATATTTAATATATTTTATAAAATTGGTATTTCACTCCAACAGGTTCATGTATATTTATTATATTGGCTTCATTGGAGCTCACTGAAGAACAAATTAGTCATTATATATATTATGTATATTTATGTTTCTAGAATAGTGGAAGTAATGTGCAATACATTATAAAAATGTAAAGTGGAAAACGAAAACTACAAAATTGGGATAAGGTAAAGAATATATTTCACATTTTTATCATTTAATACTGTTGAAACTCATATACTTGGACATATTACTTAGCCCGTCACACACGGGTCGAATCGGAGGTGTGGTGCGTGGTGGGCGCGTTTCCGATCTCCTAGTTTTCCCACCACTCGGCTTCCTGCGCAAATGAAGTGGAGGGAGAGACTCATCATATTGGAAACGCGTCGATCATATCTCTGATCTCGACCCGTGTATTGACCGTCTTAGATGTTTTAGAATGACCCAATTTTTAAATTTGATTGGAAGAAGTATTTCTGAATTTCATATATTTTATTCACAACTTCTTTTATACGTCACAGCAAATATTTATTATATTACGTATGAGTTTTCAATTGAATTTGCAAATATTATAAGTCTGAGTTTGATTTAAATAAAAAGCCATGTAATTCGTAAGTAAATTATTCAATATTCAAGATATTTACTGTAAGGTGATTGGATTTCAAATTTAAGAACACTTTTTATTCACACTACCATTGTTTTGCAGTATAATTCTGAAGAAATATATTGCAAGATTCCACCTGAAATTGTTTTTCATTTACACCAGCTGTTGAAAACTAATTTCAAATTTTGAAAGTGAAATTTTCATAATGGAGTCCAATTAGTGGTAACTACTTGAAGCGCTCGGAACTTTTTGGAAAAAATATCTTTAATTCTCTGCATGTCGTCGATCTGCCTGGATAAAGTTTCCCAGCTGTCTTCACTCCCACTTCACATTTAAAGTGGGAATCGTCGAACTTCTTAATATTTATATTATTTCATGGGAATAATTTATTACGAGAATCATTCTATGATACAAATCAGTCAAATCGTATGGTTGTGTCATGAGGACCTACCCAGTAACATAGGGACCTCCCAGAGATATCTCGGCGGGCTCTTTCCGGGATATTGTGACGCCGTTTGCGATACCGCTGTGAGGTCACCTCCAAATGTCCGCCACAGGGGATGAGTCCAGTAACATCCCAGAGATAACACATGGGGAAGTTCTCAATCTGGGCAGTACAGAGAGAACGTGTAGATTGTAATTCATCATCGGTTGAGAGTGACCGGGGTCCGCGGGCTTGTCACACCCTTAGACTGAAATCTATAGTCTAAGGTCACACCCGTATGCTACTAAGTAGTGCCTCCGTACGGTTTTGCACCTACTGCCAGGTTTAGCTAGAGTACCTCGGGTTTGCTAAGCCCGTACTCTGAGACACATCCCAATCCCAGAGTCCCTGAGGGCTAATATAATAATAAACATTATTATTATTATTGTTTGAGTGGGTGTCGAGGTTACAACAGAAAACCGGTAGGTGGCGCTATATTCGGTTTATAAGAACTCAAAAAATGCCTCGACATTTTTCGATGGGACTTTAGTGTGTGTGAACTACCGGTTCAATTGATCTAACGATAATATTGATCTACTAAAAAATGTAGATCTACCAAAAAAATGTAGATCTACTGGAAAAATGTAGATCTACCGGAAAAATGTAGATCTGCTGGCCACTAGTATTATGTAAATCCAACATGAGGTGAATCATAGACCTACGTTTTGATTTTAATCACGAAAATTCTTGAAAATTGACGCACGGCAGCCAAACTGAAAGAAGAATATGGTGGTGTTCCCAAGCGGTCACCCATCCAAGTACTAACCGCTCGCAATGCTGCTTGGCTTCAGTGGTCTAGCATATTCAATGAGGTATGGCCACAAATAATATTTTTCCTCTAACTCTGCAATTATATTTATGATGCATTTTATCATAAGAATCAATTGATTTCATTAATCCCAACTCTGAGAAATCATTACTTTCGCAGATATGATTTGATAAAGTTTGAAGAAGAGCACTAAAGATTCTATCCATATGGCATTCCTACATTTTGTTCCCAATATGAAACCGGTTTTTATAAAAATGTTTGTAATTTTTCTATATTTATCAAAGAAAAATAAACACAACAAACAGTCCCAGTTCTTCACATGTCAGTTGCCAATGAATTGGGGGTAGAGACTGCCTGAATCACCATCTATTAGATGAGTCTTGCACATTTATATTTTACTCTATTCCATATAGCCAATAGGTAATAAAGTTATTTTGTGTATAAATGTGCCAATTCAACCTGGTGGAAAATAATACAAAGATAGTTGTATGTACATTCTAAAAAATTGCCAAGTAGTATAACTTGATCATCAGAATTTTATACTTCTAAAATTAGGCTTAAATGTAAGTTGGAGCATATCCGTTCATCTTATGTATATGGGAATTATAGTCATGATTGGTTCGAATCATTACAATGGGTTTCACATTAGGTACTAAATCATGGCCAACCAGGAGACTTTATAGAAGTGAATGAAGTATATGCTGATTTCAATCGGAAAACGTATACCACATGTCACAATTGATGGAGATGTCAAACAAAAGGGATTGGTCTTACCCACTCTGTTTTAGTTACTCGCTTAAATTTGGCTCATATATCATCAGACTGAAAATTATTGAGATTTACAATGAATGTAGATCACTTATGTAGTCTCAAAAGGAAAAATTAAAAATCAATTTTTGTGGAATGACGAATATCATAATAAAATTTCAAGTATTTAATTCTTCTAGAGCGTTTTCTATTAAATTACAAATTTTAGTTGCTCTATCTTTGCTCTTTCCTATACAAGTCAACAAATCGTCAACAGATAGTGGGGCTCCTCCAGGTTTGTGCACAGAACAAAGCTGGTCATCCACAACCACAATATTTAACACAGACGAACTGATAGATTCTTCCTCATATGTGGGATCAAAAAGTACCATTTTTCTAAAAAATAAAATCATGAATGAATCTTTCTGATTTCACTTATATACTGAAATGACATACTCTTCAAATATAGAAAATGTTGAACAAATAGGGGTATTGAGAATATTGAGGTATCTTTTTTCTTCAGTCACAATTTTATTGCCAGTAGCTGGATCATAATCCACATTTGGTAATTTTACTGAAACATCAAATAGTACAAGGTTACTAATCCCAATGCAAATAATATTTCTCAGCTCATACCAGTTTTTAAAGCTGTTATTAACGCTATAACACAAGCATCCATTAAAGAACCATCATAACTGATACATTCTAAGTCAGCAAATAAACACCAAGCCAACTTTTCGGGAAATATTGAAAGTTCTTCTGGATTCAGACATTTTGAGCTTTTAATTATATCTGCAAGAAATTGTGTAGCAATTTGCGCCTCCTCGCTTGGGGGACCTGATTTGAATTTGGGTGAGCACAGTGGTGATAATTCAATATTTGGAATGAGGAGACCTTCCTTAATATTATCTGCCTTGGGTGCGCACAATTCCTACAATAATAATATGAATTAAGTACTAGAAATCTTATTAAATCAAACTGAAAACGTACAGCTTTGATGCCACACATTACAATAGTTTCTCCCACTTTAGCGAAAGCTGATCCATCTGTTGTTTCTATTGAACCGGCATTCACAATTACTGGACGAAACGTGTCTAGTTTTCTACCGTCAGGTCTCACACCACATAGGAAGTGCTCCTTATAATATTTTACAGGATGTAATATTCTGAAACAGTAAGAATGTGTACCTATTATCAATTCCAGATAATTTTTATGTAGGTAATAAATATTTCACACACCTGAATGGTTCTTCCATATTTCCGCTTAAAATGAAGTGAGATGATTGATTCAAATTATATTTACTGCCCAATGTTCTAATAATCTACAAACAAAAATAAATATTATTAATTATATATCTAACATGGAAAAGGTTAGGTTCACAGTCACAGACACAGAACACAAATAATCACAGCAGTGCTGCCAGAGTATTTCAAACTAGAGTAACAGATGATCATCGAAAATAGTAACAGATCCAAGAAAAACGTAACAGAATTATTTATTCTACTAATGTAAAGATCTCGGGATCACAGAGAGAGGTCAAAAAAGTTTTTTCCTCGAGGAGGTCGATATTTTCGATTTTTTCGTCGGTTATTCGAGGGGCGAGGGGGGATTCGAGGTGTAAACGGGAAAGAGAAAAGACGAAATTTTCTCCGGGTATCCGTCTTTGACGAGAAAAAACGTGGGGAGTATTTAAAAAAAATCGTGAAATCGGTTGAAAACTCCGTTATTCGCTAAAGGCGCAAATCGGAGGCGATAGAAATCTCGCGAGGAGGCGACGCTCGGAAATTTATTTCGTCGGGGGCCGGAAGACGAGATTCGTAGGTAGTTTGTAACGCAGCCCGATTTTCGATAAAACCTACTCTTTTTCCGGAAAAAGATCGCAAACTTTGACATATTTTGAAAACCTCGGTGAAATGTGACGTTTAGACCGGTTCGGCTTCGCTCGACCGACTTCGGGTCCTGCTATAGAAGATAATACGTGGATGATTTACTTCGATCACAGATGATAGAAACTTCTGTCAGTTTGAATTTATCGACGTTTTCTTTGCGAATGAGTGGCGATAAATGTCAAATAGAATTAGAATATCGAACGGAATTTGTCGAAAATCATGAATCGTGAAGATACATTGCTAGAAATAAGAAGAAATATGATAGAGTCGCCGATTTCGACCGATCGCATGGCAGAATTTTCGATATTTGAGAAATAATGTATTCTATCAAATTCTAAGTTGAAATGACTGGCAGATACCTATCTTCGAGGAAAGATTTTTGATGAAACGGGCCGGAGTTGGAGAACGTAAAATAAGGTAATTATCGATCTATACTTTCGACGATATTACCGATTTTCACTTGCAGGCATTTATATACGAATTCGAAATCCTATCGAATGTATTCTAAGGGAACATTCTTTAGTTGTTGACAGTTGGTTGTATGAAGTATGATGGGATATCGACTGAATTTAATCTTTCTGTCGAATTTTGGAATCTTTTACGAAACGTGAGTATTTTCGAATGTTATCGTTGTAGAAATCGTATCGTATTTCTGTACGAAATCCTTTCGCGATTCCTTCAACGTCATGGTTTTCAGTCCGAATGAGGGTCGAATTGTCAAATAGAATTCGAGCTTCCAACGGAAGCGTGGGGAGAGTTCCATAATTCTCTGATAGGCAAATTGGCCCAGTTGCCACCTCAGTATAACAATTTAACATGAACAGTATTTTCAACATTGTAAAATTGTTGCGAAAGGATAACCGCTGTCATACAGGCTGTTTTCCGAAACGGCTTCACAATAGCATCCGGTAGGTGAAATGACTAGACCGATTTTGATGAAAGTTTGTGTGTGTATCTGAGTAGGTGTGTAGGGTCTGCTATATACCCCGGCAGGTGGCGCTGCAATCGGTCTATAGAAACTCAGAAATGTCTTGGCCGATTTTAATGAAACATTGTGTGCGTGTTTGAGTGTGTCTCAGGGTCACAATAGGTGACCGGTAGGTGGCGCTGTATTCGGTTTATAGAAACTCAAGAACGGCTGCACCGATTTCGATGAAACTTGGTGTGTATATGTGAATATGTGTCAGGTTGCACTAGGTCTATAGAAATTCAGATATGGCTCAAACGATTTCGAACTTTCAAGTTCGAAAAATGTAAATCTACTGGAAAAATGTAGATCTACGGAAAAATGTAGATCTGCCGGAAAAATGTAGATCTACTGGCTAGGTAGATCTGCGGGCCAACTAGTCCCAATACTAAAATGAAGATGGGTTTCATAGAAAAGGAACAAAAAAACTTTTTTGAAAATGTTACTACGAACGTGAAGATTTTTCGGACGTTAGGAGGGGGGGAGGAGGGAAATTTCCGAGGGGTTTCGCGAGGAAAAAGACGGAAGTTTCGGAGGGTTTCGCGTTTTCGGAGCGAAAAGACGGGGGTGTATTTTTAAAAAAATCGCAAAAACGCCGATTTTGGCAAAAGGTGCAAAATGGAGGAAACGAGATCGGAGGACGGGTGGCGTTCGGAACGACGGTATTTGCGGGAACGCGAAGACGAGATTCGAAATTAGTCCGTAACACGGCCCTTTTTTCGATTCTCTCTTTCGTTTTCCCGGAAGAACGATAGGAAAATGTGACTTTTTCGCGAAAATCGACAAAATTCTGACGTTTCACGTATTTCTGTGGCGAATTTCAACGCGGCTCCTTCACGGTCGACGTTTTCATCCGAACGAGCCACGATAAATGTCAAATCGAATTTGAATTTCGAACGGAATCACTCAAAAATCTTGGAATCGAATAGAAAAACCGAGATAAATATGAACGAGTAACCGATTTCGATCGATAGCTTGACAGGATTGACGATAGTCTGAAAATCGAAAGACGGAAATCGTCCCAGTACTATAAAATGTTTATGAGCCAGAAAATCGAATATGATTCACGAAGCTGGCATGGCCGAGCGGTCTAAGGAGTCGGTAAATAGACTTCCAGCTCCCGAGCCTCGCGGAGCGGCGGGATCGAATCTCCGAGCGTCCGAAATAGCTTTTTCTTAGTATTCTTTCATTTTTACCCAAAGAGGAGCGTACTCCAGTAAACGTATCTTGGGATTTGGATATTTTCGGTAAGTTACGAAATCTATAATGAATATCCGTTCGATCGGACGGATTTTTGCATTAAAATTACTCAGCAGAACTTAGCAGACTTAAGCAGAAAATTAACTATACAGGGTGTTTCAAGTAAAATGTCACCCCTACAGATCTATCGTAAAGAGAATTCTCAACACTGTAAAACCGTTATGAAATGATAACCGCTGCTATACGGGGTGTTTTTAAAAAAATGTCAACTCCGAAACCTCTGTATTCGGTTTATAGAAACTCACGAACGGCTGAACCGATTTCGATGAAACTTTGTGTGTGTATCTGAGTATGTGTCAGGTCCGCAATATACCCCGGTAGGTGGCGCTGCTATCGGTCTGTAGAAACTCAGGAATGCCTCGACCGATTTTGATGAAACATTGTGTACGTGTTTGAGTGGCTCTCAGTGTCACAATAGAAACCCGTTAGGTGGTGCTGCATTCGGTTTATAACAACTCAAGAACGACTGGACAGATTTCGATGAAACTTTGTGCGTGTATCTGACAAAGTTCCAGATCCACAATATTCCCCGGTAGGTGACACTATAATCGGTTTACAGGAATTCAAAAATGGCTATACCGTTTTTGATGAATCTTTGTTATTGTATTTCGGAAGGCACAAAGGTTCACAATACGATTCTGTATGTAACGCTATATTCGGTTTTTAGCCACTCAAAAACTCCTGACATATTTCGATGGTACTTTCGGGTATGAATGATTCTCAGAATCACAACAGGACCCGTTAGATGGCATTGAACTACCGGTTCAATTGATCTACCGATTCAATTTATCTACCGATTATATTGATCTTCCAAAAAAATTTAGATCTACTGGAAAAATGCAGATCTACCGGAAAAAAGTAGATCTACCGGAAAAATGTAGATCTACCGAAAAAATGTAGATCTACCGGAAAAATGCAGATCTACCGGAAAAATGTAGATCTACCGTAAAAATGTAGACCTCCCAGAAAAATGTGGATCTATTGCTAGGTAGATCTGCTGGCTCATCTGAATCCCAAAATATGGACTGCTGGCCACTAGTCATTATCCTAAAAATTAATGAATTTGACTCTGTGCTATTGAAACTTCATTTATTGAAATTTGAAATGATATATTTATTAGTGTTCTGTGGAAATAATTCTGAAAATTCAAAAATAAACACTTACAAATTAAATTTCGTCTGAAGGAAAATCCGATTTGCTTCAAATGGTAACAGATTTCTGCTCAGAGTAACAGGGTAACAGATTACTTTCGATAGTAACAGATCTGTTACAATTGTAACAGATTGGCAACACTGAATCACAGTCGTAATAATCATAGTCACAGACTACAGTCACAGATTCTGTGCTACAGTGATGTGTAGTCTGTGGTTAGGTTTTTTTTGCATTCACACTTTTTGGGTTCAACCTCTTGGTTATGTGCCCAGTAACTTCGTAGAAATTTCATTATTATTGTACTCATTTAGGGATGGGCGTTTTTGGATTTTTACACAAACCGATATATAACCGTTTTCAGATTTTGAAAACGGTTTTGAAAACCGTTTTTTAAAAACCGTTTTCTGGGGAATAATTGGAATAAAGGACATCAAGGACTTCTTCGGTCCAGGGGGGGGGGTAAAGAAATCTTGATTGAATATTTTTTTTTTATATTTTATTAGCATTTAGCGTGAATATAGAGTATTTATGTTTTGGCGTATAATGGTACGGAACTTTTTGAATTTTTTAAGTTTCGATCGATTTCCCATAGCTTTGTCAGAGGACAAACGCAAACGAACGTATTGACTACATACTAATTTTTACGTGGATAAAAACCATATAATAAAATGTGGTGCTTGTTTAAATTATTTAGGCAATTTCCCTTCATGTTTTATCTAGGCTTAGGACTAGCAGAAAAGTTTTTTCGAGATATAGTAAAGAACATAAACAGATAAAGAAGTTTCATATTGCGTCGGAACCTTTGATTTGGTTTCAGGGTAGCAAAAATTCCAGAATTCATTTATGACCCAATTTACCCACCATCATTTATTGCTTCCGTCGGCTATCGGTAGTATCGGTTACTACTAACAGTACTACTAAATTGAATAGGTAGTATTTAAGGGAGGATTATCTTTTCCATCCAATATCCATAGTTATTCTAATTTCTATTACATTATCAGGATCGCTTATCTTGAGGTGACTAATGAGATTTTAATTCATATCTTGTTCCAATATTGAGAATGCTATCGGTAATGGGGGTGTTATTTAAACCATATTATTGAACATTTTTAAGATCGGAACGCAAATAAATTTGTTAAAAACAAATTAACGCAATAAAAGATTCGTGTTCTCAGAGATTTCATATTACGTGTGTTTATAATGTAAATGTATTTATTGGATTGTTGGTTCATTCGTAATCGTGCCTACGTACTATTAGTACAAGTAACACATATACGCAAATATATAATTTGTACCATAATTTTCCCTAAAATTCCATAATTCTAGCATCATCTCCGGGCCGCGCCATTTAATTCCCTAAATTTCCATAATTCTACCATCGTCGCGCCTTAATTTCATATTTGTAGACTTCCCGTATGTAACGTTCCTTTCCTCTCGATATCGAGTGTAGCGAAATTCGCATCACATCTGCCGGCTCTACCTTCCCGCAAAACGTAAAAACGTTTGCTTCGTTTCGGCTTGGATATCGAGATCGAGTGTAATGAAATTCGCACCATCTCTGTCATACCGCTTAAAGCTTCCGTGTCTCAGATAGAGACGAAGCGAATTTCGCTATCGAGTCTGGCGAAAACTGAAAACTGAAATTCGCACCATCTCTGTCATACCGCTTAAGCTTTCGTGTTTCAGATAGAGATGAAGCGAATTTCAATATCGATTGTAGTAAAAACCGAAAACTGAAATTCGCATCATCTCTGTCATACCGCTAACCGCTTGCGTTAGTTAGAGAGAGACGAAGCGGTTTGTGTTTGAAGTTTTCGGTTTTGTGTTACGTTTTCAGTTTTCACCGTTTTTAGTTTTGGTTTTGGATACGGCGGTTACCGTTTTCGTTCGCCGTTTCGATATTTCGCCGCTACGATGGTTTTGTGAAAACGGTTTTTGTAGTTTGGGATATCGATACGAACCGATGTCTGACTGAAAACGGTTTTTAGTTACGTTTTGATATATCGGACTCATCCCTATACTCATTCATACCGGACAAACACACCTACCCCATATCCATACCTGAGCGGGATTCGAACCCGCGACCTATGACGCCAAAGTGAGATATGATTACAGTTTAGAATCAATGTATTGGCGGGAGATTCAAATTCAATATGGCAGTCTTATCTGCGGTCATATATTACTGGGTCATTTTTAAATGATAGTCCTTCATTAAGAAACTCAATATATTTAAAAATTAAATTATTCCTCATTATAAATATTTTCGAGATTATTTTTGGGAACCATGAAATTAGTATTTATCAAACAATTTTAATCATTTTTAGTTGATTGTTGAAAACTGTATTTATGTATTGCGAACATTTGATATAGTAATAAGTTATTTACAAAAACCGAATAATCAACATTTCTTGTTTTATACATTATTACAAAATACTACAATACCTCACCTATATTACAATTTTTTGTTGTTTATAATACAGGATATCATGTACAATACTAATTTCAAACATTTAATGTAAATGTGACAGTGAAGAACATTGTAGTATTTACAGACTTGAAATTATTCAATCAGATGTACAGCATTTTGTACCTTGAAATTTATAATTATAATCTTAATAAATAATTTTTCAACTCAAAAATACCCAACAACATTTTGCAGATAATTATTTTATGTATAGTGTATTAGGCCAGCTATCGATGAGAAATGCAAATCCTTTCACTGAAAATTGTATCTGATTGTCTGTGTCAAGGTAGTGCACCATCAATGACAAACAACATAATGTATCATTCATCTTGTTCGTCATTAGCTCAAAATTCTGATATTGAAAATTTACTAATTTAACTAAAATTGGTAATCTCAAGTGATTTGTGTGATTTACGGAGTTAACCTATTTGGCTTGAAATTATGAAAATGATCAATAACTATGAATCTCTATCAATAGAAAATTCGTTTCTAATTATATAATTTGTGACCCCAAAAAGTACAAAAAAATTCAAACTACTCTCATCATAAAGCAATTCACAATATATACAAGACACATTGAAAAAATAAAGTTAAATCTGTTCTAATATAAATTAAATGAAAATATACATAAGTAACTACCTAAAATAAAGTATGTTCAACCAGCCTAATGCAATGTGATGAAAGTTCATTCAAATGAAAATAAATTAGGTGTAATTCAACTAATATTTACAAATTCAAAGTAGTGTTTATTGCGGCAATTTATCGAACGGATACAATTGTCGCTTTCATAAAACTATGAGATCTCTTATGAACTGTGCTGAAAACTAAAATGTTACTAATTCAGATTTTTATTCAACTCTGAAACGTAAATCAAGAAGTCCATATTTCTTTTCATGATGCCATGAAATAGGTATAAACCAAGGTTTGGAATCTATTTTTAAGATATTTCACTCAAGCTTAAACATTTGTATTCCAAAAACAACAGCGGTTCCATTACAATACTTTGCTTAAATTTTAATATCGAACCATCTCAAAAATTATACAGTTTTCAAAACAATACCAGTGTACTTGGAAATAAGGAGCAAAGAAGAAGGCTCAAAACCGATATTATGAGCAAGGAAAACTCATCCACACCAAACAAATTCAGCAAATCAATTACATATTTTGAAAACAATTAATTCTATAGATAACCTGCATCTTTCACAGATAAATAAAATATCACCTCAGTTTGCTCACATAATATTTCAATATTTTTTTATTCTTTAAGTACCTGTATGTCACAACATGAGAATCTTTCAAACCTCCAAAATTCTGTAACTTCACTGAGGTAACATTACTTTCAAGTTACAAATCCACAGTTGAAAAATAATACTGCATATCCAAATGGTTTTTGAAAATAGCTTTTGTCATTGTTTTCCTCTACTTTCTATATCATCTTTCAAAAAATCGTACTGAAACTAAACTGGAGTTGTTTTGGCACAAATGCTTAGGAACAATATTGGATCCATAAAATAACAAATTAGAGGCATTCTATGTGAAGTATCCACATACTCCAAAATATATGAGTACTTTCATGTATATGCTCCAAATTAGAATACACAAATTTTGGATATTTGAAAGAAATTTAAAATACTGAAGTATAATTTAATTGAAGAATGTTAGAATCTTTCTTCAAATGAAAGTTCCTAACAATTTTTTTCCTTATAATCAAATAACTAAAACTGAAGTCAATTATAAAACAGACACATATATGATACCAACAATATCACCCCATTTGCTGACATTTTTTAAATGATTGGAGAACCATTGTTAACACAACAGACCCACTAAAATTTCTTTATCATTTTTCATATAAAATCTAACAGTACTAATTAAAATTTACTTAATATTTGGAAATTCCTAAAACAAAACTAAAGAAAAAATGTGAAAACTACCAACTAGGTATGTACTGTTAGTCCAAATAAATCTGAGGGATATTGAAATTTTCTGCATACATGTAAAGAAAAAAAAAGAATTAAAAACAATATTCTCAACTGTTGGTTTGGAAATATAACCAACTTAAAAATCCAAAATTTTCTACATTGTGAGGGCTAATAAAAATAAGTAGTGAAATGTCAGCTTATCCAAAATTTGAAAATTGCATTGAAAACAACTTGCAATTTTTATTTAACATGATCATGTGGTCACGAGTTCATGAATAAACTCAGGTTCTCAAATGTGGAAGACACAACACTTCCTGTGATGATAGATTTTATGAACTATCTGCATTGTTAAAAACAAATTTTCGAAATATAAACATTTACTAGGGGAATGTGAAACCTTAGCCATTATAATATTTCATATTATTTTTTATATTTTTCAATGATCATAATTTGGCCTGCAATACTTTTCCTTTTATTAGCCACTCATCAAAGAGATCATCCTGTTTTATATTACTATGTTTCCGAATATAGTTCATTGATTATTTTTCGATATGCTGTTTCAATCAATTGAACTCTTCTTAGAAATTTGGAACAATAAGAACTCCTTAAAATCTGTAAATTCAATTTTCACAGTTTTGCTACTACAAAACCATAAGGCAGTGATGTACTGATGCAATGAATTAATGAAGACCAGTTGTGTATTATAAAACTTTAATGATAAATTACTGAGGATTGGTGGAACTGTTACTTCGTCCTCTAAGCTTTCCTCCAAGGCTGGAAACATTTTGCTGTTGATTAAGACATAACTGTTGGTATTGTTGAAGCTGCACTTGCTTTCGAAGCTGTTGATTCAGACTGTTTGTATTGATGGTTATTTGACTCGAATCTAGGATTGATCCAAAATTACTAATAAATTTTGAGAAATATAGAAAAAATAATAATTAAAATATCCATTCATTGGAATTGATTTCTTGATTTTTGAACCATGCATTAAATTTTGAGATAATACTTTGTTATATTTCTTTGAGATCGAACTTCAAATCTGTCAACTGACTTGTGTTCGATGGGGTGGTCGCCATCTTGATTGTGATTGGTGTTCTTTGGATCGTTCTTGCTGTCAGGTTCTGTTGTAGATTTGCTTGCTGTAATCTTGGACTTTGAAGTGAAGTAATCAACTGAAATGGTTGGCCTTGGGTAAGTGAAACAGTAGCTGGTACACCTTGCCTAATACCTTGTTGATTCAGATTCTTCATACCACTGACTAATTGGGCTGCAGAATATATGCAAATTAGAAAAAAATTATAATTGAACTGCTTAGAGGGTAATTCAATAAACCATTCTGTCCATATTAGTTTCAAATATAGAATGATTAAGATTAGCACTTTTATGCAAAATATTTAATTGAATCGGCCTTTGCTTGATGGAAATTCATTATAATGATAAGAGATAATAATATTTATTGGAAATTGCTTGCTCTCTTAGGCTGGTCATCCATTGGAACTGTATTCGTCCAAGTATCCACTCGGCCGACTAAACATCCCAGTTTGACTAAACTGGGATGTTTAGTCAAACTGGAATATAAATCACTATTCCATTTGTTAGTTAATTGATATATTTCGTCTATGGAATTAACTAACATTCATTACACTAATGAGGTTGAGGTTATAAACATTTTCGTTACGTCAGATGCAGTGGACGGGCAGCGGACGTTTAGTGGGTAGACTTACCCACTAAACGTTATATTTCAATAATTTTCAATGATTTTTTAAAAATTTTCTAGAGATACGATCGTTACGAAATTTTGGAAGAGTTTGCGCGTTGGCATTATGCAACTAATAACCATGTTTGAATTCAATCGGTTGTGTATTATTCGAGTTATTGAGGATATAACAACCAAATTTCAGATGGGTATAACTCCAAGTCCAAAACCATTACACCGATCATGCCTACCTGAAACTCAACCTGAAAATTTCAAGTCGCTATCTCTGTCCGTTCTCAAGTTATCGTGGCAACGGTCGGCCGGCCGGACGAACAGAATCGAATTTGACCTCGAATTCTTCATTAGGGAGTCGAACCCAATCATTTGAGACCATTTTCGGCAATCAATTCGACAATTACAGACATTTGGTCAAAATGATAACGCGATGTGCTCCAGAACATACGCGCAAAAAATAAATACACGTGATATCTTACTACAGCCCCCCCCCCCCCCCCCTTTCGAGCCTCACGTGATTAATGGACGATCCCTTATGAGGAAGAATTCAGATCAAAGACAATGTACAAGAATTTCAATAAGTAAGTCAAAGATATTAATGAACAGAACTATATGAAATGTGCAAGTAAAATCGGAGGTGCAAATTAGTCATTAGCAGTTATTGATAGGTGAGAGCATATTAAGCGGTTACAGTTGAATGATGAAGTAAAATTGGCGGGGGGGCAGTGTATGCGGAACCCACCTGTGCTCCTGGTCAGAAATGTGGTATCCAAAATGATCCTAACTCTATTTGAACCTTTCACCAGGATGACTTTAAATTCCTAGAGGCTTCTGAGGTAATCACGGGGAAGTCACACCTCCAGACCCAGAGTCAAGTAAGTCGCTCGCTTAATTCAAGGGACAAAAGGGCACCTAGACGTACACCTGAATCATTCTCAAACGCCACAAGACGGGCGACTCACTAGTATAGTGGTTGAAATCAGAAGTACAAGTTGTACGCCCGTCGGACACTGTACGGTTAATTGTGCGTCTAAGCCACCAAGCCAAATAAGCGCGCCTTAACTTAATAGGTTGGAGGACATCCAGGCGTACACTTGAAGCAGTCTCAAACACCACAAGACACTATAGTGTAGTGGTTGAGATCAGAAATACAAGTTGAGCGAACAGCTTATACCGTACGAATGAATCGAATTTACCATGGTATATTCGATTAAGAGTGTCCACAGGAGAATGGACAATAGCAGGCACGGGCATAAGGGGGGGGGGGGGGGGATGTTGAACGGAGTTGGCAAATTTTCAACACAGTTGGAAAAATTTCGAAGCAGTTTGAAAAATTTCAATGGAGTTGGAATATTTCCGAAAAAAATTGTCATAAAATGTGAAGGAATTTGACCACCTGACCGGATAAATACGAAGCACGCAGATAATAGGGACGGGATAACATGGAATAACACCATGTACCCTTGTACACATTCCTGTTGCCGTAAACTCAATATTCAATAGTTTTCGGCACAATGTGTGTAGCCAGCAAAAAATAATAGTTATTTCCTTTTGAATTATCCCAAAGCGGTCATAAAACAAACCATCTGGTACCAATTTAAGCTGTTTCTCACTGTCGAGCGGCATTTCAAAAAGCGTAAATATGTAAGTACGCAGTTTGCTCCTTTCTTTTAATGATAAAAATAGATAAGTTTGAATTTCGGAAAACGAGTTTTGATGTTCAGAAACGGGCCTAAGGGTTCTAATGTTGACCGGAGTTGGCAAATTTTCAAAGCAGTTGGTAAAATTTCAAAGCAGTTGGTAAAATTTCAAAGCAGTGGGAAAATTTCGAAGCAGTTGGAAAAATTTCGAAGAAGTTGGAAACATTTTTAAACAGTTGGAAAAATTTCAAAGCAGTTGCCAAAATTTCGAAGAGGGCGGAAAAATTACGAAGAAGTTGGAAAAATTTGGAAGTAGTGGGAAAAATTTCGAAGCAGTTGGAAAAATTTCGAAGAAGTTGGAAACATTTTTAAACAGTTGGAAAAATTTCACAGCAGTTGCCAAAATTTCGAAGAGGGCGGAAAAATTACGAAGAAGTTGGAAAAATTTGGAAGTAGTGGGAAAAATTTCGAAGCAGTTGGAAAAATTTCGAAGAAGTTAGAAACATTTTTAAACAGTTGGAAATATTTCAGAGCAGTTGCCAAAATTTCGAAGAAGGCGGAAAAATTACGAAGTTGGAAAAATTTCGAAGTAGTGGGAAAAATTTCGAAGCAGTTGGAAAAATTTCAAAGCAGTCGGAAAAATTTCGAAGAAGTTGGAAAAAATTAGAAACAGTTGGAAAAATTTCAAAGCAGTTGGAAAATTTTCGAAAAAGTTGAAGTTTGAAGTTTCGAAGAAGTCGGAAAAATGTCGAAGCAGTTGGATAATTCATCCCCCTCCCCCCCATCTTCGGTTGTGTAATACTTCAATGCACAGTTGGAAAATTTTCGATTATTATTTTATATTATTACTTTCAAACCCATACCAATGGCATGCATGTATAGCAGAATCTTCAGGTCTACCTCTACTAATCAGAATGATACACAATAGAAAAAGTATATGCATAGAAGGTTATCAGGCAATAATCAGGCAAAAATGTTTGAGTCTTGGCGTATCTTCTCTTTAATGATATTCCAAGCTTTCGACTGTAAATATCAATATCAATCAAGAGAAGAAACACAAGACCCAAACATTTTTGAGTTTATTGCCTGTTAACCCTGTCTACATATTCGCTCAAAGGTCCAAAACCAAACAATAACGAAAAAAAAATTATATATTTACCCAAACTTGTTAAACCGGCAGCATTCGCCAACACAACTGTAGGTCCTGTATTAACAACGCCGGCACCATTA
The DNA here is from genome assembly GCA_937662695.2 of Halyzia sedecimguttata. Classification (NCBI taxonomy): domain Eukaryota; kingdom Metazoa; phylum Arthropoda; class Insecta; order Coleoptera; family Coccinellidae; genus Halyzia; species Halyzia sedecimguttata. The sequence continues at coordinate 87,558,573 of OW569415.2, read as the reverse complement.
TTAGCTGCCTGAGACATGGTGCTAGTAGCTGAAGAGGACGTCACTGGTACAGATACCAGCAACCCTGTCGGATGACCCTGTATGTTTCCAGCTGATGACAGCGATATTGGTTGCGAGAAACCTGGTAACTGAACTTGAACATTCTGTATGCCTGTCAAACTTTGCAACTGAGACAGTTTCAAACTTTGAACATTTATCGTGTTGGCAGTTTGCTGAGTAGGACTAGTCATCGGTGACTGAACGTTGTTTATTTTTGATGACTGTACCACGAATTGTTGAGGTTTGTTAGGATTTTGCAAGAAGGACTGTGATGTTCCTTGAGAGGAGTTGGACGGGCTGGAGCTGGCTAATTTCTCTAAAAGGAGCGAGCTGGCGTTCGAACTGACAATGTCTGGTCTATCTGCTGCTGGAGTACCAACCAGAAGGGCGGACAAAGCTGTCTGTTTAGTCGATTCATTCGAACTAGAGGCAACTCGTTGATTTATCTGAAACAAATTGAGTGATTCATGGTTTAGTCTTTACGAGATATATTTTTTTAATTGCAAGTGTGATTAAGTAGTAATCATTAAAGGATACTGTGGGAGGTATACTCATTATTGAAAGGTTTTTTTCTGGGTTTTCTCTCTCAAACTCTGAAAAATATCTATAAAATAAAAATTAATTATTTTGTGATTTGCTTCTGCGTAAGAAACACAAGATATTTGTCAGAAGCAATCAATTGAACAATGTTGCCTAACAAACAACAACGAAACAACATCAACGAAGAAACAACTATATCGTAACGTTTCGGAGTCTATATCAGACTCCTTCGTCAGACGCTTAATGAAAATCAACAAAATAATTCTAAAGATATAGACTCTGCACGAAAAAACATGACTTAAGCGGCGTTACCTCGCTCTGAGGCGTTCCATTTAAGGCTTGAAGTGCAAGCGAGAGCGCGGAACGAGCGACAAAGAGGCACAATCGGCCTCCGCGTTCGACATCTGTCTCTCTCCTACTTGAGTGAGCGATGCTGTCCGCGTGGACAGCAGCTATACAATAATACATTTACATGTTTTCGTCGAGTATGGAGTATTGGAGTATTGGACCGATCATGTAGGCTACTGCATGGTCAGCCGAGGCAGCCATTTGAATGAAATTATTTTCCGTTATTAACCGGAAGGATTGTACTTTCAAATAGAAAAAGAAATTTGAGAAAATATTCAGTAGCTTTTTTTTATTGCATTTTCAAAAAAAAAAAGTTATTTGGCGGACCCGTTATAAGAACTCAATGGAAAATGTAAATCGTATATCATTTTTCATTAAGTTAATATGGATTTGCATCAAGTAAAAGCCACAAGCATTAAATTTTTGTATAAGAAATGGCGGTGGCCATGTCGAACAAGAGTTATAAAAATATTGTCCTGTTTCTTTTTGTTTTATTTACGTATTATTAGCTTATTTTACCCCAGACTAAAAATGTACCCTCTACTACCTCAACTGTAATTTAGTCAATGTTTTGCCTATTTAATAGCAAGTGTTATACCCTTTTGAACAGTTGAAGAGACGAAGAAGAATCAGCAGAATAACTTCCATATATATTTTTTTTTAAAGGCGCTTCAAAGTTAAAAACATTCAGTGAAAATTCTTCAATTCTAACCTTCGTCAAGCAGTCTTTTTAAGCTGTTAGTAGTAGGGGCAGTTTTTGTCGATCATTTTTATTAATTGACATCCCTTCTAACTAGATACATCAAAAAAACGGACTCTAGGAGCTCTAATCCTAAAAAAAATCGATAAAAAACCCAAAAATGAGGGATTTAAAAAAATTCTTAAACATTCTATATCTCAATAACGGTAAAATTTCGGAGATCATATTATAGGACCAAATTCATCAGAAATGACCTGAATAATAACGTCCTTCAATATTCAGTACGCCTTACCCTGTAACCCTGTATATCAGATATTTAAGAAATATTTAAGAAAGGGAGAAAATTACACTAGGTGCTGAATCGGTGAAAAGATAATGCTGATGGGTGACTGGAATGGGGACAATCCCATTGCAGGAATGAAGCAGAAGCTGAACATCGATGACTGACTTTGTTCTTACTAACAGATAAATCCACCCGAAACAAATTCTAGATATGAGTACTCTAACGTCTGCCAACATTGGTTCAGATCACGACCTGGTACTATACAAACTAAAGATGCACAAAATACTAAATACCAAAGATATTAATTTCTTTTTACTCCTTCTGCATAGAACAATGTTGCCTAATAAATAGCACCGAAACAACATCAACGATAAATGATGAAATATCCTAAAGTATTGAGAAGGGCATATCGCGGATCTAATCTCGAACTTTAGAGTTAACCTGGATATTACAAGCCTTAGATATTTCTTTCAAAAGTTATGGCCTAAAACCAGACGGACGGACATAATTAAATTAGACCACGATTTCTACACCAGTGTAAGTACTAATAAGGACGAAACCGGTCTTTTGCTATTCAACTCTGATGGAGACACACTCTGTGGATTACTCTCAACCAAGCTAACCTAAAGCGTTATTCTCTCTTTGTATGGTTCCGATATTGCGCACTGCGTATTAACCTGGGCGTTTCCGCACCCCCATGGTGACAGCACGAGACTCCGAATGAGTACTTGCCAATCACCGCAGAGAGAAAAATATTATACGCAGGAATATATAGTTTTAAGTAGCCGAAGCGAGGAGCTTGGTTGGTGGAACGCCAGGTGTCACTTCTGTCTACTTAGTACTTGGAAGTGATTGCTGGATTCTGATAAGGACCAGTTTCCTCGTAGTGTTTTTTTTTTATAAAAATCCAAAAATATCTTACATTATAGTAACTGGATTAAAACACTTACCACTTGTTGTTTAACAGGAACTGCCGTATAACTAAAACTTTCGTTACTGTTCACAGAGGTCAATGTTATAGTCTGTTGTCCACTCAATTGACTATTTAAACTGTTTAGTTCTGCCAAACGATTATTATTCACAACCAAGTTACCCGCGTGACCTATGACACGAGCATTGGATGGCAAGTTCATGACCGTCATTTTCCGTGATGCCAAAAGTTTCTGTGGCGTGCTCGTTTGAATCTGTTGATGCAGCAAAGGGGAGTTATTAATCGCGTTCACCACGACAGCGTTGTTCTCGCTTTTTATACAACTCACCGGCCCACTGTTCAGTAAATTTATTATTGTGTTGTTGGCATTAGTCGACGCTTTCTGTTGCTGCTGCTGCTGTAACTGACGCTGTTGTTCCTGTTGTTTCGCATGGGCTGAAATGTTTATTGATAAATATAAATTTCAATGTGAAATACGATCAATGTGTTCAATGGGTCTTTACTTAATTGAAATCCATTATACTCATAGATGATTATAATTAATTATTCAAATTATCACCTATACAAGCACACACAGCTTTCTGTCACCTATGATCTTTTACAAGCTAATAGTCTTCATCACAATGCGCTGTAGTTTGCCGTATCTTGAGACTCATTTAGACTTCCATGGAGGTGACCATGATGGTCTTAGAAGTTTTATGCTGGTTGTGATTGGCAATTTGATGAATCTGATATTGAACGTTCGCTGGCTGTATTTTATAATAATATGTATGAAGGTAAATCCCTTTCAATACCGACTAGAGTTAGCAACCTACATCATATCCTGCTTGGTTTACGAAGGGCATTATCGATTTAAAGAAGACGGCTCACAGAAACTTTAAGAGAGCCAGAAGTACTGAGAACTACAACAGTTTTTGAGAACTGTGAGGAAGGTGTCAACTATTGAACATGTCATTGTACAAAAGCTGTGTGGAGAAAGTTGAGCAGAACTTAAGAACCAATCACTACATTTTTGTGTGCTTATTTTGTCAAGGATATTGAAGGTAACTATGAATGGATAATGGAGTGCTTCTTATGTAAAGAGATCAAGCATGTATTTTGTATTTATGTATGAAAGATACAAAAAACCCATATCATCCATGTGACACTTGCAGAAATTTGATATGTATTGAATGCACAGAACTGTCTTCTTCTGAAATAAGATGTCTACCGTTACAAAAACGTTTATTAAATTTAACTGTAAATCATGTCGCAATCATGATTACCTGAAATTACTGAAAAGTAAAATTGAAGATAAGGAAACTATAATCAGAGATAAAGAAGAAATTATTAATGATAAAAATGAAATAATAAAAATGCTACAAGAAAATATTACAAATTTTGAGGAGAAAGAAAAAAATAAACATGCTTTGTCTTACGCAAAGGTGGTTTCATTGAAAAAAGATGAGCAACCTTTCGCTGTATCAAATAATGTTCCAGATGTAATATTTAGACCAAAGAATAATCAGGGGTCAATTCAAACGAGAGAAGACATCTCAGCAAACATTGACTCTACCAATTCAAAAATAGGAATTAAAAATATCAATAATACAAAATCTGGAGCTGTGATCATCAAATGTAAGACTAATAAAGAATCTGAAATTCTTAAAAATGTAGCTAGGGATAAATGATCTAACTCTCATACCATTGAGACATCTATTATGAAAAAACCTCGTGTTAAGATAGGTAATCTTAAACAGAATTTAAATAAGGAAGAAATTGTGAACTCACTTTTAAGACAAAATGAATCATTGAAATATTTTGATGTGACTTTCATTAAAAAAAAAAGAAAATGGAGAAAAAACAGTATATGGAGAAGCGCCGCCGTTTCGTTTGTTTAAGTGTCACTACGATGCGTGTGAACTTTGAGCTTCGACCGTACACCTACCTTCCTAAACAAACCCCCTGAACGTGGAATGCAGACAGTACGGCCATTTTTTCAATCTATCACGTCAGTATAAACAGATCTAACGTTCCGTTTACCAATAGCGGCGCTAAGACCCCCTGAGAGTGTTTGTGTTTTGAATTTATAAGTTGTGATGGCGAGTAGAAAATCGTCTGATCCGGATCAGTGGTACCGTTGGTTTATGGAATTAGAACAAAGTGATTTTTTGGAAGAAGAGATACTATCGGATAGTGATGATAATGACACTGAATCACAAAATCAGCTCAAAAAAAATAATCAGGATTATTCCCAAGCTAACTGTGATATTTTTGGCGCTCTAGTTCCTCGGAACTGAGTGCTTATCAATTTGCCCAAATGTCTGTAATTTTCGAATATTTCGATGAAAATGGTCTTAAACGATTTGGTTCGACTCACTGATCAAGAATCCGTGGTCGAAATTCATTCTGTCCGGCCGGTCCGGCCGGCCGGTCTGGCCGGCCGGTCCGGCCGGCCGTAGGCACGATAACTCTCGAACGGAATGAGCTAGAGAGTTGAAATTTTCAGAGTAGGTTTGGGGGATAAATGTCTCGGCTAAGTTCGTTATTGGGCAAAATCGGACAGATGGTTTCGGAGTAAGAAAAAAAAAATTTTTTTTTCACGAAACAAATTCCAAATTAATTTTTTTTTAATAAGAAGTTTTATCATAAGAATCCATTCATATCATTTTTAACTCTAACAAGCTAATACTTTCGGAGATATGATTTTTCAAAATTTCAATAATAAATCGTATTTCAACGTTGTCACAGAATGATATTATTCTATGAATTGTCATAATGTCAAATGATGTTCCTGAGACATTATCTAATCAATCGAAGAATTGTGAGCGAAGTGAGAAAAATCTCAGTTGTTTGCTCCGAAATTAGTTTTTCTCAGAAAATTCTTACATTTCGGAACTGAACATGAAGTAATAAGAGATCTGAGAGTAGTGAGACTGCTTTTCATCCATACACATAGATATAACTCTCGAACGGAATGAGGTAGGTAGTTGAAATTTTCAGAGTAGTTTAGGGAGATGAATATCTCGGTTAAGTTCGTTATTGGGTAATATTGGCCAGATTTAATTTGATTTCTTCCATGGTGCAGTTCTCATTCTCATGATTGCTCATTTAATCTTGATAAATAAACTATTACTTGAATTGAATTTCCTTTAGGTTGCAGTTCTATCATATGAATACATTGATATAATTCCCAACTCTGAGAAACCAATACTTTTGGAGATATAATTTGTCTGTTTGAACTAGAGCGCCAGAAAGCTCCTGTCCACAGGGCTTGAACCCATTTTTTTCGGAAGAGATTTTTCGGTAAAGATGGAGAAACATTTTTTCTCAAATCTTCTCATCCTAAAAATCGGCGAGTTTCCAAGAAAAATTTGGTAACTCATCTTCCAGGAGTGAAGCAAGTAGCTAAAAATTGCAAAAAACTTTTAGAATGTTTTTCCCTGTTTTTTACTGACGAAATGCTCCAAGAAACCAATTTGATGATAATGTATACTCGGTTTTGACTAAAACTACCAGTATTTTGAATTTTAATGAATTTATTGAGATTGAACATTTTGATTCAGATACCCCACATAATTTAAGTCATCTCACCGTTTTCAGTAAAGTATATTTTTTTCCCAAGTAGATAAACATATATTCTTTTGAAATTGAAAGTAGATAGGTCTGGAAGTGAAAGGCAGCGTTTAAAAGACGTAAAATCTGTAGGCTGTTAGTACAGAGACAACAAGTATTGGGTACCTTCATCATTAGTGCATGTTTTCATGTTATTTCCACATTAAAATCTCCTTCTATTTATTCTTAAATCAAAATTGAAACCATTCTAGTTCGAAAGATTTCCGTATGTCGTAGATGACTTCTGTTGTGCGTCATTACAAGACCGATTTAGGGTTATGTTATTATTTTTGACTGATTTCGAGTGAGCTAAGACATACGTCAATCGAATTTGGTGAACACTTTTATATTTATTAATTATTTTGGAAATATACAATTTTGTTATGAAAACTTGATTCTAGATGATTGAGAAAGGTTCACAGAATCTATTTCAACCAAAATAAACCTTAAGAAATTAGCCAAAGTATCTAAAAACAGGCGAGAAATTCGCGTAAATTTTAGTTCCATAAGAAATGCATGGGGAATTCAGTGCGCGGATCCACGGATGGATCGTAATTCAAATTTCCCGCCTAACCTAACTAATGTGGTCTATATCACAGATGATACATCAACATCAAGCCCGCTGATCCAATCAATCGCAGCCGGAGAGGAGGTGTGTAGTCCTTGCAGGCCCCCCGGGAAAGACCTGATAGGACACACTGTTCTTTGTGCTTTCTGATTTTATCATTGTTCTTCCCATACGAAATATATATATGAGTAAATTATTTCATAGGTTGATTTTATGGAATGCATAATATTTTCACAGAAATTATTTCATTTGTTAATTATTTAATGATTCTATTCTCGTTTTTGGAGCTGTGTTTCGAGTTTTCATCATCATCTTGTTTAATTTAATTCATCATGTTTTTGTGTATAATAAGGGAGCTTCCTGTTTACCACTAATGTAATAATACTTGTATATAATGTGGAAAAAATAAATAAATTAAAAACTAAATTGGCTTATAGGTAGGAATTCTAAATTATCGTTTGCGAATAAAATACTCAGACAGTGATTAAGCCTATATGGGTAAACAGTATTGAGCTCTGTGGATGTACAAGGTTCATGTTGAATTTCCGAGTACACTGTACAGACAAAATCTCTGAGACATATATTTAGTCATGTGTAATGCACCTGAAGAAACTACTGGGTTAGCGAAACAATTATAATATTCAATATAACTATGTGGAAAATTGAACAAATTATTATAATCATCTATCATTACAAAGAATAAGTGACAACATACTATTTACCTGCTGCTTGGAACTCTTGACCAAAGTTCATCAATTTTATTGCAAGAGCATTAATTTCCAACTGCTGATTGGTCAGGGTCTGAGTTGTTGGTTTACTTGCTGTGGAACTAGACTGCAAATGGCTCTGCTGTAAGAAGTCAAATAAATAAAATCATGAAAGCACTAACGCGGCATTGAGGTCTTGAGGTATATTTATTTTATTTATTTAATATACGGTACAAGACTTTTTAACAAAAAAAATATAGAAAATCATGAAATCAACCACATAAACTGTTAAATGAACAATTATACAAAAATATCACAGGGCCATAAGAAGCCAGAAAATCATTAAATTATCAACCATTCAAAATGTATCATGCACAGTCTGCCACGAAACGTCGCAGAGAGCACATGTACGATTATTAGCGCGCCGCCTTATCTCTCTACGATAACAGACACCTGTTTTTTTACGTCTGCGGAACATTCCGGGAATACATTTCCTGTTATTTGATAGATAACAGTATTCAGCAAGTGATAAATAAAATAAAACAAAAATAATGAAGGTGAACATAACATGTAAACATGTAATTTCTCCAAACCCTTTGGCTTCCACCATTATTATCAGGGAAGGATGTATACTATTAAGCCATCCTTATTTCTGGTGGTACTATTTATTAACGACTACAAAAATTGCCTGCTGGACTAGTTTTCGTGGTACCAACTCGACATTTTCAAGAGCTGAGTAACAAGACAACTGCAAAGGGAAAAATACTGAAATAGTAAATTGTCAAAAAATAGTAAGAATATAAAGAAAAGAATGAATTAAGAACTCACGACGCAGTAGTTCTGTCACAGTTCCAAAATTGGACAGAACAATCGATGAGGAATAATTTAATAAGTATATAAAATGTCAATATTTAAAATACACTATAAACAAGAAATGAGATATCAAATTTAAAAAACAAAACACACAAATCAGCAGTGCGCAGTTGAACGAATCAAAGAATTCATGAGGCATAATCAAGGTAACAAACGACAACCCATACACTGCCCACATGGTTCACAGATGGCTCTGTAACGACTACAGGGACAGGTGCAGGCATTGTGGGACCTCGAGTGAGCATGTCCATCCCTCTCGGGAAGAACTGCTCGATAATACAGGCAGAACTATACGCTGTTCTTGTCTGCGCGCTGGAAAACATCCGACTAGGATACTCTGGCAAGTACATATATATATGTTGTGACAGTCAAGGAACGTTAAAATCCCTATCTGATGTGAAGATAAACTCCTACTTAGTAGGCGAATGCAGGAAGGCTCTGCGAAGGCTGGGCGCTGGTAACGTTGTAAAACTCATCTGGTGTCCGGCTCACTCGGAGATTTCAGGTAATGTTAAGGCAGATAAGCTGGCGAAGCAGGGGGCTCGGATACCATATATAGGTCCTGAGCCTTCACTTCCAGTATGTCGTACCTCTGTTAAAACATTCTTCAAGAATCGTTTGGACAAGAATTTCTCCAGTGTATGGAACATGGGAGTAGGACTCAGGCAGTCAAGGCTTCTCATTGAGAAACCATCGTCAAAGTCTGAAGTAAAGAATCTCAGGTGTCTACCAAACACCGATTTTTTACAATTATCTTTTTTCTGACTGCGTGATACGCTGTTGAAAAGTCCGTCCTGTCCTACCGATGTACATTAGAGGTTTGTTCATACAGCGGCCGAAACCGTACAGTGTTCGGTCCACGGACTGCGCGGTGATGTAAAAGGAAGGTTTTTACTCGGCCGCTGTAGGAACAGACCTTATATTGCACCCAGCATCACCACAGTTCAACCTGTTGTAACGTCCCTTTTTGATCCAGGCAAAGGTTTGTTAATGTTTTGCTTGCGATAAGTTTGTCGTTAGTATTGACATTAAATTTGAGGTTGGGTCTCGATAGTACCAATCGACGCATAAGGAATTGTGTTCAAGGAACCGGATGAATTGGCAATATCGTTTCGTTTTGACGTTATGAAATTTTGTCAGAGTCGGCGTCGGTCAGATAAGATCGTCCATTTTGTGGAAGTTCAACGGAGGAAGCAATTGGTTATGCGCATTTTCGAAACTTTGTAAGAATTATTGGAATCTTCTTAGTTGGATATAGTCTCGAAAATCGAATTGAGTTAGTGGGGGTTATATTGCTTTGATTTTGGTAACCTTCACTTATCTCGAAAGAGGATTTAAAGACCTTTTGCAAATCCAAGTTGACCACGTGAATGATCTTGGCGACTTTGACAGAACGTTGCTGTGTATCTGAGGTATTATTTGGTGGAGGCACGGCCAGATTTAATTTTGAAGCAAACTTATACAGGACAACCCCGACTATCAGGGGTTTTTATGTTAGGAAGAGTAGAACTGAGGCTTTGGATTATATACAAGGTGGTCGGTAAACAACGCTGTGGGACTTCCAATCCAGGGTTGCAGATTACGAGCACCGAGGGAAAGAGGACACTATTGCGAGACCATCGACGTAATACTACGTTCAGAAATAAGCAAAGAGGAGGATTCCAGGATACCTGAGTAGATTGACGGAGTAGGAATAGCCAGCACGCAAGTTATTGGAAATAGATCTCTAACTATATCTTATATATGCTATATACAACCTGAACATGATATCCTCAGAATATATACATTATTATTGTTGTAAAGCGGAAATTGGGGAAAGATTTGTGTTAGTCGTATATGATCATAGATAAAAACGTGGATGCGCCTGAGCTCAAGCGACGCGTATTCGGATCAAGGAAGAATATCTACGTACAATTTCCACCGCACTTTATTCGGGGTTTCACAGTGGTTTATTTTGTTGAATCTAAATATCTGGGTTGTAAGCTACTGGAATAAATTGTTTGTTTTTATCGTGAATATTCTTTTGGCAAATTTAGGAATTATTACATTACGATGGGGTATCTGGGAGAATCAAATTTGCCTGGCGCCCATTTACTAGATTCCCTTTTGGAATCCACTCCCATCTCCACTGAAGCTAGACTGCGGATCCCCGAGTTCTAGTAGCTCCGAGTTTAACCGCTGCGACTTGGGAACAGTCCTAGAGGTTATACTATAGACACCACTTTTCTGCAACATTGATATATCATCTTTGTTGTGGACAAGAATGTAGTACAAAGTATTGGAAGATTTTTAAGCTGGCTTGATGTTATGGGTATGAAACACACTACCAACGTTGGTAGATATTGGTCCTATATACGACAGTCTCATATATTTCAAATCCTGAGTTGTCGGTAGCAATGATGAGGCATCTTTGTTGAGACGTTTCATCTCCTCCCTCCTCACCAGGGACTCCACCCAATGCAGGTCGCAGTATTCATTCCTGACCATCTCAAAATTAAAATTTCTTAACTGAATAGTGAGGTTAGGTTACCAACGTCACGCAAACGGCGACCCCCACTCGGCCCACTTGCTCTCTATTCGTTCCAACAAAACTTCGCGAGGTATAACCTTGGAGCTAACCCGTGGCGACTCTCTGTAACTCTCGGGCATCTCCAGGGGTTGCTCCAAAAATGTTGATGGAACAAACCTATAATGTACATATACAGGGTGAGTCTTTGACCACTGCATTAATTTTAACCAAAGATTCCTCTCATCAAATGAAACACTTTTTTAATTTACCATTTTTCCAGATTCGGCTCAGGTAAAAAAGTTACAAGCGTTTAAAGATTTCACAATGTGCTAATACACTCCCGCATATAAATTATCTATGACATTGTTGGCGGACGAGAATAAGGCATGGTAACGTGGTTTACAGCTTGATTCGGGATTCCAACGCTCAGGGACGGAAATTTCTGGAGTTTTCCATTTTAAAACATTCAATGAAGAATATTTCGAAAACGGTGCGTTTAAGGAGAAATGATGAGGAATAATATAATGTTCTAAAACGATGGAATATTCTTGAAATGACTCAAGAAAAACTTTATATGCTTTCTTTATGCTAATTTCGTTTAGTTTTATGAATCCACGAGTCCATAACTAGAAAACCAGTAGAAGTAGAAAATAACTAATATTTGGAAAATATGTATCATAGTTATAGGAAACTTTACGCCAACATTCATTTTATTCGAAAAAAGGATGCCAAAGCTACAAAATAAAAACTGATTTTTTATTTCAAAATTTCAACAGCCTGTATCTTTTTACCTGAGCTGAATTTGGGAAATGTTAAACGAAAAAAGTGTTTCATTTGATGAGAGGAATCTTTGGTTAAATTTAATGCAGTGGTCAAAGACTCACCCTGTATATTTTTTTCACAACAAAAACATTACAGGTTTTTTGTGCAAAATGACAATATTTGAGATACCATTACAACATGTGATATAGAGGCTGAAGGACCACGGTCAGTGGCCATTTGGAAACAATAAATAACATTATTTATATAAGAAAACTTCAACTCACCAAAACTGTAGGACTGGTGGTACTAGTTTGAACTTGGTTTTGAACAATATTCATTCCACCAGATGTAATTCCATTGATAATATGGTTTGGTAGAGCTCCAACTTGTTGAGTTGGTTGAGTTTGATTAACACTTTGTTGCTGTTTTTGCTGGGTACTTGACTGAGCTGCATTTTGCTAAGAAATAAAGGGAAATGAGTATTTTGCAGTTGTAATAAAATGAATAGGAAATTTGTTGGTGTACAAAGTGCGATCAAAAAGTGGGAAAGCCCTGTGGACAGGAGCTTTGGCGCGCTGTCCAAATTTATGGCAAGAGCTCTCACCCATCCAGGTACTGAACTCTCCTAAAGCTGCTTAGCTCCGGGAAAAAATATAATATCTTCCCATTATTTCCAGTAATATAGATCCGATCGAGTTTAAATCTAGAACTTGTCTGTAAAATAAGCTGAAATATTGAATATTGAGAGGCATTTTCGCGCTCTTGTTCCTCGGAAAAGAGTGCGTATCAATTTGCCCAAATGTCTCTGATTTTCGAATTTTTGGATGAAAATGGTCTTAAACGATTTGGTTCGACTCACTGATCAAGAATCCGTGGTCAGAATCGATTCTGTCCGGCCGTAGACACGATAACTCTCGGAATGAGCTAGACAGTTGAAATTTCCAGAGTAGGTTTGGCAGATAAATATCTCGGTTGGGTTCTTTATTAGGCAAAATCAGCCAGATGGTTTCGGTATAACAAAAACAAAATTTCCTTTTTACAACTTTTGGATTAAATTTTTTTTTTAAATGCAGTTCCATCATAAGAATACATTGATGTCTTTTTCTACTCTCACAAGCTAAAACTTTCGGAGTTATGATTTTTCAACATTTCAATAATACATCGTACTTCATTCTATCTGTCTGTGTTCTATCTGAGTTCACTGTTCATTCATGTCATCTCATCTTCCTATAAGACACTTTGAAAATATTTTGTGTTGGGAAACAAGGTTCCGCATCTTGAATTTGTGAATATATACAAGACTGTTTCGATATCAAAAATAATATAGACTTTTTGCATATTGAATAATTTATGTGACTCACTGATCAAGAATCCATGGCCGAAATCGATTCTGTCCGGCCGTCCGTCCGGCCGTTAACACGATAACTCTCGAACGGAATGAGCTAGACAGTTGAAATTTTCAGAGTGAGTTTGGGAGATAAATAATAATGTATATATCTCGGTTAAATTCGTTATTGCGCAAAATCGGGCAGGTGGTTTCGGAGTACCAAAAAAAAAATATTTTTTACATTACAAATTTTGAATTAAATTATTTTAAGATGCAGTTTCATCATAGAAATCCATTGATATCATTCTCAACTCCAAAAAACTAATACTTTCGGAGATATGATTTTTCAAAATTTCAATAATTATTATTCTCAATGGTCGCATTCAGCGGACGAAGCGCTTATTTTATTTTATGATGCAGTTCTATCATAAGAATCCATTGATATAATTTCCAACTCTGAGAAACCACTTTCGGAGGTATGATTTGTCAAAGTTGAAACAAGAGCGCTAAAGCTCCTGTCAACAGGGCTTTCCCACTTTTTTATCTTTAAGATCAGCACAGTGGTTTCGTAGTTATAGCCATCTGATATTCCCAATAACTGGAAAAATACTGATCTGATCGAATTCACTTCATCACCCTGTATTTCGAACACAGAGCCTTTACGGATATAGGTTTATAAAAACTTTCATCCTACTTTTTAACATAGAATATACCATTAATGTTTTTTAACTTAATTCCGGAAGTTTTGTTTGTTACGATGCGCCAATTGACACATCTCCTAATACGATGACCACGATCGTCAATTCAAGTGTGAATGCTTCCTCACACAACTTACTCCCTCAGAGCTATAGAAAATCGCTGTAACGAGCTAAAAGTAGACTATGTAGAGAAATACAGGTATTTTTCCAATTGTAGGAATACATTATTGGTTCAGATCAACACAGCATAGTCTCCGAGCTAGATTATATGAAAATATTTACTAACCTGTAGTTGACCCAGAGAATTATTGAAGTTTGTATTTCGACCACCACGCCTCATTGCCACATTTTGCCTTCCACTTTTCGTGAAAGTTTCCGAAAATTGTTGTAAATATTTGTTGACATGCATTCGAGTACCTAATGTAAACCGACAGGCGACTCCGTTCCGTTCATTCTCCTTGTGATCCCTATCAAGGTACAATTCTCCTAGATATTCTGAATTTGAAGGTCTTTGCAATATCGATAGTTTGATATGGTATACTCGCTGTTTGTTCTTATCCTTAGAGGGCAACTTTGTTTCCAATACATATTCTTCAACTATCTGAGGTAGATAATCATTGGATTCCACAGGAGGTTGGTAGGCTTTGAACTCATTGATTACGACACCTGTACATTGAAAATAAACATATTTCAAAAGGTTTCTTCAAGATTTGCTAACATCTACAAAAGGATGTAACAGGGTTGTGTTCGAATATTAACTCCATGGAGTAGAGTAGTTTTTAAAGGTTTGACAAGATTTACACTGGAGTTTTCTCTGACAGTGGCAATATCGGAATATAGGTTATGTTGGTTTAAGAAAGAACCTATTATTAATGTTTTCTTCGCATATATCTAACTCTAATCATAAATATATATTGTGAGCAGTATTAAAGTATTAAATTACCTCACAGAACATTCATAAAACAGTGAGGCAAAGATACCAGATTTTCCGTCCCATGAGTTGTCAATTTTGACAGGAGTAAAATGAACTCCGACTTTTCAAACGACAGTCATAGAGTAGAATTTACTCAACTCTTCCGTTTTCAGACGCAATTTGGTAAATATTACTCTACGGAGTTAATATTCGAACGCAACCCAGGGACCCATCATAATTAAGAGATTTGACTTGCCAGTCTAGTACGGTAGTTTTTAGGAATAAATGGAAGTTATTGTTTGACCATAACGTGATATGTTTGTTTCCGACCAAATAAGATTATTTTGTGTATAGTTTCGATTCGTTTAATGAGTTTTTTATATATTTTTGTTTACTTTCCTAGAAAGCTATAATGAGTACCTATATGGCATGAAAGCTCATGAAATATTAGCATGTGTGGAGAAAGAGTACAGTTTAGATTTCAAATATTTGCCAATGTGACAGCTTGAAGAGCCTTCCAATATGAGTGCAAGATTTGAACAGAAAGTGAAATGAATTTCTGTCACAATTTAATGTACTCTTTCAAACCATGTAATTATGAGGATGGAAATGTTAGCGTAAACTTTTTATTAAACACCCAACTAAATATTTATTAAAAAGGGATAGTGAGCCTTTCAAGCTTGCTTTACGGCAGGGTTTCTCAAAGTGGGGTACACGAAGCCCTAGGGGTTCGCCATTCGGCGGTAGGAGGCTCACGACAAGATTTACGTAATGGTGGCTTGATGACTGGCAGGCACATGCGGCAAACATGGTGGAACGCGCTCGCAACCATGTTAAGGGGTTCGCTGTCATCTGGAAACTTTAACAGGGGTTCGTGGAGCCAAAATTTTGAGAAACCCTGCTTTACGGTATTCCAGCATTCCCAGGACAGTAGGGAACCTGCGCCACTATAGGATTTAAGTTTTCTAGACCCCACTCGGATATCCTTTAGTGGCTATGATAAGATGATGATTGGTAACATCGTGAAACCAGTACGTATTTGCCGTGAATGGCAATGTTGATGTTTAATCGACGAATATTTCGTCGTGTGTCATTAGCCTATTAGTTTGTGTATGTCTATTATTTGCTTATTCTGTAATTTTTGGTTTTGATGGGTTTATCCCGTTTGCCATTCAAATTGTAATAGTCTAAGAGCCAGTGGATGGCAGAGCGAATGTATTTTACCAAAGGTAATTTTTTTCTCAGTGACCCTCCTATGCCTACCTTGCAGTAGATGGGGAACCACTAAGCTCTGTGCAGGCAGCTATGACGTCACTCAGGTAAGACAGGTACGAAAATCAGACCAAGTTCGGAAGTATCAGATCAGATTCCATGTTTAATTAGTGATTTTATTCAAGATGTACCAGCTAATTCTATTATACTCTATACTATTCTACATTTGAATTGTTCAGTTCAGAAATTTATACATTATTTTTACAGACGGCAACGAAGATGATGAACATGTTGAATGCCGTTCCGTAAATCAAATTGGTTGAAATACTACTACTTTTCCGTTCCGTAAATATGAAATGTTCGGTTGGGTCCTGCAATATAGGTTATTTACGGAACTTGATTCCTGAGAAAGCGGACGAATTTCTTTTGGTAACATCGGTTTGTTATTGTTTGGATGTCATAAGTGTTCTGTGGTCTTATGTTTTAACTGGTTTTAGATAATATATTCAAAAACTGCAAATTTTTGTTGCAATTATAATGGATAATGGATTCTTTAATTGAGGTAGATTAGATATTATTTGTTCTACTTCAAGTTAACTGATGTCACAAATATTCAACAATAATTAACCTCTAAACTTAAACAACTGACAGATGACAGCCTCACCAGTGTAGTTACCGGTCCTGAAAATATTGGTTACTTCGGTTGATTTACGGAACTTATACAATAGAAATGATTCTGACGATGAAACTGATGAATAATAACCGATGAACAATGTCTATAAAATAATATATGAAAAAAAACTTGAAACATATTTTCATTAATATCAATTAACTGAATGTTTTGTTAAAATAGTTATGATCATTAATTTATAAACAACCCATCTTCCCCATTCATTATTGAAAAGTAATGAGTATCTTTTTTTCTAATATTTTTCATAATAATTATATCTATTTGCATGCAGAAATTATAGAAACAAAAGTGATTACAATAGGTACCTATGCACGCACTGTAAGTATATATTGTCGTCTGCCACGTGGTTACAACCAACAAAATCGTCTGTCATCATATTTCTTGGTCACATTTATTATACTCTTTACTGTGACCAAACGGCAGCTTTGGTAAATAACTTCCGAACTGATTTACGTGTGTACCTATCTTACCCGAGTGACGTCATACCTACCTCCGCAGGGCTTAGTGGTTCACCATCTCATGTAAGGTAGGTATAGGAGAGTCACTGAGCAAAATATCACCTTTGGAAAATACGTTCGCTCTGCCATACGCTGGCTCGTAGAGTATAATAAACAATCTTGGATGTAAATAAATAAAAGCAAGAACATCATATACATCGCTCAAGGAGTTCGTAACAATCTTCCTAGGTGGCGCTGGAAAGACTGCGTGTCAAATACTTCGCCATTACAGGATTTAAATTTCCTTGAGCTCCTTTCGATGTCATTCAGTGGACGCTATGATTGCTAACGAACATGAAATCGGTACGGATGTGCCCCAAATGGCAATTTCCTCTTTGAATATATGGTTGGTAATAATAATGGCCTTCCAGTCTTTACTGCTGTGTCATCCATGCTTTCCCTAGTTGCTCAACTTTCCACTCAACGTTCATCATCATTTCAATCACCCATGCGTATAAGCAATATCCTTTCAGTCATTTCATCAAGATGTTATTGCGATAAACATAAGCAAATGTTTCAACGATTCACGACGTTGAACCGTACCGGTTCATGCTGACAACCATGAAACCGGCACGTTACCTGCCCTGAATGAGACATTCCACTTTGGGCGATGACGTGGATTAGTTCGGATCACGAGGGAATATTTAGCCTCACTTTCGATTGCAAACACTAGCTAACTGTTTACGTCTATTAGCATTTTGCATTACTTTCATTTGTGGTCGTTTGCTACCAGACTCAACCTGGTTGGTATCTGTTCACGTCAAACAAGCAAACATTCTCGGATATATGTTTGCTGTCATTTGTACGTTGTGACTTGTGAGGAAATTGGGTATATGTTACTAATTTATGAAGTTTTCTTTATTTATTTCTATCCTCTTTTTTCACACTAACGAGCGAATTGTCACCCCTTTGAATCTTATCTTGATATGACGACCCAATTTTAGCTACAAGTGTTTCAAAACTATCAGGAACATTCGGAAAAATTAAGTAAATTAAATAGCCAGTTTTATTTATGAAACATGTCTAATGTAATCAGTCCAGAGAGAACGCAAACCAGACTACTTATGTAGGAAATCTTAAATAGTGTTACTAAGGAATAACTACCTGTACATTAGTTGGAAATCCAGTTCTCAATAATTGGATAACCATTCTTACATGAATGGAGGCCTAAAATGGGTCAACCTTTTTCCGCTCCACATCAAAAGTGACCATCTTTTTTTTGCTGGAGGTTCAAAATTATTGTCCAAAATATTAATTAATGATATGAGTTCATCTTTCATAATTAGAGAATGACTCTTAAATTATGCTTGACTTCCTTGCAATATGCCTATGAACTTGGCGAATCCAAATTTCAAATTATTTACATGCGTACATCAACCAAACTGTTCAGAAATACACTTCCAATGGAACATTAATGACGTTAATCTTTCAAACTGGACCAAACGACAGCTAACGCAAACAGTCACCAGTTAGTTGAATGGAAGTAAGGCTTTTGTTTATGTTTAATCAACGAACATTTCACCATGTGTCATAAGTCCTATGAACTTATCCAGATGATTGCCCTTTCAATTTTGTTGGACAAAATGGCGAGTAAGTCATATCTTGCACTCTCCTTGTAACACTCTGAATTTGCTATTTTTTATGAATTAGATAGTTGACAAGGCCATTATGTCTATTTCTAGTTTAGAGAAGGTTTCATTAATTCTGATTGAAATAGAAATTCATTTTCACTACATGGATTATTCCATAACACTGTGTTAAATAGATTCATCCCATATACGAATTGATAAATTCATAAGTCTTTCTGATACATCATCTGGTCTTACCTTGTGAAGGCGGGCCAATAGCCGGAGAATCCAAATTAGGTACAGGTATGGGCTTAACTTCCTTGAACTCTGATTTTCTCAACTTGGGGCCCGACATTGAAAATTTCGATTTCGTCCTAACTCTATTTATATAATCGAATAATTCTAATCCGGCTCTATGAGTAAATTGATCTAATTTCCGTTTCCTATTTACTGTAACTTGGGAGAATTTCCTAGCCATCCTATGAAACTTGTGTGTGTTCCACATATTCCTACTGTAATTCAGCCTTAATTGTGATACACCAATTGTATTGTCAGGATCTAAACATATGTGGGGGTTATCAGCAAGTAAAATCTGGCTTTCTAGCATGTGTCTCTCTTCTATGCTCCATTCATCCTTATCTTCTAATGTTAAGTTGGTAGATTCGACTATGTTGTTGATATCAGACACAATACTCTGTAAAAAATATTCTTGTTAACCTTTTCTTCAGATATCATTCACAACAGTGTAGGAGGATAGTGATAAATGAAACCTGGGAATCAAACAACATAATTATACTTCATTCACTTTTATAAAGTTTTCCGGTCGGCCATGATTTAGTTCTATCACGTTTTGTAACTAAAACAAAGGCGGGTTGGCACTCCTGAAAAATCGTCAATGACAAAACAATTCTCTAAGACGTTGCCAATTTCTACTCTCAACAATCAACATAATGTTCCATCTTGGACAAGATATCATCACAGATCATTATTATTATTATTATTATTATTATTATTATGTACAGACACCTCAGAAGACAAAAGAAAAAAAATAAAAAAAAAAAGCTTTCTAAGGCTAGTCTATTTTCAAAAGTATTCACACTCCCGGCACCCACGACACTCTCCGGTAACGAGTTCCACCTGCCAAATACCCTGTTCGGGAGGAAAAACTCTCTTGCACGGGTTCGATACACCTCATGGTACAACTTATATCGGTGGCCACGAAGATGACTGTTGTTTATCGTGAAAATTTCCTCGAGATTACCACCAATAAAATGGTTCAAGATACGATATGTCACAATTAGGTCTCCGCGCACACGACGATCATGAAAACTGCTCAACCGGAACACTTGGAGTCTCTCCTTGTACGATGGACGAACTCGCCCAAAAGGAATCCTGGTTGCAGAGCGCTGTATTCGCTCCAAACGCTGTTGATCACAGAGCAGGATAGGAAACCACGCGGGCCCAGCGTATTCGAGAATTGGACGGATGTAAGTTATACAGGGTGTCCCAAAAATACCACGCGAAAGTGACACTGGAGATAGATTGGCATTAGGTCTATCAGATAGCATCAACATGACCTCAGTAAAAGTCCGCTGGTTTTCGAGATATCACCACTTTTGTGTATTTTTTAAAAATCTCCAGTTTTCATGGTATATCGATACGGAGCTCGTGTCTAATTAAATCGAGGTCGCTAATCACGAATATGCAATTAGTTTTTCCCTAAGTGGCGTACTTTATGAAAATTTTCACTTAGAGTGAAAAAATGGACGAAAATAGGTCAATTTAGGAAGTTCACACCGCCCAAAAAAATCGGAGTAAGGTGTTGTTGATTTTTGCCCTCATATATGGATCCTTTATCTACTGAATAATCCAAACAGAAAATGTCCAGGCCGTACTATTCGGAAACTATGATTTTTTTCCCAAGGGTCTGTTTTTCGGAAAATTCATTTCGCGGTATTTCCGCGGAAAATTCTCTAATGAAAAATCCGATCATATATTCGTAATCTACGGTCCCGAATTAGTAAATGACGTAATTTGCATCGAAATCGGAGACCGGTCGAATTTTGGCAATTTTTTAATACAGCCTTAAAAAAATCCCATTTTTCGAGAAAAATTTTTTGACGCAAAACTATGAAACGGGTACTTATTCTTATAGATTCGGGGTCGTAGATTCCGAATCTACCATCAGATATTTATTACAAAAATTTTCCGAGGAAATATCGCGGAAAAAATTTTCCGAAAAATAGACCCTCGAGAAAAAAAAATCATAATTTCCGAAGCGTACGACCTGGACATTTATTGTTCGGATGATTCGATAGATAAAGGATCCAAATATGACGCAAAAAATCAGCAACACCCTACTCCGTTTTTTTTGGGCGGTGGAAAGTTCCAAAATTGACCTATTTTCGTCCATTTTTTCACTTTAAGTGAAAATTTTCCCAAAGTACGCCACTTAGGGAAAAACTAATTACATATTCGTGATCAGCGACTTCGATTTAATTAGACACGAGCTCCGTATCGATATACCATGAAAAAAATTTTTTGGGTCGGCACTTAGAAATATTTTTGACCCGGAATCGAAGGAAAATTCTTCTTTCCCGTCCGAAATCTATGATTTTCACATCTCGATATCCAAATTTTCCCCGATGATTGGTCGGTGGACGACGTTTAGATTTATGTATCTATTTTTTCTGTATCTCTATCCGTTCGGAAAATATTAGGTAATGAGCGAATCCGTCAAACACCAAAAAGTTTTCTCTAGTATCCAACACATACAAAAATCTACAATTTTCCGATTAGGTCGACGCGGCTTTGGTTATTCACTAAATCGGGTACGCAGATCACGAATCTGTAATTAGATTTTCCGTATCTCTATTAGTTTCGGAGCAATGACGAAGAAAGTCGCAATTTCTGGCTCTACCTCCGCAAAATGGACTAATCAGTCGGATTTTTCGCCATATGACCAAAATTAATCGAGATACGGAAAAACTAATTAGATTCGGAATCTACGCCCTCGATTTAGAGAATAGCCAAAGCCGTGGCGATCTAATCGGAAAATTCTAGATTTTTGTATGGGTTAGAATCTAGACAAAGGACTCACAGCTCTGGCAATGTGTTAGTTGTTGTATGCATTTTATCAATATTTCACAGGAAATAGGTCATAAATACTTCTACAAGGGTTGAAGTATTACAAGATATTTTACTTGCAATTATCTTTCCGTGGAAAATATTAATTTCAAGGGTGAGACCACCCATGCAAAAATAAACCAGTTAACCCAAAACATTTAAGTTTTACAAGCGAGCTGCTTTGTTTAGAAATACAAATGAGCGCTTCCCAACATGTGAAGTCATGGGACGCAACAGTGGTGATATCTCGAAAACCAGCGGACTTTTACTGAGGTCATGTTGATGCTATCTGATAGACCTAATGCCAATCTATCTCCAGTGTCACTTTCGCGTGGTATTTTTGGGACACCCTGTATATAGCTGCCTGCAAGTAACAACCAAACATACAGGGAAGGCTCTCCGTATCAAGTACAGGATCTTACTAGCTCTGGAGGCTAAATTACCCCCATGAGCAGACCAGGAAAGATCCTCTGTAATGATGACGCCAAGGTCATTATGCTCCGTGCAAGACTCCAGACCACTGCCTACGGCAAGATATTGGTGCCTCGGATTATGTTTGCCAAGATGGAGAACCTTGCATTTTTCCACGTTTAGAGGGAGGAGCCACTCGCGGCACCACTGATCCAACCGCACCAGGTCACTCCGAAGAACATCAGGGAAGCGAGCATCGTAAAATAATTTAATGTCGTCGGCATATTGTGAACAAATGGCTGAGAGTGAGTTTGGGAGATCACTATAGAGACTTTTTCGATACACTACGATCAAAATTTTTCGTTGGAGGAGATTTCAACAGCAAGCACACTCTTTGGGGCTCACGCATTACAACTACCAAGGGACGGGAAATGGCCAAACTGGTGCAAGAAAAGAATTAAATGTTCTTGTCCACTGGAACCCCAACATACTGGCCAAGTGATCCAAAGAAAACACCGGATCTACTAGATTTTTTTATAACCAGTGGAATAGCCGCCTCTTATATGGACATAAATCCAAACTATGACCTAACATCAGATCACACTCCTATAATAGCTTCATTGAGTACAATGGTAATAAATAGAAAATCCTTACCGAAAATACACAACATGAGAACCAATTGGAATGAATAGCGCAGGTTAGTAAATGAGCACATTTCTCTAACTATTCGACTGAAGGAAACAAAAGAAATCGACGAGGCAGTAGAAACATTTTCCAACATATTGAAACAAGCAGCCACTGAAAGTACTCCACAAATCAGAGATGAGAGGATAACCAAATCAATACCAATGGAAATCAAAAGATTGATTGCTGAAAAACGAAAAATAAGATCAAAATGGCAACAAAGACATGCTCCGATCGACAAAACTGTCTTGAATCAAATAAGTAACAAACTTAAAGATAGGCTTCGTGAACTGCAGGACGAATCATTCAATGAATATGTCACTGGGCTAAACAGATTTGACAACTCAATATGGAGACCTATAAAATCTAGGAAAAAACCAAAAGAACAAAACGTACCAGACAAAAAATCAACACAAACCAATGCTGAATGGGCTAGAAGTGAACAAGAAAAGGCGAACTTATTTGCAGAACACCTGGCTGAAGTATTTCAGCCTAACGACCTAGTGATAGATGACAATATTGAAAAAAGCATAAACACCACTCATCACGACATAGAAAATGCAAAGTTTTTCACACAAAAAGAAGTAATGAAAGAAATCAAGAAACTCAACACTAAAAATGCACCAGGTATTGATGGAATAACCCCAAGAATGATAAAAGAACTGCCCAAAAAAGGAATAGTTTTATTAACATATATCTTCAATGCCATATTGAGATTCAAGCACTGGCCAAAATCATTAAAAACGTTAGTAATTCTGATGAGACTTAAGCCAGGTAAAAATTCCAATGAGGTATCATCCTATCGACCAATAAGTCTTCTCCCTGTTTTTTCGAAAATATTGGAGAGATTACTACTCCAGAGAATAAATGCCGACATCCCCAGTGATCAATGGATTCCCGCACACCAGTTTGGGTTCAGACAAGGGCACTCAACGGTCCAACAAACACATCGGATAACACAATCCATAAATCAAGCATTCGAACAGAAATTATACTGTACTTCAGTTTTCTTGGATGTAAGCCAAGCGTTCGACAGGGTATGGCATGCTGGATTACTATATAAGATAAAGAACATTTTCCCATTGAAAAACTTCGATCTATTGAAGTCCGATCAAACAAATAGGCAATTCAGAACAAGAGTAGGGCAGGTTATTATCCCATCCAAGCTGGCGTCCCTCAAGGAAGCGTACTGGGTCCAATTCTGTATCTACTCTATACCTCCGATTTACCAACTTCCACCTTTACAATTACAGGAACTTTTGCCGATGATACCACCTTAATGACATCACATGAAGACCCTACAACAGCTACTAAGCTTGTCCAGGAACATTTGGATATAGTACAGACTTGGATGAACAAGTGGAAAATAAAACTGAACGATACTAAATCCAGACAAGAAGACTTCACATTGAGGAAGGAACTTTGCCCACCCATCTGCATGAATAACATACCACTGCCACAAGCATCATCTGCAAAATACCTTGGGTTCCACTTAGACACCAGGCTTACCTGGAAGGAACACATTACAAAAAAAGGAAGCAAATGGAAATGAAGATAAAAGAAATACACTGGCTAATTGGAAGAAAATCAAAATTATCACTTGAGAACAAATTATTATTGTATAAGACAATCATCAGACCAATATGGACATATGGGATAGAAATATAGGGTTGCGCAAGAAAGTCTAATATAGCCAAAATACAAAGATGTCAATCTAAAATTCTACGAATGATAGCTAACGCACCATGGTATGTGAGCAACCAGACGCTACATGATGACCTAATCATCCCCTTTGTTGAAGAAGTCATCAAATCCAAAAGATGAAATCATCACGCAAGACTGGAAGGCCACCCAAATAATATAGTCCAACCAATATTGACAAATCCTCCAACACCAAGACTACAAAACATTGGCCAGCTGATTTGATGGAAGACTGAGCATCTCTCAATGGAGACGCTTTTCCCGCTATATTTCCTGTTTTTAATTTTGTCAACAAATTAGCTCATAAATAAACATATATTAAAAAAAAAAATAACATGTCATATTTGACTGCCCAGCCCACACTATAGTGGCGACGATACAACCCTGATTCTACTTGCTAGGAAAATGGACCTTATGTAGGTAATACACCAACAAGGCAGTGGGGATGTTACATGAGACCCATACAATGTCAGTTGTGCAGGACTTAACTCGGTTAAGTAAACCTCACCTGCAGGGGATCGACTAAGAGATCCTATGGCAGCTAGCAACCCAAGCTCAAGAGGATCAACTATGACACCCTGTCAGCTGATAGGAGACCGACCGAGGCCCAATAAGTCTCTCTAGGCTGCAACACGGGCTACGCGCTCAATCGACAACGGTTTAACAAAAACGAACAAACAAAAAAACCTATCCGCCTTATTCACAAAGCATTCAATCTCCCTTAAGTCCTAACTGAGGTCCTCAGTTAAGGATAAATTGAGGATAATAAGGGACAATAAGGAATAAAGGTGGTAAAACAGGCCTGTTTCACCACCGTTAAATACGTTAAATGAGGTTGCGATTCAAATTTATCCTTAACTGAGGACCTCTCAGTTAGGACTTAACGGAGATTCAAACACTTAACAATGCTTTGTGAATACGGCGGTATGTCTATCTATCTAACTACAAAAGAAACCTGGCCCTGAGCTTCTTGACATAATACACTTACATGTGCTGGAGAGAACTCCCAGAAATAGTGACTGTTTTGCGTTTCCTTCCATCATACCAACTATGCAATGCACTCTCCTATTGATTGTTCACTTAGAATGATCAATGAAAAAGTCTATAATCTAGAGATTACAGGTGTAAGCCTGCCAAAATTCAAGTGCCTTGTGAGGGGGACTCAGGGCCCTTAGAGGTTGACTACACATGTACCCAAATCTTAAATATTAATAGCGTATTCCATTGGTAGAACTCGTGCGCACTGAGTGCATGAATCGTATTCCATTGGGGAATTTCGTCAAGCATTTTGACACATTTTGACGTCCAGTGCAACATTTTTTGCACTCAGTGCAGCACTGGTGCTGCCAATGGAATACGCCATGAGTGTGTTCACTTATTGCTTATATGTATACATTGTATACTTTATGTTTTGCTTGTCATTTATTACTACTTCGAATAGTATAGTCTATGGTTCTGTTTGGCTAAGTGTTTTAGCTGATTTTCACATGCTTGAGTTTACTCGAGTCGAATTTTTTGGCACTCTTGTTCCTCGGAACAGAGTGCTTATAGTTTTTGATTGTATTTTGGTGTTTATTATATTTGTTGATAGTACTATTATAAAAGGGGTGATCCCGTGAATAAATAAATACATAAATTAGAATTGTTCAAAATTAGGTCTGCAATCAAGTATAATTTTTTTTTTGTTATATTCAGTGAATCTCTTTCTAATGGGGTTATTGCTGTTGAGGTTCCTGTTTATGTTAATAAATACATCCACTGGGATATTATACATGTCTCAGTAGAGTCAAGTTGAACTTCATTATAAATCATCCGACTGGCAATTCACAAGAGAAACCATATTAAATGAAAGTACATGTTTTTCACTCAATAATAAGTTTTCAAAATTCACTAGACTCAATTACAAATCAGACTGTACGTCCCTAAGGGAATAAATGCAATTCAGCACGTTAACAAAAAATGATTTATTATTAATATTTTGACGTTCATTGACTATTGTCAAAAAGAGTTGATAATTTGTATTGAATAAAAGTTTTAGAAATTCGCTGCAGCAGAGTTACATCACTATAATAAAACAGATGACAGTAAATTCAGTAGAGGTACCAAAGGTAACTGATAATGATATAATGAAACAATATATTGAATTTGTCGATATTTCAGTTCCTACCTTGAGAGTTGGTCGGAGCAACACATGATGGATATCACAATTTGAATGGGGGTAAGCTTGTCTATAATCCCTGATTTCCGCAATAATACACCCATTGTAAAACAAGTGGCTATAATGCATCTCAAATAGATCTACTAAGGTAGGCGGAAGCTCTTCATTATCTATATGCCTGAGTATATTATCATCTTCATAGGGCCACTGCGATGTCTCAATAATGTTGGCAGAGTCTTCAGATCCCAATTCCGTCCGTGGAATTGTCCGGAAGGCCATAGAGAAGCCTTTATTTCCAGGGTACAGATTGAGAATTAGGGTATTCAGTCTTTCTTTTATAACAAGTTTTTCTAACAAAAAAGAATTATATTTCAAACCCTGGAAGGAAAACTAAAGTTAATATATAGTGTTTCTATAAAGCTAATCAATTGAAATAAACATTCAAACATGTAGCATCACATTCAAATGCAAGCCATTGGTCGCATTCAGCGGACAAAGCGCTCAGCCGCTTTACGCTACCGCTACCTAGCGCAAATCAAATGTGCGCCATAAAATAGGCTCCGCTCCACAACGTGTTGAGTTCGTAGGGCATGTGCCACCGAACGTTTTGGTAACGGTTGCACAACTGTTTCGTCTGCTGAATGCGACCATTGAAATGGCCACCAAACACAGAAAGCGCAAGGATTTAAATTTGAACAACTTTAATTCCAAGCGGCTAGACCGCCTATTTCGATCCATCTCCGTAATTATATTCTAAAATATAATGAACAATACAGTATCTGTGGTATATTCAAATTCATATCAACCAATAAATCTAGTGAAATATTTGGAAAAAATTGGAGGTTATCATCACCGCAGCTTAAACAATTGGAGAATTATACAGTCCCCAGTATTTCAAGAACACCAATCTAAACATTCATGCTCAATCTCTACTTGTGTGATTGTAAGTAACCTACGAAAAAAAATATTAATTTGCCAACTAATTTGAAAAATATACATAAACATGTAAACCACTTTAATGCAGAAAAGAGATTGTTCTGAAATTAAAAATTTCCCAAATAAAAGATTTAAAAATTAGATACATTCTGTCCAATCTCACATAGTTTCAAGAAATTCCCTCTACTCCCATTCAAACCTCACACCCTTACAAGAATAATAGGTTCAAACATAATTCACGAATGGTAATAGCAAAAATTTGAAGTGAATTCACACTTATTCCCTATATATATTTGGGCATAATTTATGGACCTCTATAGTTTTATATCTTGATAGTTTTTCAAAAAAATATAGTATATATTTTTCAATTGAAAACACCTTTCTAATTTTATGAATATATGCATAGTTATGATGTTTATATCTAATCTCACTAAATGAATAAATAGGATATTACTACTCACATATCTAATTTCAGTATTTTCAATAAATTCTTGTTGGTGAATTTCCAGTAGTTTCGAGTATAAGCAAAATTCGGATTGTAATGTTTCCGACTCATCCAAGTTTTCATATGATACAAGGGAAGGCAATGAGGAACGACTTGTTTTAAATTTCTTTATTACACGCTGCAACAAAAAATATGAATTAAATAGGAAATGTGAGAATAACAAATAACATGACTTTTTCAATGTTTTGTTTATAAGAAAAACCAAAAATGAGAGTCTGGTTAAAAAATACAAGTAGAGGATTTATCATGGATATGTCACTATGAAAATATTAACTATTATTTCATCATTTTGTATCAGAAACTTACTTCACTTTCCTCACATGATGCCTCTGTATTTTGCATCGTTAAAAAATTATTTCCAGTAATTACTTGGTAAGACTTTCATGTCATGTATCTTAAGAATCTTCTTGGTTATGCCTGTGTAAAATTGAAGACCTAAAAACAAACTTCAATGAACATATAACAAAATAATTGAAATTAAGATATACCGAAGATAACTTCCACCCAAATAATATTCTCAATCACAGGTGATAGAGACATATTTTGGTTGAACATGAAATTTTGACAAGTGAACTGTTTATAGTTATAATGGAATTGTGGGAATATATTTTGTAGGTCAAGATGAACGGAATTTCACTTACAGAATTCACTTACCCCTGCAAGCTTAAATTTCATAATTTCATTCATTTTTCACATTTTATCAGTATATACCTATAAATGAGCACAGTAGATCGTAGATTTTCAATAAGGCCGCAAGGGTACAAAACCTAACCCCTTTTGTCATCAAAAAAAATTATGCACAAACCGGTACGAAACCAAGAAAATATCTAGTAATCGAGGAAAGAAATGTCCACACTATTGAACATAACTGTTCACTGAATGAAAAAATGCTTCAAATTTCGATATTACAACAAAATTTATAAAAAACCCAGTTTACAAACATACTGGGAGCCCATTGTGGACCTCTGTCGGAAGAAATCGGGAAGACCAATCATAATAGAGTGAAGTAATTCCCGCAAAGATTTGAAAGTGGAGGAATTAACAGATTAATTACTATTATGGATTGAATAATATTTTCAATCATTAGTTCTAAAATGCTTTGTGGAAAGTAATGAATAGGAGCAATATATATAAAATACCTTTCGGTTGACCTATTCAAAAATATCCCCATTAACTGAATTCAAAAAATATGTACGTTTTTGAATAAGCGAAAAATAATGTTATCTTGTAAATGACTTAGTATTTATTTGAGATTGGAGCTACATACACCATTCATTAGCGATCTTTAATCATCACGTTTATGCTCACTAGATGCAAATTTCTTATGTCAAATGCGTACTATAAAAGTTTTTGACGATGGTGTGGTCTCGACTCTCGATGTACATATTCAGCATTCAGGATAATTTGACCACCAAAGATGCATTGAAATCCTGGTTAATATTTTTCTCAAATAGGAATTAATTTCGGAGGGGGTAAATTTCACTATATTTCATTATATTGACCGTCACAGATTGTATCCAATAATTTGTTTCTGACTTCGTTTTAATGTTTTATTTTAATGTTAGATAACTGTAATTCTATTTGATGAGCCTTGAAAAAGGAACGAATGGTTCCGAAACGTCGGCAAAATCATAATTGATTGGTTTTATTCTGTCCAACTCCCTGTAAAATTTACTAGTATACAACAGATTTCCTTCTTGCTAATGTTGAATCATTTACATTGCTATGAGGAAACTGTTTTAAATCTTAAATCTGATCTCCATGCCCTACGTACGATTCAAATTCAAATTCCGTAATCTATCAACTTTCGTAACAGTCACACCAACTGCCAAGATACAATACAAAAGAAACTAGGATTTATAATCCGAATTTTTCATTAAATTTCGACAGTATTTATTTTATAATAATACTTGCCTGAAATAGAGAAACTATCGTCTAGTACTCGTTGCAGAAGGCAATTCCAACACTCATGCGTTCGAAAACTCGCTCCTTCGTCGCTCGTTTTCGAATTTCGCATTCGTGTTTGAATAGGAGCCCATATTCTGCTACTTGTTTCAGAATAGATATACTATTCTTGAATTTTGTTTTCATTGTGGGAAATGTTAAATATTTATTCATATGGTTTTTTTTTCTTCCTGTTATTGCTTGCATGCATACGAGAAGACCAAAAGGCATAAATGCAAATGAATATGTTTCTGACAACTTAATTCAAATGCAATGCACGGAACAGGAATTGCGAACTCCCTACTAATCTGTGGAAGCATTTCAGCCGCTGTTAAAGTCGAGGGGGCAGCATTAGCGACACCCAGTGATTAATTGAATGGTTTCTTTCTGGGTTCTGTGAAAAATATCTATAAAATAAAAAATTTATTATTTTGTGATTTGTTTCTGCGTAAGAAACACAAGATATTTGTCAGAAGCAATCAATCGAACAATGTTGCCTAACAAATACCAACGAAACAACATCAACGAAGGAACAACTATATCGTAACGTGAAGTAATTAAAGTTATTAAAGTAAAGTGATTAAAGTTATTGGAATAGTATATTCTAAAACAAGTTGCAGAATGGGCTCCTATTAAAACACGAATGCGAAATTCGAACGCATTAGTGTTGGAATTGCCTTCTGCAACGAGTATTAGACGATATTTTCTCTATTTCAGAGAAGTTTTGTAAAATACTGTTGAAATTTAATGAAAAATTCAGAGTATGCATCCTAGTGACTTTTGTATTGTATCTTGGTAGTTAGTGTGACTGTTACGAAAGTTGACAAATTACGGAATTTGAATTTGAAACGTAGGTAGGGCATGGAGATCAGATTTAAAACAGTTTCCTAATAGCATGAATGATTCAAAATTTGCAAGAAGGAAATCTCTAGTACCATATTTTTCAATAAAAATAAAGCTTTTCCTCAACAATTATTTCACTATATCCAGATTATTTGTATTGTCAATTGACGTGTGTTGAAATTTGATAGGATCGAATGTCAGTGCTGACTACCACAAAACGAAAAATATAACTAGAAACAATGCAGGAATGAGTTCATTCCAGCACTGTTTTCAGTGCTGGAATGGACTCATTACGATACTGAAATAGAGAAATACATTTTTCCATGAAGTTATTAAAGTAAAGTGATTAAAGTTATTGGAAATACATTTTTCCATGAAGGGCCATTTTAAATAGTTAGATACTCTTCTAGTTCGGTTAGCTTAGTGAGAGCAGAAGTAAATTGATTTATTGCACTTCCAAATTTTTGTTTCAAGATGCAATTTCAAGAAAAATAACTTGAAACTTGAACAGAAAAATTTGAAGTGTACCTTGAAATTCAGTTCTCTGCTTGTCAATTTATTTAGTTTATTAATTGTTTTCTTTGCAATAATTGTTTATTATGAATACTTATTATAATTGCTCTTATTATCCCCTTTCCCCAACCTATTTTCCTGAAAGTGAAGATATTGAAGAAGCAATATTGAATCTTGTTGACACATATATTACATCGCACATATGAAACGAATCTCATGAAGTCGATGGATTTACAAAATCCAAGAATTTCACCATATTCTCACATAAATTCTCGAAGTTTGCGATAGCCTACCATGATGACATAATCAATACATTCGCTAATGCTTACATGATATGCCGCCGTATCAGAGAAATAGAAAAATAGAGAAAAATAGAGAATAGAAAAATATAAAATATTTCTCTGCGCTGTATTCACAAAGCATTCCAATCTTCGTTAAGTCCTAACTGAGGTCCTCAGTTAAGGATAAATCTGAAACGCAACCTCAGTTAGCGTGAAATTCAACGTGAAACAGGCCTGTTTCACTACAGTTAAATACGTTAACTGAGGTTGCGTTCCAATTTATCCTTAACTGATTACCTCATCAGTTAGGACTTAACGGAGATTGAATGCTTGGTGAATACGGCGGATGATATATACTTAAAATCTATAACTGCCAATTTTACATGCTCAGATACTCATTCGAGTATCTGACTTGTGAATTTGATTGGATTTACTATCCAATAAAAACTCAATCCATAACTGGTCCTTGATCATTTTCAACTGTTTGGCATACGCTTCGCGGCAATCATGGGCGAACTCCTTAAGACAAATATTAGTTGTGCCCAACCACCATATATGCTTCAACTTTATTGCGGTTTTTGGCGCGCTGTTCTATGAACAGAGTCCCTATTTTCATCAATATTTACAACATTTTACAACATTCGTTGCTTAAATTTGCACTGTTACATTAATTCTTGCAATGTGGTTCCAACTGCTTCGAAATTTTTCCAAATGCTTTGGAAACTCTGTTCAACATTCGGGGAAGATTAAAGATCATCAGAAGCAAAAACATCAAAACTTGTTTTCCGAAATTTAAAATGATCTATTGTTGAAAGAAAATAGCAAACTGCGTAGGTACTAATACCGGGTGGCCCACCACAGACGCGGAGATCGTTTTGAGGGAGTAAATAGAGATATTTTGACAATATTTTTTTGAGATGTATGTAGCGTGTTCAAAAGCACAATTTAAAATTATTTTCGTATATACAGGCTGTTCGAAAACAAAGATATAGACCAAAGTTACATTTTTTTAACTCCAGAGGTATTGTCGAAATAAATGTATATATTCTTAAACATATAAACTTAAACATATAACTATAAAGCTAGGGTGGGCTAATGAAAATTGTGATAAAATCATATTAAAGTTTCTAATTTATCGTTTCTTCTATCCCCGGAATTATTTGGTTTCTTTTCCACTTCCTGAACAGCAACATTATTATTCATATTTTTTAAATTATTCTTCAAATGAAGATCCTTATTCACTAAATACCGGTGATTGTGAACTCAACCGACAGAATAATACTGGTTCGATCCTGACTAGGACGTAACCACACGTAATTATCCATGATAAAATAATATATAGTCCGTTTAAGATATATTGACATCGAAGTAGGCCTTGAACGTCTAGTTGGTGCCTTATTTCTAGTTACAAAAAGTTACTGTTCTGTAACCAGAGAAAAGAAATATTAACATAACCTTGAATATTTTCAATGCTATCTTCTGTTTGTAATTAATGTAATTAATTGAAGAACTTATAAATACATTCTTGATGTACTTCGGAAATTCAAATCCCGAATGTATTTTATCCTGAGATTTTGGAAGGATAATTTTCCAAGTTCAACTGCAGTAGACTGATGAAACAAATATAAATATGAGGTTGATACCCAGGAACCATTCCAAGGAATTGGAAAAATCATTATTTATAATAGAGAAGAACAAAAATTGGATAGTTTTTTTAATGCAGGATGAAGAACCTTTTGACATAATAATCATGTGCATCTCAATATATCTTAGAACTTAGGTTCCTTATCCAAAGCCAGTGGAGAATCAATCAAGGTGTAAAAGCCCATAAGAAACTCACTTTTCATTTATTGAATCCATATTGGTTATTGAATTATTTAATTGATATAATGTTATTATTATTGCATCGTCAGTATAAATTATTGAGAGGTGGGTTGAATAATGGAGCATTATTTCGGAAGAAGAGTTAATTTATCAGTGTTTCAGCAGACTTATCATTTCTGTCTTAATTTGACTTGTAAAGTAATAGCTTGAAAAATATTATAATCTTTATGCAATGATAATAATTCAAGTGTTTATTTTTCCACAAAAAAAATCGGAACCAAAATTTTACTACATAAATTTTGTTGAGTTAAGCTGTGAGTTTTATGGATTTCAATTGCTACTAGGAACAGAAAAGATTATTTGCCATTTTCCTATGAATTGTCGTTTTAGTATTATAATTCATATTGAAAAACTTAATGATTTAAAATTCTATTTCAAACTTCGATTTGCTTAGTTTGTAGAGCTCATGAAGGAAAGAACTAATCAAAGAAAAGCTTCAGTGAAGTGCTTTCTCAAATTTACAAAAACTTTAATATAATTTAATGTCTCTTTAAATGTATATTCGTATATAACAGGAGTTCTTCCACAACTGCTGCTAGGTTTTAATGATGTGCCTTCCTCTTTTATCCTAAGAATTTTTTGAACTGTACTTGAAGAAATCTAAAATATTATGGCCAATGTAATAATCAGAATACACTCTTAGTGGTTGAATAACAGTTTACCTGGAACACTAGAGTAATACTGGCGGTAATATCTAGATTCCCTGAAGAATTCACAGTAACATCTATATACTGCTTCGAGTTCCCTTTTTGATAGGCGAGAGGTATCGTAATCAATTCCAGACATTTTTAATAGCATAAGGATGCGGAAATACTCAAACTCGGTACGATTAATTATAAACACACATGTAAAAATTATATCAAATTGTTCGATTTTCGTTATATCGAAATTGTTAGAAATAAATAATAAATGACAGTTCATCAGCTCATGGTTATTTTCAATGCGAACAACCTAAATTATGCGACTTGAAATATAACTAGACCGGCCGTTGCCAACTGAATTTCGATTTTCCATAGGCACCCTTGATGTCAATAGGCGCTTTCTATTTGACGCTGTATCTAGTGTTGTGAGTGTGGAAAATGTCTTAAATACTCCTCTGATAAATACTGAAAAACATCCGAAAATTATCATTACTTCTAAAAACAGTCGACATTTAGAGTTTTTTAGTATTTATGGAAATTATCGAAAATGTCTGGATAAATATCATAAATTTCTTTTCTACTTAAACATTTTTTGAAAATTTTCATTTTGTCCGATATTTATTCTTCTTTTCTGCTTGGATCGAAGATGCTCAACGATCTGAGATGCCAATTTTACAAAAATTTTTAAAAAGTTAATTTTTTTCTACTTGGATCGACGATGCTTAACGATTTGTGTTGCCATTATACAGAGTTTTTTCTTAAGCAGCTTATTCTTTTCTACTTGGATCGAAGGTTCTTAACGATCTGTGAACCAATTGGAAAATTATACAAAGTTTTTTTTAAACAAGTTTATTTTTATTATTTAACAGTCTAATTAAATCGATTTTTCTAATACTAATTCTTAATTCAGAACCTGGCTCCGGTCCTTTATCACTGATAGTCAATAAAATAACACGATAATAACTCATTCAATGATAAGTTATTTGTTATTTCCAATTGACCATGAAAAATTTCTTAATATGCCTCAAATTGTCCTGATATTTTAACTTAACATGTGACAATTGTCATATTTTTCCCGATTTTTCCACAATGTCCGTAAATACTTAAATACTCAAAATGCTCGACCTTGGGGGAAAGTTTCGGACATTTTTCCAGGATATTTGTCCTTAACTTAAAAACTCGAGTATTTCACATCACTAGCTGTATCACTTCCAAACTGATGCGAAATCAGTTTAAACCACAGAAATAGCCGGAATTTCCCTCTATTTCTCTGGTTTGAACTGATTTCGCATCACTTTGGAAGTGATACAGCGTCAAATAGAAAGCTAGGAAAATATCTTAAACGGACTATAATATAATATAATTAATCGTACGTCTGGTGTAGTCTTCAGATCATGTTGCCCCGCCTAAATTATTGTGGCAGATTGGCAGATACACCATACACCACAGAATATAACCTAAGGTATATTCTGTGCCATACACCTGTCAATCGGAAAATAACCCTAAAAATTCAGGGATACACCAGAGACAATAGAATAGAGAGACCGCCAGATAGCCCGCATTCCAGGCGGCAAGTTTGTGGAATGCGAAGAATCCAGCTGGTTTCCAACAGAGAGGAGAATATCTCCTCTCTTTCTCCGTTAATCAATAGAACGGGAACTTGAAATGTATTATTTAAAATGGCGTTTGTTTTTGTTATGGAGATTGTGCTTTCGAACAGAAGATATCTCTGAGACTCTGGGTAAGTTTGTTCAAAAACGTTCTCGTTTTTGTTTATATTATACATTGGATATGGATAAAGACTCCCTTTCTAAATTTTATACTAACATATAGTATACTATAACTTCCCTGTAAAAGGAAGATCAATTTTGTATTGTTGTTGATTAAACAATTTTTTTCAGATATAATATGCTAAAACTAGTGAAGATTGATATAATGATAGAGAACTGAATTCACCATTTTTACATTTTGGAGTGGTAAGTAATTTC
Organism: Halyzia sedecimguttata; assembly: GCA_937662695.2. Taxonomy (NCBI): domain Eukaryota; kingdom Metazoa; phylum Arthropoda; class Insecta; order Coleoptera; family Coccinellidae; genus Halyzia; species Halyzia sedecimguttata. The sequence continues at coordinate 87,522,198 of OW569415.2, read as the reverse complement.
ACGTATTCCTGTGAAGTGTTCAATGATGAAAATATATTTCGAAAATTATGCTACAAATTTAATAATTGTATACAAAATATGAGATCAAGCATAGTTTTATAATAATTTAACACTTTATGTGATATTATAATTGTTTATAGACCCCCTAGTGTATGTTTAATACTGTTATTAGTATAACTTCACTGAAGAACAATTTTATATGCTTGTTGATTAAATGTTTCTTTCAGATCAATGCCAAAACTACTGAAGATTGATATTATAATATTAATAATAGGAACTATCAAACTAAATTTCCTGAGAAATGCCCACCAAGAAGACAGCAGTTGTTTATCAGAAACCAACGCGAGGCAATACTTATGTGAAGATCACTTTGAGGAATCTGCTTTTACTTCTACAACAATAGGTAGGCTGACAAAATTTGCTCTGCCAGTAAACATAAAAGATGAATCTGAAACTGATGAATCTGAATGTGCTGCTACTTCTGAAACCGCAAGCGTAGGAGAAAGTCTTGCTGGTCCTTCATACGAGGTACTTTCAGGTCAGAGGAAGGACTAGCATTCTAGGGCATATAGGTGAAAGTAGGATGAAGAATCTTACACCTAGGAAAAGTAAGTTGTATAATGTGTGTAGATCCCAACAGAAAATTAGAGGTAAACTTAGAAAATCATTGTTTCTGTCAAAATCTAACTACAAAATAACAATCTAACACTATACAAAAAGTTTTGCAAGGCAGTCCTATTGATGTGGGTTTGAATAAATAGATATTAATAAACCTTGTTAAACTTACATCAAACTTGGTGCTTAGAACAAATGCTATACAGTTGATTTTGATGGAATAACTTTCTTAAAGCAAGATGTGCTGGGTCGGGTAACTGATAAAATTGTTGGATTGGTTGATTTGGGTTCCCTGGGACGTAGGAGCGATTTGGCCAACCAACCTCTGGGTTTTTATTTTACCAGAGGTACAGACATCAGATCTGAAGCATTTATTGTTCGAAATAGTTGAAATTGTCCAAAGCATTAGGTTGGAGGTAATGGGGACTGTTTATGACCAGGGGTCAACTAATCGAGCAGCAATCAGACAACTTTGTAATACTCAAACAGGTAGAACTGATTATTACTTTAGCCTAAATGATAATTTTTTCGCTTATTCGATCCCCCTCATCTGCTAAAATCAACAAGAAATACTTTCCTCAAATATAATATTCAGTTTGATAACCATGAAATTGCAAAATCATGTTACGTTGAACAATATTTAGATTTAGATTAAACAAGAAAATTTTATTTGGCACCCAAAATACGTAAAGAATATATCAATTTGAAACAATATCCTGGATATGAAATGAAAGTATCTATTGCTGCCAAAACTTTAAGTCAAACTGTTGCAGATATGATGGAAAAATCCCTGTCCTTCGGAGCATTGCCAAGTGAATTTATTTACACAATATATTTTCATGAATTGATTGTTTAATTCTTATACTGTTATGCATAAAAATTATTGTATAATTAATATAATAATCATTGACTATTTTATACCTCAATGAAAATTTATATAAGATTTATATTTTATTTATTATGTTATCGAACAATTGTTCAAATATAAACAAATTGATCAAAGTACTTTTTTTTTCCTCTTCTCCTTCCTTTTTTTCAGAGGCTCAATAACAATTTTCTTTCGTACTGATTCAACTAATTTTATTTACATAAATCACTTCGTTCAGTACTGATTCAACTAAAGTTATATAAATCACTTTGTGATTTATGTAACTAAAAACAGTTGAATCAGTAGTGAACGAAGTGATTTATGTAAATGAAATCAGTTGAATCAGTATCACACTACTAATAAATTCAAAGAGCGCGGGTAAATGCCCGCATGCGCCCTTCGCAATACCACCACGGTATACAAATAAATAAAAATTACACCAAACCCAGCTGGATTCCTTGCCGCCCCTGTTTAGTAGGCAATCGAACTCTCTCTTCCTTCTATTTCTCTATGGGATACACCTGTCGTACAAGTGTCAAGTAGCATAACTAGCATAAACAAAACAAGTAAATATATATTGAAATGCATTTAATAATCAGAAAACACATCAATTCTGTAGGATGGCACCGAATTTTGGCAGCATTCTTAGCAGTATGGTTCATAATTTTTATGATAACAGCTTTTCCTATATTAGGAACTCATATGCAATCTTCAGATGCAAAGACTTCTGAAAGATTAGCCAGAGCTTTAGATGATTTAGAAATTTTAAAGAAACAAAATAAAGAATTAGAGGAAATATTCAAAGATATTAAATTAGAGTGAGTATGAAATTCTAATGAACAGAGTTTATCCCCAAATCATCAACATTTCATTGTCTTAGCAGTTCGTTTAAGGGAGATCAAAAAGAGGCAATAGAAAATTTTCAATTACGTCTCACTAAAGCGGAACATTCATATGAAGAAAATCAGGATGCTCTCTTTATAAGTCCTAAGGAAGAACCAAATAGTCAGTATGAATTACTTCGAAGGAGAATATCAACTAATACCAAGGAGCTTTGGTATTTCATACATTTAGGATTGTTAGATTTACAAAAAAAAACCAATGGTATGTCTTCAGATATAGCCAATACCATAAATCATCTTCTAACATTAGGTTCGGAACACAAGAAGTAAGTAAAAGAATATCAGAACATAATTTGTGGTGAATATATTAATTTCATAGATCTCTACTTCATGATATCAATAAAATACAGGAAGTTGATGGATATGCAGGTTGGAGAGAGAAAGAGGCGAAAAATCTGAGTGATTTAGTACAAAGTAGATTTGAATATCTTCAAAATCCATCGGATTGTAGAAGTGCAAAAAAGTTAGTCTGTAGTTTGAATAAGGTAGTACTTTTGGAATGAAAACATTTCAGTACGTCATATAATATGAACATTTTAGGGGTGTGGTTATGGTTGTCAATTACATCATGTAGTTTACTGTTTTATGGTAGCATATGGTACTAAAAGAACCCTTATTTTAAAGTCTAAGGGATGGAGATATCATAAGCCAGGCTGGGAAGACATTTTTCAGCCATTATCCAAAAGCTGTTTAGATCCAAGTGGGGAGTCAACTAGTAATTGGCCAGGTATGAATGCAACGTTCATCATATTCATGCAAGAATTTCAGTTCATAGTGGACAGAATACTTTACTAAAGAGCAAGTAACTACATTTTGGTCCACTGATATGTAGCATGATAATGACGTTTACTGTTGAAAATCACTGACCACTTCAATTAAAGATTGCCTAGAAAATTGTGCAGTTGAACCAATTAGTTTTCTTGGGACAGATTATAACGCTCTGTTTATTTCACCAACCTGCTGCAAAAATAGTTGGATTGGTTAAGAGTGTTTGATAGTTTCCTGATTATCTGACAGATTTGCTTCTACTTCCACCCCTAACAAGAATGTAGTGTTTTTGACGTTTCTAAATGCCAAATGTGGGTTGTTCAGAAAACCAAATAGGGGACTTAGGAATGTCAAATGTTATTGAATAAACATTGCAAGTGTTTTTAGTAGCCACTGTTGCATTACTACCATTGTGGACCTCAAGAAGCATCCTCTGCCAGATAGTCAATTCAGGTTTTTGGCTTAAAAAAGTTATATTTAATTATTCACAGATGAATCAGCTACTCAAACCTCAAAACGGTTCTGGTATAAAAGCGAAAAAATATATTCATGGAAAGTCGGTGAAATAATTACAAGAAATGCAACTGGCGCTTTTAGAAGATATACCGCACAGGAACTTCTTGAATCATATAAGAAAAATAGGAAAAGAGGTCCTATACGTTTGGGTGCTACTTTTCATAGTCATTCGCGGTACGACAACATCGGCCATTTGGTTGTTTATCAAAATACACAACGTAATGTACCTATTGCCATGAATAGGTTAATTTCTTGTACAATTAATGTTAAGTAGGCCTTCATCCTAAACAATCCTTTCTACTTTTCGATACAAAATAATATTGTTCTATTTTAATCAATAAATATGAACTTTTCTCATATTGGATAAATCTTATAAATCCAAAGTAGTTCAAATTACCAGAGTCCTTTTAAAAGGACGGCTGTTTTTTCGAAAACTAATCAAAATTTTTCAAAATGGTTTTCACTGAATATATTTGTATTCAAAATCTGAACCCAAAAATATCATCAGAATTAAAATACTTCCAAGTAAAAGTTTTGGTAACATCTGGGTTAATTTTTGACCCGACAGTGAATGGTGTCCACTCCCCTCTGGGTAGTTCTCCGGCTCGGTCTATCCACTGAGCTTGAAACATTCATCAATCAATTCAAATTAGCCAACGTGAACACGCGCGCCAAAGAGTACTGACTTCACGTCAGTGCTTTTTTATGTTTTTCACCCTAATTCAGGATCTTTCCTCTCTCGAATGTGTATTTAAATGGATTCTATCTAAAAGCCACCGGTGTGAAGTTGGCCACATCTACACATACACTCGAAAGACCAAAAACTGTTCGAAATGAACTATCAATAATTCGATAAGTTCTTGATGAAGAATAATGAAATTTGACAGTGTTGTTCATCAATGCATAACAAATGGAAATACAATGCCAAATAGTTTGTGTAGCCCCTAGGGGGTGGTGGCTGGGGGCGGTAAAACGAAAAATGCCATAGTTCGGTAAATACGAAGTGTTCCAAGATGAAGTCCAAAGATGTAGTATGTAGCATAGTTTGATCGGTCGTAGGGAGGCGGTAATCGGGGGCGTCATAACGAAAAATGCTTTAATTCGTTAAATATTGATTGTTCCACGATGAGCTTTGGATATGTTGTTGATAGTGGCGTAAATACAAATATGTAGTATGCCGCATAGTTTGTGTGGCCGTAGGAAGGCCGTAATCGGGGGTGGCATATCCAAAAATGCTATAAATTCGTTTATTATTGAGTGTTCTTCTATGAGCATCGGATATGTTGTCGAGAATGGTGTAAATAAAAAGATGTAATATGTCGCATACTTTGTGCGGCCTTAGGGAGGCGGTAATCGGGGGTGGCATATCAAAAAATGCCGTAACTCGTTAAATATTTAGTGTTCCACTATAACCTTCGGATATGTTGTTGGGAATGGCATGTATACTAAGATGAAGTATGTCACCTAGTTTGTGCGCCTGTAGGGAGGCGGAGGTATTTAACGAATTATAGCATTTTTCGATATGCCGCCCCCGATTACCGCCTCCCTACGGCCGCAAAAAATATGAGACATACTTCATCCTTGTATATAGGACATTCTCAATATCATATCCAAAGTAATCGTGAAACACTCAATATTTAACGAATTATAGCATTTTTCGATATGTCATCATGGTAACCGCCTCCCTAAGGCCGCACAAACTATGGGACATACTGCGTCTTTGTATTTCCGCCATTTTCGACAACATATCCAACGTTCATCGTGGAACACTCAATATTAAATGAAGTATAGCATTTTTAGTTATGCCGCCCCCGATTACTGCCCCCCTACGCATGCACAAATTATGCGATATACTACATCTTTGTATTTCCGCCATTTTCGACAACATATCCAAAGTTCATCGTAGAAACACTCAAAATTAAATGAAGTATAGATTTTTTCGTTATGCCGCCCCCGATTACCGCCTCCCCACGGCCGCACAAACTATGTGACATACTACATTTCATTCTTAACGCCCTTCTGAAGAATTCCAAAGTTCATCTTGAAATACACTGATCAACAATTGCTAGGGATCACTTATGAACTTCTCTTCATTTGTATTTTTTTCAAGTTATCTCGTGAATATCTGTACATTATATGTTCTCTAAGGAAAAATTAAGATGTTTTGAGTTGATTATATCAAATTTTTCCTCACTTCATCGGCTCTTGTTCACAAAATCGATTATTATCTGTAGGCTGTTACATGTGGAGTGAAAAGCAATGTGGTATTTGTTATTAAATCTGTTTTTTTCTCTCGTTCAAACACATAAGGTGACAATAATTGAAGAAATGAGAACAATATTAGCTTATCAGTCATGCCGAGAAGACCTTTGGCTCCTGTGCAACTGGTCCAAATCATACGGTGGATACAGGAAGGTTTGTCCCAGCGAGAAGTGTCCCGGCGGTTGAATGTTTCGCAAAGTGTCGTGAGTCGGGCTTGGAATAGGTTCATCCAAAACGACTCAGTAGCTTATGTTCATGGGGGAGGTCGGCAGCGCAGTACAACAGCTGCCCAAGTTCGTCTTTTGGTCCTCAATGCTAGGAGAAATCCCACTTACCCGGCGTCGCGGCTCAATAGATCACTGAGAGTTGCAACAGGAGTTCTAATTTCGAACCAGACTGTAAGACGACGACTACATGTTCGTGGTTTGAGAGCACGTAGGAGGGTACAACATGCCCGTTTGAATAGGGAACACCGGGTTCATCGACGGCAATGGGCTGAGGAGCACCGCAATTGGACAGTTGAAGATTGGAGCCGATGTTTATTTACGGATGAGTCTAGATTTCGTTTGGTCAACTCCGATGGACGTATTCTTGCTTGGAGGGAAAGAGGTCGAAGGTATGCAGAACAGTTTATGGTACCCACAACAGCTTTTGGCGGAGGTTCTATATGTGTATGGGGAGGCATTTATTTGAACCAACGCACAGAGTTGGTTGTTCTGCAGAACACCACAATGACCAGCCAGAGATATCACGATATGATTATTGAACCCATAATTGTTCCGTTCTGGCTGCCTTGGGCGAGAATTTCATTTTAATTGACGATAATGCCCGTCCACACCGTAGTCGTCTGGTTAATGAAGCGCTAGAAACTCATGCTATTGATAGGATGGACTGGCCAGCTCGCTCTCCAGACATGAATTGCATCGAACATGTCTGGTCTGAGATGTCTAGACAATTGTCAACCTTAGAACAACCGATCAATAACCTGGAGGACCTTTCTAACGCTTTACGGGATATTTGGACGAATTTGCCCCAAAATTTTATAAATCGTTTGATTGAAAGTATGCCTCGTAGGGTAGAATGCTTGAGACGAGCTCGTGGGGGGCCAACTAGGTACTAGCTTAACCGAAACTTCAGCCTTCTTGTGGTGTCATCATAAAATTTTTATGTTATTCAAACACAGAATTTTGAGTGTTCCTAATAAAGACTTTTTTTCTCTCCGACATTCCATTTTTTCATTCTTTTCTCAAGTGAACCATATTATCAACTGAAAATACTCTGATATCTGACTAAATTTATAATCTTGGAGCGAATAATTCAGAAATAAATTTAGAAAAAGTAAGTGATCCCTATCAATTGTTGAGCAGTGTACTTCGTATTTACCGAACTACGACATTTTTTCTTTTACCGCCCCAAGGCACCGCGCCATAGGGGCTACACACTACACAAACTATTTGACATTGTATTTCCATTCTTTATGCATTCATGAACAACACTCTTAAATTTCATCATTATTCAGCAAGAACTTATCGAATTATTAATATTTAATTTTGAATATTTTTTGGTCTTTGTGTATATGTGTGGATGTGGCTAATTTCACACCGGTCTAAAAGCCACATCATGGTCAGTCCATATTGGTCTATGGAAAACCTAAATGAATTTTCATTTCTCAGAGTATTTCGTGCCTAATGATAGTGAATGAAGTGCACAATGCGGAATACATCAAACTATTATAATTTTTATTTAATCTCCAGTATGTATTTTTTGTGTTCTGTGATCTCCAGGTAATGCACAAACTCAAGTGGTCAACTTACCAATAATAGATTCCTTAACACCAAGACCACCATTTTTGCCTCTTACGATACCAGAAGATTTATCCCCAAGGTTAGTGAGAATGCATGGAGATCCAGTTGTATGGTGGGTAGGACAAATTCTCAAGTACCTATTGAAGCCACAAAAAAAGACTTCTACCACTATCCAAGAAGCCATGAACAACATAGGATTCAAGCATCCCATTGTTGGGTAAATATAAGATTTGAATGTATTTCAGGAATGTTTACTTCTATCTGGAATAGACCAGCAGAAAAAAAGTATTGTTATCCAAGTTGATTGTTCTGATTGATGTATTTATTATAAATGGGAATATGTTACTAGAAAGCACAGCATCATAAGATCTTGTTTTTAATTCTCATGTTGTGAACGATCGTAGGATTTTTGCCTACATTATTGTATTTTACGTATTTAGAGCAGGAAATGGTCCCAAAATTCTACCTATTGTATTCTTGGTTGCCTCCTTCCAACCAGTGTATCCTGTATAACCTTGGAATATATAGAACTCAAATTTCAAATCAGTTATTCTATTTATCGACTTTTTCTCTTTTTTGGCGCTGTTGTTCCTCGGAACAGAGTGCTTATCAATTTGCCCAAATGACTGTAATTTTCGAATTTTTGGATGAAAATGGTCTTAAACGATTTGGTTCGACTCACTGATCAAGAATCCGTGGTTAAAATCGATTCTGTCCGGCCGGCCCTCCGTTAACACGATAACTCTCGAACGGAATGAGCTGGATAGTTAAAATTTTCAGAGGAGGTTTCGGGGATAAATAAATAAGATAAGAAAAATCTTTATTTCAAAACAATTCAAGTTACAAACAAGAGAAGAAATGAAATAGTGTCAAGAAATAGGGTTAAGGTCACCCAATAAACTCCTCCAAGCTATATGGTTCCATGTACAATAACAGCTTGAATATTTCCTTCTTAAAAAGTCGAAGAGAATCTATTTTTTGTATATCCCTGAGCAGTTTGTTGAAAAATTTCAGACATCTGTATTCTGTTTGCCTTTGAGTAGTTGATAATTCATGTGTTGGTAGATTGAATGCCAACGTTCTTGTCGTATAGTTCTTCTTGAGATTAAGATGTCGAAAAAACAGTTCTTTATGTTTATGAAGGAATATTAAACATTCTTGAATATATAATGCATACAGTGTTAGTATGCCCTTCTTTTTGTAGTGTCCTCTACATGATTCTCTGGGCGTTAAATTTTCCATTATTCTTCTAACTTTCTTCTGCAGCACAAATAAGGATGAAACATTTCCTGATCCATAGAAAGTAATACCAAATCTCAGCTTTGCCTCAATGGTTGCATACTAATTTTAGTACCCTTGCGTCCAGATATCTGGCGATTACCCTGAATGCATAAATGGATGGCCCTATTTTCTTACTCAGGTGGTCTACATGTTGTTTCCAATTCAGTTCCTCATCGATGTGCAGGCCTAAGAATCTGATGCTCTGTGAAGTTTTAAATTTGCTGCAATTCAGAGTCACACTATCGGGAACCTCGAACTTGGAATTTGGAGGGTGGAATAAAACCAAGCTCGATTTGTTTTTATTGAGCACCATATTGTTTTTAGCAAACCATACTTCGGTATATTGCAGTACTTCTTCTGCCAATATCTTGAGATCTGGCCACAAAGAGAATCGTGCTCAGCTTAAAGTATACCCCCTCAGCCGCCCCTCCTGACCTGACGCAATCTCCCACTGCTTAAACTACGGTTTAAGTTTGTTAATTACATATATATATATATATATTCTTTTGACTGAGAGCTGTATATGTGTTAGCAGAGCTTGGTGTAACGGGGTACCATACAATTCGACGTATGATACAAGAGCTTAGGGAAAAACCTCAGCAAAAAACCCTTTCTCCCCGTGAGTGTGGTGATTTGTAACTATTGTTTACAAAATTTGCTGAAATTTAAAAATATTGATGGGGATATATTTCTTCAATGTGGATTCCCTCGTCAAAAAACGGATAGGTTTCTCCAAGGTACCGGAAACTCAACCTGAAAAATGAAAAGACAAGAGGAGGAAACGAACAAATTAAAAATAATACATAACCTTTCAAAATACTCCTCTCACAAGAATACTTCTCTGTAGGCGAATGGGATCTCGTGGAGAAGAATCGCCTCCGCTAGTTTTCGAAGATATTCACTCCTGAAATCCCTTCAATATTTGAATTCAAAAATGAAAATGTTGCTCGTAAAGCCAGGAGGGTCTCTTTCAAAACCAGGTCTGACCGGTCCAAGTACAAGCGATGATTATTCAGAACTTCAGATGTTCGAAGCCCGCTACAGGGCCCTTAAGAAGGGCTATCATCTCCCTTAGATATATATTTTACTTTATATTGTATAAAAGAATGAACTACCAACTGAGCTAAATTGTCTTTAGATGTAGTTTCCATAATACTATTGATGATCCAATGTTGTATTATTGATTGCAGAGTTCATGTTAGAAGAACTGATAAAGTTGGCACAGAAGCAGCTCTTCATAGGCTCGATGAATATATGATGTGGGTTGAGGAATATTATAACCAGTTGGAGCTCAAACAGAAAGTTGACAAACGAAGAGTATACCTCGCATCGGATGAGCCTAAAGTGTTGAAAGAAGCACAAAATAAATATCCCAGTTACGACATTATTGGGGATTCCTCCATTGCCAAAACTGCCGCCTTATCGACTCGATATTCTGATTCATCATTAATTGGTATAATACTAGACATCCACATGCTGTCCATGAGTGACTATCTGGTCTGTACATTTTCGTCCCAAGTAAGTACGCTGATTGAATAACTGGTGTTGCCTTGCCGCAGAAAATTGTATTATTAGAACATGCTCAAATTCAGAGTGGATATGCCTAACATACAGGGTTAGTGAATAAATGTAACAAACTTTAAGGGAATATTCTGCATGACAAAATAATGAGAGTTTGCATATAACTTTTGTTCGAGAATTTTTCCTTTTCCGAGATACGAGATGTTAAAGTTATTCTTAAAAACTTACTATTTATTTATTGTTATTACTATTTTCGACAACTCTGAACATTATACTTAATTCCATTTCATTCTTCAAAGAAGGGCTTTCATCAGCTAAAACGGAAAACATCTTATTTTTTAGGGAATCCCTGAGCCGATCTCTCAAAACTTCACCCTTACATGTGAGTAATTCACAAGCTGTATCCTTACTTCTATAATTGGCTATATTACTCAGGGTCTCTGTACATTGCTTGAAGTCCTCATTTAATTTCACCAAAATATTTTCGATCAAACTCTCATATTTTGTGGTATGAGCAATTTCTTCTTTTACTAAAGAGTACAATCCTCTTAGAAGAATTTTTAAGCCTACTGGTAGTGTGAGCAGATGAATGCTCATGTTTTTTCTAATCTACCATTATTTCCTAAAGCGATTTTGAAAGATGTGAAAGAAACACTCCACCTGTGTTTTGAAAAATATTTTCTTCATTTTTCATATGAATTCGACATAGTTTAGAGAATGCTTTGCAAGATTGTTTGAAGAATAACCAAGAATAAAAATAATCAATCGGAAGCATAAATATCTAAACAGCCCACTATTACAAAACAACAATAACAACATCATTTTGCTTTTTTATCATAGGACGCCGACAAACTCAATCACACTGAAAAGCTCGCTCACCGCGAAAAACTCGTACAGATAATAGATTGCAGGGACTTGAATATTTATGACAGGAATGGTCATTGTTGATGTTTTTAATAATAGTTAAATTCGTTGGCATTCCTCTCTAAACTCTTGATTGCTTTCTCATTCAGCACTTTGAATATGTGAATTTTTTTTCTCAATGAAAAATTATATACGATTTACACTTATTTATTCAATATTGTGACGCGTTTCGTCGACACAGCGACTTCATCAGACTACATCATACTAAATTCTTAACAAGTTATTATCTCCCTATACCTAGATGACATGGACACAGAATCATTTAAAACTAATTACATGAGAAACTTATTTAAGACAAATTACATAATAGACGTATTTAAAACTAATTACATGAGATTTCACTGCTGGTTTCTTTATACACATTAACAATAATTCATTCCTAATGCTTTCATAAATTGATTCTCTATTTGAATAGATTGAGTAACGGTGAAAAATTTAGATCTAATTGTTCATTAACTAAATTACCCGTTTGTTTTTCCCTATTTATTTCCACCATTTCCCAGTAATTGAGTTGCGCACCTTTATTCAAATTGTGTAGAATTTTGAAATCCGGGTTAAACTTATGTCCTTCTGCTAATAAATGATTCGAATAATTTGAATTAATTTTGTTGTTTTTGTAGCTGTGATGATGTTCCTTTATTCTTATGCCAAAATTTCTACCAGTTTTTCCTATATATGATTTGTCACAACTCCCGCAATTTAATTGATAAACACCGGATTTATCTTTTTTATTCCTTTTCGATTTATTGTTCTTTATGAGTTTGGCAAGATTATTATTTGTCCGACTACAAAATTTCAACGAGAATTAAAGAACAATTTGAAAGATATACATTATTTAATAGATGAAAATTCAAAATTTAAACTAATTCTGAGTAATCCGCAAGTCCCGCAATTGTACTCGTTTATCGAACTTCATAAACCGTATAGAAATATTAGACCAGCAGTTTCGTACATTTCGGCACCAACAGTTAAAACTTCACGTTTTCTAATAAACCCGATTAAAAATTATTGTAACTTCGTACCAACTTTTTCGATCAAGAACTCGCTTGATCTAGTAGAAAAAATTAATAATATTTCCCTACCGGCCAATGCAAAATTAGTGTCTTTCGATAACTTTTCGTTAACCTTTTCCCTAGTATTCCACCCCAGGATACAGTGAAAATAGTAAGGGATTTATTAGAGAAAAACAAAGTCAATTTCGTGATTCAGTCCGAAATACTCCAGCTTTTAGAAACGTGTTTGAATCAAAATTACTTTAGTTTCAACGATAAGATTTATACCAGCGATGAAGGACTTATCATGGGGAATCCGCTCAGCCCCCTTTTGGCAGAAATATTCATGGACAACCTAGAAGCCATCGCTAAAACACATCCTATTTTTTCCAAATAAGTATATTGGTTCAGATACGTAGATGATGTGCTCGCGTGTTTTAAAGGAACAGACCGGCAACAAAAAATATTTGTAGATTTTATTAATAGCATTCATCCAAATGTCAAATTCACAATAGAAATGGAAAATAATGGTGCAAATAATTTTTTGGATTTAACAATAACGCGGAAAAACAATCAACATGATTTTTCAATATTTAGGAAACCATCCCATACGGATACAATCATTCATCGATCCTCGTGTCATCCATTCGAACATAAAGTCGCGGCATTTCATAGTATGTTACACCCGCTAATTAATATACCTTTATCCGAAGAAAATTATGGTACAGAATTAGAAATTATCGAACAAATAGCGGTGAACAATGGATATAACACAGAGTTAATCAGAAAGATGTTGACGAAAAAACAATTTAGAAAAACAATTAGTTTAGTATTTCCAGAAATTAAGGATAAAAATAAAATATTCAATAGCTTAACATATTTTGGTACACCGAGTCAACAACTTAAGAGGTTTCTTCAAAACCAACAGGTGAATATTTCATTCCGGACAAATAATAACCTTGCCAAACTCATAAAGAACAATAAATCGAAAAGGAATAAAGAAGATAAATCCGGTGTTTATCAATTAAATTGCGGGAGTTGTGACAAATCATATACAGGGTGTCCCAAAAATACCACGCGAAAGTGACACTGGAGATAGATTGGCATTAGGTCTATCAGATAGCATCAACATGACCTCAGTAAAAGTCCGCTGGTTTTCGAGATATCACCACTGTTGCGCCCCATGACTTCACATGTTGGGAAGCGCTCATTTGTATTTCTAAACAAAGCAGCTCGCTTGTAAAACTTAAATGTTTTGGGTTAACTGGTTTATTTTTGCATGGGTGGTCTCACCCTTGAAATTAATATTTTCCACGGAAAGATAATTGCAAGTAAAATATCTTGTAAAACTTCAACCCTTGTAGAAGTATTTATGACCTATTTCCTGTGAAATATTGATAAAATGCATACAACAACTAACACATTGCCAGAGCTGTGAGTCCTTTGTCTAGATTCTAACCCATACAAAAATCTAGAATTTTCCGATTAGATCGCCACGGCTTTGGCTATTCTCTAAATCAAGGGCGTAGATTCCGAATCTGTAATTAGTTTTTCCGTATCTCGATTAATTTTGGTAATATGCGAAAAATCCGACTGATTAGTCCATTTTCCGGAGGTAGAGCCAGAAATTGCGACTTTCTTCGTCATTGCTCCGAAACTAATCGAGATACGGAAAATCTAATTACAGATTCGTGATCTGCGTACCCAATTTAGTGAATAACCAAAGCCGCGTCGACCTAATCGGAAAATTGTAGATTTTTGTATGTGTTGGATACTAGAGAAAACTTTTTGGCGTTTGACGGATTCGCTCATTACCTAATATTTTCCGAACGGATAGAGATACAGAAAAAATAGATACATAAATCTAAACGTCGTCCACCGACCAATCATCGGGGATTTTGGATATCGAGATGTGAAAATCATAGATTTCGGACGGGAAAGAAGAATTTTCCTTCGATTCCGGGTCAAAAATATTGCCGACCCAAAAAATTTTTTTCATGGTATATCGATACGGAGCTCGTGTCGAATTAAATCGAGGTCGCTGATCACGAATATGTAATTAGTTTTTCCCTAAGTGGCGTACTTTGGGAAAATTTTCACTTAAAGTGAAAAAATTGACGAAAATAGGTCAATTTTGGAACTTTCCACCGCCCAAAAAAATCGGAGTAGGGTGTTGCTGATTTTTTACGTCATATTTGGATCCTTTATCTATCGAATCATCCGAACAATAAATGTCCAGGTCGTACGCTTCGGAAATTATGATTTTTTTTCCCGAGGGTCTATTTTTCGGAAAATTCTTTCCGCGATATTTCCTCGGAAAATTTTTGTAATAAATATCTGATGGTAGATTCGGAATCTACGGCCCCGAATCTATAAGAATAAGTACCCGTTTCATAGTTTTGCGTCAAAAAATTTTTCTCGAAAAATGGGATTTTTTTAAGGCTAATGTATTAAAAAATTGCCAAAATTCGACCGGTCTCCGATTTCGATGCAAATTACGTCATTTACTAATTCGGGACCGTAGATTACGAATATATGATCGGATTTTTCATTAGAGAATTTTCCGCGGAAATAACGCGAAATGAATTTTCCGAAAAACAGACCCTTGGGAAAAAAATCATAATTTCCGAATAGTACGGCCTGGACATTTTCTGTTTGCATTATTCAGTAGATAAAGGATCCATATAAGAGGGCAAAAATCAACAACACCTTACTCCGATTTTTTTGGGCGGTGTGAACTTCCAAAATTGACCTATTTTCGTCCATTTTTTCACTCTTAGTGAAAATTTTCCCAAAGTACGCCACTTAGGGAAAAACTAATTGCATATTCGTGATCAGCGACCTCGATTTAACTAGACACGAGGTCCGTATCGATATACCATGAAAAAAATTTTTTGGGTGGCACTTAGATTTTTGACCCGGAATCGAAGGAAAATTCTTCTTTTCCGTCCGAAATCTATGATTTTCACATCTCGATATCCAAATTTTCCAAATTCGCCGATGATTGGTCGGTGGACGACGTTTAGATTTATGTATCTATTTCCTCTGTATCTCTATCCATTAGGAAATGAGTAAATCCGTCAAACGCCAAAAAGTTTTCTCTAGTATCTAACCCAGGGGTCACCAATTAGTTTCATTGGAGGTCCGTTCACAAAATCTGTATATCTGTCGCGGGTCGTTGATAGCATTATGATGGCATAAGAATTTGACTAGCAGTTAATCTAAATCCAATATCTATAATTAGTAAATAAAACGAAAAGTTATCTGAATTTTTTTAATCAAGAATACATGTTTTCTGGAAAAATGGTCCGCAAAAAAAAGGTTCGCGATCCGCATCCAGACCGCGGTCCGCCATTTGGTGACCCCTGGTCTAGACTATTCGAAGACCCCTAGTCTGTGAAAGTCGGACCGGTTTCCATGTTACAAAACAATGAATGTGGGAGCGAGATAGCCGATTAGGGTTTTGGTTTTTTTTAATAAGTAGCAATTCTGGTTCTGATTAAAAAAATTGGTAGTGTTGTATCATTTTGAAAAGGGCATGAAATGGACCAGTTTTTGCGATTATTTGTCAATTCAGTCTGATATAATTTTTTTTCACAGCAGTCAGTCAAACTTAAGTTAACGTTTTAACTTCGGCATAAAATACAACAAGTTAGACATTTTTTGAAGGATTTTGTTCTAGTTGTCGGTGAAGTTATTACTTCATTGTTTAAAGCAAATATTCAGGATAGCCTAGGTAAAAAAAACATGAGTTTGAAGTAATCTCTAGCAATGCTAGGCGATAAAAGACCGAAAACTTTCGCGTGGTATTTTTGGGACGCCCTGTATAGGAAAAACTGGTAGAAATTTTGGCATAAGAATAAAGGAACATCATCACAGCTACAAAAACAACAAAATTAATTCAAATTATTCGAATCATTTATTAGCAGAAGGACATAAGTTTAACCCGGATTTCAAAATTCTACACAATTTGAATAAAGGTGCGCAACTCAATTACTGGGAAATGGCCGAAATAAATAGGGAAAAACATACGGGTAATTTAGTTAATGAACAATTAGATCTAAATTTTTCACCGTTACTCAATCTATTCAAATAGAGAATCAATTTATAAAAGCATTAGGAATGAATTATTGTTAATGTGTACAAAGAAACCAGCAGTGAAATCTCATGTAAGTAGTTTTAAATAAGTCTATTATGTAATTTGTTTTAAATAAGTCTATTATGTAATTTGTTTTAAATAAGTTTCTCATGTAATTAGTTTTAAATGATTCTGTGTCCATGTCATCTAGGTATAGGGAGATAATAACTTGTTAAGAATTTAGTATGATGTAGTCTGATGAAGTCGCTGTGTCAAGGAAACCAATAAATAAGTGTAAATCGTATATAATTTTTCATTGAGTTAATATGGATTTGCATCAAGTAAAAGCCACAAGCATTAAATTTTTGATTTTTTTTCCTTAAGTAGAACGCCGTAACTGAATTTAGGCGCTCTCAATTTTCCTCCGGGGGGCACTGACATCCCGGCAATGTACCTGAAAGAAACACCGGACCCTCTGTACATGCGGGTGACCAGTCACATTATGCCTCAAGTCGCGCCTGATCGGTCTGAGACTGCTGAAATGGATACACGGCTTCATAGTAGCGATATCCTTCCCGCCCTAATTGTCCGTGAGCTCATCTGAGAATACAGAAAACTGGAGAGAAGGCGATTCATGGTCATGGACGCTTCTATGCTGTGGATTCACTGAACCAAATGTACCTACACCGAAGATATTGACTGCGACTACCACAGGGATGTGACGCCTCACCTTTACCATATGAATGAAATTTTAACGATTTTCTCTTATGTTGAATAATAAAAAACCAAGAAAATTCCATATTTTCACTAATTCAACAAAAGCAAAGTATTGAAATAAATGTCTAATCTCGATACTAAAAGAAATTAATAATTTTTCAAAATGAATTTTAACACCGTGTATATCAAGAATAAAGCGAAGACGGACCTTTGTATATTATGTACCTACTGTACGTACTACTCTGCTCACATGTTGACATTCGTTTAGAAAACACCCACCCCTTATAAAGGGTCCGCCAAATAATTTTTTTTTTGAAAATGCATTAAAAAAACTACTGAATATTTTCTGAAATTTCTTTTATATTTGAAAGTACAATCCTTCCGGTTAATAATGGAAAATAATTTCATTCAAATGGCTGCCTCGGCTGGCCATGCAGTAGCCTACACGATCGGTCCAATTTTTAAGCACATTATCGATTGTGTGCAGCTGTATTTCACCAATGGCTTCACGAATATTGTCCTTTAAAGCGTCAATTCTCTCTGGCTTGTTGGCGTAACACTTATCTTTGACGGCACCCCACAAATAATAGTCCAACGGTGTCAAATCGCAGCTCCGAGGTGGCCAAACGACATCAGTTCTGCGGCTACTAATGCGATCTTCAAAAACAGGGCGCAAAACATCGAGTGTAGCTTCGGCTGTGTGGCACGTAGTGCCGTCTTGTTGAAACCAAATGTTGCTAATATCCTCCTCTTCAATTTTTGTGAACAAAAATTCATTCAACATGGCCCTTTAACGATCGCCATTGACTGTAACGGCCACTCCTTGCTCATTTTCCATGGCCCAATTATGCCTCTGGACCAAAATCCGCACCAAACAGTGACTCGTTTTGGGTGTATCGGCTTCTCAATGTATGCATGCGGGTTTTCTGTGCCCAAACTGCGACAATTCTGCTTGTTTACATACCCGCCAAGATCAAAATGAGCTTCATCTGAAAAGATGATTTTTTTGGCAAAATCGGCGTCTTCTGTAAGTCGATCGCAGGCCCACTTAGCGAAGCGAAAACGCATTGGATGGTCAGTTGGCTTCAACTCCTGAAGGTCTTTATGCAAAATTCGTCTCAATGATGTCTCCGAAATGTTAAATTCTTGAGAACGACGGTGAATTGATGTTGATGGTGCTTCACGCACACTTTCTGCCACAGCAGCAATATTCTCTGGTGTACGCACTATTGTTGGCTTTTCACTCTTTGGTTTATCGATGAGGATGCCAGTTTCTTTTACTTTTTTCACAAGATAACGAACACGGTGCTTCTCTTCTTCCAAAATCAGTTCGCAATTTTCGCACACATTCTTCGACATTACCATGATTTTCAAAGTAATGTCGCAATATTTTCCAGCGTTGTTCAAGCGTATACACGACCATATTCGTTCAGCGGAAGGATAAAACTAATTATCTGTCAAATCAGACATGAGCTAAGTGTTACCATTCACGAAATAAGCACTAGTTGAAAAAAAAAACGTTATAAACATTTCTACATTTGATATTCGAAATGGAAAAATCTTACCATCTGAATAGTAGTTTCAAATATTTGTGAAGTAGGTATTATAATCGAAATTTCCTTTTTCAGGTTTGCAGAGTAGCTTATGAAATAATGCAGACGTACTACCCTGATGCCTATGATAGATTTAAATCTTTGGACGATATATATTACTATGGGGGCCAGAATGCTCATAATGTAATAGCAGTCCTTCCACATAAACCGTTGAAAAATGGTGAAATGGCTATGTCAGAGGGAGATATCATAAGTGTAGCGGGAAATCATTGGAATGGTTTCAGCAAAGGTCATAATTTAAGAACAAATCAAATTGCTCTCTATCCAAGCTTTAAAGTTAAAAATAGAGTGGAAACAGCAAAATTCCCAACATATTCGGAGATGAATAAAAACTAAAATACTGATTTTATAACTTGGCCTAGTTCCTTGAAACTTGAAAGTATGATTTAGCATTATATAATAATGTTCAAAATTTACATGTAGATAGTTTCAATTACGTTTGAAAGAAGTTAATATTGATTTCACAGAATTCAATGAAGTCACTTGAATAGTACATATTATACTTTCAAACCATGTAAATGTTAATTCCCAATTTGAAACTAACTTCGAAGATTCATAGATATTAGTAGAAACTACTACGCATTCACAACGAAAAAATTCACAAAGCACAGTTATTATGCTATGAAAAATCTTGTATGGTGAAATCTTTGAATTATTTGTAGGAATTTTTTCTTCATGAGGTTCATTATGTCATTGATATTGTTTTCATGTGCTACTTCAAATATATATAAATAAATATATCGATGGCATTAGGACTCCATATGGAGTTAGCCGGTATGCACTCTAAACCATCGATATAGCAAATGAAGAAAAAGAATCGGAAATGAAGTTTTCGGATTTATCGAGACATGGATCAAAAGAATGGTTAATTTTTTATTTGGCTTATTTCAGGGAATTGGCTTATAGAAGACTCAGGATTTGGATATTTTACCATTTTCGCACAAATTCTGAACTAGTCGAATTAAGGAAGGTACCTACCCCTTATTGGCAAACCTCAATTTTTTTCCTGAAAATATAATTGAGTCCAAAAAGGAGCAAGTATTATTAAATGTTCCAAATCTTTGTGTACATTCGTATTTTTAATTATCATAGCCGAATATATCGTTCGATGCTCTCTATTTTTTGTGCCTGTATCAACAGGTTTCTACATGTCAAAAGATCAATTTCGGTGATAATGTCATATAGTTTTGGTTCAAATATCAAACTTCTGAAATCAAAGAATTTTTGTACCATGAAATTGTTGCAATCTTGGGTGAACGATAGTTCAATATTTAATTCATTTGAAATTAAAAGTGGGTTGAAATCCTAGAGACCACATTAGTTAGGTTAGAATCATTCGCTTGGCGGGAGATCCATATTCAAATTTTTTAACATGGAATTACAACTTTGAGATGAAACCACCCTATTTAAAAGAGACTGTTAGTACAGAGACAACAATTATTGGGTACCTTCATCATTAGGACATGTTTTCATGTTATGTCCACATTAAAATCTACTTCTATTTATTCTTAAATCAAAATTGAAACCATTCTAGTTCGAAAGATTTCCGTATGTCGTAGATGACTTCTGTTGTGCGTCATTACAAGGCCGATTTAGGGTTATGTTATTATTATTGACTGATTTCGAGTGAGCTAAGACATACGTCAATCGAATTTGGTGAACACTTTTATCTTTATTAATTATTTTGGAAATATACAATTTTGTTATGAAAACTTGATTCTAGATGGTTGAGAAAGGTTCACAGAATCTATTTCAACCAAAATAAACCTTAAGAAATTAGCCAAAGTATCTAAAAACAGGCGAGAAATGCGCATAAATTTTAGGTCCATACTAAATGCATGGGGAATTCAGTGCTCGGATCCACGGATGGATCGTAATTCAAATTTTCCGCCTAACCTAACTAATGTGGTCTATATTGCAAAACTCACAATACCTCAACCTTTTATTTAATATCGTGTACGACCTCCCCTGCTACATCTCCCCGCTTAATGTGGTGAGGAAAATATCAATATATGGACTCCCAAATTGCTCGCCCTATCCTGTAACGCGGGGATTCTGGAGACGTTTAAATTTCGGCTCAGACATGCTCTATGGAATTCATATCGGGTGAAAATGGTAGGCAGTCCATTCATGTGATTTTTTGTTGAGAATTTCTCATTCACAAATCAATGTCATTGTCGACGATGAAAACGAAACGTTTTAAAATTTTTTCTAGCAAATGACTATAGACCACATTAGTTAGGTTAGAATCAGTCGCTTGGCGGGAGATCCATATTCAAATTTTTTAACAAGGAATTTCAACTTTGAGATGAAACCACCCTATTTAAAAGATAATGTTAGTACAGAGACAACAAGTATTGGGCACCTCCATCATTAGTGCATGTTTTCATGTTATTTCCACATTAAAATCTATTTCTATTTATTCTTAAATCAAAATTGAAACCATTCTAGTTCGAAAGATTTCCGTATGTCGTAGATGACTTCTGTTGTGCGTCATTACAAGGCCGATTTAGGGTTATGTTATTATTTTTGACTGATTTCGAGTGAGCTAAGACATACGTCAATCGAATTTGGTGAACACTTTTATATTTATTAATTATTTTGGAAATATACAATTTTGTTATGAAAACTTGATTCTAGATATTTGAGAAAGGTTCACAGAATCTATTTCAACCAAAATAAACCTTAAGAAATTAGCCCAAGTATCTAAAAACAGACGAGAAATTCGCGTAAATTTTAGGTCCATAAGAAATGCATGGGGAATTCAGTGCTCGGATCCACGGATGGATTGTAATTCAAATTTCCCGCCTAACCTAACTAATGTGGTCTATACGTGTCGCGGTATCTTAGAGTCGTCATCGTTTTATTCGTTATGACCAGTAGGTCAGTGCGACCATAGAAGCATATACCGCCCCAGACACGAACAGATCCTCCACCAGAAAGTGTGGTTGGTGCGATTATGTTCGCATTTACCCCAATTTACGACACTACTGGCACGTCCAACCTTATGGTGACTTCCTCTTCCGGTAAACTTTCTAGGATGCAACGCACCAATTGCGAAACACACAGGGTGAAACATAATTCATACTAATGCATATGTCAACAGAATATTAAACCTTATAGAACTTTTCAAGGGTTTTCGCATTGTTTAAGTAGACATAACCTACAATATTTTTAATATCTACAGGTGGTCATAATGGTAACGTTAACCCATTTTTTCATGGCCGTATTTAGGTAATCCTCGGTTTACACCGATTCACAATAACGACGCAGTGCCATTTGTGGTAGCCTTCGGAAAAATATGTGTTTTGGAACCAATAGATTAGATGGCTATTACAATCTTTGCGCTTATTATCTCCGCCATACATTCATGAATATGACGAAAGGTTTTGAGCCTTCCGACAAAACAGGTTAACCGGTATGGTAAGTTCATACAACATAAAAGATCAAATTAGAATGACAATAAGAGCCAAAATACATGATCCTCCATTAGACCGAGAATCGTACTGACAAAAACATAATGCAAGCGATTCAGTGGTTAATATCCGAGATATACAGGATGATTCCTAAGTAGGCGTTAACCTTTGAGGAGGTATGACTCATTTGCCGTCATTTGAGACATATTTATACCTAACCGAAAATCAACAGTTTCTGAGATCTGGCGATTTTTAAAAGATTCTCACCTTAGTTATTTTTTCTCCAACTTTTTTTACGTTAACCAAATTATATTAGAATTTTGTGTTATTTCTTATTAGAAAAGGATATGATATTTGTATGAAATTAGCAAAATATTCTGTATTTAATGTTGGAAAATTCTACGTATGATTTGAAAGGTATGGGTACCTGTATGAAGAAAAATCAATTTCTAATATCAATTTCTTGAAACTTTCGAATTCCACAATTATCTTAAAATCTTGCCAAATACCTTATTTATTTCCTACAAAAGTTT
Source organism: Halyzia sedecimguttata (assembly GCA_937662695.2). Taxonomy (NCBI): domain Eukaryota; kingdom Metazoa; phylum Arthropoda; class Insecta; order Coleoptera; family Coccinellidae; genus Halyzia; species Halyzia sedecimguttata. Next base: position 87,499,387 of record OW569415.2, on the reverse strand, counting down.
TCAGTAGTAATACCTCTCAAAAGTTATTGAATTTTCGCGATGAGTCTGTCGACTTATTTCTTAACGAAACTAAGGTGCTTGAAAACACCGAGTCCGAAGGACGATTGGTGTTTTCTCCAAGCAACTCAGTTGTGTTAAGAAATAAAAGAAAGACTTATGAGATAAATTCAGCTACGAGTAATATTTCATTAGACCATTTCACGAACAAAATTACTCATGTTGACGTCTGTAATTTATATTTATCATTTGTCAGACAGTCCATATCCATGGTTGAGTCGTTGAAAACACCAACGTTGTAAGACCAATCATAATTCAAAGAAAGTTGGTGTTATCGCGATAATACGAGCTGTCTTTGGCCTGTGGTTGGTCAGATTTTGATATGAGTGAAATAGTCATTAGAATGCATTCACTGGTTTCGTTTCAGCAGATTTTTTTATAAGCTTTAGAATGTCCAGCATAATAATTAGTGAATGTGTACTCAAAAGGGATCAAGATCCCAAGTGCAATTATAGAATGCAATTTTTAATGACATACGCATGCCAATTTGATATTATTGAAGAACTTTACCAAATTTGGTCAACGTAGAAAAAATTGACGAAAAATGGACATACATGAGAAATTATTTAACAATCACAAGAACTCAAATATCTCAGACACTGTTGATTTCCAGTTAAAAATAAATATGGCTACAGCAAATTAGCCATACTAACACCTCCTCCAAGGTTCACATCTAATTTGGAATCACCCTGTATAAGAGAAACTTTTATATGTTATTTGTTTTTCCCAAGATTTAATAATTGAGACATTTTACTTCATTTGATCATTAAATGCAGTTTGAAAATAAAATTGATAATGATGAACGTTTTCCTGAACTAAATTAATCTTATATTTATCTCTGACATAAAACGTGACCCTATGCCTCGATATAATAATATAATATATAATATGGATTGATTTTACATCGCTACCTGTATTATTACGAAATTTCATTAAAGCAATAACAATTCCAAAAAGTTTAATCATTCCATGGTGTTAATTGGATATAAGGGATAGCTTAATTCTCCATTAACTAACATCAAACGATTCCAAAATTGAATTGTTATATAAATAAATAATATATGAATATATTGTAATGAAACGATTAATAAATTTGTCCATTATTTTCTGTATATTGCGATATTGATGATGTATCTATTAAATAGGTATCAATCATATATTTATGTTATATATGTAACTTAACGTAAGTTCCACAAGATCTAATAACATTTAGTGGAGAAAAAATTGAAAATACGTCGACCGCATATATATAACAACATTTGTATCTTCTGTCACTCAACCCAAGTTGTTCTACTTTATTTCAATAATTATTCATTAATGTGATTTATATCATATTTTACTCGCAACGCTATTAACTTTTCGGAACATGAGATTTTGAAAAGTATAATTTTTATGGTGAAGAAATGAGAGCAGAATATACTATCAAATTAAATTCTAGTTAAGAAAATTAAGTGTGCAATAGTTCACAGTTATCCACAGAGTGAGATTTCATCAAAGTTGAATAGCTACATACCGGAACCGGTTTCATCCTTATTTGGAATCATCAGTGGAGCATAATTCAACGCTGATGAAAAAACACTTGGAAGATACCGGCTTTATTCAATTCCAGCAAACACTTATGTATATATATATATACAGGGTGAGTCTTTGACCACTGCATTAATTTTAACCAAAGATTCCTCTCATCAAATGAAACACTTTTTTCATTTAACATTTTTCCAAATTCAGCTCAGGTAAAAAAATACAGGCTATTGAAATTTTGAAAATAAATCAGGAATCTATGGCTAAAATTAATGTACAGCTTAAAGGCTCTCCCTGTATACTCATTTTCTGGGCTCTGAATTTTTAGTTTCCTTAAAGTCGAAAAGTGTTCGATTTTCAGCAAATGTTTTCCACCTTGAAAAAATTGCTTCATACCTACTTTTATATGTTCACCAAGTTTGTGAACCTCCATACACAATAATTTCCTAAACATTTCTCGACCTTTCTAAATGGAGATGAAGCCTAGCGTTTCGACGTCAGATTTCTGTTCAGGAGATCGAATTTAGTAAATATTAATAAACCACAGCATTATCAATAATCATAGGTGCCGATGTTGTGTTGTAACGGTTAGGTACCTACCTGCAAGAAATTATTGTCTCATGTCTATTGTTGAGAAAGTTTTGTTATCAATCACGTTCAATTAGACAATATTCACAAAATAGGACTTAGTTGAATTTGTTCATTAATCAACTGAGAAGGTTTATTCGTAGCAGATGACATTTTCTAGAATTCTTTATGTAAATATCTGAAAATTTCAAAAGATACTAATTACGTAGGTAACATGTAAATATACTATTTTCATTTATATTCTGTGAAAACAATCAGGTTTCAATTTTGAAAATACCCAGCTTCAAAACCTAAAAACAAACATTTTCATAAGATGAACAAAACGAATCATATTGTAACTACGTGCAGCGTACAGTTCTGATATACAGTTGTAGCAAGTCCGTATACTAATACTTACCCTTTTGAATTGTTCTCCTAGGTCTTACAGAAACGTATAAAATTGATACTCACTCTGTACATTCAACAACAATTAATAGTACACCTTGTGCTTCCACTTCTAGAATCGCGAATTGAATCTTTTATTTCCGATATATTTTATTATATTTATGTTTATTGCAGTTTTGTGTTTATTTTTAAATAATATTCTAATATATTTTCTTACAACTTCTAATTTTGAATTTAGTTATCTCTAGCTTCATATGTATGAAACATTCTGTATTCAGACTTTTTTGTTTGTTAGATGTTGAAAATTTTCGACTGAAATATACCTCCTACCTGTAAGAATCTGAGAGTCTGTATGTATTCTCATGGCTTTGCTCAAATAATTTTCACTTTCCCCATCATAGTTCTTTTTCAAAAGTACATAGATTTATTGAATGTGCAATACAATAATTTAGTGAGAACGTCTAGAAATGTAAATTAAATTTTAGCTGTTAAATCATTAGCAACAAATTTCTACAAATATGGAACAAACATAATAAGCGACTTGAGCCTCACTTTCGGTCAACTAATGTGTCACTGTTGCGTTAGCTGTCGAGTTTGTCATTAATGTCAAACGGAGTTACAACTGTGTAGCTAACAATCACAAACGAAAGTAATGACAAAATGCTATAACAGATGCAAACAGTTAGCTAGTGTTTGTAATTGAAAGTGAGGCTGATGTCTTGTCGATAAATTTTCCCGTTTGTAACTCTTTGTCAAGGATTGTATATTCTTGCTAATGTATGATTTTAATGTGCTAAGGTGTTTAAATTTCAAATTGACTCCACTTGTACCTATATTATTAGATGTTAGAATCATTGTTTATTAACAAGAATGTTGTGTATTTATGTAATTTTATTTGAGAGAAATATATTTCTATAAACTCTGCAAATTTTTTCACTTAAGATAAATCAATGATTCAAATTTGAGTTAATGAATTTATTATAAAAAATTATCAAATTAATTAATATAATTAATAAATATAACTAATACTAAAAAATATACACAAAGTTAGGGTTGTTGAGTAACTATTATTATAAAGTTGTTTCGGTTGATATCTGTACAAACTGTATTTATGTGAAATTTCTTATTTCCCTGTAGGAATCGCGGAAGAAATATAAAATTTGTATGTTAAACTACACTATTCCTCCTTAATAAGTAATGGCAGCTATAATTATTATCAGTAATTTTATCACTATTAGATTTCGAGCAACCCGAGGCTAAACCAACAATGAATGCTAAAATTATAGCAATGAAAAAAATTATATAACTTGATAAAGTGAAAGATTGTATGTTTTCATAACGTTCCTCACATTTTAAAGTGGAAAATTTTAAATTTTCAGTTCGGTTTTTCCTCAATTCAGTATTTGTTATTGCTTTACTTGAATGGTTTTTCAATTGTTGCAGTTTAATATTTTTTTTCTTTGCTTGATTTGATACATGATGACTATTTGCACTTCTTCTTTGATTGAAAATCTCTTTTTCTTTTGGTTCAATATAATTACCGACAAAATTGTAGGATAAATCATTTTTGTAACATAAATCTTTTACAGGCTCAAGTGTCCCATTTTCAGAAAAAAAATGCACAAATAGGTCGTCATTGCTTCTGCATTGGATAGGTTCCTTTATGTCCAAGACATCGTTTTCTTGAAGGAAATTAAACAATTCAACTGATTCACATGTGCACTTCCAACGATTGAATTCAAGTTGGATTAATCTCAGTTTGGGCAGATATTTGAACATTTCAGAATCGATCATTTTTATGTTATTCCTTTGCAAATTTAAATATTTCAGATTTGGAACATCCGCGAATTTATTATTTTCGACTTTTTCGATTCCAGAATTTCTTAGTAATAATGTTTCTAGGCTTATGGACATTAATTTCGGCATAATTCTGAATAAATTATTTGATAAATCAAGTAGAATCAACTTGGAATTATACTGAAATGAATTTGGAGGCAACTCCCCCAAAAGATTCTCTGAAAGATATATTTCTTCTATGTTGATAAGTTCTTTGAATGCTGTATCATCCACATCAATTATTTTAGAATTATTCAAATATAAGGTCCGCACATCCTCAGCTTTATCGAAGCTCAAATCATTATGAGCTATAAAGTCGATGTCATTTGAAGATAGATCAATGGTGGTTGGATCATTTTCTAGCCTTTCAAAATTCGGCACATCCATCAGTGATTTTCCTGCGCATCTCACCACGTTTTTCAAACAAATGCATTTGGAGGGACATCGCGCCAATGCTGTGGTCAACAGCATGATGGAGATGAGTGCCATGCATTCTATACATCTGTCCATATTCGGTTTCTATATAAAATAAAACAATAATTAGATATGATTCAGAATGAAACGAATGATTCGAAAATACCTACCCAATTTCAGGAATTTCTATAGGAAATGGTTATAGTGTTTATAGTAGTAAATAGGGCGCCAATTTGAAGTGACTGATAAAATCGAGAAAAAAATATGTAGTATCAATAGAGTTTCCGCACCTGCTATCTTATTTGGAGCTGTTTTCCCAATTGGATGATTCATTGAACAAGATCGCCAGAAGATATACCTTCGAGGTGGATTCGCATTTAAGGTACAACTGAAAATCGATAATTCCGATGCCTGAAGACTACTGGAAACTTTCTCATCGATTGCCCGAAAATGCGACACGAACAAATGTAGGTACCACAATGATAGGAAAATCGGGGTTATTTTTCGACCGGCATATTCGACCTGTAGTGTTTAAACAACAGCAACCTGTACTAGTGTTTAAATAACAGCAGCGCACACACATACAGATAAAAAAAAATTATTCAAGTTATGACGTGAAGTCAGGAGCTTTTGCGCGTATGTTGTATTGTACAAGTGTCCAATACAGGACAATAGACAATAGAACATACGCGCAAAAGCTACTGACTTGACGTCAGTACTTTTCTATATCTATGTCTATATTTTTGAGTTATCGAGGAAATAATATTCCAGGTGGGTATAACTCCTAAACCGTTGGACCGATTATGCCCAAGAAACCACAAGGCTGCTCGAAATCATCAACAATATATCGTGTTCAAACTTGGAACTTGGCAGTAGAGCCAAGAATTTTTGCGTCGGCATTCTACAACTAATAACCATGTTTGATTTTAATCGGTTTTGTATTTTTCGAGTTATTGAGGAAATAACAACCAAATTTCAGATGGGTATAACTACAAAACCGTTTGGCCGATTATGCCTATAAAATAACTCAAATGATTATTGAATTATAAATAAGGATTTTTTCGTTTTTATATCATTTACCAACACTAAATGGATTCTTCAATCGATTTGTGGCACGCTTTTCCTCGGAACAATTTTTTTGTATTTTAAGAACTTTGGCTGAAAATGGTTGAAACGATTAGGTTCGAGTTCGACTCACTCCTGAGTAATCCGGGGTCAAATCCAATTATATCGGTAAGTCCGTTAGAACCTTAGACTAGTCTAAGGTTAGAACCCCCGAACGAAATGAGTTAAAGATGAAATTTGGATGGTAGGTTTAGGGAGTAAATATCTTGGTTCGGGCAAAATCGGCCGATAGGTTTTGGATGGCCATTTCAAATTTAAGCTCATTCGATCTAACTGAAATTCAGCACCAAGTTGTAGAAATACTACCTGCATATGTATTCAATGTTATTGCGCGTATGTTCTGAGGAACATCGCGTTATAGTTTTGCCCAAATGTCTGTAACTTTCGAATTTTTTGACGAAAATGGTCTCAAACGATTTAGTTCGACACCCCAATGAAGAATTCGAGGTCAAATTTGATTCTGTCCGGCCGTTGCCACGATAACTTGAGAACGAAAAGAGCTAGCGACTTGAAATTTTCAGGGTGGGTGGCGCATCCCAATACGACGGACAAGTTCGTTAATGGGCATAATCGGCCCAGTGGTTTCCGAGTAATAATTTTGTTTTCAACCAATATAAATTCGATCGAATTGAAACTTGGTGAGTAGTTGTAGAATATGAACCTAAGCACGTTTGTCAAATTTTGTGCGAATCGTATGGCTAGAAAGTTTTAAAAAAATCATTAAAAAATATTTTTGTTGTCACGATAACTTGAGAACGGAAAGAGATAGCGGCTTGAAGTTTTCAGGTTAGGATGTGCACCAGAACGCGACATTTTTTCAGTTTGTTTATGAGCATAATCGGCCAAACGGTTTTAGAGTTATAGCCATCTGAAATTTGGTTGTTTTTTGTTCCTCATTAACTCGAAAAATACTAAACCGATTGAATTCAAACATGGTAGTTAGTTGTAGAATGCCAACGCGAAAACTCTTGCAAAATTTAGTGAGAATGGTATTTGTAAAAAATTTAAAAAAAATCATTGAAAATTGAAAAAAAAAATTATATATATCAGTAACTATTCGTTTGAAATTGCTGAAATTTTGCAGAAGCCTTTATAACCTAACTCTTCTTTCAAGTTTCAAGTTTTAACACGATCGGTTGAATATTGTTGGAGATTCGAGCATTCTTGTGTGAGTTCAGTAGATGGGTGTCCGTTGCCTCGATAACTTTCGAACAAAAGGAGACAGGGACTTGCAATTTTCAGGGTAGGTTGCGTATCCCAAAGGGAGAGTTGAGTTCGTTTTTGGGTATAATCGGTTAAACGGTTTCCGAGTTATACCCACCTGGAATATTATTTCCTTGATAACTCAAAAAATAAATATTCCATCGAATTGAATCTTGGTAACTAGTAGTAGAAAATCATCATAAAGACGTGTTTAAAATTTTGTAAGAACCGTACCCCTAGTAAATTTGAAAAAAATGACGAAAAAAAAAATATTAAGAACCGCTCCTCTAGAAAATTTAAAAAAAATCACGCTTTTGCGCGTATGTTCTATTGTCCATTCTTCTGTATTGGACACCCTTAATCGAATTCACCATGGTAAATTATGTTGTCCATTCTCCTGTATTGGACACTTAATTCGAATTTACCATGGTAAATTCGAATTAAGAGTGTCCAAAATTCGATTAAGGGTGTCCAATACAGAAGAATGGACAATAGAACATACGCGCAAAAGCTTCTGACTTCACGTCAGTGCTTGAACCAATATATTGTTCAAATAAACAGAGAACATTAGAAAATTTCGTCTTTCCAATTACTGAATTTATTCTGATCTGGTCGAATTGAAACTTGGTATTTAGTAGAAATTATTTAATTATATTTTCCATCTCAGAAACCATCCGTCAAATATCAATTATGCAAAATCCTTCAAAACCTTATTTTTTGACGAAGTTCTAGATTTAACCTCGGGCCGACATATATATATCGAAGACGATCTTGGAGGTACGATAATTCGTTCAAGTACAGCCGGATCCCATAACCCTTGCTTCAGTTCCGTGGCGATTTGATTAGGCAGTCTGCTTCACACTCAGTCGGTAGTGACGGTACCAGGTTCGATTCACATAGCAGAAGTGTTTTTTTTATTTCGAATGGGCCCCTGAGTAATATTAGACCAGAGCTCCACAAATTCACGATCCGCCCCGGAACATACCAGATAGGAAAATCTTGAAATATTTAGTTTCCAATCATCAATTATGAAAATATCAACCCATGGCGATAACAGTTTCGATCTGTGTAAAACTTCTAAAGCGAAATTGCCCTTAAGGTCTAGTACTGTCATTGTACTTATACAATGAGGAATCGCTCCATAGTATCCAACCTTTGGAATTTACTACCATCTTTTAGGCAAGTACTCAATTTTACGTTGGAGTGACCCTAGTCTAATGCATATAATATATGGTAAAAATATCTCATGACATGAGTCAGGGCAGATCTAAATCTCAGTAATGCCAAAAATTTCTTTGGTTGATGTTTGGTGGGAACATAACAAAAAATTTCATACAAAATTGGCATACCTACCATCTTCTTGACTTGATATGTATTTGAAAAATTTTCAATAAGCTCTATAAACTTCAAAGAAAAAGTTGAATCATTGCCTAAAAGAAGGTAGTAAATTCTACGTAAAAAGGTTTGTTAACATGAAGGCGTCACCCTATCATCGAAATATTCATAAATAGATATTGGCGAAGGCCAAAAGTACGCAGAATTGTGCAGAAAAAATAATTTTACACCATCCCTGAATTCGAAGATCATTTGTGTCTGGTACTGATTTGAGTAATGTTTTGTTTCTCAAATTCACATGTTCTCTCTCTTCATTACTCTCAAACAACTGATCGTATTGCTTGGCGGTCAAACATGATGTATATGTTTATAGGAAATTGAAAGATTTTGATGCAGAATTATTAAATTTGTGTACAATTTGCAATTTTTTCGTCACTTAATTAATCAAATAATAATCCTTTGGAATTTCATATACAGAAAAAACAACTCCGTTGTAATTCAATAATCAATTGAAAATAAACGTAGGTACCTACATCCGGTATTCTGTATGCTAAACTATGAGAATGAGAATTGGTTCAATGCGAGGATCCTCTGACCTTGGCTTAGAAATTGGGGGTTGAAAGAAATACGGATATTTCTCAAGAACTTATCAATGAATTATAGTGAGAGTAGACTAAAAAGTTTTACCGCAATATTTTGAATCTAGGCGAGTCATGAAGACAGCATCATAGACATGGTGAACATCGAAAGAGAAAACAGCATTATTATAGATCTAAATACAGAGAATCGGTATAGTTTAAATGGGAAACAATGAGCCATAAGATTTGCTGCGTTTTAGATGTTCATATGGCCTACTCTGTACAGTACATACATTTTATCTTCTGTTGTAATACACTTTTAAAAATGAGTTGGCGTCATCCAGGTGATTTTCAATTGCGTATTATTTGGTGGGCCAATCCAGGCACACCTCTAGTCCGATTATTCGAAATATACAACGTACCTATTCTATTCAGAACTCACCTGAGTTTGCATAAATTTAAAATCGGGACAGAACAATAATCTCCACTGATTCAACTAGTAGTTCCTCATAGCTTCTACCATGTCTTGACTTATCTTATCTTTCGATTGACATTTACCAATGTTTATTTAAAATGTGAAAAAATAGGATCGATTTACTGGATTCAGCTTTATGAACATTCTAAAGTGGCACTTGAGAACGCCATGTGAGAAGTCGCGCCGAAATTTGAAAATCGAGAACCCTTCTAGGACCATTCATCTATAAATATAGGAAACTTTATTTTTTTTATTGCATCATCTGAAATTGTACATTCTCCTTCAATCAGAATTGTCCGATAAAATTTGTTCAAAATCTTATATTATACATTATAGATGTATTATTGTTGTATAATATAATACCTATATATAGTACCTTTGAGTAGTCATAGGTACAGGTACTTGAGTATTTGAATATACTCAATGATCGTACCTACTCAAATTTTATCAATTCATTTCATCAATTCTATTCATACGAGTGTCGTTACCAATCTCAGCTATATCCGATATGTTCATATTCATGCTTGTATGAAAATATTGAATTATTTTTCGGATAATTAATATAATGTCGTTGCGATGATTAGTCGTCGAGAAATATTCTCCTGAAATGTCCGGCCCAAGTTTGCAGAAAACCTCGGAGAACTAACTGAGAGTAATAAACAACCTACTTGATTTCAAAACAAATTTAAAGTTTCACCAAATTTTCTTCCATTCGAGTGTCGAAAATTTCGTGCACCACGACAAAACTCTGAAAATTTCAGAGGGCTGTACAATCATTATGCCAGTATAATTTAAAGCTTTCGAAGGAAATAATAAAGCGAATTCGTATAAAATATCCATCCTTCAAGCGTACGTCGACTTTTCGCCTAAACTATTACAGTTAACCTGCAAATTATCTGATTGGTATTGATCCACTCTGAAGTTGAAAAAAATTTCGTAATTCGTAATATATTTCGGTGAACATTTTTGGATTCGGTATGGAAAAGTTAATATATTATATACCGAAGTTTATATTAATAGCTTGAAGGTTTCTCGAGAAATAGTTTTTTTTTGCGCGCATTTTCTAGAGAACAGCGTGCCATTGTATTGCCCAAATGTCTATAATTTTCTATTTTTTTGCCGATAATGGTCTCAAACGATTAGTTTCGACTAACTGATGAAGAATTCAAGGTCAAATACGATTGCAGCGACCGTTGCCACAATCACTTTCGAAAGGAAAGAGATTTGCGATTTTTCCGTGTAGGTTGCGCATCTAAATGTGATGGTTAGTTAATGGACATAATCGGCCTAACGGTTTGGGAGTCATGCCCATCTGAAATATTGTATCCTCAATAACCCAAAAAATACAGATCCGATCGTCTTGAAACTTGGTGAGTAGTTTTAGAATTCCGATGCACAATTTTTCGTAAAATTTTATTAGGATCGTATCACTAGAAAAATTTTTTTTTGGATTTTTATATTTTTGAAACTATCTGTCAAATTCCGCTGAAATTCTGCACAAACCTTCAAGCCACCATTTTTACAATTATATTTCAGGAATTATTGTGGAAATAAAATTCCGAACTGAGCATAACGTAAATGTCCGTTAGGAGTAACATGAATTTCAAAATTAGCCCCAGGGTCACGGCACGGACACTCCAACTCCGAAACAAAGCTATGTCCCCCAAACTGACTGGTCCATGCACATAATTGCCATGAATATTGATTTAAAATCTCACAATATCGACTCAGCAGTAGACCCATGACCGTCCTAAACCACTCCAAACATAACCCAAAAACAGTCACTTCTCCTCTGCGCATGCGCAATCCACTCACGGCTGAAAGTCCTCTCAAAATCACTGACCTCACAGAATCTCCGATTCTCCAACACCAGTGGTTCAGGAGATATCGAATCTTGAATCCACGCAGACCAGGGGATTCTATGGAGGAATAGCATCCTCCACCCGTCCTCTCAGACGAAAACTCCAGCAGTTATATCACTCCTCATCTGCTCATGCGCATAAAGAAAATTGGTTCAAGCACTCACGTGAAGTCAGGAGCTTTTGCGCGTATGTTATATTGTCCATTCTCCTGTATTGGACACTCATAATCGAATTTTCCATGGTAAATTCTAATTAAGAGTGGCCAATACAGGAGAATGCTCTAAATATGTAATTATAATCTGCTGATGCATGTAAATCCAACACATGAGGTGAGTCATGGACCTACGTTTTGAATTTAATTCTTCATGATGCAGTTATATCATAAGAATCCATTGATATCATTCTCAACTCTGAGAAACCTATACTTTCGGGGATATGATTTGTCACAGTTTGAATAATTACTCGCTATTATAATTCGACATAGTACGAGCAGGCCCACCGTAGCACGCCGCACACGGGCGGTACGTCCAGGGGGGCGGCAAATCGAGCCACTCATCACGTAATTCAAGTCATTGTCATAATACCCATCCCACCTTAAGTATAGGAAATGTCATGGCACGCAAAAAAATCTGACCGAATGACGTTAACACCACCATCTATTGGAATCCGTTAAAACTAAGATGCACACCCAAACCATTGTATAAAGAGTATATACAATGCCCAAACGTCGTCTGTCATTCTATGATAAGCAGGACTGGCGAAGTAAGGGGAATCCCCTCTGGGCTTTCTAATCAGTTGGTAGGTGTAAGTTAGGTACCTAGGTGCTTGTAGGCATTCTAACAGTACTATGGTAGATAAACAGTAACAATGGCAAATTAAATTGCATTTATTTTGATAATAGTTCTTTTGAAGTGGGTTTCACCATAATAATCAATTCGTCCAAGAAAGAAATCAACACAATTTCAATGTGAATATAGTGATGACTGATGAAGTTTCATTAGAGCCTGAAAAGAAATATACACTGAAAGAAATGATTCAATGAGAAAGGTTTACCAAAAATATTCTTACTAGGGTTGATACATTTCTTACTATTCGGTTAAAATAGCACTATAGACATAGTAAATTGAGTTGCTATAGTTATTGAACAGATCTTACTATGGTTTTCTTATTACACCAATGAAAGTGTTTGATTATCTCATTCAAATGTGGAATTGCCACGGTAAACCCAAGTTTTCTAACCGGCATCCAATAGCCATAACAATTTAGCTATACTATGCGAGATACTTTAGTTCCATAAATTTACTACGGCAGTTAATGTTGATTCATTAAACCAGTCGAATATAGGCGATTATGCCCGAATGCAGGGTTGCGCGCCACCTGATTCATAGCATCCACTCAAACTCAATACTCATCGTTTGTCTATTCGACTTGGGACAATCTGCTAACGCGATTAAACTAATTTGTGAAATATGAATCCTAGTTTATTCATGATATTAATCAACAAGCATCATCATAGTGTAGTTTGAAAGTGTTTAGTTTGTGCATTGAAATATCACCGTTTTTGTTTTGTGTGTCTACAATCAATCTTCCTGCACACATGGAACAGTAGTTTGCAGAATTCCTGAGTTCCTAATGGAGAGTTGCAAATTCATTGCAAAGTTGGGGATTAGGAAGGAGACTATGTCAAAAAATGTACCGGTAGCTAAGTTATATTCTTAATTATTATTAGAGCATCAATATGAATTCACTGACCATTGATTTTTCATAATAACAATATTGGCCGTTGGATCTTGAAACAATGGCGTCCATGCGTTCGGAATGAATAATTCATCAATCGAATTAATGTTAGTATGTATAATCATTTAATAATTTCCATTGATCTTATCAGATTGATAATTAAATTTTATTCGAAATTCTGAATAATTAATTATTGAGATATTAGGTCAACTTTTTTTTTTATTGTTCTTCTGTTGAATCCATTGCTCCTTATCATTGGAATGTGTTTTGTTTGCTCTATAATATTGTTTTTTTGAATATATTTCTGTCACCAATATTTGAGAAAATGTGCAGTTAACTTCTCATTCAAATTGAATATCTTTTTTGCGTGATGTGAGTAAGTTTAATCTCAGTGTTTGTTTATCTATAATAATCTATTTGTTCGTCTTTTAGTATGGTATTGTGATGAAAAGCCCTTTATATTTGAAATATTTCGACCAGTATTTGCTTTCAGTGTATATGTATATCTACTAATTGAAACCAAAGAATGTGATTATTACTAACAATAAAATGTCTTGTTATGCTACTATTTTTTTATTTGTATATCCACCCAATATAATTCTGGCAGTAGACAGTGGAGATAATATGTTCTCCATATGAAATGAATAAAATACTGCTTCAAAAAATAGAAATATATAGACCATTACAATTTATAAAAAAAATTGCATAATTTGCAGGTAGGTATAATTGAGATCTAGTTATGAATTATTCGACAAAGATAATTAAATAAAGTTCCAGAGATTGTTGTATCAATTTAGCTCATTTGAATACACTATGAAGTCAACAAATTGCTTCATGCCGAGTGTTTCCTTGATGTGGGTCCTTCTGGGCTTATTAATCAATATGATGAATTCTCAATTTGAAAATTCGAGTTGATATCTTTCGCAGGTAGGTTTGAACTTTCGACACTCAATTTTATCATTAGAGAAACTATCAGATATATTATGTCATTTATTCTCTTCATAGTATGGTTAATCTCTTCTGATTGCCTTTGTTACCTTGCGCACTTTAGTTAATTCATTTAACTGTCATGTTACTGACTGAGCCAACGTAGCACAAAAATTTGGCCAATTTATTGCTTGTCTTAATAATGAATTAGAAATTTATTAAAGTACAGACATAGTACTAAATTGGCCATTGTTTTCTGTCAGATGAGCTCAGTATGTAATATGGCAGTAAAAAAATAACTAAAATTGCAAATTAAGCTGATAAAGACAGTAAGATGAGATTACGAGAGCGGTAAAATAGGTTTACTAGACCAGTAAAATGCAGTTATACATTATTACTATGGTTGTAAAACAAAGTTACAAGTGCAGTTATATCAGATTACTATGATAGTAATACGGAGTTACAATTTACAAACGCAGTTATTTAAGTTTACTACGGTAGTGAGACAAAGTTTCAAAACCAGTAATATAAAAGTACGACTATAGTATAATCACTTCAATACTTGCTGTAAAACGGTATTATTCCTGTTATGAAGGATTAAATCATATAGCCGTTATTAACTGAATCGTAGTAAATCAAGGTGAACTGTGAGAAATAGAAAGTTTTGTTGAGGCATATAGTATATGAATTTTCTCATTGCTGTTATTATATTTTTCTTTCAGTGTAGAGTAGAGCTTTTTAATTTCTTATTATGTTTATAATAGAATCCTTGATCAGACAATAACTTCCTTGAAGGATAGATTCGACAAGTTAAAAACATTTACCGACGTATTTAGCTTTTTTAGCAACAACTTATTTAATTATTCCAATGATGAGTTAATGAAACATTCAAAAGATTCAAATCTAAAACTTAAAGGTGAATCGGACATTGACGGTATTGATCTATTTAATGAAATCATCGCATTAAAGTTGCATTTTGATGATCCACAAAACCTATGACAATATCTTTTCACCAATAACTTTTTTTCAACATTTACGAACGCAGCAATAGTGCCCCCCAATACTTAGCGCGCTAAGTATCGGGGGGCACGCCAGTGCCCCCGCCAAGTCGAGCGCGAAGCAAACACTGCCGTACCATCCTTTACTGGAACCATTTCACCTCATTTTCAGGCCCCTATTTGAGAACCTCTGGATAAGACTGAAACGCAGAAAATTTCGTCATCCAGTAAGCTATAAAATCACATACTTAAAATAAAAAATTTCAAGTCTGTTGGTCATTTAGTTCCGAAGTTAAGCGAAAGCAAAGTTTCGCATGTATGACACTCACTCACGGATGATCATCAGAATAGAACTAGTGCTTCCCTTATACCATTGGGTTTCACAAAGCTTTGACAGCTCTTAATTGCGAAATTAGTGCATTCTATTTTTATTTTCAGTTCATTTTTGATACAACCATCGAAATAAATCCACAATTAAGCTAATCGAAGCTTCGTGAAACCCAACATCTCAGAGAGCTGGAATTTGATACAGAGTTAGGGTTTAATGGCCACATAAGGGGAAAACTATAAAAACTAGGACAATCAAAGAACTGGAGTACCTTGGTGACCTTCATTTGAAAATACAACCCAACTAGCAAAGTAGACCCCTAAAAGAACGAAATGGTTTCATAACTATCGTATTGGGCCGCTTGAAAGGATAACATTATTTTTTAATGCGTCTCAATACGACAATTTGGTCATAAAATAGATGGATTTCTATAATGCTGTTGTATAGAAGTTCTTACAACTCATATAATACGACAAATTTTATAACAGTCGCATAACGTACTATAAAATTCCTATAAAATAATTTTAAAACAGTGTTATACAGATTAGAATACGGTTGCATAGCTATTGTATTACTTATAATAGCGACGTTAAAAGATGGTTATAAAGGAAGCTGTATAAACAGTTGCATTAGAGTTCTTTAAGAGAAGTAATAAGATTGTTGCTTTACGCAGAAGTTGAACACTACACAATAGATATAAAACTATTTTATAATCATCTTATAACTAAAACAGTATTCTCTCTTATGAAGAGCTTATAGAATAAAAATGTGGTTCCAGGAATAAATTTATCTCATGTTCTGCGTTATAAAATCATCTACATATACCTACAAACATATAAACATAACCCAATAGTAATAGAAAAATTACGCGGGTTTTCTAGCAGTTTTCGGGTTCAAAATGAATTCGGCAATATCTGAGTGGAAACAAATAAAAAAGAGTGCTAATTCGTTCCAGTTTGTGGGAACAATCGTCAACTCTTTTCTATTATTTTCCTCGGTTTCTACTATCTTGAACATATTTCAAATATATGAATACCGGTATAAATAAATCCAATAATTTGAGGTTAGTTCACGCTTGGAAAGAATCTGTATAAAGAAATTATTCGAAACACAATACAACTAAATGATTGTTTAATGTCGTACCGAACGCATGTTAAGCGATACTTCTGTTCTATTATGTAGTTTGCCAACGCGCTAAAGGATTACACGGAAATCTAACGTACAGTGTTGCTATATCTTGGCAGTTAGTAGTTATTCCGGCATACATTAAATCAGTAGCAATAAATAGGTAGACTTTTTATTTTATTATGATACATCTTGTAGTTCAAGATGTTCTAAAAGCACCTACAATGTATGTTTTGCAATTCAATCATGAAAAGTCATATTATATATTTGACACGGATTGTCATAAGGGTTCATTGTAAATTTTAACAGTAAACTTGTGCTGAAGAGAGTTTAGTTATATGAACAAACACAATATTGCGATAGATTCCTTTATTTTTACTAAGAAAACAACTTTTTTTTAAATAATAACTGAATAATTAGCGCAAAAAAAATCTTGTGTAGCCTACACTTCATGCAAAACATCGACGTGTACTTTTTGCACACAATGTGTTGGACCACTCACTATACCCGTGGTCCATCCTGATCCTTTATATAAATATCTACCTATTATTTCTGTAATAAACAAAATCTGGCAACAGTTGAAAGTGGTCAAGAATCAAACTGCACCATGATTCCTGAGACTGTTAAAAACAATTTTATGGCGCTGCATTAAACAACATAATAAAACTTTAATATCGTATACAGCTCAGAAGAAAACAGAATCATTGTATAAGGTATCTAATGTGTATTCTACCATATACGCCATATTTATTAAACGTTCGGCTGTTCAGAAACCGCCGCCATTGTGAAAAAAATCATATAGAAACGAAAAAGGGTGAAATAAAAATGGATTTTTTAAGGAAATATGTGATTTCTTCCGCTTTTACAACAGCCACAATACATGCTTTGTTTTAAGTTGAAAATTCAACAAATAATAAATTATTTTTTATTTTTCAATACCAATAAAATGTACGCTAAACTGAGGCGCTTTAATTTTTTACCAACAAAATATATATATATTGTCAGAAAAGTTAGCTGCGCAAATAAATTTGGCCCCCACAGTAGCGATATAGGTCTTCAATATGATTAACAACAGGTCCCATCTCCATCACCCACCGCCATAATAATGCCTGATATTGGATTTTACTCCTCTGTCATGACACAACGCGAACGTTTACACCTAATAATATATTCTTGTGATAATTCTATTCCGAATTTCAACGGTAGAGAACAAAATTATTGTATTAGCTATTCTGTCTGCATTATAAAATACTTATAAAATACTTTCTTAGTAGTTCTATATGTGGCCGTTATATACTCTTAAACCGCAGAATAGGAGTACTGCTATACAATAGTTTTATAGCAGTTCGCAAATACATTGTATAAGTAATCTTGAAGACATACTTATAGGACAGATATATAGTCATCCTATAACGGTTGTGTAGTTTACTAAAGGATGTCCTAAAAGAACTGAGCAGTTGTGTAAAGTGGGGCCCTTTTTGGTTGTAAAGACATTGTATAATGGTTTATATCCACTGTATAAGATTTTCACGTTTCTATAAGATATGCTGTATAGCAGTTCTTACAACCTTTATAAAATTATTTTTGCTAGTTGGGAAGAGCCCAACCAAACTATTAAAGATCGACATATCGCCTTTACAAAACTTATTCAACTTTGTTGGGGTAGATATAATATATCGATGTTGAATTCGTATAGTAGAGTGTCCAATAGAGGTGAGTAGAGTAAAAGCTTATGCGTTCACGTCAGTGCTTGTAGTTATTGAAACCTTTTTCAGGATTTTTCGATAATGGCTCACAATCAAGAAGCTCGATAGAATTGGAGCGATAAAAAATAAGTTCTATTTGGCCATATAAGGTGCTGCCATCCGACGGCGATAAGACTTTGTCAACTTATTGCTTACTCGTTCCTCTAACCGTGTTCCGCATATCACGTTGCAAATTGGCGGATGTGCCAGATATGATCACCTAGGCATTTACTTATTTGGTATTTGATTTGCATTCGAGTCGGCAAATTATATCATTTTTGCGCGTATGTTCTGGGGAACATCACGTTATCAATTTGCCCAAGTGTCTGTAATTTTCGATTTTTTTCGCCGAAACTGGTCTCAAACGATTGGGTTCGACTCCCTGATCAAGAATTCGAGGTCAAATTTCATTCTGTCCGGCCGTTGCCACGATAAATTGAGAACGGAAAGAGATAGCGAGTTGAAATTTTCAGGGTAGGTGGCGCATCCCAATACGACGCACAAGTTCGTGAATATGGGCATAATCGACCCAATGTTTTCCGAGTAATGATTTCGTTTTCAACCAATACAAATCCGATCGAATTGAAAATTGGTGAGTAGTTGTAGAATACATACCTAAGTAAGTTTGTGAAATTTTGTGAGAATAGTATCTCTAGAAAATTAAAAAAAAATGATTACCTGGGAACGGAAAGAAATAGCGACTTGACATTTTCAGGTTAGGTTGTGCATTTAAATGCGATATTTGAGTTTGTTTATAGGCATAATCGGCCAAACGGTTTTGGAATTATACCCATCTGAAATTTGGTTGCTATTTCCTCAATAACTCGAAAAATACAAAACTGGTTAAATTCAAACATGGTTATAAGTTATACAATGCCAACGCGAAAATTCTTGCAAAATTTCGTGAGGATCGTATAACTAGAAAATTATTAGAAAATCATTGAAAAACATTCTATATTTCAAAAACTATTCGTCCGCCATCGCTAATTATGGGAAAGCCTTCAGAACCTAACTTTACTACCAAGTACCAAGACCTAAATCTACTGGCAAATTCCAAGTTTGAACTCGATTGGGTGTATATTGTTGGAGATCCGAGCAGCCTTGTGTGAGTTCAGTAGCTGGATGGGTGACCATTGCTTCGATAACTTTCGGACGAAAGGAGATAGGGACTTGCAATATTCAGGGTAGGTTGCGTATCCGAATTTGAAGTTCGTTTCTGGGCATAATCGGTCCAACGGTTTCGGAGTTACATCTACCTGGAATATTATTTCCTCGATAACTCAAAAAATATAGATTTGATCGTGGTAGAATATTGACATAAAGACGTGTGTAAAATTTTGTAAGAACCGTACTCCTAGAAAATGAAAAAAAAAAATACGAACAAAATCGAATTTACCATAGTGAATTCGATTAAGAGTGTCCAGTACAAGACAATAGAACATACGCGCAAAAGCTTCAAAGACTTCACGTCAGTGCTTGAACCAATATTTTTTGCGTCCGTGTGAGAAAAAACCATTTTTTCTACGACCGTGCGTTTTAACCCACTTTCCCGCACTCATTTTAGTTCAGAAAGTGTCACTTTCCCGCACTAGTGTGGGAAAACTCACTTTCCCGTACTAGTGCGGGAAAGTAAAATAAGTCAATCTATCGTTATTGAATGTACATTTCATGGATTCAATCTAACCCAGACTATTTTTCATTCATTGGAATGAAGGAATTGCGATACTTTTATATACCCTATACATTTTTAATAACAATCAAACTAAGCTGGGTCAAATGGTTTGGTGTGGTAACCAAAGATTTATTATGGCAACCAAGTTGTCATCAAGACGTCAAAGTTTTAAATCGAAGCGTTGTCGAAGTGTCCGATTCTGGCATTTTCAAATTACTTTCAATAAAAGCCATATTTTAATGGATTCGTCAGACGAAGAGCTCCCAGAAGCAATATTAAAAGCCTCAGATGAGGTAAATTCAGACCTGTTACCAAGTAAATCACGAGAAAGATACGAACAGCAATACAACCACTTTTTAAACTGGTGTAAGGAAAAAGGAGTGAATAGCTTCAGAGAAGAGGTTTTTTTGGCGTATTTTTCCGAGCTGAGTAAGGTACTGAAATCCAATACCCTATGGTCGCGTTACTCTATGGTGAAACGTTTAGTTAAAATAAAACAAAACCTGGACATAAGCAAGTTTCATAAATTGACATCGTTCCTAAAAAAGCAAAATGTTGGTTTCCGACCACAGAAAGCGCAGATTTTTACCAAAGAAGACATATCCAAGTTTATGCTAGCCCCTGATGAGATATATCTTATGATTAAAGTAGGTATACCATTTTTGCTTTAGCCGGTGCTTAGATTGGTTGATATATCCTTGTCTGGTCACAATACTGAGGGGTTTTCCAAACGTTATACAGAATATACGAATTTGATCGCACAGCCTTGTTCGAATCTTTGATCTAACCGCCTATTCTGCTTGTTTCATTGGGTGTAAGTTGGGTTACCTATACACATCGTAAGTAAGTAGTCCTACCAATTCATTAGAACATCACAATACAGCCAAGGTTAGAATATTTACAAAATTGGTTGAAGCACTGAGGTGAAGTCAGGATCTTTTGCGCGCATGTTCTATTGTCCATTCTCCTGTGTTGGACACTCTTTATCGAATTTACCATTGTAAATTCGATTAATAATTATATAATTCCACAATTTCAATTCAAGCCGCTTTCCGTTCTCAAGTTATCGCGACGACGGCTGGCCTGACAGTCTCAAATTTGACCTCGAATTCTTCATCAGGGAGTCGAAGCCAATCGTTTGAGACCATTTTCGGCCAAAAATTCGAAAATTACAGACATTTGGGCAAAATGATAACGCGATGTCCTTCAGAATATACGCGTAAAAAATTAGATCATAGACTTCAATAGTTGGAAGTCCCTGTGATACTGGTTATTGGTGGATATTAGAATAATTAAAAACCGGACTTAGTACAAGAGTAATAATGAAAAATAATATCAGGCAAATAGCCTCCACGGCTACCAAATCGTTTGAGACCATTTTCGGCAAAAAAAATAAAAAATACAGACATCTGGCTAAAAAGGCAAAAACACATAATGATCTTGTTAACTACGAAACCCAATATGCCTCTCGACATATTCTGGTATGGTATTTGGCGCGCTTGCTCAGTGAACGTTTATCTTTTTACCCAAATGACTGTAGTTGTTGGCCGAAAATGGTCTGATAAATTTTTGGACTCAGTAATGATTATCAAGACATGTAATTGATGGTTTTGCTTCAATCTATTCGGATGAAGGTCTCAATTTTAAAAACCATTGCGAATATGTTTCGGCAAAACTGAAGTGTAGTATATGGGTTTACAAACTTGCGCACTGGTGTCACTTAATTATACTCAGGCAGAATCGCGATTAAGATATGGTCAGACTTGTCTCTGATATGGTGTCGTTTTCTGGAGTGGGTCAACTCTTGCATATGGGGTATTTCTATCATAAAAAAGACTGATAAGATGTATGGCTCATGATTCCAGTACATATTCTTGTAGGAGTCTCTTTAGAAAGTTTGGGATATTTACTGTTCCGAGCTTATTTGTTTTTGAAATATGTGTATACAGGGTGTCCCAAAAATACCACGCGAAAGTGACACTGGAGATAGATTGGCATTAGGTCTATCAGATAGCATCAACATGACCTCAGTAAAAGTCCGCTGGTTTTTGAGATATCACCACTTTTGTGTATTTTTTAAAAATCTCCAGTTTTCATGGTATATCGATACGGAGCTCGTGTCTAATTGAATCGAGGTCGCTGATCACGAATGTGCAATTAGTTTTTCCCTAAGTGGCGTAATTTATGAAAATTTTCACTTAGAGTGAAAAAATGGACGAAAATAGGTCAATTTTGGAAGTTCACACCGCCCAAAAAAATTGGAATAAGGTGTTGTTGATTTTTGCCGTCATATATGGATCCTTTATCTACTGAATAATCCAAACAGAAAATGTCCAGGCCGTACTATTCGGAAATTATCATTTTTTTCCCAAGGGTCTGTTTTTCGGAAAACTAATTTCGCGGTATTTCCGCGGAAAATTCTCTAATGAAAAATCCAATCATATATTCGTAATCTACGGCCCCAAATTAGTAAATGACGTAATTTGCATCGAAATCGGAGACCGGTCGAATTTTGGCAATTTTTTAATACATTAGCCTTAAAAAAATCCCATTTTTCGAGAAAAATTTTTTGACGCAAAACTATGAAACGGGTACTTATTCTTATAGATTCGGGGCCGTAGATTCCGAATATACCATCAGATATTTATTACAAAAATTTTCCGAGGAAATATCGCGGAAAGAATTTTCCGGAAAATGGACCCTCGGGAAAAAAATCATAATTTCCGAAGCGTACGACCTGGACATTTATTGTTCGGATGATTCGATAGATAAAGGATCCAAATATGACGTAAAAATCAGCAACACCCTACTCCGATTTTTTTGGGCGGTGGAAAGTTCCAAAATTGATCTATTTTCGTCAATTTTTTCACTTTAAGTGAAAATTTTCCCAAAGTACGTCACTTAGGGAAAAACTAATTACATATTCGTGATCAGCGACCTCGATTTAATTAGAAACGAGCTCCGTATCCATATACCATGAAAAAAATTTTTTGGGTCGGCACTTAGAAATATTTTTGACCCGGAATCGGAGGAAAATTCTTCTTTCCCGTCCCAAATCTATGGTTTTCACATCTCAATAATCAAATTTTTCCCGATTATTGGTCGGTGGACGACGTTTAGATTTATGTATCTATTTTTTCTGTATCTCTATCCGTTCGGAAAATATTAGGTAATGAGCGAATCCGTCAAACGCCAAAAAGTTTTCTCTAGTATCCAAACATACAAAAATCTACAATTTTCCGATTAGGTTGACGCGGCTTTGGTTATTCACTAAATCGGGCACGCAGATATCGAATCTGTAATTAGATTTTCCGTATCTCGATTAGTTTCGGAGCAATAACGAAAAAAGTCGCAATTTCTGGCTCTACCTCCGGAAAACGGACTAATCAGTCGGATTTTTCGCCATATTACCAAAATTAATCGAGATACGGAAAAACTAATTACAGATTCGGAATCTACGTCCTCGATTTAGTGAATAGCCAAAGCCGTGGCGGAAAATCGGAAAATTCTAGATTTTTGTATGGGTTAGAATCTAGACAAAGGACTCACAGCTCTGGCAATGTGTTAGTTGTTGTATGCATTTTATCAATATTTCACAGGAAGTAGGTCATAAATACTTCTACATTGGTTGAAGTATTACAAGATATTTTACTTGCAATTATCTTTTCGTGGAAAATATTAATTTCAAGGGTGAGACCACCCATGCAAAAATAAACCAGTTAACCCAAAACATTTAAGTTTTACAAGCGAGATGCTTTGTTTAGAAATACAAATGAGCGCTTCCCGACATGTGAAGTCATGGGACGCAACAGTGGTGATATCTCGAAAACCAGCGGAATTTTACTGAGGTCATGTTGATGCTATCTGATAGACCTAATGCCAATCTATCTCCAGTGTCACTTTCGCGTGGTATTTTTGGGACACTCTGTATACGATTTCAATAATAGAAGTAATTTTAATTTAGTAATGGACAAACATGGTGTAAGTACACACACTACAGCAAAATAATCTATATGTTTCTTATAACCAGGGGTGACTGGTGAGGGAGGGCTGCAGTGTTATAATGTTGCGTTGAGGATATAAGGACTGACAATGAGGGTGTGTGATCAAACGAAATTAAACTAAAGTTTGGTGGACAAGCTAAATATTAAAAACAATGAAAGACCTATACCCGTATTAAATATATTTAAGTCAAGTGCAACCCGACTATAAGAATCGAGCGGCTTTACGGAGAAGTTTGGCACAAATATCTACGGAAAGACTTTATGGATGTGCGGAGGTGAAGAAAAAAATGCGTTTTTTTGTTTCGTTTGCTTACGCTTTGGTGGAGACGATAACTGGAGAAAAGAAGGTGCACGTGATTTGAAACACCCGGGTCAAATGATAAAAAAACACGAAAAATCGGCCAAACATATGAACAATATTGTAAGCTTCCAGCTATTGGGCACAACTAATATCGCTTCTGGATTAAGTAGTACATGTGTCGAAAACATTCGTAATCACAACGAAATGGTATCAAAAAACCGTTACGACCTGTCAAAAATTATCGATATTCTGAAGTTGTGCTGCAAATGCAATCTCGCACTACGTGGTCATCATAACGAGTCGGAAGACTCGATTAATAACACAAGAAAACGAGAACGTGACCGGTTGCTTACGTACTCGAGAAATTCATTTGCGACAAAAACAGAAGGATGGAGTTTCATTTTAAGAATTAGGCATTTGTGAGTACCTATTCAAAAAATATATATACTTTTTTGATATTCTTGAATGAGTGCCCCCTGAATAAAATTATCACCAGCCGCCACTGCTTATAACAAGTATGAGATAGGATGTAAGTCGCATAATTCTTTGGGGCCACAAGATTTTAACAAACTGCCGAAAAATGTCATCGAATCTCCTAATGCAAATATATTCAAAGCGAAATTGAAGAAAATATTGATCGACCAACGTTTATATTCTGTGGAAAATTTTTCAAGGGAGATTAAATTTTGTATGTAAAGGGTTTTCCAATAAGAGGTGTTATTTTTAATAGCCCACTATTTCGGTAGATGTCACTCTTGAAGCTGTCATTTTTTGACATTTGACAAGTAGAAGCTACGCCATTAATAAAAATGGAACGAGACACGCTTCAAGAACGCATTGAAATTATTAAAATTCACTATAAAAATGGTGAAAAATTGGCAGAGATGGTTCGTAAAACTCGAACATTTTTGGGTCGTCGTGAAGCACCTTGTCGGATCGCAATAAAGAAATTCGTGGAAAAATTCGAGCTGTTGGGAAAAGTTAGTTATGTGAAGAATAAAACCCGTGCACGTCACTCAAGAACAGCCGAGAATATTGCTGCTGTAGCCGAAAGTGTTGAAGAAAACCCAGGTTTGTCCATTCCTCGTCGTTCTTTGGAATTAGGCATTCCACAAACGTCATTACGCCGTATTTTGCATAAAGATTTGGGTCTTAAGGCTTATAAAGTTCAGTTAACACAAGAACTCAAGTCGGCCGATCATCAACAACGTCGTGTCTTTGCTGATTGGGTCGTTGAAATGCTTGAAAATGATCCGGAATTCCATCAAAAAATCGTCTTGTAGATGAGGCCCATTTCCACCTCGGTGGCTTCGTCAACAAGCAAAATTGTCGTATCTGGGGCTCGGAAAACCCAAGAGTTATTGTTGAAAAGCCTCGCTATTCTCAACGTGTGACTGTTTGGTGCGGTTTATGGTCCGGCGGAGTCATTGGACCTTACTTTTTCGAAAATGAGGCTGGAGCAACAGTTACGGTGAATGGATTGCGCTATCGAGAGATGATTAATGATTTTTATGGCCGGAATTGGATGGCATTGATCTGGACAACGTTTACTTTCAACAAGACGGCGCTACGTGCCACACAAGCAACGAAACCATTGATCTTTTGCGGGAAAAGTTTCCGGACCGTGTTATCTCTCGAAGAGGTGATCACAATTGGCCACCGAGATCTTGTGATTTAGCACCTTGCGACTTCTTCCTTTGGGGCCACGTGAAAGAGGTCTACGCCAATAGCCCAGCGTCGATTCAAGATCTCAAAGATGGAATTCGTGAGGCTATCGAGGACATAGGGCAGCCACTTTGCGATTTGGTTATGGAAAATTTCATTAAAAGGATATGGTCCTGTAAGCGTGTTCGTGGTAGTCATTTGCCTGATGTTATTTTCCACTATTAACGGCATAGCTTCTTCTTTATAATGAAATAAACCTCCGATCATTTATATTGAAAAATGGCATTTTTCTTTGAATATCAAAATAACACCTCTTATTGGAAAACCCTTTATGTAATCTTTTCTCATTTGTTTGACGTTTCCTATACAAATGTAATCTATATATATATAAAAGAAAGTCGTGTTAGTTACTCCACTTATAACTCAAGAACCGCTATACCGATTTGGCTCAAAATTGGTGGGGAGGTAGCTTATAACCAGGAGACGGACATAGGATACTTTTTTGTGTTATACAGGGTGTTTTTCTTTTAACGTCAACTAAAACTTGCTGTTTTTCCTGCCATAATCGTACAATTTTAGTCATGTGTGTTTAAAAATAAACTTTCGAGGCATACACCATTGAAAATAAAGCATTACTATACAGGGTGTCCTTTTTCTCGAGGCACAATTGTACGTGATTGAAGTGATTTGTGTCACAAACAAAGCATTAACTAAATAGGTACCTTGGCTGGATTCTCATAATGTATTCGTCCGAAATCTCCATACAGGGTGTTCTTCTTTTAACGTTAATTGCAACTTGGTGTTTTCCATGCCACAATCGTACAATTTCATTCATTTGTGTTAAAAAATAAACTTTAGAGGGATACATCATTGAAAATAAATCATTACTGTACAGGGTGTTTTTTTTTCTAATTGCACAATTGTATGCGATTGAAGTGATTTGTACCACAAACAAAACATTAACTTAATAGGTACCTCAGATAGATTCTCATAATGTATTTGAATAGGGACCTTATGCGACCGCAGAAGCGGCGTCGATTATCTTCGAATGTTGCAAATTGATATATGATTAATTGGACGCAGTTAAGCAGAAATATATGATTATATATATAAACTATCTATATTTTATGACAAACGTGTATAATAAAATCTAAAATCTGCTTATTTATTGCCTCTAAGGCGGAACCGAGTTCGCTGGGTCAGCTAGTTTAGGTTAAAAAGGAAAATAATCATCATTATTATCATATCTGTATTGTTGCAAATATTGGACAAAAATTACTTTTTTTTCCTGGGAGCCTAGCAGCCTTGAGCGAGTTCTCGAATTAATTAATGCAAGCAGATAAGAGGGAAAGTAATCGATTTGTAGGCCATCCATGCAACCGAAGAGTTGCGTTCCCCATTCACCAAGAACAATATTAAAAAAGTAAAACTCCGTATCTGAACAATCCAAACAGATTTGTTTCTACAGCGAATGCGACGGATTATGGGTATTACGTGAGCTTTGTCTGAGTTTGTTCTTTAGAATTTGCGCGCTTGGGACCTGTGAAGTGTTGATTGTTCTGTCGAAGCCCCTTTCTGAAAAATCAAATACAATGCCAACAGTAGTGATTTTGGAAAATATTCCAATATGTGCGTCGTACAATATACCATCGATTTCCCTTTATATGACAGGTGAGATTTAATTTTCATCGTTATACTTTATTGACCTAAAATGATTTCGTCTGAATTTTTTTGCGCGCGTGTTCTGAGGACCAGGTGCTATCATTTTGCCCAAATTGTATATTGTCTGTAATGTTCGAATTTCGACTCACTGATGAAGAATACGAGGGCAAATTTGATTCTGTCCGACCAGCCGACCGTCCGGCTGTTGCCACGATAACTTGAGAACGGAAAGGGATAGCGACTTGAAATTTTCACGATAGGTGGTGCGTCCAAATGCGGCGGACAAGTTCGTTAATGGAGTTAACGGCCCAAGGGTTTCCGAGTACAAATTTTATTTTCAACCAATACAAATCTGATCAAATTGAAACTAGGTAACTAGTAGTAGAATACAGACATGAAGAGCTATGTGAAATTTTGTGGGAATCGTATCACCAAAAAATCAAAACAAAATTATTGAAAAATATTATTCATCTCACGATAACTCGAGAACGCGGCGAGATAGCGACTTGTGATTTTTAGGGTAGGTTTCGCATCTGAATGCTACATTTGAATTTGTCACATTTGGCATAATCGGCCAAATGATTCCGGAGTTATACCTATCTGAAATTTTGTTCTTATGTCCGAAATAACTCAAAAAATACGAATCCAATACAATTCAAACAAATCGAATTGAAACTTGGTAACTAGTTGTAGAATAGATACCGATATAAAAACATGTGTAAAATTTTGTGAGGACCGTACCACAAAAAAATTTAGAAAAAAATTACGAAACAATATTATGTATCTCACTATAACTTTAGAACGGAAAGAGATAGCGACTTGCAATTTTTAGGGTAGATTGCGCCTCCGAATGCGACATTTAAGTTCGTTAATTGGCATAATCGGCCGAATGGTTTTGGAGTTATATTCATCTGAAATGTTTTTGTTATTTCCTCTTTAACTCAAAATATGCAAATCTGATCCAATTAAAATTCGGTGATTACTTGTAGAATGCCAACCCACTAATTTTATATAGTTATATAGTTATATAGATATATAATTATATATTTATCTCCCAAACCTACTCTGTAAATTTCAACTGTCTGCTCGTGATTTATCGTGCCTACGGCCGGCCGGCTGGCCGGACCGGCCAGACAGAATGAATTTAGACCACGGATTTCTGATCAGTGAGTCGAACCAAATCGTTTAAGACTATTTTCATCGAAAAATTCGAAAATTACAGACATGTGGGCAAATTGATAAGCACTCTGTTCCGAGGAACAAGAGCGCCAAAAAGACCGATTTAAAAAGAGCCGAACGCCGTTAGTTGGTTTTCAAAATTGAATCACGAGAGGGTTCTATTGGGTGCGCAAATGATGACGGTAGCTAATATTATACAGTGTGTCCCGGGAAGAATGTGACAAACGGATACCATGAATTATTGTCATCAGGCTAGACTCGTATCAAGAGGTTTTAATCACCTGAGTGCATTCGTTTGGGATACACAGGGTGATGTTCATCTTATGAGTGAAATTTCACAGTTCAATAACTCTTGAACTAATCGACCGAATGATTTCCAATTTTGAAGTTTTGTCACCCTTCACTATCGCCCTCCTTCAATATTTCTGAAATCGAATAAATACGATCCTTACAAGGAAAATTTAAGACTTTTCCTATTTTCGTGAATATTGGATCACCCTGAACATGAACATTATGATTTTTTGTTGTTATCGTAACCATAAAGAATTAATTCATAATAAAAATTCTAAATCTATGCTTGGCACCGTCATACAGGGTGATCAATAAACATTCCCTTCAATAAATCTTGAACTTATTGGTAAAATTATTTAAAATTTTTTAGTTTTGTCACCCTTTACGACTGTCTTCCTTAAATTTCCCTCAAATTGGAAAAACAGAACCGGACTAACAAAATTTTAGACTTCCTATATTTACGATGATATCGGATCAGCCTGTGCGTGATTATTTTTATGACTGAAAAAGAATAAAGTGTTTAAGTAGAGAGTTCAGATTAAGATATCAAATCATAAAAAAGTTTTCATAAATGAAACGAATTCATTTGAGAAAACTTTCTATCAACAAACTGGATAATGAATTGAACAAAAAACAGCAAATAAATTGAAAATATTCCAACTCAAAAACAAAATAAATGGAAACATTTTCAGTTCAGGAATTGTTAAAAATGGTATCCCTCTATTTCAATACATTTTTGAGCACGTTGATATAGTTGTTCCACAGCTTTTGCTATCGTATTCGGTTGTGAATTAATAATATAGCAAGGATCAATAATTCTACGGCCTCTGATCCATTATCCAGTTCGTTGATAGAAAGTTTTGTCAAATAAATTCGTTTCATTTATGAACACTTTTTTTATGTTTGATATCTTAATCTTAACTCTCTACTTAAACACTAGTTAAATATTCATGAACATAGGAAAAGTCTGAAATTTTCCCAGTACGGATCTGATTTATCCGATTTCTGAAATATTGGAGGAAGGGATAGTAAAGGGTGACAAAATCTCAAAATTTGAAATCACTCGGTCGATTAGTTCAAGAGTTCTTGAACTGTGAAATTTCACTCATAAGATGAACATCAGCCTGTATATCCCAAACGAAGGTACTCAGAATATTGAAACCTCTTGATACTAGTCCAACCTGATGGCATTAATTCAAGATATCCGTTTGTCGCATTCTTCCCGGGACACACTGTATAGTAATTTCAGGTGGTCTAGTGACCCTAGCATTAACAGATATATGAGTAAACATCAAATTCAAACGCGGCAAATTTCATGCAAAGGTTAATTTTTTATCAGTCAAAATATACCGATTCTCTCTTGTCCCTATGATATTTTTCGAATTTTTACCATCTTTTCTTTAGCGAACTAACGATCCAAAAATATTTCGGTGAAAAATTTTAGATTTTACAACAGTTCCGACTTTCAATGAATCTTTTGATACATTAATATTTTTGTTGTTGAATACCCGAGAGCAATCAAATTCTAATGCACTATGCTGAGTGTGAAAAATTAACTTTCTCATTGACTTGTCCTGCGAGATAGAGAAGTATTTTCATATTTATTTACTCTGTGAGCCAATGAAGCACGTCATATTCTATATCAAATATTATCTATTTTAATCTGAAAACTATTGTATAAATCATATCTACTCAAATCAGCTCCATTGATATTTACATTATAATTCTGAATTCCGTTATCATAAGTAGGACAATATTCGACAGAATCGTAGACTAACCAGGTATTCTTTTAGCGGAGTTGTAGCAGCTTAGGATTACTTTTTGCGCGCACGTTCGGGGAACAGCATACTATCATTTTGTCCAAATGTCTGTAATTTACGAATTTTTTGCCGAAAATGGTCCCAAACGATTAGGTCCAACTCACTGATGAAGAATTCGAGGTCAAATTCAATTCTGTCCGACCAAACGGCCTTTGCCACGATAACTTTCTGACGGAAAGATATAGCGATGAGCATCTTTGGACCTTATTGGAGGTGGGTCGTACCTGTATTTTGGTGGGAGTTGTCTATAGGACAGAAGCCTGCAGTTTGGCTGGCTTTATAGAATACTTAGATAACACATTTTCCCTAATTGTTCCTCAGTTTGAGCATATCATTATTATGGGTGATATCAACATAGATCAGTTGGTAGATTTTTCAGTAATGCAGTGCGCAGGTTCCTATGATTTTAATCAGCTAATTTCTGAGCCTACGCGTATAACTGCTACCAGTCAAACCGTTTTGGATGTAATTCTTACGAATAATAATAACTTCTTTTTTAAAAATTTAATGCTTGTGGCTTTTACTTGATGCAAATCCATATTAACTCATGAAAAATTATATACGATTTACACTTATTTATTCAATATTGTGACGCGTTTCGTCGACACAGCGACTTCATCAGACTACATCATACTAAATTCTTAAGTTATTATCTCCCTATACCTAGATGACATGGACACAGAATCATTTAAAACTAATTACATGAGAAACTTATTTAAAACAAATTACATAATAGACTTATTTAAAACTAATTACATGAGATTTCACTGCTGGTTTCTTTGTACACATTAACAATAATTCATTCCTAATGCTTTTATTTATAAATTGATTCTCTATTTGAATAGATTGAGTAACGGTGAAAAATTTAGATCTAAGTGTTCATTAACTAAATTACCCGTATGTTTTTCCCTATTTATTTCGACCATTTCCCAGTAATTAAGTTGCGCACCTTTATTCAAATTGTGTAGAATTTTGAAATCCGGGTTAAACTTATGTCCTTCTGCTAATAAATGATTCGAATAATTTGAATTAATTTTGTTGTTTTTGAAGCTGTGATGATGTTCCTTTATTCTTATGCCAAAATTTCTACCAGTTTTTCCTATATATGATTTGTCACAACTCCCGCAATGTAATTGATAAACACCGGATTTAACTTCTTTATTCCTTTTCGATTTATTGTTTTTTATGAATTTGGCAAGGTTATTATTTGTCCGGAATGAGATATTCACCTGCTATTTCTAAGATTATAGAAAAGGTGGTTTATAAGCAGATTTACAGTTATTTGGTTGAGAACGCAATCCTGCCTGATGCACAGTCTGGTTTCCGTAAGGGTTATAGTGCGACAACACTTTTACTGAATATGACGGACTACATACTGCGGTCTTTGGATTCCGGTATGTCTACAGCTGTCGTACTGTTGGACTATTCGAAGGCTTTTGACACGATTGACCATGACCTGTTGTCGGCAAAGCTAGAATATTGCGGTTTTGATTCCGTGTCATGTGATTTTTTTCGTAATTATCTTAGTGAACGTTACCAGAGGGTTGTTGTCGAGGAAAACGCTTCCAACTTTTCGGAGGTCTCCTCGGGTGTCCCTCAGGGGTCGGTCTTGGGACCTCTCCTTTATTTAATTTATGTATTTGATATTCAGAAATCTTTGAAATATGTTAATACCCAATCATTTGCTGATGATACACAAGTTTTCTATTCCTATCTACCGCACCTGTCTGGTCTTGCTTCGGAACGTGTCAACCTTGACCTTTTTTTTAATTTTCTAGAGATACGATTCCAACAAAATTACACATACTTCTTCAAAACCTATTTTATAACTACTCATCAAGTTTCAATTCGATCGGATCTGTATTGGTTGAAATCAAATATATTACTAGGATACATATCCTGAAATTTTCCAGTCGCTATCTCTTTCCGTTCTCAAGTTATCGTGGCAACCGCTGGACTGCCAGACATAATCAAATTTGACCGTGAATTCTTCATCAGGGAGTCAAACCCATTCGTTTGAGACTATTTTCGGCAAAAAATTCGAAAATTACAGACATTTGGGCAAAATGATAACGCGATGTTGCAAAAAACATGCGCCCAATAAAATGAGATACCTACTTTGTGTGTCCTACATGGATGTGTCCTAACATTATCTGGCTCAATGGCCTCATTGATAATTTTTTTCAATAATTGAATACAATTATTAATATTTATATTGTATATATACCTATATTATATAAAGTGCAACAATTTTTTTGTTATATTTCCAGCAACTAACATCTATGGAATATCATTAGTTTCAATAGGAGTAGTAGCCGTGGTCGCAGTTTTACTTATATTTATGGACACCTTAAAATACATCATGAAGAACTCTTCGTCGAGAGTGAAAGCACATTCCGCTTTCGTAACTGGCGTTTATCCGGTGAGTATATTATTTATAATCTTTTCTCCTTCTGTTTGTTTCAATGTGATGTAACCTATTCATTACGTAAAAAGTCAGATACGATATCTATGTGAGAGTGAACAAGGAAATGAAATGAGGTATCTAGGACATACGTTGTCCTCTGTAATAACGCACATTGAATTTTTCGCATAATAATTCGGTCTAAAGATCGAGAACGTGGACGTATAGCCAGGGTTTGACAAGTTGAAACACTTCTTGCCATATCATTGGCGAAGCAAAATTATGATATGTGGAGAAATGCACGTTCATGGATGTAGTGGGATACATTTCGAAATCGGAAAACCGATGAAAGCATAATTTGTTGCTAATCAACAAACAGATTTCTGAACATTCCAAAACAATATGGGTTGCCCCGCTAACTCAATATGAAGTTAGCATGACATCTTTGGAAATACACAAAACTGATACTTGAATAATTAACTGGAGATTTATTGTTTCCCTTGCGAAAAAATGCGATTACCAATTTTAAACAAAAACATATGTATACAAAAATATGGGGTAGTGATTCGGCAAAGCTGACATTTTATTCATATATTTGAATTTTTGCTCCAAATGAAAATATTGTTAGATAGTCATAATATCAAAGAATCAAAATACTATTCAAATTATATCTCCGAAAGTATTGGTTTCTCAGAGTTGAGAATTATATCAATGTATTCTTATGATAGAACTGCATCATAAAGGAAATTCAATTCAAATAATAGTTTATTTATCAAGATTAAATGAGCAATCTGAGAATGAGAACTGCACCATGGAAGAAACCAAATTAAAATAGCTGAAATGAATTTGACTCTCTCTTATAGAACAGGATGAAATGTACGAGTATGAACACAGATCATATAATAAAGCTTAGATAGAATAATTATAGCATTCTGTAAAACATAGAAGTACGATTCATTATTGAAATTTAGAACTTCATCTTAGCAGAAATTGAATTCAAACATCAAAGGAAGAATTTAAATTCAACAAGAGTGCCAAAAATTATCAATCCAAAACCAATAGACAAATTCTACCCAACAACGAACTCATCCGAGATATGCATTCCTCAATTCTATGATGAACGATAATATATAAATTTTCTCAAATCTACTCAAATACACCAATATTCCAGGTTTGTTTTTAGTGGAGATATTCTGAACTCAATATTATTAACTTACCATTACCATTCCCATCATCATATGGATTGACCATCGGCATGAAAATATCAACAAACAAAAAGTATGATATTATATTATAATTCTAATATTTATATACGATTGCTGGAATGAATGACAATGTTATTAACTTACCATTACCATTCCCATCATCATATGGATTGACCATCAGCATGAAAATATCAACCAACAAAAAGTATGATATTATATTATAATTCTCATATTTATACGATTGCTGGAATGAATGACGATGAGACAACGTCATGTCTCAGGAAAATAAGTTGACATTATAACAATTCATAGAATACCCACAGAATAATTCTATCATTCTGTGAAAACGTAGAAATACGATTTACATTGAAATTATATCTCCGAGAGTATTAGTTTTTTAGAGTTAAAAATGATATGAATGGATTCTTATGGTAAAACTGCTTATTGGAAAAATTTTAATTTGAAATTTGTTTTGTAAAAAAAAAAGTTTTTTTTTGTTACTCCGAAACCATCTGTCCGATTTTGCTCAATAACGAACTTAGCCAAGATATTTATCCCCCAAACCTACCCTGAAAATTTCAACTGTCTAGCTCATTCCGTTCGATAGTTATCGTGCCTATGGCCGGACGGCCGGACCGGCCGGACAGAATTAATTTCGACCACGGATTCTTGATCAGTGAGTCGAACCAAATCGTTTAAGACCATTTTCATCGAAAAATTCGAAAATTACAGACATTTGGGCAAATTGATAAGTTCCGAGGAACTAGAGCGTCAAAAAGAATTAGAGATACAAGATACAAATTAGCAACGAATTAGCATCAGATTGTGCATTGATCAGTTTTTCTGATGTGGCTGGCTTCATAGGGATAGTGGGACACCCAGATTTGAATTAAGTAACGAAACGATGAACCTTTCGAAAAAAGTACCTACGTAGAATTCAAAAACCAAATGAGAAAATCTGTTGTTTTCTCTCTGTTGGCCTACGTGTAATTAATTTCAATATTGATGTGTATGACCAGTAGTTCAAGAGATATATAGAAAAATTAAAGAGTACTGACTTGTGGACTTGTGACCGCCTCTACCCCTAGAATTTGATCTATTTCTATTTCTAGAGTTTGATCTATTTCTACCTCTAGAGTTTGATCTATTTCTACCTATAGAGTTCGATCTGCTTTATGTGTTTGTTATAATTCTATACTTAGATTCAACTGAATAACCACAATCAGATTCATTTAGACCTCTCTCCTGTGAAGATGAATGATCAAAATTAACTTGTTTATCCACTACAATATTATCTAATCTCTTAACAGCTTTATGTTTATATTCCAAATCAATTTCTGCCGCATTTTTGTGCATGATTGGCGGAATCAAATTATTTATATTGTACTTGTCCTCAAGTGTTCTACCGAATTTAATTAAAGCATCTAATGTGTCAATATTATCAACTATTCCGAAATGCATCTGATATTCAGGCCTGATTCTAACCCGAATCATATGCAGCTCAGTTCTTTGATCCACTGAAAATGATAGCCTATTGAAAAGATTTTGCATGCAAGAACATAACTTGCGATGTATTGCGTTTCGCCTTGTGTTCTTTCTTTATTTTGCTCAAAGATTTTCGCATCTCCATGCCTAACGAACTCTTCTCTAAATAAGCTAACAAGCTCATCCCAATTACTTGCATTATGCTTCATGGCCTTAAATATACCAATGCTTCGCCTTCGAAAAATTCAGAAGCATAACGGAAAACAAAGTCCTTTGATAGACCTCTTGACTCCGTAATGTTAGTAATTCTTTCAAAAAAGCATTTAAGCTCAGGGTATCATTTCTCCCCGAACATTTAATATCAAAATTTTGAAACGTCATTTTTGGATCTGAAGTACTTAAATTTGGAAAAGGGTTTGCTATATTATTAATCGAGACATTTTGATAATTGTATGGTGTTGATATTGCAGTAAGTTTACCCTGATTTATTAGATCATTTTCAATTCCTAATTCAGCTGGAACCAAATGCTTAGGTAAAGGACTAACTGATAATTTATTTTCATAATCTGACAACAATTTTAAGGCTGTGGTGGTATACGAATTTGTTTTAGACTCAAGTAAAGTTTTGTCAGTTTCGGATGGTTTCACTCCTTCGATTCTACGAATTACATGAGCAAATTTCGATCTTATTTTGCGCTGCAAGGAAGCAGAAGAAGCTTCTTTGAAATAACCCTTAATTTCAATTAGTTTTGAAGCACATAACTGTAATTCAGAATTTTCATCGATATTAAAAACACGACCTTTGATTCCAATTTCAAAGTTGCACGTAACAGCTTAGTCAAATCTGACAATGTACCTCTAACTGAAATTTCGTATTCGACCTCCTCCTTATTAGGCGATCCGGTTCAATTTTCCTTTACAGATGTTGAGGCCAATTCACTGCACAACCACGTTGGGCGCCAATTTGTAACCTTCAGGTTCATAAGACCTAAAGTGTAGCTAGGGAAATAAAAAGATGTTAGATTGTAACCAACTATCTGAAGAATTTATTCGAAATTGATAGAATTTAAATTCAAAATTTAATATAGAATTGGTACGATCTCAGGGTTAAAGTAAGATATATAGTTCCCTAACAGTATACAGGTTCATGCCAAGAAAGATATAGTTAACAACAATTCAAATGCGAGTTCCATACAATGACAAAGTAAGTTTATGACAAGTGATCTATACCAAATTACTACAGTTTTCAAAAAATATGCTTACAAAGTTACCATAAGATTTATCAAACTCAACCAATGGGAAAATAAATACAGAATACTAAGGCCAAGATGGAACGCATCATTACCAATCCTGTTCAATAGACTATTTACGAAATTATGAATAACGGTATCATGAAAAATTGGTTCAAGCACTGACGTAAAATCAGGAGCTTGTTCTATTGTCCATTCTCCTGTATTTGACACTCTTAGTCGAATTTACCATGGTAAATTATATTGTCCGTTCTCCTGCATTGGACACTCCTACTCGAATTTACCATGGTAAATTCGATATAGCTATTCTGAAATTCGATTTTCGGAATAGCAATCTCCAAAAAATAATACTGAAGATTTTCGTCTGAAGTGTCTGAAGAAGGAGTCTAATGACTCCGAAACGGTACGACAAGGGCGTAACCAGGGGGGGGGGTTTCAAACCCCTCCCCAAGATGTTATTTTTTCTTTTAAAAAAAAAATTTTTGCTGCAGAACGTGACCCTTACACCACCAAAACCCCCCCCCCCCGAAATTAATTCCTATTTCAAAACCCCCCCCGAAATTAATTCCTGGCTACGCCCTTGATAGCTATCAAGTGGAAAATTCTCCTAGAATTACTGAAATAAGCCCTATTGAAAATATTCCATTCCATTCCATTTGATAAACCTACTAGAAATCTAAGAAGTGGTAATAGCTATTACTTGACTATAGTGACATAAGTGCGAAAAATAATCAAGATACCCTTTTCAAGGCAAAAAATAAAAACTTGCCTCATTTGCTTCATGCTTAACTACATAATATATAGTGGTATGAGAACTCGATTTTCTCTATTTCAATTTTTGTGGATTCACCATCTCCATACTAAACATACGGCAGTATAGAGTAAATGAACGGAATCAAAGGGTAGATAGAGGAAAATGAGTGGTGTCAGAATATCCTTCATTTTAAGGGTCTATCTCCCTTTATATTTAAAATACAGAGTGTTATATTGTAACGTTAAATACTTCGAAATTAAGGAAGTAATTGAATACCCCTATATTAATCGGAATTAGGCAACTAATATAATACATCGGTTACCTTCGAAGCAACAAAAAAACTTGTCCACTTCTCTGCGCCATATGAGGTCGAGAATTTTCAGTACGATTTACGTGTTCTTCTGGGTGAAGTGTTAGAAATTCGACATTCAAATTTGTGAAATTATATTCACACAATATTTTCGTATATTTTGGATCGTTGACTCCATCAAATTCTGTTGATTTGTTGGGTTTTGGATTTTTGGAAATAGAACAGAATTTCCGTTTTATACGGGATTAAATATTCACTACTGAAGAACTTTCTAGAAAAGCCGACCACCATGTTAGGTAACGTTATGGAAATTGTCGATAATATTCAGATTCGTACAACAACTTAATTGATTTTCAGGCTTTTTAATCATATACAATTACGATTGGATTTGCGTATTTTGGGCGTTTGGTGTATGCGATCACAGGAAAACCTTTCGACTTTTCGAGGATCTGCCTTTCGCCTGATGGTAAACCTTCCCCTAGAAGCGACATTGAGGCCTCTTCAGGACAGGACTTGACACTGGATGCAATTCGGGGGGGTTTTGGGGGTATAAAGGTCACTTTCTGCAGCAAAAAAATTATTTTTTAAGAGAAAAATAATTTTTCGGGGGGGGTTTGAACCCCCAACCCCCCCCCCCCCTGGCTACGCCCTTGATAGCTATGAAGAATGGTGTAAAATTGAATAATTTATATCATAAGGCAGTTAACTCGATTTGAGCGAAAGGGGGAAATACTACCTTTAAGCTAAGCACGGCTGTATCAAAATTAAAAACTCCAGACATGATGATGTTTTATGCATTCACCTATATAGGCACAATACAACTAAATATACCTCATCACCAAATTTACTGGAATAAAACTACAATAATTTGCCTAGACAGTACGAATTGATTAATTCTAGAGGCTTCAAATGGAAAATTAAGTCATTGCTGAAATTATTGAGGAATTTTTATATCACATAATTTGTTGATAATTTCTTTATGCCTATACTTTAATATACGGGTCTGTTGAATATTCATTTTGGTTGATTCAGTTATTTCTTATATTTTCTTTTCTGATTTAACAATTTGAGTTCATTTCTTTAAACTATTATTTGACGTATCTTATACATTATTCGAATGCCTGAAAAGATTAACAAAATTATTTTATTCTATTCTATTATTCTCCAGGTGATAGCAGTAGCAACTTTTTTTGTGATTTTGGTTCCTAGAGCCCATTTATTAGCTGAAGCCCTAACCCAAGGAATGTTCATGTTTGGAATGTATCAGTTATGGTGTCTGTTCGTTGCATACTGCGATGGAGAGGCCGAATTAGTTCAAAAACTGAAACCTGGAACACTATCATTAAAAGTTGGACCATGTTGTTGCTGGCCATGCTGTATTTGCTTACCTTCGCTTAATGTTGAGAAGTATATTTTTGTTTGTTTTTCCTGCTCATACTTTTCAAGTAGGTAACTATAGAAAAATAATATTTTGTTTTTTTTCAGGAGAACATTGCACTTTTTGAGGATATTAGTTCTTCAACTTCCTATTGTCCAAGGTTTCGTTTATCTGATACTTCTAGTCATGTGGGCAGAAAGAGAGGTAAAACTATAGTCTGAAACCGTTCAATTTTCAATTTCTTTCTACGGAATAATTTTCTAGTATTCATTTTTTTCTTCTTTATTCAACAATCAGGAAATGAATTCAAAACTTGCAAGAAAATAGTAGTGGGAAAATGCTAAGTATTGAAAGTCAGTGGGGAATTGAAAGTCAATGAGACACAAACGATA
The DNA here is from genome assembly GCA_937662695.2 of Halyzia sedecimguttata. Lineage (NCBI taxonomy): Eukaryota > Metazoa > Arthropoda > Insecta > Coleoptera > Coccinellidae > Halyzia > Halyzia sedecimguttata. Next base: position 87,459,377 of record OW569415.2, on the reverse strand, counting down.
TACTTTAATAAAAGCGAAAAGGAACATCCATTCCCTCAAGTTACCAAATAAAATGGATATGTTATTGTTAAAACTTTCATGTAACCCAGTTATTCGTTGCTCTGAAATGGAAAGAGTTTTCAGGAGGAGAGGGCATTGATTTAGGGGACACTATGTGCAGTAAACATTTTTCTACCAATCAATTCAAATACATTCATCCACGTAGATTGTTGTAGAAAATAACATTCCGAACACAAAACAGAGCACCGTTTCTTTTTGTTTTTTCTAGCCCAGAAAAAACATCCTGCGAGACAAAACAAAAGTAAATGGTGCTCTGTTTTGTGTTTCGGGGGATATTTCTTAGCAATATATGTGGTCACTTACTCATTCATGCAAGGGAATGGATGAAATTCGAATTACTTTTATAAGCTTCATCTGTATGCTTGCTTGTTTGTTTGTTTGTAAACGACTTCATTGAACGTGATTTTGACCCACTTGGGACAATCAGATTTTATTTAAACTTTGCAAACTTTTCAGGAGCCCTTAACATTACAATAATTTGATAAGAGTATCCCCATTATCCTGACTAGAAATCACCAGGATTAATAAATTTCGTTAGGGATTTCATGTTACCAGCACCTTCGCCATTTTGCTATACATATTATACGAAATTGTTTTCTCACGAATTACTTGAAAATTTACTTTTTTAAGACGCTTCTATCAGCGTCACCTGTATGTTTGCTTATTTGCTTGCTTGTTTGTAACCGACTTCTTTGAACGTATAAGAGTATCCCATTATCCTGACTAGGATCGCCAGGATTAATAAATTTCATCAGGGATTTCAGGTAACCAGCACCTTCGCCATTTTGCAATACATTTATACGAAATTGTTCTCTCATGAATTATGTTTCCTTTTGAAGACGCTTTTATAAGCTTCACCTGTATGTTTGCTTGCTTGCTTGTTTGTTTGTTCGTTTGTTTGTTTGTTTGTTTGTTTGCAACCGACTTCAACCCACTTTAGACGATCAGATTTCATTTGAACTTTGCAGACTTTTCAGGACTCGATGACATTACAATAATTAGATAAGATTTCCCATTATCCTGACGAGGATCGCCAGGATTGTTAAATTTGGTTAGGGATCCTATGCATGAGAGTAAGAGCTAGCACGCGATCTGCGCAAGCGATAAATCGAACAAAAAACGAGAACATAAGTAATAGTTTAAAGAAACACACTTTGATGATTAACTGAACAAAAAAGTATGAAATAATTTTAGAGCATTTAACAAAATTATGGACGAAAAATGTAAGGATCATTAAGAGAAAAGCGTGGGGTGCTCAATAGTATCAGTTCTTGAAAATATTCGATCAGTACAAAATCAGCCCATACCTCCAAGCCGCCATTTTACAATCGAGTACCAAATTTCAGCTTTGTATGAGACGTGAATAGACGATGGAACATGCGCACAAAAGCAACTGACGTCACGTCAGTGCATTTAATAAGAGCCTTGAAAGAGTCATAATAGGTATATGGACGAAACGTCAGGATTGCTGTAAAGTTGTTTTTCTTTGGTAGTCCTAATCCCTGTGAAGAATTAAGATCTTAATGTTGAAAGAAGGGATGTGAAAACTTTATCACAATTATAATTAATATTTTATTTTACAGAGTCTCTACCAAGTGAATTATATGTATCTCCAACCTATTATTATTTTATCCATCATATTAGGAATTTGGGGGATGTTAATGACGATAAATATCTTGAAAACTGTATTAAAAGATGAGTTTTTGCTGACCCAGAAATTTTTAGTCTTGCAGCTGGTTCTGATATGTGCCAAATTACAAGGGTTGATAACTAGGGCTTTGGTGTGGACAGATGTACTTCCATGCAAGCCACCCATTACACCTTCTGTTTACGGAAATTGTAAGTTTATTCAATTTTCAGAAAAAAACACTGGATGTTTTCTGATAAGGTTTCATAACCTAATGGCCAACTGTATATCATTGTTTGAAGGGGGTAACGCTTTATGGCTAAATTCTCTTTAACTTCATATTTACCTGAATGAATATTCATGATATGTATTGAATTGAGTAAAAGTAACATAATTATGAAGTAATAATCCTTTTAAAGTAAAGTATTTTAACATATACATATACATTTATGGTATTAAGTAAATTTGATGGTATTATGAACATGATCGTGAAATGTCCAGTGACATTTCTACTTATTACACACTAAACTATAGTGGTGCTGTGGAATAAGGTCTTCAGGCCATATATTTTTTAATATCCTGTTGTTGAGTCCTTCGGTGTATCCCAGGTAACACAGGGATGTCTCGGCGAGCTCTTGCCGGGATATTGTGACGCCTATTGCGATATCACTGGGAGGTCCCCAAGAGCTCCCTATCACCTCCAAATGTACACCACAGGGGATGAGCCGAGTAACATCTCTGAGATATCACAAGGGGAAGTTCTCAAACTGCTCACCCTGGGGAATATTTTGAGAGGTTTATTGCGATATCGCAGGGAGATCGCCCAGACCTTCCTATCACCTCCAAATGTCCCCACAGGGGATGAGCCCAGTAACATCTCAGAGACATCGCATGGGGAAGTTCTCAAACTGCTCACCCTGGCGAATATTTTGAGAGGTTTATTGCGATATCGCAGGGAGGTCGCCCAGACCTCCCTATCACCTCCAAATGTCCGCCACAGGGGATGAGCCCAGTAACATCTCAGATATATCACATGGGGAAGTTCTCAAACTGCTCACCCTGGGGAATATTTCGAGAGGTTCATTGCGATATCGCAGTGAGCTCGCCCAGACCTCCCTATCACCTCCAAATGTCCTCCACAGGGGATGATCCCAGTAACATCTCAGAGGTATCTCATGGGGAAGTTCTCAGGCTGCTCAACCGGGGCAGTACTGAGAGAAAATGGCTGCGATATGGATCTATAATCTATATATCATCAAAATGTGCAGTACATGTGTTGCGCCGAATACATCACTTCGATGCGTAGCGTAGATCGGTATTCCACTCGCAATATTAGCGATGGGGTTGTTCTTCCGGGTACAGAGTAGACGATTGCACCATCTACCGGTGGAAACGAGAAGTGCAGATTAGGGATTGAGTAGATCTCTGCAACACCTGATTTCATATTCTTGTTGAATTTGTGAGGTTTTTAGGAGGTGTGAGGAGCTCGCAATATAGGAATTTCTTTTTCTAGTTATCTGCGTGATATCTTTAGGAGCTCGCAATGGGAATGCCTTATTCTGGTTACATATGTGATATCTTGTGGATCTCGCAACAGGAATGTCTTATTCTGGTTATCTTTGGGATATCTTTAGGATCTCGCAATAGGAATATCTTATTCTTGTTATCTGTGTGATATATTTAGGAGCTCGCAATAGTAATATCTTATTCTGGTTACATATGTGATATCTTGAGGATCTCCTCAACAGGAATATCTTATTCTTGTTATACTTGCGATGACTTAAGGAGCTCGCAATAGGAATGTCTTATTCTGGTTATCTGTGGGATATCTTTTAGGAGCTCGTAATAGGAATATCTTATTCTGGTTATCTGTATGATATCTTTAGGAGCTCGCAACAGTAATGTCTTATTCTGGTTACATATGTGATATCAATATTCAATTTTATTTAGGTTTTGTAGCGCTACATTGTTTTTTTCGTCAGGTGGAAAACCTAAGAACCTATCTTGGTTCTGGTGGATAATATTATATTAGGTGTAGACCCAATATTATTTTGAGGACATACGCGTTCTGTGAGTGGGCACCTTTATATCATTGGAGAATGATAATATCATATTATCTTGGGTGCAGAATGCAGATTTTGTTTTCCAGCATCCTGTGCACAGGTATCGAGATAACAGATCTAATTTGCACAGATGCGAGACAATGGAATGAATTCCGGATCGTGATTTATACGGAAATAGGTTTCGAACATTTTCCTGAATAACCGATGAACCAGTTTCGCTCGTATTTCGGAACTTTTAGCAAACAAGCTCGATCAATCTGGGTTTTTATACCCGGAGTCGGTGGCTGATTACTGTCGTATGTGTTTACAATACTTGGACGAATATGGTGGCAATAACGATCAACAAAACTGCATCGGTTGAGCACACGTTGCAAGTTGCTGACTCAAAGATATTGAAAGTAAAAAATTCAACAGAAATTGTGTTAGATTAAAATTTGTATCACTGTAACAATTTAATAATAATTTGTGTATATTAGCACGTTGGTATGGGGATACAAACAAATAAACGTTACCTCCCAACATTTCTAGAGATTCGTTAATACTGATTTAATATTAATAAACTACGAGAATTCGAACTTTGTGCTACAATACTTGTTTCAACCTTATTTAAATTTGAACTCTGTAACTTTCAGTACTGCACAACACCCTGATGCTTGCAGAAATGGTGCTATTGGGATTTTTCGCCAACAAATTGTACAAACGAGAATTACCAGAAAGCAAGTTGGCAGAGATCGAAATTGTCAGTACAGCAACAGACCTGCAGGACAAAGCCAAGAATAATATCATTGTATCAATGAATGGCGAAATCAACAAAGCAGCAAATCTTGACGATTGATTGTTAAAAATTGTGTACGAATACTATGAAAAAACCACAATAAAAAGAGATTATTTATTTCTTAAACTAGTCAGATAGAAGTAATAATACTTATATGTATACTCTTAAAACCTTTTATGTATTATATTTTATATGAAAAAAATGTTTGATTTTTAAACAGCCATTGCCATGCTGATTTTTGGATGTGGTTTATAATCCATCAGTTCAAAATCATCAATTGTGAAATCTACAATATTTTTAACCTGTCTCTTGATTTTCAATTTTGGAAAGGGTCTTGGCTCACGCTTCAATTGCACTTTAAGTGCCTCCACATGATTCAAATACACATGACTGTCTCCCATAGTATGTATAAATTCCCCAGGCTGAAAGAAAACCAACAATGAAATGAACCAAAAATATTTACTGGAACTCACTTTTAAACCAGTGATATGAGCAATCATATATGTAAGAAGGGCATAACTGGCAATGTTGAAGGGTACTCCAAGCCCCATGTCAGCTGATCTCTGATATAGCAAGCAGGATAATTCATCGTTGGCTACATAAAATTGTACAAGACAATGACATGGAGGCAAAGCCATTTTAGGAAGATCGATTGGATTCCATGAGCACATTATTATTCTACGATCATTGGGATTGCTTTTTAATGTTTCTATTATATTTTTGAGTTGATCAATACCTTTCCCCGTATAGTCTGCAAACATATCTTTGTATTCTGCTCCATAATGTCTCCATTGAAATCCATAAACTGGTCCTAAATCCCCTTCTACCCTATCAGTTAGGCCAATTGAATCCAAATACTCCCTAGTACTATTACCATCCCATATATTAACATTTCTTTCTCTCAATTCCACTGCATTTGTACTGCCCCTGATGAACCACAAAAGTTCTTCGACCACAGCTCTCCAAAAAACTCTTTTAGTAGTAAGTAATGGAAAACTTTCCCTCAATGAATACCTCATTTGACATCCGAATATTGAAATAGTGCCAACACCAGTTCGATCTCCCTTTTTTATTCCTTTAACAAGTATATTTTCAATATGTTTGAGATACTGATATTCTTCGTGGTCTTCAGTTTTGGAGAATCCATTTGTAATTTTATTGTCATTTTCATTTGAAGCAATAGTATATCTGAAAATAAATAGTAAATATATAGGAATTAGATGCGTAGATATGAATTCAGTATAATATAATCATACTTTTTCATCATATTATATATTTATATATCATATTCCATGAAACACTTAAATAAATGAAATATTCTTCTATTCAAAAACTACTATCTGAAATTTGCTGAAAAGTCACTGAAAGATTATGGATCTGCCGTGAGGAACAAAAAGGGTATTCCTTTAATCAATAAAGTTTACTGAAGTTAGTTATACGGGGTGTTCTATATGCTCTGTGATGAAATTTGGCAGATGATAGCTGTGATGACTCTAAACATTTTTCTTCCTATGAACATAGGTCCAATTCGTTTTCGTATAGAAGATACAAGCATTTCAAAAAATATATTGTTTGTGTAGCCTATGTTATTGTGTTGCATCAACCTTCTTAAAGGATGAACCAATGAATAAAGAACAACTTGTTTTATATTCTAAGGGATGAACTATAAAAATTATTGTGAATGGAAATAACATTACTTGTTCCTCGAAGTCTTCTTAACGATGCACTAAACACTGCATGGGAAGGTTGGTATCTATTTGGATACTTCCCTCGAGTTTCTCGAGCTGCTTTTCTGAAGTTTCAAGTAGAATACCCATATACAAATACAATATCTGCATACTCCTGAGTGGAGAAAGAATACAATGTTTAGCCAGAAAAACGAATCGGACCTGTCTTCATAGGAAAAAATATGTTTAGTCATAGAGCTTGTAGAACACCATGTAAAACCAAAATTACTATTAGAAAAAACCTGAAAATATTGAAATTGATTTACAAACTACGTGCAAAATACCCGATATCAAAATAAATTAAATTCGTGTGATCATGAAAAGAAAGATTCAGTTTTTCAAAAAACCTTCTTTCGTGCCAGTGATAAAAAGAATCATCGCTGGTAATCATACTAAACCATTTTAAAAAATATGAAAGTTGTATGAATAGTATAAGATTTCTGGATCTCGACCAATCGTGAAATCTACAAATAATACTTTTTGTAATAATAACGCTCTACTCACTTGTCACTTTGCATTTTTTTCAGAAATTTATAAGATATAAGTTTATGTTAGATACCTATGAAATGAAGTAGTAGTAGGATTGAAGAAATTTAGCGCCAAATTCCAGAAATTGTCATTCCAAGGAAAGACGCGGCCAATCCCGAAGAGGCTGATACCGCTGAACCTACGGCCATTGGTGGCACAACGCATGTTTGTTTACATTTACAAATATTTTCGATCCTGTCAAATTCGAAATTCTGCACCAGACACTAAAGCTGATATATATTCTGTGACCCAAAGGCCAGAACCCCAAGATTCTCCTGTGAAATATGGATTTTTTGAATAGTAAGATCTTAATTACTTTTGATATGGGGACGATATCGATTGTATTTCAGTCGTTTAGGTTTTATATATATATTTTTGTTAGGTTGTGAATCAACTGTGGTTGTATTTCTATGAAATAATCAATAATCATAGACAATAACTAATTAAGTGGTGTGAACCTGGCTGCTAGCCGCTGGCTGCTAGATTCTATGGCTAGATTTCCCAAGAACGGATAATAGGAACCGCCAGTGGCGGGAAGATGCCTTTGTAACGTAACCAGAGGTAATTTCAACATTTTCGAGCGCATGTTCTGGGGAACATCGCGTTATCATTTTGCCCAAATGTTTGTAATTTTCGATTTTTTTGTCGAAAATGGTCTCAAACGAGTAGGTTATTCATGTCACTTATGAAGAATTCGAGGTCAAAAATTATTCTGAGATATAGCGACTTGAAATTTTCAGGGTAGGCGGCACACCCCAATACGACGGACAAGTTCGTTAATGGGCATAATCGGCCCAACGCGCGCGGTTTCCTAGTAATAATTCTGTTTTCAACCAATACAGATCTGATCGAATTGAAACTTGGTGAGTTCTTGTAGAGAATACAGACTAAAAGAAACTTTCCATTTGATATCGCTGAAATTTTGCAGAAGAATTCAAAACCTAACTTTCAGCCAGGTTCCAAATTTGAACATGATCGGATCTACATTGTTGGAGATCTGAGCAGCATTGAGTGAGTTCAGTAGCTGGATGGTTGACCGTTACCGCGATAACTTGTGAACGGAAAGATATAGCGACTTGCAATTTTCAGGGTAGGTTGCACATCCGAATGGGAATGTTATGTTCATAGTTGGGTATAATCGCGACCAAACGGTTTCAGAGTTATTATACCCATCCGGAATATTGTTTTCTCGATAACTCAAAAAATATCGATCCGATCGAATTGAAAATTGGTAAGTAGTTGTAGAATACCGACGCAAAGAAGTTTGTGAAATATTGAGAGGATCGTATGACTAGAAAATTGAAAAAAAATAATAGAAAAAAATTCTATATATCAGAAAGTATTCGTCCGACATCGCTGAGATTTTGCGAGAGCCTTCAAAACCTATCTCTACAGCCAACTTATTGTAAGTTTGAACAATATCGGACTTCTATTGTTGGAGATCCGTGCAGACTTGGCCGATATTTCAAAAGGAATTTAAATCTAATACTCAGTTGAATAAATACGCAAGAAGATTTATGCAGTATATTTTTTTCGTATATTAGTAGATATTTAATGAATTTCTATACCGATAGAATAAATATGTCAGAATTAAAAATTCTTTAAACTTATAAGATTCTCTCATTACTCAAGTCCTTAAAATGGTACGAAATGTATTCATATCTTAAAAAAGCTGATAAAATGGTCTATGGTAAATTTGATTAAGAATGTCCAATAGAGGATAATGGACAATATAAAATAAGCGTGTCCAATAAAGGAGAATGGACAATATAATATATATGTTATATTATAACATACGCGCACCAATATTTTTTCGTAATTTTCTTGAAATTTGCTAGGGGTACGGTTTTTACAAAATTTCAAACACGTCTTTATGTCGATATTCTTCAACTTGTTACCAAGCTTCAATTGGATCGAGTCTATACTTTTCGAGTTATCGAGGAAATAATATACCAGGATGGTAGAGCCCCAAAACCGTTGGACCGATTATGCCCGTGAACGAACTTGACTTTCACATTCGGATACGCAACATACCCTGAAAATTGGAACTCCCTATCTCCTTTCGTTCGAAATTTATCGAAGCAACGGTCACCCATCCATCTACTGAACTCACACAAGGCTGCTCGAATCTCCAATGTACAATATACAGGTGTCCCACTAGCAGGGCCGGCACTGATGGTGAAACAGTGAAGCAACTGTTTCAGGCGCAAACTTTCTGGGGGCGGCATTTTGGCCCAGTAGCCCAGGCAAATTAGTGCTCTAGTCCCTAAAAATTGCTCCAGAGCTGAAGATCGTTTTAACCCCTTTTGGGTGTTCTGCATAAAAAGTATCTGAGTTTGCGACGGTTTCTAGGTTTTGCTTGAGATTTGACAGCCTATAAAAACCGCGAAATTATCGCACTTTTTTCAGCATATCGCTTATAACTCAAAAAATATGCATCCTACAGAATATTTGTCCCTCTTCCCTTTTGAAAAAAATTATATTTAGCGTCTAATGGCGTTCAAAATATCGAAATCGGTTTAGTAGTTCAGCCGCAATCACCCGTCAAAGACTTCACCAATTGAAAAATGTTGTATTACTAAACTTGTAGGAAATTCAATTTTGAATTGGATGCTTTTTGCGCGTATGTTCTGGGGAACATCGCGTTATAGTTTTGCCCAAATGTCTGTAACTTTCGAATTTTTTGAAAAAAATGGTCTCAAACGATTAAGTTCGACTCCCCAATGAAGAATTCGAGGTCAAATTTGATTCTGTCCGGCCGGCCGTCCGGCCGGCCGTTGCCACGATAACTTGAGAACGAAAAGAGCTAGCGACTTGAAATTTTCAGGGTAGGTGGCGCATCCCAATACGACGGACAAGTTCGTTAATGGGCATAATCGGCCCAGTGGTTTCCGAGTAATAATTTTGTTTTCAACCAATATGAATCCGATCAAATTGAAACTTGGTGGGTAGTTGTAGAATATGACCCTAAGCACGTTTGTGAAATTTTGTGCGAATCGTATGGCTAGAAAATTTTAAAAAAATTATTAAAAAATATTTTTGTTGTCACGATAACTTGCGAACGGAATGTGATAGTGGCTTGAAATTTTCAGGTTAGGATGTGCACCAGAACGCGACATTTCAGTTTGTTTATGAGCATAATCGACCAAACGGTTATAGAGTTATAGCAATCTGAAATTTTCTGAAATTTGGTGGTTTTTTGTTCCTCATTAACTCGAAAAATACTGAACCGATGGAATTCAAACATTGTTATTAGTTGTAGAATGGCAACGCGAAAATTTTTGCAAAATTTGGTGAGGATAGCATTTGTAGAAAATTTTTAATAAATCATTAAAAATAAAAAAAAAAAAATTCTATATATCAGTAACTATTCGTTTGAAATTCATGAAATTTTGCAAGAGCCTTCATAACCTAACTCTACTGCCAAGTTTCAAGTTTTAATATGATCGGTTAAATATTGTTGGAGATTCGAGCATTCTTGTGCGAGTTCAGTAGTACCGATTTGGTGTAGCGTAAGGCTCCGAAGAAACGATCGCTCGACCCGGACTTTTGCCGTCGAGTCGAAGAAGACGAATCGATTTGTGTTTTTCCCTAATTTCGTTCTTCTTGGTTGAGCCTAAATATACTAATTCGATACAAGTTTCGGAGGTTTTGAGTCCGACGATTTTCCATTCAAAAAGTCAATCCGAGAAACGTCAGAATTAATTCGAGAGACGGGGTCGGAAATTTTCGAAAGCGAAACTGACGATTTAGGCCTTTTTGGGGCGTGAAACTTGAAGAAAATGATAGATAGCTTTTGCGCGTATGTTCTATTTTCCATTCTTCTGTATTGGACACCCTTAATCGAATTTACCATGGTAAATTATGTTGTCCATTCTCCTGTATTGGACACTTATTTTATATTTAAAACTGTAATTAGATCTTTGAAATACCATTGAATGAAGAAATTCTTGTAAGTTAACAAAATATCTTTATTTGAACAATAAAAATGCATCATTTTATTAAAATGATAGTTAGACTATCCAATTGCTTCTTTTCTTTATAATATTTTAGCTGTAAGTCAGTATAGCTTAGAAATTTTAAAGTAACGTCCTACAATATTAATTTAAATGATATTATAAATAAAAAAAAAAAATTGGTTCAAGCACTGACGTGAAGTCAGAAGCTTTTGCGCGTATGTTCTATTGTCCATTCTTCTGTATTGGACACCCTTAATCGAATTTACCATGGTTAATTAAGTTGTCCATTCTCCTGTATTGGACACTTAATTCGAATTTACCATGGTAAATTCGAATTAAGTGTCCAATACAGGAGAATGGACAACTTAATTCGAATTTACCATGGTAAATTCGAATTAAGTGTCCAATACAGGAGAATGGACAACTTAATTAACCATGGTAAATTCGATTAAGGGTGTCCAATACAGAAGAATGGACAATAGAACATACGCGCAAAAGCTTCTGACTTCACGTCAGTGCTTGAACCAATTTTTTTTATTTATTTATAATATCATTTAAATTAATATTGTAGGACGTTACTTTAAAATTTCTAAGCTATACTGACTTACAGCTAAAATATTATAAAGAAAAGAAGCAATTGGATAGTCTAACTATCATTTTAATAAAATGATGCATTTTTATTGTTCAAATAAAGATATTTTGTTAACTTACAAGAATTTCTTCATTCAATGGTATTTCAAAGATCTAATTACAGTTTTAAATATAAAATAAGTGTCCAATACAGGAGAATGGACAACATAATTTACCATGGTAAATTCGATTAAGGGTGTCCAATACAGAAGAATGGAAAATAGAACATACGCGCAAAAGCTATCTATCATTTTCTTCAAGTTTCACGCCCCAAAAAGGCCTAAATCGTCAGTTTCGCTTTCGAAAATTTCCGACCCCGTCTCTCGAATTAATTCTGACGTTTCTCGGATTGACTTTTTGAATGGAAAATCGTCGGACTCAAAACCTCCGAAACTTGTATCGAATTAGTATATTTAGGCTCAACCAAGAAGAACGAAATTAGGGAAAAACACAAATCGATTCGTCTTCTTCGACTCGACGGCAAAAGTCCGGGTCGAGCGATCGTTTCTTCGGAGCCTTACGCTACACCAAATCGGTACTACTGAACTCGCACAAGAATGCTCGAATCTCCAACAATATTTAACCGATCATATTAAAACTTGAAACTTGGCAGTAGAGTTAGGTTATGAAGGCTCTTGCAAAATTTTTGAGATATGAAATTTGGTCAATTCAACTTATATAACAATTTACACTTAAGAAATCATTATACACAGCTCTGATTACAAGGTAACCATCAATCATTAATGACTTACTAGACGATCCCTGACGTGAAGTCAGGAGCTTTTGCGCGTATGTTCTATTGTCCATTCTCCTGTATTGGACACCCTTAATCGAATTTACCATGGTAAATTATGTTGTCCATTCACCTGTATTGGACACTCTTAATTCGAATTTACCATGGTAAATTCGAATTAAGTGTAAAAAAACGTGGGACCATTTTACGTGCGTATTATTATCTGTCATATTTCTTCCAGATGACTCATCAGAAGAAGAGCTGCTGCTAAAAGAACTTCTTGAAAAATATAGGCCGTTTCTTGATCCATCACCGCGCAAAGACTTTTGACAAAACAATGTAACATTCTGAAATTGTAGTGAGCCGAGAGTGTTAGATAAACCTGTTCCTTCATTATATAAGTGGGCGGTGAACTGAGTACAGAATTTCTCACTTTTGAGGTTGATAATATTTCCGAATACACATATATTCTTATATTTTGGTATTGTATTACATTAATATTATATATGCTAAGAAAACCCATTTCTGCGGAAATTTCAATCGTGTCATAAGTGTCATTCAAGAAGTTCAATATTCAGAAAAAAAGAACACGAATATAACTAATATTCTATGATTACAGACAGCTGTTCCTAAAGACTTCATTAGTATTCTGTGTTTCAAACTGTCAAACCATTGTTGAAAATAACCGCCAGCTTGGTTTTGGTTAATATCCGTTGGGCTATGGGTCGCGTTTTGGTGTAAACTTCCCTACCTGTTTAAATTTGCGCCATTCTAAGTTTTTTTATTATACTTTACTACGTTTGACTCGATTAATATCGTCCAAATGGCAACATTAAAAATCAGCCAAGATAAAGAGAATTCTATACAATTCCACCACAAAAAGGACATGGCTACTCAAAAAAAACGGTCAGTGCTGGGAATATTGGATGGAAACAGAGCTGGTGAAAAGGTTGAAGAAGGAACACAAAAACCGGTATGTTCATATTTTGTTGTATTATCTAGATATGTAATATTACTCAGGTTATCTTTTAGGCTTTTGGTGTGAGGAATGAAAATGTGTTCTCCAGCACATATGTTGCCCAACAACAGAATCGGCACAATTTTTTTGTGCCTGTGGCTCAGTTTGAAGCCTTCAAGGTTTATGAGGATAGCCCTGAACAATCTGCAGATAATTCTAAACCAGATGAAAGGGGAGAAATTAAAGTAATTGAGGAAGTCAAAATAGTTGCGGACATTGAGGAACTTACTGAAAAAAAACCATTAACACTCAATATATCTGATTTGAGATCACAAAAACCCCTTAACAAGTCCGTTGCATATCTAGAGGATAGCTCAAACACTACTGGAAGGTTTAAAGAGTTGGAAGTTGAAGAATACCAAACTGATATTTACAAATATATGAGACAGCTAGAGGTAATACTGGATACACATTTTTTTTAAATAATCCTAATTCTAATAATGCATACATTTTGTTAAATAGTTTTCAAACACATGGTGGACATAACTGTGATTTTTTACTTTGATAAATTTGGTTTATTTATCTCATGTTGAGAAGTGAGTAAATCATATGGATCCTTTATTAAAATGATTTCATATATTCTTCAATATTTACAAACATTTAAATAGCATATTACATAGAAGTTATCCATTGGTACCATGGATGTAACAAAATATATTAAGGCGGGAGAGGTGCTTGTACAAATTATCAACCAATTTTACTGATAATTTCAAAAATAGTCATAAGTTATTTAGCAAGGCATTAAAAAGTTTCCCCAAAGCTAACAACTTCTTTTGCAATACCAAATGTAGCGTCAGGAAAGGACCCAATCATCATTTACACTTACTAACAGACTAAAAGAATACTTGAACAACAATAATCTAATTGCAGTAACAATGCAATGAACCATACCGGGATGATGATAAACTTTGAGTAGCTGGCATTATCACTGAAGCACCTAAATAGCTTAAGCAATATTTCAGTGGTAGGGCTTATAGACCACATTAGTTATGTTAGGCGGCAAATTTGAATTACGATCCGTGGATCCGAGCACTGAATTCCCTATGCTTTTCTTATGGACCTAAAATTTACGCGAATTTCTCGCCTGTTTTTAGATACTTTGGCTAATTTCTTAAGATTTATTTCGGTTGAAATAGATTCTGTGAACCTTTCTCAACCATCTAGAATTAGGGTTGCCAACTCCGAGCTATTGGAATAAAGGACATCAAGGACTTCGGTCCTGCAACAAATCTGTCTCTGTACTAACATTCTCTTTTAAATAGGGTGGTTTCATCTCAAAGTTGATATTCCTTGTTAAAAAATTTGAATATGGATCTCCCGCCAAGAGAATGATTCTAACCTAACTAATGTGGTCTATAGAGTTGAGGGAAATCTTCAATGAATTCATGAGTTGGAAACCACATTTGGAATTATGCAGATGTTAATTACTCTATGTAGTAGCTAAGATTAAACATGCCTCATCACACAGCTCATATATTGAAAATGATTTGTTTTCATCTTTCCTCTTACATATCGTAGACCTTGCTACAGTTCGAAAATATGTGTTCAACTGAATATTGTGTCTCTAAAATGGCAATATTCAGGGTCATTTAAATAATTGGCCCATTAGATGTTTCTCAGCTTGTAGAACAAATCGGAATTTGAAATTGGGCACACTTCTGTTCTCGATGTGGGCTATCTTTCTAAAATCATATTAATAAAATCGTACCTCTGTTTACACCATAATCAACTTCGGAATAATAATTTCAATTACCTATTTTTTTTACAAAGTTTGAAATTGCTAGTTTAATTTTCTAAAGTTTTCATCAGTATAATGTTTAGGTTGCCATGGCTACAGAAATAAGTACAAAAACTTTTATGAAGAAATAGCTATATGTAGCGGCCGCTAGAAAAATCATAATATCATATTCATTATGCTTGCAAATAAGCAAAATAATAATAATAAACAATAATGCTAGAATGATGCGTTCTATTGCATGGATATTGAATGATATAGCCCATTTGGAATCGTGCCTTGTGACGTTGAAATATTCGAAATTGAGATAGATAGATAGGTTTATTGGTTCCTCAATTATCGCATACACTGCACTAAATGAAAAAAAGAGTCATACAATGAATAGACCTTAATAATAATAATTCTTTATTCGAAATAGGCAACCTAATATACAAACATTCTATATGTCACAGTTCAACGTTACCTCCTACAGCAATATAGCTGAAGAAAATCCGGTGCCTCAATACTGTGCCATAGTACCTCTGGTTTTCTCTGCAACTGGCATCATACCAGTTGCATACAGCCTCTTGATCCTGTTACAGAAAGCTGTGATCCTCAACACTACACACATTGTACAAACATTTTATGATGTAATAATAATAAATAAAAAAAATTATAATAATAAAATGGTGGCTCATCATGAAATTAGGAACCAAGAAGCTTTCCTATTTAGGGCTGGTCAGAGATCATACAAATCATAGGATGCCTAGGCGGAATGAGAGCGAACCACGTGACCGAATTGAAGATTATCACAGCCTGCAAATTCCTGGTCCCTGGATTTAGCGCATAGAATGCAGAAAGAGGTGTCGCAGGATCAATTCGAGTCAATAGGTCCCGGCAACTGTGAAGGCCGCTTGCAGCTCTTCTCTTTTGTTAAGGGACGCTGTAAGGGGAGGACGAAGTAATACTCCAAGGAACGTGCGAGAGGATTAGTGAGTAACCAATCAATAACTGGAGTCTCACACTCCTGAGAGAAGCGGATCCTATCAGAGCGGGCCTTTAAAAAGTTTTTCCTCTTGAGCGGACAAAAAAATAATAATAAGCCACATCCCAACTACGTGCAGAATACTGTTATTCACATTCTCTCTGCTTGCAGAGTCCATGCTCTATCAGGATATGTGGAAAGACAATGTGGCACTCTGCATTCTCTACTTCCAGGAGGTTTATGGTATAGACAACAAACCAGAGCTACCTCTGGAGATTGAAGCAGTTGTTGAAAATAACAGCTCACATCTACTGGAAGTATTCTTTTCCAACAACTCGGCAGATCCACGGCATAAGGCCAGATATAGTCCTGCTGGATAAAGATTTCAAGGAACTGTTTGTTGTCGAATTTTCCTCCCCCGCCGAAAATAATGTGGTGACTGAATTGAAGAATATTCTGGCCTGTAAAATCCCTGTCTGAGGTATTTAGACGATTCAGAGGCAGAAGTGTGCTTCCTGATTTCGGTCGCTATATTGTTTGTTTAGTTTTTTATTTGTACATTGCAATTTTTTTTTTCTTACATATTTTCTCTTATAACTACTTCATTGAATGGTTGGATTTCTACCATGTGTTTGACAAGGGAATGGAAAATGCCTCAAATTAATTAGCAGCTATTACTTTCTTGTTCCTCAAAGCAATTTTGGAATACTTCAAATTTGTGCACACTTCCGATTTTTGCCATACTGCTCTCAATTCAAAAGAATGTGTACTTCACCAGTTTTCAAAGGCAAATGTTATCCAGAATTTTTATGCATATGTGTTCCTGAAAATTTGAATTCGACATGAAATGGTCTTACTTCTCTATTTTTCTTGAAGGATACTTCCACCACTTTGTGAATCTTAAGAAACAACTGAAGAACATTCTGATACCTCAAATCCCTAAAACCTTTATTTTGCAGCTCACAAACAGACCTAAACCAGGATATATGAAGAAACAGCCAGATATCAGCCATAAAATGCGTACCATTCTTGTGGATTGGCTTGTGGAAGTAGCAGAAGAGTATAAATTACATACTGAAACATTGTATCTAGCCATCAACTTTATAGACAGGTTCCTTAGTTATATGTCGGTTGTCAGGGCCAAGTTACAACTAGTCGGAACGGCAGCTATGTATATTGCTGCGTAAGTATTTTATTTACTATCTATCCTAGACTTTATTTTGAATTTTAATTGGGAGGAATCATTATCTGTTTCATCGCGCTTCTTAAATAAAGGTCAATAGGGACGGAGTGATTTCTAATTCTAAAAATGTGGTCAGCTGATTTATGACTATTATATATATATATATATATATATATATATATATATATATGTTCGGATAGGTTTCCGCGGCTAACAATGTTAGGAATAAGAAGGTTCCGGGTTGGACCGCGTCTGGAGTTTAATGTCGTTCGACGTTTCGGCTCCGATTTTGGAGCCATTATCAAGAACAAGATGTAAAATGTAAAATGACTGTCTTACTCTCATCAACCATTGCATGACGAGTACATATTTTCTTTTTCAAGGTAGCTATTACAGACAGGTCTTAGGTGCCGCCATGGGCTCTCCCATTTCCCCGGTTCTCGCGGATATATTCATGGAAGAGTTCGAGACCAAGGCTATTGAAACATTTCACCTCAAACCTACGTGTTGGAAAAGATACGTAGATGATGTGTTCGTCATATGGCCCCATGGTTCCGATACTCTTCAACAATTTCTAGACCATCTCAACAGTATCCATCCGAACATCAATTTCACGATGGAACTGGAGAACAATAATTCAATTGCCTTTCTTGATGTCCTTATTACAAAATCTGATAATTCTTTCACTCACACTGTGTACAGAAAACCCACCCATACAAATCGATACCTGCATGCCAACTCCCATCATCATCCCTCACAAATCAATTCCGTTTTAAACTCCCTCGTCCACAGATCTATCCAACTCACAGACAATAATCACAGACAACATGAATTTAAGCAACTCGAGTCTGCTCTGCTCCAGAATGGGTATAGCAGATATCAAATTAATAAATCTTTCCGTAGAAATCTGATACATTCCCATGATCAAAAGGAACCTCCAGAGAGATTTCCTCACAAAGCTTTCCTTCCTTTTATCCGAGGTGTTACCGACAAAATAGGTCGCATCCTTAAGAAACAGGAAATAAAAACTATTTTTACTGCAAACAATAAAATTTCTAACTTTCTCCGTTCACCGAAAGATTCCATTCCCAATGAATCCCACGGTGTATATGAGATACCATGCTCCGAATGTCCAAGGTCATACATCGGTCAAACTAACAGACGCATGACTAACAGAGTATACGAACACCAACTAGCAGTACGCAAAGCTGAATCATCCTCAGCTCTCTTCAAACATCATGCTGATACAGGTCACAAAATTGACTTTGCTAGCAGCAGAACCATTGCATAAGAAAAAATGCTTACCAGCCGTATTATTCGTGAAGCCCTTGAAATTGAAAGACGTCCAGATTGCCTTAACAAACGCGACGATAGTCAAAGATTACCTCGTACGTGGAAACCCTTGATTTCTCGTCTCCCTCCTCCCATAGTCACCCCAACCGCTACCAGTACCCCCACCATCCCCACTCCTACCCCAACCTCGACAAGTATAAATACAGCATCTCGATCTTCCGTTAATCAGTCTTATCGAAGTAGTAGAAATACAGTGATCTCCAAAGTACTGGTGATGAAACCTGGGGAGTAGGCAGATTGAGACCCCGGCGTTAATTCACATTTTACATCTTGTTCTTGATAATGGCTCCAAAATCGGAGCCGAAACGTCGAACGACATTAAACTCCAGACGCGGTCCAACCCGGAACCTTCTTATTCCTAATATATATATATATATATATATATATTCTTTTGAACTTGAGCATTACAATTTGTTTTTTATCTAACAATAAAGCATGTGTATGAAAAAATTGTTAGCAGAGGTTAGTGTAACGGGGTACCATATAATTTGATATATCGGGTGTCCCAAAGGTGAGTGGCCTATTAGATTATTATGGAAACTATTAATGGTAAAGATTTTAAATTTTGTGGATCGATATTTGGCCATGTATGGTACATTTTTAAAATAATTTCATAATTCCAGTGTTGCCGGATGTACGACAATTTGGCAACAACTTTGTTATTTTAAATGGGACATCCGGTATTTCTATTTTTTTTATGATACTCCATAAAATACTGAATCTATTCATTCTGACTTTTTCATACCTATCTTTAACGGTTTCTTAGTTATTAATTATTTTTCGAAGTTTTAGATCAAATTGGCGTGTTACGAAAATGACTCTAGTTCGCTCAATATTTGAGATTTGAGTCAGAAAATTTAGCAAATCATTAGATATTGATCTGGTTTATGTCACTGCTTTTGAATTATAAAAATCTTTACCATAAATAGTTTCCATAATAATCTAATAGGCCACTCACCTTGGGACACCCGATATATACTAGAGCTTAGGGAAAAAACCTCAGCAAAAAAACCCTATCTCCCCGTTAGTGTTGTGATTTATGAAAATTGAAATTGTTAACAAAATATGCTGAAATATTAAATATTGAAGGGCATCTTTTTCTTCATTATCGCTTCTTCCTTCAACAAGCAGAGAAGTTTCTCCAAGGTACCCGAAACCCAATCTGGAAAAGGAAAAGACAAAGGGAGAAAACGAACAAATTAAAAATGGAATATTCTATATTTTATCAAATAGATTTGAAACTCGCTACCCATTCTAAAAAAGATTCAGAAACATTATGAATAGCCCTAAAACCATCTTTGAATCTATATATGCGACAATTATTAACTAAATGATCTATGGTTTCCTCTGCTTCCCCGCATTCACAACTAGGACTCTGAACTGAGTTCTAGTCACGGTAATCGCCACCATTCGCTGTTGGGTCAAAAATTAACAGTGCTGCGCCTAAGGTGGCGTAAGGACACAGTAACAAAGCCTACACAGAACACAACTGGTTCTCCTTACTCGGTCAAGCTCTTAGAGCTTAGAGGGGTCTCCTTGTGGAAGACCCAGGAGGATCAGTATAATAATAATAATATAATATATATTCATTTGATCATCTTTGATTTCAGGAAATATGAAGAAATTATGCCCCCAGATATATCAGAATTCGTTTATATAACTGATGATACCTACACGCAACGACAACTTATAAGAATGGAGCACTTGATTCTAAAAGTACTCCATTTTGATTTGTCCACCCCGTCACCACTTTCTTTCATAAATATCATGACTACTTTTAACAAAGAGGAGGTTACACCACAAACAAGCACTTTAGCTATAGTAAGTATTCCATTCTATTCATTTATCATATTTGCAACTTTACATATCACTGGTAAAACTGCATTTCCATGTGAGTGACCCCCAGTGTTGAGCCAAAGCATTGAAACCTTTTTGTGCTCCCGAGTACTGTGCTCACAAGCTCTTTTTGGCGCTCTAGTTCCTCGGAACAGAGTGCTTATCAATTTGCCCAAATGTCTGTAATTTTCGAATTTATGGCTGAAAATGGTCTCAAACGATTTGGTTCGACTCACTGATCAAGAATCCAAGGTCGAAATCGATTCTGTCCGGCCGGCCGGCCGTAGGCACGATAACTCTCGAACGAGAGGATTGAAATTTGCAAGGTGGGTTTGGAGCGTAAATATCTCGGACGAGTTCGTTAATGGGCGAAATCCATCAAGTGGTTTCGGAGTTATGGCCGATTTTAGTAAAAAAAATTCAATTCAAATTAGCCAACGTGAACAAGCGCGCCAAAGACTATTGAATTCACTTCAGTGCTTTTTTATATTTTTTCAGTATACAGGGTGAGTCTTTGACCACTGCATTAATTTTAACCAAAGATTCCTCTCATAAAATGAAACACTTTTTTCATTAAACATTTTTCCAAATTCAGCTCAGGTAAAAAGATACAGGCTGTTGAAATTTTGAAAAAAAAACAGTTTTTATTTTGTAGCTTTAACATCCTTTTTTCGAATAAAATGAATGTTGGCGTAAAGTTTCCTATAACTATGATACATATTTTCCAAACATTAGTTATTTTCTACTTCTACTGGTTTTCTAGTTATGGACTCGTGGATTCATAAAACTAAACGAAATTAGCATAAAGAAAGCATATAAAGTTTTTCTTGAGTCATTTCAAGAATATTCCATCGTTTTAGAACATTATATTATTCTTCATCACTTCTCCTTATACGCACCATTTTCGAGATATTCTTCATTGAATGTTTTAAAATGGAAAACTCCAGAAATTTCACTACTTTTATGGATCCGTCCCTGAGCGTTGGAATCCCGAATCAAGCTGTAAACCACGTTACCATGCCTTATTCTCGTCCGCCAACAATGTCATAGATAATTTATATGCGGGAGTGTATTAGCACATTGTGAAATCTTTAAACGCTTGTAACTTTTTACCTGAGCCGAATCTGGAAAAATGGTAAATGTAAAAAGTGTTTCATTTGATGAGAGGAATCTTTGGTTAAAATTAATGCAGTGGTCAAAGACTCACCCTGTATATCAATTTAGGCTCACTAAACGCAAGTATCGTATCTCATACATTAACTAAGATTGTAAAATCATTCATTTATATTTTCCAGTATATATGTGAGTTGGGCATTTTGGAGGCTGATCCTTTCCTGGAGTTCCTTCCTTCTATTCTTGCTGCATCTGCTATTGCATTGGCTCGATATACATTAAGAGAAGAGGAAGTTTGGCCCCAATCATTTGTGGAGACCACAGGTTACAAATTGTACCACTTGAAGAGATGTGTACTCTTCTTAGATATAATGTACAAAAAAGTACCGAATATGCAGCAAAAGGCAATCCAAGAAAAATATAAATCACAGAAGTATCTTCATGTGTCTAAAATCGTGCCAAGAGAGGAAAATATAGTCATCTCAGAAAGGGTTCAATAAAATGGGAATACAACAATGATTGATTGAAAATCTAGTTGAATATAACGCCTATGCCATCATGTGTGCCTTAAGAACATTAGAAACTTTATCTGTATATTGTTTTAAAGTCTACCAATTAGTATGAACAAAATACTTTTTATATCAACTGCATGTATTCTTTTTTTTTATTGGAAATATGACATTTGCATTCATTTTTAAATTGTAGAAATGTTTTCAACATGTCACATATTGTTATAGATATGTATCTTTATGGACATTGTTAATGATATTTTTAGTGTATTATATTCTAACCCTTTTCTACCATGAAATTTTTCCGATAGATTGACACAAAGAATTTTGTATTGTAAATATTATTTATTTTTATGCTACAAATTTTAGTAGTCAGTTCTGCAAGAATTAATTGTATTGTTAATGGATTAACAAAATTGGTCTCTATAAATTTTTTTCATTTGATAAAACGAATTGATGCAATTTTTTCACCGTCTAGACAGAAATAAGTAGCACTTTCATTCAATTTCTCTACTATAATTGCTTTTTTGTATCGTTAAACAAATAACAGAATTGGGCTTTATAAAATTATGTGGGTTGAATAAATCGAATTGATGCAATTATTTTGCAATTGTTGGCAGGAATGAGGAGCATTTCATTTAATTTTTTTATTTTTATTCCAGAAAATTTCATGCCACTTTGTTGTTTATTCATTTTAACAAAACCTTCGGAAATGAGTTTTAGACATTATTGCTTGAGTGGACAAAATAGGGGACAGTTGTGTTGCCCAAAGTAAACATATTTATACGTTTAATCTCATAGATTGAATTGTATTTATCAATTATGAATTTCAGTAGATCTGAATACAATAATAATTTGTGAACGTACAGGAAAATATCCGCAAAAAGCTGCTTCAGGTAATAAATTTCAGAAACACTTCGATCTTTTTGATTTGCATATTTCGGCTGAATTTTACGCCTTAATAATTTGTGCTCCTATTCATAGAAATTTAATATAGCATATATGCGAGTCTGGGCTCAAGTTATTGTTTATATACATGAATGCATGAATTTGGTGATATGGAGTGATGCTGACGGCAAATACTATTTTAGTTGTAATTGAAATATACAGGGTGAGTCTTTGACCACTGCATTAATTTTAACCAAAGATTCCTCTCATCAAATGAAACACTTTTTTCATTTAACATATTTCCAAATTCAGATCAGGTAAAAAGATACAGGCTGTTGAAATTTTGAAAAAATATCAGTTTTTATTTTGTAGCTTTGACATCCTTTTTTCGATTAAAATGAATGTTGGCGTAAAGTTTCCTATAACTATCATACATATTTTCCAAATATTAGTTATTTTCTACTTCTACTGGTTTTCTAGTTATTGACTCGTGGATTCATAAAACTAAACGAAATTAGCATAAAGAAAGCATATAAAGTTTTTCTTGAGTCATTTCAAGAATATTCCGTCGTTTTAGAACATTATATTATTCTTCATCATTTCTCCTTAATCGCACCGTTTTCGAGATATTCTTCATTGAATGTTTTAAAATGGAAAACTCCAGAAATTTCACTACTTTTATGGATCCGTCCCTGAGCGTTGGAATCCCGAATCAAGCTGTAAACCACGTTACCATGCCTTATTCTCGTCCGCCAACAATGTCATAGATAATTTATATGCGGGAGTGTATTAGCACATTGTGAAATCTTTAAACGCTTGTAACTTTTTACCCGAGCCGAATCTGGAAAAATGGTAAATGAAAAAAGTGTTTCATTTGATGAGAGGAATCTTTGGTTGAAATTAATGCAGTGGTCAAAGACTCACCCTGTATATGTGGAAAAATATTGATTGCATTGTGTTTGAAATATCAATATTTTAATAATCACAGACTTACTGCAATGTAAATATTCAGTTCTTTATCCACATTATAGCAAAAGTGAATATTGTTAGCTAGGTGAGTGCACAACATTGATTCAAGATCCAATCGAATACATTGTAGGAACAAGATGGAGCTATTCGTATATGCATTAGGACATTGGAAACCATTTATCGTTTTGGGGTATACCAATCGGTATCAACAAAATATTTGTTGCAGTAACTCCACAACTATTCTTATTACAATTGGACACCGAACTACTCATTTTTACACTAGAAATATTTTGAACCTGCCGCATATTGGGTATACTTATCCTTAGATCAGTGGATGAGGTCTTTTACAGTCTTATGTCTGTTGACAACATTGAAAATTTGCAAAACATTGGCAGAGAATTTTGTATTGTAAATATTATTTATTTTTATACTGCAAATTTTAGTAGTCAGTTTTTAAAGTAGGATAATTGTATTGTTACACAAATAATAAAATTTGTCTTTTATAAACTACACTTCATTCAATTATTGGCATAAATCGGTAGCATTTTTATTCCCCTTTTCTTTAGTTATTAGACCAGGGTAGAAGCCTTTAAAAATGATAAAAAGTGAACAAAAATTATAATAGATTGAAACCCATTGGAAAAGGAAGAGAATATAACAAAAATTATAGGAAAAATAATTTACGGGCGATCTGAGGTCGGAAAGGGGAAGAGGGCGAGTTTTTAGGGGTAAAAAACGGTTTATCTCGATTTCCGGCAAAACTACAAGTCCTATGGGGAAAAGTTGAATGGCAAAGTTGTAGGCAATAAAAAGATCTACAACTTTTGTTTTCAAACTTTTTCCACATAACCTCAAAATTTATGTGAAAAATTCAAATAACCACGTTTTTGGTTTTTAATTTTCATCTTTTACAAAAAAAAAATATTTTTTCACCAAATTTGGTAAAAACTTACTTTTTCATGTCCCAAATACACTGTAATTTTTTGGATTTGAAATATTTTTGTTTTCACCTAAATTTGACTTAATATCGAAAAAGCACCCAAATTTTCAATCAAAAATTCTCACGTCAAAATATCTGCTTTTTTGAAAAAGTAGGCGCATACGAAAATGGTCTCAAACGATTGGGTTCGACTCCTTGATCAAGAATTCGAGGTCAAATTTGATACTGTCCGGCCGGCCGTTGCCACGATAACTTGCGAACGGAAAGAGATAGCGACTTGAAATTTCCAGGGTAGGTGGCGCATCCCAATAGACCACATTAGTTAGGTTAGGCGGAAAATTTGAATTACGATCCATCCGTGGATCCGCCCAGTAAACATTGATGCATCTCAGTAATATAGCTGAAACATTTCACGTGTAACATGAAACATTTCATTCATAGGGGTAGAGATGTTTCAGAAACATCTACGAGATCGTTAATGTCCAAGGACATTTATGCTTCAGTGGAAACATTTCTCAGAAAACGTCTCAGTAACATATCATTGAAACATATATTATATGTTTCATTGAAACATATATTATATGTTTCAATGATATGTTACTGAGACGTTTTCTGAGATATGTTTCCACTGAAGCATAAATGTCCTTGGACATTAACGATCTCGTAGATGTTTCTGAAACATCTCTACCCCTATGAATGAAATGTAACGTAGATATTATCTACGTTACTTTTAACGTTAATTTGGTCTCATTGCAATATACCAAGGATATGTTACAGACCAATTTTTCACTGGAACAAAAACATTCTTGATTCTACTTCAATCTTCAGGTGTTTCATTAGGTTTGTACCAAATCAAGAAATTATCGGAGAATGCATCGTCAGGATTCGGAGCAGTATAAAAAATGTGACTTTTCTACCTACTGCTCCGAATCATGACGCTGCATTGTACGATAATCTCTTGATTTGGAACAAACCTATCGTAAAGAGTAAATATACAATATCACACTTAAATCCTTGGTGTCAACAAGAATACTATCGAAGGTTCTAGTCAATATATCAAACAAATGTTATCAAATCGAGTTTTTATTCTTCATTTATGCAAAGGTGTACAACAAAACCTGGAAACGAAATATTAAATAAAAATATATTATATAGCACAAAAAATTTAATAAAATGAAAACAACTTATTCTTTCGTCGTTGCTCCATGATATAATATAAATATATTATTAGAAAAGTTATCAAAAAAAAAAAAATCAAGTAAGTATGATATTATAAAGAATTCACCTCCTTATCACCGCTGGATGAAACCATATATTTATTAATCACTTATTAGTTTCAAAGAGTATGAACTAATTTATCCTATCGCACAATGATGAATGAAACTTAAAAACTGCCAAAACTTCTACTTTCCACCAAATTAAATGATCATCAACAGACATAACCTCCACTCCTAACCACGCGTAATCTGTGATCCATCGATCCATGGGTCTGTCGCACAGAACACCAATATGGCTGCCCGCATCCGTCTACCGCCAACCAATCAGAATCAGCAATCAGCATTCATTATTTGACATTAGGCTTATTAAATCTTTCAGACAAGATTTATTCTTGAATATATATTCTTGAAGAGATAATGATATATATTTATACGTATCATTGTCGTTTGACGGAAAACTGAAAAAAAAAATGTTGGAAAGGCTAATGTACCTATACTTGAATAAATAATTTAATATACATATTTCACCGATATTGCTTTTTTTTAGAGGCCGTGTTACATTCAAACATTTCCGTTAGATTACTGGAATGTTTTCTAATGCCCACATAATATACCTATATTATATGTCTCATATTTCATGTCACTGTGATATATCACTGATGATGCGAAGCGATGTTCCATATAAACATTTGCGAGATGTTCATGAAACATAACTTTGCAATGTTTCAAAATGCTTCACCCATATCTCATATGAAATGTTTCTGTAATATATCATGTTTACTGGGCGAGCACTGAATTCCCCATGCATTTCTTATGGACCTAAAATTTACGCGAATTTGTCGCCTGTTTTTAGATACTTTGGCTTATTTCTTAAGGTTTATTTCGGTTGAAATGGATTCAGTGAACCTTTCTCAACAATTTAGAATCAAGTATTGATAACAAAATTGTATATTTCCAAAATAATTAATGAATATAAAAGTGTTCACCAAATTCGATTGACGTATGTCTTAGCTCATTCGAAATCAATCAAAAATAAAGCGGAGTGAATCTGGCTGCCAGAATATAGCTGCTAAATTTCCGAAGATACCCGAATGCCGTATAGTAGGAATCGCCAGTATGGCGGGAAGATGCCTTTTTCACGAAATCTTATTTATTCTCCATTCTGATTCATTCATTGCGAATTTATCATTGAAACGGATCTTGAAACTTGATATTCCTGCGTCCGGTTCCGAAGTCGAGAACATTATAATACTGAGTACAGTGAGACATAATTGATTTTCGAAATGCGCAAAGGAGAACATAATAATAATATATTTTACGATACAAATACCACTGTCAAGATGAAATGGACTGTTTTTAATTGTTTCATACTTCTAACGAACAATAATAAAATGCTTTCTTGCACTGCCTGCCTTTTCTGCGTGAAACAAAAAATATTTAGAAATTTTTTTCCGAATATTACGCAAATCACTGTCAAGATGACATGAAGTATTATTGATTCATTCATTCATCCCCTATCCAATAGTAGTAAAATAATTTCTTGCTTTGCCTGCCTTCTGGGTAAAACCACCCCCTGAAACGAAAAATTTCGGAATTTTTTTTCGACTATTTCGCAAATGACTGTCAAGATGAAATGAAGTGTTATTGATTCCTTGATGAGTACCCTATCAAACAAAAGTAAAATAATTTCTTGCACTGCCTGCCTTCTGGGTGAAACCACCCCCTGAAACAAAAAATTTCAGATTTTTTTTTTGAATATTTCGCAAATGGCAGTCAAGCTGAAATGAAGTGTTATTGATTCCTTGATACGTCCCCTATCCATAAGCAGAAAAATAATTTCTTGTACTCTGCCTGCCTTCTGGGTGAAACCACCCCCTGAAACAAATAATTTCGGAATTTCTTTTCGAGTATTTCGCAAGGTATCAAGGAACCAATAACACTTCATTTCATCTTGACAGTCGTTTGCGATATACTCGAAAAAAAATTCTGAATTTTTTTCTTTCAGGGGGTGGTTTCACCCAGAAGGCAGGCAGTGCAAGAAATGATTTTACTACTGTTTGATAGGGTACTCATCAAGGAATCAATAACACTTCATGTCATCTTGACAGTCGTTTGCGAAATACCCGAAAAAAAATTCCGAAATATTTCGTTTCAGGGGGTGGTTTCACCCAGAAGGCAGGCAGTGCAAGAAATTATTTTTCTACTGTTGGATAGGGGACGTATCAAGTAATCAATAACACTTCATTTCAACTTGACAGTCGTTTGCGAAACACTCGAAAAAAAAACCTGAAATTTTTTGTTCCAGGGGGTGGTTTCACCCAGAAGGCAGGCAGTACAAGAAATTATTTTTCTACTGTTGGATAAGGGACATATCAAGGAATCAATAAGACTTCATTTCATCTTGGACAGTCGTTTGCGAAATACTCGAGAAAAAATTCTGAATTTTTTTGTTTCAGGGGGTGGTTTCACCCTGAAGGCAGGCAGTGCAAGAAATTATTTTACTACTGTTTGATAGGGTACTCATCAAGGAATCAAAAACACTTCATTTCATCTTGACAGTCGTTTGTGAAATACACGAAAAAAAATTTTGAAATTTTTTGCTTCTGGGGGTGGTTTCACCCTGAAGGCAGGCAGTGCAATAAATTATTTTACTACTCTTGGATAGGGGACGAATGAATGAATCAATAACACATCATTTCATCTTGACAGTCATTTTCGAAATATTTTTTTGGTTTCACGCAGAAAAGGCAGGCAGTGCAAGAGACCATTTTATTATTGTTCGTTAGAAGTATGAAACAATTAAAAACAATCCATTTCATCTTATTCTGATCTATTTATGTTTCATAGTTTGCTATATGTGATAAACTATATCTAACACTTGAGAACATTTTCAACAATACTCAGTCTATATCTCTATTCGAGTATCTGTGATTATAGTCCACGTTCGGATTAATAAAATCAGGTAATTATTTATCATACTCTTGACATTCAATGAAGAATATCTCGAAAACGGTACGTTTTAGGAGAAATGATGAGGAATAATTTCATTTTCTAAAAGAATATAGTATTTCAAAAATTCTTCAAGATAATCTTCATTTGCTTTCATTATGCTTATTTCTCATAGTTTTAGGAATTCGCGAGTCTATAACAAGGAAACCAGTGGAAGTAGGGAAAAACTGTCAATTGGAGATTATGCGTCAAAGTTATAGAAAACTTCATACCAAACTAAATTCAATTCTGAATAACCATGTCGAAGCTTCAAAAAGAAAAAAATATTTTGTTTTTCAAAGTTCAACATCCTGTATCTTTTTTCTTGTGCTGAATCTAGAAAAATTGTGAATGAAAGAAGTGTTTTATTTGATGAGAGGAATCTATGGTTAAAATAAACGTACAACTTAAATACTCACCCTGTATATGTATCTCCTGAAATTGTTGGAAGCCTTGAATTCAGAGTTCTCTGAAGGAACGGCACCCTACTTCTGAAGAATTTTGAATGCCCATGATCTGTGTTGCTCCGGGGTTGATATTTGTGCTTTGAATTTTCGGCAATTCAAGGCCTGACCGTTGGTTATTAAATTATTATTTAATACTTAATTTGTTTCTTTTTCCTCATATGGCTGTTGAAAGTTTGATTTTTTCTCTTTTTCTAAATATTCTACGAGTGCCTTCTGTTGTTTATCTATACAGTGCCGTCAAAATTATGGAACAAATTAATTTTCTCAGAAGAAAAATATTTGGCAACTAAATCCTGAAACAGGTAAATTTTTGTTTCACTTTTACTAAATTTAATGCATTTTTGAAGGATTTTTGTTGCACCCTTGTGCCATCCCCATCAACCCTCTAAATTTTTTGAATAGGGAAAGTGGGCCATGTTGTACTTCTTAAGGTCTTTGTATCTTCTTTACAGGCGTGCAGAAATTAAAAAAAAAAATTTTTCTTTTTTGAAAAATAGTTAGTTCAGAGAGGTTTTCAGTATGTGCACTTTGTCATGGCTCATTTACTTTGAGACGATAGTATCTGATGAAATTTGCCACCGAATGAAAGTCGACCATTACAGTTTTGTTCATTCACAATTTTCAACCCCTACGAACCCTTTATTGGAGAAAAAAAAATGGAGTGACATTGGAAATTTATTTCGGCATTGAAGTTCCACCCGGATAACATTGTGCATAACAAATAAGTTAAATTAAATGTTCAAAATGACCACTTCAGTAGAAACGTACTAATAACATACCTACTTAAGATCATAACTGAAGCGCAGTGTTTCACACATTCTAATTTTTCACGTGAGGGGGTTGAAAAGGGTTGAAAGTTGTGCATGAACAAAACTGTAATGGTCGACTTTCATTCCGTGACAAATTTCATCAGGTACCATCGTCTCAAAGCAAATGACAAAGTGCACATATACTGAAAACCTCTTTGAACTCATTTTTTTTCAAAAAAGAAAATTTTTTTCTTGAAAATTTCTGCACGCCTGTAAAGGAGATACAAAGACCTTGTCAAAAAAGTATCACAGGACCCACTTTCCCTAATCAAAAAATTTAGAGGGTTGATCGGGATGGCACATGGTGCAACAAAAATCCTTCAAAAATGCATAAAAATTTGGTAAAAGTGAACCAAAAATTGACCTGTTTCAGGATTTTGTTACCAAATATTTTTCTTCTGAGAAAATTAATTTGTTCCATAATTTTGACTCGCACTGTATAGTGTTCAACCAATACTATTTCTTATTTAGCAAAATTATTTTGATTGTGATGTGTCGATATGAATTGGTGGATGCTGTTTGGTTTTCCTGTTTGTATCCCAAAGTGTAGAAATATTAATAAATAAATATTTGAATACGTTCATTCAGAAAATCGCTCGTGAAATCCTACCCACCCTCTGCATGTCTACTAAAATATTTAAGCTAACTATTGAAGCGCCCGTATGTTTCATTTCTATCCCTCGAATTCGAAGAAGGTCTTCGGAAAATTGCGAAATTAATGTATGCGCTTGGTACTATATATCTCAACCTCTAATTCATCCAATGTCTAGTAAAGAATTATCAGAATTGTTGCAAATCATCCAAAAGCCTCCAGCTATATGGTTATCAACGAATTTGCAAGTTGAGTTTCAACCTTAAAGACGGGGGGTGTATCTTTCATGTCCAATCTAACTTAATAGCATAAATTATGTGGTTATAATAGGTGTGATATATAGATACGGAACAACGGAGGGTTTTACAGATCGGCTATTAACGAAAGAGATCCACAGGTCATCATTTTCTATTATATCACCTGCTGTGAATATTTGGTATTTTGCCGATAGTCAGAACGTTCCACCTGCCTTGAAAGATCTTGGGGAAAAAATCATAAGAAGTCTGATATGCGATGTGATTCGATTGTGATTGCTATTTTTCATGCAGGTGATAATAAAGACAGGCTTCTGGCGAAATGTCTAATAGAACTAAGGGAATTTTTGCATAATTCATTAGGTATCTAGTTTAGGAGCTCACATGTTATTCGAAAGACGTTTTTGGGCGTATGTTCTAGGGGAACATCGTCCTATCATTTCGTCCAAATGTCTGTAATTTTCGAATTTCGAGCTGAAAATTGGCTAATAGACTAATTCGGACTCCCTGATCACGAATCCGGTGTCAGATTTTAGGGTGCCGTCCGGCCGGCCGGCCTTCCGGCCGTAGGCACGATAACAGGAGCACCGAAGGTCCTATCGACTTCAAACTTTCAGGGTAGGTTTCTGATCAAAATGCGACGGTTAAGTTCGTTAACGGGCAAAATCGGCCGGACGGTTTAGGAGTTATAGACATTTCAAATTTTGAGGTTATTTCCCTGATATTTCAGGAACTAAAGAAGATGTTGAATCGAAACTTGGTACTCAGTTCGAGGATATAAACGCGCAACTTTTGGCAAAATTCTGTTATGATCGAAATGTTGGTAACTTTTAAAAAAATATTTCTTTTAATTTTTTCGAAAAAAAAATTTTTTTTTCGTGAACTATTCATCAGATTGCAACAAAAACTTGTACTAACGTCAATTTTAGTATTTTGCAACATTGTGCAAAATTTTGGCTCTATACGATTTCAATTTCTGGAGATATAAGACAAAATGTGTCAAATTTCCTGGGTCTCTCTCAGTATTTTCATCGATTATTATATAATAATCTCAATAATATTAAGGTATTCAACATGATACTGCTTTTTTTCTTTACTGGTCAGTACGGGCCACAAGGAAGATGAACATGCGCCCAATAGCTCCTGTCCACAGGGCTTGAACCAATTTTTTTTTGGATTGTCGTGGTCTGAATTGAGTTGCTTGTTAACCCAATCAATGAAATGAAGAACACATATTGGGAAATAATTTCTTCGTACTTTGAACGATACCACATTAGTAGCTTCCTGAGACTGAAATTGAGAGTTTAGTTCTTGTGGGTTCTAATTGATTCAAATCCATATTAACTCTAATGAAAAATTATATAGGGCTTCCCGTGAGGAATGCGACAATAGAAAACCACAAACTGTCCATGGTCCATGGGTTTGGATATATAGGGTGATTTTCGGAGATTGAGAGAAACTTCAATAAATCTTAAATGACTGATTTCAAAGATTGCAGTTATATCACTCTTTTCGATCGCTTTCGTTTACCATTTCTAAATAAAAAAAAAAATTGTTTGAAGCACTGGCGTGCAGTCAGGCGCTTTTGCGCGCATGTTGGATGAATTATTCAAGCCTCATACGAAGTCGATCGAGCATAGTTTCTGAAATAAACAATTTTTCAAATAGCTAAAAGAATGAAACATTCTTATTTGAATTTACCATCGATATGAATCGTTTTCTCAGCTTTTATAATATATTTCGTACCATTTTAATGACATACTCACACACAATATATAATATAGATGGGCATATCGATCTTCTTTTTGCTACCGAATCTCGAGCTTCTTTTGGGACCGTGGAACACTAGCGGCACATGGTGAGAGTCTTTTGAAACTCTTTAGCGTGCGTATATATGGGGCATATTTCATTATATACTGTTAGAAATTTGTTCCACAACATTGCTGAAAATAAAGTTTTCGATAATTTGACCACTTGGTCTTCAACAATGTTTTTGAAACAATTTTTTGTTATCGAAACGAAACAAAGAGGACATCGAAGAAAATTATAAATAGGGATAATCGGCCAAACGGTTTTGGAGCTATACACATCTGAAAATTTTTTGTTATTTCATTTATAACTCAAAATATACAAATCCGATCCAATTTAAACTTGGTAATTACTTATAGAATGCTGACGTGCTTTTTCGTGTATTGATTGATATTTAACGAATTTAAATTCTGATAGTATCCATACATATATGTCAGAATTAAAAATTCTGTGATCTTAGACAATTCTCTCATTACTAAATTCTCTCAATGAAATAGTAAGAAATGTATTCATATCTTATTGATGCTGAGAACACGGTCTATATCGAATGTAAACTCGATTAACAGTGCAATAGAGGTGAATAAAACAGTATTGACAGTAACTTTGTCGGTCTGGTGGTTTCGGATGAATTAATTTTTGGCGCTCTTGCTTTTTTTTTAATTACACTTTTCTGAATTTAATATCTTTTATGATGTGAGTTCTATCATAAGAATCCATTGATATCATTCCCAACTCTGAGAAAACAATACTTCGGGTTCGGAGATATGATTTGTCAAAATTTGAACAAGAACGCCAAAGCTCCTGTCCCAGGCTTTCCCACATATTTTGACATAACAGATCTCTAATATCCGAACGTAGTAGTGCACAAATCAGTGAAATATGTTGATCGTTAGATGAACGAGCGCGCTTATGCCCTGATGTCACTTGAGTGCATTTAAAATTTCTAAAAATTTCACGTGTTTTCGCCATAGATGAATGATTTATCATAAAAATATATGATTTGACATTCATGGAAATTCATGTCAAATTTTTTGACACAGTTGGAATAAATCTTGATAACACAACGTTCTAATTCCTTGAAGAATGTCTGCAGATCCAAACTATCTCAAAAAAATTGAGAAAGGAGAATCTACTTTATGTCCTGATCCAAGGTACACCACAACAAACGTAACCTACTGGTGTTACAGATCGTTTTTGGATTGGCACCGGTGTTTGAGATTGATGGGTAGAGATCACCAACCTTGCCTGTACTTCAGGACTACCTATGCTCAACTATGTCCTAACGCTTGGGTGGCAGCTTGGGAACAACAGTTAGAGGATGGTACTTTTGCTGGATTGCTCCCAAATGATCCAGATAAAGAAAAGTAAAGATTATGGTTTAAATGTTGTGAATTTGAAGACAATATAAAGTTATACGAATGATTCGTTTCTTCCATATTGATGAAAGCCAAAACGGGATTAGGAAAATTGACACAAAAACCTGTAGTTTTCCATTTCATAAACATACAGTGCTTCCCAGCAACTCCGCACAAGTAGGACCTTTTTCATCTGTTAATATTTCCGGATTTTAAATTTCACAAAAAGTAGGTGCATCAAAAATGACGACTGCAACTTCCGGTTTGAGCGGAAATTGCCATTTTTTAACACAGATTATCTCGGAAAATTCTAAATTTTTACGCGTGTGTTCCGAGGAACATCGCGTTATCATTTTGCACAAATTTCTATAATTCTCGAATTATTTGTCAAAAAAATTGGTTCAAGCCCTGTGGACAGGAGCTTTCTGGCGCTCTAGTTCAAACAGACAAATTATATCTCCGAAAGTATTGGTTTCTCAGAGTTGAGAATTAAATCAATGTATTCTTATGATAGAACTGCATCATAAAGGAAATTCAATTCAAATAATAGTTTATTTATCAAGATTAAATGAGCAATCTGAGAACTGCACCATGGAAGAAACCAAATTAAAATAGCTGAAATGAATTTGACTCTCTCTTATAGAACAGGATGAAATGTACGAGTATGAACGCAGATCATATAATAAAGCTTAGATATAATAATTATAGCATTCTGTGAAAACAGAAGTATGATTCATTATTGAAATTTATAGAACTTCATCTTAGCAGAAATTGAATTCAAACATCATAGAAGAATTTAAATTCAACAAGAGTGCCAAAAATTATCAATCCAAAACCAATAGATGAATTCTACCCAACAACGAACTCATCCGAGATATTCATTCCTCAATTCCAGTTTTGTTTTTAGTGGAGATATTCTGAACTCAATATTATTAACTTACCATTACCATTCCCATCATCATATGGATTGACCATCGGCATGAAAATATCAACCAACAAAAGTATGATAATATTCTAATTCTCATTGATCTCATTGATATAACAATTCATACAATAGCCACAGAATAAATCTATCATTGAAATTTTGAAAAATCATATCTCCGAAAGTATTAGTTTGTTAGAGTTAAAAATGATATGAATGGATTCTTATGGTAAAACTGCTTATTGAAAAAAATTTAATTTGGAATTTGTTCTGTAAAAAAAAAAATTTTTTTTTGTTACTCCGAAACCATCTGTCCGATTTTGCCCAATAACGAACTTAGCCGAGATATTTATCCCTCAAACATACTCTGAAAATTTCAACTGTCCAGCTCATTCCGTTCGAGAGTTATCGTGCCTACGGCCGGACAGAATGAATTTCGACCACGGATTCTTGATCAGTGAGTCGAACCAAATCGTTTAAGACCATTTTCATCGAAAAATTCGAAAATTACAGACATTTGGGCAAATTGATAAGCACTCAGTTCCGAGGAACTAGAGCGCCAAAAATGGTTTCAAACGATTGGGTTCGACTCCCTGATGAAGAATTCGAGGACAAATATGATAATGTAAGTAAGTGATTTTAATTTATTTGACCATGCATACAAATTGATTTTAGCGCTACTGAAGATGGCTTAATAACCGAAAGTGCTCTACCTGATATTAATAAAAAAAAATTACTCAAAATTATACGCTCCTTTTAATTGATCATTGAAATTTGATTATGTTCGGCAGACCGGCCGTTGCCACAATAACTTGAGAACGGAAAGAGATAGCGACTTGAAAATTTCAGGGTTGGTGGCGAATCCAAATACGACGGACAAGTTCATTAATGGGCATAATCGGCCCAATAGTTTCCGAGTAATCATTTAATAATACAAATCCGATCAGATTGAAACTTGGTGAGTAGTTGTAGAATACAAACCTAAGGAAGTTTGTGAAATTTTGATCGCTATCTCTTAATATTCTTCATGTTGATATTCTACAACAAGATACCAAGTTTCAATTCGATCGGGTCTGTATTATTTGAGTTATTGAGAAAATAACATTCCAGGTGGTTATAACTCCGAAACCCTTTGCCCGATTATGTCCAACAGCGAACTTAACTCTCCCATTCGGATACACAACCAAGCCTGAAAATTTCATTTTCATTTCCTACCTCTTTTCGTTCGAAAGTTATCAAGGCAACGGTCACCCATCCAGCTACTTAACTAATGCAAGGCTCGTCGAATCTTCAAAAATATACATCAGATCGTGTTCAAACTTGGAACTTGGCAGTACAGTTAGGTTTTGAAGGCTTTTGCATAATTTCAGTGATGTCGGACGAATAGTTTCTGATATATAATTTTTGCGCGTATGTTCTGGGGAACATCGCGTTATGATTTTGCCCAAATGTCTGTAACTTTCGAATTTTTTGACTAAAATGGTCTCAAACGATTTGGTTCGACTCTCCAATGAAGATTTCGAGGTCAAATTTGATTCTATCCGGCCGGCCGTCCGGCCGGATAGAATCAACAAGCACGATAACTTGAGAACGGAAAGAGCTAGCGACTTGAAATTTTCAGGGAAGTAGCGCATCCCAATACGACGGACAAGTTCGTTAATGGGCATAATCGGCCCAATGGTTTCCGAGTAATAATTTTGGTTTCAACCAATATAAATCT
The DNA here is from genome assembly GCA_937662695.2 of Halyzia sedecimguttata. Classification (NCBI taxonomy): domain Eukaryota; kingdom Metazoa; phylum Arthropoda; class Insecta; order Coleoptera; family Coccinellidae; genus Halyzia; species Halyzia sedecimguttata. The sequence goes on along the minus strand of OW569415.2, from coordinate 87,422,634 downwards.
GATCGAATAGAAACTTGGTGAGAAGAATATAAACCTAAGCACGTTTGTTAAATTTTGTGAGAATCGTATCGCTAGAAAATTATTAAAAAATTATGACAAAATATTTTTGCTGTCACGATAACCTGAGAACGGAAAGAGATAGCGGCTTGAAGTTTTCAGGTTAGGTTGTGCATCTGAATGCTACATTTGAGTTTGTTTTTATGCATAATCGGCCAAACGGTTTCAGAGTTATAGCCATCTGAAATTTGGTTGTTTTTTTCTCCTCATTAACTCGAAAAATACTAAACCGATTGAGTGTAACATGGTTATTAGTTGAAGAATGCCAACGCGAATATTCTTTCAAAATTTCGTGAGGATAGTATTTGTAGAAAAATTAGAAGAAATTTAAATTTGAAAATTAAAAAAAAAATCTTATATCAGTAACTATTCGTCTGAAATTGCAGACATTTTGCGAGAGCCCTTAGAACCTAACTCTACTGACAAGTTTTAAGTTTTAACACGATCGGTTAAATATGGTTGGAGATTCGAGCAGCCTTGTGTGAGTTCAGTAGATGGGTGACCGTTGCCTCGATAACTTTCGAACGAAACGAGATAGGGACTTGCAGATTTCAGGGTAGGTTGCGTATCCGAATGGGAGAGTTGAGTTCGTTATGGGCATAATCGGTTTAACGGTTTCCGAGTTATACCCACCTGTAATATTATTTCCTCTATAACTCAAAAAATAAAGATTCGATCGAATTGCAGCTTGGTAACTAGTAGTAGAAAATCAGCATAAAAACGTGTTTTTAAGAACCGTACCCCTAGAAAATTTGAAAAAAATTAGAAAAAATTTTTTTTGTAGAACCAAACCCCTAGAAAATTTGAAAAAATTATGGAAAAAAAAATTGATTCAAGGCCTGACGTGAAGTCAGGTGCTTTTGCGCGTATGTTCTATTGTCAATTCTCCTGTATCGACACCCTTAATCGAATTTACCATGGTCAATTATGTTGTCCATTCTCCTGTATTGGGCACTTAATTCGAATTTACCATGGTAAATTCGAATTAAGAGTGTCCAATGCAGGAGAATGGACAACATAATTTACCATGGTAAATTCGATTAAGGGTGTCGATACAGGAGAATTGACAATAGAACATACGCGCAAAATCTCCTGACTTCACGTCAGTGCTTGAACCAATTTTTTTTCAATGATTTTCAATATTTTTTTTAAATTCCACAACCAATACCCAAGTTTGAATTGGATCGGTTATGTATTTTTCGAGTTATTGAGGAAATAAAAATCAAATTTCAGATGGGTATAACTCCAAAACCGTTTAGCAGATTATGCCTATTAACAAACACAAATGTCGCATTCAGATGCAAAACCAACCCCAAAAATTGCAAGTCGCTATCTCTTTCCGTTCTCAGGTTATCGTGACATAAATAATATTTTTCAATAATTTTTTAGCCATCACAAAATTTCACAAACGTCTTTGTACTTCTGTTCTACAACTTGCTACCGAGTTTCAATTTGATCGAATTAGTATTAGCACATGACAAAATTATTACTCCGAAACTTTTGGGCCGATTATACCCATTAACAAACTTTTCCGTTCTCAAATTATCGTGGCAACAGCCGGCCGGCCAGACAGAATCCAATTTGACCTCGAACATAAAAATAAAACTTTAACACCTTGTATCTTGGAAACGAAGCGATTTCGGAGATATATTTATTTGAACAATTCATATGAAAATATTGTGAGTAAGTAATGTTTAAGTAGTTTTTTTTAACAGTGACCAACGAACAGACTGCCAATAGTCCATTTAAATACAGTGATACATGAAAACTTCTTGAAGGCATACGTTCAGGCAGGTGAAATGTGGGGTAGAATGAAGAAGATGGATGTTTCGACGGTGGCCTGATGTCCTACATGCCACAGCTATGCCGTTATATCACGCTTTAATTATCCAACTATAATTATGTTATTTAATTCCTCATATTTGACCACTTTTGGACGTTTATTCATTACCTTTTCACTTGAACGATTAATTAACTTTCAATTTTCGCGAACTTCATATACCGCCAGTGTTTATTCAATGCCTTTTTTCTCGAAAGTAATTTGTTCAACTTGACGAAGAGATATAGTAATTTTTCTCAAAATACATCATGGTGAATGCATCTGCAACGTCGAGTTGTTGGGGCATATGCCGAAAAAAATCAGACTTAATTATCTTTTAATTATTTAATGAACTTTTAATAGTGGCTCGTTCCTGAGTGAAATCAAGAATGCGCCTAAGAATGTTCATTTTGATCCAATATTCGTGTCTCTTTCATATACAGGGTGAGTCTTTGACCACTGCATTAATTTTAACCAAAGATTCCTCTCATCAAATGAAACACTTTTTTCATTTACCATTTTTCCAGATTCGGCTCAGGTAAAAAGTTACAAGCGTTTAAAGATTTCACAATGTGCTAATACATTCCCGCATATAAATTATCTATGACATTGTTGGCGGACGAGAATAAGGCATGGTAACGTGGTTTACAGCTTGATTCGGGATTCCATAGCTCAGGAACGGATCCATAAAAGTAGTGAAATTTCTGGAGTTTTCCATTTTAAAACATTCAATGAAGAATATCTCGAAAACGGTGCGTTTAAGGAGAAATGATGACTCAAGAAAAACTTTATATGCTTTCTTTGTGCTAATTTCGTTTAGTTTTATGAATCCACGAGTCCATAACTAGAAAACCAGTAGAAGTAGAAAATAACTAATATTTGGAAAATATGTATCATAGTTATAGGAAACTTTACGCCAACATTCATTTTATTCGAAAAAAGGATGTCAAACTACAAAATAAAAACTGATTTTTTTTCATAATTTCAACAGCCTGTATCTTTATACCTGAGCTGAATTTGGAAAAATGTTTAATGAAAAAAGTGTTTCATTTGATGAGAGGAATCTTTGGTTAAAATTAATGCAGTGGTCAAAGACTCACCCTGTATATTGAATCAAATCAGGTTAGGTGCTATTGATGCAGTCAGAAGGAAATCATATATCACAATATTATGCTATGCGCATCTTACATCAACTGAGATAGTGAATCAAACAGAGTTCTAATTGAAATTCATCTAATATACTATTTCAATAATTCAAACAATACGCACAACGAATAACTGATAACATGATAAATGAGAAGAAATTCAATATAGTTTCCTTCGTTGTGGTCCTACCGATGCCCCAAATGTGTGCAATAACTCAATACAAATACGAATCCAATCCAATTCAAACATGGTTATTAATTTTAGAATGCCGACGCACCCATTTTTGCGAAATTTGATCGTATCACAAGAAAATTAAAAAAATGTAGGAAAGCCTTGTGGACAGGAGCTTTGGCGCTCTTGTTCAAACATTGAAAAATCATATCTCCAAAAGTGGTTTTCATAGTTGGGAATTATATCAATGGATTCTTATGATAGAACTAGAATTAAATAAAATAAATTAAACAAGAATCCATTGATATCATTCCCAAATATGAAAAACCAATACTTTCGGAGTTATAAGTTTGAACAAGAGCACCAAAGCTCCTGTCCACAAGGCTTTCCCACTTTTTCAATTTGACTAGAGTGCGTCAGTTTTCAAGAATTTTCGTAATTAAATTCAAAACGTAGGTCTATGAATCATCTCATGTTGTATTCACATACATCAGTAAATTATAATTAGATTGTGTGGTGTGACAGTGGTTTGGCCACCTAGGTCACCCGATTTGAATCCTCTGGATATCTACGTCTTGTAAAATACCTATAAAAGATGAGGTGTATGCTACTCCAGTAGAAGGAATGATGATTTGGTGTTAAGAATTCACCAAGATTGATGATAATCCGAACATGCAAAATATCGCAGAATTTCTCATTTTCTACATATTTTAGTAGTTCAATGTTACATTTTATTATATGGTTTCATTGAATAATTTTTAACACTCTTTGCTCAAGAAGGGTGCGTAGTTCAGAAAAAATGAAGGGGAACTTTTCCCTCACAAATTAAATGAGAAATTCGAAATTGATGTTTATTTGCAAGAAAGACAGTGGCGTTACAATGTTTTCCTCAAAAATGTCCAGTCACGTGCTAGTACGCCGGATGCAACTGGTAGGACAAAAAAAATAATTTCCATCATAAAACTTGCTACCACGCTAAAAATTGATGCCTAGAAAATTCAATTGAAATATCTCCAGCCATTTGGAAGAAATTAATGTTTCTCATTTTTTCTAATCAAACTTGAACGCCCTGTAATTTGTAAACGAACCATTTCCCGGATATAGTTCATAAGCAAATTAATATTATTTCTCTATATCAGTATCGTAATGAGTCCATTCCAGCACTAAAAACAGAGTGCTGGAATGAACTCATTCCCGCATTGTTTCTAGTTATATTTTTCGTTTTGTGGTAGTCAGCACTGACATTCGATCCTATCAAATTTCAACACACGTCAATTGACAATGCAATATAATTAGGATATAGTGTAATAATTGTTTGAAAAGTTTTATTTTCATTGAAGAATATGGTACTACAGATTTCCTTCTTGCTAAATTTGAATCATTCATGCTATTAGGAAACTGTTTTAAATCTGATCTCCATGCCCTACGTACGCTTCAAATTCAAATTCCGTAATCTGTCAACTTTCGTAACAGTCACACCAACTGACAAGATACAATACAAAAGTCACTAGGATGTATAATCCGAATTTTTCACAAAATTTCAACAGTATTTTACAAAACTAGCCTGAAATAGAGAAAATATCGTCTAATACTCGTTGCAGAAGGCAATTCCAACACTCATGCATTTCCAACACTCATTCCAACACTCGCATTATTGTTTTAATTTGAGCCCATTCTGCAACTTGTTTTTTTAATATACTATTCTCTATTTCAGTATCGTAATGAGTCCATTCCAGCACTAAAAAACAGTGCTGGAATGAACTCATTCCCGCATTGTTTCTAGTTATATTTTTCGTTTTGAGGTAGTCAGCACTGACATTCGATCCTATCAAATTTCAACACACGTCAATTGACAATACAATATAATCTGGATATATAGTGAAATAATTGTTGTGGATATGTTTTATTTTCATTAAAAAATATGGTACTAGAGATTTCCTAAAGTGTTTTAGCTAAAGTGTTTTAATATAATGCTGACTCAAATATATAATATATATAACAAATAATTTTATTCATCAGCTTTCATCTACAATATGTGTACAATTTTCAGGAATTTCGCCTAAACATAAGTTTGTGTGCTAGATTCCCGATATAATTTCAGGTATTCTTCCTGTAGCTGAAAATTAAGTTATACATCCTTTTTTTTTTTTTTTTTCTTCCTCTTCACCTCAAAAACAAAATTTACCAGAATGAACAATCATGGAGTACCTACCAGATACATGGATCAAAATATTTCAAAAATTCTGAACAGTCATCAAGAATGAATGTTACCGATCAGAGCAAAAAATATAACTAGCGTCAGATACATATACTCATAACATCAAAATATCGCACGTGTATTTCAAAAGTGACACAAGTCAAAAAATGAGGATTCTGAGATTTTTGCTGTATTCCGTTTTGTTTTCATTTCAGAGTGAGAGTTCTCAGTTCACCGCTCACTTTTAAAAAGGAACACTTTCATCTGAAAGTGAGCGGTGAGCGGTGAACTGAGAACACAAATCCTCACTTTCTGAGATGATCACAAAACGGAATACAGCAAAAATCTCGTTTTTTGACTTGTTTCACTTTTGAAATACATGTGCGATATGTTCTCAAAAATCTTGCCAATTTTGAATCATTCATGCTATTAGGAAACTGTTTTAAATCTGATCTTCATGCCCTACGTACGTTTCAAATTCAAGTTCCGTAACCTGTCAACTTTCGTATCAGTCACACCAACTACCAAGATACAATACAAAAGTCACTAGGATGTATAATTTTTCATTAAATTTCAACAGTATATTATAAAACTTGCCTGAAATAGGGAAAATATCGTCTAATACTCGTTGCAGAAGGCAATTCCAACACTCAAGCGTTCGAAAACTCGCTCCATCGTCGCTCGTTTTCGAATTTCGCATTCGTGTTTTAATTGGAGCCCATTCTGCAACTTGTTTTAGAATATACTATTTTCGATTCTATATCGTCTCCTGGATTATCCTCCCTGCAAACTGGGCCACCTGTATATTCTGAACCATGCACTTTTTGTGTACTGCACAAAAGTTGTAGAGCATTTCATTTCCTACATATTCCAATGATCAACATTATCTTTCCGCCACATGATTACCACGATGCAGAACAATGGGTTTTTCAATATGAATCAATCTGTATATGGAAGAACTACGGTGAAAACCAGTCTTTTAGGCCGTTTTTTTTACTAATTTTCAGAAAATTTTCAGAGTCCTGCATCTCTTATGCGGTCAAAAAAGATTTTGACGAATTTGTCGACATTCTTGTTCTCTACAACTTCCAAGATGCATGTGGTACACAAAAAGTGCATGGTTTAGATGGTGAACTAAAAAAAGTTTGGGGTTATCGTCCCACCCCTCGAGCTCCACAAGGATATTTTGCTCGATAACTTAACCATAGCTTCTTCAGATGCAAAAAACTCCAAAAAATTTCATTAAACAGAGATTTTTTTCCAGGAAAAAAATACATACGGCCTGGGTTATTTAGGGTAGATGAGATACAGATTCCGATGAGATTCGAGATACTTTTACATACAGACAGAACACAATAACCATAACACCATTCCACCCCCGTGAGAGGGTGGTAATCACAGAATTAACACTCCGAGTCCATAAATAATACGCTAATTCGTATGTTGACTCATAATCCGGTGTATAATCTGTTCGTATTGAGAAAACAACGATCTGCCCGATATGATAATCGTCTGTTATTTTCACCTTCCTACAAATTAGCGGGACCTGACCCACCTGAGGCAGGGAGGAATCACATCCACCTGCCCATAACGAAATATTATGTGAAGGAGCGCGGCTTATCTGATTCCTTGTGTTTTAGACTGTGTAAAATGATGGGTAGAACACTTTGTATCATTTCTTGTACCGCCTTGTAACGAAAATTGATTTATTAGGCCGATCAAAACAGTAACATGGGAGATTTAGGGGTTGAGATAAGAAGGTGACTTTTCAGGTCCTTCGTTATGTGGCGTATTTCCCATTGAAATATTTCAACAGGAAATGATAAAAATATATAATGTCATCTTTGTTGAAAGACGATATGGAAACGTGTGATTAGTGAGGAAAAATCCAAATCTATTTCCAAAAATTGGTTCAAGCACTGACGTGAAGTCAGAAGCCTTTGCGCGTATGTTATTAATTATTATGTTATTATTAATTCGAATTTACCATGGTATATTCGAATTAAGAGTGTCCAATACAGGAGAATGGACAACATAATTTACCATGGTAAATTCGATTGAGGGTGTCCAATACAGAATAATGGACAACAGAACATACGCGCAAAAGCTTCTGACTTCACGTCAGTGCTTGAACCAATTTTTTTTAGAGTAGATTTGAGCAATTAATATCTCGGATAAGTTCTATATTGGTTTCGGATTAATCATTTTAGGCACACTTGTTTTGTTTTAAATGGCACTTTTTTTAATTTAAATCCTTTTATGATTTTCTATGATAACACAACACAACTTACCCTAAAAATAGCAAGTTGCTATCTCTGTCCGTTCTCAGGTTATCGAGACATAAATATTATTCTCTAATAATTTTTTAAAAATTTTCTAGTTACTAAGTTTCAATTCGATCGGATTTGTATTTGTTGAAAACAAAATTATTGCCTATTCGGAAACCATTAAGCGAATTATACCCGTTGACGATCTTGTCAGTCGTATTCGGATGCGCCACCTACCCAGAAAATTTCAAGTTGCTATCTCTTTACGTTCTCAAGTTATCAAAATCAAATTTGATTTCGTTTTCTTCATCAGGTAGTCGAACCTAATCGTTTGAGACCATATTCGTTAAAAAAATCGAAAATTACAGACATTTGGGCAAAATTATAACGAGATGTTCCCCAGAACATACGCGCAAAAATATGCAATTATTTGATTTCTGAGATGAGTGAATTCAAAATTTTTAGGGTGTTTTATTTTTAGGGAGGACCAGGGCCGTAGCTAGAGATGAATTTAAGGTAGGGCAATGGAGGTAACGGGTAGGGCAGAAGTAAAAAAATTAACTTGATGTGATCTGAAGAATCAATTTTCATCGTACCTACTTTTGAGTGAAATAGGTAGTTAATATTAAAATACTTATTTCTTCAGGTTTATTTTATTCCTTTTAACATATTGTGATTATTATAACGTTGATAAAAATCTTCCTCAAAACCCCTGAATCTTTCGATTTGCCATATTATCAAATATGCGAAGGACTTCATTCAGATCAACTGAATCAGTTCTTCTCTTTTCAAAGGCCAGAAATACCATAATAATTAAATGAGACTGTGGGAGGTATATTCATTATTAAATGGTTTCTTTCTGGATTTTCTCTCCCAAACTCTGGAAATACCTATCCATAAAATAAAAAAAAAATAATTATGTGAAATGCTTCTGCGTAAGAAACACAAGATATTTGTCAGAAGCAATCAATTGAACCAGGTTGCCTAACAAACAATAACTAAAACAACAACGATGAAACAACTATTTCGTAACGTTTCGGAGTCTATATCAGACTCTTTCGTCAGACACTTAACGATAATCTTATTTTTGCGCGTATTTTCTGGGGAACATCGCGTTATCATTTTGCCCAAATGTCTGTAATTTTCGAATTTTTTGCTGAAAATGGTCTGAAACGATTGGGTTCGACTCCCTGATGAAGAATTCGAGTTCAAATTTGATTCTGTCCGGCCGGCTGGCCGTCCGTTGGTAACTTGAGAACGGAAAGAGATAGCGACTTGAAATTTTCAGTATAGGTGGCGCATCCCAATACGACGGACAAGTTCGTTAATGGGCATAATCGGCCCAATGGTTTCCGAGTAATAATTTTGTTTTCAACCAATACAAATCCGATCGAATTGAAACTTGGTGAGTAGTTGTAGAATACAAACCTACAGACGCTTGTGAAATTTTGTGAGAATCGAATAACTAAAAAATTTAAAAAATATATTAAAAAATATGATTTACGTCAGGATAAACTGAGAACAGAAAGAGATAGCGACTTGAAACTTTCGGGTTAGGTTGTGCATCTAAATGGGACATTTGAGGTTTGTTCATAGGCATATAATTGACCAAACGGTTTTGGAGTCATACCCATCTATACAAAAGCAATCCAATTCACACATGGTTCTCAGTTGTAGAATGCCAGCGCAAAAATTCTTGCGAAATTTCGTGAGGATCGTATCACAACAACATTTTTAAAAAATCATTGAAAACAATTCTATATATCAAAAACTATTCGTCCGACATCGCTGACATTTTTGGAGAGCCTCAGAACCTAACTCTAGTGCCAAGTTCCAAGTTTGAACATGATCGGATCTATATTGTTGGAGATCCGAGCAGCCTTGTGTGAGTTCAGTAGCTGGATGGGTGACCGTTGCCTCGATAACATTCAAACGAGAGGAGATAGGGACTCGCAATTTTCAGGGTAGGAATTAGTACATGAGGTGCTTCTGAAAATGTAGCGTGTGGTTAATTCGGAATTGCTTTGCGAGTAATAATTTTTTTCCTCACGTCACATTATGAAAACACATTTTCCTAAGCATATTATTTGAATTGTTACTATTTTTTAAGGTAGGGCATTGGAAATTAAAGGTAGGGCATTGCCCCATTATGCCCCCCCCTAGCTACGGCCCCGGGGAGGACATGTTAAGTATAATATAGATTGTGTATGAATTATTGAATTTATGTTCTATATTGGCCATGAAGACATGTGTGACAAGGTGATATTTTATTCAAATTAAGAATTAATACATTACAATTGGAATAGTATATTCTAAAACAAGTTGCAGAATGGGCTCCTATTCGAACACGAATGCGAAATTCGAAAACGAGCGACGAAGGAGCGAGTTTTCGAAGGCATGAGTGTTGGAATAGCCTTCTGCAACGAGTATTAGACGATATTTTGTCTATTTCAGTCAAGTTTTGTAAAATACTGTTGAAAGTCAATGAACAATTCGGACTATACATCCTAGTGACTTTTGTATTGTATCTTGGCAGTTGGTGTGACTGTTACGAAAGTTGACAGATTACGGAATTTGAATCGTACGTAGGGCATGGAGATCAGATTTAAAACAGTTTCCTAATAACAGGAATGATTCAAAATTAGTAAGAAGGAAATATCAGGTACCTTATTTTTTAATGAAAATAAAACTTTTCCTCTCAACAATTATTTCACTTAATCCAGACTATATTATATTGACAATTGACGTATGTTGAAATTTGATAGGATCGAATGTCAGTGCTGACTACCACAAAACGAAAAATATAACTAGAAACAATGCGGGAATGAGTTTATTCAAGCACTGATTTTAGTGCTGGAATGGACTCATTACGATACTGAAATAGAGAAAAGATAGTTGTAACCAATTCGGTAGATATAATCAAAGTTAATGGAAAGTCGAGTACGATTTGAAATAATCGAACTTGAATCTAACCCCGAAATATTCAATATATTTATCTCCCATCAAACATATTCGTTCAATCCCAATTTCCTTCGTCTTAATTTCTCCTATCTATCAAATCCAATTTAAACACCAACAACTGGTTCACGAGGAGAACATGGGGATTGTGGATTAAAATATCTGGGAAAGATATCAATCGCTTTCATTTCTACCTAACACTGTCAGATCTTAGATATATCCAATATCACCCTTGTCTGCGAGATGAACTTGCACCAAACGAAGTTCATGAAGCATGAAAATACCCATTTTATTCACAAAATTGGTCAGGAAGGTTACCAAGAAATGTATGTCCAGTAGGTAGGTGCCTTGAGATGATGAATTAATTCTATGCATATACGTGGACCGGACGCAAAACTCTCTGTTCAAAAATAATTCATCGAATATAAGGGACGTTGAAAATTCGAGAATATCAGCGAGTAGGAAACTGCGAATATAAGTTTAAATTTCATTTGGTTCGATCAGTGGGCTTTATTATTGGAATCAATGATCAGTCTGTCTGCTGTTCATTCAGAACTCTCCTTAAAATTAAATAAAATGGATATGGAATTGTACACCATAAATAACGGAAATTAGGAGATTAAATTAAAGAAATGAATATATATAAACGATGGGCAGAATCGAATACGTATAAGAATTACACAGGATTATTTCAATGTCGTCGGTTTTCATTGCCAGGATTGAACACGTCATCTAAGACCGAATTCTCCGATAGTAAACCGACGTGTTTCGTTGGTAGGTTTTATTATTTATGTTCGATCTTGGCAGGACATGTTATTGGTCGTCGCTCAAAACCGCAGTCTGTGGGTAACAACGATTTGCACGGACGTGTTGATTCAGTGTCGTAGTGTTTGTTTTTGAATAAAATCAAGTTCCATTCGTGGTGTCTGATATAAAACCGCTGCCATTACTGAAAGCTGTGCCTTCCGTTTTCACTTTAATCGTATTCCAAATTGAAACTCGACTTCTGGAGCAAGACACGATAGTGTCGTAGGAGTCATAGGCATGTATTCACACTGATAAAGAATCGATAAAGTCTCCCTCTAGACTACAGCCAAACTTTCTTGTGGTTTTAACACTTGTTTAGTAGTTTTTGGGCATTCGTCTAGGAATCTTTTAACGATTTGCTGCATTTGAATTTTCTTCTGTTCTCTTGTATATAAGATGTAGTAAGAATAAATCCATTATTTTTACAATAGTTTGCTTTAGTTATATGAATCTCGCGTTGTATAAGTCCGATCGGGTTCCACTGGACGGCGTTAGAAAGATGAGATTTTGTACTTCAAAAACTTTCTTAACAGTTTCATGGTTAGTTGACTCAGTTTAGTTCGAGCGTGCGTCAAAGATGGACACTAGCCAAGAGAAAATACGCAATATTTTACAGTTTTTCTTCGATAAAGGCGAAAATGCAAGCCAGGCGACTGAAAATGTAAACAGTGTTTATGGTCCTGATACTGTAACAGCCCATCACGTGCAATTTTGGTTTCGTCGATTGCGTTCCGGTAATTTCGTCAAAGATGCACCACGCACTGGAAGGCCAATTGTCGAAAATGTCGATATAATCATGGACATTGTCGAGTCCGACCGTCATGCATGCACTGTTTCGATTGCCCAAGAGCTAAAGATAGCACAACAAACCGTTTGGAACCATTTGAATAAAGCTGGACTCCAGAAGAAGCTCGATGTATAAGTGCCACACGAGTTTTCGCAAAAAAACCTCATTTACTGAATTTCCATCTGCGAAACGCTGCTGAATCGCAACAAAATTGCCCCCTTTCTGAAGCGGTTGGTGACTGGCGATGAAAGGTGGACCACTTACGATAACGTCAAGGAAAAACGGTCGTAGTAGAAACGCGGTGAACTGGCGGAACCGGTGCCCAAGCTAGGATTAACGGCCAGGAAGGTTATGATGTGTATTTGGTGGGATTGGCAGGGAATTATCTAATATGAGCTGGTCGCCTACGACACAACTGTTAAGTCGCAACTGTACTGTCAACAATTGGACCGTCTGAAGGAGGCAATCGCCCAGAAGCGGTCTGCTTTGGCCAATAGGAGAGGAATTGTGTTCCATCAGGACAACGCCAGGCCACATACATCGATAGTGACTCGCCAGAAGCTCTGCGAGCTTGGTTGGGAGGATCTTAAGCAACCACCTTATAGTCCCGACCTGGTACCAAGTGATTACCATCTGTTCCTGCCCACGGTGAACAATTTTGCACATGAAAATTTCGCTTCAACAGAGGCTTGTGAAAATCGACTGTCTCAATTTTTTTGCCCATAGAGACGAGGGCTTCTATGAGAGAAGCACAATGATTTTAGCTCCACAATGGCAACAAGTTATAGAACAAAACGGCGCATATTTGATCTAAATCGTAACATTCTAACTATGGTAATTAAGACCGTCAATGGACTTATTTTTACTACACCTTATATCAGCAAAATAATCAGTTATACAGGGTGAGTCTTCGACCACTGCATTAATTTTAACCAAAGATTCCTATCATCAAATGAAAAACCTTTTTCATTTAACATTTTTCCAAATTCAGCTCAGGTAAAAAGATACAGGCTGTTGAAATTTTGAAAAAAAATCAGTTTTTATTTTGTAGCTTTGACATCCTTTTTTCGAATGATATAAATGTTGGCGTAAAGTATCCTATAACTATGATACATATTTTCCAAATATTAGTTATTTTCTACTTCTACTGGTTTTCTAGTTATGGACTCGTGGATTCATAAAACTAAACGAAATTAGCATAAAGAAAGCATATAAAGTTTTTCTTGAGTCATTTCAAGAATATTCCATCGCTTTACAACATTATATTATTCTTCATCATTTCTCCTTAAACGCACCGTTTTCAAGATATTCTTCATTGAATGTTTTAAAATGGAAAACTCCAGCAATTTCACTACTTTTATGGATCCGTCCCTGAGCGTTGGAATCCCGAATCAAGCTGTAAACCACGTTACCATGCCTTATTCCCGTCCGCCAACAATGTCATAGATAATTTATATGCGGGAGTGTATTAGCACATTGTGAAATCATTAAACGCTTGTAACTTTTCACCTGAGCCGAATCTGGAAAAATCAGAATAATTTTCGAGTGAATTATCAAAACCCCTGTGGCCTTTATCTACACCAAGTACCCTTACCTGTTATCAAATCAGGCGATAAATCCGCGATAAAATTCATTTATAAGTGAGAAATGAAGGATATCCCATAATGAAAATCAATATCACAATTCTTGTATTCTATCATACATATTGGAAACTTTTGATTCTTTCCCAAATAATATTTTTGAATCTGTCAATTCACTAAATTTGTGCCGGTCCTACTCTGGAAGCCTCACCAGGGAGCAGTGTTGGTAGAGGCGAACTTCATATCGTGATCTTTCACTTGGCTGCACGATATATCAGCTTCCTTCGGCTACTGTTCGAAAATTCCTTCGATTTAGATTCCTCGTGACTAGTTTCGTTATTAAAACAAGAATTTTTTTATCATAATATCATTCAGCCTCCAGGTTACCTGGGTACTGTTTGAATATATGGACTGAATTTTTTTTATGATCTTATTTTCTTTATATAGCGGCATGTCGTTTCTAATTATTATCTATTAGAGGTCTCCTATTGGTTCTTTGACTTGATTTTAACGTGAAGTTTCCAAGAAATAAGCACATCTTAAATCCAACAAAAAACATTATAAATTCATGACGAATATTCCTTCGGTTGTTTGGAGGGAATATTTTCCCCCATAAATCTCCCCTTTTCAAATCAATGAAATTAACACAATTTGTTCATTTAAATAAATTAATACAATTTCAATTTGCATACATAAACAAATGACTTATAGAATACAAACTAGTATATAGTAAGTAAATACATAAAAGTAAGTAAGTACAATTGCAGATAAAATATCGATCAAAATCATGTATTAGTATATTAAATAATTTTTTTTTCAGTCTGAGGTCATTATGAGGTCATATGTCAATATGAGGTCATAATGATTAATTGTTATTTGATTAAAACCTCCTCTATCTAAATTCATTATACAGGGTGAGTCTTTGACCACTGCATTAATTTCAACCAAAGATTCCTCTCATCAAATGAAACACTTTTTTCATTTACCATTTTTCCAATTTCGGCTCAGGTAAAAAGTTACAAGCGTTTAAAGATTTCACAATGTGCTAATACACTCCCGCATATAAATTATCTATGACATTGTTGGCGGACGGGAATAAGGCATGGTAACGTGGTTTACAGCTTGATTCGGGATTCCAACGCTCAGGGACGGATCCATAAAAGTAGTGAAATTTCTGGAGTTTTCCATTTTAAAACATTCAATGAAGAATATCTCGAAAACGGTGCGTTTAAGGAGAAATGATGAAGAATAATATAATGTTCTGAAACGATGGAATATTCTTGAGATGACTCAAGAAAAACTTTATATGCTTTCTTTATGCTAATTTCGTTTAGTTTTATGAATCCACGAGTCCATAACTAGAAAACCAGTAGAAGTAGAAAATAACTAATATTTGGAAAATATGTATCATAGATATAGGAAACTTTACGCCAACATTCATTTTATTCGAAATAAGGATGTTAAAGCTACAAAATAAAAACTGATTTTTTCTCAAAATTTCAACAGCCTGTATCTTTTTACCTGAGCTGAATTTGGA
This sequence comes from Halyzia sedecimguttata, assembly GCA_937662695.2. Classification (NCBI taxonomy): domain Eukaryota; kingdom Metazoa; phylum Arthropoda; class Insecta; order Coleoptera; family Coccinellidae; genus Halyzia; species Halyzia sedecimguttata. The sequence goes on along the minus strand of OW569415.2, from coordinate 87,407,308 downwards.
AAAATGTTAAATATAAAAAGTGTTTCATTTGATGAGAGGAATCTTTGGTTAAAATTAATGCATTGGTCAAAGACTCACCCTGTATACAGGGTGTCCCAAAAATACCACGCGAAAGTGACACTGGAGATAGATTGGCATTAGGTCTATCAGATAGCATCAACATGACCTCAGTAAAAGTCCGCTGGTTTTCGAGATATCACCACTGTTGCGTCCCATGACTTCACATGTTGGGAAGCGCTCATTTGTATTTCTAAACAAAGCAGCTCGCTTGTAAAACTTAAATGTTTTGGGTTAACTGGTTTATTTTTGCATGGGTGGTCTCACCCTTGAAATTAATATTTTCCACGAAAAGATAATTGCAAGTAAAATATTTTGTAATACTTCAACCCTTATAGAAGTATTTATGACCTATTTCCTGTGAAATATTGATAAAATGCATACAACAACTAACACATTGCCAGAGCTGTGAGTCCTTTGTCTAGATTCTAACCCATACAAAAATCTAGAATTTTCCGATTAGATCACCACGGCTTTGGCTATTCACTAAATCGAGGGCGTAGATTCCGAGTCTTTAATTAGTTTATCCGTATCTCGATTAATTTTGGTAATATGGCGAAAAATCCGACTGATTAGTCCATTTTCCGGAGGTAGAGCCAGAAATTGCGACTTTTTTCGTCATTGCTCCGAAACTAATCGAGATACGGAAAATCTAATTACAGATTCGTGATCTGCGTGCCCACTTTAGTGAATAACCAAAGCCGCGTCGACCTAATCGAAAATTGTAGATTTTTGTATGTGTTAGAATAGAATAGAATAGAATAGAATAGAATATATCTTTATTTCTAAATACTACAGATAGTAGAAAGAAATAGTGTCAGTTTACAAAATTAAATACTTCACATATTATCAAATTCTTTCATATTATATGGTTCTAAATCCATCAATAATTTATACAATGCCTTCTTGAAGTTTTTTGGATACTAGAGAAAACTTTTTGGCGTTTGACGGATTCGCTCATTACCTAATATTTTCCGAACGGATAGAGATACAGAAAAAATAGATACATAAATCTAAACGTCGTCCACCGACCAATAATCGGGGAAAATTTGGTTATTGAGATGTGAAAATCATAGATTTGGGACGGGAAAGAAGAATTTTCCTCCGATTCCGGGTCAAAAATATTTCTAAGTGCCGACCCAAAAAATTTTTTCATGGTATATCGATACGGAGCTCGTGTCTAATTAAATCGAGGTCGCTGATCACGAATATGCAATTATTTTTTGCCTAAGTGGCGTACTTTGGGAGAATTTTCACTTAAAGTGATAAAATTGACGAAAATAGGTCAATTTTCGAACTTTCCACCACCCAAAAAAATCGGAGTAGGGTGTTGCTGATTTCTTACGTCATATTTGAATCCTTTATCTATCGAATCATCTGAACAATAAATGTCCAGGTCGTACGCTTCGGAAATTATGATTTTTTTCCCGAGGGTCTATTTTTCGGAAAATTCTTTCCGCGATATTTTCTCGGAAAATTTTTGTAATAAATATCTGATGGTAGATTCGGAATCTACGGCCCCGAATCTCTAAGAATAAGTACCCGTTTCATAGTTTTGCGTCAAAAAAATTTTCTCGAAAAATGAGAATTTTTTAAGGTATTAAAAAATTGCCAAAATTCGACCGGTCTCCGATTTCGATGCAAATTACGTCATTTACTAATTCGGGGCCGTAGATTACGGATATATGATCGGATTTTTCATTAGAGAATTTTCCGCGGAAATACCGCGAAGCGAGTTTTCCGAAAAACAGACCCTTGGGAAAAAAATCATAATTTCCGAATAGTACGGCCTGGACATTTTCTGTTTGGATTATTCAGTAGATAAAGGATCCATATATGACGGCAAAAATCAACAACACCTTACTCCGATTTTTTGGGCGGTGTGAACTTCCAAAATTGACCTATTTTCGTCCATTGTTTCACTCTAAGTGAAAATTTTCATAATGTACGCCACTTAGGGAAAAACTAATTGCATATTCGTGATCAGCGCCTCGATTTAATTAGACACGAGCTCCGTATCGATATACCATGAAAACTGGAGATTTTTAAAAAATACACAAAAGTGGTGATATCTCGAAAACCAGCGGACTTTTACTGATGTCATGTTGATGCTATCTGATAGACCTAATGCCAATCTATCTCCAGTGTCACTTTCGCGTGGTATTTTTGGGACATCCTGTATGTATTTATGAATTGTATTGGATATCCATTATCTTCAAGACATTTTTTCGATTTACTTGAGTAGAACAAATTAGATTAGCTCTATCGTAAAGTGTTTTGATAGTACCTCTTTTCACACTAAGTTAATGATCTGAATGGAAATTCAAATTATTATTATAAAAACCCATTTCGAAACTCTTTTGGCAGAACGCATAAATACATCTTTCATGAATTTAGTAAGAAGAGCTTCTAATCAAATACCAATTCATCAAGTACAACAAAATAACCAACAAGAACAGAAACCTTATCTATTGAATGTGATCCCTTATTTACGCGGCCTTTCGGAAAAAATCGGTTTCTAAGTTCAATATAAGAACCATTTAAAGGACTCAAAATGATCTTAGGTTTTTATTATTAACTAAGATAAAACCGATTAATGAAAAAAAAATCCTAACACTGTGTACCTATACAGTGTGGAAAAACCAAATGGATTAAATTCATTATCTTGGTTACTGTACATATTTATGGAAAATCCCAGAACACATCAAATTCAAATTTTAAATTGTCATTCTTCTTGGTAAAAATGAGAATCCTACCTTCACCCCCCTTCGAAAGATATGTATAACGCCCAATTTTCAAATAGGAAGTATGGGCTTGTGATTCATCGTTTGAAAGGCCTCGTCATGATCTATTCAGCAATGTTATCACTTTCATGTTCAGTGGAAAAAACAAATGAGAAAAAAATAAAATCAAGTGATTAGCGAAATTTGGTATAATATCAAAAACTAAAATGAATACAAAATCTAGCAAAAAATTATGAAATTTAATGAAGCAGATGTTCAAAGTGTTCACCGGGAACGCCTTGGCAACGTCCCAACCTCAAACAATAATAATAATTTATTTTCCTTTTTGACAAAATTACATTTTTATAGGAATCGTCAAACAAACAAGAAAATGTTACCTACATACATCGAAACAATTACATCTCACGTAAAAAAGTTGCAACAGAATATAAACATTTGTCGATCAATATTTTCTTCAATTTAGCTTTGAATATCTTTAAATTAGGACAGGGCTTCCCAAACTTATTTTTACTGTGACGCCCTTGGGACTTTGCCATTTTTGTACGACACCCCTTAACTCAGCCCCCAAAAATATTTACCAATTTTAGTACTAGCCTAGTAATACGTTATCAGTACACTAGACTCGGTCGCATCTAAATGCGACGCCCCTGGGACAATGTCGCGACGCCCCAGGGTGTCGCGACGCACAGTTTGGGAGAGTCTGTTCCGAGGAACAAGAGCGCCAAAAAGAGACGTATGCGGGATGTATACATTAGGGCTCGCGCATGAATTTATTTGTTGGAATTTTCTGGACATCTCCAGAGGCCTCGAGAGGTTTCAACAATCGAAAGGTCCCAACAAATGATTCTGATATCAATGGTATCGCCCCTTGTCCAAATTGATGCAGTACTGCAATGGTTTCTACGAATCATATTATGGTTGCCTACAAATAACTGATTAGTCCTGTGGAAAACCTCACCAATCACAGCTTTGTACAAGAGCGCTCGGTCGACTCGCCTTGGGAGGGGTTACGATGATATAATTAGAAAAGGCTGCAATCAACCAACTTATAATTTGCATATTATATCGTCTACGATAGAACGCAACGACATTAAATTCTGATTGTCCCCATGAATATTGGAGGCATTCGTGGTGCCTAATCTATGCAAAGCAGTTTTTCACGTTCCGAAAATTAAGGGTTGCCAGGTCGGACCATAAACGCGACGTTGATATAGGGGTTGACGTGAATGTGGTTTCAGAGTAAACAATATGATCCACCACCTTTTCAACTATCTGCTCGTTCGGTAGATCTACAGAAATACCAAACCAATTAGCCTGGACCCTGTCCGATTCTAGTCATAATTAAATGCGAGTTAGAGTGCAGTGAGATATGTACCTCAGAAATCATTTAATTATATCTCACAATATAATATTTTCAACACAATAAAATCTCAAAAATTTTGAATTCTAGAAGTCAATATGATCGAATGAAATTAATTTGTCATAACATGATTTCATATTTCAACATTCATTTTGATAGAAAAGATTGGTTCAAGTACTGACGTGAATTCAGGACAAGGAGACATAAAAACTGATTTAAATAATGCTTCTAATCTTCTGTTCGAATGTTCAATCAGATGATCAATGATGTGTATACATACAGGTGAATATTTTGCCATTGAAAAATTACATAAGTTTCCATTTGGATTAGAGTAGTTCCCTGGAGAACTTTCAATAGAAAATACCTGAAAAAATAGTTCCAATAGGTCTCTTGCATGATTTTATTATTGGAATCGAATATTATATCCAAAAGAATACTGAAAACGTTCAACCGCCGTCAAAAATTTCAATTTTCAACGATCATTCAAATTTGGTTGCACATTAAGCCTGTTCAAACGATCGAAACTTGGCGCCTTCGCATGACGTAACCCGTCATATCTATTCTCACTCTCTTCTCATATCCGTTTCACTTTTTATTCCAGTGTAACACAGCACCCTATGAAGTGCCCGTAGTCCGTATTGGCTGTAACAAGCAGATGGAACATTTTGATTACGTCAGCGGTCATAGCAACGATTTAGAAGCGTTTCACCTCATTTGAATTTGCTTCTTTATTTACCGATTTTCAATACCGAAATAATCAAATTTTATAAATTATGAAAGTGGATGAGGGCATACATGATGATCTGGTATTGAAGAAGATTCAGAAAAACATAAATTTATGATATTTCGTGTTACATGCAAGAGACCTATTCGGTCAAACTGTTGGGGGAAAGAAAAATGGCGGCCCAAAATTCAGATCGAAATCGTAAATCCCGGAGTTTTGTATAGACAAAAACTCACGCTCATACCAATAGCGGTGTGAGCGTGATAATGAATCGCCATGATCTCCCAGTGAACTTTGGATAGTGTCCGACCGAAACTGGTATTTCAGCCGAAACCGAAACCGAAACCGAACTTTCGGCCAGGGTCTCAGTTTCGGCCGAAACCGAAACCGAAACCGAAACTTTATATTTCATACTGAAATCTACTGTATTTTTTACAATTTTATTCGCATATACATGAAAATAGTTAAGGAGTGTTAAATAAAATAAAAAGACATTTTTTTTGAGATCTTTATTTATTATTTTGGTATTACCAAGTTATCAAAATAATCAGTCAAAGTATACAGGGTGATTCCAAATCAGACGTGAATCTTAGAGGAGGTGTTAGTATGGATCATTTGCTGTGGTTTGAGCCATTTTTATTGAGGACCAAAAATCAACGGTGTCCGAGATATTTGAGTACTGGTTCTGTTGAAAAAGAATTAGTATGATTTGAAAGGGGATATAAGAAGCAAATAGAGGAAAATAACGAATTCAATATTTTTTTGTTGCAACTAAGCTCGAAATTACATTTGAAAATGTATTCATAAATTATGTTCCACCATTCCATAGGCTAGCACGTGCCGTTTTTCTGATGTCTTCAGTTGTTATTTTCCGCCTGAAATTTACTCACGCTGTATTTTGATACACATTCACTATTTTAAATGCAGGACATTCAAAAGGTTACTTATAAAAATCTGCTGAAACGAAAATAGTTAAGCAATCTAACGAAATCTTTTAGAGAATGAAGAAGGAATTTGGCAAGTTTTTAAAATAATTTTGGCTTACAAAATTGTGAAATTCGAAAGTTGCAGACAAATTGATATTAGAAATTAAACCAAAATTATCACCAAATCTGATCAACGTAGAAAAAATTGACGAAATATGTACTATAAGTTCAGAAATATTTTAAAAATCACCCGAACTCCAAAAACCGTTGATTTTCGGTTATTAATAAATATGGATTAAACAACAGCCAATGAGTCATACTCCAAGTTTCACGTCTTATTTGGAATCACCCTATGTAATCTAATTAATAATCATTAAGTGAATTCTCATGAATTCTCAGTCTTAACAAAGATAGATCACAATAACTCGTACGACAATTATGTATACCTACTTATAACTCCTGGCCAAACGACCAGGATAATTCACGAACATTCAAGTTTCGGCCCGGCCGAAAGTTTCGGCCATTTTGGGCCGAAACCGAAACTGAGGCCGAAACTAGATTTCTTGGCCGAAACTGGCCGAAACCGAAACCGAAACCGAACTTTCGGTCGGTCACTAACTTTGGAGCATTCCTCGTGGGGCACCCTGTAGAATACTATTTCCTCCCAGAATATCCGTCAAAGTGCAGTTGATAAAAATGTTAATTGTTTCCAATACTCTTATCTGGTCTTCTCAGAACCCGCGGCAATGTCCAGAATCGAACAGAAACTGAAGCAAAGGCTGGATATGTAAATAAGCCATTGATATTTTTTATTGGACACCTCATGCTGCCTTTAATTTGAATCGTGTTCAGTTCGGTTGATAATATAGCATCGGATCTTTTCGAATGTGGAAAACTCAAGTGGATCTAAATCGGTACGTGCGATAAACAAGGCGCGAGGCAATTATAGTCGGTCTTTTTCAATTCTATGCCAGATAACGGCTCAATTACGTCACCTTGTTCTGACTAATGGCCGCCATAAAACAGCTTTGGTTTCCAATCGTTAAAAGAAGAGTAGAAAACAGATCGATGCTTCTATATAGGGACGAAAATAAAATTCCCCTTTATTCATTCAGAGACATTCTAGAAGGAAGATTAGTGGAGTCAAGTAATAGTAATAATCGAATCTGTAGTGAATAATTGGGTTGAAATATTCATACTATGGACTAATCTCGAAGCTGAACTATTTTTACCATTTAGCGTCTGCTCTTGCTTTCTCGGCAAATAAATGAACCCCCTGGGGTCTATTTGATTTGTGAAATATATGCATAAGTATATTAATTATACGAAGCCATTTATGAAGGACCCTATTGGCAGGAACGCTCTGGACTTGTTGATTCACCTTAACGATATCATTAAATAAACAAGCGCGATAAAGTTTTTGCCATCACGTAAGTGATTTTAATTAATTTTTCTAATCAGTAGTTTCATATTTCAGTTTCTACACAAAAATGAATTTTTTTCATCACACAATCATCTATACTGAATTTATTTTGAACATTTCATCAAACCTGCTATCGATAATCAATGTGGAATATGCAAAGTAGTGGTCGGTTACTTCGAAGCCTTGAAGAATGGATTTAACACTTCGTTAATTCAACCTCAAGAAGCTCGAAATGAAAAGATAGCTGTTATAAATTGACCAGCTTGGATGTAATCGAGAGGAATTTTTACATGAATTTCCACCAAAGACCACCGCCTAGATGAGATATTATAAAAATTCAGTCCAATAACGTTGATATCCTGTAAGCGATATTCGAATTCCTCGACTGTGGTCGTTTGGACATTGAAATATCTTCGGATATTACTGTTCTGTATAACTACCGTTCGGAGTTCCCTGGACGATTCTCTCCTCTTATTCTTTGGAGGAACCCGTTCTGGTACGTTTGATATCGCAAGGAAGTGTCTACAAAAAGTGTTATTCTGCACGTATATGAATGACATTTGCTTCTGAATAGCTATACCATTTTCGTAACCAATGAGCTGGACCAGCAGCAACGTTCTGTAAATTCTCAATTTTCCGCGAATGACGATTTTATGCTGCGATCCTTATGAATTTGTGTACCACCAATCAAAAATTATCGGGTAAAAATTATTATACAGAGTGCGCGTCAAAATTATGGAACAAATTCATTTTCTCAGAAGAATAATATTTGGCAACAAAATCCTGAAACAGGTCAATTTTTGTTTCACTTTTACCAAATATTTATGCATTTATGAAGGATTTTTGTTGCACCCTGTGCTATATCCATCAACACTCTAAATTTTTGGAATAGGGAAAGTAGGTCATGTGGTACTTTTTTGGCAAGGTCTTTGTATCTTCTTTACATTAGTGCATAAATTTTCAAGAAGAAATTTTTCTTTTTTGAAAATAGTGAGTTCAAAGAGGTTTTCAGTATGTGCACTCAATCATGGCTCATTTACTTTGAGATGATGGTACCTGATGAAATTTGTCACCGAATGAAAGTCGACCATTACAGTTTTGTTCATGCACAACTTTCAACCCCTTTCAACCCCCTCACGTGAAAAATTAGAATGTGTGAAACACTACGCTTCAGTTATAATCTTAAGTAGGTATTTTATTAGTACGTTTCTACTGAAGTGGTCATTTTGAACATTTAATTTAACTTATAATGTAATGCACAATGATTCTCCGGTTGGTGCTCCAATGCCGAAATAAATTTCCAATGTCACTCCATTTTTTTATCCATTGAAGCTGTATTGGTTGACTTTCATTCGGTGACAAATTTCATCAGGTACCTCGTCTCAAAGTAAATGAGCCATGACAAAGTGCACATACTGAAAACCTATTTGAACTAACTATTTTTCAAGAAAGAAAAATTTCTGCACGCCTGTAAAGAAGAAACAAAGACCTTGCCAAAAAAGTACCACATGACCCACTTTCCCTATTCAAAAAATTTAGAGGGTTGATGGGAATGGCACAGGGTGCAACAAAAATCCTTCAAAAATGCATAATAATTTGGTAAAAGTGAAACAAAAAATGACCTGTTTCAGGATTTTGTTGCCAAATATTTTTCTTCTGAGAAAATGAATTTGTTCCATAATTTTGACGCGCACTGTATACAGTCCTTACCAGCAACTACGCACCAAGAGGGACTTCTCTTTTTGGCGCTCTAGTTCCTCGGAACTGAGTGCTTATCAATTTGCCCAAATGTCTGTAATTTTCTAATTTTTGGCTGAAAATGGTCTTAAACGATTTGGTCCGACTCACTGATCAAGAATCCGTGGGCGAAATCCATTCTGTCTGGCAGTTGACACGATAAATTAGCATTTAAAATTGCAGGGTAGGTTTGGAGCGTAAATATCTCGGACGGGTTCGTTAACGGGTAATATCCACCAAGCGGTTTCGGAGTTATGGCCATTTTTAGTAAAACATTTTTTATGAATATTTCCGAAACCGTTCACTCGAACTATATGAAATTTAGCACCAAATTGTAGAATAATGACCGTTATATGCATGCGAAGTTTTGTATTGATGGGGTTGCTGTAAAGTGTAAAAAAAAAATTAAAAATTTTTAAATGTTGTTTCTACAATAGCGCTCGAACAGAATGACCTAAGGAGTTGAAATTTTCAGAGTACGTTTGGGAGATGAATATCTTGGTTGAGTTTGTTATTGGTTAAGATCGGCCTGGTGGTTTCAGAGTAACGAAAAAACTTTTTTTACACATCAAATTTCAAATTAATTTTTTTTAAGATGCAATTTCACTATAAAAATTTATTGATATCATTCTCAACTCTAACAAGCTAATACTTTCGGAGATATGATTTTTGAAATTTCAATAATTAATCATACTTCTGTGTTTTCACAGAATGCTTTATTTAATTATTCTATCTATGAATTATTATATGATCTGTATTCTTACTTGTCATCTTATTTTCCTATGAGAGATAAATGTCAAAATTATTTCTGGTTCGTTATTCTTGATACAAAATACACATCCTGTTCTTGAAAACAAAATATGATTGAATGCAAAATGACCAATGAAATAACCTCAGCTATCGTAGAATTATGATGATGATATAATATTATACTATTAAGTTGATAATATAATGCTCGTGGATATTCCATATGATGGAAATATATTCTTTGGTAAGATACATCAATCAAATTGGATTCAGATTATCTCCAGTAAAAACAAAACTGCAATATTGTCTAAGTTGTAATTGATATATTATTATAATTTTCAGAGTAGATTTGAGGAATTAATATCTGGGATGAGTTCGTCTGTTTGAATTTAATTTCTTTTTTTGTCTGTTGTCAACTCATCAACAATATTACAAACAATGTCTCGGTCAAATGCTTAATTCAATTGATTCGACTATTTCTTTCCTAGGGCTTCACGCGAGAGCGAGATTTTCCTCGTCTCGTCTCGTTCTCGTCTCGGAAAAGCGTGACGAGACGTTTTCAAAAATATTATAGGCGATACCGAGACCACATACAGCGCAACGCGAGAGTCTCGTTTTAGGTCTCGTTAAAGCTTTTGTTTGAAGTTTTATATACGACTCGACTTTTTTTAACACCCACAGAAAACAATTGAATATGAAGAGTTTCCACTATGTATTAACCAATATATTTTGTCTATATTATGCATCGATCGTTCTAGAAATACACGATTTTTTAGAAGATTATTAATTCGTTATGACCTTGCGATGATTGAGACTATTTTTCAAGAAAAAATAGAATTCACAACCATAAAAACGGATGCCATTATGAATTCAATACTTAACGGACAACTTTTATTGCCCCTAAATCCCAATGCTTTGCAAATTTCGTCTCTATCTGAACATCTGGAGAAATTTATTCTCTTGTGCTCCTTGTAGTGAAGATGTGAACAATTATTGTATAGGTACATCTGTGGAACTACGTATAATAAAACTGGTAAAGAAATGAAGCTATTCAATTTTTCGAAAAGTGTTATGGGGAATACGCCAAGAACACTCTCAATGATCTACCCACTGGGAAGGTATTCTTTGAAAACTATACCAAATTGTTCAATTCAATTAAAAAATGTATCGACATCGATAGCGTATTTAAAACATCAACAAAACTTTCGAAATATTGGAAAGCTGAGTTTGAAGAATATTTGCTATTAGAAAGAGCAAATAGGAATCAAAATACTTTACAGTGGTGGAGAGTGATGAAAAAGTTCTTCCTACACTTTCCAAGATGGCGGATGATTTATTAATGGCTACATCCGTACCTGTTGAAAGATTATTTTCCACAGCAGGTATGATCATGACAAAAACACGTACATCATTGAAAGATGATGTGATGCAAGCGTGACTATGTTTGAATTCTTGGTCATCGAGTAATTTAAAAGTTGAAATTAAAAATAATATGTACATGAACAAATATTTTTGTACAAGAGCGTAATAAATATGGCTTAACAAAATTATTCATTATTGTATACCATTTCGTTTATATATTATAATATTTATTATCGTTATTCAGAATTAAGCGAGACGAGACGAGACAACTGATAACGACACGAGAGCAAGACTTAAACGAGACTTATTTTTTTGGGAATTGGCGAGACCGAGACGAGATTTCTTATACTCTCGCCTACTCTCGTCTCGTGTGAAGCCCTATTCTTTCCGGTAGATTGCTAATTATGTATTACGAAAAGTAGGAAGGTATAAATACCCAACCAGCAAAGTTGTCTTATAACTCCAATGATTCGCGACTAATATATTTCATAAGTATCATATTAGTGCTTCCAAAATATCAATTCATTTTATTAAAGCTACATAAACATCATTCTGTTGTGGATAATCGAAATACTTTATAAATTTATCGTGAAAACGTCTATACAGCAGAATTATGAAATATGTTATAAAACTGTTACTTAACCATTTGTTAAGAGGTTTATAACTAACTTATAAAACAATTCTTCTTATACAACTGAATTGCTTTTTAATGGTTTCTTTATTAATTCTGGGGATATTTATAATTTTATTTCAAATATATTAAAAAACCATTTCAAAGATGTTGTGTATAACCTTATGAAACAGTTATATAGAAGTGCTTTTAGTTACAATTTTGCTTCCAGAAGTAAATTGTCGTTTAGGTAACCACTTCATAACTATTTTATGGTATTCAATTTCCATGACAATATCATCCAAAAGCAGCTGATCATTCTGTTCCCACACTGAAAGTTTTTTTGGGGTTATTACAATATTGTTTTTATTCATATCATCCAATGATTTCGCAGGACATTTGCCATCCTTTGACACCTTTCAAAAGGACAAAAGACATATTTTCAAAATACAGGACTGTCCTTTGAATAAGGACGGTTGGCAACCCTAATCTTGAAAGTTTCTAAAAAAGATATGATTACCATGATGCAAATGCATATTAGTTTTCTAGCTAAAAGCACAAATGTCTTACCTATGCATATGGTTCAGGAAGCATTATGCTACTGCTGAAGATAATTTTCTGTAGGTGCAAAATTATCACCACAATCATGTTTGTGTTCAAGATATCGACTTATTAATAAGATACCTTCATCAGATTAACTGTCATTTCTCCTTTTGAATATCCTTGCAAAAATATGTATTTATCAGATATTCCACAGGAAAACGTTAACTGTTTCACTGATTTTGTAGGTTATGTTGACTTTCACGCGGTGGAACATAAACATGTTTTATAGTAGTTGTTAAGTAGCTAAATTACAACGAAATGCTTGAAACTGATGCAAAATCATTTTATAAGAGAACGCCATTAAACATGGCGGCATTTGTGATGACTCAGAGTGCGGAGTGTTTTAAACACACTAAAAATCGCCAATGTATAGATATTTCAACCATTCAGAGCATGAAATGACTCAAAAATAGTCTGAAGAACAAATTGGAATACATTTTCGTACAAAGGATCATTAGACTGACAAGTCACATTTTTGTTTTGTTCCATTTTTTTGTGTGAAACATTCGAAACAAGGGGGCGCGTTTAAAATATGTCATTTTATTGCTACATTTCACGAAGAAATTTCATTTGCATTGAGAATTTCGTTGTGTGTATCCAAACATGTGTCTGTAAGAGTAGAAGTATATATAAATAAAATGGCTTCCTGTAAACCATAATGACACATGACATCTATATTTTCGCTATGTTGTTATACCTAATTCAGGATTGTCATTTGCCAACTTAAAATCAATGAATTTTATAGATATCATTCTATGTAACATTTTTATTTCAGAACGCTCATATGAAAAACCTTATAAAGCTATTACAAAACAGTTTTTTAGATAGCGCCAGAATGTTTATGAAATAGTTTTGTAATGTTTATGAAGAGCTTTATGAAATGTTTCGAATGACAAAATTATTTTATAAAATGTGCCAATTCTGGGTTTATATCTGTTGTATAAACGTATTGAAAACAATTCAGCGACTAGGAATGTTTTATAGGATTTTGGTTGAAAACGTTTCCACAACTATTATAAAATATAAAGTTGTTAGTTGGGTATTTGCCTGCGTTTCCTGTTGCAAGCAAAGGAGATCCAGCTCTGGTATAAATCTAAAAATGCAATCGAGGAGTACCTACAGGCTAAAAAAAAATGTTGTGCATCATAACCCAGAACATCTGCGAGATTATCAGGGTCTTGCATTATCTTCTGACCTATTTTTTGTTTTAACTGTGCCTTATTAATAATTAAAATGTGCGTAGACGTTCTTAAAGCCGAATAATTTCAAAATTATATGGTTTATAGAAAGCGAAAGTACATTCAGCACCTGTATATATTGAGATATGCACATGGTGCTGAGAGTAGTTAGCAGGAATAATTTTTACGATTTTTTTAAGCACCTTTGTCAATCAATGTTCATTATAGCCGAACGTTATAATAATAAATGAGTATTACGAGTTTCTTCTGGGGGGAATACAATCACTTACTCCTCTCATTACTGCAAGAGACTGATTTGTGCACTCACATGAGGACGAGCGCGCTTGTTCATTTAATGATCAATACAATCCGCTGATTTGTAACACCGTAGAATGAAGAAATCTATGGTTATTAGAAATCCGTAAAGCAGGAAAACAAAATTTCCAATGGACATATTTTGGAAATTTTTCCAACTTTGCATTCGAATAAATATGCAAATCAATTGAAAATTCAAAGAACATTATACTTTTCGAGGCAAATATTTATCTTTTTGATCCAGTTGAGTAAATATGCAAAGGTGCGGTCGTATATTTATAATTTCAGTAACCCAATAATAATTATTAAGGAAAATCCTCACACCCGTCGATTTTTTATTTCAAAAGCAATTTATCCTGTGCTTTTTTGAATTTGATATTTCCCACCCCACTACTCTATTTTTTCAAATGGGAATATATGGATTGTGATACATCAAATGAAAGGTAGTTTGATTACCTATTCAGCGATGTGGCTAAAAGTAGTTTTGGTTGTGCCGTTTTTGCGCGTATGTTCTGGGGAACATCGCGTTATAGTTTTGTCCAAATGTCTGTAACTTTCGAATTTTTTGACGAAAATGGTCTCAACCGATTTAGTTCGACTCCCCAATGAAGAATTCGAGGTCAAATTTGATTCTGTCCGGCCGGCCGTTGCCACGATAACTTGAGAACGAAAAAAGGTCGCGACTTGAAATTTTCTGCGTGAATGGCGCATCCCAATATGACGGACAAGTTCGTTAATGGGCATAATCGGCCCAGTGGTTTCCGAATAATAATTTTGTTTTCAACCAATATAAATCTGATCGAATTGAAACTTGGTGAGTAGTTGTAGAATATGAACTTAGGCACGTTTGTAAAATTTTGTGCGAATCGTATTGCTAGAAAATTTTAAAAAAATTATTAAAAAATATTTTTGTTGTCACGATAACTCGAAGAACGGAAAGAGATAGCGGCTTGAAGTTTTCAGGTTAGGATGTGCACCAGAACGCGACATTTCAGTTTGTTCATGAGCATAATCGACCAAACGGTTTTAGAGTTATAGCCATCTGAAATTTGGTTGTTTTTTGTTCCTCATTAACTCGAAAAATACTGAACCGATTGAATTCAAACATGGTAATTACTTGTAGAATGCCAACGCGAAAACTCTTGCAAAATTTCGTGAGGATAGTATTTGTAAAAAATTTAAAAAAAATCATTGAAAATTGAAAAAAAAAATTCTATATATTAGTAACTGTTCGTTTGAAATTGCTGAAATTTTGCAAGAGCCTTCATAACCTAACTCTTTTGCCAAGTTTTAAGTTTTAACACGATCGGTTGAATATTGTTGGAGATTCGAGCATTCTTGTGTGAGTTCAGTAGATGGGTGACCGTTGCCTCGATAACTTTCGAACGAAAGGAGATAGGGACTTGCAATTTTCAGGGTAGGTTGCGTATCCGAAAGGGAGAGTTGAGTTCGTTTTTGGGCATAATCGGTCAAACGGTTTCCGAGTTATACCCACCTGAAATATTATTTCCTTGATAACTCAAAAAATAAATAATAGATTGAATTGAAGCTTGGTAACTAGTAGTAGAAAATCATCACAAAGACGTGTTTAATATTTCGTCAGAACCGTACCCCTAGAAAATTTGAAAAAAATGACGAAAAAAAAAAAATTTAAGAACCGCACCCCTAGAAAATTTCAAAAAAAATCACGAAAAAAAAATTGGTTCAAGCACTGACGTGAAGGCAGAAGCTTTTGCGCGTATGTTCTAATGTCCATTATTCTGTATTGGACACCCTTAATCGAATTTACCATGTTAAATTATGTTGTCCATTCTCCTGTATTGGACACTCTTAATTCGAATTTGCCATGGTAACTTTTCAGTACTGAAATCTGTCACTAAAACGATACATATTCATTTCTTATAAAAGCTGAGAAAACGGTCTATATTGATAGTAAGTTCGATTGAGAGTGTCCATTAGAGGTGACTAGACAATAGAATATGAGCGTAAAAGCTCCTGACTTCACCTCAGTGCTTGAACCAATTTTTTGCGCGTATGTTCTGGGGAACATCGCGTTATAGTTTTGCCCAAATGAGAAATTTAATTATGTGGTGTCGTCCGGCCGTCCGTTGCCACGATAACTTGAGAACGGAAAGAGCTAGCGACTTGAAATTTTCAGGGTAGGTGGCGCATCCCAATACGACGGACAAGTTCGTTAATGGGTATAATCGGCCCAATGGTTTCCGAGTAATAATTTTGTTTTCGACCAAAATAACTCCGATCGAATTTAAACTTGGTGAATAGTTGTAGAATATAGACCTGAGCACGTTTGTGAAATTTTGTGAGAATCGTATCGCTAGAAAATTATTAAAAAATAATTAAAAAATACTTTTGTTGTCACGATAACCTGAGAATGGAAAGAGATAGCGGCTTGAAAATTTCAGGTTAGGTTGTGCACCTGAAAGCGACATTTGAGTTTGTTTATGAGAATGATCGTCCAAACGGTTTCAGAGTTATAGCCATCTGAAATTTTCTGAAATTTGGTTGTTTTTTGTTCCTCATTAACTCGAAGAATACAAAACCGATTGAATTCAAACATGGTTATTAGTTGTAGAATGCCAACGCGAAAATTCTTGCAGAATTTCGTGAGAATGGTATAACTAGAAAATAAAAAAAAAAAATAATTAAAAATTAATGAAAAAAAATCTATATATCATAAACTATTCGTCCGGCATGGCTGAAATTTTGGAAGAGCCTTCAGAACCTAACTCTACTGCAGAATTCCAAGTTTGAACACGATCGGATCTATATTGTTGGAGAACCGCGCAGCCTTTTGTGAGTTCGGTAGCGAAGCGGTAGCGCCGGTAGCGGATGCGAATCGTCGTATGATATGTTGTCTATGGTCGTATTTTTGCGAGAACCTTCAAAAATAAAAATATGAATGTCATGATGACATATCTTTTACGCGTATGTTATGGGAAAATCGTGTTATTTCATCACCTATCTATGGGAGATGATAGCGGTCAGACCTGGTTTTGAAAGAGATCCTCCTTAGGAGGAGGCAACTAAATATTGAAGGGATTTCTATGAACAAGAGTGAATATCTTTGAGAAATAGAGAAAACGATTCTTCTTCAAGAGATCCATGTGCCTTCAGAGGAGTATATTTGTGAGAGGGGACTTTTGAAAGGTTATGTATTATTTTTAATATGATATCGCTGAAAATTTGTTGAAGGCTTCTGATCTTGTAAGGTGAGAGGCTCATTTGTGGATATTAAATCTCGTGATGGGTAGAGAGGAATTTTAGGCCAGTTTTTCTATCACTAATGAGAATATATCTTTATGTTTCACCTCATCACCTTTAGATCTATCAATGGACATTTATTGGTTAAGAATAAGTAATTGAATATTACTTTGAATTGAATTTCATTCAATATGTTAGTAACTATACTTATAAGTTTCTTTACTTTGATTATTTAAATATGACATTAATTCCAGTAATATTTTTCAAGAATAATTATGTATTCTTCTCCTAAAGAAGAATTGAAGGTAGACAATAATGTGTTAATTTTTTCATCATTGCTTTCTATCCTGATTTCACGAAAAAAAAAATTGGTTCAAGCACTGACGTGAAGTCAGGAGCTTTTGCGCGTATGTTCAATTGTCCATTCTCCTGTATTGAACACTGTTAATCGAATTTACCATGGTGAATTCGATTGAGAGTGTCCAATACAGGAGAATGGACAATAGAACATACGCGCAAAAGCTCCTGACTTCACGTCAGTGCTTGAACCAATTTTTTTCGACATACTTCTGATTGCAAAATTATTGAAATTGTCTCATAATCAAGAATAATTCGTTTGAGAAATAAATATGATTTCACTTAGCCACCATCTGTTTCATCGAGCCTTAAGTGCCGAATGAACCAATTAGAAGGGAAAAGGTGTGAAGCATTCGTCAAAATTATAAGCTAACCCATAAGTAATTACAATCTTGTAGATCACAAACGAGACCAAGCACATAAATTCCCGAAATTCAAATGAGTTTTCACTCAAGGAGAAAGGACAGACACATTACCGTTCGATAATGTGTGTAATTTGGAAAAATAAAACTTGATACTTCCTTCTAGGTCCCTTACAGTCGCACCCCTGGCGATCGTACGCCTCTGGCGTCTTTTAATCCGCTCCTGCGCTTCGCACTCCCCTGTAATCTTGGTAATTCTCTGCAGCAATTACGGATCAATTTCTCAAATTGATATTCCGTAATTATTCTTAAAAGATTCCATATTTGTATATATTGACGGTCCTAAAGTGAATTGCTCGCCTTATCAGGTAGTGCAATAATTATCGAAATTAACTTATATTGTCTTATTTCCGCTGGACGTCAGTACCTGCATGTATGTAGGTACCTCATACATGGACAATTTATAAGTTTTGTGCATTAAGCCATGAAATCTGCTCGAGGCGATGCTAAGAAGGATTTTCTGAATCCGATGACTTCGAATTATTATGTATATTAACTAGTGACCGACCGAAAGTTCGGTTTCGGTTTCGGTTTAGGCCAGTTTCGGCCAAGAAATCTAGTTTCGGCCTTAGTTTCGGTTTCGGCCCAAAATGGCAGAAACTTTCGGCCGGGCCGAAACTTGAATGTTCGTGAATTATCCTGGTCGTTTGGCCAGGAGTTATAAGTAGGTATACATAATTGTCGTACGAGTTATTCAGGCCTATTCACTATCTATGTACATTTATCAATGTTGACTTGAAGTCAAGTTGATTTACCTCATTTTCATAACAACATTGACTTGATTTCATATTCACTAACTCATGTTGAAACCAAAGTCAACAATAAGTCAACATTGACAAAAAAACTCAATATATAAATCTGACAACAGCGTAGTAGTTCTTAAGTTTCATAATATTCTATGTTTTATCAGTTGTACTCTTTGGTTTTACTGTGCATTCTAACCTATATGCCGGGTTCCGATATTCCTGAACAGTACTGAGCAGTAAATTGAAACGTCAGATATTACTGAAATTCACTGGCGATGCTTACTGTTACTTAAGAGCGTTCCGAAATTACTTACTGCGGCCACTAGTGCCAGCAATTTCGGAACACAAGGATAGTTTTTGAATTATTCAAATAATCTGAAGTTTTTAGAGGCGGGAGAAAGAACGGAAGGAACACTATTTTGACAAACGTTTAATTTGATATGAATATAGTACAGTTTGTACAAATAAGTACTAGTTGATTAATAATATTAATTGGTAGATGGCCCCAACAGGAAAAAACCCAGTACTCAACAACTAAGCGCCCTCATCGCTTTTATTGAGAGCAATGAGGTTCTTAGATATGGAAGAGGTGAGCCTAGTGTGAAATAAGAAGCCTGTAGTAATTTAGCCAAAACACTTCTTTGGAAATGCAAAAAAAATTGTTTAAATGGCCATCAGAAAATGTAAGAGGATTATTTGCGTCCCTTAATTACCGGCAGTTTATATGCGGAGCTCTTCTACCGAAATAATACTATGTAAGATTACAAAATGCATTCTCATTTCATTTTATGAATATATCTTCAATTAAATATTGAACTAACTTTTGCAATTCTTCTCTTATAAGATAAAAAAATATAAAATAATCCATATTTATAGTAACGACACTAATTACCACTGTATTTATTTTGGTTCAAGTCAACAATTTATATCTTGGCAAGTGCTTCGAAGGACTTGCCTGGAGTCAATTGACATTTGTCAACATATATCTACAAATCAACTAAAATTAGGGTTAGTGAATACCAAAACTATGTACATGTTGATATTTGTCGATTCTTGACTTCGTCTTGACTTGAAGTCAACAATTGATATGATTTCAACTGATACATAATAGGAAAAGTTGACTTTAGGTTGATTCATATGAAATTTGACAATCTAATGTCAAATAATCAACGACGACTTCCAAGTCAACCTTTAGCGAATAGGCCTGATTGTCATCTATCTTTGTTGAGACTGAGAATTCATGAGAATTCACTTTAATGATTATTAATTAGATTGCATAGGGTGATTCCAACTAAGACGTGAAACTTGGAGTATGACTCATTAGCTGTTGTTTAATCCATATTTATTAATAACCGAAAATCAACGGTTTTTGGAGTTCGGGTGATTTTTAAAAGATTTCTGAACTTATAGTACATATTTCGTCAATTTTTTCTACGTTGACCAAATTTGGTGATAATTTTGTTTTGTTTTCATCAGAAAAGAATATGATATGTACGAAAAAAGAAAAACTATGCTGTATAAGAGGTTGAAAAAGAATTAGTATGATTTGAAATGTGGTATATGAATAAATGAAAAATCAATTTCTAATATCGAATTGTCTGCAACTTTCGAATTCCACAATTTTGTATGCCAAAATTATTTTAAAAACTTGCCAAATTCCTCCTTCATTCTCTAAAAGATTTCGTTAGATTGCTTAACTAGTTTCGTTTCAGCAGATTTTTTATAAGCAACCTTTTGAATGTCCGACATTTAAAATAGTGAATGTGTATCAAAAGACAGCGTGAGTAAATTTCAGGCGGAAAATAACAACTGAAGACCTCAGAAAGACGGCACGTGCTAGCCTATGGAATGGTGGAACATAATTTATGAATACATTTTCTAATGTAATTTCGAGCTTAGTTGCAACAAAAAAATATTGAATTCGTTATTTTCCTCTATTTGCTTGCTATATCTCCTTTCAAATCATACTAATTCTTTTTCAACAGAACCAGTACTTAAATATCTCGGAAACCGTTGATTTTTGGTCATCAATAAAAATGGCTCAAACCACAGCAAATGATTGATACTAACACCTCCTCTAAGGTTCACGTCTGATTTGGAATCACCCTGTATACTTCGACTGATTATTTTGATAACTTGCTAATACCAAAATAATAAATAAAGATCTCAAAAAAAATTTCTTTTTATTATATTTAACACTCCTTAACTATTCTTATGTATATGCGAATAAAATTGTAAAAAATACAGTAGATTTCAGTATGAAATATAAAGTTTTGGTTTCGGTTTCGGTTTCGGCCGAAACTGAGACCCTGGCCGAAAGTTCGGTTTCGGTTTCGGTTTCGGCTGAAATACCAGTTTCGGTCGGACACTAATTAACACTGAATTGTCGCAAAATACATGGTGAAATATTTTTATATTTATTCACAGAAATACTTGCCTCAATGATCATAAGATATAATAAGCTGTTGACATATTATATTTTTTGGGTTTAATGTTCAAGAGCATATAATAACAACAACAACATTCATTAATTTCATCACAGTCATTGATTGCACGACAAAAGAAAAATACGTCGCACAAAAAAAGAAAAGATATTGAATCAATTTAACTTCCTGAGAGAGCTGCAGTGCATAAAAAACTCGTGGATATCATAGGGTTCGCAAACCTAGACCAGTTTTCGAATTCTATATTTGAAGATTTTCTCATTATGGGCCATGTTATAAGATTTTGGCAGGCTGTTATAAAGCTTCAAGTATATAAACTCCACCTGATACTGCGATAAAGTGAGACGGCACTTGAGCAATAAACAAGTTTCCATTCTTCTCGTATTATTACGATTCTCATAATAGATGAAAAGTTAAACCAGTTAACGTGCTTCTTGAAAAAAACGGTGCTTCTTGAAAACACCCCGGCAAGTCTCTGTTTTCTTCATGATTTGAATTGCCCATTTTTGATCCAAGAATATTCTATGTGATAAATAACAGCTTCCCCAGAAAACAAAACCATATGACATCCGAGATTCAAAGTTTGCAGAATAAATCACCTCTAGAACTGGCACATGAAGACGACATTTTAAGATGTTTAGTGAATATATCACCGAATGCCGACTTTTACTGAGGGAATTGCAGTGAGTTTCCCACTGCATGTCACCATCGATATAGAGTCCCAGGAATTTTGATGGTGAGTGAACACTTACCCCATAGTTATTTCACAGGGAGGTATATTCAATTATATATAATTTGCTTCACACCATTTACTCACACCTTTCAATGCACTTGAGCGGAGGATATCACTGCTTCTATATTATTCCCAATAGCTGTAAAGTTGGAATCATCTGCATACAAAAGAATAATCAAGATTCCAAGGAAATATGGGAGATCATTTATATAGACAAGAAAAAGGAGAGGTCCCAAAATGCTACCCTGTGGCGCCCCAGTTTGAGTTTGAGTAAATTCAGAGACATAGAAGGAGAAGGAGGAAGTGATTGAGATGGATGGTGTTCCACCCAACTCAATCACTGTTTTCTGAATCTTATTTTCCAAATATGATTTAATTAATTTGGGTAGATTATCTCTTATTCCATAAGCTTCCAGTTTTCTCAACAATATTGCATGATCAACAAAGTCAAAAGCTATAGAAAAATCCATGAACACACTCAGCGGTATGTTGCCGTCCTCCAAGGCACCCATTACGTTCTTCACCAAGCTGAGAATAGCGGTCTCTGTACTTCTGTTCTTCATATATCCATGCTGGCGTGGAGAAAAAATCCCAAATTTTCTGAAGAATTTAAATATTCTATTCGATATTATTTTCTCAAATATTTTGAAGAATCCACTTAAAATACTTATCGGAAGGTTATTTGATAAAACCTCCTTATCACCTTTTTGGCGCTCTTGTTCCTCGGAACAGAGTGCTTATCAATTTGCCCAAATATCTGTAATTTTAGAATTTTTGGCTGAAAATGGTCTTAAACGATTTGGTTCGACTGACTGATCAAGAATCCGTGGTCGAAATCGATTCTGTCCGGCCAGCCGTCCATCCGGCCGTTATCACGATAACTCTCGAACGAAAGGAGTAGGTTTGAAGCGAAAATCCACATTGAAGTCACCACTAATAATGAAATCGGCATTTTCTCTACAAAGAGTAGACAAGACGATATCAAATTTCTCTTCTGGAAGAGCAACAATGGCAAAGCATGAAATTTATTAGAAAACGAAAATTGCTTAATATATGATAGTTACAGAGCCGGACTGTATAGAAGCAAAGGTCAAGAAAGAAGTAATACAAGATAATACACATATTGGTTCGGTTAGAAGTGAAAATTTCCGTCAAATAAAAGCTAACCCCTCAATTCTGATCAGAATAATATACAGTGTGGAACAGCCAAATGGAATAAATTCGATAACGGATAAATGAGAGCGTGTTTGGAAAAACGCTTGGACACGTCGATTTGTATTTTTAACTGAGCATTTTTTTCAAAAAAAAAAAATTATATAGGGTGCGTCATGTGACAGTGGCCAATACCCACTTTCTTATTTTAAATGCAAGCCCCTGTATATTATTAATTTTTTGGATTCTTCAGAGAATTCTAGACATAAATAATGTCCTATACCTATCTTCAACTGTTTCGGAAATATTAAGTGTTTTCAGATTTATTACAAAAATTAACATTAAAAAATTTTTTTATTTCACAAATTCGCTACATTACCTACACTAACAACCTAATAATTAATACTGATTATTTCTGAATAATTAAAAAAAAAACAAAAAAATATTAATGTCAATGTAGTAAATGTTCAAAATGCTCGCCGCGAACGTCTGAAAACACTTAATATTTCCGAAACAGTTGAAGATAGGTATAGGACATTGTACATGATTTATGTCTAGAATTCTCTGAAGAATCCAAAAAATTAATAATATACAGGGGCTTGCATTTAAAATAAGAAAGTGGGTATTGGCCACTGTCACATGACGCACCCTATATAATTTTTTTTTTTGAAAAAAATGCTCAGTTAAAAATACAAATCGACGTGTCCAAGCGTTTTTCCAAACACGCTCTCATTTATCCGTTATCGAATGTATTCCATTTGGCTGTTCCACACTGTATGAGAATTCAAATATAGAATCCAAGAGTTTCAAATTATTTCTTTGTGGGGAAATATTGAACCAAATATACCAGATGGACGATTAATGAATCAGTAAATACTCAATCATCAAGATTCTAAAGCATCCGGTTTTCAGCTGATAGTTCCGTGGGATGTCAAAAAAAAATTACCGGCTCTCCGAGCAGTTTAATTAGAAAAGGCATATATTCAACCTGACTTAAAGGTGGTCTCTCAGTGAACATTTCTAAATGTTATACATTTCTGGAATCCGCGGTAATAAGTTCGGCCGGAGATGGTCATCAATATAAGAAGAATTTTAACTAATATTAATACTGACCGCCATACAAACATGCCAGTTGACTTAGGCTGAAACAAATATTAATAGCTCCGATAGCGGTCTAACGAATTAGGGCTATTCTACATAGGCAAATTGTGAGCATTCTTGTTGGAATTGTGCCGTTTTGTTATGAAGAAGAGGAGGATGTCTTGTTGTTTCAACTTACCGAATATATCGAAAGGAGTTCAGTATAAATTGATTGTTTTGTGCATGAATAATTTTGATTATCTCTACATATGAGTGATGAGTCTGACTGCTTTCTGTATGTGAATTTTGAACTTTATGCAGATGATTTAAAATTGCTTTACTCAATCAAGAGACATGAGGATGTAGTAGATTCTCAAAAGAATCTTGACAGATTTTCAGCTTTCTGCTCAAGTCGTTGCGCATTTCTGAATGTAGAGAAATGTAGGCATATAACATCACTAAAATTCGTTCAATTAGTGACGTGAAGTCAGGAACATTTGCTCGCATGTTCTATTGCCTACTCACCTCTATCGGACACTTTTAATCCAATGTATCCATTGACATCTTCTCTCACATTATACACTGAGGTCCAATTTACTCTCACAATTTTACCCATAAAGTTTTCAATTTTAATTCCTAAACTAAAATTGCCAATTAAAAATGTCAAATTAAACACATTTTTAAAACGGAATCATAAGCCATTGATTAAGATATATTAGACTTCATATGGAGTCTTCGCCTAGCCGTTTTCTTGGCTTTATTATATAAGGACGGAAATATCTGAATTGATATTTTTCATAAAAATAACAAATTTGAGAAAATATAGCACGTTTTTGATAAATAAAGTGATTTTTTTTTGTTTATCATCTCCCATCCTATCTTTGTTTGAGGGGGAATTTTTCTCAAAAAAAAATGAGCATTTCGTTTTATGGATTTTATACTTTTATACACTTGTACCAAATTTGAAAGCGGTAACTCAAATTGTTTGAAAGTTATCGAGTAAACATACATCCATACATACATCGCACACCCATACACCCAGACACTCAGACACAAAATTTGTTCACCTGAAATGATATTTCTTGTACGATCATTTTAAGCCATTTTAGCTAAAAAAAAGTTGTTCTGTTACAATACCTCCACTTTTAACCATTGTGATGTGGAGGTAATAAAAAACATTTTGTTGTCACGTGTGACGTGCACTAAAGTGATTATTATACAAATTATTATAATAAGTCTCAAATTACATTTTCTTTACTCTGACTTTGGTTTATCCAATCTAATATACTAGCGGTGGGTTTCACAAAGCTTTGACAGCTCTTAATTCCCAAATTAGTGCGATTCTATATCGATTTTCAGTTCCTTTTTGATAGAACCATCGAATTAAATCCACAATTAAGCTAATCGAAGCTTCGTGAAACCCACCATCGTTCTTCTACTTCCACTTGACGTAGAAGATTGAAACTTGCTTCGCAGGCTCTCATTGACTCTATGTCAAATAACGTCCCATGGTTTATTTTCAACCCAGTCCGGAAAAAAATCATATACGCTCACATCGTTCAATCAAGAAATTTCAAGATCTTGAAATTTCTTGGGTCAAGACAAGATATAATATGTCAAGAATACGTCAAGACGAGATTTTTTTAAATTTCTTGACTTTTTCTCAAGACAAGACAAGAAGTTGTTATCAAGAAAAAAATTCTTGTCTTGTTGACCACTACGGTGTAAGCCAAGGGTGAGTTTCCTTATTTTGCAAATATTTTAGAGACCAGTTTAGATAGAGCAACGAAATTTGACGGTTTGAGTAAGCAGCTTGAGTACTTTGAAACCCTGGTGAAATAAATTTTTGAAACCCCCTCTGAAACAAATGGTGAGGGGTGGCGGTACTTTTTGAAATAAATGATTTTTTTCCACTGCAACGTACTGATAATAAATTGGATTCCAAAACTGCGATCTTTTACCTTTCATTTGGTGTATCGTTAACACTTCACGAACACACATTTTCGATAACGGGGTAGAGCACTATACATACAGATCGGCGTTTGAAATTTTTTCTCATGCGAGTGTCCTTAGGGATCATAGTCTTCATATTTTCAAGATATTAAGAAGTATAGATGGTGTTCCAAAAAAATATAGTCATCTCATAACTTCCAAAGTTATGTCATCATTTTCTAATTTCGTTCGAACTATTTGAAGCGACTTATCGACAGGAACATTGGGGAACAAACTGACAACATCAAAGCTCACTAGAATGTCATTTTGGTTTAAATTTGAATCTTGTAGTTTTTCAAGAAAGTGTTTGCTGCTCTTCAAAAAACTTTCTTTCTTTCCTGTTAATGGGTTTAAAAATTGAAGTAGATATTTCGCTAAATTTTGACATGGAGATCCAATAGAACTTACTATTGGTCTCAGTGGAATTAAAGGTTTGTGTATTTTTGGAAGACCATATAAATGTGGTGGTTTACTGTAAGATGGCATGAGTTCTTTTTTCTGTCTATACGTAATAGTTGTTTCTTCGTTGATGTTGTTTCGTTGTTGTTTGTTAGGCAACATTGTTCAATTGATTGCTTCTGACAAATATCCTGTGTTTCTTACGCAGAAGCAAATCACAAAATAATTAATTTTTATTTTATAGATATTTTTCAGAGTTTGGGAGAGAAAACCCAGAAAAAAACCTTTCAGTAACCTGAATAAAGCCGAAATGTGCAAGTTTTTGCTTCCCTTCCTAAATTCTTACTTTCCAATATTTGGTATTAAAAATAATCAAGCTTGTTGAGTCATTCTCAAGGAACTATATTCTGGTTAAGATAAAAGTTATCAATCAATCGTGCTTGTTACAATGGAAAATGAATTACATATCGACCACCCCGTAGATACAGAATGTGTCGAATTCAAACCCTGATTAACGAATATCTCTTATGACACCTGCAATCAGGGAATTGATCAAGACTAATCTCTCCACCTTCATAATTGCTACTTCACCACAAGAAGTAAAGGCGAGGCTTGATTCTATAGGTCTGTAATTGGGAATTGACGGAATATAGAACCGCGCCTCATGATGTATCGCGTCAAAAACCAATATCTATCTCTGGTCGTTGATGAATGGCGGCCATACATTTTGTATCAATCAATTCAGCAGACTCAGGATTATGTTTTATGAGTCTCGTATGGTTGGAGTACACACATGGTTTGTAATTCATCTTCAAGTCTTTGTTTTGTCTCTCATACCCACATCCATTCTGATATAGGACCCATTAATCATTTTTTCTGTTCCTATGGATACAATGATACATTTTTCTGCTTTTGTGAAATTATTAGGTATTGGAAAAATTTTGTGGAAATATTGAAATTATTGCAACAACCCACGGCTTAATCCGCGTAATCATCATCAATGGTTTTATTCGATTTCCGGTATATTCTATATTCTGTTTTGAGTTCACTGTGGAATTATTATGAACACTATAAAAGTAACTACACTGTTGTCCACTACATTTTTTTGTCGTCTGACATATGTTTCGGAAACAAAGTTTCCATCTTCAAAGACGAAGCGTTACTAAAGCACGCAATCAATTTCTACATTCCAGTACGGGTTGACATTATACCCTTAGTCATAAACCAATTAGTGAGAATAATGGGTTGTTAATAGGGGTTAGGTCATTATTGAGTAAAATACCCTTTCTCTTATACATTTCGATACCTTCAATTGTTCCTAGGTACGCTCTATCGGACTTTTTCAACAATTTGACGGAATTTTCTGAAATTGAATGGCCAGTTGTTAAAACGTGATTTGCAACCGCAGATTTATCGACGAATGTGTCCCGTATGCTCTTTATATCGTGTGAGAATAATTCTGGTTGTTTGCCCGACGTAACACTTGTTGCAATCTAAATATTTAATTTCATATATACCCGATTTTAACATGTCCGGAGTTTTATCGAATGTATTTTCAGCGCAAAAGCTCCTGTCTTCACGTCAGTGCTTGAACCAATTTTTTTACCATGTATTAAGGACATAAAAAAGAGTCCAATCAGGATTTCCTTATAATCAGTTGAAACTTATGATGAATCACTTCATCCTCTGTCAATTCAAAAGTATTATTAAAATTTCAGTCAATCTATTCAACCCTCTGTATGCATAACTTATTTTGATGGTCCAATCTTAATTGACCATATAATGAATATACTTCATATTTCGTCCATTCCGCCTTCACAATATAATTAATTAGTAATAAAAAACACACAACTGTACATAAATAATGCATGAAGACGTTTTGCGGGTGTGTTTTAACATATTTAATATAATTAGTTAATAATAATATAATACAGGAAATGAAGCGATTTTTCGTTTTAGCTGTATAAAGATATTCAAATAGACTACAGACAATTAGACACCCCATCTAGAAACAAAAAGATGTATTACAAGAGATAGAGTTGCTAATAAGACGATTTAAACGATTTTAAGTGGCGAGGCAGAACGAGGGAGCGTCTTGGGCCACATGGCCAAGTCAGGGGCGTCTTGAATAGATTATTGAAGCAAGTAAAACGGCTATTTCGGTTATGCCTTTAGTAAGTCTAACGAAAAATATAGGCAGGAGCCCTTCGACTCGTGGCGGGAGTTACTTTATTATTCTCTCCGCCGTATACACAAATCATTCAATCTCCGTTAAGTCCTAACTGAGGTCCTCAGTAAAGGATATATTTGAATCGCAACCTCAGTTAACTTGAAAATTAACGTAGTATTAACCTGTTTCACCACTGTTAAATACGTTAACTGAGGTTGCGATTCAAATTTATCCTTAACTGAGGACCTCAGTTAGGTCTTAACGGAGATTGAATGCTTTGTGAATACGGCGTAACTGAATGTATTCCGGGAAGCAAGAACGAATTCAAATATTCTGCTTGCTATGTGATTAGTTTAGCTAAAGTCAGATTTATTGAATTCTTGATATCTATGATCAGTTTTGCCGTTTGAAGGATTGAGTTATATGAAATAATAGTTCGTCTTCCTTACAGCGTCTTTCAAATGATCTATTTCAGGCTGCTGGGATCATCTCAATTTTTGCACGCATGTTCTGGGGAACATCTCGTTATCATTTTGCCTAAATGTCTGTAATTTTTGATATTTTTTAGCGAAAATGCTCTCAAACGATTGGGTTCGACTCCCTGATGAAGACAAATTTGACTCTGTCCTTCCGTTGCCACGATAATTTGAGAACGGAAAGAGATAGTGACTTGACATTTTCAGGGTAGGTGGTGCGTCCGAATGTGACGGACAAGTTCGTTAATGGGCATAATCGGCGTCATGGTTTCCGAGCAATATATTTGTTTTCAACCAATATAAATCCGATCGAATTGAAGCTTGGTGATTAGTTGTGAAATGCAAACCTAAAGACATATGTGAAATTTTGTGTTATTTTGTGAAATTTAGCTGTTATTTCCTCAGTACCTCGAAAGACACGAAACCGATCCAATTCAAACGTGGTAATTAGTTGTAAAATGTCAACGTAAAAATTCTTCTAAAAATTTCGTGAGGATCGTATCACTAGAAAATTTTCAAAATATCATTGAAAATCATTGAAAACAATTCAATAAATCAGAAACTATTCGTCCGACCTCGCGGAAATTTTGCGAGAGCTGTCAGAACCTAACTCTACTATCAAGTTCTAAGCAGCCTTGATCTCGATTCTTTGCCACGAGATATATGATAGATATAACAAGTTTTCGTACAATTCGAAGTCATAAAAGTCACACGATGAAATATTACTCGATTAGAACCAACAACAAATATTCCATCTTGATCCGGGATAGCTACCCCATCGCTGAGCGTGCCCCAAAGAGGAAAGTGTTTTTCAGGGCATATACGTATCGGTTTCATGGTTGTTTCCCATCATCAGCGTAACTTATCCACTGAATTACAAATGAACGAGAGCTGGTAAGATTTTCTTTACAGTAATAAACTCACTGAAGGGTTTAATTTTCCTAAAACTCGATTGTCATTCAGTGGCTAAGTTACACTGATGATTGGTAACAACCATGAAACCGGTACGTATCTTCCGAATGACACGAATATTTCACTGTTCGACTTTTAGTATTATTAATTAGCTACAGTCACCTATTCTCACTGGTTTGTGGTCTTCTCTAACCACACTTAGCAGAGCGTTTTCATCTCACATCGGTCACTGACTCCCTCTTGCGACGAAAAAATGAACGTCACTGAACATCGCTCAAGGTTTCCGCATCACAGAGGGTTGGGGTTCGTAAGGATCTTCCTATGTGTCGCTGCTAAGATTTTATTTCCAGTATTTCGTCATTAAAGTGATTTCTAGAGCTTCTTCGTTTTTCATTAATATAATAATAATATTGTTTATTTACCACAATAATAAACAAGACATAATTACACTGGACAGTATTCATGTAAATAAACAATATACAATCATAATCATAACTTACTTCGATCTTACAAGACCAAGATCTATACAATAACAAAAATATACAAATATACAATCTCACAATATTCAAAAATAAAAAAAAACACGAGCAGAACAATTCAAAAATCCCAGTGAGCGGGTCAACCAATGATTCTCCATTGTTCACATTAGAGCGGGTTAACTGTCCAGTGACAAAAACTTCTACCCTTACGAAGAATCCACACCTTCAGTTCTTCTTCAAACCTATTTTCGACCTTTCATCTCTCATGCCTTGAGGAATCAAATTGAATGCTCTAGGCGTAATATATGTAAAGGATCGTTGACCAACTGACATTTTCGCTCTTGGCAAGTAAAAGTTATCTTTCAGCACTCCACTTGTGTAATAATGGTGATCTAGTTTGCTGAGGTAGGTTTTACCTTCATTGACAAAAATAAGTATCACCTTGACAAACAACTGTCGTATGTCAGGGATGTTTAAGTCTATGACGAATTCATTCGAGTCATATCGAGCTACTTTGAAACACATTATGTTCAGGAGTTCATTCTGGACGGCCGTTAATGGTTCAAGTATTGTCTGCCTTACGCCACCCCATCCGATGATCCCATATAGCCTAACAATGATTCAGCCAAGGCATAATAAACCACCTTCTGGCAAGACAAACATAACACTGGGACATGCATACATTGAATATATGACATAACTCCTCTGATATAGTATACTTCATGATTTTTATTGTTTCACTTTTAATTCCATCTGGACCTGGTGCCTTGTTATCCTTCAGTGATAATATTATGTTCACTAGTAGTAGCAGTAGTAGTAGTAGTAGTAGTTGATGATTCAAGGAAGATTGAGTGTGCATTATATGTGTTTTCAGTTCCATCATTTGGTTGCTCCAGCACCTCTAGCCTCAACATTAGATCCAGGCGAAAACAACTTATAGAAATAATCAGCTATTCCTTGGGTATCTATTATTTTCCAATTTTATCCTTTTTATGCCTCGGTATGTTTCCTTATATTTTATAGATTGCTATAAACCACACTCAAATGTTGTGCATCTGTTATGTCATTTACTGTAGAATTGATATTTATATGGATCATTCCACTGATACTTCTTTTATAATAAATAGCCGCATAATCTAACGCCTTGGCATTATCAAAATAAAATGTATGCAGTTCATTGAAATGATGTTTATCTAAAGATGTTTTGTCTATCTTAATGCGTTGTTTAACTTGACAGTAACACTTATGTTGTCTAATGTGAGACTTATGGGACACCCATATTGATGATCAAGGTGTTTAAATTTGCCTGTATTGTACAAGAATTATTTAGTTGATTAAGGGAAAAACATTGTTTCTTTTCTCTCAGGAAAGCGGATGTCCATCCAAGAGCAGGTCTCCTTATGTCACACCCCTCAAGCTCCTCCAGAAGTCTAACATGTTCAACACAATCGAATGCCCTGCTAAGGTCACAGATGACCCCAACAGGACACTCGAGAATATTTCTAATTTTAAGTATTGATTTTGATATTATTATTGAGATAACCGTTTCCTCATCTACACACTAGCTGAACCGAATTATTTGGTACGATAGACTTTTTATGAATCAAAATTTAAATGTTTAGATCGTTAGGTTCCGTTGACTAAGGTCGCCGCCCAACATTCCGGACCTTACCCTGATGGATACATATTTGTGAGGGTAATTGGACAAATTGATGGAGGACATATAATCAACTGCTGACATTATACAAGATTCATTAATCGAAGGATTGCATCTATTGAACACCCACAGAGAGGCCATAGTTCTTGCAACTATATGAAAAAACAAAAGAAAATTTATAGAAAATACAGAGCATATAGAACTCTAAAATCATATTAGTTTAATTATATTTTATTACTGATGGCCTACTGATAATTTATAAGATATGTTCACAAAATATGGGTTACCCTAAGCATAAGTTAATTTTTGCGTGCATGTTCTAGGGCCTTAAACTATGTTCAAAGTATTTATGTCGTAATGCATAATCTAAAAATTCTACTGCATTGCTTTACGTCACTCGGTAAAATATTCGAGCATATTACACTCAGTCCTTCCAGCTCCTCGTTTCGATTCAATAAGTATGAGGGGTGTAAATAGGAGCGCAAAATTTGGATGAAAAATTGGTTCAAGCACTGACGTTAAGTCAGAAGCATTTGCACGTATTGTCCGTTCTCCTGTATTGGACTCTCTTAATCGAATTCACCATGGTAAATTCGATTAAGAGTGTCCAATACAGTAGAATGGACAATAGAACATAAGCGCAAAAGCTCCTGACTTCACGTCAGTGCTTGAACCAATTTTTTTTTCGTTATTTTGAAAATTTTTCTAAGGGTACGGTTCTCACAAAATTTTACACACTCCTTTATGTCGATATTCTACAACTAGTTACCAAGCTTCAATTCGATCAAGATTATATTTTTCGAATTATCGAGGAAATAATATTCCAGGTGGGTATAACTCCGAAACCGATGGACCGATTATGCCCTAATCTAGGGAACAGCAAGCTATCATTTTGCCCAAATGTCTTTAATTGTCGGATTAAATCTCAAATGATTAGGTTCGACTCACTGATAAAGAATTTGAGGTCAAATTCAATTATGTCAGTGTAGCTGTCAGTTACCACAATAACTTTTGAACGGAAAAAGATATCGTAATTTTAAGGTAGGTTGCGTATCCGCATGCAACGGTTAAGTTCGTTAAACGGTTTCAGAGTTATATACATATGAAATGTTGATCCTATTTACACAATACCTAAATCCAAAAAATTCCAATAGAATTTATATTTCAGAAACTTACAGATTCCACTGAAATTCGCACAAACGTGGTTTCTTAGGGGTTGGAATTGACTAAAACGATACAACACGTCTAAAATTAAATTTTTTTGGATTTTCTGCAATGTGACTATGTGGTTTTAGAGATCAGCTTGATTTCATTTGCTTCAACTTTCTATATCTCAAGATAGATATTTGAGGGTCTAAATGGGCAAAAACAGAAAAAAAAACCGAAAGTCAGCAATATAGCATTGGCTCAGGCATATTTTCAATCAGATCACTCTTCGGTGTGGCCTTATGATATCAAATTGGCTATAGAGGCGACAAGGATGGAAAGTATTTGTGAAACCGCAGGGGTGGGAGAATAACTTCAGTAGGATTTACTCACAAGGAAGATACAGTTAGGTTAATGTTTGCCTAATAATTAAGGTTTGAAAGTTTGCCTAAATGTCGGTAATTTTCCAATTTTTGGCCGAAAACGTTTAATTTCGACCCACTGATAAAGAAACCGAAGAATGGTCTCATTTAAATCTTTCCGTTCGGCTGTCCGTATGCACGGTAACTCTCGAACGAAAAGAGTAAGATAGTTGAAATTTATGAGGTCGGTTTACGGCATAAATATCTCGGCTAGTTCATTTAATGGGCAGAATCCGCAAGGTAGTTTCGGAGTTAAAGCTATCTGAAATATTGTTTTCCCATTAGCTCGAAAAATACTAATCTGATCGAATTTAAACTCAGTAGTTAGTTGAAAAATATTGGCACGACTACTCATCCATAATTTGCTGAGGATCCGAGTACTAGTACAATTAAAAAAATATAAATAAATTCTTGATCGAATACTTACAAATTGGAAAAAAAAAATTCAAAAATTTTGGTTTAACAATACCTCTAAAAATACTGATCTGATTGAATACAAACTGGGTACTTAGATGAAAAATACCGACGCAAACCGACGTGAATTCTATTGTCCGTTCTCCTGTATTGGGCACTCTTAATCAAATTTACCATGGTAAATTCGATTAAGACTGTCCAATACAGGAGAATTGACAATAGAACATACGTGCAAAAGCTCCTGACTTCACGTCAGTGCTTGAACCAATTTTTTTGTCGTAATATATAAAAAAAATTTCTAGGAGTACGGTTCTCACGAAATTCCACACACGCCATTATGTCGATATTCTACAACTGCCCCTTAAAACTTGCAAGTATTTCTTTTCGTTCTCAAGGTATCGTGAGATACATAATATGTTTTCGTTATTTTTTTAAAATTAGCTAGTGGTACAGTCCTCACAAAATTTTACACACGTCCTCATGTCAATATTCTACAAGTAGTTAGCAATATTCAATTCGATCGAGTCTATGTTTTTTGAGTTATCGAGGAAATAATATTCTAGATGGGTATAACTCCAAAACCGTTGGGCCGATTATGGCCAACAGCGAACTTAACTCTCCCATTCAGATGCGCAACTTACTCTGAAAATTGCAAGTCCCTATCTCCTTTCGTTAAAGAGTTATCGAGGCAACGGTCACCCATCCAGCTACTGAATTCACACAAGGCTGCTCGGATCTCCAACAATATAGATTCGATCGTGTTCAAACTTGACACTAGTAGTGGTAGTGGAGTTAGGCTTTGAAGGCTCTCGCAAAATTTCAGCCATGTCGGATGAATAGTTTCTGATATATAAAATTTTTTTCAAGGATTTACAATGATTTTTAAAATTTTCTAGTGATATGATCCTCACGAATTTTCAAAAACTTTTTGCGCTTGCATTTTACAACTAATATCCATGTTTGAATTGGATCGATTTTGTATTTTTCCAGTTATTGAGGAAATAATAACAAAATTTCAGATGGGTGTAATTTTGAAACCGTTTAGCCAATTATGCTCATAAATAAGCTCAAGTGTCACATTCAGATGCACAACCAATCCTGAAAATTTCAAGTTGATATCTCTTTCCGTTCTCATGTTATCGTGACATATAAAATATTTATTAATAATTTTTTTAAAATTTTCTATTCATACGATTCTCACAAAATTTCACGAACGTGCTCAGGTTTATGTTCTACAACTATTCACCAAGTTTCAATTCGATCGGATTAATATTGGTTGAAAACAAAATTATTACTCGGAAACCGTTGGGCCGATTATGCCCATTAACGAACTTGTCCGTCGTATTAGGCTACGCCACCTATCCTGAAAATTTCAAGTCGCTAGCTGTTTCCGTTCGCAAGTTATCGTGGCAACGACCGGCCGGCCGGACGGCTGGCCGGACACAAACAAATTTGACCCCGAATTCTTCATCGGAGAGTCGAACCCAATCGTTTGAGACCATTTTCGGCAAAAAATTCGAAGATTACAGACATTTGGGCAAAATGATAACGCGATGTTACCCAGAAAATACGCGCAAAATTAAATAAATCGACATAGCTAATTTACCTGGTGATATGAAATTTCAAATAATTATCTATGAATCGTGATATTATGTTGGATCCAAATATTTCATGGTCAATGGTTCGCGAGATTCAACAAAGTAATGGTGAAAGTGTGGAAATATGCGTTGATTTAGTTGGGCAACAAAGCAAACTAGATATTAAGAAAAGGAATTGTTGAACGTCAAACCATAATCCCCTTGAATTCGGACCTGTGGACGTCGATAAAGTCGCTAATAAGACGATTTAAGTATTTCAAGTGGTTGAAAGAACGAGGGCGTTTTCTACCACATGGTTCCTCTTATCCTTACCATCGGAAATTTGTAGTCTGGTAGTATATACAGTTAATTTAAATATGATGACATCTCAGCTTTACATATTTAATCAGATAAAACACACTAATAAGTACATCTGGCTAGATACCGGAACATCGTCTACCTGTCATTTTGGCTGCCGGAAACGGACGAATTTCAACTGTTTCAGGAGGGCGTTTCGGATTTTTTGTGATCATTAATAATTTTCCATTGTAATATTTGATTAGATATAAGAATAAGATTTAAGTTGAAGATAAATGTTTGGATTGATTTGGATATCGAGGTTTCGGACATATGGGAACGTATTTTTTCAGTATTTCCATGGACAATGCACGATGGAATGTTTTAGTAGTAACATTCTGGAATAAATCTGGGGGCACGATTGCCAAGACGAGAAAAAAGGAGCAGGGCACTATCTACCTTTGCTCGAAGAGTTCCGACAAATGTTCACACAATCACAATTTCGTTCTGGATGCCATACTAGAGGTTTTAAGTTCTCAGGATAAGATAAAGTTAGTATAATCATGAAACACAACAAGGTTGATTTGCCTACCTTCTTTAATTCAGCAAAATTTGTGGATACATATTTGTTGAAGCCAAAAGCTTGGTGGCGATATTTTGACGACATATTGGTAATTTGGCAAAAAATGAAAACGGTTATCTAGAATTTTAATTCTCCTACCTTAAATCTTGCCAAATAGTTAGTAAATAGATTCAACACTCCTAAGAAGTGGGCAATAAAATATCGTACGGATCAGTTGGTAAATTGAAAGATTTCAAAATCAATGATAACGACCGCTGCATTTTGTGGGACGTAGATTCATTATTTATAAACACTCTTGTTGAAATCGCAATATAAAATTTGAAAGAATGGCCTTCTAGTTCAGGTCTCCCTCAAATAGAAATTAATGACGATTTTGACGATAAAAATCACACTTTTGACGATAAAAATCTTTGGTTATAATTAATGCAGTGGTCAAAGACTCACCCTGTATATATATATAATATAAATATATATTTTATTTGTTGATTTGATGAATCTTTTCTCTCTGGATATTCTCAGAATGGAAGATTTCTAATAAATATCAGGAGCAAATATTATGCGTCTCTCTGATATTTTTTCCTGGATAAACTTCTTCCTTTATTTCTTGTGTCTATGGATCTATCTTGTTTTCAAGGCACCACACAGACTCGATATCCACTGTAATTTTTTGAAAGTTGTTTTGATAATTACTTTTATGAAAATAAACCTTTTGCAATAGACATAGATTTTTAGTGTTATGGCATATATACAGACTAAAGAATCCGTTAACTTATTAATTATTATTATTATTAATAAGTAAAAGGATTCTTTAATCTCAGTATAAACAATATTCCCAGAAATATATGTTTAAATTTTTAAGTTTAGGGTTAAGTTAAAGTTACCAGCCATCATAAACCAGCCTTATGGCCTCTCAAGTGAGTGACAGGATTAAGGCTGAATAAAACGGATAAAATCCACAACGAATAACTGGCGAAGGACTCTATATATTATGATAAGGTCCCCTCGTAAACGGCGAGTTGCAGAGGTCTTGATATGCATGACTGATAGTCTTCCTAGGTAGGTCTCATAAGACCATACGGCATCCTAGTGGATCTTTGCTGGACTAATTCGAGGAGATCCCTATCACGGGATATAGGACTGGTGTCAGCACTGGACTGGCATATTCGAGGATGGGTTGAACAATAGAACATAGAACATAGAATGCTGCATGGGGGGGTCACAGAGTCCAAAGGTCCTTTGGAGGATTCGCTTGGCATTGTTGGTATCAGCCACAACATGGTCTGAGTATAACAAGCACTCGGTCATAGCAACTCCAAGATTTTGGTGAGAATAAACTGATTTATCTATATTGAAAGGTATCATTCTAGTATGGGATCATCTCCAGAGATGATTTCTGGAGCGGGTCCAGAACAGAGCCTTGCGGGACTCCACTCGCCACGCCCCTTGTTGATGACAGAGTCATCAACCGCGAACCCGAAATATTCTGACAGAAAAACCCTGATCCACTGAAGCAGATTACCTAGAATTCCAAGATTCTCGAATTTAAAGAAGAGGCGTGTGGAAAAAGCCCACGAAAAATTCAAATAAATCATATCCACGGGGGCCCCACTCTCATTAACGAACGGCTCAGCAGAAATCCATGATGATTGGTTGGTTGGTAATACCACAGCCCACTAAAGAGAGAGTAGATATAGGGGGCTGTGGTAATACCATTAGAGAAGGCGAAGAGAAGAATCTTCTCATGAATTATTTTCTCGCAGACTTTTGCGATTATTGGGTCTAGGCTAATTAGTCTGTAAATTTTTATGAAAATTGGAGTATCCAGGGCTTCCCTCCAGCATTTTGGGAATTTTCGCAGTGCAAGAAATATTGATGTAGCACTGTTTCTGAGCAAATATCGGTGAATTATTATATTAATCATAATCAATAGATAATTATTTGTAGACGGTTGGGTGCGAGGTACGTTTACGCACCTCGAACAATATGATACATTTTCTACATTTTTCTGCCGACTCGTTGAAGTGATTTTCTTTGCCCAATTCTTCTTCAATTGCACATAAACGATCCACCGGATTCCTTTTCACAATAGCAATACTAGCCACACAAATTTCACATTCACACGGCTAAACGAAGAAGTGGAATACTAATCGGTAACTGTAAAACCGACCCAATAGTATTTCCACATCGTTAATTGGTTAATACTTTTGTTCTTGTGTTCCATTGTCTAGATGTAAATTAAGCAGAAGAATGAATTTGCATGATATCACAATAATTGGAGAGAAACTCCTCACAATCGATATTATGCATGTTATGAAAGTAAGTTTTGTTATCACTATCTTGGAAATCAAATTATGCTGAAACAGTGGCGGATTCCCTTCTGAAATACAGATCAAATATAGAAAATAATGGATATTTTAATAATTTCATATTGAGCACAGCGCGTTTCATCATTCCATGTATTGT
The DNA here is from genome assembly GCA_937662695.2 of Halyzia sedecimguttata. NCBI lineage: Eukaryota > Metazoa > Arthropoda > Insecta > Coleoptera > Coccinellidae > Halyzia > Halyzia sedecimguttata. The sequence goes on along the minus strand of OW569415.2, from coordinate 87,368,379 downwards.
TGATCAGGTACAGAATCAACACAACCATCTTTCACTTTTATAGTATATTACGTAACAAGAGTTGTAAGAAGCCCATTACGCACGAAGTCAAAACGTTTAAGAGTGCGTAATGGACTTACAACTCGTGTATCGTACTATAGTGTCTCTACGTCCTCCCATTTTCTTTTACTAAATAAAGGAACTCATAATTCGTTTTTAAGAAAATGTTTGGATACTTGTTGTAAAAATTGACAACATAAATAACATAACGTTTATTTCCATAGTATACTAAGAAAACGCGACTTAATTTATGAGAATCCAAAATGTATCTCACTAAAGGTTTTTATGTTTTTCAATCGACTAAATTTATGTAGGGGAAGTATGTCTGAGACGGCATAGTTGATGAGATGGCATACAACGTGTTCCTCAGCTGACGTTCAAAATTTGGCGTCATTTCTTTACGCCGATTATAGAATAGGACGCAATGAGGCATTTGCCAAAGTTCTAGTCAATTATGCAATACGATCAAGTCAGTGCATGCGGGGACAGTTTGCAGAGGTGGCTGAAAATTTATAGTAGCGAATGTATTCAGTGAATAGTTAAAAATAATGGATCGATCGTTAGGTGTGCATATATCTTTGTTTTTTGCATGTCCTTCAGTATGAAAACAATGTGTTATTTTTCATATTTGCGTTAACCATTGTTATAGAGAAAGAAAAAAGTGCATGTGTATCCTACAGGGTGAGTTGGCATACATGGTATGTTGATGAGATGGCATAGGTATACTAGTACATACTTTTAACAAGGAGATAATTGGAAAATATTTTTCACTACTTTCTGCTGTATTGAAAAAGTATAATTTCGAAGGTGTTGACGAATCATAATTCTCAACAGCGCCTTCCAAAATATCAAAATTTTCGCCACATGTGGTCGAAAATAGGTGGTAATTCTAACTAGTGCTGAAAGCGGAAAGCACTTCACTGTTGTCTGCAGTATGAATGCAGTTGTTACATTCCACCAGCTATCATTTTTGCGAGGAAGTATATTACAAAAGAATCTATGGACCGACAGCAGGAGTAGGTTTTCCACAAGAAAAAAGTTTGGATTGGCCAAATGATGTCTTAAAATCTAATGATTTACTCTTTACAGATTCTGAAAGAAAACTTCCAAGAAAATCATCTCGAAACGTCAAGAGGCGTGTTGTTATTGAACCTGATGGGACAACGGAAAATCATTTTAGTGTTAGCGGTGATGAAAGTGAGGACGTAGCCTGTATATACAGCAACGACATGTTTTCCTGATCTCGTTCCAAAGAAAAATGTCTGAGATGTAACGGATGTAGTCAGTGGTGTCATACAGAATATGCAGGCGTCGATAAAAAAACAAAACAATTTATTTACGATATATGTATATCATAATTTATCATGTATGCCATCTCATCCTTAGTATTGCTGGTGAGACGGCATACGCAGGGCCTTTTTTATTTTCATGTTATTCTTTCAGATTATTAAAATATTCAAAAATTAATAAATCCCAGCATATTCCACACATTGCACTAGCTTTTCTTCTCGTTCTAACCGTTTTAAAATACTTATGGGAATAGATATAATCCTTTTTCAAAAAGTATGCCATCTCAGGCACACTTCCCCTAAATAGATCAAATATAAAGACGAACTTAGATTAAATTTGAGTGCAATTTAATAAAACCAAGAAATTTAAGTGTTCTTATCAAAACGCACGTGTATGTTATGAGATCTCATTACGTGCATGCTATTGTTAAACATCATTTACAAGTCGACAGTGCGATTTTTGACGTTTACTGACATGGGCGTCGAAAAAATATTAGATGCATTGCGATGCGCCACCTACCCTGAAAATTTCAAGTCACTTTCTCTTTCCGTTCTCAAGTTATCGTGGCAACGGATGGTCGGCCGGCCGGACAGAATCGAATTTGACCTCAAATTCTTCATCAGGGAGTCAAACCCAATCGTTCGAGACCATTTTCGGCAAAAAATTCGAAAATTACAGACATTTGGACAAAATGGCGATGTTCCCCAGAACATACGCGCAAGAGGGTATAGAGAGCCCAAATTTTCAGGATGAGATGAAGTTGAATCTCGTCGATTTTGCCATTCACTAAAACATGTGAGATATAAATAATTTAATCGTAGACTAAGTAACTTATTGGCAACAAAACAACCTTATTTGAGCTTTCTGATTTTGAAATTTTGGGATATAGGTATAGGTATAGGTACCTCTACGAAGTTCATTTCAATTGTGGACTCCTCACTCTTTAGAATCATATTCTTTGAAATGATTAATCCACATATTTACTCGAGTTGTTTTTTGTTCTCTATGAGATATTGATTGTTAAAGAAAGATGAAATTTTCCGGTTTGGCAAACCAATACATGTTAAACTGTTCCATTTATTTTAGGATATGAACAATATTCGAAATGATATAAATTATTGTATACCATAAAAATGTTAAACCAACCACCATTTCAATCATAACGAACAAAAGCCATGTTTATATTGGATTTCCATCATATATCCGCCCATACAAATATGGACAATAATATAATGTATTCCTTTTGCCTAAGCAATCAATAGCATATTTTCACATAGAAACCTACCTACATACTACATCATTTCCTGAGCAATACGTAACCACGGTATATCAGTTACTCGAAATAATAGGTTATTATAGTGCAAATGATTCCAGGAAAACCAAAAAAAAATCTGCTGCTCATACTTATTTGCAATTATATATAATACCAGAGATATTATATCCATTTAACGCGTAGAATTATGCAAAAACCATGGCAAAGGTAATTATTGACCAGCAATCAAACCAATTTCCGAGTAGAGTTGATTTCTACAGAAACCTTGCATTTCTGAAACGAAGTCGTTATAATGCAGTAAAGAGCCCTGTCGAACATGATTTGAATTTTTCAATAGAATAGTAGAAAATATGAAAAAAACTCATTATTGCCTTGTAATTGGAGCATTCATTCCATTTTTATCTCCGAGAAACTGTTATGATTGGTGACGGTACAGAGTTTTTTAGATCTGCTGCTTTCTATTATTTGTACCTCTGTTGTCACGGTTTTATCGAATTTGGTTGATTTTATGGATCTGTATATGAGGCACTAAAGTAGTAACTACATAGTATTGTCCACTACAAATTTGGTCATTTGAAATCTGATTCGGGAACGATGTTTCCATCTTCTGAGACGAAGCGTTACTAAAGCATGCTATACAGGGTCTTTCACGAGGAACCTCACCCATATTTATACGGGAAACTACTGAACGTATTTTCATGAAATTCAGCACTTATAAGTATTTCACGATGCTGATGAAATCTAAAATATTTTCAAGGCATGAGCACCTCCGGTTTTTCCGGAAATGACGTCAACTTCCGTTTTTCAAATTAGAACACCATTTTTTTATTGCAGAAATAGATTCCTTAGAAAATCTCAAGTTATTTTGATGTAACATTTTTCAGTTTTGGTTGGAAAATTCTCTCTGAGCGGGAAAATTCGAAAAAAAAATCGAAAATAGAGCTCCGCTGAAACAAGAATAACTTCGATGTTTTTGGATGGAAAATTTTCATTTTTGGGATTTTTCAAGATGTAAGATTGATCTATCCACTTTGAAAATCGAAATCGCGATTCATGATACAGGGGGTGAAAAAATCGCTTTCAAAGTTAGGGATGACAAAATCGTGAAAAATCAATTTTTTCAAATTAGAACCCCATTTTTTATGGCAGATATTGAATCTACGTTAAAAAATAATGTGAGTGTATGCATCACACCCTTGCCCTAAAATGGATATTTTCTGAGTTATTCACAAAAAACTGTTTTTCGTCTTGAATTTTCAGCTATTTCTTTTCCCTTCACGCCAAAAAGATGAAATTTTCAAGAACTGTTATTTGAACCATGCTGTAGATTTTTCACCCCTTCTTGAAACCGACTTCAAGTTACTATTAGGAGAACCATGGCAATCTCTCGCAGTTATAACTAGAGAAGATGCTCAAAGTTTTGACCATTATTATTATTTTTTTTTTTTTTTTTTTTTTTTATATATAGGCATCGACTGCTATGGTCATTAGCCTGTTATTATTATTATTATTATTATTATTATTATTATACTGATCCTCCTGGGTCTTCCACAAGGAGACCCCTCATAAGCTCTAAGAGCTTGCCCTGAGTTAGGAGAACCAGTTGTGTTCTGTGTAGGCTTTGTTACTGTGTCCTTACGCCACCTTAGGCACAGCACTGTTAATTTTTGACCCAACAGCGAATGGATTATACGTCTCAGGAATGCTTCGTGCGTTGCTCTTCTTATTTCATCGGGAGGAAGAGATCTGCAAAAGTGTTTAAAACCAAATTGAGTTTCAAAACTATGGATCTAAAAATCTAAACAAACCTGAACGCATTTCTGACTCGTTCTATGGAGTCCTCTTTATCAGTCAGGGGAGTTGAGTAGACAATATTTTTTATCCTACCCCAAACATAATAGTCTAAAGGAGTTAAATCGGGAGAACGTGGTGGCCAAAGATGTGGACCATTGTTCGCCAACCATAGATCTTCAAATAGCCTGTAGAGGATATTTGACACATTGAGTGAATTGTGTGGAGGCGCGCCATCTTGTTGATACCATAAGTCATTATGGTTCTGTACTAGCGACTCAATTATTTGAGTCAATATGTCAGAATATCTATCTCCTAAGGGAGAACATTCTTTAAATAATGCAAACATGTGTAGTGTTCTATCTTACTAGTTAAAGTCCCATCATAAATGTGAACATCGAGAATTGCATTATTTTTGATGGCGCAAAAAACATTGAAACTCCAGGTCTCTTGAAAGTTCCATTGTCTGAAGTGGTGGTTGTTCTCTTCATCCCAATAATGACTGTTATGCCTATTGAAAGAACCATTCTTTGTGAATTTAGATTCATCTGTCCAAATTATACAGTCCAAAAAGTTTTCATTCTCTTGAAATCGAATAATCATAGCTTCGCAAAACTCTGTTCTCCTGACGAATTCAGTTTCCTTCAAATGCTGTACCCTATTGAATTTATATGGGTGCATTTTATGTTTTTTTAATATTCTCCAAACACTCGATTGAGATGATCCCAGATCAATCTCGGCATCTTTGAGAGAATTTTGAGGATTCACACGAAAATATGCAAGAACTGTAAGTTCGTTGTTCTCATCTTCTACTACACTTTTTTCTCTGTGTATAGTTTTCTTAACGAAAGATCCGACATTTCTCAAGTTTGTCATGGTTCTGTTAATGGTATCTCTCGTTGGTCTGGGTCGGTCAGGAATCCTCTCAATGAACAGTCGAATCGTTCTATCTACAACTTTATTACATTCTCCATGAAGTAGAATGAGATTTAAATAATCTTCATTGGTAAAATTAGGCATAGTGATCGATTTTATAACTTAATACGAATTATCACCAAATTAATAGTAAACACAAAATGCTACTGAATAAAGAGGAATTTGGCAGATGTAATTAATGATATCTATCTTTAAAAAAAAAAGAATGTAAAACATGGTAAGTTTTTGCATATGGTTCATAAGGAATTATTTATTTATCACTGGAGAGAAAACCGATGGCCATTAGTTGAAATAAAGAGGTTTCCGATACAAATTCGAATCAATATTCGCCATCTATTTAGGAACAACCTGTAACTTTTTTCTCTTGCATATTAGGATAGTAAAATCTAAAACATGGTTTAAGTAACAGTTCCTGAAAATTTCATCTTTTTGGCGTGAAGGGAAAAGAAATAGCTGAAAATTCAAATCGAAAAACAGTTTTTTGTGAATAACTCAGAAAATATCCACTTTAGGGCGAGGGTGTAATGTATACACTCACATTATTTTTTAACGTAGATTCAATATCTGCCATAAAAAAATGGGGTTCTAATTTGAAAAAATTGATTTTTCCCGATTTTGTCATCCCTAACTTTGAAAGCGATTTTTTCACCCCCTGTATCATGAATCACGATTTCGATTTTTAAAGTGGATACATCAATCTTACATCTTGAAAAATCCCAAAAATGAAAATTTTCCATCCAAAAACCTCGAAGTTATTCTTGTTTCAGCGGAGCTCTATTTTCGATTTTTTTTTCGAATTTTCCCGCTCAGAGAGAATTTTCTAACCAAAACTGAAAAATGTTACATCAAAATAACTTGAAATTTTCTAAGGAATCTATTTCTGCAATGAAAAAATGGTGTTCTAATTTGAAAAACGGAAGTTGACGTCATTACCGGAAAAACCGGAGGTGCTCATGCCTTGAAAATATTTTAGATTTCATCAGCATCGTGAAGTACTTATAAGTGCTGAATTTCATGAAAATACGTTCAGTAGTTTCCCGTATAAATATGGGTGAGGTTCCTCGTGAAAGACCCTGTATATTACTGCACTCAAGTATGGGTTAACTATACCATTTGTCATAAACCGATTAGTCAAAACAATGAGTTGTTAATAGGGATCATTATTGGGTCAATCTTCTTTTCTTTTATACATTGCGATACCTTCAAGTGTACCAAGGTACAATTCATTGGAATTTTTCAACAATTAGACGGAAATTTTGAAAATTGGATGGCTGCTTTTTAAAGCGTGATTCGTAACAGCAGATTCATCGTTGTATATGTTGTTGTACGGAATGTGCCCTGATCTTCAAACCTTGAAAGAATGTTTCTAGTTGTTTGCGCGACGTAGCACTTGTTGCATTATAATCATTTTGATTTTATTTATACCCAATTTTAATATGTCTCAAGTCTCATCAAGTACAGTTCTTTAATTTTTGAAGAAGGTTTGGCAAAGTTTCCTATAACTATGAGACATATTTTCCAAATATTAGTTATTTTGTACTTCTACTGGTTTTCTAATTATGGACTCGTGGATTCATAAAACTAAACGAAATTAGCATATGAAAGCAGATAAAGTTGTTCATGGGTAATTTCAAGAATATTCCATCGTTTTAGAACATTATATTATTCTTCATCATTTCTCCTTAAACGCACCGATTTCGAGATATTCTTCATTGAATGTTTTAAAATGGAAAACTCCAGAAATTTCACTACTTTTATGGATCCGTCCCTGAGCGTTGGAATCCCGAATCAAGCTGTAAACCACGTTACCATGCCTTATTCTCGTCCGCCAACAATGTCATAGATAATTTATATGCAGGAGTGTATTATCACATTGTGAAATCTTTAAACGCTTGTAACTTTTTACCTGAGCCGAATCTGGAAAAATGGTGAATGAAAAAACTGTTTTAGTTGATGAGAGGAATCTTTGGTTAAAATTAATGCAGTGGTCAAAGACTCACCCTGTATATATAAAAATATAAGAAGAATGAAGTACTTGATCTATTCAGTTCGAGAAGTAGAAGAAATAAAATTCATCGAAAGTTGATGAAGGAACATCTTACATTTGTTTGAAGACTTGGAGAATATAATATGGAAGTAACAAGATTTAAAATATCAATTCCCAGTATTCGGTTACTGCTAAGGACTTATAGGTTAAGATTTTTATGGTTAGTATAGCATAGAATTAGATCGTAGTCATAGAGTTTCATAGTTTGATTTAAAATTTTCTTCCAGGTAAATACATTGTTTTGTTAGAAATTCATTATAATAGAACTTCAAGGCATTGAAATTACAACCCTTCCTAAAATAGTCTCATCTTAGTTGAAATCATCTAAATTAAAATATAATCATTAAATTTAATTCAAGTTGGAGCAATCATTTAATTTGGTATTTGTTGATATATAACATTAGAATTTTACAATCAATATATAATAGCAGTATATTCATTTGGAGCATAATGACATTCCAAGTCTCCGAGAAGATACGAATATTTTCCAAAAAATTTGGCAAATCATCGATCACTTTTTAATATCTAAAAAATTCATGAAAAAATAAATCAAATGCAACGGGTAAAAATTATGTTGGGAAAAATGATAGTATCGAATAATTATCGAATTACGGCTAATTCCGACTTTAAACTAGAAATTACACAGGATTCCGAAGAAGGAATTAGATATAAATGCGTCGGAATTAGGTATAATTCCGAGTTTGAAGTAGGAATTATACAGAAAAAAATTCTTCTCTTAAGTGTGGGCCTTCTACTGCTTCGTATGTACTGATCTTTGATTCACGATCAACTTTATCGACAAATGTATGAATATCGTCCATAAACGCAATATAAGACGCAGAGGTTGTAGGCAGTATTCATGAACCCCACTGCGTGAGAAGGTAATTAGCATAGGAATTTCAATCTGAAATGGAGTACAGGAGTACAAGCCGATATGAGTGATGGCTTCTTTGTGTTATCGCATAAAACTCACGAATCAGAGTGGAGAGAGATTGGAATCGCTAATATTGTGAAAACGGCTTCCTCATAAATGCTGATTTTATTCAAAGTCAGGGGAGTACTCTTTAGCGGTGGTGAGCAGTTCGAATTTTGTTCCACATTGACGTTTGGTTACTTGTACCTTGGATTACTTGAATCTAGATCAACACTATTTTATAATATTCTTGGGGAGTGTTTTCTATTATTTTGTGAAATCATCGAACGAAACAGACTATTATCTAATAATTCCAATATTTACCCTAGATATAATATTTGAATATTCAGAATATCGTTGAGTGAATGTATATGTATATAGTGAAATGAATAGAAGTTATAATTCTGCACTATAGGGAACTCGATTGATTACTACGAAATTGTTACAATTGAAATTTTTTCTCAGTTGATAATTAGATAATTCAATGACATATGTTCTGTAGCTGCCCTGGTAATAATTCAATAAATTTATATCATATGTAATAAATAAGTGTGGAAAACTCTTAGAAGAATGATATCCTTCATTGTGAACGGTTTTTTTGTTGTCTAACCCTACGTTTCTTCATGCTTGTTATCAATAGTGATTGTAGATGATGAAAGTACTTTATGATGGTCCCATTTTGATTTTCGTACTCTAAGTTTATACTAAATTTCTGTGGAACTATATTATTATATTTTCATAAGGGTGAAATCAAAAAAAGAAATTTTCCGAACACTGATCGACCGCATTACATGAGTCAGAAGGTTATCACTATTCTAGTGCTCATTGGAACGTTTCTACTGCAATTTTCAGTTGGGAATGAATTAGAAAATATATGGTACAAATTAAATAGCATCATAATATTCTATGCGGAGAAGTGTGAAGTTTCATGACTCCGGTGGAGGAAAAAGGAAAAGTAAAACTGTCGAGGCGGAGAAATTGAATTTTCCTGTCATTCTGTCGATCTAAATATGACATTGTTATTGTACCTTTGAAAAATAATATTTCACGGCTCAATAGATCTAAATAATCAGTACCTAAAGGATACTGTGGGAGGTATATTCATTATTATATGTTTTTTTGTGGGTTTTCTCTCCCAAAATATTTATTGAATAAAAATTTATTATTTTGTGAATTACTGCTGCGTAAGTAACATAAGATATTTGTCAGAAGCAATATATCGAACAATGTTGCCTAACAAACAATAACGAAAAAATATCAACGATGAAACAAGTATTCTGACGTTTCGGAGTCTACATCAGATTCCTTCGTCAGACACTAACGAAAATATTCAGAATTATTTATCGTTGATTTAGCTATTCTGAAATCTGATAATTGTCAAAATTTCAGGAAAGCGATATCAAAAAATAATTCTGAAGATTTTCGTTAGTGTCTGACGAAGGAGTCCGATTTAGACTCCGAAACGTTACGAAATATTTGTTTAATCATTGATGTTGTTTCGTTATTGTTTGTTAGGCAACATTGTTCGATTTATTGATTCTGACAAATATGTTGCGTTTCTTACGCAGAAGCAATTACAAAATAATAATTTTTTTTTAATAGATATTTTTCAGAGTTTGGGAGAGAAAAACCCAGAAAGAAACCATTTAATAATCAATAGATCTAAACGATATCAGGAACAACAATGTGGATATGCATACATTCTGCCTTTTTCCTTCGAGGTAGGGAATCACAAAAATATTAAACCAATGCAGAATAGTTAAAATTGAGTGTAATACGTTCCTGTTCAATTAAATGCTAATTAATTCGAAAGGAAGGAAACACGCTCCGAACTCTCGCATTTAACCAGTGAACACACGCATGCGTGGTCTACGCGTATCATAAGCATTCATTTCCATGGAAGCTTTCCTCTTCCTTAATGTTGTTTCCACGGCTGCAATTAAAACTGTATAAAACTCCGCTGCCGATCCTCTTAATTGATGCATGTATCGCCATTTTGTTCTTACTCCGTGAGAGCACTGCCTGCAGGATCAACAGATTGAGTGTTAAAAACCTTTTTGAGGATAATGTACAAGATAAATATACAGGGTGTCCGGGAAAATGTGGGTAATCTCTCAAATTCAGATAAAACATAAAAAACAAGATGACAAGTTCCCATCAACATTTTTCCTAGCGGCCCTCCCTACGGAGATACGGCCTCCTAAATGACGCCACTGATAATTCATTTTACTGGATTAGATTTTAAACTACTTAATATAATTTATTACAAATTTTATATGATAAATAGTTGTAAGAACTTCTCAAAATATTGCCCTTAAATTTAAATTAGCTCGTTTAGTTTACCAGGGGCGGACTATGTTGTACGTTTCAATGCTTACATTTTTAACACCCTGTATGATAAGGAGTTAAAAAAAAATAAATTTGAATACCTTGAACATTAAGCTAAAGAAACGGTACTCTTGGTCATTGTCGATAAAATGAACCCTTTTCGAGGTATCTAAATTTGTTTTTCCAGGAAATGGAAAAGAATCGAAATCATTCGGGAGACGAAATATGATTATATCGCAATTTTCATTAGCCTACCCTAGTTTTATAAATGTCATGTTTGTACAACTAGGGTAGGCTAATGAAAATTGCTATAAAATCATATTTCGTTTCTTCTTCCTCCCGAATGATTTCGATTCTTTTCCATTTCCTGGAAAAACAAATTTGGATACCTTGAGTGACAATGAACAAGAGTACCTTTCCTTTAGCTTAATGTTCAAGGTATCCAAATTTGTTTTTGTTAACTCCTTATCATACAGGGTGTTAAAAAGTAAGCATTGAAATGTACAACCTAGTCCGCCCCTGGTAAACTAAACGAGCTACTTTAAATTCAAGAGAGATACAATATTCACGAAATTCCGCCAAAATTAGCGCGTCGGTATTCTACAAGTATAATTACTGATTTGAATTTGTATATTTTAATTTTCGCATTTGGATGCGGAACCTATACTCTGAAAATTGCAAGTCGCTATCTCTCTCCGTTCTCAAGTTATCGTGATATACATAATATTTTTGACAATTTTTTTAAAATTTTCTAGTTATACGATCCACATAAAATTTCACATACGTCTGAATGTCGTTATTCTACAATAAAATGAACAGTGCTGTGTCTGCGGTGGTGTAGGGTCCCATTCGAATACATACATTCACTGTACTTTCAAATGGGTATATCATCACTGGATTTTGTCCATTAAAGAATTTAGGCGGCGCATTTGGACAAAACCTACTCTGAAAACTTCAACTCTCTAACTCATTACGTTCGAGCGCAATCATGCTGAGGGCAGGACAGAGCCAATTCTTACCTCGGATTCTTGATCAATAAATCGAAACTAATCGTTTGAGACAATTCTGTGCAGAATATTCGAAAATTACAACAGACATTCGGATGAATTGGTAGGCACTGTTTCAAAACTGTATGATTTGGCTCACCCTGTACATAAGGGGCAACGTTAAAATGTGTTTTCTCAAGAATCAGCTATAAGTATAGCTGTTTCATCATCACAGAAAATAAGCGATTTTTGGAATCCAAATAACTCAATGATGGTAAGTAAACGATTCATAAGTACTATGAATTTGTCAATAAGATAAATATTATCAGAACCGTTAAATATTTAGATTTGTATCGAAAATTGAAACTTTTTGAATGTGGATTAGCGCAGTTTTATTAGTTAATATTTTAAATCATATCCAGGATTTGAAATTTCACTTTCTTGATATGACTAATGACCATAAATTTCAGTAGTGTAGGTTGTTAAAAATCAGTGAAATATGCCCACTGAAGCTATTAGTTATATTAGTGCTTTTATAATTTTTTGCATTCCTCTCGATCGGTATTATAATCTGACGTGAACTACATAATAATAGAGTATAGGCCAGATGAATTATTGATAGACCTAGTTTGTTCACTAGATATTTGTAATTTCTTCATATGACTTATTTATTAGTATCAATTACCATACAGCTTGGAAGTTATGTTGGTACTTATTCAAGAAGCTTGTTCTGTTACGTTTATTGATGATATTAAGTTCCGCTTGTCCATTAGGTAAATTTTCTTTGGATGGAATCTCTGCATAATTGATAATTTGAATATTTGATATCGCTGGGAAAGAGCAATGTGTACACAGAAAATGTTTGAAATTTTCACTGCAGATACATCTTCGATAGCCTGAATAATTAGAATATTATATTGGGAACATTATCAGATATACATGTATCAAACTCTTGAGAAAGAGATTATGGATGGGAAAATAAAAAAAAATTAATTCATTAAGCCATTACGCAATATCTTACATCCAAATAGATGATGTTTGTACGAATTTCGAGATGGGGCGTTCTCTGAAAATTAAAGTTTCTCTTCAGAGCTACAATAGGGTTGCTACGAAAACAATAACATTTACCCAGCTTCATTGGCTGAGGCCTCAATCTGATGTAGCTGTCAAAATTATGCTTTGCATAACGACCGCAACTAGCCTCATTTTGACTTATTTCATCGGGAGCAAATATAAATCACACCCAAAGCTGCATATCAAGATTATTACGTATTATGTAAGCCATACACGCTACGGTATACCGGACAGGTTACCTGTACAGGTTTGCCTGCGCAGGTCAACCAAACGTCAGTAACGTGTATGGGGACGTTCCGGTCATTTTCGAATGTTGAATTGGTATTCGTGGCAATACAATGAGGGCTCAGAGTAACGAGTCAACCGTCCAAGACTAACTCTAGAAAACAACTGACGCAAACTGCGCAGGCGACCGGAGTACAGGCACATACGCACAGGTATACCGTACGGTGTAGCTCGAAAGAGGTCTATTCCCACAGACATTCCGGTCAACCTGCGCAGGTACGCCTGCGTAGGTAGACCTCTCCAGAGTACCGTAGCGTGTATGGCCAGCATTAAATACGTTTGAAGAAATAAAAGTCAAATTTTAATTGGAAAAAAGACTTTTTATGCTTTGCCTTATATCAAACGCCTCACTCAGTTCGACGGGTAAACTCAGGCGAGCGTAGGCGAATTAGTTCTATTCCGCATGCATTTGTGAGCGCAAAGCTAAGTATATTTTGCCACAATGTCTGTAATATTCGATTTTTTTAATCGAAAATGGTCTCAAACGATTGAGTTCGACTCAATGATGAATAATCGGAGGTCTAATTCAATTCTGTGTGAGGTGTGTGATTTTGAGAGGCCATGAGTAGATTGCGCTTGCGCAGAGGAGAAGTTGCTATTTTTGGGTTTGTCGGCTTATGTTGGGTGCGCTTTACGTCTATTGTATTGTCAGTGAATTTGTGGTTGAGTCTCAGTGGTACCAATTGACGCATAAGAAATTGTGTTCACGAAACCCGATGGAGTGGCAATATTGTTTCGTTGTGACGGTCTGAAATTTTGTACGAGTCGGCGTCGGTGAGATAAGATCGTTCATTTTGTGGTGATTCCACGGAGGAAGCAATTGGTTGTGCGCATTTTCGAAACTTCGTAAGAATTATTGGAGTCTCCTTAGTTGGATATAGTTTCGAAAATCGAATTAAGAGTGAGGGTTATATTGGTTTGATTTGGAAAGATAACAGGTAACCTTCACTTGTCTCGAAAGAGGATTTTAAAACCTTTTGCAAATCCAAGTTGACCACGTCAATGATCTTGGCGACTTTGAAGAATTGGGTTTTGAAGCAAACTTATACAGGACAACCCCGACTATCAGGGGTTTTTTATGTTAGGAATAGTAGAACTGAGGCATTCGAGTATATACAAGGTGGTCCATAAGTAACGCAGTGACACAGCCAACGCAGGGTTGCAGATCCCGAGTATACACAAGGTGGTCAGTAAGCAACGCTATGGGACATCCAATCGAGGGTTGCAGATTACGAGCACCGAGGGAACGAGGAAAGTATTGCGAGACCATCGACGTAATACTACGTTCTGGAATAAGCATAGAGGAGAATACCAGGATACCTGAGTAGATTGACGAAGTAGGAATAGCTAGCACGCAAGTTATTGGAAATAGACCTCAAACTATATCTTATATATGCTATATACAACCTGAACATAATATCCTCAGAACATATGAATTATTGTTGTTGTAAAGCGGAAATTGGGGAAGATTTATGTTAGTCGTATATGATCGTAGATAAAAACGTGGATGCGCCTGAGCTCAAGTGACGCGTATTCGGATCAAGGAAGAATATCTACGTACAATTTCCGCTGCACCCTATTCAGGGTTTCACAGTAGTTTTTTTTTATTGAATCTAAAGATCTGGGTTGTGAGCTACTGGAATAAATTGTTTGTTTTTAGCGTGAATATTCTTTTGGTAAATTTAGGAATTATCACATTACGCAGGAGTATCTGGGATAATTAAATTTGCCTGGCGCCCATTTACTAGGTTCCCTTTTGGAATCCACTCCCATCTCCACTGAAGCTAGACCGAGTTCTAGTAGCTTCGAGTTTAACCGCTGCGATTTGGGAATAGTCTAAATGGTTATATAATTTAAAAATTGAAATTATCAGTGTTTAAAATTAAAAGTAGAGATATTTTTGTATAAGAGCGTAATAAATATAGCTTTACAAAATTATTCATTATTGTAGACCATTTCGTTCATATATTATAATATTTATTTTCGTTATTCAGAATTAAGCGAGACGAGACGAGACCACTGATAACGAGACGAGAACGAGATTTAATTTTTTGGGAATTGGCGACACCGAGACGAGATTTTTTATACCATCGTCTCGTGTGAAGTCCTACTTGAATGAAGGGCATTGTTTACCTTCGATATATTTTCACCTTCTAATTTCAGGAAACGATATCCACGAAATTCCGCGAAAATTAGTGCGTCGGTATTCTACAAGCAATTACCGAGTTTTAATTGGATCGGATTTGTATATTTTGAGCTGTAGTGGAAAAATCAACAAAATTTCAGATGGGTATAACTCCAAAACCGTTGGGCCGAGTATGCCCATCAATGAACTCAAATTTCGCATTTGGATGCGCAACCGACCCTGAGTTGTGCGAGTCACTATTTCTTTCCGTTCTCAAGTTATCGTGAGATACAAATGTTTTGATAATTTTTTAGAACTTTCTAGTGATACGATCCTCACCAAATTTTACATACGTCTTTGTGTCGGCATGGTACAACGAGTTCCTAAGTTTCAATTCGATCGGATCTGTATTCTTTTGTAAACAAAGGTATTACTTGGAAACCGTTATGCGGATTATGCCCATTAACCGCTGCATTCTTTTACGCAACCTAACCTGTAAATTTCAAGTCGCTATCTCCTTCCGTTCGAAAGTTATCGTGGCAACGTATTGCTGGAACAATCAAATTTGACCTCGCAAAGAATTCTAAAATTACATTCGGGCTTAATGATTGCATGCTGTTTCCCAGAACACTAGCATAAAAACGTGCTGCCGAAAAGTTAACGTATTTTAGTGGAAGTTTACGGTAACCATGCACTAGGTGTGTCGGACGTCGAGACGACTTGGAATAAGACCGGCTATGTTTGGTCGACCGAAAATTCGGAGCTTTCGTCTCTAGTACAACGCTCCTACCACTGATCTACCAGCGATCAGTGACTAGAGTTACAAATAATTATGGATGTCCCCCTTTTACGAATTGCTGGGGCATGCCTATCAACTGACAGGTATGGATGAGAAAACTATGTTATGTCTGCTGCGTATTCACTTGCAACAGAATGCTCCGAACGGTCCGAACGAACCGCGCGCGCTGTAACAAATTTGTCCAGTCAATACGTCGCGCAGAACAGAACCGAACGCGCAAAACATTTTCCGAGGTTGGTCGGTAAATGCGATTTAATCAAAGGGTTTAGGAGTTCGTTCGAGAGAAGCGAAGAAAATGGACTGGAGCAGGGAAAAATGCCTAGAATTAATCGATCAATTTGAACTGCATCCCATCTTATGGGATCCCACAAACGGGTATTATTTCAACAAAATTAAAAAGCATGATGAGACGGCAGCAATTGGTAAAAATGTGGGATTTGAAGTAAATGTAAAAAAAAATGGAAAGTCTTCTATATAGTTTTAGAAGGGAAAAAACCAAGGGGAAAAATCTGTAGGAACAGGAGGAGGTAAGATTTTTCTAATTTGGCAATTATTATTGTAATTACAATACAATTACAACTCTGTAAATGAAATTATTTTATACTAAATATCCTGGTTTGATATTTTCTATAAATAATTTTGTCTTTTTTTTATAGGAAGAGAAGAAATATACTTGTCAAAATGGTTTGCATTTACACGCATGGCTTTTCTCCTAGACAAAGATAAACCAAGACCTACAATAGATAAAAAAAAGTAATAAAAAAAATTGGAAAAAAAAAATTTGAAATAAAAAAAAAAGAATTAATGCTTGTTAGCGCATCTATAATTAAAAAATGGGTTCAAGCCCTGTGGACAGGAGCTTTCTGGCGCTCTTGTTCAAACAGACAAATTATATCTCCGAAAGTATTGGTTTCTCAGAGTTGGGAATTATATCAATGTATTCATATGATAGAACTGCATCATAAATATTCAATTCAAATAATAGTTTATTTATCAAGATTAAATGAGCAATCATGAGAATGAGAACTGCACCATGGAAGAAATCAAATTAAATCCGGCCAATTTTGCCCAATAACGAACTTAGCCGAGATATTTATCTCCCAAACCTACTCTGAAAATTTCAACTGTCTAGCTCATCAGTGAGTCGAACCAAATCGTTTAAGACCATTTTCATCGAAAAATTCGAAAATTACAGACATTCGGGCAAATTGATAAGCACCCAGTTCCGAGGAACTAGAGCGCCAAAAAGCACCAGCGGCAACTATCACATCGTCTGCATCTATGTTGATGAACACGTAAACACTGATACGGGTGGGAAACATTTTCCGAGGTTTGTCGGTAAATGCGATCTGATCAAAGGGAATGATTCACCGGTGTTCAGTGGATACGGGAGTTTGTTGTGTTTGGTGTTCTTTCGAGAGAAGTAGAGAAAATGGAATGGAGCAGGGAAAAATGCCTCGAATTGATCGATCAATTCGAGCTGCATCCTATCTTATGGGATCCCACAAACGGCTATTATTTTAACAAAATTAAATAACATGATGCGTGGACAGTAGTTAGTAGAAATATGGGATTCGAGGTAAATGACACAAAAAAAAATGGATAGTCTTCTATCTAGTTTCACTACGTCTGCATCACATCGTCTGCATCCATGTCGACGATCACGTAAATACTGATACGGTTGGGAATGAAGCGAATACCGCAAACTCTCCAAACAGCCCGCACAATGTTTGTTGCAGCGCGCGCGGTTTGTTCGGAGTGTTCTGTTGCAAGTGAATACGCACCTTAGCAGATGTAGTGAGATGTAGAATTAATTTATTGATTTTATTTATTTATTGATGTTCAGATATTCTGTGGATATCATTCGAAATAATATATTTCGAAATTTTACTCCACAAGGCGAAATTTACATATTTTTGCGCCCAGGTTCTATGGAAGACCGTGCTCATTTCGCCTAATTGTAATTTTCGAATGTTTTGCCGAAAATGATCCCAAACAACTAGGTTCGACTAAGTTCATGAAGCATGAAAAAAAAAATATGAGAAAGATATAAGTATATATAGACCACATAGAAACAGTTCATTCCAATGAGAAATAATATACCTTCGTGAGAAGTTTGTAGCGATTATATAACTCAAAATCTCCATTACTCTAAATCTTTGTATCACGTCTTAGTTCAAGTTCGACTGTATCCTCAGAGTTTTTGATGCGTGGAACTATTACTCAAATTGGATAAGAGTGGGGCCATGCCATCTCGAGTAACTGTAACATAGTCCACACAGGTTGCACTGCAATTTGGCACCACAAAAGAATTTTTACTTGTACAATTCCCGAATTTGTAGACATGCATGGGAATCTTCGAGTCTTTAATAATAAGAACTAAACACGGTTATTGAAATCGAAGTCACGAATCTCCATCAAAGCCCAAACTTCATTATAAAGCGGTTCGAAATTGCTCCTCGCAATCCAAAATACTACCAACAATGTCATTTTATACCCGAAAAAAGTCCTTCCAAATATAGAATTATGTGTAACTATATTCAGAGTCAGAACGTACGGTTTATTAAATGGTTTCCATGCCTTTTATTCAGCCATTTACACCTGCGTGAGGAAAATAATAATCATAGGTTTGACTAAGCGTCCCATTTGAGTTAGAAATCGAAATCGTGTGGGACCTTAGTAAAGGGATCTAGAAGATAATAACTCACGGTATCGTCAATTTATGGTTTGTAATATGTTATTTGACGTAAAACCACAAATTGTTTCCTGATAAAGAAAATCCATTAATGTTCGGGAGGAAATATAACTTAGGATAATGATTAGATATAATGAATGACGTGGAAATTTATCTATCAATCAAAATCCATTGAAGCCTCGATCATTGATCTGACAGCTTCTATTATGATTTTCATTGTTTGTGAAATTTGCGTGCTCTGAGATTGATATGATAATTATTCGTTTCTCAAGTGTTTTACGGAGTATCATACATTGACCTTTTTAATACTTTCGTATCTGTTTCACCACTCGGAGAAATTGCTGATCTTGGGTACTTTTGTTAGTTTGTTATTGTAAAAATGGACGATTACTTCTGATTCTGGAGTTAACCATTATTGTTTTTCGCGGGCATTTCGTGTTATTTTTTGTGTATAACTGTGTCAAATGTGAATTAATTCAATGCAGTGATAAATATGGTCGGATATTTATATACTCTGTGATTAAACTGCAGTGTGTAAATAGTGAAATTTCCTTTGGATTATTTCTACTTATTGGAGATGAGTACATTTCAGTTGAGACTATAGACAACAAGATGGACTAGAAATATGAGTGAAATAGAACTTTCATTTCTTCCGATTTTATAAAACATTTTGATGACCTTTCTAATAATTTTTCAACAAAAATTGATACATCTGAATAGGAGATCAAGAAGCTCAAAGAATCTATTTATTTTAATATATATGTATTGAATTTCCAAAAGTCTGCATCTGTAGATGCTTCAGTTGAAATCAATAAGGACCTTATTATTCATCTTAAATTATTCATTAAAAATGTTCAGATTTTCTGCAGTGATTTGAAATGGATTCTTCCTTTCGATCTTACCTTTACCCGAGCAGATGATCTCAACCTCAGATCAATAAGTAAACATTTCCCGCAACAGAAATATAATTAATGGGGATTCAGATTCGGAATTTATCAATTTGTTTTATCAACATTGTTGCACAGTTCAGATCAAAAAATAATTTTATGTGAATTTACTCTTTGTAGCATTGAATTGATATTCTGAATTCACATAGACTTGTAGTTGTGGTTTACATTCATAAATCATTCTTAATTCACCTTGTTATGATTTCGCAAATTAACTTTTGAAAAATTTTGTAGAAAATACGAATTACAATGTTATTGTCCACTGAATGGAAAATAAACAGAAACATTTGTAGATAGCAGAAACTTACCATTATAGTGAAATCCAAAACAAGACAAACTTTAAGATGATTATCACAATTTTCATTAGCCTACCTTATTATAGTCTTATATAATAGTTATGTTTGGGAATATATTTTCATTTCCCGCAAAAGAAATATAATTAATGGGGATTCAGATTCGGAATTTATCAATTTGTTTTATCAACATTGTTACACAGTTCAGATCAAAAAATAATTTTATGTGAATTTACTCTTTGTAGCATTGAATTGATATTCTGAATTCACATAGACTTGTAGTTGTGGTTTACATTCATAAATCATTCTTAATTCACCTTGTTATGATTTCGCAAATTAAGTTTTGAAAAATTTTGTAGAAAATACGAATTACAATGTTATTGTCCACCGAATGGAAAATAAACAGAAACATTTGTAGATAGCAGAAACTTACCATTATAGTGAAAACCAAAACAAGACAAACTTTAAGATGATTATCACAAGTTTCATTAGCCTACCTTATTATAGTCTTATATAATAGTTATGTTTGGGAATATATTTTTATTTTGAGAATTTCATTCAAGTCTATAATTTTTTGGTCTAGAACAATTTTTTGTCTAGAACATCCCAGAACTGTCTAATCGTCCTGAAAATTTACTCACTTGCTAATTTTGGGTTGTAGATAACGAATCTGAAGCTGAAAATCCGTGCTCTCTTCTAATTTTTTTTTTAAATTCCAAAGTGTCTAAAATCACAATACTTCATCTCGTAATCACATCATTTTAAACTGTTTTATCGGTAAATATTCATCATACATAAGATATTATTGTAGTCCTCATCATTTTTCGACAGTAAATCATTTGAAAAATTATGAAATAGTCGAAATTCCATCAAAATCCAGCGCTACCGCATTGAAGGAGTATGCCTCTAAGAGACGATTAATTGCGGCGTTGTCAGACTGTGTTCCAGGCTATCTCTATAGTGGGCTGTGCATTGATGCTCGGGGTTCTTTCTCTATATGAACAATACTTCTTTCTAAATGACGATACGGGGGAAGCGACTAATAATTTTGAAAATCGGTAATTAAATAGGGGTAATTGACTATTACCCATATAACCACTGTAATATGATGAATATCCAATTTAAAACTTTCAAACTTACCAGTTGTCATACCTAATATATTTATGATTTTCCTGTCTATTTAGAATATTACTGACAAAACCCTAGTTCTGAAGGGGTTAAAACAGCAGGTGCATTTGGTGTATATTGCTGAAAATCCGCCTTCATAGTGAAGAAATGTGAAGGGCGAAAATGTAGTAATGGGAATTGAAACAATCGAACTCATATATGATTTCAGAGTAGAAAAACCCAGTAAACTCAGTTCCTAAGAATATAACAAAATAATCTAGTTGGTTCAGGTTAACAAAAAATATTAGTTTCTTTAGCCATATCTATGCGCCACGCATCGTAACATTTCTATAGTGGCAAGTAGTCTTCATAGAATTATTTTCACACCTGACAAATTCTTCATGTTAATAATTATCAAGTGAGGTTTTCACACATGGCTGGTTTGATGAATAATATAAGTTGAAAGAGAAGGTTAATTTACATAAGTGTTTTCGTTTATCATCATTTTGATTATCTTGTAATATATCAGAATAGGTTATGGTGCCTTTAAATTGTTCTAGGATTTACAAGATAATCCGCCGTATTCACGAAGCATTCAATCTCCGTTAAGTCCGAACTGAGGTCCTCATTTAAGGATAAATTTGAATCGGAACATCAGTTAACGTATATAACGGTGGTGAACCAGGCCTATTTCACCACCGTTCTTATGTTTATTCACCCCTCACAACTTCTAGCCGTCTTCTTTTAACCGGAGTACCTACTATAGATTTCAATCGATTGGATCTGTAATTTTGGAAATATTGAAAAACAAAATCATGCTTGAAGGTTTGTGCAGAATCTGACAGCTCGTTTCTGAAATAACATTTACATTTTTTTTAAGAACAATTTTTAGTTTTGATTCTAGCGAAAAAATCCTCAAGAAATTTCGCAAAAATTTGTGCGGCAGCATTCTACTGATAACCAAGTTTAAGTTCGATCAGACATGTATTTTTTGAGTTATTGGTGAATAACAATAAAATTTCAGATGGCTATAACTCCAGAATAATTTAGCCGATTATGTTGTCGAGGCAACGCTCACCCATACAGCTAATGAACTCACACAAGGCTGCTCGGATCTCCAACAATATAGATCCGATCATGATCAAACTTGGAACTTGGTAGTAGAGTTAGGTTCTGAAGGCTCTCGCAAAATTTCAGCGATATCGGACGAATAGTTTCTGATATATAGAAAATTTTTTGATAATTTTCTATGATTCTTTAAAAATTTTCTAGTTATACGATCCTCAAAATATTTTGCAAGAATTTTCACGTTGCCATTTTACAACTAAAAACCTTGTTTGAATTGGATCAGTTTCGTATTTTCAGAGTTATTGAGGAAATAACAACCAAATTTCAGATAGTAATCACTCCGAAACCGTTTTGCCGATTATGACTATAAACAAACTCAATTGGCGCCTTCAGATTCTCAACCTAACCTGAAAATTTCAAGTCGCTATCTCTTTCCGTTCTTAGGTTATCGTGACGTAAATAATATTTTTCAATCAGTTTCTAAAAATTTTATAGCGATACGATGTTCACAAAATTTGACAACCGTCCTTAGGTTCATATTCTGCAACTACTCACCAAGTTTCAATTCGTTCGGATAAGTATTGGTTGTAGACAAAATTATTACTCGGAAACCATTGGGCCGATTATGCACATTAACGAACTTGTCCGTCCTATTGGGATGCGCCACCTACCCTGAAAATTTCAAGTTGCTATCTTTTTCCGCTCTCAAGTTATCGTGGCAACGGCCGGCCGGACAGAATCAAATTTGACCTCGAATTCTTCATCAGTGAGTTGAACTTGGTCGTTTGAGACCATTCTCGTAAAAAAACTCGAAAATCCAGGCATTTGGGCAAAATGATAACGCGATGTTTCCCAGAAGAAAAAATTAACAAAAAATTAATATCTCAAAAATTATTGAGCCAACTGGCGTTACATGTGCACTACTGAATTCGGAATTTCCTGATCTATACATTGCAAGAAGGTAATAGGGGTTTGCAATTAAAAAAGAATTTCAATGGCGTCCCTGCTTGGTAACGGGAAATGGTAGAACAAATAGAATTACGGAAAAATGTTCCTTAAAAAATAAATTAATTTGACCTACAAACCATTTTTCGCTATTCCTGAAAAGGTAGAAAATAAATCCATTATTCCATACTTTCGAAGCTCGCTGAATAGATTTTTGTTCGCAAGTAATAAATTATATTGAGTAGATTATGGGGAAAACATATTCTACCTGGCTACACGAAAGTGAAGAAATTTACAAGAAATTATCTCAAGAAGGCAGAAAGATCGAACCAGTGACAACCAAAATGATCCATATAAAACAAATAATTTTTCACACCAAAATGAATGGAAAATACCAGAAACCTAATCGATAGATGGAAGCCCTAGATATATAAAGACGTTACTTTAAAGGCAAATTAGAGGCATCCTTCAACCTAATTTATAATTACAAAATCCGAAGCTGTTAAGTCCTACCACAGATAACCATATTGAAATGTCGATGCTTGGACAAAGATTTACGTCCTAGAAATTATCTCACCCTGTCGTTGTTGGTCGACGAATATCACCTTTGTGAAAAGTGGAATTTCAGGTCAGAGTTGGAGAAAAGGAGTGAGCATGAAGCCACTGACGAACTTCTTGTTGAACCCAGAAAGTCCTACCGATCTGAAGACTGGTTTACACAACTCAAAATAATGAGATGAATGTTGATCGAGTTTATCGTCCAGAATTGTAGGATTACTTAGCGAAAATGTTTCGTATTTCAACAGAAATTATTCAAACGCTGTACACAACTTTTGTGGAATGCAATGATTTTAAATATATATTTATTTTATTTATTTATTTATTTATTTATTTATTTGGATCAAACTATGGAATACTCACAGGCAAAGCCCATATACAGTATCCTCTTAATAATAATACAAATTTATGTAAATATACCCCAGAAATTAAGACTACGTCAAAACTAACTACATTTACATCAAAATTATTCGACCAATATGCAAAGACCTATATGCAACCTGAAGTACAACAAATAAAAACATGAATAAAGAAAAAAGAACAACAAACCAAAAATACAATAGTTATCAACAGAAAGATCTGTGTTCATACTCGTACATTTCATCATGTTCTATAAGAGAGAGTCAAATTCAGTTCAGCTATTTTTATTGATTTCTTCCATGGTGCAGTTCTCATTCTCAGATTGCTCATTCAATCTTGATAAATAAACTATTATTTGAATTGAATATCCTTTATGATGCAGTTCTATCATAAGAATACATTGATCTAATTCCCAACTCTGAGAAACCAATACTTTCGGAGATATAATTTGTCTGTTTGAACTAGAGCGCCAGAAAGCTCCTGTCCACAGGGCTTGAACCCATTTTTTTGTTTATTTCCATTTATGATATGCTGTTGCCTTGAAAAAGGAGCTACAGTCGACTCTCGATAAATTGACACTCGTTAATTTGAATATCTCGATAATTTGAAATTTTCTTCCAGTTCCTTGAAAAATACTCGATAAATTGAACAAAATCAATATTAATTGGTCCCCTTGGTAATTTGAAGTTGAAGGAATGGTATCTTGCCCGCCAACATTCAATAATTTGAAGTCTGGGCTACCCCACTCTATACAGAGTCTTTGACCACTGCATTAATTTTAACCAAAGATTCCTCTCATCAAATGAAACACTTTATTCATATACCATTTTTCCAGATTCGGCTCAGGTAAAAAGTTACAAGCGTTTAAAGATTTCACAATGTGCTAATACACGCCCGCATATAAATTATCTATGACATTGTTGGCGGACGAGAATAAGGCATGGTAACGTGGTTTACAGCTGATTCAGGATTCCAACGCTCAGGGACGGATCCATAAAAGTAGTGAAATTTCTGGAGTTTTCTATGTTAAAAAATTCATTGAAGAATATCTCGAAAACGGTGCGTTTAAGGAGAAATGATGAAGAATAATACAATGTTCTAAAACGATGGAATATTCTTGAAATGACTCAAGAAAAACTTTATATGCTTTCTTTATGCTAGTTTCGTTTAGTTTTATGAATCCACGAGTCCATAACTAGAAAACCAGTAGAAGTAGAAAATAACTAATATTTGGAAAATATGTATCATAGTTATAGGAAACTTTACGCCAACATTCATTTTATTCGAAAAAAGGATGTCAAAGCTACAAAATAAAAACTGATTTTTTTTTCAAAATTTCAACAGCCTGTAGCTTCTTACCTGAGCTGAATTTGGGAAATGTTAAATGAAAAAAGTGTTTCATTTGATGAGAGGAATCTTTGGTTAAAATTAATGCAGTGGTCAAAGACTCACCCTGTATAATTTGAATTTTTCATTATGCTCAGAACTATCGTTTGTTTACATAAATGCAGTCCGCAATTCTCATTCGAGTTTACATTCAAAGTTTAAACGTTATTTTTTTATTTGTGTTATTAAAATGATTTCAAGAAAGAACAAGTATATTTGAATAAGTGAAAAAAAGCGTGTAATTGAAGCTGTGGAGGGTGGACAAATATTTGAAGTAACACATAAATTACTCATTTTGATCGAACTCTTGATTATTTGAATTTCATCAGAACACCCTCTTGATTATTTGAACACTTATTATCTTGAACTCTCGATTATTTGAACTTGTTTGATGGTCCCTAGAGTTTCAAGTTATCGAGAGTCGACTGTAATATCTCCGAAACATCGGCGGAGTTTTTAAATGATTTGAGTATAAATATCATAATGTTCAAATTCTCGTTTTATTTTCCTTTATCAATCTCGAACCCAATATTTCTTTAACGCGTTATAATAGTGCCAATGATTTAGTTCCGGGGTTGCGTTCGGAATCAACGTCGGATGCAACGAGTGCGTCCGACGTAGAATGCGCACGGTTGTTTGAAATGTTGTCGAACGTTTTAGAACGACGCCGGGTGCATTCTTGCCTCTCTTTCTAATTTCTTACTGTGTTTTGACGTTTTGAGGTTAAGCTATTGTATTTGTGTCGTTGAAACGTGTTGAAGGTTTTTGAACTATTGAAAAATAGAGAGTGGATCGAGTTCGAACCAAGAAAATATTGTTATTTTAGGATCAATAGTGTTTTTATGTAACAATTATTTAAACCAGGTTTTGGATGATGAATTGAGTAGCGATGAGGAGGAACAAAGTGTTGAAAAATTGGCATTACTAGAAGATTCTCGAGAAACCCCGTTGCGAGTACAGGGTTACTTTAATTTTGTTATACCAAATATTACGGACGAACAATTCAGAGAAACTTTCAGATTGACTAGATCTTCATCTGATATTCTTCTCACAAAAATTGGAGGATATCTGATTTCTAAATCATTGAATCAATCAGGAAGGCCAACGATTGAACCAGAAAAACAAATATTAGCTGTTCTTTGGCTCTTTGCAACTCCAGACAGTTACCGGTAGGTTTTGCCACGTAGCAACTTATATCCCATCATTGGCTCTGCTTGTAGATAGAAGCAGAATCGTAGAGAATTAACTATATATTTTTAAAATTCTTTTTTAACATGGATTCTTGTTTCAGATCAATTGGTGAGAGGTTCGATATGGACAAATCAAGTTTGTGGAGTTGCTTCGTAAGAGTGGTTAATGCTTTGAATAAATTAGCCCCAGAAGTAATAAAATTTCCATTTGCCAGTGATACCAATTTGATAAAAAAATAGGTTCAAAAATATTGCAGGAATTGATGGCGTTATTGGTGCTGTTGACGGAAAATATATTCCAATTAAGGCCCCTGTTCAAAATCCGGAAGTATATATTAATCGAAAAGAGTTTTACGCTGTTACCCTACAATGTGTATGCGGTAATGAATTAAAATTCCTTGATTCCTTAGCTGGATATCCCAACTCCACCAGTGATGTAAGGTTATTCAGTAATTCACCATTTCACCGTGAAATAATCAATAACAGGGAGAGATTCTTCCCTGCAGATATGTTTATTATTTGTGATAAGCTTATCCCGTTCATGACTGGTGTATACCTCCATGCATAGATAGAGTTAACCTCAGTAGTGTTCAAGGGAATTTTAATACACAGCATGCTAAAACTAGGCAGGTTATTGGAAGAGCCTTTGCATCGTTGGTTGGAAGATTCCGAATATTGAAATATCTTTATATGAATCGAAAAGACCTAATCGCTCCAACAATAATAGCATGCTGTGTGTTACACAACATTTGTATCACAAATGCAGATTTGGGAGAGAATTTTGTCTTGGAAGGAAGCGTTTTCTTGGAAAATCAAAATGATGCTTCACGAATAATATTGCTGAAATTAATCCAAGCAGTTCCGAAAGAAGAGGATTGAGCAGAAGAGACATTCTAGCGAATAACATCTTGAGATTATAAAATTGAGTTGTTGAATAGTTCTAAATAAATATTTTTACAAAAATTATTATATTTTTTCCTCTATACCTTTCCTAATACTATTGTAGTTATTTTTATTTGAGGAAGATATAGCTTGTCTCCCTTCATGTATGAGGTGAAATAAAATAAAATAGTGTAATAAAAAATATTTATTAAAAAGAATGTGAATAAGAACAAAATATCAAAATCGGTGTTTTATTTACATATTATATTTGTGCAAATATCAATAAAATATGATAAACGTAATATACACAGAAAAAGAATATTGCTTAAGGACAAAGCTTATCACTAGTATATTTCAACGATGAAAGGAATAGCAGAGACTAAAGTTTAGAGCAATCCACACAGTGTGACTATTCGAAGTTGAATAGCTCTGGTTCCATCCTTATAACTATAGTCTCTGCTAGCATTTTCATCGTTGTAATATAAACAACTTGCCTAGTCCAGAAACTATGCATGCATATAAATATGATAAAAATTTATCACTAATATTTTGGCACAAAGTTCAGTCTTGCAAGTATCAAGAGTACAAAGATATAACAATATATTCCACAAAGGGTAATAGTATTTTATTGCCAGAACAGCAAACGATCACCGACCAAAGGTCTTTCCGCCGAACATGTAATAAAAATTGCACAAACAATAAATATGTATCACATATGGTAAATATTTACAGCAGTCTTACCATCAGTTTGATATTCATGAATATCAAGAATAAAATAAATATAATATTCTAAAATACATCGGTAATATATGTACACATATATACAGGGTGAGTCTTTGACCACTGCATTAATTTTAACCAAAGATTCCTCTCATCAAATGAAACACTTCTTTCATTTACCATTTTTCCAGATTCGGCTCAGGTAAAAAGTTACTACCGTTTAAAGATTTCACAATGTGCTAATACACTCCCGCATATAAATTATCTATGACATTGTTGGCGGACGAGAATAAGGCATGGTAACGTGGTTTACAGCTTGATTTGGGATTCCAACGCTCAGGGACGGATCCATAACAGTAGTGAAATTTCTGGATTTTTCCATTTTAAAACATTCAATGAAGAATATCTCGAAAACGGTGCGTTTAAGGAGAAATGATGAAGAATAATATAATGTTCTAAAACGATGGAATATTTTTGAAATGACTCAAGAAAAACTTTATATGCTTCCTTTATGCTAATTTCGTTTAGTTTTATGAATCCACGAGTCCATAACTAGAAAACCAGTAGAAGTAGAGAATAACTAATATTTGGAAAATATGTATCATAGTTATAGGAAACTTTACGCCAACATTCATTTTATTCAAAAAAATGATGTCAAAGCTACAAAATAAAAACTGATTTTTTTTCAAAATTTCAACAGCCTGTATCTTTTTACCTGAGCTGAATTGGAAACATGTTAAATGAAAAAAGTGTTTCATTTGATGAGAGGAATCTTAGGTTAAAATTAATGCAGTGGTCAAAGACTCACCCTGTATATATATGAAAAAAAATTATATAATCGAAAAGAGACCAACGAAAACATATATTTTCATTTGTATAATCTTATCAAATGTACTTTGTGTTATGTTTTTAATATTGTAAAATGGTTCATACCTTTGAAATCAACAAGATCTGAGCATTCTGTAAATATTAAAAACGCATCACTAATAATTAAGTACATGTCATAAAATAATACAGATGTAATTATATGTGATGCACCAGAAAAGCTCATATCAATTCAGTTTTTCTAATAACTGAGTAAAAAGATTATTGAATTGAAACATGGCCTTCTGTATCTGCTGCATCAGTTCATGGTGCCTCCGTTCCCTCTGCCCCTCGCTATTGGCAGCCAACTCTCCAAGAAACTCCATATGACTTCTCTTCCTTCCTCTTGGGCTTGGAGCAAGGACTGTGGCTGCCATAGTTGAAGTAGTGTCACCTTCAGCACCTCTTTCAACCCTTTCAGGGACTTCCCGTGGCTCCAGAGATGAAGCAACCTCAACATTTCCAGGAATGTTCCTATTGTTTCTGAAAATCTCATCCCTAGCCCTAGCTTCCATAATACTCATTTTTGTTTGATTCTCTAATAGCTATAAGTATGAACTGCGAATATCAATTGGAAAATTATCTCTTTGAAGCTGGTAAAATAAAATGACGCAAACAAACATATCCTATGTTTCATTCCCCTTACAAGGAAAATTCATCAATCAAATAGTACTGAAGGCGCTCAATCAATCTATTCTGGGAATCGGTAAGATTCCCAGTCAATTAATTAGGAAGAATGTTAGCTAAGCGATCTGGTAAATAAGACCATGAGGTAATATTTAATATTATCAAGTCATTAAAATCACTTTATGCGATACAGCGTAACGCTTATCAGATCCTTTAACGTAGCATTATTGAATATTACGTTGATGTAAATGATTATAGTAATAAAATAGGAAGTTAACATTATATATAATCTATTGGAGACTAGTTTAAAAACACTTAAGTCCGCATTATGTTGAACGTTCACCTTGCTTCCACTTTATATCTGAGAGGGATTTCCGTAACTCTTAGACGATGAATGCGGATTAGTTATATGTATGAAATGAAATTTTGGGACGAATGATCGGAATTCAAGCCTTAACTGGTAACACTTTGCGCAAATGTCTGTAATTTTCAAATTTTTCGCCGAAAATGGTCTCAAGCGATTGGGTTCGACTCACTGATCAAGAATTCGAGGTCAAATTTGCTTCTGTCCGTCCGGCCGGCGCCACGATAACTTGAGAACGGAAAAAGCTAACGCCTTGAAATTTTCAGGGTAGGTGGCGCATCCCAATACAACGGACAAGTTCGTTAATGGGTATAATCGGCCCAATGGTTTCCGAGTAATAATTTTGTTTTCAGCCAATATAAATCCGATCGAATTGAAACTTGGTGAATAGTTGTAGAATATAAACCTAAGCACGCTTGTGAAATTTTGTGAGAATCGTATCACTAAAAAATCTTGAAAAAATTATTAAAAAATATGATTTATGACACGATAACCTGAGAACGGAAAGAGATAGCGGCTTGAAATTTTCAGGTTAGGTTGTGTGTCTATAACTCGAAAAATGCAAAACCGATATAATTCAAACATGGTTATTAGTTGTTGAATGACAACGCGAAAATTCTTGAGAAATTTCGTGAGGATGGTATAACTAGAAAATTAAAAAAAATCATTGAAACTAATTGAAAAAGGTTCTATATATCGGAAACTCTTCGTCCGGCATCACTGAAATTTTGCAAGAGCCTTCAGAACCTAACTCTACTGGAAAGTTCCAAGTTTGAACACGATCGGATCCATATTGTTGGAGATCCAAGCAGCCGAGTTCGGTAGCTGGATGGGAATCGATGAAACTTACCGAGAACCTTCAAAACCATTAATGTCCTGATGACATATATATCATCCATTTTCGGGATGATTTTTTTATCACAAATCTATGGGAGATGATAGCCCTACATAAATGTCCTGTAGCGGTCAAACCTGGTTTTGAAGGAGATCCTCCTTAAGAGGAGGCAACTAAATATTGAAGGAATTTCTATGAACAAGAAAGAATGAATATCTTTGAAAAATAGCGAAGGCGATTCTTCTTCAAGAGATCCATGCTCCTACAGAGGAGTATATTTGCGAGAGGGGACTTTTGAAAGGTTATGTATTATTTTTAATATGATATCGCAGAAATTTTGCTGAAGGCTTCAAAACTTTAAATTAACCCCACTTCCTGATCTTGTGAGGTGAGAGACTCATTTGTCGATATTAAATCTCGTGATGAGTAGAGAGGCATTTTAGCCTCTCCAATTGAATTTCATTTAATATGTTAGTAACTAAACTTATAATTTTCTTCACTTCGATTATTTAAATATGACATTAATTCTAGCAATATTTTCTAGAATAATTATGTATTCTTCTCCCAAAAAAGAATTGAAGAAAGTCAATGTGTTAATTTTTTCATCATTGCATTCTATTCTGACTTCACGAAAAAAAAAATTGGTTTAAGCACTGACGTGAAGTCAGGAGCTTTTGCGCGTATGTTCAATTGTCCATTCTCCTGTACTGGACACTCTTAATCGAATTTACCATGGTGAATTCTATTGTCTGTTCTCCTGTATTGGAGACTCTGTGTCGAATTTACCATGGTGAATTCGATTAAGAGTGTCCATCGAAAATAAGTTAATGACATTCGTTCAAGTCCTGGATTGCACCTCAGGTTCTCAATTTCGGGTGTTTTTACTCACGTATAATTGTATGATTGAACTGATTTCAGTCCTTACGCCAGCGCAAACATTTTATATTATTTATATTCTTGGAAATATAGGTGATATATTTTTTTCTGGAGCTTCAGTATCTCAAAAGCTATTACATATTTCCATAGATGTCCCACTGGAAACTTCGTGTTGAAAAAACTACAATGATTTTAAATTATGCTACATTTTGATTGCTTCCTGCAAAAATCGTGGTTGATATTCTACCAACACGTTACGTCGTAGTTTAGTTTTAAGATCTCGATAAGAAATATCCCCAAACTACAAAAATATAATTTTTTCGAATAATATGAGAGACAAAGAGAAATACAAATTCATAAGCAATATCCGTAAGTTCAATCATTGTCTTTGGAAATATATCTAAATACATAATTTTATTTCCATTAATTTGTAAAACACTTTATTTTACAGTTCTAAATTTCACAAAAGTTCATTGGTGAGAGTGAAAGATCATGTTTAAGTTTTTATTGACTGTAAATTCAAAAATCGTAGATATGTCGGAAGTTTAGGAGTCACGTTTCTGATTTCCCACTATGATAAGGTGTTTTTTATAATTTCGTGAGTTCATGGTAGATGATCATTTGTGATTCGAACACAGGCGTAGTGACAAGTTTTTGGCTGAAATAGCTGAGCGTTAACTGATTGGAAATGATTCGTTTACTCTGTAACGATTTGAATTTCCTATTTACACGCAAACATTTCTCTGAAATAATTGGTGATTAACAATATTAATTTTCTCCTTTTCATCCTCTGTCCATCTTGCGGAAAGAATTAAAATCAATTTTAGGTGAAACATAATTTTATTTCTCGAAATATAAATATCAATATGAAACAGGATTTTATTTCTCGAAATATAAATATGAATGGAAAACAGGTGGAGGTCAATGTCCATGCACCACTACATTTTTATCGGATCTGCGGAATGGATAAAGAACTTTAAGATTCTTTATTTCGTTTCCGACCTGAAAAGGGATTTGACATAAAGAAATTATATTTGAAGTTAATAATTTCGTACAATCTTTCTGAAGTTTCGTTCCAATTCATAAAAACCCTTTTTCCTCGGAATAGAGTGCTGTTCAATTTGCTCAAATGTCTGCAATTTTCGTATTTTTGGCTTAAACGATGTGGTTCGACTGACTGACCAAGAATCCGTGGTCGAAATCGATTCTGTCCCGCCGGCCGTTAACACGATAACTCTCGAACGGAATAAGCTAGAGAGTTGATATTTACAGAGTAGGTTTGGGAGATGAACAACTCGGTTGAGTTGAGTTGCACAGTACTTGATTTTCAGATCAAACTGTTTTATTCGACATCGACAATCTAGTAGGTACTCACTGAAGCCATTGAACTTTTGTGAACCCTGTCGCGACTCATTCATGGTAGTTGCGTTGTTGGTGTGATTTCTTTCACGAGGAACCTCATGAGCTCCGCCACTGATTCTGTGGCCATCCAATTAAGAAAACAAAACCGATAATGCCATAAAATCAGTGAGACCGGACGGCAAACTAATATAATCGTCAAGTCGAAAATGTCGGACGTGTCCGAGGGTGTCGTGGACGTCTTCTTCGAAGATACGTGCCGATAAGGAGAAGGCCCCGGCGTATTTGACCTAATCGCTGTCCGCGACCTGGAAGTAAATCACCGGTGACAAGGGAGCCCAATGCACACTGCACGAAAGGCGACCCATGCTTCGCTTCTGATGAGTTCCATTTCAATAGAATATTGGAGGTTTTTCATCCATTCCCATAATGAAGAATATCCAATCAAATATATGACCAAGTGTTAGGAGCTTTAGCGCACTCGATCATTCAATGATAAACATATTACTCCAAGACCTTTCGTAATCAAAAAATTGGTTCAAGCCCTGTGGACAGGAGCTTTGGCGTTCGTGTTCAAAATTTGACAAATCATATTATCTCCGAAATTATTGGTCTCTGGGAATGATATGAATGGATTCTTACGATAGAACTGCATCATGAAAGAAATTGAAATCAAACGAACCGATTCTCCCCCATAACGAGCTTATCCGAGATATTCATTCTTCAAATCTACTCTGAAAATGATATTATATCAATTAACTTTCTCTTTTTTCTCTAGATTATAATAAAATATGTTCTAAAGCCATCTGGGTTTTATTATTTAAACCTAACAGAACCTATGCTCCATAAAATTGAGGCAAGAGAAACTAAAACATCCTCAATTGGAGGATCTACCACGTGTTCACTGGGACTATAAAAGTTATTCCACCAATAAAAGCCATATCACTTGAATATGAGTTAATGATTTAATCAATGATGAATTCTGAATTGAAATTGATCTATATAAATAAAAGAGGATCTATTGTCTATGGATATTTTGTAGCGGCATTACTTTCAAACGACTGCACCAGTCTTTTTTTGTTGTGTTCCCTATTGTCAGGACAATGTTTATGCAACAAAATGTTTCCGAAAAAATCGTACGGAAAAAAAAGCATTCCTTTTTCGCCCGAACCATGGAGTACTTTGACACTTAGGATCTATTTTGGGTTGCCGCTTGCCGCAAGAAATCAAAATAGGTTACCATTTTTTTACTTTTAGCTTAGGTTACTGCAATCTCTGATATTTCCAGCAAAACGTTTTTCTTGAAAGTGCTTATACGTTTATTACTGTTTGATATACATCGTTGTGTTTGTGTTACTTATTGTCATTGATAAAAATGCCACCAGTGAGGCGTTCAAATATTGATCGGCGGACGAATTCTTACTCATCGATTGAAGCTAAACATAATAAGAAGTTCTCAAGCAAGATCTGCCCCAGCTTCCGAAGAATCCATACTATCATCTCAGGGGAGATACAACAAATATAGTATCCATTTATCCAATGAAATCATCCAACGTTTGACATTCAGATATGATTCCACTATTTCCACTGTCGATTACAATGGCAATATATTGGTCTATTTTGGAACTACGAGCACTATTTGTCAATACTTCAATGCTCCGAAACACATCCAATTTATGATGCTTTACAACAGCATCTAATATTCGGCCAGGGAGAGGATGGATATCATTTTTTGATAAAGATGATAAACCCAGCCACTGGTAAGTTTTGATATATATTGCATATATATATTCTTTTGAGAAAGAGCATTACATACTTTGGGATGTTGAACCAAATTGCATGTATAATTCATCCGCCATACATTTCTATGTATGATACAAAAGCGTAGAGATAAAAACCTCAGCAAAAATACTGTCTCCCGGCATAAGTGACATTGGATTTATTTAAAGAATAAGCTGACATTCATAATGAAGGGCATCTTCTCCAATGAAATAAAATTTCTTTCCTTTTAATTTGGATTGACAAAATATTTTGAAATCATATCTGAAACAGAAAACGAGGAAGAAAACTTGAAGGAAGCAGTAAACAATATTACCAAGCTTTCTTAGCGGGAATTGATTTAAATAGGGTATTTTTAGAGATTAAGGTTCTTAAATTTGTGTACCATTTATTCTTTTCTACTAAGTTTTCGTCGTGTTATCAACCATTTCGTCAGAGTAAGGTTGTTTCAAAAATGATATGTTTTGATTCCTTATTCATCTTGATTATTCTCTTAAAGGTCAAGAAACAAACAAGAAGGTCAGCTCGATTAATTTGTATGCATACCGTTTCATGATTCGTCTAAAAAGTATTCTCAGATATTAAAATGAATTATAATTACCATGCTTGGCAGCCATCTTAGCGCCTAAACATAAGGATGTTGATGAATTGAATTTTAAAATTCAAAGTAAAATTGATGGACAAATACATTCTTTTAAGTCAATCGATTCCATTATCGATCGATGTGGATTGCCTCCACACATGTTGCAGCTGAAGGTTGGCTTAGTTATTATCATGGTACGCCACCTTAATCAGCCAAAATTGTGTAACAGAACAAGACTTGCTGTTAAAAGAGTTTTTGAAAACTTGATAGAAGCTACTATCATCATAGGAAAGTTCAAAGGCGAGGATGTTCTTTTTCCGAGAATTCCATTAAACCAAATAGACCTTATATTTTTTTTTTCAATTTCATCAATAAATGTGCATGATTTTAGCTAAAATAAAGACTTTTTGTACTCAAAGTTTTATTGTGTAATTATTGCTCACAAAATTTTAAATTTGTGGTGTTCTTTTAATGAAACGGTGAGGACCTAAATTTTATTCTATGGAAAATGAACATGACCTATTAAATTATAATGTATGGTATTTATAAAAGCAATCTTTGGGATGTTATGCTATTTTAGACTTCGTACATGTAAAATATGACTTAATTCTGGTAAACAATCGGAAGTCTGATCTATCATTTATCTTGAATATTCATGTAAATTCTTTGATTGCTTGGATGGCCCCATTTTTGTTTCCAACAATCCTGTTGCTATGAATCTTCTAAATGATAGCTGATCAAGTTTGCTACCATATATGCGATTCAATTACCAAGCATTTTGAACGGCCATGTCCAAGCAGTGTGCAAACGAAAAGTGGGAAATACCATTTTGTACCTCGCGCCAAAAAGTGTAATTCCCTTTCCGGGATTTGAGCCCGCCTTCTCTCGTTCCGAAACCGAAAACCCGACTATAGACGAACCGGCTATCGGGCTCCTCGTACGATCTTGTCGATCTCCGGTATTAGAATAAAACGTCAGTACTTACCTGGGATAAATATTCTTAATTTTCACTTTTCGACATAAAATCGCCACATGGGGGTTTATTTGACGGTTTTTATCCTTGTCTCTCTAAGTCGATTTTGACGTTTCTCGAACCAACTATTAGCAAGCAATTAGACAATGTCATGTCTCAGGAACATAAGTTGACATTATGACAATTCATACATAGAATAATTAAATAATTCTGTGAAAACGTTGAAATACGATTTATTATTAAAATTTTGAAAAATCATATCTCCAAAAGTATTAGCTTCTTAGAGTTAAAAATGATATCATTGGATTCTTATGGTAAAACTGCTTATTGAAAAAAATTTAATTTGGAATTTGTTATGTCAAAAAAAATTTTTTTTTGTTACTCCGTAACCATCTGTCCGATTTTGCCCAATAACGAACTTAGCCGAGATCTTTATCTGCCAAACCTACTCTGACAATTTCAACTCTCTAGCTCATTCCGTTCGAGAGTTATCGTGCCTACGGCCGGCCGGCCGGACCGGCCGGACAGAATGAATTTCGGCCCCGGATTCTTGATCAGTGAGTCGAACCAAATCGTTTAAGACCATTTTCATCGAAAAATTGGAAAATTACAGACATTTGGTCAAATTGATAAGCACTCAGTTCCAAGGAACTAGAGCGCCAAAAATAACCTCAAGGGATCGAATTTAATAGCAATATTGTATTATACTGAATGGAATATCATACCTATACATCTATCTAAGCTGAAAAAAATTCTGTTCAACTCACCAGATGACTCGAGCTACTCTATTGAATAAAATCCGTTACTTCGAAAACAAAGTTTTTCATTTTTATCCTAGAAAAACACAACTCACAAAACCCTCGTCTCTCAGAAAAACTGAAAAACCCAAATTAAGTATCAAATAATAGTGTGCCCTTCCAAGCGGTGTATTTAACAGATTATAGGGATATTATCACAATAATACCACAGACCCTGACGTTGATGTATAATTAAATACCTAACCTCTTTCGTATAGGGAGCAGATGTAACATTTGCACCACCTCTTCATCTGCTTTTGTGTATTCTTGTATTTCGAATTAATGTAATCTAACACGGTATTAAGTAGTTATTGGCATATGCCTTACGAATCGCTTTGGTCTGGAAGGTTGTTACGTCTCTTTGTACCGACGCCACGATTTGGATCAATTTACTGTTTTTTCTTTTGCGAAAAAGGGTTCAAGCGTTTCAGAAGAATTGAGTATTGTTTGTTCCATTCAGGCAAGGATGTATACATATATCATATACAAGGATAAATATACATAATGTCCATAATTACTCTTGTCCTCTTATTTACAATGTCTTGGCTTGATATTTATAAGGAATGACCATTCATAAGAATTCTTTTCACAGTAAGACATCAATTATATAGTATAAAAAAAAAATCGGAATCAATTTCAATCGATTCAAGTAGTACTCCTATAGCTCACTTAGTATATAGAGTGTTTGGACTAGGAACCGAAGGTACAGAGTTCAATCCCGAGGCTAGGAAAGAAATTTTCTAGTCAGAATGTATATATAGCAGCCACAATCTGTTGGGTCTAAAATTAACAGTGCTGTGTCTAAGATGTTGTGAAACAGTCAAAAAGCCTATACACGAATCCACTAATTCTCCTAACTGGCACAAGATCTTATGAGCTTATGCAAGAAAGAAGAATTTTGATACTATCTAAATGACAACAAATTTCTAGAATTTCTAGAAACTGAAAAAACTTATGGGGTTATAAGGACTGCCAATATGATTGTAAAATGCCATATACAAAAGTCCAAAACTGCTTTGTTATTGACATACAGAGGGATTTGTGAATTCTTACAAAAAATTCAATCCACCATATTAAATACAGGGATCAGCCGAGTTGGCTTGAATTTGGTACATGAATTAAACTAAAAGGCCTTAATAAGTAGTTCTTTGAAGAAATCAAATACTAGGTTATTATTTATACATATTATTTTTCTTCCACGTTGAGTTCTTCTAAGAATAACTCACCCTGTATAATAATAACCAAACATCTGAACTCTGATTCGAAATCTACGGAAGAAATTCTACAGGAACTTGTTAAAAAAGTTTCTGGCACCATTTCAGTTATTCCGTGATAAATAGTTATTTTCAATTATTTCCTCAAAAATGGGTTAATATAATAAATATTTACGAAACCAAGACATAGATATTGTAATTTCGTAGTAAAATTTTATAAAATACTCACATAACCCAAAAAAACTGAAGAATGAATTCGTATCAGTAGCTCCAATGTTTGACACACTGGTCACACTTGACACTTGCCACACTTGTGTCAAGTGTCAAATCCCGAATCTGAATATGAAAATCTATTGTTTAGCTAGCTGTCATTATTGTTTGTTTTGCTTGTGTTAATTCATTATTCCATCGACTAGACTACTATTTATGGGGTCATTTAAAATCAGAAGTGTATAATGAAGAAATCAGAAATGAAGAACATCCTCAAATAATTATTTTAATATTAGTAAAAGTTTCTTACGAATTCTTTTTTGTGAATTTTATTACGAGACATTATTCTTGGTTGTGTTGTGATTTCAAAAATTCAAATTTATTAGTAAGAAAATATAATTTACGAAAAATTCGGTCCAGTTAGTTACGATTGTTTTAGTAGATTTTCGGTCTGCGATCAAATTATTGATAATTCTTATCCTAGGTAAGTTATTCTTACAAGAACTTCAGTTTTTTTTTGTTATGGACGTATTTTATAAAAATTTAAAACGAACTAATTGAAGACGATATCAATATTTATGTCTTAATTGGTATCGTGAATATTCATTATATTAACCCAATTTTTATGGTACCTACTTCATCCGGCAATTAATTACTTGAGTGGGAAGATTGACAATAATAATTTATTACGGAATAACTGAGATAATGCCAGAAACTTCTTCAACAAGTTACTGTAGGATTTTTTCCGTAGATTTCGAATCTGATCCCCAATTTTTTATAATTATTATACAGTGTGAGTTATTCTTACAAGAAAATAATATGGAAGAAAAATAATATTCCGGTCCTGATATTCGTTTCGTTTGAAAGGAAACTTGTTAAGGCCTTTTAGTTCAATTCATGTACCAAATTTAAACTGAATTGACTTATCCCTGTATTCAATATGGCGGATTTAATTTTTTGTCTGAATTCACAAATCTCTCTTTATCTCAGTAAAAAAGCGGTTTTAAACATTTGTATATGGTATATTGCCATATAACCCCATAAGTATTGTCGGTTTCATCTCTGGTATACTTCAAAGTAGAAATTTAGAGCGGCATTAAAAAAAGAATTCCTGAAGTCTGTTTTTCTAGTTTCGTGAAACAGTAGTGGTGGATTCTATACATTCACCTGAAATACACAAAAATTAGGCACAGCGACAGTGGTCTCATGAAGTCGCTATGTTGGATGTTGGGTTTCATATTTCGTCACGGAAATCTGTTCAAAAATAACTGCATATTCTCAACTTTGTATTACTCATTTGTCTTTAGGAGAATAAATTTTGCGTCTATTTGTAACGTTTCTTTTTAAACTCAGGCGAGGGTTTGTTTATGTTTTGTTTACGATAAGGTTATCGTTTATGTTGACATCGAATTTGAGGTTGGATCTCAGTGGTACCAATCGACGCACAAGGAATATCGCATTCGAGAGCCGAATAAGTTGGCAATATTATTTCATAGTGACAGTCTGAAAGTTTGTGAGGGTCTGCGCCAGTCAGGGACATGAGGTCGTCCATTTTGGTGAACACTCGAAGGAGGAGCAGTAGGTTAGGCGTATTTTCGGAACTTCGTAAGAATTGGTGATTTCTTCTTAATTGGATATAGTTTCGAAAATCGAATTAGGAGTGAGCGTTACATTGGTTTGATTTGGGAAGATAACAGGTAACTTGCACTCGTCTCGAAAGAGGATATAACGACCTTTCTGCAAATCTAAGAGTTGAACACGTGAACGATCTTGGTGACTTTGACAGAACATCGCTGTATGCCTGAAGAATTATTTGGTGGAGGCACGGCCAGATTTGGTTTCGAAGCAAACGTGTGCAGGACAACCCCGAACATCAGGGGTTTTTGTGCCAGCACGATTTTTTTTGTGTCAGGAAGAGAGGGATTTTTACGTCAAGAGGAGTAGCACTGAGGCGTTCGAGTATATACAAGGTGGTCCATAAGTAACGCTGTGAGACAGCCAACGCAGGGTTGCAGATCCCGAATATATACAAGGTGGTCAGTAAGCAACGCTGTGGGACATTAAATTGAGGGGTTGCAGACTACGAGCACAGAGAGAAAGAGGACAGTATTGCGAGACCATCAACGCAGTACTACGTTCAGGAATAAGGATAATCAGCACGCAAGTTATATGAAACATATCTCGAAACATATCTTATACCTGCTATATATATACATAACGTGAACTTATTATCATCAATTATATAAATTATTATTGTTGTTGTAAAGCGGAAATTGGGGAAAGATTTGTGGTAGTCATATATGATCATAGATAAGAAACGTGGATGCGCCTGAGCTCAAGCGACGCGTATTTGAATCAAATAATAATATTATCTACGTACAATTTCCGCCACCCTTATTCAGGGTTTCACGGTAGTTTTACTTTATTGAAGCTAAAGACCTGGGTTGTAAGCTACTGGAATAAATTGTTTGTTTTTAGCGTGCATATTCTTTTGGTGAATTTAGGAATTATTACATTACGCTGGGGTATTTGGGAGACTTAAATTTACCTGGCGCCCATTTACTAGGTTCCCTTGTTAGACACCCACTCCCATCTCCACTGGAGCTAGACCGCGGATCCCTGAGTTCTAGTAGCTCCGAATTTAACCACTGTGACTTGGGAACAGTCGTATATGGTTATATATTATATGGAATCCCCAATATTTTTGCTATAATAAAAGACTGGAGAGTGTGATGCAAAATAAAGAGAGAGAGAGAGAAATCAAATTTATTGATTATGAATCAAATGGCTATCGACCTCAGTCTCCCAGCCAGTTACATGGATTCCTATTTTACAAAAATTTTATTTAGTTTTAAAAGATGTTATTCTAAGGATATCAAATATTCAAATACTGGTAGTGCTGGTAATTTCGCCTTCATTTCTCCATGGTAGTGGTGTATAATGCAAAATAAATTTATAAAATATTTAGCATTTAATATAATATATATACAGGGTGTCCCAATAATACCACGCGAAAGTGACACTGGAGATAGATTGGCATTAGGTCTATCAGATAGCATCAACATGACCTCAGTAAAAGTCCGCTGGTTTTCGAGATATCACCACTGTTGCGTCCCATGACTTCACATGTTGGGAAGCGCTCATTTGTATTTCTAAACAAAGCAGCTCGCTTGTAAAACTTAAATGTTTTGGGTTAACTGGTTTATTTTTGCATGGGTGGTCTCACCCTTGAAATTAATATTTTCCACGAAAAGATAATTGCAAGTAAAATATCTTGTAATACTTCAACCCTTGTAGAAGTATTTATGACCTATTTCCTGTGAAATATTGATAAAATGCATACAACAACTAACACATTGCCAGAGCTGTGAGTCCTTTGTCTAGATTCTAACCAATACAAAAATCTAGAATTTTCCGATTAGATCGCCACGGCTTTGGCTATTCACTAAATCGAGGGCGTAGATTCCGAATCTGTAATTAGTTTTTCCGTATGTCGATTAATTTTGGTAATATGACGAAAAATCCGACTGATTAGTCCATTTTCCGGAGGTAGAGCCAGAAATTGCGACTTTTTTCGTCATTGCTCCGAAACTAATCGAGATACGGAAAATCTAATTACAGATTAGTGATCTGCGTGCCGGATTTAGTGAA
This sequence comes from Halyzia sedecimguttata, assembly GCA_937662695.2. Taxonomy (NCBI): domain Eukaryota; kingdom Metazoa; phylum Arthropoda; class Insecta; order Coleoptera; family Coccinellidae; genus Halyzia; species Halyzia sedecimguttata. The sequence goes on along the minus strand of OW569415.2, from coordinate 87,326,210 downwards.
TAACCAAAGCCGCGTCGACCTAATCGGAAAATTGTAGATTTTTGTATGTGTTGGATACTAGAGAAAACTTTTTGGCGTTTGACGGATTCGCTCATTACCTAATATTTCCGAACGGATAGAGATACAGTAAAAATAGATACATAAATCTAAACGTCGTCCACCGACCAATAATCGGGGAAAATTTGGTTATTGAGATGTGAAAATCATAGATTTGGGACGGGAAAGAAGAATTTTCCTCCGATTCCGAACCAAAAAATTTTTTTCATGGTATATCGATACGAAGCTCGTGTCTAATTAAATCGAGGTCGCTGATCACGAATATGCAATTAGTTTTTCCCTAAGTGGCGTACTTTGAGAAAAATTTCACTTAAAGTGATAAAATTGACGAAAATAGGTAAATTTTCGAACTTTCCACCACCCAAAAAAATCGAAGTAGGGTATTGCTGATTTTTTACGTCATATTTGGATCCTTTATCTATCGAATCATCCAAACAATAAATGTCCAGATCGTACGCTTCGGAAATTATGATTTTTTTCCCGAGGGTCTATTTTTCGGAAAATTCTTTCCGCGATATTTTCTCGGAAAATTTTTGTAATAAATATCTGATGGTAGATTCGGAATCTACGGCCCCGAATCTATAAGAATAAGTACCCGTTTCATAGTTTTGCGTCAAAAAAATTTTCTCGAAAAATGGGATTTTTTTAAGGCTAATGTATTAAAAAATTGCCAAAATTCGACCGGTCTCCGATTTCGATGCAAATTACGTCATTTACTAATTCGGGGCCGTAGATTACGAATATATGATCGAATTTTTCATTAGAGAATTTTCCGCGGAAATACCGTGAAATGAGTTTTCCGAAAAACAGACCCTTGGGAAAAAAATCATTATTTCCGAATAGTACGGCCTGGACATTTTCTGTTTGGATTATTCAGTAGATAAAGGATCCATATATGACGGCAAAAATCAACAACACCTTACTCCGATTTTTTTGGGCGGAGTGAACTTCCAAAATTGACCTATTTTCGTCCATTTTTTCACTCTAAGTGAAAATTTTCATAAACTACGCCACTTAGGGAAAAACTAATTGCATATTCGTGATCAGCGACCTCGATTTAATTAGACACGAGCTCCGTATCGATATACCATGAAAACTGGAGATTTTTAAAAAATACACAAAAGTGGTGATATCTCGAAAACCAGCGGACTTTTACTGCGGTCATGTTGATGCTATCTGATAGACCTAATGCCAATCTATCTCCAGTGTCACTTTCGCGTGGTATTTTTGGGACACCCTGTATAATAAATTCTACATCAGAAGTCATGACTATACGTTTGCTCGCAGAAGGTTTAACCTGATTACTTTAAGTAATCGCCGTAGATTGTCTTTTCATAGGATTTTGAATAACTCCCTGGATGTTTCTGTTATACTCTCGAAAATTCTGTTTCATGTTCCAAGTGTTAGGCTGAGAATCCATGATCTTTCTTATCTGCCCTTCAAAAGAACTAATGCTACAAAAAATATAGGTTTGTGTAGAATGATGTCAAAGTATAACTAATTATGCCGTTCAGGTTCTATTGACATCGATCTTTTCAGCATTTCTTTACAGTCACTGAAGAGCTTGCACAAAAGGCACTACTTGATTCTGCTTATTTGATTTATTCAATTAGTTCAGCTTTATTATCGTATCATGTTTCCATATTGATTTCATTTTGTTTTTGATCTCGGTAATTGTTCACAAACAGCATATTTTGTTTGATTATAAGTTATGTTGTTTGATTTGTTGCAACACAGGATATTATAGTTTGTAAGGTATTTTAAGTATTCTCATGTGAACACTCTTTGATTATTTGTTGATTTACACTAGTGGATTTGTAACCTGTTTGTAATCCCTTCATGTTTAACTAAATAAATGAATGAATGTGTCACAGTGCCCAAAAGATTATTGTAAAAGTACATGCGCAGAAATAAAAGAAATAATTCCATTATATTTTCAGAGGCAAATAATAAATCATTGTAGAACATTTACCTACACCTATATTGTTCTTAGATAATTCAAGGCGATAATTATATGTCATACGAGGAACCGTAATCAGAGTTGCTACTGAGTTGTATTATGTCTTTGCGCATAAATAACAGTAAAATATTGAGCGTCACTATAATCGAGCGGGCGCTTCATCAAGAAATATAAAAGATTGAACGTCACCCCATTTGAATAATTGTAGTCGTCCAACTCTATAGTAACGCATTTAGGAAACGTGAATGTTATTAAGGAGCGATTTCGTGCCCCAAGTTCCATACTTCAACCCCTTTTCGTGTTACCAAAGCGGGCACAAAATGGCCGCCCAATATATCATAACGCTCATAACGGCGAATGAGTGCCTGGTGCAGTAACATTATTTTAAAATTTGAATATAAGAAATGGATAAGAAATTCCGATTTGCATAATAATATAAATCGGGGTTAATGTTAGGTGCGTGATCAAGTTGGTCGGTGAGGTAGGCAGTGTATAGAATCAAAGATAAGCTTGCAAGTTTCAGTGATTAGCATAGTTATGAATATTATCGTGACCAATAACCTTGGAACTATTTGTATACCGTGCTCTGCAGGGGTGACGTACTACGGGAAAAAAGCTGAAGGAGAACATTTTTCAATATGGTTGAACGCAAAAACCTGAAAATTAATACCTACTATAATCTTTAATAGAATAATAATTCAAGTATGAAACCTGCCTATATATTCAATCATTTCTGCGATGTTTACGGTTTCGATGATAAGCATAGGTAACAGAAGAATTGGAAAAATGAAATACTGGCTAAAATACATTTTTAACTTCACGTTCATTCTGTTACATTCCAGAAATAAAAACTTGTTCTTCTTGTTTGACTACTTTTTTGAAGATTTAGAGAAATAATTCGCACAGAGAATAAAACTTTTTTTCCCATATTGACGCTAAGGAAATACAATTATTTAATTTGCTCATAACCAACAAAAATTAAATATCATCTTAAAATTAATTTCAAGAACTCTGATGGATAGTTTCTGAGATACAGAATTTGTCTGATGATTTTCTAGTGTTAAGATCTCACGAAAATTCGCATAAGTCTTCGTGTCAGTATTTTCCGACTACTGACTTCCAGTTCGATCAGATCAATATTTTTCTAGTTATTGGTAGAACATAATTTCAGATAGCTATATACACTGTGTAGATTCTTTCCCAAACCTACCCTGCAAATTTTAACTTTCTAACTGATTGCGTTAGAGAGTTGAGTTTGACCTCGGATTGTCCATCAGTGAGTCGCAATAAAAGTTTAAGACCACTTTCGCCCAAACAAAAGACATTTGGACAAAATGATCCGATCGGTTCAGGACAATAAGCGCACCGAAAATCAGACCTATATTCAAAGAAAACGTAGATTGGTTGGAACCTTGTTTCGTCAATGAATGGAAAAAAGCTATAATACGAATTATTCCGAGACATGAAGAGGCTGGACAATTTTTTAAATATGAATTTTCCTCAGCTAATGCATGCTTGATTGATGGCTCTTTTTGCGCTCTTGTTCCACCAGAAAGTACGAAAAACTCTCGAAAAAAATTAGTAGAAGGAAACATGAATTAGAATGGGAAATAGGTCCATAGTAGCTTTAAAAAAAAATCATTATAGAATTCTAAATGCCAACTGGCTGAAACTAATATCTAATGACAGTTTCATTCGTGATTTGTAACGTTTCTTTTTAACTCAGGCAAGGGTTTGTTTATGTTTTGTTTACGATAAGGTTGTCGTTTGTGTTGACGTCGAATTTGAGGTTGGATCTCAGTGGTGCCAATCGACGCTAAATAATAATTGTTGTATTCGAAGAACCGAATAAGTTGGCAATATTGTTGAATTGTGACAGTCTGAAATTTGTGAGGGTCTGCGCCAGTCAGGGACATGAGGTCGTCCATTTTGTGAACACTCGAAGGAGGAGCAATAGGTTAGGCGGATTTTCGGAACTTCGTAAGAATTGGTGATTTCTTCTTAGTTGGATATAGTTTCGAAAATCGAATTAGGAGTGAGGGTTACATTGGTTTGATTTGGGAAGATAACAGGTACCTTGCACTCGTCTCGAAAGAGGATCTAACGACCTTTCTGCAAATCTAAGAGTTGAACACGTGAACGATCTTGGCGACTTTGACAGGTATGTGTTAAATGTTCTATTCTCGTCATTTATAGTGGAATCAATTCAGGTCGTAATTATATTTCTATATCCAGAACATCGCTGTGTGCTTGAAGAATTATTTGGTGGAGGCACGACAAGATTTGATTTCGAAGCAAACGTGTGCAGGACAACCCCGAACATCAGGGTATGTACGAATTCTATAACTATTGCATATCAACGAATAAATGATCTGATTAATATTATGATAGCCGAAATTATTATGTATTGCGAAAATTCATTTGTTTCTTATCCGAGAGAAGTCACTGATGATTTCTTTTCTGTCATCAGGGCTTTTGTAACATCAGGAGTTTTTATGGCAGCACGGATTTTTGTGGCAGTCCGAAGTTTTTGTGGCAGCCCGAGTTTCTATGGTAGCACGAGTTTCTATGGTAGCACGAGTTTTTATGGTAGCAGGAGTTTTTATGCCAGCACGATTTTTATCTCAGGAAGAGAAGGATTTTTATGTCAGGAGGAGTAGCACTGAGGCATTCGAGTATATACAAGGTGGTCCATAAGTAACGCTGTGAGACAGCCAACGCAGTGTTGCAGGTCCCGAGTATATACAAGGTGGTCAGGAAGTAGCGCTGTGATTGGGGACATTCAGTCAAGGGTTGCAGACTGCGAGCACAGACGGAAGGAGAACAGTATTGCGAGACCATCGACGCAATACTACGTTCAGGCATAAGGAATAGCACGCAAGTTATAGAAAACATATCTCGAAACATCTTATACCTGCTATATATATAACTTGAACATATATTGTCATCAATTGTGTAAATTATTGTTGTTGTAAAGCGGAAATTGGGGAAAGATTTGCGTAAATCATACAAGATCATAGATAAGAAACGTGGATGCGCCTGAGCTCAAGCGACGCGTATTTGAATCAGAGAGAAATATCTACGTACAATTTCCGTCACCCTTATTCAGGGTTTCACAGTAGTTATATTTTGTTGAATCTAGAGACCTGGGTTGTATGCTATTAGAATAAACTGTTTGTTATTAGCGTGAATATTCTTTTGGTGAATTTAGGAATTAGTACATTACGCAGGGGTATCTGGGAGACTTAAATTTACCTGGCGCCCATTTACTAGGTTCCCTTTTTAGGAATCCACTCCCATCTCCACTGGAGCTAGACCGCGGATCCCTGAGTTCTAGTAGCTCCGATCTTAACCACTGCGACTTGGGAACAGTCGTATGTCGTTATAGATTCATAGAAAGAAACATCTGCTATGTTCATCGCGTTCTTTGTTGATCCCACACGTGTTTTATCTGATTAAATGTACATAGGGAACTATACTTAAAGTATGGACAAATTGGGATAATTTTCATTTTAATGTGAAATGCTTGGAGTCATCTTTTTGGTAGTTCTGCAGTATGCTTTTGATGAAATTTTAGATTTACGTCTTCTGAAGAAATTTCACATTCGTCAATCGCAAAGTGCCTTCAGGTGGAATTTTTCGATGTTACGCTAATACTTCCGAGCATTGATAGTTCTGCGCATGAACAAATCGGATAATGTTTTAACTCTTAGCATTTTCTTCTGGAGATGTTGGATTTGAGGTACGAGAATGCTGTACTGATTTTTTCGTGGTAGATCCGTACATGTAAATTGTAAAATATGGGTTTTACGTGCCTGTAACACCATGAAGAGCGCTCAAATGTATTTAAGTTTGCAATTTTTTGTCGAAAATCGTATCAAACGATTGGGGTCAATATATGGTAACCTACCAAACATTTGAGAACTAATCAGCAAAATTGCTTCAAGAAAGAGAAAGCCAAAAAACCAACCTACAACATAAAAACCGAAATACCTACCTTGTTAGTCGAATTCCCTCAGCCATCTCATTGTAGGTATTTATAGCAAGACTGTGATTAAAAGTAGATAGATAATACTTATATATCTTCATGATAGCTCACTACAATGAATAAAAAAATTAAGTTTAAAAACTTCGACAAATCATATCTCCGAAAGTATTGATGGTTTCTCAGAGTTGGGAATGATATCAATGGATTCTTATGATAGAACTGCATGATTTTTTGTTACTCCGTAACCATCTGGCTGATTTTGCTGAATAAAGAACTCAACCGAGATATTTATCTCTCAAACCTACTCTGAAAATTTCAACTGTCTAGCTCATTCCGTTCAAGAGTGATCGTGTTAACGGCCGTCCGGCCGGACAGAATCGATTTTGACAATGGATTCTTGAACAGTGAGTTAAAGGCACTCTGTTCCGAGGAACAAGAGCGCCAAAAAACAACTGATAATTTAGAAATCCTCAAGTTGTGTAATTTAAATTGCATAGAAATAAATAAATAGTTCATGTTGATTTCCTATAATAAAAAAATGCTTTGGCCCTGTTGCTCTAACTTTGACAAATCATATCTACGAAATTATTGGTTTCTCAGTTGGGAATGACATATGATAGAACTGCATGATCTTCTTCTTCTAATGCATATTCACTAATGAATGTTTGCGACCACACGATTCATTTCTATCCTGTCTCTAGCTGTGTGTATTAGGCTTTCCACTGTTCGCAAGCCCGTCCACTGTCTTATGTTACGTAGCCATGACATCTTCTTTCTTCCCACTCCTCTCCTTCCCTCAATCTTTCCCTCGATAATCAATTGTAGAAGCTGGTATTTTGTGTTTCGCATTATATGCCCTAGGTATGCAGTTTTTCTTCTTTTAATCGTCAGCAGCAATTCACGTTCTTTATTCATTCTTCGCAGTACATCTTCGTTGGTCACTCGGGCCGTCCATGGGATTTTAAGTACTCTGCGATATTCCCACATCTCGAAGGCTTCTATTCTATTCATTGTGACTACCTTTAGTGTCCAGCTCTCAACACCGTACAGTAACACCGACCAAATGTAGCACCTCACAAATCTCACCCTCAGGTTTAGGTTAAAGTCCGCATTGGTAAGAATACGCTTAAATTTCATGAATGTGTTGCGGGCATTCTCTATACGACATTTTATTTCCAGGTCAGATGTCCAGTCTTCAGTGAGCCATACTCCAAGGTATCTAAACTTATTCACACGTTCAATTAATGATCCATCAGATGTTAGTTTTGCATTCTTGAGTGTGTCAGGTTGACGAGTAATGACCATATATTTTGTTTTTTTGGCATTTATTTTAAGGCCCATTCTCTTACTGTGCTGTCCTACTACGTCGACAAGGTATTGAAGATCATTCATATTGTCAGCAATCAAGACTGTGTCGTCCGCGTATCGAATGTTATTAATCCATGTTCCATTGACTTTAATACCCCTTTCAATGTCTTCAAGTGCCTCCTGGAAGATGCTCTCAGAATACAAATTGAATAACAGCGGTGAGAGAACACACCCTTGCCGGACTCCTCTGCAGATTTCAACATTATTGCTTTGTTCCCCATCGATCTTTATGTGGGCAGATTGTTTCAGATAGAGATTTTCAATGCAGCGAATATCTTTGCCGTCTATATCCATTTGCCTCAGAATTGCTAGTAATTCATGATGTTGAACTCTGTCAAAGGCCTTCTCGAAGTCTATGAAGCATAGGCATACATCTTTCTGCTGGTCGTGGCAGTTTTGTATCAGTACTTGTGTTGCTACTAATGCTTCTCGAGTTCCCAGACCTTGTCTGAATCCGAATTGCGAGTCGCTGATGTTTTGCTCACATTTTCTGAATATTCTCTGATGAATTATCTTGAGGAACAGTTTTAAGGAGTGGCACATAAGGCTGACAAGTCTATGATCCTCGCATTTCCTAGCGTTATTCTTTTTTGGCAAAGGTATGAAGGTAGATGACAACCATTGAGCGGGATATTGACCGGTCTCATATATTCTGTTGAAGAGTTTGTGGAGAACTGTTACACCTCTATCGTCAAGCAGTTTAATAAGCTCTGCAGTAATCTCATCGGGACCAGGCGCTTTGTTATTTTTCAGTGTGCGGATGGTCCTTTCTATTTCGGCTCTTGTTATTGAGGGTCCTGCTAGATCATCCTCCGCATCTTGGCCAAGGGTTCTGTCATCCGAGAATAGGTTTCTGATATAATTTTCCCAAATCATTTTTCGCGCATTGATGTCGCCTGCGATTTCGTTATTCTCATTTGTTATGATAGAGAAGTTTCTTTTCCGGTATATTCCTGCCGTTTCTTTTAGTTTCTTGTGCAAGTTGAGATCATCATGTAGGGTTTGTAATCTTTCAATAATTTCGCATTCATGTTTCAACCATTCATTCCTTGCTATTCTAATGTTTGCTCTTATTTGTTTTTGAATTTTTCGGTAGTTCTCTTGGTTCCTCTGGGTTTTGAATTTCCTGCGTTCGTCCATCAATGAAAGAATCTCGTCAGTCATCCATGATTGTTTATGTTCTCGTGTCTTATATCCTATTACTTCTATTACTTCCTATGATAAAAGGAATTAAATTCAAATATCTCTTAAAGTATTTATTTCTTATGATAGAACTGCATCATAAAAAAATATAAATCCAGAGATAGAGGAAGAAATATTGTTTGTGGCCATGTCACACTGAATATTCTAGATACCGTCCGAACATAGAGGCCAAGCAGCGTCGAACGCAGTTAGTACTTGGATGGGTGACTGCTTGGGAACAGCGCGTGCAGTAATGTTTTTTCTATTTGGCTTCTGCGTTAAATTCAAAACGTAGGTCTATGACTCACCTCGTGTTGGATTTACATACATCAGCAAATTATACTTAATTGGAGTTTTCTATGAAATTAAGAATAATTATTGAAATTTTGAAAAATCATATCTTCGAAATGATTAGTTTGTTACAGTTGAGAATGATATCAATGGATTCTTATGATGAAACTGCATCTTAAAAAATATTGATTTTAAAATTTGTAATGTAAAATAAAATTTTTGTTATGGTTACTCCCAAACCACCTTGCCGATTTTGCCCAATAACGAACTTAACCGATATATTTATCTCCCAAACTTACTCTGATAAATTCCAACTATCTGGATCATTCCGTTCGAGAGTTATCGTGTTAACGGCCGGCCGGACAGAATCGATTTTGACCACGGATTCTTGATCAGTGAGTCGAACCAAAACGTTTAAGACTATTTTCAGCCAAAACTTCGAAAATTACAGACATTTGGGCAAATTGATAAGCACTCTGTTCCGAGCAACAAAAGCGCCAAAACCATCCATATATACAGGGTGATTCCGAATTAGGACTGAATCTTAGGGGAGGTGTAAGTATGACCCATTTGGTTTCGTTTGAGCCATATTTATGGATAACCGAAAAGATTGAAAAGATTTCTTAGGTGAGAAATCTTTTAAAAATTGAAAAAAAATTTATTTCTTTAATTTTCTTTGTTTGCTTCATATAGGTATAATGCTTCATATAGGTACCAGCATAATTATGTTTTTTTCATATCCTTTGCTGATAGACGTAGAATAAATGGTAGAAATATTATGTAACTGAGGTTAGAAATCTTTTGAAAATCATAAGAACTCGAATATCTTGGAAACTATTGATTTTCGGATATCAACAGCTCAAACGACAGCAAATGATTCACAATAACACCTCCTTCAAGGTTCACGTCTAATTTGGAATCACCCTTCATATATATTTCTTTCAATAGACGGAGCCGAAACCTCGTTCACGTGTGAAGTTTGGATGAGATTCAACCCGGGAAAATTTAAATTTCACATACTTATAACCGCGCAAACCTAAAATCTGTTTCGCTTTGCGTAGGTAGGTAGGTATATGCACTGCGGAATACCTACTTATATGAGAACAGGTCCAAAGTGCGAGTAGGAATAAGTCTTGCCTGCAGGTTCAGTAGTTATCCTTTTATCCTCCGGACTCAATGTTAAAAATGAGTTTATTCCCTACATTAGTTGGTAAATTGTCATTTAGCCCCCTTTCCAGCCTTCGAGCCACGCCTGTGTGCGCTGAAGCTTGGGCCACGGGCGGAGCCACAGGCTTCTAGTCTCCGCCCCATTTGCACCTAAATAACTTGTTCTGGCCGATCAAGTCACATCTGAGCTATTGGTTACATTTTGCTGCATTACAGAGCAACGAGAAGTGTCTTCCTCGGTAAATTGATGGTAGCCGATGAAACCAGAAAATATATCTGGAATGAATTTGTCAACGACGCGGCGAAGATTTATGAATAAGGATGGCAGATTGTTAGCAGATGCCAAGCCCAAATGAAGTTTTCCTTAAGTGGTTGTAATTCTCTGTCGTTGCAGGGTGTATGGATCAGTATTTGAAATATGCCTTTCATGAAATATTCTGTTTCAAACAATAAACGTATTCCATGAAGTGTATTTATGTTTTCTTGTCATATTCGACTAATCATGGATAAATGGTGCACACTAAAATATATTTTTTCCGCAAATCGCCAGGAAATTTTGACATTCCTGTCAAAATTTCTTGAAGAAAAAGTCAGGACTTCCTTACTGTAAGGAAATGTCATTTCCTTACTGTAAGGAAATGATATTTCCGTACAGTTGTTAGTGTTTTACATAAATGATAGAAAACACATTGCTTATAAGGAATTAATTTATATTTTGAAAACATCAAGTCATTGCTGAATACATTTTTAAGATCAATTTGTTATATTTACAGTAATTTGACAGTTAGTACAATTATTGAACATTGGAGGAACACTCTTAGAACTATGAGAAACATTTTGGACAACATGCAGGGTGGAAGGGTCATTTTGTTGAATATTTTGTACTGTGAAAATTTTATTTGCCACCTCAACCTTATTGTTAAGCGATTCTTCGATATATCCTTCAGCAACGTTTGATGACTTCCATCCGCCATGCCTCTTTAAACTAGTTATGTCGGCACCAGAGTCAACCAATATTGTTGCAGAAGACCGACGAAAGCAGTGACCAGTATATTCTGTGGGATTTACCAAGTTCAAATAAGTAGCAACTATTTTGGGCATTTTTCTAAATTGATGAATTCCTACCACTTGTCTACAACCCTTTCCGCTTTGATATTTAAAGAAAAATCGGTCACTGTTCATATTTTCTGGTCTTAACGAAACATACTTTCGATAAACATTCAAGTAGATCTGATTAATTACAAATGATCTTGGTTTGTTGGTTTTCGAATCAGGTATGCTGATTAAAAGCTTAGATTCTAAGTCTTCTATATCGTGTACAGTCATTCGGACTAACTCATCCATTCTACAGGCCCCAGAAATACCAAATATTACAGCCACCTAAAAAATAAATAAAGCTATAATCTAAATAGAAATTAAAACCTTGTAAATTACCTTAATCATTAAATTTTCTTTATCTGGAGCCTCCTGGATAAATTTTTCAATTTCTTCCTTCGTTAAAATCTTAGATTTCTTTGCCCTATAACCTTGAGCTTGCCGTTTCAATAAAGAACGAAGTTTTGAGTATGTAGATATATCTACATTGTGTTTAAGTGCAAGGGTTGACTTCAGCATTGAATAATTGGCCCATAATGTTGAAGATTTCATCTTTAAACAAAGGTCTAGGAAGTATGCCATTACAACATTTTCTGAGAAAGAACTCGTATTTTTACTCATGCGATAATCCATAAAACGTCTGTATGCATTTTCGTACTTTTCTCTTGATTTCTTTGGCAATAATTCTAATGAAGCAGTATTCACTATGCCTCAACCAGCTCTGGAGGAGTCCCAGGAATGGAAATTTCATCATCACTTATCATTTTACTTTCGAGAACACCAGCAATTAAATTTATAAGCGTCAAGTTTGACAATTCAACCTCAATACGTTTCCATAGTAACCCAAGTAATTTTATTAGGAATTTCAAAGCACCATTTATTTGGGAATAAAATTATCGCGTTTTTTTTTAAATCAATCAATATCTGTCGAATTTTAAACGATTTGCGGAAAAATAGTATGTTTACCTCGTAGGAAAAGCCACATTCCTGGACTCTGTGTTGCTAAGTCTCGGCTTGCGCCTCGACTTAGCAATCTTCACAGTCGTCCAGGAATGTTAAGCTTTTCCTACCCGGTAAACAATGTACTATTTTCTGCAAACGTCTCAAAATGACAAGGTTCGCGCATTGACAACAATATGCGAAGTGACCTTTTTTTTCATTTTCCTTCGTTACCATGACACCGTGCGTGAAGTAGTGTGCGAAATACTTACGTCGCACACTGCATGTAAACTAAGTATATGGAATGTTTATATTTTAACCTTTATGTTCCTCAATCACTTTGAAATAATTGTCAACAAATGCCATTTTATTTCCATAGTTACAGTAATTACTTGATTTGGAAAAACAGTTTAAGCCAGTTCAATACTATTTTCCATATTAGGTATGTTACTTATTATAGAACAATATTTTTGACGTTTGTAGAAAAAATTTTGTTTGCATCTCATACGCGAAATATTTTGGTGATCTCGACTATTTTTTTTACCCCGCCGGCCCCTCGTTAAAAAAAATCAGTTCTTGATCAACAAAGTAGCATTTCGCGCACTAGATACCAAAATAACTATAATATCTTGCCACACTAAACATTTTTGGGAAGTTCCTAGAATACTAGAGCACGTTTATACCTACAGTTCGCATTTTCATTGTTTATACTCTAAACTTCGTGATAGAATGTCTAGATATCAAAGATGAGTTCTTGCAGCAAACAAGGAATAGAATAAAACGAAATGAGAAATTTGGACCTGCCTATGTTTTTGGACGTATTCACAGGTAGGTATACTTACCTACAGAATATAGACATGAGAATAGCACAAAAAACATTTGTAATACCTTCTACTTCATGATTATAGGTCTTCTATTTCGTTTGTGCAATACTTCGTCGCACATTGACCATTTGCACCATGACAGTTCCTAGATAATCGATGAAAGGATTGTATATTTTAGTATTTCATAGACGATAAGACATGATTTATACAGTTTTCGTGAATAAATTACTATTTCATATCAGGAAATTTATTCAGATTAAAACAACCGAATTGAAGTTGGCAGTAATGATTGAACTGAACCAAATTTAAAACTCAATACCTAGAGTGATATACAAACTGTGCCTCGTAGGTGATCGTACTATTTTAGGAAATCCTATTTTCTTTTGATAATTATAATTTAACTAAGAATTCAATTTATTGAAGCAACGAAAATGATAACTAATGATAGACAAAAATATCAATCCAATCTATAGTTGGTCCGTTTATCTCAAAGCTTCTCAACTTATTTAAGAGTGCCATCGATACACAAACTGAATGGCATTAAAACGAAAAATGCATCGTTCAGTGTGAAAGACTGCGAGATTATATTCGATAGTGTAATCAAAAGAGATAACATAAAGGTCTCATATTACACCTAAACTAAATGTGAGTCAGACTCTCGTTGGTTTTTATTTGTTCAACTTGCCGCTTTTTCTCAACTCTATATATAGGTATAATATAAGTATATCTTCAAAGTGATTATAAAGGGCAAATATCCGTATTCTATTTCAAAATATGTATCCGTATTGAAATATTCAGAATTCATCTTCGATATCGAATTATATCACATACATTAATAAAAACACTATCACACTGGTGAACATCAGTATTAACAAAGAATTGAGTGCGAAATTCAGATTTTTAACAGTAACTGTGATTTCATTATGTTGTCAAACATGCAGCAAAATTTCAAGTTTTTTTTTTATACCACTTGAAAGGCAACCTGTTACCTATAATTGGTGGTATACTTATACTTATTGTATGTTCTCTCCATAAATTAAATTCTTCATATACATGTACCACCAATGATTTCAATTATCCTTCCCCCCCACACACACACACATATGTAAATTCATCTTGAAGAAGTAACACTTATCATACTTAAAAATATTGAAAAAATTATCCTAACAAACAGCTGTTTATTTATGCAGCCAAAAATATAATTATCTGTAGTTCAAAATTATATTCCTTACACATCTATCCTCTTCGCAATTTTATTCAACATATTATTATTACCCATAATCATCGAAAAAGCCCTTGCAGAATATTGCAGTAAATATTTTTGGATTCAAAATATCAAAACTATATATTCTGACGTGCAGTACAGCATCAAATAAAATATACTTTTTTTCATAGTGATATACAGGGTGAGTCTTTGACTACTGCATTAATTTTAATCAAAGATTCCTCTCATCAAATGAAACACTTTTTTCATTTTTCATTTTTTCAGATTCGGCTCAGGTAAAAAGTTACAAGCGTTTAAAGATTTCACAATGTGCTAATACACTCCCGCCTATAAATTATCTATGACATTGTTGGCGGACGAGAATAAGGCATGGTAACGTGGTTTACATCTTGATTCGGGATTCCAACGCTCAGGGACGGATCCATAAAAGTAGTGAAATTTCTGGAGTTTTCTATTTTAAAACATTCAATGAAGAATATCTCGAAAACGGTGCGTTTAAGGAGAAATGATAAAGAATAATATAATGTTCTAAAGCGATGGAATACTCTTGAAATGACTCAATAAAAACTCTATATGCTTTCTTTATGCTAATTTCGTTTAGTTTTATGAATCCACGAGTCCATAACTAGAAAACCAGTAGAAGTAGAAAATAACTAATATTTGGAAAATATGTATCATAGTTATAGGAAACTTTACGCCAACATTCATTTTATTCGAAAAAAGGATGTCAAAGCTACAAAATAAAAACTGATTTTTTTTCAAAATTTCAACAGCCTGTATCTTTTTACCTGAGCTGAATTTGGAAAAAACTTTAAGGAAAAAAGTGTTTCATTTGATGAGAGGAATCTTTGGTTAAAATTAATGCAGTGGTCAAAGACTCACCTTGTATATGTACTGTGAAGATTTCCAGCAAAAGTATATAGAACTGAATAAAATGGAGCAAATTATACAAAAAGGCTTAATTTGTACACTGTTTTTCTAAATGATTCCTTTCTGGGATTTCTCTCCCAAATTCTGAAAAGTATCTATAAAAACAAAAAAATTATAATTTTAAATGTGCTTCTGCGTTAGAAACACAAGTATCTTGTAACGTGTCGGAGACTAAATCAGTCTCCTTCAGACACAAAACGAAAATCTTTAGATTTATTGTTCCTGTTGACAGTTATTCAAACTACGAATTTCAGAATGAGTATCAAGAAAAAAATATTTCTGAAGATTTTCGATTGTTTTCTGAAGAAGGTTCAGTCTCCTAAACGTAACAAAATAGTTGTTTTATCGTTGATGTTATTTCGTTATTGTTTGTTAGCCAACATTGTTCTATACATATATATAGAATATATATATATTGAAAAATATGTTTTATTACCAACGCGGAACAATTTCAAAATAATAAATTTTCATTATTACCTGTAAATATGTAAATAGTTTGGGAGAGAAAACCCAGAAGGAACCATTTAGTGTTGAATCCACCTCCCACAGTATTATTTAATGATTACATGTTGAGTTCTGATAATATCATTTCAATTTCAGGTAAACTGGTAGCTATATTGAGTATTTCATTCTGTAATGCATTACACCTCTTAATCTCTTGAAATACATCAATATTAGAAACATTCATCTGACGTATGATGGAAAGAAAAATTGTTTTCACTCGAATTTTATTTTCTTCAACAGTGAATGGTTAAAAGTTCACTTTCAGGGTGCGTGGATCTGCCAGATTAATGAATAATAATTATTCATACCACATTCTTCAGCTCAAGCAATCTTGGAATGAAGTGATAATTCAATGTATATTCCGTTCTATTATAAATGAAAATTAATTGAAGAGTACAAAGATTGTAGAACGAGATCTGATATTCACATGCTATTTTTTGGGAACACAATTTTAGCTTGATACATGGTAAATCAATGAAAAATGTCAAACTGAGTGATTTAATATGACAAAGATAAAACAGTTCAGATATTTCAGTCCTCCCTCGGCTTCGAAGATACAGATTTTAATGGACTCAATAACTCCAGAATTTTTTCCAGTGTGCAACAGTTGTTCAAATAACACCGAAACAGAGCCTTTGTGAACAATTATTTATAAATTGTCGGATCATTATATCAAATATCAATACGCATAAATCGAACGCCTTTAACCCCCGTCTAATGGAAATAACACAGAGGTAGCTAATACATCAATAAATCTATGGTTACACTATCGAGTATCGAATGTAATTTTCTTTCTCTCTTCTTAGTGGCCACTGACTGATCTCGTCCTTGTTCCGCGTCGTGCAAGTGTGAGCAGACTGTGGGCAGGAAGCAGGAGGGTGTGTAAGGCCGCGAAAGAGCAAGCAAAGTAGCCAACCCAGGCAGAGGTAGCGCGCTTACTGCTTACCTGGCAGGTAGTTAGGTTCATTCAGTGTATTGCTTGCCACTGTTGAGCTTGAAGCTTCAATTGCCGGTCAGGGATCCGCTGAAGACTCACCCCGATTTCAGTGAACCCTTCATCGACGCAGTCAGTGCTCTTGCAATCGATAAGCATTGAACATCGTCGAATCGTCGAAGTGTTTCTGTGACTGTCAAATCAGATCTCTGTGAATTTATCGTTCAACTGGGATGAGAACTCCGTTTTCGCGATGTTGATTTCAAGCGGAAGTCCCTTGACGGGTGGTAGCGATTTTTCTAGTGTTACCGGACTGTCAGGCTGTTGCCCTGTGCCCATCGCTCCTTCCAGGGGAGCAATCGTTAACTGGAAGATGGATTCTGTTAGTCTGCCGACGCCAAACTCTGCGCCCATATCCAGTCAGATTTCCATGCCCCCTACAGGTTAGTTATTTGCATTTTTATCTGACGAATGTTTTCTGAGTAAATACTGACCAGTTGCAATAAAAATATCCGACTTTGAAATATCGTAATAACGACATTTTTCGATAAAAAGCGATAATTATACTGTCACTATAACAATGTGGGTATACTGAACAAGTTTTGATTTATTTATTTTATGTCCATAAGAAGAATTAATATAACATATTGACTACTGTAATATTGTATTTGTAAATTGTTTATTGCGTACAGGCACGAGCCTCTGCGATTACTGTGTATGCCATAATAAACAATATTATTATTATAATGAATACCTAATAATAGCCTGAAAAATGTTCAAATTGAAAACGTTGACAAATGAGTTGCTATCCTGAGCAATACATTGTGTGCTTATTACAGAGCGCTTCCCCACATCCCTGTAAATTTTAAATTTTGGTTCGGTCATCACGATAACCTTCATAAGAAGAATCTTGAAATTTTCACTATTGGCTTGAGATCCAGATAGGTCTGTGAAGTTCGTGAATAGGCAAAATCCGTCCAATGGGTTCGGAGATAAGTATATAGGGTGAGTCTTTGACCACTGCATTAATTTTAACCAAAGATTCCTCTCATCAAATAAAACAGTTTTTTCATTAACCATTTTTCCAGATTCGGCTCAGGTAAAAAGTTACAAGCGTTTAAAGATTTCGCAATGTGCTAATACACTCCCGCATATAAATTATCTATGACATTGTTGGCGGACGAGAATAAGGCATGGTAACGTGGTTTACAGCTTGATTTGGGATTCCAACGCTCAGGGACGGATCCATAAAAGTAGTGGAATTTCTGGAGTATTCCATTTTAAAACATTCAATGAAGAATATCTCGAAAACGATGCGTTTAAGGAGAAATGATGACGAATAATATAATGTTCTAAAACGATGGAAAATTCTTGAAATGACTTAAGAAAAACTTTATATGCTTTCTTTATGCTAATTTTGTTTAGTTTTTGAATCCACGAGTCCATAACTAGAAAACCAGTAGAAGTAGAAAACAACTAATATTTGGAAAATATGTATCATAGTTATGGGAAACTTTACGCCAACATTCATTTTATTCGAAAAAAGGATGTCAAAGCTACAAAATAAAAACTGATTATTTTTCAAAATTTCAACAGCCTGTACCTTTTTACCTGAGCTGAATTTGGAAAAATGTTAAATGAAAAAAGTGTTTCATTTGATGAGAGGAATCTTTGGTTAAAATTAATGCAGTAGTCAAAGACTCACCCTGTATATACCTAGGAAACAAATCGAAAGTTTTATTATTATTTATTTTCCCAATATTTCAGAAACGATAGATCCAATCAGGTTGAAGTTTATTCAGATATACAATAATGACTCCATGCATTTGAGAAAAATTCAATATCTCTGAAACTTCTCACAGCTAATCATCAAAATTTTGTATGTAGCTTATTAATGGACAATGGTGAAATGAGATGAGATCAGCTACAAGTCTAATATACGTGAAAACGAATTGTAAAAGATTTAAATCTGGACGCCTCTAAACCACTGAGGGATATCAATAAACATTTAGAGTATGGAATGGTTGATTAGAAATTTTTAATATTTTTTTGAGCAAGGTAGGAAAAATGGAAGGATTCGGATATAGGAAAATAAGAATGGAATTTTCATGAGGTTATACTCTTTTCATAGAAAAATGAGTAGTAGTCCATTTTGAATAAAATCCCATTTTTAACGAAATTTCTTGATTACGAGGGCGTTTTGAAGGAATTAGCGGATAGAAGAGCAAAGGCCAAGGGGAAGATTTTGATACGATTTGACAAAGACAAAGTAGCGAATTGTGAAACAGGTACTCTTCCCTTCTGAAAAAATATTCTGTTTCCTCAGAAAAGTAAACGTTTTTCGGGAATTTGAACAGAGTTTCTTTGACATTTAACGAGTTTCTGTCATAATCGTTTAATTTCTAATGTATAGGTATGAAACGGTAAGAAAATTTTTCGAAAATGTCAAAATTACAAGAAAAAAATTAAGACGAAAGTAAAAATTAAAATTCTTAAAGAGCGCTGACCTGAGGTCAGGAGTTTTGGTGCGCATGTTCTATTGTCTGTTCACACTTCACACATACTCATGAAATATTGAACGAAGTTGAGTATGAATGAAGAAAGTAACACGTGCATTGGGCATCAACTGAATTCAAATTTTAAAATTAAATAATTCCGAAAAAGCAAAGCCGATCGAGCTGAAATCTGGCAATATATTATAAAATGCCTGCTTAAGGATTTGAGCGTATAATTTCTGAGATATGAAATTTTTGAAGATAAATTTATTTATTTTTTGAAAAAGAACTTAGTTATTAGATCCTTATGAAATTTCTCACAAATTTGCGGCTCGGCATTCTATGCTAATTGCCAACTTTAATTTTGATCAGATATGTATTTTTTGAGTTATCGAGGAAATAACAACAAAACTACAGATGGGTATATCTCTGAAACCGTTTGGCTGATTATGCTCATTAATGAACTCAACCGTCACATTTAAAAGCGCAACCTACTCTGAAAACTGCAAATCACTTTCTCTTTCCGTTCGAAAGTTATCGGGGCTACGGACGGCTAGCCGGACAGAATCGAATTTGACATGTTGACAATTACAGACATTTGGGCATAATGATAGCATGCTGTTCGCTACAAAATTGCGTCAAAAAGGTTGAATATCGATATTATAACCTATGAGTAACTTGTTCGGTGATACCAGCGAGGTATTTCGTTGAATTCATACGAAGGAACTGCAAAGAAATTAGATGTATTTTTACAGATCAATTATTTGAATATCGACTTCACGTTAGTACTTTTCTCAAAAATATTTTTACGGCTAATGTGTTTTGCAAATTAATAGCTTGAAAGGTAATATAAATGCTAATTTTCTTTACCTACTGCTTGTTACCAATTTAGGACAAAATTTGATATTCAAATAGAAAACTTGTGATAATTTAGGATATGTCAATAGAACGCAAGCATTTGTTTATTTGAGTCTAAGATAATATATCTGAAAGATATAGATTTTATAGAGAGGAAATTGGAATATATTCAAAAATATCAAATCAATTTCTATCCCCTGCAATTTTCTTCCTTCATTTATTTTCATTGAGAATACTCTACCTACATCGTTCTCATATTTCCTCATTCTATTTTCCGCGTTTTAAAAGCGAAAATCAACATTTTCTTTGTGCTTCAAGATATGAACATGTATGGTGAACCAATGATGCGTCATCCGATTTGGAGCAACACGATATCCTTGATTTTCTCCAAAAACGTGTCGAATTACGAATATGCAGCATATTGAACTCGACTGTCCGATTAATCTTCATGAAAGGGACTCTCGTTGACACGTTTCAAAAATAGTGGATCGAATGAGATCTAGCCAAGCGAAACTTTAACTAATTTTTTCATATGGCTCCCGGATTCAAGTTAAGGTTCGTCGCGTGATCGCACGTCGGAGTCTCCGTGGAATTCATTTATAAAGTGAAGTTTCGGCTGATTAAATGGTGTTGGAGAATAAGTAACCAAAGAATTGATTGTAATTATAAGAGAGTATAAGCTGTCGTTATTATTTATTCCCTGGTGAAGTGTTGAAGATTGATTATTTTGGGAAAATGAAAAAAACCAAAACTCATATGTTTCTATTAAGTATTCGATTGAAAGAAGGTCCAGTCCAAAATTCGATAGTCGAAGGAAGAACTTAAAAACCTATCGTATTGATAAAAATTGGTTCAAGCCCTGTGGACAGGAGCTTTTTGGCGCTCTTGTTCAAACAGACAAATTATACCTCCGAAAGTATTGGTTTCTCAGAGTTGGGAATTATATCAATGGATTCTTATGACAGAACTGCATCATGAAAGTAATTAAATTTAAAAAAGTGTCGGTTAAAAAAAGGAATAAAAAATTATCATTCAAAGAGAACACCAAGAAAAAAATAGCAATCTACAATGCTTCACAAATTGTCATTAAATTTATTTATCAAGATTAAATGAGCAATCTGTAATGAGTCAACCTCGTTGAATGGGTTGTTGCAACTTACACTCGGTGCATAGTTTACACAACTCGAAATACCTAAGGAAAGTATCATCGAAATGTCTAGAGTAAGGCTGGAGACAATCATAGCAGATTGTCCATTTATTCGTGATGTTTGAGTAGGTAGAGGCTTACGAACAAATTATTTTAATAGTTCGAAATAGATTAACTAACAACATTATGAAAATACTGTATATAGGAACATGTCTTACTACTTAAGGAAGTAAAATGTAATACTAACCTCAGTGGTCAACGAACAGTAATTTATTTTGATGATCCCATTATGTTCATTCATCATTGAAATGATCCAATTCTAAATCTTCTCAAACATCATCCCGAATTTATACGTAAATTATTCAATATGGAACTAGTCAATATTATTTTCGGTTTCAAAACAGTCTTGTTTGTCTTCAAGAATCGGATACTTGTTTTCTAACTACGAATTGACATGATTCTAATAGCTAGAAAAGATGATATTTATGAGTAGTGAATACATAAAACTACGATGTATTATTGAAATTTTGAAGAACCTTATCTCCGAAAGTTTTAGCTTGTTAGAGTTGAGAATGATATCATTGGATTCTTATGATAAAATTGCATCTTAAAAAAAACAAATTCAAAATTTGTAATGTGAAAAAAAATTTTTTTTTCGTTACTCCGAAACCATCTGACCGATTTTGCCCAATAACGAACTCAACTGAGACATTTATCCCTCAAACCTATTCTGAAAATTTCAATTGTCTAGCTCATTCCGTTCGAGACTTGTCGTGTTAACGGCCGGACGGACGGACGGCCGGACAGAATCGATTTGGACCATGGATTTTTGATCAGTGAGTCGAACCAAATCGTTTAAGATCATTTTCAGCCATAAATTCCAAAATTACAGACATTTGGGCAAATTGATAAGCACTCTGTTCCGAGGAACAAGAGCGCCAAAAAGGGGGACAGGAGCTTTGGTGATCTTGATCAAGACAGCAAGACAGAATAAATTCTGACCACGGATTCTTGATCAGTGAGTCGAACCAAATCGTTTATGACCATTTTCATCCAAAAATTCGAAAATTACAGACATTTGGGCAAATTGATAAGCACTCTGTTCCGTGGAACAAGATCGCCAAGAAGCAAATTCAGTGAAGCCAAAAGTAAATAAAATATCAATAGTAACATAATTGGAGAAATGACGGCGGAAGCAAGGTATATAGAGTTATACCATGATCATACCAACACGCATATTCATTAATAATACTTTCGATGAATTATAATGGATACGTTATGCATAAGTTACTTTTCTATCCATCATTTATCAGTTTCTTGTTAATAGAATGTGGGCACAAATGGAAAATAAACAGACGAACTTTGGTCGTAGTTATCAAATTGAGGATTTCGCGTATTGGAAACCAATTTAATTTTTTCCATCTGGTGGCGATGGAATTAGGGTTTCTTACATATTACTAGGAATTTATATAGATATTAATGTATAAAAATGGGTTCAACCCCTATGGACAGGAGCTTTCTGGCGCTCTAGTTCAAACAGACAAATTATATCTCCGAAAGTATTGGTTTCTCAGAGTTGAGAATTATATCAATTTATTCTTATGATAGAACTGCATCATAAAGGAAATTCAATTCAAATAATAGTTCATTTATCTAGATTAAATGAGCAATCTGAGAATGAGAACTGCACCATGGAAGAAACCAAATTAAAATAGCTGAAATGAATTTGACTCTCTCTTATAGAACAGGATGAAATGTACGAGTATGAACACAGATCATATAATAAAGCTTAGATAGAATAATTATAGCATTCAGTGAAAACATAGAAGTACGATTCATTATTGAAATTTAGAACTTCATCTTAGCAGAAATTGAATTAAAACATCATAGAAGAATTTAAATTCAACAAGAGTGCCAAAAATTATCAATCCAAAACCAATAGACGAATTCTACCCAACAACGAACTCATCCGAGATATTCATTCCTCAATTCTATGATGAACGATAATATATATCTTTCCTCAAATCTACTCCAATACACCAATATTCCAGTTTTGTTTTTAGTGGAGATATTCTGAAATCAATATTATTAACTTACCATTACCATTCCCATCATCATATGGATTGACCATCGGCATGAAAATATCAACCAACAAAAAGTATGATATTATATTATCATTCTCATATTTATACGATTGCTGGAATGAAACAACGTCATTTCTCAGGAGAATAAGTTGACATTACAACAATTCATAGAATACCCACATAATAATTCTATCATTCTGTGAAAACGTAGAAATACGATTTACATTGAAATTTTGAAAAATCATATCTCCGAAAGTATTAGCTTGTTGGAGTTAAAAATGATATGAATGGATTCTTATGATAAAAATGCTTATTAAAAAATTTAATTTGGAATTTGTTTTGTAAAAAAAAAATTTTTTTTTTGTTACTCCGAAACCATCTGTCCGATTTTGCCCAATAACGAACTTAGCCGAGATATTTATCCCCCAAACCTACTCTGAAAATTTCAACTCTCTAGCTCATTTCGTTCGAGAGTTATCGTGTTAACGGCCGGATGGAATTGATTTGGACCACAGATTCTTGATCAATGTCGAACCAAAACGTTTTAGACCGGCCGAACGGCCGGACAGAATGGATTTCGACCACGGATTCTTGATCAGTGAGTCGAACCAAATCGTTTAAGACCATTTTCATCAAAAATTCGAAAATTACAGACATTTGGGCAAATTGATAAGCACTCAGTTCCGAGGAACTACACGGAAAAAAATCATAATTTACATTCAAGTATACACATAGTCTTGATGAAATATTCTAAAAGCAAGTTTTTTCATACCTGAGTTGAAACTATTTATCTTGAAAGTATAAAATACTGTTTTTGTTCTGAGAAGACACATATACTTATTCACCAAGATTACGATACATTTTATTGAAAATGTTATATTCTCAATACAACAAGATCACTACAATGAAAGCAAGAACCGCTATTGAGTTCTATTGAAAATCATTTAGTATTCTCTAAAGAAAATGCAAGACTTGAGCCAAAATTATTTAAAGTTGATCGTAGCCTAATTTTGACATTTAATTGAAAGGAACACTATTTTATAGCTAGAATATTAATTCTTAATTGTAGGAAATATTCTACTGATGGAAGTGTTTCAATAATCATATTGAGAATAGCTCTCATGGTTGAAATCTAAGAGATCTCATATGAATTCAGGTACAACTTCACCCAAGAACAGGCTATTCTTATTCGAAATAATATTATATGCGCAGTCAAGTCTCAATACACTCAACTATCGAGTATCGATTGAGCAAATCCACATATCTGCACCGGGTGGAAAGGTTGGCGGCGGACATTTTGGACGCGGATCAACTAGTGATTTTATAAGTTTATATATGTAGTAATGAATATGAAGAATATTTTAAACGAATGGGAATTGGCCGAGTTAATTTAAGTATTCAACAGTGAGTACTTATAATATACTTTATATAATTTCATTGGAACCCATAATTTCATTTTCAGGAACCTGATTGCACCAAACTGTTATGCATCTTTTTACTTGGAACTTGGCACATCGCAACAAGAAAAATAACAATCCGTTTCACCAAAATGCTGAGCAAAATATTGTGCAAATGAATAAATGACATATCCCCTTACACATTCTGCAAAGTGAATAATAGTGATGTTGTTTTGTGCATTCCGTACTTACTTTTGTACCGATTCTATTTTCCGGAATGAATGTCATTCAAATGGTATGGATTGTCAAGTGGTAGGTACATCATTGATTTATAGGTACATCATTGATTATAATTTGACAACGTGATATTTGACCTCCAATATTTGAAAATTTGAAGTTAATTTTCACTCCAGCGTCATCTACTTAGTATCATAATGATATTTTTTTCAAAAATTAGTAGTGGGTATTTATTCAAACTAGTCCCATACGTCGCAACCTTAGCCAAAGGTTCCAACAATGATAGCTTTAAATACTAAGCTATCATTGTTTCAATTTATTGCGACGCTTAGATATGAGACTAGTTTGAATAAATACCCAATGCTATTTTTTGAAATACATAACATTTTGATACTAAGTAGATGACGCTGGAGAGAAAATTAACTTCAAATTTTCAAATATGGGAGGTCAAGCATCACGTCGTCAAAAAATTCAGATAGTTGGAAGGACAACAAAAAGAATTATTTTCTATGATGTACCACTTGACACCCCATATTATTTGAGTGTCTCTCATTTCAAAGGGAATTAAATTAAGAACACTTCAAAATTGATATGAGTTTCACTATACTCGGAGGGATAGTATAGATGATTCTCAAACAAAAATATTGATATGATTAGAAATATTCTCATTTCAAGTTTATTACTTGTGACTCTGCATTAAGGAAATAGTTGCTCAGAAAATAACTATACTTATTCGGAAACTGAGAAAGTTTTGCTAAAAGACAGTTCTATATTCATTTCAAGTAGGCTTATTCTTAGTTGAAGTCATGCTATACGTTAAAATTAGTGTTACTATACTATTTTCAAGTTTGTTATTCTTTATCGGAAGTAAGCTGAACTGATAGGTATAAGAATAATGTGCATATTGCATTGAGTCAAGTTACCATTGCGGATATATGAGTCTACCATAGCTTCCAATCAAGACTACTAGTCTTGCTCGCAGTGTACTTTTTTTTCTGTGTAGAGCGCCAAAAATGTAAAAAAAATGTATAGTTAAAATTAATAATTGGGAATTTGAATAGTTTGATATCGTCTTCTTCCATTATTTCTATGTTCCTACTAAAAATTAAATCAAAATTGACGATCGATGCCGTCTGAATAAAAGCAACAGACGCACAGGTGTTCTTCCATATCCTCAGTTCAGTCTTCCGGTCAATACTTCGCAAGATATTATCTGAACCTACTACAAATTAACACGAGGGTGAGCATGTGTCCATTGCCGGCTATTACAAGTCTTTTCAACAGATTTTATTAAAATCAGTTTTCGCATTTACGGCCACGTTGATTAATTTAAAATTTGTCAACGGAGAAGGCTACCATTTAATTGGAATATTTGAGAAGCGATATTTCAATGCGACGCTCAAAAGAATATTGAGCAGATACAGGTTTAACAGTAGGCTTCGGTTGAATGTTATGCAGGAATGAGGATCAAGAAATTTAATTCGTTTTAAGATATCGAAGTTGAATTCTCATTTATTTGAATATTTCAATGTCAAATGTATGCCCATAGGAGAAATTATTTTATTTCATTCAGAACAGTAATTTGTCTCTGTTGAGTGAAACGTTCCATCTTCGGAAGGCGAGAAACAAATCGGAACTTCTCACAGAATATAATTTTCTAGCAATATCGAACTCAATTTTAAGATTGAACTAATGATTTTGCTGTGAATTTCGGTATATTAATCAACTGAATAATAATATCACTGAACCAGCGAATCAAAATCGTAATACCCTACGCCAGTTATGGATATTGCACGGGTACCCTCTTGAGCACGAACAGAAATGAAATATTAAATCGATTTGCTTCAAAATTCGGTTGTAGTGTTTGTTCGATTGAATCAAAATTATATTCCAAATGAATTTTTAAAATATCAGTGCAGTTACGATAAATTCAAGTTTTTCCGATACACAGAAACATCCTGTATATGATTACAAGACACACAATGAAATATAGTGAAATCTCCCAAGAGCGGACACCGTTGGTTCCAGCTTTTTTTTTCCAGACGTGGGAGGTGTACGCTTGTGGGAAGGGTCAAAATAAATACAAAGATAAAAGAAAACAAAATATTTACTGAAATATATGTATAAACTTATTAAAGAAAAATTGCATAATACGAAGTACTACAACTGTCAACAATATAAAATGTTTTTAGAAAAATTAGTTATTTTGGGTTGTATATTTTTTTTCTCTTTCTTTGGCAGACGTTTTTGAAAGTTAGATTTTTGAAAGTCGAAAAGCCACAAAATCTTCTTGACCTTGCATTTGCGCGCGTGCTATAGACATGATTATAATTATATTGAACCTCCTAGGTCTTCCCAAGGAGATCCCTTAGAACCTCCTACGAGCTTGTGCGACTAAGGAGAGTCAGTTGTATTCTTTGTCGACTTTGTCACTCTATCCTTACGCCAGCCTTGACACAGTACTGACAAAACCAATTTAAAATTCCAGACATCGTTCACCCACTAATTCAATTGCCACGGTAGTGACTCGTCCATATTTTAATCAGTTGCCCTTGTACATATCATGATATTCGATAAAACACGTTGAAAGTTTACCAGATGTTCGAGCAGATGTTATTTTCCACTTAGAAAAACAACTGAAATAAATTCAGTTTGGAAGTTAATATTTATCAATTTTTTTTTGAGCTCCTAGTAGTCTGTTCTCAATGAAATTTAACACACCCCAAGAGGTCACCATTGGTCACCTAAGTGCCAAAATTGAACTCAACGCGATATTTGATTTCGGAATTTAAGGCAAAATATTCTGCTAATAGATAAACATTTTTTGTTTTTGGCGCTCTAGTTCCTCGGAACTGAGTGCTTATCAATTTGCCCAAATGTCTGTAATTTTCGAATTTTTCGATGAAAATGGTCTTAAACGATTTGGTTCGACTCACTGATCAAGAATCCGTGGTCGAAATTCATTCTGTCCGGCCGTCCGGCCGGCCGTAGGCACGATAACTCTCGAACGGAATGAGCTAGACAGTTGAAATTTTCAGAGTATGTTTGAGGGATAAATATCTCGGCTAAGTTCGTTATTGGGCAAAATCGGACAGATGGTTTCGGAGTAACAAAAAAAAATTTTTTTTTACAGAACAAATTCAAAATAAAATTTTTTTTAATAAGCAGTTTTACCATAAGAATCCATTCATATCATTTTTAACTCTAACAAACTAATACTTTCGGAGATATGATTTTTCAAAATTTCAATGATAGAATTATTCTGTGGCTATTCTATGAATTGTTATAATGTCAACTTTGACGTTGTCTCATTGTAATTCATTCCAGTAATGGTATCAATATGAGAATTAGAATATAATCATACTTTTGTTGGTTGATATTTTCATGCCGATGGTCAATCCATATGATGATGGGAATGGTAATGGTAAGTTAATAATATTGAGTTCAGAATATCTCCACTAAAAACAAAACTGGAATTGAGGAATGAATATCTCGGATGAGTTCGTTGTTGGGTAGAATTCGTCTATTGGTTTTGGATTGATAATTTTTGGCACTCTTGTTGAATTTAAATTCTTCTATGATGTTTGAATTCAATTTCTGCTAAGATGAAGTTCTAAATTTCAATAATGAATCGTACTTCTGTTTTCACAGAATGCTATAATTATTCTATCTAAGCTTTATTATATGATCTGTGTTCATACTCGTACATTTCATCCTGTTCTATAAGAGAGAGTCAAATTCATTTCAGCTATTTTAATTTGGTTTCTTCCATGGTGCAGTTCTCAGATTGCTCATTTAATCTTGATAAATAAACTATTATTTGAATTGAATTTCCTTTATGATGCAGTTCTATTATAAGAATACATTGATATAATTCTCAACTCTGAGAAACCAATACTTTCGGAGATATAATTTGTCTGTTTGAACTAGAGCGCCAGAAAGCTCCTGTCCACAGGGCTTGAACCCATTTTTTTTAATGTAAATGAGTTTGCTGAAACGGTTCACTGCTAAATGGAATTTTTAATGATTATTCATTAGGCTATTAGCTGTGATTTTCGTCAGAAAATTTGAAATAGTTTCATTAATTCATTCAAGTATCCGAAATCCAAAATATGTGAATCACCGTTCAACATTTTGGAACGGATATCTGATATTTTGACTTGCAACAAAAATTTGAAAACTCAAGTCTAAATTACAAAGTCTTAGGTAATGGTTACAGAAATGTTATTTTGTCGTTGGTGTTGTTTCATTATTTATTAGGCAACATTGTTCTATATATTTTCTCAGATACATATCTAGTATTTCTAACACAGAAGAAAATTTAAAAGAATAGTTTTTTTTTATTTTATAGTTATGTTTAAGTGTTTGGGACATAAAACCCAGAGAAAAAAATTTAAAAATCTAATTGGAATGTTCAATATTTTCCAGAGTGTAATCTCGAAAAATTTTGAAACGCTATTTATATAAAGCTTAGGATCAGTTTCAAATTATGGGAGTAATTAACAAACAAATTCACAAAATGACTACAAAAACAAGAAAAATACAGAAATATTTTTTGAAAATGCATAACATTAAGTTCAGCCGAATATGTATTCGCAAAGATTCCACCTCATTCTCCGATACATTTCTGTAACCCTAATGGCATTTTAGGAGATTCGATAAGAAGATTTCACCGGGAGCTTGAATTTTTCATTTCACATTTATCATGTCACTTCAGCATATTATACCATGATTGTATATTGTTGTAGGCGGTAACGTTGCACTGCGACCTTAAGGTCTATTGTGCTCCCCCGTCAGAGCTGTTGATGTCATCACCATCTATAGCTTGCCTTCCAGTACCAGAGTTCTGATGAACTCCAGTATCCAGGATGGTTTCAATGAGGATTCATCTTCGCCCCTGCAGATTTCTTGCCAACAGCATTCCTTGCTTTCGTTTGAGATGGCGAGGCATTCGGTAATCTGTTGAATCTGCACTCGTCAGTTTCTGCTAGCCCTAATCCCATCATATGCTTCCTAAGGCAGCAGCGCCCTGTGAGGAAACCAGTGAGGAGGTGCAGCGCGTTTTTACTGAGGTCCATATATTTATTGGATCTGAAAGTGTCAAAGTTCCGGAGGAACTTTTTGGAGTGATACATTCCTCGAAGAGAACTCCAGAGTAATTCTCTTTCAGTTTCTTCTTCCATCCGAAATTCACTTTTGTAGGTGTATCTACCTACCCCACCCATAGTACGGTTCCGGGCCAATAAAAGGGGTTCGTGCTCCCCTAAGCTAATAAGGGAGTGTCGAAGAAAACTTAATCAAATAGGCAAGGACATCATGGTCTCCTTAGTCTGGGTTCCTGGTCATTTGAGAATTAAAGGAAATGAGGTGGCGGACATATTTACCAAGAAAGTAAGTATGTCACCTCATTTTCTTTAATTCTCAAATGACCAGGAACCCAGACCAAGGAGACCATGTTGTCCTTGCCTACTTCATTGAGTTTTCTTCGACACTCCCTTATTAGTTTGGACTCGATAACATGGGAGCTCGGAGGTTTCATAGCAGCTTGAGTATCATAACGGATTGATATATTTCACACCTCTGATAGCTTCTTTATAGGTTCATTTCCAGGTATCTTTTGATTGCAAGTATTTCTGCCTGAAAGACGCTAGGATAGGAGCCTAGCGATAGTCAGCATTCGGTGTCTGCCACATATACTACAGCGCCAGCTCCTGTAGTGGTTTTAGAATCATCTGTGTACTATTATGGCATTTCTTTTAAGAACTTGGGTGGTGGATTCCCTGACCCAGTCTTTCTTGCTACCGAGCGTCGTAGTGAAGTTATAATAATAATAATAGTGTCTTTATTAGCATACCAGAACAAAAATACACTTGGGGCGAAGTCTAGCGTCAGCTACTCCACCCAACCCCTGACAAAATAAAATAAGAAAAAAAACAAATAAAAATTGAAAAACATGTAAAGAAGAGAAAATATCAACACAAATAAACAAAATTAATGAAATATACAGTGAACTGAACTGAATATATGTACCAAAAAAAAAAAAAAAATAAAAAATATCAAATCCAAAACTACGATTGGTTCACAAACATCTTCATTTTCAATTCCTTCCTCAAGGAATTAAGAGAAGTTCCTTCGCACGCAATTAAAAATTCATTATGAAGTTTCACCGCATTAAAGGTGAAAGAGCGCTGAAACATAGCTGAATCAAATCGAGGAAGCATAAGTCTCCCCCCCATGCCTCACAGCCACATCGTGGACATCCCGTCTGAAAAGCAGCTTCACTCTCAAATAGGGAGGAATACCTGTACCCAAAATTCGATGTACCACAATCGCCATATGAAGCCGGAAAATATTATCGACCCTGAGGCACTCCAACCTATTTATTCCACTAGTAATCCCCCTGTCGTACTTTCTCAAACCCAGAACGTAGCGACAGCATGAATTCTGCATTTTCTGCAACCTATATTTTTCGACAGAATCAAGACATGGATAAAAAACTGTCAACCCGTAACTCAGCTTAGACAACACTAAGGATTCGCAGAGATACTTCCGTGATCTAAAATCTAAAAAATGTCTTTGTCGATACAAATAACGAAGTACCAGAAAAGAACTCCTCAACAGAAATGACACATGCTCCCTGAATCTCAACCGACAATCGAAAAAGATCCCAAGGTTTCTGCAGCAGGTGGAGGATGGAATTTTATCATCACCTATTCTAATGTCAAACTCCGCACTGAGCGTTCTTGGAAAGAAAGGTATATAAAAACATTTTTTTACGTTTATTTTCAAGTTATTTTCCCTGCAATAGTCCATTATTCTGGACAAGTCTTCATTAAACCGTTCGACAGCTGCAGAAACAGAAGATGGAAGGAAAGACAGGCGAACCTAAGTGTCATCACAATAAAAATAGATGACAACAAACCTAACTACTCTATACATATCAGCTATATATATTAAAAATAGCAGAGGACCAAGAATGGAACCCTGAGGCACACCTGAAGTTATCGGCAGTACTCCGAAAACACACCACGCAACTTAACGCATTGATATCTACCCTAAAGATGAGACCTAAAAAATCTCAAAGCAGATTCATAAAAACCAAAATAACCTAACTTAGCACAGAGCAACTCATGGTCCAGGGTATCGAACGCTTTTGCGAAATCTAACAGGGCGAGAATTGAAGCCTGACCCCCATCCAGAGATCTCAGAATGTCATCCGTTATATTTAAAAGAAGAGTGGTAGTGCTGTAACCCCTTCTGAAACCTGACTGCTGGTCAGTAAGAATTCCGCTCTGGGAGGCGTAGTCATAAATCTGAGCAAACAATACTTTCTCGAGAACCTTAGAAATAGCTGGTAACACACTTATTGGGCGGAAATCGGAGAAATCCTTAGGATCAGAAATCTTGGGCATAGGATTCACAATAGAGCACTTCCAAACATCTGGACAATACCAAGACTCAAGTTCTTTTCGATGCTTACTTTCCTAATCATTTCGTTACCATAAAGATTGACCTGGTTTTTAGTACTCTCGTTACTTGTTCCTTTCCTAGATATTCTGAGGATGGTTTCATGGGCTATTTTGCTCTATCACTAGATGAAGTGGTGTGAGATTTGTGATTATCTCGAGTACCCCGGTAGGACAGGTTCGCATAGCTCCAGTCATACACACACACATGCAAGCGTTTGTACTTTTTCTTGGGTTTTCCTCGTACTATTCTGGCTTATTTTAGTTATTTTTGTTTACCAGACTACTGCCTCATACGAGATTACGGGTTTCACAATCATGATGTACATCCATCGCAGTATCTTGGGGTTGCAGCCCTAAGTCTCAACGGCTAGATTTCTGCAGGCCATTAGAGCATTCATTGCTTTACTAGCAGTGATTTCAACATGCTTATTTCACAGAAATTTACTATCTAGTGATAGAGTTCTTACTTTGACCTGAATTAAGAATATCAGAT
Organism: Halyzia sedecimguttata; assembly: GCA_937662695.2. Lineage (NCBI taxonomy): Eukaryota > Metazoa > Arthropoda > Insecta > Coleoptera > Coccinellidae > Halyzia > Halyzia sedecimguttata. The sequence continues at coordinate 87,293,566 of OW569415.2, read as the reverse complement.
AAAAATCTACGCCAGTAATATTTAGGATTTGATCAATTATTTATAAGAATACCCAAATAAAGGTCTACTCCACTTGAAAACGATTTATTCCTTCACAGGGTACATTGCGTTTAGGCAAGAGAACTTACCATCATCAAGCATCATTAATACGAAGGCGTCAAACAAATTAAAACATCTAAAATTCAAGCTACAACCTACCAAAAAATAAAGAAACGTCAACAACGATGATAGAATTACAAATGATATGCAGAACAAATATCGGAAAACTACACATTAATGACATCTATCGATAAACGCTAAAATTGAAATTAAGTCACATGTTCAATAAAAGGAAAATATGCGACACACATGAAATCCATATATGGAAATATAGATGTAGTGCTCTTCTCACTTAGGTGTTTGCTAAAATTACAACTAAACTAACAGATCACAAATAAATAACACTGTAATAAAATGAAAATTAAGCACCTTGTATCGAGTTGAAGAATGGCAAACTTTTAAACTTAGTCTGCTCGTTGACACAGGCATATTTCCGGGATTTGAGTGCTCTATTGATCTCTAAGATTTCCAGAAGATATAATCGAAGACCCTTCTCACAAACGTGTAAAACGCTAAGATCGGTTCTAGGGTCGAAACAGAAATTATTTATATTTTCGTATATTTATTTCATTGATCAATTATTCTATATCTTGATCACCGTTGAAACCATAATAAAGAACGAATTACGAAGTATTGTTCTCAAGACATGGTTCTTCCAGATGCTCTCATTGTGAATGCACTGGACGAATCTTCGACCGAAAAAACTGGTTGTTATAATTGATCATTGCTGGTCTTGCCTAGAGATACATATATTTCGGCATTGAGCTCTGACTGACAATCGACAAAGACCATTAATTAAAACTTTTAATTTGCACCAACGGGTAATTTTTAAATGGACTCTGCTTATATGGAAAGGCAATTTGTCATTCCATTTTTGTATTTGGATCGACATTTTAATTGTGTCGGTTTTTGCAGGGATCGTAATAACTTTAATTGATATCAATTATCAAGATTTACAGGTTTGCCAGTCTTGATTCACAGTGTGTATCATATAGTTGTATAAATATGAAACGCTCTATAAATATTAATTAATATAATAAACATTGCGCAAGCTCCTGGATCCGCAAAAACTGTATAAATCCAATACTTCTTATTGATTGATTTATTTACTGAATACATTATTGAGGATCTGATGATTTTATATGTCTTTTATGATAATTTATACAGGGAATAGATTAACAGATCGATAACTCCGTGATTATTGCTATTTTTTTCTACCTACGCTTGTCCCCCGTTCTATTGAATTCCTGCTAATATATCGTTGGAAGTAAATGAAGAAATACTGTTCTTAAATTATTCTTGACTATACATGATGTTATATTGAAAAAGACACGAAATTTTATAAGAGATGCATACTGGAGTGTTAATGATTCAATGAATTGATTCAATTTTCTGTATAGGATCAAAAACTGATATATCAAATGATTATTGTAATAATATTGTCCTCGAAGGAAATAGCAACCAACTAGATGACATCTCTAGCTACTATAAAATGGTTTGCAGTCGAAATATGTTCGATGTTTGTTTTCATCGACTATGAGAAGATTAAAACTGATGTAAATACCTTCGACTGTACAATATTGTATAGTCTGCAAGATTCACAACAAGCAGCTTACTATTTCTCTATAGAACGAACTTCAAACAATTGGGAAAAAATCCGACCTGGGAAGAACATGTGACAGTCCGGTTATTACGTTGTACAATAATAATTCATAAACATGAACGCTTTTGCGCGCATGTCTATTGTCTACTCGGCACTATTGGACAATCTACTACGAATTTAGCATCGATATATACCGTTTTCTCAGCTTTCATAATATATCAATAGATTTCATACCATCTTAATGACATAATTCAGTAGAGAATCTTCTATGATCACAAAATTTTTAATTCTGACATATGTATTCTACTGGAATTGAAATACGAAAAAACTTACACCTCGAGTAACTCCGAACTTCAATTCAGTCAGGTTTATATTTTTTGAATTATCGAGAAATAATATTCCAGATTGCTATAACTCCGAAACCTTTGGGCCCATCAATTATGCCTATCAACGAACTTAACTCTCCCATTTGGATGCGCAATCTACCCTGAAAATAGCAAGTCCCTCTCTTTTCGATCAAAAGTTATCGAGGCAGCGGTCACCCATCCACCTACTCAACTCACCCAAGGCTGCTCAGTTCTCCATATAGATCCGATCATGTTCAAACTTTGAACTTGGCAGTATAGTTAGGTTTTCAAGGCTCTCGCTCTCGGCGGAATAGTTTCTTATATATAGAATTGTTTCAATGATTTTTTTTTAATTTTCTAGTGATACGTTCCTCACGAAATTTTGCAATAATTTGCGTGTCGGTATTTTACAACTAATGACCATGTTTAATTTGGATCAGTTTTGTATTTTTCGAGTTATTGAGGAAATAACAACCACATTTCAGATGGGTATAACTACAAAAACCGTAAGGCCGATTATTCATATTGTCAAACTTGAATGTCGTATTCAGATGCAAAAACTACCCTTAAAATTTCAAGTCGCTATCTCTTTCCGTTCTCAGGATATCGTGACATAAATACTATTTTTTAATATATTTTTTTTATTGTTTAGTTATACGATTCTCACAAAATTTCACAAAATTCTTTAAGTTTATATTCTACAACTATTCACCAAGTTTAAATTCGATCGGATTTGTATTCGTTGAATAAAAAATTATTACTCGGGAACCATTGTGCCGATTATACCCATTGACGAACTTGTCCGTTGTATTCGGAGGCGCCACCTACCCTGATAATTTCAGGTCGCTGTTTCTTTCCGTTCTCAAGTTATCGTGACAACGGTCGGTCGGCCTGACAAAATCGAATTTGACCTCGAATTCTTCATCAGGGAGTCGAACCAAATCGTTTGAGACCATTTTCGGCCAAAAATTCGAAAATTACAGACATTTGGGCAAAATGATAACGAGATATTCCCCAGAACATACGTGCAAGAAGTTGGAAAGCCTATGGACAAGAGATTTGGTGCTCTTGTCAAAATAATAGCGAGTATGAACTGGAAATTGACATACAATCACACTTATTTGGCAATTAAGAGCTGTCAAAGTTTTGTGAAACCCACCGTAAGAGTTAGGAATGATATCAGTGGATATAAGTGTGATAGAACTGCATCATAAAAAATTGAATTCAATATGTAGAACTATGACTTACCCCATATGTTGGACATCAGCAAATTATAATTAGAGCATTTTATGAAATCATAAAATTGCGATTAATTATTGAAATTTAGAAAAATCATATGTCCGAAAGTATTAATTTGTTTGAGTTTAGAATGATATCAATGGGTTCTTATGATGAGGTGCATCTTGAAAAAAAAATTGAATTTGAGATTTGTAATGTAAAAGAATATATTTTTTCGTTACCCCGATCTAAACCGAGAGATTTATCTCAAAAACCTACACTGAAAATTTTTAACTGTCTTTCTTAATCCATTCGACAGTTAACGGCCGGGCGGCCGGACAGAATCGATTTTGACCACGGATTCTTGGCGAGTCAGTCGAACCAACACGTTTTAGACCATTTCAGCCAAAAATTAAAAAATTACAGACATTTAGGCAAATTGATAAGCACGCTGTTCCGAGGAAAAAGAGTGCCAAGAAACTAACAGAAGTAAATATAATACCAAAGATTTATGGAGGACCGTCGCATTCGGATGCGCAACCTAACCTGAATATTGTAAGTCGCTATCTCTTCCCGTTCGAAAGTTATCGTGGCGACGGCCGGCATCTGGTCAAAATGATAGCGTACTCTCCTAAACATACTTCAGATTGATAAAACAGAGGCTAGATATTTATGTGAAAAAGTTCAAACTGTTGTCTGATAACGCAATTTGGCATCAGAAATAGAAAATCTACCAATGACGACATTTCGTGATTAATTCACCTGCTAAAGTAACCTTTAATGAGTATTTACTAAGGAGCTTGTACCAAGCTGTTGATGATGAAGATCCGAGCCAGTGTGTTCTCCTCTCAAAAGCATTCGACACAGTATATCATACCCTGCATAAGACGGAGGTTAGACGATCAATCTGGCATCAGTTCAGTCTGACATCAGTTCAGTCTGACATCAATCATGAGTTGATGTCAGATTGACGGGAAACTCTTTGTATTTGCGTAGACTAATGGACTGAATGGTAAATTTCATAAAAGAAGGCCTAGTTGTGACAGACAAACTTCATATGGACTGCAGAAGACTGTCCTTTGTTTGAGCTAGCTCAGCGTAGTGAAAAAGAGTTCAAGTGGTTAGTGTCAATTCTTAAAGAAGAATAATATATTGCATGTGAAAAAATATAGGAAGTTATTTACCACCCACTAAATAAACACAAGGTGCCATTATAGGATTCATATCAAGTGGCAAATATATTAAGAATAGTAGAAAATGGCAACAAGTGAATGATAGGGGAAGGAAAATATTTCATCTATATAATCTACAAAGCCATCAAACATTACAACCGAAATATCACCACACAATACAGAACTTATTGGTGTATCCCGAACTACCAACAGATAAATGGAAATCATTATCAAAATTTAATACGCTCATAATTGAATCAATATTCGATCTCAAGTTGTATATTATTTTATAACTTTTATATGGGAAAGTTTTTGTGATATGGAAATTTGCATGTGTTCGACTTCTTAATAAAGAAATAACACTTTTAAAGAAATTATTGATTTGACAGGGAGCTCTTGTTTTATCAATATCCAATCAATATTTCTCCCCAATAATATTGCAGCAAGGACACTACAATTGATCCAGTATTTTCTATTTCAGTGGTTTCGTCACCTTCAATACCTAGTTCTGTAGCCTCTTCAACCCCAACAGGACCTAATTCACTAGGGGCTACGACCCTGAGGGATTTATACGGGACTGCTGTGTCAACTCCGGGTCACCCTTTGGCTTCTCTTGTTTCACAACAGAGATTTCTGGAACTTTCCAGATTTGGACTTAGGCATTATGATCTGGCGCAACATATGTTGTCCCAGCAGGGGGCTGTTACTAAACTATTGGGTGAGAGATTTTTATTGATACATTTGATATATAGCTACTTTCATCCAGAATAGAATTTTATACTAAAATAGAACGCGGTCACTACTTTCATTATAGTTTGACCTATATGTAGAGAACGATCCTCGGTCGGAGCTTTGCTTTGTAGATTTGTGAAAGCGTGTTTAGGAGGACTTTGAATATGGTCTTTTTTTAGTGTAAATAAAAACACTTGTATGTTATATATCAATTTTTTTTTATTGTATGGAAAATAAAATATTTAAAATTTCCGCTGCCACTTTGCTAACAGAGGGATCGATCCACGATCGATACCAAAGATTCCTAGATTGAACTCGCTCGCTACAACATATCTTCCATAGAGGACACCATAAATATCAACTACAATAAAAAATACTGATTTCAGACTGCGGAAATATTTATATCAATACCCCTATTGATATTGGAGGTATATAAATGGAAACCGTCGAATCATCTGGAAATTATCATTCAATCATACTTTGCTCAAAATTGAGAAGAGTGTAAGTCTAAGGCCTCTGCAAGAACCTTTAACTATTTTGCAAGCAAATATCGCATTGCTTCATGTTGACAGATGCAGGTGCAACCCTCACTATTACTAGGTGACAATGAGTTTCGAATCATTGAAGCATCAGAACTCAGAAATACGGTCTGGTATTCTTTAACAAATCTGAAAAAAATTGGTTCAAGCACTGTGGACAGGAGGTTTTTGGCGCTCTTGTTCAAACAGACAAATTATATCTCCAAAAGCATTTGGAATTGTATCAATGGATTCTTATGATAGAACTGCATAATTAAATACATTAAATTCAAAGAAAGTGTCGTTTAAAAAAAATACTTCAAAAATTATTATTTAAAAAAGAAAGAGCAATCTGCAATGCTTCAAAAATTGTCATTAAATTTATTCATCAAGATTAAATGAGTAATCTGCATTGATTCAACCTCGTGGAATGGGTTGTTGCAACTTACACTCGGTGCATAGTTTTCACAACTCGAAATATATGAATAGATAGAGGCTGACGAACAAATTATTTTAATAGTTCAAAATATATTTAATAAAATATTATCCTCTTTCATAATTTAAAATGTAATAGTTCATACCACTAAAACATTCATGTTTGTATTATGGACCTTAACTCAAGAAAGAATGTTTGATACACAAATGTAGATCCATAGTTCAGTATTTTTTTGCTAGCAACATAATGAAAATACTATATACAGGGTGTCCCAAAAATACCACGCGAAAGTGACACTGTAGATAGATTGGCATTTGGTCTATCAGATAGCATCAACATGACCTCAGTAAAAGTCCGCTGGTTTTCGAGATATCACCACTGTTGCGTCCCATGACTTCACATGTTGGGAAGCGCTCATTTGTATTTCTAAACAAAGCAGCTCGCTTGTAAAACTTAAATGTTTTGGGTTAACTGGTTTATTTTTGCATGGGTGGTCTCACCCTTGAAATTAATATTTTCCACGAAAAGATAATTGCAAGTAAAATATCTTGTAATACTTCAACCCTTGTAGAAGTATTTATGACCTATTTCCTGTGAAATAATGATAAAATGCATACAACAACTAACACATTGCCAGAGCTGTGAGTCCTTTGTCTAGATTCTAACCCATACAAAAATCTAGAATTTTCCGATTAGATCGCCACGGCTTTGGCTAATCACTAAATCGAGGGCTTAGATTCCGAATCTGTAATTAGTTTTTCCGTATCTCGATTAATTTTGGTAATATGGCGAAAAATCCGACTGATTAGTCCATTTTCCGGAGGTAGAGCCAGAAATTGCGACTTTTTTCGTCATTGCTCCGAAACTAATCGAGATACGGAAAATCTAATTACAGATTCGTGATCTGCGTGCCCGACTTAGTGAATAACCAATGCCGCGTCGACCTAATCGGAAAATTGTAGATTTTTGTATGTGTTGGATACTAGAGAAAACTTTTTGGCGTTTGACGGATTCGCTCATTACCTAATATTTTCCGAACGGATAGAGATAAAAAAAGACAGAAAAAATAGATACATAAATCTAAACGTCGTCCACCGACCAATAATAGGGAAAATTTGGTTATTGAGATGTGAAAATCATAGATTTGGGACGGGAAAGAAGAATTTTCCTCCGATTCCGGGTCAAAAATATTTTTAAGTGCCGACCCAAAAAATTTTTTTCATGGTACATCGATACGGAGCTCGTGTCTAATTGAATCGAGGTCGCTGATCACGAATATGCAATTATTTTTTCCCTAAGTGGCGTACTTTGGGAAAATTTCCACTTAAAGTGATAAAATTGACGAAAATAGGTCAATTTTCGAACATTCCACTGCCCAAAAAAATCGGAGTAGGGTGTTGCTGATTTTTTACGTCATATTTGGATCCTTTATCTATCGAATCATCCGAACAATAAATGTCCAGGTCGTACGCTTCAGAAATTATGTATATATATTATTTTTTTCCCGAGGGTCTATTTTTCGGAAAATTCTTTCCGCGATATTTTCTCGGAAAATTTTTGTAATAAATATCTGATGGTAGATTCTGAATCTACAGCCCCGAATCTATAAGAATAAGTACCCGTTTCATAGTTTTGCGTCAAAAAATTTTTCTCGAAAAATGGGATTTTTTTATTAAAAAATTGCCAAAATTCGACCGGTCTCCGATTTCGATGCAAATTACGTCAGTTACTAATTCGGGGCCGTAGATTACGAATATATGATCGGATTTTTCATTAGAGAATTTTCCGCGGAAATACCGCGAAATGAGTTTTCCGAAAAACAGACCCTTGGGAAAAAAATCATAATTTCCGAATAGTACGGCCTGGACATTTTCTGTTTAGATTATTCAGTAGATAAAGGATCCATATATGACGGCAAAAATCAACAACACCTTACTCCGATTTGTTTGGGCGGTGTGAACTTCCAAAATTGACCTATTTTCGTCCATTGTTTCACTCTAAGTGAAAATTTTCATAAAGTACGCCACTTAGGGAAAAACTAATTGCATATTCGTGATCAGCGACCTCGATTTAATTAGACACGAGCTCCGTATCGATATACCATGAAAACTGGAGATTTTTAAAAAATACACAAAAGTGGTGATATCTCGAAAACCAGCGGACTTTTACTGAGGTCATGTTGATGCTATCTGATAGACCTAATGCCAATCTATCTCCAGTGTCACTTTCGCGTGGTATTTTTGGGACACCCTGTATAGGAACATGTATCACTACTTAAGGAAGTAAAAGGTAATATTAACCGTGGTCAACGAACAGTAATTTCTTTTGATGATTCCATTATGCTCTGCTTTCATATTGCCTTCATAAACTACATCATTAAAATTATCCAATTCTAAATCCTCCGAAACATCCTCCCTAATATTTATACATAAATTATTCAATATATAATCAGTCAATATTATCTTCGGTTTCAAAAGAGTCTTGTATATATTTACAATTTCAAGAATCGGATACTTGTTTTCCAACAGAAAATATTTTCAAACTACGAATTGACACTTCTCTAATAGCTAGATGAGATGACATTTACGAACAATGAACACAGACAGATTCTGTGTTCACATTCTGTGAATACATAGAACTACGATGTATTTTTGCAATTTTGAAAAATCATATCTCCGAAAGTATTAGCTTGATAGAGTTTAAAATGATAACAATGGATTCTTATGGTGAAATTGAATCTTAAAAAAAAATTAATTCAAAATTTATAATGTAAAAATACGATACTCCGAAACTATCAGACAGATTTTGTCCAATAACGAACTCAACCGAGATATTTATCCCTCAAACCTACTCTGAAAATTTCAACTGTCTAGCTCGTTTCGTTCGAGAATTACCGTGTTAACGGCCGGATGGCCAGACGGACGGACGGCCGGACAGAATCGATTTTGACCATGGATTATTGATCAATGAGTCGAACCTAATCGTTTAAAACCATTTTCAGCCAAAAATGCGAAAATTACAGAAATTTGGGCAAATTGGTAAGCACTCTGTTCCGAGGAACAAGAGCGCCAAAAATATTAATCATTTCAGCCGTCATTTATTCAAATAAAATGAAATCGCAAAAGTCCATAAATTTGATTATATAGATATCACTATTTTTGTTGATGATCAACATCCAAATGACTCTGATCAATCTATTAAACTAATATTTTAAGGATATTATTCTTTCATCGCTGAGTTAGATCGGAAACGGCAACATCAATCAATTCTCTGAGATTTCTTCGGCCTTTCGATATAATTACCACTTTGGTCAAGATAATGTTATGGCTTCCTCTTAGTATCCATATGATTACGTTGATGGTTATCGGAGGACGCGCTTGTAAAAAAATAAAGATCTTAATCGACCTCTAGCTGTATAATTAAAATCTGTAACAAATCTTCGGATTACCACCAGAACTCCCATCATTTATTACGAATTATAGATATAAATAATCCCATTGGGTTGTATAAATCGCGCTGACTTTTCACCAATAATTAAGCTGAAATTTATGATGGCTGGTCGTTTCTGGGACTGATAACAATGATGCCGTTGCGGGATCATTACAAGAATGAAGAAGACTTGTGGCTACCAACTGTTGGGCAGCTCGAAGACGATAGCTATCGCAACATCTGATATGCTAATTTCTGTCGAACTTGAAATAAATAAATTAATACCTAATTATAAGAATGTATAAGGTCAAGTCCCCGTGATTTAAATTCATTCATTCTTCCATAGTAAAAGATGAATTACTCCAATTTTGAGTTTGTATTCCACAATTAAATCAGTTATGATTATGACTGTCAATGGACAGAGTGCATATACAGGGTGAGTCTTTGACCACTGCTTTAATTTTAACCAAAGATTCCTCTCATCAAATGAAACACTTTTTTCATTAACCATTTTTCCAGATTCGGCTCAGGTAAAAAGTTACAAGCGTTTAAAGATTTCACAATGTGCTAATACACTCCCGCATATAAATTATCTATGACATTGTTGGCGGACGAGAATAAGGCATGGTAACGTGGTTTACAGCTTGATTCGGGATTCCAACGCTCAGGGACGGATCCATAAAAGTAGTGAAATTTCTGGAGTTTTCCATTTTAAAACATTCAATGAAGAATATCTCGTTTAAGGAGAAATGATGAAGAATAATATAATCTTCTGAAACGATGGAATATTCTCGAAATGACTCAAGAAAAACTTTATATGCTTTCTTTATGCTAATTTCGTTTGGTTTTATGAATCCACGAGTCCATAACTAGAAAACCAGTAGAAGTAGAAAATAACTAATATTGGGAAAATATGTATCATAGCTATAGGAAACTTTACGCCAACATTCATTTTATTCGAAAAAAGGATGTCAAAGCTACAAAATAAAAACTGATTTTTTTTCAAAATTTCAACAGCCTGTATCTTTTAACCTGAGCTGAATTTGGAAAAATGTTAAATCAAAAAAAGTGTTTCATTTGATGAGAGGAATCTTTGGTTAAAATTAATGCAGTGGTCAAAGACTCACCCTGTATACTTGATAAAATTGAGATTTTGTCTCTTATTCATCCACTCCAGGGATTGAAGTAATAAGAGATGGCAATAGAAAAATCTAATATCAAGAACTAATATAATTCGTAATACATATCAGTTATTCCGTCATGTTCAAATAGTTAAATGTTTGAACTGATCGTTAGGAGCATTGACATAAAGGAAGAGGCTAATAATTCATAATTTGAATGAATCTTTGGGTACAAATACTTGAACATTTACCTCATGAATAAAATCAAATGGGTAATCTAAAACTAAACAAAGACATAATCTTAAACGACAAAATTCTATCGCTGATATATGCACTTGTGGTTGGTTATACCTTTAATAATTGTTGGCTATTTCGGAATATCTACGTCACCTTCAAATTTAAGTAATTCATGCCTCTTTCACAGCCCACTATAGAGATAGCCTGGAACAGTCTGTCAACGCCGCAATTAATCGTCTCTAAGGCTGGTTTTCCTGTCACGCTGACGGTCGGCGCTGATGGGTCAATATGTATGTAGCTATAGGTAGCGTTTTCGAGTCACGCGGTGCTGACGGCCGTCAGCGCTGAGCTATATACGCGCACGTACGCGCCAGCGCGTCGGCGCCGCTGACTAGCTGGCGCCGACAAGCCTCCACATTCAGTGAGCCAGAGACAATAGCATCCTTCTATTTCTCAATGTGATCAGCGTAATGCTAAAAGGATACGAGCTGACCGATCAGCGCTGACCGTCAGCGCCGACCGTCAGCGTGACAGGAAAACCAGCCTTAGAGGCATACTCCTTCAATGCGGTAGCGCTGGATTTTGATGAAATTTCGACAATTTCATCATTTTTCAAATGATTTACTGTCGAAAAATGATGAGGACTACAATAAGATCTTATTTATGATGAATATTTACCGATAAAACAGTTTAAAACAATGTAATTACGAGATGAAGTGTTGTGATTTTGGACACTTTGGGATTTAAAAAAAAAACTAGAGAGAGCACGGATTTTCAACTTCAGATTCGTTATCTACAACCCAAAATTACCAAGTGAGTAAATTTTCAGGACGATTAGACAGTTATGGGATGTTCTAGACAATTACCAAAAAATTATAAACGTGAATGAAATTCTCAAAATAAAAATATATTCCCAAACATAACTATTATATACGAGTAAGACTATAATAAGGTAGGCTAATGTAAATTGTGATAATCATCTTAGAGTTTGTCTTGTTTTGGTTCTTACTATAATGGTACGTTTCTGCTATCTACAAATGTTTCTGTTTATTTTCCATTCGGTGGACAATAACATTGTAATTCGTATTTTCTAAAAATTTTTTCAAAAGTTAATTTGCGAAAACAGAACGAGGTGAATTTAGAATGATTTATGAATGTAAACCACAACTACAAGTGTATGTAAATTCAGAATATCAATTCAATGCTACAAAGAGTAAATTCACATAAAATTATTTTTTGATCTGAACTGTGTAAAAATGTTGATAAAACAAATTGATGAATTCCGAATCTGAATCCCCATTAATTATATTTCTGTAGCGGGATATGTTTACTTATTGATCTGAGGTTGAGACCATCTGCTCGGGTAAAGGTAAGATCGAAAGGAAGAATCCATTTCAAATCACTGCAGAAAATCTGAACATTTTTAATAAATATAATTTAAGATTAATAATAAGGTTTTTGATTTCAACTGAAGCATCTACAGATGCAGACTTTTGGAAATTGAATACACATATTTAAAAATAAATAGATGAAATGAAAGTTCTATTTCACTCATATTTCTAGTCCATCTTGTTGTCTATAGTCTCAAATGAAATGTACTCATCTCCAATAAGTAGAAATAATCCAAAGGAAATTTCACTATTTACACAGTGCAGTTTAATCACAGAAAATACAAATATCCGACCATATTTATTATACTACATTGCATTAATTCAGATTTGACACCGTTATACACAAAAAATACCAGGAAATGCCTGCGAAAAACAATAATGGTTAACTCCAGAATCAGAAGTAATCGTCCATTTTTACAATAACAAACGAACAAACGTTCGACTGACGTACGTCTCTGAGCGGTGTTGCCATTTTATCATCTTCCAGGCTAGTAGATATAGTGGGTTGTGCCTCTTTCAACAATTTCACGCCTCCTGTTATAGGTTTATTTTGATGAGTTCTGCATCCTGTGAAAAAGCTGGAAATGAGGTAGGGCGGGGCACAAAGGTACATTTTGACTTGTAGTAATTATATCCTTTTTGTCTCACAGTAGGGGTAAAAAGGGACAGCCAGGAGGAAAAAGGTCCAATGTTCCATTTTTAATTTTAGTGAGTTTTGTGAAATAATACCTGCATATGATCCAATGCAAATCAAAAGCATATGTTTTTCTAAAAACAAAATGTAAAATGTACGCTAATAATAATTACGAAAGAAAATAATTCTCTTAATTATACTTCAGTAATATTTAATCAGTCTCCATCGAGTACAAACATTTTTTTGGAAAAATATAAAGCTTCATCAATCATTTCTAACTCTCATAACAGTTTTATCAGTCTAAGGTGAACAATACGACACTCTTATTTATGCATTATGCCATAACCAACTGGACCAACTGGTCCTTTCTACCCCAACCGCGTGCTAGTATTTATAGAGGTTATACAATAAAAACCGTTCAATCTAACTTAAAATAACAATAACAATAACTTAAAAACTATGTTCAGGCATCGTCGTAAACTAAATAGCAGTGCTCGAAACCAAAAATATTAACAACGAAAAAAAAAACTACTTATTTATTAGTTTTTGAGATTTTTATGATGAACCATTGTACCCTACAACTAAAATCTCTTATATATATAAATATTGCGAAATAACAAAATTCAAAACATCACCTATAAAATTAATCCCACATCGGCCTGGTTTAATACTGCGTACAATATTTTTTTGCTTGCGAAGTATGAGTGTTACTAAAATTATGGCATTAATTATGTGTAGCTGCATCTATTACGCAAAAGCTACAGCAATACAAAAATTTACGCCTGAACAAAATTCTATTGAGAAATTCATAAATTCACCATTGCTGGCATGATTGATATTGGAGGGGTAAATTCGATAAACTATTAAACGCCACAATAATATGCTGAGTGGCCCAGTATACCTGTTCCAATGGATTATCTCAGCCATTTCAGAAGAGAAAAACAAAAATTGAAAGTCACTTTCGGTTTGACCGGCAGTGAATCTGACTTTTTTTTTATCTCAAATAGCACCCCATATATTTTAGGCAATTTTTTAATTCTACTCAAAATTATCTTTCCAGCGATGTATGACACTTTGTATTTTACATTTGATTTGAGGGAGAAAACGTCAATTGAAATTTCAAATTGAAAGAATTTGAATCTTGATTTTGACTTATAATCCGTATATTCCGATCCATCTATCTTCAAATGGACCGATAAGATAGCCTGCAAGATCTCCAGATTTAACACCACTAGATATCTTCCTTTTGGGATATTTGAATGATCGTGTTTACCAGTACCTATTGATTTGGAAGATCTAAAAAACAAAATAAGGAATGCATATAGAGCCCTTCCTTAATGCTGAGGTGTTGAGAAGTGTTACTTCGCGTGAACTAGTCCACCGAGCTGAAAGATGTGTAGAAGCAGATGGTCAACATTTCGAACACATGCTTTAGTTATTACAGGTATTTTTTTGCCCCTTGTTTGTAATTTTTTGTTTATTTTACTATTCATTCTTTGTTTAACGTTCGGTAAAATACATAGTTGATTTCAACTTGAGGTAGGTTTGTTTATTGATCTCGATTATTGAAGTCAAAATCAAGATTACACAAAATATCGTATCCTACTGCAATTCTTTCAATTTGAAATATCAATTGACGTTTTCTCCATCGAATCAAATGTTAGATACTAAGTGTGATACATTGTTGGAAAGTAATTTTGAGTAGAATTAAAAGATTTAAAAAAATATATAGCGTGCAATTTTTGTTTTTCTCAGTTGAAGGTTCCTTGAACGAATTGAAAATCATAAAATTTTCGAATTTTATCTTTTGAAATGGCTGACATAATCCATTGGAACATGTATACTGGGACACCCGGTATATGTCAAATGGAGAATAGTGATGAGCAGAAATAGATTTAATATCAAATATTAATTGTTATATTTGATGCAGGTAGCCGAATTACTCAATATTCAAAGGCATTGACAGGGATTTACTCTGGAAAAAAATATGTGAAAGCTTGAGCCTTGACAATTTACTCAAAAATGATATATCACTATCGAGACAATATATTATAAATACTTAGTTGGCATAATTGCAGCAGATGGCTAGGTCAATGATAAGATTTCACCTGGCTATCTAGTTGAAGTTGCCAATGGAAATTGTTAGGGAATTGAAAAGAGTACAAAATATTCGCTCAAACCATAAGGTTTTCGGGAATGGACACACTCCTGACGCTTACGAATGAAATTTGTGTTCTTAATTTCGGACTTCGTTCTTGATCATTTAAGTCCCTGTAACATAAGCCTAGAAACTCAATTTGGTGCCCAATGCTTTTTCAAAATAATCGATCAGTTGTTTAACTTCAATGAGATTCTGGATTGTGCAGTACCGGGGTAATATTGTTCTGAAAAGAATACTTAGTTAAATAAAGATGACAAAAATCCAGTTTTCAAATCAACTGAAAGGTTCGGGAATCAAGTGGAATATACGATCACTATCCTTGCAAATTCCATGCAACGCAGTATTCAGCTAGCATGTAATAATAACTGGTGTCACTTCGAGTTGGAATATATATTCCTGTTCCACAAATTGCTAGTTTAAAAGCGTTGTAAAACATATGTTACGCGCAACATGCAACTCTGTGCATTTCCTTGAAATTTTGTCACTGGAAAGTTCTAAATAATAATAATTTTGTAATTGGTCGAAATTATATCACGTAATTGCACCAACGAGATCATATCGTGCCTTCAAATTCGATATAATTATCCCCCTCATGGGGGAAGACCAGTATGAAATGGAGGAAATCTCGAATGTTTCTTTCTTGGCACGAACAATGCTAATTGCAGATCGAAATTCTCGCATCGCGATTACCGAGAATTCTAGGACGCAAAAAATTATATCGCGGGTAAACTGGTCTTCATTGAATTTGTAACACGAGCCATATTTCATTGAGAATTATTATTGATGTTGAGACAGCTGTAAGGCTGCACAATTTGATCTACGCACCCAAATACTTTGAATATACGGGTTAATCGAAAAAAGTTCCTTGCAAGAAATAAAAATGGAAAAGCAATAATTTAATAAAATTTCAGTCAAGATTTGAATCACAACTCATGTTCGTGAATATGTCCATTCATTCGAGAGAACTTAGAAAATTTGTCATAATGGAACAATACTGACACATTATACACTCAACTTGTGTAGAGTTTACATATCTACTGTACAGCCTACAGCTGGGCATTGAGTTTTTTGGCGCTCTTGTTCCTCCGAACAGAGTGCTTATCAATTTGCCCAAATGTCTTTGATTTTCGAATTTTTGGCTAAAACTGGTCTCAAACGATTTCGTTCGACTCACTGATCAAGAATCCGTGGTCAAAATCGATTCTGTCCGGCCGTCCGTTCGTCTGTCCAGCCGTAACCACGATAACTCTCGAACGGAATGTGATAGACAATTAAAATTTTCAGAAGAGGTTTGAAAAGTAAATATCTCAGATAATTTCGTTATTGGATGAAATCGGTTACGGAGTTACGAAAAATATTTTTTTTTCAAGTTACAAATTTCAAGTTTATTTTTTGAAGATGCAGTTTCATCATTCATTCATCATTGGAATCATTCTCAACTATAACGAACTAAAACTTACGGAGATATGATTTTTAAAAATTTTGATATTAATCGGATTTATATTCTTGTAAATATTGGGAATATGATGTATTTTTCAGGCTGAATATTAGCATTAATTGTCACCACGGTGTCCCCTTCTCTTCCCATATGGTAAGGTTGGCATTGGTGGTGACCATTGGTTTACATCGAATTTTTCAGCTTATTCTTCATCTCACTACCATGACTTGTCCAAGAGGGCCGTGTATAGTGCTTATAGAGGCTCACTGAAGTTTGAGTTGCCTTTGGTTATTTCTGAACTATCACAGTATTGTTTTACAGAACAATTGAAGATTCATCTTGCTTACGGTATTAACCTAGGATATCAGTTTAACATTGGACGAAAGTCACTTGAAATTTGCTTCAGTACTTACGATTTCATCATCTATTTGCTGTTCTTTAGGTGTTAGATCTCTGTTTATTATGACTATAATTTCCAGAAGTGTATCATTATGTTGATAGAAAGTAATGAAATTTCTCGATCATATAGGAGCAAGCACTCTGATACCACTTCAGTGCTCTCATTTTTTTTGCGCATTTTAACTCCAATTTTATGAAACTGGTAGTATCGTCATCTATGTATATTTCGCAGAGACACAGTCTTCACAGATACATTCTCTTCGGACGCATCTTTTGCTGTTGTTGTTTGGGGTTTGACTATAGAATAAAGAGAGAAAGAACAAGAATTAAACATTAGTTTACTTTTCTTCTGATCTGGTTTTGAGATATTATTACGATTGTTGATAGTCACAGGAAACTTAAGGAACAGAACCTTCATTCAAATTGAAGCCAAATTCTTTATGAATATGTACGTCTGAAAGAATCATTTGATATAATTTTCAGCCCAATTTTCTAAAATTACAGATATAGCCATGAACGTTGACTCGGCTGCTCTGACCTATTTTGATGAATCATGAAAACACTGAACATTAATGCATTGTTGAAACTCTCATCATCAACATTGTTCAACATTTGAGGTGAAATTTTTCAAAATAAAATGCATCTCTTAGTCTTCTATTTCCAACTGTTGTTTTATAGAATTATAGAACAGAAATATAGGTATACCACTTTCTACCTTTAAACCTCGTTTTCTTGTGAAATACTCCAGATCTCTTACTATACCAAATCGATAAATCAAGTATTGAAGGTTATCGTACGATTAATATACTTGAATTACTGGTCAACTTTACATTTTATACGAACACGATGGTCCTTTCCTTTTCGTATTCAAATTAGTGACTCCCACAAATCCACATCCGATTCAGCTCTATAATTAGGCCAATCCACCAAAACGACACCACCCTATCATTTGTCAAAACAACCGGAAAAATACGAAGAATATGAAAAAAAGATTATAACTCCCTACTTTCCATAGCTACTATTAACTCCAAGCATGACTTATTTGATCATGGATGAACGATTTTCTCGAGTTATTCAATCCTTCAAGACGGACAGACATGTGCCGTAGTTATAGTTTATGCATTGACTAGTGTATGCAATTATTATTGTTTTAAAAGCAGTTTGATCATGCATTATCTGCATAAATGTATGTAAAACGTGGGAAAGGAATAACCAAGGTTCGATTTATGGGAGATTCATATCAAATGGAATAGCTATTAGAATTGGCAGTTTCGTCACGCGATTTTGACAGTGAATAATTCGCCGGTAGGAAAAAGATGATAGGAAAGTTCGACAACGTTTCATTGAAGATTCATGACCGGACACGAAACTTCGTTAGAAGTGCCAATAATTATATGAATTTTTATGGAGAAGTAGATCAGAAAATATGAGAATTTAATGACATGAATGCTATCTAAAAATGTAAGTGCCCTAATGGTGAATATACTATTTACCAGGATAGAAGGATAGAAGTTCTCCTTGTATAATATAGTCCCAGTGGAAACACTTCCAGTCAACTTATAGGGACCTGATTTGATGTTTTACGAATGAAGGTATCAAACTATATTTCTATTGAGATATTCACCTATATTTTTGGGAAATAGAGTATGCACCACAGAACCATTTGATCCCGATATTCTTCACGGTGAAAAGAAAAATTCCATACTTCCACATTCTTTCAAAAATATTTAAAATTACATAAATATATACATTTATATGCTGGACACATTAAGATATTCACAATGTAATGTATCTGTCGAAACTACTGTGTAAATAATTGTTAGATTCCAAATGAATATGTGTATATTCGAATAACCTTTAACCATCACTATAACGGATTTTCATCATGTAATGACTGATTCAATTAGACATTATATGCAAGTAAATTTATTAATTGGATAATGAAATGATGAACATCCGTATTGAACTTGTACTGTTTTGAAAATGTTGATATTTCTGGCGAACGTGTATTCATAATTCCCATTGTTTGTCCTATATTAGCAAGCAGTTCGAACTTGTTTCTACAATCACAGAAATATCCTTGCTCACGCAAGCAACATATCATTATTGAGATATCTGAAAAAAGATTGCATTCGCAGTGGAAGAATATTAAACGTTACAGTTTAAATATCACACATATAATTACAGCAATACCGTAGAAGTGGGTACGAATGGTTCTAGAAGCCGCAAAGCGCTTCATGGTTTGATTCCGAACAAACAACGGAAGGAACAAAGTACAGAACGCTCTCTCGGCAAAAGGATTAAAATGCATAATGGTCTATTATTATTTGTAATATTTCATATTCCGATACAGATTACCCGGCCACCATTCATTCCGATTTCGAAACAGTTAAATGTAAATTCACATATCTTGAGATTGGTTACTACGTGAAACATTCAGTACGAAATATCAGGATGCCATCTCCATGTACCGGATTTAATGTTGCGAAACAAAATGCTCCATTTATTATTGAGAGGTAATTGTTATCGTTCTTTCGTTGCTTTCTTCGCACCCGATGGGAACCTATACTTTTTCAATAGCGAACAAAGTGGTTCTGCCGATTGAGCTCAGGATATTCTCTATAGTCGTATTCGTGGGAGAATATTCTCATCAAGAACTGGCGCAAAAATTATTCCTATCACGAAAAAATCGAAGATATGTTACGCTTTAGACTAGTATGTCGAATTTTGAACTACTTTCAAGCCTAATTGAATATGGAGCATGAAAATAAATACAATCTTCACTATACTTCACAATTATTTCGAAATGATCGTGACCATTTGAATGATCCAAATTGATAGCAATAATCTTCCTTTTTCCAAACATAAAAGAGTTCTCTGTCTTATCTATACTAATATCAGATGTGACATGATGTGGAAGCAATTTTCCAGTGGTGGATTCATAATGAAACAGGACTATTAATATATTCAAATGGATCTTTATTTACTGAAATTAGAGTAAGTTTCTAGACTAGTTTAGCCCACTGGTTATCATCTGGAGTGATAGAAGTGGACCATCAGACATAAAACATAGAACATAAGCAAAAAATTTATTTGACAACTGTTAATTTAATTTGTTTATTTTCTGTGTCGTATGTCTAATTGTGTACTTCTAGTTCTCCAGATGATGCCAGAGGGCGAAACTAGTCGAGAAACTGATTTCAGTAAATAAAGATCCATCAGTTGAATTAGTCCTATATTCTAGTTTGAGTTCACTATATGGACTTATTATGAACACTACAAAAGTAACTACACTCTTGTTCTTTACAGTTTTTATCGTCTGACATATGTTTTGGAAACAAAGAAGAAGCGTTACTAAAGCTGCTATCAATTTTTACATACAAGTATGAGTATTTACATTCCGTCTGATTCGGTGCTTCCTGATGGTCACATAAAACAGCCAGCTTATGTTTCCTCGTCAACCGGTTATTTAAAATTTCGCTAAGCAATGTGAAAAAAGAGAGATAACTGACTTTACAAATTGCCAAAAGAAACGTATAGTCATCAACTAGTTCAGAAAATTATCAACAAACATAAAGATATTAATCTATTTAGTAACATAACCCCAACTAAAGAAATAAAAAGGGTAAAAGGTTTCCACGCTTTCACGTTCCATCCGAAAACAAACTCCAGAATATTTTTAAAAAGGTTAATATACAACTGGCTTTCGAAAATTCCTGGAAAATTAAACAACTTCTAGGAAGTACATTCGATGAAACTCCGGACATATTCAAATCGGGTATATTTGAAATTGAATCTTTCGATTGCAACAAGTGTTACGTCGGGCAAACAACCAGAAACATTCTCACACGGTATAAAGAGCATACGGGACACATTCGGAACAACAACATCGATAAATCGGCTGTTGCAAATTACGTTTTAACAACAGGACACTCAATTTCAGAAAATTGCGTCAGATTGTTGAAAAATATCAATAAATTGTACTTAGGAACACTAGAAGGGATCGAAATGTATGTGAGAAAATATATTTTACTCAATAATGATCCAACCCCTATTACCAACTTGTTCACACTAATCGGTTTATGACTAAGGGTATAATGTCCACCCATACTTGAGTATAGAAATTGATAGCATGCTTTACTAACGCTTCGTCTTCGAAGATGGAAACTTTGTTTCCGAAACATACGTCGGATGACAAAAACTGTGGTGGACAAGAGTGTAGATACTTTTGTATAGTGAATTAGTCCTATTGCATTATCTACAAATATGATAGGTACAGTAAAAATAAAGAACCTATAAGCCATGAAATAAAAGTGGGACAATGCAGCTAGAGAAGAGAGAAAATATCAGGACAGGAACAATGGCATTATTAAACACTCAGCAATTCAGACAAATGTGTCAGTTTATCGTTATAAGAGTTAAATTTCATAGAATATAAATGGAAGGTTTTTTCTGGGTTTTCTCTCCCAAACTCTGAAAAATATCTTGTGATTTGCTTCTGCGTAAGAAACACAAGATATTTGTCAGAAGCAATCAATTGAACTATGTTGCCTAACAAACGACAACGAAACAACATCAACGAAGAAACAGCTATATCGTAACGTTTCGGAGTCTATATCAGACTCATTCGTCAGACGCTTAATGAAAATCTTTAGAATTATTTTGTGTTTCTTACCCAGAAGCAAATCACAAAATAATTAATTTTTATTTATAATTATTTTTCAGAGTTTGGGAGAGAAAACCCAGAAAAATCTTTCAATAATGAGTATACCTCCCACAGTATCCTTTAATGATTACTTATTATAAATGGAATCTGCCAATCTTTTGTTAAGATGAAATCCTTCTATTCATTAAAAAAAAAATCAAATAGAGTTGTGAAATTTTAATGTGTTCTCAATAATTCTCACAAACCTGTGGGCAAGTATAATTTGGATGGAAATAGTATTTGTTCTATCTAAAATTGTTATACTTACAGGTTTTCCCAGCGCATTCACCATTCAGTACAATAATATTGAGAGTTTGAGTACTTACCTAAGTACATACCCTGTATGATGCGGTTGGAGGTATGTTCATATTGTTCATCTAATGTATGTTCCGGGTTGAACACAAAGTCATCGAAACGTACAATATTAAGAATTTCAGTGATGCTCAATATGTATTTCACCATAATAATAATTTAGTATTATCAATCATAAAATCTTCCACGAATAAGTCACACAATATTTGTCAAGCTGAATCACGGAATTGCAGCACGTTCTATCATTAATATCAACGTCCGAAACATCAGATTTCCAAACAAATTTATCCATATTTCACCGAAGAATATTCTGTAATTTCTTTATGAAAAAAATTCTGTGGACACTCGGATTCTCAAAAGATAATAAAGATGCCCAGCATTTCTTCTGTAATTGTGTTTGACAAATACATAGTAGATCAATAATTTCAAATAGCTAGGATTTTGGACCAAAAATCGGCATTATCTTCAAGCGTTGAGAAGTAATAAAGCAATGAACGGTGCAAGTACACCCAATGATTTGAACCTGTGTTATGAACCTCGAAAACATTTAATAAGAAGTTGTGCTTGCAGGATTACATTCCAATGCAAGGAAGATGTTTACGCTATGACGCTGAATTCGAAAAAAAATTCCTCTTTAATAAGAGCGCTCCGAGGGATTGTCCCTATGACCTCTTGGTAGTTGCAAATGAGAGTTATTTGAATTTTATAGTTATCTTTGTAATTAAGATATTATGTTAGGATGTTCTGAAACCAAAAATGATTTGATATAAAAATATTACCGTGCACAGGTGAATATAAGGAACATACGAGTGCTACACGCATGTGGTAAGAATATTTTTTCTGGGTTTTCTCTCCCAAACTCTGAAAAATATCTATAAAATAAAAATTAATTATTTTGTGATTTGCTTCTGCCTAAGAAACACATGATATTTGTCAGAAGCAATCAATTGAACAATGTTGCCTAACAAACAACAACGAAACAACATCAACGAAGAAACCACTATATCGTAACGTTTCAGAGTCTATATCAGACTCCTTCGTCAGACGCTTAATGAAAATCGTTAAAATTACTTTGTTGATAGTTATTTTGTGAAATTCAAGAATTGTCACGATATAGTTGTTTCTTCGTTGATGTTGTTTCGTTGTTGTTTGTTGGGCAACATTGTTCAATTGATTGCTTCTGACAAATATCCTGTGTTTCTCACGCAGAAGCAAATCACAAAATAATTAATTTTTATTTTATAGATATTTTTCAGAGTTTGGGAGAGAAAACCCAGAAAAAAACCTTTCAATAATGAGTATACCTCCCACAGTATCCTTTAATGATTAATCTTAATTTATGACAACACGTGGTGAATAATTCTGAACCGGATTTTATATCCTGAGTCCTGAGAGAGATTTATAGGTGCCTATGCCCCTGAAAATATTGAGCACGTATACAGGGTGAGTCTTTGACCACTGCATTAATTTCAACCAAAGATTCCTCTCATCAAATGAAACACTTTTTTCATTTACCATTTTTCCAGATTCGGCTCAGGTAAAAAGTTACAAGCGTTTAAAGATTTCACAATGTGCTAATACACTCCCGCATATAAATTATCTATGACATTGTTGGCGGACGAGAATAAGGCACGGTAATGTGGTTTGCAGCTTGATTCGGGATTCCAACGCTCAGGGACGGATCCATAAAAGTATTGAAATTTCTGGAGTTTTGCATTTTAAAACATTCAATGAAGAATATCTCGAATACTGTGCGTTTAAGGAGAAATGATGATGAATAATATAATGTTCTAAAACGATGTAATATTCTTGAAATGACCCAAGAAAAACTTTATATGCTTTCTTTATGCTAATTTCGTTTAGTTTTATGAATCCACCAGTCCATAACTAGAAAACCAGTAGAAGTAGAAAATAACTAATATTTGGAAAATATGTATCATAGATATAGGAAACCTTACGCCAACATTCATTTTATTCGAAAAAAGGATGTTAAAGCTACAAAATAAAAACTGATTTGTTTTCAAAATTTCAACAGCCTGTATCTATTTACCTGAGCTGAATTTGGAAAATTATCAAATGAAAAAAGTGTTTCATTTGATGAGAGGAATCTTTGGTAAAAATGCAGTGGTCAAAGACTCACCCTGTATAATGGAAAAATGTCCAGTGACATTCAATACTATTTCAATCCGACTATTTCAAACAAAGGCAACCCCAATCCATTATTATACCCAATTACATTAAGTAACGCTGTATAACACAGAATTCGACTACCCGACGGCAAAGTAATGAATAATTTATTGACAATACCAATTATACAGGTATACCCAAATTACAGAGGCACGTTCAGCTACTTGAGCGAGCTTAAATAAATAATATTGGCGGTATGATAATTCCCGTCATTAGAAATAAGGAAGAGTATCAATTGAATCTGGTTGGTGGACGGCCATTTTCTTATTAACATGTTCTGAAAACCTTCAACGTAAATAATATGCATGATGCTCGCACAATGATATCTTCCATAACCCTGGTGCTGGTAAGCAGCTAAGCTAGCAGCTAAGAACAAGCTTATGTCATTAAACAACATGGACAGACGTGACTGGCTCTGCCTTTCTTGCACGTTCAATGGTGGCTATAAATGGAACTAGGCTGTCCCGAGGTGAAGACTTGTTTGATTTAAATGTTCCATGTCAAGTTGTCTAGCAGGATAACTAGTTGAATCATTGATTAGGCTGATTGGAGAGTAAAGAGTTCTTGTGTAGGTTCTGTGACCATATATACTATAGACACGCGGCTTGGAGGGAGCGCTGTATTATTAAAAAAAAAAATGTTTCTCCGTCAATTATTGATTATATGATGGCTGATCAATCAAGGACCATGATATTAGCTTTCGCGAAAGTATGGGATCCTCAATTGCTCGAGACTTATACCGAAGCACTGACGTGAAGTCAGGAGTTTTTAAGCGCATGTTCTATTGTCTACTCACCCCTATCGGACATTCTTTATCGAATGTAGCATCGATATACAGTGAATCCAAGAAACTTTGGACCAGAATGAAGCGAGATTTGAGCGAAAATTAGAACAATTGCCGAAAAAATGTTATACTTAGATTCACTTTCATGCTGACAGTAATATTGTCTAATTGTAAAAAAAAAATGGGTTCAATCCCTGTGGACAGGAGCTTTCTGGCGCTCTAGTTGAAACAGACAAATTATATCTCCGAAAGTATTGGTCTCTCAGAGTTGGGAATTATATCAATGGATTCATATGATATGACCGCATCATAAAGGAAATTCAATTCAAATAATAGTTTATTTATCAAGATTAAATGAGCAATCATGAGAATGAGAACTGCACCATGGAAGAAATCAAATTAAATCTGGCCAATTTAGCCCAATAACGAACTTAACCGAGATATTCATCTCCCTAATCTACTCTGAAAATTTCAACTACCTACCTCATTCCGTTCGAGAGTTATATCTATGTCTATGGATGAAAAGCAGTCTCACTACTGTCAGATCTCTTACTAACTTCATGTTCCGTTCCGAAATGTAAGACTTTTCTGAGAAAAACTAATTTCGGAGCAAACAACTGAGATTTTTCTCACTTCGCTCACAATTTTTCGATTGATTAGATAATGTAATGACACAGGAACATAAGTTGACATTAGGACAATTCATACATAGAATTATATCATTCTGTGACAACGTTGAAATACGATTTATTATTGAATTTCGGAAAAATCATATCTCCGAAAGTATTAGCTTGTTAGAGTTAAAAATGATATGAATGGATTCTTATGATAAAACTGCTTATTAAAAAAAAATTAATTTGGAATTTGTTTTGTAAAAAAAAATTTTTTTTTTTTACTCCGAAACCATCTGTCCGATTTTGCCCAATAACGAACTTGGCCGAGATATTTATCCCCCAAACCTACTCTGAAAATGTCAACGCCCTAGCTCATTCCGTTCGAGAGTTATCGTGCCTACGGCCTGCCGGCCGGACCGGCCGGTCGGACAGAATGAATTTCGACCACGGATTCTTGATCAGTGAGTCGCACCAAATCGTTTAAGACCAATTCCATCGAAAAATTCGAAAATTACAGACATTTGGGCAAATTGATAAGCACTCAGTTCCGAGTAACTAGAGCGCCAAAAATATGTTAGGTAAATTATTCACTTTTTAAAAAGGAGTAATAAGCAAAAAAAAAAAAAATATGGATTTTCCACCTGAAGTTTTGCACGCTGACCTATGATATTCAATTTTAAATTGGTCGTAGTTGGCCGAGTTTTATATAATTTTTCATCATTTTTGATGCACAAACTTTTCGTAAAAAGGCAAATTCAGAAATATTAATAGAAAATTAAAGTCCCTCTTGGAGCGGAGTTGCTGGGAAGCACTGTATTCCATTTTATCATCGATATATGGACATATAGAACTTTTTTCAGCTTTTATAATATATGAATACCATTTTAATGAAATACTTCAGCTACGAAAGAATCCATGATCACAGAATATTCAATTCTTCCATGTGTATTCTATTGAAATTGAAATAAGAAAAAATGGGTTCAAGCCCTGTGGACAGGAGCTTTCTGGCGCTCTAGTTCAAACAGACAAATTATATCTCCGAAAGTATTGGTTTCTCAGAGTTGGGAATTATATCAATGTATTCATATGATAGAACTGCATCCTAAAGGAAATTCAATTCAAATAATAGTTTATTTATCAAGATTAAATGAGTAATCATGAGAATGAGAACTGCACCATGGAAGAAATCAAATTAAATCTGGCCAATTTTGCCCAATAACGAACTTAACCGAGATATTCATCTCCCTAACCTACTCTGAAATTTTCAACTACCTTCCTCATTCCGTTCGAGAGTTATATCTAAGTCTATGGATGAAAAGCAGTCTCACTACTCTCAGATCTCTTACTTCATGTTCAGTTCCGAAATGTAAGAATTTTCTGAGAAAAACTAATTTCGGAGCAAACAACTGAGATTTTTCTCACTTCGCTCACAATTCTTCGATTGATTAGATAATGTCTCAGGAACGTCATTTGACATTATGACAATTCATAGAATAATATCATTCTGTGACAACGTTGAAATACGATTTATTATTGAAATTTTGAAAAATCATATCTCCGAAAGTATTAGCTTGTTAGAGTTAAAAATGATATGAATGGATTCTTACGATAAAATTTCTTAAAAAAAAAAAATTTAATTTGGAATTTGTTTCGTAAAAAAAAAATTTTTTTTTTGTTACTCCGAAACCATCTGTCCGATTTTGCCCAATAACGAACTTAGCCGAGATATTTATCCCCCAAACCTACTCTGAAAATTTCAACTCTCTAGCTCATTCCGTTCGAGAGTTATCGTGCCTACAGCCGGCCGGACCGGCCGGACAGAATGAATTTCGACCACGGATTCTTGATCAGTGAGTCGAACCAAATCGTTTAAGACCATTTTCATCGAAATATTCGAAAATTACAGACATTTGGGCAAATTGATAAGCACTCAGTTCCGAGGAACTAGAGCGCCAAAAACTTAAGCCTCAAATAACTCCAGGATACAATATTTACGAGACTTCGCGAAAATTAATGGGTCGGTATTCTATCACCGAGTTTATATTGGGTCAGATTTTAATATTTTGAGTTGTGGAGGAAAGAACAACAATATTTAAGATGAATATAACTCCAAAACCATTTGGCCGACCTATTATGCCAATTAACGAACTTAAATGTAATATTATTAATTTTTATTTTTTAAATATTTTTCAGAGTTTGGGAGAAACCCAGAAAGAAACCTTTTAATAATGAGTATATCTCCCACATTATCCTTTAATGATTATACTTAAATGTAACATTCGGATGAGCAAACTACCCTAAAAATTGCAAGTCGCTATCTCTTTCCATTCTCAAGTTATCATGGGATACATAATGTTTTTTCATAATTTTTTTTAAATTTTCTAGGGGTACTATTCTCACAAAATTCCACACACGTCTTAACTTCGATGTTCTACAATTATATTCTACGTTTCAATTCGACCGGGTCTGTATTTTTTGAGTTATCGAGAAAATAACATTTCAGATGGGTATAACTCCGAAACCGTTTGGCCGATTATGTCCAAAAATGTAATTAACTCTCTCATTTGGATGAGCAACCTACCCGGAAAATTTCAAGTACCTATCACTTTTCGTTCGAAAGTTATTGAGGCAATGGTTAGCCATCCAGCTACTGAACTCACCCAAGTCTGCTCGGATCTGCAACAATATAGATCATATAGTGTTGCAACTTGAAAATTGGCAGTAGAGTTAGGTTTTGAAGGTTCTGGCAAATTGTTAGCGATGTCCGACGAATAGTTTATGATATATAGAATTTTTTTCAACGATTTTCAATGTTTTTTTATTTTCTGTTGAGACGATCCTCACGGAATTTTGCAAGTATTTTTGCGTTGGTATTCTACAACTAAACACCATGTCTGAATTAGATCAGATTAGTATTTTTCGAGTTATTGAGGAAATATCAACCAAATGTCAGCTGGGTATACTTCAAAAATGTTCGGCCGATTATGCTTATTAACAAACTCAAATGTCGCATTCGGATGCTCAATCTACCCTAGAAACTGCAAGTCGCTATGTTTTTCCGTTCTCGGGTTATCATGACATAAATAATATATTTTAAATTTTTTTTTTAATTTTTTAGTATAATAATTCCAACAAAATTTCACGATCGTCTTTATTTCAGTATTCTACAACTAGATACCAAGTTTCAATTTGATCAGATTTGTATTAGTTGATGACAAAATTATCACTCGGAAACCGTTGGGCCGATTATGCCCATTAACGAACATGTCCGACGTATTTGGCCTACCCTGAAAATTTCATGTCGCTATATTTTCCCATTCTCAAGTTATCGTGGCAATGGACATAATCATATTTGACCTCGAAATTCTTCATCAGAGAGTCGAATCTATCGTTTGAGACTATTTTCGGCCAAAAATTCGAACATTACATACATTTGGAATAAATACGCGTAAAAATGACAAAATGAGAGGACTAACTCAAAATTTAGAAGGAGCTGACGAGGCGTCAGGAGCTCTAGCGCGCTTGTTCATCGAATGATAAATACATTTTAATGGGTTGTACTATATTTACAAATGTGTTCTAAAGGATGAATAATTAAATCCATTGAACGTCACCCTCTGTGTATTTCGTGATTTCTCAAAAATTTAAAAATTTTGAGACACAGTGAATTTATTCTATTTGTTAAAGATAAAGATGCATAATATAGAAATACTATCGAAAGAAACGTTGAATGGGCGTATTTCTGAAACTAAAACCATTAACACACCCATCTCTTCATGCAAAGGTTCTTCTTTCGTAAAGTTATCGTACGTACAGAAAACCGAACAGCTGAAAGAACGGATAGAATTGAATTTGACTACGAAAAAATCATTAGGTACTTAGTAGAGTGAGGGTAATTGATGCTTGATATTAATATTTCTCTGAAATTACGTCGGACTCGATTTTATTCACGCTGTGTCGATGTACAACACTTGATATAGAGAAGAAATTGAAGTTATGCCATATTTGGCAGAAAGGAGTGGATTTTTTTCAGAATGAATTACCTTTTTTCCGAACTATAAGAATTTGTTAGATCTATACTGTTAACTCTCGAGAATTAATATCGAGATAAAACTGACAGATAATTCCATAAACAATGATAAATGGACGGTGATTTCCTCTAGTATAAATTTTCAAATGATATCTGAGTAATTAATATTTAATATTACCTATTTATTTGAAATGTCAGCCATTGCTGACATTCCTAGTAAAAACTATCATACTTTCACTTCGGCCTGAGCAAAGAACAAACAATTCAATGGAACTCTGCTGCACCATCTGTATATATCTTATTTATGCCACCATTTCAGACCCGTGAAAAAGCTCAAATCCATCAACTTGCCCATTAAATTTCACAGGAATGAATACCGAGTAGCCCATAAAAATATCGTCGTTTATTGAGTCACCTCTATCAAAATTCCGAATTTATTTGACTGGCGGGGAAAAAACGTTCAAGAAACGATCGGCGGTGCTTGCATCGATGCACCTTGCGATGAAATATTAAAGTCGCCGAAAATATAATAGAAAACTCCGCGGAAACGTCGTTAGTGAATAATAGCAGACAGATGCTTGGCACACGGCGGAACGATTGATTCCAGAAAAAAACGCTGAAAAAGGCCCTAAAGCTGTAAATCGACGACCACGTTCGGTTCAGTTGTCTATAAATTTGTTCCTGTGGTAGCGATATTTATCGGCGGTGACATTCTTCGGCGTTCGCCATCAGCGGATGCCTGCTTTTTGCTCCGTCTCCTCAGATTTCTTGATGTATTCTGTGTGCAAAGGTCTTATTAGTGCTGTTTAAGGAGTCCATTGTGTCAAAGCTCAGTTTTTTTGCGATTTACGCTAAAACAACAATGATCAACTTGCCAATAAAGTTGTTGCCTTTTTGGGTAAAGTATTCACTGTTTCAGGAAATGCGTACTCAGATTTTCAGCAGGATCGTGCTGTGAGGACAAGGTGTCTTGTATAGACTCTGAAACTGAACGAAAATAAAGTCCGTCTAGAAAGTATCCGGAAAAAACAAAACTCAATTGTAATTATTTAGTATTATGTATATTGTTAATTCTTCAATTAGAAAATTGTAACAAATTATTCATCTCATTTACAATCTCCATTTAAGTGTGAACACTTGACTAAACGTCGAGGTACACCCGAAACTAGATCGCCTCCATAATTTTCGGTGATGGTAGTCCAGGACTGTAAGACTGACTGAATTAAATCATCTTTATTTAGTGGCGCTCTTCGCCCAACCAGCAGAGTTGTCTTATAACTCCAATGATTCGCGACTAATATATTTCATAAGTATCATATTAGTGCTTCCAAAATATCAATTCATTATATTAAAGCTACATAAGCTTCATTCTGTTGTGGACGATCGAAATACTTCATAAATTTATAGTGAAAACGTCTGTACAGCAGAATTATGAAATATGTTATAAAACTGTTACTTAACCATTTGTTAAGACGTTTATAACGAACATAAAAAGCAATTCTGCTGATAAAACTGAATTGCTTTTTAATGGTTTCTTCATTAATTCTGGGGATATTTATAATTTTATTTCAAATATATTAAAAAACCATTTCAAAGATGTTCTGTATAACCTCATGTAACAGTTATATAGAAGTGCTTTTAGTTACAATTTTGCTTCCAGAACTAAATTGTCGTTTCGGTTACCACTTCAGAACTATTTTATAGTATTCAATTTCCATGAAAATCATCCAAAAGCAGCTGATCATTCTGTTCCCACACTGAAGGTGTTTAATTCTATTCTCAACTGTCTGCACAATCTTGAACGTTTCTAAACAAGTTATGATTACCATGAAGCAAATGCATATTAGTTTTCTAGCTAAAAGCACAAATGTCTTACCTATGCATGAGGTTCAGGAAGCATTATGCTACTGCTGAAGACAATTTTCTTAATGTGCGAAATTATCACCACAATCATGTTTGTGTTCAAGATATCGACTTATTAATAAGATACCTTTATCAGATCAACTGTTATTTCTCCTTCTGAATATCCTTGCAAAAATATGTATTTATCAGATATTCCACAGGAAAACGTTAACTGTTTCACTGATTTTGCAGGTTATGT
Organism: Halyzia sedecimguttata; assembly: GCA_937662695.2. NCBI lineage: Eukaryota > Metazoa > Arthropoda > Insecta > Coleoptera > Coccinellidae > Halyzia > Halyzia sedecimguttata. Next base: position 87,261,898 of record OW569415.2, on the reverse strand, counting down.
TGACTTTCACGCGGTACAACATAATAACATGTTTTATAGTAGTTGTTAAGTAGCTAAATTACAACGAAATGCTTTAAACTGATGCAAAATAAATCATTTTATAAGAGAACGCCATTAAACATGGCGGCATTTGTGATGACTCAGAGTGCGGAGTGTTTTAAACACACTAAAAGCCGCCAATGTGTAGATATTCCAACCATCCAGAGCATGAAATGACCCAAAAATAATCTGAAGAACAAAACGGAATAATTTTCGTACAAAGGATCATTAGACTGAGAAGCCGCATTTTTGTTTTGTTCATTTTTTTTATGTGAAACATTCGAAACAAGGGGGCGCGTTTAAAATATGTCATTTTAGTGCTACATTTCACGAAGAAATTTCATTTGCATTGAGAATTTCGTTTTGTGTATCCAAACATGTGGACTCTGGAACTGGAGGGCGAGCTGTAGATGGCGTAATGGTGAGAACAGCTCTGATGGGGGGCACAATAGATCTCAAGGTCGCGGTGCAACGTAACCCCTTATCAATAATAATAAAATAATAATCCAAACATGTGTCTGTAAGAGTAGAAGTATATATAAATAAAATGTCTTCGTGTAAACAATAATGACACATGACATCTATATTTTCGCTATGCTGTTATAATTTAGGATTGTCATTTGCCAACTTAAAATCAATTAATTTTATAGATATCATTCTATGTAACATCTATATTTCACAACGCTCATATGAAAAACCTTATAAAGCTATTACAAAACAGTTTTAAGATGGCGCCAGAATGTTTATGAAATAGTTAATAGCTCTTTAAGAGCTTTATAAAATGTTTCGAATGACAAAATTATTTTGTAAAATGTGCCAATATTGGGTTTATATCTGTTGTATAAACGTATTGAAAACAATTCAGCGACTAAGAATGTTTTATAAGATTTTGGTTGAAAACGTTTCCCCAACTATTATAAAATATAAAGTTGTTAGTTGGGCGTTCAACTTCATTAAAGCCAATATGTTTTCAATGGGACTAAGACCTGGTGCAGTAGCTGGCCATGGGGTGGTTGTCACTTAGTGTTCTATCATTCAAGCTTGAGTATACGCCGAAGAATGGCATCTTGCATTATCCTGCTGAAAACGTCACCCCTCTGAATATAAAGCATGCGCCGTTTCAAGGAGAAAATCATTTAGAATGCCACAATACTTCTCAATATTAATGGTACCATCAACTATACTGAGAGGCGTAGCACCACGTTGAGATATTGCTCCCCAAGCCATTATTTTGGTGGGAAATTTGGAAATTTGAATGGTAACAAGTTGTTTTGATAGGATTTTTAAGTGATTTCCACCATGTTGGAAACAACTTTCATCACATATAAAGACATTATTAAAATTATCTTGAAAAAGTTTGCAAAATTATATCCTTCGTTCTTTCTATAATGGTGTAATTATAGGGATTTTTTTGGTATCGTTGATATGTAGCCATGCGTTTTCAGTGACATACGGATGGTTTTTGGACATACTTTTATATTTCGTTGATTTCCAAATCTGTTAGCCAATTTGCGAAACCCTAGGCGTGGATTGTGTCGTCCTAAGGCCAATAAAGCGTTTAAATTGTTTCCTTTAATCTCAAGCAGTCTACCTTAAACTGGTCTATGCTTCATATTTATGCCATTTTTTATCGTCATTATTGTCTCATATACTGAACTTTTTCCGATTTCAGTAAATGTGTAATATATAATAATAATACCATAATTTTCTAAAATGATCGAATATTCTTCAAATGATTGAAGATAAACTTCAGCTGCTTTCCTTATGCTAATTTTATTCAGTTTTATATATCTGGGAGTCTATAACTAGGAAACAAGTGGAAGTAGGAACAAAATGATACCTAATAGTGGAATGTGTGTTTTAATAGTAGCTATAGGAAAATTTACACAAACATAAATTCCAATCGGAGAAACCATGTACAGGCAGCAAAATAAAAACTGATTATTATTTGTAATATCAACCTGTATCCTTTTACCTGAGTGAATGAAAAAAGGGGTTTAATTTGATGAAAGGAATCTATGATTATTATTAATGTACAACTCAAAGACTAATCCTCTGTATTAATTGATAATAATTCCATTATAAAATTTCGGTAATGAAAATTGCTAGTCCACTTGAGTTGAGAGATGCACTTCTCTCCTATGATTGCTCGTATTGAAGCCACTTTACACTATGCAATATTGGTGCAATGAAAGAGCAATGCAATGATAAATGACCCGATGGCGCATGCGTGATGGCATTTTTCTGATCAGCTGATGCAACTTTTAAAATTAGAGCTGAGGCTATTAATTGGCAATTCTGGTTTATTTTTTAGGGACTTTAATGGAAGCCAACATGAATATGATATAATTTACTAGGACCACTAAGTGTTTGACTTAACCTATCATTCGAAACTTCTTTCAGCACTATCTTTTTGCATCAATTTTATATAATAATAATAATAATAATAATAATAATAATTTATTTGCAGATATTATATAGGTATATCGATGAATTTAAGCAAGAAGTTATGGGTTCCCAAGTATGTTTAGTCCATAGAAAAAGAACAACTTTAATACTATTGTGTATTATGAAAACCATGCTCCATTATGATTATCATGATGAAATAGCACGTTCCAGAGCATACTGACTGATATAGCCGAAGACATAATAACTTTTTAGATAATCCGATCCAATAAAAGCTCACGAAATGTCCAAATATCCATAGCTTCTATTAATTCGAAAATCCACCTCCGCCTACCTTTTATTTGTTGACATATTTTCTTCTTACATAAAACACCGTTATATAATAATTTAAATTTGCTCCGATCTCATCATGGCAAGTTAATATCGACGCAATATAAAAGCTGTGATAAAAGTATAAATTCAAAAGTGCTTTTAGTCTTCTTTAAGTTAATCGTACAAGTCCTTGAAAATAGTATTGCACTTAAATTGCAGCATGGAATAATCATATTCATGCAATGCAATGCGTTGCATCAATATCGCCTAGTGTAAAGCGGCTTTTACAGATAAATTCAGGCAATACTTAAAGATGACTGATGTTTTTCGGTAAATTCAGTTTAATCTTGGGGTTAAAATTTGAAGAGGGAAATAAAAATACTTTTCTTGAGAACCACAAAGCAATCAACCGGTCATTTTGTGGTTCTCAATGAAAAATGTCTCTCTGTGATATTATACGACGAAGATTGGGTATGCTAAACATTGCAACCCTAATTTTCCAGAATAAATACATTCATATTCATAATTGTCAGATTCTCACTCTTTGGAAGATTATTGCTCAATACGGATGCTGATTGGATCAGTAACGAAAAATATTGATATTCCAAATATAGACTTTGCAAAGATAGCGGGGAAGGAATTATAAGCTGCTGTAAAGGAAAATATTAAAAAGTTTAAGTAAATTCCGCATTCTCCATGAAGCGTTGGCAAAACGGTTCACGTACTCCAACATCATATACAGAAATATCTAATTTCTTCGCCTTGTGTTTTCCAACACAAGATGAGCCGATTACGTAACTCCCAACACAATACAAGGTACTCACCTCATGTATATCAAATCGAACATTCGAACATCTGGATGACAACAATCAATATATTAGAAGCGGAACAGAATGATGCCGTTGGCTTCATGCAATAATGTTTTTGCTGGCCAGATTTGAGAATACACAAATGAATGCGCACCTATATATAACTGGAGCAAATCTCCAAATACAATTAATATACTAGAGCAATAAAGAGATATAACGGATATGTATCGGATTGCCCGAGTCGAAATATATTCACTCTAATGTATGCTCATGGTCATTCCTGCCACTTGTCTAACCCAATTAGGAAGTTAATGCATATAACTGTTTTGATATCTCCCATCAAAGATCTTTATCAACCGTTTAATGGATACGAGAAAATTGGCGGATATTGCTCTTATTTCCTTCATTTGCATTGAAACCATGACAAAAAATCCATGGCTACTTATAGAGAAACACGTAACAGAGGAAATTAATTTATATACCCCTGCTTGATACCAATACATATTTCCATTGACCATTGGCATGACATGTTCATAAATGTGAGATAGCTACCTACTTGTTCTATAATAGTACTTCTTTTTGTTAAGCTTCAATAGTTCGACTTCTTCAAGATATGGTTTTGTGGCCCACCCAGTCAACGCTCTTCACGATTTTGGTCCACTATAGTGATTTTGAGTTTGACATGGCTGGTTTAAGGAATCTGTCAAAGTACCTTCGTCGATTTATATTTTACTTAGGCCCAGAATGATAATAACCCTTAATCGAGTTCATATAGCAACAAATGAATCGTTTGCTTAGATACCATGATTGAGTTATTTATTTCCAAGAAAAACATGATTTTCTGCTAAGATAAAATACCTTATTGAAAGGTTTTTTTCTGGGTTTTCTCTCCCAAACTCTGAAATATATCTATAAAATAAAAATTACAGAAGCAGACACATACAAATAGATATTTAAGTTTCTATTCAAACCATCAGCTTAGTGTGAAAAAAGGTGTTATTAAAACACTTTATGATAGAGCGAACCTAATTTTTTCTACTCTTGAAATTCGAAATAATGAAATTGATTTCATCAAAAAATTTCTTGAAGAAAATGGATATCCGAGGCAATTCATAAATACATGTATCATGAATTTAGATAGAAGAGCAAATAATCAAGAACTACAAAATAATCAACAAGTACAACAGAATAATCAACAAGAACAGCAACCCAATCTGTTGAATGTGATCCTTTATGTTCATGGCCTTTCTGAAAAAATTAGAAGAATCGGTTCTAAGTTCAATATAAGAACCGTCTTCAAAACACAAAATGATCTTAGGTCTTTATTAACGAAAACAAAACCCATAAATGAAAAACAAAAATCAAAAAACTGTGTATATAATATTCCTTGTATTTGTGGTAAATCATACACAGGAGAAACATCAAGACCACTAGAAGTAAGAAATTCAGAGCATAAGAATATCTTGAGATATAGAGACATACAGAAATCAAAAATAGCACAACATGTATGTACAATCCAAGGAGATCACATGATGGATTGTAGTAATACAAAGATTCTAATGACAGAACCTCATTATGTTAAAAGGAAACTTAAGGAGTCAACTTGTATTTTATTGAACAGAGAATGCAATTTTGCAAATTGCTCAATTGGTATTGACCATATTTGGCTAAATTTATTGAAAAAGGAGTTGGAACTTGGAAATTTCTATGCGAAGTAAAACTATGATTTTTAAATACTGTCAATGTGACAATTCTTGAATTTCACAAAATAACTATCAACAAAATAATTCTAAAGATTTTCATTAAGCGTCTGACGAAGGAGTCTGATATAGACTCCGAAACGTTACGATATAGTTGTTTCTTCGTTGATGTTGTTTCGTTGTTGTTTGTTAGGCAACGTTGTTCAATTGATTGCTTCTGACAAATATCTTATGTTTCTTACGCAGAAGCAAATCACAAAAATATTAATTTTTATTTTATAGATATTTTTCAGAGTTTGGGAGAGAAAACCCAGAAAAAAAAACCTTTCAATAATGAGTATACCTCCCACAGTATCCTTTAATCTATATATATAAAAGAAAGTCGTGTTAGTTACTCCACTTATAACTCAAGAACGGCTATACCGATTTGGCTCAAAATTGGTGGGGAGGTAGCTTAGAACCAGGAGACGGACAGAGGATACTTTTTTGTGTTATACAGGGTGTTTTTCTTTTAACGTCAATTAAAACTTGCAGTTTTTCCTGCCATAATCGTACAATTTTAGTCATGTGTGTTTAAAAATAAACTTTCGAGGCATACACCATTGAAAATAAAGCATTACTATACAGGGTGTCCTTTTTCTCATGGCACAATTGTACGTGATCACAAACAAAGCATTAACTAAATAGGTACCTTGGATGGATTCTCATAATGTATTCGTCCGAAATCTTCATACAGGGTGTTCTTCTTTTAACGTCAATGGCAACTTGCTGTTTTCCATGCCACAATCGTACAATTTCATTCATTTGTGTTAAAAAATAAACTTTAGAGGGATACATCATTGAAAATAAATCATTACTGTACAGGGTGTTTTTTTTTTCTAATTGCACAATTGTACGCGATTGAAGTGATTTGTACCACAAACAAAACATTAACTTAATAGGTACCTCAGATAGATTCTCATAATGTATTTGAATAGGGACCTTATGCGACCGCAGAAGCGGCGTCGATTATCTTCGAATGTTGCAAATTGATATATGATTAATTGGACGCAGTAAAGCAGAAATATATGATTATATATATAAACTATCTATATTTTATGACAAACGTGTATAACAAAATCTAAAATCTGCATATTTATTGCCTTTAGGCGGAACAGAGTTCGCTGGGTCAGCTAGTAATTACATAAAATACCTTATCTCTTGAATATCTCATTTTTTGTTGACCTTCATGTTGATATGAAATAAGCAAATTCTAACGATGAATTGAAGAGTTATTGATTTTCTTCCCTCTCAGTGAAGACTTTCTCAACATCATAAGTATTATCGTCTCCAATGTGAATGTAAGCGTAACTGAAAAGACGTACCCCGAAGTTGATAAGGAGGAGATAGTAACTGGAAATATAGGCGAAATTTTCAATGTCGTCTGAATTGATAAATAGTATTAAAATTTGAGTATTAATTTTTCATAAAATCATCGACTATATTATTGGTAATCGTTTTGATTTAAAATATTCCCCGTATTTCGTCCGGGTTCAATACCAAATTGGAGGTGGATTAAGTGTTTATCCACCGAATTTTAATGCGGATGAAATATTTCTGGATATCAAGAAGACATGCATACAAAAACGCGAATATATACGAACAAGCCGTCGACATGTTATCGACATGTGACAGCGAAAAAATTGAGGCATTATAGTGTCCCTATCAGGAATTGGCAGCAACTCGCTATGAATAAAGATAGACAGCAGGCAAGTATCTATCAGTGGAGGCGTCTTTAGGTGATAAATCAAGGAAAGCTCCCAACCGATTAGCTCCCGATGAAGACAACAAACCAGCCTCACTCCGTAGGCCCTCATATGAATAATTCAATAGTGACATTTGCAATCTCGCTGTTACAAATAGTTCTTGCAGATCGACTCTCACACACACTCGACCAATTAAGATAGCATCAAATATTTACAAATAACATGATTTTGAAGTAACACATAAATATTTATATAATTGACCGAGATACAGCACGGATAATAATACAACGCGACTATATGGAAAGAGTAAAATGTCCTCAGGAAATAAAAAACGAATACTGAAGCTTTACTGGAAGTCCGGCAATTGAGGTTTATTGCGTGTACGGTAATTTCCGAGTAGCTGGACCCTTGGGCGAAAGCTCCGGCAGTGCCACTGCATGAATAGCGGCGCTCACGCTTATCTTCGGTCTATCGGGACTGCTCTCCAAACTTAACATTTGAAGCATTTTTTGGTTGGACAGGAATTATCCTGTATCGCGAATATACATAACCAAGGAGTTTTTGACTGATTAATTTCGTAACCGTAATCAGAGTTTGTAATTCGGGTACGCTCCAGTATAGAACAGAAATAATTTGAACTAAAAAAAAAATTGGTTCAAGCCCTGTGGACAGGAGCTATTGGGCGCATGTTCATCTTCCTTGTGGCCCGTACTGACCAGTAAAGAAAAAAAGCAGTATCATGTTGAATACCTTAATATTATTGATTATTATATAATAATCGATGAAAATACTGAGAGAGACCCAGGAAATTACACATTTTGTCTTATATCTCCAGAAATCGAAATCGTATAGAGCCAAAATTTTGCACAATGTTGCAAAATACTACAATTGACGTTAGTACAAGTTTTTGTTGCAATCTGATGAATAGTTCACGAAAAAAAAATTTTTTTTTTTTTCGAAAAAATTAAAAGAAATATTTTTTTAAAAATTACCAACATTTCGATCATAACAGAATTTTGCCAAAAGTTGCGCGTTTATATCCTCGAACTGACTACCAAGTTTCGATTCAACATCTTCTTTAGTTCCTGAAATATCAGGGAAATAACCTCAAAATTTTAAATGTCTATAACTCCTAAACCGTCCGGCCGATTTTGCCCGTTAACGAACTTAACCGTCGCATTTTGATCAGAAACCTACCCTGAAAGTTTGAAGTCGATAGGACCTTCGGTGCTCCTGTTATCGTGTCTACGGCCGGAAAACCGGCCGGCCGGACGGCACCCAAAAATCTGACACCGGATTCGTGATCAGGGAGTCCGAATTAGTCTATTAGCCAATTTTCAGCTCGAAATTCGAAAATTACAGACATTTGGACGAAATGATAGGACGATGTTCCCCTAGAACATGCGCCCAAAAAATAAGCCAATGTGCATTATCTTGAATGCTTTCTTTCTCAGGCGCTCTCATGACACAGGTAGAAGTGGTTTCGTGTTCGAATCTCAAAGGAGTTATCTCCATTATTCAATTTTTGACCGTTATTCAGGATCAACAATTTTGAGAGTAGAATATCAATTCGCACTAACCACGGTTTTTTAAAATTCGCTTAAATTCCAGACTTTTAATATATTTAAAGATTTTCTTACACTATAGGCTCTATTATTTCCGTTTTCCGTCTGCGCTCCTTGTTCACCGGTTGAAAGTCTGTTTCTCTATTGCAGTATCGTAATGAGTTCATTCCAGCACTAAAAACAGTGCTGGAATGAACTCATTCCCGCATTGTTTCTAGTTATATTTTTCGCTTTGAGGTAGTCAGCACTGACATTCGATCCTATCAAATTTCAACACAGGTCAATTGACAATACAATATAATCTGGATATAGTGAAATAATTGTTGAGGAAAAGCTTTATTTTCATTAAGAAATATGGTACTAGAGATTTCCTTCTTGCTGATTTCGAATCATTAATGCTATTAGGAAACTGTTTTAAATCTGATCTCCATGCCCTACGTACGTTTTAAATTCAAATTCCGTAATCTGTCAACTTTCGTAACAGTCGCACCAACTACCAAGATACAATACAAAAGTCACTAGGATGTATAAACCGAATTTTTCATTAAATTTCAACAGTATTTTACAAAACTTGCCTGAAATAAAGAAAATATCGTCTAATACTCGTTGCAGAAGGCAACTCCAACACTCATGCGTTCGAAAACTCGCTCCTTCGTCGCTCGTTTTCGAATTTCGCATTCGTGTTTTAATAGGAGCCCATTCTGCAACTTGTTTTAGAATATACTATTCCATCGATCATGATTTCCGACAATAATTTGGGGAAGTAGCATCTTAGCGTGTAGCTGGTTATACAGGATGGCCCATCCATGATTTGTCATGTGCGTTTTCGGTATTTACGGCCTATACATGAAAAAAAGCTCAGAGAGGTCGACGTTTGTGTTGAGGGGGACGAACTTCGACCACAAAATTTTCACCCCTGCGTCAACCCCCTGCAACCACTGCTGACAGTGTCAACATTTTGAATAGAGAAAGTATGTCGTGTGGCATATCATTTGAAAGGTCATTTCATTCTGTACGTATAATTTAGTAAATTTAAAAATTTTTTTTGGTCGTGAATCGAAAATTCTATTTAATTGAAGTAAAAATGGTGCGAACAAGAGCGGAAAAAGTTGAGATGTTATCATTGTACTATGGAAACAATCGTGGTGTTAACAGGGCGTCTAATTTGTTTAGTGAGCACCACCCCTAAAATAACAAATAATGCATGGGCCATCCTGTATACTTGGTCTGATTCATTTCCTCATTTTGTAGTGTTGGTTGAATTCTTCTTGCGACAAGACTCGCATGAGTAAACTCATTTTTATCCATTAACTAGTCATGTCTCGATGTCTGAGAACCGACTCACTTATGGTTGGTTCGGTTTAAATCTCGTATGCCGAAGGGGTAGAAGTGAAAAACTTATTCTCGGTGTACATGGGTTTTTCTTACATTGAATAACAATAACGTAACATTTATAGCCATGAACTTGAACTGCGTTCAACTGTAAGAGTTGGGCTGACGAATGTATGACTACTGCATACTGCATGCTCTGGTTAGACACAATGTACATATCTACTATCCAATTTGTCGTCTATAAGCACTCAATTTTTAACATGTCTTCGATATAATTATACAAACTATAATTGTGAATATATTATCTCAATGATAATGGCGACTACGCCATGATAGGGTTTTTGGCCATTATATTACCTTATATAGAACAGCTGATTGTACTTGTTTAATTTTTTTTCTTATTTTTGATTTGATTTTTGAATTCAATGCACTTCGGAATGTAACAGTGAAAACTTTGGGGAGCTTGAAAATTTTTCTTCAGTCCTCCATTCTAATAGTAAATTATTGCTTGATAAAATAAAACTGTCACCCAGAGCTTTTCAACGAAAGAAGTAAGGAAATTCATGAAATATGTGCAAAATCATCAGACATTGGCAATACAAGAATTTTTATTTAACCCAAGAACAATTAAGGGTGGAAATAAAATTTTCCAAAAGTACAACCTTCCTGTGAATTACGCAGTATTTTATCCTTTCTTAGGAAAACTATAGCTCTTCTCACGGAACAATTTCAAGAATATCGGGAGATAAAACCCAGAATGGAACCATTTAGTAATTTAGCTTTTTGTGCTCTATCCTGAATACTGCATATTTATTCAGAGATAGAACTTGTGTTCCAATCCAAGACAACTACACTAGTAACTACTTATCAATCTTATCCACTATTACTTTCATTGTCTGACATAGGTTTCCATCTTCTGAGAAAAAGCGTTACTAAAGCATGTTATCAAATACTACACTCAAGTATGGGTTGCATTATACCCTTTCCATTAATCGATTAGTAACAACAATGAGTTGTTAATAGGGGTTAGATCATTTTTCAGTAAAACTTTTTTCTCTTATACAGGGTGAGTCTTTGGCCACTGCATTAATTTTAACCAAAGATTCCTCTCATCAAATGAAACACTTTTTTCATTTACCATTTTTCCAGATTCGGTTCAGGTAAAAAGTTACAAGCGTTTAAAGATTTCACAATGTGCTAATACACTCCCGCATATAAATTATCTATGACAATGATATTGTTGGCGGACGAGAATGAGGCATGGTAACGTGGTTTACAGCTTGATTCGGGATTCCAACGCTCAGGGACGGATCCATAAAAGTAGTGAAATTTCTGGAGTTTTCCATTTTAAAATATTCAATGAAGAATATCTCGAAAACGGTGCATTTAAGGAGAAATGATGAAGAATAATATACAGTTAAACGATGGAATATTCTTGAAATGACTCAAGAAAAACTTAATATGCTTTCTTTATGCTAATTTCGTTTAGTTTCATGAATCCACGATTCCATAACTAGAAAACCAGTAGAAGTAGAAAATAACTAATATTTGGAAAATATGTATCATAGTTATAGGAAACTTTACGTCAACATTCATTTTATTCGAAAAAAGGATGTCAAAGCTACAAAATAAGAACTGATTTTTTTTCAAAATTTCAACAGCCTGTATCTTTTTACCTGAGCTGAATCTGGAAAAATGGTAAATGAAAAAAGTGTTTCATTTGATGAGAGGAATCTTTGGTTAAAATTAATGCAGTGGTCAGAGACTCACCCTGTATATTTTGATACGTTCAAGTACAATTCATTAAAATTTTTCAAGAATTTGAAGGAATATTCTGAAATTGAGAGACCAGTTGTTAAAACGTGATTTGCATTAGCAGATTTATCGATGTTATCCCGGACGCTCTTTATACCATAGTGTTCATAATCAGTCCACAGTGAACTCCAACTATAATATTCCATTCCAAGAATCAAAATATTCCCATTTTCATTATGGTCAGATGAGATACCCGATGATAAGTCTTCATTAAGGAGTTCATCGTGGACATTCTCACTTGTTTATCTACGGCACTGGTCAGACTAATAGGTAGGAAGACGATTTATGAACAAAGCTCCAATCTGAACACCCGCTAAATTGTTGCACCGAAATCGCGTAGTTGTAGGTACAGCACGTTGGTGTGAGCATTCTTGTTATAGAAAATCTCCATAAAAATCTTGATGTATATAGAAATAAATCGATTATTTGAAGCGAAAGACTAAATTATTATTCTCTTAGTCTTTTATGCCTTTTCTATATTCTCGAGAAGAATATACGGATATGAGTCTCAAGTATGGTTTATGTGGGTTCAATTCCAGGAAATCAGTAAGAGAATACGAAAGAAAATACCCTAACCGAAGAATTTGTCATCATACGCTCTTCACAAGAATTTATAGACAGCTTCGTGAGAAAGGAAATTCTGAAATGAAAGTAGATCGTACCCCAAGACAAAGGTCAAATGAAGAGAATACAATCCTAGAACTAGTGACAGAAAATCCATCTACCAGTACGCGCATGATGAGCAAGCAGATGAGGGTACCAAAAAACAGAGTACACAAAACGATAAAAAAAGCCAGAAAGAATGCATCCCTATCATCAACAAATTGTGCAAAAATTACAAGGTGATGAAATTCCAAGGTTCATTTTTACTCAATCGATCATAGAAGAATGATTTCTTGGATTTTGTTCCCCAATGAATCGCAATTCACTAGGGATGAAATTAACAATTAATATAAATAAGATAAATGTTTGGTGCGGCATCTACAACATTCGTTAGATTGGCCCTCATATTTTTGAAAATAGGTTGACAGGAGAAATTTATAAGACTTTTTTGGAAAATACTTTGCCCGGTTTGTTAGAAATCATTCCGATGGAATTGTGGTTGCAACATGATGGAGCTCCTGCGCACTATTCAAGGAAAGTGCGCAAGTATTTGACTAACACTATTGAAAACAGATGGATTAGCAGAGGTGAACACGTGGCTTGGCCTCCTCGATCGCCTGATCTGACAGCGTTGGATTATTTTTTACGGGGAGCGCTAAAACGACAGGTCTATGCAGTACAGATAAAAAGAAGGGAGCAACTGCTACAAATAATTATTGATGCTTGCGATATTATTAAATCACAACCGAATACGATAGCAAAAGCTGTGAAACAACAATATATCCACGTTCTCAAAAATGTATTGAAATGGAGGGATATCATTTTGAACAATTCCTGAACTGAACATTTTTCCATTTAATTTGTTTTTGTGTTCGAATATTTTCAATTTATTTGCTGTTTTTTTCTCTATTCATTATCCAGTTTGTTGATTGAACGTTTTCTCAAATAAATTCGTTTTATTTATGAACAATTTTTTATGATTTGATATATTAATCTGAACGCTCTACTTAAACACTAGTATTCTTTTTCATTCATAAAAATCATAATGTTCACGCACAGGTTGCTCCGATATCACCGAAAATATAGTAGGTCCAAAATTTTACTAGTCCGGTTCTGTTTTTCCAATTTGAGAAACATTTAAGGAGGGCAGTCCTAAAGGGTGACAAAACTATTTAATTTGAAATAATTTTACCGATAAGCTCAAGATTTATGGAAGGGAATGTTTATTGATCACCATGTATGACGGTGCCAAGCAGATATTTGTAATTTGTATTATGAATTAATTCTTTATGGTTACGATAACCAAAAAAAATCATAATGTTCATGACCTTGTACATGATCCAATATCCACGAAAAACGAAAAATTTTAAAATTTTCCCAGTCCAGATCTGATTTCAGAAATATTGAAGGAAGGCGATAGTAAAGGGTGAAAAAACTTTTGGTGTATTAGTTCTAGAGTTATTGCAATGGGAAATTTAACTCCTAAGACGAACATCACCCTGTATATCCCAAACGAAGGCACTCGGGCGATTAAAACCTCTTGGTATAGGAGTGACATTAATTAATAGTATCCGTTTGTTGCATTCTTCCCGGGTCACACCGTATATATGGAGATCATTTTCCAATCCACTTATATTTTCTATATAAAATTAGTGACCGACCGAAAGAACGGTTTCAGTTTCGGTTTCGGCCAGTTTCGGCCCAAAATGGCCGAAACTTTCGGCCGAAACTTGACTGTTCGTGAATTATCCTGGTCGTTTGGCCAGGAGTTAAAAGTAGGTGGACATAATTGTCGTACAAGTTATTGTAATCTATTTAGTCAAGACTGAGAATTCACTTTAATGAATATTAATTAGATTACATAGGGTGATTCCAAATATGTCGTGAAACTTGGAGGAGGAGTTAGTATGTCTCATTAGCTGTTGTTTAATACATATTTATTAATAACCGAAAACCAACAGTTTTGGAGTGGTGATTTTTAAAAGAATTCTGAACTTAGTTCATATTTCGTCAATTTTTTCTACGTTGACCAAATTTGATGATAATTTGGGTTTATTTTCATCAGAAAAGGATATGATATGTACGAAAAAATCGAAACTATGCTGTATAAGAGGTTGAAAAAGAATTAGTATGATTTGAAATGTGGTATATGAATAAATGAAAAATCAATTTCTAATATCAATTTGTCTGCAACTTTCGAATTTAACAATTTTGTATGCCAAAACTATTTTAAAAACTTGCCAAATTCCTTTTTCATTCTATAAAATATTTCGTTAGATTGCATAACTAGTTTCGTTTCAGCAGACTTTTTATAAGCCATCTTTTGAATGTCCGGCATATAAAATAGTGAATGTGTATCAAAAGAGAGCCTGAGTAAATTTCAGGCGGAAAATAACAACTGAAGATATCAGAAAGACGGCATGTGCTTGCCTATACGGAATGGTGGAACATAATTTATGAATACATTTTCTAATGGAATTTCGAGCTCATTTGCAACAAAAAATATTGAATTCGTTATTTACCTCTATTTGCTTCTTACATCCCCTTTCAAATCATACTAATTCTTTTTCATCAGAACCAGAACTCAAATATCTCGGAAACTGTTGATTTTTGGTCATCAATAAAAATGGCTCAAACCACAGCAAATTATCCATACTAATACCTCCTCCAAGGTTAACGTATGATTTGGAATTACCCTGTATACTTCGACTGGTAATTTTTATAACTTGGTAATATAAAATAATAAATAAAGATATCAAAAAAGTTGTCTTTTTATTTTATTTAACACTGCTTAACTGTTTTTATGTATTTGCAAATAAAATTGTAAAAAATACAGTAGATTTCAGTATGAAATATAAAGTTTCGGTTTCGGTTTCGGCCGAAACTGAGAGCCTGGCCGAAAGTTCGGTTTCGGTTTCGGTTTCGGCTGAAAAACCAGTTTCGGTCGGACACTATATAAAATGAAACATATTTTTTGCTTGGTGAATCAACTATCGATGAGCGGCAACTGTTGATGTTTTCAATATGTCAAAAAAATTGGAGATGAATAAAATACCTAGCTGGAAGTAGTAGATACAGTTCAAACTTTCATGCTGAAGAACTATTCAATTTTTTTAATACTTCTTCAGTTCATACACTTATTAGTTTTTTCAATTCCTATTAGTCTCACTTATTCCTTATTATTTCAATCTCTGAAATACTCATCACAAAATATTGGAACGAGCTTGTTATCTGCTTCCTCATATCATCAGTTTGTGAAGAAACCTGCATGAAGGTGGCTCCACCATACGGTTGCAAAGAGTAAGGCTTGTTCTTCCCTTTATATTTTCCTAGATATTTCTCCAAAATTCATGGAAACTTGTCTGATAGCGTTAATCCGACACTGTCAATTCAGATCCACAGGAAGGGTACATCCATCTACACACGTCATTTTGCACCGAGTGTCTGTTTATAAATTCACCACACATTGGCCGGTCTTATAAATTTCGGATTGGAAAAACTTGAGTCATTAAAGTGATATAAAATCGTTTATGGCCATAGCATGCGGACAGGTCTTATTCTTTTGTACCTGACAGACGCAATGATAGCTATTGAAGCCCACTCTGATTTGTTTTGCAGCTCGTGATGGCACGCAGCCGTTAAAGATTTAACATGTCTATATGATTGACTCTAATGTGAGCGGTTTTGTAGCCCTCTACTATCAGGGCAATTACAAGAAGCAATACTGCTAAGTATTCGAGGTGGCGATGACGAATCTCGGAAACAATTCTTCGTTTTTGTGACGCGAGCCTCTGTAATTGTAACTGCCGAAGAAGGATTGCCATTGAATTCGAAGGGTGACGTTGCGATTCTTTCAAACCAGAGGAATTTTAGGTAAAATATTTAGGGTCTCAGTTTCAGGACGATTAGACAGTTATGGGATGCTACAAGTCTATGTGAATTCAGAATATCAATTCAATGCTACAAAGAGTAAATTCACATTAAATTATTTTTTGATCTGAACTGTGTTAAAATGTTGATAAAACAAATTGATAAATTCCGAATCTGAATCCCCATTAATTATATTTCTGTAGCGGGAAATGTTTACTTATTGATCTGAGGTTGAGACCATCTGCTCGGGTAAAGGTAAGATCGAAAGGAAGAATCCATTTCAAATCACTGCAGAAAATCTGAACATTTTTAATGAATAATTTAAGATGAATAATAAGGTCCTTATTGATTTCAACTGAAGCATCTACAGATGCAGGCTTTTGGAAATTTAATACATACAGGGTGTCCCAAAAATACCACGTGAAAGTGACACTGGAGATAGATTGGCATTAGGTCTATCAGATAGCATCAACATGACCTCAGTAAAAGTCCGCTGGTTTTCGAGATATCACCACTGTTGCGTCCCATGACTTCACATGTTGGGAAGCGCTCATTTGTATTTCTAAACAAAGCAGCTCGCTTGTAAAACTTAAATGTTTTGGGTTAACTGGTTTATTTTTGCATGGGTGGTCTCACCCTTGAAATTAATATTTTCCACGGAAAGATAATTGCAAGTAAAATATATTGTAATACTTCAACCCTTGTAGAAGTATTTATGACCTATTTCCTGTGAAATATTGATAAAATGCATACAACAACTAACACATTGCCAGAGCTGTGAGTCCCTTGTCTAGATTCTAACCCATACAAAAATCTAGAATTTTCCGATTAGATCGCCACGGCTTTGGCTATTCTCTAAATCGAGGGCGTAGATTCCGAATCTGTAATTAGTTTTTCCGTATCTCGATTAATTTTGGTAATATGGCGAAAAATCCGACTGATTAGTCCATTTTCCGGAGGTAGAGCCAGAAATTGCGACTTTTTCGTCATTGCTCCGAAACTAATCGAGATACGGAAAATCTAATTACAGATTCGTGATCTGCATACCCGATTTAGTGAATAACCAAAGCCGCGTCGACCTAATCGAAATTGTAGATTTTTGTTGTGTTGGATACTAGAGAAAACTTTTTGGCGTTTGACGGATTCGCTCATTACCTAATATTTTCCGAACGGATAGAGATACAGAAAAAATAGATACATAAATCTAAACGTCGTCCACCGACCAATCATCGGGGAAAATTTGGATATCGAGATGTGAAAATCATAGATTTCGGATGGGAAAGAAGAATTTTCCTTCGATTCCGGGTCAAAAATATTTCTAAGTGGCGACCCAAAAAATTTTTTTCATGGTATATCGATACGGAGCTCGTGTCTAATTGAATCGAGGTCGCTGATCACGAATATGTAATTAGTTTTTCCCTAAGTGGCGTACTTTGGGAAAATTTTCACTTAAAGTGAAAAAATTGTCGAAAATAGGTCAATTTTGGAACTTTCCACTGCCCAAAAAAATCGGAGTAGGGTGTTGCTGATTTTTTACGTCATATTTGGATCCTTTATCTATCGAATCATCCGAACAATAAATGTCCAAGTCGTACGCTTCGGAAATTATGATTTTTTTTCCCGAGGGTCTATTTTTCGGAAAATTCTTTCCGCGATATTTCCTCGGAAAATTATTGTAATAATTATCTGATGGTAGATTCGGAATCTACGGCCCCGAATCCATAAGAATAAGTACCCGTTTCATAGTTTTGCGTCAAAAAATTTTTCTCGAAAAATGGGATTTTTTTAAGGCTATAGTATTGAAAAATTGCCAAAATTCGACCGGTCTCCGATTTCGATGCAAATGACGTCATTTACTAATTCGGGACCGTAGATTACGAATATATGATCGGATTTTTCATTAGAGAATTTTCCGCGGAAATACCGCGAAATGAATTTTCCGGAAAACAGACCCTTGGGAAAAAAATCATAATTTCCGAATAGTACGGCCTGGACATTTTCTGTTTGGATTATTCAGTAGATTAAGGATCCATATATGAGGGCAAAAATCAACAACACCTTACTCCGATTTTTTTGGGCGGTGTGAACTTCCAAAATTGACCTATTTTCGTCCATTTTTTCACTCTAAGTGAAAATTTTCCCAAAGTACGCCACTTAGGGAAAAACTAATTGCATATTCGTGATCAGCGACCTCGATTTAACTAGACACGAGCTCCGTATCGATATACCATGAAAAAAAATTTTTGGGTCGGCACTTAGAAATATTTTTGACCCGGAATCGAAGGAAAATTCTTCTTTCCCGTCCGAAATCTATGATTTTCACATCTCGATATCCAAATTTTCCCCAATGATTGGTCGGTGGACGACGTTTGCTCTACTTAACGTACATTCAAATGCAGATTTATTTTATTTATTTATTATTCAATCGGAATACACACAGATGATTTCCAAACTCAAAACAGTATTCACACATCGAAAGTTAGAAATGGGACATAACATTATAAAAACTAATAACTATAAAAAAGAAATGATGAAACAAAAAAATTATTAACTGCCAGCGTGACTAAGCTATCCCGTGATGCAAAAAAATGTTATTACGCTTCATTATATTTTTTCAATAAATTTTCTTTATTATTTTCGTTCAGAAGATCACATACACCCTGGTAATTATTCGGATCCTCAATATCGTTAAACAGGGAAACTTTGAGCAGCAGTGGTATTTATTTCCGGGCAAGTAATAAGTGTTGTAACTAGTAAGTTTTGTATCATAGCAATAAATTTGATGGAGAAGAAGAAACCCAGCTAAAATGTATTGTTCAGAAATTTGTAAACAGTATTTTAGTTCGTTATTTCGAAATAACAACCCTTCGGAATCGAGCTGGTTATCAAATTCTGAAACTCCGCGCAGAAATGTTCACAGTTTACGTCCTCAATACCTACGAAAAATCCAGGAATCGGAATATATCGTCGTCTAAAGCCTTTCTTCGCGCCATGCCCTTAGAAATTCATGGAACACGGTACTAAAATATGTAGTTATCTCGAAGCATTGTTGAATAAGTGATAATATTTTATTGACCTGTGGATGGATCGCTCAGACATATATCGACGTATTGTGTAGTAGGAATATCGGAGTAAAACATTTGAAAAAACATACCTCATAAACCTACGGTTATTGTCCATACTGCATTTAGTCTATGGAAAAGTAACTAAATCACAAATTGTGTACAATAATGCTAAAGGATAAATTAATACTAAAGCTTAAATTATAATTACTACGTACTGGCTTAGTGAGAGCAGGGTTTCATGACCAGTTTGAAACCAGGTTCGCCAAATTCAACTGATGAATGCCTAAACAGTAAAATAATTCAGCTACCAAATAAATAACGAAATAAATGCTGCTTCAAACTCTACTGTAAGTCAACTCAACTAATCTTTTAACTGAAGAGATGGTAAAAAGTGATTCTTAAATGCATACGAATCAAGAAGATGAATTAATCGATATTAACAACAACAAAAATCACGAAAAAATTGTACGAGTTAATAAATAAATTCTAGGGTGGGTGTATGAGGAATTAGTTGGAAAAGTATTCTAGCCAGAAGCTTTGGAACACTTGATCAAATTTATAGCTAGAGCGGTCACCCATCCAGGTACTGAACTCGGCCAAGGCTGCTCAGCCCCAAGAAAAAAATTATATTTCAATAATATGAATCAAATCTTAAAAACAAGAGTCCAAAAAAAACTGGTCCACTTTTTATGTGACTTTTCTCTATTTCCCTAATATCTTTTAAATATAGATCCGATCGAGTTCAAATCTAGAACTTTACTGTTAAATAAGTTTTTGATGGGTCTTGCAAAATTATAATATATATATAATATATAAATTATATATCAGATGGATAGTTTCTGGGATATAGATTTTTTTTTTGATTCTCTAGTCATGCGATTCTCCGTGTCGGTATTTTTCAACTCATTAATTCGATCAGATCAGTATTTTCCGATTTATTGGGAATATTAAATTTCGGAATGCTATAATTCCAAAACCACTTGACGGATTTTGTCCATTACCGATCTTACCCTGCGTATTTGGAGTTCAAACCTACTCTGAAAATTTCAACTATCTATAACTCATTTCGTTCGAGTAATCGTGTAGAATACCGGATGGTCGGACAGAAATGAGTTTGACCTCGAATTCTTCAGCAGTGAGTCGAAACTAATCGTTAGAGACCATTCTCGGCCATAATATTCGAAAATAATAGACATTTGTCGAATTGATAGATACTCGGTTCAGGCGAACAAGCCTGCCAAAAGGCACCATATATGGTTAAGATCTACTTGCAATGCAATACATCTCAAATGACACTACAAGAAATCTGTCAAACACTATTATTTTCAATGAAAAATTATATTCGATTTACACTTATTTATTTAATATTGTGACGCGTTTCGTCGACACAGTGACTTCATCAGACTATATCATACTTAATTCTTAACAAGTAATGATCTCCCTATACCTCGATGACCTGGACATAAAGCCTGTCTGTTCTTCTGTTCATTGAGTTAATATGAATTTAAATGAAATAGAAGCTTAACGCATTCTATTGCTATTATTTTGGAATTAAATCAATTATTAACTACAAAAATATAATTAAAAAATTTTCTGAAATGAAGAACATTGAAGCTTCAATTACAGATTCGATATCAATCCTAGATGAAAACAAATAACGAACTGCAATAAACTATCCATCAAGAGATATCAAATTTTCAGTAGATAGAAGAAGTTACAAAAAAATTTTGGATATGATCTGAAAGACAGAAAACATTGTTTTCTAAAATGATATTCCGTTCATTCGGGAAAGGATCTAGAAAGGTGACATTTCTGCGGTAATTCGAACAAGCGCTGAGTACCTTTGACATGTCTAGATATTGTTGACGTTATAATAATAATAATAATAACAATAATAATAGCTTTATTGTCCAACAGTTTACACATTTACAGGACAATGCAAATATAAAATACAAAAAAAATAACAAAAGAAAGTATAGAAACAAAAAGAACAAAAAATTTTATACGATCTACGAAAAATCCCCTGAAAAATTGTGAATTGCTGACTTGACTAAATTTCCCCTTGATGAGGAAAATATATCATGGCCAACACAAAATGAGTTGAAGTTCTCACACATTTTTGTAATAGGCGCCTTTTGCAGAATGTTCGTTCGAGCTCTACCTGGCTTGAAAACCAAAACAGTTCTTGAGTTGAAAGTTGGAACGTTAAAGTACACTTTCGACAATATTTCCGAACAAACAACATTATAATGGACCACATTGTAAAGGAATGATAAAGAAGCAAGTACCCTTCTCATCTCTAAGCTCAAATATCCAGTCACAAGATTGCACCGTCACATCCTTGGGGTGGATACACTCCATCAGTCTTAAACAGAAGGAACTTCATGAATCTTCTTTGAACACATTCAAGTTTTTTCTTATGGCATTCGTATATAGGACTCCACACCACACTTGCATATTCTAACATTGATCGAATAACTGCATTATACAAGATTTTCAGACAGTTGATCTCGGTGAAATCTCTACAATTCCTAACCATGAATCCATATACCCTAGCAGCGTCCAAAAATATTTGTGAAATGTGCTCAACAAACGACAGCTCCGTATCGAACAAAACGCCCAAATCCCTGAGAACAGTATGCCTTTCAAGTCTCATACCATCACATTCATAATCGTAGGAAAATATTGCAGATCTTCTCGAGAAAGTCATAATCTTGCATTTGTCAACGTTCAATTTCAATCTGTTCTGCTCACACCAACTCAACACCAACATTAACTGGACCTGAAGGTTGACGCAATCGACGAAGTTCCTTATGACAGCAAACAGTTTTAAGTCGTCAGCAAAAGAAAGCCTTCCGCAAAGAATCAATTCCAGTAGATCATTAATGAACAAAATAAATAAAAGCGGCCCAAGATTTGATCCCTGCGGTATACCGGAAGATGGAAAGTAACTAACAGAACTATATCCATTATAACTGACAAAATGATCACGTTGGGACAGATATGAGTCCAACAGTCTAATTGCTCCTTCTTCCAATCCGTAATTGCTTAACTTGTGCAACAAAACATCATGCTGAACTCTGTCGAATGCCTTAGCAAAATCAGTATAGATAACGTCAACCTGGCCATTTTCATCCAATACTTCTGAAACAAACTGTGTGAAGGTGACTAGATTTGTAACCGTTGATCTCTTACGAACAAAACCATGTTGAAAGGGTGATATGAAAGACTGCAATGAAATAAGAATTCTATTATATAACACAATCTCGAAAACCTTAGAAAAATTGCTCAAAATGGAGATGGGCCTGTAATTTTCCACCATAGATTTGGATCCAGACTTGAAAACAGGACATACTTTAGTTTTTTTCCAATGATCAGGAAACTTTCCAGTAGATACGGGTAATTCGAATATGAACTTAAGTGGCTTGATCATATATTCGGCACAATTCTTAATAAGAAATATGTTAGAAGTTATGGTTTCATCACGATTGTAAACACAAAATTTATTTAATATTCTCAACCCATGTGAAATTTTCTCTTTCATATATTCTTTTTCTAGACATGGTAGAAGGTAAACGTGAAAAGTGACGTTGTTTTAATGTTCAATGGGAGGTTTGTAATTTGGAATTCTTTATATAACTGATGATCTCCAATAACAATGAAGTTCAGTGGTGTACTAAATCTTACAAACGTTAAATCGTGAAATCTTATTTCGCTATACGATATAAGTTTATGTTGAAAAGTATAATATAGGCAAATAAATTTAAATTTTCAAATTGTTGGTTTCCTGTGGGGTTTTAGTTGATTATCAGTTAATTTTTTCGAATTGTTCGTTCCAACTTTCCAGTATTATTATATTTCAATTTCTCAGTATATCCAATTAAACTACTCATATTAAATGACGGGCGCCATTTTGACAAGGGCAATCTTCACAAATTACCCAATTTCCATTATCAAAACGCGAACAACCAACACAGAAATATATGGAGTCACGCTCGAAGAACCTTGGGCAGTATGTAACCAAATAAACAATGTCTGGTTTCATGACAGAAAGAATTAAGCGACATTAAAGTGGAATTGTTTGATCTGTGGGCGACCATACAACGAGCTACACTCGCGTGAGAGCCATCAAGCGTGCGATTAAGCTCATGGAGGCTCAGATCCCTTCTGAATGGGAAGACAAACAAGAAATCTATTTGACATGTGCGTTTTTGAATATTGCAACATCATAATATTCGATTGAATAGAAAAAGCTAAAAATGTAGGTAAATCTTACTCACTGTCACAAATCATTCATATCTGCTGACCAATAATAACCTGTATTATCCATTTTACTGATTATTATCCTTCCAATAACAATATCACATCGAGTGCTACAAAACAATATGTGAAAGGAATCATATTCATTACCACATCAAATTTGACAGCTCAGAGCTGTAGATAGACTGATGCCAGAAAAACTCTTGTGAAATGTGGAATGTACATATTATATATTTCTTAAATTGTGTTGATTTTTCAACAAAACTACGTATAATGCCCTCTGTATGTTGAATATAATACCCTCTGTAAGATAAATATAACGCGAGCAAAGTCAGCCTTAGGTTTGCCCCAAGGACTGCTGTAATTTGTGGCCCATATTTCCTCGAATTTGATGTTGGTTGAGAGGTTTTTGTTATTAGAGAGCGATGTCGTGGATTTTTACACGATGGCTGACTTATTAGCAATTGGATGACATTGAGGTTTGGACCTTCTGCCAGAATAATCGGCAGAGTAGACTGCACAGCGCGTGTCCCAATGATTATTTGGAGGAAGACACTTGATGATAGTATAATATCCGAATAAAGGTCATCCTGCACCGATGTGTTTGCCAGATGAAACATATTTTTTATTCAGTCTAACGATTACATCCCGAATGTACTGCCTATCAAAATCTAAAATATCTAGGTATCTAAAAAAATTGGTTCAAGCACTGATGTGAAATCAGGAACTTTTGCGCGCATGTTCTAATGTCCATTCTCCTGTATTGGACACTCTTAATCGAATTTACCATGGTACATTCGAGAGTGGGTGGACAATAGAACATGCACGCAAAAAGCTCCTGACTTCACGTCATTGCTTGAACCAAATTATCTAGGGATACGGTTGTCACAAAATTTTACACACGTCTTAATGTCGATATTCTCCAACTAGTTACCAAGCTTCAATTCGATCGAGTTTATATTTTTTGAG
The DNA here is from genome assembly GCA_937662695.2 of Halyzia sedecimguttata. Lineage (NCBI taxonomy): Eukaryota > Metazoa > Arthropoda > Insecta > Coleoptera > Coccinellidae > Halyzia > Halyzia sedecimguttata. Next base: position 87,237,408 of record OW569415.2, on the reverse strand, counting down.
TTATCGAGGAAATAATAGTCCAAGTGGGTTTAACTCCGAAACCGTTGGACTAATTATGCCCATTAGCGAACTTGTCCGTCGTATTGGGATGCGCCACCTACCCTGAAAATTTCAAATCGCTCTCTCTTTCTGTTTTCAAGTTATCGTGACAATGTGCGACCAGCCGGCCGACCGGACAGTATAATTTGAGCTCGAATTCTTCCTCAGGGAGTTGAACCCAATCGCTTGAGACCATTTTCGGCAAAAAAATTGAAAATTATAGACATTTGGGCAAAATGAAAATGCGATGTTCCCCAGAACATAGGCACATAAAATCGAGAAAAGCACGTGACGTGAAATGAGGAGCTTTTGCTCCTCTGTCTATACACGTCTCATACGAAGTCATTCGAGCTGAAATTCGTTAGTCGATTGTTGAAAGTTAGTTCGAAGATATGTGCGGAATTATATCAGATTCTGACAAATAGTTTCTGAAATATAAAATATTTGAAAAGAATATAATTTTTTTTCAGTGATATTCTAAAGATACAATATTTAGCGAAAATTAGCGCGTCGGCATTGTACAAGTAATTACCATGTTTTAATTGGATCAGATTTGTATATTTTGAATTATCAAGGAAAGAACAACAAAATTTAAGATGGGTGTAACTCCGAAACCATTTGGCCCATTATGCCCAACAACGAACATTGGGTTTTGAAGACTCCTGCAAAATTTCACCAATATCGGACGTATAGTTTTTGAGATACTTATCTAACATTTGTGCATGTTTTTCAATAATTGTTTTAAAAGTTATCGTGGCAACGGCTGGCCGGACAGAATCTAATTTGTCATCGAATTCTTCATCACTGAGTCGAACCGGGTCGTTTGTGACCATTATCGGCAAAAAATTCGAAAATCACAGACGTTTGGGCTAAATGATAGCATGCTGTTCCCCAAACCTTGTGCGCAAAAATAAAATATTATTATCTTTTTTCAAAATGTATATTTTAAAAATACTTAAAAAGCATTATTGAAAGGTTTTTTTCTGGGTTTTCTCTCCCAAACTCTGAAAAATATCTATAAAATAAAAATTAATTATTTTGTGACTTGCTTCTGCGTAAGAAACACAGGATATTTGTCAGAAGCAATCAATTGAACAATGTTGCCTAACAAACAACAACGGAACAACATCAACGAAGAAACAACTATATCGTAACGTTTCGGAGTCTATATCAGACTCCTTCGTCAGACGCTTAATGAAAATCGTTAGAATTATTTTGTTGATAGTTATTTTGTGAAATTCAAGAATTGTCACATTGACAGTATTTAAAAATCATAGCTAACATAGTTTTACTTCGCATAGAAATTTACAAGTTCCAACTCCTTTTTTAATAAATTTAGCCAAATATGGCCAATACCAATTGAGCATATTTGGCTAAATACAAAATAATTCTAACGATTTTCATTAAGCGTCTGATGATGAAGGAGTCTGATATAGACTCATTGTTCAATTGATTGCTTCTGACAAATATCCTGTGTTTCTTACGCAGAAGCAAATCACAAAATAATTAATTTTTATTTTATAGCTATTTTTCAGAGTTTGAGAGAGAAAACCCAGAAAAAAACCTTTCAATAATGAGTATACCTCCCACAGTATCCTTTAATGATTACTTAAAAAGCACTTCCGTGAAGTCAGGAGCTTCTGTTATTTTGTCTATTCACACCCTCGAATACTGTATGAAACTTGAAGCCGTTTATTTTGCACCGAGTATGATATTTTTCGAAAATATTGGGAAAATAAAATTCGACTTGAAGGTTTGTACGGAATTTAAGCAGAATCTGATAAAAAGTTTCTGAAATATAGAATTTTTGAAGTTTGAATTTCTTTTGAAGAAATATGTAATTATATCACATATATTTTTTTTAGTGATAAGATACTCGTGGAATTTTGCACAAACTACCAAGTTTAAATTTAACCGGAATTGTATTTTTTGAGTTATTTAGCAAATAACAACAAAATGTCAGATTAGCATAACTCCAAAACCATTTGGCGGATTATGCCCATTACCGTATCCTTTCAGTTGCACAACCTACCCTGAAAATAGGAAGTCGCTATCTCTTTCCGTTCGAAAGGTTATTTTCAGCAAACATTCGGAAATTACAGATATTTGGGCAAAAGGATAGCACGCTGTTCCATAGAACACGTGCGCAAGAAATAAGAAATAGAAAATGGCATGAACATATCCATAAACATATGTCAGGGTGCAGGATGATCTCTTATCAGATGCTGTACTATGAGTGCATATATTTTCGTAACGGACCTGTGAGTTTGCTGCCAAAATCATGTGGATTATTTTCTGATAGGATATCTGTGTATAATGTATGCATATATGCCAAGGAAGATAATGCTTATGTACTCCGGATCCAGAATCAATCATTCTACACGCATATTACCATAAAAATATACAATACTACACTTTTTTCAGAAAAAAATTTATGAAAGAATTGGACTGTAAAAAGTGGATGAGAATAATATTATCTGTAGCTCATTCTGCGAGGAGAATCTATTTCAAGGAATATAGTATATTTCATAGATTAGAATAATGCATGAGATGATAGTTCAAAAATCGTAATCGTAAATGTAAACATATATGTTTACATTCTTTTTGGTTTCGTTGAAATTATCACACGTCGGCAATGACGAGGTTTGAAACATGCATGTTTGCACGTCCAAACATTGAATGGTTTCTGCAATTGTGGGTTGTTACGATTTTTGAACTAGCATCTTATGCATTATTCTAATCTATGAAATATACTATATTCCTTGAAATAGATTCTCCTCGCAGAATAAGCTACAGATAATATTATTCTCATCCACTTTTTACAGTCCAATTCTTTCATAAATTTTTTTCGCCTATAGGCGACAGCAGCGTATGAACGTATTGAGCTAACACTAACGTCTTCTGTGCATGTAGATGTATGATATGATTTACCTTTGGGTAATTCAAGCACTGAATACATGCTTCTTATCCTTCGATAGGTACTCGCAAAAGTTTTCCACGATATATATAGGCCAATCAGCCTGTATTGGCATTCAGGGAATACATAATTGTAATGGGCAGGTATCTAATGAAAACGGATTTATATTTATATATGTATATGTGGCCAATTCGATAAGATATACCATACCTATATATTTTGATATTGGGATGGATTATCGGGATATTCTACAAAGGGAACAAGATCATCCATCCCTATTTAACCTACATCTCCACGTTTACGAAATTTCCCATAACAATTTGGTCTTTTTTCAGGGACTCTAAGACCTCCTGGCCTCATCGGTGGCAGCAAACCGAAAGTGGCAACTCCAGCAGTCGTGTCGAAAATCGAGCAATACAAAAGAGAAAACCCGACTATATTTGCTTGGGAAATTAGAGAAAGATTGATTTCGGAGGGTAAGTTATTTCAATTCTCATTTATCAGTTTTTCATTTAATCATTCGTATTAACCTTCCAAAAAGTTCCAGTTGATATACTGGCCCTCCTAGGTCTTCCCAATGGAGACCCCTCATAAGTTCTTAAGAGCTCGAGCTAGTTAGGAAAATCAGTTGTGTTCCTCATGAAGGCTTTGTTACTGTGACTTTACGCCACCTTAGGAACGGCACTTTTAATTTGAGACCCAACAGTAGTGGCGATTACCGTGACCAGAAATTTTTTTCCTAACCCCGGGATTGAACTCAGAACAACCGGCCCCTGAGTGAAACCCACTATCCAATGAGCTAATCGCGCTGCATTGGTGAGAAGCAACGGTCAACTGAAAACACCCCCGTCAAAAATACTCAATTCAACTTAACATTTTCCATAAAGTATTGAAAACATTAATTTGAATGAAACATATTAAGGTTTAGCAGTTTGGTCTATTTCCTCTTACCCTCGTAAAAGGAATAAGAGGATATGAGCTATCTACCAAGGACATGCCCCTGTTCATGCTGACATGAAACCATATTTAAAAGTAATTCAAAGTTGGTTGTCGCAAACAAAATGGAACTTGTCTAATTCCAAACTGGCAGAGATGAAAATTTGTGTGTGTCCCTCATATGAGTGTACCAAAAATCAGAAAGACCCGAGTGCTATTGTGCCGCCTCTGTTTGGTCACACCAGATTGAAGCATGATCGACAACCTCACATGCGCCCCAAAAGCCTATTGTGATGTACGTGAAACACGTTTAACTGTGAAACATATTTTATATGAGTGTGCCTAATTGATGTGTGGAAATTAAGCATATCTTCAGGTATATAATAATAATAATAATATACGTTTATTGTCACAAAAATAGCAGTCGACAGAGAACAAGGCAACAAAATATACGGACAATATAATTAATGCAAACCTAAAATGAATATTTTCATACCATGCACATAAATATGCAATTTAATTTTTCATCTTTGCTAATATTTTCTAGATTAACCGCCGGTTACTAAAAGGCTGATCAACATAAATGTTAACTAATCAGACATCAATCTCTTGTTAACCCTCATCTGAGTTGCGCAAAGCGCAAAAACTCGGACTGATTTGACATTAAAAGTTCTGTTAACTTTGACCAGCCTTTCAGAAACCGGGTGTAAGGGTGGTTTTTCTTATTTTTCTTTACATCGTCTAATCACTAATCTGATTATATCTCGAAAAAGTTTTCATATCAATACATTCTTGCGTAGGAGATAAATGTGTTTGTAAGTTTTCATTCATAATATTCACCCCTTAGACTGAAAGTATCCGCATACAGTAGTCGGGGGATTGTTTTAGCGGTACTGTAGATAAGGAGAACAATCCATGGTTTGGTAACCTTACTCATGCGTCAGTGTACACACCTCTCGTCAGTGTAAACACTAGAATGGCAGTTAATAAAGGAATGCCATTTTTTGTCAAATACTTGTGGTATTCTTCTTCCATTCATTTACCCACACAGCACACAATATTCAGGAAATATTGCCACAATATTGCAATATTGCAATTGCAGTTGCAATATCCCAGAAATATTGCTGGAATATTGTGTTTCAATATTACAGCTGTAATATTGAGAAATATTGCTGGAATATTGTATTTCAATATTACAGTTGCAATATTCAGAAATATTACAGAAATGTTGCAAACTATAACAGTTTTCTACAAAGTTAAAATTTATAGTTTTGCGTATATTCCTATGAATATATGCATAGACATATTTATTACAAATCGCGACAGAAATAATTCAACATTACATGCAATATCTCAGTAATAATGCAGCAATATTGAATGCATTTATTAATGACGATTTCCATTGACACGCTCGGATCACTCAGAGTCTCCTTTCAATTTATTTCAAAAGGTACGCCACCATTGACAAGAAATACGTCACATCCTCTTCAGTCTGAAAAAACCGCCATAGGGCTTCATTGTAGAAACCCATTAGAAAGAAATAAGAATATCTAGCATACACAAGTTGAACAAAGCTTCATTATACACATACGACCAAAGTGAAGCTCATTTTTGACATTTCATTTTTGGCGCTCTTGTTTGTGTGCTTTCTTTCTCTAGTTCGAGGCTTTACGCATCCTCTCTTTACTTTTAGTCAGGCCGCCATTTGTTCTGTTTACCAGCGACCCAGCGTTGTTGTATCGTGTCGTGAAGCGGTCTGTTGTTACTTTACTTTGTTAGTTCAGTTAGTTGTGAGTTTAATGTTTATTGAAGACTAATTGGCTCTAAATAATATAAATGCAGTGATAAGCTGATTTGATTATCTAAGGTATAATAGCTACAAGTTTATAGATATCATTGATACAAAATTTTATATTTTTAGGTTATACCAAAATCTTTTCACAGCCCTATAAAGAGTAGGTTGTGATCTCATCCGTCTGATTATTGAGACGTTATATTGACGTGCTTTTTATATACGTGCAAAGGTAGAGTTGAACAGATCTAATGATTTGATTATCTATGTTTGATTATTGAACCCATATCGAAATGGTTGGCTCAAGCCAAATTGCGAGACTCCAGGGAAGTGGAAAATGTAAAAAAAAAGAAATGTTGAATGTAAAGTAGAGAGCGAATAAAGATATTAATTGTGCTTACTATTTTTTTATGTGAGTTAAACCTATACCACATCTCATGAAATAACAGAAATATTTCTGCAAGAATCCTGAAATATTGGATATATACTTTGCAATATAACAAAAACATTCCATAAATATTACAAAATAATTCTACAATATTGCAGGAATATTTCAAAAAATAAGTCTGCAATATTGTGACGTTATAGGATAGAGAGCATATAATTTGAATATTTCTGCTACAATCCTGAAATATTTCTATATATTTTCCAATATAATAAAAAATTGCATAAACATTACAGAATAATTCTACAATATTGCAGAAATATATCGAAAAATATTTTGCAATATTGCTATGTTAGGTTATGGGGCGGACATGTTTCTGCAATACTCCTGAAATATTTCATATATCTTTCGCAATATAGCCGAAATATCTCAAATATTTCCGAAACATATTCCTGCAATATTTCAGAAATGAGTCTGTGCTGTGTGGGTAATGATGAATGTAAAAATTGGTGCAATTGCCTCAGTATTGAGAACAATATCCTTGTGTTCCAGTTGAATGTAATCATTGTTGAAAATTTGAAGGGCAGATGAGTTATAGAATAATTATTTTCTGAAGCAAAGAAAATACTTCACGATGTGTGTGCGTGTTTGCTGTCACCCATATAACTGTAACATAATTGAATAAAATTAAAAGGAACGTTCTCGTGACATGAACATGAGCTTGTAAACGATCCGTGTGAAATGAGCACTTTTTTTTCGAGAGGAACATGGAGAACCAGCGAAGCCTTAGGGTCGAATTCCTAACACAAGAATGACAATGTTCAGTTTAGAATTGTTAAGGATAGTTACCTCGGTAGAATTCTTTTCGTTGTGGCTACGTAGTGTTATTAGCGAAACCACACAAAATTATAGGTGTTTAAATTTCGGTTGGTGGTACGAATTATGGTTTGGGGAGAAAACGATTGTTCGTTTCGTGACATTTGTATGAAATAGAACATTTCTGTGGGGAAGGCATTGTGGTTCGACTGGCCATGATGTGGATATCGCGACAAAGTATGACAAGCAGAGGTTTTCAGTCTTTCAATCCGGTAGGTACTACCTAATAAAAAGTTTAGTTCTCATCATCTTATGTATGTCGACAGCTCCAGTTCTCATACTCGGTGTATACTGAATGTTACGAAGTGTAGCAGCAATCATTTTAGAATTAATAGTAAGAATGAAATCATAGATAGTCATTCCTACCAAAGAATCTGTCTTAACCTGTCAATGGTAAACGGAACATAAGAAGTGAAAAGCATTTGCATAGATTTGAACAGTTCAACATTTCTTTCTAATTTAAGTCAGATATCTGTTCCAGAGAGTAAAGTTCTTTTAATCACAGATTGTCTTACTAAGTAAAAATTCGGAAAGTTATGGCTTACGAGATTGTTGCCAACGACATACTTACATTAACGAATATCCCTTTGTCACCGGAAGCGATTTTGGACATCAATCAATACTTCAACCACATCACAATGAAATATTTGTGATCAAGTTAATGCACAATCATTTAGGTGAGGAACAACCACTAAAGAATATTTCAAGTTTATCATATTCCAGATTTTATACGTGCATTATAAAATTTTCTCTCGAGAATGATACAAAGGGCATAGCCGGATAAATATGGGAAATCTGCCCCCATAGCTTTTTTGACACATACTCAGGGGATCGATTCGGCATCGAATAAAAATAATTCACCTCAATGTTTAGCCCTTCAACTCAAACGGCTTTCGAGATTTTCAAAAAAACCTGTTTTTTAGATTTTAATTTTATTTTTATTGTAAAATTCGGAATTAATCAATCGTCTTTAAGTATTTTTCTTTACTCTAAATCTGTACTAGGCATGTTTCTCTCTGCATTCGATCTGCCTGTGTTATCTGCCATCTCTAGTGTCGTTACTATTTTTGCTCGCACTCCGTTTGAATGTTATGCGGCCGTTTTCTTATATTTCTGGCCTCACTCACAACATTTGACTCTACGTAAATCTTCCGTGAACCAGTTCTTCACTCTTCACCCATAAATAATGGGTACTAAAGTGGAACTAATGTACCCCAAAACTTTCATTCTTGATATTAACGGTACGTAATTATAATCAGATTGAAGATTTGAATTCCTTATGCGGGTATTGGTGAGCAAGTGTCCTTATAATATTATCCATATTAACTTGTACCAACTTTCATCATCATTAAATAACCTAAAATATTTTTTTTTGCATTTAAGTATTTTGGTATTTATAACATTAACACTTTGTTTTCACATTGCTGATAGTCTTAGTCTTGGTGAATTACTTTTGAGCCCAATATTTTTGCTAGCTATGTGGTTGACAATTCTGCTGAGAAAAATATTGCTGCACCCAATCATAATAATATTTTATTAGATAAACAATCCATAAAGCTCAAACAATAGACCAATTCAAATATTCACCCACATCATAAAAACAATTCGAAAGTAAAAATTCCTTTATCTCTATCTTGAATTCTCTGTACTCCAAAACTTTTAGCCTCTTTGGGAGATGGTTGAACAATTTGGTACCACATTATGTGAGCGAGTGCTCAAATTTAGTTGTCCTATGTTTTGGAATACAGAGAATATCTTACTGCCTTGTATCATAATAATGGAAATCAGAGCATTTCCTTAGTGATCCTGCGTATCTTTTAATATATAATAAACAATCGAGTATAAAAACTAGAGGTCGCCAAGTTCTTGAAAATTTCAAGATCTTGCCTTGATCTTGTCTTGATTTCAAGACAAGATCAAGGTCGTTTTGTCATCGGAGCCAAATGGCTCAGCAGAAGTACTCTGTTAACTGAAGAGTCACATCGTGAAATAAGACTACCACAAGTCACCGTAGAATATTTCTTCTATTTCTCTATGACTACCCCTTTGTAATAATAACCTTACTTAACTAAACAGTGTAAAACAAGCAACTGCACGACGTCATTTGAGTTCAAATAAAGACAGTACGAGGAACTTAACGCAATCGAAACTCTTCAACTCACCTGCCGGGAGTTTCGAGTTCTACTGGCAACCCAAGTCTCGTGACCGAAAGTATAAGAGATCAGTATTATTTATGTTTAGAACTATGGAATTCCGGAAACACCAATCAGGGCAACAGCTCACCACAAGTTCACACTTAGCGGTGAGTTCAACAAGACTGGACTCCCGAATTATAAAAGAAGTATCGTCAGGAAACAAAACTATCTTTTGGTATGAGTCAAAAACGATGAACAAGTAGTAACATAAGGAGGAAGATCATTGACTAACAAAATGAATAAAAGAGGTCCCAAAACAGAACCCTGTAGGACTCCCAATTCAACCGAATATTTGAAAGATTCTTGTTGACCAGTAGGAACAATAGCCACCTCTATTTCGTCACAATTAAATCTCCCGCCTATATTCAAAGATTTTGCACTAAGGCCTCTCCTGCTAGTAGTCTGCTTCCGACCTAGATTCCATATGGTTTTGACCCTGCTGCTAGAGCTGTCTATGAGATATTTATGGAAATTAAACTTAGTCAGGGTCACCGGTTTTCTGTACTCCATTTTTTTTTCATGTATGAAATGAATACTTATGATGCGAACAAACTGTCATGATATTATTTCTATAATTCTATAGCCTGATGGGGATTTCAAAGGTGTCAAAAACGTTTAGTATAACATAAATGATTTATTTTCCCCAGAACAGGTGGAAAAATGAGACTGGCTATGCACTTCGTTTGCTCATTTCTTTAACAATACCCAACAATCAGCGCGGTATCCCAATTGATCACCAGCACGCTCGGCAGCGGTCTTTTTTTCGTTTCAGCTCTCCCAGTGTATATAAATCCGAAACGGATGCTGCAGATAATCATTGGCATGACACAATGTCCGCGAGATGCCATGAAGAAAACGAATGGTCGGTTGAGCAATCTAGTTAGTTAACCTGGAAATCCTCTTTGTATTTCGCACCGGAATCGGTCTCTCTCATCCTAAAGGTGGGACAACAAATATGATTTGGTGGAGCGTACAGTTCGCTGACAGTGACTAGTATGATTCCCCGATAATACTTCTGCAACTGAATGAAAAACGTATCTAAGTTAGAGAAGAAGCAAATAGCTCAGGATTTCTCTTGAATTATCGTAAATTTATTGATAAATAGTGATAAGCGTCACTTGGTGAAACAGTTTGAAATATTAATAAAGTGATTTTTGAAAATAAGATGAAACCCGAAACTTATAAATATGTTTCGTATTTTTCATATTAGGTCATATGCCATCATTACCATCCAGCATGGTGGTACGATAAACGACCAGATTCAAAAAGCCATCCTCCAACACCACCCTTCACAAGAAGAAGAATAGAATTGCCAATCCTGATAGTTCAAGCTTTGAATTTCTTCAATGAGTATATAAGCACCTAGGTATTATCCTAGACATCAAATTGAACTGGAAACAAATATAGACCAGGTTTTTCTCAGAGCTACAGAGGCCATGTGGACTCCTTTAATAATCCGCCACGAACAACATTTAGTAGCTGGCCATTGTAACAGGCCCTTTTCTGGGTAGCAGGGCATTGTTGTGTTGAAGGAAATGAATTGGATAAACCCATCTGTTGGATTAAAACCATTCCGTTGCCTGCGTAAATACCATAGAGAGGCTGCTCAGCGACAGCTTTCTGGAAACACACCCAGACAACTACATGCGAAAAGATGACATTTTCATAGTAGATTTTTAGTCTTATTGCATCGGTTATGTTGGTTAGTGGTTAGTTATTCTTGCCGAAATCATTTTCGTCCGAATATTTCCGGCGTTATTATATGTAGGATAATGTATTCTAGGTTTATGCAAAATTTAGTCAACTTTGGTTTATTAAATACTAGCTGACCCAGCGAACTCTGTTCCGCCTTAGAGGCAATAAATAAGCAGATTTTAGTTTTATTATACACGTTTGTCATAAAATATAGATAGTTTATATATATAATCATATATTTCTGCTTAACTGCGTCCAATTAATCATATATCAATTTGCAACATTCGAAGATAATCGACGCCGCTTCTGCGGTCGCATAAGGTCCCTATTCAAATACATTATGAGAATCTATCTGAGGTACCTATTAAGTTAATGTTTTGTTTGTGGTACAAATCACTTCAATCGCGTACAATTGTGCAATTAGAAAAAAAACACCCTGTACAGTAATTATTTATTTTCAATGATGTATCCCTCTAAAGTTTATTTTTTAACACAAATGAATGAAATTGTACGATTGTGGCATGGAAAACAGCAAGTTGCAATTGACGTTAAAAGAAGAACACCCTGTATGGAGATTTCGGACGAATACATTATGAGAATCCATCCAAGGTACCTATTTAGTTAATGCTTTGTTTGTGACACAAATCACTTCAATCACGTACAATTGTGCCATGAGAAAAAGGACAACCTGTATAGTAATGCTTTATTTTCAATGGTGTATGCCTCGAAAAATTATTTTTAAACACACATGACTAAAATTGTACGATTATGGCAGGAAAAACAGCAAGTTTTAATTGACGTTAAAAGAAAAACACCCTGTATAACACAAAAAAGTATCCTATGTCCGTCTCCTGGTTCTAAGCTACCTCCCCACCAATTTTGAGCCAAATCGGTATAACCGTTCTTGAGTTATAAATAGTGTAACTAACACGACTTTCTTTTATAGATATAGATTGGTCTAAAATTTGCAACAAAAGTTGCAAAATGCAACTGGCTGACATTATGTTCCTTGGTATCGACAATAAAATTTATTGAAATCTTCTACCTGGTATCTTTTGAATTTTACAAACTGTATACGTACGTGTAATTAAATGGGTGCTGAGTGAAAAACAGCAGTATTTCAGAATCTTGTAATACAGTTTTTCGCAAGAAAAAATGTCCTGGGACATTGTTTTCAAAACTAATATTTTCAAGTAGAACCTGAAGTCTCGTCCTTTCTTAACAAATCCTTTACGGATCTAAGATTGTATCAATTCAGTGACTGCAATCACGTTGCCTGCTGCGTTACCGATCATCCTGGAGGGTAGCAATGGAAGATAAACCCCAGGTGGTCAATTCTAGGTGGACATTGCGTAGTTCCGTTCGAACTTTTTCATGGGTTTTCTTGGTAGTTGATTTAATAACTTAATTACTAAATTGGCTCTGTATTCTACGGTAAAATGAAAGGTATAATCAGTGGTTGAAATATACAGGTCAAAATTATATTTCAGCTTTAATATCTGGCTACTGCAACCTAGTAATCGTTTTGAAATGAGAGAAATATATACCTAAGTAGATAAATTAATCAATGAAGTTTACGCAACAGATACTGATATGTTTTATGATCTATACCTTGGAAGGTGTAGGCTAAAGTATTCGTTTTCAGTTGAATATTTAATGTGTATTTCGAAAAGGAAATACGCAAACTACTGTGACAGAATGAATAGGAACAACCAGAGAAAAGTACCGTAATGAAGTCAAAAGCATTTACGCGCATGTACTATTGTCTGAACAAGTCCCACACCCTCTTGAAATACTACATGAACCTTCATACCGTCTTTTTAGCGCCAAAACGTGAAGAGATGAATTGGGTATCAACTGAACTTAATTTTGAAATAAATGAAATAATGAACTCACTCAGCGGGTGTTCGAACCCGGATCCACGGCGCGCAGGCGAGCATGCTAATATCTCAGCCATCGACGTCTTGTTACAATTTTGAGATTGAAATGTTAGAAGATTTATATACCTGTTCAAATGTTATTTTCAATATAATTCCTAAAATATAAGCCAAGCAAGGTGAAATCCAGTACTCGATTGTGAAATGACGGGTTGAAGTTTTTTGTAGAATTTCAGCGAAATCCGACAGATGTTTTCGAAAATATGGAATTTTTTAAGGAGTTTTTTTCCTAGTGAAGCGATCCTCGCGGGTTTTTGGAAATTCGCGAATTTAAGCGTCGGCATTCTACGACTAATCACCACGTTTCAATACGAAAGCATCTATATATTTTGCGTTGATGAAGAAACAATATTTCAGATGGGCATAACGCCGAATTCGTTTGGCCAATTCTGCCCATTAACGAACTTAAACAGTGCATACGGATGCTCAACCTACCCTGGAAATTGCAAGTCGTTCAAAAGTTATCGTAGCAACGGACGGCCGGCGGGACAGAATTGAATTTGACATCAAATTTTTCATTAGTAAGTCGAGTTAATAGCATTTTTACAGCTGGAAAGCAGATTAGTAAGTTGGGACCATCCGCAGAGGGTTGGATCGAAAGGAAAAATCTATTTCAAATCACTGCAGGACATCTGAATATTCTTAATGAATAAATTAAGATGAAGGTCCTTATTGATTTAAACTGAAGCATCTATAGATAAAGACTTTTTGAAATTGAGCATATAAAAATAAATAGATTATTTGAGCTTCTTGATCTCCCTTCCAGATGTATCAATTTTTGTTGAAAAATTATTAGAAAGATCATCAAAATCTTTTATAAAATCGGAACAAATGAAACCTTCCAATTCGCTCATATTTCAACACATCACCTTATCTCTTCTAATCTGTCCTTGTTTTTAGAGTTGGTTTTGAAACGTATTTGGGTTAATTTGAAAAAATCTTATTTGATTGTTCCATCGGACTGCAAATGTTTCAAAAGTTCAGTTCCTTTTATTACTTCGATGTCCTAGAAGAATATCCTACAAACTGCGCTATAAGGAGTAGGAGAAAAATTTTGTCCCGGGAAAGCCTTTACTCATAAATCCGTCAGCAGTTAATTTTTTGGGAAAGTGAAACAACTATCATAATTTTCTTTTCTTGATTATGAATAATTATAATTGCTGTTGCAGGAGGGAATACAATATCAACAACAACTATCTTGTCCAGTTTAGTCTCAACTTAAATGTATACTCCCCTCCCAAGTAGAAATAATCCAATAGAAAATTCACACTCTTTAATCACAAAACATATATAACTTATATTCCACTAATTCACGCGGCTTACCTATACACAAATATATCACGAAATACCGGTGACTCCAATCTTACGCCGACAAAACAATACTGGTTGATTCCGGAAAAGATGTAACCACCCATTCATACAATAACAAACGTTCGTCTGGCGTAAGACTCAATGCGCTGTTGCCATTTTATCATGTTCCAGGCTTTCCATAGTCGAATCCAAGCGTTTTAGAAGATCTGTGGCAAAAATGTATTACAGACCTTTGCCCAAAATGATACTGCCCTAGAAAATGCGCGGAAAAAGTTATATTTTTACCAAACTTACCAATCAACATGAAATAATGAGCGCCATTTCCAATAACCATAATTCACAATGATACGATGGCAATAAATTGTCTGAAAATGGTTTAAATGAAAGTGAAACGAGTTCTTAAAAATTCTCATCTTTTGAGCAATGTTTTCAGTTTGCGGCTTTTGAGAAATTGAACTCATACAGTCCTTCTTCTTTTCAGGGGTATGCACGAATGCAACAGCTCCCTCAGTCAGCAGTATAAACCGAATTCTACGTAACAGAGCGGCAGAAAGAGCTGCTGCTGAATTTGCAAGGGCGGCTGGCTATGGATTGTACCACCCTCATCCGTACGCAGCAGCTGCTGCATTTCCCTGGCATTCGCCCCTTTGGCCAGCTGCTCCTCTGGCCCTTCAACCAACAGGACATGGTTCCAACAACATGGCGGGTTCCCCTGGTTCCTCCGGATCACCACATCAAGACCACAGTTTGTTAAGTTCGTCTCCTGGTAATATGATCGATAGTAAGGATGAATCTAGTATGGACAGTTCGGAACAACCCAAGTTCAGACGAAATAGAACTACTTTCAGTCCTGATCAGCTAGAGGAGTTAGAAAAGGAATTCGAGAAGAGCCATTACCCCTGTGTATCTACTAGAGAGAGACTAGCATCAAAAACCTCGTTATCAGAGGCAAGAGTACAGGTAGGTTTTTTTTATTAGTTTCATACCTTTCAGACCATCGATGTGATAGATTTCAGGTGGCCATAGAATCATTTAATATTCAAAGAAAACAAACAAAACATGTAATAATAGCTGCCGTGACAAACTTAGTACCGGCCTAGAATCAATAAATGTTGTGATTTATCAGCTGAATTGAGTTCAGTTTGTTATCGAATGAAGATTCAAGATTCTGAGACCTTTGGCCCACGAATGGAAAAAAATTCTCAGAATAATAGTTCAACAATTATCGTACTGGAAATGTTAATGTTTGTGCTACAAAAAATTGTTGATTAACTAATATTCTTCAAAAATTTTTTATTTCGAAAACTAACCATCAGAATCCTTTGACATTCTTCACATAGCTTTGAGCCACGATTTTATACCGAATTTCCGCTCGATCAACTTTGTATGAAACGTGAATAGACAACGGAACATGTCCGCAAAAGTTCCTGGATTCACGTCAGTGGTAGAATAAAATTTACTAATACTGTTCGATCCATACAAAACTACGCATACATATTCAGGTCGTACTTCTTCGTTTTGCTGCTGATTTTGAGTTAAATCGAATGAGTAGGTAGTTTCGTAAATATTCGGAAAAAGCTTAAAAAACTTATAACTTCGAATCCAACTCTGAAAATTCTATTATATTCTAGTTCCTAAATAGTTCAGTTCGAAAGTTATCAGGTTTACGGATTTAACAGAATTGGATTTAATATCGGATTATCCTCATTGAGCCAAACCCAATCGTTTGAGACCAATGTCGTTAAAAAAATACGGACATTTGGAACAAGCCAGCCAAAAATTAGGAAAAATATGAAAGGAATATGATCTTGTACTGATCTCCATACTTACTATCTTCATATGAATGCAGCGCGACAGTAAAATTTATAAATTTTATTCTAATCATTTAGAAAACGGTTAATGTTATTGCTGTTTGTTATTACGGCCACCCTTTCTTCATATCTCCCAAAGTAATTACTTAGTTTTTTATGATTAGTTTTAGGTGAATGTCTGAACTAATAGTAAATATTGTAACTAGGTTTGGTTTTCCAACAGACGAGCCAAATGGAGACGTCACCAGCGTATGAACCTCCTCAAAAGGTCATCTCCCAGTACCCAGGGAAATCAGGCCTCGATGTACACAGGTCGATTGACACCCTCTCCAATCTACACAGGAGGTTCCACCCCTGGCTCACCCCACTCCACGTTAGTTCGATCGACTGCACCCGTTACTTCCCTGTTACACCAAATGGGAGGGGAGAATAGTGCTTTCAAAGCTCTTGTTCCTAACAGTGCGAAGGAAAATGCGAGGCCATTAAGTGAATATTTATCCGATTCCGATGAAGAAATTAACGTCCATGACGAATCGGATTTGGAGGATATAGATTCGAGGTTCTCGAGTCCTGTAGAAGTTGTAGATTTACCTGCTATAGAACAACCACCTTGTCAGCCACTGCAGCTTACCATGCACGATAGAGAATAGCACACACTTGTATTTAAAAATTTTTTTTCAACCAAAGCAATATTGTATAGGTATTAATTTATATTTCAACTGTACATATTTTATTATTAGAATTTACTATTTAAGTTATTCCGACTGATGTCATATTGTTCCTTTATTACTGTACTGTATGAACTTTGTTAACTCAAAATCAAGATATAGAAAATATACTTGACTCATTTATTCACGATGCAGTTTCAGATAATGGCATTTCCAACGTCACCTATTTGTCTGAATTTTACGCACAAACATGTTCAAATAAATTGTAAATATTCACCCTCCCATGAGAGATCTTGTACAAAGTGATTCTTTGTTATGAAAATTTAAGAATAAAACAGTTAATGTATTGGTAAGATATATAGTTTTTAGGAAAGTGTCTCAGAGGGGAAAATATTGTTAGACATATTAAAAAGTTATCAATTATAATTTTTGTGTTTTTCTCATTATATTCCCCCAGGTATTCTCCGAAGTGTCATTCATACAGTAACACTCTCGTGAGCTCATATTTCCTAATCTATATTTATAAAAGAAAGTCGTGTTAGTTACTTCACTTATAACTCAAGAACGGCTATACCGATTTGGCTCAAAATTGGTGGGGAGGTAGCTTAGGACCAGGAGGTTCTAAGGACATAGGATATTTTTTTGTGTTATACAGGGTGTTTTTCTTTTAACGTCAACTAAAACTTGCTGTTTTTACTGCCATAATCGTACAATTTTAGTCATGTATGTTTAAAAATAAACTTTCGAGGCATACACCATTGAAAATAAAGCATTACTATACAGGGTGTCCTTTTACTCATGGCACAATTGTACGTGATTGAAGTGATTTGTGTCACAAACAAAGCATTAACTAAATAGGTACCTTGTATGGATTCTCATAATGTATTCGTCCGAAATCTCCATACAGGGTGTTCTTCTTTTAACGTCAATTGCAACTTGCTGTTTTCCATGCCACAATCGTACAATTTCATTCATTTGTGTTAAAAAATAAACTTTAGAGGGATACATCATTGAAAAGAAATCATTACTTTACAGGGTGTTTTTTTTCTAATTGCACAATTGTACGTTATTTATTGCCTCTAAGGCGGAACAGAGTTCGCTGGGTCAAATAGTAATTCATATATTTAAAAGGACAAAATTATCCACGTATTCAGCCCTGATGCTCATGCAATTTTTGTTTTCATATTCGATAACGATGCGTTATTTCACTATTTTTGATGTTCTCAATGCAGGTATCGGCATTTCCAAATTATGGCAATGAAATTAATATTTTTCAGGAAGGTTACTTCAAAAGTGGTAATTTCAATAATAAAATTTACATTTATAAAATTATTATTCGACTTATATTCTTCACAAGTTGAGCTACTTCTCAAGTTATATGGTGTAGGTATTAATTTAGTAGCAAGAAGAAGGATACATTGATAACATTCATTTTTAAATTTTCGTCGCCGAAAATGGAAAGATTTCTGATAGAACCAGATATTGCAGCATAAGATTCCATAAAAAGTCAAATTTCAACCGAAATTAAATAATCATGAAATAATCAAACATTATATTCTCCAATAAGTTGCGAGTTAATCTTTAACGTTATATTGAAAACATTCAGCAACAAATTAAATAATCATTAAAGGATACTGCTGGAGGTATACTCATTATTCAAAGGTTTTTCTGGGTTTTCTCTCCCAAACTCTGAAAAATATCTATAAAATAAAAAATAATTATTTTGTGATTTGCTTCTGCGTAAGATACACAAGATATTTGTCAGAAGCAATCAATTGAACAATGTTGCCTAACAAACAACAACGAAACAACATCAACGAAGAAACAAAAATATCGTAACGTTTCGGAGTTTATATCAGAATCCTTCGTCAGACGCTTAATGAATTTTTCACAATAACTATCACCAAAATAATTCTAAAGATTTTCATTAAGCGTCTGACGAAGGAGTCTGATATAGACTCCGAAACGTTACGATATAGTTGTTTCTTCATTGAAGTTGTTTCGTTGTTGTTTGTTAGGCAACATTGTTCAATTGATTGCTTCTGACAAATAACTTGTGTTTCTTACGCAGAAGCAAATCACAAAATAATTAATTTTTATTTTATAGATATTTTTCAGAGTTTGGGAGAGAAACCCCAGAAAAAACCTTTCAACAAATTAAATATATATCAATAAATGTTTCTTCATTATTTTGTGTTATTTTATTTTTCATTTGATCAGTCTTTTGAAAAATCATTTTGGGTAATATTATAACGTTATATTACCAATATTCATTATATTATCAATTCATTCTACCATCTATTTCAGTCGGATAGAAATACTTTTTCAGACATTTCAGAACGAAATAAGAAACTGCTCTCTGAAAGAATATGCATTTTTTATTCATCTTTGATCTGCTTATTATTTCGCAGAATTTTACTATAGAAATTACTTTATTTCACATTTATTTTCTCATTTTACGTTAGAACTACTGAGTACCTACAAGATAAATTCAATGTCCAAGTGTACATTTACATACACAAAATCGCATAACTGTAATGTAATTTTCATGGACAAGACAAACATTAATTCCGAAAAGGCAAACAAAATCTCTTAGAATAATGTATAGTAAGGAATAGCGTATTGTCGAATTTGTATGAAAGAGCCAATAATTTAGACCTGAGTTTACCATCATCAGACTGTATGATTTTATTGACCAATAGAGTATCCAAGACGATTTAAACTTTTTAATTTTTTATAGTTTTATCAAGCTAGATCAGCGGTCAAATAATATGACTGAACTTATATAAAGTCCTTTTCGTTCTACTGTATGAGCCTAGAAGCCTGGAGAGGAGGTACACATAATTTTTGGCGCTCTTGTTCCTCGGAACAGAGTGCTTATCGGAGAGAATCGATTTTGACCATGGATTCTTGATCAGTGAGTCGAACCGAATCATTTGAGACCATTTTCAGCCGAAAATTCGAAAATTACAGACATTTGGGTTATTGATAACCACTCTGTTCCGAGGAACAAGAGTGCCAAAAAGGTTGGAAGGTTGGAGTTTTTAATACATTTAGCTACATTATACTGATCAAGATCCAGTGCTCAAAATCGATTCTGTCCAGCCGTCCGTTAACACGATAACTCTCGAACAAAATGAGCTAGACTGTTAAAATTTTCTCAGTAGGTTTGGGAGATAAATATATCAACTTCGTTATTGTGCAAGGTTTCAGAGTAAGGAAAAAAAAATTTTACATTACAAATTTAATATTTAATTTTTTTATGATGAAGTTTCATCATTAGAATCCATTGATATCATTCTCAAATCTCAACTCTAACAAACTGATACTTTTCGAGATATGGATTTTTCAATAATTAATCTTAAATATATGATTTCATAGAATGCTCTGATTATAATTCGCTGATATATGTATATGCAACATATGAGGTGAGTAATAGACCTATGCTCAGACCTATGTTTTGAATTCAATTTTTTATGATGCAGTTCTATCACAAGAATTAATTGATATCCTTCCCAACTCTGAGAAACCAATACTTTTTTCTAGATAAGTATACACATTCTTCTTCTGGATATGCCCTCTTTCCCTCATGGATGTCCGATGAAAAAAATAAGTATATTTTGAGAACTGAATTTCGTAAATCAGTTGAGTGATCGGCATACTAACTTGGTTATAGATATTGCTATACAGGGTGTTTCACGAATGATTGAACAGGCTTTCAGTGAAGATGTAGGAAATTTTGGTGAGTCTAAATTAGTGTTCGAAATATGTCCTAACCATATTCTTTTAAGAGATACTGGGTAGTTTATGTATTTTATCAAAAACTTTCAATCAGCATGACTCTTGAACGCCTGCATTGATCTTCTTGAAAATTTCAGGGATTGAGTATAGGCCTATGCCTAATATTCGATCATAACGACTTGTTGATAGCGCAAGTCCGGACTGAGAAAATTATTTTCTTTGTTCCACATCTTGTAAAACACCCTGTATCTACTACATCAAATTCTCAAGAGGAATTTTTTTTTTCTGAATCTACAATAAATACTATTTCAAACAAGCCTCTTGGCAGTTATGGTATATTTCGTATCAATATTTTATGAACCATTGAATATTTGGAATTTTCAATTTATAATAAATCCGGACCTATGAAGCTCCGAATAATGCATTAATTCATATTGAATCAATTGAAATTCTCAGTAACATCACTTAATTATAGTGCTGCATCGTATTCTATCGAATACATGAATTTAGGTGTTCCAGATTTGATTACCTATGTACTTGGAAATAGAAATGATGGAAGTACTCATTTTCGAATTATTCATCTTTAAAAATTCTTGTTTCGTATAATTTAAATACAAAGGTTAGCATAATTGAAGATTTTATGCAAAACAACCGAAAACTCGAATTAAGTAAGGATAGGAGTGTGAAGTAATAGTTGTGTGTGTTTTGGTTGCTTAGACCGATATTTCACGAACTGAGACTCGAAACAACATTGAACATTTAATTGGACTATTATAAAATGGACTTTAGAATAAAAATGTAGAATGTATCTTATAAACATTAAACTAAAAACAATTGACATTAAATGAGAAAAAAATCATAACTTTGCTTTCGAAAATACCCTCTCTTTCTTCTAAGGATTTTCTAGCTCTTGTGATCAAATGCCCTACAGCTTTCTCCATAATTTCTGGTGGATTTCGTATCTCTTCATATGAAGCTTAAATGCGATTAATCAGTTGCTCCCTATCCAAGATTTCTTCGGAGTAAACTTTATTTTTCAAGTGTCCCCAGAGTAAAAAATCCCAGCATGTAAGATCTGGGGATCTTGCAGGCCAGTCATTAGGTCCCTTTTATAATGAGTTAGAATGAGAATATCAATTTGTAACAGCTGTACACAGTTATCAGCTCCTAACAGCTAATAACTCAGTTATTTTTAGATCGCCTGTCATAGTTGTAACTAACTTTTCAATAAAATAAATTGTCAAACTTAACATTTTTTGTTTGTATTTGTTTCTATAAAATTTTTTATTCTGCTACCATCTGCTTCAGTTATTCAAAACAAAGAGTTTTAGAAGATGAATATTTCGAGAATGAGAATTTCTATCAGTTGAACCATGGTTTTGAACATAGCAGTATTCTTTTGAAAAACCCTTTTGGGTAATCGGGACCCTGAATTTGTGTATTGGTTGAAATAAGATGCACCACATTCCTGAAGTCATGATACTGAGAAAATCAATTCATTCAATATGTATTAACGCATTATTGGGAGGCACACAATTAGGTCCGTGTTTATTATGAATTGAAAATTCCAGATATTCAATGGTTCATGAAATATTGATGCGAACTTTTTGAAAATTTGTTGTAGGTATAGGGTGTTTTACAAGATGTGGAATTAAGAAAATAATTTTCTCAGTCCGAACCTACGCTAACAACAAGTCATTATGAGCAAATATTAGGTATAGGCCTTTACTCAATCCCTGCAATTTTTTTGAAGATCAATGCAGGCGTTCAAGTGTTATTGCTGATTTAAAGTTTTTGATAAAATACATAAATCATACTCTGAAACGAATACAGTTAGGACATATTTCGAATACTGATTTAGACTCACCAAAATCTCCTACATCTTCACTGAAAGCCTGTACATCGAGAAACGCCCTGTATAATGCCTCATTTCAACTTATCGCTATCAGTAACTTATATGGGTTCGAAATTCAGAGTTTCTTACGAGAGTATCATTCTTTTCGGGAATATACTGTCAACACTGTTCAGTATATTTTCATTTCTATAATGGTTCACAGTGTTCACACCAGCAAATACTAATAGAAAAGGGAAGCTTAAATGAAAAAAAAAATCCTCTGAAAGATCTTAGACTTGCGTTCTGTATTGAGATCACCTTAGGTTACAAAAGGTATAGTTTTTTTCAGGAGTTCGATCGGTCGAAAACAACAGCAAATTAGTCTCGACATGCCATCTCTATAATGATTCATATTCACTGGGAATTAGAAGGAATATCAAAATTTAGACATTCGTGACTGAATTCAGATTGCGTGAGGGTCCTCGATAATTTGTCGATAATTTTTCAGTAGGTCAACTCGAAAAAAAAAATTTCAATATCATAGGGTTAAAAATTGTTTTTAATCCAGGACCGATTGCGTTATTATTCTAATTATAGACATTTGTTGGGAAAGTCAGAATTATCGCAATCAATTTCAGGATTTCGAGAAACGAATAGAAAGGTGCCGCCGAATATAAATTCTACCCAAATTATTCAGGAATTCTGGATTATTTGTACTTTAGAAGGATGACTGGAAATTTCAGCTTCCGGCTAAGTCAACATGAATAACATCTATTTCTACAACGTTTTGAAAATTAATGATTGATTTCAACAGAATTCAAACAGCACTGTACTCGTTTATCTTACACAAAGGTTTATTATTTTTCTTTCAAAATGGGTAAACTATTTTTCCGAATGTTTCTTCTTCAAAATTCTAGAGCTACCAATCTTAGAAGATTGCTATGAATATTTTCATATCGAGCCTTACAACATAGATACACACTTCAAATTTCGCATAAACCCGTCGAAACAATTTTGAGTCTTCGAATTTTCTCAACTCAAACCCTATTTTTACATTTCTAAAGGATTTGAATGAAAATCTCGGAAGATAATCTCATGTTAATACTCTGTGGTTGGAAAAAGGAAACTGCCATACATAAAGTTTACAAATGCCCAGAACTGGCCAGTCTAAGAATTTTACATATATGATTGATCCTCACGACGTGATAGCCAAGACTCCTAAGGGCGTCATTAGGTATGTTAACATCATTGACCATGTCCTTAGGTAATCATTAAGGGATACTTCGCGAGGTATATTCATCATTAAATGCCTCCCTTATGGGTTTTCTCGGGGCACAATAGATCTCAAGGTCGCGGTGCAACGTAACCCCTTATCAATAATAATAATAAAATGGGTTTTCTCTCCCAAACTCTGAAATATATCTATAAATTAAAAAAATACTATTTTGTGGAATACTTCTGGGTTAGAAACACAAGATATTTTTCAGAAGCAATCTATATAGAACAATGTTACTTAACAAACAGTTGGGCAACATTGTTTCTGACGAATAGCTTGTGTTTCTAAAGCAGAAGCAATTCACAAAATAATACATTTCTTATTTTAAATATATTGCTCACAGTTTGGGAGAGAAAACCCATAAAAGAATCATTTAATAATGACCTTAGGATTGAATAAATAGGGTAATAGAACAAAAGACCGTATCGGTCGCAGTTCTTAGGGGCTGGATCAAGCCACACGACCCCGTTCTAATAATAATAATAATAATAATACTCAGAACAGAAGAGGACAAAATACAAGAATTTAATGTTCAAACTGGGGACTTATACAGGGTGTTTGGTAATTCGACGTGATCCTTCAAAGGGGATATACTAGACGTCTTTTGCAACGAATTAAGTCGAGTGAACCATGTTCCGAAAATCTATGGTTATCTATGCATAAGTATAAGAATTATACGAACTCATTTCGAGATACTGTTGGTGGAACGCTCTGAACTTGATGATTTAGGAAACATATCATTAAGTTCAGAATTCAATAGCCGCTCGAATTATTATTCGTTAAATTTATTATTTTATTTCAGGCCGGGTATAAAAATTTTACCATTTCTTGAACGAAAACATCGAATACTACGAAACATCTGTGGACAAACCGGCCAATGTTTATAGTAGTGATCAGGTCATGAATTTAGAACAAGCACTCAATAAAGAACCACATTATATACTTCACACCTTCGGCATCGGTATCCTTAATGTTTGGGAGTGAAAAAAATCCAGATTAAAATTAAGGTAGAGATTTAGTCCATTCTCCCGTCTTGTATACGCTCTAAAATGTGTTACCTAATCACTACTGAATATAGATGCTTTAAATCAATCCACCTTATCGGAACGCGGACGGTTTTATTGTTACCTTTTCTTTAATTACCTGCGGGAGTTTTGGATCATTGGCAGAGAAACAGTGGAGCTGAAAGGGGAATGTTCGAAATGGTAAACTGAAATTAGTTAAAAAATGGGTTCAAGCCCTGTGGACAGCTGCTTTCTGGCGCTCTAGTTCAAACAGACAAATTATATCTCCGAAAGTATTGGTTTCTCAGAGTTGGGAATTAAATCAATGTATTCTTATGAAAGAACTGCATCAAAAAGGAAATTAAATTCAAATAACAGTTTATTTATCAAGATTAAATGAGCAATCTGAGAATGAGAACTGCACCATGGAAGAAATCAAATTAAAATAGCTGAAATGAATTTGACTCCTTCTTATAGAACAGGATGAAATTTACGAGTATGAACACAGATCATATAATAGAGCATAGATAGAATAATTATAGCATTCTGTGAAAACATAGAATTACGTACGATTAATTATTGAAATTTAGAAAAATCATATTTCCGAAAGTATTAGCTTGTTGGAGTTAAAAATGATATCGATGGATTATAATGATGAAACTGCATCTTAAATAAAAATGACAGACATTTGGGCAAATTGATAAGCACTCAGTTCCGAAAAACTAGAGCGCCAAAAAGTCCCGCCTTCTCTCGTTCCGAAACCGAAAACCCGACAGCGTAGACACACCGGCTATCGGGCTCCTCGTACGATCTTGTCGATCTCCGGTATTAGAATAAAACGTCGGTACTTACCTGGGATATATATTATTAATTTTCACTTTTCGACATAAAATCGCCACATGGGGGTTTATTTGACGGTTTTTTACCCTTGTCTCTCTAAGTCGATTTTGACGTTTCTCGAACCAACTATTAGCAAGGAATTAGAAATGTCATATCTCAGGAAAATAAGTTGACATTATGACAATTCATACATAGAATAATTATATAATTCTGTGAAAACGTAAAAATACGATTTTTTATTGAAATTTTGGTAAATCATATCTCCGAAAGTATTAGCTTGTTAGAGTTAAAATGATATCATTGGATTCTCATGATGAAACTGCTAATTAAAAAAAAATTTATTTGGAATTTGTTCTTTAAAAAAAAATTTTTTTTTGTTACTCCGAAATATCTGTCCGATTTTGCCCAATAACGAACTCAGCCGAGATATTTATCTACCAAACCTATTCTGAAAATTTCAACTCTCTAACTCATTCCGTTCGAGAGTTATCGTGCCTACGGCCGGCCTGCCGGACGGCCGGACATAATTAATTTTGACCACGGATTCTTGATCAGTGAGCCGAACCAAATCGTTTAAGACCATTTTCATCGAAAAATTCGAAAATAACAGACATTTGGGCAAATTGATAAGCACTCAGTTTCGAGGAACTAGAGCGCCAAAAATGTAGTAATTTAGAAAGCATGGAACGTGGAAGAAGCCTGACTTTGACGAAAATATTAATAGTATGTTCTCAATGTTTTCAAAATTTAAAGATCAATTGGGGAAAAATGTATATTCTTAATTCCAAATTGTAACAAGAAACATCTATTTCATGAAAGTATGGAGTTTCTTATTGGATTTGTTTTTTATGAGTAGAATGTAAAAAGACAGAACTAATAGTGTTAAGACGATAGATTTTCGCAGAAATAAGAGAAAGTGAACTAATCCTATACTGAAGTGTGAATTAGAATATGGATATAATTGCCAAAAGGATATCAATGTTCAAGAAGCTGATTCCATTTCAAAATTCAAGTAAGCATCATTTAACAGGCAAGGATGTATTAAAATCCAGCATTCATTAATTAAAGGAGGAGAAGTTGTTTTTCGGATTTAATCTGTCAGTAGAACAAATAAAATTCTATTCAACTTCTTTCACTGAAATGTATTAAGAAAGAGTAGTCTCAGAGAATGGCAAGCGCCTCTCAGATTTATATAATCTCTGAACCATACAACCAGCTGTCACGCCACTGGAATGTATCTCAGATCTTCATTTCTTCCTTTTCTCGTGAAGTTCAGGTATCGGAGTTTTATAATCGAATACCAGAATTTAATTGGACAGCAATAATGGCAATAAAGTCAAGTTTAACATTTTATAGAAAACTCGACACCCGCCGATTTATAAAAATGGGTTTTTGGTGTAGATTTTACAGTTTTGGAACACGGTGAATGGAAATGTAGCGAGTTCTCGACAACATCGAAGTTCGAACAGATTGAGCAATATAAAACGATCGTAAAAATGAAAATGAGAGGGTGACAATTAAGGAAAAGAGAAAGGCCGAGAATGTGTGAGGAGAAAAATTATACTTACGAGTAGTATAATCTAGATTATATAGCGCTCTGATGAGGAAGATTCCGCTGAAATTCCTCACAAACCATCAAGCCGCCATGTCGCCATTTTCAAGTGCCGGATTTCAGCTCCATTGGCTTTGTATTTTTGGAAATATTGTGAAAATATACTTTTGAACAGGTTCTGAAATTCCATATACAGTAAATCTCAGAATTTTTTAGTAACAACACCTCGTTGGTATAGATGCTAGCAAGTTCGCCTGTTGCGGAGGAGATTCAGGTTCGAATCCCCACTGAGTAGGTTTAATTTTTGTTCTAGGTTGCAGTGTGCTACCAATTTTTCCAATGATCTTCAGGGTAGGTTGTGCCTCTGAATGTGACGCTTGAGTTCATTAATGAGCATAATCAGACAAACGGAAACCTTCAAGCCTCATATTAATTTCCCAATATTTACAAAAATACAGGTCTGATCGAATTGAAATTTGGTTTTCGGTAGAAAAAATACGGCCTGATAGTTCATGTAGGATTTAATGACGTTGTGCGAGGCGTGAATAGACGAAAGAACACGCGAGAAAAAATTCCCGACTTGACGTTAGTGCTTCTTAAGAATTTATATTTTTTTGCCAGCATATTCTAGGGAACAGCGTGCTATCATTTCGACCAAATGTCTGTAATTTCTGCATGTTTTACCTAAAATGGTATCAAACTATTATGTTCGACCCAATAATGAAAAATTTGTGGTCAAATTAAATTCTGTCCAGCCAGCAGGTCCACGATAACTTTCGAACGGAAAGAGATAGCGTCTTGCAATTTCCAGGCTATGTTGCGAATCCGTAAGCGACGGCTAAGTTCGTTACTGGGTATAATAGGCCAAACGGTTTCGGAGTTATAGCCATCTAAAATTTTTGTTCTTTCCCCAATAACTCAAAAAATACAGATCCGATCGAATTGAATCTTGGCACCTAGTTGTAGGATGCTGACACATAAGTTATCAACATTTCATGATGAAGGAGTTACAGAATAGTATATTCTAAAACAAGTTGCTCCTATTCATGCGAAATTCGAAAACGAGCCGCGAAGGAGCGAGTTTTCGAAGGCATGAGTGTTGAAATTGCCTTCTGCGACGAGTATTAGACGATATTTTCTCTATTTCAGACAAGTTTTGTTAAATAATGAAATTTAATAAAAAATTGGGATTATACATCCTAGTGACTTTTGTATTGTATCTTGGCAGTTGGTGTAACTGTTATGAAAGTTGACAGATTACGGAATTTGAAGTTGAATCGTACGTAGGACATGGAGATCAGATTTAAAACAGTTTCCTAATAGCATGAATGATTCAAAATTAGCAAGTAGGAAATCTGCTGGAATGGACTCATCCAGCACTGTTTTTAGTGCTTAAATAGACTCATTACGATACTGAAATAGAGAAAAGTTGTTTTATAGTTGGTGTTGTTTAGTTACTGTCGATTAGGCAACATTGTTCTATTAAATGCTTCTGACAAATATCTGGTGTTTCTCAAGCGGAAGCAATTTTCAAAAGAAGTCTGGAATAGAAAAACCACAATAATTCTATTGCATGTTGGATTGCATCTCCAAAAAATTCCTTAAATGATTGTTGTGTCTATTTTTACTCTCCATATTCACATTTGATCTTAGTGGCTCTAGCTCATTGGAGTTTACGAGTTTAATCCCGAACACTTTTCCAGTCAGACGGTACTGGCCACCATCCACTGTTAAGTCAAAAATTAGCTTTGCTGCGCCTGAGGTGACGTAAGGGTGCAAATCCTACGTAGAACATTATTCTCCTAATATACACGCATTCCTAGAAGGGACTCCTCGAAAGACATAGGAGTGTTACTATAAACGTATGTTATATATCATTAATTTGGTATTATGTATATTAATTGACATACGCGAATAATTTGTATTTCTTTTGGGAAAATCTCAGATATGAAGGGATTTCCATAATGAAATATGAAATCCAGTATCTAAATTAGAAAAGTACCTAAAAGAAATTCGGACAATATAACATTTGGGCTAAATCAACAATGTTAAATTATGAATGACATTTCTATACGAGTTATTAAATCCATATTATCTTTAGATTATTCGAACAGTGCACCCGTTATTAAATTCGACAAAGGTCTCTCTTTCGATTCATTTTTGTCGCTCTTGTTCCTCGGAATAGAGTGCTTGCAATTTTCCAAATGTCTGTAAATTTCGAGTTTTTGGCTGAAAATGGTCTTAAACGATTTGGTTCGACTCACTGATCAAGAATCCATGGTAAAATCGATTCTGTCCGGCCGTTAACACGATAACTCTCGAACGCCATTAGCTAGACAGTTGAAATTTTCAGAGTAGGTTTGGGAGATAAATATCTTGGTTAAATTCGTTATTGGGCAGCATTGGCCAGGTAGTTCTGGAGTAACAGGAAACATTTTTTTTTACATTACAAATTTTAAATCATTTTTTTTAAGATGCAGTTTCATCTTGAGAATCTATTGATATAATTCTCAACTCTAACAAACGAATACTTTCGGAGAATAGAATACTCTAATTATAATTGGCTGATATAGGTATGTAAAACCAACATTATATGAGTCATAGACCTACGTTTTGAATTTAATTACGAGAATCCTTGAGGATTGACGCATAGAAAGCATCATTAAAACAGTTGGAGAGCCCGTGGACAGGAGCTTTGGCGAAACTCCGAAAGTGTTGGTTTCTCAAAGATGGGAATGATATCAATTTATTTTTATTAAACTCATATTATTTTATGATGCAGTTCTATCATGAGATTCCACTGAAATCATTCTCAAGTCTGAGAAACCAATACTTTCGGAGATATGATTGTAAAAGTTTGAACAAGAGCGCCAAAGCTCATGTCCACAAGGCTTTCCCACTTTTTTCTATAACTTTTGCATTTTATTCCATTCTTGGAAAGGGAAAACTACGCTTGATCGCATATTTGGAACTTCATGATCTTATCTGGAAATTATTATTCGGCCCCGTTCTCTCTCACAATTTGTCCGATGGGATGAAATATGATATCCTTTATGTCAAACATCACTAACTATTTCCGTCTGTCATGACTCATGAAAAGGAGGTGAGGAATGAAATTTGCTGTCATATATATTGGGAAATCTAATCTTGAAATTGTATTTTATCGTGATATTCACTTGGAGTTTGAATAGTTTGTATAGATTTTCTCCGACTTTTTTAATATGGAAACCACATTTTATACAGGGTATTTCATTGAGACACGAAGATGCTTAAACGGCGAATAAAAAAGACCGAGGTAAACTGTATCTCGATTTTTGGTTCACATGTTTCCCATATAGGAAATAAATTTCCAAGTCAGACATTAGCAGACACCTTAATTATCAATAGTGCTTTGTCTAAGGTAAGAACACAGTAACAATGCATACACAGAACACAACTCGCAGAAGCTCTCAGGAGCTTATGATGGGTCTCCTCAGAAAACCTATATGAATTTGAGTCAATCATATTAATCAATCAATGATGCGGAGCGCATAATACGAGCCACTGTCGAATCAAAGCAGAAATCCATTGCCAGGATTAACTGAAAAGTATAAAGTAATTGCAACCTATAATACACAACAAATGTTCAGAATCTCTAAAATTGGATTTCCAATCGTCCCGGAGACAATGTGACTACAATTTTAACTCAAAATTAAGTTCCTAAGCAATTTGAGACCAGAATGCTAATTTAATTGACTTTTTCCATAGAATTATTATCGAAGCTTTTAAATCCATATTCATATCAAAATACTCACATAAATAATCGTCACTTTTCCATTTTTGCGCGCCTGTTCTTGAGAACCGCATGGGATAATTTTGTCCAAATGCCTGTAACTTTCGAATTTTTGGCCGAAAATGCCGACAAGCTACTAGGAGGTTCTGAGGGAGCTTCATGGGGAAGACTTGGGAGGGTCAGTATAATCAAAATCATGATTATAGCACGCGCGCCAAAGCAGATTCACACCACGTCATTGCTCTTTTAGCCTCTTTCCTTCATTGTGAAGTCAATCTGCTATTGGTGCGTTATAAACATGATTATGATTATACTGACTCTCTAGTTGTGTTCTTTATCAACTTTGTTACTCTTTCCTTATGCCAGCTTAGACACAGCACTGTCAATTTATGACCCGACAGTGAATGGTGCCCACTGCCCTCTGGGGAGATCTCCGGCTCGTTCTATCCCCTGAGCTTGAAACCCTCATCGTTCAATTCAAATTAGTCAACGTGAATACGCACGCCAAAGCGTACTGACTTCACGTCAGTGCTTCTCATGTTTTTTCTAGGTCCTTCAACAAATCTGGCTATCGATACAGTTTGGCTATTCGTTTTACCGTAGATCGAAATAAAGAAAGAATACGAATATGGGACCCCCGTTTGGGAATGTAATTGCTTACGCCTATTGTCCAAATTCGAAAGTTATTGAATATAGATCTCCCAAATTGGCCCCAGGGCTGTTCCTTGCGGAACACGCGCGCAAAAAATGAATTGATGATGGATACGAATCATCGGATTTCAAATTGGGCAATGTCATTGTATGGAAAATGGAATGCTATTCACTTTGAAAAATTCCTTAAAATTGGTAAAATAAATCGAAACAGGTTTCATGAAATTTTGTAAAAACCTTGTTATCCTCTAATCCATTTGATATTTCAAAAATTCTACATTTTATGACTGTGAAGATTTCAGTCGTTGTTGGTGGTTCCGCAAGAATATCCAATTCCATTATTTTCGTGTATTAGAGGCCATAACATATGCGATTCATTGAAGCTATCCCAACATCTTCACTCATAATTCACCATCCACCATCATTTACATCATTGTTAAACAAATTCACAGGTAACGCACTAAACATTCAGTCCAGATAATTTTCGATAAAAACTGAGGATCTTCTTGAATTTTGACTGAGAGTGTTTCACAGTATTGTATCCTTCCATTTTTGTATGTAGCAGAAATAGTACAAAGCACCCAATATAATATCGAATCGAGTTCACTATTGGAATTGAACAAATGTACTTTCCCCAAGCTATCGCCAGAGTTTGAGCTCTTCATTTTGTAGAGGCACAAAATTATCGAGATAAAATGATGGTTGTGTTTTGGCTCAAAAATATGAAAATTAATTTATAATTCAGGAAAAGTTTGTGATAGTTATAGTATTGAATATGTTAAATGTATCAAGAAAAAGTGATTCAAATTAAGCAAAGATTTCAAAAAACATATAATACACAGCGAGATCCATTTAATATAGCAAAGTTGCTACGACTTACCAGTAGAAGCGGCAACACGCGTATTTGAAAATACTCTAGATAGACGGAGACTACTTGATTATGTTACCAACCAAATTTTGAGATCGATCCCATAATTAGTCCTCCATATACTTCTTACCTACCATCGACCGTGAGACACCATGTATATGAACCACTGCTGCGCAATTAATAAATACTTGTTGAAAACTCCCTATTTTCTATCTCCTATACAGGGTGTCTACTTTAAAAAGGGCCAAACTTCAAGGGGAGATTATTCAAGTAATTTGCAACAAAAAATGTCATATAACACATGGTCCAAATCCTGACGGTTTTTCTTCAATTTAACATTTCTTGATTTCACGAAATATTTCAAATTTTTCCATAAAATCAATTATAATTAGGCTGGAAGACTTCGGTCGTATGCTAATAAAGTTACTTCTCTCTCTCAATTATAATTCAGTTATCCAAGTAGCCACCTGAAATTCACTTACATATCTGGAAAGGGCATTAAATTTGCTAAAAGACAAAAATTTCAGTGTGCCAAATAAATCATTTTGCGGGTGTGGTAAGAAGATGAAGATCACGATTCTTAAATGACCAAAATCAGTAATATTTTTCCAATAGTTTTATCGATGAAAAATTATTTATTAAGGACACGTTTTCTTTTTAGCAAAAACTACCTCATTCAATGTACTTTAAAATGACATATCAACTTTTGCGGTAACTGCTTTTCTTCTGCCATAATATCATTGCTAACAAGATTACAACGAAAAAGTCGAAAAATTCCAAACCAAAATTTGCTCAGTTTTGAAGCTCTTTATGATTGAATATCGAAGTAATTCTCATGAGAATTATGAATTCAGGTATCTGTTAAAAAAGAGTAATTTGAAAAAATAAACTGATTTTTAATAAAATAGATATCATGAAAAAATGTGAAGAAAACATACCACATACTAATAAACACACTACATACTATTTATAACAAATGTTCGATACATTTTACAGATCGCTTTCGAACTGAATCCACAACCCTACGAAGTTAACTTGTTAGCCATGATATTATGGCAGAAGAAAAGCAGTTAGCGCAAAAGTTGATATGTCATTTTAAAGTACATTAAATGAGGTAGTTTTTGCTGAAAAGAAAACGTGTCCTTAATAAATAATTATTCATCGATAAAACCATTGGAAAAATATGACTGATTTTGGTCATTTAAGAATCGTGATATTCATCTTCTTACCACACCCGCAAAAAGGATTTTTTTGGCACACTGAAATTTTTGTCTTTTAGCAAATTTAATGCCCTTTCCAGATATGTAATCAAATTTTAGGTATCTACTTGGATAACTGAATTATAATTGATTTTATGGAAAAATTTTAAATATTTCGTGGAATCAAGAAATGTTAAATTGAAGAATAACCGTCAGGATTTTTATTTCAAATCTCTTGAATAATCTCCCGTTGAAGTTTGGCCCTTTTTAAAGTAGACACCCTGTATATGCAGTTTACTTGAAAGAATGCGTCATGGTTATTTTTTCTCAGTCTTTGTTCTTCACATAATATGGTTCATTTTTGAACATTAGAAAAATCAGTGAAAGTTAGAAAATTTAAGTGCATCTTTCAGTCTCCATGGCAAATTCCTCGCTCAAACTCACTGGATGTCTCTTCTTTGTCGCAGATTCCGGAGCAGCACCTACAATAAATTCTCGAGATAAATCCGGTCATATAAGTCGATAACGGAACATATTAATTTCCGATGGGACATAGTGGGCGTTTATTCTCCAATTACGCCACAACAGCCAGGCAGTTTCTTAGGCTTTTATTGCTATATTGGTTTTTCAAAAGTGCGAATATATCGATTTAAATTTATATGAATTCACTCGTACCGACTTTGAGGAGTTTTATGGCCGATCGAATGATTTCATTGGGAACCATTTATATACTGAAATAATTAGACATTATTGATTGTGCATTCGGATTGAAAGTCTTTTATGTGCAGTTTCATTAGCAGTTATGCAGTGTCGCCCAGAAAATCTTGATCTTGATTGATCTGAAAGTTTTCAGATAAATGGACAAGAATTCGAAATCGAAGTGTTCCAGTTGTATATAAATTTGCAAGAAAATCATAAGTGAGTGATATTTGGAAATTGCTAAGCAGTGTGAACTTTAAATCATCAAGTCCAGAGCGTTCCTGCCAATCGGGTCCTTCATAAATGGCTTCGTGTAAATATTATACTTATGCATATATTTCACAAGTCAAATAGTCCCCAGGGGGTTCATTGATTTGCCGAGAAAGCAAGAGCAGACGCGTTTCTGGCTTCTTGGCCTTCATCAGTACTCTGTAGCTTCTCAACAAATTCAACTAAACTGACCCGGGTTAAGCCTCTCAGAGCCGGCTTGGTCGATCATACCTAATCGACCACGCCACCTATGAGACAAAACACGGAAATCAGCCTTTCCCCACCAGTGAATATTTGAAGCGTGAAATCATATGCCACCATTCACTCGATATTAATCGAGAAACGAGTCCCGCAGAGCTCAGACAGTATCTTCCCAATGGCCATGAACGCTGTTTAGCGTTCTGCGTTCTGCGGGACTCGTTTCTCGATTAATATCGAGTGAATGGTGGCATATGATTTCACGCTTCAAATATTCACTGGTGGGGAAAGGATTTCCGTGTTTTGTCTCATAGGTGGCGTGGGCGTGGGCGAAGCATGCGATTAATTTCTACACTCAAGTATGTTTTTGGTCGGGCAAACAACCAGAAACTCACATGGTATAATGAGCATACGGGACACATTCGGAACAACAAGATGGGTTGACATCATAAACCAATTAGTGAGAATAATAAGTTGTTAATAGGGGTTAGATCTTCAATGAGTAAAATATCATCTTCCTACAACCATGCCTAAATAACTACTTTCCCGCACTCGTCTCTTCGCCTCCTCGCCAGAAAAATGTGAAGAAAGGTACAAGAAACAATATGCCCCATTATTTCAACTGCTGCGAAAGTAAGAATGTGGAAAGTTTTAAAGAGGAAGTACTTTTGGCATAAAGTTGTAGGAAAAATATTTATATTCCTATCTCAAGTGGAAAGTATCTTTCCAGCACTTGATTGCTCGGCAATCTCGTACGGGAAAGTACAACTTTCCGCTCTAGATAGGAAAATAACTATTTTCTTATACATTCCGATCCCTTCATGTGTTCCTAAGTACAATTTATTGGAATTTTCCAACAATTGGACGTAATTTTCTGAAATTGAGTGGCCAGTTGTTAAAAAGTGATTGACAACAGCAGATTTATCGATGTTGTTGTTCCGAATGTACTCCGTATGCATTTTATATATCATCTGTCGTATTCGCATGCTATTCACACTGAAATTTTTAAGTCGCTGCTTCTTTCCATTCGAAATTTATCATGTCACAGGACGGTTGGGCGGACAGAATCGATAATGAAATTTGAGCGAATTGATTGCAAGCTTTTCCCTAGAACAGGCTCGCAAAAATCGTATTTTAACCATCTAGCATATATAAATCATATTGAAAGCGTTCAAATGAAAGCGTTATGCCAGGATGGAGATCATCCAAAAGCATTGCACCTGGATAATATCAAGGATATCTCTACAGACGAACTAGAAGACTAGTTTAAGAAGTTTTTTGACTGTGCAAATCACTCAGTAGAATCTCAAGACTATTGAAAATGCATCATGATGAAATAAGTTATTCGTTGACAGATTTATATTCAAAGATCACGAATATTGTTGTAGAGGTAACGTTGCATTGCGGCCTTAAGGTCTATTGTGCTCCCCGTCAAAGCTGTCAATATCATCATCATCTACAGCTCGCCTTCCAGTTCCAGAGTTCTGATGAAATGCAGTATCTGGGATGGCTTCAAGGAGGCTACGTCTTCGCTCCAGCAGATTTCTTGCCTCTTTGCGTTGGTTTGAGATGGCGAGGCATTCCGTTATCAGGTGATCAGGAGTTTCATCCTCCTCCCAGCAGAATCTGCACTCGTCAGTTCCTGCTAGCCCTTATCTCATCATATGCTTCCTAAGACCGCAGTGCCCTGTGAGGAAAGTAGTTAGGAGGTGCAGCGTGTGCTTACTGAGGTCCATATAATTCTTGGATCTGACAGTATCAAAGTTCCGGAGGAATATTTTGGAGGGATACATTCCTCGGAGAGATCTCCAGAAAATACCTTTTTCAGTTTCTTCTTTCAACAGAAATTAACTTTTGTTTGTATGTTTGTGCTCCTTTCTTGGAAAGTGTATTGTCCTCCTTATTCCCTTTCATTCCCGCGTGACCAGGAATCCAGACCAAGGAGAACCTGTTGTTCTTGCCTACTTCATTGATTTTTTTTCGGCACTCCCATATTAGCTTGGACTCGATAACATGGGAGCTAAGAGGTTTAATAGCAGCTTGACTGTCAGAGTGGATTGCTATATCACATATCTGATAGTTTCTTTCTAGGTTCATTTCCACGCATCTTTCTAATGCAAGTACTTCTGCCTGAGAGATGCTCGGATATGAGCCTAGCGATAGTGAGCATTTGGTGCCTGGCCCATATACTCCAGCGCCAACTGCTGTAGTGGTTTTTGAACTATCTGTGTACCATTTAATGGCATTTCTTTTAAGAACTTGGGTGGTAGATTCTCTGTCCCAGTCTATTTTCCTACCAACCATCGTAGTGAAATTCTTTTCGATGCTTATTTGGAAAAAAAAGAACATCACGTATATATGAGCTAACTGACATTATTGAACTTCGTAGATTAGGTTGTTGCAACTTACACTCGGTACATAGTTTTCACAACTCGAAATACCTACATAAGGTATCATAGAAATGTGAGTGCAAGGCTTGACTCGTATTTCGGACTAATTCGTTCATCGTCAGCAACCTGTAGCTTCAACAAAACTAGGTTTATTATCTGCCTTCGCGTAGAAGTGTAATGAGCGATGTGAAAATCTTGAACCATCTACGTGAGAATATATGAATCCCAGCATTCACTTCCTTAGGACCCCCAGTCATGAAAACATCCCCAAAATCATTACGATATGAAAATAGAATAGAGATTCTTGCAGGGATCGAAGGCGTCATTTTCACCCATTCTATGAGGTTCAATAATAGCAGATTTCTCATTTATTCGTAATAATAGAAACATGATAGCTTAACAGAACTATATATTCTATTCTTTTCTATTCTATTCCATTCTACTCTATTCTATTCTATTCTATTCTATTCTATTCTATTCTATACTATTCTATTCTATTCTATTCAATTCTATTCTATTCTATTCTATTCTATTCTATTCTATTCTATTCTATTCTATTCTATTTTATTTTTATTTCTATTTTGAAGTAGTTCTGCATACATTCGAACCCATTGAATATTTCACCGAATAACAGAAATTTTTCGTATTTAATGACTTTCGAAAACCTCCCGACTATAGTTTTGAGTGAATTTAAAACATGTAGGTCTCACCCTCATCGAAAGATACGAACACATCTGGCCGCCACTGTCTCATGGGATCTAAATGTTCGGAGTCCGTCCGTCAGGACCACGCGTTTTCCAGACCTGACTAATTCGGTTTCTCAGTGGCCAGGATTGAGTTGCCATTGTAATATATGGCAGCGATAGCGAGCGTTACTCCTCGCTAACAACACCTTAAAGTGTACGACATTAACCGCATTTGCATAACCAGATTGTTTTTACTTCAATAGTGATCTTTATATCTTTATTTACTGTATAACGTAGGAAACCCTTTCGTCAGGAATGTATATATTCCGAAGGCTATAAAACTAGGTCGATGGTCCATGAAGTTGGTGAAAAACTTGGTAGAGTTCATGGATATACATAAAAATTGGTGTCCATTCGAACGAATTTCACTTGGGGCGAAAAAGTTATAAGAGAAACTACCCTTATTACACTATGCCTTTTTCATGTCTATATTTGTGCCTATTTTCATGGCTATTTGGTTGAATTCCCCCCCAAACGAGTGGCACTATTACATCTCGCTTTTTTCGCGCTTGTTTCAGGCAGTAATTTCAGAGCTGCAAACATTGAAGAAATTGACATATTCACCCCAAGTTCTTGTTTTTTTCGTATATTTTTGAAACAATCCCATAGTATTGTAAGAATGTTTGAAGAATCGTTTAATATGCTACTACATAGAGTGCAAATTCCCATACAGAAAAAAAATGGGTTCAAGCCCTGTGGACAGGAGCTTTCTGGCGCTCTAGTTCAAACAGACAAATTATATCTCCGAAAGTATTGGTTTCTCTGAGTTGGGAATTATATCAATGTATACATATGATAGAGCTGCATCATAAAGGAAATTCAATTCAAATAATAGTTTATTTATCAAGATTAAATAAGCAATCATGAGAATGAGAACTGCACCATGGAAGAAATCGAATTAAATCTGGCCAATTTTGCCCAATAACGTACTTAACCGAGATATTCATCTCCCTAACCTACTCTGAAAATTTCAACTACCTAGCTCATTCCGTTCGAGAGTTATTGTGGAAAAACTTTTTTTAAATTTTCAAATTATTTTTTTTACACTTTGCGGTAATCTGGTCAATACAAAACTCCACATGCGTATAAAGGTCATGATTCTACAATTTGATGCTAAATTTCAGATAGATCGAACGAACTTGTCCGAGATATTTACGCTCCAACACCACCTTGCAATTTTCAATCCGCTAACTCCTTTCGTTCGAGAGTTATCGTGCCTACGGCCGGTCGGCCGGCCGGACAGAATCGATTTTGCACTCGGATTCTTGATCAGTGAGTCGAACCAAATCGTTTGAGACCATTTTCAGCCAAAAATTTCAAAATTACAGACACTTGGGCAAATTGATAAGCACACTGTTCCGAGGAACTAGAGCGCCAAAAAAACAAGTTTCGTATGACAATTGCCCAAAACAGGTTTAAAGTACCTACAAATAGTAGGTATTCCATAAAACAAATATGAAAGAAGATAAGTAATAATAAAAAATTACCTTGTAATCGATCAAAAATTTCCTGATCTACGTTCACCAAACTACAGAATCATGCTTTCAATATTTACGTAATATTTTCAAACATTTTCGGGTGAGGTCCCCGTTGCATCGCTAAAATACGAGTATTTCAACCCCAATATTTTTGAAGTTACAATATTCCCTTCTGTCAAGTTGACATTATGAGAATTCATACATAGAATAATAATTATATCAATCTGTGAAATACGATTTACATTGAAATTTTAAAAAATCATATCTCCGAAAGTATTAGCTTGTTAGAGTTGAAAATGATATGAATGGATTCTTATGATGAAACTGCTTATTAAAAAAAATTTGGTTTGGAATTTGTTTCGTAAAAAAAATTTTTTTTTTGTTACTCCGAAACCATCTGTCCGATTTTGCCCAATAACACACTTAGCCGAGATATTCATCCCCCAAACCTACTCTGAAAATTTCAACTCTCTAGCTCATTCCGTTCGAGAGTTATCGTGCCTACGGCCGGCCGGACAGAATGAATTTCGACCACGGATTCTTGATCAGTGAGTCGAACCAAATCGTTTAAGACCATTTTCATCGAAAAATTCGAAAATTACAGACATTTGGGCAAATTGATAAGCACTCAGTTCCGAGGAACTAGAGCGCCAAAAAGACACTGTAATTCCAGAAAGCCTTTCTCCAAAAACGAAATTAATAATTACTTTGCGATAATAGGCTACTGGTGAAAACTTCATATAACTCGGGGATAGCCATCACAGATTATATGGCCTTCGTAAGTTTAGTTAGTTTACGTCCTCAGAGTAATAAACATAAATTTATTATTGAATTTACAAAGGCTACGATTCAAAGGATAGAATAAACTAGTCAGACAGATGAATATTGTGTTGGACATGACATTTCGACAAAAAGGCTTGAAATCCCCACGATTCAGGGGGAACAAATCGAGTTATTGGGGAAATTTCATATGGGTATAACTCCAAAACCGTTTGGCCGATTATACCTATAAACAAACTCAAATATCCCATTCAGATGCATATAACCTTACCCGAAAATTACAAGTCGCTATCTCTTTCCGTTCCCAAGTTATGGTGACATAAATAATATTTTTGGATTATATTTTCAAAATTTTTGATAGATCTGATTCACACAAAATTTTAAAAGCGTGCTTAGTTTTGTATTCTACAACTACTCACCAAGTTTCAATTCGATTGGTATTGGTTGAAAACAAAATTATTACTCGGAAACCGATGGGCCGATTATGCCCATTAACGAACTTGTCCGTCGTATTGAGATACTCCACCTACCCGTAAAATTTCAAGTCGCTATCTCTTTCCGTTCTAAAGTTATCGTGGCAACGGACAGAATAAAATTTCGGTGCGCCTTACTCCATCGAAGACTCATTGCATCGAGAATTCACTGAATCGAAAGTTCACTGCATCGTTCACTTACTCCTGATTCACGGAACGTGAAATCTCCTATATCGATCGTCTTCGTCCGTAGTTTGGCTGGATGAGAGGTAATTTGCTTCATTGGTTGTACGTCAACAAAGCGGACTCTGTCTAAGCCAGGGGTCGGCGGCTGTTTGGTTATGAAGCTGCAGCTCTTTAGTTCCATACGGAAATATTATTTATTCTCATGAATAAATAGATTCGTTTTTTTGTCAAAAAACTTTATTTATGAAAGTACTACCTATTTATTGTTGGCAAGGATAATTTTTCAGTTTCTTTAAAAACTTTTAAATTTAGTAAATTGTAATTTTTTACTCTTCTCACTCAAAAGGTTTCCGGTCCCCGGTCTAGCCTAATTTCTAGCTAGCTAGTCTAAACAATTTTCAATTAGTGAACTACCATTATAGAAAATCTCGGTACCTATCTATGCATTATAAGTTGAGTTTTGTAACGTACAGAAATTTGTCAAGAAGAAAACATCCTCCGGTAATATTGCTAATGAAAATATCACGTACTATACTTACTAGTCAGGCAGGGACTATGGCATTTTCTCTGAATTGGAATGCTGATAATACGGTATAACAATGGGAAAAGAGGAACATCTTATTTAAAACATTTACTGTACAGCGATTGGTCGTAGTTTTTTATTCAACTGACTGCATTTTCTGTTATCATCAGAGGCAGTTAATACAGTATGTCCATCCTTCAGAGGAAAATTACTGCAGGACTTGGAACTGAGAACAGCACCGAGAAAAATCGGATCGGTGCGAAACCCGTTCGACTCCAATTTTCCTCGAATTTTAGTTATTGACTTCAAGGACAAATAAAAACAACATTATTGATTCAATGATTTAAATATCCTTTTCATTGTGCACGTTGGTAATTTTCTCCTTGCCAAAGTGGAAACAATGAACAGGAATTGAGAACTTTTAAATTAATTTATACTTATATTTCAAAATTTTTTTGGAAAAGAATTGAATTCAAAATAAAAATATATTAATATACCTATCTTTTTCCTTCTTTTCAGGAGTCCTGCCATCGTTCTCGTAATATATTTCTACCTCAGTATAAATATATTATATCTTTATACAAATTTCTTCATTACGAATGAGAAGTAATACAGTAACCAATTAAACATTAAGAAAGTTCTAGAGTGTAACAAAATATCCTATTCTTTTAATTGATGAACATTTCAACTTGCTTCGATAGATTTACTAAAATGACATTTATATGTCGTCATATTAAAAGTGTTATATAATACAGCATATTATTTAGATTTCAATTCAATGCGAATTAGGATATGATACTCGAGTAAATATTATATATTAATATTTTCATGGCATCACTGGAGGATGTTTTCTTCTTGAAAATTTTCTGCACGTTACAAAACTCAACTTATAATGCATAGATACAAAGATTTTCCATAATGGTACACTAATTGAAAATTGTCAAAAGTTTTTTGATGAAAAACCTAATATATTTATTCCTAAGCATACATAATATTTGCGTATGGAACTAAAGAGCCCCAGCTTCACATCGAAAGAGCCGCATGTGGTCGACCCCTGGGTTAGACAGATCAGATTGCGCTTTTTTGATGTACACTCAATGAAACAACTCATCTCCCAGCCAGCCAAACTACGGACGAAGACGGTCGATATAGGAGATTCCAGGTTCGGCGAGTCAGAAATAAATGGGCTCATTTTCGATGGAGTGAACTTTCGATGCAATGATTCTTAGATGGAGTGAGCCTTACTCTTAAATTGGACCTCGAATTCTTCATCAGGGAGTCGAACCCAATCGTTTGAGACCAGTTTCAGCAAAAAATTCGAAAATTACATACATTGGGGCAAAATGATAACGCGATGTTCCCCATAACATACGCGCAAAAAGCTGAAAAAGCGTGATGTCAATCTGCTTTGGCGCGCTGACAATTTCTACAATTAACGTCTTGCATTTGCGCACACCCAACAATAATATCTGGGAAAGAATGATAAAAATTAATTGGAATGACTGAATAATTGAAACAATATAACTGCATAAATCATCATTACATGGAATGCTCGATCCAGGGCGTTCCTAATCAAATCTTTACCCACACAGAAGCCCCTCGGCTCATTAGGCGGCGTTTGACTGGGTGCTAATGCGTAATTTGATAATTAAACTGGCGGTCGCTTTGATCCGGTGCCATCTAAATTATGAACGGTTACTTCTTGGGCGACATTCGAAATTAATTTCAAAACCCACGGACTAGATGATTTACTACTGCGCTGGATCGATATCTGGATGTAAATTGAATATAGGAGAATGATGAAGTATTTCTGTATGCAATAAATGTACAGAGATAGAATTTAAAATTAAAAGACTAGTTTCAAAGAGTGAGAATGATGATTTCAACGAACGGGATACGGGATGACATAAAGGTGGTATTCGTTATACTTTGTAGCTCTTTAAAATAAATCCATTTATGCCCCGGTAACCACAATTTCAAGACCGTGCTTGACATGATACAAATTGTTCATAAAGGTTTTCTTATTTCTTCACGGAAGTTTTTCAGGTACCTACCTTCATTATTCATCTGCATCGCCTAATATTTTTCTGCTTTTCTGGAGTGTTTATGCTCCTCAACAGCCTATTCGTTTGTCCGATTGTCTGAAATTTTCGAATTTTTGGCCGAAATTGGTCTCGCACGTTTAGTTTCGACTAACTGATGGAGAATTCGAGGTCAAACGAAATTGTGTCAGACGGGATTACGCTCGAACGAAATGGGTTAGAGAGTCGAACTTTGTAGGGTAGGTTTTGAGTCCTAATATTCGTACGTACTTTACTGGGCAATATACAGCGAGTGGATTCTGAGTTATAGCCAACTGACATTATGTTTTCCTAATCCCTCGATAAACACTTATCTGATTAAATTGGTCTGGTAGTTATTTGAACAAAGCCAACACAAAGATTTGTCCAAAATTTCTTGATGATCGTACTTCAAAACAATTTAAATGAAATATTATCAATGTTTCATATATCTACTGTTTGGGTATATATTTATCGACTTATTGAAGATAATATTAACTTCAAGTTGGTGGTTCGTGACAAGACAGAAATTTTATTAAATGATCCTTCGTTATGAAAAGGTTAAGAATCACTGTTCTAAACCATTGGTTCAGGAGATATCGTACCTTCAATCCACGCATGCGTGGACACTCTAGCAGTTAAATCACTTATGGTCTGCTCGTGCGCACAACGTAAAATGTCCGTAAGGCGTAACATCCCAACACCCAAAATCACACACCATACAAAACACTCCGATTCTCCAATACTAGTGGTTCAGGAGATATCGCATCTTAAATCCACGCATGCGCAAACCCTCACCAGGGGATTCTATGGAGAAATAGCATCCGCCACCCCAAAACCCCAATACTCTCAAACAAAAACTCCAGCAGTTAAAGGACTTCTCATCTGCGCATGCGCATAACGAAAAATGCCCGGAACGGGAAGCATGAACTTAAAATAAAGAAAATGGGTTCAAGCCCTGTTTACCTGCTTTCTGGCGCTCTAGTTCAAACAGACATATTATATCTGGTATTGGTTTCTCAGAGTTGGGAATTATATCAATGTATTCATATGATAGAACTGCATCATAAAGGAAATTCAATTCAAATAATAGTTTATTTATCAAGATTAAATGAGCAATCATGAGAATGAGAACTGCACCACATTTTCAATTTTTTTTTTGACACTTTGCGGTAATCTGGTCAATACAAAACTTCACATGCCTATAAAGGTCATGATTCTACAATTTGATGCTAAATTTCAGATAGATCGAGTGATCGGTTTCGGAAATATTC
The DNA here is from genome assembly GCA_937662695.2 of Halyzia sedecimguttata. Lineage (NCBI taxonomy): Eukaryota > Metazoa > Arthropoda > Insecta > Coleoptera > Coccinellidae > Halyzia > Halyzia sedecimguttata. The sequence goes on along the minus strand of OW569415.2, from coordinate 87,193,032 downwards.
ATATAAAATATTTTTACTAATATCGGCCATAACTCCGAAACCCCTTGATGGATTTCGCCCATTATCGAACCGAGATATTTACGCTCCAAAACCACCTTGCAATTTTCAATCCGCTAACTCCTTTCGTTCGAGAGTTATCGTGCCTACGGCCGGTCGGCCAGCCGGAAAGAATCGATTTCGCACTCGGATTCTTGATCAGTGAGTCGAACCAAATCGTTTGAGACCATTTTCAGCCAAAAATTCCAAAATTACAGACACTTGGGCAAATTGATAAGCACTCTGTTCCGAGAAACTAGAGCGCCAAAAAAACAAGTATCGTATGACAATTGCCCAAATCAGGTTTGAAGTACCTACAAATAGTAGGTATTCCATAACACATGTATGAAAGAAGATAAGTAATAATAAAAAATTACCTTGTAATCGATCAAAAATTTCCTGATCTACTTTCACCAAATTTTCTCCTCTCTCGAACTACAGAATTATGCTTTCAATATTTACGTAATATTTTCAAACATTTTCGGGTGAGTTCCCCGTTGCATCGCTAAAATACGAGTATTTCAACCCCAATATTTTTGAAGTTACAATATTCCCTTCTGTCAGTCCCGTCATAAATTGAGAGAACTGAGCATTCGTCTATGGATGAAAAGCAGTCTCACTACTCTCAGATCTCTTACTTCATGTTCCGTTCCGAAATGTAAGATTTCTGAGAAAAACTAATTTCGGAGCAAACAACTGAGATTTTTCTCACTTCGCTCACATTTCGGAATACACTTTATTCTCATAATTCTTCGATTGATTAGATAATGTCATGTCATGTCATAAGTTGACATTATGACAATTCATACATAGAATAATTATACCAATCTGTGAAATACGATTTACATTGAAATTTTGAAAAATCATATATCCGAAAGTATTAGCTTGTTAGAGTTAAAAATGATATGAATGGATTCTTATGATAAAACTGCTTATTAAGAAAAATTTAATTTGGAATTTGTTATGTAAAAAAAAAAATTTTTTTGTTACTCCGAAACCATCTGTCCGATTTTGCCCAATAAACAACTTAGCCGAGATATTTATCCCCCAAACCTACTCTGAAAATTTCAACTCTCTAGCTCATTCCGTTCGAGAGTTATCGTGCCTACGGCCGGCCGGACCGGACGGCCGGACCGGCCAGCCGGATGGCCGGACAGAATGAATTTCAACCACGGATTCTTGGTCAGTGAGTCGAACCAAATCGTTTAAGACCATTTTCATCGAAAAATTCGAAAATTACAGACATTTGGGCAAATTGATAAGCACTCAGTTCCGAGGAACTAGAGCGCCAAAAATGGGTTCAAGCCCTGTGGACAGGAGCTTTCTGGCGCTCTAGTTCAAACAGACAAATTATATCTCCGAAAGTATTGGTTTCTCAGAGTTGGGAATTAAATCAATATATTCTTCTGTAAGAACTGCATCATAAAGGAAATCAAATTCAAATAATAGTTTATTTATCAAGATTAAATGAGCAATCTGATAAAACTATATCTTAAAAAAAATTTAATTTGAATTTTGTGTAATAAAATTTTTTTTTTTCATTAGTCTGAAACCATCAGCGATTTTGTTTGATAAACTTAACCGAGATATTTATCTCCCAAAGATACTCGGAAAATTTCAACTGTCTAGCACATTCAACTCGAGAGTTATCGTGTAAACGGCGGACATAATCGATTTAGACCACGGATTCTTGACCAGTGAGACGAACCAAATCGTTTAAGATCATTTTCATGCAAAAATTACAGACATTTGGTCATTGACAAGCACTCTGCTCCGAGGAACAAGAGTGCAAAAAAGTTTTTACAGGCATGGAATCAGTGGCAAAAGTTTCTGGTGGCATTCAGAATTGATATTTATTTGATATCATGAAACAATTATAGTATTGGGAACTGAAGTTCATGAAATTTTCTATGAAAATGTCCATTTAACTAAGCTGAATTTAATCGGTTGATGATTTGAAATACAAGATCATGTCTTGTGTTGAAAATAATATTACAAACCGAAATTTGAAATTGATATTCAAGAATTCCATTATTCATCAATATTTAAAGCTTAGCTTAGCCAAGTAACACAAGAAGAGTAGCTATAAAGTTGAGGAAGAGTTCTGATTATAATACTCTTTCATTATCAATTCCAGCTCCTTTATTCTATATTACGAAATACATTTCTGATATAATCGTTTCAAATTAGAATCGAATCGAACAAAACTGCTCAAAGCCTATCAATTATAGGTTTGATTTTGATTCGAAACGATGACGTCCAACAACATATTGTATCGTCTTTTGAATAGATCCTACACAAAAGCAGGTTTGGTTGCTACGATTGTATGTTCAACGGACAGACCGGCAGTTCTCTAACCGATCAAAAACTAATTGTTTTCTCTCTGTCACGTTAACAATGCTCTCCATAACAAAATACAGCGTGATAAATTATCGATAAACTCCACGCTTCTATCGACGAAGAAAATCATTTTGAAATCTTTCAGTACAGGGTCGCAGTTAACCCAAAAATATCATGTTTGAATTCCGAATTTGTAATATTCTGCATATAGATAGATAGATAGATAGTTTATTGACTATGTCACACATACAGAATATGGTTTATAGCACGTCAGTATAGAACAAACAAATATGTAAATAATTCAACATTTAGAGCTTACACAAACATGTAAAAATAATATGTATATCATAAGTATATCAGTCCTTTAATACCCCAAATGTGAGGATAAAAAATTAATAAATAGAATTCAGCTTCAGATATCATGGATCCTGCCTGCCCCAGTAGTTGCGAAATATTGGCATGATAGCTAATGAAGGACGTATCATCCGCAAATACCACAACTTGACACTTGGTCATCATATGGAAACAAAGGTCATTAATATACAGGGTGAGTATTTGACCACTGCATTAATTTTAACCAAAGATTCCTCTCATTAAATGAAACACTTTTTTCATTTACCATTTTTCCAGATTCGGCTCAGGTAAAAAGTTACAAGCGTTTAAAGATTTCACAATGTGGTAATACACTCCCGCATATAAATTATCTATGACATTATTGGTGGATGAGAATAAGGCATGGTAACGTGGTTTACGGCTTGATTTGGGATTCCAACGCTCAGGGACGGATCCATAAAAGTAGTGAAATTTCTGGAGTTTTCCATTTTAAAACATTCAATAAAGAATATCTCGAAAACGGTGCGTTTAAGGAGAAATGATGTAGAATAATATAATGTTCTTTAACGATGGAATATTCTTGAAATGACTCGAGAAAAACGTTATATGCTTTCTTTATGCTAATTTCGTTTAGTTTTATGAATCCACGAGTCCATAACTAGAAAACCAGTAGAAGTAGAAAAAAACTAATATTTGGAAAGTATGTATCATAGTTATAGGAAACTTTACGCCAACATTTTATTCATTTTATTCGAAAAAAGGATGTCAAAGCTACAAAATAAAAACTGATTTTTTTTCAAAATTTCAACAGCCTGTATCTTTTTACCTGAGCTGAATTTGGAAAAATGTTAAATGAAAAAATTGTTTCATTTGATGAGAGGAATCTTTGGTTAAAATTAATGCAGTGGTCAAAGACTCACCCTGTATATTATAAAAAGCAGTGGCCCCCAGAACAGATCCCTGAGGGACACCATGCTTAATGTCTTTCAGTTCAGATTTGGAGTTGTTGGATAGGTGTGTATATTATTTTCTGCCCTCTAAATAAGACTCGAACAACTTCAATGGTGTGCCTCTTATACCATAGAATGCAAGTTTCTCGACCAATACTTCATGGGAAACGCAATCGAATGCCTTAGAAAGGTCACACATGGTCAATAATGAATGTTCATGCCTTTCCAAGCCGCCGACTACGGACTCCAAGATCTCAAGGAGTACTTTTGTTGTAGACCGACCACTGCGAAAACCAAACTGAGAAGAATGAAAAAGTTTAAACCTCTCGAAATAGTCCACCAGTCTGACCTTCAGCAATATCTCAACCACCTTGGCAAAAACAAGAATTATAGATATATTATATAATAAAGATAACTTTTGGATTATTCACGTCATTAATTTCGAGTAAATCTGTCGAATGGTCGAAGTCCCTGCAAAAAAAATTGTTCTCCGTAATAATTTGAAATTTGCGGCAATAATCGAATATGAAGAATTTCCGGTTTCAATCTCCTCCATTTCGGTAGGAATGCCATAAGGAAATCCTTAAACTAAGGTCATCTAGGTGGACAATCTCGAGAAATTTTAATCACCTGAGATCCTCAGTTTCATATTTCAGAGTTTGAAGTGAACATTTTGAGGAAAGCAATGACGTGAAGTCAGGAGCTTTTGCGCGCATATTCCATTGGCTATTCAAGCCTCATACGGAGTCTAGCGAGCTGAAATTTGTATGTGCGGAATTTCAGTTCATTCTGACAAAAACTTTTTGAAATATAACATTTATGAGGATAACTTTTTTTTTAATATTTTTTCTAGTGATATGGATAATAACAAAATATCGTAAAAATTAGCGTGTCGGAATTCTACAAGTAATTAACGAGTTTCAATTGGTTCGGATTTGTATATTTTGAGTTATAGAGGAAATAACAACAAAATTTCAGATGGTTATAACTCCAAAACCGTTTGACCGATTGAGCCTATTGACGAACTTAGATGTCACATTGGATTCGCAACCTACCCTGAAAATTGCAAGTCACTATCTCTTTCCGATCACAAGTTATCGCGAGAAATATAAAAATTTTTCATAATTTTTTCAGATATTCTAGTGATACGTTCCTCATCAAATTTCACATACGTCTTTGCGTTGGTATTCTACGACTAATTCCCAAGTTTCGCTTCGATCGGATCTGTATTTTTTGAGTTATCGAGAAAACAATATTCCAGATGGGTATAACTCCGAATCCGTTTGGCCGAATATGCCCAACAACGATCTCATCTGTCCATTTTGGATGCGCAACCTACCCTAAAATGTATAAGTCGCTATCTCGTTCCCCTCTCAAGTTATCGTGAGATCAAAAATAATTTTTCTGGTATTTTCTGCTATTACGATCCTCAGAAAATTTCATAGACGTCTTTGTGCCCATTTCAATTCGATCGGATCTGTATTGGTTGAAAACAAAATTTGCAAACAAACATTCAAGTGCGAAAAATACTTCAACTTTATTCGACTTATTTGTCACTGGCTACAGAATAATTAAAACGCAGATTGAAAACAAAAACACTATTAAAGTAACAGGTTAATTGACTGATTTCATGCTGTTACAAATTCTTCTTTCACATAAATCCCTCTCTGTCCACTGAAAAAGCTCTGTCATCCATCCAGTGTTATACTTTTAATCGAAACGGAGGCTTCCGATTTTAGATATTATATAGTTTAAACCTCGCCCTCTACACAGCTTCGTCTAAGAATATTAGCTACTGTTATGTTGTACGTCTTTGGCTCTGATTGATACGGGCTGAGCTCATTAAGATCAGTGATTAGCTTTTTTATGTGGTCATTCATTGGTTAGGTTGAGTTTTGACTTCTTTTGATTCGGACATGACTTCGGCAAAAGTGAATTGCTATATCATTGTGTACTTTGATTTGAATAGTTTTATATATTCGAACAAGTGGAAGTCACAATAAGAAAACGATTATTCCCGATTTGGACGTACATTAGTGGACGGGCAAATTGGTTCGGGATCCCTTTTTGTAATGTTATCAAAATTTTTAATTATATAGATATTTGCATTTTTACATTTCTAGTAACTGTTTGCAATTATTTTATGAGTTTTTTCTTATTATTTCACAGAGTGGATATCAAGGGTGCATGTTTCAACATATCCCATAGAAATAAATTATTTCACCTTGAACTGAAATTTGTAAAATATCTGATTTAGTGATAAGTATCCATTGATTAAGTCTGGATATACTACACTATAGTCCCACTTTATGAGGTGTATGTAATTGCAATAATATTGATCTGATAGTATTTTCTGTGAATTCGTTGAACAATGTCGGGAATATTCGTGAATTTAGTGGATTAATTAATCAATAAAGGATACTGTGGGAGGTATATTCATCATTAAATAGTTTTTTTTGGGACAAACTTTGAAAAATATCTATTAAATAAAAAATTTATTATTTTGTGATTTGCTTCTGACTTAGAAACACAAGATTTTTGTCAGAAGAAAAAGTCAGAAGAACAAGTTTCGGAGTCTGATATAGACTCCGATACGTTACGATATAGTTGTTTTCTTCGTTGATGTTGTTTCGTTGTTATTTGTTAGGCAACATTGTTCGATTGATTGCCTCTGACAAATATCTTATGTTTCTTACGCAGAAGGAAATCACAAAATAATTATTTTCTATTTTAATGATATTTTTCAGAGTTGGGGAGAAAAAACCCAGAAAGAAACCATTTAATTTAGTGGATGTCAAATAACAACAATATTTTTCCAAAATAACTTTATATTTTGTGGGATGTTGTTCTCAATTTATTCGCTGATATAATTTTTATATTATGTTTCATGAAATTTTATCGGGAAATTTTGAAGCGAAATGGTGCCCATGAAATAAGATTTATCTGGGCAGGGGTATGCTGATTGTGGGATGTATCATGACCACAATACAACCTAGGTGATATTATTTCCGAGAGACTTACTGGCATAGTCACCATAAATATGGTCACCATAATATATGATCAAATTTACCATGGTAAATTCAAATCAATAGTGTCCAATACAGGAGAATGGACAATATAATTTACCATGGTAAATTCGATTAAGAGTGTCCAATAGAGGAGAATGGACAATAGAACCATAAGCACAAAATCTCCTGACTTCACGTCAGTGCTTGAACCAATTTTTTTATACAGAAAGTGATTGAATCATCGAAAGTCCAACTCATATTTTCATAATTCAATGATTCAATATGATAAAAATTCTCTATAGAGAACATATACCTACAGGTGATCTTAATATAATTTAGAAGTGAATTTATTATGTGTCTTCGGCCGAATATTGAGTTAGATGCAACCGGTCAGGTTTTCACGTAGATCTTGGTTTTTATTTCTAAAGCTATAAAACCGAATTACCTACACCATCGTGGCCATCACGCCGAAATTCACTAGATTCCCCATATATCGTCTCTTGAGACGTTTACCATTATATGTCCAAACCATAGATTAGAGTTGTCTCTAATCTATGGTCCAAACTGTACGGTGTTCAGCGTTTATATGCTGACATGTTCATTCGCGCTCAGTGCAGAACTTTAAAGCGTGCGCATTGTCATTTTCCAAACAAAATAAAATAAAATAAGAGATAATGATGAAAGTTGGTCAACACTAGTTCTTATTCTTATTTCTTATTTTATCTTATTTCCTGTATAAACGCTATCATTGAAATGTGCATGTTCAACTTCCTTATTTTATTTTAACTTGTTTCTTATTTTATATTATTTGCTGTATAAACCCGCCTTTATTATATAAACTACTTGCTTTCAAGTGTATTGTAAAGTCGTCATAGCATATTTTTCCCTTGAAACTGTTAATGATAAAGATTCATGTATACAACTGTTCGAAAAGTGCTCAGAAGAAAAACATCTCTAGCAATAGGTCAAACTCTAATACCTCTATTCTTTGATACCTCTGCAGGGTACTTTCCAAGAGTTAGAATTGTTCCTAATTGGATCTAGGACTCGCCAAAATAAATTACCTTTAATGGACATATACACCATCTCAATTTTACCGAATGTGCTTACTTGTGCTCAAGACGTTCATAAAATAATCAACGACAAAAAGGCGAGTAATCATTTACTGCTTACGTGTGAGCACCATTTCGGGAAGTGTTTAATTGAAACTGAAGATATTCTCGCGGTCAATAATGCAAACAAGAGCGCCAAAAAAGATGTCACACGGCAGGTAGTAATTAACACGGGGGTCCCTACTAAAATCAGGACTCGGTAAACTTTATAGTACTCTTCAAATAAGTTCTTTTAGGGTGATATTATTGATTTATTAATGTATCCAGCACTGACACATTAAATTAATTAAATACGTTTTAGTGGTTCATCCTGTAAACAATTATTCGACTCATTAATTCGGGTGAAAACATTGTGGTCGACAATAGTGTTAGGTTCTCGCTAAACTATTATCCTATAATAATTTGAAATATACAATACAATCAAACTTGTAATATTTTTGCTTTTCTCCATCAAATTCTCCATTTGTGATATCACCTTTTGTAAATGGATAGGTCGTATCCAGCTATAGGGTACACCCTATATTAAGGGTGGCAAACTATGGTTGAGCCCATCAAAACTACTGTGAAATCAAACGAGCCTTTTCCATTCGTCCCAGTATCAAAGGGGACGTACAAATGTTTACATGGGTAAATCGAAATTACTTTATGGATGTAATTAAGTATAATTTGGTTCGGGAGTGATAGGCCGTGCCCCATGCTGTGTCCGTAATCAACTATGGGCATAATGGGACTGCTCTGACTTGCAATAATTCCAAACAACGCTTCGCCGTTTCTTTCAGTTGAAATGATCCACTCCATGATCTTCAACCGACCAGTGGCGTTTTAGTCTTGTTCTAATATAGTTGATATAGTTCAAAGGGATATTCGGTACAACTAAGCATTCATAAAACTTTTCCCATGCTTTCGGTGAAAGGTAGATGGGTAGTTTTGTTCTTTGATGTTAGCATTTTTCATTATTCATTACGTAAATAATAGAAATTAGAATACCTTCTAAGCAATTCCATAAGAAAACAAAAAAAAAATTAAAAGCACTTAGATGAAGTCTTGAGTTTTTGCGCGCATAATCTGATGTCTATTCATGCCTCACACAAATGCACGAAATACAACATGAAGTTGGAGAGTAATAAAGGAAGGTTCAACACGTGAAAAAAATGCATTGGGCACAAACTGAATTCAAATTTTGAAAAGAAATAATTCCAAAAATACAGAGCAGGTAGAGCTGAAATCCGGTAAACTATTGTAAATGAATGTCACATTCTCAAAATATACATGGTGAAATGTGTCAAATTTTCATGGCCAACCGGGAGACTTTATAAATGTGAATGGAGTATATGTGAGAATGGGTCTAACATAGGTCCATATAATGTCCCTCAGACTTCCCGATATTCTCGCGTTTGCTCTCGCTTCTTCCATTAGGTTTCTGCTGCTTAATATTTATGAACCACGATAATTAAACTTCATAGCTTGATCTATTGACTTGCCATCTATCTCCAACTTGCATCTTATGGGCTGCTTTGATATCAATTGGGATTGTGTTTTTTCTGTGGAAATGATCATATTATATTTTTGCGCAATATTTTTATATCTGAATAGGAGTCGTTGTAAGTCTTCTTCAGTTTCAGCTATCAATGCGGCGTCGTCTGTATAGCAGAATATCTTCAGTGATTTGTTGGCCATTCGATGTCCTATCCCCTCTCGTTTAACGTCTTCTATTATTCCGTTCATCACCATGTAGAAAAGTGTTGAGCTCAGGCTATCACCTTGACGTATTCCAGTTCCGATATTTATCTATTCCGTTAATTTTTGGTTGACTTTGATTTTTGTGTCACAACTACTGTTCATTTCTCCTATTACTCGGATATATCTTTCGTCCAAGTCATGTTCTCTTAGGATGTTTTTGATGTCTGTTAGCCTCACTCTATCGAATACAGATTTGTCGTAATCAATCCCTTTCTCTGCTAATTGTCTCTGTATAAAAATTGCATCTACGATCGATCTGTTTTGGCTTCGCATATTCCTACTGTGTTTGCAATTCTTTTGGCCAATATTTTTGTGAACATTTTATGAACTGTACTCAGTAGTGTTATTGCTCTATAGTTCTTTGGTTCTTTTTGTCACCTCCTTCGAACATCGGTATTGTTATGCTGGTACGCCATTCTTCTGGGATCTTTTGTTTTTGAAAGATTTTTTGAAAAGTTTTGTAATTTCCACAGCTATGCCTTCACCTCCACACTTAATCATTTCGTTGCTGATATCATCCACATCTGGGGCTTTTATGTTCTTAAACTTGCTCATTGTTTCCAACATATTAACACCTCTCATTCTAATAAAGTCGCTCAAAATTAAATTGAAATGAGCGTAGGAAGGCGGACCAATTATTATATGTCGACCTGTTGATTCGGTCTCAAATTTTCCACCCTTTAGGTTTAATAATTTGGACAGAAAAACCCATAAGACTAGCTGGTTGAGTACTGATCATTACTTCCTAATAAGGCTTCCTAATCGCTTCCTTTATTGTCAGATTAAATTAATCAGATGAGAACAAAACCAGAACTCTGCCGTGCTAAGCGTTTGGGCCAACCATGAATTTGAGGCAATTGCGTATGAAACGGAAGTAGAGTTCGAAAAAGTTATTCTAATTATGGGAAATATTTGCTGATGTGAAAGGGAATTACGAAACTGAGCGAACAGTAATACACATCCAAATCAAGAACTAAAGACAAGCCATGGACGACAACTTCTTACATGCATACACTATAACGGCAGTGAGTTCTTGGGGAATCTTCTGGAATTCTTAATGAACTCTGTCCCCGATATAGATCGTCCATCTACACCATATCCATCGAAAACGAAACTCGTAAATAAAAGAAAACTATATTCTGAAACGATCATGAAATGAAGCAGTTGACACGAGAACGTTTTTTTGGCGCTCTAGTTCCTCGGAACTGAGTGCTTATCAATTTGCCCAAATGACTGTAATTTTCGAATTTTTCGATGAAAATGGTCTTAAACGATTTGGTTCGACTCACTTATCAAGAATCCGTGGTCGAAATTCATTCTGTCCGGCCGGTCCGGCCGTCCGGCCGGCCGTAGGCACGATAACTCTCGAACGGAATGAGCTAGACAGTTGAAATTTTCAGAGTAGGTTTGGGAGATAAATATCTCGGCTAAGTTCGTTATTGGGCAAAATCGGACAGATGGTTTCGGAGTAACAAAAAAAATTTTTTTTTTACAAAACAAATTCCAAATAAAATTTTTTTCAATAAGCAGTTTTACCATAAGAATCCAATGATATCTTTTTTAACTCTATCAAGCTAATACTTTCGGAGATATGATTTTCCAAAATTTCAATAATAAATCGTATTTCACAGAATGATATAATTATTCTATGTATGAATTGTCATAATGTCAACTTATTTTCCTGAGACATGACATTATCTAATCAATCGAAGAATGATGAGAATAAAGTGTATTCCGAAATGTGAGCGAAGTGAGAAAAATCTCAGTTGTTTGCTCCGAAATTACTTTTTCTCAGAAAAGTCTTACATTTTTGAACGGAACATGAAGTAAGAGATCTGAGAGTAGTGAGACTGCTTTTCATCCATAGACATAAAATGCTCAGTTCTCTCAATTTATGACGGGACTGACGGAAGAGAATATTATAACTTCAAAAATAATGGGGTTGAAATACTCGTATTTTAGCGATGCAACGGGGACTTCACCCAAAAATGTTTGAAAATATTACGTAAATATTGAAAGCATAATTCTGTAGTTCGAGAGAGGAGAAAATTTGGTGAACGTAGATCAGGAATATTTTGATCGATTACAAGGTAATTTTTCATTATTACTCTTCTTTCATACATGTTTTATGGAATATCTACTATTTGTAGGTACTTTAAACCTGTTTTGGGCAATTGTCATACGAAACTTGTTGGCGCTCTAGTTCCTCGGAACTGAGTGTTTATTAATTTGCCCAAATGTCTGTAATTTTCGAATTTTTCGATGAAAATGGTCTTAAACGATTTGGTTCGACTCACTGATCAAGAATCCGAGGTCGAAATCGATTCTGTCCGGCCGGCCGTAGGCACGATAACTCTCGAACGAAAGGAGTTAGCGGATTGAAATTTGCAAGCGTAAATATCTCGGAGCGTAATTTGGGTTTTGAGCGTAAATATCTCGGACGAGCTCGTTAATGGGCGAAATCCATCAAGCGGTTTCGGAGTTATGGCCGATTTTAGTAAAAATATTTTGTATGAATATTACCGATCACTCGATCTATCTGAAAATTTGCGTCAAATCGTAGAATCATGACCTTTATACGCATGTGAAGTTTTGTATTGACCAGATTACCGCAAAGTGTCAAAAAAAATTTTTGAAAATTTATAAAAAGTTTTTCTACAATAACTCGAACGGAATGAGCTAGGTAGTTGAAATTTTCAGAGTAGGTTAGGGAGATGAATATCTCGGTTAAGTTCGTTATTGGGCAAAATTGGCCAGATTTAATTCGATTTCTTCCATGGTGCATTTCTCATTCTCAGATTGCTCATTTAATCTTGATAAATAAACTATTATTCGAATTGAATTTCCTTTATGATGCAGTCTATCATAAGAATACATTGATATAATTCCCAACTCTGAGAAGCCTATACTTTCGGAGATATAATTTGTCTGTTTGAACTAGAGCGCCAGAAAGCTCCTGTCCACAGGGCTTGAACCCATTTTTTTTTACCTCGAAATCTCCACCAAGTATTTGAACATAATCGTTTGATACTATTCTCGGCAAAAAAATCTAACATTCTAATCTTAGATATTTTTATATAATATATACCTTTTTGGGAAACAAAAATTCCAATCAATTCATATCATACATTTTTCAATAATGCATTTTTCCTTTTTGCGCGCATGTTCTAGGGAACAGCAAATTATAGCACGCTGTTCCTTAGAACATGCGCGCAAAAAGGAAAAATGCATTATTGAAAAATGTATGATATGAATTGATTGAAATGTTATGCTTCCCAAACTGGTATACCTATATCATATAGAAATTTGAATTTGGGTAAATGATAGTACGCTGTTCCCTAGAAAATGCAAATGCGCGCAAAAAGGAAAAGTGCATTATTGAAAAATTTATGATATGAATTGATTGGAATTTCATGTTTCCCAAACAGGTATATATTATATAGAAATTTCAGTTTCCAATCTATTCCCTTCTAATTTAATCGATTAAATTACAAACATCGCAGAGGTACATCATAATAGTTTTTTTGGTGAATTATTTTAGATAATACTGAACCTTTGCAATCGTGTAGGGATGTTATTTCGTATTCACTCCTCAAATTTCCAAACTTTCCGCTTCGAAGTTTTTACAGTTCTAAAACCTTATGAAAAAATCCATCATTGTGAATGTATACCTCTTCGGCCCTTGCTATGCCAATTACAAATTAATGAAAAAGTTTATCCGATGCAATAAAATGAAGAATTCCAAGCTGGCAACTAACTCCAATGTCATGTATTTAGAAACATGATCGATTGATAATGGACATTCGGGATAAAATAAGAGCAATATTTTGGAAATATTAACTGCAGATGCTACGCCACTGTGTTCTCAACATCCAGGCGGATTATCATCTACTTGACGTTCTCTACACCTTCTCGCAACGGTTCTAATTGCCATAATTTGCCCCAGAACCATTGATAGTCGATTTTGTATTCTCATCCCATTGTTCAGATTTATCTCAGCTCATTCAGCTCCGGTGGTGTAATTAAAATTCCTGATTTTTCGATTCTTTTTGTTATTATTGGATTTTGCGAAGATGAAATAAGTGTTTTGCTCGTTAGGGAGAAAATAGAATCATGGCTAATTTTACCTTCATTTTAGAACAGCTACTTCTAGAAAGGAATTTTAAAAAAGTGATTCAGTAAAATCGTTTAATTTATTCATAAATTCAGTTATACCTTGTAACTTATAATTCACGTGAGGGGCAAAATATTGAAATGACACAAATCCTCGATTTCCGATGTGGTTAATTTTGTCGCAACAATGCAACATTTTTTCTGAATATTTTATATTTCAGAAACTGTCCGTGAGATTTCGCTAAACTTCCACAAAAACCTTCAAGCAGCCATTCTACAAATAAAGTACCGGATTTCAGCTTGATCGTCTTCAAATTTTAGCAATTTTTGTGAAAATAAAATTTCAAACTGAAAAATTGTTTCCTGCATAACTCAAAAAATACAGATCAGAACAAATTGATACTGGCAATCAGTTTTAGAATGGCGATGCGCAAATTTTTGCGAAATTTCATCACAAGAAAAACAATTTTTTTTTTTTGAAAATGTTATACGGAGTTATTTGAAACTCGAGGCGATAAATTGAGGAACGTTTAGAGACTGATATTCTTGATAAAAATGTAAATTAAAATGTTTGGATATGGCTTTGTTTCCGAGATATTAGAGTTCAAAGTTTCTGCATGTCATCAATTTTCAACTTTAATACCTAATATAAAAATAATTAAATCAAATGTTCAAGAATTCCACCACTAGCATCGATATACAGGCTCGGCAACGCAAAATAACGGAATCTTATCCTAATCGCATGCCTTGTCCATTTTGAGTGGATTAGACTGCATTAGTTCCATTAATTGTTCTTGATTATCAATTTCCACTGCGCAAACTAGTTGTTTTAAATGGCCCCATGTAAAATGATCCAGGCCAGGTAATCTCGCAGGCCATAGCACCTGACCACGCCGACCAATCCAACTCATCTTAAAAGTTCGGTTAAGGCAGGCGGCACAATTTCGTCCAACATGTGGTGGTGCTCAGTCGTGCTGATACCACATACAAAAATTGGTTCAAGCACTGACGTGAAGTCAGAAGCTTTTGCGGTTATGTTCTTTTGTCCATTCTCCTGTATTGGACACTCTTAATCGAATTTACCATGGTAAATTCGGAGTGTCCAATACAGGAGAACAGACAATAGAATTCAACATGGTAAATTCGATTAGTACAATAGTGTCCAATAAAGGAGAATGGACAAAAGAACATACGCGCGAAAGCTTCTGACTTCACGTCAGAAAGTATTGGTTTTCAGAGTTAGGAATGATATCAATGGTTTCTTATGATAGAACTTCATCATAAAATAAATTAAATTCAAACATCATAAAAGAATTTAAATTCAACAAGAGTACCAAAAATCATTAATCCAAAACCAACAGACCAATTTTACCCAATAACGAAGTTATCCGAGTAATTCATTCCTCAAATATACAATGGAAATTATATTACATCAATTGAAACCTAGCCAATATTCCAGTTTTGTTCATACTGGAAATATTCTGAACCCAACTTACCTACCAAAGTATACAGGGTGAGTCTTTGACCACTGCATTAATTTTAACCAAAGATTCCTCTCATCAAATGAAACACTTTTTTCATTTACCATTTTTCCAGATTCGGCTCAGGTAAAAAGTTACAAGCGTTTAAAGATTTCACAATGTGCTCATACACTCCCGCATATAAATTATCTATGACATTGTTGGCGGACGAGAATAAGGCATGGTAACATGGTTTACAGCTTGATTCGGGATTCCAACGCTCAGGAACGGATCCATAAAAGTAGTTAAATTTCCTGAGTTTTCCATTTCAAAACATTCAATGAAGAATATCTCGAAAACGGTGCCTTTAAGGAGAAATTATGAAGAATAATATAATGTTCTAAAACGATGAAATATTCTTGACATGAATCAAGAAAAACTTCATATGCTTTCTTTATGCTAGTTTCGTTTAGTTTTATGAATCCAGGAGTCCATAAGAGTCAAGAAAAACTTCATATGCTTTCTTTATGCTAATTTCGTTTAGTTTTATGAATCCAGGAATCCAGGTTTTTAGAAAACCAGTAGAAGTAGAAAATAACTAATATTTGGAAAATATGTATCATAGTTATAGGAAACTTTACGCCAACATTCATTTTATTCGAAAAAAGGATGTCAAAGCTACAAAATAAAAACTGATTTTTTTTCAAAATTTCAACAGCCTGTATCTTTTTACCTGAGCCGAATTTGGAAAAATGTTAAATGAAAAAAGTGTTTCATTTGATGAGATGAATCTTTGGTTAAAATTAATGCAGTGGTCAAAGACTCACCCTGTATATTTCCATCATGATATGGATTATCCACGAGCATTATATTATCATCTTAAAAGTATAATATCATATCATCCTCATAATTCTACGACAGCTGAGGTTATTTCATTGGTCATTTTGCATTCAATCATACTTTGTTCTCTAACAGGAGGGGTATTTTATATCAAGAATAACGAACTAGAAATATCTTTGAAATGTCCCTTAAAGCAAAATAAGACGACATGAATGAACAAAAATCATATAATAATTCATATTAATATTCATATAATAATTAAGTACAGCCAATGGACTCTATACTAACGTAGTATAGATTTCTATGAGTACAGCATTCTGTGAAAATATAGAAATACGACTTATGTCTGAAATTTTGAAGAATCATATCTCCGAAAGTATTAGCTTGTTGGAGTTTAAAATGGTATCGATGGATTCTCATGAAGAAACAGCGTCGTAAAAAAATTTGAATTTACAATTTGTAATGTAAAAAAAATTGTTTTTTCGTTACTCCGAAACCATCAGGCCGATTCTGCCCAATAACGAACTCAACCGAGATATTTATCTCCTAAACCTTCTATGAAAATTTCAACTGCCTAGCTCAATCCGATCGAGAGTTATCGTGTTAACGGAGGGCCAGTCGGACGGGCCGGATAGAATGGATTTTCACCACGGATTCTTGATCAGTGAGACAAACCAAATCGTTCAAGATCATTTTCATAGAAAAATTCGAAAATTACAGACATTTGGGCAAATTGGTAAGCACTCTGTTCCGAGGAACAATAGCGCCAAAAAGTTTTATGCAGTATTTCGTGACGGTATACCAGGCGTGAAGAGACAATAGAAGATGCACACAAAAGCTCCTGGCTTCACGTCAGTGCTTTTCTCGATTTTTTTTTGCTCCCGTTTAGATTCGATTACTGTTAATACTAATAGCAGTATCACTAAATGTATCATCTTACGACTTATATCCAAGGGAGTTTTTCATATTGTTTGGTTATTTATCATTATAGGCACGTCGTCTGTTTTTCTGATTGGCGTATCTATTGTATTTATGAATTCGTGTTGGAATCCGAGCAAGCATTGTTCCATCTGACAGCAACAATTATCGATTAATTACGGGTATAGAAAACCCTCGGGCATCCAGCCTCCTCGATAGTCATTATACAGGGCGTATCGGTAGGCATGCGGCCAACGGAATCCCTAAACTGAAGTCATCTAGGTGTAATCCATAATCATAGCGAAAGGTTTTATTAGCCCTAAAGTAGACTTGGATATACCTACTGTGATATGTTCAAGGTGTAGAGTCAACAAGATTTCATTAAGAACTGTTTATTTTATTACATATGTCACAATCCCCTCCTGATGGGAGGGGAATCAAAGTATCTACGTCACATCTTCCCCTTTAACAATCATTCAACTTAATACTAATTTGCATATTCCAATCTATCAGGCTTTCGTTTATTTCTACCATATTTGGTAGTATAAAATGTTCTACTCCTAACCATATTATTGTTATCACAATTTGTTGAATTAACTTGGTTTCTAATACTACTTTCAGAATCTTCGTTATTAGAACTATAATAATTTTCTTCTTGTGTAATATATGGTTTCAAATTAAACCGATTCCTTCTGAATATTCTTTGAGAGTATTTTTCTTTAACTACATATATTCTTTCACTTAGTGGTTTTACAATAGAACCAGGAACCCATATATTACCCTTTCTTATAAAAACTGATTGACCAATTTTGAGGTAAATGTATTATTTTGAAATTGCTTCTGCGTTAGAAACTTTAGATAGTTGTCAGGTGCAATATTGCCCAATAGACAGTAAAAATTCAACATTGTATTTTGTTGAACAGAGAGAACAATTTTGCAAGTTGCTTAGTTGGAATTGACCATATAAGGTTGAATTTGTTGAATAAAGAATAATTGTGAATATTTTCACTTGGAGTACGATTTAGTCTCCGAAACATTAGAGTTTCGTTACTATTTATTAGGCAACATTGTACTATTATAGCTTCAGACGAATTTAGCAAAAGCAATTTCAAAATGTTTTATTTCAAAGGTTATTTCAGAGTTTGGGAGAGAAAACCCAGAAACGAACCATTTAGTAATGTAATGCATTTGTTATATCAAGATATGAATGTGAGTTTGGTGTTTTCCAGCCTGAACAGCATCTACAATTTTGTATTTCAGCCCCAACGAAACATGAAACGTCACAAAATTTCATATGATTCTTCACGCATGTCATAGCAAAAGGAAAATTTGCTTCTACTCACTTCAAAAAAAGTGCCACTTACTTCAGTCATTAACAGACTTGCTGTCGTAGTCTTTCTTAGCTGTTTAAGTTTTTTTCATACTTCTCAATTTGGAGCTACATTGAGGTCCAGATATGATATATCCTTGAGCATATAGTTCAAGAGGAACTTTATTCCACAGTTTTTTGGGTAAAACCTTGCAACTACTGAACTCATGGTCCATTATATGATGTTTGAACTATAATGAAAATGAAACATGATAAAGAAGAACTGTAAGAGATGAACAAGAACCATTATTCATATGATTGCAACAATTCAAATGAAATAATAGTATCTATGGAAGATCTTCTTCTGTGCTATGGTGTTAGCTCTATTCACATCAGTTTTATTTTCTTTATTGTCGACGATTTCATCATTTGGTTTTATATCACCTTAATTTGTATTCTGATGTAGAGCATTTTTCAAAAGTTTTGCATCAAAAGCACTATCTGAACCAGTTAAGAAAATGAGGAGGTAATATCAGAAAATCATACACTTAATTGGCAATATTATATTAACCTTCATCTGCTCATCTGTGAATAAAATTCTGTTTTTCAATCTGGATACAGACATTTTTCTATTTTATATCCCGCTTTCTAAATTTCATCTTCTTTCAAGGAATATCGTTAGTTCTTGTTAAATTCCTTTGTTCATGAGGAAATAGTGAATAGGGCTGAATCCCCAGACACTTCTCTTAATTTACAGACCATTTCCCCTCAGTATCAAGAGAGTCTTATAAGGTCGATTTAGTCATATTTCAATTCGCATAAACATATCTTATTATAACTATTTCCCCTTTGGCGTGCCGAATTTTAAAATTATTATTACTATCTATGCGGGCTGCAGTTCAATAAATTTGTTCAATGATAAATGCATATACAGGATGGAATTTTTCAACTCAACAAGAAAATCCATTTTTTCCCAATATGTGCATGGATTTTTTCCATCTATTCACCATCCTGTGAGTTCTTAATGGTGAACACCTGTTCAAAATTTGATTGAAAAATTGGTTCCAGCCCTGTGGACAGGGGCCTTGGCGCTCCTGTTCAAACTCTGACACATCATATCTCCGAAAGTATTGGTTTCCCAGACTTGGAAATTTTATCAATGTATTCTTATGATAGAACTGCAACATAAAGAAAATTCAGTTCAAATAATAATGTATTTATCAAGATAAAATGGGCAATCTGAGGATGAGAACTGCGCCATGGAAGAAATCAAATCAAAATAGCTGAAATGAATTTGACTCTCGCTTATAGAACAGGACGGCATGTACAAGTATGAACACAGATCATATAATAATTCATAGATAGAATAATTATAGCATTCTGTGAAAAAATAGCAGTACGATTCATTATTGAAATTTCGAAAAATAATATCTCAGAAAGTATTAGCTTTATAAGTTGAAAATGATATCAGTGCATTTTTATGGTGAAACTGCATCTTAAAAAAAAATTAATTTGAAATTTGTAAGTTGAAAAAATTATTTTTTTTCGTTACTCCGAAACCATCTGTATATTTTGCCCAATAACAAAATTAACCGAGATATTTATCTCCCAAACCTACTCTACATTATGTTGGAGAGTTATTGCAGAAATAAAATTTTAAAATTATTTTTTTTTTTACACATTACGGCAACCTGATCAATACAGAACGCATACGTATAAAGGTCATCATTTTGATGCTAAATTTTAGATAGATAGAGTGATCGCTTTCGGAAATATTCATAAAAAATATTTTTCCTAAAAACGGCCATAACTCTGAAATCGCTTAGTGGATTTCGCGCGTTAACGAACTCGTCCGTGATATTTACGCTCCAAACCTAACCTGCAAATTTCAATTCTCTAACTCCTTTCGTTCGAGAGTTATCGTGTTAACGGACGGACGGCTGGACAGAATCGATTTCAACCACGGAATATTCATCATTAAGTCGAACCAAATCGTTTGAGACCATTTTCAGCCAAAAATTCGAAAATTACAGACATTTGGGCAAATTGATAAGCACTCTATTCAGAGGAACAAGAGCGCCAAAATGACAATCAGAAGTTATCGATATGTGTATTCTAAGCAGAAACAGTTTAATCACCCTGTATTTCCAAAAAAGTTCACTACAGATCTGAAATATTTTCGGGTTTTAACTTCACGAGAAGGTTCCGTCACATCACTAAACTATGGCTTAGTTGATTAATACTTTCTGTGTGTTGATGTGCTGCAGACATGGTGGAGCATTATATTCTGATGAAGGGTAATCCTCAGTTTGAAATTAACCGTGTTGTGGCATTTCGGAGGTAAAAGAATACCACATACTGGGTGGCAGTACATAACAAAGATCGCTATGCACCGGCTACCTACAATTTATTCACCATTGAAAATGAAACAATGTTCTAAATCATTCCGTACATCAGGCCCTTACCTGTTGACGCCAGTCCGTTGGCAAACTCCACATGGTGTGCAATTTATATACGTGTTTATAATTAAGTTGAATGTCAATCCGTCCCCCAAATGGAATATTTTAATTGTTCGACTTCTTACTTCATTCGGCAAATGTTCCATGTCAGAAGAGTGTTTAACATAATGTCTATATAACTTTGAAATGTAATGTAGAAAGGGAAGTGCTACCGCTGGCGCTGGGTGATTGGTTAGTCCGATTCCTCGGTGAATTTTGAGTCGAACAAACATTACCAATTAACTTTAATCGTAATGGGGAATATAGTATTCCATTGGAAATTTGGTTCTTTCCAAATTTCGAAAAATACAGACTCATAATATTTCGAAAATGGTTACTCTAATAATACTCCAATCCAACATATAGGGTAATTATTTTAAATCGTCAATTATCCTTGTATGGGAAAGTAAAAATTGGTTCAAGCCCTATGAACAGGAGGTTTGGCGCTCTTGCTCAAACTTTGACAAATCATATCTCCGGAAGTATTGCTTTCTCAGAGTTGGGAATGGTATTGCTTAAAATTGAGCATCCCCCAATTTCAAGCTCCATAGTAGTCCTGAATTCAACCTACATAGTGGTACTTCTACAAGTAAACAAGTCTGCGCACTATCTTTCCGCTCTATAGTATTTTTGAATTTATCGCCTTCAACTGTCTAATCTCGAACAAGTATGCATTTCTCAAGAAACCTGCGCCGAGGTGAATTTTAATTCGACCCCCGGTCCACTACGAAAACTGGACTGATTCTTTTACGAATAGCTTCATTGACTTCTCTCTGCCGTTTATACAAGTTTTAATTTGATTTCCTCTACAGCTCATTAGTTCATCTCATCATTTTGTTAATCTAGTGCAATCAGTGTCCTGAAATCACAGGTAATTTACAACTCCCAATGTTAATTAATTGTTCTCAAACTTCGCAATACGTGAATTGTAATTCAGAAGTGCACGTGTTCCGAGTAAAATGCTGATGGCTGAAATCGGTCTTTCATTCATCCACATGTGTATGAATTAATTCTAATATCTCATACTGATTTCTCTTAGTTAGATTTTGTGCATGATTTTCTATATTACGATGGAATTATTGTTCTTCTCAAAATTTATCAACTCGTATTGAATAGCATCAGCTGTAAAATTAAGTCATCTCTTTTATTGTCTATATATAATAGTCAATGGTTTGTTCGATATAAAATATCACAAAGCCTGCTCTTTTCGTAGTTTTTATATTAATTTTAACTAGTTCGTTTTCATGATAGGTTGCCCTGGACTTCCGCCATTCTAGTTTTTCTCACATGTTCGATCGTCTCATTACCTTTACTTGGATTCTATAGATCATTTGGATAATTGTCTCAGTATTTCCTCTGTTCTCATTGGTTTAAATTTACTAGAATGTAATTCTGAAAATTAGTGTTAACGTTCAGATTCAGTTTCATCTCTTATCAGTTTAACACTTGTATAAAATGGCGACGTGCACTCAACAGATTCAAGCTATTGTATGTAATTGCTTTTCTGAAATTAAATCATCAATTCAATTTCAAGTTCAACTCTCATTTTCAGTTTCATGAAAGCTGATTGTTGGTGCACCGCGCTAATCTACTCTCCATACATACATGCATATATTTTCTTTTCTTTTGTACTCTCAAGCAATTAAATTTCCAATTAGATCATCACAATAAACCTCCTGTTTTTCTGGTGGAATCGCCCTTCTCATATTTTAATAATAGTTTATTGCTCTCCATCACTGTAAACGTTGTGTTATTTTGGTGATTACCTCCTCTCCATTTGAACTTATATGTATGCTCATGCCTCTCATTTTTGTATTAACAATGTGTATATGTAAAGAAATTGGTTTTAACAATTTTTCCAACTCAATCCTCTGAAACAGTCCACTGCTTCAAAGTTATGATAAAATCGTACCACCCTGATTTTGAACAGGTATCAATGGAATCTTATGATAGCACTGCATCATGAAGGAAATTCAATTCAAATAATAGTTTATTTATCAAGATTAAATTCATTAATGCTTCAAAAATTATCATTTGAAATAATAATCATTGAAATGTCTAGAGCAAGGTTAGAGACAATCATAGCAGATTGTCCATTTATTCCTGATATTTGAGTAGGTAGAGGCTGACGAACAAATTATTTCAATAGTTCAAAATATATTTATAAAATACAATCCTCTTTTCATAATTTAATAGTTCATACCACTAACACATTCAATGACATTCATTCTGTATTATGAACCTTAACTCAAGAAAAAATATTCGATACAGGAATGTAGATCCCTATTTCAGCATTTATTTGCTAGCAACATTATGAAAATACTGTATATAGGAACATGTCTTACTACTTAAGGAAGTAAACAGTAATATCAACCTCAGTGGTCAACGAACAGTAATTTGTTTAGATGATTCCATTATGTTCTTCTTTCCTATTGCCTTCATAAACTACATCATTAAATTGATCCAATTCTAAATCTTCTGAAACATCATCCCCAATATGTATACATAAATTATTCAACATGTAATGTCACTATTGTTATCGGTTTCAAAACAGTCTTGTATATATTCAAAAATTCAAAAATCAGATACTTGTTTTCCAGCAGCAAATATTTTCAAACTACGAATTGACATGTCTCTAATAGCTAGATAAGATGACATTTATGAAGAGTGAACACAGAAAGATAGAATTCGTATTCTGAGAATACATACTACGACTACGATGTATTATTGAAATTTTGAAAAATCATATCTCCAATAGCTTCTTGGAGTTGAAAATGATATAAATTGATTATTATGATGAAACTGCATCTTAAAAATAATTGAATTCAAAAGTTGTAATGTAAAAAAAAATGTTTTCCTTACTCCGAACCCATCACGCTGATTTAGCCCAAAAATGAAATTAAACGAGATATTTATCCCTCAAACCTACGCTGAAAATTTCAACTGTCTAGCTCATTCCGTTCGAGAGTTATCATGTGAAACGAACGGACGGCTGGACGGATGGACAGCACCGATTTTGACCATGGATTCTTGATCAGTGAGTCGAACCAAATCGTGTATGACCATTTTCAGCCTAAAATTCGAAAATTACAGACATTTGGGCAAATTGATAAGCACTCTGTTCTGAGGAACAGGAGCGCCAAAAACGATACGCTCATAAAAATTCACACACAGAGCTTCTGGACCATAAGCTACTATTTTAAAGCATTGACAGTTTTCTACCACTTCCGGTTATACCAGAAGCAGCTAACAATTTTTGCGCGTATGTTCTGGGGAACATCGCATTATCAATTTGGCCAAGTTCTTTAAATCTCTTCATCTGTTTCAAATAAAGAACTCAAAGTAACCACCTTAAGTGGTCTAAAATCATTTAGAGTTAGTAGGAAAAATACTTTCGTAAATGGGTTTCTCTGCAGAAAATGTTATCAGACAAGAAATTTGCAAAATAAGTAGCAAGTGTTATAACAGTTTAGATCATCATTAAATGCGCCAACTTTAAGAGTTACTTGTCGAACAAGCGTAGTACATTTTTTTTCAGTACAGGCAGTTGAAATTGGAAGAAATATGAGCTTTGAATATTTAGTGGGGCAAAGACTAACATTTTGCTCCGAAGTGGGTCAAAATTCATGAAGTTTTGGGCAATAATATACAGACACATTATTCAGGAAGATATAACAAAAATAAAATTGGCAAAAAATCAACATTTGTAGAAATGGGAATTGAATAACCATCCCAAAGTATAGATTTTGTCGATTTTCTTGGAATGCCTATAATTTTGAAATTGCATCACCTAGATTTTTTTCAATATTTTTCTGATAACTATCATGACTTGTAATATCACCCGCTTCTAGCTTGACGTCGACTTCTGGGACACCCTGCATATGCGAATGTTAGACGTGAATCAATAAAACATTGGGAGTACCTAAAAAAAGCTGTTCATTCAAGTAATCATGATAATTTTTCACAACAATCCACAGGTTCTTCACAAATGATGAATATACAGGGTGAGTCTTTGACCACTGCATTAATTTTAACCAAAGATTCCTCTCATCAAATGAAACCCTTTTTTCATTTACCATTTTTCTAGATTCGGCTCAGGTAAAAAGTTACAAGCGTTTAAAGATTTCACAATGTGCTAATACACTCCCGCATATAAATTATCTATGACATTGTTGGCGGACGAGAATAAGGCATGGTAACGTGGTTTACACCTTGATTCGGGATTCCAACGCTCAGGGACGGATCCATAAAAGTAGTGAAATTTCTGGAGTTTTCCATTTTAAAACATTAAATGAAGAATATCTTTAAAACGGTGCGTTTAAGGAGAAATGATGAAGAATAATATAATGTTCTAAAGCGATGGAATATTCTTGAAATGACTCAAGAAAAACTTTATATGTTTTCTTTATGCTAATTTCGTTTAGTTTTATGAATCCACGAGTCCATAACTAGAAAACCAGTAGAAGTAGAAAATAACTAATATTTGGAAAATATGTATCATAGTTATAGGAAACTTTACGCCAACATTCATTTTATTCGAAAAAAGGATGTCAAAGCTACAAAATAAAAACTGATTTTTTTTCCTGTATCTTTTTACCTGAGCTGAATTTGGAAAAATGTTAAAAAAAGTGTTTCATTTGATGAGAGGAATCTTTGGTTAAAATTAATGCAGTGGTCAAAGAATCACCCTGTATATTGTCGGAGATACGAGCTGCTTTGGGCGAGTTCAGTAGCTGGATGGGGGAGCGTTGCCACGAAAACTTTCGAACGGAAAGGGATAGCGACTTACAATTTTCAGGGTAGGTTGCACATCTGGATGGGACAGTTGAGTTCGTTGTTGGCCACAATCAGCCAAACGGTTTCATAGTTGCACCCATCTCGAATTTTGTTGTTATTTCCTCAATAAGTCAAAATATAGGAATCCGGTCTTCAAATTCGAAGTTGGTTATTACTTGTAGAATACCGACGAGCGAATTTTTGGCAAATATTGTAAATATCGTATAACTATAAAAAAATAAAAAACTTATATTTCAGAAACTATTCGTCATAATCAAGTTAAATTCCGCACATTTCTTCAAGCCACCATTTTTCAATCGAGCACCGAACTGCTTGATCGACTCCGTATGAAACGTGAATAGACAATGGAACATGCGCGCAAAATTTTTAAGAATTTTTTGTATTTGGCAGAAGATCGATATAATTGCGAATTTCTCTGTGAAATTTTCATGAATAATAGATTGCATATCTAGATTTATCTGATCCTTATCCGGAAAGGTACAACAGTTCAAAAATTGTTGTGGAATTCTCGAACCTTCTTTCTTGATGTGTAAATTGAACGTATGGTTGAATAACCCGGTTGATAGCTATTCCCATAATGTTATGATTAAAATATTATCTAATACGAATTCATCAAAACATTCGCAAAAACTTTAGACATTTCACAATATCTTGCGAATTATTACTCGGTTTTTTCCGTTATCAAGAGTTATCCAAATTCAAAAACACCGAGGTTATCTCTGTGATTTTTCCTGTTTATAATTATTGAACTGATTTTTTATAGAATAATAACACACAACCAACATAATAAAGTCTAGTAATTTATTATTTGTTCAATTCATTTCCTGGTCCAGGGACTGATATATTTATTTATAATAGCCTAATCTGGAATAATTACCATGAATTCGCTCCTTTTTGGCGCTCTTGTTTGTATTTTAGATAATCCCGAGCAAAGTACTTATGCTCTTCATTTATTTTTAGAATATAACGTCATGTACACTCGAATGTTGAATGCAAATTCCTTACGGAATTGCTTAGTATCAACTTTTCCTCACAAAAAGTTGAGAAAGCGCTGACGCCAGAGCTGTGGCCCATCCAGTTGCTGAAGTCACCCAATGCGTCAAATTTATATTAAATTAAAAGCAATACCTGCCCACTGTTGGGGAGAATAGAGCACATTAGTTAGGTTGGAATCATTCTCTTGGATGGAAATTCATATTAAATTTTTTTAATATGGAAGTTTTACGGAAAATGAACTTTGAGATCAAACCACACTGTTTGAAAGTGAATGTTAGTAAAGAGACATCAAATATTGGTTTCCTTCATTATTGGTGTATATTTTCAAGTTCATACCACACCAAAATCTGCTTCTATTTGTCCTTAAATCATAACTGAAACCAGTGTTGTCCGATAGATTTCCGTATACCGCATATGAATTTACCATGGTCAATTAGAATTAAGAGTGTCCAATACAGGAGAATGGACAACATAATTTACCATGGTAAATTCGATTAAGGGTGTCCAATACAGAAGAATGGACAATAGAACATACGCGCAAAAGCTTCTGTCTTCACGTCCGTGCTTGAACCAATTTTTTTTTTCCTGATTTTTTTGAAATTTTCTAGGAGTGCGGTTCTTGAAATTTTTTTTTTGGTAATTTTTTTCAAAATTTCTAGAGATACGGTTCTCACAAAATTTCAAACACGTCTTTATGATCATTTTCTACTACTAGTTACCAAGCTTCAATTCGATCGAATATTAATTTTTTGAGTTATCAAGGAAATAATATTCCAGGTGGGTATAACTCGGAAACCGTTTAACCAATTATGCCCAAAAACGAACTCAACTCTCCCTTTCGGATACGCAACCTACCCTGAAAATTGCTAGTCCCTATCTCCTTTCGTTCGAAAGTTATCGAGGAAACGGTCACCCATCTACTGAACTCACACAAGAATGCTCGAATCTCCAACAATATTCAACCGATCGTGTTAAAACTTGAAACTTGGCAGTAGAGTTAGGTTATAAAGGCTCTTGCAAAATTTCAGCAATTTCCAATGAATAGTTACTGATATAGAATTTGTTTTTCAATTTTCCATGATTTTTTTAAATTTTTTCACGAATACTATCCTACTATACGAAATTTTGCCAGAATTTTCGCGTTGGCATTCTACAACTAATTACCATGTTTGAATTCAATCGGTTTAGTATTTTTTGATTTAATGAGGAACAAAAAACAACCAAATTTCAGATGGCTATAACTCGAAAACCGTTCAGCCGATTATACTCATCAACAAACTAAAATGTCGCGTTCTGGTGCACATCATAACCTGAAAACTTCAAGCCGCTATGTCTTTCCGTTCTCAAGTTATCGTGACAACAAAAATATTTTTTAATAATTTTTTTAAAATTTTTAAGCCATACGAATCGCACAAAATTTCACAAACGTGCTTAGGTTCATATTCTACAGCTTCTCACCAAGTTTCAATTCGATCGGATTCATATTGGTTGAAAACTCTTTTGCTAGCTCTTTTCGTTCTGAAGTTATCGTGGCAACGGCCGGACGGCCGGACGGCCGGCCTGACAGAATCAAATTTGACCTCAAATTCTTCATTGGGGAGTCGAACTAAATCGTTTGAGACCATTTTCGTCAAAAAATTCGAAAGTTACAGACATTTGGGCAAAACTATAACGTGATTTTCCCCAGAACATGAGCGCAATAATGGAAAAGCGTTATCCAATTTCTACAATAATTTAATATTACCCACAACCACAGAAATATTGAGTAGGGGGTATCCGTTTTGTTCTGTGTAGCCACTGATATAGCACACTTAAATATTCTTTACCGAACAGTGAATGCTGAATAATATTATAATGAATTAATCATGGTAGGGATACGATTATGGCCAAAAGCTTCGGTTGTTTTTTACTAACGTAACCCATAAATAGCATTAACTTTTCAACTTAATTCGTATTGAAGTTCTTCCTATCCAGAAGCGGTGTTGACTCGAAATTAATACATTCTCGTCCACATTATTCCGGCTAAATTAACAAACTGAATAGAAGAAGTAAGTGAAGTGATATCATCCTGCTAACATTCTAAATATTTTAATAAACTATCGAGTTTCTACTAAATCAAATGTTAACATTCCAGAATGATATGGCATAAAAGATCCTTAATAGTTTATGATGCTTGCAGCTTCTTCATTGTTCGCTGGGAGGTCCCAAAGTGAATGTGATGTAATTCTACCTAGTGGCAGAACTACCATCACAGCCTACCGTATTATTTTTTGCTGAGAGGTATGAAATGAGACAATGTAATTTTCCGCTTTGATAGACATGAGCGTTACAAGTTTCAACAGAAGAACGGACTGGCTTCGTTATTATGTTTAAAGCCTTGTTAGCAGTTCAATTTTGTTCCCTTAACGATCAGATTTAATCCGATATCAATTACTTTTTTCCGATTAGATCTGGCTCTAAAAAGTTCACAGATAATCATGGTTGTTACACAGTTTAATTCGCTTCTGTTTTAGATAGGGAATTTTCGGGAAGGAGGATTTGTGGTCAGGAAACGGATTAGCATGTGAGCCCAAGACAACCTAACACTCATCAATAACAAATCAATCAAGCAAATAATGAAGATGAGGTTAATGTTTAAGTTAAGGCCATTTATTACATCTGTCTTTATAAAAATACTTCCTCTGAACTTAACACAAAAAATATTCTCACATTTTCGGCGCTCTTGTTCCTGGGAACAGAGTGGTTATCAATTTGCCAAATGTCTGTAATTTTCGAATTGCTGAAAATGGTCTTGAACAATTTGGTTTGACTCACTGATCAATAATCCGTGGTCGAAATCGATTCTGTCCGGCCGGCCATCCGTCCGGCCGTTAATACGATAACAAATTACTGATATTGTTGTACTCTATAAGCTCCTTAATAGTTTTTTCGTGACACCTAATATTCTACAGACTATTCCTTTTAAAGTTCCTGATAGGAGGCTCCGTAGTAACGATACATTTTATGTCCCGTTCAGGAGAACAAACAGCGCTCAAAACTCTCCCATTCTCCGGATGCTGTGTGCTTATAATGTACACTGTAGGGAACTGGATCTTTTCCGCGTGTCTCTGCCTAGTCTGAAGCGTAGTCTCAGGAACATTTTCGCATAATTCTTTCTGTTGATAACTATTGTATTTTTGGTTTGTTATTCTTTATTCATGTTTTAATTTGTTGTACTTTAGGTTGCATATAGGTCTTTGCATATTGGTCGAATAATTTTGATGTGAATGTAGTTAGTTTTGACATAGTCTTAATTTCTGGGATATATTTACATAAATTTGTATTATCATTAAGAGGATACTGTATATGGGCTTTGCCTGTGAGTATTCCATAGTTTGATCCAAATAAATAAATAAATAAATAAATAAATAAATAAATAAACTCTCGAGCGATACGATAACTCTCGAACGGAATGAGCTAGATAGTTGAAATAATCAGAGTAGGTTTGAGGGATAAATATCTCGGCTAAGTTCGATATTGGGTAAAATCGGTCTAATAGTTTCGGAGTAACGAAAAAAAATATTTTTTTTACATTACATCTTTTGAATTGAAAATTTTTTAAGAAGCAGTTTCATCATAGGAATTCACTGTTATCATTTTCAACTCTAATCTAACAATATCGGAGATATGATGTATCAAAGTTTCTATAATACATCGAAGGTTCTATGTATTCACAGAATGTGAACACATAATCTGTCTGTGATCACTATTCATAAATGTCATCTTTTCTAGCTATTAGAGATTGTCAATTGGTAGTTGTTATTTCCTCTTGGAAAGCAAGTATTGGATTCTTGAATTTGTGAATATATAGAAGACTGTTTTGATGTAGTTTATGGAGGCAATAGGAAAGAAGAACATAATGGAATCATCTAAAGAAATTACTGTTCGTTGACCACTGAGGTTAATATTACCTTTTACTTCTTTAAGTAGTGTTCCTATATACAGTATTTTCATAATGTTGCTAGCAAAAAAATACTGAAATATGGATCTACATATATGTATCAATCAGTCTTTCTTGAGTTAAGGTTCATAATACAGAGAAGAATATGTTAGTGGTATGAATTATTAAATTTTAGATTATGAAAAGAGGTTATTATTCTATTAATATATTTTGAACTATTAAAATAATTTGTTCGTAATCCACTACCTACTAAAATATCAGGAATAAATGGACAATCTGCTATGATTGTCTCCAGCCTTGCTCTAGACATTTCGGTGATACTTTCCTGTATATCCTGTATTCCTGTATTTCGAGTTGTGAAAACTATGCACCGAGTGTGAGTTGCAACAACCCATTCCACGAGGTTGAATCATTGCAGAGTGTTCATTTAAATTGATAAATAAATTTAATGACAATTTTTGAAGCGTTAAGGCATTGAAGCATTGTAGATTGCTCTTTTTTTTATAATATAATATTTGAAGCATTTTTTGCGCGTATGTTCTGGGGAACATACGCGTTATAGTTTTGCCCAAATGTCTGTAACTTTCGAATTTTTTGAAAAAAATGGTCTCAAACGATTAAGTTCGACTCCCCAATGAAGAATTCGAGGTCAAATTTGATTCTGTCCGGCCGGCCGTCCGGCCGTCCGGCCGTACGGCCGTCCGGCCGTTGCCACGATAACTTGAGAACGAAAAGAGCTAGCGACTTGAAATTTTCAGGGTAGGTGGCGCATCCCAATACGACGGACAAGTTCGTTAATGGGCATAATCGGCCCAGTGGTTTCCGAGTAATAATTTTGTTTTCAACCAATATGAATCCGATCGAATTGAAACTTGGTGAGTAGTTGTAGAATATGAACCTAAGCACGTTTGTGAAATTTTGTGCGAATCGTATGGCTACAAAATTATTAAAAAATTATTAAAAAATATTTTTGTTGTCACGATAACTTGAGAACTGAGAGAGATAGCGGCCTCAAGTTTTCAGGTTAGGATGTACACCACAACTCGACATTTCAGATTGATTATGAGCCTAATCGGCCAAACGGTTTTAGAGTTATAGCCATCTGAAATTTTATGAAATTTTGTGGTTTTTGTTCCTCATTAACTCAAAAAATACTGAACCGATTAAATTCAAACATGGTTGTTAGTTGTAGAATGCCAATGCGGAAACGTTTGCAAAATTTGGTGAGGATAGCATTTGTAGAAAATTTTAAATAAATCTTTGAAAATAAAAAAAAAAAGTTCTATATATCAGTAACTAATCGTTCGAAATTGCTGAAATTTCGCAAGAACCTTCATAACCTAACTATACTGACAATTTTCAAGTTTTAATACGATCGGTTAAATATTGTTGGAGATTCGAGCATTCTTGTGTGAGTTCAGTAGATGGGTGACCGTTGCCTCGATAACTTTCGAACGAAAGGAGATAGGGACTTGCAATTTTCAGGGAAGGTTGCGTATCCGAAAGGGAGAGTTGAGTTCAATTGTGGGCATAATCGGTCTAACGGTTTCCGAGTTATACCCATCTGGAATATTGTTTCCTTGATAACTCAAAAAATAAATATTCGATCGAATTGAAGTTTGG
Organism: Halyzia sedecimguttata; assembly: GCA_937662695.2. NCBI lineage: Eukaryota > Metazoa > Arthropoda > Insecta > Coleoptera > Coccinellidae > Halyzia > Halyzia sedecimguttata. The sequence continues at coordinate 87,161,019 of OW569415.2, read as the reverse complement.
TAACTAGTAGTAGAAAATCAACATAAAGACGTGTTTAAATTTTTTTTATTAAATATTTAAAACTGTTATTAGTTCTTTGAAATACCATTGAATGAAGAAATTCTTGTAAGTTAACAAAATATCTTTATTTGAACAATAAAAAAATACCATTTTATTAAAATGATATTTAGACTATCCAATTGCTTATTTTTTTTATAATATTTTTGCTGTAAGTCAGTATAGCTTAGAACTTTCAAAGTTTCAATGTTTCTTGAATTATAGACTTTACAGAATAAAATAGGTAGGTATACTTCTAATAGCTTAGATCTTTCAAAGTAACTTCCAACAATATTAATTTAAATGATATTATAAATAAAAAATTGGTTCAAGCACTGACGTGAAGTCAGAAGCTTTTGCGCGTATGTTCTATTGTCCATTCTCCTGTATTGGACACTCTTCTTAATCGAATTTACCATGATGAATTCTATTGTCTATTCTCCTGTATTGGACACTCTTCTCAATCGAATTCACCATGATGATTTTTATTGTCTATTCTCCTGTATTGGAGACTCTTCTTAATCGAATTTGCCATGATGAATTCTATTGTCCATTCTGGACAATTCATGTTTATAGCACGCGCACCAAATGCAGATTGACTTAACAATGAAAGAAAAAGTATAAAAAAGCATTGACGTGGGGTCAATCTGCATTTGGCGCGCGTGCTATAAACATGATTATGATTATACTGACACTCCCAAGTGTTTCCCAAAGAGATCCCTCAGAATCTTCTAGGAGCTTGTGCGACTCAGGAGAGTCAGTTGTGTCTCTTTTCAACTTTGTTACTCTATCCTTATGGCAGCTTAGATACAGAACTGTTAATTTTTGAACTGACAGTGAATGGTGCCCACTATCCTTTGGGTAGATCTCCGGCTCGCTCTTTCCACTGAGCTTGAAGTAATCATCATTCAATTCAAATTAGCCACCGTAAACAGGCGCGCCAAAGAGTACTGACTTCACGTCAGTTCTTTTTTTTATTTTCTTAGAGATACTGAGTAGATAATAACTTGGTAAAAACTCCAAAATCTACAGTATAATTTATTTATGTATTCGTTTATAATTATACTGTAGATTTGTAGTTATTGTTGTTATCAAGTTATTCCTGAAAATTTCCTATCTAAAGCAGATGCGAATTAAACAACCATGTTCAAATGTAGAATCTGAAGAAGGCCTCAGTGAGGCGAAACAAATGTAGTTCTCGGTAAACAAAGTCGTGGAAATAAGAAACCTGAATCATTATTTATTGAATAATAATATCGTTCTCAAATTCTAATCGCCCTTATCATCACCCACTAATTTGTAACCAAATACCTACACCTACACAAAATTTTATTGAATGTTTTGTGGATAGATATCGGAGTACCTTATTGTGAGTTTCTGAAAAGAGGCTAGTCTTTCTCAGTGAACAGAAAGTTGTCTCTTGACAACTGTATGCGGCAGTCTGTCTATTTTCTTATTTGTTTGATGAATAAAACTTTGTTATTTTTGCATAATGAATTGATAATAATATATTTCTACTATGAAGAGCCGTGTCAACTCATTCATATTGAAAATGTTATAATTATAATTAGAATTGGATTATTTCATCATGCACGTTTGCACGCGTGAATGCAAATCATTTTTACCATTTTTGCGCGTATGTTCTGGGGAACATCGCGTTATAGAAAAGAGCTAGCGACTTGAAATTTTCAGGGTGGATGGCGCATCGCAATACGACGGACAAGTTCGTTAATGGGCATAATCGGCCCAGTGGTTTCCGAGTAATAATTTTGTTTTCACCAATATGAATCCGATCGAATTGAAACTTGGTGAATAGTTGTAGAATATGAACCTAAGCACGTAGGTGAAATTTTGGGCGAATCATATGGCTAGAAAATTTTAAAAAAATTATTAAAAAATATTTTTGTTGCCACGATAACCTGAGAACAGAAAGAGATAGCGGCTTGAAAATTTCAGGTTAGGTTGTGCATCTGAATGCAACATTTCAGTTTGTTTATGAGCATAATCGGCCAAACGGTTTTAGAGTTATAGCCATCTGAAATTTTCTGAAATTTGGTGGTTTTTTGTTCCTCATTAACTCAAAAAATACTGAACCGATTGAATTCAAACTTGGTTATTAATTGTAGAATGCCAACGCAAAAATGTTTGCAAAATTTGGTGAGGATAGCATTTGTAGAAAATTTTTAATAAATCATTGAAATTAAAAAAAAAAATTCCAAATATCAGTAACTATTCGTTACTGATTTCAAAAAAATCACGAAAAAAAAATTGGTTCAAGCACTGACGTGAATGCAGAAGCTTTTGCGCGTATGTTCTATTGTCCATTCTTCTGTATTGGACACCCTTAATCGAATTTACCATGGTTAATTATGTTGTCCATTCTCCTGTATTGGACACTTAATTCGAATTTACCATGGTAAAGTTTACCATGGTTAAGTGTCCAATACAGGAGAATGGACAACATAATTTACCATGGTAAATTCGATTAAGGGTGTCCAATACAGAAGAATGGACAATAGAACATACGCGCAAAAGCTTCTGACTTCAGTGCTTGAACCAATTTTTTCTATGAAATCGGTTCAGAAACAAACACTTTGGATAGCGCTGATACTGGTAATTCTTTTGTTCGTAACATTGAGTCACTACGCTAAAATGCATGCCCAAAACTTCGTAAGTAATAACATGAACTAAGCTCTATAAATAAATCAAACGAAATAGCTATTTCATATCGTTCGCGAAAACATAATTAGTTGCTTTTTCATGCGAAATATGAAAGGTCAAAGTTATAATCATTTAATTTGTGTATAAAGAATAGGTACATCAATTATTAATATCCTTATCCACATTCAAGTCACAACAATACTCAAAACTCAGACAAACTGATACCCAGCTGTTACAGTGATTTTATACGCTTAATGATCCATCGTAAAAATATTGACCTTTAGCAGACATGTAGCTCATTTTTGGCAAAGTTGAGGGGAGCTGTCATTTATCAAAACTCATATAATTCATTTTCGAATTTATAGTAAAAAAAATTGGTTCAAGCAATGACGTGAAGTCAGGAGCTTTTCCGCGTATGTTCTATTGTCCATTCTCCTGTATTGGACACTGGTTAGTTCGAATTAAGAGTGTCCAATACTGAAGAATGGACAATATAATATACAATGGTAACTTCGATTAAGAGTGTCCACAACAGGAGAATAGACAATATAACATACGCGCAAAAGCTCCTAACTTCACGTCACTGCTTGAACCAATTTCTTATTTCATAATTTTTTTAAAATTTTCTAGGGGTACCTACGGGTCTTACAAAATTTTGAACACGTCTTTATATCGATATTCTACAAGTAAATACAAAGCTTCAATTCGATCGATTCTATATTTTTTGAGTTATTGAGGAAATAATATACCAGGTGGGTATAACTCTGAAACCGTTGGACCGATTATGCCCATAATCAAACTTAACACTCCCTTTTGGATACGCAACATACCCTGAAAATTGCAAGTTCCTATCTCCTTTCGTTCTAAAGTTATCGAGGCAACGGTCACCCATCCATCTACTAAACTCACACAAGGCTGCTCGAATCTCCAACAATATATCTCCGATCATATTCAAACTTGAAACTTGGCAGTAGAGTTGGGTTTTGAAGGCTCTCGCAAATTTTAGGGATGTCGGCCGAATAGTTACTGATATATAGAAATTTTTCAATAATTTTCAATGATTTTTTAATAATTTTCTACTGATAAGATCCTCACGAAATGCCGTAAGAATTTTCGCGTTGGCATTATACGACTAATAACCAAGTTTGAATTCAATCGGTTTTGTATTTTTTGAGTTATATAGGAAATAACAAGCAAATTTCAGATGGATATAACTCCAAAACTTTTTGGCCGATTATGCCCATAAACAAACTCAAATGTTACATGCAGATCCACAACCTAACCTAATTTTCAAGTCGCTATCTCTTGCCGTTCTCAGGTTATCGTGACATAACAAATATCTTTTAATAATTTTTTCAACATTTTCTAGTGATGCGGTTCTCCCAAAATTTCACAAACGTGCTTACGTTCATATTCTAAAACTATTCACCAAGTTTCAATCCGATCGGATTTATATTGGTTGAAAATAAAATTATTACTCGGAAACCATTGGGCCGGTTATGTCCATTAACGAACTTGTCTGTCGTATTGGGATGCGCCACCTACCCTGAAAATTTCAAGTCGCTATCTCATTCCGTTTTCAAGTTATCGTGGTCACGGACGGCCGGCCGGACAGAATCAAATTTGTTCTCGAATTCTTCATCAGGTAGTCGAACTCAATCGTTTGAGACCATTTTCAGCAAAAAATTCGAAAATTACAGACATTTGGGCAAAATGATAATATTGATAATGCGATGTTCCCCAGAACTTATGCGCAAAAATGGCCTCAAACGATTGCATCCGTCTCACTTATGGAGAATTCACGATCAAATCTAATTCTGTCCACCCGTGCGGCCGTTCACACAAACAGTCGAAGGATTATAGTTAGGAACATTGAATATCCAGTATAGAGTATATTTTATAGGATCTGTATTTTCAAGAAAACTACCTTTGTTTGGCCAACGTTTTGACGATTTATTTCGTCCTCTTCGGGGCTCTAAAAATTACAGACAGAAAATTTACAGATGTTGAAAAATTGATCTTCTGAAAGTGGAACAAAGCTACAATGAATTGAAATCAGAACGAGTTCATATTTTAGATAATAATCAAAGAGATGCAAACATCCAGAATGCAGACATTCAAAATCTGAGTCAAGAATTCCTAGGAATTCTCTCAAAATCAAAAACATGAGATTGTTTCAATATTTTATATAGTATAATAATAATTGCGTTTTCCTCTTTACTTTGTTGTTATTATGTATATCCAACACCGATAATACGATAATTCATCGAGCGGTCGAAATCAGATATTTCTTCCATTTCCTGATGTTCTTATGCGTGGTAAATGCGGAACAGATATTTTCCCGATTTTGAACTCGAATTTTTATTATTTGACAATTAGAAAACCGAATGCAGAACAGCAAGTTTGAATTTTTGGCTGTTGTTCTGTTTGTATGAGGTTTTCTTTCGTTTTTCGATGGTTCGAGTTGCATTTCTTTCATTATAATTCAAAATATGAACTTGCTTTGATTTCAATTCATTATAGCATTATTTCACTTTCTGGATATCAATGTTTTGACATGTGTGAATTTTCTGGCTGAAATTATTAGAGCCCTGAAGATATCGAAATGAATCACCGAAACGTTCCTCAAACTTAGGTAGTTTTCTTGAATAAACAGATCCTATACCCAATCAACCAACCAGTTATCACATTTTTAGCATACATTATTTCGAAGTGCAGTTGGAATTGTGAAAGAGCAATATCCGCCTAATGATTTCAGGGTTATTCATTCCTGGAAAAAAAAATATCTGAAATTATACATATCTGATACAGTTGAAATATGGTATCTAGGTGCAGGATAATTAATAACGAATTCATCATGTTAAGGAATCGTGAAAATGGTTTCAATAAACGAATAAATTTAAAAATTTCAAGAAAATTTCAGAAAACATTTTGCAGTTATCCAGATGTAATGAAAGCTTGAAAAAATGTATTATACAGTGCTTCCCACCAGCTCCGCACCAAGAGGACCTTTTTGGCGCTCTTGTTCCTCGGAACAGAGTGCTTATCAATTTGCCCAAATGTATGTAATTTTCGAATTTTTGGCTGAAAATGGTCTTAAACGATTTGGTTCGACTCACTGATCAAGAATCCGTAGTCGAAATCGATTCTGTCCGGCCGGCCGTCCGCCCGGCCGTCCGTTTGGAGCGTAAATATTTCGAACGAGTTCGTTAACGGACAAAATCCATCTAGCGGATTCGGAGTTATGGCCATTTTTAGTAGACACATTTTTTATGAATATTTCACTTGATATATCTGAAATTTAGCATCAAACTGTAGAATAATGACCTTTATGTGCATGCGAAGTTTTGTATTGATAGGGCTTCCGTAAAGTGCAAAAAAAAAATGTTGGAAATTTTTTAAATTTATTTCTACAATAACTCTCGAACAGAAGGAGCTAGGCAGTTGAAATTTTCAGAGTAGGTTTGGGAGATAAATATCTTGGCTAAGTTCGTTATTTGGCGAAATCGGCTTAATGGTTTCAGATTATCGAAAACAAAATTTTTTTTTACATCACAAATTTCAAATTCAATATTTTTCAAGATGCAGTTTTGCCATAAAAATCCATTGATATCCTCTTCAACTCTAACAAGCTAATACTTTCGGAGATATGATTTTTCGAAATTTCAATAATGAATCGTACTTCTATGTTTTCACAGAATGCTGTACGTAATTTTTCTATCTATGAATTATTATATGATCTGTGTTCTTACATGTCATCTTATTTTCCTATGGGAGACAAATGTCAAAATTATTTCTGGTTTGTTATTATTGATATGAAATATCCTTCCTGTTCTATAAAACAAAATATGATTGAATGCAAAATGACCATTGAAATAACCTCAGCTATCGTACTTTTGAGGTGATGATATAATGCCCGTGGATAATCCATAAGATGATTGAAATATATTGTTTGGTAAGATGTATAATCAAATTGGGTCCAGATTATCTCCAGTAAAAACAAAAATGCAATGTTGTTTAAGTTTTAATTGATATAATATAATTTTCATAGTAGATCTGAGGAATGAATATCCCGTTAAGATCGTTATTGGGGAGAATCGGTCTGCTTGGATTTAATTTCTTTCATGATGCAGTTCTATCGTAAGAATCCATTTATATAATTCCCAGAGACCAATTATTTCGGAGATATGATTTGTCAAAGTTTGAACAAGAGCGCCAAAGCTCCTGTCCACAGGGCTTGAGCCAATTTGTTTCTATTAATGTTTCCGAATTTTATTGATCAAAAAAAGTTGGTGCATCAAAAATGATATAAAAGTCGATCAACTGAGACTTCCGGTTTAAGCGGAAGTCGCCATTTTCAAACAAAAATGTCCATTATCTCAGAAAATTCGAACTTTTTCTGTGAGGTGCTTAAGTAAACTTGTTTGAAATCACAATTTGGATTCATGTGCCAAATTTCAGGTCGGAAAACCATGAAAAATATTTTTTCTGTTTTTGCTTATAACCCTTTTAAAAATTGAATTATTAATTGATTGAAGATGGAATAGAGGCTATAACCCTGACTTATGCATGGTTTCCTGTGATGCTTCTTCTAAACCTATTTCAGTAAAACGTAAAATTTTAGGTGTATTTCCACGTAGCCAGCATAAGCCCATGTTATTAACTATAGGAAATGTGGTTCATTTTGCTCCCTGTTTGAATAAACCCCGTTGGAATTTCCAGAAGGCTAATTGGGTTCAATTCGCGAAAAAAGTGGATAGTGACATAAGATGGATTCGACCAACTTATGACAATTACTATAGATTTGTTGGTGTAGTAAAAGCTTCAGCTAAGAAATTCATTCCGAGGGGTTTCCGTCAAGAGTATATTCCTGGTTGGTCAGTTGAAACAGAAAATTTATATAAGGATTATCAAAATTCGCCAACTACTGAAAAATGCGAGAAGCTAATGAATTCTATAAATGCAAGTCGTAAGGAAAAGTGGAATAGTGTAGTTTCCGATATGAATTTCACACATTCGAGTAGGAGTACATGGGATGTTTTGAGAAAATTAGGGGAAGCTACTCCTCTAACATTGTCATCTTCTAAAATTGACCCTGAATTGATTGCTCGTCGGCTAGTTGATGTTTCCAATTCGGTTGGAATTTCAAAATCAAAAATCAAGAATATGAAGTATAATTTGCACAAATTTAGGACATCATCTTCATCTATAGACAGTATCTCGAATATATTCAACTTGGATGAATTAAAAGCAGCACTTAAATGCACTAAATCTCGGAAAGCAGCCGGATTTGACGGAATTTATCCTGAATTCATCAAACACATGGGCAAAAAAGCCATGTCCTGGCTATTATCATTCTATAATAATATTCTGAATACTGGAAATATTCCAAAAGAATTCCGCAAAGCTAAAGTCATAGGAATTTTAAAACGTGGAAAGGATTCTTCCGATCCTAGCAGTTATAGACCCATTAGTCTGTTGAGTGTTCCTTTTAAAATTTTAGAAAGATTGATTCTTTTTAGGATTGAATCGTCTGTAGAAGACGTTCTACAGAATTGCCAGGGGGGCTTCAGGAAAAATAGAAATTGTTGTGATCAGGTTCTTAGTCTAACTACTTATATCGAAACAGGTTTCAATAGTAAAATGAAAACAGGAACAGCATTTGTGGATTTGTCGGCAGCATATGACACGGTATGGAAAGATGGTTTGATTTCCAAACTTTATACTCATTTAAAGTGTGGAAAAATGGTTCGTTTACTCGAAAATATGCTCTCGGATAGAAGGTTTCGTGTTTTTATTGATAATAATAGTAGTAAATTCAAGAATTTGAATAATGGTCTCCCACAAGGTTCAGTTTTAGCACCTCTTCTTTTCAATTTATATCTGTGTGATATTCCTGCTACTTCGTCTGAGAAATTCATCTACGCTGATGACATTGCCCTTGCATTTCGTCATTCTGATTTCCAAAGTATAGAAAAAAATCTATCTGCAGATTTAGATATTCTGAAAAAGTACCTATTTCAGTGGCGTTTGTGTCCGAATCCGAATAAAACTGAGGTTTCTTGCTTTCATTTGAACAATCACCAAAAATATAGAACATTGAGTGTGTCTTTCGGTGATTCTTTCTTGAGACATAATTTTTATCCTAAATATCTAGGAGTGAAACTAGATTCATCTTTGAATTTCAAAGCTCATTTGGATGATTTGCGTCTGAAGTTGAAAACGAGAAATAATATTCTGCAGAAATTAGCTGGTACTTCATGGGGTGCTGATGCAGCTACTCTTCGAACGGCTGCCTTAGCCTTGGTTTTTTCTGCCGCTGAATATTGTTGCCCCGTCTGGTTTAATAGTGCTCATACTCAAAAAATTGATGCACAGTTGAATTCATCTATGCGAATCATCACTGGAACTATTAGATCTACACCTATTCATTGGTTGCCAGTTTTTTCAAACATTGTCCCGCCCCACATTCGCAGGCAGACTGCTGTTTCAAATTCTTGGAATAAATTTCATTCTTTTCCGAATTCATTTCCGATTATCTCCTACATTCCAGACAATAAGATTCCCAGATTGAAGTCACGAAACCCTTTATGGTCCAACTGTTTTCTTAATTCGAATAAAAGTGACAAGGAAGTTTGGCGGTCTGAATGGATTTCTTGCAATTTATTCAACAAAGATTTAATTTCTGATCCTTCAAATAGAGTTCCGGGGTTTGATCTTCCAAGGAGAATATGGTCTATTCTGAATCGTCTAAGAACCGGTCATGGTCGTTGCAACAGCATGCTTTTCAGGTGGAACTCAGTTGAGAGCCCTAGTTGTGAATGCGGGGAAGCAGAGGAAACCATAGATCATTTAGTTAATAATTGTCGCATATATAGATTCAAAGATGGTTTTAGGGCTATTCATAATGTTTCTGAATCTTTTTTAGAATGGGTAGCGAGTTTTAAATCTATTTAATAAAATATAGAATATTCCATTTTTAATTTGTTCGTTTTCTCCCTTTGCCTTTTCCTTTTCCAGATTGGGTTTCGGGTACCTTGGAGAAACTTCTCTGATTGTTGAAGGAAGAAGCGATAATGAAGAAAAAGATGCCCTTCAATATTTAATATTTCAGCATATTTTGTTAACAATTTCAATTTTCATAAATCACAACACTAACGGGGAGATAGGGTTTTTTTGCTGAGGTTTTTTCCCTAAGCTCTAGTATCATATATCAAATTATATGGTACCCCGTTACACTAACCTCTGCTAACACTTTTTTCATACACATGCTTTATTGTTAGATGAAAAATTAATTGTAATGCTCAAGTTCAAAAGAATATATATATATAATAGTAAATTTAGTTTGAACTTGGTTTTTCGACATATGTTCGGATTTTAACTGAAAAGTCGTTTAATTCTGATTCAAAGTTTCACCTATTCGTATTTTCGCCATTAAAATCTTTCAATTTTACATTCAATTCAAAGCCGAGAATCCAAAAATGCAAATTGCCAATTTATAACTAGATTTTTGATTCAAATAGAATTTTGTCATGAATCTCCATCGTTTTATTGCAACCGCAGTAAATTATTTTCTATGATTGCAGATTTGTTTGCAGTTTTGGAATTCGCCAGACCAATTTGGCATCCATGGCTCAGGCAGGATGAGCAGATGCTCGAGTCACTTCAACGACGAGTTGCGCATTAATTTTCGTCCAGAGACCCAGTTATCAGGAACGTTTGAGGATGATGTCCCTGGATACATTTGCAGATCGTAAACTTCGTGGAGATATGATATTCACGTTCCGGGTGAGGGATGGATTTTTTGGCACCGAACTGCACGCATCTGTTCAAGTTAAATACGAACCACCTTAGAGGTCATAGTTGTAAACATGCTCGTGAGAGGTTTCACATGAGAAGTCAAGCAATTTTTTTTGTCTAATCGGTTTTTTTGCCTATTTAAATCGATTGTCACCTGATGTAGGTCGAGTTCCGTCAGTGGAAACCTTCAAAAACCAGCTGGACACTTGGAGACCTAGTGCGTTGCTGTGACGTGTTTGTGTCTGTGCTCTTTTTATTTTTTTCTCCTGTCTTTAAGAAATTTAGAGCTAGTACTGTTTCATCAAGTTTTTTTTTTCCAAAGAGTTTATAGTTTTATTTTACTCTGTAATCTTTATAATAATAATAATAATATCAAGATTTGGCCTTGCTTTTCGCATATTTTCATAGCGGATCAACATGGATTCATCAGTATAAGGTCTGTAACAACTAATTTGATATCCTATACAGATATAATTACGAACGCTTTGTTAGACAAATTTCAAGTTGATAGCATTCATACTTATTTTCAAAAAGTTTTTGACATGGTACCAAATTGGTTGCTGATTGAGAAACTAAAAGGCTTAGGCGTGGGCTGGACTGGGTAGATTATCGTCTGTGGGAATGTACCCTTAGGGTTAAGCTTGATGATATAATCACCGGGTTGTTTCAAGTCCTTTCTGGCGTTGGTTGGGGCTCTCCACTGTCTACTCTGCTGTTTTTATGTTTTATAAACGATATAGGAAAATATATTGAGAACTGCCTATTCCTGCTACTCGCGGACGATCTCGAGATATTTAATGTTATAAAGAGTGTGACTGTATTTTGTTACAAGAAGATCTGAACCATGTTGCGTGGTGTATCGATAATGAAATGCATTTTAACATCGGGAAATGTGATGTGATGAGATTTTTCAGAATTAAATATCCGATTCGTTGCTATTATACACTATATAATGTCAAATTAACCTCAAGCTACTTGAGAAGGATTTGGGAATTCACATCCAGCATATCTATATTATAACACAGAAAGCTTTGAAGATGTTAGAGTTCATTAAGAGAAAACTTTCAACAATATTTCAGTTCTAAAATATGATTATTTCATAAATGTCCGGAGCATGATGGAATATTCATATGTAGTTTGGTAATCCTATTATGAAATTAATAGTAATAATATTGAACGTATACAGCTCCAATTCTTGAAATGGGTTGCCTAGAAAATGAGCATATACAAAGACTTAAGAGATTATGATTTTTGTGCGTATGTTCTGGGGAACATCGCGTTATAATTTTGCCCAAATGTCTGTAACTTTCGAATTTTTTGAAAAAAATGGTCTCAAACGATTAAGTTCGACTCCCCAATGAAGAATTCGAGGTCAAATTTGATTCTGCCGGCCGTACGGCCGTCCGGCCGTCCGTTGCCACGATAACTTGAGAACGAAAAGAGCTAGCGACTTGAAATTTTCAGGGTAGGTGGCGCATCCCAATATGACGGACAAGTTCGTTAATGGGCATAATCGGCCCAGTGGTTTCCGAGTAATAATTTTGTTTTCAACCAATATGAATCCGATCAAATTGAAACTTGGTGGGTAGTTGTAGAATATGAACCTCAGCACGTTTGTGAAATTTTGTGCGAATCGTATGGCTAGAAAATTTTAAAAAAATTATTAAAAAATATTTTTGTTGTCACGATAACTTGAGAACGGAATGAGATAGCGGCTTGAAATTTTCAGGTTGGGATGTGCACCAGAACGCGACATTTCAGTTTGTTTATGAGCATAATCGGCCAAACGGTTTTAGAGTTATAGCCATCAGAAATTTTCTGAAATTTTGTGGTTTTTTGTTCCTCATTAACTCAAAAAATACTGAACCGATGGAATTCAAACATGGTTATTAGTTGTAGAATGCCAACGCAAAAATGTTTGCAAAAATTGGTGAGGATAGCATTTGTAGAAAATTTTTAATAAATCATTGAAAATAAAAAAAGAATTCTATATATCAGTAACTATACGTTTGAAATTGCTGAAATTTTGCAAGAGCGTTCATTACCTAGCTCTTCTGCCAAGTTTCAAGTTTTAACACGATCGGTTGAATATTGTTGGAGATTCGAGCATTCTTGTGTGAGTTCAGTAGATGGGTGACCGTTGCCTCGATAACTTTCGAACCAAAGGAGATAGGGACTTGCAATTTTCAGGGTAGGTTGCGTATCCGAAGGGAGAGTTGAGTTCGTTTTTGGGCATAATCGGTTTAACGGTTTCCGAGTTATATCCACCAGGAATATTGTTTCCTTGATAACTCAAAAAATAAATATTCGATTGAATTGAAGCTTGGTAACTAGTAGTAGAAAATCAACACAAAGACGTGTTTAAAATTCTGTAAGAACCGTACTCCTAGAAAATTTGAAAAAAATGACGAAAAAAAAAATTTTAAGAACCGCGCCTCTAGAAAATTAAAAAAAAATCACGAAAAAAAAATTGGTTCAAGCACTGACGTGAAGTCAGAAGCTTTTGCGCGTATGTTCTGGGTGTCCAATACAGAAGAATGGACAATAGAACATACGCGCAAAAGCTTCTGACTTCACGTCAGTGCTTGAACCAATTTTTTATATAGTTCCCTATCAATGGAAACATTAGCCATCAGAAGAAAGAATTTCAATATAATGTTCATATACAAATGACTCAATAATTTTATTGATTGTGAATATTTACTATCTAACTACGGTATGAGCATACCTATTGAGCGAGCCATAAAAGGGGCAAATACATGATTTGTTCCAGATCTCTATTTTCAACCTAAAGAATATTTTGAGGCAATTTGAATCATCTTCTTGCCAATTGGGTCTGATGCCTGCTATTTTTTTTTCTCAATTAAGAAAATGTTTTTATTTAACTTTTTGTGGTTTGTAAGTTGAAAATGTATAACATTGTAAATTGGCTTCACCGTTTATACTAAATAAATAAATATACCAACTTTGCATTTGAAACAAATTTCACGGAAACTTGAAAATCAACCTTCACCCACCTTGATAAAGCTAGCAGAACCACCTTCAGTTTTTCAAAAAAATATTATGGCCATCATTTGGAAGTTATTTCACACTAATTTATTACTTCCTTCCAAAATTTGAAAACCTTTTGAGAACCTAGAATAAACTGGGTTCTTCTTGCTTTACGTTTCGGTTCTTCTCTTTTTTTGACGGTAACGCTAGCAGAACAAAAACTGAATATTTACAGATATGAGATATCTGATAACGAATAAGTTTGGAATAATCTTGCACTAATTCAGTAACTTATTCCTTACTGATAATCAATTCTCTTTGGAAATTAATGAAATCTCTAGAAAAGGTAGAAAACGTGTTGGTGTTGAATTTGCTACGAGGGGGGAGGCCAACTCCTTTGTACCTAATAATAATTTTGATAAAGAGGAATATGAAATTTTCATTCCAGCTGCTATGGTTACAATCATGGGTGCTCAGGACGATGTTCTATCATATGCGTCTTCTACAGCAAAAATTCTTAAATTTGAACGCCTCAAAATAAGTGCCTCTTCTGGAGGATAAGTTATGTTTAAATATACCAAAGCTTGTGCTCTCATCTTCCAGGGGCGGACCCTGCCTTCTTATATTTCTTTATTTCATACATGTCTTGAGGTAACCGAATATGTTTCACCTGTTATAAAATGCTTTAAATGCCTGAGATATGGCCATACCATCAAGTTGTGTAATGGCAAGAAGAGATACCAAAGATGTGGCGATAATAAGCATGATAAGGCTGATTGTACATCCTCCACGGAAGTTGGTGTACACTGTGAAGGTGAACATAGATTAGTTGATGGTACTTATCTCGAATATGAACAATTATTCATATTATGAAGCTAATAAAACCCTCCACTAAGGCCTCTCGAATAAATTCCCATCCTAATGATTTTCCTCAGCTCCCTGCTCAAAGGTCATCTAATGAGGGGCCCTTCCCTCAGTGTGATAAATATCAGAAACGATTTGCACACGCTCAAATGCACTCTCAGGAACCTGTTCAAGAATCTACAGATGTTTCACCTGCTTCAATGCCTCGACCGGCTATGTCTCCTATGAATAACCTAAATAAGGCTGCTCGGGATAGAAACCGATGCCTTCTCTCATGTGAGGATATGGTGCAATTAACGTCAATGATAGCGTAGTTCAGAAATTTCTGAAGTCTTGTGACATGTTTCTCTTGAATGATGGCTAGCCTACAAAGATAACTACCCCTTCGCAACAGCCGAGCGCCCCTGACTTGATCATTTGTTCGGCCAATCTGTCCCTGATTACTTCCTGGAGAACCCTCGCAGATCCTGGTTTCAACGATCACTGCCCTATTGTGTTAGTTATTAATGATGGTTCCTTGCACATAGTTCATAATAGGTGGATTCCCCCTACTAAAAAATTGTCAAAAATTTGTCGAAGGGTAAATGGGAAAATTATGCGAAGAGTTGGAGTTGGAAAAGGACACAACTGACTCTCCTTAGTCGCACAAGCTCCTAGAAGATTCTGAGGGATCTCCGTGGAAAAGACTTGAGAGGGTCAGTATAATCATAATCATGTTTATAGCACGCGGGCCAAAGCAGATTGACCCCACGCCAATGGTTTTTTACACTTTTTCTTTCATTGTTAAGTCAATCTGCACTTGGCAAGCGTGCTATAATAGTTATTTACGATACGGGTTGGATACAGATATCATTAAAGCACGAATGTCAAAATTGAACAACGAGGCCGTAGGCCGAGTTGTTTAATTTAACATGAGTGCTTTAATGATATAGTATCCTACGAGTTACGTACAAAATTTTATCTACAACTGCTTGTTTTCATCCTTTCGAGAAATATTCTGAAATGATCAATTAATTCGTACTCTCAATTAAATATTCAACATGAAGCCATAGATAAAACGTTCAGTTTGTCTATGCATGGAGCAAGTCGCGTTGTGCGTTGCTATGGCTACACACATGTAACAATAACAACAGATATAAATGCCGCTTCTTCAAATTTTCATTTTATCTGAATTATATATTAAGTTTCAAAATGAGTTCAAGTGATGAACTTCCTTCTGATATAGAAAACGAAGCGCATAATGTCATAACGGATCTGGTGCCATCTACATCAAAAAAGAAATATGAAGATGCATTTGATCGATATGAAAAATGGTGTAGTGAGAAGAATGTCAAACATATAACAAGCGAAAAGGTTTTGTTGGTTTATTTCAAGGAAATGAGTGAAACACAAAAGCCCACATCACTTTGGTGTTATTATTCAATGTTGAGGACAATAATATCGATAAAAAAGAATGTCGATATCAAGAAATATTTCAATTTAGTTGCATTCTTAAAACGAAAATCAGAAGGGTACAAGCCTAGAAAATCCAGGGTATTTATCAAGGAGGAAATAGCAAGATTTTTATTGGAGGCTCCTGACGAGAGATTTTTATGCATGAAGGTAACATATCGACATTCTTCCGAGAAAAGAATTATGATGCAATAATTATTTCAGGTCATTTTGATTATTGGTCTGGCAGGGGCGTGTCAGCGGCCCGAAATCACAAACTTACTTGTAGAAAATGTAAAAGACGAAGGATCATGTTTTCATATCATCATCCCAACTTGCAAGACAAAGACGAGAAGAGAGTTTTTTGTAACGTCAGGGAACAATGAAGGGTTGAATCACGTGGAAACTATCCGAAAATATATCAAATTGAGACCAGAAAATTGCGATCATGAACGATTTTTCATTTTTTATAAAGCAGGAAAATGCACGAAGCAGCCCGTTGGTGTGAATACCATAGGTAGTGTTCCAAGACTAATCGCACAATTTCTGCAATTGCCTAATTCAAAGGAATATACTGGGCATTGCTTTCGGAGGTCTTCAAGTTCTCTCTTGGCTGATACAGGAGCTGATCTTTTAACAGTGAAACGACACGGTGGATGGAAATCAAATACTGTCGCTGAAGGGTATATTGAAACTTCTGAAGCAAACAAAAAACGTACCGCAACGGCAATTCTAGGTCTTAACAAGAAAGTCTTTCTCGAACCAAAGAATATTGCCTCTACTTCTAAGGACATAAGTCCAGCGACATGCACAGATGATGTTTATACTCGAAATATTTCTAGTGGAGTGTTAGGCCAGTCATCGTTCCCTATTTCGATTTCAAATTGCAAAGATTTTGTTATTAATGTGTATAATAATAATGATAATAAATAATTCCAATAATCGTAACCTGGATAATTTTCGTTTTGCAATTCTGATATACTTTGATAGGATTGTTATTTCTGTGGTTCTCATTACAGTACAAGAATTGTAATGAATTCATTACAGCACTAGTGTGTTAATGAAGAATGTTATGACATTTTTATGAGTGTCAAATCACAGTCATTATCTGACAGTTGTAGATAAAATTACTAAACCCAATTATAAGCATAAATTGAGGTGCGGTAAAGGATACTGAAATTTTCAATAATTGAGTGTAATAATAGGTATCGAGAATAATGATGTAATAGGAGTAGTTTAGGAAAATATATTAAGTAAAAATTAGCTTAAGAAATTAGAATTAAATAAGAATAATTTAGGAAAATAGATTAAGTTAAAATTAGCTTAAGAATTTAGAATTTAATAAGAATAAATTAGGAAAGTAGATTAGGCTAAGATTAAGTTAAGAAAATAGATTTGGATAGGAGTATGTAGTTTAGGAAAATAGATTAGGATAGGAGTAGTTTAAGAAAATAGAATAAGATAAAGAGAGAAGGGAGATGTTGCATAGTAAGTAGTCAATATGTAAATAGTTCTAATATATAAGGTCAAATGTGCGCATGAACCATCAGGACAGTACCTGGGAGATGACCGGCCACTGCCACAATAATGAAGTAATAAAAGCGATAGCCACACGTGTGTTTCATTGATCCTGAATAATCGAAATCCCTTAATCAATTATACAACAGTATGTATGCATGTATGTATGTATAGGTATGTACGTCAAAGCTTGAACAGATTAAAATGTTTGTTTTTATTTATCCAATCTTATCGATTATTTCGAAAATCAATAACCAAAATTCTAGATTCAATATCTCATTTCACTGTTCCGTCAGTTATCTACCTCATACATATAATTTTCCATATGCTTATGAAGCATTTCGCTGTTCATCTTTGCTAACTTCTGTTTCGCAATTATTAAAGATCTTCGTCAATTCAGCCAAAATCTTTCGATATCCATAACCACTATCTTATTGATAGGCTCTCAAGGAATCTCAAATCTCTATTTCTTCATGCCTACTAATTAATAATATAATGAACGATGAATTCGCAAATTAACTGTAATTCAAAGATATTATTATGAAGGTTATCATTTCGTCCTCGATCCCACATTGTGCGATAAAACTAAATTTTGTGCCTATGCGTTGCATTTTAAAACATGATTTTCGCATGAGAAATTTTTTAGGGATTTTTCATGCCTGCCGTAAAATTATTTCGTTTTGTATGTAGCTCTGTTACTTTAACCCTTTGCAATTACTAGTCAATATGACTTAAAATATCAGAGAATCATTCTAAGGAATTATTTCATTTATGTGCCCGTTTTTATGGAGTTTATCCTCCAGTTATAATATCTATTGCTCCGGCCTGTAAATCGCTGGCCGAGGTTTTGGCGCACTAAATGCAGAAAGCAGAGTTGCTCGGATCACTTCGAGTTATCAGGTCCCATCAACTGCGAAGGCCGCTTGCAGCTCATCTTTTTGGCGCTCTAGTTCCTCGGAACTGAGTGCTTATCAATTTGCCCAAATGTCTGTAATTTTTGAATATTTCGATGAAAATGGTCTTAAACGATTTGGTTCGACTCACTGATCAAGAATCCGTGGTCGAAATTCATTCTGTCTGGCCGGTCCGGCCGGCCGTCCGGCCGTAGGCACGATAACTCTCGAACGGAATGAGCTAGAGAGTTGAAATTTTCAGAGTAGGTTTGGGGGATAAATATCTCGGCTAAGTTCGTTACTGGGCAAAATCAGACAGATGGTTTCGGAGTAATAAAAAAAAAATTTTTTTTACGAAACAAATTCCAAATTAAATTTTTTTTAATAAGAAGTTTTATCATAAGAATCCATTCATATCATTTTTAACTCTAACAAGCTAATCGGAGATATGATTCTTCAAAATTTCAATGTAAATCGTATTTAACACATTGATATAATTATTCTATGTATGAATTCTCATAATGTCAACTTGACAGAAGGGAATATTGTAACTTCAAAAATATTGGGGTTGAAATACTCGTATTTTAGCGATGCAACGGAGACCTCACCCGAAAATGTTTGAAAATATTACGTAAATATTGAAAGCATAATTCTGTAGTTCGAGAGAGGAGAAAATTTGGTGAACGTAGATCAGGAAATTTTTGATCGATTACAAGGTATTTTATTTATTACTCATCTTCTTTCATATTATTACTCATCTTCTTTCATACATGTTTTATGGAATACCTACTATTTGTAGGTACTTTAAACCTGTTTTGGGCAATTGTCATACGAAACTTGTTTTTTTGGCGCTCTAGTTCCTCGGAACAGAGTGCTTATCAATTTGCCCAAGTGTCTGTAATTTTGGAATTTTTGGCTGAAAATGGTCTCAAACGATTTGGTTCGACTCACTGATCAAGAATCCGAGTGCGAAATCGATTCTGTCCGGCCGGCCGACCGGCCGTAGGCACGATAACTCTCGAACGAAAGGAGTTAGCGGATTGAAAATTGCAAGGTGGTTTTGGAGCGTAAATATCTCGGACAAGTTCGTTCGATCTATCTGAAATTTAGCATCA
Source organism: Halyzia sedecimguttata (assembly GCA_937662695.2). Taxonomy (NCBI): domain Eukaryota; kingdom Metazoa; phylum Arthropoda; class Insecta; order Coleoptera; family Coccinellidae; genus Halyzia; species Halyzia sedecimguttata. The sequence continues at coordinate 87,141,710 of OW569415.2, read as the reverse complement.
AATTGTAGAATCATGACCCTTATACGCATGTGAAGTTTTGTATTGACCAGATTACCGCAGTGTCAAAAAAAAAATTTTGAAAATTTAAAAAAAGTTTTTCTACAATAACTCTCGAACGGAATGAGCTAGGTAGTTGAAATTGTCAGAGTACACAGAAAAAAAAGTACACTGCGAGCAAGACTAGTAGTCTTGATTGGAAGCTATGGTAGACTCATATATCCGCAATGGTAACTTGACTCAATGCAATATGCACATTATTCTTATACCTATCAGTTCAGCTTACTTCCGATAAAGAATAACAAACTTGAAAATAGTATAGTAACACTAATTTTAACGTATAGCATGACTTCAACTAAGAATAAGCCTACTTGAAATGAATATAGAACTGTCTTTTAGCAAAACTTTCTCAGTTTCCGAATAAGTATAGTTATTTTCTGAGCAACTATTTCCTTAATGCAGAGTAACAAGTAATAAACTTGAAATGAGAATATTTCTAATCATATCAATATTTTTGTTTGAGAATCATCTATACTATCCCTCCGAGTATAGTGAAACTCATATCAATTTTGAAGTGTTCTTAATTTAATTCCCTTTGAAATGAGAGACACTCAAATAATATGGGGTGTCAAGTGGTACATCATAGAAAATAATTCTTTTTGTTGTCCTTCCAACTATCTGAATTTTTTGACGACGTGATGCTTGACCTCCCATATTTGAAAATTTGAAGTTAATTTTCTCTCCAGCGTCATCTACTTAGTATCAAAATGTTATGTATTTCAAAAAATAGCATTGGGTATTTATTCAAACTAGTCTCATATCTAAGCGTCGCAATAAATTGAAACAATGATAGCTTAGTATTTAAAGCTATCATTGTTGGAACCTTTGGCTAAGGTTGCGACGTATGGGACTAGTTTGAATAAATACCCACTACTAATTTTTGAAAAAAATATCATTATGATACTAAGTAGATGACGCTGGAGTGAAAATTAACTTCAAATTTTCAAATATTGGAGGTCAAATATCACGTTGTCAAATTATAATCAATGATGTACCTATAAATCAATGATGTACCTACCACTTGACAATCCATACCATTTGAATGACATTCATTCCGGAAAATAGAATCGGTACAAAAGTAAGTACGGAATGCACAAAACAACATCACTATTATTCACTTTGCAGAATGTGTAAGGGGATATGTCATTTATTCATTTGCACAATATTTTGTTCAGCATTTTGGTGAAACGGATTGTTATTTTTCTTGTTGCGATGTGCCAAGTTCCAAGTAAAAAGATGCATAACAGTTTGGTGCAATCAGGTTCCTGAAAATGAAATTATGGGTTCCAATGAAATTATATAAAGTATATTATAAGTACTCACTGTTGAATACTTAAATTAACTCGGCCAATTCCCATTCGTTTAAAATATTCTTCATATTCATTACTACATATATAAACTTATAAAATCACTAGTTGATCCGCGTCCAAAATGTCCGCCGCCAACCTTTCCACCCGGTGCAGATATGTGGATTTGCTCAATCGATACTCGATAGTTGAGTGTATTGAGACTTGACTGCGCATATAATATTATTTCGAATAAGAATAGCCTGTTCTTGGGTGAAGTTGTACCTGAATTCATATGAGATCTCTTAGATTTCAACCATGAGAGCTATTCTCAATATGATTATTGAAACACTTCCATCAGTAGAATATTTCCTACAATTAAGAATTAATATTCTAGCTATAAAATAGTGTTCCTTTCAATTAAATGTCAAAATTAGGCTACGATCAACTTTAAATAATTTTGGCTCAAGTCTTGCATTTTCTTTAGAGAATTCTAAATGATTTTCAATAGAACTCAATAGCGGTTCTTGCTTTCATTGTAGTGATCTTGTTGTATTGAGAATATAACATTTTCAATAAAATGTATCGTAATCTTGGTGAATAAGTATATGTGTCTTCTCAGAACAAAAACAGTATTTTCTACTTTCAAGATAAATAGTTTCAACTCAGGTATGAAAAAACTTGCTTTTAGAATATTTCATCAAGACTATGTGTATACTTGAATGTAAATTATGATTTTTTTCCGTGTAGGTTAGGGAGATGAATATCTCGGTTAAGTTCGTTATTGGGCAAAATTGGCCAGATTTAATTCGATTTCTTCCAGGGTGCAGTTCTCATTCTCAGATTGCTCATTTAATCTTGATAAATAAACTATTATTTGAATTGAATTTCCTTTATGATGCAGTTCTATCATAAGAATACATTGATATAATTCCCAACTCTAGGAAACCAATACTTTCGGAGATATAATTTGTCTGTTTGAACTAGAGCGCCAGAAAGCTCCTGTCCACAGGGCTTGAACCCATTTTTATCAAAAAATTCGAAAATTACAGGCATCTGGGCAAATTGATAAGCACTCTGTTCCAAGGAACAAGAACGTCAAAAAGGGTTCGCCCATGTGTCGATCCACCTAATGTAGAGATTACCCGAAAGAAGATTTTGAGTGGAAATTCCATTTAACGAAGCAAACGTAAATAATAGCGATATGTTCATTTTCAGTTATATATATATATATATTCTTTTGACTGAGAGCTGTATATGTGTTAGCAGAGGTTGGTGTAACGGGGTACCATACAATTCGACGTATGATACAAGAGCTTAGGGAAAAACCTCAGCAAAAAACCCTTTCTCCCCGTGAGTGTGGTGATTTGTAACTATTGTTTACAAAATTTGCTGAAATTTAAAAATATTGATGGGGATATATTTCTTCAATGTGGATTCCCTCGTCAAAAAACGGATAGGTTTCTCCAAGGTACCCGAAACTCAACCTGAAAAATGAAAAGACAATAGGAGGAAACGAACAAATTAAAAATAATACATAACCTTTCAAAAGTCTCCTCTCACAAAAATACTTCTCTGTAGGCGAATGGGATCTCGTGGAGAAGAATCGCCTCCGCTAGTTTTCGAAGATATTCACTCCTGAAATCCCTTCAATATTTGAATTCAAAAATGAAAATGTTTCTCGGAGGGTCTCTTTCAAAACCAGGTCTGACCGGTCCAAGTCCAAGCGATGATTATTCAGAACTTCAGATGTTCGAAGCCCGCTACAGGGCCCTTAAGAAGGGCTATCATCTCCCATAGATATATATTTTACTTTATATTGTATAAAAGAATGAAAAAATGCGCCGGACAAATTACGACTTATGTCAGTTGAATTCATGGGATAATCATATCCCGTTGTGGGTCAACCTCAACTGGATGTTCCAGGTGGCTCCTGCCGAAGTGACCCAGTAACTAGTAAGATCGTGTATGATGTAACACCCCAGTTAAAAAAAAACCCGTACCGTAAATCGCATTATGCATTTCCATATTTGGATAAATATATTTCCTCACTTGGTATATTAAAATGGGGCTTTAATTAATGCCTCTTGTCCCCTCATTTTGTCCGCTTTTGTCTTCTGAGCAGATGTCAATGATTTTGCTTTAAAAACATGACAGGTGGAAATTGGACCCTATGAAAATATTCGATGAATTATTCAGGTGGATGTTGTCCCAGACTACAAGATAGGCCTGATTTTAATCAAAAGCTTTGCGGAGAGTGAAAGTTTCAAGATTTGGTCATTAAAATACTGTAGTTAACCAAGTTCGCCGTGTAATTACGATATTCTGCTATGGTTAATTTTGTTCGGGAGTATTTACGGCTAATTTATATTTAATACTCCGAATTCATTAACGTCGCCCCTTCGTCTCGACTGGACGTAATACAATGTTTTGCATACAAGAGGATGTTGATTGTGAGGTATTTATTGGGTATTAATTCGCCGCAAATTGACTCATTAGCATTACGCTGGTTTCATTATTGCGTCATTGGTTTACTTCACTGCATTTTTGGAGTGTGTTTATCGTATATATTATGGAAACCGTTTATAATTTCTAGGTGAATGGGGCATCGATATTTTATGAATTTGTACGACCAGATTGTTGAACAGGTGAATCATGAATTTTCGGTACAAAGTATAGATATAGAAAAAATATAAAAAGCACTGACGCTTTGGCGCGCGTGTTCACGTTGGCTAATTTGAATTGAATTATGAGAGTTTCAATCTCAGTGGATATAACGTGCCGGAGATCTACCCATAGGGTAGTGGACACCATTAACTGTCGGGTCATGAATTAGAGTGCTTTGTCTAGGCTGGTATAAAGATAGAGTAACAAAGATAAAAAAAAAAGCACTGACGTGAAGTCAGTACTCTTTGGCGCGCGTGTTCACGGTGGCTAATTTGAATTGAATGATGAGTACTTCAAGCTCAGTGGATAGAGCGAGTCGAAGATCTACCCAAAAGGTAGTACTCATCACTCAATTCAAATTAGCCACCGTGAACACGCGCGCCAAAGAGTACTGACTTCACGTCAGTGCTTTTTTACGAGTTATCGTGGAAACAAAATTTTAAAATTTTTGAAATTTTTTTTGTCACTTTATGGCCATCCGGTCAGTCACAAAAACTGCGATTCTCCAACACTAGTGGTTCAGGAGATATCGCATCTTGAATCCACGCATGCGCAGACCCTCACCAGGGAATTCTATGGAGGAATAGCATCCTCCACCCCAAAACCCCAATCTTCTCAGAAGAAAACTCGAGCAGTTAAGTTATTTCTCGTCTGCTTACGCGAATAACAAAAAATGCCCAAAAGAGGCAGTTACACCTCCAGTCGTTCACCGTTCAGACTAATTTTGAAAACCAATTTAAAATTCCACTCATCGTTTACGCATTAATTTAATTGCCATGCTAGTAAGTAGTCCATATTTTAATCAGTTGCCTTCGTACATATTGCATTCATTCAGATAAACGCGCAAAAAATACGTCGGAACGAAATCACCAGATGTTGTAGATATTCGGAATGAAATATAATTTGTCCAGTTTGGAAGTTCAAAATTATAAATTTTTTTTTGAGGCTCCTAGTGGTCTGTCCGCAGTGAAATTTTGCACACCCCAAGAGGTCATTATTGGTCACCGAAGTGCCAAAACTGAACTCATTCCGATATTTGGTTTCGGAATTTCCAGCAAAATATTCCGCTTATAGTTAAACATTTTTTAAATTTTTTCTACTCATGCTACCCCCACGAAATTTTGCATAAGTGTTTTCGTTGGTACTTCGCATATAATTACCGAGCTTCAACTCAATCCGATCAGTTTTTTTCGAGTTAGAGTGAAAAAAAATTTCAATTTCATTTTCAAATATTTAACTTTTTTTTTTCTAGTTTACAGCCATCTGATCAATATGAGACTTCACAGGCATATAAAGGTCATGATTATACAATTTCATGCTGAATTTCAGAATTATCGAGTGATCGTTTTCGGAAATATTCTGGAAAAACGATTTAACTAAAAATGGCCGTAACTCCGAAACGGCTCGATGGATTTTGCCCATTAACGAACTCGTCCGAGATATTTACGCTCCAAATATGCCCTGCAAATTTCAACGCTCTAACTTGCTCCGTTCGAGAGTTATCGTGCTAACGGCTGGACCGGCCGGCCGGACGGACGGACAGAATTGAATTTGACCTCGAATTCTTCATCAGGGAGTCGAACCCAATCGTTTGAGACCATTTTCGCAAAAACATTCGAAAAATACAGACATTGTGATGAAATGATAGCACGCTGTTCCTTGCGGAACACGCGCGCAAAAAAAAACCAACTGACTCTCCGTAGTCGCAGAAGCTTCGAGGAGCTTCTGAGGGATCTCCTTCGGGAAGACTTGGGAGGGTCAGTATAATCATAATCATGTTTATAGCACACGCGTCAAAGCAGATTGACTCCACGTCAATGCTCTGTAAGCCTTTTTCATTCATTATGAAGTCAATCTGAAATTGGCACGCGTGCTATAAACATGATTATGATTATACTGACCCTCCCAAGTGTTCCCCAAGGAGATCCTCAGAAGCTGCTAGGAGCTTGTGCACACCCCAAGAGGTCATCATCGGTCACCGAAGTACCAAAATTGAACTGAATCCGATATTTGGTTTCGGAATTTCAAGCAAAATATTCCGCTAACAGTTAAACATTTTTTGAGTTTTTTGTACTCATCCTATCCCCATGAAATTTTACAAAAGTGTATTTGTCAGTACTATGAATGTAACTACCGAGCTTCAATTCAATCGGATCAGTATTTTTTGAGATATAGGGAAAACATATAGAGATAGACATACAGAGATTGTCAATTCGTAGTTGATATTTTATCTTGAAAATCAAGTATTCGATTCTTGAATTTGTGAATATATACAAGACTGTTTTGATGTAGTTTATGAAGGCAATAGGAAAGAAGAACATAATGGAATCATCAAAAGAAATTACTGTTCGTTGACCACTGAGGTCAATATTACCTTTTACTTCCTTAAGTAGTGAGACATGTTCCTATATACAGTATTTTCATAATGTATCTAGCAAAAAAATACTGAAATATGGATCTACATTTGTGTATCAATAATTTTTTCTCGAGTTAAGGTTCATAATACAGAAAAGAATATGTTAGTGGTATGAACTATTAAATTTTAAATTATGAGAAGAGGATAGTATTTTATTAATATATTTTGAACTATTAAAATAATTTGTTCATAATCCACTACCTACTCAAATATCAGGAATAAATGCAAAATCTGCTATGATTGTCTCCAGCCTTGCTCTAGACATTTCTGTGATACTTTCCTTAGGTATTTCGAGTTGTGAAAACTATGCACCGAGTGTAAGTTGCAACAGCCCATTCCACGAGGTTGAATCATTGCAGATTGCTCATTTAATCTTGATAAATAAATTTAATGACAATTTTTGAAGCATTGAGGCATAGAAGCATTGAGGCATAGAAGCATTGTAGATTGCTCTTTTCTTTAAAAGATAGTTTTTGAAGCATTTTTCTTAAACGACACTTTTTTCAAATTTAATATCTTTCATGATGCATTTCTATCATAGGAATCCATTGATATAATTCCCACCTCTGAAAACCAATACTTTCGGAGATATAATTTGTCTGTTCGAACAAGAGCGCCAAAAAGCTCCTGTCCACAGGGCTTGAACCAATTTTAATGTGATCGATAGCAAACTTATCGACGAATTATATGATTGGCTTTGATTCATTAATCGACTGAACACAGAGATATTAATGGTTCATCGATTACAAATGTAATCAAATGTTGTTGGAACCTGACCTTACTTCAAAGATATGACCGTTGATTTATATCATAATATCAACTAACATCATTATCTTCTGTTACTTTGCAACCAGGTTTTCACCTCTATACGCAGTGAGGAGCTGAACTAAGAAGATAATTCCTTGATGTCGAACTAATACGTTTGCGGATTAAATATCACAGATATCGATAAGTGCATAGGTATAAGACATCAGGTGGATAAAGTTTGACTAGGTAAATAACGATTGGTGATAATTATTATTATTTAAATTGGGTCTCAATTTGTTCAAGTTCTTTTGATTGAAAGGATGGATATAAATGTCGGATTTCTACGTTTTGCTTTGTCTTTTCTATATAATCATTCACTGAGATTGTGCAGTAAGATAAAATGTAGCACACGAGAAATTTCGGAGGATTATATGTTACGACTTTTGTCCAGTTAGAAAAAATAGCGCAAATTCAACAAGCAGGTTATTGTTTTCTATTCAAAATTTTTTCTATTTGTGTCGTTATTTCCCGATTTGCTTAAATTTTCATCACCTTTTTCTTCACAGTCTCTCGATCTTCTGATCGTGAATCTTTAAGAGGAATTATTAGAATGAATATTGCAATATGAATGAAGATTAAGAACATTGTAACTTCGATAAGTTGGACAATTCTCCTTTAATTTAATTCAACCGCCAATATTTAATCCTCTTGTGTTTACAAATCTAGTTGAATATCAGAGACGAACAAAAACACACATCTCTTTGTTTTCCGTTAACTAAAAATCATCAAGAAATTAAGAGTTGAATGAAAATATCTATATTAAAATGAAATATACAGATTGTTCCTTAAAGATATGCTAATATTTAAGGGGGTGATGCTTTAACTAATTTTAAGAAAAAAACTTTGTCATACGAAAAAATCTTTGCTATACGAAAAAATCTATGTCAGTTTCAGAGGAGGTTGGAAAGGAGTTATGTAGATGCATTTATATCGATATTTAAAACCATTCGTTGGTCGAAGACAATCAAATATGTTATAATGGTCGTATTCTGATTATTATTAGACCTTGAAATTACTACTTTACAGATTGGTTTTTGCAAATTGTTTCAAGTTTCTCATTGCATAACCGTACGATTGGACTGATTTGTTTCATAGCAATTACTCTCGCAATACACTATTGAATATAAACCAGTGCTATACAGGGTGTTTTTTATGTCATATCACAATTGTATGATTGAACTGATTTTGGTCCCTACGACACCACAAACAAAGCACTGCCCCAATATTAAATGAATATATTCGAATGGGTCCTTACGCCACCACAGAAACAGCAGTGTTAATTTTCTACCCAACAGTGAAGTCGAAACTAATCCTTTGAGGCCATTCTCGTGCAAAAAGTGGACCAGTTTTTTTTGGAGGCATGTTTTTACAGTCGAATTTATATTCTGGGAGATATTTGGAGTATTATTTATTTTCCTGGAGCTAAGCAGCTTTGTGCGAGTTTATTACCTGGATGTATGACTGTTCTGGTAATAAATTTGAACAAGCGCGCTGAAGCTCCTGGCTAAAGTGATTTTCCAACTTGTTTTCATGCAGTTCTGTTACGGAATAGTTATTTTCCTAACAAGTGCGGAAAGTGATACTTTCCTGCACGCGACTGCCGTTGACCCGAACGACGCGAAGCGGAGTTCGGGCAAGCAGTCAAGTGCAAGAAAGACACTTTCCGCACGAGTTAGGAACAATATTTTTGCTACGACCGCATAAAGATTCAAAAAGCACATTGAAAATACATATTTTATTTCAACATACAAAACATTTCATGAAAATCCACTATTTATTTATTTACTATTAATATTAATGTTGAAAACACAATTTGTTGCATTCTGCAAATGCGTCAGAATAGCCGGTCCAGAGTAATTTGTTGGTGGTAACTGGCTTTTAAGAGTAACACTCATTGATTGCAACGTGCATGAAGATGACGGAGACGGCATCGGTTGCAACTTGCCAGTACCAGAAAGAATTTTATGTGAAATGGTTTTTTTCTGTTCTACAGAGTCCTCCAAATAACCCTCAGCAACAGCAGTTGACTTCCAGCCTCCAAGACGTTTTATGTTGGTTATCCCTTCGCCTGAATCTGCTAGAAACGTTGCCGAGGATCGTCTAAAACTGTGACCTGTGTAACATTCTGGGTTAGGTAGGCCTAAGTAGGAAGCGATCTCTGCCGGCATTTTACCGAATGTGTTTATGCTTACGCACTGAACAGAACATTTGCCTTTATTGTAATTGATAAAAAAACGACGGTGCGTGGTGGTAGGAGGCCGTAAATTTGCATACTTTCTATAGAGCTTCAAAAAGGTTCCATTATTTATGTCTTCAGATATAACAAAGGATCTTGAAGTATGGTTCTTCGAATCGGAAATTTTCACAATAATTAGGTTTCCTTTATCTTGAATATCGTCAAGCGTGATTTTCACAAGCTCCGCTCTGCGAAGAGCACCGGCTAAAGCAAAAATGGTACCTACTTTAATCATAAGATATATCTCATCAGGGGCTAGCATAAACTTGGATATGTAACTTGGTAAAAATCTGCGCTTTCTGTGGTCGGAAACCAACATTTTGCTTTTTTAGGAGCGATGTCAATTTATGAAACTTGCTTATGTCCAGGTTTTGTTTTATTTTAACTAAACGTTTCACCATCGAGTAACGCGACCATAGGGTATTGGATTTCAGTACCTTACTCAGCTCGGAAAAATACGCCAAAAAAACCTCTTCTCTGAAGCTATTCACTCCTTTTTCCTTACACCAGTTTAAAAAGTGGTTGTATTGCTGTTCGTATCTTTCTCGTGATTTACTTGGTAACACGTCTGAATTTACCTCATCTGCGGCCTTTAATATTGCTTCTGGGAGCTCTTCGTCTGACGAATCCATTAAAATATGGCTTTTATTGAAAGTAATTTGAAAATGCCAGAATCGGACACTTCGACAACGCTTCGATTTGAAACTTTGACGTCTTGATGACAACTTGGTTGCCATAATAAATCTTTGGTTACCACACCAAACCATTTGCCTCAGCTTAGTTTGATTGTTATGAAAAATGTATGGGGTATATAAAAGTATCGCAATTTCTTCATTCCAATGAATGAAAAATAGTCTGGGTTAGATTGAATTTTAAAACATATATTAGTTTGAATAGTAATATACAGGTGAAATCCATGAAATGTACATTCAATAACGATAAATTGACATATTTTACTTTCCCGCACTAGTGCGGGAAAGTGAGTTTTCCCACACTAGTGCGGGAAAGTGACACTTTCTGAACTGAAATGAGTGCGGGAAAGTGGGTTAAAACGCACGGTCGTAGAAAAAATAGACTTTTCCAATCAATTTCAGTACCTATCTATCCTACCTACTTGAAGCGTCAGGAGTGGAAACTTGGGAGTAATTAAAAATATTTCTTCTTTCGAGCAGATAAGTTGATAATTTGGAAAAACAATAAATCTAAAAGTGCAACAAAATTGAGAATACTTAGACAGCTGAGCAGTATCAATAAGGATCCGTTAGGTTGTTAAGTTAAAATTAAAACTACACCAGGTAAATTTTCCATTGACTAGGCGTGAACATGCGGAAGGATGTTTCAGGTGGTTGCAAGAATTAGAAACTTCCAAGTCATACAGTTAATTTTGTGGGGCCTGCAGCGTATAAGAGTCTAATTTGACGCCTATGGCGTGAATTGGACGCTCATAAGCAATCACCTGTCTAGTTACGATTTTGATTAATTTCCAATCAATTGACGGATGATTAATCACTTTCGTCGGTACTGTTGATGACTGTGAGAACAATGACGCTTCTGAAGTGAACATTGCAAAAATGCGGAGTCACATGGGTAACAATTTCAAGGCGTCTTCTGTTGTTCTTGTCACATGAATCGCAACATTGCATTCAGGTAAAATTTGTGACCATATTTATGAAGGTTTCATTCACTAAGTAGAGGATTAATCAGTAAATGGTTCGTTTCTGGGTTTTCTCTTCCAAACTAAAATATCTAGGAAATAAACTTTTATTATTTTGAAATTGCTTCTGCGTTAGAAGCATAGATGTTGTTCAGAAACAATTATAGAACATTGTTGCCCGATGAACAGTAACGAATGAGAATCAACAATAAAACAACTATTCTGTATTATTACAGTCATGTGATCCTCACCGAATTTTTCAAAAGTGTTTGCTTCGGTCTTTTGCATCTAACTACTCAGTTTTAATAATTCAATCAGATAGGTAGTTTTCGACTTATTGTGGAAACAATACTTTGAATTTTTGATTTTTTTTGTGCCAGTGTATAGCCTTCCGATCAAAACAAAACATATGAAGGTTATGATTCTACAATTTGATGCTAAATTTCGTATAGATCGAGTGATCGGTTTCGGAATATTCATAAAAAATGTTTCAACTAAAGAGGCCATAACTCCGAAACCGCTTCGTGGATTTCGCCTGTTACAGAACTTGTCCGAGATAAATATGTATACTCCAGAATCACCCTTCAAATGTCAATCCTCTAACTCCATTTGTTCGAGAGATATAGTGCTAACGGCCCGACCGACCGGCCGGAGAGAATTGAATTTGACCCAGGATTATTTATCAGCGAGTCAAACTCAATCGTTTGAGACCGTTTAGGAAAAAAATTCCAAAAATACAGATATCTGGAAAAAATGAGAGCACGCTGTTATTTGCGGAACACGCGCGAAAAAAGTTATGTCATAGTTGAACCCCAATCAGACTTGGGCTCAGATTATCTGGAAATACTTACGTTAGGGACAGTCTTAACATAGCCTTTAAAAATGTGGAAAGCACTGTAGACCGGGGCTTTGGCGCTCTTGTTCAAACTTTGACAAATCATATCTCCGAAAGTATTGGTCTTTCAGAGTTGGGAATGATATCAATGGATTCTTATGATAGAACTTCATCATAAAAGAAATTGAATTCAACTTAGTTTCATTAGAACAAAAAACAACAGTGCCAAAACTTATTATTCCGAGACCACCAGACCGATTCTACCCAATAGCGAACTTATCTGAGATATTCATGCCTAGAATCATCTTTGAAAATTATATTATATTAATTGAAACTTAGCCAATATTCCAGATATTCGGAAACTAATTTGATTAACTTACCAAAGTATACAGGGCGAGTCTTTGACCACTGCATTAATTTTAACCAAAGATTCCTCTCATCAAATGAAACACTTTTTTCATTTAACATTTTTCCAAATTCAGCTCAGGTAAAAAGATACAGGCTGTTGAAATTTAAAAAAAAAATCAGTTTTTATTTTGTAGCTTTGACATCCTTTTTTCGAATAAAATGAATGTTGGCGTAAAGTTTCCTATAACTAGGATACATATTTTCCAAATATTAGTTATTTTCTACTTCTACTGGTTTTCTAGTTATGGACTCGTGGATTCATAAAACTAAACGAAATTAGCATAAAGAAAGCATATAAAGTTTTTCTTGAGTCATTTCAAGAATATTCCATCGTTTTAGAACATTACATTATTCTTCATCATTTCTCCTTTTACGCACCGTTTTCGAGATATTCTTCATTGAATGTTTTAAAATGGAAAACTCCAGAAATTTCACTACTTTTATGGATCCGTCCCTGAGCGTTGGAATCCCGAATCAAGCTGTAAACCACGTTACCATGCCTTATTCTCGTCCGCCAACCATGTCATAGATAATTTATATGCGGGAGTGTATTAGCACATTGTGAAATCTGTAAACGCTTGTAACTTTTTACCTGAGCCGAATCTGGAAAAATGGTAAATAAAAAAAGTGTTTCATTTGATGAGAGGAATCTTTGGTTAAAATTAATGCAGTGGTCAAAGACTCACCCTGTATAATTCCATCATCATTTGGATTATCCAAGGGCATTATATTATCAACCAAAAATGATAATATCCCCTTCATCCTCATAATGCTATGATAGCTCAAGTTATTTCATTGGTCATTTTTTATTTGATCATACTTTGTGTTCTAGAACAGGAGGTAGTTTATATAATGATTAACGAATTTTGAAAAGAACCAGAAATAATTATGACATGTGTCATATCGGTGGATGAGATGACATGTATGAACACAGGTCATGAAATTCATAGATACAAATACGGACGTTAATTTTCTATGGGAGCCTCTATCGAATCGAAGAATTACGAATTATTATTGAAATTTGAAAAATCATATCTCCAACATTATTTGCTTGTTAGAGTTGAAAATTATATCAATGGATTCTTATGAAGAAACTGCATCTTAAACAAAATTGAATATGAAATTTGCAATATGAAAGAAAATTTTTTTAGTTACTCCGAAACCATCTTTTTTTGCCCAATAACGAAATTAACCGAGATTTATTCTCCCACACATACTCTAAAAATTGTAACTGTCTATCTAATTTCGTTCGAGACTTATCGTGTTAATAGCAGGCCGGACAGAATCAATTTTTACAACGGATTCTTGATTAGTGCTTCGAACTTTTCCGAACCAAAAATCGTTTAAGACCATTATCATCCAAAAATTCGGAAATTACAGACATTTGGGCAAAATGATAAGCACTCTGCTCCGAGGAACAAGACTGCCAAAAATACATTATGACCTTGAAATAATCACATTTTGATTCAGATTGATATTCGAACAAAGAAATTCCATGCTGGCGGAACGGTGCTCGGTGGTTCGAAGCCTACTGTTTCTATATTTTCGAAGACTAATGAGCTCCGAAAAAATATCCACAATAACCCCAAGTGAAGCAAAGTATAAATAAAGCAGTAAATAACGAATAAATCTGGTCGTATAATATAGTCATATGCTTAAGGAGCGTTTCCCCTGATAAATGGCATCAATGAATAATATTGCTGAAATTTTAAATCGTGTTCGGATAACATACTGCTACGTAGGATTAGTGTCACTTTCAGTGAGTTATTCGAGACGCAGATTCTGTATGTGGAAGTGCATGTTAAATCGTGGAACACAATAAAGTATATTTAAATTTTCGATACTGGTTTTAATTCCACCATCGGTAGGTATAGTTTGTAGGTGATGATTATTTATGGTCAGGCCGAAATAAAAAAATCGCTAACCCCTATTGGCAAGAGTTAGTTTTGCACAGAAGAGATTTCAGAAGATAAGCAGCTCTGGAAACGAAATCCGGGAGAAAAATAAATCGTTACATGAGGCTCACAAAAATATAGAACATTGAGTGTAACTTTCGGTGATTCTTTCTTGAGGCATAATTTTTATCCTAAATATCTAGGAGTGAAACTAGATTCATCTTTGAATTTCAAAGCTCATTTGGATGACTTGCGTCTGAAGTTGTAACGAGAAATAATATTCTGCAGAAATTAGCTGGTACTTCATGGGGTGCTGATGCAGCTACTCTTCGAACGGCAGCCTTAGCCTTGGTTTTTTCTGTCGCTGAATATTGTTGCCCTGTCTGGTTTAATAGTGCTCATACTCAAAAAATTGATGCACAGTTGAATTCATCTATGCGAATCATCACTGGAACTATTAGATCTACACCTATTCATTGGTTGCCAGTTCTTTCAAACATTGTCCCGCCCCACATTCGCAGGCAGACTGCTGTTTCGAATTCTTGGAATAAATTTCATTCTTTTCCGAATTCATTTCCGATTATCTCCTACATTCCAGGCAATAAGATTCCCAGATTGAAGTCACGAAACCCTTTATGGTCCAACTGTTTTCTTAATTCGAATAAAGTGACAAGGAAGTTTGGCGGTCTGAATGGATTTCTTTCAATTTATTCAACAAAGATTTAATTTCTGATCCTTCAAATAGAGTTTCTCCCATTCAGATATTTCGTTGGAGAGTTGTCGAGGCAACGATCACTCATGCAGCTACAGAACTCACACAAGGCTGCTCGGATCTCCAACAATATAGTTCCGATCATGTTCAAACTTGGAAGTTGGTAGCAGAGTTAGGTTCTGAAGTCTCTCGCAAAATTTCAGCGATATAGGACGAATAGTTTCTGATAAATACAATTTTTTTAAAGATTTTCTAGTTATATGATCCTCACAAAATTTTGCAAGAATTTTTGCGTGGCCATTCTACAAATAATAACCATGTTTGAATTGGATCGGTTTTGTAACCAACCCAAATTTCAGATGGGTATAACTCCAAAACCGTTTTGCTGATTATTCCTGTAAACGAACACAAATGGCGCATTCAGATTCTCAACCTCCCCTGAAAATTTCAAGTCGCTATCTCTTTCCGTTCTTAGGTTATCGTGACGTAAATAATATTTTTTAATAATATTTTAAAAATTTTCTAGCAATACGATGTTTCCAAATTTTCTCAAACGTCCTTAGGTTTATATTCTACAACTACTCACCAAGTTTCAATTCGCTCGAATTAGTATTGGTTGTAGACAAGATTATTACTCGGGAACCATTGGGCCGATTATGCCCATATACGAACTTGTCCGTCCTATTGAGATGCGCCACCTACCCTAAAAATTTCAAGTCGCTATCTCTTTTAGTTCTCAAGCTATCGTGGAAACGGCCAGCCGGCCGTACAGAATCAAATTTGACTTCGAATTCTTGATCAGGGATTCGAACCAAATCGTTTGAGACCATTTTCGGCGAAAAAATCGAAAATTACAGACATTTAGGCCAAATGATAATGCGATGTTTCCCAGAACATACGAGCAAAAATGTGTATTTGTATTTGAAATAAGAGAGTAGGTATGTGTCACTTTGAAAATAGTTTCATTAGAAATATCACATTGTACTTTGGCTAACTCCAACATTTCAGAGCTATTCAATTTTCACCATGTATGAAAGTAAAAATTAAGGAATAATGAAACAACATAATTTGGAATTTAACACATAGTCCCTACAAAAATAGCTGAAACTAAACCACGTCAAGAGCACGTATTATCCCCTGATTGCTGTGAATGATCCAGAGAGTTCATCACACATGCATGATTTAGTATTCATTCCTCCATCTCCTATTATATGGGTCGTGATTTATTTCCCAATCTTTTCGGTCATTACAGAATTCCCATGTGGTGAATTTCTGATGCGGATGACAAATATGCCGCATTACCATTTTGGAAGCCACCCAGGGCTCAGTAATCTAACTACATTCTTGATAAGTTCGTCAAATCACTCAACTGTCTTCATCACTCATTTTAAAATTTCGGCTATCAACATTTGAACCTCACGAACACCATCATTTAGACGCCTCTCTTGTTCGCCTGTCAAATTTTTCTATTAATTGATTTATTACGTTTGAGGTGGATAAATGATATTCAATTCACGATGGAGTTCACAGAAATAATTCGTTATGAACGAGCACAAGTAATAATTCCCAGATTAATATGGAGCCATTCGTTTTTTCCTCCGCTTTGTTCTCTTCAACTGGGGATGAGCTTTGATTGGAGCAATTCATCCGTGTCGATAAGGCTATGAACGCAAACGCTGAGCCAGTGTCGATTATTCATTTCTAAAATATTCAGATATTTATCGACTGTTTGATCTTTTTCTCCACGTAACACATTTAATCAAACAAATCATTTCCACTAAGAATGTCAGAGACAAGATTTTTGATATATTTTTATGGGAATATTTCTTCATTATTGCTCACGTGGTTCATTTTTGGCACTCTTGTTCCTCGGAACAGAGTGCTTATCAATTTGCCCAAATGTCTGTAATTTTCGAATTTTTGGCTGAAAATGGCCTTGAACGATTTGGTTTGACTCACTGATCAAGAATCCATGTTCGAAATCGATTCAGTCCGGCCGTTAACACGATAACTTTCAAACGGCATGAGCTAGACCGTTGAAATTTTAAGAGTAGGTTTGAGGGATAATTATCTCGGTTAAGTTATTGGGCAAAATTGGTCTGAAAGTTTCGGAGTAACGAAAAAAAATATATTTTTTTACATTACAACTTTTGAATTCATTTTTTAAGATGCAGTTTCATCATAATAATCCATTGTTATCATTTTCAACTCTAACAAGCTAATACTTTCGGAGATATGATGTTTCAAAGTTTCAATAATACATCGTTCTATATGTATTCTCAGAATGTGAACACAGAATCTGTCTGTGTGCCCTGTTTATAAATGTTCTTTTCTAGCTATTAGAGATTGTCCATTCTTAGTTCGAGAATTTTTTTTCTTGGAAATCAAGTATCCGATACTGTTTTGAAACCAAAAATAATATTGACTGATTACATATTGAATAATTTATGTATAAATAATGGGGATGATGTTTCAGAAGATTTAGAATTGGATAATTTCAATGATGTAGTTTAAGGAGGCAATAAGAAAGAAGAACATAATGGAATCATCAAAAGAAAATTTCAGTGATGTCGGACGAATAGTTTCAGATATATAGAATATTTTTCAATGATTTTTTGAAATATTTTAAGTTATATGATCCTCACGAAATTCTGCAAGAATTTTCGCGTTGGCATTCTACAACGGATAACCATGTTTGAATTGGATCGGTTCTGTATCTTTCGAGTTATTGAGAAAAAAAGAACCAAATTTCAGATGGGTATAACTCCAAAACAGTTTAGCCGGTTATGCCTATAAACAAATTCAAATGTCCCATTCAGAAGCACAACCTTACCCGAAAATTTCAAATCGCTATCTATTTGCGTTCTCAGGTTATCGTGATACAAATACTATTTTTAGATCATTTTTTTTTAATTTTCTATTGATACGATTCTAACAAAATTTCACGAACTTCCTTAGTTTAGCATTCTACAACTACTCACCAAGTTTCAATTATATCGGACTTGTATTGGGTAGAAATAAAACTATTACTCGGAAATCGTTAGGCCGATTATGCCCATTGACGAATTTGTCTGTCGTATTGGGATACGCCACTTACTCTGATAATTTCAAGTCGCTTTCTCCTTCCGTTCTCAAGTTATCGTGGCAACGGACGGCCAGCCGGACAGAATGAAATTTGACCTCGAATTCTTGATCAAGGAGTTGAACCCAATCGTTTGAGACCATTTTCGGCAAAAAATTCCAGAATTACAGACATTTGGACAGAATGATAACGCGATGTTCCCCAGGACATGCGCGCAAAAAGCGAAAAGAATACATTGTGACAAGTGAGGTATTTCTAAATCTTTCATGAAAAATATGACATCAAAATTAGGCATACTCAATTGAAAAAACTGATTGGTATCATGCTTCACCTTTTCGGACCAGCTTATGGAGTCAAAAATAATTAAATTTATCCGCTAAATAGAATCAATTCCACCAAAATTTTAATTATTCTCCTAGCTCAAAATTTCCAACAGTTATTGACCGATCGAGCACTGTGGACTCACCCTGTATATTCGTTAAAGACGATATCCATGTAGTATGACCAAATGCGTCAAGTTAATCAATGGTGAAATTTTATTGTTTCTTTCATTTTATTTTATATACCTTTATTAATTTTAATAAATCCACGGACAAACTATGAAAGACCCTTTTCGCAACTAGTTCAGACACATATCATGAGATAGTATGAAGATCAACCTTATCTGCAGATTGAGTTATCACTCTTTTCAACTTTTACAGATACATACCTACATCTTTTTTATTATGACATGAAAACATTTGTTGCTATCTCCAGTCTTTGTACCATATCCTGTATTCATTTTATGACAACGTTTCAGTATAGTTTTCCATTTCTAATAAAATTACAATCCATTAAACTCCTGATATCGTGGAGGTAATGGTCTTTGCAGTTCGAATATTATATTCAACAAATAAACTCACCTGAAAAGAGAGCGAATCTTATTGATTTATTCATGGCCAGATTCGGTTCTCAAGAGTTCGAAAAAAAATTCGATAATTCCATTATGTTATCGTGAAATTTTGATTATAGTGTATAATTGTTCGTAGGTTTGTAAACATATTTATCTTAAAGGATATGACACGAAAATTGCCACAAGTGAGTATTCTTATTCGAGCAGTGTAACCGAGCAGTGCAAATTATGTAAAACACTGATTTGGTCGAAACCCCAAGCAATCTTCTTCGACGTTTCGCCTACGGGTGGACAAGTACCTCGGTAATTTTGAGATTTAGAAAGTGCTTTTCAAAAATGTTGTGGATAATATTCGTTGCTTCGGCTTTCGTGCTTTTTTACATATATTTCACTGGAACTTATAACTTCTGGAAAAACAAAAATGTAGATTTCGAGCCTCCTCTACCAATTTTTGGAAATTTTCTGAATATTGTCATCAGAACAGAAGGAATCGGCAGTATAATCAAAAGAATTTACGATAAGTACGATGCCAGCGCGCCGTATTTTGGAATGTATTTCTTCCGAACACCTTTTTTGGTGATTAAAAGTGAAGAATTATTAAAGACTATCCTCGTCAGGGACTTTAGTTATTTTCCAAATAGACCAACTTATGCTGACGAATATATCGACCCTTGGTCTACCAAGACACTCTTAACTCTACGAAACGAAGAATGGAGATCACTAAGGAACAAGCTTTCAACAGTTTTCACTTCTGGTAAAATGAAAATGATGATCCATCTGATGAAAGAGGTATCAGATCAAATGGAAGAGTATCTGGAAGAAAGAAAAGAACAAGATGTTGACGTGAGAGAAGTATCGAGAAGATTCTTCATCAACATCATAACCAAATGTGTCTTCGGTATCAAGCCAAACAATTTGAAAGACGACAATTCATATATAAGAAACCTTGCAAGTAGATTGATAGATATAGAAAATTACAAGTGGATATTTGCGTTGATGATTTATTTCACATGTCCAATACTTGTGAAATTATGTGGCCTACAATTTGTGGATAAGGAAGCCGCGGAGTATCTTGTTAATGTGTTCGAAGATTCGTACAAACAACGGAAAGAATCTAAAATGGTAACTAACGATCTTGTGGATCTGTTGCATGATCTCAAGAAGCAGGAAAAGGAAGATGATTTGTTTAAATTTGGTGAGAATTGAAACACCATTTATCTTGGGAATTTTTTAGTGTTTTCACAATTTATATTATTTCAGATAATATGAAGTTGGCAGCCCAAGCATTGGTTTTCTTCCAAGCAGGTAGTGAACCAGCATCAGGGATTCTTTCATTCTGTTTATATGAACTTGCATTGAATATGGAGGTACAGAATACCCTCCGAGAAGAAATACACAAAAATATTAATGACGATGGTTTTCTTTCATACGAGACACTGATGGAATTGGAGTATCTTGACCTAGTGTTGAAAGGTACGAGAAATTGGCATCTGTATACTCTTTTTTTGTATGCTGAAATGAAAATCTGATAATTCATTCATTCTACAATTTACAGAAGCCTTAAGGAAATATCCATTGGTGCAAATCCTATTCAGATTGGTGGAAAAAGATTACACATTCGAAGAAACTGGACTGAAGTTAGAAAAGGGTACTAACGTCGTTGTTCCTATGTTAGCACTCCATTATGACCCAAAATATTATCCAAACCCAGATAAATTTGATCCAGATAGATTCAGAGGTAAAATGAAGGAACTCCAATACGTCTATTTGCCATTTGGTGAAGGACCTAGAAAATGTATAGGTGAGTGATATTAATTATTATTCTGTTGAATTTTAAGTTTCTGGTTCATGTAATCTTGCAGTATTTAAACATTTACGCTTGAATTGGTTTCAGTAATATCGATCATTATGACAACAAATTCTCGTTCATTCTATCTAACGAATATAAAAACCGAGTAGGTATTTTTTCACTCGAATTTGAATTTCAGAATAGCATGAATTCGAATTGCATGAGAAGAAATTGGTGTTATTTCAGTAGAAACTAAAAATTCATATTTTCTTTCTCCGATTTTTTTTTTGATTCCTTAACTTCATTTTTTATCAATATGAAATTACACCAAAACTGTCAGTAATTCATTGTAATAACTCAACAAGTTTTATACGAAACTCTACGTAATGAAAATTTGATTCATTCATAGTATTTACTTGGTAGAAATTCATTTTAAATAAATAATGATTCCAATTAAAAATTTCCTCAAAATTATTTATCCAAAACCAACGACATTTGGCCACACTATGGTTCCTATATTCGGATAGTTTCACCAACAGTTATTCATTAATTTCAGTAATATAAGATTTTTCATGGGATTTCTTGATTAATCGTGAAATTCGTAAAATTAATAGATAGAGATATGCTATATCCCCTGGCAATAAGAGAATCTGTGATATTATCATAGTCTGGTTGAAGACAACTATGCAAATTGTACAGAACAGTTCATTAAATTCTCCGAAAATAGAAAAAAAAATATTATTATATTTCCGGTATTTGGATGTGACAGGTCAAATATAAAATCTTGCAAATAATATCCAATTCAATATCCGTCATTCCAGGAGCTCAAGGGTAATTTTCTAGGTAGGCGTATTACTAACTATTTAGGCCACTTTTTAGAACCCTCCTCCCCCTTGGTGATCTATGGTGGATTTCTAAGCCCCCCCCTCAAATTTAACATCACGTGAAAAAAACAAAATTTTAATTGAAACATTAAACATTTAGAGAACGTTACTTCTCATTCAATTTACTACCATATCTAGATGACAAATGAAAAAATGTCCTGACAAGTGACAACTCTCAAAAAAATATTTTCTCTTTACGTTGATGAAATGTCGAAAGAACTCTGTGATTGTCCGAATTATTCCGAAATATATTGATAAATGCCCTGTTTGTGTGGTCATGAGTAGTATTGAATAAATACTCTCAAAGCTCCAGTAACAACGTAACTTTGTTGAAATGGAGAAACATTTCTTTTGTGACCAAAGCGATTCATTTATAGTTGTATTGTTATATTTGGGGTATGATTGATTGATATTTCGTTAATTGATTATGAGTACTATACAGGGTGTCCCGGGAAGAATGCGACAAACGAATACCATGAACTAATGTCATCAGGCTGGATTCGTATCAAGAGGTTTTAATCGCCTGAGTGCCTTCGTTTGGGATATACCGGGTGATGTTCATCTAATGAATGAAATTTCACACTTCAATAACTCTTGAACTAATCAACCGAATGATTTAAAATTTTGAAGTTTTGTCACCCCTTTCTATCGCCTTCCTTCGATATTTCTGAAATCAAATTAATCAGATCGGGACTGGGAAAATTGAAGACCTTTTCTATTTTCGTGAATGTTGGATCACCCTGTACATGAACATTATGATTTTTTTCGTTTTCTTAACCATGAGGAATTAATTCATAATAAAAATTCTAAATCTCTCCTTGGCACCGTCATACACGGTGAACATTCCCTTCAATAAATCTTGAACTTATGGGTAAAATTATTCCAAATTTTATAGTTTTGTCACCCTTTACAACTGCCTTTCTTAAATTTTTCTCAAATTGGAAAAACAGAACGGGACCAACAAAATTTTAGTCTTCCTATATTTCCGATGATATCGAATCAGCCTGTGAGTGAACATTATGATTTTTATGAATGAAAAAGAATACTGTGTTTGAGTAGAGAGTTCAGATTAAGAATCTGATCATAAAAAAGTCATAAATGAATCGAATTTATTTGAGAAAACTTTCAATCAACAAACTGGATAAAGAAAAGAACAAATAAAACAGCAAATAAATTGAAAATATTTATTTAATAATATCGCAAGCATCAATAATTCATTGTAACATTTGCTCCCTACTGTGTACAAAAAATAATCCAATGTTATCAGATCAGGGGATCGAGGATGCCATGCCACATGTCCAGCTCTCCCAAGCCATCTGTTTTCAAAAGTGTTAGTCAAACATTCGCGCACTTCTCTTGAATAGTGCGCAGGAGTTCAATGACGTTGCAATGTTTCCATTGGAATGGTTTCTAACACACCAGGCAACGTATGTTCCAATGGAACATACTTTGCTCCACTTCTTTATGATTTGATACCTTAATCTGAACTCTCTACTAAAACACTACCATTCTTTTTCAGTCATAAAAATCATAATGTTCACGTACGGGCTGTTCCGATATCACCGAAAATATAGAAAGTCTAAAATATTGCTAGACCGGTTCTGTTGTCCAATTTGAGGAAAATTTAAAGAATGCAGTCGTAAAGGGTGACAAAACTATAGAATTTTGAATAATTTTACCTATAAGTTCAAGATTTATTGAAGGGAATGTTAATTAATCACCCTGTATGATGGTGCCAAGCAGCGTTTTGGACATTTTATTATGAATTAATTCCTTATGGTCACGATAACGAGAAAAAATTATAATGTTCATGTACAGGGTGATCCAATATTCACGAAAATAGGAAAAGTCTAAAATTTTCCCAGTCCGGATCTGATTTA
Organism: Halyzia sedecimguttata; assembly: GCA_937662695.2. Taxonomy (NCBI): domain Eukaryota; kingdom Metazoa; phylum Arthropoda; class Insecta; order Coleoptera; family Coccinellidae; genus Halyzia; species Halyzia sedecimguttata. The sequence goes on along the minus strand of OW569415.2, from coordinate 87,118,210 downwards.
TTCGATTTCAGAAATATCTAAGGAAGGTGATAGTAAAGGGTGATAAAACTTCAAAATTTGAAATCATTCGGTCGATTAGTTCAAGAGTTATTGAAGTGTGAAATCCCACTAATAAGATGAACATCACCCTGTATATCCCAAACGAAGGCACTCAGGCGATTAAATCCTCTTGGTCCAGCCTGATAACATTAATTCATGGTATCCGTTTGTCGCATTCTTCTCGGGACACCCTGTATCAATGTAATCCTAATTGATTCTTGGATTAAAATGTGAATAAATAATTTAAAATTTTGAATTTTTCGTTAAAGCATTGTTTCCGCTCTTTGTGATACAATCATCTTGATTTCATGACGTTTGAAGTATTTCTAACAAACCTACACACCAAATTTCAATTGATCGAATCTGTAGGTGTGGGAATAATGGCTAATAAAATTTTTAATTAGTACTTATATCTCCGAAACCACGTGATTGATGAACTATCACTAACCGACCTTTTCGCAATAAAACATTTTCATATCTGCCTTTCATCCAATATTGTAATCCAATGCTTATGGAATACATTTAAGTTCTTCTTTTAGGTTACAGATTTGCTGTGATGTCACTTAAAATAGCTCTAGCCATGTTTATAAAGAGCTTCGAAGTCATTCCATGTGGTAAGACCGAAATACCCTTAGAAATGAATAAGACATCATTCTTTATTTCGCCAAAATCGAGCTCGATTTATCTGAAGGTGAATGTTGTTGGAAAATGATTGAAACTGTTAACATCAATACTATGATTGAACTTCATACGAAATAGAGTTAATAGATACCAAATGTTTGAATGATATTTTTGCTTCAAATGTTCATATCGAAGATATATGTTCAAAAAAGTGGTAAACAGCGAACCAAAGACAATAAAGATTATATTTTTTACATATAAGAGTTGGAGTTTAATTTTCAACGATAAGAACAAATTTTATCACGAGATTCGTAAAAATGAGATTGAATCATGTTCTGATAATCTGGTTACTACAAGGATCTTCGGATTTATAATTATTAAATAACGAAGATCCTGTTTTAATTATTATCTATCTTTAATAATTCACTTTGCCAGCGCTGCTCTTTCCTTAACGTATATCACGTCATTCGTTAGTCATGTCATATTTGTCCACTCAGCTAACGCTAATTTTATCTTGTGTGTTTTTGATATGTCCGAAATTCACAGGAATACATCCAATAATATGCATAAAGTTATTATACAGGATATTTACTGAGTATAAAAATGGGTATTATAATTCGAAAATATCTAAAAATAGGTTATAAGCTAAATATGGCCTAGGTTTACATGCTTAATTACTTGGATATTAAGGTTTATCATTATGCAAAATAATTCCTTGATGAACATTTATTATAAATATTTGTGGTAACCAGTTTCCTTTTTAAGATACAGTGTTCTAATCTCGTAGAAGAAAATTTATGTGGATATCCAAAACATGTCATAGGAAATGTTTATAAGAGTGAGTCATTTTTATACAGGGTGTTTCATAATTGGATGCTGATCTTTAAGAGTGTGAATCCTTGAATGATTTTAAGATGGAAAGTTCATTTCAACATATGTCCTAACCTCTTAAATTTTGAGCTACAGGGTGTTAAAGTTTAGAGAAAATCATTTTTTGACGCTCTAGTTCCTCGGAACTGAGTGCTTACCAATTTGCCCAAATGTCTGTAATTTTTTAATTTTTCGATGAAAATGGTCTCAAACGATTTGGTTCGACTCACTGATCAAGAATCCGTGGTCGAAATTCATTCTGTCCGGCCGGTCCGGTCGTCCGGCCGGCCGTAGGCACGATAACTCTCGAACGGAATGAGACAGTTGAAATTTTCAGAATAGGTTTGGGGGATAAATATCTCGGCTAAGTTCGTTATTGGGCAAAATCGGACAGATGGTTTCGGAGTAACAAAAAAAAAATTTGTTTTTTACAAAACAAATTCCAAATTAAATATATTTCAATAATCAGTTTTATCATAAGAATCCATTCATATCATTTTCAACTCTAACAAGCTAATACTTTCGGAGATATGATTTTTCAAAATTTCAATGTAAATCGTATTTCTACGTTTTCACAGAATGATAGAATTATTCTGTGGGTATTCTATGAATTGTTATAATGTCAACTTATTTTCCTAAAACATGACGTTGTCCCATAGTCATTCATTCCAGCAACCGTATAAATATTAGAATGATAATATAATATCATACTTTTTGTTGGTTGATATTTTCATGCCGATGGTCAATCCATATGATGATGGGAATGGTAATGGTAAGTTAATAATATTGAGTTCAGAATATCTCCACTAAAAACAAAACTGGAATATTGGTGTATTGGAGTAGATTTGAGGAAAGATATATATTATCGTTCATCATAGAATTGAGGAATGAATATCTCGGATGAGTTCGTTGTTGGGTAGAATTCGTCTATTGGTTTTGTATTGATCATTTTTGGCACTCTTGTTGAATTTAAATTGTTCTATGATGTTTGAATTCAATTTCTGCTAAGATGAAGTTCTAAATTTCAATAATGAATCGTACTTCTATGTTTTCACAGAATGCTATAAATATTCTATCTAAGCTTTATTATATGATCTGTGTTCATACTCGTACATTTCATCCTCTTCTATAAGACAGAGTCAAATTCATTTCAGCTATTTTAATTTGGTTTCTTCCATGGTGCAGTTCTCATTCTCAGATTGCTCATTTAATCTTGATAAATAAATTATTATTTGAATTGAATAACTTTTATGATGCAGTTCTATCATAAGAATAAATTGATATAATTCTCTGAGAAACTCTGAGAAACCAATACTTTCGGAGATATAATTTGTCTGTTTGAACTAGACCGCCAGAAAGCTCCTGTCCACAGGGCTTGTTTATTAAAACTTCGTTAATGTTATAGATAGTTGTTTAAAATTTAGCACACTTGCTCTAAACATCCACAGCTATTTCTTGATGTACAAGGTTTTTAATTTTTCAACCAGTGGCGTCGGTACGGGATATGGAATAAATACTTTTGGGAAAAAAAAGGTACACCACTGTTTTTTCCTGAAACAAAAATTAATTTTTAAAACAACATTCATTTTGGGAAAAATCATTTATCTTGACTTTTTTTCGAAAGGCGAATAATAATTATCGCTATGCATTTGCTATGCTATGTATGATTTTAGAAAGGTAGGCCAGGAACTTTGTTGTTAAGGAAACAATTGGCAAAATATTGATTACTAAATAGTTTCGACAGATATTTGTTTGAGAACGCGGCTTTTAATTTAATTAGAATTTTAAAACGTAATATCTTTCTAAACATAAACTTAATGGTAAATAATCATTAAAGGATACTGTGGGAGGTATACTCATTATCGAAAGGTTTCTTTCTGGGTTTTCTCTCCCAAACTCTGAAAAATATCTTTAAAATAAAAAATTCATTATTTCTTGATTTGCTTCTACATCTCAATCGAATATCGAAAATATTCAGAATTTTCCTTAAATGTCTGACGAAGGAGTGTGATATAGACTCCGAAACGTTACGATATAGTTGTTTCTTCGTTGATGTTGTTTCTTTGTTGTTTGTTAGGCAATATTGTTCGATTGATTGCTTCTGACGAATATCTTGTGTTTCTTACGCTGAAGCAAATCACAAAATAATAATTTTTTTATTTTATAGATATTTTTCAGAGATTTGAAGTCAGTTTTTCCCACGAACTGGAAGAAGGCGTTCGTCAGGCTGATACCAAAGAAGAATAATGCCGACAATTTGAACGATTTAAGACCTGTCAGCATTCTACCAACGTTTTCGAAGATTCTTGAGAAGGTAATTGAAAAACAGATGTGGCAGCACTTAAATCGAAATAATATCATTCCATCTTCTCAATCTGGTTACAAGCGTGGTCACAGTTGTCAGTCTGCACTCTTGAGGATCACTGATCGCATCTTCAAGGCCCATGATGCCAACAAGCTTTCTGTGTTGATTTTATTGGATTACTCGAAGGCGTTTGACACCGTCAACCATAGTCTGTTATACTCGATTTTAAGTTTTTCTGGTGTTAGGGGTAGCGCTTTGTCACTTTTGAAATCTTACCTGACAGGTAGATCACAGGCAGTTAAGTTTCAGGAGATCGTTTCGGATTTTTTGGATGTCACTGCAGGGGTTCCACAAGGATCTGTATTGGGTGGTTTAATTTTCTTGATCTACGTTTCAAATTTTCCCAACTCATTCGTTTCTCTTGCACAGCATTACTACGCCGACGACATTACACTCTTAGTGTCTTTTCACCTGGATGAGTGTGAGCAAGCTATATCGGCCATAAATTATGATTTATATAATCTCTGCACCTTCTCAGAAAATCATTGTTTGAAACTGAATAGATTAAAGACTGACGCCATTGTGTTTGGCAAAGTTCAAATTAAAAAATTATTTTTGGAAAGGTACAATCACAACATTATGCTGAGTGATTATGCTGTTAGATTTAATGATAGAGTTAAGATTTTGGGTGTGTGGTTGGACGATGAACTGAGATTCACTTCTCATATAAGTTCTTGCCTACAGGGGGCTTATTATGCATTAAAGCAGTTGTATCAGAGTCGTTGTTTTTTAGAAAGATCAACTAAGATCATGCTATGTAATGCATTGGTGTTGTCGAAACTTAATTACTGTGACGTGCTGTATAGCCCCTGTCTTACAGTGTTCGATGAGAATCGAGTACAAAGGTTACAAAATGCATGTGCCCGCCTAATCTTCGGTATAAGAAAGTATCAGAGAATTAGTCATACTTTTAAACACCTCAAATGGTTAAACATGAAAAATCGTCGCCGCCTACATTCACTTTGTTTTTACCACAATGTTATCCTGAAAAAGACTCCGCCGTATTTATATAATGAAATCTCGTTCAGATCTGACGTTCACTCTCTCGGCCTTAGACATCGAAATACCCTCACTGTACCTCAGCACTCTCACAATTCTTCAAGCGCTCCTTTTCATACCGTATAGCGAATACATTCAACGCTCTGACACATGATGTTCGTACATTATCGAACTCAGTCTTTAAAAAAAGGGTAACTACAGATCTGATGGCTCAACAATATTTAGGTTAAGTTCACGATATAGGTTATACAGCTTGGAATATGTATATAATTTTTTTTTCTCTCTCTATTTTTTATTGACTGCAGAGTATATGGGTTAGGTGGAAGAGCAGATGCGCACCACTTTGTGGTGTGCAAACTGAATCTCGCCCTATTATTAATAATGTTGTTTATTCTCCTCAAATTGTTATATTAACTGAGTTAATAAAAGACATTTATTATTAAAAAAATTGGTTCAAGCACTGACGTGAAGTCAGAAGCTTTTGCGCGTATGTTCTATTGTCCATTCTTCTGTATTGGACACCCTTAATCGAATTTACCATGGTTACTTATGTTGTCCATTCTCCTGTATTGGACACTCAATTCGAATTTACCATGGTAAATTCGAATTAAGTGTCCAATACAGGAGAATGGACAACTTAATTAACCATGGTAAATTCGATTAAGGGTGTCCAATACAGAAGAATGGACAATAGAACATACGCGCAAAAGCTTCTGACTTCACGTCAGTGCTTGAACCAATTTTTTTTTTATTTATAATATCATTTAAATTAATATTGTAGGACGTTACTTTAAAATTTCTAAGCTATACTGACTTACAGCTAAAATATTATAAAGAAAAGAAGCAATTGGATAGTCTAACTATCATTATAATAAAATGATGCATTTTTATTGTTCAAATAAAGATATTTTGTTAACTTACAAGAATTTCTTCATTCAATGGTATTTCAAAGATCTAATTACAGTTTTAAATATAAAATAAGTGTCCAATACAGGAGAATGGACAACATAATTTACCATGGTAAATTCGATTAAGGGTGTCCAATACAGAAGAATGGAAAATAGAACATACGCGCAAAAGCTATCTATCATTTTCTTCAAGTTTCACGACCCAAAAAGGCCTAAATCGTCAGTTTCGCTTTCGAAAATTTCCGACCCCGTCTCTCGACTTAATTCTGACGTTTCTCGGATTGACTTTTTGAATGGAAAATCGTCGGACTCTAAACCTCCGAAACTTGTATCGAATTAGTATATTTAGGCTCAACCTAGAAGAACGAAATTTGGGAAAAACACAAATCGATTCGTCTTCTTCGACTCGACGGCAAAAGTCCGGGTCGAGCGATCGTTTCTTCGGAGCCTTACGCTACACCAAATCGGTACTACTGAACTCGCACAAGAATGCTCGAATCTCCAACAATATTTAACCGATCATATTAAAACTTGAAACTTGGCAGTAGAGTTAGGTTATGAAGGCTCTTGCAAAATTTCATGAATTTCAAACGAATAGTTACTGATATATAGAATTTTTTTTTTTTATTTTTAATGATTCATTAAAAATTTTCTACAAATGCTATCCTCACCAAATTTTGCGAACATTTTTGCGTTGCCATTCTACAACTAATAACAATGTTTGAATTCCATCGGTTCAGTATTTTTCGAGTTAATGAGGAACAAAAAACCACCAAATTTCAGAAAATTTCAGATTGCTATAACTCTATAACCGTTTGGTCGATTATGCGCATAAACAAACTGAAATGTCGCGTTCTGGTGCACATCCTAACCTGAAAATTTCAAGCCGCTATCTCATTCCGTTCGCAAGTTATCGTGACAACAAAAATATTTTTTAATAATTTTTTTAAAATTTTCTAGCCATACGATTCGCACAAAATTTCACAAACGTGCTTAGGGTCATATTCTACAACTACCCACCAAGTTTCAATTTGATCGGATTCATATTGGTTGAAAACAAAATTATTACTCGGAAACCACTAGGCCGATTATGCCCATTAACGAACTTGTCCGTCGTATTGGGATGCGCCACCTACCCTGAAAATTTCAAGTCGCTAGCTCTTTTCGTTCTCAAGTTATCGTGGCAACGGCCGGCCGGCCGGACGGCCGGCCGGACAGAATCAAATTTGACCTCGAATTCTTCATTGGGGAGTCGAACTTAATCGTTTGAGACCATTTTTTTCAAAAAATTCGAAAGTTACAGACATTTGGGCAAAACTATAACGCGATGTTCCCCAGAACATACGCGCAAAAAAAACCCAGAAAGAAACCTTTGAATAACATGGTAAATTTCACAAATGCTGAGTTTGCTGATATGCATTACCTGTATGGGCTTGCCGACGCCAATGTATTTGAAGCCAGTCGATCATACCAAAAGCGTTATCCAAACAGAATAGTTCCAGATGCAAGAACGATTTCAGAAACACACCATAAGTTATGTGAACGGGATTTTTATACCAAAAAACCACCTAAAGGAGCACACCTTACTGCAAGAACACCGGAATACGAGGAAGCTGTTTTAAATTTAGTGGAACAGAACCCTGATATGAGTACCAGAAAAATTGGGAATATTTTAAATATTACTCATGTTCTAGTCTGGAGGATTCTTCATCACTATTTATTAAATCCTAATCATACAAGGCCAAGCTCTGCTTCCTCGGGATTTTCCATTTAGCACAAATTTCTGTCAATGGTGTCTCCAAATGGTTGCCGGTAATCCCTAAATTTGACACCGAAATTTGTTTCAAGGACGAAGCTAATTTTTCCAGGAACGGATTAAGAAATTATCACAACGGTAATTTCTGAGCTGAAGAAAACCCGAATGTCATTACGGAGTCCCACTACAAGAGCAATTTTCAGTAAATGTATGGGGCTGGGATTATTGGAAATTCGCCATATTTGCTAGATGATGTCCCCATTTGAACCCGACATTATATATTTGTGCACGATGGCGCATCAGCTCATTTCATTTTCCAGGCACGGGAATTTTCAAATCAGAATTAAAACAATTGCTGGTTAGGTCGCGGAGGAACACAATCGTGGCTACCTAGATCAAACTGATCTATACAGTTTAGATTTTTTCCTGTGGGGATATCTGAAGAAGTAGGTTTACACCCCAATACATACCGTTGAGGAGTTGAGAATCCGCACAATAGTCTGTTGTGAAACTAGCAGAAATACTGCAGGAATTACTCAATGAGAAGATGAGCGTGCATACTTGTAGGTGGTGGTCACTTTCAACGGCTTATTTACATTTGTCATGGTTTTGTTCACGTTATTTAATGTAAGGTAGTTCTTTTAATTAAATGGTGATTGTTGTTAATTGCTCCCTCCCATATTCCAACAAAATATCTAAAGCAGCCTCAATTAAATTTAGGAAAATTGGTTCAAGCAGTGAACCAATTTTTTTTAAAGTTTTCTAGGGGTGCGGTTCTTACACAATTTTAAACACGTCTTTATGATGATTTTCTACTACTTGTTACCAAGTTTCAATTCGATCGAATATTTCTTGGTTGAGTTATCAAGGAAATAATATTCCAGGTGGGTATAGCTCGGAAACCGTTTAACCGATTATGCCCAAAAACGAACTCGACTCTCAGTTCAGTAGATGGATGGGTGACCGTTGCCTCGATAACTTTCGAATGGAAGGAGGTAGGGACTTGCAATTTTTAGGGTATGTTGCGTATCCGAATGGGAGAGTTAAGTTCGTTTACGGTCATAATGGGTTCAACGGTTCCGGAGTTATACACATCTGGAATATTATTTCCTCGATAACTCAAAAAATATAAACTCGATCAAATTGAAGCTTGGTAACTAGTTGTATAATATCGATATATAGACGTGTTTGAAATTTTGTAAGAACCGTACCCCTAGAAAATTAAAAAAAAATAACGAAAAAAATGTTTTGTAAGAACCGTACCCCAAGAAAATTTCAAAAAAATCACGAAAAAACAATTGGTTCATGCACTGACGTGAAGTCAGGAGATTTTGTGCGTATGTTCTATTGTCCATTCTCCTGTATTGGACACTCTCAATCGAATTTACCATGTTGAATTATATTGTCTTTTCTGCTGTATTGGACATTCTTAATCGAATTTACCATGGTAAATTCGATTAAGAGAGTGTCCAATACAGGAGAACGTACAATAGAATTCACCATGTTAAATTCGATTAAGAGTGTCCAATATAGGAGAATGGACAATGGAACATACTCGCAAAAGTTCCTGACTTCACGTCAGTGCTTGAACCAATTTTTTGTTCTATTGTATCTTCCAGTTTGTTGATTGAAAGTTTTCTCAAATGAATTCGTTTCATTTATGAACACTTTTTAGGATTTGATATATTAATCTGAACTCCCTACTTAAAGACTAGTATTCTTTTTCAGTCATAAAAATCATAATGTTCACGCACAGGCTGATCCGATATCACCGGAAATATAGGAATGGTCTAAAATTTTCCCCTTCGGGATCTGATTTATTCGATTTCCGAAATTACGAAGGAAGGCGATACAAAAGGTAACGAAACGAAAATTTTTCAAAATTACGAAAAAGCACTGACGTGAAGTCAGGAGCTTTTGCGCGTATGTTCTATTGCACAAAAGCTCCTGACTTCACGTCAGTGGTTGAACCTTTTTTCATCCAAATTTTATTATTATATATTATTATTATACTGGATCCTCCTAGGTCTTCCCAAGGAGATTCCTAATAAGCTCCCGAAGAGCTTGAGCGAGTAAGGAGTATGAATGTTCCACTGAAAATAAAATATCTTGGAATCATGTAACATTTTTAAAAATATGTATATTTGGACCAATATGATTCACAAGATTCATTTCATTCAGATATAGCTTAGTTTCTAGATAAATTCCCATATTTTTAGACGAATATTACTACTTTGATGGTCTTCAACACTCCCTCATTCATTGTGGAAATGATAGGTTAAATTTCACATAACTATTGCACTTTAAAATTTGACGACAAGCCTCCATTTGAATGAAATATAGGTACAACATTGATCACCGCAGTTATTTTTTGTGAGTGTTTTCAATTATAGGGCTATCATTGCAAATAGTATAGTGTTTTCTCAGTTTGTGTTTCATTTGAATCTGTACTGTACGGAAGGCTCTAGAGACACGAACTAGTACCTTCACGGTGGAAAATCGTATGGGGATTAATAATGAGTATACATTTTCATAATATACAGGATGCGCAAAAAGTATAGAACCAAATAATTTTGTAATGATAAACAACTAATGCATGCTGATTTTCAAGTAAATATCTCTATTCTAAGGGAAAATATTAGATACAAGTATTTAACACTTTCACTTCATCGCCCTGTAGAATGTTAACGAGCAGTTTCACCGAAGGATGTTATTTAACATTTCTCAATTTCTCGTCCAGATCTATACAATCCCCAATGCACGGTACTTAATTCTGAAACACCCTGGATGTAGGAAAACCTACTGGTACTGGTTCGGACGCTGCGACTCTATAAATTATGAAGTTTATTCTGGATAAGAAGCAGGAACCTTCTATGTGTACACTCTTTAAGCTAAAAACTACAATGACATCATTTCTGGAATATTTTTTCAATACAAATATTATGTAAGCACATCATTTCTTCCCAATCGGCCATCACAAAGAAAGTAGAACCGTCGGCTTGCAGATATAATCGGAGTTCGTCAGGTTCCTTCACACCCTATCTTAAACTCATATATATTTTTCGTACGACAATAATTCAAAACAAGGTTCTTCATAACGTATGTTCAGAACGAGGCTATATCCATTTTTCATAGATCAAAGCAAAGGACCTGAGGCTGTTAATCATCCTGTATAACAAGCACATTAACAACTGAAGATCGCTGGTGGCAAGAGTGAAGTCTTAATCTCTAATAAGTAAACTTTAACGATCAGTTTTAAATGCCTTGCCTACATAGTTTACTATAATTCCTGCACATTCAGTGGCGTTCCTCTAACACTTATACAGAGGAATAAACTAAAGAATTGCTTCTAAACTGTGTCTATATAGTATAACATCTATTTCCATCAATATGTATCTCAACATTCCGAAATTAAATACTGAGATGGAGAAAACTAATTTCTCCTATGTGGATTCCCACTACTTTATAGTTTGGACAAACATGTCCCTGATTCACATATTGAAATCTCGAGCAAGTTTGAATTTTGCTTCCAAATTTGTCTAAGATTCAATGTAAATGTAGAAGGACTTCCTTTTGATTGCTTATATATTGTGAATATGTATAGGTACACAAACTATGAATATTTTTTTCCCATTTTCGTATTTTTGCGCGCATCTTCTAGGGAACAGTGTGCTATCATTTTGTCCAAATGTCGGTAACTTTCGAATTTTTTGTAACAAATTCTTCTGCATAAGTTCGTGCATTTCCAGTAATCTAGAGGCTGAAATATTTCTCTAATTTCAGCGTGATTGGCTCAGTAGTTAGAGCATTTGACCTAGGAGCCGGAGGTACCGAGTTCAATCCCGGAACTGGGAAACAAATTTTCTAGTAACGGCAACCGCCATCATTCATAGGTGGATCGAAAATTAACAGTGTTCTGTCTAAGGTGTCGTTAGGACCCAGAAACAAAGCCACACATAACACAACTGATTACACGTTCAAGCTCCTCATGAACTTATGGAGGGAACTTTTTAGGAAGAGCTAGGGTTGTATTCATAGTCGGCCCTCAAGATAAGGTACGAAGAACGAGTTCTCTTATTGGTTATATTGATCGGCACAACCAATAGAAGAACTCGTTCAATTTAGGGCTGTCTGGAAGTATAAAAATATTAAATCGTACAAATGAAAGAATTATCAATTTCACTATTCTACATACAGATAAATAGAATTAAAAATTCACAAGAACATCAATTGAAAGTTGTTTACTGGATCTTTACCAGATGCCTAATATTTAAATCTTCAAGAATTGAAGAAAACTGTAATAATACTGACCGTTTTTAATTATGCGTATGCAAGACACACTTACATATTTGTCTGCACTAACTATTTTAGTAAGTAGGAAAAGCCGAGGGAAAATCATGCAAATTCGGTTCAAACCAACTATTTTGAGATGTTTAGATAATTGCCCGATAGGTGTCGCACTCTAACATCAATAGGAATTCTTTATAATTCAATCGGAATTCTGTGTAATTCAATGGGAATTCTGGGGAATTCAATTGGATTTCTGAGAAATTCAATAGGAATTCCACGGATTTCAATAGGAACTCCTCGGAATTCAATAGGAACTCTAAGAATTCCGTTGGTATTCTAAGAAGTACCATTTGAATTCCATGGAATTCAATAGGAATTCTACTTCCTTGTACACCATAATTCCTAGCAGTTTACCCCTCTCTCTACACCCGATTTCCAAGTTTGAACACGATCAGATCTATATTGTTGGAGATCCGAGCAGCCTTCGGTGAGTTCAGTAGCTGTATGGGTGGTTGTTGCCTCGATAACTTTCGAACGGTAAGAGATAGGGGTTTGCAATATTTGGGGTGGGTTACGTATCCGAATGGGAGAGCTAAATTCGTTGTTTGGCATAATCGGCCCAACGGTTTCGTAGTTATACCCATCTGGAATATAATTTTCTCTATAACTCGAAAAATACAGATCCGATCGAGTTGAAACTAGTTGCGGATCATCAACGTAAGACGTATGTGAAATTTCGTGAGGAACGTACCACTAGAAAATTTTAAAAAAATTATGAAAAAATATTATGTAGGTATCTCACGTTAACAGAAAGAGAAGCCACTTGCAATTTTCAGGGTACGTTGCTTGTATAGGTGCTGGAGATAGCAATGGACATTGTCTAGAGTCACATTGGGAGTTCCCAAAGGTTCGGTCTTGAAGCCCCTATTATATCTCCTACATGTGGCAGATATAAAGCGATTTCGCAATCATTCTGATATCCGTTCTTTTGTTGATGACACTCAGTTGACATTATCGTACGAACCTTGCAATGTTGATATCGCAAGGCAGTACCTGAGCTCAGATCTTGAATCTGTAACTATTCAAAAGCTCATAATCTGACTTCAAATGTGGATAAATGCTGCATAATATAATTCAGCGATAGATTGGGGGTGGAGGCTTCTCCTGTTCGGGTGACGGTGGGGAGCAGTTCGTGTAGCGCGAAAAAGTATTTGAAGAGTCTAGGAATTATTTTTGACTGTAGAGTTCGTTTCGAGGAGTATGTATCTCTTCTTCAAGAAATCTTATCTGATGATGAGGCAACTCCATAGAAATAGGCATGTTCTCAGTACAGCCTTGAGGAAGACATTTTGTGGGAGTCCTGTGTTCTCTGTTCTTAGTTATGGGTCGATTCTATTTTACTCATGTTTGTACTTGTTTGTGTGTGTACATGTTTGTGAGTGTTCCAGGATAATTATAGTCAGTTAAGTAAGGTCTTCATTACATTTTATTTATTTTTGATTTATGAGGTGTTTAAATGCATTAACTGTAGGCTAGACTTCACCTCTTCCACTAATCTGTATTAAAATGTGAATAAAGACAATTTTTGTTATCCGCTCGGGAGGACAAACCTTTTATAGGCTTGCCCTGAGAGCGTCCGCTTCTCTCAGGAGTGTGAGACTCCAGTTGTTGATTGGTTAATCACTAAGAAACCATTCGCACGTTCCTTGGAGTAGTTCTTCGTCCTGCCCTTACAGCGTCCTTCAACAAAAGAGATGATCTGCAAGCGGCATTCATAGTTGATGGGACCTGAGTACTCGAAGTGATCAGAGCAATACTGCTTTGTGCATTATGTTTGTCAATACCTCGGCTAGGCATCTACAGGCCGGAAATATCCGCAACTCTGCCACGTAGTTCGGCCAAACGGTTTTGTAGTTATACGCATCCGAAATGTTGTTGCTATTTCCTCCTTAAATCAAAATATACAAATATGATCCCATTAAATCTCGGTAATTAGTAGTAAAATGCCGACACGCTCATTTTTGCGTAATTTCGTGAAAATCGTACCTGAAATTACTTGAGGCGTGAGTTTTTTCGTATATTATTAGATATTAAACGAGATTCAATTCCGATAGAATGCATATGTCAGAATTAAAAATTCTGTGATCATAGACGATTCTTTCATTACTCAATTCAACTAGCAATTTTATATCTTATAATAGTTGTGGAAACGTTTTCAACCAAAATCTTACAAAAAATTCTTAGTAGATGAAGTGTTTTCAGTACGTTTATAGAACATATATAAACCCAAAATTGGCACATTTTATAAAATAATTTTGTCAGTCGGAACCTTTTATAAAGCTCTTCATAAACATTAAAAGACTATTTCATAAACATTCTGGCGTCATCTAAAAAAACTGTTTTGTAATAATTTTATGAAGTTTTCTTATATGAACGTTCTGAAAAAGAATTGTTACATTGAATGATGTCCATAAAATCAATTGATTCTAAGTTGCGAAAGGCAATCCTGAAAGTATAAAAACATAGAGAAAATATAGATGTCGTGTGTCATTATTGTTAACACGAAGCCATTTTATTTATATATACTTCTGCACTTACAGACATATTTTTCGCTACACAAGACGAAATTCTCAATGCAAATGAAATTTCTTCCTGAAACGTAGCATTAAAATGATATATTTCAAACGCGCCCACTTGTTTCGGATGTTAAACATAAAAAAGAATTGAACAAAACGAAAATGGGATTTGTCAGCTTAGCAATCCTTTGTACGAAAATATATTCCAATTTGTTTTAAAAATTATGTTTGAGTCATTTTCTGCTCTGGATGATCGAAATTCCTACACATTGGCGATTTTTAGTGTGCTTTAAACACTCCCCACTCTGAGTCATCACGAATGCCGCCATGTTTAATGGTGTTCTATTATAAAATGATTCTGCATCAGTTTCAAGCATTGCGGCATAATTTAGTTACTTTACAATTACTATGAAACATGTTAATATGGTCTACGCGTGAAAGTCAACATAACTTGCAAAATCAATGAAATTGTTAACGTTTTCTTGTGGTGTATCTGAAAAATAGTATAATAGTAGTAAATTCAAAAGAAGAAATAAGAGCTAAGTTGATGAAGGTATCTTATTAGTGAGTCGATATCTTAAACACAAGCAAGATTGTGATGATAATTTTGCACCTATGAGAAAATAGGTCTCTTGCATGTAACACGAAATATAATATGTTTGAGTTTTTCTGTATCTACTTCAATACCAGATCATCATGTGTGCCCTCATCCACTTTCATAATTTATAAAATTTGAATATTTCGGTATTGAAAATCGGTAAATCAAGAAGCAAATTCAAATGAGGTGACACGTTTCTGAATCATTGCTATGACGGCTGACGTAATCAAAATATACCATCTGCTTGTTACGGCCAATGCCGAGAACGAGCCCTTTATAGAGTGCTGTTCTACACTTGAATAAAGAGTGAAACGGACAAGGGAAAAGAGTGAGAGTAGATATGACGGGTTACGTCATGCCGGGGCGCCAAGTGTCGATTGTTTTAACAGGCATTATGTGCAACCAAATTTTAATGATTGGTTTTGATCGAAAATTGAAATTTTTGACGGCGGTTGAACTTTTTCAGTATTCTTATGGATATAATAATCGATTCCAATAATAAAAAAATCATGCAGGAGACCTATTGAAATTTTTGACGGTGGTTTAACTTTTTCAGTATTCTTATAGATATAATGATCAATTCCAATAATAAAAAAAATTCATGCAAACTAGTGTCTTCAGTAGTAGCACAATGCTTCCTGAACGTATGTATATAGTTCCAAATTAAAAAACAATTATTGAATCTTCAATTCTTGATTAACTGCGGAGTAATAAAGTTATGCACATGAAATTTGTGCGTTTGGCTAGAAAACTAATATGCATTTGATCCTTGGTAATCATAACTTTTATAGAAACATTCAAGAACGTGTAGGCAGTTGAGAAAGGAATGAAAAAACTCATGATAATACCATCAGTGTGGGAACAGAATGATCAGCTGCTTTTGGATGTTATGGTCATGGAAATTCAATACTACTGTTGCGTCCCTGACTTCACATTTTGGGAAACGCAGATTCAATTTTCTAAACAAAGCAGCTCGCTTATAAAACTTAAATGTTTTGTGTTCACTGGTTTAGTTTACCCTGGGTGGCTCACCCTTGAAATTAATATCTTCTACGAAAAAATAACTGCAAGTAAAATATCTTGTAATACTTCAAACCTTGTAGAAGTATTTATGACCTATTTCCTGTGAAATATTGATAAAATGCATACAACAACTAACACATTGCCAGAGCTGTGAGTCTTTTGTCTAGACCATTCGAAGATTCGTAGTCTGCGAAAGTCATTTATCAGCTTTCGCTGATAGATTATATCCAGACAACTAGTGAAAATTAGTCCAAATGGGGGGAGAACTTCGAAATTTTGAATTTCTAAGATTGAACACGCTAGAAGTTCACTGATTGGTGCATTTAGTATGCATTCCTACTACTTTTTCGCAATCGACAAATGAGAGTATTGTTGTAACATATTTGGGGTGGTTTTAAGATCGAACACCCAATAATTGTTAATATTTC
The DNA here is from genome assembly GCA_937662695.2 of Halyzia sedecimguttata. Classification (NCBI taxonomy): domain Eukaryota; kingdom Metazoa; phylum Arthropoda; class Insecta; order Coleoptera; family Coccinellidae; genus Halyzia; species Halyzia sedecimguttata. The sequence continues at coordinate 87,101,737 of OW569415.2, read as the reverse complement.
CCCTATTTTTCCCAGATGAAGGAACCTCCTATATTTCCTTCTATCTGGGCTTTTATATACAATTACACAGTTCAATTTCATTACTATTCTTGATCTGTCGCGAAACAATAACATTGTCTTGTCTTCGTTGGCAACTTAGTAGTCACTTCTTCCTTGCTATAAATTTTCATATAGAAGGAAGACTTCAATTGTATCAATATTGCATTGTACAATACTTCGTGCTTGTTATCACATTGTCGGTAACAAGAAAATACATTTTGTTGTTGTGTTAAAAGTGCGTTCGAATAATTCACCAGTTCCTATCCACGTAATTGTTATTTTTGTTATTTTATTACCAGTAACAACTTACGCAGTAATCAACGAGATTACTACTGGGTGCTTAAAGTTAAGTATACCCCCTTACTCATCCCCCTGATAAAACAATCAGGGTGTATAATTCTGGTCCTTCGAAATACATTAGATCGTGATAAAGCATCAGGACTCAACATATGATCCTTCGAATCCATAACATCCTGGTAAACTGATCAGGATTCAACAATTGAATTAGGAGAATTGGAGAAGTGGTTACTGAAATAACAATTTACTTATGGAAGCAAAATTGTAACTAAAAGCACTTCTATATAACTGTTTCATGAAGGTTATACAGAATATATTTGAATTATTTTTTCAATATTAATATTGATATATTTATCATAAAATCATAAATATCCCCAGAATTCATAAAAAAAACCATTAAAAAGCAATTCAGATTGATAAGCAGAATTGTTTTATAAGTTAGTTAGAACCTTTTAACAAATAGTCAAGTAACAGTTTCATAACACACTTCATAATTCTGCTGTATAAACTTTTTCACGATAAATTTATAAAGTACTTCGATTATCTACAACAGAATGAAGTTTATGTGGCTTTAATATAATGAATTGATATTTTGGGAGCACTAATATGTTACCTATGAATATATTAGTCGCGAATCGTCGGAGTTATAAGACAACTTTGCTGTTTGGGAAGTCTGTCATTAAAATGGTACATAATGTATTCATATCTTATAAATGCTGTCCACTGGAGGTGAATAGACAATAGAACATGCAGTCAAAAGCTCCTGGCTTCACGTCAGTGCTTGAACCAATTTTTTATTTTTTACAAAAAAATTATACTGTTTACGTTTCGAACTACGTATAGGAATAATGTACAAGAAGAATGATATTGATGTAACGAAAATATGTATTCTTTCCTTTTCAGAATATAGTGGGTATATTCCTAAATAGAAAAATTGGTTCAAGCACTGACGTAAAGTCAGGAGCTTTTGCGCGTTTTTTCTATTGTCCATTCAAAATTTTTTTTTTCGTATTTTTTTTCAAATATTCTAGGGCTACTGCTCTCACAAAATTTTACACACGTCTTTATGTCGATATTCTACAACTAGTTACCAAGGTCCAATTCGATTGAGTCTATATTTTTTGAGTTATCGAGGAAAAAATATGCCAAGTCGGTGTAACTCCGAAACCGTTAGACCGATTATGCTCAAAAACGAACTTAACCCTCCCATTCGGATGCACAACCTACCCAGAAAAACTCAAACAAGGCTGCTCGGAACTTGATAGAAGAGTTAGGTTCTGAAGGCTGTCAAAAAATTTTGCGATGACGCACGAATAGTTTCTGATTTTAAGAATTTTTTCAATGATATTCAATGATTTTAAAAAATTTTCTAGTGATACGATCCTCACAAAATTTCGCCAGAATTTTCGCGTTGGCATTCTATAACTACTAGACACGCTTGAATTGGATCGGTTTTGTATTTTTCGAGTTATTGAGGAAATAACAACCATATTTCAGATTGGTATAAATCCAAAACCGTTTGGCTGATAATGCCTGTAAACAAACTCAAATGACGCATTCAGATACACAACTTAGTTGAATAGTTAGGTTCTGAAGGCTGTCGAAAAATTTCAGCGATAACGCACGAACAGTTTCTGATATATAGAATTTTTTTCAATGATTTCTTCAAAATTTTCTAGTGACTCTGTCCTCACGAAATTTTGCCAGAATTTTTGCGTTGGCTTTCTACAACTACTTGCCACGCTTGAATTGGATCGGTTTTGTATTTTTCGAGTTATTGAGGAAATAACAACCAAATATCAGATTGGTATAAATCCGAAACCGTTTTGCCGATTATACCTATAAACAAACTGAAATGTTGCATTCAGATGCACAACGTAACCTGAAAATTTCAAGTCGCTATCTCTTTCCGTACTCAGGTTATCGTGACATAAATAATATTTTTTCATAATTTTTTGAGATGTTTCATTCTAATATAGCTTTTTCCGATGAGGCAACTTTTTGTTTAAATGGAACAGTTTATCTCCATAACTCAAGGTATTGGTCAAATGAGAATCCTCATTGGATTCAAGAAGCACATACCCAGCATCCACAGAAGTTGAATGTTTGGATTGAATTGTCAAAAATAGGCTTTAGGCCCATTTTTTATCGACGGAAACTTGATGGTGACAAGTATTTCGATCTACTAAATAACGAAATTATTCCTACACTCCAACAGAAAGGCAATTACCACAAAATGTTTGGTTTCAACAAGATGGAGCACGTCCCCACTATGATAGACGGGTTAGGGATTTTCTGGAGGCGAATTTTCCAAATCGATGGATTGGACGTAGAAGATTCATAGAGTGGCCTGCTCGTTCTTCGGATCTTAGCCAGTTAGATTTTTTTCCTTGGGGTTATCTGAAATCACGTGTTTACGTTAGACGACCAACAAACTTACAGGAATTGAGACAAATAATTATTGATGAATGTGAACTAATACGTGGAGAATTCTTGGAAAGAGTGACTCAAGAATTTGTTAATAGGATGGCATATTGTCAGCAAGTAAACGGCGAGCATTTTGAACATTTGAAGTATTTTTGTTTCTCATTATTCTAAAATAATGAAATATACACCTATTGTACAACTAACAGTGAGTTATTCCTCATTTTTACAATTTCTTTGACACTAAACTCGGTATGTGTTAATTCAAAATAATAAGCTCTTTCAAAATCTGTAAAAATATATAGGGTGTCCCATTTGAATTAAAGACGTTGATGGCATTTCCGGTTAAACCGGAAGTATATTATCAACAAAAAATGTACATAATATGCATTTTGTTCAATTGCACTCGCCTGCAAATTTTGATAAATATTGTTCTTTTCGTTTAAAAGATATTTACTTGGTTCCATACTTTATCCCAACCCTGTATATAATTCTCACATGTAGCTATGTGTTAATTATTCTCAATATCCCAACGGTTATTAGATTAAGTATTTGATGAATCTAAGAATAATAAGATTACCCATATAAATAGGGTATTTTGCCACATATAATTCTACAGTAGAAAGGATGCGCCACTGTTCGACATTATGAAGTGCAAGATGCCTATATGGCAATCATTAGGCAGAAATTACTTGAAAGGTTGAACTGTTTTGTTTTATACATGCGTTGCAAATAACTTGTTAGCTTTATGGTTGATAATTGAGTTTGCTCCGAGCTTCCTCTCGTTTAAAGTTGTATTATTGTTTTTGTGGAGATCATATTTTATCCGACAGAATAAACTTGCTACGCTTTCGCTTCACAGAAATCGAATAAATCAACGCTGGTAATATAATGAGTTAGAATGGAAAGTTGCAGATGATGCAGCAGCATCGTTGAGCCTTCGCGGATTGAAAATTACTCGTGTGAAATTGTGTCTGTTTTTTAAAAGATTTTGGAAGAATTATGCAGCGTATACCACTTGCCGCGACACGAGGCCTTAAATCATATTCTCTGAGGCGATTTCTTATTGTCTGAGTGCTAATTTGCACCCCATGAGTTTGCTCAAGCTGATTTTGAAGGAGGCGAGCGGTTGCAAACCGTTGTCTCAACGAAGAAACTCTCAAGTAACGTTCTTGAATGGCAGTTGTTACTTGTGGTCTACCCTGTCCTGGTATTCGGACATTCATACCTGTCTCCCTGAATCGCTGCAACATTCTGGACACACTTGTATGGGAAACTCCAAACCTTTCTGCAATTCTTGTGTATGTCCACCCATCTTCTCGCAAAACTACCGCTTGGGTCAAATTGCGTGTTTCGCGTTGCATAGCGATCGAGTGTAGAAAATCAAACGAAAGAAAAACTATTGATCACTAGAATTGATCGAGAACAACTGATTTCAGAATGGAGCCAATACATTCAAAATCTGATAACCTCATCTTTTTTTATTCCTGCTGGGAAAAAACATCTGTATTGAAGAAAAACGTTGAAAGTGGATAACATATGCATGCATAATTCTGATCCAAATAATTATCATTGAGAACACCTTCAGTTGTAGAGTGAATTTGAGATTTCCATAATGTGCGTTAATTTTTTTGCGCAGTGTATTTCGCGCATTCATGGTAGTAAATCTTATCTCAAAGTAAACCACTAATCATATAATATTTCCAATAATTATCTTGTTGAAGCGGAGTGAGGCGACTCAACTAACCTGTTGAATTACCAGGTGCCACAAATATTAGATTGATATTATTCATATTCATTAACATTCTCAGCGTCCAATATTTTCGGTGGGAACATTTGTTGTTATAATTGAATTGGATTCAGATAATGCTGTCTTAAGTCGCCCGCCTTCTCTGCATATTCAGAGAACATTTCAATACCTAAAATTGAGAAGTTTCACCTGCCATCTAAAACAATTAAGTTGATAATTAGTAGTGGCGGAGACACTGTGAAAAAATCAATTTAAATAGTACAGGTCAATAACATTAGAGATGAGCATGTGTTCCGGGTTATTTAGGACTAGTTTAGGGGTTCCTGCTTCTGATGCCGTCCACAAAAAAATGCCCAGGTGATAGACCACAGATTGTTTAGTGTGGATCACCTTGATTTGAAGTGTATAGGTGGTCGCACATGATTTTATTATTCTCAGGATTTACTTACGCCCGATAATGTATTGGAATTAATCCAGTGTATTGAAAAGTGACAATTAGGATTTTCAATAATGAAACTTCAGAAATTCGGTGTAATTTGAGAAATGATGTCAAATCAAAATTAGTATATCGTTTGAGATCCGAATTTTTTAGTACCTACTTATTTGGGTTCGAGATTTCTGCAGAATGATTATTCGAATCGTGCAGCAAATACTTTCGAAATGTACATTCATGGCCTTGTAGAGCAAGAGCCCACGACGGCCAGACTTTCGTTATTTTATAAAAGCTGAAAGTTTGTCTGTGCATGCCCCCTATATAGGTAAGAACAGCCAGATACTATAGAGTTTGGGTTGTGGTTACTTTGGCAGGTAACAGGTAGTAAAGGTGAAAAAAATAGTACCTTACTTTCGTTAAAGTATAAAGCCCAATTTTTTCATATTTTCTTCGGGATAACGTTAGAAATCTCATCATCCATTGCCGGACACTTGTGATGGTTGCTACCCCCTGCCAGACAACCCTAAACTTTAATAAATTATACGTAATTATACTTTCGTCATAATATAAAAGCTGAATTTTATATATGTTACTGGGGGACCTAAGAGAAAATGTTACCTCAATAGCCGGACAGTTTTAATGGTTTTTACATCTTGCCAGACATATTGAAAGTCCGCAGTAGGTGCGAGCGGGAGTGCTTAGTCGATTGCGATCGTTATAACGAAATAGATATAGGTAATATAACGCCACAACTCCTCCATTTCACTTCTCAATAATAATCTTCACGTCAAGCTGACTCCTAATGTAGAAAAAAAAAATCGCGATGAAAACATCGCGATGTTTTCAATACATCACTAACCGAAAGATGATAAGCAGTAAAAGATCGCAATCGACTAAGCGCCCTATCTCATGCACACCCGCTTGAAGTTTCAATGTGTCTGGCAAGATGTAAAAACCATTAAAACTGTCCGGCTATTGGGGTAACATTTTCTCATAGGTCCCCAAGTAACATATATAAAATTCAGCTTTTATATTATGACGAAAGTATAATTACGTATAATTTATTAAAGTTTAGGGTTGTCTGGCAGGGGGTAGCAACCATCACAAGTGTCCGGCAATGGATGATGAGATTTCTAACGTTATCCCGAAGAAAATATGAAAAAATTGGGCTTTATACTTTAACGAAAGTAAGGTACTATTTTTTACACCTTTACTACCTGTTACCTGCCAAAGTAACCACAACCCAAACTCTATAGTCGCTGACCGTTCTTACCTGTATAGGGGGCATGCACAGACAAACTTTCAGCTTTTATAAAATAACGAAGGTCTGGCTGTCGTGGGCTCTTAGGCTATTGCGGAGAACTCTTTAATCTGAATGAACCTATTCTATTTATTTCCATCTATAGGTATTGACTGATGAAGAATTCAGTACCAATCTGCAGAGAGTCAAAACTTGCAGGGTAGGTTTGGAGTACAAATGCGTGACTTAAGTCCGTTGATCTGCACCTAGTGCAAATTTATTTTTTCCAATAACTCGTATAATTAATTTCATCGAATTGATACTCGGTAGTCAGTTCAGAACCTAACATTACAGCTGAGTTCTAGAGTTAAACTCTATCAGATCTATAATTTTGGAAATAAAGGGAAATTAAAAAAATAAAACTAATACACAGTGGACCAGTAACTTTCATTCCTGTTGAATATAAATTTTTTTTAAATGCGATACATTTTGACGCACTTTGTCCTCTTTAGAAATGTCATATTATTCACAGAGCAATAAATATCTCTGTTCACTTTAAGATGGCCTTTTTGCGCGTATGTTCTAATTAACATCGCATTGTCATTTTGCCAAATGGCTGTAATTTTCGAATTTTTTGCCGAAAATGGTCTCAAACGATTGAGTTCGACCACCTGATGAAAAATTCGAGTCCGGCCAGCCGGCCATCCGTTGTCACGATAACTTGAGAAAAGAATGAGATAGCGTCTTGAAATTTTCAGGGTAGGTGACGCACCCCAATACAACGGACAAGTTCGTTAATGAGTATAACCGGCCCAATAGTTTGCGAGTAATAATTTAATTTGCAACAAATATAAATCCGATCGAATTGAAATTTGGTGAATAGTTGCAGAATATGCACTTGAGCACGCTTGTGAGATTTCGTGAGAATCGCATACTCAAAGATTTAAAAAGAATTATTAAAAATATTTCTTATGTCACGATAACCTAAGAACGGAAAGATATAGCGACTTGAAATTTTCAGGTTAGGTTGTGCATCTAAATGCAACATTTGAGTTTTTTATGATCAGCCAAACGGTTTTGGAGTTATATCCATCTGAAATTTGGTTGTTATGTCCACAATACTTAAAAAATACAAATCCGATTAAATTCAAACATAGTTATCAGTTGTATAATGCCAACGCGAAAATTCTCGAAAAATTTCGTGAGGATAGTATTAATAGAAAATTTTTCAAAAATCATTATTGAAAAAAATTCTATATATCGGTATATATGTATATGCCAACTTATGTTATAAGAAGTATGACGTTGAATATATTTAAGTTAAAATGAAAAGTCGGGATTTAGCAGTTAAGTATCCAAGAGATTACGAATTTATTGGACATAAAAGGTAATCAGCTATAATAATTGGATATAATACTCAATCATTGTATACAGTTCCGTAGTGATTGTTTTCAATAAGCTTATAATAATACAAAAATAATAACAACTATTCGTCCGACAACGCTCAAATTTTGCGAGAGCCTTCAAAACCTTACTCTACTGCCAAGTTCCAAGTTTGAATACGATCACATATATATTGTTGCTGATTCGAGCAGCCTTGTGTGAGTTTATTAGATGGATGGGTGACCGTTGCCTCGATCACTTTCGAACGAATGGAGATAGGGATTTGCAATTTTCAGGGTATGTTGCGTATCCGAATGGGAGTGTTAAGTTTGATTACGGTCATAATCGGTCTAACGGTTTCAGAGTTATACCCACCTGGAATATTATTTCCTCGGTAACTCAAAAAATATAGACTCGATCGAATTGAAGCTTGGTACCTAGTTGTAGAATATCGACATAAAGACGTGTTTACAATTTTCTGAGAACCGTAACCCAAGAAAATTTTAAAATAATTGGTTCAAGCACTGACGTGTCAGGAGCTTTTGCGCGTATGTTATATTGTCCATTCTCCTGTATTGGACACTGAATTCGAATTTACCATGGTAAATTCGAATTGAGAGTCTCCAATACAGGAGAATGGAAAATATAATTTACCATGGTAAATTCGATTAAGAGTGTCAAATACAGGAGAATGGACAATATAACATACGCGCAAAAGCTTCTGACTTCACGTCATTGCTTGAACCAATTTTTCAACATAGAAGATAAGTTTGTTGAAAACATAATTATAAATTGGTATTCAATAGCCATTGTTGGTCGAAACGAGTTATATAAATGGTACTCATGGACTTATTTCAAATTTTTGGGACCCATATATTTAGGCTTGATTGATCGTTGTTAAACAATGTTTTCATCTGGTTATAAAAAGGAGCGCAAAGTTATAGGTTTTGCCGACATCAGAAATATTATATACCTACTTATTTTATAAAATAACAGTTATTTGATAAGCTTAAGAAACTAATGATCTTCAAGAATTTCCCCGATCATTTTAATTTTTTCAACGATCCACTACGACTGGGTTCGTTCTGAAACTTCTCAAATGTCAGTTTACGAGGAGGTTGGAATACAGTTGTATATACATGCATTTATATCGATATTTAAATCCAATCGTGGATCAAAATGAAACAAATATGGTATATTGGAAGTGTTTTGTTGAATTCATCAGTTCTGATGGTAATATTTCATGTCTACTAGATCATGCAGGAACCATAATACTTGAAGCTGAAACTTAGGTATCAGCAAATAATCTTCTACTGAACAGGTAAACTTATCATCAGGTTGTAAAGTGTTTTATTTCTACCTAGGCCACATAGCCACTGCTTGAACCAAATATGTTGAAAGTAATATATTTGGGCCTTTTCTTCTTGGTCAGCTATGTTACAGTTTTCCGGCGTGATTGAGTTAATTCCGTTGAAATAATCAGATTTCAAAAACGGACAATAAGAATACTGGCTTGAGTGAGATTAAATGGAGTCTGCCAAAAACTTTTCCATAGGCTGAGAATTTTACCATTTCCTGTATCTACATACTACTACTGCTGATGATTGAATGGTGGTACGTTACAGTTTAGTGAATTCAGAAAAAATCATTGAATCGTAAACTTATGAATGGGAATTGTTTTAGAACTTGTGTGAAGGGAATGCATTGTTTCTATTCTTATATGAAATATAATCAACATTGTAAATAAGATTATTTATTGATGTATTATATAATTATATATTTACACATATTTGCAGGAAAAACAAATCTCAAAAGTCCTGAGCTGCAACACAACACAACACAACAACATACAATATAATATATGCATCGCAATCATACATTACTTGATCGGTTAAAAATGTTTCCAGAATTTGTGATATCATATGTTATTAATGAGGACGGTAATACATTATAAAATATAAATGACAAGAGATCATGACCACTCTGCGACTAACTCAACCTGGAATAAGGTAGCTTATTATTCTATAATTCTCACAATCGTTTACAGCACCTTTTTGCGCGCATATTCTGGGGAATGGTGGGCTATCATTTTGCCCAAATGTCTGTCATATTCTAATTTTGTGCCAAAAATAGTCTCGAAAGTTTAGGTTCGTACCACTGATGAAGAATTCGAGGTCAAATTTGATACTTCCCAGCCGGCTGGCCCGTAGTTGTTACGATAACTTGGGAACGGAAAGAGATATCGACTTCAAATTTTCAGGGTAGGTGGCACGTCCAAATGCGACGGATAAGTTCGTTGAAGGCCATAATCGGCACTATGGTTTCCAAGTACAAATATCGTTCCCAATGAATACCTAGATCCGATCGAATTCAAACTTGGTAACTAGTTGAAGAATAACGACATAAACACATATGTAAAATTCGTTGGATCGTATCAGCAGACAATTCAAGAAAAAAATTTAAATAATTTTATTTATCTCCCGATAGCTTGAGAACGGGACGAGGTTGCGCATCTGAATGCGAGATTTGAGTTCCTTGATAGGCATAATCGGCCGAATGGTTTTGGACTTATACACATCGGACATTTGTTATTATTTCATCTATAACAAAAAATATTCGAATCAAAATAGTTAATAGTGACCTAAATACTCCTTGAAAAGATGCTGGAACAAAGCCAGTCTGCAATATTGATCCCATTATTTACAAATCACTAAAATTTAATAATCATATGAAATATGCTTACAGCTGCCAGTTAGTCTAACAATATTTTTTCGCCATATCTCGTCGATATCAAATTTGCATAAACTAAATATGTAAGAATAATTAAACACATTTTGCTACACAAACAAACACGGCTGTATTCCACAAAATTATAACGAGTTTCAATCAACATGTTGAAGAAGTGTTGAAAAAAATCAGAAGGAACAGTGGTTTCACGTAGGCGGTCAATTTGTTCGAGGAAAAAATGAATAAAAAATGGTTTATACGCACGTCAGGTGTAAAGTCTGGTAGATTTATGACTAATAAACATATTTATCCTCGGTATATACGATATAGGGACTACCACATATATAAGATATTATAATTGGTTCATAATAAAATCTGAAATAATATTCGATCAAGATAGTAGACGCGTGTCTATACCCTACCGTGAACATACAGGTGACTTTTTTTTCTGGACACTCATACAGAGTATATGCACATAATTTATTTGTCTGTCACCTGCCCTATTATTATGAGACGGATGATGTCTTCGGACTAATGTAACTCCTCACGCATTTATTCTGTTTTTTCAGTATTTAATTTGTACGATTTGACACTTTAATGGGGTAAAATCATCCCTTGCCTATCTAGCTGCGGATCAAGGATTTTTCGAGTTCTTACACAGGGGTTGTCATCATATCAGATCAGACTGAAACAATTCTTGGGGTTCAGGAAAAAATCATCATTTTATTCGGTGCTACAAGACGATAATATAAATGGGGTGAAATTAGAATGTAATGACTCTCCTACAAAAAGCACTGACGTGAAGTCAGGAGCTTTTTCGCGCATGTTCCAATCACTTCTCATAGAAAGTCGATCTAGCTGAAATTTAGTACTCGATTTTAAAATGGTGGCTTGAAGGTATGTGCGTGATCTGGAAGGATTCTATTTGATAGTTTTTGAAGAATTAAAATTTATAAAGAAAAAATTTTTTTTATTTTTTTTGGTGATACGATATACAGGATTTTTAGCAGAAAATAGCGCGTCAGAATTCTGCAAGTAATTAACAAGTTTTAATTGAATTGGAATTGCATATTTTGAAATATTAAGGAAATAAACCAATTTTAAGATGGGTATAACTCTGAAAACGTTTATCCGATTATGCTCATTGACGAACTTAACTGTCCCATTCGGATGCAGAACCTACCCTGAAAATTGCAAATCGCTTTCTCTTTCCGTTCAAAAGTTATAGTGGTAACGGTCACCCCCATCCGGCTACTGAACTCCCCAAGGCTGTTCGGCCCACAATATGGATCCAATCGTGCCTGTAAAGTTGGGTTTTGAAGACATTCACTAAATTTCAGCGATATCGAACGTTTCTGTGATATAGAATTCGTTCAAATGATATTCTTAAAATTTTCATACGATACGATTCTCACGAAATTCCGCCACATTTTGCGGATTTTTTGAGTTATTGAGGGAATAACAGCAAAATTTCAAATGGGTATAACTACAAAACCGTTTGGCGATTATGCCTATCAACGAACCGAAATTTCGCATTCGGACGCGCAACCTATCCTGAAATGATCTTTTGGTCTACTCGGAGAGTAGTGGGAAATGGATGGGACTTCAAACCACACATTATTCACTGGTTACTGGTTGTATACTGTGGTGGTGAGGCCTATCCTAACCTACGCATCATTGGTGTGGTGGACTTCTTTGGAGAAGTCATATATCCGCAACAAATTGACAAGATCTCAGAGAAAAGCTTGTTTAAGCATCACAGGTGCTCTGAGATCTACTCCAACAGCAGCTATGGAGTGCCTGCTGGGGCTACCTCCCCTGCATCTTGTAGTTGAGGAGGGGGCTATGAAGACAGCTTTAAGAATCTGGGAACAGGGACAGTGGCGTGACAGTGGAATGTTTAGGGGACACGCGAGGGAACTCAAGAAGGTGGAGGATGATGATGCATCTCTCCTCCGGAGGAGTGACCGTGCGGGCTCCTTATTCTGCTTTAACGAACCCTATAGGGTGATTGTTCCTGATAGAGACCAATGGGATACAAGGAGTGATCTCCTTAAACCGGAGGGGCCCACATGGTTCACAGATGTCTCTGAAACGACTACAGGGACAGGTGCAGGCATTGTGGGACCTCGAGTGAGCATGTCCATCCCTCTCGGGAAGAACTGCTCTATAATAAAGGCAGAACTATATGCTGTTCTTGTCTGCGCGCTGGAAAACATCCGATTAGGATACTCTGGCAAGTACATATATATATATATGTTGTGACAGTCAAGGAACGTTAAAATCCCTATCTGATGTGAAAATAAACTCCTACTTAGTAGGCGAATGCAGGAAGGCTCTGCGAAGGCTGGGCGCTGGTAACGTTGTAAAACTCATCTGGTGTCCGGCTCACTCGGAGATTTCAGGTAATGTTAAGGCAGATAAGCTGGCGAAGCAGGGGGCTCGGATACCATATATAGGTCCTGAGCCCTCGCTTCCAGTATGTCGTACCTCTGTTAAAACATTCTTCAAGAATCGTTTGGACAGGAATTTCTCCAGTGGATGGAACATGGGAGTAGGACTCAGGCAGTCAAGGCTTCTCATTAAGAAACCATCGTCAAAGTCTGAAGTAAAGAAACTTCTTTCACTCGAAAGAAGAGAATTGAGCCTGGTGACTGGATTACTAACTGGTCACCAGTTCAACAAACATCTGAATAGGATGGGATTGGCCGATAGCGCTCTGTGTCGCTGGTGCAAGAGCATGGAAGAAACAGCTGAACATATTCTGTTCGACTGTAACAACCTTAAGGAATTGAGGGTCATACACCTAGGCAACCCAACACCTACGATTCCTACGGTGAGAGGGACATCTCCTTTTAAGCTCGCGGCATTCCTGTCAGCGTGCTTGAAGGCTAATAAGGTAATCTGCTGAAGCAGAACAGAGAAGATTCCATCCAGACCTGGGACCTTAAAAGGTTCGACCGAGCGAATAACCTCACTGTATCATCCTGATGATAGCGGCGCAAGCAAAATATTGAAACTATAGAAAAATAAAATCCAAATGTCGATTTATTCAGCTCACGTGTCTACTATTGTGGTTGGAACTGCAGGATTCAGATTATTATAGGTCAAGGTTCTCCGATCAGTTTGTTAGGCGAACAAAATTGATGGTTCATATATGAAAACATCGACAAATACAAATAAAGAAAAGGGATCAGAATATAATGAACTTCTGTATGAAATTCGCATTGATTTTGTATTTCCCTCGTATATTGGCCACATTCAGCTACTGTGATTTCGAAATTCTCATTGAAAATTGCAGATCGATTATTATTTAAATTCGTCTCAAATAAAGTATAAGCATCCCTTGTACTACTGTTCAAAGAACCGGATTTGTTGGCCTCCATATATTGGGTTTGTATGGTTCATTCACAATAAATAACCAGTGCAAAATGACTTAATAATCCCAACATAATTTAACGAAATCACGGAGGAGTGTAATCTAGGCATTTGATGCCTCACAATGAAATTGGATGTTAACTCACTCACCACAACAAGGAGTGTCAAGAAGGGAACACTTTATGAGTTTGCTGGGAAATCGATTTTTATTTGTGGCATCGATTGGAGTACTGGTAACACCATGTTTTTGATGTCGTGCTGCAATAATATGAGGTCAATGTGTAGACCTTTCTGCCAGAGCCAAATGAAAAAAATTGCGATAGCTCCATAATTTTATCTTCACATTCCACTATCAACCTCGTATTGAATTAACGTATATTAATATGATGGGTCAAATGAAGTTAACGAAGGATATATCATGAGTTCCTGACAAGTAGATCACCATCATCAAGAAATTCTTCTATTCTTCTTCACCAATGAACAGGCTGATTTATGAATTCTGACCGAAATTACTCTCTTATATTTCTGGCATAGTGGTTCAGAATAAGATGATTTTTTCAGAATTCGCTAACATATATTTCTAGGGGCGTACTCCGATAAATTCATTTTACCTACTCATGCTAAGATGATGAGCCTGTGGGCCATTTTCTGAATTCTTTTTTGAATTTATCATATCCGGTGACTGAAATCTTGTCACAACACGTTTTATATTGAATGAACAAATTCAAAGACTGTACGACATTTTTGTTTTTCATTTCACATAAGCACACGTAGATGATATGTCGACTTGGTGCGAAGAATGACACCCATTCATTGTATGTGGGGATGAATACATTTTATATTTCAGAAACTATGCGCACACATTCAAGCCACCATTTTACAAACTAGTACCGAATTTCAGCCCGATGGACTTCGTATGAGGCGTGAATAGACGATGGATCATGCGCGCAAAAGCACTTCACTTCACGGAAGTGCTTTCTAAGATTTTTTTATAATTTTGGTCTACACTACCGGTTTCTATACTTGTAAAGTTTGTGGTAGTGAATTATTATACAGGTGTCCCAAAAATACCACGCGAAAGTGACACTGGAGATAGATTGGCATTAGGTCTATCAGATAGCATCAACATGACCTCAGTAAAAGTCCGCTGGTTTTCGAGATATCACCACTTTTGTGTATTTTTTAAAAATCTCCAGTTTTCATGGTATATCGATACGGAGCTCGTGTCTAATTAAATCGAGGTCGCTGATCACGAATATGCAATTAGTTTTTCCCTAAGTGGCGTACTTTATGAAAATTTTCACTTAGAGTGAAACAATCGACGAAAATAGGTCAATTTTGGAAGTTCACACCGCCCAAAAAAATCGGAGTAAGGTGTTGTTGATTTTTGCCGTCATATATGGATCCTTTATCTACTGAATAATCCAAACAGAAAATGTCCAGGCCGTACTATTCGGAAATTATGATCTGTCTGTTATGATCTGGTCTGTTTTTCGGAAAACTCATTTCGCGGTATTTCCGCGGAAAATTCTCTAATGAAAAATCCGATCATATATTCGTAATCTACGGCCCCGAATTAGCAAATGACGTAATTCGCATCGAAATCGGAGACCGGTCGAATTTTGGCAATTTTTTAATACAATAGCCTTAAAAAAATCCCATTTTTCGAGAAAAATTTTTTGACGCAAAACTATGAAACGGGTACTTATTCTTATAGATTCGGGGCCGTAGATTCCGAATCTACCATCAGATATTTATTACAAAAATTTTCCGAGAAAATATCGCGGAAAGAATTTTCCGAAAATTAGACCCTCGGGAAAAAAATCATAATTTCCGAAGCGTACGACCTGGACATTTATTGTTCAGATGATTCGATAGATAAAGGATCCAAATATGACGTAAAAAATCAGCAACACCCTACTCCGATTTTTTTGGGTGGTGGAAAGTTCGAAAATTGACCTATTTTCGTCAATTTTGTCACTTTAAGTGAAAATTTCCCAAAGTACGCCACTTAGGGAAAAACTAATTGCATATTCGTGATCAGCGACCTCGATTTAATTAGACACGAGCTCCGTATCGATATACCATGAAAACAATTTTTTGGGTCGGCACTTGGAAATATTTTTGACCCGGAATCGGAGGAAAATTCTTCTTTCCCGTCCCAAATCTATGATTTTCACATCTCAATAACCAACGTTTAGATTTATGTATCTATTTTTTCTGTATCTCTATCCGTTCGAAAATATTAGGTAATGAGCGAATCCGTCAAACGCCAAAAAGTTTTCTCTAGTATCCAACACATACAAAAATCTACAATTTTCCGATTAGGTCGACGCGGCTTTGGTTATTCACTAAATCGGGCACGCAGATCACTAATCTGTAATTAGATTTTCCGTATCTCGATTAGTTTCGGAGCAATGACGAAAAAAGTCGCAATTTCTGGCTCTACCTCCGGAAAATGGACAAATCAGTTGGATTTTTCGCCATATTACCAAAATTAATCGAGATACGGAAAAACTAATTACAGATTCGGAATCTAAGCCCTCGATTTAGTGAATAGCCAAAGCCGTGGCGATCTAATCGGAAAATTCTAGATTTTTGTATGGGTTAGAATCTAGACAAAGGACTCACAGCTCTGGCAATGTGTTAGTTGTTGTATGCATTTTATCAATATTTCACAGGAAATAGGTCATAAATACTTCTACAAGGGTTGAAGTATTACAAGATATTTTACTTGCAATTATATTTTCGTGGAAAATATTAATTTCTAGGGTGAGACCACCCATGCAAAAATAAACCAGTTAACCCAAAACATTTAAGTTTTACAAGCGAGCTGCTTTATTTAGAAATACAAATGAGCGCTTCCCAACATGTGAAGTCATGGGACGCAACAGTGGTGATATTTCGAAAACCAGCGGACTTTTACTGAGGTCATGTTGATGCTATCTGATAGACCTAATGCCAATCTATCTCCAGTTTCACTTTCGCGTGGTATTTTTGGGACACTCTGTATACAAGTAAGATCTCCCAACAGTTTTAATATATTAAATTTCGTGTTCCTAAGTGGCCGATTTTTTGCTGTCAGTACAGGCGAAACTAATATAATATGAATATTTCTTCCACTTGGACTCGGTATCATATTATGCTCTCCATTAATTTGACAATTTTCTCGTTACCAACGCATCGTTGAAAGAAAATGAATATATCAGAAATAGGTACACAGAAAATATCCGGAGAAGTAGGGTAAAATTAATTCTTCGGGTGCACAAAATACCTGGGAAGTCAAATCAACGTTTTCGACTATCAATTCATCGACATTCGTGACATATCAAATAATTACACATCGATCTAATCAAGACTGAACCAAAGCACCTTGCAGTATAAAAAAACAATACACATTCCTAATTAGATCTAATTTAATCCAGTAAGTCTACGGTGCATTTGCAGCAGGTGGCGCATGATTCTACTATTCTTCTGGCGCATGCCACATCGTTCAGAAAAACTGGTAATTGTTCATTTCAACTAGGCCCCCTAAGTCGGCCTATAAAAAATAATTAGTAGGTCTCTTGAGTGGTTTTAATGATAAATACGATTCTATTAACCGAAGCTACGTAGTTTTTTCAATACTTATTTATGGAAGAGTGTAAATTATCATGATGATAATCCTGTATCAGAGTTATATGGAACCTGCGAATGGATTTGAAACAGAGAAATATTATTGTAATTCTATGTGGTTCTACCTAAAATGTCGCATGAAAATCGTTGAGAAAATCCAAATCGACAAAACATTTAGAAAAAGAGTGAAATTAATTGAAACTAGAATAAATTGAGTTTAATAGAGATGTGAATTTCATATATCAACATTGACAATTTTTGGAAAATATGCAAGTGACATGTAGGCCAAGTCTTTATATTGTAACTTAACCTTAATCTTAACCATAACTTCGATTCCTCTCATCAAATGAAACACTTTTCCAAATTCGGTTCAGGTAAAAAGAGACATACTTTTAATTTTGGAGCGTTGACAAGGTTTTTCCGAATGAAATGAATGTTGGTGTGAAGTTTCATAAACTATGATACACATTCTACCCTGTTTTTTTGGCGCTCTAGTTCCTCGGAACTGAGTGCTTATCAATTTGCCCAAATGTCAGTAATTTTCGAATATTTCGATGAAAATCGTCTTAAACGATTTGGTTCGACTCACTGATCAAGAATCCGTGGTCGAAATTCATTCTGTCCGGCCGGCCGGTCCGGCCAGCCGGCCGTAGGCACGATAACTCTCGAACAGAATGAGCTAGAGAGTTGAAATTTTCAGAGTAGGTTTGGGGGATAAATATCTCGGCTAAGTTCGTTATTGGGCAAAATCGGACAGATGGTTTCGGAGTAACAAAAAAAAAAAATTTTTTTTATGAAACAAATTCCAAATTAAATTTTTTTTAATAAGAAGTTTTATCATAAGAATCTATTCATATTATTTTTAACTCTAACAAGCTAATACTTTCGGAGATATGATTTTTCAAAGTTTCAATAATAAATCGTATTTCAACGTTGTCACAGAATGATATTATTCTATGTATGAATATGAATTGTCATAATGTCAAATGATGTTCCTGAGACATTATCTAATAAATCGAAGAATTCTGAGCGAAGTGAGAAAAATCTCAGTTGTTTGCTCCGAAGTTAGTTTTTCTCAGAAAATTCTTACATTTCGGAACTGAACATGAAGTAAGAGATCTGAGAGTAGTGAGACTGCTTTTCATCCATAGACATAGATATAACTCTCGAACGGAATGAGGTAGGTAGTTGAAATTTTCAGACTAGTTTAGGGAGATGAATATCTCGGTTAAGTTCGTTATTGGGCAAAATTGGCCAGATTTAATTTGATTTCTTCCATGGTGCTTTTCTCATTCTCATGATTGCTCATTTAATCTTGATAAATAAACTATTATTTGAATTGAATTTCCTTTAGGATGCAGTTCTATCATATGAATACATTGATATAATTCCCAACTCTGAGAAACCAATACTTTCGGAGATATAATTTGTCTGTTTGAACTAGAGCGCCAGAAAGCTCCTGTCCACAGGGCTTGAACCCATTTTTTCTACTTCTAGTTTACTAGTTATAGACTCGCGAATTCATAATAATAAATTATATTAGCGTAAAGAAACCAGATAAAGTTTATCGTAAGTCCTTCCAAAAATCTTCAATCATTTTAGGAAATTAAATTATTCCTCATCTTTTCTACTCAAAAGCACCGTTTTCAAGATATTCTTCGTTGTATGTTATGGAATCTGAAATCCAGAAATTCCACTACATTTATGGATCCATCACTGTGTGTTGGAATCCCCCAAGCTGTAAACCACGTAGCCGTACCTTTTTCTCGTTCACCATCAATGTCGAAGATAATTTATATGCAGGAGTATATTAGCACGTCTCAAAAACATCCAGAATAGTACGAGGAAAACCCACGACAAAGTACAAAGTATTTGTGAATGACTGTGTGTATGACTGGAGATATGGGATTATAACAAATCTCACACAATTTCATCTAGTGATAGAGAAAATGACCCATGGAGCCATTCTCAGAATATCTAGGAAAGGAACAGGTAATAAGAGTATTAAAAACCAGAAAGACTGGTCCTCCCTTGCCAGGTACATTTCATTAGCCAATCTTCCTAGCGACGAAATGATCCAGAAAGTAAGCATCGAAAAGGACTTCACCACGATGCTCGGTAGGAAAAAAGACTGGGACAGGGATTCCACCACCCAAATTCTTGAAATAAATGCCATTAAATGGTACACAGACGGTTCAAAAACCACTACAGGAGCTGGCGCTAGAGAATATGGGTCAGGCACCAAATGCTCACTATCGCTAGGCTCCTATCCGAGCATCTTTCAGGCAGAAGTACTTGCAATAGAAAGATTCGTGGAAATGAGCCTAGAAAGAAACTATCAGAAATATAGCAAATCCACTCTGACAGTCAAGCTGCTATTAAAGCTCTGAGCTCCCATGTTATCGAGTCCAAGTTAATATGGGAGTGCCGAAGAAAACTCAATGAAGTAGGCCAGACCAACAGGTTCTCCTTGAACTGGGTTCCTGGTCACGCGGGAATCATAGGAAATGAGGAAGTCAACAAACTTTCCAAGAAAGTAGCACAAACCCCCTTTATTGGCCCGGATACCTACTGTATGGTTGGTAGATACACCTACAACAGTGAATTCTGGATGAAAGAAGAAACTGCAAGAAGTATTTTCTGGAGATATCTCTCCGGAATGTATCACTCCAAGAAATTCCTACGGAACTTTGACACTGTCAGATCCAAGAAATTCTTGGAACTCAGTAAGAACACCCTGCATCTCCTCACTGGTTTCCTCACTGGGCACTGCTGCCTTAGGAAGCATATGATGAGATTAGGGCTGTTCCTTTACAGAAAAAAAATTGATTGTTCAAGCCCCGTGGACAGGAGCTTTGGCGCTCTTGTTCAAACTTTGACAAATCATATTATCTACGGAATTATTGGTCACTGGGAATGATATAAATGGATTCTTATGAAAGAACTGCATCGTGAAATTAAATTCAAACAGACCGATTCTCCCCAATAACGAACTTATCCGAGATATTCATTCCTCAAATCTACTCAGAAAATTAAATTATTTGCAGTTTTGTTTTTCCTGATGGAGATATTCTGAAGTCAATTTGATGATGTATTTCACCAAAGAATATATTTCCCCACACAACGCCGAAAGAGAGGACGACCAAAGAAAACTTGGAATGAGGGTGTTATGAAAGCCATGAGTTCCAGGGATTTAAGGGAGGGACAATGGAATGACAGAAAGAGGTGGCGAAGAGGCATCGGACAACGTCGATCGACGTTATGATCCCGATTCGATGATGATGATATATTTCCATCATCATATTATGATGATAATCCATATTATGGATTACCCACGGGCATTATATTATCACCTTGGAAATATAATATGATATTTATCATCCTCATAATTCTACGATACCTGATGAGGTTATTTCATTGGTCATTTTGCATTCAATCATACTTTGTTTTCTAGAACAAGAAGTGTATTTTACTATTATTTATTTATTATTTCAACTATATCAATGGATTTGTATAGTGAAACTGCATCTTAAAAAAATTGAAATTAAAATTTGTGATCTGAAAAAAAAATTTCATTTTTCGTTTCTCCGAAACCACTTAACCGAGATACGAGCCGAAATATTTTTCTCTGAAACCTACTATGAAAATTTCAACTACCTAGCTATTCGAAAGTTATTGTAGAAACAAAATTTAAAAATTAAAAAAAAAAAAAAATTTGATAACTTACGGCAACCCGATCAATATAATACTACGCAAGCATATGTAGGTCATTATTGTACAATTTGATGCTAAATTTCAGATAGATCGAGTGATCGGTTTCGGAAATATTCCTAAAAAATGTTTTTAATAAAAAGGTCCATAACTCTGAAACCGCTTGGCGGATTTCGCCGGTTATATATATATTTACGCAACAAACCTACCCTGCAAATTTCAATCCTCTAGCTCTTTGCGTTAGAGAGTTATCGTGCCTACAGCCGGCCGGACCGGACGGACATAATTGATTTCGACCACGGAATCTTGATCGGTGAGTCGAACCAAATGGTTTAAGACCATTTTCAGCCAAAAATTCGAAAATTATAGAATTTGGGCAAATTGATAAGCACTCTGTTCCGAGGAACAAGAATTGGAAAAAGTAATTTCTTGTGTTGATAAAACACTTGACGATCTAATTTTTAATGGGAAAAAACACCGTTGCAACCCCAGTTTGGTTTGATAAGTGCTAACCGGACTCTGCATCGGGAAAATCTTCCATTATTAACTATTTTGCTGCATTCAAACGTGGTCGTACAAACATCGATGATGCGCCTCAAAAAGTCCTCAAAAAGTGGTTTTTATACCGGAAAATATAAAACAAGTCCAGAAAATCGTAAAGTGCAGGAAATAACTATCATCGTTCAAATGTCTGTATTTTTCGAATATTTGGACGAGAATGGTCTCAAACTATTAGTTTCGACTCCGACCGATGAAGAATCCGAGGTCAACCTTGATTCTGTAGGGCCGGGCGGCCGTCAGCTCGAACGCAATGAGCTAGAAAGTTGAAATTTAATTGTAGGGTTGGAGTAAAAATGCGCCGGATGGGTGATCGTTGCCTTGATAACTTTCGAACGAAAGGGGATAGGGATTTGCAATTTTCAGGGTAGGTTGCGCATACGAATGGAAGAGTTAAGTTCGTTTTTGGGCATAATCGCCAAAATGGTTTCGGAATTATGCCTACCATGAATATTATTTCCTCGATGAGTTAAAAAATATAGACTCGAATTGTAGCTTAGTAATTAGTTATAGAATATCGACATAAGGACGTGTGTGACATTTTGGGAGAACCGTACCCCCACAATTTTTTTAAAAAGTTACTAAAAAAAAGTGGTTCAAGCACTGACGGGTCTATTCTTACTTTAGTCCACCATGGCACATCAAGAATTTATTCAAGCACTGATGTGAATTAAACTTGAGATTTTGCGCGCATGTTCTATTGTTAATTCTCCTGTACTCCGAATTTACTATGGTAAATTCGATTAAGAGTAATACAGGAGAATAAACAATAGAAAATTCAGCACCTGACTTCACGTCAGTGCCTGAATACATATTTGATGAGCCATGTTGAAGTAAAGTAAGAACGAACAAGAAAAAACCTAAAAATCACACTTAATTTCGTTATAAATTTGAACTGCATATTGCAATAAAATCTCTTGCAACCATGGGCCAAGTTCGCATTTAATGTGTTCCAAGGGCAAAAAACAGTGTGACCCTCCTAGGTACAAAAATGTGCCACTAAAAAAATTATCCATCCTCTTCCATGCAGATTATTACCATATTAGCCGACATATAAATCAGAAGCTAAGAGATAAATTTGATAATTTTTTTTTAATGTCTTGTATGCACAAGGTGTATTTTATAATGCACACAAATTTCCATTTTCTTTACCAGTGGCGTCCATACAGGTTTTGCATTGAATATTTTTGGAGAAAAAAATACTACACCACTGCTTTCTTTTGAAATAAAAATGAATTCTGAAATCCTCATTAATTTTTGACCAAATTTGATCTCATGGGTTTTCTTCGACCGACGCACAGTCCCCGCTTAAAAAATACACTTCGTTGTAATTCAGGATCAATTCCTCAAGAATCCGATGCGGTGTGGAAGGTTTGTGCATCGACTGGAAGCAAATTAGCATGTCTTTAAGGAACACCCTGTATATAATTATCTCCTGGCCATAAAATATAAATCCTTCTCCTTTTTTGCCCATGATGTGTTATGGTTTTTTAAATTATTCGATATTCATATTTGAATCATGTGAATTTTGAAACAGTAAAGGTGAAATATTCCCGTTTCCTTGATTCAAAATTCCAAAGGTATAAGAAGTGATGGATATGGGGTGTAAAATGGAGTAAGCTTAAAGGAAGCTTTATCAATGATATTCATTATAATAACAACAATCGAGAAATTATTATTGTACTTCTGCCTCTTCTCCTTCCTCTTCACCCCATTTGATCACCCAATTACCCACCAATTCTGCGTGTGCCAAATTTCAAGACGATCGTTCGAGTGGTTTTGTTCGACAAGATAACTAATATATATTTGAAGCCACACACTCACTGGGCCTCTTTCGATCATTCTGAGATATGAGGTCTCCTTAAAATATTTTATTCTTCATCTGCAACACGTTATTTAATTGGAAGTGTTCATAAAAAATAAAATTTTCGTCTTTATAAATAACGTGGGAACAGTTTCCACTCATTGGTACTTAATGTTTCTGTGATAATTACTCATTATTTCCCAAGTGCTTTGAGTTACCTCCTCGTGAATAATCCCTTCATTCTAATTGAATGATACATCAATTGCGCTGTTGAAACATTGAAAATTGAGATATATTCATTTCTTAAACTCAATTTAGAGTTGGAAAAAAATGGTTCAGCAATCAGTCAGAAGGTCAATAGCTGACACTTCATCAATATTTCATCTAAGATCAACTAACGATTGTAACGCAATTCTTGGAGACGAAAATGAATTTGTATAAATTTCAGGTTATTACTACAAACATTGGTTCAAGCCCTGTGGACAGGAGCATTGGCGCTCTTGTTCAAACTTTGAAAAATCATATCTCCGAAAATATTGATCTCTGGGAATGATATAAATGGATTCTTACGATAGAACTGCATCATGAAAGAAATTGGATTCAAACAGACCGATTATCCCCAATAACAAACTTATCCGTGATATTCATTCCTCAAATCAGCTCTGAAAATTATATTATATCAATTAAAACTTAGACAATATTGCAGTTTTCTTTTTACTGGAGATATTCTGAACCTAATTTGATTATGTATCTTACCAAACAATATATTTCCATCATCATATGGATTATCCACGGGCATTATATTATCACCTTAAAAGTATAATATCATATCATCCTCATAATTCTACGATAGCTGAGGTTATTTCATTGGTTATTTTGAATTCAATCATACTTTGTTTTATAGAACAGGAGATTTATTTTATATGAAAAATAACGAACCAGAAATAATTTTCATATTTATCTCTCATAGGACTCTCAGATGACATGTAAAAACACAGATCATACAAATTCATAGATAGAAAAATTAAGTACAGCACTATGTGAAAACATAGAAGTACGATTCATTATTTAATTTCGCTGCCTGGCTCATTCTTTCAGAATTATCGATATTTCTGAAAACAAGACACAAACGTGGAAAATCAGAGTTGGGAATGATATCAATGGATTCTTAGGGTAGAACTGAATCGTTAGAGAAATTAAATTAAAAAGTTTCATTAAAAAAAAAACAAGAGATTCTACCCAATAACGAGCATATCGGAAATATTCATTTCTCCAGTATTCCAGTTTTCTTTTAACTGCAGATATTCTGAACCCAATTTGATTAACTTATCAAAGTATATGTCTTCATCAGCATATGGATTATTTATCCAAGGGTATTATATGATGACCCACAAATTATAATATCCTATAATCCTACGACAGCTGAGGTTATTTCCTAGGGCATTTTGCCCTCAATCATACTTTGTTTTCTAGAACAGGAGGTACATATTTTATATAATAAGTAACAAATTTTCAATAGAACCAGAAATAAATAATATGACAAGTCCCGGTAGATAAGATGACATGCATAAATGCAGATCATTCATATTGATGTATATATTAATAGACACAAATACGGACGTAAATTTACGATAACAGTATTCTGTAAAATCATAGAATTATGATTAAATATTGAAATTTTGAAAAATCATATCTCCGAAAGTATTAGCTTGTTGGAGTCAAAAATAATATCAATAGATTCTTATGACAAAAACATATCACAAAAAAAATTAAATTTGAATTTGTATTGAAATAATACAGAAATGTACACATTCTTTTCTGTATTATGAACCTCAACTCAAGAAAAAAAAATTTGATACATAAGGCTGGTTTTCCTGTCACGCTGACGGTCGGCGCTGACGGTCAGCGCTGATCGGTCAGCTTGGATCTTTTTAGTATCGCGCTGATCACATAGAGAAATAGAAGGATGCTATTGTCTCTGGCTCACTGAATGTGGAGGCTTGCCGGTGCCAGCTAGTCAGCGGCGCCGACGCGCCGGCGCGTACGTGCGCGTATATAGCTCAGCGCTGACGGCCGTCAGCGCTGCGTGACTCGAAAACGCTAACTATAGCTACATACATATTGACCCATCAGCGCCGACCGTCAGCGTGACAGGAAAACCAGCCTAAATGTAGATCCATATTTTAGAATATTTTTGCTAGCAACATTTTACTAACAACTAAGTTAATCGCAGCCCTGCATCATTGCTTCAATTTGTTGAAATCTTAAATTTTTGAAAGTACACGATATGCTTTATTTGGATTTGTTCGTCCAAAATAATTTCATCTAGAAATGGATAAAAGATCACCGACGATGTATATGCCATTAATACTGTACCATTAATGTACATACGGCGCCATCTCACCGGGAGCATTCAAACCTTTAGTGGAGATTCCATCAAGGTCTGTAGTGAGATGAATCAAGGTGCCCATATGGATAATAGAAATCTATACTAACATTACATTCTATTCATATTGCGAATGAAGAATTACAGTTACTCGAACATTATAGGGCAAGTTTGACTTTCTAGAATTTCGCATTAACCATTCAATATTCTAAATTTGTATCGCGTTAAAAACGAGGGAGGCGTAAGCAGTGGCTCTATAGTAACACAATTAATTTTTATAACCGAGTAACCACCATCTCGTTCTAATTTTCACAAAGCTGACTATACGAATTCCATTTTTAGCATTGGGTAGCCAACCTCCCGGGAATATTATTTGATCGCGTGAATCCTACGGATAGATGGCGACGCTGTAGATCGCCAGAGCATATCTTAACTCACTACAGATAGTTGTATGGTTGGTAGAATATCTTAGCTTTCATGTGTTCAGAAAGGCTGGTCGCTTTGGAAGTCAGAGTAACTCGATAATAGATAGCACTACTTCATTTACTTCGATTTCGTTTAAGACCCAGTGTGTGTGTCTATTTCGGTGTCTATCCACTAAAAATATGTATGATAATTATATTCACTGAATATATAAGTTGGTACGAATTTGTATGTTTATCCAAAAATTATAAGAAGTCAAATCAAATATGTATGTACAAATTCAAATACATATTAAAAAAAAATCGAATTTGAACAATGATATTATATGATATCTTATTCTATCATCATCTATGCGAACAATGAAAATGTGGCTTGGTCACAGTATAAGAATAAATATATAAAATAGTATAAAATATATTCTCTTATACTGTGGCTTGGTTGAAATCAAGAACGTCTCTGATGCACTAGTCGTTTATTGCATAAGGAAGTGTAATAATTAATAGCGTCTCCGGAGAATTAAGAATTGAATATCGGTAGTTCAGTACCTGTATGGATAAACAAATACATATTAGCCAGGACAGTACTTGCATTTTTTAGAATATGCCTTGTCCAGTGCTTATTTAATACTCCTGATGTTGAAGAGGCCAAATTAAAATTTGCTATTGATTCTTTTGATACAATTATTAAATATTTCAATTTTGAATTTTGGTTGGCCTGATAAAAATTATATTTTGTTTTACCTGTGCCAAAAGAAACGATCTTTCATTATGTCATGATCTTGAAAACAATAATTTGCTCTAAAAAAAATGTTACGTTTTGATCTGAAAATATTGCATGAAATCTATACTAGCATGAATAATAGTATATTATTTAACGAGCGGTAATGTAAGTCATAACTCACGCAGATGAAGTTTGCAGCGCGAGCCGGAGGCGAGTGCTGTATTTCATCAAGTGAGTTATGGCCATTACCGCAAGTTGAATACTATACTTAATAATAAATTATGATATTCACTAGATGATGAAAACCATTGAATTATTATGAGATCTACTACCAATGCATTTAGTTGTTCTGGAGTAAAACTTTCTGGCTTTTTAGCTACATGTTTCTCTGATTGACGTTTAAGAAACGCACGTAATTTTAAATAATTATCTATATTGATTCCATTATTTATGTTGAGTGTGCTTCTTAGCATGGAGCAGAAAGTCCATAGAGACGGTGCTGAGTTCACTAAAATATGCCAAAGAACATTCACTTGTAAACGATGACAGGATGACTTAATGTTTTTGCCGCTACACCAATCTTGAAAATATTTGTATACAACTTTATACTTGTTTTGAGATCTTTCGGCAATAAATTCGGTATGGTGACATTAGCTGCTTCTCTTATTTCTGGAGGTGCACATAATAATTCATCATCACTATCAGAATTAATCGTTTTCAGCAAAATATTCACGGTAATTATGTATCAACTCAATTTCAAAACGTCAAAATTATTCAGGTGACAGAAGCACAGACCCACCTTTATATTCAACTGGTGAATAATTCCAGGAATGGTAGTGAGTTATAGCGGTGAGTTATTATTACTCACGTTGTTTGTTTACAGATACTATTAATTGAATGAAAGCAATTGAATAATGAATATATAATTTAATAGGAGTAGATAAAGTTTAAAAGCTACACCGCTAATTGGTTGGCCATAAATGAGTTCAGATATAGAAATCCCCTCTGAAAAATGTAAAATATGCGAAAAGTTTGCAAGAAGAAATAGCGAGAAAAATCTGAATTCATAGAAATTTCCTGAATGACTTAACAATATCAGCTCTTATTTTTTTGATATTTTTGAGCCAAAACACAACTATCATTACACATCAATAATTTTGTGTATATAAAGGATGAAGAGCTGATATTCTGGTGATAGTTTGGTGGAAGCACACGTGTTCAATTCCGATAGTAAAACTGATCTGATATTATACAGGAAGCTTTGAAATTAGTACTATTTCTGCTCTTACAAAAATGAAAAACGCTTTTTTCGAACGGGTCTTGTGAAATTAGAAAGTTATTAAATCTCCTTTCAAATAATATAGTATGATCTTATACCTAAATCGTCAGGATCACCGTGAAAATGGGGTTTCTGTCAAAAAAAATTATTTTACTGTAGGATGTGAAGAATTGATAGACTTTATTTCCACGGCAGCGACAGCCCGGCGAATTATATTGGTCTTCGCCAGAATACACCGCGATTCGAGAAAGTACCCGGCTACACTTGCAGAGAAAACGCGCAGAATCGGGCTAGTGTGGCCTCAGCATAAGAAGGGTTTTAACGAAGATTGCAGAACATCCACATTTTACTTCTAATATCCTCTTCACCGATGAGTCCAGCTTTACCAAAGATGGAATTTTTAACTTTCATAATATCCATATTTGGGCGAATGGAAATACACACGCCATTCATAAATCCAGGCATCAACAGCGTTTCAGTATAAATGTCTGGCTAGGTATTTTAGGAGATCGTTTGTTAGGACCAGTAGTTTTACAACGGAATTTAACAGGAGTCACATACCTTAGTTTCCTTCTAAATACCTTGCCCAATTTTCTAGACTTGGTACCTTTAAATCAGTCGATAAGTATTTGGTTTATGTAAGATGGAGCGCCCCAACATTATACACTTGCTGTTAGGGAACATTTAGATCAAACATTTCCCAGAAGATGGATATATCCATCTTCTGGTATAGGACGAGGAGACCCAGTGCCATGGCCCGCTAGATCTCCTGATTTCAATCCTTTGGACTTTTGTATTTGGTATTATTTGAAAAGGTTAGTGTATGCAACGTCTGTGAATAACATCAAAGAGTTGCAACATCGGATTAAACTATCCTTTCAAACGATCCGAACACAACCAGGTGTTTTCGAAAGAGTACGTAATTCCTTCTTGCGACGATGTACTTCCTGCATTGAAATGGACGGTGGTCATAGTGGACATCTTCTGTAAAATACGAGAAAACTAATCGAATACCTCGAAAATCACTCATGTCTCCAAAACGGCTCATTTGAGGACCCATGTTTATAGAAAACTTTTTACTTATTTTGAGCTCTATAATTAGTTTCCAAAATATTGAGACGTTGTTTTTCAACACCCTATATACTATAATGAAATGTCTTAATCATTAATCCTTCCAATCGATTCATTAAATTACTAATATCTAATAGCGAAAAATAAGTCCGGCACTGTTCAATATTAACAAACGATGACCCATGACCTGATATGTATTATTCATTGAATTTCGAGATCATGAGTGATAAGATTCTCCCTTTTCTTTCAGAAGGTTCATCCGTTTCATACTAGAAGGATGCAACTCATTCAATATACGATAATATACTAGGTGGTTGATTTCATTGTGAAATAGTATTTTAACTATTTTATGTCCCACAACAAACTGAAATTCATGCAATAGTTCTGTGAGGTGAACAATTCATTATTTATCCTAATTTACGGTAAGTGATATTTCAATTGTCGTTGACAAATAGAAAGATAGTATCAATGAGTGCCTGCATTACTGGTCAATGATATTTGCCCCTGTAATTTCATTCGATAGTCCAACAGTCTAAGATTGTCGCTTTCTTATTTAAGATAATCATATCGAAATTTGTCTGAATAGTCTGGAATATTCATGAGTAATTGAGTGATTTGATATTAAGGAGCTTGTCATACAATTATTGTATTGGTTGCAAATAGATAGGGAACGTCTTATTCACTAAAAAAAAATTACGTTTTAACTGAGGGATGTACTGGGGGAGATGTACTTCTGAACACAATGGATCATCATAACACCTGCATCAACAAACAAGATCTGCGAAGAATAATGTACAGGTGAATGAACACAGAAAAAACGTAAATATATGACCAGAGAGCCTGATTAGGAACAATTATCCGACCAAAGATAATAATACAACAAATTATATATATGCGATGGAGGATAATATATCAATGAAGGAACGCGACAAAATAGTGGAAGAGAAAAATTATTCTTGAGTATCAGACATTTGACATGGGCTTCCGTAGAAAGAGTCAAACTGAAAACAAAGCAAAATTACGTACGTGAGGAACCATCTAACACGAGAATATTCGAACATAACCTTCTATGTTTGAAGAACTTCCCACAATGTAGGAAGCTCCGAGAAAATCTCACAAGGTTGGCGCGATATTGAACTGAGAGAAAACTTGTACAAGAACAAGAATGAATGTAAGTACAACCATCCGCCATCTGAACAAAAAAGTGGCGTATACGTATGCACTCGTAGGTAGCTACATATACTGGGTGTTACCTGAGTGGTTGGCCACAGCCTAGTGGTAAAAGCAGTTGAACCAGGCGTTTCATGAAAATTGCTTCTCTTGCATCGCAAGGCATTTAGTTTTGCATATAGTGGGTGATTAATCAATATTGTCCGAATTTCTGATATCCATAACTTGGGAATTATTACTGACGAATTGCGTATTTCAATATAGTTCACATTATTTCGTTGATAAGCTTTAAAATCCTAAATCCCAGAAAATGACATTAAATATGGCCACAAAAAAACAAGAACTTGACCGTAGGTATTATTAAAAAAATCAGATAGAATATTAATTAGTTTTTTAGTTACTCAATTGAAACAGGTGAGCCATTTAAAAAAAATTCGGGCCAACATTCATGAATCACCCTGTATCTCCGAAAATAACTATCTTTGGACACAAAATAAGCAATTTTTTGGAAAGGCCTAGATGACCTGCATATACCACTAGACAATGGCCAATCACTCATGTAACACCCTGTAGATCGTCTGAAAATAAAACCAAAAGTATCAGGTTGCATAACTCCGACACTAATCCACAACACCGAACTATGAAATTGATAATTTCAATGATTTTTTGAATGAGTAAAAGGTCGATGCAATATGTTCAATAAATATACAGGGTGGTACAGATCTTAACCTAGAAATTTTAAACCACGGATGAAATTTGGGACATAGGTTTTAAGGCCAGTGGCATTCGTACTGCATCGAGACTGAATATTTTTAAACAAAAAAAGATAAGCCACTGGTTTTTCCCAACAATAAAAGTTACTCTTGCAATCCTTATTTGATTTGAAGCAAATTCGGTTTCTGGACTTTTTGATGTACGAGGCACCGTTTTCGAGTAAAAATAAAACACATTCGCTAAAATCCACATGCCATTCGACTAAGAAATTTACAAGTAGAATTTAATGGCTTAGCAGGCCAATATGTGGGAAAATATTCCAGCAGAATCAAGATAAGCGGCTTGGTTTCAACTTGACGGTTGTCCAGCCCACTTTCATATAAATGTTAGGAACTGGTTGGATAACAATTTTCCAGAAAGACGGATCCGACGTAATGGACCCCTTTAGACTTCTTCGTATTTGAAAGAAATCGTCTATGGGCCGGTTGCGTATTGGCATTGTTTACTATGCTGCAACGCATACATACTGTTGCAATGCGGTAAAGAATGACTGAACCAAAGCTCTCTCTACCCAGACATATCTTACCACGACTCAGCACAGGCAGGTGTTCAGACGTATAGACTACTGGCCCATGCTGAAAAAATTATGGGTCATTTGAACCACCAGGTGACCTATCTAGAACGATATAAGAGCATAAAATAATAAGATTCAGCACTATGCCGTCACTTGTAAGCTGTCCAACTGAGTGCAGGTGAGAATTCGAAAGTACAGGTAGAGTGAGTACATTTTGGTCACATATTTTTGTACGGCATTCTTACCACCGATAGATCCATGAAAAATAATAAGAAAACGCGCAGTGCCGTACAAAAATGGTGGTCCACAAAGTCGATTTTTTTTTTTTATTTTCTGACAATTACCAGGGTAAATTTGGTCATTTGATCTTGTACGGCATCTGTGTCATACTATTTCAATACTGCTTCTAATCCATTATTCCGCAACGCCGTACAAAAATCATGCGGCAAGGGGAAAAAATCGAGGGTTGTAATCCCCTCTCTTTCCGTAGTCCAGCAGGTGATTTGACACAACATGAAATAAATTTATTTTGAAAGTATTTTATGCATAGATAATATTTTTTCATATGCCGTACATTTTCGTTGGTTCAAAGGGAAAAAAAAATTAAATAGAAAAAATCAAAAATAAAAAATCTATATAACGAAATGTAAGGTGAAATTTATTTTATACGGCATTTAGATAGTTTACTTGTACAAATTTTCAGTCTTTTCGTGATTCTAGGTTCCTAGTTAGAAACTATGTCATATATGGGTTTGTTTACTATCGATTTATACTTGAATTATGTAGATGTGCAATTTTATTTTTAATTTTTCAAAAATAATTCTGCTAATTTCAGTATCATAAGTACTCGCACATTTTTGGAGCGACGTTCTGTTACGACGTGTAGCATTTGTAGGGAATATCGTATTTTATTCGGATGTACGCGGCTTGGACCCGAGAGAAGATAATTCGGACGTCGATGAAGACGTTGATTCTGATAACAACTCAGCAACGGATTCCGATACAGAATAATTCAAACAAAAACCATATTTCTTATTATCATCATTAAATTTATGAATTTTTTTTTATGAAATGGCCATTTTTTTTATTATTATCATTAAATATTTCGAATTTTTCTAAAACATGATTGTTTTATTTATTCACATCATTACAATGAAACAAATCAATTATATGTATGTATCAATAAGGTTTGAAGTATATATTGAACCAAAAAGTATACAAAACTGTTGATACTGGGATTGACAGTTTCAATTATTGGACATAATATACACACCGTTTCAGTTCAGTTAGACGTCATAGTGATTTTATCATATTATCAATTGTTCTCTTCAAAATTATGTTGATACCGTACTGTATCAGATGGCCATAAAGTACCCTCAAAATTGTAGCGTCACTTTCATCAGCCTAAAAGATATGGTGTGCGGGGCCGTAGCTAGGGGGGGCATAATGGGGCAATGCCCTACCTTTAATTTCCAATGCCCTACCTTAAAATATAGTGACAATTTAAATAATATGCTAAGGAAAATGTGTTCATAATGTGACGTGAGGAAAAAAATTATTACTCGCAAAGCAATTCCGAATTAACCACACGCTACATTTTCAGAAGCACCTCATGTACTAATTCCTACCCTGAAAATTGCAAGTCCCTATCTCCTCTCGTTCGAATGTTATCGAGGCAACGGTCACCATCCAGCTACTGAACTCACACAAGGCTGCTCGGATCTCCAACAATATAGATCCGATCCTCTTCAAACTTGGAACTTGGCAGTAGAGTTAGGTTCTGAGGATCTCGAAAAATTTCAGCGATGTCGGACGAATAGTTTTTGATATATAGAATTGTTATCAATGATTTTTTAAAAATGTTGTTGTGATACGATCCTCACGAAATTTCGCAAGAATTTTTGCGCTGGCATTCTACAACTGAGAACCATGTGTGAATTGGATCGCTTTTGTATAGATGGGTATGATTCCAAAACCGTTTGGCCAATTATGCCTATGATCAAACCTCAAATGTCCCATTTAGATGCACAACCTAACCCGAAAGTTTCAGGTCGCTATCTCTTTCTGTTCTCAGTTTATCCTGACATAAATAATATCTTTTGATATATTTTTTTAAATTTTTTAGTGATACGATTCTCACAAAATTTCACAAGCGTCCGTAGGTTTGTATTCTACAATTACTCACCAAGTTTCAATTCGATCGGATTTGTATTGGTTGAAAACAAAATTATTACTCGGAAACCATTGGGCCGATTATGCCCATTAACGAACTCGTCCGTCGTATTGGGTTGCGCCACCTATACTGAAAATTTCAAGTCGCTAGTTCTTTCCGTTCTCAAGTTACCAACGGACAGCCGGCCGGCCGGACAGAATCAAATTTGAACTCGAATTCTTCATCAGGGAGTCGAACCCAATCGTTTCAGACCGAAAAATTCGAAAATTACAGACATTTGGGCGATGTTCCCCAGAACATACGCGCAAAAATAAGATTATCGTTAAGTGTCTGACGAAAGAGTCTGATATAGACTCCGAAACGTTACGAAATAGTTGTTTCATCGTTGTTGTTTTCGTTATTGTTTGTTAAGCAACCTGGTTCGATTGATTGCTTCTGACAAATAACTTGTGTTTCTTACGCAGAAGCATTTCACAAAATTATTTTTTTTTAATTTTATGGATAGGTATTTTCAGAGTTTGGGAGAGAAAACCCAGAAAGAAACCATTTAAAAATGAATATACCTCCGACATCAGTCTCATTTAATTATTATGGTATTTCTGGCCTTTGAAAAGAGAAGAACTGATTCAGTTGATCTGAATGAAGTCCTTCGCATATTTAATAATATGGCAAATCGAAGGATTCAGGGGTTTTGAGGAAGATTTTTATCAACGTTATAATAATCACAATATGTTAAAAGGAATAAAATAAACCTGAAGAAATAAGTATTTTAATATTAACTACCTATTTCACTCAAAAGTAGGTACGATGAAAATTGATTCTTCAGATCACATCAAGTAAATTTTTTTACTTCTGCCCTACCCGTAACCTCCTTTGCCCTACCTTAAATTCATCTCTAGCTACGGCCCTGATGGTGTGCATAAAAATGTATGGCATCATTTTTTCCTAATTTATATATGTTAATACTAATTAAAACAAGGGATAAAATGTAGAAAACTGCTATATTTCATTAATCTATGATATTTAAACTTTTACAATAATTCGCAAAATTTCAGTTTTTGTATTTCTCTATAATTTTTTTTAGAACGGTTTTTTTTGAACGGCAATACTATATAACAATTGTATTTTACAATATCATGTTAAAAATAAAGTTCCCGTACAGGATCAAATGACTTTACAGCTCTAAAAATCAAGGATACGATGCAATTAAGGTAATTATTGATTTACATTTAAATGAACAATCATTTTTTGACGGCATTATTTTTAATAGTACTTTTGAGTGCTAGATAATGATTTGGAACCGAAGCCGTACTTGTTCAAATCACCCCCTGGACTACGGAAAGAGAGGGGATTACAACCCTCGATTTTTTCCCCTTGTCGCATGATTTTTGTACGGCGTTGCGGAATAATGGATTAGAAGCAGTATTGAAATAGTATGACACAGATGCCGTACAAGATCAAATGACCAAATTTACCCTGGTAATTGTCAGAAAAAAAAAAAAAAAATCGACTTTGTGGACCACCATTTTTGTACGGCACTGCGCGTTTTCTTATTATTTTTCATGGATCTATCGGTGGTAAGAATGCCGTACAAAAATATGTGACCAAAATGTACTCACTCTACCTGTACTTTCGAATTCTCACCTGCACTCAGTTGGACAGCTTACAAGTGACGGCATAGTGCTGAATCTTATTATTTTATGCTCTTATATCGTTCTTGATAGGTCACCTGGTGGTTCAAATGACCCATAATTTTTTCAGCATGGGCCAGTAGTCTAGTAGTAACTATTGTATTATTGATACGCTGCTATTCCCGAGACATTGTTTACCGCTTTGCAGTCCCAACCACGTTCGAATTTACTTCCTTCTACAATTTTGCAGTTCGCGTTCATAAAAATAACAATAATATACTATCGCTAAAAATAGTCTAAACCACACTTAAATACAAAAAAATTATTTATAGTAAATAATATAATACACATAAAAATAACAGTAGTAGCTGTAATTATAATATAGTAAGTATCGCTAAAAAAAATATTAAACCACACTAAAATACAAAAAACGACATTAAATGCAAAATCCACTGAAGTATAATCCTAGTGTGCATTTCCATGTGATTTTGCATTTGGTCTATTACGGTCAATATTTTCCTTTAAAGATCTTTGCCTTTTAGGATTGTTTGGCATTTCTTTCTTGGACGGCCTACCACCTTGAATATGTTTTGCGCCGCATGACAAACCACGTCTAAATTTTCTTCGGCTCACTGATTTTGGCTGAACAGAAAAGTTTTTTAGTGGGATATTTTTTGATATATGAATAAAATTAAATAAGTCAGAGGGTGTTATACTTTTATTTAAAGTTTTATGAAATTTTTTTCATGGCCTTAACCATATCATCCGTTTTATTGTTGGTTGCTACTTTACTAATTCGCTCCAAATTTTCTGTTACAGCTGGGGAATGTTCTTCACCAAAATTGTTTTTTGTGCATTCTCGACAGTGTTTATTGTTTCGATAGAAAAATTATCCTGTTGCATAAAAACATTGCTTTGTTGCTCTGTACTAGTTGGCAAGTCATTTTCTATACCCACATCACTTGAAATGTCTTCATAAAATTCTGGCGATATGTTTTCTCCTAGAGCTAATTTTGCCAATACTTTTCTGTATTGGCGGTGTTTATTTGCATACAGGTCCTACACGTTATTCCAAACTTATTTTGTATGGCGTAAAGGCCCTTACAATACCTCCCACCCTGTCCGAAACTACAGTAACTATCTAGTTACCTATGCATTATAAAACAAATTATTATCGGTCTCCGAAGAGAGCAAATTTGAACGTGGTTGGGAGTGCAACGCGGTGGTTCGAGAATGGCAGCATATCAATCATACAATAGTTACTACGTCTGAACACCTGCCTGTGCTGAATAGTGGTAAGAAATGTCTGGGTAGAGAGAGCTTTGGTGCAGCCATTCTTTACCGCGTTGCAACAGCATGTATGCGTTGCAGTATAGTAAACAATGCCAATACGCGGGCCGGTTTCTCTATCGCGAGTTAACTCGAGGTTGCTATAGTTACGCATGTATTTAGCGATATTCATGAACGCGTAACACTCGGGTTACCCGCAACCTTGAGTTAACTCGCAATTGAGAAACCGGCCCTAAGTGACTCCTGTGAACTCATGGGAAGATCTTATTGGTCACATTCAAAAAGCTTGCGAGGAAGTAAGAAATCGAAATTTAGTTGCTGCTGTCGGATCTGTTAGACGATGTGAATTATGTGTTCAGCAATATGGTTCAAACTTCGAACATCTTCTTTAAAGTCGAATTAGATTGTGGCTGTTAACGCTTATTTTTTTTTAATTACACGCTTCGTTTACAATGAACCTTAATATTATTATGCACCATATCAAATTTTAGCGATTTTTTCATGCATGAGAATGTGTTTTATATTTGTACTCGGAAACGGTGCCTCGTCCATAAAAAGTCAAGAGACCTAAGTTGCTTCAAATTGAATAAGGATTTCAAGAGTATTTTTTATTGTTGGAAAAACCTGTGGCGTATATTTTTTTTTGTTTAAAAATATTCAGTCTCGATGCAGTACGGACGCCACAATTTTCGCAAACTATTTTGTATTACTGTTGGAATATTGAAATAATGAAAAATTGTTAGTGTTTCATGAGGTCAGCATTCGGATGCACGCTTTATTGATGTTATTTTTTAGGTGAGGTGTATCAGTTAGCAATGGAAATATACTCCTTCTGGTTTGAAATAATCTTTATATTCGTCACCGTCCATAACAGCCATGAGATGTGTCTTGACGTACGCGATATTACAGTGTGCATTGGAAATAAATTCATCAATGGAGTACCTGAGAAAGTGGAAAGTAACCTGACAAAAATCTGTTTTATGCATGGAGAAAATAGTAACATCCCAAAAAATTCATTTATTCTTCTGACAAAAATACAGAATCTCTATCTGAACCTAACCAATATAATTCATATATCCGATGGAGCATTCAACAGATTAGACAACTTAACAACTCTCGGTCTTTATGGAAACAGAATAACTGAACTGGAACAGCCTATATTCCTTCCACTGCGCAAATTAACGACATTAGACTTGTCGGGTAATGATATATCGAAAATACGAAAAATAAATTTCAAAGGATTGAGAAACTTGAAGAACTTACGAGTAGTCCACAACTACATCTCAATCATAAAAAATGATGATTTCCAACATTTACCTAAACTGATAAATCTAGATCTATCGTTGAACTACATCGCATCAATAGATTCAGGTACTTTCACTAATTTGCAGCTCTTAGAAACACTAAATTTGAATTATAACAAAATAGCTAACTTTGATGACGGAGCATTTAGTGGTTCGAAGTTATTATCGAATTTAAAATTGCGAGGAAATGTCTTACAGTGTGCACCCACGCAGGAGTTGAGCTGTTTTCAACGTTCGGTAATTGATGTAAGGGAAAACAGAGTGGACTGTGAAGATATTCGAAGTGAAAAGAATGTTTGTAAGAATTTGACTATACTTTGCGAATTATAATGATATACTATATCTACCTACCTCTGTTATGTGAAATCTTAAAGCAATTACCCCAAATAACTGGAAGTTCTGATGTAAGCTGAATGAAACATTTCATATAAAAACAATCTTATTTTTCAATTTTTCACTTTTTTCTCAACACCCCATCATCCTCAACCTATATTTCAATATTAAACCATTTTTAGGATAAGGACGTAAAAGGCAAATAGCAGCCAATCGGTAAAATGATACCAGTAGCTCGATCACCGATTTACAGATTTGGTTTGTAAATCGACAGCAAAAAGTCATACCATCAAACGAGAATCGACATGGATATGTCTTGAGACTTAATTGATTAAGGAGTAGAAATTTCATGAAAGAATGGCTTCAAGGTTAACATCCGATATCAGGGGAAAATATATACATGAACCGTATCTTACATAGTTCATTCACAAACTTTTGTTCCTATTGGGAAAAACTGATTTGATCTTGAGTATTCAATTCATGAATTAAATCATTACAGTTCTCAGAAATGGTGAGATGCCAAATGAATATTTTCATTCCGAATCTCATTCAAGAATTAATTATTTCCGGAGTTGATATGTTGGAATAAAACAATGAAATAATGTCAAAGTTCTTTGAACACAGTCCTTCAGAATGAAGATACAATATATTTTATCCAATTACAATCAGTACCCAGGCAACACAAAGAGCTCCCAGAGATATCTCAGCGACTTCTTGCCAGGAAAATGTGAAGACTTTTTTTCCTCTCTGGGAGGTTGAGGAGAGCTCTCACTCACTCTCTCTCTCTCTCTCGTCCTCGAATTCTTCATCAGGGATTCGAACCCAATCGTTTGAGACCATTTTCGTCAAAAAACTCGATATTTAAAGACATTTGGGCAAAATCATAACGCGATGTTCCCCGGAACATACGCGCAAAAACTACAATGCACCATCGTGTCCTATTTCACTAATATCACGAACTCAGGTAAAATCAGGTAAAAATTACAGGCTGTTGAAATGAAACAAAAACAGTTATTCTTTTGTAGCTTTGATGTACTTTGGATTAAATTAATTATGGTTCCAACTTTGCAATAACCTTTCTACTTCCACTAGTGTCCTAGTTATAGACTCGCCGATTCATAATATTATGAAAAATTAGCGTGAATAGAACACATGAACTTCATCTCATGTCACTATATGAATCTTCAATAATTTCAGAAAACAAAATTTTTCCTCCTCAATTCTCTTAAAACACACACGTCTTAAGATATTCGAAGTTAAATGTTATAAAATCTGATAAAAAAAATGAGGAAATACATACTATCTTTATGGATATTCTGTGTTGGAAATAACTTGAATCAAGCTATATTCTTGTTGTCGCACTTGCCCCTCTTTCACCATCAATGTCACGGATAATTTATTCTCGAGTGGCATATACCACAGTTCAACAATGCCTCATGAAAACGAGCATGGATGCTAGACAAAATATGAAAATCACGTGTTGACAACTTTGTTTGTCTAGTGTATATAAGTGGACCAGTACACCTTAATGGTTTGAGCAAACTTTCAGGTGGCTATAATTCCGAAACAATGCGACGACCTGAAAGAATCAAGTTTGACCTCAGATTCTTCATCAGTGAGTCGACACAAATCGTTTGAGACCATTCACGGTCAAAGATTCGAAAAATACAGACATTTAGAAGAATTCATATGCACCTGTTCAGTTGGACATCGTGCCAAAAAGTATTTTGATTACCGAGATAAATCTCTGGTTGAAATAAACGTACAACTTGGATAGTCACAAGAAAGGGACATAATGCATTCGATAGGTGATGACTTTTACTGATTCACTACAACCACAAGCCACGTAAAGGAACTTCTTTCCCAAATGCCAAGATATATATATATATATTCTTTTGACTGAGAGCTGTATATATGTTAGCAGAGGTTGGTGTAACGGGGTACCATACAATTCGACGTATGATACAAGAGCTTAGGGAAAAACCTCAGTAAAAAACCCTTTCTCCCTGTGAGTGTGGTGATTTGTAACTATTGTTTACAAAATTTGCTGAAATTTAAAAATATTGATGGGGATATATTTCTTCAATGTGGATTCCCTCGTCAAAAAACGGATAGGTTTCTCCAAGGTACCCGAAACTCAACCTGAAAAATGAAAAGACAAGAGGAGGAAACGAACAAATTAAAAATTATACACAACCTTTCAAAAGTCTCCTCTCACAAAAATACTTCTCTGTAGGCGAATGGGATCTCGTGGGGAAGAATCGCCTCCGCTAGTTTTCGAAGATATATCAACTCCTGAAATCCCTTCAATATTTGAATTCAAAAATGAAAATGTTGCTCGTAAGGCCAGGAGGGTCTCTTTCAAAACCAGGTCTGACCGGTCCAAGTCCAAGCGATGATTATTCAGAACTTCAGATGTTCGAAGCCCGCTACAGGGCCCCTAAGAAGGGCTATCATCTCCCATAGATATATATTTTACTTTATATTGTATAAAAGAATGAAAAAATTCACCGGACAAATTACGACTTATGTCAGCTGAAAAATTCCTGAAAATTGTTGAAACACTCACATAATATATGAATCTCGAGATCCAATGAATGTGTCGATATAAAATTCGGTCAATCAAGATAATATCATCAATTTTGTATGTTCTTATGTTTCTGCCAGTTATTCGATGATTACAGAACAGCGGTTCTTGAAATATAAATTAACATATTCATGAAAAGATTGGAGAGAATTATCAGATGTTGATGAGAAAATTATGAAGCTCTCATCAGAATTTGTAGCATTTGTTAACAGATATGGAATTTTCAAGTGGAAAAACAGCATGAATAGTGTAAATTCTTAATAGCTATTTAGTTAACAATGTCGAGGATCACAGTGTCATATGGCATCTAGCCATACCTGGGATGCTATTGCCGAAAACATATACAGGAACCTACCATATATGAAGAATCTATAACATCGAATGAATCTTGGGAAATATCACTGAAGAGGTTATTCATTAGAATATCGAATGAGTAGGAGCAGTTCCTCATAGAACATCTATTAAGGTGCAATTCAGCCAGATAAACGTGAATTGGCAAATTCCATCGAAGAAAACTGCATAAATTGCCGGAAATAGACACTCCCAATGACCTCGGGTCGGATACGAAGACATAGAGGATAAGTTAAATGTACTACCATTACGAAACGTGCCCAGCATCCAGCCTCCTTCTTTGCATATTATAATAATCCTTTTTCAAAATAAGATAACTTCTTTCCTTCGGCTAATCAGCATTCCGGTCAAATTCCTATGCCCCTCGATATTTGACAATCCCTAAAATTCTCACGTAGTATCATTTAATCTGTTCGATGGTGTTTCCTACTCCGTTTTCTATCTTTTGCATCTTTCATTTGGGGCTATTATCGAGTTTTACTTTGCCCGAACGACGTCTGAGTGAGAAATGTTCGCTACTCCCTGTGCTGGCGACGGTTTATCCTGAAATGGATCTGCATGAGGGCAACGGCTGCACGAATAGAATTTCGTTTCCTGGAAACGTGGCTCTAGATTCGATTTCTTCCTGCCTCCAAGTATCGTCGAAGAGTCTGCTGGCCCTAAGGTTTAATTTGGGTTCAATTTGGTTTCAATATGGAGAGCCTCAGTTCACGTTTTCCACCATACGCATAATGCTTAGAGAGGATACTTCATAAAAGGCAAGTAGACTTTTCTCCTAAACTCTGAAAAATATCTATAAAATAATAAAAATATTATTTTGAAATAGCTTCTGCGCTAGAAATAAAATATTTTTAGGAGCAATATACAGAATAATATTCCGTAATAAACAGTAACGACGAAACACCTATTCTGTAAAGCTTCGGAGATTCCTTCATTAGACGCCAAGAGAAAATCCTCAGAAATATTTTTT
Organism: Halyzia sedecimguttata; assembly: GCA_937662695.2. Lineage (NCBI taxonomy): Eukaryota > Metazoa > Arthropoda > Insecta > Coleoptera > Coccinellidae > Halyzia > Halyzia sedecimguttata. Next base: position 87,059,402 of record OW569415.2, on the reverse strand, counting down.
GTTGACAGTTATTCTGAAATTCGAAATTTATCACAGTGACCAGACAAACTTTCAGCAAAAATTAATTCAGATGATCGCTCGGTATCGAATGAAGAAATCCGATTAAGGTTCCGAAATGATACAAAATAGTTGATTTTTTCTTGATGTTGGTTCGTTACTGTTTATTAGGCAGCATTGTTCTACATATTGCTTCTGACAAATATCTTGTGTTTTTAACGCAGAAGAAATTTCAGAATAATGATTTTTTTTTCATTTCATAGATAATTTGGTAGTTTAGGGAGAAAACCCAGAATGGAAGCATTAAGTACTGTATTTACCGCCCAAAGTATCCTTTAATGATTATTCTCAATATTGTTTCAGAATGTAGCTAATAATATAGATGGAAGTATTCACGAACATCAACCAAGAAACTATGAGGAAAAGGTTCCAGCTGAGATTATCTATAGAGTAAAAACATTATTATCTTGAAATCGCTTCTGTAAACAAAAAAATTATTCTGAAGATTTTCAATTGACAACTGAAGGAGAACGATTTAGTCTCCGAAATATGGCCGTATGGACAATAGAACATACGCGCAAAAGCTTCTGACTTCACGTCAGTTCTTAAACCATTTTTTTTCTTGATTTTTTAAAATTTTCTAGGGGTACGGTTCTTAAAATTTTTTTTTTCGTCATTTCTTTCAAATTTTCTAGAGGTGAGGTTCTAACAAAATATGAAACACGTCCTTAAGTTGATTTTCTACTACTAGTTACCAAGCTTCAATTCGATCGAATCTTTATTTTTTGAATTATTAAGGAAATAATCTTCCAGGTGGGTATAACTCGGAAACCGCTAGACCGATTATGCCCAAAAACGAACTCAACTCTCCCATTCGGATACGCAACTCACCCTGAAAATTGCAAGTCGCTATCTCCTTTCGTTCGAAAGTTATCGAGGCAACGGTCACCCATCTACTGAACTTACACAAGGCTGCTCGAATCTCCAACAATATTTAACCGATCGTGTTAAAACTTGTAACTTGGCAGTAGGTTATAAAGGCTCTGGCAAAATTTCAGCAATTTCAAACGAATAGTTACTGATATATAGAATTTTTTTTTGAATTTTCAATTATTTTTTAAAAATTTTCTACAAATACTATCATCACAAAATTTTGCAAGTATTTTCGCAACGGCATTTTACAACTAACAACCATGTTTGAATTCAATCGGTTTAGTATTTTTCGAGTTAATGAGGAACCAAAATCAACCAAATTTCAGATGGCTATAACTCTTGAACCGTTAGGCCGATTATGCTCATAAACAAACTGAAATGTTGCGTTCTGATGCACATCCTAACCTGGAAACTTCAAGCCGCTAGCTCTTTCCGTTCTCAAGTTATCGTGACAACAAAAATATTTTTGAATAATTTTCTAGCCATACGATTCGCACAAAATTTCACAAACGTGCTTAGGTTTATATTCTACAACTACTCACCAAGTTTCAATTCGATCGGATGTATATTGGTTGAAAACAAAATTATTGCTCGGAAACCACTAGGCCGATTATGCCCATTAACGAACTTGTTCGTCGTATTGGGATGCGCCACCCACCCTGAAAATTTCAAGTTGCTAGCTCTTTTCGTTCTCAAGTTATCGTGGCAACGGCCGGACAGAATCAAATTTGACCTCGAATTCTCCATTGGGGAGTCGAACTAAATCGTTTGAGACCGTTTTCGTCAAAACATTCGAAAGTTACAGACATTTGGGCAAAATGATAACGCGATGTTTCCCAGAACATACGCGCAAAAATCGTTAATTATTCTGGGCAACGCAAAGGATCTAAATTTATGGGGTTACGTTGATCAGTGATCAAATTAACCGCACATATGTGATCAATCATAACCCGAACAAAATATGCCGCCATAAAACCACTTCAAATGGAGGTTATGATTTGAAACAAAAGTCAATGTTAAAAATGAATGAACATCTTGACCCGCAAATTATACAGGGTGTTTCACGAATGATTATGCAGGCTTCCAGTGCAGATGCAGGACATTTTGGAGAGTCTAAATCAGTATTTGAATTATGTCCTAACTACTTTCGTCTAACAGATACAGGATGTTTTATGTTTTTTATCAAAAACTTTTAATCAGCATAACTCTTGAACGCCTGCGTGGATCTTCATGAAAGTTTCAGGGAGCGAGTATAAGCCTATACCTTATATTCGCTTATAATGACTTGTTGAAAGCGCAGGTACGGACTGAGAAAATTATCTTCCTTATTCCACATCTTGTAAAACACCCTATACATAAAATTTTCAAGAAGTTAAAGTTGTCTCAGAATCTACAATGAATACTCTTTAAAAGAAGCCTATCGGCAAGAATGGCACACTTCGCATCAATATTTTATGAACCATTGAATATCTGAAATTTGCAATTATCATAAACACGGACCTATGTGCCTCCGACTAATGCGTTGATACCTCGGTTGATATATATCGAATGAATTGAATTTCTCAGTATCATGACTATAGGAATGTGGTGCATCTCATTTCACCCGATTTACAAATTCAGGATTCCGACTTCAGATTACCCAAAGGAGTTCTTCATCAAAATACATGCTTCAAATGATAGAAATTTCTCATTCTCAAATTATTTATCTTCGAAAACTCTTCGTTTTAAATATCTGAAACATATGGTAGCAAAATTACAGATTTCATAGAAACAAAAACACATAAAATATAGAACATTGAAGTAAACTAACTCATTATAAAAGGGAATTGAAGGAATGAGAATGTGATTTGTTCTCGAAAATTTCCCTGTTCCTTTTTGACACTTGCTAGCTCTTGTATTGAATGTGTTGCAGCTTTAATTATCCTTTCTGGTCAATTATTTATCTCCTCACATGCAGAATTTGAATGGACTTTATCCAGATCATTGGTTTGGTAGAGGGGGACCTTATGACTGAACTGCAAGACCCCTAGATCTTACATGCTTGGATTATCTCCTATGGGGACACTTGAAAAATAAAGTTTACTTCGAAGAAATCTTGGATAGGGAGCAACTCATTAATCGTATTCAAGCTTCATGTGAATAAATGCGAAATCGACCAGAAATTATAAAGAAGGCTCTAGCGCTTTTGATCACAAGAGCTAGTAAATGTTTAGAAGAAAGGGAGTATTTTCGAAAACAATTGATTTTGTTCTCATTTATTGTCAATTGTTTTTTAATATATGTTTATAAGATAAATTTTACATTTTTATTCTCAAGTCAATTTTATAATAGCCCAATCAAATGTTCAATGTTATTTCGAGTCACACCTCTGGTTCAATTATTCCAAAGATGAATAATTCGAAAGGAGTATCTCTATTATTTCTATTTTTAGGTACCTACATAGATAATCAAATGTGAAACGCCGAAATTCATATATTGAATGGAATAATATGAAGTACTATATTGTATGTGATGTTACTGACAATTTAAATTGATTCAATACGAATTAACGTATTATTCGGAGATTCGGAGGTCCGTGTTTATTATAAATTGAAAATTCCAAATATTCAATGGTTCATTTTTATGAACCATTGAATATCAATTAATATATCAATCACGTATCAATATTTTTATTGATACGAAGTGTGCCATTATTGCCAATAGGCTTGTTTGAAAGAGTATTTATTGTAGAGTCTGAGACAATTTTTATTTCTCGAAAATTCGATGTACAGGGTGTGTTACAAGATGTGGAATAAAGAATATAATTTTCTCAGTCCGGACCTGCGCTATCCACAAGTCGTTATGAGTAAATATTAGCCAAAGGAGTATACTCATTCCATGAAATTTTCATAAAGATCCCTGCAGGCGTTCAAGGCGATTGGAAATTTTTGATGAAATACATAAAACATTCTGTATCTCTTAGACGAATACAGTTCGGACATATTCCGAACACTGATTTAGACTAGCCAAAATGTCCTGCATCTGCACTGAAAGCCTGTACAATCATCCGTGAAACACCCTGTATATCTTTGATATGTTTGTGATTCTAAAGTTGTAGTTAAGAAGTTATTCAAGCTTTCAAAATCATACAAAACTAGTACTTACATGTTTTAAATAATTTCACATAAAGAAAGTATTGAAAATATTTGAAGTTTAGAAAAGTGTTGAACATCGGTAAAGATTATAATCAAAACAATCTGTAGGTACTGAATATCTTATCGATAAAATATAGCGATATGGAACCGTCAGTCCAAGACCGAAATCAAATTCTGTATAGACTTCAGATCAGATACTAACATATAAGGTAAAAATTATCCGCTTCCATAAATGTTAGAATACTCTTTTGATGATTCAGCAGTGCACTGAACTCCCGCAATAAACAATGTCTGATAAAAAATTAACCCTGTCGTTCCATCCATAATTTCGCACCCTAATACAGCAACATGTGTTCCTCGAAAATGCGGAAGTGTTAATTCGCATCTAAACTTTTGTTTCCTGACTGCTGTTGCTGATAATAACACGTGAAAACGACGTCATCTCCCGGCTAATATAATTGTCAGGACCGAATTGAAACCTTGTCGAAAATGGGGAGTACGAGCCAAGCATGTATCTGACGTCGCTGCTCATTTCCCCCTTCAATTCAGTTCGGATTCTGTTGATGAAGGTCTAGTAATTTCACTGATCTTGTTAGGTCGAGTAAAGTACCTAACAGACCTTATTTAGCAGGAGATGAGTGGGAAATTCTTAGAAGATTTATCATTTTTGCGCGTATGTTCTGGGGAACATCGCGTTATCATTTTGCCCAAATGTCTGTTTTTTCGAATTTTCCGCCTAAAATGGTCTCAAACGATTGGGTTCGACTCCCTAGTAACGAATTCGAGGTTAAATTTGATTCTGTCCAACCGGAAACCGGGAAAAAGATAGCGACTTGAAATTTAATGATAAGTGGCACATCCCAATACGACGGACGTTCGTTAATGGACATAATCGGCCAAACGGTTTCCGAGTAATAATTTTGTTTTCAACCAGTACAAATCCGATCGATTTGAAACTTGAAGTTCGTGAAATTTTGTGGGAATAGTATCATTAAAAATTGAAAAAAAAATGATTAAAAAATATTATTTAAGTCACGATAACTTGAGAACGGAAAGAGATAGCAACTTGAAAATTGCAGGTTAGGTTTCTCATCTGAATACGACATTTTAGTTTATTCAAAGGCATAATCGGCCAAACGGTTTTGGAGTTATACTCATCTGAAATTTGGTTGTTGTTTCCTCAATAACTCGAAAAATACAAAACCGATCTACTTCAAGCATGGACATTAGTTGTAGAATGCCAACACAAACACTCTGGCGAAATTTCGTGAGGATCTTATCACTAGAAATTTTTCGAAAAATCATCGAAAATCATTGAAAATAATTCTATATATCAGAAACAAATTATCCGACATCGCTGAATTTTTGCAAGAGCCTTCAAAACCTAACTGTGCTGCCAAGTTCCAAGTATGAACACGATCGGATCCATATTATTGGAGATCCGATCCGATTGTGTGAGTTCAGTAGCTGAACGGTGACCGTATAGCCTCGATAACTTTCGAACGAAAGGATATAGGGACTTGCAATTTTCAGGGTAGGTTGAGCATCTAAATAGGAGAGTCAAGATTGTTTTTGGGCATAATCGGTCCAACGGTTTCGAAGTTATAACCATCTGGAATATTATTTACTCGATTACTCAAAAAATATAGACTCGATTGAATTGAAGCTTGCTAACTAGTTGTAGAATATCGACTTAAAAGACTTGTGTAAAATTTTGTGGGAACCGTATCCCTAGAGAGAATTTTAAAAATTACGAAAAAAAATTGTTTCAAGCACTGACGTGAAGTCAGGAGCTTTTGCGCGTATGTTCTATTGTCCATTCTCCTGTATTAGATACTCTTAATCGAATTTACCATGGTAAATTAGATTAAGATTAAGAGAGTTATCATGTCATGAGAAACAATGTTCAGGTATTGTTATTCCCAACATGTTGGAAACTGTAAGTAATTTTGATAATTTTTTTTATGGAAAAAAAATATTTGGACATTTCAAGGGGTTTGAGCATGCTGTTTTCTCGTTCCCCTGATTATTTGAAACCTAAAGCCTTCGCTCGATGTGAAGAATTTAGATCTAGAATATTTCCGGGGACTGGTACACTGGTAGTAAATCAGTACCCGTGTCTCTTCGCACCAAACAAAGTTCCGTAGTTTGTTAGGTGCGTTAAGACTTTGTCCGGGTTCTCGATGTCTGGATTTCACGAATTAATCAGGGATACGTTGGATTAATCAAAGACGTATATGCTTTCATCCATCCATTTACAAATTATTCATATACATACATCTATTCGTCTGTTCCTATTGATTTCAACTACTCTTATGACATATACTCAGTTGACATTATTCTGGCAAAGGCGATCTTGTATTCATTCACTAGTACTCACAATTGCTACGTTGTTATTTTAGCAGTGCGTTGTTAAATAACTATAATTCTCAAATTTTTCTAAGAGTTGAACATTTTCCACCCTTTCTTTGATTTCGACCAATAGCATTTAGTCTCTGATTGTACACAAGCGATGATCATCCAAATCAACAGTTAGGTATTTTCCGATAAAAATCCGCAAGTAAGCAAACAACGGAAGAGGACTCTTATCGAATTCAAATTGGTGGCTCCATAAACCTTCTCGTACCTTCTAAGCAGCAACCGTCTTCGAAATGCAATTAAATCCGTCTTAATTGCCCAGTAACTTCATAAACCTTTACCAGCGATTTATGAGCGATAGGGCGTTAATACAACCCATTCAAGAAATCAGTCGCGAGTCACACCATAAGCATTGCGCCTGCTTAGGGCTTCGAGGAATAGGGGTCTACAAAGAGTTTCAGTTTAATAAGAAAATATATATATTACAAATATAATATTCACTTCATACGCCCAGCACCTAGTCGTTTTATCATTCGTTCTGTAATATACAGTGTATTTCACGATGAATTCAGTAATTAAATTAGTTACTAGCTTTATGCTTACATGAAAAATTGAACAGAAAGGTACGTTAAATGTTTGAGTGTTGCATTATGCCATACTGAATTGACTTATTACTGATATTTTTATTGCTTGTAGTCTTATCACCACTGCAAATACCGTAGTATTGCATCATAAGTAATGTAAATGGTAGCAGTAGCAGAGTATATAATAAATATGTCTTTCAAACCTTAACAATAATTTAACTTCTAGGAAATGCATTCGATAAATCTCCAGATATGTTAGAATCAGGTGTATATGAAATTAAATGCTAAGATCAAGTGCAACATCGGGAAAACAATCAAAAATATTCTCACAAGGTATAAGGAGCATATGGGACATATTCAAAACCACAAGAATGATCAATCTGCTGTAGCATTTCATATTTTAACCACCGATCACTGTCCTAAAATCCCGTTAAATTATTAAAAACTTCGAATAAAATGTACCTGGGAACTCCTGAAGGTATCGATATACATTAAAGTAATGTAGGGGTCATAGATTGATCAATAAAATGTATCATTGGGGTTTACCAATTAATTACACTTTTTCCATGTAGATTACATCAATCTATCATCTCATAAGTCATACCGCATACCTCATCTACCTGCTAATATCTCTAATTTAACATCTTCAACATTTTGTTCTGTGTACTTTCGTGTAATAAAATAACACTCATAGGTATATCTGAAGGTAAGACGTGTTAATCAGTAATTATGAAATACCTATTAACAACTCATTGTTATCACTAATAGTTTTATAACTAAGGGTGATTTAACCCCAAATTTAAGTAGAGTAATAGTTACCATACCTTTGCTACGTGTCATCTCAGAAGATGGCAGTATCGTTCCCGAAACATGTCAGATGACAGAAATTTACAAAATCGTCATCCAACTATTATGTTTCATCGTTTTAACAATAGACTCTGGACTTATATTTCTGTTGCTCGCTGAAGTCAAATTTTACCAGTTTAAACGAAAAATATCATTTTTCACTATAAACTTTGCATTTGGTTCACAATGTTCATATGTAGGTACCTACATCTACAAAATGAAATTTTTAAAAATGCAAGTTAATTTCATTTCATTAAAACAATAAGTGATTTAGAATTAGATTCTAGATTTATTCATTTTTTAGTGTGAAGTCTGGTCCTCTATAATAATAAATAATCTGTATTACTATTTATAATCACCATTTATCTTATATAGGTAGTGCAGGTAGTTTTATATTATAGATAAATATTTTTTTAGGTGTCCACTTTGTGAACTGGCTTATCTTTCAACCAAACCTACTGATATTTGGAATATGGCGATTTATGATGGAAGATAGTGTGGATTGAGAACAATATTCGTATATTATTAGGTTCATAATCATCCTTCTATCAAAACTCATTTTAGGAGGAAAATGTACACTGAAGTAAATATGGAGGTTGATTTAAATTCTAATTAATGAATTCTCACAAAATACAAAAACGAAGATGATTTTGGAAGTACGATAACTCTTTCAAATTCAGTCTGATCCCCCCATATTCTTATCGGAATATCTCAGATAGTCATCATTCCCGTTGTAGTTTCACATTGATAATTTTTTCAATTGAAATTGTTATAACCTTTCCATGATCGAGTAAATATCATTGCCTGCTTTCTAATAAAAGACAGGCGTGCGGGGGAAAGGCATCATGGGATATTGATAAAATTTTGGTCGATATTTTCATCGAATTTCGAAATGTTTGAGGGAAGGTAAGCGAACAAAATCGATGTTGATAAAAATTGAAATCCTTCGTCAACTAATGAATTCATAAATCCATTTCTCGTTCTAGGATCACTCTGGCTACGAATTCGAAGAAACGTGCCAAAGCAGAGCTGCACGTGAGTGCTATTCCCATTTTTCGGCGCACTTATTTTATGATATCTTCGAGCAATTTTATCATGTTCCATTCGGTGCACACATCTGTTCATTCTTTGAATGTTCCATGATTTTCTTGCATCAAATCAAAATGAATCACATTCGATGGAAGAATACGAACAAATAACCGTTGTTAGCCTATCTCCTTGATCCAGACCTGTCGTTCACCCTCAGCTATAGTGGCTTGTGAACGTTTGCAATTAAAACTTGACTACTCAATAATTATTTTGATGGTTCTCCTGTTACCCAGGATGAATTTTCGCCGTGGAAAGTTATTATGTATTTGATGTTTCGTCATTCTCTCTGAGCAGCATGCAATGAAACTCCACTTACGTAGTTGCTCTATGGTGAAATATTTTGATTTAGAACACCATTATTCTGTCCACAATTATCTCCATAGCTCAAACTTTATTGCCAACTGTCGCCAATCTTTACGGAGGATAACTCGAAATTAAAATTGCCCAAACTATACAAATTATATTTTTCTTCCATCCCTTCCTGGATTATTCAATTGATTTTTATAACCACTCTCCAGTGATTCTATATTTAAGCGCTTGTTCCGCCAAGAACATAATTCTATCATTTTGTCCAGATATTTGCATTTTTGGAATTTTTCGCCGAAAATGGTCTCAAAAGATTGGGTTCCACTCACTAATAAATAATCTGGCGTCAAATCCAATTATTTTCGTCTGTCCGTCTGTCCAGCTGACCGTAAGTACGATAACTCTCGGACGAAATGAGTAAGAGATTTCAAATTTGCAGGGTGAGTTTGCAGCGTAAAAACCTCGGTTAGATTTGCGAGCGAAATGCACCGAGTGATTTCGGAGTTATTTCCATATTTATATGCATGCGAGTTTGGTATTGATCGGATAGCAACAAACTGAAAAACAAATTCAAAACTTTTAAAATGCATTTTTCACAATAGCTCGGAAAACACATTTCTGATTGAATTGAAACTCGGTAATAAGATGCAGAAGACCGACACAAACACGTGTACAGAATTTCGTGAGGATCGCATGACTAGAAAAAATATTAAACTATTTTTCTTCAAATTCTGAAACCAAATATCGGATTGAGTCTAATTAAGACATTTCGGTGAGCAATAAGGACCTATAAAGCGTGCAAAATTTCATTGAAAACACACCACTAGGAGCCTCAAACAATTTTTAAATATTTAGAACTTCCAGAACTGGGCAAATGTTTTCAGTTGTTTTCCACGTGAATCATCTTATCTGTTTACTTTTGAATTAGGTTCCTGTACTTGTTTTATCTGATTATTGCGATCGCTAGAATCTGTACAAGGGCAACTAATTTAAAAATGGGCGAGTAAGTACTGTGCCATTTGAATAAGTGTGTAAACGACGTATGGAATTAGAAATTTTTTTTCAAAATTAGTCTGAAAGTGACTAGGGAGGAAATTCAACTGCTAGAGTTTTCGTCTGAGACTGGAGTTTTGTGGTAGAGGAGGTTATTCCTACAAAGAATCCCCTTGCGGGGGCCTGCACATGCTGCGATATTTCCAGACCCATTTCTCAATTCCAAGACTTGCTTTCCAATTATTTTGAAACGAATTCTCAACTTTTATAAATATACTCAATAACACCGAACCATGGCAGATAGGTATAGAGAACGCTACCTGTACTTGATCCGTTATTTAATTTTGCATCGAAATGTATTCGAAAAAATCGAGGTTTTTTGATTTGAAATTGCCTTGAATGGAAATTAAATTTCGAACAGCCTGGAGATGCTACATCATTTTACAAAATTGAAAAAAAAATTGCTGCGTACGTCAACAATTTTAGTACTGTAACTACAAATGTAACGAAGCGAGGTTCTTTCGAGCGTGAAGTTGGACTTTGGAGGTTCATCTAAAATTAGCTACAGAATCCAAAAAACAATAAGAAATATGTAGTCGTATTTGAAATAAGACAGTATGATCAACTTCCGTTATTTCCGGAAGAGGCGCCATCTTGAAATTATTTTCATTAGAAAGACCACATCGGACTTTGGCTAAATTAGCAAAATTTCAGATACATACGATTTTCCAATCTTTATTTTATGTACGATTTCAAACAATTATGAGGTTAACAGTTAAGTCATAAAGAGCTAAGCCACTTACTGAATTTTTTACCGAAAATGGTCTCAAACTATTGAGCACTGAAGAATAATGCGACGTCAAATTAAATTCTGTTCGTCCGGCCGGTCGATAGCTCGATAACTCTCGAACGAAAGGAGTAGAGGATTGGAATTTGCAGGGTAGGTTTGGAGTGTAAATATCTCAGATGAGTTCATGGCAAAATCCACCAAGCGGTTACGAAGTTATAGCCGTTTTCAGTAAAAATATTTTTTATGAATATTTCCGGAACCGATCACTCGATCCATCTGACATTTGGCCTCAAATTGTAGAATCATTACCTTTGTATACATGTGAAGTTTTGTACTGATCGGATTGCCATAAAGTGGAAAATATTTTTTTTTTAATTTTATAATTTTGTTTCCACAATAACTTGAAAAATAGTGATCTGATTGAATTGGAACCCAGTTGTTAGAAGCAAAAGAACGAAGCAAACACATTTGAAACATTTCGTGAGGACCACATGATATGAAAAAATTCAAAAAATTTCTACTATTTTGTGGAATATTATGCTTGAAATTCCGAAACCTATTTTTGTGAAGTTCAAGCTGCCCCTCCCGCGCATTCTTTGATATAAGCATACGCAGATGAGAAGATTTACCATGGTAAATTCGAATTAAGAGTGTCCAATACAGGAGAATGGACAACATAATTTACCATGGTAAATTCGATTAAGGGTGTCCAATAGAGGAGAATGGACAATAGAACATACGCGCAAAAGCTTCTGACTTTACGTCAGTACTTGAACCAATTTTTTTTTCATTCCTTATACGGCCGGAATTTCTCTATGAATTCATATTCTTAATTCATAATTTGAATTCTGGAAGGTTGCAAAATCAAGAAATTAATACTCTGAAAAAATCAGAATGTGTCAGGAGAATGGTGAATTAGTATGCAATTCGGTGCTTTCTGAATTAAGAATATCAATTAAGAGTATGAATTCAGCAAGACATTCCGGACGTATAAGGCCGGCCTAATTCTGTGTTTTCTGAATTAATAATATGAATTAAGGGTATGAATTCAGAGAGACATTCCGGCTGTATAAGGTCAGCCTAACTCAGCAGGTATACGTAGCGAAGTCAATATACAGGGTGTCCCGTAAAAAGAGGATCATGGGAATGGCGGTGATAGAGGGGGTTATTACAAATACGGAACAATCAATTTTATTTTTCGGCAACCGTCCGGGAAGTGCCCAATTCCCGGACGCTTTTTCTTTGAGAAAGAAGCGTTTCCCGGCCTAGTCCGGGAAGTACGTACTTCCCGGACTAGGCCGGAAGAATCACGTCGTTTTGGTCATTGTAAATACATTGTGAAAATCTTGGTAGGTATATTTTTGATAAATGAAGTTACCATGGCACTGAGAAAACGGTTGACAGTTCATATAAAATTAGTTAACATGTTATATTTTCTGTTCTGTTTAATTTGAATAAGAATCAAAATATATAAAAAAGAAATGTGTCGTCTCATCGATTTCTTATACTACACGGTTGCCGATAAATATTGTACGCAACATGCCCGAAAAAGGTTTTTTTGGACTCATAGACTTCTAGGACGAGCGTAAGCGAGTCCTAGAAGTCTATTCGTCTATTCATCCAAAAAAACCCTATTTTCCGGACTTGTTACGTAAATTACTATTTCCTAGGCCCAATGGTTTCAGAGATATGATTTTTTCAAAATTTCAACCAATTTTCGTTACTTTCCATGGAAAATCAATCATTTTTATGAGATGTTATAATTTTTGTTGCTATTTTTTCTGGCTAGGATTTTTAAGCAAACATTAGTCTTTATAATCACAATGTTATTTATGGGATATAAATGGCGGTCCAAAATTTAAAGACATAAACTTATCCATGTTTGAAATAACAAAACATGGCAAGTGATATTTGAATCAATACTGGCGTAAACAAATCTGAGGAAACCTTGTGGAACATTAATCCAAAAATATCTGCGATTTATACAGATTCCAAAAAGTAAAATTCGTCAGCATAAATTGGGTAAAAGGTCAAAAAAATACCCTATTTATTGTAATACCTCTACATTCACAACAATACTAACTATGGAAACAATCGCTTATTATTTTTCCCAAGGCTCTGTTATATTCGAATTTTCAGCCGAAAACGGTCCGGGTTAGAGTCATTGATGAACAATTTGTGGGCAAAACGAATGCTGTAGGGCCGACCAACTGGATACGAACACAATAACATTCAGAGGAAAAAACTTGAAGGCTTTTTTTTTTGAACATTTTTAGGATAGGTTTGGAACAATAATACTTCGGTCAAGATGCTGTGTGGTTATTGACGTTCATTTTTCCTATTTTTTCTTAAGCAACAATTTGATCGAATTGAAATTTATTAATTGGAAGAAGAATAATCAATAATAACAAATGTAGTAATAGTTATCATACCTACTTTATTAAGTTTTTTCATTAGTGCAAATGTTCAAAACGCTTTCCTCTTGCTCTTATGCATAACCTACATCTTCTCAAAAAATTTCTCTTTAAATTTCGAAAGGCTCTTCTATTATTCTTTTTCACTTCGGAAGCGCTTTGTAATGTTTGTCTCAATCGTTCTTCATTATCACTGATGGTTTCGTAGACCGCTTTCTTGAAATATCCCCAAAGAAAATAACCCAATGGATTGAGATCTGGCGAACGTGGTGGCCATGCAATTGTACCACCACGCCCTATCCATCGATCCGGGTAAGTTGTATTAAAAAATTGGATCACCTCTAAATATGCCTTATTCACTCGAAGGAAGGTTCTGTAGTCGGGATAGCAGCGTTCGCGATTAGGGAAACTCTCGCGATATGTCCGTGCAGCCTGCCGAGCATTTCCGTCATAGCCCGTAAATGTAATGCATTTCTGCATATGCTCGAGGAGTGTAGGACATTTTGCGATAGAAGTAGTTGAAAAATATTTTAATCATAGGCACAATCAGCAATTCGAGCGTAGGTTGAAAAATGACATTAGGGGGCGCCCATAAATTACGTGAGGTGTTTTTTTAAATTTTCTGTATCTCCCTCCCCTCCTGGTGAGATGTCGTGAGATTTTAGTCAACCCCCTCCCCCATCCCCCAATCTCACGTGAGATTTTTCAAAATGTGGGTTTCTTACGTAAACGCGTTGGATTGTTATTGTAAAAAGAAAAAAAAATTACTTAGTACTTCTATTTACGACTAGTAATCAATATTGCTGAGAGTTATAAGTGTAATAAAAATTTAACAATAGAATACTTAAATCGTGACTATTGTGATTAAAAAATGGACCAAAATAGTATAACTTTTTTTTGTTTTAATCAGAAAAAATTGCGTGATATTTGCCGAGACCCCCCCCCTCTCTCCAACGTAAGATTAGATGAGATTTGACTCGACCCCCTCCACCCCTTAAACATCTCACGTAATGTAAGGACGCCCCCTTAGTGGCAGAAATAACAGTTGAGAACACGTTGACAACTAGGAACGATGACCGACAATGTGAAATGATAAAAAGAAAACAACAAGAAGTCCATATGATCCTAAAAGATTGCGAAAAATTTCTGGTGAACGTCTGTTTCAATCGATGAATTAGGAGTTATTTCAATAAACCAGGTGTTCTTCGAATATTAACAGAATGAATGTTGACGAATTTTACGTTTTTAGAATCTGTATGAACCGTAGATGTTTTTAAAATTATGTTCCACAAGGTTTCCTCAGATTTTTTTTACACCAGTATGATTCAAAAAATCACTTGTCATGTTTGGTTATTTCAAACACGGACAAGTTTATGTATGTTAATTTTGGGTCACAATTTATATCACATAAATAACAAAGTGAATATAATGACGAATGTCCTCTTAAACATTCTGGCCAAAAAAACAACAACAAAATAATAACATCTCCTAAAAATTATTGATTTTCCATCGAAACTAACGAAAATTGGTTAAAATTATGAAAAAAATCATATCTCTGAAACCATTGGACCTAGGAAAATAAAATTGATTGTTCCGTATTTGTAATAACCCCCTCTATCACCGACATTCCCATGATCCTCAATTTTTGCGACACCCTGTATATTATTATAGGATTGCAATTTTAGTGACATAGTATTATCTTTTCCCGTTCTAACTTAGACTAACTGCTAACCTATTTTCATCAAATCTTATATTGTCAGCCGAGTTCTAAAATACAATACCACACGCGAAGAATCATAGTGATTTGAGGTAATTTTCCACGGCTTTCTTTCCTTTTCATATTGGGGTGGCTGAAATAAAACCATCAGTCGGATAATCCGATATCGGGCTGCAACGTTTATTAGACGAGTAAAGTCTCGCATCAGCAGCTCCTGACGGGAGAGCCCAAGTTGTTTCACGGTCCGTCAGAGCAAGGAGGACGCCAACAACCGAGGAGAAAAGCTGCAGATAAAGCTGGTTCGCTGAAGTCCCGTGAGGGGGCGAAGCTTCAGTCTTGCATCAACACAGGGTTAATAGAGAGGACGACCATTCATTCCAATCACTATTAACCCGAAGGGTCATTAATCCTTTTTAAAAGAAATATCATTGCTTATTTCTTGGGACAGTTCATTTCGCAGTTTATTCATTATTGCCCTTCGTCTTTTCGACAACTTCGAAACGAAGTGAGGATGGATAGGAATTTTCATTGACGTAGACTGAAATGACTTTGTCTATTCAGGCTGAAATGGTGCTTTGAAAACGCAATATTACTGAATGAAGTGTTTCGAATCTACTTGAAAATTAAATTAACTTCGACCATGTCATATTTCTTGGTATTATAAAAATAAATTCACTTCGACTTTATACTTTATGTATTTAATATTCTTCAGGTACATCTCCTTATATCGCTTTCATCTACATACTGATGTTCCCCACTCTCGCATGTTGAAGACATGACATGCGTGGCAAGTACCTTACAGACCACTTGTTAATCTTAATATATATATTTCTTGTGTGCGTGTGTATGTGACTGAACTCCTCCTAAACGACTGGACCGATTTTGATGAAATTTTTTGTGTGTGTTCGTGGAGATTCGAGAATGGTTTAGATTTACAATTTGGTCTACTGGAAAATGTTTTTGGCGTTGGAGTTTGAGTTGGCGTTGAAGTTGGCGTTGGGGTTGGAGTTGAAGTTGGAGTAGGTATTGTGGTTGGCATTGGTTATGGAGTTGGCGTTGTAGTTGGAGTTGTAGTAGTTGTAGTTGGATTGGAGTTGGAGGTGGAGATGGAGGTAGAAATGGAGATGGAGGTGGAAATGGAGATGGAGGTGGAAATGGAGATGGAGGTGGAAATGGAGATGGAGGTGGAAATGGAGTCGGAGTCGGAGTCGGTGTCGGAGTCGGAGTCGGAGTCGGAGTCGGAGTCGGAGTCGGAGTCGTCGGAGTCGGAGTCGTCGGAGTCGGAGTCGGAGTCGGAGTCGTAGTCGGAGTCGGAGTCGGAGTAGGAGTCGTAGTTGGAGATGGAGTTGGAGTTAGAGTTGGAGTTGGCGTTGGCGTTGGCGTTGGGCCGGCGTTGAGGAGGCAGTACGAAGTCTGCCGGGCCAGCTGGTGGTTGTATAATAATGGTCCCAAAAATTTCAGATGTTCTTCGAAATATTGAGAGCAGAACTGTTTGGGTTCATTATTTTCTTAACTAATGTACAGTTGAAATCGTGAACAAAAGAAATATAATATCCACTGAAATTAACACAGTATTCAGGGTGTTTCAATTTAAACTGGACAAACTTATACAGTAATGTAGATGGGATCAGGAAAAACGATTTTGCTCTGTGATATACAGGGTGAGTCTTTGACCACTGCATTAATTTCAACCAAAGATTCCTCTCATCAAATGAAACACTTTTTTCATTTAACATTTTTCCAAATTCAGCTCAGGTAAAAAGATACAGGCTGTTGAAATTTTGAAAAAAAATCAGTTTTTATTTTGTAGCTTTGACATCCTTTTTTCGAATAAAATGAATGTTGGCGTAAAGTTTCCTATAACTATGAAACATATTTTCCAAATATTAGTTATTTTCTACTTCTACTGGTTTTCTAGTTATGGACTCGTGGATTCATAAAACTAAACGAAATTAGCATAAAGAAAGCATATAAAGTTTTTCTTGAGTCATTTCAAGAATATTCCATCTTTTTAGAACATTATATTATTCCTCATCATTTCTCCTTAAACGCACCGTTTTCGAGATATTCTTCATTGAATGTTTTAAAATGGAAAACTCCAGAAATTTCACTACTTTTATGGATCCGTCCCTGAGCGTTGGAATCCCAAATCAAGCTGTAAACCACGTTACCATGCCTTATTCTCGTCCGCCAACAATGTCATAGATAATTTATATGCGGGAGTGTATTAGCACATTGTGAAATCCTTAAACGCTTGTAACTTTTTTCCTGAGCCGAATCTGTAAAAATGGTAAATGAAAAAAGTGTTTCATTTGATGAGAGGAATCTTTGGTTAAAATTAATGCAGTGGTCAAAGACTCACCCTGTATACCCCGTTCTAGGATCATAAGCGAGATACAGGGTGTTAAATGCCACTACAGAGCAACATTCTGTTGAGTTTATTAGATTATATAAAAGCTTCGAACTAACGATTTCTGGTCGTGCCTCAATATTTAATGCTTTATTCATATATGGTAAAATAGCGAAAAAAAATTGAACATGGCAAGAAACCTGGAAAGTTCGTTATTTTTATCTTCTGATGCCAAATTGAATAAGAACGTAATAGAATTTTTAACTACTAGTTGAGGAAGAAGAATAGTACAATCATGAAAAATTTCAACCATATCTCGTCAAATCTTTTTTCGCTGTAGATAAGTTTGAAAAAATTACGTATACTTCCTTTCGTCGGTCCAGTGGCGGATTATCCATAAGGCAAAGCAGGCACGTGCCTAGGGGAGGGAGGATACAGGGGGGCGGGCGTCTGATATATAAAAATAATAATCGAATGTTTCAGTAAGTGTATACATAATTACACAATATAAAAGTTTATTTAATTCCATAGTGGTGTAGAGTTTTTGAAGCGTGCTTGTCCTCCTTGATTTTTCCAACTGATCTCATATTCATAAATATATTGTATACAGGGTGATTCAAAACTCGAGGCAAAGAATGATGGAACGTATACAGGCTGAAATTCTTGATAAAGGCCGGGGACAAAATAGCGGATGCTAATGTGAGTTACTTTCCCTCTATCGGATCAGTATAAGGTAACCTACGAAATCAATTTCACTCTAGATAATTATTTATGTAACGATAGCTTTCTTTTGAAATTAATAACTGAGACCGATTTCCATAGTGCAATGACGAGATTAAAGCCGAAAAAATCAGCAGATATGGATGGCATACTGCAGAATATTTTAAAGATCTTTGGTGACATTCTCAGATGATTTATTCCTAAGTGATCTATTTCCAACAAAATGCATTCAAAACTACAGCCGTTGAGGGAAGAAAGTCTGAGATGCTCAACGTACCCCATAGGTGAGGTAAGTTGAGCAAGGATATGGACAGGTCTGAGATGCTCAACGAACCCCATATGTGAGCCAGGGTCCGGGAAAAATTGGACAGTCGAAAATTCTAGGCAAACCATTTTACTATGTTGCAATGTTTGCTAGACAAGAATAAAATTTCTATTTAACGGTCAAGTTTTTATTTATATTATTTTATTGAGGTAAACTCAACTTTTGAATAAGTCTTAGTATTTCTGCAATAAAGCAATGAAAATAATTATTCAGATCTTGGAAATTCAGTTCCCAAGACCCTGACGCAAAAATTTCAAATAAAAGCGTGGTTATGAATAAACTGTTAAAAAATTTAGGTACTAAATGTATGGAAGTTTAACACTAAGTTGATTGAGAGCTGATAAAATTCAACAATATTCAATAACTCAAAAAATACGAAGCCAATCCAATTCAAACATGGAATTTTTAGGAAATTTCGTGAGGACTGCACAACTAGAAATTAAAAAAAAAATTATCGATTAAAATTCTGTATCTCAGTAACTATCCGACCAATATTGCTGAAATTTTGCGGGTGCCTTCAATTAACTAACCTTAAAATCCAGTTCCAAATTTGAACACGATCGGATCTATATTGTGGGAGATTCAAGCAACCCTGTGTGGGTTCAGTGGCTGGATAGGTGACCGTTGCCACGATAACTTTCGGACGGAATTTGATAGCAGCTTGCAATTTTCAGGGTAGAAGGCACATCCGAATGGGACAGTTAAGTTAGTGTTTGGGAATAATGGTCTCAATGGTTTACGAGTTATACCCATCTGAAATATTGTTACTTCGATAACTCAAATATTAGAGATTCATTGGATATGAACTTTACGTAGCTATCCGAATTGGCATTCAACAACTAATTACCAAGTTTCAATTCGATGGGATCTGTATTGTTTGAAAATAAATTTCCTACTCGGGAACTGTTTGGCCGATTATGCCCAATAACAAATTTGTCCGTCGCATTTGGATGCTCAACCTACCCTATTTCTTTCCGATCGAGAATTATCGTGGCAACGGCCGGCCGGGCATAATCGATTTTGTTGCCGAATTATTCATCAGTGCGTAGAACTTAATCGTTTGAGACCATTGTCGGCAAAAATATCGAAAATTACAGACATTTGGGCGAAATGATAACACGCTGTTCCTTAGCAAATTTTTGTAAAAGTTGGTATTCACTCTTGAGAATCGTTGATCGAATGGATATAAAGAGATAATACCGAATAAAAAGTTATGAAATTTAGTGGTAGGTTAACAGAGTTCTTTAAAATCCTTCGATATGTGGAACATCTTAAATGAGGCTGCAACGTATTGCACGCCTATGCTATTCATCTCCTTTTGAAACGCCACTGGTAATCATAGAATGCACGTTGACGGACTGTCACCTTATGTCAGGTTACTTCTCTTCTATGATCTTCGTGTCTGCGTGATGTAAGGAAGCTGATTGACGTTCTTTTCCGGCTTTTCTCTGATGGGGAAATCATCTTTCGTGTATCGTTGAGAATTTCTTATCTGAACTCATCCAGTATTACCGGTGAAATTTCTAAGTTTTAGTTTGCGAGATAAATAATATTTACTCTCGGTAAGTCTCATAATTCCTTTAGTTTAAGTAGAGATTTGGATTTTAAGGGAATATTTTGCTGGTTCTGAATTGTTGCATTGCTTGCCTTCATTTTGTTTTACAGCACATGATCTGTTTTTCACTTTTCATTTCCCCAGGGCAGAATTCCTTCTCTGGTTCACTAATGATTATCGACATAATGTAAATGCCTATTTTTTTTTTCTTGAGAAGCGAGAAGGAGTTCTGTTGAATTTTTGTGCACATTTTCATTGACTTTAATTTCATATAGCTCCTTGGTTGGGACCATATTCACGACACTCCTTGGTTGGGAACACATTCACGACACTCCTTGGTTGGGACCACACGAGTTAGATTACACTCCTTGGTTGGGTCCACGTTGTTTGCACTCGAAATAGAATCATTTGCTGAAGCTTGGCCTGCACCGAGACACAATCATAGGCTGAAGCTTGACTTGAACTGGAGTACAATCAGGAGCTGGAAGCTGTAGTAATTTTTAGCTGTAACGTTTGCCTGTACCTACATTTGCTTGAAAGTTAACTTATGGTGGAGGAGCTGAAAGCACACCTGAAGTACAATTCGAGGCTGACTGGGGGGGCATATTCCGTTACCGAAAGGATCATCTGACACCACAGAAACATATTACATTGGAAGTGGATCCACGATATGGACATTTCTTTTAAGATAAGTAGTTATAAGTTTGTGTAATTTGAGAGATTGTAATTGGAACTGTAAATTGAGAATTGTACACCTTGTTCTTTGTACAATATATTGTTAAAAACCTGATTAGGAATCTTGTTGCTGGGGTAATCAAACCTTCCTTGAGAAATTAGTATTAGAATCTCAAGCTCAAATGCCCCTTGGGTAAAACTTAACGTTACAAGGCATCATTTTTGAATTAATGTTTTCAACAGCGAAGCATCTCAATAGATGAATGAACGTAGGAAATACCCAAGTCCAGTGTTGCTACTGAGTTCATATCAAAAAGGAAGGTGAAATACTAATTCCTCTTCTCAATCAGCAAAAACCTGAGAATGATGACGTTTTCAGTTGTACCAAAACCATATTTAATTGAATCGATAAATTCCTGTGAAGAAGAAATAAAAAGTTCTGGAATCTGCCCCGAAACTAAACGAACATTCAAAATTACAAAGTGTTCTGTAACTCACACATTTCAAACATAAGAAGCTTATCAATTGTGAGAGCGTGTAAGCTTGTTCTATTCTCATGGAAATGTTTTATACCTCAAAAAAAAATGCCATATAGCAGGCAGAGCGTGGTCCGATCCATCAATAAGGCTCAGGGCCTCCTGACAATACTTTCAGCCGAGGATTTCAACTGTATCGTTGAGAAATCGACACGAGATCAAGCAGCAATACATTCCGGGAGTTATACTCATTTTTCACTTACGTTCTCTGTGGGGATACACATTGGTTTGATGGAGGTCTGACATTCATGATGGAAGTTTAAGATTTTTTTATTTCGTCATATTTATATGTGCTTTTCTACGAATTTTTGCAATTTCTCTTATTAATCTGAAGCACTCTCATACAGAGAATATTTCATAACGGTGAACAAAACACCTACTCTCCCCTCATATTTCATAATTATGGTATATTGATACAAAATGGCGTATGAACAAGATATAATTGAAAACTTCATTTTTGATTGAAATTCATATTGAATATCATAAGGAAATAATTATATTCTATAAAAGTTCATTCTGACCACTGACCAGTCAACTAAACTGAGACCATATCTAACCCCCATAACCGTCACTTCAGGTTTATGTAAAAGCTCAATCCACCTATTCGGGAATACAAGAAACTCAGCTTGCCCCTCCTGCAGAAATTCGACTCTTGAAAATATGAACGCTTTCCAGTGACCTCAAAAGTCAAAAAATAGCATACCGTTGTCAATAACTCAACAAGATCTGATCATTCTTGCCAATAGAGCCTCGCGAATTGGGTTCTTAATTATATGCACGCTTATACATAGAGTTCACAGGAGGTTCCATTAATTGGTCGATAGCAAGAACAAACATTTGTTTCAGACTTTTCGGTCTACGTGAGTGTTCTGCAGCTCTGACAAATTCAAACTTACCTGAGGTCATGTCAACCTTCGCATAGCTGACACTTAACGTTTAGGTAAACGCTCACGCCACCTATATGATACTATTGATAGAAGTAGACTTATTTCCGTCACCGCACTTAAACGGCGGGTAGTTAAGCCTTAGTATTTGGTACCACGAACTAAAACTTCCTCCTCTTGTTATGAAATTTCTCTTTTATGAATCTATATAATTTGTCTTTTACATGCTAACTGATATGTACCCGTTGAATGGAATGGCACACCATATGCATCACACAGCAGATGTTACCATGAATATTCTCATATTATATTAGAAATACGCCATACATATTGAAGCAGTATCCAGCAGTAACCTGAAACCACTGAAGATGTATCGCTGAATTCAGCTCACTTCATCACCACGGCCGAGTCCATATGAAACATCTTATGTCGTGCCCTCCAGAAACTTGGAATATTTCCACTATATTTCAGGAATATATTATGTAAGAACAATGCTGACAAATCTGCTATTATGAATTATATTTTGATATGCGATGACTGAATTAACAATGATTATTTTTAATTTTGCCGTTCTGTAATAGTAGGCGGAAAAAAATTAACAAAAGAGATGAAAGTAGTTTGCGCACCTAGCCCCGATAACTTATTTGACGGCGTTAAAAATAAGGACTTTTAGGTCATCACTGGATGTGTTCATCGTTCACGGCCGTGTGTTGGTGATCCTGCGCTTGTTGAACATCTTAATGATTACTTATACCCTTTTGGTGCGGGATTCAACTCTATTGCACTCGATTGATGAACCCACAAGTTACAGTTCTAGCCTAGATTTCCGATCCTTACAAAACTTCGCACACAAGTCGTAATTCTAAGACTAAGTGCAGAAATTCATTTGATTCGAATGATGGGAAATATTCGTAAAAACAAAGCATACTTACAATGACCATAACTTTGAAATCAATCGGCAATACTATTGAAAAATGGCTGATACCTTTGAGGTTCTGATTATAGCGGAGCGGAGCGTTCTGATTATAGGGTAACCATTCTTGACAATAATCTAATCAATTAAATACTTAGGTGTTAATTTGAATTTTGTACCCTATGAATAAGTATACAAGTTATATGAACCCTTTTCGAGACCCTATTGGCAGAAGGCTCTGAACTTGTTGACTGGAACAATGCATTTTCAACCCGAAAATTTGAGGTTTCTGTGTCATTACATTCGATACGTTATTTTGCGTACGGCAGGCCGGGCGGACGAAGAGAATTGGATTAACCTCGGATTATTCAAGAATTATTGGAACCCAATCGTTTGAGACCAATTTCGGCCAAAAATTCCAAAACCATAGACATTTGGACATAACTATATCATGCGGTTCCTATAAGCGCAAGGTTGAAAAAAGTGTGAGAGTAAAAAAAGAGTTTAAACAATTAATCTGTTTCGATATTGGTATTACAAGCTTCATCAATCGGAAAAAATGAAAATGAATTGCGGAATGAGAATTCAACATCTACGTTGTTCTGGATGAACTGGATAATACTGCCCAACTCTTCCGCAATGAATGAATGTTTGCAGTACAACGAAACCGCGTAACTTTTCACATGTTCCGTTAGCAGTGAAAGGTGGTAACCTAAAGAGCACTAGTTGGTTTGTAGCTCTAGTTTGTAGTGGTTCAAACCAGTATCGATACATCACTGTTGAGAAGTAGGTTAGTTTGTGGTCAAGAGGTAATCTTTCTAGAGAGCAAATAAACACAATTCCAAGTGAAATGCACATTTATCAGGGAACATTGTTTTAATTGGGATTGTAAGAGGAAGGCTTCATTAAGTTTAAACAGTAGCGTCTCCCGAGCGAAATAAATCTCTTGGAGAATGTTTATTAATATGCACTTTCAGCTTTATATTTCCTAATATTAAACCATAGGAATCAAAATTTGAGTGAACATTTGTTTTGCAAGCTCTGTATTTTTATGTTTGTAAACACCTATATAATCGGTTGAAAAACTTCTTCAAAGCACTGTCGTTGTGTAAGATCTCTGTGGACCGATTGAATATTTTTGAAAAGATTAATATAAAACTGGTTTTCAAAACATCATTCTGGGAGATACATTTGGTAAAACTTCGGACATGTTAAAATTGGGTACATAGGGTCCGAGGCCGCCACACCAACACGGGCAAGGAGGTAATGGGGTACCATTAGTGTGTCACACTTCCTGTTGTTAAACTGTCCTCCGGGCCTTTTGATGGAAGTTATGGATGGTTTAAGTCGGGAGTGACTTCCCTTATTTCCCAAATACACTGCGCAAAACAATTAACGCACATTCTGAAAATCTCAATTTTAATGAAAGTTAACTCTACATTGACTTTATAACTTATTTTTTATGTTCTCTCGGGAAGGTTTTGAACGAAACAAGACACATTAAATGGAAGAAAAATTCAGGATTTCACCGAATCTTATGTGAAAGAAGAGAAATAATCAATTTTCAAAATACTGGAATGCTGATAAGTGATTTAATACTTGGTATTTACACCCCTTGCGTTAATTACAGCTCGGCAACGACGGTTCATAGTCAAAATGAGTGATCTTAAAATGTTCTGATCTAATCCTTCCCAGTTTTCTCTGAGTTGGATTCCTAAGTCATTAAGAGTAGCTGGATGATTTTCTGAACTTCTCAGCCTTCTATTGAGGTTGTCCCGAACCTGCTCAATCGGATTGAGATTTGGACTTCTTGCTGGCCATTCCATTCGAGAGACTTCAACCTCTTCAAGGTACTCCTGAACGATGCGCACGATGGGGTCTGGCATTATCGTCCATAAAAATGAAATTTTCACCAATGTATGGGGCAAATGGCACTACATGCTCTTCAAGAATGTTCCTTATATACCTATCAGCATTCATAGCTCCATTATCAACAACCACTAGGTCTGTGCGAGCAGTCAAAGATATTCCGCCCCATACCATAATCGATCCTCCCTCGAAACCAGTAGTATTCAGGAAATTGCACTGAGCATATATTTCATGTGGACTTCTGTATACAAGGGAACGTCGATCACAATGGTAGAGGCAGAATCTAGACTCATCTGTGAAGAGAGCTCTTTCCCAATCAGCCTCTCGCAAAATCCAAACGCGCCCTTCGATGGGCTGGGGTAAGAGCTGGGCCTCTTGCCGCGACACGAGGCCTTAAATCATATTCTCTGAGGCGATTTCTTATTGTCTGAGTGCTAATTTGCACCCCATGAGTTTGCTCAAGCTGATTTTGAAGGAGGCGAGCGGTTGCAAACCGTTGTCTCAACGAAGAAACTCTCAAGTAACGTTCTTGAATGGCAGTTGTTACCCGTGGTCTACCCTGTCCTGGTCTTCGGACATTCATACCTGTCTCCCTGAATCGCTGCAACATTCTGGACACACTTGTATGGGAAACTCCAAACCTTTCTGCAATTCTTGTGTATTTCCACCCTTCTTCTCGCAAAACTACCGCTTGGGCACATTCCTCTTGGGTCAAATTGCGTGTTTCGCGTTGCATAGCGATCGAGTGTAGAAAATCAAACGAAAGAAAAACTATTGATCACTAGAATTGATCGAGAACAACTGATTTCAGAATGGAGCCAATACATTCAAAATCTGATAATCTCATCTTTTTTTATTCCTGCTGGGAAAAAACATCTGTATTGAAGAAAAACGTTGAAAGTGGATAACATATGCATGCATAATTTCTAGTGAACAGTAATTTCTTTTGATGATTCCATTATGTTCTTCTTTCCTATTGCCTCCATAAACTACATCAAAATAGTCTTGTATATATGCATAAATTCAAGAATCGAATACTTGCTTTCCAAGAGCAAATAACAACTATGAATTGACAATCTCTAATAGCTAGAAAAGATGACGATGTATTATTGAAACTCTGAAACATTATATCACCGAAAGTATAAGCTTGTTAGAGTTGAAAATGATAACAATGAATTCTTATGATGAAATTGCATCTCAAAAAAAAATTCAATTCAAAAGTTGTTATATAAAAATAAATATTATTTTTCGTTACTCCGAAACTATTGGTCCGATTTCACCCAATAACGAACTTAACCGAGATATGTATCCCTCAAACCTACTCTGAAAATTTCAACTGTTTTGCTCATTTCCTTCGAGAGTTATCGTTTTAACGGCCAGACGGCCGGACGTATGATTGGCCGGACGGCCGCACAGAATCGATTTCGACCACGGATTTTTGATCAGTGAGTCAAACCAAATCGTTCAAGACCTTTTTCAGCCAAACATTCGAAAATTACAGACATTTGGACAAATTGATAAGCACTCTGTTCCGAGGAACAAAAGCGCCAAAAATATATTAACTAAAAATGGGCATCTTCGAAAGAGCTTAGTGGATTTCGCCCATCAACCACCTTAACGGAGACATTCATTCCAAAACTAGCCTGCGAAGTTCAACTCTCTACATTATTTTTTTCAAGAGTTATCGTGCTAACAACTGGTTGGACGGACATAATTGGATTATACATCAGTGAGTTAAACTCAATCGTTTGCGACCATTTTCGGTCAAAAATACAGACATCCAGGTAATATGATACCAAGCTGTTCCGTGCGGAACAATCGCGCAAAAACAGCAACTCTATTTCGGAGTACGTCAAAATGTTATTCGTTTCACCTGTCCTTCCCAACCTGCAAAGTTGTCTTATAAATCCAATGATTCGCGACTAATATATTTCATAAGTATCATATTAGTGCTTCCAAAATATCAATTCATTTTATTGAAGCTACATGAACATCATTCTGTTGTGGATAATCGAAATACTTTATAAATTTATCGTGAAAACGTCTATAGAGCAGAATTATGAAAATTGTTACAGAGCTGTTACTTAATCATTTGTTAAGAGGTTTATAACTAACTTATAAAACAATTCTGTTTATAAAACTGAATTCCTTTTTAATAGTTTCTTTATTAATTCTGGGGATATTTACAATTTTATTTTAAATATATTAAAAAACTATTTCAAAGATGTCCTGTATAACTTCATGAAACAGTTATATAGAAGTGCTTTTAGTTACAATTTTGCTTCCAGAAGTGAATTGTTGTTTCGGTAACCACTTCATAACTATTTTGTAGTATTCAAATTCCATGACAATATCATCCAAAAGCAGCTGATCATTCTGGATCCACACTGAAAGTGTTTTATTCCTTTCTCAACTGTCTGCACGATCTTGAACGTTTCTAAGCAAATAATGATTACCATGAATCAAATGCTAAAAGCTAAAAACACAAATGTTTTACCTACCCATAAGTGTATTACTTCGCAGTTAATCAAGAATTGAAGGTACAATAATAACATATCGTAGTTTTTTAATTTGGAATTATATATACAGTTTCAGGAAGCATTATTCTACTGCTGAAGACAATTTTCTGTATGTGCAAAATTATCACCACAATCGAGTTTTGTGTTTAAGATATCGACTTATTAATAATATACCTTCATCAGATAACCTGTTATTTCTTCTTTTGAATTTCCTTGCAAAAAGATGTATGTATCAGATATTCCACAGGAAAACGTTAACTGTTTCACTTATTTTTGCAGGTTATGTTGATTTTCACGCGGTAGAATATAATAACATGTTTTATAGTAGCTGTAAATAAGCTAAACTACCACGAAATGCTTGAAACTGATGCAAAATCATTTTATAAGAGAACGCCATTAAACATGGCGTCATTTGTGATGACTCAGAGTGGGGTGTGTTTTAAACACACTAAAAATCGCCAATGTGTAGATATTTCAACCATCCAGAGCATAAAATGACTCAAAAATAATCTGAAGAACAAATTGGAATATATTTTCGTACAAAGGATTATTAGACTGACAAACCACATTTTTGTTTCGTTAAATTTTTTTATCTAAAACATTCGAAACAAGGGGGCGCGTTAAAATATGTCATTTTAGTGCTACATTTCACGAAAATAAAACATTTGCATTGAGAATTTCGTTCTGTGTATCGAAAAATATCTCTGTGAGTGCAGAAGTATATATAAATAAAATGGCTTCGTGTAAACAATAATGACACATGACATCTATAATTCTCTATGTTGTTATAATTCAGGATTGACATTTGCAACTTCAAATCAATTAATTTTATAGATATCATTCTATGTAACATTTTTATTTCAGATCATTCATATGAAATACCTTATAAAGCTATTACAAAACAGTTTTTTAGATGGCGCCAGAATGTTTATGAAATAGTCTTGTAATGTTTATGAAGAGCTTTATAAAATGTTTCGAATGACAATATTATTTTATAAAATGTGCCAATTTTGGGTTTATATCTGTTGTATAAACGTATTTAAAACAATTCAGCGACTAAGTATGTTTTATAAGATTTTGGTTAAAAACGTTTCCACAACCATTATAAAATATAAAATTGCTAGTTGGGTTGTTAATAGTATTAGATGTATTTCTATGGAAATCCCTCATCGTGCGATCCATACTCGGTTTCCGCCCCCAATCCCTTTGAAATAAATTTTGCAGGAATAGATATTGGTAATTTCTTTAGATGCCATCTTCATCATTTACCTTGTTTGGGGTGCCACCCCTGGATTCCAGGAAGTAGCTTACCCCTCACAACAAACAGCGGAGGTGTTCTCCATGCGCGGGTGGAGAGTTATTTGCCTCGCTGAATTAGTGTGCACTCTTGCCGTGCAAGAAGAATAGCCACCCGAAACAAACTACAACTTGCTACATCACCATCAACGGGGCTAATGGGCGTTACGGGTGGCCTCTGAAATATTGCTCATTTTAAACTGCTATCTGATGCTCTTAGGCAATCGAGCGATTTCAGAACGGCGTCCACTTGGGGCTCTTTTATTTTTTTTCTTAGCTTCAATGAGGCGTACCTCAACGATTGGAAGGTAACATCAACCTCAGTTTTCAATGCCACTAATGTTGATTAACATGTTTGAGCGTGGAATGGAGAGCTGAGGATAATCGTTTGTCCAATTTACTGGATGCGGATCGAGCCCAATTGAAACGTTAAAGAACCCATGAGAAACTGTCAAAAAATATAAAATATTTATGATTGAAGCGATAATAAATGTGATTTAATTTTTTACAATGAAAGGGAAAATAAATTGGTTCAAGCACTGACGAGAAGTCAGAAGCTTTTGCGCGTATGTTCTATTGTCCATTCTCCTGTATTGGACACTTAATTCGAATTTACCATGGTAAATTCGAATTAAGAGTGTCCAATACAGAAGAATGGACAACATAATTTACCATGGTAAATTCGATTAAGGGTGTCCAATACAGAAGAATGGACAATAGAACATACGCGCAAAAGCTTCTGACTTCACGTCAGTGCTTGAACCAATTTATTTTCCCTTTCATTGTAAAAAATTAAATCACGAAAAAACTGTTGCGATGTGGGAATGTTTCAGATTGCAGAGACCTCGCAAACCTCGAAACATTGTTCCGGATAAATACTTATATTATTACAGATAAGTAGCTGATTCGATGTTGGCGTGTAATGGGAAAGAAATCCTGCTCATTTAGCATCAATTATGTAATCATGAAAGTATACTCTGGATGGTGAATTCATATATTGTTTCTAACGTAGAAGAAATTTAAAAATAATAAAAAACATATTTCACACATAATTTTTAGAGTTTAGGAAAGAGTACCCATTTAGTGATGGCATCAATTAGCTACTCTAGGTACATCTTAATGAATTGGAGGTGGTAAGAAACAATTTCGAATGAGGAAAAATCACGCGAAAGGGCCCTATCTAATTTCATACAACAGCCACCATGAAATATACGGTTTTTATGAGGATTAGCAAAAACAAAAGCCATCGCCACAAAAGGCATCATAAATTTCATTATATTCAGTGCCTGTACCATATGAGGTATTCCAGTGCAACCTACAAATGTGTGGGTTAATTTGTGAAAATTTAGGGGAGTTTCAACCGCAGAATAAAAGCGGGTGAGAATATTACACTGGAAACATTTTTGAGTCAACGGATAATGTATCACGATGTATCCTCATTAATGAAGAACAAAGATGACGATGATGCACTCAAATTCGATAGGTTCTCATCCGATCCTTGAAGAAGAAATTATACAAATTTATTTTCAGTGGTGTATTTGCTCCTACTGTATTTATAGTGGATATTCAACACTAGGACGAAGTATTCACATATGAATCAGTTAACGCTAACAATGGCGCCAAAATTTCTAGAAAATATTGGTAGGGGATTTCTTGTATTTTTGAATATACAGGGTGTCCCTAGAGGAATATGACAAACGGAATACATATTATTAGGTCATCTAGTTGGACTCATATCCAGGGCTCTTAATCGTCTCAGCTTTTGGGTATACGGTGATTTTTGGATATTGATGGAGTTGCACATTTCAATATATCTCCAGCCAATCCATTGGCAAATTCCATTTTTGGAATTAAAAAAATTTGTTGAAGCACTGACGTGAAATCACCAGGAGCTTTTGAGCGTTATATTGTCCACTTCACTATATTGAACACCCTTAGTCGACTCAATGAAAAATTATATACGATTTACACTTATTTATTCAATATTGTGACGCGTTTCGTCGACACAGCGACTTCATCAGACTACATCATACTAAATTCTTAACAAGTTATTATCTCCCTATACCTAGATCACATGGACACAGAATCATTTAAAACTAATTACATGAGAAACTTATTTAAAAACAATTACATAATAGACTTATTTAAAACTAATTACATGAGATTTCACTGCTGGTTTCTTTGTACACATTAACAATATTTCATTCCTAATGGTTTTATAAATTGATTCTCTATTTGAATAGATTGAGTAACGGTGAAAAATTTAGATCTAATTGTTCATTAACTAAATTACCCGTATGTTTTTCCCTATTTATTTCGACCATTTCCCAGTAATCGAGTTGCGTACCTTTATTCAAATTGTGTAGAATTTTGAAATCCGGGTTGAACTTATGTCCTGCTAATAAATGATTCGAATAATTTGAATTAATTTTGTTGTTTTTGTAGCTGTGATGATGTTCCCTTATTCTTATGCCAAAATTTCTACCAGTTTTTCCTATATATGATTTGTCACAACTCCCGCAATTTAATTGATAAACACCGGATTCATCTTCTTATCTTTATCTTCTTATCGAAACGCGTCACAATATTGAATAAATAAGTGTAAATCGTATATAATTTTTCATTGAGTTAATATGGATTTGCATCAAGTAAAAGCCACAAGCATTAAATTTAAAAAAAAAAAATTAAAAAAAAAAATATTAATAAAAAAAAAAAAACCCTTAGTCGAATTTACCATCGATATATACAGTTTTCGCAGCTTTTATAATATACGTACCTATACATTTCATACCATTTTAATGCCAGACTTCAGTAACGTGTTAATCGTCTATGATCACAGACTTTTTAATACTGACATATTATGTGCTCCATTGGAATTGAAATAGGGAAAAACGTTGATGAAAGAGAAAATAGTCTATGATCACAGAAGTTTGAATTCTGAAACATATATTTTATTGGAATTAATATACGAAAAAAATTGGGGGCCTCAAGTAACTCCAGGATACAATATTCACGAAATTCCGCGAAAATTGGTGGGTCGGCATTCTACAAGTAATTAACGAGTTTTAATTGGATCAGGTTTATATATTTTAAGTTATAGAGGACATAACAAAAAAATTTCAGAATAGTATACCTCCAAAACCATTTGGCCGATTGAGCTAATTAACGAACTCAAATTTCACATTCGGATGCACAACCTACCTTGAAAATTGGAAGTCCAAATTATTTTCGTTCGAAAGTTATCGAGTTATCCTCCTACTGACCTCACACAAAGCCTCTCGGATCTTCAACAATACAGGTTGGGCCATGGTCGATGGTACCCTAGAGTTTTAAGGAGAACGGAACGTACGATTTCATTGAATATTTGGTTCCTTGGATGGGAACCACTGCTCCATTGATCTAGAATATTTCCAGCGCTGCGGTGTTGCCGCTTATATAAAAAAGTACTAACAACTTTGCTATTTCGAATGAAACACCCTATATATTATTGCTTTTCTTGATCCTTCATATTGCCTCCTGATCAATTCAGTATCAACTTCATCATTCCTATCTCTACCGGTTTTCGAGTAATTTGATTTACTTCCTATGTGCAAAACATAGTTCAACTCAACATTGATTACTTCTTTACTCGGAATCGTAGAAATACGAAATATACCTCTTGATATCGCTTGAACTTTGATAGAGAAAAAGTGTAGTATGATCGAACCACACACACCTCTATCAAGCCAAGAGTTCTTGGAACTTTTTAATTTCCGTGTTGAAAACAGCTTTTCTCTATTTCAGTATCGTAATGAGTCCATTCCACCACTAAAAACAGTGCTGGAATGAACTCATTCCCGCATTGTTTCTAGTTATATTTTTCGTTTTGTGGTAGTCAGCACTGACATTCGATCCTATCAAATTTCAACACACGTCAATTGTCAATACAATATAATCTGGATATAGTGAAATAAATGTTGAGGAAAAGCTTTATTTTCATTAAAAATATGGTACTAGAGATATCCTTCTTACTAATTTTGAATCATTCCTGCTATTAGGAAACTGTTTTAAATCTGATCTCCATGCCCTACGTACGTTTCAAATTCAAATTCCGTAATCTGTCAACTTTCGTAACAGTCACACCAACTA
The DNA here is from genome assembly GCA_937662695.2 of Halyzia sedecimguttata. Taxonomy (NCBI): domain Eukaryota; kingdom Metazoa; phylum Arthropoda; class Insecta; order Coleoptera; family Coccinellidae; genus Halyzia; species Halyzia sedecimguttata. The sequence goes on along the minus strand of OW569415.2, from coordinate 87,026,471 downwards.
CCAAGATACAATACAAAAGTCACTAGAATGTATAATCCGAATTTTTCATTAAATTTCAACAGTATTTTACAAAACTTGCCTGAAACAGAGAAAATATCGTCTAATACTTGTTGCAGAAGGCAATTCCAACACTCATGCGTTCGAAAACTCGCTCATTCGTCGCTCGTTTTCGAATTATGCATTCGTGTTTTGATAGGAGCCCATTCTGCAACTTGTTTTAGAATATACTATTCTCTATTTCAGTATCGTAATGAGTTCATTCCAGCACTAAAAACAGTGCTGGAATGAACTCATTCCCGCAAATTGTTATAAAGTTAACAATAAAACAGCAACCTACCCTGAGAATGTCAAGTCGCTACCTCTATCCGCTCGAAAGTTATCATCTTTATTTCTATCAGTTACTGGACGTCTTCACTACAATATTCCTCAGGTAATAATAGTTGGACCTGGATCTGGAAAATACTAAAATCAAAATTGATCTATCACCTCCTCGTCCTGTTATCTTCCAATCCCTTCAAATCACTGATGTTGTATCTGATCAGAATATCGATAAACATATTGCAATTCGGAATATCCTGAACGAACATGACGCCACTGGGTGTGATTCCCACAATGTATATGATGCATCGCGGCGTATGGGCCTGAGGCCTTGTTGTATAAACTGTCACAGAAGGATATATAAGTCTCTAGGTCGCACATAAAAAATGCATGGTAATTTGGAAGCCAATTCACTTGTATGATATGGGTTGTTTTATACGTCCCCAAGCTCGTTTTTTCCTATCCAACTTCTGCCCTGTATAGGCTGTTTTTTTGTCACGTGTCCATCGTATTATTTCGGAGGGAATTTCGCATGGACAGAATATATGATTTTGGTGGCCGAAAAAAAGTCTATCATATCTCGCTGAAATTTGGGGTTGCAACGATAGTAGGTAAATGGTATAGAAATCCAAGATTTGCTTTTCTAAGTAACTGGCCAAAATCTGATTCACATGGATTTGTGATTTTGATATGAATTTCAATATGAGAAGCCCTGTGAGCGAATTAATGAAATTCAGACTAATTTTAAAAGAAATCATTGAAGGATACTGTGGGAGGTATATTCATTATTAAATGGTTTTTTTTTGGGTTTACTCTCCCAAATTCCGAAAAATATCAATAAAATAAAAAATGTATAATTCTGTGATTTGCTTCGGAGTAAAAAACACATGCGAATGTCAGAAGCAATCAATCGAATAATGTTACAGACAAAAACGAAACAACATCAACGAAGTAGGTAGCTATATTCTAAAATTCGACAATTTTCAAATTTCAGAATAGCTATCAACAAAATATAATTTTGAAGTCTCTGACGAAGCAGTCTGATATAGACTCCGAAACGTTACGATATAGTTGTTTCGTCGTTGATGTTGTTTCGTTATTGTTTGTTAGGCAACATTGTTCGATTGATTGCTTCTGACGAATCACTTGTGTATTTACGCAGAAGCAAATCACAGAATAATAATTTATTCATTTGATAGATATTTTTCAGAGTTTGGGACAGAAAACCCAGAAAGAAACTATTTAATAATTTTAAAATGGTATATCTTTTTCTTGTATTATGTAAACGGTTTACATTTACGCACTTTCAAGAAATAGTATCTGACTCAAGTGTACATTCCGAAAGAATGGATCGCTCTTTACTAGTCGAAGTGCTAAAGCGTTCAGTCCTTGCTTATTTTCCAAAATTGATACAAAGTAAACGAATACTTTAATGTATAATATATAAAGTGCAATGAAGATAATATTGATGAGGTCAATAAATAAATTGTCTATTTATACATGAATTTCTGATCAACGTCTGACGTTAACTTATTAATTATTGTTATTAATAGGTAAACGGACTATTCAGTCTCAGTATCAACCATAGAGTTAGAAATCTATGTGTCAAATTTTAAGTTAGGGAATAAGTCAAAGTTAGCAGCCAGCATAAACCAGCCTTTACTCCATGTAGGATTACGGATTCATCTCTGATCTAATCCAGGGGAAATATTTATTGCTCCATCTTTCTAACGACTAATTATTTCAGGAAATGATAATCCCAAATGAGTCGTATGTCAACCAGCTATCGATTAATACTATTCACGAAATGAAAGGTGGCTGCGTAGGAATAGTAGAAGCTTATACAGAAATATACCTCTTCAACCACGTGGTTTGTTCATTGCGCCACCAAATGTTGATTTATGTGAAACCGTTAATTCGTAACACAACAAATATGAAAAAGAAAAATCACTCCCGACTATAATTAGTTTACGATAATAAATTATTTAGACATATGGCAATATCACTTGGAATAATAGTTCCAAACGTTTTACGATGTAATAAAATCTACATACAAATTTTACGAGCAGTGAAATCTCCCTGAATCTTTTTATTATGACCGTGTGCTTCCAGGATATGCACGTTTTGGATTATTTTTGTTATGATCTCGTTGAATGTCAAGTTGGAAAAGTCTTGGGAATAAAGAAGTTGAATGTCAGTTAATTTTATTTCGTTCAACTGAGCTGAAAGAGATTTGCATATTAACGAAACGAAATAAAATTCACTCAAATCTTGTGCATTACGGATAAAATTTAAGTAAAAATTCTGAAAAAGGTTAATAATTTTCTGCGAATGAACGGAGAAGAAGGCGTTATATGTAGATTACTATTTTTTGAATGTATTCATATTATTTATTCAATTTTCTTTTCTGGAACCTTTATCTTGAAATTGCATATGTGTTCATATCTTATTGAAATGTTTCTATTTATAATATCTTTTTTTAAGAATGCCTTAGAACTAAGATTTGTGTTTTGTGCATCAGAACTTAGCCGATTATGCTAGTTAACGAAATCAAATGTCTTAAAAAAAATCAAATGTATTAAAAAAAAATGAAAAAATAAAGAATCGACTGTTAGGCGGTACGAAGTTCGCCGGACCAGCTAGTAATCTTATAAAATATAAAATAAAATATAGTTTTTGTGATGATTATGCAGTCCATACTTTTAGTGATAATAAAATATACTTCAAACAATATTCATTTGTTTTCTCGCAAGAAAATGATACATACTCTGAAACCGAGCAAATCAATTGAACCGAAACTCCCGTTTCCGACCAACGACCTAAATCAAACGCGGAATAAGACATCAAAAGAAAATGAGAGAGGAAATCGTGGACTAGCAGAGATTGTTACAAACATTTGAAACCGATACCGAAAAGGAATCCTGACATTGTCACATAGAGGATATCATTCCGGGGTAGGGGTATGATTTGAAATTTGCCTGGGGCCAATCGCGCAGTGGCGTGCATTTCTGCAGTCGAGTAAACCAATGCACCTAAATTATATTCAGACGGACAAGCACTGACGTTAAGCTTTTGCACGCATATTCTATTGTCTATTCACCTCTATTCGACATTCTATTACGAAATTAGCATCGATGTATATACCGTTTTCTCAGCTTTTATAATATACTAGCTGACCCAGCGAACTCTGTTCCGCCTTAGAGGCAATAAATAAGCAGATTTTAGATTTTATTATACACGTTTGTCATAAAATATAGATAGTTTATATATTTAATCATATATTTCTGCTTAACTGCGTCCAATTAATCATATATCAATTTGCAACATTCGAAGATAATCGACGCCGCTTCTGCGGTCGCAAAAGGAATGTTATGAATTGATATTCAGTGATTCAGACATATACAGGGTGAGTCTTTGACCACTGCATTAATTTTAACCAAAGATTCCTCTCATCAAATGAAACACTTTTTTCATTTAACATTTTCCCAAATTCGGCTCAGGTAAAAAGATACAGACTGTTGAAATTTTGAAAAAAAAACCAGTTTTTATTTGTAGCTTTGACATCCTTTTTTCGAATAAAATGAATGTTGGCGTAAAGTTTCCTATAACTATGATACATATTTTCCAAATATTAGTTATTTTCTACTTCTACTTGTTTTCTAGTTATGGACTCGTGGATTCATGAAACTAAACGAAATTAGCATAAAGAAAGCATATAACAAGCCAACAATGTCATAGATAATTTATATGCGGGAGTGTATTAGCATATTGTGAAATCTTTAAACGCTTGTAACTTTTTACCTGAGCCGAATCTGGAAAAATGGTTAATGAAAAAAGTGTTTCATTTGATGAAACGAATCTTTGGTTAAAATTAATGCAGTGGCCAAAGACTCACCCTGTATACTTCGATGCTGTCATGTAACTCCTAATAACTAGAATCATTATTATCAATAATCAAAACTGAACGTCTTCTACCAATTTTCGTCATCACATTTTTTGTGGTTTTTATTCTTGCTTTGATCATAGCTGGCACTCCAATTTTCAGTAATCTTTGGCTGAATGTAAGAAAGGGAAGAATCAGCATATAAAATTAATCAGGATAAGCACAAATAAGCCGGCCGAACGGGACGCGTCTGGCAATCTGATAATATTGAAGCAGTTTTCTCCCAACGTAGATTACTGGTGGAGATTAGGCAGGTGTTATCGGTGCACAATCAAATCATTCGGGTGAGGAGAGCTTGGGTACTGGTTTGAATATATCCGAAGGAGTGATGCCGTCTTCGTCATTATATTAATTGGATTTTGGGCTGCAGTTCTGAGTGGTATCTCTGAGGATTTCCCTGAAAAATCAAATATTCATTGATAAGCAACATAAATGGCTGACGGTTGATGGATAACTGAGATTGTCTTGACATTGGGATAAGCCGTGCTATTCACAAATCATATTGTGAGAAGTGGACCTGGCGAACATTGTCCTGCTTGAGCTTTTGCTTGCTCGCTATTAAAAGATCAGCAAAGGTTTTGTCGATATTCGAAATGTCAATCATTAGAGGATACTTTGGGAGGTATATTTATTATTGAATGGTTCCTTTCTAGGTTTTCTCTCCCAAACTCTGGAAAATATCTATAAAATAAAATGGGTTCAAGCCCTGTGGACAGGAGCTTTCTGGCGCTCTAGTTCAAACAGACAAATTATATCTCCGAAAGTATTGGTTTCTCAGAGTTGAGAATTATATCAATGTATTCTTATGATAGAACTGCATCATACAGGAAATTCAATTCAAATAATAGTTTATTTATCAAGATTAAATGAGTAATCTGAGAATGAGAACTGCACCATGGAAGAAACCAAATTAAAATAGCTGAAATGAATTTGACTCTCTCTTATAGAACAGGATGAAATGTACGAGTATGAACACAGATCATATAATAAAGCTTAGATAAAATAATTATAGCATTCTGTGAAAATATAGAAGTACGATTCATTATTGAAATTTAGAACTTCATCTTAGCAGAAATTGAATTCAAACATCATAGAAGAATTTAAATTCAACAAGAGTGCCAAAAATTATCAATCCAAAACCAATAGACGAATTCTACCCAACAACAAACTCATCCGAGGTATTCATTCCTCAATTCCAGTTTTGTTTTTAGTGGAGATATTCTGAACTCAATATTATTAACTTACCATTACCATTCCCATCATCATATGGATTGACCATCGGCATGAAAATATCAACCAACAAAAACTATGATAAATATTATAATTCTCATATTTATACGATTGCTGGAATGAATGACAATGTTATTAACTTACCATTACCATTCCCATCATCATATGGATTGACCATCGGCATGAAAATATCAACCAACAAAAAGTATGATGATATTATAATTCTCATATTGATACCATTACTGGAATGAATGACAATGAGACAACGTCAAAGTTGACGTTATAACAATTCATAGAATAGCCACAGAATAATTGTATCATTGAAATTTTGAAAAATCATATCTCCGAAAGTATTAGTTTGTTAGAGTTAAAAATGATATGAATGGATTCTTATGGTAAAAATCCTTATTGAAAAAAAATTTAATTTGGAATTTGTTCTGTAAAAAAAAATTTTTTTTTTGTTACTCTGAAACCATCTGTCCGATTTTGCCCAATAACGAACTTAGCCGAGATATTTATCCCCCAAACCTACTCTGAAAATTTCAACTGTCTAGCTCATTCCGTTCGAGAGTTATCGTGCCTACGGCCGGACCGGCCGGACAGAATGAATTTCGACCACGGATTCTTGATCAGTGAGTCGAACCAAATCGTTTAAGACCATTTTCATCGAAAAATTCGAAAATTACAGACATTTGGGCAAATTGATAAGCACTCAGTTCCGAGGAACTAGAGCGCCAAAAAATGAAAATTGGTTCAAGCACTGACGTGAAGTCAGAAGCTTTTGCGCGTATGTTCTATTGTCCATTCTTCTGTATTGGACACCCTTAATCGAATTTACCATGGTTAATCATGTTGTCCATTCTCCTGTATTATACACTTAATTCGAATATACCATGGTAAATTCGTATTAAGGGTGTCCAATACAGGACAATGGACAACATAATTCCTCCTCGTTGGCCTCCAATTCAGCCTACAGAAAACCAGGCACGTAGCTGAACGTATATGCAGAAATCTGTATGTCGCCATCCGGGCCAAGCTCCTGATCACCATTGAAGAGGGGTGAAGTCTAATAGGCGTTTCATGGCTGCGGTGGGGGTGGACCGTAAAGCGCCAGTTACCATCAGGCACTCAGATCTCTGAAATCTTTGCTCTTACCATTATTACGTGCAACTGGAGCTTTTTTGGCCCAGAGAGGGTGCCTAGCCTAGTGGATCGCCCTTTCAAGGTGTGAATTTCAGTTCAGCTCTCTATCCAGGATGACACCCAGATATCTAGCTCCATCCAAGAAAGGGATGTGAATTCCATTCACATCAAGGGAATCCATATTAAGCTTCCTCTTCATAGTGAATGGTAAAGTCGTGGTATTTTTTGAAGGGTTCACGTTTAACTACTGCCCCTCACACCAGCCTTGTGTCGCTCTCAGCGCTTCTGATAGTCTATTGACCAGTACTGGACATATATATCCAGCGTGTCCATTATAACCAGTAAATCATCTACCAGGAGAGACCACAGCAGCAAAAAAGAGCACTCCTCTCTGTTGGCCATGTACCTCACTACGTCCTCACAGAGGGACGTGGAGATGGGCAGTTGTACAACAGGGATCTTATCAATTCCACATTGAGCTCCGATGCTCCACCGGCCTGAGCCGCTCCACAGAGCAAGCTCGTGAGCGTTGCATCAAAAGCACCATCAATGCCCAGGAAGGCCACTAGAGCAGTCTCCATGTGGTCCAGAGAATGCTTTAGCCTTCCAGCCAGGTTGGTCGGGGCTAGGTAAGTTGTTTTACCACTCTCGAAGGCATACTTGTGCACACTCAGAGAATTCAGTGATAGCACACTGCCCCTGACGTAGCGATCCAGTATCTTCCCGAGGGTTTTTCAGAACGAAAGACGTGAGGCTTATCTGTCTGCATGAGTTAGGTTGTGAGTGCACTTTGCCCACTGTAGGGATGTACTTGAAAGGTTCATGCGAATGAATAGCCCCTCTTAAGATCCCAGGGTTAATGATCAGATTAGCAGTAGTCCAGTCTTCCCGGTACGGCCTACAGAGCCGCTCCTGGAAAGCATAGGCCGAACCACTATCCGACTCATCAAGTAGGCGACAATCTGGAAAGTATGTCCTCACAAGGATCGCTAACGTCTCTTTTGCAGAGTCCGTAAGACGACCACCAGATCGAGAGATAGATCCCAGCCCTGCTGACGGTTCTCTGGAGATGATTCTGTGGAGTCTCGCACTCACTGGCGTACACTTGACTTTCCTGTAGAACCTCCTCCAGGAATCTCTCATTCTTATTTCTTTGTTCTAGTTTGTAAGAGTGTTTATATACAGTTGTCGCATACCTTAGCTCGGTTGAATAGTCTCCGAGCTTCTTTTCTTCGGTTTTCGAGGGTGGCGTTCCACCAAGTGGTTTTCCTGTTATCAGGTTTGATCTTTAGTAATCGGTTTTCTTCATGTGCCAAGTTAATAGAGAAGACTAATTCTTCAGCTAGTCTCTTCACGTCCTCATGTGAGTTGGTGACGGAAGAAATATACCCCAGGTAGCCAACTAAGAAGCGTTTAAAACCACCCCAATCAGTGCTTCTAGGGGTTCTATATTCCACCGTCGCTCTTTGACTAGACTCAATTGAATGTGTCTGTGGTCAGAGCCTGAGGGTTCACGACAAACCCTCCAATCCTGGATTTTGTTTCCCAGAGAGTTATAACAGAACGTTATGTCCAGTATCTCTAATCGACATTTAGTCACAAAGGCTCCCTTGTTAATTAGCTGTCCCACACCTCTTGGCTCTCTTTTACATCACATGCCACTAGGAGGTGGTAGTTTTTCCTCCTGAAGTCAACATATTTCCAAGTCCACGAACACTTGTACCTGCCAGCCATTGTTCCTGTATTAAGGCTATATCAAGTCCTTCACTTCGCATACACTTCCCAAGCAAGTATGATCTTGAGTTGGAGTGTTGTAGGTTTGCTTATATGCACCGCTGCCATGGGAGCATCATTTTAACGTGTCAATCAGTGGGGTAGCATTTCCCTGTGAATCGTTTTTGCCGGCCTTCACAGATGCCGATCTTCCACTGGCAGATTGTTTGCCTTACTAGTGGTTTTGGCGCTGGAAGGTCGTTTATCCTTGTCAGCATCTTTGGTCCTCGGCTTATTTGGTGTCGGCAACGGAGACTCCCTGCCTCCTCCCCTCAGATCCATACGGGCTAGCAACCATCGATGAGGTCCCAGTTGGACTTTCCCCCAGTATCTCGGCAGCCCCAGCATCACTGCCTGACGATGCGGCCGGAAGCAGACTGTGTGGATTCCTACTCCTGCCATCTGCCCCAACCCCAGATGGGTCCAAAGCTACACGGGGTATGGTGGCTTGTATAATTCGGAAGTTGGGCTTCCCCCTTTGCTCCCAACCTCGGCAGCCCCAGCATCGCTCCCCGGCGGTGCGACCGGAAGCAGACTCTTTGGTTTCCTACTGCCGCCATCAGCCCCACCCGCTGAAGGGTCCGAAGCTACACGAGGTACGGTTGCTTGTCTAATTCGGAAGGTTACCCTGCCGATTCCAAAGAAGAGTCCCTTTTGAGAGTCCTCAGGGCCGTAATAGATGTGTTTAACCAAATTCCAACTCTGGGTTGTAAGCCCAGAGTTGGACCTAAGCTACGCAGACATGCTGCTTAGGTAAATCCGCCCCTTGAACCAAGCGCAGCCTATGTACCGTTATTCGTTGACCACCCTTATATCACTTTAATTGTCATAGATGACAATAAAAGTCCTATTTGAAAAGAAATCGGATTCGAAGATTTCCTTTGTTTTACAAGATTATTATTCATGATTTCTCGAAATTCAGAATGTGCTAAATTTTAGAATCACTCAAATCAGTAACACGAATTCGCTTTTGATATAATATATCTAGGAAATCTAATATATGATTGTTTTAATTGAAATCCTGGTGTTCTATATTTAAACGAGCGCTAAGTCTTATTGGTTAAATATAACGGAATTTCGGTTTTTATACTGCGAATATTTTTTTTACCAACAATAATTAGACGAACATTATCGATGTAATGAAAAGTTTTAGAGAAGTTCAACACAATCACACGGTTTGTTCTGTTGACATGACTCACATTTTCAACTTCAGCCATCAACAGAATTCAGCCAAAACACGAAACTTGGGCTGATACGGCAAGTCAGATAAAATTTAATTATTTTCTTGATTGCCTGAGATAGGAAAAACTTAATTGGTTCCCTAGTAAGTTTCCATTTTCACGATCATTACGCTAGATTCCTCGGGCTTGGATTAATTGATTTCACAAAATAATGTTGCAAGAACCAATTAAACAATTTAAATTAGTGGTTGTGATCGCAACTGTGATTCCGAACTTTGGCTCTCGTGAAAAGCTGTTCGGTAATCCTCATTAGAAAATGTTTCGGTCAAGGGTGGATGATGAATGTTAAATATTCAGTCAATGAGATTTAAGGTATGGAAATAGCAAACCTGTTATCAGATGGCTTCTCAGGTGGACAAAAATAAGTTTAAAATGTAGAAAGAATCTAGAGACACGGTAGTGCCCCGCCTAGATGAGTCAAAAAAAAAGTGGGAAAGCCCTGTGGACAGGAGCTTTGACGCTCTTGTTGAAACTTTGACAAATCATATCTCCGGAAGTATTGGTGTCTCAGAGTTGGGAATGGTCAAAGAATTCTTATAATAAAACAAAAAGTGTCTATTAAAAAAATAACTCCGAAATTATTGGTTTCTCAGAGTTGGTAAAGATATATATGGATTCTCATTTAATTTATTTTATTTTATGATGCAGGTCTATCATAAGAATCTATTGATATAATTTTCAACTCTGAGAAACCAATACATTCGGAGATATGAGTCAATGTTGATCAAGAGCGTTTTTGTACCATATTTTCTGACTCCAGTTGTTCAAGGTAACCTTATATTCATACGTTTCCCATGCAGTTCAGAAATTGAGAATTTTAAGAAGTATTTAATGTTTACGAATGCATATTTTGAATTGAAGCTGGAGAAGACCTAATAAAAGACAAGGAAAATCAATAACTCACCTGCTCGAAAACGCCTTTGTATATATAATTTCGAATTATTAGGAAGCAACCAACACCCGCTGAAAAACGCACCCAGAAATGGCGCGTAAAACGTAAAAGAATATTTCACAGATGAGTAGTTCTCTGCAATGTGACGAAGTTCATATTGGTATGTTGTATTTTAAACAGATCTTGGACTTGCGTCCAACTCATACTTGAAAGATGGACGCAAGTCCAAGATGACATGTGTGAACACAGATCATACGATAATTCATAGGTAAAATAATTATAGCATTCTGTGAAAACATAGAAGTACGATTTATTATTGAAATTTTGGAAGATAATATCTCCCAAAGTATTAGCTTGTTAAAGTTGAAAATGATATCAATGGATTCTAATGATACAACTGCATCTTAAAAAAATTCATTTGAAATTTGTATGGAAAATTTTTTTTTTTCTTTACTCCGAAACCATCAGACTGATTCTGCCCACTAACAAACTTCACCGAGATGTTTATCACCCAAAACTACTCTGAAAATTTCAACTGCCTAGCTCTATCTGTTCGAGAGTTATTATAGAAACAAAATTTTGAAATTTAAAAAAATTATTTTTACACTTTTCGGCAACCCGATCAATACAAGGCTTCGCATGCATATAAAGGCCATTATTCTACATTTTAATGCTGAAGATCAGATAGATCGAGAGACCGGTTTCGGAAATATTCATAAAAAATATTTTCACTAAAAACGGCCATATCGATAAACGGTTATCGTGTCAACGGAGGGCCGGCCGGACAGAATAGATTTCGACCACGGATTCTTGATCAGTGAATCGAACCAAATCGTTTAAGACCATTTTCAGCCAAAAATTCGAATATTTCAGACATTTCGGCAAATTGATAAGCACTCTGTTCCGAGGAACAAGAGCACCAAAAACAGGTTCGACGTATTTTCGAATCGAATTATCCATCAGAAGCTATGAGAGCTTCTGATGGATAATATCAGCGAGTCCAAATTCGTAGGATAACAAGTAGTTAGTAGACACATAAAACACAAAGTTTAATTTGTCGAACTTTCATATATTTTGCTTTTCTTAATTCTACCTGAAATATGTGGATCTTTGCAACTGACTGACTATACACATCAAAATATTTAAGGTAATTTTTGAACTCCTGGAAAGCGGAAATTTATTATGCGGAAATTCAGCAGCTGTATTAGCTTTAAACTTGTCTTTAACCGCTATGAAGACACCACACCCGTTGGTTTTCACAACAGATGAAGTCGCTCGATCTCGCCTGAAGATAGTATAGTTATTTAAATCGATTAATTCCGAGTGGATTATTCCATCATTTAACCAAGATTCGGTATCACAAATTACATCGTGGTCATTGACAGTGGCGTTCATTTTGAATTCTTCCAATGTTGTTCTAAGTCCAGTGACATTCTAGTAATATATCGAGAGAACCATGGGAATCAGAAAATATCTTTCATATATTGAATGTAAACTATACAGGGTGTCCCAAAAATACCACGCGAAAGTGACACTGGAGATAGATTGGCATTAGGTCTATCAGATAGCATCAACATAACCTCAGTAAAAGTCCGCTGGTTTTCGAGATATCACCACGTTTGTGTATTTTTTAAAAATCTCCAGTTTTCGGTCTTTTATCGCCTAGCATTGCTAGAAATGACTTCAAACTCATGTTTTTCTTTACCTAGGCTATCCTGAATAGTTGCTTTAAACAATGAAGTAATAACTTCACCGACAACTAGAACAAAAGCCTTCAAAAAATGTCTAACCTGTTGTATTTTATGCCGAAGTTAAAACGTTAACTTAAGTTTGACTGACAGCTGTGAAAAAAAATTATATCAGACTGAATTGAAAAATAATCGCAAAAACTGGTCCATTTCATGCCCTTTTCAAAATGATACAACACTACCAATTTTTTTTTAATCAGAACTAGAATTGCTACTTATTAAAAAAAACCAAAACCCTTATCGACTATCTCGCTCCCACATACATTGTTTTGTAACATGGAAACCGGTCCGACTTTCACAGACTAGGGGTCCTCGAATAGTCTCTACCAGGGGTCACCAAATGGCGGACCGCGGTCCGGATGCGGATCGCGAACCTGTTTTTTGCGGTCCATTTTTCCAGAAAACATGTATTCTTGATTAAAAAAATTCAGATAACTTTTCGTTTTATTTACTAATTATAGATATTGGATTTAGATTAACTGCTAGTCAAATTCTTATGCCATCCTAATGCTATCAACGACCCGCGACAGATATACAGATTTTGTGAACGGACCTCCAATGAAACTAATTGGTGGCCCCTGGGTTAGATACTAGAGAAAACTTTTTGGCGTTTGACGGATTTACTCATTTCCTAATATTTTCCGAACGGATAGAGATACAAAGGAAATAGATACATAAATCTAAACGTCGTCCACCGACCAATCATCGGGGAAAATTTGGATATCGAGATGTGAAAATCATAGATTTCGGACGGAAAAGAAGAATTTTTGCTTCGATTTCGGGTCAAAAATATTTCTAAGTGTCGACCCAAAAAATTTTTTTCATGGAATATTGATACGTAGCTCGTGTCTAATTAAATCGAGTTCGCTGATCACGAATATGTAATTAGTTTTTCCCTAAGTGGCGTACTTTGGGAAAATTTTCACTTAAAGTGAAAAAATGGACGAAAATAAGTCAATTTTGGAAGTTCACACCGCTAAAAAAAATCGGAGTAAGGTGTTGTTGATTTTTGCCCTCATATATGGATCCTTTATCTACTGAATAATACAAACAGAAAATGTCCAGGCCGTACTATTCGGAAATTATGATTTTTTTCCCAAGGGTCTGTTTTTCGGAAAATTCATTTCGCGGTATTTCCGCGGAAAATTTTCTAATGAAAAATCCGATCATATATTCTTAATCTACGGTCCCGAATTAGTAAATGACGTAATTTGCATCGAAATCGGAGACCGGTCGAATTTTGGCAATTTTTTAATACATTAGCCTTAAAAAAATCCCATTTTTCGAGAAAAATTTTTTGACGCAAAACTATGAAACGGGTACTCATTCTTATAGATTCGGGGCCGTAGATGCCGAATCTACCATCAGATATTTATTACAAAAATTTTCCGAGGAAATATCGTGGAAAGAATTTTCTGAAAAATAGACCCTCGGGAAAAAAATCATAATTTCCGAAGCGTACGACCTGGACATTTATTGTTCGGATGATTCGATAGATAAAGGATCCAAATATGACGTTAAAAATCAGCAACACCCTACTCCGATTTTTTTGGGCGGTGGAAAGTTCCAAAATTGACCTATTTTCGTCAATTTTTTCACTTTAAGTGAACATTTTCCCAAAGTACGCCACTTAGGGAAAAACTAATTACATATTCGTGATCAGCGACATCGATTTAATTAGACACGAGCTACGTATCGATATACCATGAAAAAAATTTTTTGGGTCGGCACTCTATTTTTGACCGGAATCGAAGGAAAATTCTTCTTTCCCGTCCAAAATCTATGATTTTCACATCTCGATATCCAAATGTTCCCCGATGATTGGTGGACGACGTTTAGATTTATGTATCTATTTTTTCTGTATCTCTATCCGTTCGGAAAATATTAGGTAATGAGCGAATCCGTCAAACGCCAAAAAGTTTTCTCTAGTATCCAACACATACAAAAATCTACAATTTTCCGATTAGGTCGACGCGGCTTTGGTTATTCACTAAATCGGGTACGCAGATCACGAATCTGTAATTAGATTTTCCGTATCTCGATTAGTTTCGGAGCAATGACGAAGAAAGTCGCAATTTCTGGCTCTACCTCCGGAAAATGGACTAATCAGTCGGATTTTTCGCCATATTGTAGTGAAATTCTACCTTTAAATTTGCATGTCTTTGAAAATACCTAACTCGTACTCCCGACCGGTTTGGCATGATGGAATACAATATCCCCATATGACGATACATCCAATTATCATCAAATAATATATCAAATGACGTCAACACACTTCCAGTAGGCTTGACGCAATTTTCTCACCGTAAACACGTTATCTATCGAAACAGTAATTAGACTCTTACAATATCAAAACTCATCAAGGTAGAGGGTGCACTGTTATCAGCCGATTAGGTCTGTATATGAACTCGAAGTAAACAGATCAAGTTCATAATCATATTAAAACAAACCAGGAATATAATTAATTAGGAGCTTCGGAGTTGGGACTTTCGCAAGGTCTGAAGTTTCTTCCTGCGGCCTCGGGTTCTAAGATGCAGAACTGACATGGGTTCATTTCCTCAACGCCTGTAAGTAATCCAAAACGGTGTACTTTGGAGTTGGGAAGTGGCATTTTTTGTTTCAGCATGAACGGAAGTTTGTAGGCAGCGACAAGTTATTACAGAAGCAAAAAATCAAGACGTAGTGAATTGGTGAATCATTGATGGTAGTTTCAACTTATAAATATCCAGTACTGAATCCGTATCAGGAGTATATTAATAGAATGATATTAAACACCGTGTTTAATATCATTTTATCCCATTTTGACGTTTAAAGACGACAATATTCAACCCATGGTAACAAGGGTAAGTTGACGTTTATCCACTGATTTTTTAATTCACTAGAGGAATAAAATGCTCACCACTCACTTTCTGGAAATTATTCTATCCACACACAATGCACCTAAAACTCATTTTAATAGTACATTGTTTACCGGGTAGGAAAAGCTTAACATTCCTGGACGACTGTGAAGATTGCTAAGTCGAGGCGCAAGCTGAGACTTAGCAACACAGAGTCCAGGAATGTGGCTTTTCCTACGAGGTAAACATACTATTTTTCCGCAAATCGTTTAAAATTCGACAGATATTGATTGATTTAAAAAAAAAATTGGTTCAAGCCCTGTGGACAGGAGCTATTGGGCGCATGTTCATCTTCCTTGTGGCCCGTACTGACCAGTAAAGAAAAAAAGCAGTATCATGTTGAATACCTTAATATTATTCTGGAACACAAATTTTCCATTACAATAATCTTCATCTAGCTTCTATTTAGTATCAATTCCTGTAGAACGTGATCATAATAAGTGTTTTCCATATAATAAAATGTGTTTGAACTTGGTATGTAGGAAATCTGACATCAATTATTGGAATTAATTGATTTGACAAACAGCCGTCAAATGAGGTAAATAGATTTTTGTGACGATTTTCTGTGACCATAGAACGTCAAAACACGCTGGAATGTGAATTTTAAGCAATATCTTCTGGAATTGAGATCGTATCGAACTGAAATTTTGCACACTCGTGTAGAATGCTTGATTTAACGTCGGTACAAATTTTTTTATTAAAAAATTTTCCAACTGCCCGATCCCAACAATACTTAGATAATATTATATCCATAAATTAAGCATTTCATTATTGCATTTCTTGAAATAGGTACCTTTTCAAGTCGATCAACATCGTCCTTCTTTCGACGTCTAAACTATGACTTGATTCTTTATGTTTATGTCTTTGAATTTGTTTTCGGTGGAATTCAAAGAGTTCATAGAATAATCGATGAAAATACTGAGAGAGACCCAGGAAATTTGACACATTTTGTCTTATATCTCCAGAAATTGAAATCGTATAGAGCCAAAATTTTGCACAATGTTGCAAAATACTACAATTGACGTTAGTACAAGTTTTTGTTGCAAGCTGATGAATAGTTCACGAAAAAAAAATTTTTTTTTCGAAAAAATTAAAAGAAATATTTTTTTAAAAATTATCAACATTTCGATCATAACAGAATTTTGCCAAAAGTTGCGCGTTTATATCCTCGAACTGACTACCAAGTTTCGATTCAACATCTTCTTTAGTTCCTGAAATATCAGGGAAATAACCTCAAAATTTTAAATGTCTATAACTCCTAAACCGTCCGGCCGATTTTGCCCGTTAACGAAATTAACCGTCGCATTTTGATCAGAAACCTACCCTGAAAGTTTGAAGTCGATAGGACCTTCGGTGCTCCTGTTATCGTGCCTACGGCCGGAAGTACGGCCGGCCGGCCGGCCGGACGGCCGGACGGCACCCAAAAATCTGACACCGGATTCGTGATCAGGGAGTCCAAATTAGTCTATTAGCCAATTTTCAGCTCGAAATCCGAAAATTACAGACATTTGGACGAAATGATAGGACGATGTTCCCCTAGAACATGCGCCCAAAAAACGCGATAATTTTATTCCCAAATAAATGGTGCTTTGAAATTCCTTATAAAATACCTTGGGTTACTATGGAAACGTATTGAGGTTGAATTGTCAAACTTGACGATTATAAATTTAATTGCTGGTGTTCTCGAAAGTAAAATGATAAGTGATGATGAAATTTCCATTCCTGGGACTCCTCCAGAGCTGGTTGAGACAGTGAATACTGCTTCATTAGAATTATTGCCAAAGAAATCAAGAGAAAAGTACGAAAATGCATACAGACGTTTTATGGATTATCGAGTAAATATAACAAATTGATCTTAAAAATGTATTCAGCAATGACTTGATGTTTTCAAAATATGAATTAATTCTTTATAAGCAATGTGTTTTCTATCATTTATGTAGAACACTAACAACTGTACGGAAATATCATTTCCTTACAGTAAGGAAATGACATTTCCTTACAGTAAGGAAGTCCTGACTTTTTCTTCAAGAAATTTTGACAGGAATGTCAAAATTTCCTGGCGATTTGCGGAAAAGTATATTTATTAAAAATTATCAAAAATTCTACATTAACAGTCATTTCTATCATTAAAGTTAAAATTACAATTATTAAGATTTTGAAAATGGAGCTGGAAACCTGCACCTCCTCCAAAGGAAACACGCTCAGTCGTTATAGCACATGTGTTTGAGGACTTCTCAGGCCCTGCTGGAATATCCATTTCTGCATCAGGATTTTTGTGACCCCACCAAGTATTTGTTCAGAAATATTTATTTTGTTTTGTAGTGAATCTTCAATATATCCTTCTGCAACAGAACTTGAGCGCCATTCCAACTTTGTTACTCTATCCTGATGGCAGCTTAGATACAGCACTATTATTTTTTGATTCAACAGTGAATGGTGGCCCCTACCGTCCGATCTCCGATTCGCTCTATCCACTGAGCTTGAAGTACTCATCATTCAATTCAAATGAGCCAAATTAGACATTAAATTTCAAGCCATATAATCTTCTCGAAATGTCGAATAAGTGTTCGTGTCGATATTTCGGCAATATCTTCATCAATATAGATCCGATCGAGTTCAAATTTAACACTTTACTGTAGAATAATTTTTTGAAGGCTCTCGCAACGATATCTGTCGAATAGTTTTTGTGTTGTAGTATATTTTAAATATCTTTTTTCTACTTTCCAGCCACAAGATTTTGCATAAGTCTTCGTTTTGGTACTTTTCAACTAAATAGCGCGCTTCAATTCGATCAGATCAGTATTTTTCGAGTTATTGTGAAAACAAAATTTCAGATGGCTATAACTCTGAAACCACTCAGTGGAATTTGACCATCAACGAACTAAGCCGGCTCATTTAGACTCTAAACCCATTCTGAAAATTTCAACTTTCTTACTCATTGCGTTCGACCGTAATCATGCTATCGGCCGGCAGGCTGGACAGAATAAATTTTGACCTCGGCTTCTTCATCAGTGAGTTGAAACTAAATGTTTGAGACAATTCTCGGCCAAAAATTCGAAAACTACAGACATTTGGACGAATTGATAGGCACTTTGTTCACCTAAACAGCGCGCCAAAAACAGTAATTGAAAATTTAGATTTTGTGGGTGTCGTTTTTGTTAATTTGTTCAGAGATTTAATTATTCGGTCTTTCCTTCTGAATTAGGATTTTTTTTTCTAGCATTTCAGTAGAAGCTGATGTCATGAAGGCTACACGCTAGTTCTGAACGAATTATCCGACGACACACGGTGTGGAGAACTCGTCTGGTTCTCGCTTCATATGTATGCTGTTGGAGTCTTTTTCTTCGAATTTTTTTCATATTGATTTATTTTGTCATTAGGTACAATAAAATTTGTGAAAATTGGAAAAACTGTGATTAATATCATTTAAATGTTTATCGCTACTATTTCGAGCTGATTCATAACATAATGAATGGCACACTATTTTTGTGAAAAGATATTCATTCAACTCAATCAATCGGTAATCCTAATTATGTTGGATTTAATTGAAGTGATCATATTTTTAACCCATATGATGATTCAGTAGACAGAGCAAAAGTGAATTAATCGAGCGTATTTCAATCAATATTGTTGATATAACATGGGATCGGTAACATCGTTAAGTTTGAGTTTAAAGTTGTTACCTTTTGCAAGGAAAAGTGGATTATTATTCTGATACAGAATAAACCCGTGGAAAACACTGTGTTGTATAGTTCGGAATGTTTTCAGTATTCTAAGCCACCTTGTCCCAAGTGACAGGTAACATATTGTAACTATGCTGAAATCTCAATTCCTTCCAGAATGTCAGAGTGGACGAAAATTGAAGCTCTATTCGAACTATACATTATTCGTAAAAGCAGGTTTTATAATCAGGTCGTCGAATTGATCCCTTTGTTCTAGGGAATCAGTATATTCTTCCCCCTCTATCATCCAACTTTCGAATGTGCCATTCATCATCTCATGTACATGTAATAATGGAGTCTGAATCACTGGAGTGAAAATTTATCGTATCATCAATGAGGATTATTTGTCCCCATTCAGCCATGTTGGAACTACAATGATTAAACTACTACCTGTGGGACCATTGCATGAACGCCATTTCTCCAAATTCGATTGTTCGCGGTAATGAATATTTTCCTAGCTGTTCATTCGTTGTCATATGGCCGTGATAGTCCCGAAATTTATATTCGAATCTTGTCACGGTTCGACCGTGATTATCCGGATCAATCCCATATCCAGAAATGAATGTAGTTACGCCGTCAACTTGACAAGCACACGGTGGAACAATTGCGTTACCCCCCTCGTTTTCCATGCATTTTCACGTGTTATTTCGGTTTTTAAAGTGGAGTTAAAATCGCTCATTGTTCTGAAATTATGGTTGTTTGGAATGAAGTTCTACAATGCAATAGAAAAGGAATATTAAATGTATTCGTCGTACAGGGGATATTCACAGATTCGTGAGATTTAAACTCAAACTTCTAGACACGTGGTGGTGAAAGGAATTGTTCGCCGTAAGAAATCTAGGGTTTCTAATTAAGCATACTTTATTTGGGAGACTTTAATTTGTCATAAATAAATTTTATTGATAATTCAACAATATTATAAATGATTGGAACAACTTGATATTGTCATTATTTCTTCGGAATATCTCATTTTTATAGGTAATTTTATTAATAATCAAAATGGTTTATCACCAGGAAATGAATGGCAGAAAAGTATTGATCGAAAATATTATTGAATATAAAAATTGGTTCAAGCACTGTCGTGAAGTCAGAAGCTTTTGCGCGTATGATCTCTTGTCCAATCTCCTGTATTGGACACCCTTAATCGAATTTACCATGGTGAATTATGCAGCCGTATGACAAAAATTAATAAGTGTAAGTTTCTCCAATCAAACTTGAACTGAATTTACTTTGTAAACGAAGTATTTCCCAAATATAGTTCATTAAGCAAATACATATTATTTTTCGATTCTCTATCATCTCCTGGATTTTCCGCCCTTCAGACTTGACCACCCTGTATATGTGAATGGAAGAATATGGAAATCTGAACGTTCTCCCAAGTGATGTGTATTTCAGAATACATAAAAGATAAGGCTCAGAACGAAGATGCACGAAAGTATTGCTATTATATTAAGCATATCAGAAGAGCTGAAGCAACAGAGATACCCAAGATTTATGATGATCATGCCCTACAATAACATTAACCCAGATTTTAACCTCAATTTTCCAGTTTATGCAGAAATTATTTGCCGCACACGTCACAATATTCAAAAGTCTGGGTCTACTACATTCCGCATATTCCAAAGTATACATTTCGGATGCTAATACCAGTATCAAATTCAAAATTGAACAGAAATTAATTTGAGCGAAAGGAGAGGAGGAACCGGGCACGAAACTGTGTTGTTTAATTTTCTCCAAAATAACCCTTCTTTACAAGTTTGGGTGAAACAAGTCCGTGAAAATTGGAACGTATATTCGTGTCGCGAGTAATCATATACTGGTATAACATTGTTGTTCTTAGCTGTCTATTACATGTTACATAAGCACTGTGAAATAAATGCATCGATAAAGCGGCCTCTGGTCAACTACAATCAGATAGTTACCTGAAATGTTCCACCGTATCTTATTCTCCTTCCTTTCTCAACGATCTTGTATGTACTAAAATTTAATCTGTTTTTGATATATTATGCAATTCCTATAACTATCCCATCAAGGGCGTAGCCAGGAATTAATTTCGGTGGGGGGGTTTTGAAATAGGAATTAATTGCGGGGAGGGGGGGTGTTGAGTGTAAGGATCACTTTCTGTGGCAAAAATTTTTTTTTTTGAGAGAAATAATAATATAAATACGCCTTTGATCCCAATCTTTTATTAATGTAATTTATCCATGATGTTCTTCAATTAAGAGGTTCCATTTTAAAATATTGCGGGATTTTTGATCTGTTCGACAGCACTCCCTCAGTTCTCACAATTTGTCAGTAACAATTACACAATAATTTGAGAAATAATATATAAAAAAGGAGGAAAGCCCTGTGGCAGGAGCTTTGGTGCACTTGTTCAATTTTTGACAAACCATATCTCCGAAAGTATTGGTTTCTCAGAGTTGAGAATGTTAGCAATACATTCTTGTAATAGAACTGAACCCATCTGCAATGATTTTACCTATTAGAATGGGCTACTGTAACTTACACTCGGTGCAAAGTTTTCACAAATCGAAATACCTAAGGAAAGTATCTTCGAAATATCTAGAGCAAGGCTGGAGACAATCATAGCAGATTGTCCATTTATTTCTGATATTTGAACAGCTGACAAACGAATTATTTTAAAAGTTCAAAATATATTCATAAAATATAATCCTCTTTTCATAATTTAATAGTTCATACCTCTTACAAATTCATTCTACATTATGAACCTTAACTCAAGAAAGAATATTCGATACACAAATGTAGATAAATGTTTCAGCATTTTTTTGCTAGCAAAATTATGAAAATACTGTATATAGGAACATTTCTCTCTAATTAAGGATGTAAATGGTAATAGTAACCTCAGTGGCCAACGAACAGTAATTTCGTTTGATGATTCCATTATGTTGTTCTTTCCTATTGCCTTCATAAAATACATCATTAAAATGATTCAATTATAAATCTTTGGAAACATTATACCGAATATTTGCATAAAAATTATTCAATAGGCAACAAGTCAATATTATTTTTGGTACCAAAACAGTCTTGTATATATTCACAAATTCAAGATGCGGAACCTTGTTTTCCAACACAAAATATTTTAAAAGTACGAATTATATAAACAAATAAGATGACACGAATGAGCAGTGAGCACAGATATAACACAGACAGATAGAATTTGCATTCTGTGAAAACATAGAAGTACACGATGTATTAATGAAATTTTGAAAAATCATTTCTCTGAAAGTATTAGCTTGTTAGAGTTGAAAATGACATCAATGGATTCTTATGATGGAACTGCATCCTCAAAAAAGTTGAATTTGAAATTTGTAATGTAAAAAAAAATAATTTTTCGTTATTCCGAAACCGTTTGGCCAATTTAGCCCACAAATCAACTCTACCGAGATATTTATCTCTCAAACCTACTCTGAAAATTTAAACTGTGTAGCTCATCCCGTTTGAGAGTTATCGTGCCTACGTTCGACTGGCCGTAGTTTTTTGCCCCTTTCCGGCAATCCGATCGATACAAAACTCCGCATGCATATAAAGGTCATAATTCTACAATTTAATGCTAAATTTCAAATAGATCAAGCGATCGGTTCCAGAAATATTTTTCAGAATATGTTTACTAAAATCGGCCATAAATCCGAAACCTCTTGGTGGATTTCGCCCGTTAACTTCGTTAACTCTTCCGAGATATTTACGCTTCAAACCTACCCTGCAAATTTCAATCCTCTAACTCCTTTCGTTCGAGAGTCAACATGCCTACGACCAGCCGGACCGGCCCGCCAGACAGAATTGATTTCGACCACGGATTCTTGATCTGTGAGTCGAACCAAGACCATTTTAATCCAAAAATTCAAAAATTGCTGACATTTGGACAAATGGATAAGCAGTCTGTTCCGAGGAACAAGACCAACAAAAAGCAGTCAGTAAAGATGTCTGTAATTTTCGATGAAAATGGTCTTAAACGATTTGGTTCGACTCACTGATCAAGAATCCGTGGTCGAAATTCATTCTGTCCGGCCGTCCAGCCGTAGGCACGATAACTCTCGAACGGAATGAGCTAGACAGTTGAAATTTTCAGAGTAGGTTTGGGAGATAAATATCTCGGCTAAGTTGGGCAAAATCGGACAGATGGTTTCGGAGTAACAAAAAAAAATATTTTTTTTTTACGAGGCAAATTCCAAATTAAATTTTTTTCAATAAGCTGTTTTACCATAAGAATACAATGATATCATTTTAAACTCTAGCAAGCTAACACTTTCGGAGATATGATTTTTCAAAATTTCAATAATAAATCGTATTTCAACGTTGTCACAGAATGATATTATTCTATGTATGAATTGTCATAATGTCAAATGATGTTCCTGAGACATGACATTATCTAATCAATCGAAGAATTGTGAGCGAAGTGAAAAAAATCTCAGTTGTTTGCTCCGAAATTAGGTTTTCTCAGAAAATTCTTACATTTCGGAACGGAACATGAAGTAAGAGATCTGGGAGTAGGTAGACTGCTTTTCATCCATAGACATAGATATAACTCTCGAACGGAATGAGGTGGGTAGTTGAAATTTTCAGAGTAGTTTAGGGAGATGAATATCTCGGTTAAGTTCGTTATTGGGCAAAATTGGCCAGATTTAATTTGATTTCTTCCATGGTGCAGTTCTCATTCTCATGATAGCTCATTTAATCTTGATAAATAAACTATTATTTGAATTGAATTTCCTTTAGGATGCAGTTCTATCATATGAATACATTGATATAATTCCCAACTCTGAGAAACCAATACTTTCGGAGATATAATTTGTCTGTTTGAACTAGAGCGCCAGAAAGCTCCTGTCCACAGGGCTTGAACCCATTTTTTTAAATCTCTGCTTCTGAATCAAATGTGTTCCTTTTTTTTTCTTTTGGGATATGACAATAAGCTAGACAACTAAAAATCTTTAAAAGTATTTCAAAATCATAGCTAACATAGTTTTACTTTGCATATAAATTCCCAAGTTCCAACTCCTTTTTCAATAAATTTAGCCAAATATGGTCAATACCAATTGAGCAATTTGCAAAATTGCATTCTCTGTTCAATAAAATACAAGTGGACTCCTTAAGTTTCCTGTTAATATAATTAGGTTCTGTCATTAGAATCTTTGTATTACTCCAATCCATCATGTGATCTCCTTGGATTGTACATACATGTTCTGCTATTTTTGATTTCTGTCTCCATCTCTCAAGTTATTCTTATGCTCTGACTTTCTTACTTCTAGTGGTCTTGATGTTTCACCTGTGTAGGATTTAGTACAAATACAAGGAATATTATATACACAGTTTATAATAGATTTTTATTTTATAGAGTTTGGGAGAGAAAACCCAGAAAAAAACATTTCAATAATACATATTTTCTTCTTTCTAGCTCCGAATGTTGATTCATTGTGGAAATGATAAAACGGAACATACTTAATTATATCATCTTGGCTATCTACGAAACATTACATATGTATATCTCTATGAGCTATTTCAAAGTTTTCGGAAATAAATAACACAACTTTATAACTCATAACCAGTTATTACAATTAAAGCCGACTACAAATCATCCTACCTGAAACTTTATATTATTTATACCCTTAATGAACCTGAAAGAGCAAGCCACATATCCAATTTCGCTAAAGAGCTTCCATATGTAGATATGAGCATAAACCTTGAGCGATTTTCCACACCTGTGTCTCAGGGTGATGCCAACGTTCGCCGTCATCTAAAAATATGGAACCGTTCTGTTCGGAGCTTATAAGTTTATCATTGGAAAAACATTGGACAAAAGATGCAATTCTGTGATTCCCCATGGAAATCGTTCTCCTATATATGCAATGTGCTCACATTTTATTGCTCATTCATAAAAGTATTTCCAATCACGATAGGCATTATGAGATGGAACTCGGAATTCATTATTCTTTTATTCTGTTAACAATATGTATTCTACAAAATCGCGCATATAAATGAGTGGAATAGAGATTAAATTCCATCGTATTCCAGGAATTATGAAGAATGAATTTGTGTCGCATAAAAAAGTTTTTTTCCCGGAATCATCGCGTTGGAGTTTCGAGAATCATCTGACAAATGAAATACGCTGTGAGTTCCACCTAATGGATTATGATTCAATAATATTATAAAAGTTACATCTTTCTCTAACATATTCTAGCCCATCATCGTTCAGAAAGTTCCTAGCTTTAGTAATATATCAAAAGAGCCATTCTCACTTGATATGATCTACTTGAAAATATTTTAATTTGAAATCAGTCGAACTTCAATCCTGTTTATGAAAATGTTTCGATAAAATTCCCAATCTAATCGAATTATATCAAACATTTAAAATGAAAATAAAAAAATATTTTTATTTATTTATCCCAATCACGCTTGTAGCATATTGAAAGAGTCTATCTATATGCAACAACAATTTTTTCCATGTAATTACAAAATTCAACGTATGCATATATAAAAAACATCAATTAAAAAAAAATCAGACATAATACTATTTTGTTTTTTTTTTTAGACTTCTCCCATTTCTTCTTCTTTTTCTTCCGTTTTCTCTTGCGTTTCTCTTCACTGAACGGACCTTCTGGATCAGAATTACTAAAGTTTGAATCTTTCCTTACTTTTTTCTGTCTGTGATTCTTGTGTTTTTTTCTTCGGTTTGATGCTCTCTTCTTCATCGGAACAGAGTGCTTATCAATTTGCCCAAATGTCTGTAATTTTAGAATTTTTTTAAGAAATTTTTAAGAAATCGATTCTGTCCGGCCTGCTGGCCGGCCGGCCGGCCGTAGGCATGATAACTCTCGAACGAAAGGAGTTAGCGGATTGAAATTTGCAAGGTGGGTTTGGAGCGTAAATATCTCGGACGAGCTCGTTAATGGGCGAAATCCATCAAGCGGTTTCGGAGCTATGGCCGATTTTAGTAAAAATATTTTTTATGTATATTTCCGAAACCGATTACTCGATCTATCTGAAATTTAGCATCAAATTGTAGAACCATGACCTTTATACGCATGTGAAGTTTTGTATTGACCAGATTACCGCAAAGTGTAAAAAAAAAATTTGAAAATTTAAAAAAAGTTTTTCCACAATAACTCTCGAACGGAATGAGCTAGGTAGTTGAAATTTTCAGAGTAGGTTAGGGAGATGAATATCTCGGTTAATTTCGTTATTGGGCAAAATTGGCCAGATTTAATTTGATTTCTTCCATGGTGCAGTTCTCATTCTCATGATTGCTTATTTAATCTTGATAAATAAACTATTATTTGAATTGAATTTCCTTTATGATGCAGTTCTATCATATGAATACATTGATATAATTCCCAACTCTGAGAAACCAATACTTTCGGAGATATAATTTGTCTGTTTGAACTAGAGCGCCAGAAAGCTCCTGCCCACAGGGCTTGAACCCATTTTTTTATAGTTTACATCAGTAATATACAATATCAGTTTATAAAGCACCTGTATACGAACATATATATAATAATAGCGTAATCTAAAGGAAAAAAGGTTTTGCAATATATATACAATATATATACATTTATGCATATATGCAATTGATATACAGTTATACACACATAAAACTAAAAATAAATATACAATAATATAATGAATAAATAAATGAACAAACAATAAACTTGGTAAATATGCTGTATAAGGAGAACAGACAGCAATTTTGTACACATAAATAAATGTCACTAGTTATTCCGTAAATATCAGGTGCTTGACACCCTCGTGGTACAGTTATATCCACTAAAACCAGTATGCACGAAATGGAAATAACAATATCTATAGAAATCTGTTATAATTTCCAGGGTGTTAAATTAAAAGGGTTGAAGTCACTTCTGATTAAATTGCAAGCCCGTTTTCTACGAACAATCCATTTGTACAAATATAGGTACTCTCTACATTCTTATACATACATGAAAAATGATTTTGGATTGCGCTATCCTGAAAATTGTCAGATCTTAATGGTTTCCACAATAGCCAGCGTCGCATATTCTAAATGACAACCTTGCATGTTCCGTGCCCGTGAAAATGATGAATTTTATGCTCTTTCGCCCCCAAGAATGGATAGAGGGAAATGCTTTTACGAGTTAGCGCAGAAGATGGCGCCCGAATGGACATTCTTCCTAATTTGCGAATATGATGCAATTTGCATAATGCGAAAACCATGATTCAGGTTTTGTGTGCGAATAAAGTGGCTTGTGGGTGCTATTTCTGTTCTGACTTCGATGGAGGAGACGTCGTTTACGAACAGAATATGGAATGGGGTTGACGACCCCAGATATGACAAAGAAAATGAAAAGGATTATTTCCATATTTCTTTTGTTGGTTGTCGTCCTCTCAACAGGTGAATATTTCAATATTGTTCTGGACTGGATGTGAGATATCTCTCCTAATGCAGCCAAATAAAGAAAGGAGAATGGAGAGATTTTTAGATAGTGAATCTATACAAATATATTGAATCAGAGGTGTTTTCGTTTCTTTGTTGGCTCCTTTCTTTTTCTTGACCTCGTTGCTTTTCATTTTGATTGTTTGGAATATTGTTGCTTTTATATAGGGTGCTTTCAAAGGTTAGCCTCTTTGTCTAACAGACTAGAACATATCAAAAGGAACCATTTCTCCTAAATCACCTATGCAGGGTGATTCGATGGTAAATGCACATGCAGTAAGGGTAGATGGCTAATAACCATAACATAGAGGGTCATTTATCAATTTTTCCCCGTTTTTCAATTAATCATAACTTATGAACTACTTACATTTTTGGAATATTAGTTCAGTATGTTAGTTGCGCACATTGGTATCAACTAACATAATTAAATATAGTCTTGTTCCAGTTCCGGCCTCAAATAAATCAATAAAGAGGTTTTGAGTAGAAACAACATCTTGTGTATCAATATTTTGAAATTGGATGTGCAAATTTGGAAAGAACAGAATAAAAAAAATTGGTTCAAGCACTGAGGTGAAGTCAGGAGCTTTTGCGCGTATGTTCTATTGTCCATTCTTCTGTATTAGACAATCTCAATCGAATTTACCATGGTACAAAAGCGCCTGACTTCAAGTCAGTGCTTGGATACAGGAGAATGGACACTAGAACATACGCGCATTCATTGTATGTTTATACTTCTGTGGTGATTTTTTCCAAAACACAAGCATTGCCGTGATGTCAGGAGCTTTTGCGCGTGTATTGTATTGTCAATTCTCCTGTATTGGACACCCTTAATGGAATTTACCATGGTGCAAAAGCTCCTGACTTCACGTCAGTGCTTGAATCATGGTAAATTCGATTTAGATTGCCCAATACAGAAGAATGGACAATAGAACATAGCGAAAATGCTCCTGACTTCTCATCAGTGCTTGAACCAATTTTTTTTTGTAATTTTTTTTAATTTTCTGGTGGTACAGTTCTCACAAAATTTTACACACGTCTTTATGTCGATATTCTACAACTAGTTAGCAAGCTTCAGTTCGATCGAGTCTATATTTTTTGAGTTATCGAGGAAATAATATTCCAGATGGATATAACTCCGAAACCGTTAGGCTGATTATGGCCAACAGCGAACTTAACTCTCCCATTCAGATGCTCAACCTACCCTGAAAATTACAAGTTCATATCTCCTCTCGTTCGAGAGTTATCTAAGCAACGGTCACCTATCCAGCTACTGAACTCACACACGGCTGCTCGGATCACCAACAATATAGATCCGATCGTATTCAAACTAGGAACTTGATAGTAGAGTTAGGTTCTGAAGGCTCTCGCAAAATATCAGCCATGTCGGATGCATAGTTTCTGATATATAGAATTTTTTTCAATGATTTAAAATGATTTTTTGAAAATTTTCTAGTGATACGATCCTCATGAAATTTTGCGAGAGTTTTTGGGTTGGTATTCTACAACTGATAACATGCTCGAATTGGATCAATTTCATATTTTTCAAGTTATTGAGAAAATAACAACCAAATTCCAGATGGGTATAACTCTAAAACCGTTGGGCCGCTTATGCTTGTAAACAAAATCAAATGTCGCATTCAGATGCACAACCTAACCTGAAAATTTCAAATCGCTATCTATTTCCGTTCTCAAGTTATAGTGACATAAAAAATATTTTTTAATAATTTTTTTTTTCAATTTGCTAGCTATACGATTCTCACAAAATTCCACGAACATGCTAAAGTTTATATTCTACAACTATTCACCAAGTTTCAATTCGATCGGATTCATACTGGTTGAGAACAAAATTATTACTCGGAAACCATTGGGCCGATTATGCGCATTAACCAACTCGTCGGTCGTATTGAGATGTGCCACTTACTCTGAAAATTTCAAGTCGCTAACTCTTTCCGTTCCCAAGTTATCATGTCAACGGCCGGACTGCCAGACGGCTGGCCGGACAGAATCAAATTTGACCTCGAATTCTTCATCGCGGAGTCGAACCAAATTATAGGAACATAAAATCTATTATTCTTTATACAATACAAAATGTCAGTAAGTTTGTAAATAAAAAATATTTTAATTTGAGGTCAAATTTGATTCTGTACGTATGGCCGTCGGGCCGTTCGTTGCTACGATAACTTGAGAATGCGGTGAGATAGCGACTTGAATTTTCAGGATAGGCGGCGCATCCCAATACGACGGACAAGTTTGTAAATGGGCATAATCGGCCCAACGGTTTCAGAGTGATAATTTTGTTTTGAACCATTACTAAACTGATCGAATTGAAACTCAGTAGTGTAGTTGTAAAATATAAACCTATGGACGTTTGTGGAATTTTGTGGGAATCATATCGCTAGAAAATATTAAAAAAAGTTATTATGAAATATTATTTATGTCACGATAACCATCTGAGTTTTCTTATAGGCATAATCAGCTAAATGGTAATGGAGTTATACCCATCTGAAATTTTGTTATTTCCTCAATAGCTGAAAGATCCAATTCTTGCAAAATTTCGTGCGGATGATTTCACTAGAAAATTTTAAAAAAATCATTGAATATCATTGAAAAAATTTCCATATATCAGAAACTATTCATCTGAAATTTTGTGAGACCCCTCAGAACCTCACTCTTATACCAAGTTTCAAGTTTGAACACGATCTGATCCTTATTGTTGGAGATCCAATCAGTGCTGTGTGAGTTCAGTAGCTGGATGGGGGACCGTTCAACCGATAACTCTCCGACGGAAGGGGATAGGGACTCGCAATTTTCCCCATGGGACGGTTTAGTTCTTTTTGAGCATATTCGGTTTCGGAGTTATACCCACCTGGAATATCATTCCCTCGATAACTCAATAAAAAAAAATATAACTGATCGAATTTAAGCTTGGTAACTAGTTGTAGAATATCGTCATGAAGACGTGTGTAAAATGTTGAGAACCGCACCTCTAGAAAATTTTGAAAAAATTACGAAAGAAAAATTGTTCAAGCACTGACGTGAAGTCAGAAGCTTTTGCGCGTAAGTTCTATTGTCCATTCTCTGTATTCGATTAAGAGTGTCCAATACAGGAGAATGGACAGAGAATGGACAATAGAACATACCCTTCTTCACATAAAATTCTGACTTCACGTCAGTGCTTGTTTTATGGAAAACTTGCCGATACTTTCTCTCGACAATAATTATTGCATGACATGTAAATGCGCACAGAATGCACTTGCATAAGATTGTCGCAAGAAACTTGCCAGTCTATGAACGCCTTTTACGGTTAAGCTTTTAAACGTTCATATACATTCGAAATTTGGTCCATTGTAGGTAGGTACTTGAGAATTGATTTTTTTATTTTTGTTGAAATTCTCAGGTATTACAACGAACATGGTCTTCTCCTTGACAGTAGTTATGAATTGGTGAATTTGTATTCTCATTCTTTCCATGAAGCGTATTTGAAATATCACTATTGCGCGTATGTTCTGGGGAACATCGTGTTATAGTTTTGCCCAAATGTCTGTAACTTTCGAATTTTTTGACGAAAATGGTCTCAAACGATTAAGTTCGACTCCCCAATGAATAATTCGACGTCAAATTTGATTCTGTCCGTCCGGCCGTTGCCACGATAACTTGAGAACGAAAAGAGCTAGTGACTTGAAATTTTCAGGGTAGGTTGCGTATCCGAATACGACGTACAAGTTCGTTAATGGGCATAATCGGCCTAGTGGTTTCCGAGTACTAATTTCGTTTTCAACCAATATACATCCGATCGAATTGAAACTCGGTGAGTAGTTGTAGAATATGAAGCTTAGCACGTTTGTGAAATTTTGTGCGAATAGTATGGCTTGAAAATTTTAAAAAAATTATTAAAAGATATTTGTGTTGTCACGATAACTTGAGAACGGAATGAGATAGCGGCTTGAAGTTTTCAGGTTAGGATGTGCACCAGAACGCGACATTTCAGTTTGCTTATGAGCATAATCGGCCAAACGGTTTTAGAGTTATAGCCATCTGAAATTATCTGAAATTTGGTGGATTTTTGTTCCTCATTAACTCGAAAAATACTGAACCGATTGAATTCAAACATGGTTATTAGTTGTAGAATGCCAACGCAAAGATGTTCGCAAAATTTGGTGAGGAAAGCATTTGTAGAAAATTTTTAATAAATCATTGAAAATTAAAAAAAAAAATTCTATATATCAGTAACTATTCGTTTCAAATTGCTGAAATTTTGCAAGATCCTTCATAACCTAACTCTTCTGCCAAGTTTCAAGTTTTAATACGATCGGTTAAATATTGTTGGAGATTCGAGCATTCTTGTGTGAGTTCAGTAGATGGGTGACCGTTGCCTCGATAACTTTCGAACGAAGATAGGGACTTGCAATTTTCAGGGTAGGTTGTGTATCCGAAAGGGAGAGTTGAGTTCGTTTTTGGGCATAATCGGTCTAACGGTTTCCGAGTTATACCCACCTGGAATATTATTTCCTTAATAACTCAAAAAATAAATATTCGATCGAATTGGTGCTTGGTAACTAGTAGTAGGAAATCAACATAAAGACGTGTTTAAAATGTTGTAAGAACCGTACCCCTAGAAAATTTGAAAAAAATTACCAAAAAAAAAATTTTAAGAACCATATCCCTAGAAAATTAAAAAAAAATCACGAAAAAAAAAATTGGTTCAAGCACTGACGTGAAGTCAGAAGCTTTTGCGCGTCTGTTCTATTGTCCATTCTTCTGTATTGGACACCCTTATTCGAATTTACCATGGTAAATTATGTTGTCCATTCTCCTGTATTGGACACTTAATTCGAATTTACCATGGTAAATTCGAATTAAGAGTGTCCAATACAGGAGAATGGACCCCTGTATTGGACACTCAATTCGAATTTACCATGGTAAATTCGAATTAAGTGTCCAATACAGGAGAATGGACAACATAATTTACCATGGTAAATTCGATTAAGGGTGTCCAATACTGAAGAATGGACAATAGAACATACGCGCAAAAGCTTCTGACTTCACGTCAGTGCTTGAACCAATTTTTTTTGTTTGTTATTGAAGCAAATAGCTGTTGAGAAAGAATCAGTAAAGACGAATGATTGTCAGAATTTCAACTTTAATAATGACTGAACTGCTTATTCCTATCCCATTTTATTCCCACCTGAATACTATTATAGAATTATAATTACTCTGAATTAAAAATAGGTGCAACGTTACAATTTCCACGATATCTATTACCCGGGTCACGACCAGTTGATGTCACCCCGTTCAAGGTTTGTGGAATATAACATCATATCCTCAGGGGCACATTACACATCCATATAGTATTAACACGAGAGGTTAATAACACGCTTCGAAAATTTCATGATGAACATATACTCTCAATATCCTTATTGAAGAGAAATCCTATATCAGCCATGTTACATCCATCCGGAGCTTGATAGGTAATTTGAAATGATAATATTGTCTATCCTCTTAATAAGCATGTTCCTTGCTGAATTTAAATCCGATTCGGTATAAATGGCAGCATATAATCGAATAGTTGTTCTACTATTATATTATATTTATATTAATCATTAAAGGATACTGTGGGAGGTATACTCATTATTAAAAGGTTTCTTTCTGGGTTTTCTCTCCCAAACTCTGAAAAATATCTATGAAATAAAAATTCCGAGGAACTAGAGCACCAAAAAATCATTCAAAGATTCAATTCCATATTAAGACCACAAATTGATGGAGTATGCGCATGCTTAGAAAAAAATTCTCTGAAACCCAAAACACCTGTGAGGCGAATTCTGATCAACAAGTTTCATCGATAAATGTCTAACTAAATAATACTTAAGTCAATATACTTCAGCCTAGCTGTTTTTCGTTCCAGACCGCTTCAAATCTTGCATTGGGCAAGCTATACCTGATTTATTTTCTCCACGAATCATGAATTTAAAGTCGAATTGAAATTCATAGAAAGACATTCACACAGATTATTCGGAACCCTATCGAACGTCTACCGCATGTGGAAAAAACTTCTACAATTCAGTTTTATTTCTTCAGACTCTCCTGTAATTGCTCCAAACTCGAGACCATTCCAATTCCATCGGTATAACCTACCTGAATATTATTTCAAACGACTTTGCTATGCATGAACTACATGAACCGTGAACCGACCCCCATTTCTGCTGACCTCCTTCCCTGTCGTACACGTGCTCGCCGCGAATTTGTCTCTATTATTCTATCTGGAAGAGTGAAAATAAGAGTGCAATCAAACGGAATGATCTCCGCGGTCCTGAAGGGCTACATGATATATTCATGTAGACTGTTGAATTGTAAACGAGCGATGGTGAATTGTCCGCAGAGGTGAAAATTCCATAGGATGAATGAAACATATCACCGTTTTCTTGGAAAAACTGATCCAAAAGAAGGATTATGTATACTCCATTCACTTTTATAAAGTCTCCCGGTTGGCCTTGATTTAGGTCTATCACGTTTTTGTAGATAAAACAAAGGCAGGTTGGCACTTCTGAAATATCGTCAATTTCAAAACAATTCTCTGAGACGTTGCCAATTTCTACTCTCTTCAATCAACATAATGTTCCATCTTAGACAAGATATTATCACATATCATTATTTTCGAATAATAAATAAATGCCGAAAGCAGTTTTGAAGAAGCGCAGAGACAAAGTACACATCCGGAAGTGCTATACAGAACTGAAATCTGCAATAGGAAAACTTCATTCTGTCTTAGGACATGTTGAACTCTCGAATGAAATTACATAGTTTCCTATCCTATCACTATATTTTTTGAAGGTTTAACAGTGACTACTACATTTTTAAACTGGTGTATTTCAAGTTGTGCAACAAGGTATTGAAGTGTCTAGGCTTATTTCTTGCGAATTTCGAAGAGTGATGGGGAATTCCATAGGTACGTCTGTTCGTGTAGAAGTTCTGCCGGAATATTCAGGTGTTTTCATTCATTTTTCAAATGAACTATCACAAAGTAACGGACTACTGTATCCATTATTTTTCATTGAAATTTCTACACTTGATTCTTGATTTCCGTACAAGAAAATAGCATAACTGAATCTTCCAACCAGTTTATATTCGTGAAATATTTCTGTTACATCCTGATTAGTTTATCAGGATGTTATGGTTTCGAAGGATCTTATGTTGAGTCCTGATGCTTTTATCAGGATATAATGTATTTCGAAGGACCAGAATTATACACCCTGATTGTTTTATCAGGGGGATGAGTAAGGGGGGTATACTTAACTTTAAGCACCCAGCAGTAATCTCGTTGATTACTGCGTAAGTTGTTACTTGTAATAAAATAACAATTACGAGGATAGGAAGTGGTGAAATATTCGAACGCACTTTTAACACAACAATAAAATGTATTTTCTTGTAACCGACAATGTGATAACAAGCACGAGGTATTGTACAATGCAATATTGATACAATATAAAATCTTCCTTCTATATGAAAAGGGAAGAAGTGACTACTAAGTTGCTAACGAAGACAAGGCAATGTTATTGTTTCGCGACAGATCAAGAATAGTAATGAAATTGAACAGTGTAATTGTATATAAAAGCCCAGATGGAAGGAAATATTGGAGGTTCCTTCATCTGGGTAAAAAAGGGACAATATTAACAATGATTGGGGGTTCGATCTTAAAACCGCCCCCGATATGTTACAACAATACTCTCATTTGTCGATTACGAAACCTAGTAGGAATGCATACTAAATGCACCAATCAGTGAACTTCTAGCGTGTTTAATCTTAGAAATTCAAAATCTCGAACTTCTCCCCCATTTGGACTAATTTTCACTAGTTGTCTGGATATAATCTATCAGCGAAAGCTGATAAATGACTTTCACAGACTAGGGGTCTTCGAATAGTCTAGACAAAAGACTAACAGCTCTGGCAATGTGTTAGTTGTTGTATGCATTTTATCAATATTTCACAGGAAATAGGTCATAAATACTTCTACAAGGGTTGAAGTTTTACAAGATATTTCACTTGCAATTATCTTTTCGTGGAAAGTATTAATTTCAAGGGTGAGACCCCACATGGTAAAATAAAGCAGTTAACCCAAAACATTTAAGTTTTACAAACGAGTACCTTCGTTGAGAAAATTGAATCTGCGGTTCCCAAAATGTGAAGTCATGAGACGCAACAATTTCCATAGTAAGAACAGATGACAAATTTTCTTCAACAGTCGCAAGGTCTGTGGAATTGTTGAATTCACACAATATCTTCTCAAATTAATTATTTTTCTCAAGAAAATTCATATTGTGAAAATACGTTATTACTACGACTTCTATGTAGAGAGGACAACGTTGCGTAGTAATCTGACAGGAAAATGAGCATAACCTAACATTTTCAAAATATACACGGTGAAATGTGTCAAAATTTCATGGCCAACCGAGAGACTTTATAAAAGTGAATGGAGTATATTTATGAGATTTGTGTATCCTGCTTTACATCATAATCTTATTGTTATGCTCTCCTCAATATAGTGCTTTTGGCAATTATTCATCTTCGGAGTAACTGTTTATATTCGACAACTAGAAAATCTACCATAAATCAACAACACCTGAGCATTTTGTCAATAGAGTTTCATGGAATGGGTTCGTGAATCTATACTTGTTTGAAGCTCTGTTTTTAGTGAAACTCTGCACGCTCCAAGAGGTCATTATTGGTCATCAGATCAATATTTCTTGGGTTATTGCGGAAACCCAATTAAATTTTTTTTTTCCAGCGTAGAGCAGTGTATTTGGATGTTGGGTAATTGTCCTAATTGTGACAGGTGCGTAATTGCAAGAATCGTTGACCCGATCAAAGGTGTCTCTTGCGGTTACGCTTATGTTGGCCGTTACCTAATTCCGAATATGCTTGGATATATAAATAACTGCACTATTTTCAACGCATTTTGAAACACACATCCCACAGTATCCTTCAATGATTATTTCGATAATATGAGGAAGTACAGCAGTTTCACTCTGATGCAATGTATCCAACAGCCATCTGTTTCATGGAGTATCAAGGAACAGAGTGTGCAATCTTCTCGAGCAGAAAACATCGAAATTACAACATGTTCCGCATACATCGTTTATTAACTTCACACTAGTTTACCAGGAAGAAGCCTGTTGTAGTTGAACACAATATTCATCTAGCTATACACGGAGTCGCTTAATTATGTCATCTGCTTTTTGATCTTTTTGGAACGAACTTAAATGGATGACGAGAATCTTCGGCCATTACATACCCACTATTTTGTGAATATTCATTACCCAAATTCACAGTGAGATAGAACTTCGGAAGTGAATCAAAATGTTGAAACCACCGAGAAGACACCTAAACAATAATAATTAAATCTCGTCAGAACTGGACTCTATTATATGGAAAATATTGTCGGCATGTGCATCAACATACAGGGTGAGGGTTTAAATTGCACATGAATTTTAACCATATACTCAATTCATCAAGCAAAACATCACTTTCATGTATCATTTTTGGCGCTCTAGTTCCTCGGAACTGAGTGCTTATCAATTTGCCCAAATGTCTGTAATTGTCGAATTTTTCGATGAAAATGGTCTTAAACGATTTGGTTCGACTCACTGATCAAGAATCCGTGGTCGAAATTCATTCTGTCCGGCCAGTCCGGCTGGCCAACCGTAGGCACGATAACTCTCGAACGGAATGAGCTAGACAGTTGAAATTTTCAGAGTATGTTTGGGAGATAAATATCTCAGCTAAGTTCGTTACTGGGCAAAATCGGACAGATGGTTTCGGAGTAACAAAAAAAAATATTTTTATTTACAGAACAAATTCCAAATGAAATTTTTTTCAATAGCAGTTTTACCATAAGAATCTAATGATATCATTTTTAACTCTAACAAGCTAATACCTTCGGAGATATGGTTTTTCAAAATTTCAATATTAAATCGTATCTCACAGAATGATATAATTATTCTATATATGAATTGTCATAATGTGAACTTAATTTCCTGAGACATGACATTATCTAATCAATCGAAGAATTGTGAGAATAAAGTGTATTCCGAAATGTGAGCGAAGTGAGAAAAATCTCAGTTGTTTGCTCCGAATTAGTTTTTCTCAGAAAAGTCTTATATTTCGGAACGGAACATGAAGTAAGAGATCTGAGAGTAGTGAGACTGCTTTTCATCCATAGACATAGAATGCAAATAGAATGTAAATATTGAAAGCATAATTCTGTAGTTCAAGAGAGGAGAAAATTTGGTGAACGTAGATCAGGAAATTTTTGATCGATTACAAGGTAATTTTTCATTATTACTCTTCTTTCATAAATGTTTTATGAAAAATCTACTATTTGTAGGTACTTTAAATCTGTTTTGGACAATTGTCATACGAAACTTGTTGGCGTGCTAGTTCCTCGGAACTGAGTGCTTATCAATTTGCCCAAATGTCTGTAATTTTCGAATTTTTCGATGAAAATAGTCTTAAACGATTTGGTTCGACTCACTGATCAAGAATCCGAGGTCGAAATCGATTCTGTCCGGCCGGTCGGCCGTAGGCACGATAACTCTCGAACGAAAGGAGTTAGTGGATTGAAATTTGCAAGGTGAGTTTGGAGCGTAAATATCTCTGAAGAGCTCGATAATGGGAGATATCCATCCAGCGGTTTCGGATTTATGGCCGATTTTAGTAAAAATATATTTATGAGTATTTCCGAAACCGATCACTCGATTTATCTAAAATTTAGCATCAAATTGTAGAATCATGACCTTTATACGCATGTGAAGTTTTGTATTGATCAGATTACCGCAAAGTGTCAAAAAAAATTTTGAAAATTTAAAAAAAGTTTTTCTACAATAACTCTCGAACGGAATGAGCTAGGTAGTTGAAATTTTCAGAGTAGGTTAGGGAGATGAATATCTCGGTTGAGTTCGTTATTGGGCAAAATTGGCCAGATTCAATTCGATTTCTTCCATGGTGCAGTTCTCATTCTCAGATTGCTCATTTTATCTTGATAAATAAACTATTATTTGAATTGAATTCCCTTGATGATGCAGTTCTATCATAAGAGTCCATTGATATAATTCCCAATTCTCAGAAACCAATACTTTCGGAGATATAATTTGTCTGTTTGAACTAGAGCGCCAGAAAGCTCCTGTCCACAGGGCTTGAACCCACTTTTCAAAATTCGGTTCAGATAAGATGATAGAGGTTGTTGATTTTAGAAAAATAAATCAGTATTTGTTCAGTAGCTCGTACACGGTTCTCCCAACTCAAATTAATGTTGGTATGAAGTGTGAAGTTTTAGGGGTTTTTAAAATCTATCACAGTAAAAAACATCAATTGAGGAGTAACGCATTATGTCCAATTTGGGCGAAATTGAGTTTGAAGTGGATTTAGAAATGATTTCTAATGATCTATAGCCCTATATGTAAACAAAATCTTCCAAATGGCATTATGTCCCTGTGTAATTTACATCCAAAGTATGTAAGCCGCAACGCAATAAATTATGTTTAAGTTTGTATTTTTAAAACAAATAAAATATAACCAAAAAAATTTTTTATCGATTTGCTCAAGTTAATTAGGTTAGAGGCCAACACTTACTGTGCAGACTGTTTTCTCTAAATGTCTAAAAAATCGCAACAAACAGCATTATTTTCAATTTCAACCACATCAAAACGCATTATATACAGTGGGATGAATCAAAACGCATTAGGTCCAAACGTTTTTTACATTTTCTGTGTATATCTGATCAATATTGATTTAAATGAGATTAGTTATTACCTTAAGATGTACATTTCTATCAAACAAGCTCAACGTACTCAAATTATAAGCCAGGGTGGAGAAAAAAATCGTTTTTTATTAGTTTTATATTTCCTATATTTTCCCCATGTCTAACTCGAAAATCGCTTATCCGATCATGTTTGAGTCTAGAAATTCTCTGTAGAATTATGTTTTGAAGATTCTCGCAAAATTCAAGCGATATCCGACGGATATTTCGGAGATTTTTTTCGATAATTATTTTGAAATGTTCTAGTTATATGATTCTTACAAATATTGTGATTTTCAACTAACTATCGAACTTTAATTCGATCATTCAGGTATTTTTTGTGTTATTGGGAGTAAACAATTTCAGATGGCTATAACTTCAAAAGCACTTAGTAGATTTTGCTAATCGAAAAAATTATCGGGCGTATTTGTACTCCAAATCTACCCTGCAAATTTCAATTCTCTAGCTCATTTTTTTTCGAGGGGAATAATGTCTACAGCCAGACGTAGGACGGCCGGATATAATTGAGTTTGACTTTGGCTAAACTAAATGTTTGAGTGTAATTTGAAAATTACAGACATTTGGTCAAATTAATAGGGGCTCCGTTAAGTGGAGCAACCGTGCCAAGAAGTCGCACTCTCCGATTTCAAAGGCCAATTGGTTCGTAACAATAAACGAAAACAATGAATTCCTGGAAAATTAATGAATATTATTGAGCTTGCATTTCATCTCCACCATTTCATTCATACCTAATCTGCTTATATATACAGGGTGATTCTTTGACCACTGCATTAATTTTAACCAAAGATTCCTCTCATCAAATGAAACATTTTTTTCATTTACCATTTTTCCAGATTCGGCTCAGGTAAAAAGTTACAAGGGTTTA
Source organism: Halyzia sedecimguttata (assembly GCA_937662695.2). NCBI lineage: Eukaryota > Metazoa > Arthropoda > Insecta > Coleoptera > Coccinellidae > Halyzia > Halyzia sedecimguttata. Next base: position 86,986,471 of record OW569415.2, on the reverse strand, counting down.
AAGATTTCACAATGTGCTAATACACTCCAGCATATAAATTATCTATGACATTGTTGGAGGACGAGAATAAGGCATGGTAACGTGATTTACAGCTTGATTCAGGATTCCAACGCTCAGGGACGGATCCATAAAAGTAGTGAAATTTCTGGAGTTTTCCATTTTAAAACATTCAATGAAGAATATCTCGAAAACGGTGCGTTTAAGGAGAAATGATAAAGAATAATATAATGTTCTAAAACGATGGAATATTCTTGAAATGACTCAAGAAAAACTATATATGCTTTCTTTGTGCTAATTTCGTTTAGTTTTATGAATCAATGAGTCCATAACTAGAAAACCAGTAGTAGTAGAAAATAACTAATATTTGGAAAATATGTATCATAGTTATAGGAAACATTACGTCAATATTCATTTTATTCGAAAATAGGATGTCAAAGCTACAAAATAAAAACTGATTTTTTTTCAAAATTTCAACAGCCTGTATCTTTTTACCTGAGCTGAATTTGGAAAAATGTTAAATGAAAAAAGCGTTTCATTTGATGAGAGAAATCTTTGGTTAAAATTAATGCAGTGGTCAAAGACTCATCCTGTATACTTCCACCATTTATGACTTTCGATCTTCTATTCCATCTCAAGCTCAATACGTCTCTGGCAACCATCTACTCCCTGTTGCATATATGTATTGTTCTTGAATTGAATGTTTACATCAAACAGTCAAATCCAACTTGATGTAGTAATGAATTTCCGAATACATCCTATATTTATGACCGATTTATGCGGGTGTAGAATCTGCAAGCAACAGTGTATTCCTCATGAATGGTTTTGAGATGTTACTATTTATACCTGAATTTCAGAGGGATGAATGAATTGACTTGTATGGCAATAATAAAATGCGTAGGAGATTAACGTTGAAGCTTGAAAGAAGATATATTTTTTATGGTAAATGGGGATGATGAAAAAAAACTTTTTTCAGCTGATAATATCCTCGCAACTAATTACCAAGATCCAATTAGGTCGTATCGCCTAATATGCCTAAGGATTAATCTGGCTCTATGGGAATTTCGTACGTCTTTGGGTTGGTATTCTACTATTAGTTAACAAGTTTCAATTCAATCAAATATATACAGGGTAAGTCTTTAACCACTGCATTAATTTTAACCAAAGATTCCTCTCATCAAATGAAACACTTTTTTCATTTACCATTTTTCAAGATTCGGCTCAGGTAAAAAGTTACAAGCGTTCAAAGATTTCACAATGTGCTAATACACTCCCGCTTATAAATTATCTATGACATTGTTGGCGGACGGGAATAAGGCATGGTAACGTGGTTTACAGCTTGATTTGGGATTCCAACGCTCAGGGACGGATCCATAAAAGTAGTGAAATTTCTGGAGTTTTCCATTTTAAAACATCCAATGAAGAATATCTCGAAAACGGTGCGTTTAAGGAGAAATGATGAAGAATAATATAATGTTCTAAAACGTTGGAATATTCTTGAAATGACTCAAGAAAAACTTTATATGTTTTCCTTATGCTAATTTCGTTTAGTTTTATGAATACACGAGTCCATTACTAGAAAACCAGTAGAAGTAGAAGATAACTAATATTTGGAAAATATGTATCATAGTTATAGGAAACTTTGCGCCAACATTCATTTTATTCGAAAAAAGGATGTCAAAGCTACAAAATAAAAACTGATTTTTGTTCAAAATTTCAACAGCCTGCATCTTTTTACCTGAGCTGAATTTGGAAAAATTTTAAATGAAAAAAGTGTTTCATTTGATGAGAGGAATCTTTGGTTAAAATTAATGCAGTGCTCAAAGACTCACCCTGTATTTTTTGATTTATAGACAAAACAATATTCCAGATAAGTATAACCCCGAAACCATTTGCCAAATTATGCCCAACAATGAACTCAACTGTTCCATTTAGATTCGCAACTTACCCTGAAAACTACAAGACGCTTTTTTTCCGTTCGAAAGTAATCATGGCAACTGTCACCCATCCAGCTACTGAACTCACCCAAGGCTTCTCGGATCTCCTTCAATATAGATCCGATCGTGTTCAAATTTCAAACTTGGCTATAAATTTAGGATATGAAGGCTCTGGCAAAATTTCAACGATATGCGACGGATAGTTTCTGAAATATGCAATTTTTTCCAATGACTTTGAATTTTTTTTTTTATATAACACAGAGTGGTTTTTATTGACGATGTGTGAAAATAAACATTTCATGTTTCTGTTCTGGAATTTTTCCAGAGACAAGGATTCAGCACTTCTAAATCCATTAAATAACAGATCATTCAAAATGAATCAGAATCAGCTTGAAACCTTTCCCTTCTTCACAAATCACCCTGTTTCTCGTAAGCAAAAGCGCTCAAATTAATTTTCATATTATTTCCTGACTCGGAAAATCGTACCCCTTCTTTGAACAGTATCAACAGACACACCGATACATAATACAAAAATACATAGAAATACAAATTCCAAGGAAATATTACATTTTGATGCAGATCTTTATGATTTCAATCAAATTCTGTTGATCTGTCAAGGCAATACATTCTACGTATATTTTTCCAAGAACTAATTTGATACTCATAGTAAAATAAGTACACTAATTCAGTACAAAGTAATTTCTGATTCTTTAGCTTGAATTGATATCTACCTGGTGGTTATCAATCTCCTTTGAATATTAAATTGGGACACGTAAATTATAGTATATTTAATACACTCCTTAGTAATCATTAAAGGATACTGTGGGAGGTATACTCATTATTGAAAGGTTATTTTCTGGGTTTTCTCACGCAAACTGTGAAAAATATCTATAAAATAAAAATTAATTATTTTGTGATTTGCTTCTGCGTAAGAAACACAGGATATTTGTCAGAAGCAATCAATTGAACAATGTTGCCTAACAAACAACAACGACACATCAACGAAGAAACAACTATATTGAATTGTCACAATTGTGACAATTCTTGAATTTCACAAAATAACTATCAACAAAATAATTCTAACGATTTTCATTAAGCGTCTGACGAAGGAGTTTGATATAGACTCCGAAACGTTACGAAATAGTTGTTTCTTCGTTGATGTTGTTTCGTTGTTGTTTGTTAGGCAACATTGTTCAATTGATTGCTTCTGACAAATATCCTGTGTTTCTTACGCAGAAGCAAATCACAAAATAATTAATTTTTATTTTATAGATATTTTTCAGAGTTTGGGAGAGAAAACCCAGAAAAAAACCTTTCAATAATACACTCCTAACTTGAGAACATATAAAAATTTCAAGCTTTCTATTTTCAATGCATATTCAAGGGGTAGCCATAATGGTAAATCATTTTAATGCTGCCACCAAACCTAAATATATTTACCAATTTGCAACATTCTAGTTCGGACAAATAATATATCAGGGGTGATTACTCCTAATGAAAGATTTGTCAGACGTCTATTGAACTATTATTATTATTATTAAGATTGGGGTTGGTTAGCTAGGGATCAGCCTTTCAGGAGTGCGACCATTTTGATCTTTTGTTCTTGAACCCTACCTAGTCAGTCCTCGGGAGGTCATCATTGATTTTCATAATTCTAAAGGAGCCATGGATGTCACGTTGAAAGGATGGAGAAATGAGGACCTTAGGCTCGCTTCACATCAACACGACACGGTCTTATGTACGCAACGACACAAACGCTCGAGCTTGCACGGCACGGGGGGACTGCCGGACACCCTCGAGTCGTGCATGGCAGCCGTGTGTCGTTCACACGACCACGACTTGGCCGGATAGCTGTGAAAGCTATCATTCAAGCCTTCACCCAAGAATCGGATGCCGGTGTCGTTTACACGACTGTGAAGGGAGCCTGTGGGAAACCTCGAGCGTTTATGTCATTGCCGTACATAAAACCGTGTCGTGTTGATGTGATGCGAGCCTTACCCACAGGCTCGAAACGACACCGGCATCCAATTCCTGGGTGAAGGCTTGAATGATAGCTTTCACAGCTATCTGGCACGAGTCGTGGTCGTGTGAATGACACACGGCTACCGTGCACGACTTGAGGATGTCCGGCAGTCCCCCCGAGTCGTGAACGGCAGTCGTGCAGTGCAGTGAACATGTCTAAGAACAGCTGAAGTCGTTCAACGATGCCGGACCTCCGTCGTGTAAGCGAGCCTAAGGCTCGCTTCACATCAACACGAAACGGTTTTATGTACGGCAACGACACATTCGCTTGATCTTTCCCACAGGCTCGCTTCACAGTCGTGTAAACGACACCGGCATCCGATTCTTGGGTGAAGGCTTGAATGATAGCTTTCACAGTTATCCGGCCGAGTCGTGGTCGTGTGAACGACACACGGCTGCCTTGCACGGCTCGAGGGGACACCGAGAAAGGAGGAAACTGCGTATTTACATATTTACGTTGCTAAATTCAATAGAAATAAAAGCTTTTAAAAATGCCGCTCGACAGTGAGAAACAGCTCAAATTGGTACCAGATGGTACGTTTTATGAATACATGCTTTGGGATAACGCTAAAGAAAATAAATATTATTTTTCACCGGCTACACACATTGCGCCGAATACTATTGAATATTGAATTTACGGTAACAGAAATGTGTAAAAAGGTACATGGTGTTATTCCATGTTATCCCGTCCCTGCGTGCTCTGCATTTATCCGGTAAAGTGGTCGAATTCCTTCACATTTTAAGACAATTTTTTCGGAAATATTCCAACTTCATTGAAATTTAACCAACTCCTTCGAAATTTTTTCCAACTCCTTTGAATTTTTTCCAAATGTGTTGAAAATTTGCCAACTCCATTCAACTTGTGCTTAAATCCACAAAGGTAAAACGTATCAATTGTAGAGCTAAATTTATTTTCAACATTGATAGGTCCGAGAAAAGTATCAGACTCATCGGAACAGCAACCTACTGTACTACAGTTGAAATCACTGCACATTGAGATGATTCTCTCACCCAACGTCTCAGAATTTGAAGCTAATTTTGTCGAAAAACCCACCAGTTTCATCAGATAAACACAGCTATGGTACAGAACAATATAATCGACCAAAATTGAAATCTACAATTCCTCGGCATCGCTCAAAAACTTTTCTTCCATTCTTGTGCCAAGATCATTTCGAACACAAATGAACACTCCACCACCCATTGACCTCCTAGAAGCCGAACTAGTGCTTTCCTGCCTGAACAGCGCATAATACTCCAGAAAAACCACCTCATCGTCTTAAAGCATCGCTCAAATATTGTAAGAGCCTTGAATACCTTATTTACAGCAAATTTAGATAATTGAACTAGATCGGATATACATAATATATTGTTGGAAATATTGGGAATATATTATCCTGTAGAGGTGTTAGACAGGGCAATACCATCTCACCTAAACTGTTCCCGCTGGCATTGGAAAATGTGATCAAAAAACTAGCTTGGGATGGAAAAGGACTTAAAATCGAAGGAGCTTATCTCAACCATTTGAGATTTGTGGACGACATAATACTGATGAGCACAGACATCAATGAGTTGAGATCAATGTTGTATGACCTAAATGCAAGATCCAACGAAATAGGATTAAAGATGAATCTTAACAAAACAAAAATAATGAGCCACAGCGAAGAAGATATTATTGTCGATGACACTGTCATAGAGAAGGTGGAACAATATATATATTTAGGGCATATAATTAAAAATGAAAAGGAAAATCAAACATTAGAAATTGGGAGAAGAATACACCTTACATGGGCAGCATTCGGCAAACTGAGTTTCATTTTTAAAAACTAAAATATTCCTCTACACTTAAAACGCAAAGCGTACGAGAGCTGTATATTACCGGTGGCAGCCTATGGTTTGGATACTATGGCAATAACGAAAAAAGTGGCAGAACAACTGAGAGTAACTCAAAGAGCCATGGAGAGGACAATGCTGGGTGTAAGATTGAGAGACAGAATTCTGAACACCGAAATACGGAAGAAAACCAGAGTAACCGATATCATGAGTAGAATAGCGAAACTCAGGTGGCAGTGGGTGGCACACGTAGCAAGGCAGAGTGTGGAGAAATGGTCATATAGAGTGACATTTTGGAGACCTCGAGAAACAAAAATAAGTATAGGAAGACCTAGGAAGTGATGGATAGACGATGTAGTCGCCATAGCCGGTAAACAATGGATGCGAACAGCAAAAGAAAGGAAGCATGGAAGAGACTGGAAGAGGCCTATATCCGACACTGGATGAAAGAAGGCTGAAGAAGAAGAAGAAGATTATCCTTTAAAACAAGCCGCTTTGGGTGAGTTCTACACTTGGGTGGGTGACCGCTTTGGTTATGAATTCCAACAAGTGCTGAAGCAGACGGACCTGAATTCCAATGTTTCTTCTCACTATGGCGAATCAAAGTCCGTTCGTACAGAAATCTGATCAGGTGATTCTACAAACGCATTCATCCATCTCGGTATCATCCGATTCCGAAACAATAGAGGTATAAAATATCAGCCCCACAGAAAGCTTGATGCGACGCTACAGATAATCCGTCGAATTATGCATAAAAATGCTGGGGTTTCCAGGCGAGATACAAGCGGTGGGCGGCGTACATATTGAAAGTGAATCAGCGCATCAGACTATACACATTGTGGAACACTTCTGCCACAATGAAAGTATGCTATTGTTCCTCGAGTATCGGAGCCATCTACCAATCAGCAGGTCCGATTCAAAGGACTCTTTTGAACTTGATGCTGAGTCAGCTACAACAGTTTACTATTGTCCTATCTTGTAGCGTTAAATTTATAAATTCGGCTGAGTGTATAGGTTCAGATAATGCTCGGATACCGACGCTGCCGCATCAGAATATTTCGGTGTTTCTCGTGTCGGTGTGGAGATCTAACAATGGACAGTTTCATTGAAAATGTGTAATTTCTCGAGAATAGCGATTCTGCAGAGATGTTGCTGTTAGTCACGCTTAACGATTATATGGATTCATGAATAATAATCGAAACTCCAATTTTTTTTTCAATTCAATTTGCCTATTTGAGTGAATAATGAAACGATGTCTCAAAATCTGCAATTTCGCAAACCATTCTCAAAATATGAGAGAAAAATGGGCCATTTCTTTCCTTTGCGGAATATATATTTAGGAATATGGAAATGTGTAAAAGAATCTTTCCTCTATGTTTTCAATTTGCTTCGTTGTGTTGTGCTTTCAAATATGACGATCCGTTCATTGGAGATCACCCTCAATTCTATTTGTCCAAATATACGCACCGATCACTATGTATTTTCTTCTTCAGATTCCATTGTCAACGTCACCGTAATTATATTCCTTCGGTCCTGATTTTATTTTTGTCCTCATTTGAAATGGTATTTGACCCAAGTTGTGAGGATAAAATTTCAAATGAATCTTGAATGAATAAATCCAATCGGGATCAGATGTGACGAAAATGAAAAAGCGTAGGATTAACATGGAACAATGATTGATACATTTTTTTATTTCAAGCATTTTTCTTATATATCCGTTCTTAGGCAATATGCAGTTCTCCTGTCAGTTCTTTACTCCTATACGTATTCCCAAAAAGGGTCAAATTTAGCTTTATCGAAAAAAATTCTATATATAAAAAAAATTGGTTTAAGTACTGACTTGAAGTCATTATCAGACACTCTCGAATTCAGCATGGTAAATTCGATTAAGAGTGTCCAATACAGGAGTATGGCAATAGAACATGCGTGCAAAAGTTCCTGACTTCACGTCAGTGCTTGAAGGATTTTTTCTATTTAGTTTATCATAATCAGTCAATTATTCGTTTAATTACTTTTTGCTAAAATATCATGTCGGTTTCACACTTCGATACACCAAGAATTACGATCTATTTGGACGTATAATGTGATATTTATTACCAAGGCTTGATTTCCAATTATTTCGAAACAAATTCTCAACCTCAACAAAATTGGGGTAAAAAGGGGGAAAGGCCTGTGGGCAGGAGCTTTGGTACGCTATCCAATTCTATAGGCAGAGCTGTCACCCATCCAGGTACTGAACTAGCCCTAAGCTGCTTAGCTCCAGGAAAAAAAATAATATTTCCAAGAATTTGAATCCGACAGTAAAAACAAGCGTCCAGAAAAAACTGGTACACATTTTGGCCAAGAATAGTATTAAACGATTAGTTTCAACTCACATACTTACATTCACTGTTGGTTCAAAAATGAATGGTGCTGTGTTTGTGGTGGCATAAGATCCCATTCAAATACATTCATCAACTATTGGTTCGAAAATGAACAGTGCTTTGTGGCGTGTGGTGTCTATTCAAATACATAATTGAGACACAGACTAATGCTATGTGTAATATGTGCATGAAGCTAATGAATGCATCGCATTGCTTACTACATAAAAGAATTAATTATTTCATAGTAAAATGTGAGCCTTATAACGTACAGGAATATTTTGAATTTTGTAAAGCTGAAGGAACTTATTTTCTTTGATGTAACGATTTGTTGAAATCTTTCCCTGTACAGATCTTTGTACTTGCACTTGCACTACGACCTTGTGTTCTATTAGCTCTCATTTCAGAGAAGGACATGATCTCGAACATAGAACGCTACGAAATATGACATCACAGAACACTCAGAATAATCATCTATGCAAACACATCATGATAACTAATATTCATTCAAAAATCAAAAACTGTCGATAATTTGTTCGGCTGGCCGGACAGAATTAATTCTGAATTGGGATTCTTCATCAGTGAGTCGAAACGAATCGTTTAAGACCATTCTCAGGCAGATATTCGAAGCGAGTCGAGCCAAATCGTTTAAGATCATTTTCAGCCAAAAATTTGAAAATTGAACAAGAGCGCCAAGAATATCTTCAACTTATTTTCTCCACTTTACTATGTTGTCACTGTTAGTTAATTGCATAATTTATTATTCTATATAATATAGCCGCTATTAGTCCACTCGATGGTGAATCCATTGGTAAACGATCCTTCATCAAACATGTAAAGTTATCAAGAATGAAGAAATTTTGGCAATCATAAATTTACTCAGTTCCATCAAAGTGTATGTGCTATCTAGATTAATGTTTTTATCGGAGATATACTACTCAACTAACACCTTCTCAAGTCATTCTTACAACCTTAGTCACCTGAATTAACCCATTTGATCTTTGCCACATTCCAGATCTTTTCAGTCACGTTTAATGAATTCAAAATATTCGAAAACTAAAACAGATCATTTCCGAGATTTTCAATTCGTCCTTTTGCTTCAATCATACTGGGATGAGCGGATACTTCAGTTTGCACATGTGATCCAGTGTGTTACACAATCCTTCATCATTTTGATTGAGTCCAACCTTTAACTGAAACATCAGGAAACTTAAGTGTATTAATTGAATAAAATGAATAGTGTGTTTATTCTATACTTTTTACCGATAACGAAGTAACGAAGCAAATACTCTTTCGAGATAGATATTTGGATATTATTGACAAGTATTCATCGATCGATTAAACTATATTATATGAAACTACGGACTAGTAGAGACCAATGTTAAGTGTAATCCACAGAGTGTGTCTGCATCAATTGAATAGCGACAGACAAGTTTAGTCATTGTTTGGACTAATCAGTGCGTAATACCGGGGCATTTTGCTCCCTTTCTTGGAAATCATGAGACTCCTAGAGGAGTACTTGAGAATTACTTGGGGAAAAGAATATATGCAGGGAGCTATAGCTTCGAGGGATCGCAGTAAAGGAACTTTTTTGAACGTCAGGTGTTCTGTTTACTAAGTACTCGGAAGTAGCAGCTGGTTTCTCATGAAGATCTTTTTCCTCTTAGTGTTTTTCATCATCCGTGAATTATGCGTCACTGTTGAGTCCAAACAAGGACTAAACCGGTCTGACGCTATTCAACTTTGATGATGACATACTCTGTTCATTACACTTAACATTGATCTCTGCTTGTCCGTTCCTTTTATAGGATTAGTGGTAGCTTTCCCTTAAAGCGATATCCTCTTTCTGGTTCTAAATCATATTCTGTATATGTACATAATGAATTTATCGTGCAAAATTTCAATGTTCATCACCGATTCCTATTAAAGCTTCAATTAGTTTCGAAATTCTACTTTTCTGAGTTTTAAAGCTTTCATGATGAGTTCCTGGAAAATAGTGGGTAATTCGCTCTATGTGTCATATTCATCCATCCTTACTGCTAAATTACGGTCCCAATCAAGGATTCACATTTTCATCAATTCTAGTTCCAATCGCATATCTACCAACCAACCGATTTCAAAGGACTGCTCCTTTGCATCCTCCTCAGAGCGTCAAAGTTAATTTACAGCGCGTAGTCAAAAAATCGATGCATGTATATTTTCTAATCATCGGTTATCCGACCTGTCTATATAAAACTCAGACTGATTGGAAAACTCCTCGCATATTTCCGATGAAAAAAGATGCAGGATGGGCTTTTTTAATATCCGAGGGCCTTCGTGGAAGTGGAGATGTCTTTTGTTGTTATTGAAAATATTTTCGGAAACAATGATTCCTGCGGAACGGAAGCTGGTATGTTTACTTTTCAGACCGTGATTGCTGTATATTTCTTGGGGCGCTCCTTGGATACCGCTGTGGGGCAGGCTGCAACTCTTCTTGTTTGATCAGGGATGTGGACGTTTTGTCGGCAATGAGAAGTATGAATGGTATCTAGTTTTTGTTGAGATATATACTTGATGAAAACTTTGAAAGAAATATTCATGAACGTTGCTGATTAGTCTGTATTTCATAGAGCGGAAATTTTGAACGAAGTGGTAATATTTCCCCATTACTTTCAATTTTATAGATCTCACACTCGGTTTCAGACTTCTGGAAATTATAGTTTAAAAAATTGGTTCAAGCACTGACGTGAAGTCAGAAGCTTTTGCGCGTATGTTCTATTGTCCATTCTTCTGTATTGGACACCCTTAATCGAATTTACCATGGTAAATTATGTTGTCCATTCTCCTGTATTGGACACTTAATTCGAATTTACTATGGTAAATTTCGATTAAGGGTGTCCAATACAGAAGAATGGACAATGGAATATACGCGCAAAAGCTTCTGACTTCACGTCAGTGCTTGAACCAATTTTTTTTTCGTGATTTTTTTTTAATTTTCTAGGGGTACGGTTCTTAAATTTTTTTTTCGTCATTTTTTTAAAATTTTCTAGGGGTACGGTTCTTACAAAATTTTAAACACGTCTTTATGTTGATTTTCTACTACAAGTTACCAAGTTTCAATTCGATCGAATATTTATTTTTTGAGTTATCAAGGAAATAACATTCCAGATCCGGGTATAACTCGGAAACCATTGGTCCGATTATGCCCAAAAACGAACTCAACTCTCCCATTCGGCTACGCAACCTACCCTGAAAATTGCAAGTCCCTATCTCCTATCTCCCATCTACTGAACTCACACAAGGCTGCTCGAATCTCCAACAATATTTAACCGATCATGTTAAAACTTGAAACTTGGCAGTAGAGTTAGGTTATAAAGGCTCTTGCAAAATTTCAGCAATTTCAAACGAATAGTTACTGATATATTGTTTTTTTATCAATTTTCAATGATTTTTTAAAAATTTTCTACAAATATTATCCTCACGAAATTTCGCGAGTATTTTTGCGTTGGCATTCTACAACTAACAACCATGTTTGAATTCAATCGGTTCAGTATTTTTCGAGTTAATGAGGAACAAAAAACAACCAAATTTCAGATGGCTATAACTCTAAAACCGTTTGGCCGATTATACTCATAAACAAACTGAAATGTCGCGTTCTGATGCACATCCTAACCTGAAAACTTCAAGCCCTAATCTCTTTCTCTTCTCAAGTTATCGTGACAACAAAAATATTTTTTAATAATTTTTTAATAATTTTCTAGCCATACGATTCGCAGAAAATTTCACAAACGTGCTAAGGTTCATATTCTACAACTACTAATCAAGTTTCAATTCGATCGGATTTATATTGGTTGAAAACAAAATTATTACTCGGAAACCACTGGGCCGATTATGCCCATTAATAAACCTGTCCGTCGTATTGGGATGCGCCACCTACTCTGAAAATTTCAAGTCGCTAGCTCTTTTCGTTCTCAAGTTATCGTGGCAACGGCCGAACGGCCGGACGGACATAATCAAATTTGACCTCGAATTCTTCATTGGGGAGTCGAACTAAATCTTTTGAGACCATTTTCGTCAAAAAATTCGAAAGTTACAGACATTTGGGCAAAACTATAACGCGATGTTCCCCCGAACATACGCGCAAAAAGAATTAGAAATTGTCAACACGTGTCAATGTCAAGTAACAACAGAATATTGTGTGATGTTTTTGGCGCTCTTGTTCCTCGGAGAACTCGTCAAGAATTATTGACGAGTTACGTTACTTTTTTGGCACGCTTTATATTAAATATTGAAAATGCCCTTCAATATCTAATATTTCAGCATATTTTGTTAACAATTTCTATAATCATAAATCACAACACTAACGGGGGGACAGCGTTTTTGGCGCTCTAGTTCCTCGGAACTGAGTGCTTATCAATTTGCCCAAATGTCTGTAATTTTCGAATTTTTCGATGAAAATGGTCTTAAACGATTTGGTTCGACTCACTGATCAAGAATCCGTGGTCGAAATTCATTCTGTCCGGCCGGCCGTAGGCACGATAACTCTCGAACGGAATGAGCTAGAGAGTTGAAATTTTCAGAGTAGGTTTGGGGGATGAATATCTCGGCTAAGTTCGTTACTGGGCAAAATCGGACAGAAGGTTTCGGAGTAATAAAAAAAAAAAATTTTTTTACAAAACAAATTCCAAATTAAATTTTTTTTAATAAGCAGTTTTATCATAAGAATCCATTCATATCATTTTTAACTCTAACAAGCTAATACTTTCGGAGATATGATTTTTCAAAATTTCAATGTAAATCGTATTTCACAGATTGATATAATTATTCTATGTATGAATTCTCATAATGTCAACTTGACAGAAGGGAATATTGTAACTTCAAAAATATTGGGGTTGAAATACTCGTATTTTAGCGATGCAACGGGGACCTCACCCGAAAATGTTTGAAAATATTACGTAAATATTGAAAGCATAATTCTGTAGTTCGAGAGAGGAGAAAATTTGGTGAACTTAGATCAGGAAATTTTTGATCGATTACAAGGTAATTTTTTATTTATTACTCATCTTCTTTCATATTATTACTCATCTTCTTTCATACATGTTTTATGGAATACCTACTATTTGTAGGTACTTGAAACCTGTTTTGGGCAATTGTCATACGAAACTTGTTTTTTTGGCGCTCTAGTTCCTCGGAACAGAGTGCTTATCAATTTGCCCAAGTGTCTGTAATTTTGGAGTTTTTGGCTGAAAATGGTCTCAAACGATTTGGTTCGACTCACTGATCAAGAATCCGAGTGCGAAATCGATTCTGTCCGGCCGGCCGACCGGCCGTAGGCACGATAACTCTCGAACGAAAGGAGTTAGCGGATTGAAAATTGCAAGGTGGTTTTGGCGCGTAAATATCTCGGACAAGTTCGTTCGATCTATCTGAAATTTAGCATCAAATTGTAGAATCATGACCTTTATACGCATGTGAAGTTTTGTATTGACCAGATTACCGCAAAGTGTGAAAAAAAAAATTTTGAAAATTTAAAAAAAGTTTTTCCACAATAACTCTCGAACTGAATGAGCTAGGTAGTGGAAATTTTCAGAGTAGGTTAGGGAGATGAATATCTCGGTTAAGTTCGTTATTGGGCAAAATTGGCCAGATTTAATTCGATTTCTTCCATGGTGCAGTTCTCAATCTCATGATTGCTCATTTAATCTTGATAAAAAAACTATTATTTGAATTGAATTTCCTTTATGATGCAGCTCTATCATATGTATACATTGATATAATTCCCAACTCAGAGAAACCAATACTTTCGGAGATATAATTTGTCTGTTTGAACTAGAGCGCCAGAAAGCTCCTGTCGACAGGGCTTGAACCCATTTTTTTGCTGAGGTTTTTCCCTGAGCTCTTGTACCATACATAGAATTGTATGGTAACCCGTTACATCAACCTCTGCTAACACTTTTTTCATACACATGCTTTATTGTTAGATGATAAATGTAACGCTCAAAGTTCGTAAGAATAAATACATGTACTGCTTTTGAAATTGACATTTTTTCGAGACGCTGTAACCTTACCCCAGATTCAAATTACACAGCATCTTCTACAACTTGTACACAACCCCCTCAATCTGAAGTTCTTATCAAGAGGTAGCACCTAAGAAGGTGGTATAGAGATCATCCCACAGCAAGCGCCATGACGGCGTCGGTCTAGCGCCGCCGTTCCCCGTGGTTTTAAGCCGGTGGGACGGCAACTGCCACATGTTCTTCGGACATCGGCGACGAAGCGTCGGTTATTCGCACAAGTATCGCACGCGGTTTTTGACGAGTATTTCTCGCGGAAACTGAATAAGTTTGTTCCAAATTATTAGAACTGGATGTGGATATTATAAGAACTGTAAGTTGAAAGTTGTCTTTTTGTTTTGCTACTTTCAAAACAGTTCGGAGGATGTTCAAAATGATCAGAAAAAATCGGCTCTAATCATCTCCTGAAAAAATGTTGTCAACTGGGGATAAGACCTGTTCTGGGTTTTCATGTATGCGTTGAAAATGCTTTTTATTTCAATGCTCAATGGTATTTTGGTATTATAATATGACACAAGTTATTATGAAAATTGCGGGATGAAACATGTCTTTGATTTCTGCTTCAGCATAGTGAGATTGTATCCCAACATTCAGTATTCATCTATTTCTACTAAATTCAGTATGATAGACAATTATATAGTTGTCAAAGAATTGAAAAAGAATGTCAGAACAATTATCAGAAATGTCATTAATTGCTTTCCTTGCATCTTAAGTCTCAAGGAAAAATCTCTATGTACATAATAATTGAATAATTCGGTTGTTAGTTATTTTTTTATAATTCTGTGACTCTGTTTTTATTATGTATAGATATATTATTGTTCCATATTCTTTGATGATAAATCATTTAAATCATGCAGTGAATACAAAATTAACTTACTGTATATATCAAATTATTGCAGTGGAGTATACAGTGTAGAGTGTTCACATTCCAATTTTATATCTTTATCAAAAATTTTTAGTATAAAAACAACCGTCGTAAATCCTTTTGGTAAGAATTGTATTCATCATATGACTTGATTGGAGAAAAAAATTTGATTTATTCAATGCCTCCTCTATGGAATAGTTTAGAAGAATACATTTTGGTAGATCGCTAACAATGTTGTCACTTGTCGATAGTTTTTGTGATTCGGAAATATTATCATATAGAGGTTCAAAAATCATCCCTTAGAATATTTTGCCTCGGTACTTTTTGATGCTTCAACATTATGCAAATAAAATAAAAATCCAATGCAACTTTTTTGTATCCTGACTATTTACTCAAAAATTGTTACTTAGTTTAACTATAATAAAAAATATAATATTACACTCCTTTCATTGACATTCGCAGACCAACAATTCTGCGAACAGTTATGTATAAAGACTGTCCACTGGAAGTGCTATAAGTATACGGGGAAATATATATTAGAATTAGATATGTTTTAAATTTTATACGAAGACATTTACGCATGAAAGCCTTCTTTTTTGAAATATTGGCAATAATTTATGGCGTCCAGTTATTCCGGAAATGGATATCAACATGCTCATTTCAAATGAAATACTCTGCATCTAATTTCATCTTCTAAAGTAATATCAATCTTTACATTTAACTATGATCATAGAGTTTCATATGTAGAGGCGAATATTATAATCATAAAAATTTATACCTAATTTGCTCTCACGCAAACTTTATTTCCGAATATCGCAAGGATTGTGTAATTTAAATATACTTAGGGAACTTTAAGAAAATTCCTCCAATTTTTGTTTGTTCTAAAGTGAAATGTGGGGATAATACATACTAAAAAAATCGACAGTTTCATTTAACCTAATGTTACATACAAAATATCATTGAATAACTTTTCAGTAACCAATTGTTTAATATAGATCTGTAGTTGTGCATTGCGCGCTCTCCAGAAATACATAGATTCTCACAAGCCTCAATCTGTATTTTTTTTCAGAAAAGGGGAATAGCTCCAAAAATACTTAAGATAGCTTCAGGGCATACAACTTGATATTAAAGTAGAATTTGAAAATAATTTCGAAAATATAATAATATTCAGGGTTTTCCATTTAAAATATGCAGGTTGTTATCAATTTTCGGCATAACCGGAAGTCATCTATCATTACAACTATTTTAACAAAAGACAACAACAATTTGTCTTCATACAAAATTTCAAGCAGACCCCAGATATATTTCTCCATAAACATATAATGGACACTTATGGTGGAACATCCTGTATATTGCGATGTTATATTTCACAGTGGTAATTGTGCCAATACAGATGCACTTGAGATGTAGATAGTAAAAGGAATATCAAGATTGTAAGACAAATTTGATGGATATAACAGGCTTTAAATATCACCCAAATGTCTCATAATGTAATACAGTATCATTGGTGTAGATATAATTATCTATTTTCAGTTTCTATTTTAGAAAATATTATGTAATTATTTTTCCAAGGAAAGGCATATTGATTAATAATGATACATGAAGCAAATAATAGGAGTAAAAGTTTGGAAAATAACTGAACAACTACTTGTAGTAGTTGAGAAACAATTCAGTTTTGATGCTGTCAATAAAAAACATAAAAAATTTAATGCTTGTGGCTTTTACTTGATGCAAATCCATATTAACTCAATGAAAAATAATATACGATTTGCACTTATTTATTCAATATTGTGACTCGTTTCGTCGACACAGACCAGTAGTTTCGTACATTTCAGCACCAACAGTTAAAACTTCGCGTTTTCTAATAAACCCGATTAAAAATTATTGTAACTTCGTACCAACTTTTTCGATCAAGAACTCGCTTGATCTAGTAGAAAAAATTAAAAATATTTCCCTACCGGCCAATGCAAAATTAGTGTCTTTCGATGTTGTTAACCTTTTCCCTAGTATTCCACACCAAGATACAGTGAAAATAGTTAGGGATTTATTAGAGAAAAACAAAGTCAATTTAGCGATTCAGTCCGAAATACTCCAGCTTTTAGAAACGTGTTTGAATCAAAATTACTTTAGTTTCAACGATAAGATTTATACTAGCGATAAAAGGACTTATCATGGGGAATCCGCTCAGCCCCCTTTTGGCAGAAATATTCATGGACAATCTAGAAGCCAATGCTAAAACACATCCTATTTTTTCCAAATTCGTATATTGGTTTAGATACGTAGATGATGTGCTCGCGTGTTTTAAAGGAACAGACCGGCAACTGAAAATATTTGTAGATTTTATCAATAGCATTCATCCAAATGTCAAATTCACAATAGAAATGGAAAATAACGGTGCAATTAATTTTTTGGATTTAACAATAACGCGGAAAAACAATCAACATGATTTTTCAATATTTAGGAAACCATCCCACACGGATACAATCATTCATCGATCCTCGTGTCATCCATTCGACCATAAAGTCGCGGCATTTCATAGTATGTTACACCGGCTAATTAATATACCTTTATCCGAAGAAAATTATGGTTCAGAATTAGAAATTATCGAACAAATAGCGGTGAACAATGGATATAACACAGAGTAAATCAGAAAATGTTGACGAAAAAACAATTTAGGAAAACAATTAGTTTAGTATTTCCAGAAATTAACGATAAAAATAAAATATTCAATAGCTTTACATATTTTGGTACACCGAGTCAACAACTCAAAAGGTTTCTTCAAACCAACAGGTGAATATCTCATTCCGGACAAATAGTAACCTTGCCAAACTCATAAAGAACAATAAATCGAAAAGGAATAAAGAAGATAAATCCGGTGTTTATCAATTAAATTGCGGGAGTTGTGACAAATCATATATAGGAAAAACTGTTAGAAATTTGGCATAAGAATAAAGGAACATCATCACAGCTACAAAAAACAACAAAATTAATTCAAATTATTCGAATCATTTATTAGCAGAAGGACATAAGTTTAACCCGGATTTCAAATTTCTACACAATTTGAATAAGGGTGCGCAACTCAATTACTGGGAAATGGTCGAAATAAATAGGGAAAAACATACGGGTAATTTAGTTAATGAACAATTAGATCTAAATTTTTCACCGTTACTCAATCTATTCAAATAGAGAATCAATTTATAAAAGCATTAGGAATGAATTATTGTTAATGTGTACAAAGAAACCAGCAGTGAAATCTCAAGTAATTAGTTTCAAATAAGTCTATTATGTAATTTGTTTCAAATGAGTTTCTCATGTAATTAGTTTTAAATGATTCTGTGTCCATGTCATCTAGTTATAGGGAGATAATAACTTGTTAAGAATTTAGTATGATGTAGTCTGATGAAGTCGCTGTGTCGACGAAACGCGTCACAATATTGAATAAATAAGTGTATTTCATTGAGATTATTACATGTTTATCATACATCAGCACGATGAATGAAGCACCGGAATTTTTTTTTATGAGATATCCGCGTATCAGATTAAACATCGACTTTTATTCCTATAAATATTTGAGGAATTTATTCTGGAAAATATCCGATGACAGAAATGAACGTATACAAACGTCATAAGTTATTAATTGATATTTAATCCTTCCTGCAACCCTTCAGTTATAATAGTTCATTTCATTGTTTCAGAGGATTACAAAGGATAATGGAAAAGGTGAATGGCCAGATGTCACCCATACTATTTTAGGATCGTTAATTGGTTTTTAATGACCGATCCGCTTTTGAAATGAACTAAGTGAAGTGACTTTTAAGTTCTTTCGAAATGTTGCTTCGCCTATTGACTGGAGTTTTCGCCCTCAACTTCCTCTTCCATCCAGGTAAGTTTTCTATCGAGTTTATACAGAATTGATAAAAGTTCACTTTGGATATGATATATTATTATATACCTGGGGTATATATCCAGATAAAAGTACTTGGAAGCTAAATCGGAAGACCCATTTATCAATGGAAAACAACTTACATTGAATTTTTGAATAAAAAATATATTGGAGTTATCGTTTATCGGAAGATATATCATGGAGAAATATGCGTAATATATTGTTCATCAGTATACGAAGCATTCACACAGTGTGCTTCAAGAGTATGTAATAATGGATTTATTTTCACGCCTTTCAGAAATAGCGAAAAATCGTTTCACAGGTCAAATTAATTGACTTTTTAAGGAAAGTTTTCCGTAATAATTGTTGTTCTACCATTTCCCGTTACCAAGCAGTGGCGTCATAGATAATTCTTTCAAATTTCAAGCCTCCACTAATTTTTCTTGACATGGATAGATCATAAAATTCTGAATTCAGTAATGCACATGTACAGCCATTTGGGGCAATATTTCTCGAGAAACTAATTCTTCAAACCAATTCAGTAATGCACATGTACAGCCATTTGGGGCAATATACTCGAGAAACTAATTCTTCAAATTTGAAAAACATGTGAAAATTTTTAAATTTGGTCTGCATCAAATAAACACTTTTCTATTACAAAAACGATACTAGTTAGTATTGGTACTGTAACTCACAAAAAAAAATGTTGACCATCTAGATGTCTTGTGTGTTCTCCTAGTACCTATTTGCCTACAGTGAATATTGCAAATCGTTGAAATTGGTAGTCGTATCTTGAGTTGGTTCGAATTAGTTTGTTAATTTTTATACCCTACTGTAAAAACTAAAAATGGTTCGGCATTTATCGGCATTCGGAATAAAATTAGGATTATTATGGGTTGTGGAGATAGAACACGTACATATCAAGAATTTTGTGATTATTTCAATGGAATATATCCTAATGCTCAACCTGTAACACGGTGCTGTTAGTAAAATAAAAGGAGTTCGGATACGTAAAGGATCATCCAAAAAGTGGGCGACCGGCAATTCCAGAGCAGGAAGAATTAAACATTTCATTAGAGTTGGGGGAAAATACTTTCTTTGTCTTAGAGAACTAAAGCGGCAAATAACAATATATCGCAACAAACAGTTTTGAGAAAATTAATATGCTATAAACGGCAACCATTCATGATTAATTTATTGCACGAACTCAATGGGGATGATATTGCCAGCAGAATTCAGTTTTGTCAACAAATGATGAACTTTTGCTTGCCGATGGCGGGTTTTCATCTCGAATTATATGTAGTGAGGTAGCAACACTTAATTTAAATGTCAACAGACAAAACTGTCGATAATCATTTTTGATTATTAAATGGCTCCTTTCTGGGTTTTCTACCCCAAACTCTTATAAACTTATTATTTTGTGAATTGCTCCTGCGTTAGAAACACAAGATATTTGACAGTGTTGCCTAACAAACAATAAAGAAACAACATCAACGATAAAACAACTATTTCGTAACCTTTCGGAATATATATCAGACTACTTCGTCAGACACTAAACGAAAATCTGCAAAATTATTTTTTATATGATAGTCATTCTTACTTCATGCATTAAATTTCTGATGACTGTTCGTTCCTTATATTTCTGGAATATAGTACTTGTGAAATAAATATTAGTAGCACAATATACGTTTTACGTAATTTCGTGATTTGGGGTCATCAAACTCTGAATTTTTTATGGTCGTAGTGAAGGCAAATATAAAATAATTGCGTAATTAGCCGTAGAGAATACACCAATTTTATTGAATTTAAACTGAATATTGAGTACATGAAATTGTTGCTTATCCTTGAATCTGTTATGTCGATTGAGCTATATTAACGAAATCCTATCTTATGTCACATTCAATAAACAGAGGTAGCAATTTTCAGTTTGTGGCAAATTTATCAGAGAATCATTATAACTCCTTGAACATTTACGGAATATTTCTTTTTATATCATGGTTTGAAAATATTAAAAAAAATCATTTATATTCTCTTTTAGAACCCATAAGCTATTTAACGTACATTGCAGTAAAAAAGTTTCAATTGAAAATTAGGAGGTAATACATATTCTAACTCTAGTGTCTGTACGTTCAAGATTGCGAAAAATGTACCTATAATTTATTATTTTTATGTCTTCATCTTCAAAGCAATATGCCATACAAAAATTATTGAATTTGTGTCGAGTTGAAATTAAAAAAATATTAAGAATTTCAGTAGGTAATCGAACATAACAGTTATTCGGTTGTGGCCCATATTTTATCTGCCAGTTTTGATATTGGAGATCAATAAATCAACTCATTCAGATCTTCAAACACTTCGTTCAGGTAATCACGTAGGTACATCCTTCAAATAATGGGGTATAGCTCCATCCTGTTGAAAACCATAGCGTTTTATTTGGGAGATCTCGATCTGCATCGAATCAGCGCCGGAATCAGGTAATCCCGAAATAAATCCAAATAATTTGTACCTTTTAACGGTACTTCAATGAAGACACAGGGTTATAGAGTCAATAACCCTTTTCCTAACAGTACCAGTGCATACATTATCTTTATCAGGATGTGCCTCCATAATCAACTTTGGATTGTGATCTGACCAACATTGACGGTTTTATTGAATGGTTCCTATCCTATCTGGGTTTTCTCTCCCAAACTCTGAAAAATACCTAAAAGATAAAAAAATTATTATTTTTTGTGAATTGCTCCTGCGTTAGAAACACAAGATATTTGTCAGAAGCAATCTATCAAACAATGTTGCCTAACCTTCAATATTGAGACAACATCGATAACAACGATAAGCACTCTGTTCCGAGGAACAAGAGCGCCAAAAAGCACCAATTTTTAAAAAACCCTGCAAGTATGACATTTAGTGTCAGAGCTGTGGAATTAAACCAGTCCACGCCATAAACTGATTGTATTGGAAAAAAAGTCTGGATGTTCATTGTTTTGATATCATCATCGAACTTTTATTCTGATTGTCTATCTAACAAAATGTCGATATATCATCATAATGTAAAATTAATCACAATAATGGATTACTCCTAAATGATGGGTTTCCATATTGTGTGGGTGTACCGATTGAACTGCTGGTATATGCGAGTAATATAAAGTTTAAGATAGGGGAGCTACAATCGTAAAATATTCAGTGTGTGGTCTGATTAATTGATGTTGAATTGACAGTTACTGCGACGGGTTTAGGGAATATAACTTCTATTTATGAAGATGCCTCAGAATGTCACGACATAGTAATATGAATGGAAATGTACTATTCATTCAAAATGTACACATTTCTTTTGAATATAAAATACAAACACGAGACTTGGATGGGGTTTAAAAAATCGGATGAATAGATCCTTCGAACCAAGTTCGAATAATGTTTCATAAATACTTGACATAATTATGGTCTACCTACATTATTGATGCGTTTAATTTCTTCTTGGAGCTCAGGAATATACTTAATTTGCGATGAGAGTATATTGTTCTATGCGCCATGAGTTTTCATAGTGCGCCTGAGTTTAAGCGCTGAACGGGGTGAGGATTATAATAAAAGGCAAACCTTTCCATTTTTTTCATTAATTTTTTAAATATAAGAAATCGAAATGTTCACTCACTTATCTAACTCATTCCTTCGTCCATTACTTTAGTTCCACAGTTTCAGGTGAAAATTATTTTTTTGTATTTGTAGTGCAAAATCATTTCATTCCAAAAATTGATAAAATAAAGTTCAGTATGGCCTCATCGAACTTCAACCACAGCCTGACAACGCCTTTGCATACTTTCTATCATATCGTTAAAGTAGCCTTGATCAATTTCTTTCCAGAGTTGCCGTAAAAGCCGTCTGACTACTTGCCAGTTATTTGGGGGTGTTTGATGGGAATACAAAGCTTTCTGTTAGCTAATCCCAAGCCAGGTCAATGGGATTGACCATGGATTTCCAGAGATTCGTCAACAATTCTCGCACGATGGGGTGGCGCATTATCGTCCAAACATAAGAAATTCAGCAATAGCAGCATGAAACAAAGGACTAATATTGTCAATGACTTGCTCTATGTAAATCTGCGCATTCATGGTAGCATCAAACACCAACAATTATGTACGTCCATTGAAACAAATGCCTCCCACATGCAAAAATAGATTTGAGTGATTTAAAATAGGGCTTAGGATTAGCTTTGGCCAATTAAGCTGGGTAAATAATTGATTGTTTTCATAGCAACACTGTTCCCTCCACGGAAGGGAAACGGAAAAGTAAAACTTCCACGGCGGAGAAGGTGAACTTTCCTGGCATCATGTCAATCGAAACATGACATTGCTATTGTATGTTCGAAATAAACATAGTTTCTTCCAGATAATAGCAAACAAAAATGTTCAATGAAGTGATGTAATAATGTAATAATGAAGGACCTTACATTGCAGTCGCACCTGATGGGACAATATATGTATATTCTATGTGGCTTAATGCAACTGATTCTATATATGCGAAGTTAAATACTGAAATCTACGGTTGGCATTTGGATGAGTCTTCAAAACCAACAAGTTTTATCGGAGATCAAACTCCTTTTAAAATCCAAGACATTGTCGAAATGGAAGAAAATGAGAACGAATGTAATAAATCACATGAATTCGAGAGTCTCAATTACACGTCTGATGAATAAGATATGGAACAGAAAATAATTATCAGAATATAATATTCATGAATGTTATTTTTGTATTTATGCTGTTTTGCATTAAAATTTAAACGCAATACGAGATCTTTGGTCTATTTTTTAGTTATTTTTTAATATGAATTTTGGCCTATCCACTTTGTTTCTCCATAATTTTTTTCCAGAAAGAGCATAAAAAAAATTTCAGAATAAGTAATTAATATTTTTATTATTTATGTTATCATATTTTGAGGTACAAAAGCTGCTCTATTATGGATATCTCATTATAATTTTAAGTCAATATATATGCAAATTGATTTAAATGATGTTGTATTGTTTCATAATTTAGTATTATATTAGTATTTAATAACTTAACTCAAATGTCAGTTGCTCCAAATTAACTCTCACTGTTTACTACAGTATAAATACCGAGTATGCGCATTTTCTTATATTTGAGGTCCCATCAGGTGCAATGTTGGGTCCTTTATTATTACACAGTATACTTACCTCGGATCTCTCTGTCACACATTTCCACTCGCGTTGAAATTTAAATATTTCAAATTCGGACCAAAAATTTTGCAGACAACCCTATATCGACGTGTTCGCAATAAAAGAGCTCTTATGATGATATAAATTTGGTTCTATTATCCGATCAAGTGAAAGTAACTGCCATCGACATACCTGTTTGTCCCTGGAAACCCAGTAGTTCGTCCAGGTAAATAATAGGCAACTTAACGACTGCACATTCTATACGCCTTATACTGTCAGTATAAAAATTTTCTCATTATCTTGATGTTGCAAAATTAAATTGAAAATAATATTTTAAAAAATAATTAAAAATAGTCTGTCCAGGATTTTTTCAGCCAACCCATTTTTAGTATATTTTCTAATATACAAATTATTATAAAATATGTTTCATTCTTTTATCAGCTCGGTGAAGGTCGATTTAGGTTCGGATGTTAGATAGAAATATTTTGACACTGAGATTCACTAAGAAACAATTCTATTGAAAATAAGATTTAATCAGCTGTGTTGTCCACTTCTGTTAAATACAAATAAAATGAAAATTTTTACATAATATCTCAAAAACTACTGAAGATAAGGGCAACTGGAAATTCTTTGGGTTGGGTGTTTCACAAATGAAAAATCACATACGATTTACAATAATTCATTTAATAATGTGAAGCGTTTCGTCGCCATAGCAACATCATAGGACTACATAATACTAAATTCTTATCAAGTAAAGACCTCCTTATACCTCGCAATCGATGGCGTTGACATAGAGTCTCTCTGATCTTCTTCTTCTTACGACTTATTTAAAAATAATTACACAATCTTATTGCAATTACTTTGTGGAAATTTAAAATAATTCATTGTTACCGCTTCTATAAATGTATTCTCTATTGAATTGATTGAGTAACGTAGAAAAATTGACATTTGATTGTTCATTAACTAAAATCTTTGTCTCTATTTATTTCTACCATGTATAATTTATCTCAACTACAGCAATTTAACTAATAAGATTTATCTTGCTCTTTGATTCAATATGATTTTATCTTGCACTAGCTGCAGACCCTCCCCATAATGATTAAATTATCCTATATTGATGTACATTTTCACAAGAAAAATATTTTCGAATGAAAAATTTGCCATGAGTAGTATTATTTGATCTTATTTATCTTATTTTTGTCACATACTCGTCTTACTTGATTTTCATCGGATTTTGAGGGGAAAATTATGAGATTGAACGAAATAAAATGAAATTTCATTTCGGACAAACCTATCACATCCGAATGCATCGCAATTCATTTCCATATCTATACCCTCTAATAACAAGAGACCCAACTTGATGCGGAGCTAAATTGGAATGGAGGATATTGGTGGTGATGAAGTGATATGAAAGGGAACGTACTGTTAACGAGTAAAACCTTTGAACCTCGGTGAAATTTCCATCAAGGTGAATTTAAAAATGTATCAGCTCGTAATACGCATTGACGGCTTTATGTACCCTGCGGACTGTTACATCCGGTTATGCGGAATACTATGGCAAGATTCGCTAGCGGACAGAACGCCGCAGTCGTCATCTGAGCGATGTTTTGTAAGAAATATATTGATTTTAATGTATGAATAGCAGGATTTTTGATCATGAAGCGGAAATCGATGGAAGATAACATGACGGAAACATCTTCTAAACAATGTACTGTGATTCATCCAACACACATTCTAAAGGAATGTCGAGATCCATTATACAGTTTGATGTCTTTAAAGGTAGGCCAATATAATGGATCACTCCAATCTTCAATAGGCTCCCAAAGTATTTTACTTGATTACCTCTCACCGCTTGAATATGTGACCATTTCGGCTAGCTATTTTCAACTGTTTCGAATGAAGCCGAGATTCCCAAGAAAACCAAATAATACTCATGATACCCCCTAACTTTCAGTAAATTTAAGGACGTAAATGCAATTACGTCATTAACCTATAAAATCTTATGCTTATTCTTTGTCGATGAGATCAATCTACCTAAATTAAATCTGTTAATTACCTATATATCCAGAATTTCGTTATCAAATTTTCAGTTCAGAAAATCAATGAGAATGCCGAAACCTACCGATTTGAATGATTGCTCATTTATTCTTGATAAATAAACTATTATTTGAATTGAATTTCATTTATGATGCAGTTCTATCATATGAATACATTGATATAATTCCCAACTCTGAGAAACCAATACTTTCGGAGATATAATATTTCTGTTTGAACTAGAGTACCAGAAAGCTCCTGTCCACAGGGCTTGAACCCATTTCTTTGAATATTTTGTTTCGTTCTCCATTTTTTTCTTTGAAAGAACTTGAATATTGCACAAACATAATTTCGACAAGATTGTTTTCCATTCATTTCGGTGGCTCCAACCTCACTCCTATCACAATTCAATGCGCAACGAACATATTTGCCATTACTATTCACAATTCTCACTTGTTTTAAAAGAAGAATGTGGTATCCTACATCACAAAGATTACATGTAGCCAGCAAAAGTCTTTTTTATCTGCAGTATTCACGAAACCCCCTCCTTTTCCTATATTTGCCTTGTTTGCTTCTGTCATAACATCATTATAAAGGGTTAAAGTTAGTAACTGGATGAATTCCTGTTGTATGAATTCATGTACAGATCTCAGTCAATTACATGAAATGCATTTCATTAGTCCGTAAATCCAGAATGCACTCCATTTCCTTCTATCGGGTTTTACAGATGAGGGTTGTTTCACATCGAATTCGAATATCATATATACTGGTGATCAAAAGCTTTATGTAACGGAGTCTGATGCTTTTATGCATCTTGATGATTGCACTGCTACGGTTATGCATGAAAAATCCGTAAAAATGGAGCATTTCTCGCCTCCACAATATCTCATGTCTGGCGGCACGTTTACCACGTTTACGAATTTGCGATTTTTCTCGATGCCCATGTTGCCAATTCGAATGTACATTCCGACATGATTGACGATAACCGTTCTCATGTCAGAACTGTGGATTTATTCTCAGACGGAATAGTATTTCAGGGAATTTGTTGTCTTCTGAACCCTGAACAAATGGGTCAGACAACCGTTTTGACCCATTCGGTCGATTGAAGTCGAGCTGATAGCAGAAGTGAAGTATTTTAACCATGACAGATAAAAATTCATGAGAAAATGATTTTCATTCATTACTCACTGACCTTTGCAGTCTTTACGGGAGTAGAATAAATTTGAGTTGTTTCGAGTAAATATACTTCATCGAAATAACAAATGAACTATTAAACATTCAACGACTCAACCACTTAGGAATCGCTCTGTCTGCTTTAATACTAAGGAAAACAATGTGCTTACTTAAATAAATAAGTCATTGTGGAAATGCGAAAAATTAATATATTATTGTACCCATTTTCTTGAATGTTACATCCCAACGCTATCATCTCACAGTAAATACTGCATTGAGGATTATAGATTTATTTCTCTATTTCAGTATTGTAATGAGTCCATTCCAGCACTAAAAACAGTGCTGGAATGAACTCATTCCCGCATTGTTTCTAGTAATATTTTTCGTTTTGTGGTAGTCAGCACTGACATTCGATCCTATCAAATTTCGACACACGTCAATTGACAATAATATAATCTGGATATAGTGTAATAATAATTGAGAGGAAAATTTTTTTTTTTCATTGAAAAATAAGGTACTATACAGATTTCCTTGTTGCTAATTTTGAACCATACATGCAATTACTTATATTAACAGAAAACTGTTTCAAATCTGATCTCCATTTCCTACGTACGATTCAAATTCCGTAATCTGTCAACTTTTGTAACAGTCAAACCAACTGCCAACATACAATACCAAAGTCACTAAGATGTATAATCCGAATTTTTCATTAAATTTCAATAGTATTCTACAAAACTGTCCTAAAATAGAGAAAATTTCGTCTAATACTCGTTGCAGAAGGCAATTCCAACACTCATACGTTCGAAATTTCGCATTCGTGTTTTAATAGGAGCCCATTATACAACTTGTTTTAGAATATACTATTCTAATGGTTTCTATTATTCCCATTACGGATTGTCAGTGAATCAGTGGAATGGTGCAGCTGGTAAATTTTCATACTCGTACATTTCATCCTGTTTTATAAGAAAGAGTCAAATTCATTTCAGCTATTTTAATTTGATTTCTTCCATGGTGCAGTTCTCATTCTCAGATTGCTCATTTAATCTTGATAAATAAACTATTATTTGAATTTAATTTCCTTTATGATGCAGTTCTTTCATAAGAATACATTGATTTAATTCCCAACTCTGAGAAACCAATACTTTCGGAGATATAATTTATCTGCTTGAACTAGAGCGCCAGACAGCTCCTGTCCACAGGGCTTGAACCCTTTTTTTTTACTAGCAACGCTGGTTTTGGAAGACAGCGTATACGAAATTTCCATAACAATCAACATTGGGCTGAGGGAAATCCATATGGAATCTTTGGAGCTCATTTTCTGTATTAGGTTCAGTAAATGTATTGCTTAGGTACTTGATATTTTAATAGGCCCATATTTCCTTCCACAACGACTAACAGGTGACTCTTGTCTTAATTTCCTACAAGAAGAGTTTCTTGAAGAATTCCTCTACAGCTGAGACAACACTTCTAGTTCATGCATAATGGTGCACCAGCCCATTTTAGCATTAATGTACGTAAGCAGTTATGCACAGTATATCCAAATCATTGGATAGGTAGAGGAGGTACGGCCTGCTCGATCGCCGGATTTAAATAATCTATATTTTGCAGTTGGGTTTTTCTTAAGTCATTAGTTTATTCCACTTCCGTAAAAAATGTTGAATACCTGACGAATTATAGCCGACTATGAGAGAATAAGAAATACACCAGGAATATTTGAGCAAATACGACAATCAATTAGGCGAACAGTTGAATCTTTTATCACGTCTGAGGGAGGTCATGTTGAACATTTGTTGTAGCTTTGCACGTATTCATTTATCATTGTTATTATCTGTTAATATTCAGGTTTAATGTTATTGTTTTAGAAAGTAGTTCTTGATAATGTATTAACGAAATGACAAATAAGCGTTAAAATGTTTTATTTTTTTGAATAAAAACGGTGGATCATACGAAAAATAGCCTAAGAGATTTTTGTCACAAATTGAACGAGGAATTTGAAAATGATTTTTAGTTCGAAATATCTCAGTCTTCTACTTTTTTTTTATTTCAGATATTGAAATCATTACCCGTATGCACACCAATGACGAACATAAAATTAATTGCATGTGAGAAAATACGCATCAACAACGTCTAAAGACCAACCTGATTTCATTTGTATATGTCGACCAGTTTCAGAGCAACAGATAAATAGTCAAACACCCTGCATTTCGGAAAACGAAGCATTTGCGGACAAAAATTATATGGTAAACTTTCATTATTTTTCATCCAGAATCAACCCCTGAAGTTTGTTTCACATATTCACTAACACCCTGAATAGATATTTTATATTAAAGAATGGTGTATGATTTTTGGATGTTAATATACAGTTACCCCCGGAACACCCTGTATAAAACAGATTTTACTAAATATTTTATATTGGTATAAGAAAGGTTCAAACTTGAACCTTTCTTATACAATATTATATAATACTTGTTTCAAAGCGATTAGAATTGTTTTCATGTCATGTCCTAAATAGTCCTCTATCAAATCGGCAAATAAATCTTGCCGTCCTACATGAGTTGGTGCTATGGGTTCGCTGGACGCAACCCTCCATCCAAATCACTTTAATATATTGCATGTGACTCGATAATAAAACATATATAAGAAAACGCTCATATTGAAATATCACGCGTCACAAAGTGGATTTATTTAATATTAAGCGTCAAATCAAAGAGACAGCAGACAAGTCGGGAACTCGGTGTGACATACCCGACCCGCAGGTCCCTTTCGGAACGTTTTTAACACAAAAAGATGTGGAAAAATGTTCGCTGTCACCCTTGGAATATCAGAGAACTCGAGAAATGAAATCCTCTAGAACTGCGAGTGGATTATATGCGAGAAAAGTTTAACTTTTATTAAATATGTTGACTTTTGTTGTCCCCCGTCTCGATGTCTTCGGCATAAAATTCGCAATGCTTTATGCCTTATGTTATATCGTGAAAAAAGATTTGGATAACAAGGGACGCTTTCTTATTATCAATACTTTCATGAATTCAAAGAACATCGTTGATCATAGAATGTTTGATATTTGTTTCGATGATGGAAATTCTGCAGAGTTTATGGGATTATTTGCTCATTTTATTTCAAAATGAACAAATTAGAAAATGATTTCATTTTGGTAACTTCCTGATATATTATAAGGGAACGAAATTTATGGTTAACCTCGTGGGGTATGTCTCGCCTGTACCATTTAAATGATCAGTCAATGATGGCACCTGTGAAATATGCTCAGATCCCATCACGTCAAGTAATTGCACATCGATAATCTCTTTTGGATCAAAGATGTAGTGATTTGTTGTGAAAATAAAATTTCGGTATCAACTTCTGAAATTTAAAATTATGTGAATCTCAAAATTGATGACCGAGATGTTATCGTGCTGGCCTGCCGTGCATCCTGCGCTGTTCTGTTAATTCGACAGCAACCTACCCATATTCTTACCTGTAGTGACAGTTCAAAATTATAGTTGTACTGTTGATAGGATTATTTGAAACTGGAAATTACGAAGAAGTTCATGTAAGAATAAACGGGAAAATAATGGAATGGGAGTTACTGAAATTATTTTGTTCGGATGAAATCAGATTTCTGAGAACGGAACATATACTAATACTATAGCTGACCCACGCAACTTCGCCTGCGCCAAATCGGTTACTGCTGTTGCAATTTTATTTCCAGATGCGAAAAATCTTTAAAAAAAAACCTAGAACCCGATTGCACCGCCTCCTACCGGGACAATTAAATTTACAAGATATCCAGGGACCCACTCAAACACGTAATTCTAAAAAATACCTAGAACCCGATTGCGCGCCACCTACCGGGTTCAATTGCGAATACGAACTACCCACTCAAACGTATCTGGTTAAGAAAAGTGAGAAAAGGTGAGAAAGACAGAAGAACGGCTTCGCTCTCATCCCTACTCCGTGCTGTTTACTGAGACAAAAATTTTAGCTTTGCCATAAACTCAGGGAAATTTCAATCGAAATAGAGTGAAAAACATTCACAAAAAATACGGCGACTTGGTTTTGATTAGCTCTTTCTCCGGGATAACTTACCAAGTGATAATTGATCAGTTATCGAGCGGGATGAAAAAAGATTAATTGCTAAAATGACTATGAAAAAATAGGGGTTGGTGATAGAAGGGTCAAAATTTAGGGTTGTATGTTTTTTTGTAATGCCACATTATAAAAAAATAAAAACAAAAAATTTCGTCCAAAAATTAAAACAAAATTTTAAGGGTGAACAACCCTTATCACTTAAGGGTATGAAAAATAGATGTTGGCCGATTCTCTGACCTACTCAATATGCTCACAAAATTTCATGAGAATCGGTCAGCCGTTTCGGAGGAGTAAGGGAACGAACATTGTGACACGAGAATTTTATAAATAAGATTAAGGCTCTTGAATTTAAATCGAATCGAAAATTGAAAACAAGATAAAGAACTTATGGATCTAAGGAAAATCTGATAAAAAATATGGGAAAGCCCTGTGGACAGGAACTTTGGCGCTCTTGTTCAAACTTTGACAAATCATATTTCCGAAAGTATTGGTCTATGGGAATGATATAAATGGTTTCTTACGATTAGAGCTTCACACGAGACGAGAGTAGGCGAGAGCATGAAAAATCTCGTCTCGCTCTCGCCAATTCCCACAAAATTAAGTACCGTTTAAGTCTCGTTCTCGTCTCGTTATCAGTTGTCTCGTCTCGTCTTGCTTAATTCTGAATAACAATAATAAATATTATAATATATAAACGGAATGGTATACAATAATGAATAATTTTGCAAAGCTATATTTATTACGCTCTTATACAAAAATATTCGTAGATGTACATATTATTTTTAATTTCACTGATAATTTCAACTTTTAAATTACTCGATGACCAAGAATTCAAACATAATCACGCTTGCATCTCATCATTTTGCAATGATGTAAGTGTTTTTGCCATGATCATACCTGCTGTGGAAAATAATCTTTCAACAGGTGTGGATGTAGCCATTAATAAATCATCGGACATCTTGGAAAGCTGTAAAATATTTTGATTCCTATTTGCTCTTTCTAACAGCAAATATTCTTCAAACTCAGCTTTCCAATATTTCGAAAGTTTTATTCATGTTTTATATAGGCTATCATGTCGATACATTTTCAATAGAATTGAACAATTTGGTATAGTTTTCAAAGAATACCTTCCCAGTGGGTAGATCATTGAGGGTGTTCTTGGCGTATTCCTCATAACACTTTTCGAAAAATTGGATAGCTTCATTTCTCTACCATAGTAGTTCCACATATGTATACAATAATTGTTCACATCTTCACTACCAGGAGCACAAGATAATACATTTCTCCAGATGTTCAGATAGAGACGAAATTTTCAAAGCATTGGGATTTAGGGGCAATAAAAGTTGTCCGTTAAGTATTGAATTCATAATGGCATCCATTTTATGGTTGTGAATTTTTTTTTCTTGAAAAATAATCTCAATTATCGTAAGTTCATAACGAATTAATAATCTTCTAAAAAATCGTGTATTTCTAGAACGATCGATGCATATTATAAACAAAATATGTTGGTAATTATAGTGGAAACACTTCATATTCAATTGTTTTCTGTGGGTGTTGAAAAAAGTCGAGTCGTATATAAAAGTTCATACAAAAAATTTAACGAGACCAAAAACGAGACTCTCGTGTTGCGCTGTAATTGGCCTCGGTTTCGCTTATAATATTTTTGAAAACGACTCGTCTCGTCTCGTCAACGTTTACGAGACGAGAACGAGACGAGACGAGAACGAGACGAGACGAGAAAAATCTCGGTCTCGCGTGAAGCCCTACGTACGATAGAACGTACGATAGTGATTTAATAGTTAGGTATAATAAAACAATTTTCGAAATATTCATTACGCTCAAATAATGTAATATTTTTTGGAATTGCCTCATTGAAATCACCCTGATATTCGGGTGAGTAGAAATTAAGCGGAATTGAATTTCAAGTCATTTCCAATTATATACTGCTGAACAGTCTTTTATGAGTTCAGTCTATAATAACACCTTGGAGGTTTCACGATAGCTATTTTCGAGTTTCCGTTTGAAGTATTAACACCAACCGAAACGAGTCCGTGAAAACGAGATATCGGAAAGTAGTTTAAAGAAGAATTAAAGTCTAAGTTGCGCCGATAGAATGGTTGTAGAGATATTTAATTGTTGTGCCAACTTCTAATTCGCCCGATCTCGGAAAATTACTTCACGGCTTATTTTACTTTGGCTCTTACAGGAGAACTCGCACAAAGGGACCATCCTGGCAGAATTAATTGCTCTCTGGAGGGCCCTAAGAATCCCTCAATATTTTCACAACGTGGAAAGCTACAGACTGACGCTTCGATGTGTACTCACGTTTTTGATGTGTTTAGCCACCTACCGAATTTATCTCCTTAGGTTCGAACGGAGCACATGAAACCAATAAATATCACATACTGGTTGCAAAAAATATGTGTGTCTCCATAATAAAACTGAACAACTTCCCAGCGCAGTAGCATCAAGCGAGTTTGTAATTGGAACATAATTACTATAATCAGCTTTAATATGCCAAATCAACAATTAGTAGATTCATTTCCCTCTGCACTGAAGCTTGACCGTTCATCGATAAAATATAGTGGCTTCGAACTCACGCTGTTTAAACGTGATTAATAAGTTTAAACGTGAATTATAAGTTTTAACCGAATGTGGCTTCGGGCTGAACACTGGAAAAAACTTTCGGTTTGTATTTAGCTACGACGTGTGAATTTGCACTGATCAATCTATATCTAATCCTGCATTTCGATCAATTTTCAGCTCTCCAGACTTCTGAATTTTGTGTAATTCTGCCGAATCATCGAAAAATACATCGAAAATACAATGCAAATTCGTATTTTTGTCTAGATACATAGTTAGATGATGGGCTGGCATGTTTTTGGGGAACAGATAGCCATTAAAAATATTTGTAGATTTCATCAATAGCAATCATTAAAGGATACTGTGGGAGGTACACTCATTATTGAAAGATTTTTTTCTGGGTTTTCTCTCCCAAACTCTGAAAAATATCTATAAAATAAAAATTAATTATTTTGTGATGTGCTTCTGCGTAAGAAACACAGGATATTTGTCAGAAGCAATCAATTGAACAATGTTGCCTAACAAACAACAACGAAACAACATCAACGAAGAAACAACTATATCGTAACGTTTCGGAGTCTATATCAGACTCCTTCGTCAGACGCTTAATGAAAATCGTTAGAATTATTTTGTTGATAGTTATTTTGTGAAATTCAAGAATTGTCATATTGACAGTATTTAAAAATCATAGCTAAGATAGTTTTACTTCGCATAGAAATTTCCAAGTTCCAACTCCTTTTTCAATAAATTTAGCCAAATATGGTCAATACCAATTGAGCAATTTGCAAAATTGCATTCTCTGTTCAATAAAATACAAGTTGACTCCTTAAGTTTCCTTTTCATAAAATCAGGTTCTGTCATTAGAAAACCCAGAAAAAAAACCTTTCATCAATACCAATTGAGCAATTTGCAAAATTGCATTCTCTGTTCAATAAAATACAAGTTGACTCCTTAAGTTTCCTTTTCATAAAATCAGGTTCTGTCATTAGAAAACCCAGAAAAAAACCTTTCATCAATAGCGTTCATCAAATTGCTATCGAAAATGGAAAATAATGGTTCAATTAATATTTTTAACGTGGAAAATCAATAAACATTATTTTCCATTATAACGGAAACAATCCCAAACGGATGCAATTATGCATCATTCATCGTGTCACCCATTTAATAGTATATTACACACCAGCTAATTGATATACAGTATCGGAAAGAATATATCTTAGGTATTGTGATTTAATGAGAGCGTAGAGAATAGCTTGCTAAATATTAGGTTTGTTCCATCAACCAGTTTGGAGCAGCTCGGAGCATCACACTCATGCGCATTGAGGACTTGGAGCTCGAAGTCGCGTTCCCACAATATTTTGGAGTACACAACTTCGTGTTCCAACAACTGCGAGAGCTCGCTGGAGCATCTCTCGGGTTTGCTCCAAGCTTCTCCTTCTGATGGGTTAGAGCACGATAGGGAGCACCAAACCCGCGCATGCGTACTTGCAATTTATGTATAACCTGCTTGAACTTCTTGTCACAACAAACAAACTATCCTTATTTCGCTACTTTTGAATTTTGATTTATCCGCAGATACATATTTGTTTTGTCAGTGTGTCGATTTAGTTGTATTTGAAATGGATTCACAAGCGTTGATTGATGCATTCCTGACCAATTCCGATGTGGAATCATTTACCAAAAAGAATACTATTTACAGCCATTGCACACTAAAATCTGACAAACAGAGAATAGATATCATACAGTAATCAACTTAGGTAGGTAGGTAAAACTAAATATAGGACATTCATTGGGTAAAACCATCTCAAAATTAAAATTTCTTAACTGAATAGTGAGGTTAGGTTACCAACGTCACGCAAACGGCGACGCCCACTCGGCCCACTCGCTCTCTATTCGTTCCAACAAAACTTCGCGAGGTATAACCTTGGAGCTAACCCGTGGCGACTCTCTGTAACTCTAGGGCATCTCCAGGGGTTGCTCCAAAAATCTTGATGGAACAAACCTATTGAGAGAGCATTACAATTACTCCTCGAATAGAGCGAGGAGGGGATATCGCATTGTAGCTTAACGTCACCATACGGAGGACCGTGCAAACGCTCCTCCTGTGAAGCAAAACAAGTATCTTTTTACCCTTTACTCGGACGTGGTGTATTTGTAGGTTAACATTATCTGCAGTGTATCATGCCGTATTCATAGTGACCACAGCGACTGACAGTTATTCTTACAGGCACTTATGTTTGTATTAAACCGTATCATGCCTTATTAATGGTGACCACAACAGAAGAATAAGTACTTTTTCTGTTTCTGGGACGTTTGCGCTTTCATTGTCGAATACGGAATTTCAATATTGAGTCCCGCAAATCCCGCAATGTTGATCTCGCAGAATTTCAGCGGGATTCCGCATTTGCGGGACCCAGCATTTGCGGGATTGGAATCCCTAGTCATCAACTCTCTCTGGAGTTCCTCAGGGTTCTCATTTGGGGCCACTACTATTTTTGATTTATATCAATGATATTGTTAGCTGTTTCCATTATGCTAGATGTCTTCTTTATGCAGATGACTTGAAAGTTTTCATGCGAGTTCATGGCTCACACGACTCAATGTTGTTTCAGAGAGATCTAGAGCAATTCGTCCATTTTTGCGAGCTGAATCAGTTATTCTTGAATTTAAATAAGTGCAAAAAAATTTCTTCTACCCGTTCTGCCTATCCTATTGTTTTCGATTATTGTCTCGGTGACTACGAGGTGGAATCTGTTGATCTGATGAAGGACTTGGGAGTATTTTTCGACAGAAAATTATTATTCAATGCTCATATAGATAGTATATCAAATAATTGTCGGAGATTATTGGGATTTCTTAAGCGAAAATGTAAGTATTTCAGGTCCCTGAATTCAATAATAACCGTCTTTAACTCTCTCGTTTTGAGTAGGATTCAGTTTGCATCGATAGTGTGGTCGCCAAGATTTATTACCAGTGTTAGTCGAATTGAGGGAATACAAAATAATTTATTGAGATATTTGTCGAGAAAATTTAACTATCAAAGGACACCTGGTGAGTACTCATTTGCTCGCAACCATTTCAACGTTATTTCCTTGGAAAACCGTAGAACTATCACTGGATTATCATTTCGTTTTAGAGTGCCTAACAGAGTGTCGCGACATCAAATTATTTTTGATATTCCTTTTCGTCGCAGAAATTATACACAAAATTCACCTCTTTGCCGAATTATGAAAGATTTTAACCAATGTTGCTCCTCACTTGAAATTGATGTATTTTCTTCTTCTTTTGTATGTTTTAGAAATAAGATTAGACGAATTATGTCATAGTATAGCTGTATTAGCTTATTATGTTGGCTTATTGTATTTTCTTCATTGTTTTTTCTTTTTTTTCATATGATGTATAATTTTTAACTGTTTATCTGAGGGTACTAGTTTGGGGAAACCTGTTTGTACTCCATGATTAATGAAAATAAATAAATAAATAAATCACCCCGAAGAAGGAAAATTTAGATCAGCATACAACGTAGAACAACATATTCATCAAGTCGGCTCTACTTCTCTCAACTCTATCCGATAATCATCCGCTCTCCGAACAGATTGCCAATTTTGCCGTATCCCTGTAAACAGAAAGCTAATCATGAATGGTCTATCGGTTTTCGAGGTACATTTCCATATCTGCTAAATCCCACGCGAAAACCGCATAATAACCAAAGCAAAGATGCACCCGGCAGCAGTGCTATTATTGAATGCAAAAAAATCATACATAAACAGCACTAAATTCCGCATCCTGGCAGAGTGATAAGGCCGCTAATAACACTACTCGATCGGTCACAATGGAAGGATGGCATTGTAATGGATATTTCTGTTAATTGTCAATTGTTTGCAAAATCCACTGCACGTGGATGGATATTTTCATTCAATCAAAATTCATAACTCAATTTCGTGACTATCAGCAGGTTGCCAGACGAACGAATGAAATTTGTTGTCCAAACGTTGAATGTGTGTCTGCCACTACATAGAAAATTACATAAGCTCGTGCTGATGCGATTTCAGTTACCGGGAACTGAATCTGAGTAAAATTGATTAAAGCTCGGTTTGATTGAGGTAAATCCCTATACAAATTATTCCGAATTGACCAGTTCAGTTATCTTCCATATATTTCATATCGATTTGAAGGGCAACGATTGCGCTAGGCCATGTTATCATAAAAATTCAGGTGTTCCATAAATCATTAGAAATGGTTCAATTCTACATAACGCTACATGCCAGATATTAATATAACGGGTCCGCCAAATAACTTTTTTTTTTTGAAAATGCATTAAAAAAAAACGACTGAATATTTTCTCAGATTCCTTTTTTTATTTGAAAGTACAATCCTTCCGGTTAATAATGCAAAATCATTTCATTCAAATGGCTGCCTCGGCTGCCCATGCAGTAGCCTACACGATCGGTCCACTCATCTTTGATGGTACCCCACAAATAATACTCCAATGGTGTCAAATCGCAGCTCCGCGATGGCCAAACGACATCAGTTCTGCGGCTGAAAATGCGGTCTTCAAAACCAGGGCGAAAAACATCGAGTGTAGCTTCGGTTGTGTGGCACATAGCGCCGTCCTGTTGAAACCAAATTCGTTCAACATGGCCCGATAACGATCGCCATTGACTATAACAGCCACTCCTTGCTCATTTTCGAAGAAAAATGGCCCAATTATGCCTCTGGACCAAAATACGCACCAAACAGTGACTCGTTTTGGGTGTATCGGCTTTTCAATGTATGCGTGCGGGTTTTCTGTGCCCCAAATGCGACAATTCTGCTTGTTTATATACTCGCCAAGATCAAAATGAGCTTCATCTGAAACGATGATTTTTTTGGCAAAATCGGCATCTTCTATAAGTCGATCGCAGGCCCACTTAGCGAAGCGAAAACGCATTGGATGGTCAGTTGGCTTCAACTCCTGAACCAATTGGACTTTGTATGACGTCATACCAAGGTCTTTATGCAAAATTCGTCTCAATGATTTCTCCGAAATGTTTAATTCTTGAGAACGACGGTGAATTGATGTTGATGGCGCTTCACGCAAACTTTCTGCCACAGCAGCAATATTCACGGGAGTACGCACTGTTTTTAGCTTTTCACGCTTTGGTTTATCAATGAGGATGCCAGTTTCTTCCACTTTTTTCACAAGATAACGAACATACGGAGCCGACGGTGCTTCTCTTCTTCCAAAATCCGTACGCAATTTTAGCACACATTCTGCAACATTACCATGATTTTCAAAGTAATGTCGCAATATTTCCCAGCGTTGTTCAAGCGTATACACAACCATATTCGTTCAGCGGAAGGATAAAACTAATTATCTGTCAAATCAGACATGACCTAATGGCGATTTCCATTGACACGCTCGGAGCACTCGAAATCGATCTCATCTGTCATGCATCTGTCCAATTGAACCGAAAATATCTGTCAAATATGTCAGTGTGACAGCTCCGAGTGATCCGAGCGGGTCAATGGAAATCGCCATAAGTGTTACCATTCACGAAATAAGCAGTAGTTGAAAAAAAAAACGTTAGATGGCGGACCCTTTACATTAAGAATAAGTACTTATACAGGGGTTTCACGAATGATTGTACAGGCTTTCAGTGCAGATTCAGGACATTTTGGTGATTCTAACTCGGTGTTCGAAATATGTCCTAACTGTATTTGTTTAAGAGATACAGTTAAAGCATTTTATCAAAAATTTTCAATCAGCATAACTCTTGAACGCCTGCATGGATCTCCATGAAAATTTCAGGGGATGAGTATTGGCCTATGCCTAATAACCCTGATATCTGCTCATAGTGGCTTGTAGATTGCGCGGGTGCGTACTGAGAAAACTACTTTCTTCATTCCACGTCTTGTAAAATATCCTGTACATAAAATTTTCAAGAAGTGAATTATTTCTCAGATTCTACAATTAATACTCTTTCAAACAAACCTATTGGCAATAATGGTACACTTCGCATCAAGATTTTATGAACCTTTGAATATCTGGAATGTTCAATTCATAATGAACACGGACCTGTCAGCCTCCGAATAATACGTTAATACATATTGAATGAATTGAATTTATCAGTATCATGACTTCAGGAATGTAGTGTATCTTATTTCACCGAATACACAAATTCTGGGTTTCGACTTCAGATTACCCTAAAGAGTTTTTCAAAAAATTACTGCTATTTTCGAAAATATCGTTGAAATGATAGAAATACTCACTCTCGAATTATTGATCTTCGGAAACTGTTTTTTTTTTGAATTACTGAATCAGATGGTAGCAGAATCAAAGATTTCATAGAAACAAAAACACAAACAAATACATATTAAGTTTGAAACTTAATGTTCTTGAAAAGTTAGTTACTACTATGACAGGTAAACTAAAAAGAACTGTGAGTTATTCGCTCTCAGGAGCTGATCACTGTGTACAGCTGTTATAAATTAATATTGACATTTTAACTCATTAAAAAAGTGAACTTCTGACTGGCCTGCAAGATCCCTGGAACTTACATGCTTGGATTATATCCTCTAGGGACACTTGAAAAATAAAGTTTACTCCGAAGAAATCGTGGATAGGGAGCAACTGATTAATCGTATTCAAGCTTAATGTGAAGAGATACCAAATCGTCCAGAAATTATAAGGAAAGCTGCAGCGCATTTGATCACAAGAGCTAGAAAATGTTTAGAAGAAAGAGGGGGCATTTTCGAAAACAAAGTTATGATTTTTTTCTCATTTATTGTCAACTGTTTTCAGTTTAATGTTTATAAGATACATTTTATATTTTTATTCTTAAGTCCATTTTATAATAGTCTAATGTTATTTCGAGTCTCAGTTGCGAAATATCGGTCCAAGCAACCAAAACACACACAACTATTCCTTAAGGAATAGTTGTTGTAATTTTCGAATTATCCATCTTTGAGAATTATTTTCTAGAATAATTTGAACACAGATGTTAGCATAATTGAAAATTTCAAATCGCTATCTCTTTCCGTTCTTATGTAATCATGGCAGTGGCTGGCCAGCCGGACCCCGGAAATTACAGACATTTTGGCGAAATGATAATGCGATGCTCTCCAGAAAAAAAACTAATTGAACATGTTTATAAACATGAATCACTTATTTGTAGAAATCCTGAAGAAAGGTTTCCTCTCATATATTGAAGTTCAACTTGAATATGAGTATGTACAATTGTTAACCTTTATCATTAACGTTCAACATTTACAAACAAATATTCACAATAATTCGTTCCTCACTGGGCATATATTACTGAGGAGGACTCTTCCATTTCCAAAAAGAAACCACTGCTGCGAATCATAATTGCCTTCGTTCAAAAATAAAAGGCAATTTCGTATACGTAGATTAAAACGAAAACAATAAAAACGATGAGAATGAATTTCCTTTTCGAACATTGTACTCACGCAGCTGGAGTTTTCTGTAACGTTCTATTTGAGCCAGCCTAAAAGTCCTGTTCAATTTATAAACTCATTTCTCATTTTGAATTATTTAGTAATCTAGCGTTAGGTGTTCATGTGATTTGAAAGAGAAATATAAACTTGTGATCAATTGTATGAAACTATGGAAGTTGCTTCTCGTGATGAGCTCCAGTTATATATGAGTGGTAACATATTCAGAAATTCCAATCTATTATAGTTGGTTATACGAAGGATTAGAAAATTATGTATTTATTGCATAGTTTTTTCATGTTTTCATTTAAATTCAACACATTGTTGAAATAGACGGACTTCTTGATTGAGAAATAACACAAGAGGAAACACCAGACGTGAATTTGTGACATACAGGGTGTCCCAAAAATACCACGCGAAAGTGACACTGGAGATAGATTGGCATTAGGTCTATCAGATAGCATCAACATGACCTCAGTAAAAGTCCGCTGGTTTTCGAGATATCACCACTGTTGCGTCCCATGACTTCACATGTTGGGAAGCGCTCATTTGTATTTCTAAACAAAGCAGCTCGCTTGTAAAACTTAAATGTTTTGGGTTAACTGGTTTATTTTTGCATGGGTGGTCTCACCCTTGAAATTAATATTTTCCACGAAAAGATAATTGCAAGTAAAATATCTTGTAATTCTTCAACCCTTGTAGAAGTATTTATGACCTATTTCCTGTGAAATATTGATAAAATGCATACAACAACTAACACATTACCAGAGCTGTGAGTCCTTTGTCTAGATTCTAACCCATACAAAAATCTAGAATTTTCCGATTAGATCGCCACGGCTTTGGCTATTCACTAAATCGAGGGCGTAGATTCCGAATCTGTAATTAGTTTTTCCGTATCTCGATTAATTTTGGTAATATGGCAAAAAATCCGACTGATTAGTCCATTTTTCGGAGGTAGAGCCAGAAATTGCGACTTTTTTCGTCATTGTTCCGAAACTAATCGAGGTACGAAAATCTAATTACAGATTCGTGATCTGCGTGCCCGATTTAGTGAATAACCAAAGCCGCGTCGACCTAATCGGAAAATTGTAGATTTTTGTATGTGTTGGATACTAGAGAAAACTTTTTGGCGTTTGACGGATTGGCTCATTACCTAATATTTTCCGAACGGATAGAGATACATAAAAAATTGATACATAAATCTAAACGTCGTCCACCGACCAATAATCGGGGAAAATTTGGTTACTGAGATGTGAAAATCATAGATTTGGGACGGGAAAGAAGAATTTTCCTCCGATTCCGGGTCAAAAATATTTTTAAGTGCCGACCCAAAAATTTTTTTCATGGTATATCGATACGGAGCTCGTGTCTAATTAAATCGAGGTTGCTGATCACGAATATGCAATTATTTTTTCCCTAAGTGGCGTACTTTGGGAGAATTTTTACTTAAAGTGATAAAATTGACGAAAATAGGTCAATTTTCGAACTTTCCACCACCCAAAAAAATTGGAGTAGGGTGTTGCTGATTTTTTACGTCATATTTGAATCCTTTATCTATCGAATCATCCGAACAATAAATGTCCAGGTCGTACGCTTCGGAAATTATGATTTTTTTCCCGAGGGTCTATTTTTCGGAAAATTCTTTCCGCGATATTTTCTCGGAAAATTTTTGTAATAAATATCTGATGGTAGATTCGGAATCTACGGCCCCGAATCTATAAGAATAAGTACCCGTTTCATAGTTTTGCGTCAAAAAATTTTTCTCGAAAAATGGGATTTTTTTAAGGCATTAAAAATCTGCCAAAATTCGACCGGTCTCCGATTTCGATGCAAATTACGTCATTTACTAATTCGGGGCCGTAGATTACGAATATATGATCGGATTTTTCATTAGAGAATTTTCCGCGGAAATACCGCGAAATGAGTTTTCCGAAAAACATACCCTTGGGAAAAAAATCATAATTTCCGAATAGTACGGCCTGGACATTTTCTGTTTGGATTATTCAGTAGATAAAGGATCCATATATGACGGCGAAAATCAACAACACCTTACTCCGATTTTTTTGGGCGGTGTGAACTTCCAAAATTGACCTATTTTCGTCCATTGTTTCACGCTAAGTGAAAATTTTCATAAAGTACGCCACTTAGGGAAAAACTAATTACATATTCGTGATCAGCGACCTCGATTTAATTAGACACGAGCTCCGTATCGATATACCATGAAAACTGGAGATTTTTAAAAAATACACAAAAGTGGTGATATCTCGAAAACCAGCGGACTTTTACTGAGGTTATGTTGATGCTATCTGATAGACCTAATGCCAATCTATCTCCAGTGTCACTTTCGCGTGGTATTTTTGGGACAGCCTGTATATGCCAAATATGTATTTGTGGTACCATCGTGGGGATAATATGGGTCACCATGAGCTTCTTATTCCGTTGTCATTCACTTCGCTTCTATCTACTATCTTACAGTTAAGGTATAAATAATAAAAACTTTTTCCATGATCTGTTATGAAAGAAAAGTTTAAAATGCACTCACTGACTTGAGTTCAGTCCGCTTCGGAGCTTTTTTTATGTTAACCAATCTGAATTGAATGATGTCATAAAAAAGCCCACAAAAGCAAGTGACCTCACGTAGGTGCGTTTTTGAATTTTCCATTCACCAAATGATTTTTTGTTCGAAGATCATCACCTTAAGAAATGACGTGAAAATAGTCCGCTCTTGCGCGATTGTTTACTACATCATTCAATTCAGATTGGTCAACATTAACAAGCGCACCAAAGCAGAATAACCTCACGTCAGTGCATTTTAAAATTTTTCTGATATTTTTTTACCAACCTTATTGGATGCTGAATATATATTATTTTGTATAACTGGTTAATGAATCATTACCAGCGAAATGTGCATAATCTCTAAATAATTTATTTGCAGTTTTTCTAAAATGATGACTATTAGAATCACTTTGAACTGCGCCAGTGATACTCTATTTTCAATTACTGTAATCTGACTTCTAAGATGAACTATGCAGTAGCGTATCACTCCATTACGATTACATTCAAAGCAATCATATTTATGAGTCAAACACCCCTTCCTCTGCCTTCCACTATTAGGCATCAACATCGATTGCTAC
The DNA here is from genome assembly GCA_937662695.2 of Halyzia sedecimguttata. NCBI lineage: Eukaryota > Metazoa > Arthropoda > Insecta > Coleoptera > Coccinellidae > Halyzia > Halyzia sedecimguttata. The sequence goes on along the minus strand of OW569415.2, from coordinate 86,941,913 downwards.
CCATTAACAGATGAACAGCCTTGAATAATTGATACCGTTTAACCGTAGGATCAAAGTGGCATAAGCAAAATCCTCATATTGACTAGTGGATACCAGACATTGAAAAGGGAGATGGAGTTGTGTAAATGTACAAAACCTTGTAACGTTCCTTTTTAACCCGGGCATGGGTTTTTTTATGTTTTGCTTGCGATAAGGTTGTCGTTGGTATTGACATTAAATTTGAGGAAAATTCCAAAACTACAGATATCTGGGATAAATGCTAAGCATGCTGTTCACGTGAACAGCGCACGTGAAATAACCACAGACAGGCATGAATTTTGAAATTATATATCATAACGGATTATTGGGAAAACAAAAGTGCATATGTCTATAATTCCGAAACTACTCGACTACTATTGCCCATTAATGAACTAAGCCGGTGCATTTGGACTCCAAACCTACCAGAAAAATTTCAACCCTCTAACTCATTGTGTTCGAGAGTAATCATGCCGGCCGGACGGCATTTTGGGCAAATTGATGGCAGCTGAACTATCGCGCCAAGAACTGCTGCAGAGTGGACGAAGGGTTTCATTAAGTTTTCATGGAAAACATTTTTGTTTATTCTTGCCTTTTGCACGAACTGTTTATCTGGTTTGCAACCTACTCCTGTAGGACCCACTTCTGTAGAACATGGATGTAGAAAAATGCTGATGACTTATTGGAAAATCTCTAGAAAACATACAATTGCTGCTCAAATGAAGAAGAACATAGGGATTAATATTAGGTAAGTTTTTCACAGGATGAGGACTGGCTCAATCAAACAACTTTATAATGCCGACGTTTCGTTAGATATTCTAACTTTTTCAAGGCTGGAAAAGAGGTACAATCTTGGTGAAGAACAATGTCGCTCAATGACAGATGAGATGAAAAACTTACCCTTAATTATATGTTGTTACATGTTGCAATTTCAGAAATCATAGTCAAACATGAATTGACAAAATACCATAAAATAGTCACATAAATAAAGTTGTTGTATATAAATAAATATTGTATATAACAGATATTCACACTCACAAAATAAATAAACAGAAACAGAATGGCGAAAACTAAACACATACTGAATCGTCCAGTCCACAATCTACACATCGATGCAGTTGTCTCTTATCAGGAACTAGTTCTTTCATCTGCGTAATGACTGAGGTAATCACAATTCCAAACAAATGATGATTATGAACCTATTCATAGAAAACGCTGTTTAAGCGAAAATATGTATATTAATATAATGAATGCTGTTAATCTCCGAACTGATACTCAGGGATTGAGTTCGGTATATTTTAATATTTTAAATATTTATAAAAGAAGTGCATCCCGTTTTCCCACGTAAACATTTGTTTGGAATTGTGATTACCTCAGTCATTGCGCGAATGAAAGAACTAGTTCCTGATAAGAGACAACTGCATCGATGTGTAGATTGTGGACTGGACGATTCAGTATGTGTTCAGTTTTCGCCATTCTGTTTCTGTTTATTTATTTTCTGAGTGTGAATATCTCTTATATACAATATTTATTTATATTCAACAACTTTATTTATGTGACTATTTTATGTTATTTTGTCAATTCATGTTTGACTATGATTTCTGAAATTGCAACATGTAACAACATATAATTAAGGGTAGGTTTTTTGATCTCATCTGTCAATGAGCGACATTGTTCTTTACCAATATTGTACCTCTTTTCCAACCTTGAAAAAGTTAGAATATCTAACGAAACGTCGGCATCATAAAGTTGTTTGATTGAGCCAGTCCCCATCCTGTGAAAAACTTACCTAATATTTTTACAAAAGGACGTGAGAAAAAATTTATCAAATTGGGATTAATTTATGTCCATCGCCTCATACCTTTTCTCTCTGGTGACCCTGTGATTTCTTAAAATCTCTCGTTCCTCTATGATAATAGAATTATTCAACAAATTCGATTAAGCTCTGTCCATCAGCTTGTGTGTTCCAATAAGCGTAGATCGAAATTATATTTCGTGCTGTCGGTATATTGTGTGGAGCAGGTGAACTAATTTGCACATCTCTGAGGAGAACCACCACGCCGCGACCGTTTTCACATGATCCTATCTAATCATGAACTCACGCACTCTCAAATTCCCATAAATAAACCGACGACAGGGGTGAACCCAGGAATATGGGATCTGGCACGTCCAGTTATACCATGTTGGACCTCAATAATTAATTAGAACTGGAGGTGGAATGGTTTGGAAATTGACCATAAAAATTCAATGTGTACTGAAAATGATATCATTGTCCGATCATTATATCGATCGACTTTCCAGAAGCCAATTAAAGAATATGGTGCTCAGTTATCAAGGAAATAATTCCAGGTGGGAATAACTCGGAAACCGTTAGACCGATTATGCCCAAAAACAAACTCAACTCTCCCTTTCGGATACGCAACCTACCCTGAAAATTGCAACTCCCTATCTCCTTTCGTTCGAAAGTTATCGAGGCAACGGTCACCCATCTACTGAACTCACACAAGAATGCTCGAATCTCCAACAATATTTAACCGATCGTATTAAAACTTGAAACTTAGCAGTTGAGTTAGGTTATGAAGACTCTTGCAAAATTTCAGCAATTTCAAACGAATAGTTACTGATATATAGAATTTTTTTTTTATTTTCAATGATTTACTAAAAATTTTCTACAAATGCTATCCTCACCAAATTTTGCAAACATTTTTGCGTTGGCATTGTACAACTAATTACTATGTTTGAATTCAATCGGTTGAGTATTTTTCGAGTTAATGAGGAACAAAAAACCACCAAATTCCAGAAAATTTCAGATGGCTATAACTCTAAAACCGTTTGGCCGATTATGCTCATAAACAAACTGAAATGTCTTGTCGCTATCTCTTTCCGTTCTCAAGTTATCGTGACAACAAAAATATTTTTTAGTAATTTTTTTAGAATTTTCTAGCCATACGATTCGCATAAAATTTCACAAACGTGCTTAGGTTCATATTCTTCAACTACTCACCAAGTTTCAATTCGATCGGATTCATATTGGTTGAAAACAAAATTATTACTCGGAAACCACTGGGCCGATTATGCCCATCAACGAACTTGTCCGTCGTATTGGGATGCGCCACCCACCCTGAAAATTTCAAGTCTCTAGATCTTTTCGTTCTCAAGTTATCGTGGCAACGTCCGGACGGAAGGACGGCCGGACGGCCGGACGGACAGAATCAAATTTGACCTCGAATTCTTCATTGGGGAGTCCAACTAAATCGTTTGAGACCATTTTCGTCAAAAAATTCGAAAGTTACAGACATTTGGGCAAAACTATAACGCAATGTTCCCCAGAACATACGCGCAAAAATATATCTGTATAAACGCATATGCCGTATTCACTCGAAATTAGCTATAATTTCGACTTTAAACTCAGAAATAGCTATAATACCTACTTTGAACTCGGAATTAGCTATAAATTCGACTTTGAACTTGGAATGATACAAAAAAATATTTCACTGCAATCCGGATTTCAACTCGGAATCAAGACTAATTCAGACTTTAAACTTGGAATTATACCTAATTCCGACTATAAACCAGATCTAGATTTACATTCTAGGGATTCTCAGATCGGAATTGAAAGAGTTTAATAGCGAAAATCGAATAGGAACAACTTTGCACTAGAATGAAAGAAACGAGTCTTGAGCGTAAATTCGAACAAATGTCAAAAAACCAAGTTCAAACAAAATATTCCTATTAAAATAATTTCTGTGCTGTCCGGGAAGTACGTACTTCCCGGACTAGGCCGGGAAATGCTTCTTTCTCAAAGAAAAAGCGTCCGGGAAGTGGGCACTTCCCGGACGGTTGCCGAAAAAATATATTTTCTTTCAAAAATTAATTGTTTTTTGGTGGCTAGATAATATTTATGTCAGCACAGAAATTATTTTAATAGGAATATTTTGTTTGAACTTGGTTTTTTGACATTTGTTCGAATTTACGCTCAAGACTCGTTTCTTTCATTCTAGTGCAAAGTTGTTCCTATTCGATTTTCGCTATTAAACTCTTTCAATTCCGATCTGAGAATCCCTAGAATGTAAATCTAGATCTGGTTTATAGTCGGAATTAGGTATAATTCCAAGTTTAAAGTCTGAATTAGTCTTGATTCCGAGTTGAAATCCGGATTGCAGTGAAATATTTTTTTGTATCATTCCAAGTTCAAAGTCGAATTTATAGCTAATTCCGAGTTCAAAGTAGGTATTATAGCTATTTCTGAGTTTAAAGTCGAAATTATAGCTAATTTCGAGTGAATACGGCATATGCGTTTATACAGATATATTTTTGCGCGTATGTTCTGGGGAACATTGCGTTATAGTTTTGCCCAAATGTCTGTAACTTTCGAATTTTTTGACGAAAATGGTCTCAAACGATTTAGTTGGACTCCCCAATGAAGAATTCGAGGTCAAATTTGATTCTGTCCGTCCGGCCGTCCGGCCGTCCTTCCGTCCGGACGTTGCCACGATAACTTGAGAACGAAAAGATCTAGAGACTTGAAATTTTCAGGGTGGGTGGCGCATCCCAATACGACGGACAAGTTCGTTGATGGGCATAATCGGCCCAGTGGTTTCCGAGTAATAATTTTGTTTTCAACCAATATGAATCCGATCGAATTGAAACTTGGTGAGTAGTTGAAGAATATGAACCTAAGCACGTTTGTGAAATTTTATGCGAATCGTATGGCTAGAAAATTCTAAAAAAATTACTAAAAAATATTTTTGTTGTCACGATAACTTGAGAACGGAAAGAGATAGCGACAAGACATTTCAGTTTGTTTATGAGCATAATCGGCCAAACGGTTTTAGAGTTATAGCCATCTGAAATTTTCTGGAATTTGGTGGTTTTTTGTTCCTCATTAACTCGAAAAATACTCAACCGATTGAATTCAAACATAGTAATTAGTTGTACAATGCCAACGCAAAAATGTTTGCAAAATTTGGTGAGGATAGCATTTGTAGAAAATTTTTAATAAATCATTGAAAATAAAAAAAAAATTCTATATATCAGTAACTATTCGTTTGAAATTGCTGAAATTTTGCAAGAGTCTTCATAACCTAACTCAACTGCTAAGTTTCAAGTTTTAATACGATCGGTTAAATATTGTTGGAGATTCGAGCATTCTTGTGTGAGTTCAGTAGATGGGTGACCGTTGCCTCGATAACTTTCGAACGAAAGGAGATAGGGAGTTGCAATTTTCAGGGTAGGTTGCGTATCCGAAAGGGGGAGTTGAGTTTGTTTTTGGGCATAATCGGTCTAACGGTTTCCGAGTTATTCCCACCTGGAATTATTTCCTTGATAACTGAGCACCATATTCTTTAATTGGCTTCTGGAAAGTCGATCGATATAATGATCGGACAATGATATCATTTTCAGTACACATTGAATTTTTATGGTCAATTTCCAAACCATTCCACCTCCAGTTCTAATTAATTATTGAGGTCCAACATGGTATAACTGGACGTGCCAGATCCCATATTCCTGGGTTCACCCCTGTCGTCGGTTTATTTATGGGAATTTGAGAGTGCGTGAGTTCATGATTAGATAGGATCATGTGAAAACGGTCGCGGCATGGTGGTTCTCCTCAGAGATGTGCAAATTAGTTCACCTGCTCCACACAATATACCGACAGCACGAAATATAATTTCGATCTACGCTTATTGGAACACACAAGCTGATGGACAGAGCTTAATCGAATTGGTTGAATAATTCTATTATCATAGAGGAACGAGAGATTTTAAGAAATCACAGGGTCACCAGAGAGAAAAGGTATGAGGCGATGGACATAAATTAATCCCAATTTGATAAATTTTTTCTCACGTCCTTTTGTAAAAATATTAGGTAAGTTTTTCACAGGATGGGGACTGGCTCAATCAAACAACTTTATAATGCCGACGTTTCGTTAGATATTCTAACTTTTTCAAGGTTGGAAAAGAGGTACAATATTGGTAAAGAACAATGTCGCTCATTGACAGATGAGATCAAAAAACCTACCCTTAATTATATGTTGTTACATGTTGCAATTTCAGAAATCATAGTCAAACATGAATTGACAAAATAACATAAAATAGTCACATAAATAAAGTTGAAGAATCACGTCGTTTTGGTCATTGTAAATACATTATGAAAATCTTGGTAGGTATATTTTTGATAAATGAAGTTACCATGGCACTGAGAAAACGGTTGACAGTTCATATAAAATTAGTTAACATGTTATATTTTCTGTTCTGTTTAATTTGAATAAGGATCAAAATATATAAAAAAGAAATGTGTCGTCTCATCGATTTGTTATACTACATGGTTGCCGAAAAAATATTGTACGCAACACGCCCGAAAAAGGTTTTTTTGGACTCATAGACTTCTAGGACTCGCTTACGCTCGTCCTAGAATTTTGTCTATTCGTCCAAAAAAACCCTATTTTCCGGACTTGTTACGTAAATTACTATTTTATGGTGTTCCGGCCTGAATTTTTGCCCATTGATCTAAATTGTGATTTCAAACAATTTTACTTAGAGCGTTTCATACATAAAAGACGATACTTCTGAGATAATCGATATTTTTTAAGAAATAAAATTCGGAAATATGAATCGAAAAGAAAATTCCTTCTTGGTGGTAGATGGTATGCTGCAAGGTTGGAGAAATTGTAACATTCGGAAAGAAAAATGATGGACCTTTCTGGTGTCAATTTTGTTACGTAAAATTTGTGCGAGCACATTCAGAAATTTTGTTTTATACACATATTTTATGGGAATAAATCTTATCAAAGTTCTAGAAAATTAACAATTTTTGCCAGTGGAAATTGAAATGTCCACTGTTTCACATCAAATATCGTGGCACTTGAAATAAGGTATCCTAGAAGAAGAAAATTCTGGAAACATCCCATACGGAACACATTCAGTTCGGATTTTTGTTTTTTGGGTAATATTTTATTATCAGGATATAGGTAGAGACATAATATGCCCACGTACGCAACGTACGCAACGCATTATGATATCAGGACCCTTGAATTTACATGCCTAGAAACACACTACACAGACGCTATCATACGCAACCCTATCCCACGCGGCCCACGCAACGCGGTATCCGCCGATCCAGATCGACGTGGGAAGGTGGAGGGGATTGCTAGTATGTTTCTATAGAAACATTCATTCGCAATGCGTCAAATTGAGTTTTGAAAAATGGGAGATGAACAATTCATCGATCTGGTTAGATGATATGTCATTGATAATATTAAATGCACTGAATTTCGTGACACAACATTACGCAATGCAGCATGGGAAAATATAGCAAAACAACAGTGCAAGCCTGCCAAGTACCTACCTGTTACTATATTTTCCTTTAACATATTTGTACTGTATGAATTGGGTAGGTGTTGTAAGTATTTATATTTATCCACTATGTAGGTACGTTTAATACCGAATAAATTAATAAGATTGGGTACCTGTTTCTTTATTCATACTGTGTATCCAATATCTTCTATTCTCTTTGTTCTTGTGTCATGGACATATGGAAGTAAAAATCAATAACAAACATAATATATCGTCCTCAAATTCACTCTCAGAATCAGAAAACATACTCGTAGTGCACTATAATGCACCTGAGAATTGACCACAACGATGTCAATATGTGTTGCATACGACGGACATATTCATTTAAAAGCAACAAACTTAATATATCGTCCTCACCCAATAATCAAAAAACATAGTACCCACACTGATAAAGGACAATGTCTGATGTCAATACGCGTTGCATTCGTGGGACAAGGGTGCACACAAGCTTTCCCACGTTGCGTCGCATACGTTGCGTACGTGGGCATAGTCTGTTTCTACCTAATATGTTTTCAGAGTTCTACAAAATTCACATTTTTTGCCAGCGAAGACTGAAATGTCCAGTGTTTCACATCAAATACCCTGGAACATGAAATATTGCATCCTAGGAAAAGAAAATTCTGGAAACATTCCATATTGTCTGCTTTACCCTAGAACCGAACCTGTCACCCCTGGCTGAAGAATGTTTTCGTGACCCGATGAGCTTAACTGCCTCTGAAAAATAGCCTCCTGAAGGTGTGGACTAGAAATAATTACCAAATGGAAAAGCTTCGGACTGTGGAAGACATAAACTACGATGTGATAAAATCAATACAAAGATAGATTCGTGCAATGCGTCCGCCATATTTTATTAAGTGCTGCATAATAAATTATGTTGGGAACTCAATTCCATCTGCATTATAAATATCAGACTTAGATTTCTTTTCCATTCGAAAAGATATATGGGAAAATTCAGACTTTATCAGACAATGAATAAAGTCGATTTATATCCACTCATAATATTCGATTCCCGTCGAATATTTATCTGAAAATATTTCGATGGAATTGCACGAATTTATTAACCTTTTGCGGACAGCAATTAGAAAAAGATATATAACAAAGAAAAGAGCATAAAACAACAACAACGCGAAAGGATCTGATTTACCAGAACATTCATTGTCAAGTAAACGGTTTAATTATGCGTCATGTACAAGAAGACGTAAAATCGGTGGTACGCTTCACTGACCACAAAGCAGGATCGTAATTAATGAACATAAGCATAATCGTGAATAATGAACTGTGAAATATAAGTAGCTTAAAATTAACCAAATCATATCGATATAAAAAAAAAATATTCGCTGAAGGGAATTTCTGTCGTCGGTGTTTTGTTAATGTTTCAATTTTCTTAATTGTGAACTCCTTTTATTGCACAGTTCATTATTCATTAATAAACTCGTGCAATTCCATCAAAATAATTCCATAAATATATTCGATGGTATAATAAACCATATATATAAACGGAAACATTTAGTGGGTAATTCCGCAAAAGGAGCAGAAAAAAATCAATGTATATAAATGTAATAAAAATTAAGTGTAAAAATTTTTTTATTAAACAATAAAAATTTTAATTATCCTGTACATTAGTGGATGTTTTTGTTGAAATAATCTAACACAACCATAAAGTTGGAAATAATTACCAGTGTTTATGTACACGATGAATTCATATTAATAAATAAGAAGAATGCTCAAAATTATCCTACCTGAATTTATGATTTTCGGAAAATCATACTGTACATCCAAAGCCAAGAATCTCAGTCGATTGAAATCTTTCGAACCGAGGCCACTTAGATGACATCAGTTAATGGTTTCCATTTGTTGCATTGCTCCCGGGATACTCTGTATAAATTAAATCGTAAACTAAGACAATTTTTATTGTATTATACAGGGTGTCCCAAAAATACCACGCGAAAGTGACACTGGAGATAGATTGGCATTAGGTCTATTAGATAGCATCAACATAACCTCAGTAAAAGTCCGCTGGTTTTCGAGATATCACCACGTTTGTGTATTTTTTAAAAATCTCCAGATTTCGGTCTTTTATCGCCTAGCATTGCTAGAAATTACTTCAAACTCATGTTTTTCTTTACCTAGGCTATCCTGAATAGTTGCTTTAAACAATGAAGTAATAACTTCACCGACAACTAGAACAAAATCCTTCAAAAAATGTCTAACTTGTTGTATTTTATGCCGAAGTTAAAACATTAACTTAAGTTTGACTGACTGCTGTGAAAAAAAATTATATCAGACTGAATTGACAAATAATCGCAAAAACCATTTCATGCCCTTTTCAAAATGATACAACACTACCAATTTTTTTTAATCAGAACTAGAATTGCTACTTATTAAAAAAAACCAAAACCCTTATCGACTATTTCGCTCCCACATTCATTGTTTTGTAACATGGAAACCGGTCCGACTTTCACAGACTAGGGGTCCTCGAATAGTCTAGACCAGGGGTCACCAAATGGCGGACCGCGGTCCGGATGCGGATCGCGAACCTGTTTTTTGCGGACCATTTTTCCAGAAAACATGTATTCTTGATTAAAAAAATTCAGATAACTTTTCGTTTTATTTACTAATTATAGATATTGGATTTAGATTAACTGCTAGTCAAATTCTTATGCCATCATAATGCTTTCAACGACCCGAGACAGATATACAGATTTTGAGAACGGACCTCCAATGAAACTAATTGGTGACCCCTGGGTTAGATACTAGAGAAAACTTTTTGGCGTTTGACGGATTTACTCATTTCCTAATATTTTCCGAACGGATAGAGATACAGAGGAAATAGATACATAAATCTAAACGTCATCCACCGACCAATCATCGGGGAAAATTTGGATATCGAGATGTGAAAATCATAGATTTCGGACGGGAAAGAAGAATTTTCCTTCGATTCCGGGTCAAAAATATTTCTAAGTGTCGACCCAAAAAATTTTTTTCATGGTATATCGATACGTAGCTCGTGTCTAATTAAATCGAGGTCGCTGATCACGAATATGTAATTAGTTTTTCCCTAAGTGGCGTACTTTGGGAAAATTTTCACTTAAAGTGAAAAAATGGACGAAAATAAGTCAATTTTGGAAGTTCACACCGCCCAAAAAAATCGGAGTAAGGTGTTGTTGATTTTTGCCCTTATATATGGATCCTTTATCTACTGAATAATCCAAACAGAAAATGTCCAGGCCGTACTATTCGGAAATTATGATTTTTTTCCCAAGGGTCTGTTTTTCGGAAAATTCATTTCGCGGTATTTCCGCGGAAAATTCTCTAATGAAAAATCGAATCACATATTCGTAATCTACGGTCCCGAATTAGTAAATGACGTAATTTGCTTCGAAATCGGAGACCGGTCGAATTTTGGCAATTTTTTAATACTATTGCCTTAAAAAAATCCCATTTTTCGAGAAAAATTTTTTGACGCAAAACTATGAAACGGGTACTTATTCTTATAGATTCGGGGCCGTAGATTCCGAATCTACCATCCGATATTTATTACAAAAATTTTCCGAGGAAATATCGTGGAAAGAATTTTCCGAAAAATAGACCCTCGGGAAAAAAATCATAATTTCCGAAGCGTACGACCTGGACATTTATTGTTCGGATGATTCGATAGATAAAGGATCCAAATATGACGTTAAAAATCAGCAACACCCTACTCCGATTTTTTTGGGCGGTGCAAAGTTCCAAAATTGACCTATTTTCGTCAATTTTTTCACTTTAAGTGAAAATTTTCCCAAAGTACGTCACTTAGGGAAAAACTAATTACATATTCGTGATCAGCGACCTCGATTTAATTAGACACGAGCTACGTATCGATATACCATGAAAAAAATTTTATGGTCGGCACTTAGAAATATTTTTGACCCGGAATCGAAGGAAAATTCTTCTTTCCCGTCCGAAATCTATGATTTTCACATCTCGATATCCAAATGTTCCCCGATGATTGGTCGGTGGACGACGTTTAGTATGTACGTTATGTATCTATTTTTTCTGTATCTCTATCCGTTCGGAAAATATTAGGTAATGAGCGAATCCGTCAAACGCCAAAAAGTTTTCTCTAGTATACAACACATACAAAAATCTACAATTTTCCGATTATGTCGACGCGGCTTTGGTTATTCACTAAATCGGGTACGCAGATCACGAATCTGTAATTAGATTTTCCGTATCTCGATTAGTTTCGGAGCAATGACGAAGAAAGTCGCAATTTCTGGCTCTACCTCCGGAAAATGGAAAAATCAGTCAGATTTTTCGCCATATTACCAAAATTAATCGAGATACGGAAAAACTAATTACAGATTCGGAATCTACGCCCTCGATTTAGAGAATAGCCAAAGCGGTGGCGATCTAATCGGAAAATTCTAGATTTTTGTATGGGTTAGAATCTAGACAAAGGACTCACAGCTCTGGCAATGTGTTAGTTGTTGTATGCATTTTATCAATATTTCACAGGAAATAGGTCATAAATACTTCTACAAGGGTTGAAGTATTACAAGATATTTTACTTGCAATTATCTTTTCGTGGAAAATATTAATTTCAAGGGTGAGACCACCCATGCACAATAAACCAGTTAACCCAAAACATTTAAGTTTTACAAGCGAGCTGCTTTGTTTAGAAATACAAATGAGCGCTTTCCAACATGTGAAGTCATGGGACGCAACAGTAGTGATATCTCGAAAACCAGCGGACTTTTACTGAGGTCATGTTGATGCTATCTGATAGACCTAATGCCAATCTATCTCCAGTGTCACTTTCGCGTGGTATTTTTGGGACACCCTGTATAATCATTAACCAGGTTTTTGATGGATGATTGCAAGAGTCTATTATTTGATACAATAAGGGCCCCACCTATTGCAACGGTAATTTCGCAGGCCAAATAGGGCAGTAAGAAAAACTTCCGAACGTACCAGCATCTGTCTAAATTAGGCAGTAAATTCCGGCCAATTATATTGGGAGAAAAAGTTGGCGAAGCCCCGTTAGCTGATCCTAGTCCGAACTTTGTTAGGAACAAAGTTTAATTGTATTGCTATCAGATATCCTACCTTGTACAAGGAAAGTGACCAGTAAACCGAGTCGAAGCTTCATGACCAGAATAATATTCCCTAATTTTATTAGGTTCCGGCGAATAAGGACTCGCAGAGCTTTTGTTTTCTCCCTTCTTGATAAGAACACGTCCAGAGACTTCATCGGATCATCGAGTTAGAAAGGGGGAGGAAAAATTTAAATTGATCTCACTGGTTATAGGTTGAATTCTCATTCTCTCAGGGTATTTTTCTAATTTCATTTGAGTGATTTGGGTGAAAGAGATAGGACAAACGAATCTATATGGAAATTCATGAAGAATAATCCGAACCAGGATCAATAGAATGGGACTTTTCAGTGTATGTATAATAAAAATTGGTTTTAATGGAATTGAAATACGATAAATTAACACTTCATGATTCATTACGAAATTCATGAAATTTAGTGGGTCGGCATTCTATAAGTAATCATGGAGTTTTATTTGGATTAGATTTGTATAATTTGGGTTATAGAGGAAATAAAAAAAAATTCAGATGAGTATAACTCCAACACTATTTGGCCAATTATGCTAATTAACGAACTTAAATGTTGCATTCAGATGCGCAAAATACCCTGAGAATAACAAGTTTCTATCTCTTTCCGTTCTCAACTTATCGTGAGATACATAATATTTTTTCGTGATTTTTTTTTAAACTTTGTAGTGGTACTGTCCTCAGAAAGTTTAAACAAGCCTTTATGCCGATAATCTACAACTACACCTTTTCCAATTGTAATTCAGAAAACGTAAAATGTAATTGAGAAAAGCAAATTAAATCTCAGAATATGTGAATTGTAATTCAGAATAGTAAGTTGATATTTAGAATAGAGAATTTGAATTTCAGAATAAGAACTACATATCTTCGAGAACCGTAGTGCTAAAATAATATCTTTATGACTTTATGCTATCTACGGAGTTGAGTCATAGACTGATATAGAATCATATTAATGTGGTAGGATATTATTCGATATCATTTTGTTCAATTAAATGATGAGAATTAGAATATTTAAGGAATATTGTAATCTTATGAATATACAGGGTGTCCCGAAATATATGCAACAGAATTTAACAGTAGATTCCCGAAGAAAATTTAGGAGACCTATATTATTAATTTTTGTGAAATGGGCCCCATTTCAAAATTACAGACCTCAGAATTTGGTACCCCAGAATCATTTTATGTCAATACCTCAGAACATCGTTACACATTACATACCAAATTCTATACACGAGGGTTCTGAAATATGATAATTCGGACAGTGTTGCCCTTTTTGGTATGGTGCCCTCTTAAGACACTTTTCCTTGGGCCAAACTCCAAACTCATTATTTCATAGAAAAGCCCGGATTGTTTGTAAATTTTTTGTCTTTTGCATTTTTTTCGTAAAATAAGTGGTTTTTGTGTAAAATGGCATAATGTAACATCATGCATATCGGGATCTGTAGTCAATCGTAGGAGACGAATATCCAACCGTGTGATGTCCTAATATTGCACCATGGTAAATAAGGTAACCCTCGTGTATTAAATTTGGTATGTTATATGAAACAATGTTCTGAAGATATTGACATAAGACGATTCTGGGGGGCCAGATTCAGAATTCTGTAACTCTAACAAAAATAAAAATAGGGGTCCCCTTAATTTTCTTTAAGGCTCTAGTGTTAAATTTTGTTGAATATATTTTAGGACAATCTGTTTATTGGATATTGAATGAATATTGAGTTGAAGTTCAAGGGCTTCATTGAGAGCCATATCTCCATATCATTAGCCTTGAGTGAGTACGTTAGTTTTCTCTAACAATTTCAAGCATCAGATGATAAAGCTTTTGGATAATTTTGAATTATATTTTCGAAAAGTTTCTGTATTCAACAGGTGAAGAAACGACAGGAGTATATTAGCACATTGTGAAATCTTTAAACGCTTATAACATATTACCTGAGCTGAATCTGTAAAAATGTTATACGTTAAAGTGTGTCATTTTGTGATAGGAATCTACGGTTAAAATTAATGTACAACTTAAAGACTCACCCTGTATACATTTTCATTTGAGTTGATGAAATTATTCATCCCCAAATGAATGCATCCAAACTACAAAAATTCCGTCAATTATCGAGAACATTAACATAAATTTTTCTCAGGGGAATTTTGAAGGCATTGGTGGAAAATGTCAACTTATTGGTTTGCCGTGTCTTTTCGATACTTCAATCAATTTTTCACTGCGACGCAATAAAAATTGTGGAATCTACACAATATCGATAGTCACAATACATTGACATATATCACCAGATATTTCGGTATTTAATCCGGACACGGGATATAATAGGTTGTGGGTCATATACATTCATTAAATTCGAAACTGATTTTTATTGTTGGAAATTTTGCGGGCGTTTGGTGTTTAAATTTGGCAAATCGAAATTTATGTTCGCTCGTTTATCACATTTCAATCGCTGCAATTATTATTAGTGTTCTGAACAAGCAACCTGTCGATGTTCCTCTTTTGTATATTACTTTCTGCTGACTATTCAACATGTGGGATGTATGCTGAACCAGTGTACCCTATGTTTATAATGAGAAAAAAATGGGTTCAATCCCTGTGGACAGGAGCTTTCTGGCGCTCTAGTTCAAACAGACAAATTATATCTCCGAAAGTATTGGTTTCTCTGAGTTGGGAATTATATCAATGTATACATATGATAGAGCTGCATCATAAAGGAAATTCAATTCAAATAATAGTTTATTTATCAAGATTAAATGAGCAATCATGATAATGAGAACTGCACCATGGAAGAAATCGAATTAAATCTGGCCAATTTTGCCCAATAACGAACTTAACCGAGATATTCATCTCCCTAACCTACTCTGAAAATTTCAACTACCTAGCTCATTCCGTTCGAGAGTTATTGTGGAAACACATATTTTAAATTTTCAAATTTTTTTTTTTATACTTTGCGGTAATCTGGTCAATACAAAACTTCACATGCCTATAAAGGTCATCTTCTTCTTCTTCTTCTTCCTTATATATAAGCACAGTTTGCTTGTTTCTCTTCGGTTCTCTGCCTGATTTCAACCTATTGGTAGGTTGTCGCTCCATCGTTTACGGGGTCTTCCCACGCTCCTGCGTCCCATCGGTGATCTGTCCCTCGCGATCTTTACTATTCTGTCGGTGGTCATACGGTTAATGTGTTCGTTCCACTCCTTCTTTCTTTGTAGTACCCATTCGTTTATGTTGTCGACTTTACACACTGTTCTTATGTCCTCGCTCCTCACCCGATCCACAAGTGTCTTGCAGCTATCCTGCGCAGTACTTTCATCTCCGTGGTCTCTAGGATCTGCCTTGTCCTCGAAGTTTCAGGCCTAGTCTCTGCAGTGTATGTTAAGATGGGTCTGATCGCTGTCTTGTATATTCTGGACTTGACTTCAGTTCTAATATGTTTATTGCGCCAGATGGTGCTGTTGAGACATGCGGCTTTTCTTGCTGCCTTCAAAGCTTGCCTTCTCACCTCCGCTTCAACATCCCCGTACCCAGATATTTCCACGCCGAGATACCTGAACTTCATCTCCTGTTGTATTACGACTTTGTCTACCTCTAATTTGCATCTGAGCGGTGTTTTGGAAGTAGTCATGCATTTAGTTTTTGTCACTGATATATTCATATTAAGCTGTTTTGCCACTGTGTTGAATTTATGCAGCAGCCTCTGTAAATCATCCTCACTCTCTGCTATTAGCACCACATCGTCAGCGTAACACAAGATTTTAACTTCTCTATCGCCCATTTTGTAACCTTTCAGTTCACGCACCCGCCTTATCAGCTCGTCCATTATGATGTTAAAAATTAGAGGGCTAAGAGAGTCTCCTTGTCGTATACCGTTATTTACCTCAATTTTTTCAGTCAGTTCTCGGTTTATCCTGGCCTGAATCCAACTGGTTTGGTATATGTTTTCAATCGTTTTAATGATGTTTTGCGGTATTTGTCTATCGTGTAGAAGGTATGTTATATCTTTCATCTGAATGCGATCGAAAGCCTTTTCTAGATCGATGAAGCACATGAACGCTGGGCGATTGTATTCAATCGATTTTTCAGTTATTTGTCTTAGAACAAATACGGCATCTGTACATGATCTTCCCGACCGAAACCCCTGCTGCTCGTCTGCTAAGGGAGTGTGTTCATTAATTTTTTTTGCAAGGATTTTTGTAGTTAGTTTCAAAGTGGTAGAGAGAAGATTGATCGCTCTATAGTTCGCTGGTACTTCCTTATCTCCTTTCTTGAACAAGAGTATTGTCGTGCTAATTCTCCATTCGTCGGGTATTTTGTGATAGTGTAAAATGTTATTGATCATGATCTTCAGTTGTTCTGTCAGACTCTCTCCTCCGTACTTCAGCAGTTCATTGGTGATACCATCAGGTCCCGCACTTTTTCTGTTTCTTAGTTGCTTTAGAGCTTGTTCCACGTCCTTCTTTTCCACAATTATGTCGTTGTTAATAATGATCTCGGGGGTGCTAAGTTCGAATTCAGTATGCTGTTTCTTGTATAGCTCCTTTAAGTAACTGACCCAAGTATCCTTTGGTATGCGGTTACTGCTAATTAACTCGCATGCTTCCCTTCTCTGGTCTCTGATCAGTCGCCATATCTGCTTTTGTAGGCCATAGAAATCGCTTTCCATTCTCTTTGAGAAGGTTTCCCAGTGCTTATCTTTAACTTGTCTCACTAGTGTGCTCGTAATATTTCTAATTCTCTTGTACTCTTCGTGATCTTCCACAGATAGCGTTGTCCTGTATTTTAGGTAGGCTTTCTTTTTCCTTGTACATTGCTCCTTAACTTCCTCGCAGAACCAGGGGGTCCTGTTGCATCCTGCTTTACCCGGGATCACTTTTCTTGTTCCGAGTGCTTCGTTGGCTGCTTCGATGATATTTCTCCTTAGTTTATCCCAGCTGTTGTTAATATCACCTTTTTCCACCAATGGACTGTATTCTATTTTTTCCTTGAGGCGCTGTTGGTATAATTGCTTGGTGGATTCATTCCACAATGCTCCCACGTTTATTTTTTCCTCTGGTGAGGTTGATCCTGTGTTTTTGTGTGGTTTTAGTTTAATCTTGATTTTTCCCAGGAGTAATTTGTGATCGCTTCCGATGTTAGCTGAATTTAGGGTTCGTACTTCCAATATCTGAGGTGGTTGTAGGCATCTGTTCGTTATTATGTAATCGATCATGGATTGTTGTCCTCTAGTATTGCTGAAAGTATACTTGTATTGGGGTTTGTGGTCGAAGAAGGTGTTATTGATTCGGAGTTCATTGAGTGCACACATGTTGACTAGGAGTTCCCCATTATAGTTCAGTACATCTTCGTTGAACCGTTGTTTAATTCCAGATAAGACCTCGTTTCCAATACGAGCATTGAAATCTCCCAGCATTATCACTGGTTTGCGCTGTGGGATAGATTCAACGACACCCTGGAGTTGGTCATAAAATTCTTCCCGTATTTGTTTCATTTTATTGTCTTCGGGCGCATACGCGGATATCATATAAAGTTCTTGGCTTCCTGTGTGCAATTTGACAGTCAGTATTCTCGAAGATATATATTGACATTCTCCTATGCAGTCCTTGTATTCATTGTGTAAAGCTATTGCTACGCCTTCCCTTGCCCGCTCATCCTTATTCACACCGCTATATATAAAGATATATTCACCATACTGTTTCTGACCTTTTCCCTTCATTTTTGTCTCCTGCAGAGCACATATGTCGATGTTGTGATTGCCCAACTCTATAATAAGTTCTTGCTCTCTACCATTCAAAGATATTATGTTCCAGGTAGCGCAGCGCAATATGTCCGTTTTTTTCCAATTCGAAATCCTATTTCTAGCATGGGTCATCATCCTTAAATCCATCCTGTTCCGAGGCAAAGTTCCGGTTCTATGAGCAGTGTCCTTTTTTACACTAGGTAGGGTGCTGACCTGACCTAGAAACCCTCCTCCTTTATCCGGGCTTGGGACCGGCAGTGGCAGTTTCCAGGCTACTCAATCCACCCGGCAACTAACCACAGGCGGAGTTTATAAAAGTCATTTATAAAGGTCATGATTCTACAATTTAATGCTAAATTTCAGATAGATCGAAGGAACTTGTCCGAGATATTTACGCTCCAGAACCACCTTGCAATTTTCAATCCGCTTACTCCTTTCGTTGGAGAGTTATCGTGCCTACGGCCGGTCGGCCGGCCGGACAGAATCGATTTCGCACTCGGATTCTTGATCAGTGAGTCGAACCAAATCGTTTGAGACCATTTTCAGCCAAAAATTCCAAAATTACAGACACTTGGGCAAATTGATAAGCACTCTGTTCCGAGGAACTAGAGCACCAAAAAAACAAGTTTCGTATGACAATTGCCCAAAACAGGTTTAAAGTACCTACAAATAGTAGATATTCCATAAAACATGTATTAAAGAAGAGAAGAAATAATGAAAAAATTACCTTGTAATCGATCAAAAATTTCCTCATCTACGTTCACCAAATTTTCTCCTCTCTCGAACAACAGAATTATGCTTTCAATATTTACGTAATATTTTCAAACATTTTTGGGTAGGTCCCCGTTGCATCGCTAAAATACGAGTATTTCAATATTTTTGAAGTTACAATATTCCCTTCTGTCAAGTTGACATTATGAAATTCATACATAGAATAATTATATCAATCTGTGAAATACGATTTACATTGAAATTTTGAAAAATCATATCTCCGAAAGTATTAGCTTGTTAGAGTTAAAAATGATATGAATGGATTCTTATGATAAAACTGCTTATTAAAAAAAATTTAATTTGGAATTTGTTCTGTAAAAAAAAAATTTTTTTTTTATTACTCCGAAACCTTCTGTCCGATTTTGCTCAGTAACGAATTTATCCGAGATATTTATTCCCCAAACCTACTCTGAAAATTTCAATTCTCTAGCTCATTCCGTTCGAGAGTTATCGTGCCTACAGCCGGCCGGATGGCCGGACAGAATAAATTTACACCACGGATTCTTGATCAGTGAGTCGAACCAAATCGTTTAAGACCATTTTCATCGAAAAATTCGAAAATTACAGACATTAGGGCAAATTGATAAGCACTCAGTTCCGAGGAACTAGAGCGCCAAAAATGATATCATCTTGAAAACTGGCGAGCGATGTGAAGGATTCCTTTACTACTCCACAGTCAGGAACGCCGGAGGTGGTTTCTGAGCTGTAATTCGAGAGATCAACGTCATGTTGTGTTCCGTGGAAGACCCATTGTTGAATACTCAAAATATTCTGTATATTATAGGAGAATATTAGAATAATTTTCATGATTATCTCTTACACTGATTGACTTTTTTTTTCAAGAGGTGGAGAAACTCACGTTCCTCTAGGAAGTTTCCCTAGAGAGTGTTGGACTCACAATACAGTGCCTACTAACCAAACTCCACCTCCTCGCCCATCTTTCGTTCCGCATCGGTACCGGACCCTTTAGGGCCCTTTGCGTCTCTGCGGATCGTATATTTCCCCATTCTAAGTTCGTTCCATGGCCTGCCTGTTTCTATCCTCTACCTCTTTCTTCTCCATTATGGTTGTCAAGATCTTGAAACCATCTTTCCATTTGCTCTCGTTCTCTAGCTTCTCTTCCACAATTCCCTGACAAGTCAGGTTATCCCCGAAGAGGCTCCTTAGCCCCCGCCTTTCTACTGTCCACCTTTCGCATTCCAATATCATGTGCCCGACGCTATCCTCCGAATTGCACGTTCCGCAGTTCGGTTGGTCAGTGTTTCCAATTCTTTCCCTGAAGATTTAAAAGGAGCCGTCTCCCGTAAGTATTTGTGGACAGCTCATCCACCTACTTATATCTGGCAGGATTTGCTTCGTCCATCTCGCAGCTCCCTGCTGTGACTCCCACCTATCTTGCCATGCCCTCATTATCCTTATCCTGATCTGCCTATGCACACCAGGTCGGTGACCATAATCATTCTCATACACTCTTCTCCTTTCCTCAGCCAGAAGATCTATTGGAGGTGTGCCCGCAATTACCTGCACTGCCGCTGCGGAGACCGTGCGGTACGCGCAGCAAACCCTTTGCAATATTACCCTCTGCGCTGCCGTTATTTTCCTTCCACATACATTTTTCCGTACCACACGCTTTTGCCTAGGCCGATGCACTATACAGTACTATACTGTGGGCTACCGAGCTCACCAGTTTCCTGCCGTATTGTCCCGGCCCCCTAATATTTAGCATAATCTTCGCCAGGGCCACCGTCTTCTCCATCATCTTTTCCGCAGCATACTCCACAAGTCTACCCATAGCCAGTCCCTTATCAAGGACTATCCCTAGGTATTTAACCTTGGTCTTTGCCTCCACCACCTGTCCGTGGATGAAAAAGCTTATCCGCCCACTTTTCCTCCGTCCCTTCAAAAGTCCAACCTCCGTTTTACCAACGGCAATTTCTAAACCGTTTTCCCTCATGAATGCATCCACCTTTTCGAGGGATCCATTAACGTCCCTTTGTAGGTCTTTGATCGAATTAGCTCTAACCATCTGCATAGGCAATCGGTTTTACTCCTACTGGAAACCTCAGCCTGAGCAACCCATTGTACATAATGTTCGAGACAGTCGGACCGAGCGCTTCTCCCCTGCGCTTCTCAGAGCCGTCATAATCCTTTCCCATCTAGCCGTGTTGGAGGCGTTCTTGACGTCGATGAGGACAATAACAACGAATCTCAGGACAGGTACAGAGTATTGCCTAAAAGTACAGGAAAACCCTTAACTTCAAAATCCAGTATTACCTTGTCCAGAGTATCCGATGATATTCGGTACGATCACTTGGATCACTTACTAATACTAACTTCAGAAAAAAAGAAGCGAAGATGTGCAGGCGAAGGCTGCACGTCTATTATGCGTACCACGTGTCGAAATTGCAATATCTGTGCCTAGAGTGCAATACAATTTTCCATTCAAAATGATCACTAAGAAGTGTCGAGTCTAAATAATTTGTCGATTGAGAAATTTATGTTTGTTTTGCATGCTTATTAAAGCTAGGGTTGCCAAATGGCAACATCATTTCTTTCGAAAACAGTTTTTCATCATGATAATTTCCTTAACTAATTATGTTAAAAAACGGTTTACTAATAGTTTTTGCGTTTTATTCCAAGAAATTCCACAAAAACAAATTCTCGCCGTTGAAGGGTTAATATTGGTTCCACATATCATGTCGCATATACCTACATTGTTGAATGTCTGAAAGGATAAAGTTATTATTATTGTTCTATCATTTAGTGCTTCTTGATCAATTACTCTTAATGAATTTTTCCAGATTATTATTTGTTGGAAATGGTATATTGCTGGTTGGTATAAAAGAATAAAGTTTTGCCAAGGGTATAACTAAAAAAACGGGTAGAAGCACCTCCCCTGTTTCCATTCGAAGATTCGTTACATGTCCAATCGCCTTGAAATCAGGCGAGCGGAGTGTAGCAATGTGCGCAGCTTATATTGAAGAGCAATATGTGGAATCTATCAATTGGGATCACTATAATGTTTTATCATGGGTATTGCTTCGTCCATAACTAGCCTACTAAACTGGTTCACTCAGAGTATATTATACCCTGAAAAATAGTGTTTAGTAGAAGTAGTATTGATAACCTCCAGCAGTTTTTCTGAATTTATTTCTATCAAATGCAAATTGTCCCAGTATGTGTAAATTCGTAGAAAAGTTACCGTAACTGAAGCAATCACATCATTCCAATCTAAATATCAAGATGTTCCCGTGAGAGTTGTTCACTTCCTGAAATAATGTATCTATAGATATTCCTTATTATACGAATAATAACAAAGGTCCTGCATAATATTTTTATCCGGTAAGGAGACAAGAGGAGAACCGAACCTGAAAGCAAGGGGCTGGTAAGAGGCGAAATTCTTGAGAATGCTATTAAGTTTGAGAAAATGTGAATATTACAGCAAGAATATATTAAATTTTTGAAGGGTGCCAGAGTGCCGATAGCAAAAATTGCAATTTGAGCAAGACCAGGTGTTACACGCTGAATTAACGCCAGTAATTGCTAATACTCCAAGATTAAGGGCGTTCCTATACATTAGTTCGACATGGTGCACGGTGCTTCTCCCTCCACTATTCATCGCACCTGATTTCAGTTTGTCGATTTGGAACTTTGAACGAAAATTCCCAACTTCTCTGTTAATCATATTTTCACTGATATTACACCTGTTCTCGGGTTTTTTTCACAGTACGCCAACTAAATTTTTACTGACATAATATTTGTGTATAAACGCGAACAACGCTAAAAATGTCGGTGTTTCTTTCACCGATGAATCAGATTAACCTGAACTCAGCTTCATTCGAAATTTAAGTAAACAGTATAAGCGCTAGAAATTTCCAAGATAAAAGGTTGGTTTGGAAGTAAATCATATTCTGCAAATACATGAGAAGATTTCCAGATCTTTTCACTGAAAAGTCATGTGTGATTCGTGAATGGATATAATGATAACACGAAAAATATATAAGTCAACAAGTCCAGCGCGTTCCTGCCGATCGGGTCCTTCATAAATGGCTTCGTATAATAAATATACTTATGCATATATTTCACAAGTCAAATAGACCACAGGGGGTTCATTGATTTGCCGAGAAAGCAAGAGCAGACGCGTTTCTGGCTTCTTGGACTTCATCAGTACTCTGTA
This sequence comes from Halyzia sedecimguttata, assembly GCA_937662695.2. Lineage (NCBI taxonomy): Eukaryota > Metazoa > Arthropoda > Insecta > Coleoptera > Coccinellidae > Halyzia > Halyzia sedecimguttata. Next base: position 86,918,763 of record OW569415.2, on the reverse strand, counting down.
GCTTCTCAACAAATTCAACTAAACTGACCCGGGTTAAGCCTCTCAGAGCTGGCTTGGTCGATCATACCTAATCGCCCACGCCACCTATGAGACAAAACACGGAAATCAGCCTCTCGCCACCTTCAAATATTCACTGGTGGGGAGAGGCTGATTTCCGTGTTTTGTCTCATAGGTGGCGTGGGCGATTAGGTATGATCGACCAAGCCGGCTCTGAGAGGCGGTATTCCACAACTATTTACCAAGTTTCAAGTCGACCGGATTCTTAGTTCTTGAGGTATCGAGAAAATAATATTCCAGATGGGTACGTATAACTCCGAAACCGTTTGGCCGATTATGCGCAACAACACACTTAACTATGCCTCGGATGGGAAACATGCCCTGAAATTACAAGTCGATGTACTTTTCCGTTCGAAAGTTATCGCAGCAACGTCCACCCATCCAGCTATTGAACTAACCCAAGGCTGCTCATATCTCCGATAATATGAAGCTGATCGTGTAAAAAACTTGGTACTTGGCTTAAGAGTTAGGTTAGGATAGTTTATGAGGTATAGAATTTTTGTCAACGATTTTCAATAATTTTTTCAAAATACTCCAGTGTTCTAGTTCATCAACCAAGTTTTTTCACTTTATGTACCTACGCAAATTTGATTGTAGTTTTTTCGAGAAATACGCAATAGTTTCATGAAAATTTAATGAGAATACAATTGATGCCACTTCGGACTCTTTATTTTCAAGGTTATTCGAATGTTTTGGTGAATGATTTTTTTCACAAATGATCCTCAACTCATCAGCTATCGACAAAACCTTACTTCTAAATGCAGTGTTGAGTAGTGTCCACAAAATCGATTGTTTTCGATGGTAAGTCGAAAAACTTTCAAAGAGTCGAAAAATCAATATATCTCAGTCACCATAGACTATTGGACCATGGGTCATGGACTCAAGTCGTTGTAAATTATGTCTAGTATAACCACGTTTACGATCCCGTCGAATTACCAAAGACCCTGTATAATCGACGGATTATCATTGAGAGACACTTATCGAAAATATATTATTTTGAGGGTAGATATTGCATTCTAATATTATTCATTTATTATGTAATCAGTCCATAGAGTCAATAATGATTTTATTAAAACGTTTCTTGCTATATTAGAATTCTAAATAATCTAGCATATAGGTGTCGTTCTAACCAAAATACATGAGTACCTCATTTATATTATGGAACAAACTATTAGGATTGAATTATCGAATACGAATAGCAGGGATCAAAATCTTAAAACCCGGTTACGGATATTTTTAGGAATGGAGGAACTGAAAGGTATAAGTGTCAACCAACATGGGGTTCGAGTATTAGCGTACCAGTTCATTAAATGATGAAGAGATTCAACAGATTTGTAACCTTTCAGACTAACTAAAAAAATAGTTCAAGCACTGACGTGAAGTCAGGAGCATTTGCGCGTATGTTCTATTGTCCATTCTCCTGTATTGGCACACACTTAATCGAATAAACCATGGTAAATTGGATTAAGTGTGTCCAATACAGGAGAACGGACAATAGAATTCACCATGGTAAATTCGATTAAGAGTGTCCAATACAGTAGAATGGCCAATAGAACATACGCGTGAAAGCTCATTACTTCACGTCAGTGCTTGAACCCATTTTTTTTAGTTAATTATTTAAAATTTTCTAGGTGTTCGGTTCTCACAAAATTGTGTACATGGTTTTATGTCAATATTCTGCAAATAGTTACCAAGCTTCAATTCGATCGAGTCTATATTTTTTGAGTTATTGAGGAATAATATTCCAGTTGGGTATGACTCCGAAACTCTCCTATTTGAATGCGCAACCTACCCTGAAAATTGCAAGTCCCTATCTCTTTTCGTCCGAAAGTTATCGAGTCAACGGTCACCTATCCAGCTACTGAACTCACACAAGGCTGCTCGGATCTCCTACAATTTCCGATCGTGTTCAAACTCGGAACTTGGCAGTATATATAGTTCCTAAAGGCTCTCGCAAGATTTCAAATGAAACGTTTCTTGTATATAGAATTTTTTTAGCGAGAACTTTTGTGGTGGCATTCTACACTAAATAACCATAGTTTGAATTGGATTGGTTTTGTATTTTTCGAGTTATTGAGGAAATATCAACCAAATTTCAGATGAATATAACTCCAAAACCGTTTGGCTGATTATGCCTATAAACAAACTCAACTGTCGCATTCAGATGACAACCTAACCTGAAAACTTATTCAAGTCGCTATCTCTTTCCGTTCTCAGGTTATCGTGACAGTAACAATATTCTAGCGATACGATTCCCACAAAATTTCCCAAATGTGTAGGTTTATATTCTACAACTACTCACCAAATTTCAATTCGATCGGATTTATATTGGTTCAGAACAAAATTATCACTCGGAAACCGTTGGGCCGATTATGCCCATTAACGAAGCTGTCCGCCGCATTTAGACGCCTGCCCAGAAAATTTCAAGTCACTGTCTCTTTACGTTCTCAAGTTATCGTGGCAACGGCCGGCCGGCCGGATGAACAGAATCAAATTTGACCCCAAATTCTTCATCAGGGAGTAGAACCTAATCGTTTGAGACCATTTTCTGCAATAATTTCGAAAATTACAGACATTTGGGCAAAATGATAACGCGATGTTCCACAGAACATATGCGCAAAAAGAATAACTTCACATTCAATGTTGGGATTTAACAAAGTTTGTAAAATTCAGAAAGTTATGGAACCTTCATAAAAATATCTGATATTATATGGCCAGTGTGCCAAATTTCAGAAGGATTGTTCAAAAAATAATAATTCTGATGATTATTGCTTATGGTCTGGTGAATCAGTCTGGTTGAGGGTACGAATCTTTATTCTGTGGTGTTGATTCGCTACCAGTTAGTAGACAACATTGTTATAAATACTGCTTCTGACAAATATCTAGTGTTTCGAACCCAGAAGCAATTTCAAAACAATTAAATTTTTTATTTTATATATTCTTCAGAGTTTGGGTGACAAAACCAGAAAAAAACATTGAATGGTGATATGAATGTCCTCAGTGTTTCGAGGATATCCTTCATGAGTACTCGTACGAATAAAGAGAATAAGTTCTCTGCTGGCTTTGAAAATGTTACCTTACTCCATTTAGGGCACAGCACTGATAATCTATTAACCATCAATAAATAGATATTTTCAGATAAAACTATTTAAATCGCTAATGAATTGTGGACCAATCAAATCAACAGTGTTCTGAATTATGTGGGAAATTTCTCATCAAAATACGGTGTTTATAGGTTGACCTCAGCACTGGCTGTAGTAATTTCATATTGGAACAAGTATAATTATGAGTGACACAAATTAACACTCGGTAATAGTATATTATTTTATGCGGAGGAGAAGTGTAACTTTTCATGGCACACCTGAAACTAGCGGGTAATAGAAGGCCAGCTTTGAAACATCAATTCTCCTCCAAATGAAATATGCTATTTTCTCAGAAATGTTTCGAAATTCTGTATTGAAAACGTAACAATGTCTGCTTGTGGTGGTTGGTATGCAAAAAATAATTTTGATATAAATATAAATTGAGGCTTTGTCCAAACAACCATAAAAAATAATTAATTTTCATAGCAACACTTTTTTCTCTGTCCGTGGGAAAAAAAGAGTAAAACTGGTGCAGGCAGGAAAATTAAACTTGTTATTGAATATTTAAAAAAATTAAATATTTTTTCACGAAAAGTACGTGGGAGTATAATTTACAAAAGAGCCAGTAATTCCATGTTTCTGCTTATTCACAAATTTTCTATAATGCATTCAACGATTCAACGTTATATCATTCAATAGAATACTCACATGAGAAAAACGTGTAACACAAATACAACGGATCATTGGACCGTATATTTCTTTATCAGCAATGCGTCATGATGCTTGCCTAGTTCACTTCCAATTAAAACTGATAAAAATTCATGAAAACTAATTGAGTACTTTTATCATTGTCCACTTTTACAAATATTTATATACAGTGAGCACGTAAGGGTTGGATGGTATTTATTTTCGATAAATCCATTGAATTTCGAGAAATAATTTTATTTTTAATTGTCTTCCTTACTTTTTATCAAGAATTTAAATTGATTACATCGTGTTAACCTGAAGTCAGGAGCTTTTGCGCTTATTTTCTAATGTCCATTCTCCTGTATTGGACACTCTTAACCGAATTTACCATGAACAACATTATTGTTCTGATTTCTACGTCTTTTCGACATTTTTCTAAAAAAATATTCGATTTTGACAGGTTTGCATAGTAACACGATCAATGACATATATGTCAAAAATCATCGTTTCTTGAGCACCAACTTTCTCGAAAACCAAAATTTCAAAAAACCATACAGGTGAGAAAATTTCCTCTTGGTGCGTACTTTTTGAAACGCACTGTATATGTATATCGTGGTAATCGAAAGTAATCGGAAATGTTTCAGAGTGAAATGAGATATTGGCATATGTATATATTGAAAAGCAAAGATTTCGTGATTAACTGATCATTTCATCAGAGCATTCAATGCTCTCCCTACTTATGTGTATTGTATTTAGGCCATTATTCGAAATTTTTAAATATTAGAGTCAATATTATACTCAACGGTGGGTAGGCAAATTCCGGATCAACCGTTCCTAACTTGTTCAGGTTCTCAGCAAATGATTTTAAATTAAATGAATAACTCAAATTCTCCGCAGAGTCATTACACCCTGCAAATTCACTGAGTTGTTGTGAAAAAGCACCATAGTTGAGGTCGTTCTTATCCATCCCATATTGACACAATTTGGTCCAATATTTAAAATTTGTTGACATCAAATTCAACTGCACATAAACGGTTGGGTACACATAATTCGGATCCACCGTTCTCAAGAATATTCTGATTACTAGTGAGTCTGTTTGAGTGAAAATCCAAATTGGCCCTCCATATAATATTGAGACACATAATGATGACTTGTTTTCGGTTAAAGAGCTATGCCCTTTCATCCGATGGGAAGAAGAATAACTTTCCCCTTGACGTTGTCAATTGTTCATTGGAAGTAGTGATAAAAACTTTGACAGCATTGTTACCTGTCTGTTTGCATGGCCGCTCTGATGCTAATTCATCTGAATATTTTTTGCCTATAAGATGAATAATTGCCTGTAGTATCCTTAATAATAATTAAACATCATTAGTTACAACCTCAGTAGATTTAGTTTGTCCAATCATAAAATGTTAGTATCTCAAAATATTGTATATATGTATATATTGTAGTATCTCCCGATGAAGGGACAATAGATCGACTTGGAAGCTTGAGTTATAATAAAAAAATGGGTTCAAGCCCTGTGGACAGGAGCTTTCTGGCGCTCTAGTTCAAACAGACAAATTATATCTCCGAAAGTATTGGTTTGTCAGAGTTGGGAATTAAATTAATGTATTCTTATGAAAGAACTGCATCATAAAGGAAATTAAATTCAAATAATAGTTTATTTATCAAGATTAAATGAGCAATCTGAGAATGAGAACTGCACCATGGAAGAAATCAAATTAAAATAGCTGAAATGAATATGACTCTTTCTTATAGAACAGGATGAAACACAGATCATATAATAAAGCTTAGATAGAATAATTATAGCATTCTGTGAAAACATAGAAGTACGTATGATTCATTATTTAAATTTAGAAAAATCATATTTCCGAATTTAATGGTGAAACTGCATCTTAAATAATAATTGATAAGCACTAAGTTCCGAGGAACTAGAGCGCCAGAAAGTGTAATTCCCTTTCCGGGATTTGAGCCCGCCTTCTCTTGTTCCGAAACCCCGACTGCGTAGACACACCGGCTATCAGGCTCCTCGTACGATCTTGTCGATCTCCGGTATTAGAATAAAACGTCGGTACTTACCTGGGATATATATTCTTAATTTTCTCTTTTCGACATAAATCGCCACATGGGGGTTTATTTGACGGTTTTTTACCCTTGTCTCTCTAAGTCGATTTTGACGTTTCTCGAACCAACTATTAGCAAGGAATTAGACAATGTCATGTCTTAGGAAAATAAGTTGACATTATGACAATTCATACATAGAATAATTATATAATTCTGTCAAAACGTAAAAATACGATTTTTTATTGAAATTTTGAAAAATCATATCTCCGGAAGTATTAGCTTGTTAGAGTTAAAAATGATATCATTGGATTCTTATGATAAAACTGCTAATTGAAAAAAATTTAATTTGGAATTTGTTTTGTAAAAAAAAATTTTTTTTTTGTTACTCTGAAATTTCAACTGTCTAGCTCATTCCGTTCGAGAGTTATCGTGCCTACGGCTGGCCGGATGGCCGGACCAGACGGCCTGCCGGCCGGACAGAATGACTTTCGACCACGGATTCTTGATCAGTGAGTCGAACCAAATCGTTTAAGACCATTTTCATCGAAAAATTCGAAAATTACAGACATTTGGGCAAATTGATAAGCACTCAGTTCCGAAGAACTAGAATGCCAAAAAGAATAAATTATTTTTGTTTTGTTTTAAAGAGCATTTTCACAACCCGTGGAGCATTTCGCATTTCTTGAAAATTCGATCTTGTTGTGATCCGTAACTTATCGACCGTATTCTATGCAAATTCGTTGAATAACCTGAAATTTCATTAACTTCTGCTATTCCTAGCGATCGGATTTATCAGACACGCAGGGCATATTCGTTGGAGATGGTTTTCGCCGGGCCAGAAACGCTTTGCGATTCATGATTACAGAAATTCCTACGTTCACGTGTTATTAGCACCATCGAGGTAGCGTTAAATAACAACCCTGCTAATTTGGGGCGAACATGCAACTCGAAAATCAGGAACGTATATTTTGAGGGGTTATTCGCAAGCTGAATAGACCACTTTTCATGAAATCACTGGAAATTACAATCTTGTCCAGGGGAATACGGACGATAATGCTTTTTGTTCTTTCGTGAGCAATACGATGGAAACATTTTTAATTCATCTGAAGCGGATACTCATATTAGAAACGATTATGAGTATTTTAGCAATCACAATTGCAGTAGAAATAATGGCTGTAACATAAAATTACTTTTTTTTTTAATATTTCAGAAATTAAATATCAGAACCAACAATTCTATACAGGGTGAGTCTTTGACCACTGCATTAATTTTAACCAAAGATTCCTCTCATCAAATGAAACACTTTCTTCATTTAATATTTTTTCAAATTCAGCTCAGGTAAAAAGATACAGGGTGTTGAAATTTTGAAAAAAAATCAGTTTTTATTTTGTAGCTTTGACATCCTTTTTGCGAATAAAATGAATGTTGGCTTAAAGTTTCCTATAACTATGATACATATTTTCCAGATATTAGATATTTTCTACTTCTACTGGTTTTCTAGTTATGGACTCGTGGATTCATAAAACTAAACGAAATTAGCATAAAGAAAGCATATAAAGTTTTTCTTGAGTCATTTCAAGAATATTCCATCGTTTTAGAACATTATATTATTCTTCATCATTTCTCCTTAAACGCACCGTTTTCGAGATATTCTTCATTGAATGATTTAAAATGGAAAACTCCAGAAATTTCACTACTTTTATGGATCCGTCCCTGAGCGTTGGAATCCCGAATCAAGCTGTAAACCACGTTACCATGCCTTATTCTCGTCCGCCAACAATGTCATAGATAATTTATATGCGGGAGTGTATTAGCACATTGTGAAATCTTTAAACGCTTGTAACTTTTTGCCTGAGTCGAATCTGGAAACATGGTCAATGAAAAAAGTGTTTAATTTGATGAGAGGAATCTTTGCTTAAAATTAATGCAGTGGTCAAAGACTCACCCTGTATATGCTATAAGGGAGTTTATACTTTAATGTTAGCCCCTTTCTGCCCACAATGCAGCACGGATTTTTTCGTGGAAGATCTACGGTGACAAACTTGGCGACGATATCACATTACATTGCGGAGTGCTTCGATGACGTTGGTCAGGTTGATGTGGTATACACCGATTTATCGCGTGCATTTGACAATATCGATCGAAGTATTCTCCTGGCATAGCTGTCATCCTTCGGCCTCAGTCCGGAATATGTGAGGCTCATTGAACCGTATCTACAGGGTAATCGGTTCAAGCCCTGTGGACAGGAGCTTTGGTGCTCTTGTTCAAAATTTGACAAGATTTGTTGTTATTCATCAAGATTAAATGAGCAATCTGAGAATGAGGACCATGGAAGGAATCCAATTAAAATAGCTGAAATGGATTTGACTCTCTCTTGTAGAACAGGATGACATGTACGAGTATGAACACAGATCATATAATAATTCATAGATAGAATAATGATAGCATTATGTGAAAACATAGAGGTACGATTCATTATTGAAATTTCGAAAAATCATATCTCCGGAAGTATTAGCTTGTTAGAGTTGAAAATGATATCAATGGATTTTTATGCAGAAACTGCATCTTAAAACAAATTGAATTTGAAATTTGTAAGTTAAAAAAAATTTGTTTTCGTTACTCCGAAACCATCCAACCTATTTTGCCCAATAACGAACTCAACCGAGATATTTGTCTCTCAAACCTATCCTGAAAATTTCAACTGCCTAGCACATTCTGTTCGAGAGTTATTGTAGAAAAAAAAATTTTAAATAAAAAATCTTTGTTTTACATTTTACGACAATCCGATCAATACAAACCTTCGCAAGAGGAAAGGTCTTATTTTCATCAAAAAATAAGGGACTAGAGATTTTCTACTTGCTAATTTTGAATCATTCATGATATTAGGAAACTGTTAAATCATGCTGTACGTACACTTCAAATTCCGTGATCTCTCAACTTTCGTGACAGTCACACCAACTGCCAAGATGCAATTCAGAAGTCACTAGGATGTATAATCCGAATTTTTCATTAAATTTCAACAGTATTTTACAAAACTTGCCTGAAATAGAGAAAATATCTTCTAATACTCGTTGCAGAAGGCAACTCCAACACTCATGCGTACGAAAACTCGCTCCTTCGTCGCTCGTTTTCGAATTTCGCATTCATGTTTAAATATCGGCCCATTCTGCAACTTGTTTTAGAATATACTATTTTGGTAAGATACATAATCAAATTGGGTTCAGAATATCTCCAGTAAACAGAAAACTGCAATATAGTCTAAGTTTTAATTGATATAATATAATTTTCTGAGCAGATTTGAGGAATGAATATCTCTGATAAGTTCGTTATTGGGGAGAATCGGTCTGTTTGAATTTATTTTCATTCATGATGCAGTTCTATCGTAAGAATCCATTTATATCATTCCCAGAGACCAATTATTTTGGAGATATTATTTGTCAAAGTTTGAACAAGAGCTCCAAAGCTCCTGTCCACAGGGCTCGAACTAATTCTTTATTTCGGCATTCTCTAGCACTTAGGTAGTATTAACTTTTTCAGGATTTCGATGAAATGTGCTGTTTTTCCTGGGCTGCATATAAGTTGGCCTGGACCATTCAATCGCCAATTTTTGCTATTCCTATATGTGAGATTTTTATTTTCTTTCTGCACCACTTGGCAGCACTTAGCTATCATTTTTCTTCAAGATTTTGATGAAAAATGCTGGTGTTTACCGGCTTCATATAAGTTGGCCCGAAAAATTGAATTTTCATTTCCTCCGCTACCATCAAAGATTTTTTAATTTTTTTTTCAGCACTCTACGGCACTTAACCATCATCTAATATAACTTTTTTTTTTGTAAAAATGCCACAACTACCGGGCTAACTTGATAGTCCTCCCATAGACATTCTTATATCGGAATTAGAACTCCGACCTCTCGATTCAAGCATGTACTCGTATTTTTTTAGACATTTAAAAATCCTCATTTTATAGGATAATTTTGCTAGGCGCAGTGGACGGATAATACATATTACCGATGCTCATTCTGCTTCGAATCCAGTACTCCAAATATGAATTTCTCAACTAACGATAACAAATAAATATGAGATATAATAAAAAAAATATATTTTTGTTTGTTCGTAACACACTTCAATAGTTATATCATATCCTATTCCTCTCAGCTCATACATCAGTGTGATATAAAATTCATATATCAAAACTTCGCCCAATATCGACGTAGAATCCATAACGATATCTCATATGGTCTTATTCAAACAACTTCGGTATATTCAGTCAACTTCCCTAAGAAACTCCATTCTTCGTTTCTGTTACAAATGCAAGGACAGCTTATATCATCCATATCCTCATTCGCGGAAAAAAGAAAAGTCATTTCTCTGAGAAGAATAATTCGAACACAATGAATAATGGATTTCGTGGAAAATAGAGCATCTTCCTCCGGAAGTTTCAGAATTACAAATCATATCACCCAATCATGGTATCATTGCATATTCCTTTTAGTGCTTTTTCAATTTCAGATGATGAGCCTTTATTTCTTATGAGGTGTAGTGAATGTAGTGACATTCTGTTACGCAAATGAGTTTGTTATAAATACATGGTTTTTGCATTATCAACAATGGCCAGTAAATTAAATCAATATGTGAGTTTTTGTGATTCGAATTATTGGATTTAGAGATACTGTTTCACGGAGATGTGTTCGGTATAGACCAGGGTCCGGCCAAATTACAAGTCCTATAGAAAAAAAGTTGAACAGCAGGTTGTAGGTGTTCAAAATCAGGGTGGTCAAATTTTGTCATAATTTTTGAGCAGTGGAGTGTTTCAGAGGATTGAGTTGGAAAAATTGTTAAAACAAATTTATTTACATATACACATTGTTAAAACAAAATGAGAGGCATGAGCATACATATAAGTTCGAATGATGAGGAGGTAATCACTAAAAAAACACAACGTTTACAGTGATGGAGAGCAATGAACAATTATTATCAAAATATGCGAAGGGCAACTCCACCAGAAAACCAGAAGGTTACAATAATGATCTAATTGAAAATGTAATTGCTTGAGAGTGCTAAAAAAAAAGAAAATATATGCATGTATGTATGGAGAGTAGACTAGCGCGGTGCACCAATAATCAGCTTTCATGAAACTGAAAATGAAATTGAACATGAAATTAGATTGATGATTTAATTTTAGAAAAGCAGTTACATACAAAAGCTTGAATCTGTTGAGTGCACGTCGCCATTTTATACAAGTCTTAAACTGATAAGAGACGAAACTGAATCTGAACGTTAACACTAATTTTCAGAATAACATTCTAGTAAAATTAAATAAATGAGCACAAAGGAAATACTGAGATAATTATCAAATTATAAATATGATCTTAAGTAACGGTAATGAGATGATCGAACTTGTGAGAAAAACTAAAATGGAACCGGTCGTGAAAACGTAGTAGTTAAAATTCATATAAAAACTGTTGAAAAGAAGAGACTTTGTGATATTTTATTTCGAAAAAACCAGATATAAATCTAGACAATAAAAGAGTTGACTTAATTTTATAGCTAATGCTATTCAATACGAGCTAAATTCAATACGAGTTGATATATTTTGAGAAGATCAATAATTCCATCGTAATATAGAAAATCATGTTGTATGCACAAAATCCAATTAAGAGAAATCATTATGAGATATTATAATTAATTCAGACACATGTGGATGAATGAAAGACCGATTTAAGCCATCAGCATATCACTCGGAACACGTGCACTTCTGAATTACAATTAACGTATTGCGAATTTTGAGAACAATCAAATTAACATTGAGAGCTGCAAATTACCTGTGTTTTCAGGACACTGATTGCACTAGATTAACAAAATGAGATGAACTAATGAGCTGTAGAGATAATCAAATTAAACTTTTATAAACGCTAGAGAGAAGAAAAAGAGGTTATTCGTAACGAATCAAAATCACAAGTCAAGTTGTCGTTGACCAGGGGTCGAATTAAAATTCACCTCGGCGCATGTTTCTTGAAAAATGCATACTTGTACGAGATTAAACTGTTGAAGGCGCTAAATTCAAACATACTATAGACGGAAAGATAGTGTGCAGACTTCTTTAATTGTAGAAGTACCATTAAGAAGGTTGAATTCAGGAATTCTATGGAGCTTGAAATTGGGGGGATGCTCAATTTTAAACAGTAGGTAATAAAAAGATCTACAACTTTTGCAGTTACACTTTTTTCACATAACCTCAAAATTTATGTGAAAAATTCAAATGACCAACATGTTGGTTTTCAATTTTTATCGTTTACAAAAAATTTTTTATTCACCAGATTTGTTAAAAACTTACCTTTTTATATCCCGAATACACTGTAATTTTTTGGATTTAAAATATTTTTTTTAACCTTAATTTGACTTAATATCGAAAAAGCAGCCTAATTTTCAATCAAAAATTCTCACGTCTAAATATATGCTTTTTTAGAAAAGTAGGTGGGTTTTTTGTTCGTTGAAATCTCTACTTTCAGATCGTCTAAAAAAAATATGCATTACCATGGTAAATTTTCTCAGAAAATGCTAAGAATGTTAATATTTAATAAGTCATCTACAATATTTTGAGAAACTTTAGAATATATCATCCTCAGAATATTCTCTAACTTATATGCGAAGATTCGTATTTGTTGCTGTCACCTGAGTGACCTACGAAAAATTTCATCAAAATGTATTTCATAAATAAGTGGGGAAGGAACTAGGAGGGTCTGGGCCTTATTGCCCGTTATTTCGTACAATTTTCTGTGAAAATTCACCATAGTAATGTATAATTTCTTTTAGACTATCAGAAAGCAGAGATTTCGAAGAATGAAAAGCCCACCTACTTTTTCAAAACAGCAGATATTTTGACGTGAGAATTTTTGATTGAAAATTAGGCTGCTTTTTCTATATTGAATCATATTAAGGCGAAAAACCAAAATATTTTAAATCCAAAAAATTACAGTGTATTTGGGACATAAAAAGGTAAGTTTCTACTTAATTTGGTGAAAAAAATTTTTTTTTGTAAAAGTTAAAAATTAAAAACCAAAAACGTAGTTATTTGAATTTTTCACATAAATTTTGAAGCTATGTGAAAAAAGTATGAAAACAAAAGTTGTTGATCTTTTTTTTCCTACAACTTTGCCTTTTATCTTTTTTCCATAGGATTTGTACTTTTGCCGGAAATCGAGTTAAACCGTTTTTTACCCTTAAAAGCTCAAGCCCATTCCCATTCCCGACCTCAGATCGCCCGTAAATTATTATTCCTATCATTTTTGTTATATTCTCTTCCTTTTACAATGGGTTTTATTCTACTATAATTTTTTCCGGTTTCAATAATTATCGACCCTGCTCCAGTAGATCAATGCGTTCCAGTGGAAAGGAGTATGTGAATTTGGAATTATTACAGTATGTATTTTGTTTGTGAATGTAAAATTTCCATGTGAGAGCACTAATGAAATCTGCGGCGGGTATGAAATTCTAATCGATTTACTAATAGTTTTCATTCAAGGTAATTTATTCAAAAAATGATGAATGCAATGTGAAACGTTGCAAAGAGTTTGGTGCGACAGGACCCAAATCTGTATTTTTTGGTATATTGAGAGAGTGATAAAATATAATACGAGCAAATACCCAGAGGTAACAGGCGGCTCGTTCCTCTAATTATTATCATTGAGTATTGATATTAATTAATTAGTATTAATGCATTAATACTCAATGGTATTAAATAATTTGATCTTCTAATTCGAACCATAGATACAGCATGCAATTAGGAATTCCGTGTTTTATTTGTTTCGAAATTATCGTGCCTTCAATCGGCCATACAAGGTGGATATATGAACAGAATTGAATTCCATGACCATATCAGTAAGTAATCATGAATAATTTTATGAACACATACGTAAAATAAAAACATCTGCTAAATGCAGATACATTAATTTTTCTTCTTCTCGTTGTGCATTCTGAAGAATTTCAAACCTCCTAAATTTAATCATGCTGAGTTTACGGACTTTTCTCAAGTCTAATATTTTTAAGTGAGAGTTTTTCAGGTAAAACGTTATACATGCCTTCCGAAGCAAAATAATATTTTCTTAGAGAGTATTTTCGAACGTGCTTCTATCAGAGAGAGTTATTCACACACAATGTAATCCCGGATTTAATTTGTGGCGAATTTTTCATCCGCATTGTCTGGAAAGGGGCATTAATTAACTTGTATTATCCAGGAAAAAGGTCATTACTTTAATGGAAACATCAATTACCCTCCTCGCGAAATTCTCTCCACTACAAGATTTTCCTATTATATAAATTCGGTCTGAGAATTTAAACTTTACCGGTATATTTCAGATGTCCCCGTTCGGCTGTAATATAAACATCTTAGGATTATAGACCTTCTCCTCTCGTTTCGGAAGATAAGCCTAATTGATATGTAATTGCCCTAATGATTGATTCTATGTTTTTCGTCCACCATGAATCTTCCCTAGCTTTCTCAGAACTTTTTACCTGAGACAATAAGATTCGTCTACCGTTTCAAATACGGAAATGGTAATTATTCTCCACAAAATTCTAAATTAAGTGCTGGTCTTGACATCTTTTGGAAATTTATTTTGCGGAGGTATTTTGATACGTGCAGATGAAGATATCAACAGTTGATACTGCTGTTGTTTCTTTCTACCCAAATGTGGAAAGTACATTGAATTTTGAATTGGGTTTGAACCAGTTTTTTCAACTAAAAAAATGGGTTCAAGCCCTGTGGACAGGAGCTTTCTGGCGCTCTAGTTCAAACAGACAAATTATATCTCCTAAAGTATTGATTTCTCAGAGTTGAGAATTATATCAATGTATTCTTATGATAGAACTGCATCATAAAGGAAATTCAATTCAAATAATAGTTTATTTATCAAGATTAAATGAGCAATCTGAGAATGAGAACTGCACCATGAAAGAAACGAAATTAAAATAGCTGAAATGAATTTGACATCGTAGAAGAATTTAAATTCAACAAGAGTGCCAAAAATTATCAATCCAAAACCAATAGACGAATTCTACCCAACAACGAACTCATCCGAGATATTCATTCCTCAATTCTATGATGAAAGATAATATAAATCTTTCCTCAAATCTACTCCAATACACCAATATTCCAGTTTTGTTTTTAGTGGAGATATTCTGAACTCAATATTATTAACTTACCATTACCATTCCCATCATCATTTGGATTGACCATCGGCATGAAAATATCAACCAACAAAAAGTATGATATTATATTATAATTCTCATATTTATACAATTGCTGGAATGAATGACAATGAGACAACGTCATGGACGACGTCATGGACAGCCTTAATCGAATTCACCATGGTAAATTCGATTAAGAGTGTCTAATACAGGAGAACAGACAATAGAATTCACCATGGTAAATTCGATTAAGAGTGTTCAATACAGGAGAATGGACAATAGAACATACCCTAAAAGCTCCTGAATTCACAAAAAAAAATGGTTCAAGCACTGACGTGAAGTCAGGAGCTTTTGCGCGTATGTTCTATTGATCCCCCCCCCCCCCAATGTTGAGCGGAGTTGTTAAATTTTCAATACTGCTGGCAAAATTTCGAAGGAGTTGACAAAAATTTCGAAGCAGTTGGAAAAATTTCGAAGGAGTTGGACGAAGTTTCGAAGGAGTTGGCAAAATTTCGAAGGAGTTGGACAAAATTTCGAAGCAGTTTGAAAAATTTCAATGGAGTTGGACAAAATTTCGAAGCAGTAGGCAAAATTTCGAAGGAGTTGGACAAAATTTCGAAGGAGTTGGACAAAATTTCGAAGGAGTTGGCAAAATTTCGAAGGAGTTGGTCAAAATTTCGAAGGAGTTGGACCAAAATTCGAAGGAGCTGGCAAAATTCTGAAGGAGTTGGACAAAATTTCGAAGGAGTTGGAAAAAATTTCGAAGCAGTTGGAAAAATTTCGAAGGATTTGGACAAAATTTCGAAGGAGTTGGCAAAATTTCGAAGGAATTGGACAAAATTTCGAAGGAGTTGTCAAAATTTCGAAGGAGTTGGACAAAATTTCGAAGGAATTGGAAAAAATTTCGAAGCAGTTAGAAAAATTTCAATGGAGTTGGAATATTTCCGGAAAAATTGTTATGAAATGTGAAGGAATTTGACCGCCTGACCGTATGAATGCAAAGCAGATAGATAATAGGAACAGGATAACGCGGAATACAACCATGTACCCTTGTACACATTCCTGTTGCCGTGAATTCAATATTCAATATAGTTTTCGGCATAATGTGTGAAAGTAATCATTATAGGATACTGTGGGAGGTATATTAATCATTGAATGGTTTCTTTCTGGGTTTTTTGTGCTGAACTCTGAAAAAATATCTATAAAATAAAAAACGAATTAGCAATATCACAAAATAGTAATTCTTTTATTTTATAGATATGTTTCCAGAGTTTGGGAGAGAAAACCCAGAAAAAAAACTTGTAACAATGTGTGTAGCCGGCAAGTATGTCATAAAACAAACCATGTGGTACCAATTTGAGCAATTTTCCACTGTCGAGCGGCATTTTAAAAAACTTTTATTTCTATTGAATTTAGCAACGTAAATATGTCAGTACACTGGCGTAGGGGTGGGGGATTTGGGGCTGCAGCGATGTTTTCAGAGTTCATCGTCAAACGTCAAACATTCCTCATTTGTTTTGTTCAGTTCAGGGGAGGAGTTAGGGTGCGATCTCCCCAATGTTGAACGAAGTTGGCAAATTTTCAAAAAATAATTGGAAAAATTTTAAAGCTGTAGGACCCCCCTCCCCCCTGTTCGTCGTATTGGTTTGTTATGAAATCCTTCATGCACAGTTGGAAAATTTTGAATGCTTTTCCGCCCCCAAAAATTTGGCTTCGGCCCGTCCCTGGTGTATAACATTTCGAACCGAATGACACCTCACTCATAATTTTCGGAGAATACGCAAAAGTTTTAACCTTGAAAGCATATGTTGACAAGACTAGAAATCCATTAGAAAAATTGAAAATTTCTGTTATGTTGTTCAGTTACATAGTATAATCGGTGACGTTAACTTTGGAATGCATACAACATTTTAGTTACATCGAATTATGAGATTTTAGTTCACATTAATTTACCGTGAGTGGTCGAAATTGAAATCTGATTAAATTATCCTAATTTAAATTAGTGCCGTATAGCACGAAATGAAC
The DNA here is from genome assembly GCA_937662695.2 of Halyzia sedecimguttata. Taxonomy (NCBI): domain Eukaryota; kingdom Metazoa; phylum Arthropoda; class Insecta; order Coleoptera; family Coccinellidae; genus Halyzia; species Halyzia sedecimguttata. The sequence continues at coordinate 86,901,656 of OW569415.2, read as the reverse complement.
TAGAGTCAATATCCCTCATATTTTTTGATAGAACGAACTGAATGGTTGACAAATTCAGCGAATTCAATATTCTTGTATAATTTCATGTACCTAATGTATATTATATGTGCATATGTTGTGAATTCTACCAATTTCGGTTCCATCACTATTCGATATTGTATACGAACCATGAGTATATTCCTTCAATACAGGCCGTCTCCATTAATAGGATGGTCACTATGTTATAAGTAATCATTAAAGGATACTGTGGGAGGTAAACTCATTATTGAAAGGTTTTTTTCTGGGTTTTCTCTACCAAACTCTGAAAAATATCTATAAAATAAAAATGAATTATTTTGTGATTTGCTTCTGCGTAAGAAACACAAGATATTTTTTAGGAGCAATCCATATCTTGTGTTTCTTACGTAGAAGCAATGATGATGATGGCGCTTCCCAATGCGACGGACGAGAAAAAATTCTTTATATCACAAACTATTCATCCGACATGGCTGAAATTCTTCGAGAGCCTTCAGAATCTAACTCTTCTGCCAAGTTCCAAGTTTGAACACGATCGGATTTATATCGTTGGAGATCCGAGCAGCCTCGTGTGAGTTCAGCATAGCTGGATAGGTGACCGTTGCCTAGATAACTTTCGGACCAAAGGAGATAGGAACTTGCAATTTTCAGGTTAGGTTGCGCATCTGAATGGGAGAGTTAAGTTCGCTGTTGGCCATAATCGAACCAACGGTTTCGGAGTTATATTCATCTGGAATGTTATTTCCTCGATAACTCAAAGAATATAGACCTGATCGAATTGAACCTTGCTAACTAGTTGTAGAATATTGACATAAAGACTTGTGTAAAACTTTGTGGGAACCGTACAGACAGAAAATTTTCAAAAAATTTGTAAAAAAAAATTGTTTCAAGCAATGACGTGAAGTCAGGAGCTTTTGCACCTTGGTAAATTCGATTAAGAGAGTCCAATACAGGAGAATGGACAATAGAACATACGCGCAAAAGCTCCTGTCTTTACGTCAGTGCTTGATTCAATTACGAAAACAAAAATTGGTTCAAGCACTGACATGAAGTCAGGAGCTTTTGTTCGTGTGTTTTATTGTCCATTCTCCTGTATTGGACACTCTTAATTGAATTTACCAGGGTGCAAAAGCTCCTGACTTCACGTCAGCGCTTGAACCATGATGAATTCGATTGAGATTGTCCAATAGGTACAGGAGAATGGACAATAGAACATACGTGCAAAAGCTCCTGACTTTACGTCAGTGCTTGAAGCAATGACGAAAAAAAAATTGGTTCAATAACTGATGTGAAGTCAGGAGCTTTAGTTCGTATGTTCTCTTGTCCATTCTTCTGTATTGGACACTCTTAATCGAATTTACCATGGTGCAAAAGCTCCTGACTTCAATCCTATCAATTTAAAAAAAATAATAGCTCGAGAATTATTGGCGCAAATGGCGTTACACTACTGAATTCACAATTTCGAATCTATCCATGTCAAGAAAAAAATTTGGGCGTTCAATAAAAAATTATATCGATCCCCATCAGTAGGTATTTTTAGATACAAATCTAAATTTTGATACTGGGTTTCCAAGAAGCGAAATAGCCAAATTTTCATTCACAGATTCATATTCAATTCTCTTTCTCATGCTTGTTGAAGCTCGAGAAAACCATATAAATAAAATAATTTCCGCACTTGTATGGCCGTTAAATTCCATATGTGCTGTCCGATATGAGAAATAGGGTCGAGATCGTTGGAGATCGAAAAGGGCAACGGAATGGACTCTCTTGGCCCTCCACTTCGTATCATATCCTCTTGATCTTTCGCAGCCTCCACGCCTTGACCGTTCGGTCTTGTCGTATTTTAAGCAAATTGATTTTTTACTGCACGCCTGTCGCAGAATTTAATTTAATTTCGTGAATAATTCCTAGCGGCCTTTCTGGTTCCAGAATTTATCCTCGTTCACATAATGAACGGAAATGCAGCGAATTAGGGTGGAGTTTTCCGAAAATATAGGAGAACTAGCCATATGAATGAAGAAAAAAATTAGTTCAAGCACTGACGTGAAGTCAGAAGCTTTTGCGCGTATGTTTCATTCTCCATTCTTCTGTATTGGACACCCTTATTCGAATTTACCATGGTAAATTATGTTGTCCATTCTCCTGTATTGGACACTCTCAATTCGAATTTACCATGATAAATCCGAATTAAGTGTCCAATACAGGAGAATGGACAACATAATTTACCATGGTAAATTCGATTAAGGGTGTCCAATACAGAAGAATGGACAATAGAACATAAGCGCAAAAGCTTCTACCTTCACGTCAGTGCTTGAACCAATTTTTTTTTTCGTGATTTTTTTGAAATTTTCTAGGGGTACGGTTCTTAAAATTTTTTTTTTCGTCATTTTTTTCAAATTTTCTAGAGGTACCTACGGTTCTCACAAAATTTTAAACACGTCTTTATGTTGATTTTCTACTACTAGTTACCAAGCTTCAATTCGATCGAATATTTATTTTCTAAGTTATCAAGGAAATAATTCCAGGTGGGTATAACTCGGAAACCGTTAGACCGATTATGCCCAAAAACAAACTCAACTCTCCCTTTCGGATACGCAACCTACCCTGAAAATTGCAACTCCCTATCTCCTTTCGTTCGAAAGTTATCGAGGCATCGGTCACCCATCTGAACTCACACAAGAATGCTCGAATCTCCAACAATATTAAACCGATCGTATTAAAACTTCAAACTTGGCAGTAGAGTTAGGTTATGAAGACTCTTGCAAAATTTCAGCAATTTCAAACGATCAGTTACAGATATATAGAATTTTTTTTTTTATTTTCAATAATTTATTAAAAAATTTTTACAAATGCTATCCTCACCAAATTTTGCAAACTTTTCCGCGTTGGCATTCTACACCTAATAACCATGTTTGAATTCAATCGGTTCAGTATTTTTTGAGTTAATGAGGAACAAAAAACCACCAAATTTCAGAAAATTTCAGATGGCTATAACTCTAAAACCCTTCTGCCGATTTTGCTCATAAATAAACTGAAATGTCGCGTTCTGGTGCGCATCCTAACCTGGAAACTTGAAGCCGCTATCTCTTTCCGTTCTCAAGTTATCGTGATAACAAAAATATTTTTTAATAATTTTTTTATAATTTTTTAGCCATACGATTCGCACAAAATTTCACAAACGTGCTTAGGTTCATATTCTACAACTACTCACCAAGTTTCAATTCGATCGGTTTTACATTGGTTGAAAACAAAATTATTACTCGGAAACCACTGGGCCGATTATGCCAATTAACCAACTTGTCCGTCGTATTGGGATGCGCCACCCACTCAGAAAATTTCAAGTCGCTAGCTCTTTTCGTTCTCAAGTTATCGTGGCAACGGCCGGACGGCCCGACGGTGATTAATTTCGGAAATACTCATAAAAATGCTTCAACTAGGCCGTTACTCCGAAGCCGCTTGGATTTCGCCCTTCAACGAAATTAACCGAGATATTTAAGCTACAAAACTACCATACAAGTTTCAACTCTGTACCTCATTTCGTTCGAAATTTTATATTTGAAAGAATATCCGGATAACATACAAATATGTTCGAACTGAACGTTAATTCAACGTATATTCCTAAATTTCTCGCAGTAATTTAGTTTGCCTTCTTCGTTAAGCTCGCCAGTATACCGAGATCTCAAGCTGAAATATTACCCAAAAAACTGTAGGAATGTTACTGGGATTCAAACAAAGAAGGCGAAAACCTAATCAAGCACTTTGTCTAAACTCATCGTCCAACTTTTCCATGCACACTTCCAGGGCCATTCATTCAAATTTCAAATTATCGCTGAAGAAATTCAGTGAACGATTTAACAGACCAGAGTTCCTTTCCCTTTTTCTATTATTCGGAGACCGGAGTCACTTGCGGAACTCAGCTTGAAGCCAATCAATAGAAAACGAGAAGAACAGAAAATGGGCCTTAATAGATGAAGGGACCTGTGATTATTTACAATCGGGTTCGCCTTTCCGATGATAATGACCTCCTCTGTCGTTGCCGTTTTCTCAGGACGAATTTCAGAAAGTCAGTAAAGTGTCCGTTAGTGTTTTCGCTTTGGAATTTGGCATATTAGCCTTTCTGATTTTAACTGGAGAGAATAATTTTCCAATTGAAAAACTAGAAATTTTGTAAAAAGTTGTTAATAGCTTTTGTTTTGGAATCGTTTACCTTTCCTTCACATCCCAAATACGCGTGACAAGGCACATGTTGTTAGTTCTTGATTATTTCCAGTGGACAAAATATTATTCTTTGTTATCGTGCTGCAAAAAAAATCGCTAACACTCCTGTGAAGTCCTGGAATTTCAAGTACCTACCTATTGATCGTGATTATCTGAATGAAAAATTATATTAAACAACTGAAATAATCAGAAATTTACTACAGCTTTTATTCAATCAGCAGTATCAATTAATTCATTTCTTTGTAATCAGAAACCATTTGTAAATTGTTTTCAATACAGGGTGTCCCAAGTTCGAGTGCCTATTAGACGTTTCTGGGGAACTGTACTTATTTGAAATCTGAAAATTAGTATTATAATATTGCTTGAAATTCTTTCCAGAGCTAAAATATTTTTGAAGCCCAAGCACTTCCATTTATACAGGGATTGAAATTAAATTTGAAGAAAAATTTTTTTTTTCAAGTTTTGCATTCCTGGTATGATCAAGTATTCAACGCTGATTACATTTCTGTTACAACCATTGTATTCATTCGAATAGTTTTCAAAATATCGAAAAAAAAACGGAATAAAAGTCAAATATGTTTAGTTCACTGATTTTAAACATCCTGAGCGTGAACCGTTTTTACAACATCGAACAGGAAGAAGGTGGAAAGGTCATGAATCTTTTGAATTTCAGAAATATCGTCACAAGGTGTTTCAAATTTTGTGTCGAAAATTGTTATCAAAAATTGGCCATAACTTCTGTTTTTCAAATGAGAACCCTATTTTTGTATGATTGCGTTGAATTCTGTGGATGAAAAATTATGATAGCCTTCTAACATCATTATGCTCCTGAATTCAATTAAAAAAACTCAGGAGTTATTGAATTTAGGAGCATAATCATGCTATTTTTCACCGCAGAATCTATCGCAATCATGTAACAAATTGGTTCAAGCCCTGTGGACAGGAGCTTTTTGGAGCTCTTATTCAAACAGACAAGACAAGAAAAGTGTCGTTTGAAACAAATGCTCCAAAAATTATCTTTTAAAAAAAGAGCAATCTACAATGCTTCAATGCTGTAATGCTTCAACAATTGTCATTAAATTTATTTAGCTAGATCAAATGAACAATCTGCAATGATTCAACCTCGTGGAATTGATTGTTGCAACTTACACTCGGTGCATAGTTTCCACAACTCGAAATACCTAAGGAAAGTATCATCGAAATGTCTACAGCAAAGCTGGAGGCAATCATTGCAGATCGTCCATTTATTCCTCATATTTGAGTAGGTAGTGAATTACGAATAAATTATTTTAATAGTTCAAAATATATTAATAAAATACTATCCTCTTTTCATAATTTAAAATTTAATAGTTCATACCACTTAAACATTCGTTTCTGTATTATGAACTTTAACTCAAGAAAAAATATTTGATACCTAAATGTAGATCCATATTTCAGTATTTTTTTGCTAGCAACATTATGAAAATACTGTATATAGAAACAAAACAAGTATTAAATAACCTGGTTACTGCGTCTCCTACTCAGTCAATCACGACTACGAATCATCCAGGGGCCTACTCAAAAACAAACACAATATAATATTTGGGTTTGGATTGCCGAGGGCCACATAACTTCGCATTTTCATCACTCTGAGTTGATTGGTTCTCGGGTTAGGATTGATTTTTTCTATTCTTACCATGTTTATTTATAGGCCAGGGAGCCTTTAAAAATGATAAAAAGTGAACAAAAATTATAGTAGATTGAAACCCATTGGAAAAGGAAGAGAATATAACAAAAATTATAGGAAAAATAATTTTCGGGCGATCTGAGGTCGGGAAGGGGAAGAGGGCGAGTTTTTAAGGGTAAAATACGGTTTATCTCGATTCCCGGAAAAACTACAAGTCCTATGGGGAAAAGTTGAAGGCAAAGTTGTAGGTAATAAAAAGATCTACAACTTTTGTTATCAAACTTTTTTCACATAACCTCAAAATTAATGTGAAAAATTCAAATAACCATGTTTTTGTTTTTAAATTTTTATCTTTTACAAAAAAAAAAAATTTTTCACTAAATTTGGTAAAAACTTACTTTTTCATGTCCCAAATACACTGTAATTTTTTGGATTTGAAATATTTTTGTTTTCACCTTAATTTGACTTAATATCGAAAAAGCACCCAAATTATCAATCAAAGATTCTCACGTCAAGATATCTGCTTTTTTAAAAAAGTACGTGGGTTTTTTGTTCATTGGAGTCTCTACTTTCTGATGGTGTAAAAAAATATACATTACTATGGTAAATTTTCTCGGAAAATGCTAAGTTAATAAAGTTAATATTTAATAAGATATCCACAATATTTTGAGAAAGTTGTACAATCTTCTCTAAATTATATGTGTAGATGCCTATTTGTTGGATTTTGAGATAACTTGTATACCTGAGTGACCTACGGATAATTTTAGCCCATCAAAAGTTATTTCATAGAGAAGTGAGGAAGGGGCTATGAGGGTCTGCGCCCTACTGCCTGTTACTTCGTAGCATTTTCTGGGAGAATTTACCATAGTAATGTATGTTTTTTTAGACCATCAGAAAGTACAGATTTTAACGAATAGAAAGACCACCTACTTTTTTAAAAAAGCAGATATTTTGACGTGAGAATTTTTAATTGAAAATTAGGATGCTTTTTCGATATTAAGTCAAATTAAGGTGAAAACAAGAATATTTCAAATCCAAAAAATTACAGTGTATTTGGGACATGAAAAGGTAAGTTTTTACCAAATTTGGTGACAAAATATTTTTTTTTGTAAAAGATAAAAATTAAAAACCAAAAACGTGGTTATTTGAATTTTTCACATAAATTTTGAAGTTCAACTTTTCCCCATAGAACTTGTTGTTTTGCCGGAAATCGAGATAAACCATTTTTTACCCTTAAAAACTCGCCCTCTTCCCCTTCCCGACCTCAGATCGCCCGTAAATAATTTTTCCTATAATTTTTGTTATATTCTCTTCCATTTACAATGGGTTTCATTCTACTATAATTATATTCGGTTACAAAAATTATCGACCCTGGTCTATTACTCTATAGTCGACAAAATGTTAATAGCAACATATTGCAGTATACAAACTGATAGCTCTTCCGACTATCTATAAAATTACCTCATTCAACTGTTAATCGACATTTTTTTTCTTCTAAAGAAGTGATCTTTCTGATAATGATTGGAAAAGGCCAATTATTTCATATAAGATCAGAGATTCCGTCCACTTAGATGACCCAGATAAAACTACAAAAGACATTTAATTCGGATCCTTCGTCATCTTCAGACAATTGAACCCTGAGAAAACATTTAGTTGAGATCGAAGGTATTGTGACGCTTTTCCTTCTGCGGAGAATTGGGTGGAAAAAGGCAGAAAGGGAGAGGGAATCCCGAATAAATACAATATAAATACATGGCACGATAAAATGAAAATCGAATGGAGCCAAGACTTCCAGAGGGATAGAAAGGTTTCCACCGTTATAAGAAGTTATGTAACATTTTGTTCTACTCTGGGGAGGGATATAATAAAGACGTGACAGGAAAATACCGGCGAGTCGGTTTATAGGAAAGAATAAGTCCTGGAGCCCACTGGTTTGCGGTTGCTGTCCCTAAAGGCGCGTCTAAATGCGACTGGTGCTCTCAAATATCACTATCATATATTATCATCAACTTGCTAGGAAAATGGAAAATAACGTCTATGCATTAGATTTATAAGCCGAAGTTTAGAGATTAAATCTCTCACCTTCAGCTGAACGGCAAAGTATATAAACCGAACCGAAAGTTTAACAGAGACCGCGAACTATAGGAAGATAAATCTAACCAACGATAATTTATCTTGTCTATAACAAACACCGGGTAAATGTATTTCCGAGTTGCATTATGGCCAGAGGGAGACATATTTACCGGTTGAGTTACAGGATTAGGGTAACTAACTCCTTCTAATTAACGGCAAGGAGTACAGTGGCGGTGCCCCTATTACCCAATTCGATTTCAGCTATCAGCTGATCCACTAACAAACGCTCTTCGTTATCCGCAGACAAAACAGATTTTCTTCGCACCTTGAACGATCGATAGTTATGTCTTTCTCTGCAATATCGTTACCTGGAAATCTCTATCATTAGTAGCCAGAATGTCTAATTAGACCATTAAGTTTTGTGTAGCTCATATTCTACTTCCCTCGATATCCCTTCCAAAAATAAAATGTTTTTTTCCAAGAATTTCCCCCTTTTCCACGAAGAATCATGCTGTGGATGTTGAAAAATAAACAAAATACTTTCCCATAACTGAAATTTTTTCTGATTTTCGATTTGATCCAAATGCGACGATTTGCATGTGTGGTCACACAGATTCAGAGATAAAACGACATTATTACGGAAGAATCATATGAAAACGAGTTAAATCATCCAGGATAGATTTTCTACTAGAAGAGTACAAGTTGTTGAGAATTTAATTGACTAATTAAAATGTACTTTAGTTAAATAACTATATGGGTCATTTGCCTGATTTAGCTGCAATCCAAATGAGTTTTATATTAATGCATCAAAGCCTAATCATTGATTATAATACTAATCGTATTTATTACAACTAGAAGTATGAAATACAGATCTAATCCATTTATGGAATTGTCAGAGTCAAGACACGGAGCAAGGTTTACTCATCGACTACTGTTACTCAAACACGTTCTCAACAAGAAGTAAATTCGAACACATAAAATCATTGAAGAAAGAAGTAGCATTGAACAAACAACTGTAACAAAACCAATTTATATACAATATTAACATAAATGAAAAAAATATCAAAAATGTAAGATAAATGTTATTAGAAATCTTCAACATTTCACCAATCAATTTGAAATGTGGTGACAAGAGCGATTCGACGTAGTACCTTGGTCGGACCGAGTTTGTCATTCCATGAGTCAGAGGAAAGTTATCTGCACATTTCTATCAATGGATTCATGGAATCGACCCTCATCTTTCTCCAGAAAAATCCCGGTATCGGAACCAGGGCTAAAAACATTCTCCTTCAGGTAGAAACCTTACCTGGTCCGTGAACCTATTGGGCAGGAAGTATAAAACGAGGATCACCTGAGAAGGTGACATGTAACAATTAGGCAAATTACCGTTGTAACCAAAACAGGTCACCTCGAAATGAAATTGTGTTTTGGCATTCATCAAATCTTTCCACATAGACATAAAATAACATGGACTGGTTGTGAGAAAGAGACCATTGAAATCAGCATTGAAAAAAGACAGAATAGTTAAAGGCAAACCACGGTATATGAATATTTTCTTATAATTTGGCGTTTGGCAAAACCACAGAATACAAAACATTGGTTTCCTTTATTCTCTGACCTTTCTTGTTACTGTATTGTTTGGTTTCGTGTATTGTGTATGTGTTTTGGTGATTTGTAGACAGAATATTTAAAGGCAAAACATTTTCATTTAAATCCGACACTCGTTTCTGAATATTCTGATACTTATAAAAAAACATCATTATTTTTATACCATTATTTGCCTTTAAGTATTCTATCCTTCATAACATCTCTCTCTCTCTAATGTATTCCGCAACGAACTGTGTGATAAAGTTACGTGAGGGCCAGTCCATGTTATTCTATGTCTATGTCTTTCCATGATTCCCGTAAATGAAGCACCTCAGAAACATCAAACAATGATATAACAATCACTATTTCTTTTCTCTGTGGAATAACAATGGAACCAGAGGTAAATACGCGACTATTCTGTGATTGAAGAGTGAGAGTCACAGGCCTCATACATAAAAATGAAATATCAGTCGAGTTGTGACGTTACTCATATTACTTCTGAATACTCTATGTTCGGTTGCCCATGACAATCATGCATTAAAGTAGAAAGAAATCGGGCATTAAAATGGGTCATTAATGCATGATTTTGTGAACGTTAAACAGAGCTTGTATTGGGAGGTTGACGGAAAATACATTTTTAAATTTTTCAAAATGTCAAAAATATAATCTGCAGAAACCGGATAATATTATTTTCTATTGTGATTGTATTCATAAGCAATTTAGCATTGGAAATTTAAATATGAATATATCGGATAAATCTGTGAATTCACACGACAATTTTAGAAAATAATTCCCTTATATCTTCTTGATAGACGATCCACATAACAATGCTTTAATACTGAACAATTTTCAGGAATTGGTAATAGTCATACATCCACGTTCGGTTCCATGAATCAATAACCAAAAATTGATAATTACAAGATTTACAAGTTCCGTTCATGCGTTAATTGGTCTCCCTGGAACACATAAACTACTCCTACCACAGCGCGTCAGCGTCTATTCGTGTTACGACATGATTTTGGAACGGCTTAGTCCTTGGTAATCCTCGGAAGTGTTCGGGAGCTCTTAAGTAATTACTAAGCACTAAGCCTTTTCAAGAAGTGCTTGAATTACTAAGCACTTAGCACTGGTTTTAAAAAGTGCGCGGAATCACAGTACTCGGGAGCAGAAAAAGGCTTCAAGCACTTTCTCAAGCACTAAACACAATGCTTTGGCTCAGCTCTGCGACCAAAAAATTCGGTAAGATTCATTCCAAATGTTTGCAGGACATTGGTGATACAGGTTCTTTTAATTTCTCATGTAAAATAGAAGGCCTAACCACAGGATATGATTTCTCAGACGGTCTCATAGCAGTTGGATTTCACATATAAACGTAAAATATGTAATTTGCTGAGGAGTGCATATCCGGCATATCGGGAGTGAATAATGACAAGATTGAGTATTATCACAAAGTAAAAATTTTCAATGCACTTTGTAACCAGATAAATACTAATTATTTAGGTGGGTAACAAGAATAACAGTTACTGTTGGAACCCTATAAAATGATAATGTATTATGTGCTTCAAATACGACATTTAGGTGTATCAACGATGATATTCCCGATGATATTGAACAATCACTACTTGAGTAGCTACACATATTTGTTAGTCCGTCATACGTTTTGGGAAACTTATTACCATATTCTGCAATGGAGCGTTCCTGAAACATTTTCAGACGGCAAAATCTGTAGGGGATAAACTTGAAGTAATTCATGTGGTGTTTATAAATCAATCCGCAGAGAACTGAAACCAGAATAGTTGAATTTCGTTCAGACTTCCTTTCGGTCATACTGAAATCGTTCTTTACCAAATAAAACCTACACCATCTGGCCCTATCAGAACATAAATCAATGTACAAATAAAAAGCCCCGAGAAGGTCGAAAGAAAACAACTCGAATAGAGATATATGGCTCGAAGAACTGAAATATTCAATTACAGATCTCTGCAATCATCATTAGAGTTGAGTAAATAGAACCGGGCGTGAACCCCTAGGGAAAGAAGAGACTACTTGTCTGTCCTTATAAGGAAAGTAATCATTAACATAGAAGGTAAATAACTAATACAACGCCCGAGGCACGGCAAGACCACGATAAGATTGCAAACTGCTCCCGTTACAAATTAGGTAGCTCAGCGCCGCTAAATCCGAGGATTTGCGAAGCGCTAGAAAAATTAACCCATTTATTATTAAGAGACGAAAGAAACAAGGTTAACCAGCAGGGAATTGTTCGACCGTCTCTCTCGCGAGCTCCATATTTTTTCGTCGCTGTAAATGTGTTTTATTTTAATGTTCTCCCGTGTAATTCCTGAATACTCAACTTTGGTTAAACAAGATCCGTATCCCTTGGGTGGACGGTATACCCGACAGGTGGCTGATGTCTAGACATACAGGAGCAGGATATCATTTAAATATTTCATCATTTGTAATGCGTTGTTAGACGACATTCAACGAAAACAAGGCTAATGTCATATCTCCTTTCAAATGAAACCGGCAAAACTTGGGAAAGAACGGTAGTAATATCATTCCAAATATCTCTCAAAAATGTGCAGCGATTATCGTGTCTGCATGCCAATGTTTACAGGGTAGCAACCGTTTTAACCGTGATATACGCCTCGTTGCTTGCTCCCAAATTCTGCGAAACTTTTTTCGAAATGTCTCTCATGTTGGTATGGAAATATTGAACAAATTTTAAATTTTGACGAATCATAATTAGGGCAAACCTACAAACAATATTTGAGCAGTGATGAATGTTTAACGCTGGTTCAAGGCTATACAAAAATATAATGTTTGTTTTATTTTTTGGAATGTAGATTGAAAAGTTTATTACAATTACACTACAACTACCACTATCCAGTGGTACCATTTTTGAATGCAAACCAAGCCAAATAATTAATCAGGAAATTTTGCACGCATGTTTCATTGTCTATTCACGACTCATACGAAGTCAATCGGGATGAAATTCGGTGATCGCTCGTAAAATTGTGGCTCGAAGGTATGTGTGAAACTTAGGCAGATTCTAACGGATAGCTTCCGAAATATAAAATGTTATTTTTTTTAGCGACACGATATTCACAAAATATGACAAACATTAGAGCGTCAGCCTTCTACAAGTTATAACCAAGTTTCAATTGGATCAGATTCGTATATTCTGAGTAATTGAGGAAAAAACGAAATTTCAGATGTGTATAGCCCTGAAACCGTTCAACCGATTATGCAATCACGTTCCATTCGAAAGTTATCGTGGTTAAGGTCACCCATCCAGCTACTGAACTCAACATATCTCCAACAGTATATATCCGCTTGAACACTTATTTGGATGTAGATTTAGGTTTTGAAGGCTCATGCAAAATTTCAGCAATATCGGATGGACAGTTTGTGAGATCTTGATAACTATTCGAATGAATATAATGGTTTTAGCAGAAATGTATTCAGCATTGAATACTTGAATACACCAGGAATGCAAAACACGAAAACAAAAATTTTATCAAATTTATTTTCACTTCCTGTACAACCGGAAGTGATTGAGCTTCGAAAATATTTTAGCTCTGTACAGAATTTCAAGCAATATTATAATCCTAATTTTCAGGCTTCAAATATGTCCAGTTCTCCAGAAACGTCTAATAGGCACTCGAACAGGGTACACCCTGTATTAAAAAGTGCAAGAATGTGCATCGAGAAAACGGTGGCACTTTTGAGCAACTTTTATGATTTCTTTCAACTGTTTTACTTGTTCATTTATTTGTTATTTCAAAATGCATATTTTTTTTGAGGAATGCTAAAAATAATTTGTTAAAATATCAAAAAAAAAATGAATTTGCGATCTGTGCAATTGAAAATTTTTCGAATTTAAGGTTAATGTACGACACTTTCGAGAACTTCACTATCGAATTAAATTATGAGATGTGTTGCTAGAAATATTTACTTTATGATCTGACCAATATTCCCAGACCATCAATTTCCTCGTAGAAAAATCCCTTACGCTTTTCTTCCACAGAAACAAAACAGACGTCAGCTGATCCGGATTAAAAGTGAGATAGGTGTCGGCGAGGCATTGCGACGGAGGCGTGCAACGCGGCTGGTGCTCTAATTCCATTTAATCCGACAAAATATGGCCAGAGTCCAGACTCTTCCGACCATTCATCAATTATTGTCGGCGTTCAATTCAAGCTTATATTTTTGTTTCAGGTAGTCTGGCCGTTAGCTGGGAGGACTGGTGGACTTACGACGGAATTTCAGGTAGGATTACGGACGCTATATTGCCCATATTTATATCAATCGGCGAATCGGTCTACGTCATGACCCGAATCAGTTTAGGTGGAAACCGATGAATCATAGGGATTCAGTGATGTTGATAGAGTATTCTGTATTTCTGTAGGCGAGTTGGATTCTGATTCAATTTGTGTTACGTTTGACATGATTTGGTGTGGGTTGCAACCAATAGATCGAGAATGATTTGATCACTAACACTTCGAGCATACAGCGTGTTTGAATAGAAAATCTCCACAAAAATTCACAGGTAGTTATGAAATCTTTCTCTCTTACAGACATATTATCATTTTCCGTTACTGAGAACAGATTTCCGCAAATATGGAGAATTTTCGAAATTATGCAGTGGTTTCATTTGAAAACGGAACTACCTAATAGGCGAATAGAGGGCTGCGAGGTGGTTCTAGATAAACGGCAGTTACTGGCTTTGACTCTCTTTGTGACCAAGATACAGGGTCTATAGATTGATAGAGATAGTAGAGATACAGGGTGTATCTCGGTTACAATTACAGTCAGAGCTAATAAATGTAGTGCTTCTTTTGAACCACCTTGGTGCCCTCTATTCTCCTTTCAAGTATTTCCGTTTTCCAATGTTTCCATAATATCCAGAGAAATATTTCATTTCAAAACCCTTCTCAACATTTACCAGGTTTCTGAATATGATGCCTTCTTCATGTGTACTAACCCAAAGAAATCGACTCGCCGTTTTCCAAGTTAACAATCTTTTGAAGGAATGAAAATAGGTGATTCAAACAACTGCAATGCATTCATTAATGAAAAAATGTATCCCTGAATGCCAGAAAATTCAAAGGAATTTCATCTTGATAATTTCGTGACCTATCTCAATAATGCAAAATATCGGAATCACCATAATACATCTAGAATAATCCTGGCATGCAATGAAATTAAAAGCCTTCCATAAATCGTCGGAAATGCTGTTAGTAACTTACCTACTAAGTGGGGCAAATAAATTCATGGAAGAAGGAATTTTTCAGAAAAAACTAATAAAAATTCGGTTGAATCTCAATCTAGTTTAAATAAGTCTGTTTGGATATCCGTTTCTATTATTCTTGTTTGTGATGTTTGTTGTCAGTTCGAATAATTTTATTAATTTGTTTGTGAATTACGCAAATAGATCAAATTGGTTTACAAATTAAGACTCTGATCGAAAAATTTAAAAATCTGAGTAAATTTTGTGATACCCAATTGTTAGAACACTGTAATTGGTATTGGTACAACCTCATTTAACGTATGGTATAATCGACATAAAGAACACCTACAATTTGCAGCAACAGTAGACCTAAAATCGCCAGTTCATACGTGTAGCACTTAATTTGCTATTTGCTTAAAATTTGTGGAAGTGAGATCAAAACCCTACAGGACTTCTTTGTTTTAATTCTCGCACAAGTTTTAATCCTGCGGGAGTTCACCTTCGAGAATATTTGTTTTCTGTTTGTTTCGTTGATATCACGATTTTTACTTCAATATTGTATATTCTATGAAATTGATGAAGTTTTGATGTGTATGGTATTTACTATAAAAACATTAATATTATTATTATTATTATTTCCACTAGTACTACTGAAATCAAACTTACTAGTTTGCCCGTTACTAGCTCAGTGGCTTATGCTAGCAAGTTTGTTCGTCCGCCTAGGAAACATCTTACCTAAGTAAAATACCTCATAGAGCGCATAAGTAAAAATTACCCTACTCCTGAATGTATCCCAAATCGTTGATCTGATGGTAAAGATAAAACATCTTATTCCCTATCCATATATTCCAACTTTACAAATAAATATTTCGGTAATATATACAAGGATCAATGGTAAGTCTGAGATCGATGAGGCACTTATCTTTGCAATCTGGGTTCGATTGATGAGGTAGGGCCGTCCAAAATGTCACATGTAGATGTACGTTCTCTTCGGAACAAAGGTACTCCGGTAGTAAGAAAGTTGCTTCAACTGTTATTCCAGGACTAAGTTGTTCCTATTAGACATTCCACCAGATCTATGCTCAAGTATTAAGATATTCCACCAGATTTGTGCTCAGGTATTAATATATTCCACCAGATTTGTGTTGAGGTATTAAGATATTCCACCAGTTTATGTTCCGGTACCAAGAAAGTTCTCCAGATTTTAAGGTCGTCTCCGAATGTTCAATCCGGAACTAAGAAAGTCGTCTCCGGAACTAAGAAAGTCGTCTCCGGAACTAAGAAAGTCGTCTACGGAACTAAGAAAGTCGTCTCCGGAACTAAGACTGCAAAATTCAGACCCATAAGATAGTGCATGTTACACGTGACCTCATTCCCAGTAACTCTAGACAAACTTGAAATTATTTACAGAGCAATAAATATGAGATAAAATATCTAGAATCCAGGAATAAGAGCACGTTATTCGATCGCAAGAATGAGATTAGAAATTAAGTATTATACAAAGAAACGTGTTAACCTGTGTAACCTGCAGAAAATGAAATAAAACGGAAATAACAACTTGGCATTCACAAAAGCAGAAAATAGCAGTTCAAATCTACGTAGTACTTACCGCTTTTTAAATAGACGTCTTGTAAGAAACAAATAACTTTCCAATTCGCACGATTTTAATGGATTACGGTAGTACTTTAATTTGCTAAACTCTCTGGCGAGATGTTAATGCTTTGACTTCCAGTACTCGATAAGGAAAACAAAGATGTCTGCTTGACCCCGCATGACGCTGCCGATCGTGCGCATGCGAAACATAAACTCTACTATCAACGCGCTGGGCGGTTCATCGAATCTAGGCAAGGCGTTTGTGATTGTGAATTGAAGCTGCCCGTAGAGAGTTTTACGCGATTAAAATGGTAATCAATATTGGAGCGTTTTGTAACGTTACACTACTCACTCGCAGTGTAAATGAAATGAAAGAATTTCTAGTAGTGAAATTCAACTTGAACATCAGCTTCGTATTAATAGTGTACCATATTTTTTTTTGATTTTATGGTCTTGGAAATTTTGAATAAGATAAGCCTGTAACCATAATACCAATGCGATAATTTCACTCGTGCTAACGAACTCAACCCACTCAGCTAACGACCGCTTTGACTCTGAAATGTAATGGTGTATCCAGAATTCATCCATGGTCACATACCGATGCAAAAAATCCGCTTTATTATAGTTAAAAAGCTCCAGACAGGCCTCCGAATTCGATTCGTTGTTGCTTCTGATCCGTTGTTAACAAACGTGGCATCCACTTTTGGTAAAGCTTTTTCATACCCAAAATGTCGTGTAAAAAAGTAATCACGCTACTACGCTGATAACTTTTAAATCTCAGATATCAGAAATCAGTACAATATTTGGTCGAGCACCAGGATCTAAATACTATTCAATTAATATGTACGAATTTCATTCAAAATGAATGCCACAAAAATCACAATGAAGAGCAGTGATACAAGGAGAGCTTTCCAGAACTGCTATACTTTATCTTTGATCTTTGCCTAATCAAGAGTTTCAACGGAACTTGTTGCGTTTTCAAGCTTCGTAATATTGCACTGGTGATTACCAGGAAATATTATTCCCTTTACAACGAAGTGCGCAGCGGATACAATGTGCTGGCGTTGTAGGAATCCGCTCCTAGGATATTTCAGGGTTTCCGATGTAATCGCTCCTACGTTCATATGAATACTGTTCGTACAGAGCCTCATCATCCTCTCCCAAGTTATCAAAGACCGCTTTTGCGGGAGTCCCATTAACTTTGTGGATATTGTAAGTATTAAACGAGTCACAGGAAGCGATAGAGTTGAATTTATTTTCGGTTTTTCCAACTGAAATTCTCGGATATCTGGCGAAGGTCTCATTAACCGAATCCGAGTATGAGAAGAGAAATGTATGGAGAACATCAGCTATAACCCTGCCATGAACGTAAACTTGTAAGAAGGATTGAAGTATCTGAGTTTAAGAAACAGATTCAATATCATTTCGTTTTGCATAGCGGTAATATTTTGGTGATGTAGAGTTTTACTCAATGTGTTAGTTTCTTTCTATCAATATTACCGTCTGTTGATCGATTCTACTTTTACAACTGACCTCATACTCCTTTAGCATTATTTTGTAAATTAAAGTACATCTGGGCTGAGCACATCAGTGCTAGTATATCAGACCTGAAAAAAAAGTGTTTCAGGTCTGGAATACATATCTATTGGTCCTCGAGTGTTGAGTATGTCGAACAGTTCGCTTCAATATTTACGTTGTCGATAATCTTTGGAATTGTCAGAAAAATTGTCATTCAGGACTGTAAGGCTTGTTTCACACGCATACTGTTCCATTAGGTTCGATTTGTTTTCGGTTCCGTTTTGGTCGCTGATGGCAACAAGTGTAGAACGGTACTTCGGGCTAGATTCGGTACCGAATGGAAGCCGAATATCACCGAATCTTTCTTGTAGCAATTAGATTTTCAATGAATTTTAGTAAGTATTCCTCTTTTATTTTGTATTCTTCTATATAAATATGTATTCTTCTGAGCTTCAAAAGTGTTACGATATGTGTATGATACAAGACCTTAGGGGAAAACCTCAGCAAAAATCTGTGTCCCCCAATGAGTGGTCTGATTTTTGAAGATCGATATTATGCAGGAAATGTTTTTCTACTTATGTGTTATTTTCTTACGTTCGTCAAATGTGTAATTAAATATTCCTGAAAATTTCTGTAATAAGACAAAGCCATGAATGTCTCGAAAATCATAGTTTGCAAATTTTCCGCACTTTCCTCCATGAGGATTTCGCTCCATAATAAGCCTGAACCATATCATTGTTTTCCATAATTGAAAATTTTATTTACGCTCGAATTAAAATTCTTTTCAAGAAACTTCTGAACTGGTATTCAGTTGAATTCGAATTTGGTGTCAAATTATGTGTTTTGCTGTTGCTCAGTATCGAACATTTAGATTATGTTCCGAATAATTTCAATTTCATTCTTGAGCTAAGAGGAATACCTACCACAATTTCACGAGTTCGATTCCCACCAGAGTTTCATTATAATCTTTGACAAAATAGTTTTAAAAAATATTAGTTATTTTTGCTCGTATGTTCTGGGGAACATCGCGTATGTTCTGGGGACATCATTTTGCCCAAAAGTCTGTAACTTTCCAATGTTTTCACGAAAATGGTCTCAAACGATTTGGTTCGACTCCCTATGAAGAATTCGAGGTCAAATTTGATTCTGTCCGGCCGGCCGTCCGGCTGTCCGGCCGTTGCCACGATAACTTGAGAACGGAAAGAGTTAGCGACTTGAAATTTTCAGGGCATAATCGGCCCAATGGTTTCAGAGTAATAATTTTGTTTTCAACCAATATAAATCCGATCGAATTGAAACTTGGTGAATTGTTGTAGAATATAGACCTAAGCACGTTTGTGGAATTTTGTGACAATCGTATCGCTAGAAAATTAAAAAAAAATTATATTTTTTATGGCACGTTAACCTGGGAATGGAAAGAGATAGCAATTTGAAATTTTCAGGTTAGATTGTGCGAAAGTTCTCGCAAAATTTCGTGAGGATCGTATTTCTAGAAAATAAAAAAAAAATCATTACAAAATCCGAAATGGTTGAAATTTTGCGAGAGCCTCCAGAACCTAACTCTACTACTACGTAACAAGTTTGAATACGATCGGAGCTATATTGTTGGAGATCCGAGCAGCCTTGTGTGAGTTCAGTAACTGGATAGGTTACCATTGCCTCGATAACTCTCGAACGGTAGGAGATAGGAACTTGCAATTTTCAGGGTAGGTTGAGCATCTGATTGGGAGAGTCAAGTTGGCCATAATCGGCCCAACGGTTTCGGAGTTATATCCATCTGGAATATTATTTCCTCGATAACTCTAAAAATATAGACTCGATCGAATTGAAGCTTGCTAACTAGTTGTAGAATATCGACATAAAGACGTGTGTGAAATTTTGTGAGAACCGTACCAGGATTAATCGAATTTACCATGGTAATTTCGATTGAGAGTGTCCAATACAGGAGAACGGACAATGAAATTCACCATGGTGAATTCGATTGACATTGTCCAATACAGGAGAATGGACAATAGGACATACGCGCAAAAGCTCCTGACTTCACATCAGTGCTTGAAAAAAAAATTTAAAATTCTGTTTTCATATTCTCGTTTAGGTTTAAAAATAGTATAACAGTGGGAAAGCTCATAAATTTCGGATGAATTTTATTTTTGTTGTCATGTAAAGTAAAGAAAATAGGATATTGCGGATAAGTATATTTAAATGGAAAACAGGGCAACCAAGAAACCAAAAAAAGGTGGAAAGATAACTGAAAACAGGGGTCACCACAACAGGAGCGAGCAACCAAATTGTGCCTTCAGTTCTAGGACCTCCAATTCGGAGGTATTATTATTATTATTATTATCCATTATACTTTCCATGTAAAATAAAGTTGTATTCGAATTTTGAAACAAAAATTTCACTAAAATTCTTGGAAAATCGAGTTAATTCATAAAGTGAAATTCATGTCATCTACAAGCTATATTCGTTTGTCCAGATTATGATTGAATACCCTCTATGTTTAATGTAGAGAAATAAAGCTCTACTGGTCGAAGCCAAGAGAATATCGTGTGAGTGAAAGAAAACTCGTCAGGAAAGTACTTTGAATCGAGTCCGAGTACGTAACAAAATATTCCAACCAAATCTGCCCAGTAGTGCAGAGAACTTCACGTGCCAGTCAATCAGCACTGTATTACGAAATAACGGAACAAAAGACGTACATGAATCTCAGCGGTGTATGAAAATAGGGACTCCGTAAGGTTTGTTCATTTCCTATCTTTCAAGGAGTGATTGATGTGTGGGAAGTACAAACTTTCCGACCTGGCAGAATATATAGCCTCAGTTGATTTGCGAGTTAGCGGCGTATTTGCCACACTAAACTTTCGGTAAACGTCCCGAAGTTTTTCTACCGAGAAAATGTACAATTCTTGAAATATTGCCTCACTCGGGTCATCAACCATCCGGGAAGAAAGTTTCTTCTCGCTCCTGTTGGTTCTATGCACGAATATAACGATTTGTAGGGAAATATTGAGAATAAATTCATGTAGTAGAGTGTTTGTTGTATATCATTTCCAGTAAGTTTTCAGTTAATCGTTCCAATATTATAGTTTCTCCCCTTAAAGCACGACCTGCGTTCAACCTGTTCAAGACCAACCTGATGAAGAAAGATTCGAATTATTAATAATCCAATCAAGTTTGCTTCATATCTAAATGAAGTGCGCGTCAAAATTAAAGAACAAATTCATTTTCTCAGAAGAAAAATATTTGGCAACAAAATCCTGAAACACTTTCACTTTTACCAAATTTTTATGCATTTTTGAAGGATTTTTGTTGCAGCCTGTGCCATCCTCATCAATCCTGTAAATTTTGTGAATAGGGAAAGTGGGTCATGTGGTACTTTTTTGAAAGGTCTTTGTATCTTCTTTACATGCGTGCAGAAATTTTCAAGAAAAAAATTTTCTCTTTTGAAAAATAGTTCAAAGAGGTTTTCAGTATGTGCAATTTGTCATGGCTCATTTACTTTGAGACGATGGTACCTGATGAAATTTGTCACCGAATGGGTGGGTGGCGAATCTATATACGACGGACAAGTTCGTTGATGGGCATAATCGGTCCAATAGTTTTCGAGTAATAATTTTGTTTTCAACCAATATAAATCCGATCGAATTGAAACTTGGTGAATAGTTGTAGAATATAGACCTAAGCACGTTTGTGGAATTTTGTAACAATCGTATCACTAGCAAATTAAAAAAAATATTAAGAAATATTTTTTATGTCATGATAACCTGGAAATGGAAAGAGATAGCAATTTGAAATTGTCAGGTTAGATTGTGCGAAAGTTCTCGCAAAATTTCATGAGGAACGTATTTTTACAAATTTTTTTAAAAATCATTACAAAATCCGAAATGGCTGAAATTTTGCGAGAGCCTTCAGAACCTAACTCTACTACTAAGTAACAAGATTGAACACGGTCGGAGCTATATTGTTGGAGATCTGAGCAGCCTTGTGTGAGTTCAGTAGCTGGATAGGTAACCGTTGCCTCGATAACTCTCGAACGATAGGAGATAGGAACTTGCAATTTTCAGGTTAGGTTGAGCATCTGATTGGGAGAGTTAAGTTCGCTGTTGGCCCTAATCGGCCCAACGGTTTCAGAGTTATATCCATCTGCAATATTATTTCCTCGATAACTCGTTCGAATTGAAGCTTGCTAACTAGTTTTCTTGTAACTAATTTTATTTTTTGGAAAATAGTTCAAAGAGGTTTTCAGTAAGTGCACTTTGTCATGGCTCATTTACTTTGAGACGATGGTACCAGACGAAATTTGTCACCGAATGTTAGTTGTCCATTACAGTTTTGTTCATGCACAACTTTCAACCCCCGCGAACCCTTTAACGGTGAAAAAAATGGGGGGGGCGTAAGGGGGTTGAAAGTTGTGCATGAACAAAACTGTAATGGGCGACTTTCATTCGGTGACAAATTTCATCAGGTACCATCGTCTCAAAGTAAATGAGCCATGACAAAGTGCACATACTAAAAACCTCTTTGAACTAAGGAGGAATTTTGGAATTTGATTAGAATATTTGGAAAAGGCAGAACATTTCCGATAGGCCTCAGTAGATTTCAGTGTCCCGCAAGACATTTGACTACTCAAAAATGTTTGTCGAATGATTTAATTCGATAGTGACATTCTCAAAAATGCCCTACATTTACATTGAATTCGAAAAATTGTCAATTGCAAAGACCGAAAATTTAATTTTTTTATATTTTAACAAATTATTTCTATCATACCTCAAAAAATATGGATTTTGAATAATTAATAAGCAAATAAATGAACAAGTAGTTGAAAGAAATAATAAAAGTTGCTGAAAAGTGCCACCGTTTTCTCGATGCACCTTCTTCTTCTTTTCAAATTATGTCTTATAGCCTCTTTAATCACTTCTGAATCATTATGGATCTTATTGCTGGCAACTTCAATACGTTGCAAGAAAATATATTTTCTTCTTATCTTAGACGCACAGCCTAAAGATTTCAAATTTACCCAAATGAAATAATCGACTGGACTGAAAACTGGAGATCTAGGAGGTCACGCATGCATAGATATTGTTGTAGCTTACGTGAATGAACACTAGTGGGATACAACACAAATGAATATGCTCATATGTTCTTCATGTATTTTTTTCTTTGACAATCAGCAATGTTTACGAGGGATGGAGTCTTTAATTTGAGGAATTCGCATGGATGGGCTGATTGAAATCCACATGCAGTATTGGTTACTCATTTGTTTATTTATTTCTCCACTGTTGATCATTTAAGAAAAAAATATTCAAAATCTATATTTTTTGAAAAATAATTTGTAAGAATATCGAGAACGTAAAATTTTCAATTAGTCGAACAAAACATTTTTCGAAATAAATCTTAATGTACAACATTTTTGAGAATTAAGTGGAATTTCACTAACCATAATTAAATCTTTCGACAATAATTTTGATGAGTTTAATATCGTGCCGGACAATGCTATCTACTGATTCCCATCGAAGATTTTCCGATTTTCCGAAAATTCTAATCAAATTCCAATATTCCTTCATACAGGGTGTTGTATCTCAGCTTGCGAAAAGTTCTTCAGTTTTCTAATACGGACCTGGATTTTTTAATTAGTTTAAAGATTAATAGACCGAGTCGTGGAAGTGTATATTACGTTCCAAATATCAACTGATTCTATTGGGTGGTTCAAATGTTATAAGCAATTGGAAATATTGGCGAATACATAAATCATCTCGGCTATGGAGCTGATTAGACAAATCATATAGTTTTTTGGACATATCATAGGTTTTTTGGACTCGTCTAGAGCAGCTCTACCTCAGGTTAAAGTATGTTTATTTACCAATGAAACACCCTGTATAGTGAAAGATTGAATCGCCAGAGTGTATAATGAAATATATCATGGATATAAATGTGAGTTATACCTTATGGTGCGTATTCACTTGCAACAGAATGCTCCGAACGGTCCGAACGAACCGCGCGCGCTGTAACAAATTTGTGTAGTCAATACGTCGCGCAGAACAGAACCGAACGCGCAAAACATTTTCGCTCCGTACTCACTTGCAACAGAATGCTCCGAACGGTCTCCGAACGAACCGCGCGCGCTGTAACAAATTTGTCCAGTCAATACGTCGCGCAGAACAGAACCGAACGCGCAAAACATTTTCCGAGGTTTGTCGGTAAATGCGATTTGATCAAAGGGATTAGGAGTTTGTTCGAGAGAAGCGAAGAAAATGGACTGGAGCAGGGAAAAATGCCTAGAATTAATCGATCAATTTGAACTGCATCCTATCTTATGGGATCCCACAAACGGGTATTATTTCAACAAAATTTAAAAGCATGATGAGTGGGCAGTAATTGGTAAAAATATGGGATTTGAAGTAAATGTAAAAAAAAATTGAAAGTCTTCTACAATGTATATAGTTTTAGAAGGGAAAATACCAAGGGGACAAAATCTGTAGGAACAGGAAGAGGTAAGTTTTTTCTAATTTGGCAATTATTATCGTAATTACAACACAATTACAACTCTGTAAATGAAATCATTTTAAACGAAATATCCTGGTTTGATATTTTCTATAAATAATTTTGTCTTTTTTTTATAGGAAGAGAAGAAATATACTTGTCAAAATGGTTTGCATTTACACGCATGGCTTTTCTCCTAGACAAAGATAAACCAAGACCTACAAGAGATTAAAAAAAAATCGGAAAAAAAATTTTAAAATAAAAAAAAAAAACATTTTTAAGGCTTCTTAGCGCATCTATAATTAAAAAAGCACCAGCGGCAACTATCACATCGTCTGCATCCATGTCGATGAACACGTAAACACTGATACGGGTGGGAAACATTTTCCGAGGTTTGTCGGTAAACGCGATCTGATCAAAGGGAATGATTCACCGGTGTTCAGTGGATACGGGAGTTTGTTGTGTTTGGTGTTCTTTCGAGAGAAGTAGAGAAAATGGAATGGAGCAGGGAAAAATGCCTCGAATTGATCGATCAATTCGAGCTGCATCCTATCTTATGGGATCCCACAAACGGCTATTATTTTAACAAAATTAAAAAACATGATGCGTGGACAGTAATTAGTAGAAATATGGGATTCGAGGTAAATGACACAAAAAAAATGGATAGTCTTCTATTTAGTTTCACTACGTCTGCATCATATCGTCTGCATCCATGTCGACAATCACGTAAATACTGATACGGTTGGGAACGCAGCGAATACCGCAAAATCTCCAAACAGCCCGAACAATGTTTGTTGCAGCGCGCGCGGTTTGTTCGGAGTGTTCTGTTGCAAGTGAATACGCACCTTTAGACTTCGTACAATTCATGTTTTTTATTCTTTAGAAAACCATTAGTGAAAAAAATTATTTCGACACGATTGTAACTGATTCATTTTCATTGTGTTAACTAAACTAATTTCCGTGTATTCAAAAAATGATGAACACTCTATTACAAAATGAAAGAAAGCTATGAAAAATGCAGAATTAAAATCACTGTATAATTTATCATATTATCTTCACCTTACAATTTAATTCGAACTAAACTCATCTCAAAACATAAATCATCCGACAAATAGCTTTGCAACTAATGTAAAGAATCATCAAGTGGTGATTTTCCTCTTCGATCTGAGATGAATTTTTTAGACAACCTAAGGACAGCGTGACGGTCGATTTGTAGAGTCCTCCAAGCCCATAATTGTTCATTTCTGTCCGATGAACGTCAAAGACGTCGTTAATCTTGCGTCCAACGAGGGGGGCACAACAGCTCTCAAGTGTTCCAGAAGAGGCGAATAGTTTGCTTTTTGCAAGTTCCACACGAGGTACCACGCGACCTAGAGAGTGATTAATGGTCTCCCAGATGAGAAGTGAACTTGAAAATATAAATATAACTAGAAATTTTGGGGCAACTGTCTGACATCACCGAAATTAATACGTTTTCCAAATTGTAAAGAACGCCATGACCGAGAAAACAAAAGTCATGTATAACCCTGTTTGACAGATATTAGTTCTAACATTTCCAGTAATTGATTATACCATGAATATGGAATTTTGTAATGAATCCATGTGTTCCAGACAGGATAATTCATCATCTGTAATTTTTGTTTTATAGCTGGTAAGTACTAAAAAGCCGCGGTGATTACATCGTGTAAATTGAATCGTGACCTGGCAGCGTGAAGGGTTTATTGTTGCAGGCACGTCTTACTTGATGATTGGCTGTTTCGGAGGGACTTGATTGAAATTGTATATATCCCTTAATAATAAATCGATTCAGTAACCTTTTTCAGGGGCGCCGCACAGATGGTGCTAAGGGGCGCATATGTATCTCCTGTCATTGAGTATGCAAAAAAAATAAATGGGAATATCAGCTGAAAGAAAACAAGTGTTTTCTTTCAGCGTCTGGATTCTTGTCCAGATGCGTTTAACACCTGGTCAATGAATTCGTCTACTCTTTTCTTATCGAAAATATCAATGATATTCGTAGTACTTAAATTGCCTGAAACAGGTCAATTACAACTTTTGGAATAATTATTTTTTAATTTTTCTATCATAAGAATTTATTGATATCATTTCCAACTCTTACAAGCTTACAAGCAATACTTTCCGAGATATGATTTTTCAAAATTACATTAATACATCGTACTTCTATGTTTTCATAGAATGCGAATTCTATCTGCCTGTCTTCTATCTGGTTTCACTGTTCATTCATGTCATCTTATCTACGTCATATTTATTGGCGCTCTTGTTTCTGTTCTAGTTTATTTATATAATTCGTACTTTGAAAATATTTTGCGTTGGAAAACAAGTATCTGCATATTGAATTTGTGAATATACAGGGTGTCCCAAAAATACCACGCGAAAGTGACACTGGAGATAGATTGGCATTAGGTCTATCAGATAGCATCAACATGACCTCAGTGGTTTTCGAGATATCACCACTGTTGCGTCCCATGACTTCACATGTTGGGAAGCGCTCATTTGTATTTCTAAACAAAGCAGCTCGCTTGTAAAACTTAAATGTTTTGGGTTAACTGGTTTATTTTTGCATGGGTGGTCTCACCCTTGAAATTAATTTTTTCCACGAAAAGAAAATTGCAAGTAAAATATCTTGTAATACTTCAACCCTTGTAGAAGTATTTATGACCTATTTCCTGTGAAATATTGATAAAATGCATACAACAACTAACACATTGCCAGAGCTGTGAGTCCTTTGTCTAGATTCTAACCCATACAAAAATCTAGAATTTTCCGATTAGATCGCCACGGCTTTGGCTATTCACTAAATCGAGGGCATATATTCCGAATCTGTAATTAGTTTTTCCGTATCTCGATTAATTTTGGTAATATGGCGAAAAATCTGACTGATTAGTCCATTTTCCGGAGGTAGAGCCAGAAATTGCGACTTTTTTCGTCATTGCTCCGAAACTAATCGAGATACGGAAAATCTAATTACAGATTCGTGATCTGCGTGCCCGATTTAGTGAATAACCAAAGCCGCGTCAACCTAATCGGAAAATTGTAGACTTTTGTATGTGTTGGATACTAGAGAAAACTTTTTGGCGTTTGACGGATTCGCTCATTACCTAATATTTTCCGAACGGATAAAGATACAGAAAAAATAGATACATAAATCTAAACGTCGTCCACCGACCAATAATCGGGGAAAATTTTGTTATTGAGATGTGGGATTTGGGACGGGAAAGAAGACGGGAAAGAAGAATTTCCCTCCGATTGCGGGTCACTAAGTGCCGACCCAAAAAATTTTTTTCATGGTATATCAATACGGAGCTCGTGTCTAATTAAATCGAGGTCGCTGATCTCGAATATGCAATTAGTTTTTCCCTAAGTGGCGTACTTTGGGAAAATATTCACTTAAAGTGATAAAATTGACGAAAATAGGTCAATTTTCCACCACCCAAAAAAATCGGAGTAGGGTGTTGCTGATTTTTTACGTCATATTTGGATCCTTTATCTATCGAATCATCCGAACAATAAATGTCCAGGTCGTACGCTTCGGAAATTATGATTTTTTTTCCCGAGGGTCTATTTTTCGGAAAATTCTTTCCGCGATATTTTCTCGGAAAATTTTTGTAATAAATATCTGATGGTAGATTCGGAATCTACGGCCCCGAATCTATAAGAATAAGTACCCGTTTCATAGTTTTGCGTCAAAAAATTTTTCTCGAAAAATGGGATTTTTTTAAGGCTAATGTATTAAAAAATTGCCAAAATTTGACCGGTCTCCGATTTCGATGCAAATTACGTCATTTACTAATTCGGGGCCGTAGATTACGAATATATGATCGGATTTTTGATTAGAGAATTTTCCGCGGAAATACCGCGAAATGAGTTTTCCGAAAAACAGACCCTTGAGAAAAAAATCATAATTTCCGAATAGTACGGTCTCGACATTTTCTGTTTGGATTATTCAGTAGATAAAGGATCCATATATGACGGCAAAAATCAACAACACCTTACTCCGATTTTTTTGGGTGGTGTGAACTTCCAAAATTGACCTATTTTCGTCCATTTTTTCACTCTAATTGAAAATTTTTATAAAGTACGCCACTTAGGGAAAAACTAATTGCATATTCGTGATCAGCGACCTCGATTTAATTAGACACGAGCTCCGTATCGATATACCATGAAAACTGGAGATTTTTAAAAAATACACAAAAGTGGTGATATCTCGAAAACCAGCGGACTTTTACTGAGGTCATGTTGATGCTATCTGATAGACCTAATGCCAATCTATCTCCAGTGTCACTTTCGCGTGGTATTTTTGGGACACCCTGTATACCAGACTGTTTTGATAAAAAAAATAATATTTACTTTTTGCATATTGGATAATTTATGTGCAATTATTGAGGATGATGTTTCAGAAGAATTAGAATCGGATCATTTTAATGATGTAGTCTATGAAGGCAATAGGAAAGAACAACATAATGGAATCATCAAAAGAAATTACTGTTCGTTGACCACCGAGGTTAATATTATCTTTTACTTCCTTAAGTAGTGAAACATATTCCTTTATACAGTATTTTCATAATGTTGCTAGCAAAAAATTACTTAAATATTGAACCACATTTTCTTTCTTGAGTTAAGGTTTATAATATGAATGAATGTTTTAATAGTATGAACTATTAAATTATGAAAAGAGGATTGTATTTTATTAATATATTTTGAACTGTTGAAACAATTTGTTCGTCAGCCAATACCTATTCAAATATCAGGAATAAATGGACAATCTGCTATATGATTGTCTCCAGTCTTTCTCTAGACATTTCGATAATACTTTCTTTAGGAATTTCGAGTTGTGAAAATTATGCACCGAGTTAAAGTTGCAACAACCCGTTCCACAAGGTTAAATCATTGCAGACTGCTCATTTAATCTTGATAAAAACTATTATTTGAATTCAATTTCTTTTATGGTGCAATTCTATCATACGAATCCATTGATATCATTCCCAATTCTGAGGAACCAACACTTTCGGAGATATAGTTTGTCAAAAATTGAACAAGAACGCCAAAGCTCCTACCACAGGGCTTTTTCACTGATATTTTTATTGAACGCAATGGGCTCCACAACCTATAGTTACACAATTATACTAAAGGTAAATAAAAGATTATAATAAATTACTCACATTTCCATATTTATTGCCAATATATCAAATGTTTTGTATACGGAAGCTTCGCCACATATACCTATTACTTGCCATGGGTACATTGTACATTACAGAACAAATTCCGTCAACCAGAAATATCGAGAGTGGGCAGTTGTTTATATTTGTTTGTCAATCCAGCAATATCTCGATTTTAATGAATTCATTCTTGATGATTCCAAGGAAAATGAAGGTGTAACTTCAGTTTTCAATAATGGAACGAAATATTCTGTAATTACTTCTGCAACAATATTCTTTGCAATTATAAATAATGTCTCAGGAAAATGAAAATATATGAAGAAAATGAAATCATATAATTGGTGGACAACCTCTGAACACAATATAATTATCTATGCAACCTATTACATAAATAAAAATTCTTAAAAAGCACTGACGTGAAGTCAGGAACTTTTGCGCTCATGTTCTTCTATATATTCACGCCTCTCAGACTGTCACGAAATACTACCTTCAAGCTGTCTTTTTTCAACCGTGTACTTCACTTCAATTCGATCCGATCTGATTTTTGAAAATATTGGGAAAATAAAAGTCGGCTTGAAGGTTTGTTCTGAGAAATAATTTCTAAAATATAATACTTTTGGGGATAAATTTCAATTTATTTTAAGGAATATTGAATTTTGTTTCTAGTGACACGATCTTCGGGAAATTTCTCAAGAATTAGTGCACTGATGGCATTCCAAAATTACTTACCAAGTAAATTGGATCGGATTTTTTACGAGTTATTGAGGAAATAATAGCAAAATTTCAGATGGGTATACGGGTCAGAATCAGAGAGGTGTGCATTTTATGTTTCCAAATATCTGAGAAATTAAGTTTTCTTTTGAAGAAAACTAACAAGTGGAGTCCGTTGTGTCATTAGTCATTAACCTTTCCTGTGAAGAGGCACGCACAAAAATATATATTTTAGAAATTATACCTGTCAAGAAGCATTATACCAAGGCCAAAAGTCATTTCGGGAACACTTTTAAATATTTTTTTTAATAATAATACAACCAATGCATTTAAGAATCACCTTCAAGAAATTGAAATTAACCAGTTCCTAACTCGGAAAATGTTATTATTATGTATATTTTTATAATAAAAACATTTATTTTGCAAATTATTCTCCATAAATTTTCCATTGGTGTAAATTTCGCTCCGAAAATTTCAATTTATTGTATTAATTTTTGTACTTCGTTATATATTAATAATATAAATACAAAAGTTCAAAGGTCATTTCATGTTGTATATATAAGATTTAACTATAGCTTTACTTATTAGTAATTTATTTGCTGTTTTTGTGATGTTCCCGAAAATGATGGGGTGTTCCCTAAATGACGTTGACGTTCCCTGAATGAAGGCAACGCCTGGTTTTGGCCTATTTAATGCATGAAAATATTATACATTTACAGAGTATTATACCTTTATTTGTACTTAAGGAATGAGGAACATGAATATAAAAATTTTAACTACAAATCGGTGTTTTTTCATATGGTTGCCACTTACGCATTTTTGAAAAGCCTTCCACTGTTTAAAAGTTTTCAGTAATTCATCAACGGTGTCTTTTAGTTGTGTTTTGCCAAAACCTCGCCAAACAATAGTCATTTACGAACTTCCGGAGTAACAGAACATCCTCTTATTATTTCATCAACTTTACGAGTAGGCGTATCAGCACTCTTTTGGGATGCTCTTTCTTCGCGTCTTCTGCTTCTCTGAACATTTTTTCGCAACTGATCTATAATTCCTTGCATTTTATGTTTCTGTTTTTTAATAGTTTGGTAAGCCTGTACTTTTTATTTTTAAACCTGTTTTCATCCTAATTTCTTCCTCGACAGGCGATTATAGTTTTCTATCTCATATTCAGAATCTGGGAGGCTGTTAGCTAAAATATTTGCCATCATCTATTTTTTTTTGTATATACTTTTGGCAATTTATTCTCCATAACTTTCTCTGTTTCCTCTTCTGTCTTTCAGTCATATAACTTACAGTCTTAACTTTATTTTCAGCTTTCTTCCTTTGGTAATATTCCCTATCTTTCATACTCTTCATCTCTTTTTTTTTCAGGTGTTATTTTATTTAAAAACTTGCGCTTCCTTGCATTAGCCTTTTCACGATATTTTTCATAAGCTATACTGTCTTGTTTTATAATTTCCCCTAATACTCATACTAAATGGATACCTATAAAACCAAAATTTTGCATGGTTATGCTTTTGAAAGCATTAGGGTATCATGTTGCTTATAAAACATGTCATTTCAGAAACACCGGGTCATTTAGGGAACGCCCGTCATACGAGAACGTTCCCGAAATGACCGTTCCCGAAATGACTATTCGATAAATATTTTCATGTCACGCTTGACGCCGCCATGTTAGATATTAGTTTTTGAGGTTATGAACAAGTGACCTGTAATATTTATAAGAATTTCACAAAAAGTATGCAAATTTTCGAAAACCAAATCACCAAACAGCGTTCCCGTAGTGACAGGGAATTGAAGTACGCTTCACACATATCAAATTAAAAGGTACTTTTCAACAAAATTAATTATTTTTTTTCCGTAAACAAGACACACGCCTTTTACTTTGACTAGTGAAGTTCACACTGAAGCTCACTAACGTCACATAACGTGTATTGTTTTAATTACATCGACCGATATCTACCACGTTCCCGGAATGATTTGTTAAACGTCAGACAGCATTTGAATAGCCAAAATATGAAGAAATCAAACTGGTATTCATTCAATTTATACGTATATTCTTAATCAGATGATTTTCAACGCTTATATTAAAATATGACATTTATAAGTCGTAATTGTACATATTTTTGACTGGTCTGATCTATGAAACATGGTATACGGACGCATTCCCGGAATGACTATTTAGACCCTTTTTTCTTTAAAATAAATTAAAATATTATTATTGAAAAATAAAAATGCTAACTGCCTCGTAATTAAGCACAGAACCTTTATTTTAAAATGAATATTTCAGTAATATCATGTTATTTTATCAAGAAAACCTTTGTCAGAAGCGTAATGCTCACCTCTCTGATTTTGACCCATACCTACGAAGCTGTTTGGGCGAATATGCCCATTAACGGCAGACTATTCTGAAAATTCCAAGTTGCTGTATCTTTCCGATCGAAAGTTATTAAAATTAGGTTTTGAAGATTCTCGCAAAGTTTCAGCGGTAACAGACGGTTAGTTTCTGAGATACAGGATATTTTTAATGATTTTATTTTAAGTTTTAGTGATACGATTCTCACGTCATTTCGAGATTAAGTCTAAGTATCGGCATTCAACAACTTGTTACCAAATTTAATTCGATTACATATCGATATCGGATGGATAGTTTTTCTATTTCCGTATCGTAATGAGTCCATTCCAGCACTGAAAACAGTGCTGGAATGAACTCATTCCCGCACTATTTCTAGTTATATTTTTCGTTTTGTGGTAGTCAGCACTGACATTCGATCCTATCAAATTTCGACACACGTCAATGGACAATACAATATAATCTGGATATAGATAAATAATGGTTGAGGAAAAGCTTAATTTTCAATAATATGGTACTAGAGATTTCCTTCTTGCTAATTTTGTATCATTCATGCTATTAGGAAACTGATCTTTAATGATTTTTTATGAATATTCTATTGATATGATCCTCACGGAATTCCAGATCCAGATAATGAACTCGACCAACGCTGCATGGTTTCCAATATTTTTCCAATATCTCTGCAAGATCCGATCCTCTTAAAATTTTGAACTTGGCTGTAGAATTAGGTATCGAAGGATCTCGCGAAATGTAAGCGGTAACGGACGGATAGTTTCTTAAATACGGAATACTTTTAATGATTTCTCACGAAATACCGCAAAAATTTGTGCGTCAGCATTCTACTTCTATTTACTAAATTTAAAATGGGTCGGACCTGTATTTGTTGAGATAATGAGGAAAAACAACAATATAGCAGATGGTTATAACATTAATACCGTTTTGCCGATTATTTTATTTTATTTTATTTTATGTTTTTACATCCAACAGACAAATGCCCAATTACAGGTGTAAACAGGTAACCAATACATACACATATAATGTCTCATGCCGTCGTCAGGTGAGGCTGAACAAAAAAAGGAAAATTAATTTCTAATTAACAAATACAATTCAATAGAAAGGAAAAACACATCAACTGAGGGTAAACCATTCAAGCTTCTGCAGATTGAAGTTACTGGACTATGAAAATGGTGTTGCGTATTGGAGACATTAATTCTAAAAGTTAAATTTGTCCTGCTAAAATGCGGGGTGTATTAAAATTCATTAAAGACAGCAGGTACATCGAATCGACTTGACCATTAACTAATTAGAAAGCAAAGATTGCACCTGAAATTTCTCTTCTCTTTCTCAAACTTACGAAGTTGAATTCAACCAGTAGAGACTTGTAGTCATAATGGCGTATAGGGTAAACGTTATGTTTTTTGTAGTACAAAAATTTCAAAAATTATTATGCCTATTAACGAACTCAAGTCCGTATCTCTTTCCTTTCGAAAGATATCGTGGTAATGGTCACCCATCCGAATACTGAACACAACCAACGCTGCATGGTTTCCAATATTTTCACAATATCTTCACCAATATAGATGCGATCGTCTTCAAATTTGGATCTTGGCTCTATAATTTGGTTTTGAAGGCTCTCCCTAAATCAGACGGACAGTTTCTGAGATTCATAATACTTTTTATATATTTTATTTTTATTTTTCTGATTCCACACGAAATTTCGCATTAGTCATTGTGTCGGCATTCTACACCAAGTTTTAATTCGATCGGATCTGTATTATTCAAAAGCAAATTTTCAACTCCGAAACCGTTTGTCAGATTATGCCCATTAACGAACGCAACACTTACCCTGAAAATTTCATGTCGCTATCACTTTCCGTTCGAAAGTTATCGTGGCAACGGCCAGATAGAATACAATTTGACCTCAAACTCTCCATCAGTGAGTCGAACCTAATCGTTTGAGACTAATTTCGACAAAATATCCGAAAAATTACGGACAATTCGTCAAAATGATAGCACGGTGTTCTCTAGAACATGCGCAAAAAAGATATACAGAAAACGCAATAATGTTATCCTTAGTAAAATATCCTACTACTTTGGCTCGAATCAGTCAAATATATTGATCATTCATTGAACAACACCCGGTAAACATTCTAAGGCAATGTCAATAAATAATTTTCCAAGGGTCGTACATAGTAAAGATTATTTTCGATATACAAGTTCTGTCTCGATTAACGTAAAAAAGTTTTGGAAACTTATTTATAAGAACATAACGAATTGTGGACATATATAAGGAGTTATATGGACTTTCCGTGTCATATTAGAGAAAGGAAATGACATCCTTTCCCAAGTTCCCATCACATTGGCAGAGTCACAAATTGAAAGTTTCTACCACATATATTTAAAGTTTTCAAGAAAGTTACCGAACACAGTTGTCGGTGAAAGGTGAAGAGTTTGTCATTTGTAATTGTGGTTATTGGGGGAAAGTTCCTGATTGATTCTATACAGACGCAGATACGACGGAAATAAATTTTGAGGTAAAATAAGTTGATGATTGTGAGTATTCAGTTTGATGTTCTTCTAGGGGGTTCCAGAATCTCGCCTTTACTCTTTCTTGGAAATGGTAGATTATGGAGAGATTCACACAAAACAGAAAGTGTGTGTATGAACCTTTATGGATCCAATGACCTGTATTTTCCTTTGAACTTTTCAATACTACATTATACACTTTGTAAGAACTTTTCATAGGAGTAACTACAGAACTGTTATACGATACCGTGTATTTCATCACTACAAAGCAACAACAAACCATTCGGAATGAGAACAAGGACATATTTGCAGAATAGTATATTCTAAAACAAGTTGCAGAATGGGCTCCTATTAAAACACGAATGCGAAATTCGGAAACGAGCGACGAAGGAGCGAGTTTTCGAACGCATGAGTGTTGGAATTGCCTTCTGCAACGAGTATTAGACGATATTTTCTCTATTTCAGGCAAGTTTTGTAAAATACTGTTGATATTTAATGAAAAATATTCGATTTTACATCATAGTGACTTTTGTATTGTATCTTGGTAGTTGGTGTGACTGTTACGAAAGCTGACAGATTACGGAATTTGAATTTGAAACGTACGTAGGGCATGAAGATTTAAAACAGTTTCCTAATAGCAGGAACGATTCAAAATTAGCAAGAAGGAAATCTCTAGTACCATATTTTTTAATGAAAATAAAGCTTTTCCTCAACAATTATTTCACTGTATCCAGATTATATTGTATTGTCACGTCAATTATTGACATGTGTTGAAATTTGATAGGATCGAATGTCAGTGCTGACTACCACGAAAATAAAACGAAAAATATAACTAGAAACAATGCGGGAATGAGTTCATTCCAGCACTGTTTTCAGTGCTGGAATGAACTCATTACGATACTGAAATAGAGAATAGTATATTCTAAAACAAGTTGCAGAATGGGTTCCTATTAAAACACGAATGCGAAATTCGAAAACGAGCGACGAAGGAGTGAGTTTTCGAGCGCATGAGTGTTAGAATTGCCTTCTGTAACGAGTATTAGACGATATTTTCTCTATTTCAGGCAATTTTTGTAAAATACTGTTGAAATTTAATGAAAAATTCGGATTATACATCCTAGTGACTTTTGTATTGTATCTTGGTAGTTGGTGTGACTGTTAAGAAAGTTGACAGATTACACAATTTGAATTTGAAACGTACGTAGGGCATGGAGATCAGATTTAAAATAGTTTCCTAATAGCACGAATGATTCAAAATTAGCAAGAAGGAAATCTCTAGTACCATATTTTTAATGAAAAATAAAGCTTTTCCTCAACAATTATTTCACTATATCCAGATTATATTGTATTGTCACGTCAATTATTGACATGTGTTGAAATTTGATAGGATCGAATGTCAGTGCTGACTACCACGAAAATATAACGAAAAATATAACTAGAAACAATGCGGCAATGAGTTCATTCCAGCACTGTTTTCAGTGCTGGAATGAACTCATTACGATACTGAAATAGAGAAAGATTATTTCAATTCAAACTTAATAGTGATACTAGTCGGAAGCGACCTTCACCTGCCTGTTTAATGTACGAACAGTATTTTACATCAACTGGAATATGCTTAATAGTTTATGCCGAAGAATTTGAGTCCAGTAATTAAAGTTAATTAAAAATATGATTTTTTTTTTATTCACGATTCATTTATAATGTTCACAGTATAGGTACGTGCTTACTTAAGTATAATAGCATTCATAATTCAGCAATAAAATTTCACTCTGTTGTGCCCTTCCCCAAGATAACAATCCATATAAATATCATGACGGGATGCATTGGATTCAAACAATTGGATATTATTTAAGAAAGAATCGATCGTCTCGGATAAAGCATAGTATTCATTTAGCTTCTTATGACTGTCATTATTCACTGGGGTGATTTACTAGCCCCCGGGTCGTTTCTTAAACTACACAATCGTGAATAATGACAACCATAATAAGCCCATTGAATAATGTACCATTTTTTGGCGCTCTTGTTCCTTGGAACAGAGTGCTAATCAATTTGCCCAAATGTCTGTAATTTTCGAATTTTTGGCTGAAAATGGTCTTAAATGATTTGGTTCGACTCACCGATCAAGAATCTGAGGTCGAAATCGATTCTGTCCAGCCGGTTCGGCCGGCCGGCCGTATGCACGTTAACTCTCGAACAAAAGGACTTAGGGGGTTGAAATTTGCAAGGTGGGTTTGGAGCGTAAACATCTCAGGCCGGTTCGTTAATGGGCGAAATCCATCAAGCGGTTTCGGATTTATGATCGTTTTTAGTAAAAACATTCTTTATGAATATTTCCGAAACCGACCACTCGATCTATCTGAAATTTAGCATCAGATTGTAGAATCATAACCTTTATACGCATGTGAAGATTTGTATTGATCAGGATACCGCGAAGTGTGAAAAAAAATTTTTGAAAATAAAAAAAAATTCTACAATAACTCTCGAACGAAATGAGCTAGGTAGTTGAAATTATCAGAATAGGTTAGGGAGATGAATATCTCGGTTGAGATCGTTATTGGGTAAAATAGGCCACATGGGTTCGGAGTAACGAAAAAAAAAATTTTTTTTAAGTCTCAAATTTCAAATTCAATTCTTATTTAAGATTAAGTTTCACTATAAAAATCCATTGATATCATTTTCAACTCTATCAAGCTAATACTTTCGGAGATATGCTTTTTCGAAATTTCAATAATGAATCGTACTTCTATGTTTTCACAGAATGCTATAATTATTCTATCTATGCTTTATTATGTGATCTGTGTTCATACTCGTACATGTCATCCTGTTCTATAAGAGAGAGTCAAATTCATTTCAACTATTTTAATTTGATTTCTTCCATGGTGCAGTTCTTATTCTCAGATTGCTCATTTAATCTTGATAAATAAACTATTATTAAAATTGAATTTCCTTTATGGTGCAGTTCTATCATAAGAATACATTGATATAATTCCCAACTCTGAGAAACCAATACTTTCGGAGATATAATTTGTCTGTTTGAACAAGAGCGCCAGAAAGCTCCTGTCCACGGGGCTTGAACCAAATTTTTCTATCATTGCACTTGCTTAGTTGATAGAAAAATTGCATACCAATCGAAGTTATCGATCCTCTAGGTCTAGAATATGCAAACGTTAATTAGGCATTTTTTTACCGACATAATTATTGGAGAGGATGTATAAACAGGTAAATCGATACTAATGATTTGCACTAGTCAGTTTAATGAATAAAACTTATGTCAATATTTTCGAATTATATCCATATTTTGATCAAATTATTCTAGAAATATTTAGTACTGACGAAGAAATTTCACTATAATATCCAGAAATAAGAGAGAAGTCGCAAACTCAGTTGATGATATTATACCGAGAAATTCCAAGAAAACCTACGACAAATTCTATTGAAATTGTAATTGTGCTATATACATTACTAGATGTTCCCTCAAGCTCGAATTCTACAACTATCCGTACAGGAATGAGCCCTCAAATAAACTTCACGAACTGCACTGTTAGAGCGTCCGCACACGGGCATACCGAATTGACGCGATTACAATCTCCTGAGTTAATTTCCTGCACTCGGTTTCTATGGCAACCATGCTCGGACGATTACTCCAATAGCGTCTCCATTAGTGTTCTGTGGTCTACAGTCTCCACGATTGACGCGACCTGCATGGAAGGCGAATGATCGAGTGGTTCGATTGTCGCTAAACTCATGAAGGGTTATCGTCCACCCTGAAAGTAGTGACAGTGGAATTGGAATTGTAGTAATCGTCCGACCATGGTCAATGGAAACCGAGTATAAGAACAGAACTCAGGTAATTGGAATCAGTCGATTTGGTATTCCCGTGTACGGAGGCTCTAATAATATATTACGTAACAAGTGTTGTAAGTAGACCATTACGAATGAAGTGAAAGAATTTAGGATCGAAGCCGCGCAGCGGCGAGTGTATCGTACTATAGTTTTTCTACGCCCACCCATTTTCTTTTATTAAATAAAGGAACTCATAATTCGGTTGAGAATATGTTTGGATACTTGTGGTAAAAATTGACAACATAAATGACATGAAGTTTATTTCCATAGTATACTAAGACAACGCGAATTAATTGATGAGAACTGTATAATGTGTTGCCGACATTTGGGACCATTACTCTTATAATCTAAAATGTGTCTCGCTAATGCTAAAAGTTTTCATGTTTATCATTCGTCTAAATTTATGTTGATAGACCAAATAAAGTAGAATAAAAATTTGATAGCAATTTAATTAAACCAAGAACTTTAAGTTTCCTTATCAAAACGCACGTGTATGTTATGAGATCTTATTCGTGTTATAGTAAAACGTCACTTAGAAGGAATGTCGACAGTGCGATTTTTGACGTTTACCGACATGGGCGTAGGAAAATGTATATTTACAAATACTACTTGGTTATCATATGTTATAGGAAAAGTTAATAATTCTATTTCATTGAAAAGTTACTGATTGCTATGCGTTTAAAAAGATCCATTGCACGTTTGATAATATTTTTACCTACCCCAAAAATGGTTCCGTTTATTAATTCATAGTAAAGAAAATTGTCCATGCAACTCTGATGTAATGGCCATTAAAACACTTGGAGGTGCTATACGAAATTATGCTGTGGCTCGTTTCGTTTCCTACCACGTAGTCGTATTTCAATGGCTATCATTGCATAATATACTATTAGTATTTATGAGAACTATTGATTCCGTTCATTTTGATGATATTATCAATTACTAAAGGACACTTTGGGAGGCATTTTCATTATTCAATGGTTCCTTTCTGGGTTTTCTCTCCTGAGCTCTATCAATAAAATAAAAAAAATTATCATTTTGTGAATAATCACGATAAGACAAATATTTCGTAACGTTTCCGAGACTAGATCCAGACTCCTTCTTCAGACACCAAGCGAAAATTATCAGAATTATTAATTGTTGTATCAGAAACGTTACGAAATAGTTGTCTTATCGTCGATATTATTTCGTTATTGTTTGCTGGCAACATTGTTCGATACATTTCTACTGACTTGCTGTGTTTCTAACGCAGAAGCAATTCACAAAATAATGAAATTTTATTTAATAGATACTTGTCAGAGTTTAGAAAAGGAAACCCAGAAAGGAAGCATTTAATATCATCAATTACACCAAGTCGATATTTCAAAAATATGTCAGCTGAACGTTTTCTATCTGACCCCAGGCAATTCATTCGTTGAAGAGAATACGAATATGCGCTTCGACCTAAAGGAATTGTACATTTATATTTAAATGATTCAAAAAATAGAAATAATGATGTTCCAATTTTCTTATGAATAAATGAAAAGGAACAATCCTTCATTCTTCATGTCAAGTTATCGAGGAAATAATAGTCCAGATGGGTATAACTCTGAAACCGTTGGCCGATTATGCCCAAAATGAAACATAACTCTCTCATCTCCTTTCGTTCGAAAGTTATCGATGCAACGGTCACCCGTCACGCTACTGTACTCACACAAGGCTGCTTGAATCTCCATTAATACAGGGTGAGTCTTTGACCACTGCATTAATTTTAACCAAAGATTCCTCTCATCAAATGAAACACTTTTTTCATTTACCATTTTTCCAAATTCAGCTCAGGTAAAAAGATACAGGCTGTTGAAATTTTGAAAAAAAATAAGTTTTTATTTTGTAGCTTTGACATCCTTTTTTCGAATAAAATGACTGTTGGCGTAAAGTTTTCTATAACTATGATACATATTTTCCAAATATTAGTTATTTTCTACTTCTACTGGTTTTCTAGTTATGGACTCGTGGATTCATAAAACTAACCGAAATTAGCATAAAGAAAGCATATAAAGTTTTTCTTGAGTCATTTCAAGAATATTCCAT
The DNA here is from genome assembly GCA_937662695.2 of Halyzia sedecimguttata. Lineage (NCBI taxonomy): Eukaryota > Metazoa > Arthropoda > Insecta > Coleoptera > Coccinellidae > Halyzia > Halyzia sedecimguttata. The sequence continues at coordinate 86,860,596 of OW569415.2, read as the reverse complement.
CGTTTTAGAACATTATATTATTCTTCATCATTTCTCCTTAAACGCACCGTTTTCGAGATATTCTTCATTGAATGTCTTAAAATGGAAAACTCCAGAAATTTCACTACTTTTATGGATCCGTCCCTGAGCGTTGGAATCCCGAATCAAGCTGTAAACCACGTTACCATGCCTTATTCTCGTCCGCCAACAATGTCATAGATAATTTATATGCGCCGAATCTGGAAAAATGGTAAATGAAAAAAGTGTTTCATTTGATGAGAGGAATCTATGGTTAAAATTAATGCAGTAGTCAAAGACTCACCCTGTATATGTATATCTGATCGGGTTCAAACTTGGAACTTGGCAGTAGATTTATTTTTCGCGTTATTGAGGAAATAACAACCAAATTCCAGATGGACTCCAAAACCATTTAGCTGATTATGTCTATAAACAAACTCAAATGTCGCCTTTTGATGCAAAACCTAACCTGAAAAGTTTAAGTAGCTATCTCTTTCCGTTCTCAGGTTAAAGTGACATAAAAAATATTTTTTTATGATTTTTTAAAATTTTCTAGGGATACGAATCTCACAAAATTTCACAAACGTGCTTAGGTTTATATTCTACAACTATTCATCAAGTTTCAGTTCGATGGGATTCATATTGGTTGAAAACAAAATTATTACTCGGAAACCATTGGTCCGATTATATCCATTAACGAACTCGTCTGTCGTATTGGCATGCGCCACCTATCCTGAAAATTTCAAGTCGCTAGTTCTTTCCGTTCTGAAGTTATCGTGGCAACGGCTGGACAGACAAAATCAAATTTGACCTCGAATTCTTCATCGGGGAGTCGAACCCAATCGTTCGAGATCAGTTTCGGCAAAAAAATCGAAAATTACAGCCATTTGGGCTAAATGATAACGCGATGTTTCCCAGAACATACGCGCAACAATCGTGACTGTTGTTGACCAACTCGAGCTGACTACATTCTGCGTTGATACGCACTGATAACATATTCTCTCCGCTTATGACATTGAACAAAAGCGCAATACAAGCCCAGGATACATTCCTCGTGGAAGCTCTGGAGTAAACAGTAATATTCCCCATTTTCCTAAATTATATAAAACTCTCCAAACAGTCCCGCGTAGCCTACAAGACACAGAAATTTAACATTCATTACATCCTTGAAGACCGATCCTGTCTCTTTACTGCAAACAGGTCATGCATTTTTCCGAGCCTACTTTGCATAATGTCACCCTTGGGCTGATAACTACAATGAGCCCTCCACTTCTTTCCACTGAGATCCTTTCATTTCTTCGGCTCATCCCGAGGTAGATTTTTGTATTTATAACCCTCCCATATCCGTACTGCATCCGGCTTTTTGTCTGAGCGACAATATATATGTTTGTTAGCGTGTCTGCGAAGAAGAAACTTTCTAATTGTTTCAATTGCTATAAATTTTCCGCAAAGAAGATCCTGAATTTTTGAGTACGTAACTCTTCCGGAGTTGGAGTTCATTGTGGAAGTTTCTGTGGCTTTTCAGGATACATATCCGTGCGGGAAATTTATGCGGAGCTGGGAATTATTCAAAAAAAAAACGACGGTCTCTTTTCTTGCAGTTTACAAATAGCTCACGAGAGTAGGGGTGACATCTAATTGTCTGTGTATACTAATGAAGAATTATTGTATATTGGAGGATTTTATTTGCTTCAAATCCATATTAACTAAATGAAAAATAGGTGAATATAGGTGCATGAGAAGTTTCGATTGTTGTTGTCTATGTTGTGACATTTGAGATTGTCAAACTATGTTAACATTTATATTCAGTAAGGTTTGTTAATTCATCATGAATCGTTTAAAGCTAGACCAACGCTTCCAAATTGTGAAAATTTACTTTGAAAAAATTGGATCAAGCCGTGTGCACAGGAGCTTTGGCGCTCTTGTTCAAACTTTGGCAAATCATATCTCCGAAGTATTGTTTTCTCAGAGATGGGAATGATATCAATGGATTCTTATGATAAAACTGCATCATAAAAGAAATTCAATTCAAATAATAGTTTACTTATCAAGATTAAATGAGCAATCTTCAATGCTTTAATACTTCAAAACTTATCATTTAAATTAATAACGAAAGTATAATCGAAATGTCTAGAGCAAGGTTGGAGACAGTCATAGCAGATTGATCATTTATTCCTGATATTTGAGTAGGCAGAGGCTGACGAACAAATCATTATCTTTACATAATTTAATAGTTCATACCACTAACAAATTCATTCTGTATTATGAACCTTTACTCAAGAAATTATATTTGATTCACAAATGTAAATCCATATTTCAGCATTTTTTTTTCTAGCAACATTATGAAAATACTTTCTATAAGAACATGTTTCACTACTTAAGGAAGTAAAAGTTAATATTTACCTCAGTGGTCAACGAACAGTAATTTCTTTTGATGATTCCATTATGTTCTTTTTTCCTATTGCCTTCATAAACTACATAATCAAAATGATCCAATTCTAAATCTTCTAAAATGTCATCCCGAATTTATACATAAATTATTCAATATGCAACCAGTCAAGGAGCACTTTTTGCATAATATCATTTCTTTTCTATTCTACCAGTGGCGTCCGTACTGCAGCGAGACTGAATATTTTCAAATAAAAAAATGATAGGCTACTGGTTTTTCCGACATTAAAAATTACTATTCAAATCCTTATTTAATTAGGAGCTAATTCGGTCTCTTAATTTTTTGCTGAACGAGGCACCGTTTCCGGTTATAAAAATTGGTTCAAGCACTGACGTGAAGTCAGAAGCTTTTGCGCGTATGTTCTATTGTCCATTCTTCTGTATTGGACACCCTTAATCGAATCTACCATGGTAAATTATGATGTCCATTCTCCTGTATTGGACACTCTTAATTCGAATTCACCATGGTAAATTCGAATTAAAATCACGGTCATCTGGACAAAATAACAACACACTGTTTCCTAGAACATGCGCGCAATAAGACACGAAAATTAAACAGATTCTAGGAAATACATTCGATAAAACTCCGGACATGTTAAAATCGTGTATATATCAAATTAAATGTTCAGATTACAACAAGAGTTACGTCGGGCAAACAACCAGAAACATGCCCACACGGTATAAAGAGCATACGGGACACATTCCGAACAACAACATGGATAAATCTGCTGCAAATCACGTTTCAACAACTGGTCACTCAATTCCAGAGAATTCCGTCAAATTGTTGAAAAAAACCCATAAAGTGTACTTAGTACCTTGAATGTATCGAAATATACAGGGTGAGTCTTTGACCACTGCATTAATTTTAACCAAAGATTCCTCTCATCAAATGAAACACTTTTTTCATTCAACATTTTTCCAAATTCAGCTCAGGTAAAAAGATACAGGCTGTTGAAATTTTGAAAAAAAATCAGTTTTTATTTTGTAGCTTTGACATCCTTTTTTCGAATAAAATGAATGTTGGCGTAAAGTTTCCTATAACTATGATACATATTTTCCAAATATTAGTTATTTTCTACTTCTACTGGTTTTCTAATTATGGACTCGTGGATTCATAAAACTAAACGAAATTAGCATAAAGAAAGCAGATAAAGTTTTTCTTGGTTACTTTCAAGAATATTCCATCGTTTTAGAACATTATATTATTCTTCATCATTTCTCCTTAAACGCACCGTTTTCGAGATATCCTTCATTGAATGTTTTAAAATGGAAAACTCCAGAAATTTCACTACTTTTATGGATCCGTCTCTGAGCGTTGGAATCCCGAATCAAGCTGTAAACCACGTTACCATGCCTTTTTCTCGTCCGCCAACAATTTCATAGATAATTTATATGCAGGACTGTATTTGCACATTGTGAAATCTTTAAACGCTCTTAACTTTTACCTGAGCCGAATCTGGAAAAATGGTGAATGAAAAAACTGTTTTATTTGAAGAGAGGAATCTTTGGTTAAAATTAATGCAGTGGTCAAAGACTCACCCTGTGTAAGAGAAAGGTTATTTTACTCAATAATGGTCTAACCCCTATTAACAACCCATTATTCTCACTAATTGGCTTATGACTTAGGGTATAATGTCAACCCGTACTGGAATGTAGAAATTGATTGCATGCTTTAGTAACGCTTCGTCTTTGAAGATGTAAAGTTTGTTTCCGAAATATGTGTCAGACGACAATAACTGTAGTGTATAAGAGTGTAGTTACTTTTGTAGTGTTCATAATAAGTCCACAGTGAACTCAAAATAGAATATTCAAGCATTCAGTGAGCGTCAAAAGTATGGAATAAGGGCTTTATTTTCTGCCCTTCCTCTAATATCGAAAAATGGTTCCTTATTACAAAATAATTCATTTTCCAATGAACATTATCTTATTTTTTAACCACTTCCTGTCACCAAGCAGTGACGGCATTAATATTTCGTTTAATTGCAAGCTCCAATTTTATTTCTTGATATGGCTAGATCATAGAACACCGAATTCAGTAAAGCACATGTACCTTACGCCATTTGGGTCAATAATTCCCGAGATATTAGATTTTCAAATTTGAGAAATTTGTGAAAATTTTCAAATTGAGTCTTCATAAAATAATGGATATTTATGTATCAAGGTTGAAAAACTGACAATAGACAGTTTTTCGCCGAGGTGTATATTACATTTTTTAGTCGACCTCCACCTATATTATTTACATGATAATATTATGATCTATCCATAGTAAGATAAATAATAGGGACTTGCAATTTAAAGAAAAACATCGACGACGTCACTGCTTGTTAAACGGAAATGGTTAATATAATAATAACAATAATAATAACCGGAAAAATGTTCCTTAAAAATAAATAACCTATCAAACCATTTTTTGCAATTCCTGAAAAGATAGAAAATAAATCTTTATTCAATACTCTCTACTTAAGTAGAGGTTAACGGAATATCTGTATCTGGAGTTCATAATACTCAAAGATGAAACGTCAGGGCCTTCATAAAATTTCGGTGCAACGTTCAAAACGGCTGTATTCCTGGAATTAACTTAAACCATTGGTTTCTTCCCGTGGAATCCTATTGGTCTAAGGCGGGGTATTTTCAGCTAGGGAATCCACAATCGTTACACACCACCTTGGGCGTACTTCCCTATGAGATGGAGGGAAAGCCGAAGTTCAGGAGGGTAATGAGAGTAGGTACCTCGAGGCCATCGATGGTACGAGGCAGTTGGGGAAATGACCAGTTTTGATTAGAGACACGAAGAAGACGTACCTCGCTAGAATTTCGACGTTTAGCGGAATACGAGTTTGTATCCCATATACGATTTTGTTGTAAGTAATCATTAAAGGATACTGTGGGAGGTATACTCATTATCAAAAGTTTTCTTTCTGGGGTTTCTCTCCCAAACTCTGAAAGAAATCTATAAGACAAAAATTAATTATTTTGTGATTTGCTTCTGCGTAAGAAACACAAGATACTTGTCAGAAGCAATCAATTGAACAATGTTGCCTGACAAACAACAACAAAACAACATCAACGAAGAAACAACTATATCGTAACAATTCCGAATTTCACAATAACCATCAACACAATAATTCTAAAGATTTTCGTTAAGCGTCTGACGAAGGAGTCTGATACAGACTCCGAAACGTTACGATATAGTTGTTTCTTCGTTGATGTTGTTTCGTTGTTGTTTGTGAGGCAACATTGTTCAATTGATTGCTTCTGACAAGTATCTGGTGTTTATTACGCAGAAGCAAATCACAAAATAACTAATTTTTATTTTATAGATATTTTTCAGAGTTTGGGTGAGGACACCCAGAAAGAAACCTTTTAATAACGATTTTGTTGGACACGAGAAGCTCTGACTTGGACGAAATTGGATCGTTTTGCTGTAGTTGTTGAAATTCCAATATTAGACTGTCGAAATTGTTAGTCTTTTCATCGAGTTATATTATAAATAAAGAGTAAATATCAGAACCCATGTTTTGAAAAAGCAAGAGAAGTTAGGAGCATAACTCAATGAACCCCTAGGCGAATGATATGAAAATCCTACATAATTATTCAACATTCAAATATAGCTACCCAAGATTAAGTGGAATAATTTACTTTACGTAGGTATGATTATTTACAAATGAATTTTTCTAAATGAACCTCCCGAAATCCACAGAATATATCTTCACATGAATTCGAATGATTGGAAACACCCCAATTTTTTAGAACTGAAAGCGATATTCTGAATTGTGTCTGGGTTTTGATTAACAAAATGGGTTCAAGCCCTGTGGACAGGAGCTTTCTGGCGCTCTAGTTCAAACAGACAAATTATATCTAGGAAAGTATTGGTTTCTCAGAGTTGAGAATTATATCAATGTATTCTTATGATAGAACTGCATCATAAAGGAAATTCAATTCAAATAATAGTTCATTTATCAAGATTAAATGAGCAATCTGAGAATGAGAACTGCACCATGAAAGAAACCAAATTAAAATAGCTGAAATGAATTTGACTCTCTCTTATAGAACAGGATGAAATGTACGAGTATGATCACAGATCATATAATAAAGCTTAGAAAGAATAATTATAGCATTCTGTGAAAACATAGAAGTATGATTCATTATTGAAATTTAGAACATCATCTTGGCAGAAATTTAATTCAAACATCATAGAAGAATTTAAATTCAACAAAAGTGCCAAAAATTATCAATCCAAAACCAATCGACGAATTCTACCCAACAACGAACTCATCCGAGATATTCATTCCTCAATTCTATGATGAACGATAATATATATCTTTCCTCAAATCTACTCCAATACACCAATATTCCAGTTTTGTTTTTAGTGGAGAAATTCTGAACTCAATATTATTAACTTACCATTAAGGTAAATGTCCCAATTATCGACAGTGTCCCAATTATCGACAACTTAGGTTTATTTACCATAAAACAAGACGAAGAAAATTTCCTTACAAATTTTAATTCAACAATTATCTAGTTTATAGTTTCGTGAATGAATTTGTTCACACCATTAATTTCTCTTAAGCATCCTCAGTGAAAAATCAGCTGTTAATTGGCCGACTGTCGGTCTTCATCGAGTGATCACTGTTTTCCTTGCTATTCTGATAAGTCCACACTCTTCATTTATGTCTCCCCAGATTCAACGAATGAAGGTGAAATTTAATTTTTTGAAGAATAATTAACTTGAGACGATTAACTGTATTCAATTCTATTAAAAAAATTTTAATGTGTATCATATTTTATGAGAAATTTGTGTGTCGATAAATGGTACTTCTGAAACATTTTGTGTCCCAGATATCGACATCTATGTCGATATTTGAGTCGCAGAGGATGATTTTTGATTAACTTTCAGAAACGTTAACTCCATTTTCCTGGATACGATTGTTTAGTTATCCTACCCAAAAGATCCACAATTTTCAGTGTACCAATTATCGACACACTGTTTCCATCGAATTACATGATAAAAGTACAACAAATTTTGATGTCGATACTACGTTCAACACTATGTCGATAAAAGGTGCAATATTCTGTCGACGGCTGAGACTCATACCATAAGTAAAAATAATCAATTTTATGGAGAAATCATTAAACTATGTTTGTTATCTTTTGATAATCAGTTCATAGAATATTCAAAATTGCTCTCAGTACTGATCGACATTCGATTGTGGTCCATTTATTTGATTTAATCATCCATTTTTTCATGACTCTCGATCATACGCACATTCATGTGGGGATAATTGGTCATAATTAGTTTCCAGTTATCTCATGATTACAAAATGTCTATAGAAGACTGCAATGCACACATGAAAAATACTGTGTCCCGTCGGAAGCAAGTTCTGACGCAAATAATAATTTTGAATCGAGTAGAATAGAAATCGCTAACTTTTCCCTGAATTCGTCTCTCTTGGATGTAAGGGAAGAGAATTTGGGTGTAGATTTACTACTGGATTGTTATGACCGTGATTACTCCGACACTGATATAAATGTTTGTGGGCTACATCAAGATATGAATGGTCAGAATGGGGGGATTACAGATTATCTTTTTGAAGCCCAAGTTCTTGGTGAAGCGAGCATACAAAATGCGAAAAATAGTGAATCAAATGAGAGAGCCCTTAAAAATGACAAAAAAGAAAATTGAGTTAGGACAGAGGAGAAACAAGTAGAATTACTGAGCCTAAAAAATTGAATGAACGTGGCTTATAGGAAGTATCTGAAGTGAAAACGTTAATTTCTAAGGATTAACCAAAGATCATCAAATATTTTTTCATATTGAGCAGAGAATTTATATATCTCTTGTTTTTTTAATTTTTTGTGAACATTCTTAAACTGTTATTTTCACTAAATATATCCATATTTCTTTAAATACAAACATATTATTCATGCCAAAATCTGGATTTCGCAAAATGTCGATATTTGGTGCACATGTATGTCGATGATTGGTAATTCATATTTTTCCGGTGTTGATAATGGGTACATCTGCTTTGAGACACCGTTCATTTTTTTTATAATATTTATCCCTTTCAATATGTTCATTTTTTGTACTTTTATCAAAATAGAGTGTTCAGAGAAGTAGAAGCAGAATATTTCATTCTTATAATATTATTCTTTGAAGTCGAAATGTATTAGACACTTTGAGGAACACGCTATTGTGTCGATAATTGGGACATTTACCTTACCATTCCCATCATCATATGGATTGACCATCGGCATGAAACTATCAACCAACGAAAAGTATGATATTATATTATAATTCTCATATTTATACGATTGCTGGAATGAATGACAATGTTATTAACTTACCATTACCATTCCCATCCTCATATGGATTGACCATCGGCATGAAAATATCAACCAACAAAAAGTATGATATTTATATTATAATTCTCATATTGATACCATTACTGGAATGAATGACAATGAGACAACGTCAAAGTTGACATTATAACAATTCATAGAATAGCCACAGAATAATTCTATCATTGAAACTTTGAAAAATCATATCTCCGAAAGTATTAGTTTGTTAGAGTTAAATATGATATGAATGGATTCCTATGGTAAAACTGCTTATTGAAAAAAATTTAATTTGGGATTTGTTCTGTAAAAAAAAAATTTTTTTTTTTTACTCCGAAACCATCTGTCCGATTTCGCCCAATAACGAACTCAGCCGAGATATTTATCCCCCAAACCTACTCTGAAAATTTCAACTGTCTAGCTCATTCCGTTCGAGAGTTATCGTGCCTACGGCCGGACCGGCCGGACAGAATGAATTTCGACCACGGATTCTTGATCAGTGAGTCGAACCAAATCGTTTAAGACCATTTTCATCGAAAAATTCGAAAATTAAAGACATTTGGGCAAATTGATAAGCACTCAGTTCCGAGGAACTAGAGCGCCAAAAATTACGCCTGCTCTCAGAGCAAGACTGTTGGAGTTTGGTAGAGAGCCATATATTTGTATTTTCAGCTTAAATCCGTCATCACGCCATATTTCAAAAATCCGGTGATTTACACTCGAGACATTATTTCCACAAGGCAACAAAAACATAAATTAAAGACAAACAAACCCTAGGGATAATAGGAAGGCGAGGATGGAGCCTGTTGTCGGAAATTTAAGGGCGACACTTGTATAATATCAAGCTCAGATGGGATCACAATGATTATCCGAACCTGACAACCCTAGTTCAAACCTTCCATAGCTGATCCGTATCTTCAGGAAATTTCCCTAGTTACGTTGACATCTTATGAGAGGCGACATTTTGAATTTCCGCAGAATTCCCGTCTATTTTCCCGCTTGGGTTTTTGCCTTTCACTGCGGCTCTCTCCTCTAGGAAATACATGCTTGGTCGAAATAATGCAAGGGACACGCAGAGATGGATCGGAGCAAAATGTAAGGAATTCCTGATAAAATCTGGCATCTTTTGAATATGGAATAATTTGAAATATTTCCCGTTTCGACCCATGGATTACATTTATTCCAGTGTCGAATTACCTTTATCGGCACCACGAAAAGCCATAGTGCTTAACTCTCACATAACTGTAATTAATTGTCATTAATACGAAGAAAAAGTCATTAATTCAAAATATTGAGTTCTCGCTAATTCCTTGGTGAAACATTTTGAAAACATAAAACGCCATCATTACAAATATGAAAAACCTTGGTTCACTCTTGATAGATAACTGATATTGAACTTCACTACGATGCTCGGTAGGAAAAAAGAATGGGACAGGGAATCTACCACCTAAGTACTTAAGAGAAATTCCATTAATTGGTACACAGACGGTTCAAAACCACTACAGGAGCTGGCGCTGGAGTATATGGGTCAGGTACCAAATGCTCACTATCACTAAGCTCCTATCCCAGCATCTTTCAAGCAGAAGTACTTGCAATAGAAACATTCGTGGAATTGAACCTAAAAAGATACTTTCAAAGATGTTATGTAGCAATCTACTCTGACAGTCAAGCTGCTATTAAAGCTCTGAGCTCCCATGTTATAGAGTCCAAGCTAATATGGGAGTGCCGAAGAAAACTCAATGAAGTAGGCAAGAACAACAGGGTCTTCTTGGTCTGGGTTCCTGGTCACACGGAAATGATAGGAAATGAGGAGGCCAACACACTTGCCAAAAAAGAAGCACAAACCTTCTTTATTGGCCCGGAACCCTACTGTATGGTTGGTAGATACACCTACAAAAGTAAATCCCGGATGAAAGAATAAACTGGAAGAGGTATTTTCTGAAGATTTCTCCCCGGAATGTATCACTCCAAGAAATTCCTCCGGAACTTTAACACTGTCAGATCCAAGAAATACTTGGACCTCAGTAAAAACATGCTGCACCTCCTCACTGGTTTCCTCACAGGGCACTGCTGCCTTAGGAAGCATATGATGAGATTAGGGCTAGCAGAAACTGACTTTGGGCAAGAAATGTGCAGGAGCGAAGACTTAGCCTCCTTGAAGCCATCCCAGATACTGGAGTCCATTTGGAACTGGAAGGAGAGCTGTAGAAGGTAATGACATCGACAGCTCTGACGGAGGGGTATAATAGACTTTAAGGTCGCAGTGCTATGTTGCCACCAGCAATAATTTACAATATACCCTACTCTTCTCTTCTTCTCTTCTACCGCGGTGCCGTCTCAGGCTGAACTGAGGCCTTCTGGCCCATTGTTCTCCCGCTTGCCAAACTCGTGAGACTCAGTCCAAAGAACACGCTGACAGGAATGCCGCGAGTTTAAAAGGAGAAGTCCCTCTCACCGTAGGAATCGTAGGTGTTGGGTTGCCTAGGTGTATGACCCTCAAGTCTTTAAGGTTGTTACAGTCGAACAGAATATGTTCAGCTGTTTCTTCCATGCTCTTGCACCAGCGACACAGAGCGCTATCGGCCAATCCCATCCTATTCAGATGTTTGTTGAACTGGTGACCAGTTAGTAATCCAGTCACCAGGCTCAATTCTCTTCTTTCGAGTGAAAGAAGTTTCTTTACTTCAGACTTTGATGATGGTTTCTTAATGAGAAGCCTTGACTGCCTGAGTCCTACTCCCATGTTCCATACACTGGAGAAATTCTTGTCCAAACGATTCTTGAAGAATGTTTTAACAGAGGTACGACATACTGGAAGTGAAGGCTCAGGACCTATATATGGTATCCGAGCCCCCTGCTTCGCCAGCTTATCTGCCTTAACATTACCTGAAATCTCCGAGTGAGCCGGACACCAGATGAGTTTTACAACGTTACCAGCGCCCAGCCTTCGCAGAGCCTTCCTGCATTCGCCTACTAAGTAGGAGTTTATCCCTACTCTTTTTGGCTCATCTTGGTGGAGATAAACCAAAACCTGAATATGAACGCTCAAAATAAAAACCGATTATTTTTCACTCCAATATATCATCTCAATAGCCTCCCTATACCCATTCGTCTCGTACCAGACCAGAATTTAATGTGACAATGTCATATAATCCGGAATCCGGAATATTTGACTAATTCGGATTCAAGGCTCGCAGGCGGAAAACGCTCGAATGGCGCTAAATTGAATCGTCCGATTCCGAACCATAAGTTACCGAAATAATTCAGTGAAAGAGATAATAAATGATCATATGGCTGTGACACATTAAATGAAATAAAGGGAAAATCCTTTTCAATACACCAGCGTAGCACCGCAAACCCCGACCGTAGCGCCGGAAGAGCGTCCTACAGCCCCGCCGACGTTCAGTATTGGACATAACAATCAATCCGGGCTACGCGTTCGCCCTCACAATGAAGCGAAACTACTATAAATAAGAGATAATGCCAAAATGTGCGATATAAATGGGCCGCACAGAACACCGGCAATATGTGGCGGCGAGATCAAAGGCAATTTTTGAATTATTCAAAATCTCCGCGGCGAAATTTCGAGATAGCGCCGCGAATTTTATATCGAAGATATTTGATAGATAGATAACACGACCACTTTCCGTTGTTTTCAGTAGAGGAATACGGAGCACGTAGTGTTGCCATTGTACTATAATTCAGAATGATGACAGAAAAGTCTTGTGCGAGTATTTACGTGTTCTTCTCCTGACCATCCATTTGTTCTGGGAAGATTTATTTTCCTGAGAATATCATTGTGAATGGGTCTCACCTAAACCTATTGAATTCGTTTCCAGTAATTCATCAATAGTTAGATAAGAAGGCACATAGTTGAAAAATACATACCACGCTCCATTATTTTGCGAGAAAATTTTAAAAAAATGGGTTCAAGCCCTGTGGACAGGAGCTTTCTGGCGCTCTAGTTCAATCAGACAAATTATATCTCCGAAAGTATTGGTTTCTCAGAGTTGTGAATTATATCAATGTATTCTTATGATAGAACTGCATCATAAAGTAAATTCAATTCAAATAATAGTTTATTTATCAAGATTAAATGAGCAATCTGAGAATGAGAACTGCACCATGAAAGAAACCAAATTAAAATAGCATATAAAGTTTTTCTTCAGTCATTTCAAGAATATTCCATCGTTTTAGAACATTATATTATTCCTCATCATTTCTCCTTAAACGCACCGTTTTCGAGATATTCTTCATTGAATGTTTTAAAATGGAAAACTCCAGAAATTTCACTTCTTTTATGGATCCGTCCCTGAGCGTTGGAATCCCGAATCAAGCTGTAAACCACGTTACCATGCCTTATTCTCGTTCGCCAACAATGTCATAGATAATTTATATGCGGGAGTGTATTAGCACATTGTGAACTTTTTAAACGCTTGTAACTTTTTACCTGAGCCGAATCTGGAAAAATGGTAAATGAAAAAAGTGTTTCATTTGATGAGAGGAATCTTTGGTTAAAATTAATGCAGTGGTCAAAGACTCACCCTGTATAGGCGAGAGGAAAGAATGGTTGAATTCCAGACATTTTTGTTTCGATATGGTTTGAGCCATTCAAAAGGTACTTTCGAAGGTAAGGATTAGTTTTCATATAACATTTTTAATTTAGATTAGCTTGATCACTGACACTGATTCTCAAAATATTTTGCTCAATGATACTGCATGATATAAAAACTGCGTAAATATATTTTCTTTTTGAAAATATGAAGTTTTTCTTGAGAAAACTTCAAATATAAGAAAATGAAACACCTGCTGCAACAAATTCAGGCTATTGATAATTAGGTATTCTTGATAATGGATTTCTATTTGCTGGAGTTTTCGGTCAAATTCACTTGTGAATGTAAATGTTTCTTTACGATTAATCAAAGTTGTCAATATGTGTTTATTGGAAGAAATATAAATCCATTTGATATCATTCTCGAAAATGTGGTGAATTAAATTTCACGACATATTTATATTTTCCAGAAAATCAGTTCGTTATTTCAATGCTATTAGTTTTTCATTTTGAGATTTCAAAAAACCTGAATACGAATATGAAAATGATATGAATCAGAAAAACAGTTTCGTTGTTATTTATTCATATTGAAACTTGGAAAAATTTTTGAAGGTTAAATGTTTTTTTCTTATTATTTTCCAGTAAATGCACCACCCCTATAGTGATAGTGACAACATGAGGCACCCTAGAAACTCTCTTCGCAATGCTTCGAACTGGCTCCTGTAGTTACATACCATCGAGATTTTGGGTGAATTCTGCACCCATAGAGATCAGTAAAGAAGACTACATAGAAAACTACCACAAAATATCATATGGCAATTGTTTTTATATAAATTTCAGAATAATATATGTATACCTCAGTTTACATTCAACTAATCATATTTATTTGAAAAATTAATTTCTTTCTCGAACAAAACATTAATTTACTGTACATAACTAATTATTTAATAAAAATATACAATTTTTTATGGTTGTTTCTTTATTCGTAGTAAATATTAATTTCTGAAATAAATCTATATATAAATATATCTTTGTTTGTTATAAGAATATTGATATTCATTGAAAAGAAATATTTTTTTCTCATCAATAACATTTATTTATTATAAATAATTCGTTCTTAAATGAAAATAAACCCTTTTGATGTAGTGATAAACTTCATTACCTATGAATAAATCGTATATTAATAATTAATATATATATTAATTTTTTACCAATATATATATTGATTTGTAAAACTCAAATAAATCCATTATTTAGGACAAATGAATATTTATTACGCCATATATGAATAAGGGGTTCATTTAATATGAATAAGCTTTATTATTTATAAATAAACTGTTCTCTCAGTGTACCTTGAAAATTCGCTGTCTCTTTCCTCCTCAAGTTATGCTGTCAACGGCCGGGTGCCCAGTGAGAACGTGATAGTTTGAGACCATTTTCGGCAAAAAAAATTAAAGTTTCAGGCATTTGGGCAAAATGATAGCACGCTGTTACCCAGACCATGCTCGCAAATAAACTCTCGTAATTTCATTAGATAGGCATTTTGAATAAGATACTTTATTCCATTTTCATTCTATAAAACTCGAATCGCAACAAAGTCAATAAGAAAAGCGAATAATGCTTATCCTTTCCTTGAACTGCTAGAATAAAAACAAAAACAAATTGAACTTTAAGTGGGCCAACAAGGCATCATACAAGATAACCGACAGTTTTTTTAGAACTTCAAACGGAACAAAATGCTTTCTCCTATTATTACATTTCTTTGAACTGGAAATTGAACAATCGGATGAGGAAGACTGAGATATGGAGATGAAAGAATGAAGCTATTGGGGTTGTTCCTTCTTCATTGGACGATATCTCTGTATTCTTAATGAGGTTTATATTCGCACATCAGATGCCAAACTATCTCCGCCAAATCCAAACGGAATAGTACATTGTACAACGAGCATGGAAAAACATGCATTTCCTACGAATATGATAGAGGAAATGGTAATTCCATGCTATTTTTACACTACACTTTTTCTACTGTTACTGGTACAAAAAATAAATGGGATTAAGAATATTTTTCCAGAAATCAAAAACTGTCGATTTGACATTCCGCAAACATAATTACGAATTAAATTCACTATCACTTCTTCCAGAATTCTTATTTACTTGAAACACTCATTCAGTGTGATTTGAGAAATATAGTTCCGTCTTTTATTTTTTTTTGCCTCTGTACAATATGCATTTTACCGAAATTTTACTTAGAAGATTGAAGCGAAATGAAACTGTGTGGAAAATGGTGTACAGCAATGCACAACCTTCAAGAATCACTACTGAACATAGAATAATGGCTTTTTTCGTCGACCTCTATGAAAATGTCATATGAAGTACTAATTTGCGGCTGTAAAATCGACTATTATTGAAGGCAAGTACCTACTTTGCGGACGAGAAGGTATTTTCTCGTCTGCTGTGGTCGATATGCATACGGTATCATACGGTTCAATAAAAAATTGGTTCAAGCACTGACGTGAAGTCAGAAGCTTTTGCGCGTATGTTCTATTGTCCATTCTTCTGTATTGGACACCCTTAATCGAATTTACCATGGTAAATTATGTTGTCCATTCTCCTGTATTGGACACTTAATTCGAATTTACCATGGTAAATTCGAATAATTTACCATGGTAAATTCGATTAAGGGTGTCCAATACAGAAGAATGGACAATAGAACATACGCGCAAAAGCTTCTGACTTCACGTCAGTGCTTGAACCAATTTTTTTTCGTGATTTTTTTGAAATTTTCTAGGGGTACGGTTCTTAAATTTTTTTTTTTTCGTCATTTTTTTCAAATTTTCTAGGGGTACGGTTCTTACAAAATTTTAAACACGTCTTTATGTTGATTTTCTTCTACTACTTACCAAGCTTCAATTCGATCGAATATTTATTTTTTGAGTTATCAAGGAAATAATATTCCAGGTGGGTATAACTCGGAAACCGTTTGACCGATTATGCCCAAAAACGAACTCAACTCTCCCTTTTGGATACGTAACCTACCCTGAAAATTGCAAGTCCCTATCTCCTTTCGTTCGAAAGTTATCGAGGCAACGGTCACCCATCTACTGAATTCACACAAGAATGCTCGAATCTCCAACAATATTTAACCGATCGTATTAAAACTTGAAACTTGGTAATAGAGTTAGGTTATGAAGGCTCTTGCAAAATTTCAGCAATTTCAAACGATTAGTTACTGATATATAGAATTTTTTTTTTTTATTTTCAATGATTTATTATAAATTTTCTACAAATGCTATCCTCACAAAATTTTGTAAACATTTCCGCGTTGCCATTCTACAACTAATGACCATGTTTGAATTCAATCGGTTCATTAGTTTTCGAGTTAATGAGGAACAAAAAACCACCAAATTTCAGAAAATTTCATATGGCTATAACTCCAAAGCTGTTTGGCCGATTATGCTCATAAACGAACTGAAATTATTATTATTATTATTATTATTAAAAAAATACATAGAGTTGAGGTAAAAAAACCTATAAACTCAAAAGCTCAAAAAAAAAAAAAATACAATTCCACAATGAAAGAAAGTATGAAAAAAATATTAACAAAAAAAAGAATTAACATGGCAAAAAAAAAAGAATTATCAATCAGTTCAACAGTCCAGAGTAACACTGCATACACATCTCATCCCCCACGCTTCCAGCTGTCATAGCGGTTTTTGAAAGTGTTTACACTAGGAGATTCAGCCACAGGACCTGGTAAGCCATTCCAAACGTCAAAAATTCTATTAGATAGAAATCGCATGCGTGTAGTTGTCCTGAAGGGTTCTTTGGCAAGTTTATAGGCGTGTCCTCGAAGGTTGTTTCTGTTGAGCTGAAACAAATGACGCATGTTGATACCGAATTTACCGGTAATAGACCGATAAGCCACTATTAAATCGCCTCTAGTGCGTCGCTCCTCAAAGGACGCTAAGCCAAAGAGACGCAGCCTAGCTGAGTAGTCAGGACGATTAATGGCAGCAAAAGGAATCCTGGTACACCACCTCTGGACTGATTCCAATAAGTTTCGATCCCCCTGGAGAGCAGGCCACCAAGCAGGTCCAGCATACTCCAGAATGGGTCTTACGTAGCTTTCATAAAGTATCTTCATTGTCTGGACGCTGCAGGAGCTGAAAGACCTATGCAACATGTAGGTGGTTCTTTTTGCTTTAGCACAGATGGATGCAATGTGCTCAGACCAATCTAGGCTGTTCGTGACGGTCAGACCCAAATCTCTCTGCTTCTCAACGACGACAAGAGGACGGCCACAAAGCGTATACGGAACACGTGGATTACTCCTACCCATGTGAACAACACAACATTTATCGAAGTTCAGCGGAAGCAACCAGTCCTCCATCCACTGCTCCAAAGCATCAAGATCAAGTTGCAGCTGATTCGTATACATTGATGGAACTCCGTATAATTTTGTGTCATCGGCATACAGCAGGCACCTGGATCTTATGAGGCGGGGAAGATCAGCTGTGTACAGTATGAAGAGAATTGGTCCAAGCACCGATCCCTGTGGTACACCACTAGAAATTGGACTGCTAATGGAGGAGAATGCACCACCAACCCTGACCATGAAGGTTCTCATACTCAGAAATGATTCAATCCAAGACAGCAAGTTGCCACGAATTCCAAGATGTCTCAACTTGCCGAGCAAACGTCGGTGGGGTACTCGGTCAAAAGCCTTCGCGAAGTCCAAATATATCACGTCCATTGGAAGGCCGTCATCAAGTGATCTACTCCAATCGTCCACAGCAAGGAGAAGATTGGTAAGAGTCGAACGCCCAGGAAGAAAACCGTGTTGCTCTTCCGGGATCAAGTTATTACTTACCGCAAATTTTAAAATCTCATCGGCCAAGATACGCTCGAATATTTTTGCCACTGTTGATACCAGACTTATCGGCCGGTAATTGGTGGGTAAGGTCTTATCTCCACCCTTATGTATTGGGGTTACGGTGGCTGATCGCCAGTCAGATGGAAGAGACGACATATCGAAGGATCGCTGAAATACAAGATATAGAGGCCTAGCGAATGCTCTGGAACATCGCGAAAGAAGGACCGGAGTGATCCCGTCAGCACCGGGTGCGGAAGAAATATTTAATTTAGTCAGATGTCTTTCCACCAGTTCTTCAGATAGAAAAACACCATCCAGAGCGAGGGAAGGGCTGGGGACGCATACTTGTGGAACACAGCCAGGGGGTTCTCTCGAGAATTGAGAAGCAAATGTTTCAGCAAGAACATTAGCAGAAGAAAGTGCATCAAGACAAAGCTCACCAGATCCGTCACGAACGATTGGAACTGAAACCTTGCTGTTGAGATTACCGCGGACATACTTGAAGAATTTCTTCCTGCTACCCGATGTAGCTAGTTTGTGTTCAAACTGTCTCTTCGATGATGAAATCAGGTCTGACAAGTAGTTCGAGTAATTTCGATGGTTAAGATAATCCACTCTGCTTCCACTACGAGAATAACGTTGCCAAAGACTCCTCTTCACCCTGATAGCCCTCGTGATGTCACCACTTATCCACGGTTTCAACGGACTTTGCTTGACAGTGATAGACTCAGTGTTACCGTCAACCGCATCTCTAACAATTTCGAGAAATTGACTCCATAAGTCATCCATATCTACGTCACCAAAATGTTACTGCGAGAAAGGTGGAGCTCTCGTAGGAACTGAATCACCGCTGTATCGTCTGTATTCGGTCTGGGCCTATAAATACATGCTAGGGTCAAAGAGATGTCAGCATTAGAGATGTCAAGAAAGATATTGTCAATGCCCATCCAATCCTCATGGAACGCCAAAATCTTGAAATTTTTGACAATAGAATCATGTAGATAGATGCACACTCCTCCGTGCCCAACTGTACGTACACTATCATTACGAAAAACAGTGTAATTTGGTATATAACAAACTGAATCGGCAATGGATGGTTGGAGCCAAGTTTCTGCTATAAAGATTATGAAATGTCGCGTTGTGGTGCACATCTTAACCTGAAAACTTCAAGCCGCTATCTCATTCTGTTCTCAAGTTATCATGACGACAAAAATATTTTTTAATAATTTTTTTAAAATTTTCTAGCCACACGATTCGCACAAAATTTCACAAACGTGCTTAGGTTCATATTCTACAACTACCCACCAAGTTTCAATTCGATCGGATTTATATTGGTTGAAAACAAAATTATTACTCGGAAACCACTGGGCCGATTTTGCCCATTAACGAACTTGTCCGTCGTATTTGGATGCGCTACCTACCCTGAAAATTTCAAGTCGCTAGCTCTTTTCGTTCTCAAGTTATCGTGGCAATGGCCGGCCGGCCGGCCGGCCGGCCGGACAGAATCAAATTTGACCTCGAATTCTTCATTGGGGAGTCGAACTTAATCGTTTGAGACCATTTTTTTCAAAAAAATCGAAAGTTACAGACATTTGGGCAAAACTATAACGCGATGTTCCCCAGAACATACGCGCAAAAATGGGTTCAAGCCCTGTGGACAGGAGCTTTCTGGAGCTCTAGTTCAAACAGACAAATTATATCTCCGAAAGTATTGGTTTCTCAGAGTTGGGAATTATATCAATGTATTCATATGATAGAACTGCACCATAAAGGAAATTCAATTCAAATAATAGTTTATTTATCAAGATTAAATGAGCAATCATGAGAATGAGAACTGCGCCATGGAAGAAATCAAATTAAATCTGGCCAATTTTGCCCAATAACGAACTTAACCGAGATATTCATCTCCCTAACCTACTTTGAAAATTTCAACTACCTACCTCATTCCGTTCGAGAGTTATATCTATGTCTATGGATGAAAAGCAGTCTCACTACTCTCAGATCTCTTACTTCATGTTCCGTTCCGAAATGTAAGACTTTTCTGAGAAAAACTAATTTCGGAGCGAACAACTGAGATTTTTCTCACTTCGCTCACAATTCTTCGATTGATTAGATAATGTCATGTCTCAGGAAAATAAGTTTACATTATGACAATTCATACATAGAATAATTATATCATTATGTGACAATGTTGAAATACGATTTATTATTGAAATTTTGAAAAATCATATCTCTGAAAGTATTAGCTTGTTAGAGTTAAAGATGATATCATTGGATTCTTATGGTAAAACTGCTTATTGAAAAACATTTAATTTGGAATTTGCTTTGTAAAAAAAAAATTTTTTTTTGTTACTCCGAAACCATCTGTCCGATTTTGCCCAATAACGAACTTAGCCGAGATATATATCTCCCAAACCTTATCTGAAAATTTCAACTGTCTAGCTCATTCCGTTCGAGAGTTATCGTGCATACGGCCGGCCGGATCGGTCGACCTGACCGGCCGGACGGCCGGACAGAATGAATTTCGACCACGGATTCTTGATCAGTGAGTCGAACCAAATCGTTTTAGACCATTTTCATCGAAAAATTCGAAAATTACAGACATTTGGGCAAATTGATAAGCACTCAGTTCCGAGGAACTAGAGCGCCAAAAACGTGTCTCCAAGAATAACTGTCAGAGCTGTGGTCACTATGGATACGGTTCAACACAAACATAAGTGCATGTATCATTTGCTATTGTGAAATTACACCGAAATTCATAGAAATATGTGGAGTTCGACGAAAAAATGTATTATGCACCTCGGCGAAAAACTGTATATTGTCTCGCCTGCTTGCTATCTTGTAATTGGTTTATAGAGACTCAAAAATGGCTTGAACGATTTCGACTAAAGTTTTTGAGTGTGCTGGGGTAGGCCTCTGGTTTACCGGTAGGTGGTGCTGCAACAGCTTTATAGAAATACAAAAACAGTGGAAATAGGGAAATTATTCGTATAAGACTAAGAAATGACACACGGAGAAATATTCATTGATTTTAACCATCAACAAATATTCCGCTTGGCCGTGCTAGATCACCTCATCGCTCAGAGTTCCCCAAAGAGGTAAGCGTCATTCAAGGGTAGACACAATCCCAAGATTTCAAGTTTATTACCAATCATCAGGGTGGCTTAGCCAACACTGTATGACACCGAAGGCGTTCTAGGAAACTTAAACCCATCGGTCGCGAACTGCGTACTCAGTCGGTAAAGGTCGTATATAGGTAGATAGCATTGCCATCCTTGACCTGCTAACGGCAAAAGAATGAACGTCGCTGGCATCACTCAAGGTTTCTTCATCGCAGAGGGGCGGAGTTCGTAAGGATTTCCACAGGTGCCGCTGGTGGGATTCCCTACCAGTTCGCGACCGATGGATTTAAGTTTCCGAGAACGCCTTCGGTGTCATTTAGTGTTGGCTACACTGATGATAGGTAGTAACCATTAATCTCTGGGTTTGTGTCTGTCCTTGAATGACGCTTTCGTCTTTGGGGATTTCTGAACGATGAGGTGATCTAGCCCGGCCAAGCGGAATATTTGTTGATGGTTAAAACCAATAAATATTTCACCGTGTCTTTTCTTAGTTATTGGCAATTAGCACACTTCACCTCATTGAATATTCATGTAGGACAGTTATGTATAGATGCTAAAGCCACCTATGGAAGAAACCAAGGAACTCAGCCTCATGTATATGTACATATTTTACGAGACCCTACTGGCAGAATGTTCAGACTTGTTGATTTATAAAATAGGGGAAGTGGAAATATGGAAAATTTTCAACGAGAATATAATAGGGACAGCTGCGTTTATTTCCGACTTTCGGTTCATTAACTAAAGTGGTAATATTGAAGGGAATAGCAGGAATCACTCGCTAGTTTTCAGGCCATCTATCCTGCAACATATTTCACGCAAATATCTACGTTATTATAATATTACACAATGCGTTCAATCTCAATTAGCTATAAAATTATGAAAATCTGTGGTAGCGTTTCACCCTCACTCCGGGCTGTCTCATCTCTGCAGCATTCGGCAAACAAGTGGGAGGTTGAAATGGCACCCTTAACAAGCGATAAACGGAAATGGTTCTGTAAAATGATCTACCCTGTATTCCTGCCGAATCAGTCCTGACGATATGTCCTTACGGTTCTACGTCCTTTGTTAAATCCCTTCCTGCCAGCATTTGCTGGTAATGCTTACCTTATCTGCGAATATATTGAACAGGTTCCATCCGTATATCGATGGTATTAGATGGAGAATTGTCCAAAGTGGATTAATATAATCTGATTTCATGTGCTGCTATGTGATTCATGATCAGTTCGTATCATTAGGTACAGAAATGTTTTGCATCGCACAAACATTAGGTTCATATGGCTATTGGCTTAGGAATTTTGCATCGCAAAAAACATTACTGATTCATATGGCTATTCCATTAGCCGATCATGATTATTCTTACTCAATGCTTCCATCCTAATAAGTATGTACGACTAACTTATTTGTATTACTTATAATTCTGATTAAATGTACTAATATTGTAAATTTGATTGTTTGTGAATTTATGTCTTGCCCAGATTCTTGTGATTTTGACTTCAAGTTCTTAGGTAGACTCTGGGCCCTTAACAAGTTGAGATATTCTGATTTGTAGTGATATAAAACAAAACGAAATCACAAGTGGAAAAACTTTATATGGAACAACTTTGTGATAATGATTGATTCCCACTAACACCTTTTCAACTGTTGACAATTTATGTTGTAACCATGGATAGCAAGATTTCCAACTCGATCTCATATCTCATGAGATTACAAAGTAAAATCAAGTGTTGTCTCAGATTAAAATATTTTTCAATAATTTTTAATATTCTTGTGATACGATACGTCAACATTCTACAACTAGTTGCCAGGTTTCAATCCGATCGGATATCGTTATTAAGTTTCTGAGATGCAGATTTTTTTTTAAATTTTCTTGTGAACGATCCTTACGTAGTTATAGAGAATTTGCTTTTCAGCATTCTACAACTAATCACTAAGTTTAATTTGGATCGGATTTATAGTTTTTGAAATATTGAGAAAATAACAAAATTCAGATCTGAATCTTACCAGCGTCACTTAAAAAAATCGTTACGAACTCCAAAGCTCTGCGGAAACCTTGAGCGTTGTTTATGACGTTTAACCATTTGTCACAAGAGGGACGACGGAGTGTTCGAAGTCAAAGTAAACATTGATACACAAAATCGAATTATTGAACTGGAGGTACTAATAGATTCGATAATATCACGTATGTCCGGGAACGAGACACAAATAAACCGTAACACCGGATTGCAGAGTTGGCTGTTTTAGGAAGATGTTCGAGGAGTTCTTTTCAAAATTGATGCCTTCGATTTTGAAGGTATGATAAAATTATCAGTAATTTATCTCTACTTTTTTGGCGCTCTAGTTCCTCGGAACTGAGTGCTTATTAATTTGCCCAAATGTCTGTAATTTTCGAATTTTTCGATGAAAATGATCTTAAACGATTTGGTTCGACTCACTGATCAAGAATCCGTGGTCGAAATTCATTCTGTCTGGCCGGTCCGGCCATCCGGCCGTGGGCACGATAACTCTCGAACGGAAGTAGCAAGACAATTGAAATTTTCAGAGTAGGTTTGGGAGATAAATATCTCGGCTTAGTTCGTTATTGGGCAAAATCGGACAAATGGTTTCGGAGTAACAAAAAAAAATTTTGTTTTACAAAGCAACTTCCAAATTAAATTTTTTTCAATAAGCAGTTTTACTATAAGAATCCAATGATATCATTTTTAACTCTAACAAGCTAATACTTTCGGAGATATGATTTTTCAAAATTTCAATAATAAATCGTATTTCAACGTTGTCACAGAATGATATAATTATTCTATGTATGAATTGTCATAATGTCAACTTATGTTCATGAGACATGACATTATCTAATCAATCGAAGAATTGTGAGCGAAGTGAGTAAAATCTCAGTTGTTTGCTCCGAAATTAGTTTTTCTCAGAAAGGTCTTACATTTCGGAACGTATGACATCTGAGAGTAGTGAGACTGCTTTTCATCCATAGACATAGATATAACTCTCGAACGGAATGAGGTAGGTAGTTGAAATTTTCAGAGTAGTTTAGGGAGATGAATATCTCGGTTAAGTTCGTTATTGGGCAAAATTGGCCAGATTTAATTTGATTTCTTCCATGGTGCAGTTCTCATTCTCATGATTGCTCATTTAATCTTGATAAATAAACTATTATTTGAATTAAATTTCCTTTATGATGCAGTTCTATCATATGAATACATTGATATAATTCCCAACTCTAATAAACCAATACTTTCGGAGATATAATTTGTCTGTTTGAACTAGAGCGCCAGAAAGCTCCTGTCCACAGGACTTGAATCCATTTTTTGATTTGGCATTGGCTGCTAGCCATCTGGTTTACATCAGTAATATACAATATGATTTTATGGAGTGGCTGTCTACAATAATATATAATATATCTATAATAATAGTGTTATCTGTACTTGTTGTATGTTTGTTGCAGAATTTTTAGTTATCTATAGCTTATTCTTCAAGCTATTATCGTTGACATGCTTATATAAAATACAAGAATCGCTAATACGCCAATTGGAAAAATTGAGGGGGTTATTTTTACATTGTGGCACATTCTCAGACACCACCCATCTTGTTCATATGATGTCATGTCAATATCCACCCCCATTTGTTCAGTTGGATATAAAAGTGGAATGGATCTTGAAAAGCAAATCATTCCCAATTATATTATTATAAGCTCTCGAGAACTTGAGCGACTAAGGAGAATCAGTTGCGTTCTGTGTAGGCTTTGTTACTGTGTCCTGCAAGATTAGGCACGGCACTATTAATTTTCGACCCAACAGTGAATGGTAGCGATTACCTTGACTAGAAAATTTCTTTCCTAGCCTCGGGATTGGACTTGCACCTCCGGCGGCTAAGTCAAACGCTCTACCATTGAGCCAACCACACTGCTACCGCAATTTCATTTACTTTCTATCGTTACGGAAAATGTTTGTGTCTAGATATATCAAATCCACTAGTAGACTGATGTACGAAGAGACATATTCTTGATTTAAACAAGAATTTTCCATAATAGTGTCTGATGTCATCGTTTCAGAACATTTTTATTATCTGAAAAATCCGAGCATTCGGTCAAAGTTATGGAATACTGGTGCCAGAGAAGAAAACACTTCACGTATGGATAATTGTATATTAATCTTCAATTACTTAATGTAACAATTCAATTATGTATCAAAAATCAGTCAGGAAAATTTGTCATATTGCATAGTTAGACAAACAAGTGAATTAATCATTAAAGGATACTGTGGGAGGTATACTCATTATTGAAAGGTACATATTTGTTGAAACATATTTGTGGATACATATTTGTTGAAACCAAAAGCTTGGTGGCGATATGTGACGATATATTTGTAATTTGGCAACATGGTAAAGAAGAGTTAGGCAAATTTTTCGATTTCATAAATTCAAAGGAACCTACAATAAAATTCACTTTGAAAATAGAGAAAAATAATCAGCTTTCTTTTCTGGATGTTTCGATAATTAAGTATCCGAACCATTTCGAAACGAGTGTCTTCAGGAAGCAGACACATACAAATAGATATTTAAATTTCTATTCAAACCATCAGCCTAGTGTAAAATGAGGTGTTATTAAAACACTTTATGATAGAGCGAACCTAATTTTTTCTACTCTTGAAATTCGAAATAATGAAATTGATTTCATCAAAAAATTTCTTGACGAAAATGGATATCCGAGGCAATTCATAAATACATGTATCATGAATTTAGATAGAAGAACAAATAATCAAGAACAACAAAATAATCAACAAGTACAACAGAACAATCAACAAGAACAGCAACCCAATCTGTTGAATGTGATCCCTTATGTTCGTGGCCTTTCTGAAAAAATTAGAAGAATCGGTTCTAAGTTCAATATAAGAACCGTCTTCAAAACACAGAATGATCTTAGGTCTTTATTAACGGAAACAAAACCCATAAATGAAAAACAAAAATAAAAAAACTGTGTATATAATATTCCTTGTATTTGTGGTAAATCATACACAGGTGAAACATCAAGACCACTAGAAGTAAGAAAGTCAGAACATAAGAATAACTTGAGAAATAGAGACATACAGAAATCAAAAATAGCAGAACCTGTATGTACAATCCAAGGAGATCACATGATGGATTGGAGTAATACAAAGATTCTAATGACAGAACCTGATTTTATGAAAAGGAAACTTAAGGAGTCAACTTGTATTTTATTGAACAGAGAATGCAATTTTGCAAATTGCTCAATTGGTATTGACCATATTTGGCTAAATTTATTGAAAAAGGAGTTGGAACTTGGAAACTTCTATGCGAAGTAAAACTATGTTAGCTATGATTTTTAAATACTGTCAATGTGACAATTCTTGAATTTCACAAAATAACTATCAACAAAATAATTCTAACGATTTTCATTAAACGTCTGACGAAGGAGTCTGATATAGACTCCGAAACGTTACGATATAGTTGTTTCTTCGGTGATGTTGTTTGTTAGGCAACATTGTTCAATTGATTGCTTCTGACAAATATCCTGTGTTTCTTACGCAGAAGCAAATCACAAAATAATTAATTTTTATTTTATAGATATTTTTCAGAGTTGGGAGAGAAAACCCAGAAAAAAACCTTTCAATAAACAAGTGAATTACTTTGAACCATTCCATCAAATGTTGATTTCATTCCTTATGCCAGACGTATTATCTGACTTTCAATGAATTCTTCTATTAAAAAAGGAAAGAAAATTTCTGTATTATGAGAAATCATAATGAGTACAATGAGTACATCCTTCTCTATTGAGATCGCCGAATGGTGACTACTACTTATTCTACACATCTTTTCACAATTCCTTCACATATATATGTATTAAGATTTTTCGGGTTCTATGTCTTTTGCCGTTTTCAACCCCACAAAACTGAGAAAACCTTGGAAACACAATGAACATTATGAACATTCGAGTATTTCGTGTCAATCAGTTAATTTTAGAATGTTCACTCGAAACGCCACTGGTCATTCACATTTTCGTATCCTGAGTTTCCTTCACGGACTTCATATTTTTTAGGATCATCTGTATCTCCTCCAATGTCTTTCCTTTAGTCTCCGGTACATAAAATGAGATTACAATAGTGGATAAAGCGCACAAGAATCCGAAAACGTAGAAAGAAATGTGAATACCCACTACCCGGTTCATCCATTGATACAGATAAATGGACAATATGGATGACAATATGTACACCATATCGGCAAAAGCCATACCCATGCCCTTCACTTTAGCCGGGAACAATTCCGCTGTTATGACTATAGGGACAATGCCCAGACCGAATTTGACTCCAGCGGCGTAAGCCATAACTGATGCTAGGGGTACCCAGTTGTATAGATACGTGGGATAGCCCAGCAGCTTCAAATGGAAATATATAGCAATGACAAGGAGTGTTATAGTTGTAATTATGCCAGACGAGGTCAGCAGTATCTTTCTTCCACATCTATCCACAAGAAATGTGGCAGTTGTTGCGGAAATTAACATTAAAACTGGAAACAATATGGCGGATACATCAGGACTTACTAAATTTGATCCAGCTTCTGCAAGTATAGAATGGAGGTTCATTATGAGTACAGAGACCCCAGAAAAATGCTGAGTATAGTTCAGTAAGAGCATTATCGTTGCAGCCTTTCTATTACTTTTGATTTGGAAGAGATCTTGAGGTCTTCCTTTCTCAGATTTTTGTCTCTCAACTGCATTTTTAATCTCCTTAAGTTCTTCAGATACGTCTTGATCTTGTCTCAGTCGTTTCAAAGCATCTTTTGCTTCTTCGTCCTTATTCACGTAGATAAGGTAATACGGTGACTCAGGCATGAAAGGAAATATAATAAGTTGGGTTAGTAATAAAGAGGACCCCACCAGAGCGGAAGCATATATAGGAATCCAAGGGCCTATTGAATATATTATAACTATCCCAACTAGCATCATCAGGTATATTAATCCTGCTAAAAAGCCTCGGATTTTCTGATGAGCAATTTCAGAAATATAGACAGGAGACGCCGTAAAAGCAATATCTGCAGTGATTCCTAGTAGAAGTCTTCCGGCGTAGAGGTAGTAGATGTTATTTCCAGCTCCAATACAAATCCAACCTAATATTCCGATGACTGATGAACTCCATACTGTCATTTTTCTTCCAATCAAATCCAAGCATGCTATAGAGAATGGTAGACCAATGAATCCTCCTATCATGTAGAAAAGTTCGAGCCACACTTCTTCAGAATCCTTAATTTTAACTGGAGCATCTGGTGAATGGAGAAGTGGAATAGTAGGTGCCGTCCAGCCATACTGCATCCCATCAGAAACAGCATTTATCGTTCCTGAAAAAAAAATTATCAGTGATCAAATTACAGAATTAATGAAATAATTAAAATGAAGCCTTATTTTGATATGTTTCCATATGCTGAAACAAATATTAACCTGATTCTACAGATTCGGACTATACAGGGTGATCCTAATTATTCCCATTTCTTCTTCATAGTCATTCCAAGCCGAAATGTTAGTCTTTTCTTCGGGAGTCATATAAGCAACGTTTTGTAGCACATTCTAGAAATATTTTTGCATATGCAGGAAATTACATTTTTGAGAGGAATATATCAAGCTGCTTATGTGTTTCTTCTATGCATCTATAAATATTTCGATAACTCTTAAGAAAACAAAACTTCAGTATTTTCCGAATTATTCGATAATATTTTCACGGACTAATGAAACATGAGAAAAAATTAAGAAGAATCATAGGTACATTCGATGATATCAACCAATTTTCTCAGTTCCAAAACTTTTCCATTTTACTTTAACACTATTCCATACTGGGCATTCCGAAGAGTAATCCGAATTTCATCGACTATCGAAGAACCTGAACTCGCTATTAACCTTAGAATGTTTGATGCGAAATATCTTCACCGATCTTTTAAAATCATAGAATATTAGGTGTTCCCTCTGGTATGAGTAAGTTCTGGTTGAAGTCGAAGAAATTCGAATCACATTTCAGAACATCCAGCATGTAATAGTGTTAAAATTAATTTTCGACACGAAATGGAAAAGTCTCAGAACTAAGAATATTGCGTAATGTTTACCTAAATAGTGAAAATTTTGTTCAGAAAATACTGAAAATTTAAAAAAAAATTTGTATATATTCTTTAGAATGATCCAAATGCTCAAAAGTGCACAGGGTGATGTAAAAGAAAAAACATGTAACACAAAAAACACAATCTTTATACAGGGTGAGTCTTTGACCACTGCATTAATTTTAACCAAAGATTCCTCTCATCAAATGAAACACTTTTTTCATTTAACATTTTTCCAAATTCAGCTCAGGTAAAAAGATACAGGCTGTTGAAATTTTGAAAAAAAATCAGTGTTTATTGTGTAGTTTTGACATCCTTTTTTCGAATAAAATGAATGTTGGCGTAAAGTTTCCTATAACTATGATACATATTTTCCAACCATTAGTTATTTTCTACTTCTACTGGTTTTCTAGTTATGGACTCGTGGATTCATAAAACTGAACGAAATTAGCATAAAGAAAGCATATAAAGTTTTTCTTCAGTCATTTCAAGAATATTCCATCGTTTTAGAACATTACATTATTCCTCATCATTTCTCCTTAAATGCACCGTTTTCGAGATATTCTTCATTGAATGTTTTAAAATGGAAAACTCCAGAAATTTCACTACTTTTATGAATCCGTCCCTGAGCGTTGGAATCCCGAATCAAGCTGTAAACCACGTTACCATGCCTTATTCTCGTCCGCCAACAATGTCATAGATAATTTATACGCGGGAGTGTCTTAGCACATTGTGAAATCTTTAAACGCTTGTAACTTTTTACCTGAACCGAATCTGGAAAAATGGTAAATGAAGAAAGTGTTTCATTTGATGAGAGGAATCTTTGGTTAAAATTAATGCAGTGGTCAAAGACTCACCCTGTATAAAATGTTATATCTTAAAGTAACAAGGTCAAATCGTTTTCCAAAAAATGTCGGTATGAGTGACCATTAATTCAGCCCAGCGAAAGAGGAGATTCAGCCCAGCGAAAGAGGATTGGTACATCAAGTAATCGCCAATATATTACCACTCCAGACATTCAATGAAAACTGCTATTGTGAATAAGATTCTAGAATTTCATGTAGATTTGCTTCATATAAGTTCGTTGTGAAAATTATGGATTGAATTTCTTGATAAATAGGCTCCATCAGTGAAATAGACAATCAAAATGACTACTAGTCTATTATGGAGGTAACGCTGGCAAAAACGGATCCTTGGATAAAAATATAGAGGGCTTAGCGCCTGCACCATCTGGACGTGATAAGGATATAGCAACGAATTATGGAAGATACGCCAAATAACATGATGATTGATATGACATGATTAACATTAATTTTTCTTCCTATACATTCTTTTACTTCCTTCCATATCATATCCAGAGGAAGCAGGCGCTCCTGCCTCGAGATTTATTTATACAAGGATTCATTTTAAGATCAAAGGAGGTAGAAAAACTGGAAACAATGATGAAGAAAGAGAAGAAACTGAACATTCGCCTGGTTTCAGTATTTATTTTAGTATGATGAAATGTTATTATCAAAGTAGTTGTAAATTTCACGAAAGCATTTAATGCCACGGAACCCGTTTCGGAAGAGTTTCAAAACGAGTAATATTCAATTGAACCATTTTTGGGCTCATGTTCTAGGAAACATCGCAAGGGCGTACCCAGGGAGGGGGTTTTGTTGGTTCAAAACCCCCCGAAATGTTATTTTTCTCTAAAAAAAAAATTTTTTGCTCCAGGAAGTGACCCTTACACCCCCCCCCCCTCCAAGCCTGGTCCAAAGTTATAGGTGTCATCTGAGAAATTGAACACGATAAGGCTTAAAATCATTTCATCTACAAATCCAACCAAAATGTTCAAGGATAATCCCCATAACAATTGAGGATTTCCTATTGACTGAACGTGGGAATTATGGAAACTATTTGAACCATATGATTAAAATGTGAAGTCGTCTATTGTTCAAAAGTTTTCTGTACAATTTCTTTCATGCTGGTACTATAGGTACATATGCACAGATACTGTTATGGATACATTATTGACTAACTAAACCTAATTTCCACAGAAACTGAATTTGGTGAACACTACACTAGTAACTTCAATATTTTCCACAACAAATTTGGTCGTCTGACATACAGAAAAAGGTGGTAAGGGCCATATTACCACCCACATTGTTCTTAAGGCTTTATTCAAAAAATACAGAACTCAGAAACTGTAAAATGGAAATTATGGGGCTGCATATTCATTTGTAAGTACATATTATCTTACTATGGATTAAATTAAACTCACACAAGGTATCCATAAATCCCATTGTTCTCACTAATCGGTTTATGATTAAAAGTATATTCTTAATCCATAGGTACTTTAGTGTAATAATTGATTGCATGCTTTAGTGAAGCTTCGTTTACGAAACATATTTCAGAAGGCAAAATTTCTAGTGGACCAGAGTGTAGTTACTATTGTAATGCTCATAATCAGTCCACAGTCTAACCAAACTAGAATATGAATTTGGTGAAATGTTTCATTACGGTGACATATTGAGCTGGACGAGAGAAAGCCTCCCTAATTTTTTTCTCACCTGTTAAGACAGCCAAAAGTTGTGGCCCGCTACCAACGAACATTGCAGGAATCGGCAATTTCATTTTGATACTTTATTTGTTGCACCACTATTATGATAACAATATCATTCCACTTGTGTCATCATTTCAATGTTCTCTCTTCTCCCTGTGAACGGATAGAATTATATTTAGAATTATTCTTTCGGATGCTATTTATGTGAAAAAATTATTTATCCGATTATTCCATGATTATAAAAGGTGTTCAATTATTCTTGTGTGAATGGCAGGTATTACGCAGTTTTTCGTAGCATGTTAACTAACAAATATTTCCCAAGTTATGTGAATGTTAGTTCTGAATCATGCTATTGTATATATAATATTCTATAGAACAAATGCCCAATATAATTCTAATCTATATAAAATTCACAAATTATTAAATCAGATTATTTTTATCGTGAGCTCAAATATTTATATATCATATCTGTCAATTCATTCCTGGTACCTGTATGTAATGTTTAAATTCTCAAGCACATGCTGATGAACGCTAGTTTTACGTTCCATTAATTTCGGGATATCATAATTTGAGGAAAAAATATCACAATATTCGTTTTCGGGGAGGTACAATTCGATAGGATTATCTTATCTTCAGAAATGAATTGCCTAACAAACAACAACGAAACAACATCAACGAAGAATCACCTATATCGTAACGTTTCGGAGTGTATATCAGACTCCTTCGTCAGACGCTTAATGAAAATCGTTAGTATTATTTTGTTGTTATATAATGAACGCTTTGGCAAAAAATGTGAACAGCGCCAACAAAGAGTTTTTCCACTTTTTGGCGCTCTCGTTCCTCGGAACAGAGTGCTTATCAATGTGCCCAAATGTCTGTAATTTCCGAATTATTGGCTGAAAATGGTCTTACACGATTTGGTTCGACTCACCGATCAAGAATCCGTGGTTGAAATTTGCAGAGTAGGTTTCGGAGTTATGGCCCTTTGCAATAAAAATATTTTTTATGAATATTTCCGAAACCGATCACTCGATCTATCTGAAATTTAGCATCAAATTGTAGAATAATGACTTCTGTATGCATGCGAAGATTTGTTTTGACCGGGATGCAATAAGGTATCAAACAAAAATTTTTTAAATGTCGTTTCTATAATAACTCTCAAACAAAATGAGCTAGCCAGTTGAAATATTCAAAGTACGTTTGAGAAATAATTATCTCGGTTGAGTTCGTTACTAGGCAAAATTGGCCTGATGGTTTCGGAAAAACGAAAAACCATTTTTTTTTTCAACACAAAATCCAAATTTAATTCTTTTTAAGATGCAGTTTCACCATAAGAATCCATTGATATCATTTTCAACTCTGAAAAGCTAATACTTTCGGAGATATGATTTTTCGTAATTTCTGTGTTCTTACATGTCATCTTATTTTCATATGAGAGAAAAATGTTAAAATTATTTCTGGTACACCTCTGTTTCTAGTTTTTTATAAGATAATTTTTGAAGCATTTTTTTTAAACGACACTTTTTTTAAATTTAATTTCTTTCATGATGCATTTCTATGATAGGAATCTATTGATATAATTCTCAACTCTGAGAAACCAATACTTTCGGAGAAATAATTTGTCTCTTTGAACAAGAGCGCCAAAAATCTCCTGTCAACAGGGCTTGAACCAATTCTATTAAATTCCGTTCACTCGAGAACTAGAAAAACGCAAATGGAAATTGACAAATATACTAATATTCCTCTGAACTAATAAATATATCAAAAATACATTTGGAATATTTAATTTTAATTCTTTCATCCCAAACAAAATGCTTCTACCACGAGCGTTCTGCGAGTAATGAAAAATAAAAAATTCAGAAGAAATTGTCTTGTATCAGGTAAATACGGAATAAGTGAACAAAGTTTGACGTATTGCTATACAGTGGTTGTTTCTTATTTAATTTGGTATAATATTTTCAAGATGAATCTTCTGAATCGAGACGTGAGAGAATTGTTTTATGCTGCTTTGAAATTTCAGTTATACGCTGGCCATGAAGAGAAATATTGCAGGCAAATACCTGAAATTGGGTATCATATTGAGAATTATACTCACTTAGTTTCTCGACCTATTCGGCCGATAGATTTGCAAATTGGCAAATTTTAATAATATATTATTATATTATAAATATATATTTCTTTAAATCCTGTCAGGATGTCTACTGACCACATATTATAGTTCTCCAAATTTG
This sequence comes from Halyzia sedecimguttata, assembly GCA_937662695.2. NCBI lineage: Eukaryota > Metazoa > Arthropoda > Insecta > Coleoptera > Coccinellidae > Halyzia > Halyzia sedecimguttata. The sequence continues at coordinate 86,826,389 of OW569415.2, read as the reverse complement.
TTGATTTTCTTACATATTTCATCACAATATCACGACATTTCTCTCCTATTGGAAAATTTCTGTAATCAGCATATTCATCCGCATTTTTCTATTTAAACTCATATAACAAACGAAGAAGTTTTATTGTACCTTCATGGAATATCCGATCTTCACTCAATATAGTATGGAAAGGGAAACTTTTCAATTGTACTCACTGTTATAACATTTGGATTTCACGATAATGGTTATCACGAATATTTAACGTTTTCTCGCGGTTTTGAAGATGGAAAGAAGCGAAGAACTTCAATAAGATTTGAATTCAATTACAGCTTCCGCTACATGAACATATTTATATTGCGGCTGTGAAAATTATGAATATCTAAAATGTTCTGTGAGGTGTAAATGATGGCTTACTCATTCAGTGAGCTGGGAATTTTTCCTCTACCAATATCAAGAGTATGACATGTTTCTACACAAACAATATATTTGATGTTCGTAGAATATGAATAATAATTGATGAATTTTGTGGTTTTAGAATGAAATTATAATGAGATAGGCTGGGCCTTGGGTAATGCTGGTCGATGAGTTGGTAGGTTCCATTGAATATATTATGAAACAAGGTAAAAGTTGTCTGAGGGGAACTTCTGGACTAGTTAGTTATTACTATTTTCTGATTAGGAGGCCGATCTGGATAAAACCCAATGGTTGCATGCAAGTCACTGTGATACGACTGGGAGGTTCATTATAGAATTCAACAATTAATAACTGAAAAAGATAGATTTGATAAAATTCATTATTTATTCGTTAAAATGTTCCGGTGTTGAAATATGCAAAATAAATCAAGCACTGACGTGAAGTCAGAAGCTTTTGCGCGTATGTTCTATTGTCCATTCTTCTGTATTAGACACCCTTAATCGAATTTATCATGGTAAATTATGTTGTCCATTCTCCTGTATTGGACACTCTTAATTCGAATTTACTATGGTAAATTCGAATTAAGTGTCCAATACAGGAGAACATAATTGACCATGGTAAATTCGATTAAGGGTGTCCAATACAGAAGAATGGACAATAGCACATACATAGAATTTACTATGGTAAATTCGAATTAAGTGTCCAATACAGGAGAATGGACAACATAATTGACCATGGTAAATTCGATTAAGGGTGTCCAATACAGAAGAATGGACAATAGAAAATACGCGCAAAAGCTTCTGACTTCACGCCAGTGCTTGAACCAATTTTTTTTCGTGATTTTTTTGAAATTTTCGGGGGGTGTGGTTCTTAAAATTTTTTTTTCCTCAATTTTTTTCTAATTTTCTAGGGGTACGGTTCTCTCAAAATTTGAAACACGTCTTTATGATGATTTTCTACTACTAGTTACCAAGCTTCAATTCGATCGAATATTTATTTTTTGAGTTATCAAGGAAATAATATTCCAGGAGGGTATAACTCGGAAATCGTTTGACGTAATGCGAAAACCCTCAAGCAGTTTGATCCCAGATTTTCCCCAACTGATGCTTGGTCGTGTGTGTGAAATGGTAGGTACATTTTGAGCTTCAAAGAAGTAGACTCTTCTTATGTCACTTTTATTATGAGTAATATTTATAAGATAATAACAATAACAAGATATTATCTACCGCATCTCATAGCTCTCATATATCTCGTACCGGACATTGAAAGTAAACATATAACGCAAATAAATAATTTGCGCCTGAGATAATACCGAATAATATCCACTTACCTTTGAGAACTCAAGGTAGTCATTATTGCCAATTTGCCTTTCACGTTAAAACATATTACTCGATTGGTAGTTATAGTGTACAACTTCAATACTTCACATGACCAATTTTGGTAGACTACAAAATCGATAACGTATATATTTTCGGTCGCTAACCGATAAAGTAAGTAATTAAAAAAGAACAATTCACTTAAAAGATAAGTTTTGTGTTACTATAGATAATTGATTTTACATATTCATACCTTTTCATATCATATAGCGATAGCCCACATCAAATGTAAATGAAATGAAAAGAAGTAACCATTTCACTCCTCATAGCTCATTCATAATCGAGGGGTAAACCGCTAGGAATTCTGGTGTTCAAGAATGTAGAATTCCAATAGAATTCCAAAAGGATTCCTATTGAATTCCTGCAGAATTCCAATGAAATTCCGGTTGAAGTGGAATTCAGTTGTACATATTTTTGTCAGCGGGTTCCCTCTCGTTCATAACCTGCAATAAGCAACAACCGAAAATCGTTGAAATACTCTGATAAGAAAGCTGAAATGTGATCTCCAATATTAAAATTCAAATGAGACTCTCTTAAAAATGGAAAATCTAGGAACGCAAATGTTTGCATGAACATCTACGAAATCATTTTTTCGATATATTATTATGCCTTACAGAGTGAGTCTTTTAGTTGTGCATTAATTTTTACCAAAGATTCCTCTCGTCAAATAAAACACTTTTTGTAGCTCTAGTTCCTCGGAACTGAGTGCTTATCAATTTGCCAAAATGTCTGTAATTTTCAAATTTTTTGCTGAAAATGGTCTCAACGATTTGGTTCGACTCACTGATCAATAATTTGAGGTCGAAATCGATTCAGTCCGGCCGGTCCGGCTGGCCGGCCGGCCGGAGTTAGAGGATTGAAATTTGCAAGGTGGGTTTGGAGCGTGAATATCTCGGTTAACTTCGTAAATGGGAAAAATCCATCGAGTGGTTTCGGAGTTATGGCCGATTTAAGTAAAAACATTTTTTATGAATATTTTCGAAACCGATCACTCGATCTATCTGAAATTTAGCATCAAATTGTAGAATCTCGACCTTTATACGTATGTGAAGTTTTGTATTGACCAATTTTTTTTACAATAACTCTCGAACAGAATGAGCTAGGCAGTTTAAATTTTCAGAGTATGTTAGGGAGATGAATATCTCGGTTAAGTTCGCTATTGGGCAGATGGTTTCGGAGTAACGAAAACAAAAATTTTTTTTTTATGTAACAAATTTCAAATTCAATTCTTATTCAAGATGCAGTTTCACCATAAAAATCCATTGATATCATTTTTAACTCCAACAAGCTAATACTTTCGGAGATATGATTTTTCGAAATTTCAATAATGAATCGTACTTCTATATTTTCACAGAATGTTATCATTATTCTATCTAAGCTTTATTATATGATCTGTATTCATACTCATACATGTCATCCTGTTCTATAAGAGAGAGTCAAATTCATTTCAGCTATTTTAATTTGATTTCTTCCATGGTGCAGTTCTCATTCTCAGATTGCTCATTTAATCTTGATAAATAAACTATTATTTGAATTGAATTTCCTTTATGATGCAGTTCTATCATAAGAATACATTGATATAATTCCCAACTCTGAGAAACCAATACTTTCGGAGATATAATTTGTCTGTTTGCACTAGAGCGCCAGAAAGCTCCTGTCCACAGGGCTTGAACCCACTCTTTCATTTACCATTTTTTCAAATTTGGCTGTGGTAAAGAGATCCAGTTTGTTAAATTTGGAAAAAAAATCAGATTTTCTTTTCTATCTTTGACATGGATATTCCGAATGGAATGAATTTTCTCCTACTTCCACTCGTTTCCTAGATATAGACTCGCGAATGTAAAAACTATAAGAATTTAGCATAAAGAAAGCAAATTAAGTTTAGCTCAAGTTATCATAAGAATCTACAATCATTTTAGAAAAATAAAGTATTCTTCATGATATAAAGTCTGATGAAAAATCCAGAAATTTCACTACATTTATGAATCCCTGCATAAGGAACCCTCAATCAAAACCAGATATATGATACCTCCATATCTCTGATCAAAACTGAAAGCCACATTGCCATCGTTCATAGATTATAAATCGTCACAACTATTATTAGTGGTCTGTGGTCACAACACAGACAGAGAAAAACGTCGAACCTTCAAAGACATATTGACAGTTTGACAGCGTAATGATATCAAAACCAAACTCGATTTTGAACTCTTCTATTCTGTCAACTCGTCAGTTATTTTTAAGATGTCTAGGACAAGTTGTTTTAGATATCTTAGCTTAGTTATATTTAGTTTATGACTCATAAATCACTTTGGAAATTGATAATCCCTAAATTTTTCAATTTGTTTCTGCGAAGAAACCAAAAATGGGCATCTGTTGTGTTTATGTTGTGTTTTAACGAACAGATCGTGAACGAAGAACAGGAGGTTCATTTAATAGGTAAGATTATTCTATTCTCATTATTTGAATACCAGTATCCTATAACATGCTTGTTCGAAATTGCTAGTAATAACTTATAACTATTTTGAGTTCACTGCGGACTTATTATGAACACTATATAAGTAACTACACTCTTGTCCATACAGTTTTTTGTCGTGTGACATATGTTTCGGAAACAAAGTTTCCATCTTCAAAGGCGAAGCGTTACTTACAGCGTTACAGTAACGCTTCGTTTTTGAAGATGAAAACTTTGTTTCCGAAACCGCTCAGAGGGCAAAAAACTGTATTGGACAAGAGTGTAGTTACTTTTATTGTGTTAGTAATAACTTGTTAATTTCAGATTTCGGAAATATGAAATTCTCAGAGAACGCTTAGACTATGACACATAGTCTCCAAATATCATTTTTTCCCTAAATTCATTGGTTTCAATAGCTCTATACTCTTGGATCCGTAAAACTATATTCAATTAGCCTGGAGGAAGCTTTTCTTGAATATAGGTAATGTCTTCAAAATTCAAAATATTATTCATTGAATGATATGGAATCAAAAACAATTTCCAGAACCTATGTGTCCTTACCTTTCTCTCGTACACATTCAAATTAATGGATCAATTCGAGGGTTGAAACCACAGATATCGTATGTCCACTTTCTGCAAGTGTTACGGTAAAGTGATTTTTCGAACGTAGTCTGTGCAAATATTATAACGAGAAGTAAGACTTACTTCTTGTTATTCAGGACATACAATATTTGTACAGAATGCTATGTTAGGATAAAGTGAATTTTGAACGTAGGAAGACAGATATCAAAAAGTGACCATACAATATCTGTGCTTTAAACCATCGATTTATTCTCACAACACTGTGACTTCTTCGATTTTACTTTAGTTGACCACATCCGGCAACGCTCATCCATAGCATTAGTTCATAAGAGACCCACTGTGTATATGAATATGCATCCGAAATTTATATACCTATCGAGAGATATATACAGGGTGAGGCTTTGACCACTGCATTAATTTTAACCAAAGATTCCTCTCATCAAATGAAACACTTTTTTCATTTACCATTTTTCCAGATTCGGCTCAGGTGAACAGTTACAAGCGTTTAAAGATTTCACAATGTGCTAATACACTCCCGCATATAAATTATCTATGACATTGTTGGCGGACGAGAATAAGGCATGGCAACGTGATTTATAGCTTGATTCGGGATTTCAACGCTCAGGGACGGATCCATAAAAGTAGTGAAATTTCTGGAGTTTTCCATTTTAAAACATTCAATGGAGAATATCTCGAAAACGGTGCGTTTAAGGAAAAATTATGAAGAATAATATAATGTTCTAAAAAGATGGAATATTCTTGAAATGACTAAAGAAAAACTTTATATGCTTTCTTTATGCTAATTTCGTTTAGTTTTATGAATCCACGAGTCCATAACTAGAAAACCAGTAGAAGTAGAAAATAACTAATATTTGGAAAATATGTATCATAGTTATAAGAAATTTTACGCCAACATTCATTTTATTCGAAAAAAGGATGTCAAAGCTACAAAATAAAAACTGATTTTTTTTTCAAAATTTCAACAGCCTGTATCTTTTTACCTGAGCTGAATTTGGAAAAATGTTAAATGAAAAAAGTGTTTCATTTGATGAGAGGAATCTTTGTTTAAAATTAATGCAGTGGTCAAAGACTCACCCTGTATATTCCCGGTTCTTGAAACCTTTTGTCATATTATAAAAAACGAATATTAAAGAATTTTCTGGATATAAATGAACAAAACTGATACCTATTTTGACATCCACATTTTCACCCCCAATTCTATGCCTTCAGAGCGAATTCATCTGGATGCAGAGTTTGGTGGATGAACTGTTTCAAAAATTATTTCACTCGATTCATTATGCGTTTTAGAAACTTTTGGTGGTTTCAAAAATGTTTTTGGTGAAGGATTGGTATTTTTCAATTTAAGATGATCAATAGACAAAAATGAATTGGTTTCATCAAACATTTCCTTAAATTATTTGGGGACTTACACTCTGGGTTGGATATGGGAATAATTCTTGCAGTTATGATTTTTACAAATTTATTGAAAAAATTAAATAGAAAATTAATAAAACGTTAAAAATCGAACATTAAATATTAAAGTTCACAACCTGGTCATATCTATATAAATGTCAAAGTGTCTATAAATTATTAGTATGCTAAGACTGTGATCGATAATCAGATCATTGATTCCTCAATATTATCTCTTCAGTATCATTTGAATTTCTTCAAGCGTTTTACCTTTAGTTTCGGGAACATAAATCGATATTAAAATGGTCGAAATTATACAATTTATCCCAAATAGATAAAATGAAACATACATGCCAAAAGCATCGCTCAACCACTGATGTAGGTAGATTGACAATGATGAGGATACAACATATACTAAATCTGAGACTGCCATACCCCAACCCTTGACTCTAGCAGGGAAAAGTTCAGCCGTTGTTACTATGGGCACAATACCCAAACCAATTTTGAATGCGAGTGCATAGAACATAACTGCAACCATAGGTATCCAGCTGAAATGTTTCAAATCCATAAGCAAGAACTGTAGATGGAAGTAAACCGCGATGGTGAATAAACTCAAACTCGTCAGCCATCCTGAAATCAAAAGAAGAATTTTCCTCCCAACTCTATCCACAGTGAAGGTTGCTGCGGTTGCCGCAATCAGCATCAAAGATGAAAATATTATACCAGCTGTCGAGGAACTGAGTAGGTCAGAACCTGCATGATTCAAAATCTCATGAAGATTCATGATAAGTACTGTTATGCCAACGAAATGTTGCGAACTGTTCAATAGCATAACAATTACGCAGGCTCTTCTATTACTCCTGATTAGAAAAAGATCAAGGGGCCTCCCCCTTTCTGTTTTTTGTCTTTCTACAGCCTCTCTTATATCCATAAGTTCTTTCGTCACGTCCTCATCCACTCTCAATCTTTCCAAAGCGCGTTTGGCCTGTTCCTCCTTGTTTACGTACAAAAGGTAGTAAGGAGATTCTGGCATGAATGGAAATATTATGAACTGCGATAAGAGTATAGATCCACCAACGATTGCCGCAGTTTGAATAGAAACAAGGGGTCCAATAGAATATATAACAACAATTCCTACTAACATCATGAGATAAATAATTCCTGCTAAGAACCCTCTCATTTTTTGATGAGCTATCTCTGAAATGTACATTGGAGAGGCATTGAAGGCAATGTCGGCTGTCATTCCTAAGAGGAACCTTCCCATGAATAGATGATTCACATTTGTTCCTAAGCCAATAAGCGTCCATCCACAGAGTCCCACAACTGAAGACATCAGAACAGTTTTCTTCCTTCCGATGGCATCCACAAAGTATATTGAGAACGGAAGACCCGCTATAGCTCCAAACATGTACAAAGATTCCAACCAAAGCCCATCGTTTGATGTGATAGATACCGGGGATGCGCCAGATTCTAAAATTGGTATAGAAGGAGCTGTCCATCCATACTGCATACCATCTGCTAAGGCGTTTATTGTGCCTGAAAGGAATATAGAAATCAGATTCAAGTACATCAGTGATCATGTGATATCAAAAAATGTGGGAAAGCCTTGTGAACAGGAGCTTTGGCGCTCTTGTCAAACTAATAGCCTGAAACCTTCCTTCAGGATTTCTGCATACGTACAGGATGATTTTAGCGAAATTCTACATTTCTGTCTTTTCTTACTCGGACTGATATTTGTAAGTATGGTGGCGATTGAATGAGTGGATGAACGCTGTGTGGAATTTCATTTTATTCCAAAAATTTGTCTGAAAGTTCAATGAGCTGGGAGGGACTGAATGGCCACAGTACTACCTCATGTCAATTATGTACATGTGCAAGCCAGTTTCGAGAATGTAGCGTTGTTTCCGAGGTGAAGTGTTCTTAACGTGTCCTTGGGCCATTTTTGAAATTCACGCTGCTTCTTTCCGGCATCTTTCATTCTGCACTTGAGCAAAGTAAAAGCGAGTTAAATGATAAAGTTTTGGTCTGAGGGGAGTGGGATTTTGAGGCGGAGGATGCTATTGATCCATAGGGAATTCTGTGGAGAATCAATGGTTCTGGAGAATCGCAGCTGTGTGTGAGATGTGTGATTTTTAAAGGGCTTTTAGCCACGAGTGGTTGTGATTCAAACTAGCAAAAGCACCTAGGAGATTCTAAGTGGTATCCTTGGTCAAGACCTAGGAGGGGCAGTATAAACATAACCATGTCATTAGCAAGTGCGCCAAGGAAAAACAGCTTCACTATGAAAAATTAAAAAACTTCACGTGAGGTCAGTAGCTTCTACGCGCATGTTCTTCTATCAATTCACGCCTCACAAACTCTAACGAAATACTACACGAACCTTCAAGCCGTATGTCTCAACCGGGATATCCGGTACCTACGGTATTTCAATCTGTGTATTTAGAAGAATTGGGAAAATAAATTTCAGCTTGAAAGTATGAGCGATATTTCAGCGAAATCTGACATCTAGTCCCTGAAATTAAAATATTTTGTAAATTAATTTTTTTGGAAGAAATATTTTGTTTTTTTTTCCAGAAACACTATCATCTGTGAATTTCGTGAAAGTAGGTGCGTTAGCATTCTACTTCACCAAGTTTAAATTGGATAGGACTCGTATTTATTGAGTTATTGAAGAAATAATAAAAAAATTTCGGATGGGTATAACTCCGAAACCGTTTTTACGATTATGTTTATTAACGAAATTAACTGTTGCATCTTTACGCGAACTCTATCCTGAAAATTGCAAGTTGCTGTCTCTTTCCGTCCAAATGTTATCGTGTCAAAGGTCACTCATTCAGCTATTGACCTCTCCCATCGCTTATCGCTTCCAATATTTGTTCAATACCTCTAACAACATAGGTCGTGTTCAAATTCACGAAATTTTGCTAAAATTTGTGCGCTCTCATTCTAAAACTGCAAGATTTCAGATTGTTACAACTCCAAAACCGTTTGCCAGATTATGCTAATTAACAAACGTGGATTATGCATTCAGATGCGCAACCTATCCTGAAAACTGCAAGTCACTATCTCTTTCCGTTCTCAAGTTATCTTGACGTTCATAATATTCAAAAAAAATTCATTTTCTATTTATAAGATCCTAAAATTTTCACAGAGGTCTCTGTGTCGGTATTCTACAACTAGTTTCCAAGGCTCAATTTGATCGGATCAGTATTTTTTTTAATCAAAATTACTCGGAAACTGTTGGGCGTATTATGCTCATTAAAGAAATTGACCGTTGCATTTGGACGTAAAATTGAGGTTGTTCCTTTCCATTATTCTTCATTTTTGAAAAAAGTACCCTTTAATGAATTACCCATTATTTTCTCGAATGTTAATGCCATAATCATATTGAACTTTTGTAATATAAAAAAAAACAATCTCTATGGATTATATCAATCTTATCGTCTGTTTACAATTTTCGAAAAATATAGTTTTAAGGGCTACATATTCGTAATTCCATGATAAATTTCATTTTCAGTTTTTTAATCCCTCCACTATTTCATCATAGTATCTTGAATGTGGAACCATAAAAACTTCTATTAATGTATATTAGAACTATAAAACACCAAAAGTATCTTGCAGTCTGAATATCTTGACATTTCATAATGTGAACAAACATGTAACACTATCTTACTAGCTGATAATGGTGAAGTTATCACAAAAAAATCGTATGAATATATATCTATTGTTTACTATATGGATCAACGTACACCATAAAAATAAAATGCGAGAATTGTGGAACAGAGTTACCTGATTTTGAGGTATATGTTTAAATCACAAAAATGTATATATTCCGATTATAACTGAATGATAACAAAAAGATATCTTTGATTAAATATATCAGGTACCTAGTCGAAAATTCCACGAATGAATGGAAAAATTATGGGATTTTATCTCGTATGTATGTTTATATCTGATATTCATATCCAATGGTTATCATGCTACCGATGACTGGGCTGTTGAAAGGTCCGCAATTATAATGATGAGTTTTTCACTGAATAAATTGCAACTTAATTTGATAATTATGGAATACTTAATTATTTATGCAGATTCACTTCGGAATAGTTGATAATACCTCATATGAAAGTCACGTGCAAATCTGTCGATGGAAAAATAATCTAACGAAGATAAATATGTTGAATGCTAGAATTGAAACTATTGAAAATCTTCGATCGAGATGAAATTCGGTACTCGGTTGTATAATGGTGGTTTGAAGGCATGTGCGGATTCTGACGAATTGTTTCAGAAATATAAAATATTTGAAGAAACAAAAAATATTTTTTTGCTAGTGAGATATTAACGATATTTCGCGAAAATTAGCGCTTCAGCATTTTAAAAGTGATTAGTTTTGTATATTTTGAGTTATTCAGGAAATAATAACAAAATGTACGGTGAAATACCGAAGCCGTTTGGGCGATTATGATCAACGAACTATCCCATTTGGATGCGCAATTTGCAAGTCGCAAATCTATTTCCGTTCGAAAGTTATCATGGCAGTGGTCACCTATCCAACCACTGAACTCACCCAAGGCATCTCGTTTCTCCAACAATATAGATCCAATCGTGTTAAAATTCGGAACTTGCCGCAAAAATTTGCGTTCAGCATTCTACAACTAATTACCATATTTGAATTGGACCAGATTCGTATTTTTTCATTTATTGAGGAAACAACAACAAAATCCAGATAGGTATAATATTTGGTTGCGCAACCTAGCTTGAAAATTGCAAGTTGCTATCTCTTTCCGTTCTCAAGTAATCGGGAGATACATGATATTGTTCCAAATTTTTTTAGTGATGAAATCCCCACCAAATTTTACACACGCCTTTGTGCCAGTATTTTACAACTAGTTACCAAGTTAGGACAAAATTAGTAGTCGGAAATCGCTGAGCCCATTATGCCCATTAACGAACTCATCCATCGCGTTCAAATGTGCCGCCTACCCTGAACATTTCAAGTCGCTACCTCTTTCCGTTCGAAAGTTATCGTAGCAACGTCCGGCTGGCCGTAGAGAATCAAGTGTGTGAAATGTTTAAAGTATAGATTAGAATAACTTTAGATACTTCATTAGCTTCCTGATGAAAATTCATTCGCTGATTGTTGATATGACTGTGTAAGTAAGTTAGAAAATCAGCTAGTAATAGGCTGAGTTGAAACTCGTCAGCTCGTGCATTTAAATAAGTGATAGATGCTCCTGTATAGTCCGATATATAGCCAGCTGACTTGTTGCGAAAATGGTCTCAAACGATTAGGTGCAACTCACTGAATACGAGGCCAAAATCGATTCTGTCCAGTCAACCTTCGGTTCTCCCGATAACTTTCGAACGGAAAGAGATAGCGATTTGAAATTTTCAGGGTGGATAGACCTTTCGTACACGACAGTTGAGTTAATGGGCATAATCAGACCAATAGTTTTGGAGTTATACCCATCTGAAATATTGTTTCCTCAATGACTAAAAAAATACATATCCGGTCGGATTGAAACTTGGTTATTAGTTGTAGAATGCTGAAGCGCAAATCTTCACATAATTTCGTGAGGATCGTCTCAATAGAAAATTCTCCGAATCAATTTTATATTTCAGAAGCTATGCGTCAGATTCCGCTGAAAATCCGCAGAAGGCTGGCCTTATACAGCCGGAATGTCTCTCAATTCTGGAAGCTTGCAAAATATGGAAAATAATACTCTCAAAAAATCAGAACGTGTGAGTAGAATAGCTAATTATCCGTAGCTAAGTATCCGTGGTCGAAATCGATTCTGTCCGGCCGGCCGTCCGTCCGGCCGTTAACACGATAACTCTCGAACGGAATGAGCTAGACACTTAAAATTTTCAGAGTAGGTTTGAGGGATAAATATCTCGGTTAAGTTCATTATTGGGCAAAATCGGTATAATAGTTTCGGAGTAACGGAATTTTTTTTACGTTACAACATTTGAATTAAAATTTTTTAAGATGCAGTTTCATCATAAGAATCCATTGTTATCATTTTCAACTCTGACAAGCTAATACTTTCGGGGATATGATGTTTCAAAGTTTCAATAATACATCGTAAGTTCCATGTATTCACAGAATGTGAACACATAATCTGTTTGTGATCACTATTCATAAATGTCATCTTTTCTAGCTATAAGAGATTGTCAAATCATAGTTGATATTTTCTCTTGGAAAACAAAAATTCGATTCTTGAATTTGTGAATATATACAAGACTGTTTTGATGTAGTTCATGGAGGCAATAGGAAAGAAGAACATAATGGAATCATCAAAAGAAATTACTGTTCGTTGACCACTGAGGTTATATTACCTTTTACCTCCTTAAGTAGTGAGACATGTTCCTATATACAGTATTTTCATAATGTTGCTAGCAAAAAAATACTGAAATATGGATCTACATTTGTGTATCAATCATTTTTTCTTGAGTTGAACTTCATAATACAGAAATGAATGTGTTAGTGGTATGAACTATTACATTTTAAATTATGAAAAGAGGATAGTATTTTATTAATATATTTTGAACTATTAAAATAATTTGTTCGTAATCCACTACCTACTCAAATATCAGGAATAAATTGACAATCTGCTATGATTATCTCCAGCCTTGCTCTAGACATTTCGATGATACTTTCCTTAGGTATTTCGAGTTGTAAAAACTATGTACCGAGTGTAAGTTGCAACAACCCATTCCACGAGGTTGAATCATTGCAGATTGCTCATTTAATCTTGATAAACAAATTTAATGACAATTTTTGAAGCATTAATGCATTGTAGATTGTTCTTTTTTTTATAAGATAATATTCGAAGCATTTTATTTAAACGACACTTTTTCTAAATTTAATTCATTTCATGATGCATTTCTATCATAAGAAGCCATTGATATAATTCCCAACTCTGAGAAACCAATACTTTCGGAGATTTAATTTGTCTGTTTGAACAAGAGTGCCAATAAGCTCCTGTCCACAGGGCTGGAACCAATTTTTTTTCATGCTCATGTGACCAGCTGACGTATAATTGTCTACTCCAACAGACTTTTGTTCCTTCAAGATATTGGGTCGGAATTATTTGATATATTTTTGTTCGGAAGGAATTAAATAGTTAAAACAATTTTTTATTCCAATATGCGTGGGAGGCTAAGGCTCCTTACTGTACCAATGGAGCGCCAGCTGAAGATTACGTGGCTTCATGATATAACTCTCGGAAGCATTTTACGTATTTTTGCCCAAGAGGAAATATTATATAAAATAAATTTCTTGGCTACAAGCTTTTTTAGACATTGTTTTGTTAAGCCTCACTCGATCTTACAGAAATTCAGCTCCAAATTGTGGATTCACGATTTTTTTATCGAGGGGTCTTGCACTGCGGCATTTTAGTATACAAAATTGTGGAATTGTGGGCAAATTGGATGGAATTATATGGAATTGAATGGAATTATATGGAATTTAGATTTTCAGGGCTTCATTAATATTTTATCGTGATGAAACGTGTAAAAATGTGACTAGTTACGGTTGTTATGCAAAAAATAATTTTGACCGATATACCGGGTATTTGTGATAGCTGTGCTAATTCTCAATTTTTTTTTTGTGAACCTAGGTCCCATTAATTTCTGTTTAGAAAATACCAATGTTTGAAATATATTTATTCGTGTTATTAAAAAGCAGCTATAGAATACCCAATACCAAATAACACCCATTCAGGCCTGAAACAAGCAATTAGCCCAACTGTGAATTCAGTGAATGTAGAAAATGAAATAGATTCTTGGCAACTCTTCAGTTGTCACCACTACTAGTCTTCATTTATCACTGAACTTTGCATGGCGTGTCTCAAACAAATAAGTTTGACATCCATTTCATAGACGAAATGTACAAGCCATACATGCTAGAGATGCACCAAAACGGTTAGAATTTTTTCGATGGTTCTTCAACAACATGCACATATTGAGAAATTTATTTCGCTTGTCATATGGTCTAACGAGGCTTGTTTTACTATGGACGGTATGAAGAAAAAGGATAACGAACATGTGTGGGATTTGCAAAGTCAATATGCCAATAGTCCAAGACGATTTAAATTTCATTTTAGTGACAACATTTGGAGAACGATTTTCAACAACGATTTGATGCCAGTACATGTTATAAATGATTGTTTGAATGCACATTTATTTATTTATTCATTAACCAAACATATTACATAAAGTTTCAAGGTGAACTGGTCAACCGTACAATATTAGATGTATAATCCTACACAAGTAAACTTAACTACTTGTACATAGGCTGCTCAACCTTAATCTAACTTAATTCCAATAAATCAAAATTATATACTTCTATAAAAACCAACGAAGCTCATAAGCAAGACGTTTTTTACATATTAACGAGAATAACAACTAATATTTTTCTATAATGAAACTTTTCAATTTCTTGATTATTTTTGCTCTATCAGCCCTGAACAGTTTCAGACTATCTGTTAACTTTTTGAACACTTTTATAGCAATATAATAACTATGTTTCGTATATAATCGTTTGTTTGTTTTAGTTTACTGTAGGCTCTCATTCCTAGTATTGTTTTTGAATTTTTGTATTTATCTTAGTGTAAGATAGTGTAATGATACTGCTTCTAAATGGAAGAATTGGCGTGGAGTTAGAGTATTGTAATGCGTATGAGTATTAATCATATTCACTATTGTAAGTATTTTTTTTTTTAGTTCTTTGAATGAAGTTTAAGTTATTATAATAAGCCCCCCCCCCCCCCTAAGGAACTATACCATAGTTCATTATACTCTGACAAAATGCATGATAAATGTGGTAATTTATCATGCATTTTTTCGAAGCATCAATTCCAAAAAAAAATTAAAAAGTATAAACCCAATTATTTGTGATAATCTACCCGTTTCAGTATATGTTGACCTATGTTAACATTCAAATTTTTTTGGCACACTATCAGAGTATTTACCATATGATATATATATACAGTCTTTTCAAGATTTAACGATAGTTTACTTTGTTTAAGCCAATTTGAGACAGTTTCTAGTTCTCTTATCAATCTCCCCCGCGCCTCCTCCCACGTGTCATCACTCGAGATGATTACGATGTCATCTGCGTACGATAGTATTGAATTTTCTGGCATATCTTTCAGTAGATCGTTCACATAGAGAACAAAAAGTATGGAACCTGAAATTGTTCCTTGTGGAACACCGATAGATATTTCTCTGTAATTACTTGTAGCGTTATTTATCTTTAGTCTCTGTCTTCTACCAGAAAGATAGCTTCTGAACAATACGAATATACATATTTTGGAACGTAACCTTTTTGAGCTCATTGATGACATAGAGCTCAATATCGTTGAAAATATTTCGTTTCAGCACAATGGTGCACCACTACATAGAGGAAGACGAGTAATTGCTTGGTTAAATGAATATTTCCAAAATAGATGGATACGTCAAGGAGGATCAATAGCATATGGTCACCTCGATCGTCGTATCCTAATCCTTTGTATTATTGTTTGTGGGAAGGTTTGAAGAGGCTTATCTATCATGTTGAAATCACTTCTCATCAACAATTACTTCATATAAATCAAGATGCTGCTAACCAGATAAGAAACGATTCAAATATCGTCCGTCTTCTAATCATTAATTTGCCAATTGGAGGCTTGCATTCATCATATTTTTTATCCTTAATGGTTCAAGAATAGAAGAGTTGATACAATCGTTCTGACTCAAACAACATATTTTTTCAAATGTGACTGACATCATATCAATGATTTCCCAGCTTATTATGGCTACACTTTTCCGGTGGAGGGAAAAGGAACTTTAACTCTCCGTTAGCCTGTCAATCAAAATATGACATGGTTATTGTACGTTTGAAAACGAGGGAGACCGATGACAAAAATTTGTACACCAGAATTCTAATTCATCCGGAATTCCATTGGAATTCTATAGGAATTCTATTGGAATTCTCTGAAAACTTCAGACTGACTGATGAACATTTAACACATTTTATTTCGAAATGATCGAATGACTAGTGAAATTTCGAATAAAAATATTCTTTTTCATTTTCGAGAATTCACATTGAATGTCCTTGAAATTTTGCATGTAGGTGTGGAATGTAATACCTTTAGAATGTCGTAGGGATGGGATCTTCAAACACAGAAAAAAATTATAATAGTAAATTCCATGTTATTTTCCTTCTTTCTTTGTCATTGCTTGTTTGATTTGATCATTAAATTAGGCAACGGGTATTAAATGACAAAAAGTGAAAATGCACTGACGTGAAGTCAGTCTGCTTTAGCGCACTTGTTCAACACGAACAAGCGTGCCAAAGCAGACTGACTTCATGTTAGTAGTATTAAATTTTTCAAAACTGAACGGATAAATACTCGAAGAAGCAATTAACTTCTACGCAAAGCGCAGTCATTGTTTTCTTACAAATTTGAACAGATGAAACCCAAATTTCATATTGAAGTTAAAACATTTCGCTTTAGGATATTTTTTGTCTCTATTTGTACAGTGCTGTGCCTGCGGTGATGCAAGGACACAGTAACGAAGTCTACATAGAAAACAACTGATTCCCCTAACTCGCTCAAGCTAATGAGAAGATCTTGGGAAGACTTAGGAGGGTCAGTAAAATAGTATCAAACGAAATTTTGGTGTGCATGGACGTATAAACCAACCGTAATATCCAACATAGAGACATCACATGCAAACAGAATGAAAAATTCACGGGAACCTCAATTGAAAGCTCTTTTCTGGATCTTCATCAGAGGTGAAAATTTTAAAACTCCAAGAATTGAAGAATATTTTAACATTACTCAGCGTATTCAATAATTCGTAAATTTGTTTATTGCCTAGTATATTTTCATAGGTTAGGCAAAGCCGACGGAAAGCACTTCAAACGGCCTAAATCCGGTTGAAACCAACTATTTGGAGTTGTTTACTTGATTGTTCGATAGGTGTCGCACTCCAACATCAATATGAATTCTTTATAATTCAATAGGAATTCTGCGGAATTCAATAGTACTTCCACAGAAAAAAAAGTACACTGCGAGCAAGACTAGTAGTCTTGATTGGAAGCTATGGTAGACTCATATATCCGCAATGATAACTTGACTCAATGCAATATGCACATTATTCTTATACCTATCAGTTCAGCTTACTTCCGATAAAGAATAACAAACTTGAAAATAGTATAGTAACACTAATTTTAACGTATAGCATAACTTCAACTAAGAATATGCCTACTTGAAATGAATATAGAACTGTCTTTTAGCAAAACTTTCTCAGTTTCCGAATAAGTATAGTTATTTTCTGAGCAACTATTTTCTTAATGCAGAGTAACAAGTAATAAACTTGAAATGAGAATATTTCTAATCATATCAATATTATTCTTAAAATTGTTTGAAAATCATCTATACTATCCCTCCGAGTATAGTGAAACTCATATCAATTTTGAAGTGTTCTTAATTTAATTCCCTTTGAAATGAGAGACAGTCAAATAATATGGAGTGTCAAGTGGTACATCATAGAAAATAATTCTTTTTGTTGTCCTTCCAACTATCTGAATTTTTTGACGACGTGATGCTTGACCTCCCATATTTGAAAATTTGAAGTTAATTTTCTCTCCAGCGTCATCTACTTAGTATCAAAATGTTATTTATTTCAAAAAATACCATTGGGTATTTATTCAAACTAGTCCCATATCTAAGCGTCGCAATAAATTGAATCAATTATAGCTATCATTGTTGGAACCTTTGGCTAAGTTTGCGACGCACATATATGGGACTAGTTTGAATAAATACCCACTACTAATGTTTGAAAAAAATATCTTTATGATACTAAGTTGATGACGCTGGAGTGAAAATTAACTTCAAATTTTCAAATATAGGAGATCAAATATCACGTTGTCAAGAAAAATTCAGATAGTTGGAAGGACATTAACAAAAAGAATTATAATCAATGATGTACCTACCACTTGACAATCCATACCATTTGAATGTCATTCATTCCGAAAAATAGAATCGGTACAAAAGTAAGTAAGGAATGCACAAAATAACTATTTTTCACTTTGCAGAATGTGTAAGGGGATATGTCATTTATTCATTTGCACAATATTTTGCTCAGCATTTTAGTGAAACGGATTGTTATTTTTCTTGCTGCGACGTGCCAAGTTCCAAGTAAAAAGTTGCATAACAGTTTGGTGCAATCAGGTTCCTGAAAATGAAATTATGGGTTCCAATGAAATTATATAAAGTATATTATAAGTACTCACTGTTAAATACTCAAATTAACTCGGCCAATTCCCATTCGTTTAAAATGTTCTTCATATTCATTACTACATATATATTATATAAACTTATAAAATCACTAGTTGTTGCCGATCGTGATCATGCTCTCTTTGGATCCGCGTCCAAAATGTCCGCCGCCAACCTTTCCACCCGGTGCAGATATGTGGATTTGCTCAATCGATACTCGATAGATGAGTGTATTGAGACTTGACTGCGCATATAATATTATTTCGAATAAGAATAGCCTGTTCTTGGGTGAAGTTGTACCTGAATTCATATGAGATCTCTTAGATTTCAACCATGAGAGCTATTCTCAATACAATTATTGAAACACTTCCATCAGTAGAATATTTCCTACAATTAAGAATTAATATTCTCGCTATAAAATAGTGTTGCTTTTTATTCAATGTCAGAATTAGGCTACGATCAACTTTAAATAATTTTGGCTCAAGTCTTGCATTTTCTTTAGAGAATACTAAATGATTTTCAATAGAACTCAATAGCGGTTCTTGCTTTCATTGTAGTGATCTTGTTGTATTGAGAATATAACATGTTCAATAAAATGTATCGTAATCTTGGTGAATAAGTATATGTGTCTTCTCAGAACAAAAACAGTATTTTCTACTTTCAAGATAAATAGTTTCAACTCAGGTATGAAACAACTTGCTTTTAGAATATTTCATCAAGACTATGTGTATACTTGAATGTAAATTATGATTTTTTTCCGTGGGAGCTTCCTCAATACAGAGAAATTCATGCTATCCCTCGGCGTAAATGTGCCTCTGTTTTAGCCCAATTTTTATTCTTTTTACTGCATTTTCGAAACCAAAAATCTATTCTTCGAACACTAAAGGTGTAAGATATACTATTATGGACTGGTGTGGTATGGGGTGGCGCGTTGGGGTACGCCCTGACGTCTCTCACGCTATTTCTGAACAGTTTCGATCGATCGATAATTACATCACACGATAGAATAGTATATTCTAAAACAAGTTTGCAGAATGGGCTCCAATTCGAATCCGAATACGAAATTCGAAAACGAGCGATGAAGAAGCAAGTCGCGAATTGCCTTCTGCAACGAGTATTATACGATATTTCCTCTATTTCAGGAAAGTTTTGTAAAATACTATTAAAATTTAATAATAAAGTTCGGATAATACATCCTAGTGACTATTGTATTGTATCTTGGCAGTTGGTGTGACTGTTACGAAAGTTGACGGATTACGGAATTTGAATCTGAATCGTACGTAGAGTATGGAGATCAGATTTAAAACAGTTTCCTAATAGCATGAATGATTTAAAATTAGCTAGAAGGAAATCTCTAGTACCTACCTTATTTTTTAATGAAAATAAAACTTTTCCTCTCAACATTTATTTTACTATATCCAGATTATATTATATTGACAATTGACGTGTGTTGAAATTTGATAGGATCGAATGTCAGTGCCACCACAAAACGAAAAATATAACTAGAAACAATGCGGTAATGAGTTCATTACAGCAATGTTTTTAGTGATGTAATGAACTCATTACGATACTGAAATAGAGAAACATACTACTGTGTTGGGTTGTGTCGCGTTAGAATAGTGGTGTGGGGGTTCTGACGCCATCGGCCCCAGGCAGTCCACGGCACGCCACAGCACACCACACCACGAGCAAAATAGTATATTTCTAACTGTACTAAATGTATGGAACCTACATGGTTCTGGCGTGTCGCACTACACCATACTACAATAGTTTATTTACTCCTTAAGCATATAACACCTCCGTATTTACCAATTTCAAATTATTTTATGATAAAGGTGGAAGGGTGGTGGACTGAAATGAGCATTTTCTCAATATATACGTGTAAAGGTAATCGAGTTGATAATGACATTCTTGTGCTCTCGACTATTCGCTTCTTATTCACGGTCTCTTTTGCGCGCATGTTCAGGGTTACATCGTATCTCTAGAAGATAAAAAGAAATATATTAAATAATCTAGTATATTCCACAGGGAGTTAAATTTACTACTTTAGCTGAACATGAACGTGTACACTGCAGAGTATTCTTAAATAATATCAAGTATCTCACTATAACCTATGAACGGAAAGAAATAGTGACTTTACATTTTCAGGTTAGGTTGCGCATCCGAATCCGACATATAATTTTATAATTGGCATTATCAGCCAAAGCTTTTTGTAGTAATACCCCACTCAATGTTTTTTTATTACCTTAATAGGTAACTCAAAAATACGAATCCGATCCATTTCAACCATGTTAATGCATTGTGGAACACCAACACACAATTTTTTGCGTAATTTCGTGAGGATCGTATCACTGGAAAAATTTAAAAAAATCATTGAGTAATTTTCTGTATCTCAGAAATTATCCGATCGATATCACTGTATATTTGCGAGAGTCTTCAAGAAGTAAATTTAAAGCCAAGTTCTAAATTTGAATTGATATATAGTGTTGGAGATCCAGGCAGCCTTGTCTAAGTTCAGTAGCAGCATACGTGACTGTTGCTAGGATAGCGCAAAGAGATAGCGACTTGAAATTTTCAGGCTACGTTGCGAATCAGAATGCAACGCTAAGTTTTTTAAGTTAAGTATTTTTTCAAAAGAAAAATACGAGGAAATTTATAATTCAAGAAAAATCTGTGCGATTTTGCTGAAATTAGGCAAAAACCTTTGTGCCGCTATTTTACAATCGACTCCCAGATTTCAACTCGATCGTTCATGCCCAATACATTATTTCATGTGTTAGCACTTCCTTGATACATAAACAACTTCATACAGTATTTCGTGAAGATGTCTGGCGTGAATATACAATAGAACATGCGCGCAAAAGCTTCAAAGCACCAAAGCTCCTCTCTTCACGTCAGCGTTTTTTAAGAATGTTTATATTAGGTTTCATGAGTTTTGGCTTAGTAGTTTGAGAGAAAATCCACAGAGGTATGGATTTTATGTAGCTCGATAATCGGATTCTACATACAACCCTCAAAATTTTCCTCAGGGAAAAATGTAAGAATCCATGGTAAATAATGTAAGCAGGATGGTATGCGACTGACTATTGTGATGAAAACGGAAGACAATTCTCTAATTCAGTTTATAAGGTCTTTGAAATAAACCGCTCGAAAATGAGGTGTTCTAAAAATTTTACCCATTGGTTTCAACCCGTTCCTGGGGCAGGAGGTCCAAAGTTAATTTCCGGGGCCAGGTAGGTTAGAAATTTTCTAGTCACGGTTATGCCAACAGTTGCCTCTTTGCCAAATATTAACAGTGCTGTTCCTAAGGATGCATAAGCATACAGACGAAAAGTGTACACAGAACAAAACTGCTTCTTCTTAATCCATCAAGCTCTCAATAGCTTATGAGCGGTCTCATTGGGGAAGACCAAGGAGCGCCAGTGTAATAATATAAATAACAATATGAACCTTTCCTAAATGTCGTGATGTTTGTAAAGCTAGTGGAATGAAGATTGAAGATAGTTACTATATTAAAATCTCATTAAGTAAAAACTAATTTTTCATTTTATCGCACAAGCTGGAACTAGATGAACTAATATACTTGGGTATGAGTTTATCTGTGTATCAGAAAATGATTCAATTTATATTGTATAGACAGAAGATAATACAATTATTGTTTGATGAATCTTAAGAAGTAAATGGGTTTGTCTTACAGAATAAATACCATGTACTGCCAAATTCAAAGAGTTCTTGAGAAAATCATATTGTCGCCCTTACTGCTGCCTGTATTATTGATCACTATATTTTAAATCTTCTTTTCGTAAAATCGAATTGATTCTGTTATCGAATGTTACGTCATATTGATTGAAAAAAAATTATATCCCAAGATAACATATCAATAGTAAACGAAAGAAAAAAGTTGCAAAGCCCTGTGGACAGAAGCTTTGCCGCTCTTGTCAAACCTTGACAAATCATATCTCCAAAAGTATTTGTTTCTAAGAGTTGGGAACTATATCAATGGATTCATATGATAGACCTGCATCATCAAAGAATAGGTTTATTTATCATTATTAAATGAGCAATCTGCTATGATTCAACATCGTGGAATGAATTGTTGCAACTTCCACTCGGTGCGGAGTTTTCACAACTCGAAATAACTAAGGAAAGTATCATATACAGAAATGTCTATACCTTTTCAAGTTCAATTCCAGAAAAATTGAAATCAATTTCGGAAAAAGTAAAAGCAATTTCGGAAGTTGTACAAAGTAAATATGAATATCTTGTCCGAAATTGGATTTACTTTTTCCGAAATTGGTTTTACTTTTTCTGAAATTGCACTTGAAAATGTATAGATCAAGAGAATCACTCTGTTCCAAGGAAGAAGAGGGCCAAAAACGAAAATATGTTACATGCAGAGGCCTTGGCACTTGCGCAAATGTCCATAAGCGTGAGACTGAAAGCTCATATTTTCAAATTTGTGCTCATCGTGTAAAATTAGGAATAAACTCATTAACGTGTACCAATAAATGGAAAGAAGATATTCTGCATTACCTGCTAAAACAGCTAATAGCTGTGGGCCACTGCCCTCAAACGTTTTGAATACAGATTTAATCATGGTTGTACACTCAACGTATTCACTTATTTCTTGATATTCGGTTGGACAACATTACAATACAAACTGATGCATATCACTGATCTTGATTGTAGAACTTCGATTGTTGTTGAAACAATTCCTTATTTTCTAATATATTCAAAAACGGCATGATCTATGTAGCTATTATCGTTTTGATAAGATTAATCTTATTTGTTCGGGATGAAAAAACTTTCAATTCTTACTGTAAATTGTTGAACTGATCAAACAGAGGGATCAGAGAAAGACACATGCACTAAACCTAATATGAATATTGCATCGTTACGAAATACCTCAAAATTTTCCGAGAATATACTTTTTTGGCGCTCTAGTTCCTCGGAACTGAGTGCTTATCAATTTGCCCAAATGTCTGTAATTTTCGAATATTTCGATGAAAATGGTCTTAAACGATTTGGTTCGGCTCACTGATCAAGAATCCGTGGTGGAAATTCATTCTGTCCGGCCGTCCGGCCGGCCGGTCCGGCCGGCCGGTCCGGCCGTAGGCACGATAACTCTCGAACGGAATGAGCTAGAGAGTTGAAATTTTCAGAGTAGGTTTGGCAGATAAATATCTCGGCTAAGTTCGTTATTGGGCAAAATCGGACAGATGGTTTCGGAGTAACAAAAAAAATATTTTTTTTTTACATAACAAATTCCAAATTAATTTTTTTTCAATAAGCAGTTTTACCATAAGAATTCAATGATATCATTTCTAACTCTAACAAGCTAATACTTTCGGAGATATGATTTTTCAAAATTTCAAAAATTAATCGTATTTCTATGATTTCACATAATGATATAATAGGGCATTTCCAGTCAGCTGTTTTTGACAACATAAAAACACGTGCTGAGGGGCAATCAAACTTCATTTTCCTTTTGCAAAGTATAGAAAATGCACGTATAAGTTGTGCTGTAAGGTTTTTATGGGATTTTTGGAGATTATTTCTGGAATAATGTCTTTTAGTAATATTATGAATCACTCAGCGGTAATGTGAGTGAGCGTTATCTACAAAAACTGGCCGTTATTGATGATATTGACCCGTACACCAAGAAAGTCTGCGATCTCTCAAAAAACGTCTACAAGCCTACAAAGTACAAATATAATGAATATTGTATTGTGCAGAAGGTTTAGGCTAAACTGATCAATCTGGTGCTTTTGTTGCTGTGGGAAAGGTAAGATTAATACCACTAGTTCTCCAAATGAAGTGTAACAGAGCATTATTGTTGTATTCCAATACATATTTGCTGTGATTCATTATTAATTTTGTTTTAGGAGAAACATTCCCGGAAACTCCGAGTGAAACCTATGAATTTATGCTAAGTTGTTTTAAAAAACAATGACATCTGTGCCCATTGCGTCTGTATGGCTGGTTCGAGTACGGTATGCAGCCACATAACAGCTATATTGTTCTACCTGGTGTTTCGTCCCGCAGATGTACTGTCCTTTCTATATATAAAATATTGATATGTTGAAAATCAAGGGTATGGATATGAAAAACACTGACACGGGCAACAGAATTGACCGATAAAAAATTACACGATATGTAGCAATTGCTCGCTTAATGGAGCCATTTGTTCTGCTTGCCATTATTTAGAATTTACAAAGAAGATGCATTGAAAGTTTCCTATAAACAAATACCAGAAGCTTGCGAAGCTATTGCAATTCACATGTCACCCAATGATATTGTTGCAAATGACCTACCGGTGACTAGCTTATATGATCCAATTATAGACGTGAAAGAATCACCTCTTCAAAATTTAAAATTTTAAGGATCAAATGGAAGAAACATCGATAAGCCTTCATTAACAGTCCTAAAAACTAATTGCTATCCACGAAAGATGGTACGGATCGAACTGATACTTTTAGGGGTGAATTTATCATTCAAATGTAATTTATTATCAATTAAGGTATTTATTAATTGTTGAAATGTCTGAAAATTTAATAACAATTATTACTGTTTCAAGCTTGTTTTCTATATTTCATTGAATGTCTGATAATTAGTTGTAGAACACCTTTCCATTGGGTCATCTTCCATATTTGTGGCCACGTTACTACTTGATGTATCACATCATACCACTCTTATAACCAAGAATTTGGGTGGGAATCTCATCAAGATCGTTTTCATCCTGTTATTTGGAAGGTTTGCCTTCAAATATGAAACAAATTCGAGCATCTTTCCTCTTTTCAAACTTCCTATCCAACATTCCCATCGACGACTTGACAATCGATTTACTATGTCTTCCCTATTTTTCAACTTCGCTGGGATTCTAAAAAATCGAACATGGTCCCTTTCTGCTCTCATGGAGCAACCCACAACCGAACAAAACGATGGCATTGGAAATTATAATAATAGCTTTCTCTATGGAGTTATAATTTATAAATTTCAATATTTTCCATCTCGATCTAAGAATCATAGAAGTATGTTCGAAAACGATTCTAGTTTTACTGAGAACAAGATTGTGGTTCCAGTTTATCTGATTGATAACTCATGTTTCCCTGAAACATGGTAAAGTATCAGATCAAAGAATACACGGTTCTAGAAGAACATGTCTTGAGGAGTTATTTGCCACTTTCTATAAGAATATGCCATATCTCTAACAAGGTGATAATTTAAAAAAAAATATTTCTGGAACATTCCATTACATCTTCTATTCTTTGTCAGAGTTTAGAAGACTCCGACTACCATGAGCAGATCCAGGGAATCCCACCAAAATGTTTGTGAAGATTTTTTTTTAAGTGAAAATTGCTGGAAGTTTAATGGAATGGTTCAATGTTCAATTACTAATATACTGATCCAAGGAAGCTCTTCCATTATCTTCTGATTATTCATCAGAAGGTGAACTGCTTGATAAAAGAATTTCTTGGAAAATATTTGCCGCAGCTAGATCCATCACTCAGCTGAAACTTTTGACAAAACAATATATATTATCGTTCATCATAGAATTAAGGGATTAATATCTTGGATGAGTTCGTTGTTGGGTAGAATTCCTCTATTGGTTTTGGATTGATAATTTTTGGCAGTCTTGTTGAATTTAAATTCTTCTATGATGTTTGAATTAAATTTCTGCTAAGATGAAGATCTTTCATAAGAATCCATTGATATAATTACCAACTCTTACCAATACCTTCGAAGATATGATTTTTTTTATGTGTAAAATCAACGGCACCTGATAACCTTGGAAAATTTGCAATTTAATGAGTCATTTTTATTTTTTTTATTTATTAATTATTATTCTTTTAACTGAATACATAGTCACTTTGTGGTAAATATACGTAGTTTCTGAGCTGTTCTGTGAAACATACTGCAACATTTCTTGTAACTCTAGAAATACTGGACTAACTCAAAACACAAAGATCTCAGTGAACAATCTGTAAGGATGTTCTAATTAGTATACCAATTTCTAAATAAAACAAATATATGTCCTTACATGAAAACTGTTGTTATTATGTGTGTAAAATCGATGGCACCTGATATCCACCCACTTTGTCGTAATTTTTGAGCTGTTCTTTGAAACATGCTGCAACATTTCTTGTAACTCTAGAAATACTGGACTAACACAAACCGCAAAGATCTCAATAAACAATCTGTAAGGATTTTCTAATTAGTATACCAATGTCTACATAATACACATATATATTATGACCTTACTTGAAAACTGTTGATTACATAAAAGGAAGTGCTAACAAAACCTGAATAATTGTAGGTATTAGTAAACCACGGTTTTTACTTTTACAGAGACTGCTATGTAGTACCATAGGTAATGAAACATTTACCACAGTTTTTGCTGGATCTACAACTCCGTTTATAGTCTTTATTTTCCAGTTTTTCAAAACCTCGAATATACCTTTTAGGTGTACGATTAATGACGATTTCTTCGTTTAAAATAACGCAATAATTTCTAAATAATGATCGAATTCTTCAATTTTATCCTTTTTTGTTCGGATTTTCTGATTTCTTTCTCGGATTTTCAGGAATCACAGTTTTGAGTTTGTGGTCGAAGTCGAATAACAAATATATTTTGTTGGTTATGAACATAGAACTTTATGATTATGAATATTCATCTTTTATGATGATTAATAGTCACAGATCACCAATAGTGGTATTCTTTTTACCTTGTTGCATCTCAATAGATGCATAGAATCTTGCATTTTGCCTTCTAACTACTGAGTCAGAACTGAGAATTTCAGTTAATCTCAGCTGAAATTGGTAAAAACTAAAAAGAATACCACTAATAATGTTCCACAAATCTATCATTTCAATGAATTCTGTTCATACAGAACAGATCATATTTCTATGATAAGTTCCAATAGTCGAAAACACAAAATAAAATAGCTAATTTTTTTTCTATGAAAAAACAAAATCAAAACATTTCACAACGCCATTTTTAATACATATTTAAATTGATAATATACGAACAAACGAACATACGAAAATATTTAGATTAATTATTTTCTGATAAAAGTGAATATAAATAGAATTTTTTTTTTAATTAAGAGGTAAGTAATAACATTTAAGATTGTAAAAAATTAAAGTAACGAACTAATTCAGGCAATCTATAAACAAATTATTATATCGATATTTTACTACTATACCTATCAATTCACCATATTATTGGAAAATTTGATTTCAATAAATAATTTTGAGTAATATATAGAATAAATTATGTAAGTTAGATAATGTCTCAATCCATCCCTATAGTAAAGTTTAATTGATTTAAGTGTCGTCCGGTTTTTGGCGCTCTAGTTCCTCGGAACTGAGTGCTTATCAATTTGCCCAAATGTCTGTAATTTTCGAATATTTCGATGAAAATGGTCTTAAACGATTTGGTTCGACTCACTGATCAAGAATCCGTGGTCGAAATTCATTCTGTCCGGCCGGTCCGGCCGGCCGATCCGGCCGGTCCGGCCGGCCGTAGGCACGATAACTCTCGAACGGAATGAGCTAGAGAGTTGAAATTTTCAGAGTAGGTTTGGGGGATAAATATCTCGGCTAAGTTCGTTATTGGGCAAAATCGGACAGATGGTTTCGGAGTAACAAAAAAAAAATTTTTTTTTTACGGAACAAATTTCAAATTAAAGTTTTTTTAATAAAAAGTTTTATCATAAGAATCCACTCATATCATTTTTAACTCTAACAAGCTAATACTTTCGGAGATATGATTTTTCAAAATTTCAATAATAAATCGTATTTCAACGTTGTCACAGAATGATATTATTCTATGTATGAATATGAATTGTCATAATGTCAAATGATGTTCCTGAGACATTATCTAATCAATCGAAGAATTGTGAGCGAAGTGAGAAAAATCTCAGTTGTTTGCTCCGAAATTAGTTTTTCTCAGAAAATTCTTACATTTCGGAACTGAACATGAAGTAAGAGATCTGAGAGTAGTGAGACTGCTTTTCATCCATAGACATAGATATAACTCTCGAACGGAATGAGGTAGGTAGTTGAAATTTTCAGAGTAGTTTAGGGAGATGAATATCTCGGTTAAGTTCGTTATTGGGCAAAATTGGCCAGAATTAATTTGATTTCTTCCATGGTGCAGTTCTCATTCTCATGATTGCTCATTTAATCTTGATAAATAAACTATTATTTGAATTGAATTTCCTTTAGGATGCAGTTCTATCATATGAATACATTGATATAATTCCCAACTCTGAGAAACCAATACTTTCGGAGATATAATTTGTCTGTTTGAACTAGAGCGCCAGAAAGCTCCTGTCCACAGGGCTTGAACCCATTTTTTGAATAACAATTTCAGAAGGGGAAGTCAAATCAATTCAGGAAAACCATATCGATAATATCTTCTACAATTCACATAATGTAAGAAGTAGAAATTTTCAGAACATACAATCCTGTGGAATCCCATAAAAAAAAACGAATTCCACTTGAGAATTTTTAACTCGATTTGATGCAAAAGCAGAATCCGTATCGCTTTTCACACGGATTATTCTTGTCAATATTTGTAATGAATCTCTACCGTTGTCATGCCATTCACACCAATTTGCTCAAAATATTTTTACTGCATATTGTAAATATTTGGCTCATTTATTTTTGTTGGTATGAAGGTTATTTGGATCCCATGATGATTATATATATGTATACTTTTGAACCTCGAGCATCACAATTTGTTTTTGATCTAACAATATATATATAAATTTTTGTGAAAGTTTTCTTGGGTATTGTAGCACGTTGTGTTTGACTAGTAAAACAATATTTACTTTTTCATTTTATATAATATCCAACATATGTTGGATATTAATAATATATCTTAATATATATATTTCTTGTGTGCGTGTGTATGTGACTGAACTCCTCCTAAACGACTGGACCGATTTTGATGAAATTTTTTGTGTGTGTTCGTGGAGATTCGAGAATGGTTTAGATTTACAATTTGGTCTACTGGAAAAGGTTTTTGGCGTTGGAGTTTGAGTTGGCGTTGAAGTTGGCGTTGGGGTTGGAGTTGAAGTTGGAGTAGGTATTGTGGTTGGCATTGGTTATGGAGTTGGCGTTGTAGTTGGAGTTGTAGTAGTTGTAGTTGGATTGGAGTTGGAGGTGGAGATGGAGGTGGAAATGGAGATGGAGGTGGAAATGGAGATGGAGGTGGAAATGGAGATGGAGGTGGAAATGGAGTCGGAGTCGGAGTCGGTGTCGGAGTCGGAGTCGGTGTCGGAGTCGGAGTCGGAGTCGGAGTCGGAGTCGGAGTCGGAGTCGGAGTCGGAGTCGGAGTCGGAGTCGGAGTCGGAGTCGGAGTCGGAGTCGGAGTCGGAGTCGGAGTCGGACCGGAGTCGGAGTCGGAGTCGGAGTCGGAGTCGGATTCGGAGTCGTCGGAGTCGGAGTCGTCGGAGTCGGAGTCGGAGTCGGAGTCGGAGTCGGAGTCGGAGTCGGAGTCGGAGTCGGAGTCGGAGTCGGAGTCGGAGTCGGAGTCGGAGTCGGATTCGGAGTCGTCGGAGTCGGAGTCGGAGTCGGAGTCGGAGTCGGAGTCGGAGTCGGAGTCGGAGTCGGAGTCGGAGTCGGAGTCGGAGTCGGAGTCGGAGTCGGAGTCGGAGTCGGAGTCGGAGTCGGAGTCGGAGTCGGAGTCGGAGTCCGAGTCGGATTCGGAGTCGGATTCGGAGTCGTCGGAGTCGGAGTCGGAGTCGGAGTCGGAGTCGGAGTCGGAGTCGGAGTCGGAGTCGGAGTCGGAGTCGGAGTCGGAGTCGGAGTCGGAGTCGGAGTCGGAGTCGGAGTCGGAGTCGGAGTCGGAGTCGGAGTCGGAGTCGGAGTCGGAGTCGGAGTCGGAGTCGGAGTCGGAGTCGGAGTCGGAGTCGGAGTCGGAGTCGGAGTCGGAGTCGGAGTCGGAGTCGGAGTCGTAGTCGGAGTCGGAGTCGGAGTAGGAGTCGGAGTCGTAGTTGGAGATGGAGTTGGAGTTAGAGTTGGATTTGGATTTGGATTTGGAGTTGGCGTTGGCGTTGGGCAGGCGTTGAGGAGGCAGTACGAAGTCTGCCGGGCCAGCTAGTATATATATATATATAGTGCTGTGTGTATGAAAATTGAAATTGTTAACAAAATATGCTGAAATATTAAATATTGAAGGGCATATTTTTCTTTACTACCGCTTCTTCCTTCAACAAGCAGAGAAGTTTCTCCAAGGTACCCGAAACTCAATCTGGAAAAGGAAAAGACAAAAGGAGAAAACGAAGAATTTAAAAATGAGATATTCTATATTTTATTAAATAGATTTGAAACTGGCTACCCATTCTAAAAAAGATTCAGTAACATTATGAATAGCCCTAAAACCATCTTTGACTCTATATATGCGACAATTATTAATTAAATGATCTAAGGTTTCCTCTGCTTCCCCGCATTCACAACTAGGACTCTCAACTGAGTTCCACCTGAAAAGCATGCTGTTGCAACGACCATGACCGGTTCTTAGACGATTCAGAATAGACCATATTCTCCTTGGAATATCAAACCCCGGAACTCTATTTGAAGGATCAGAAATAAAATCTTTGTTGAATAAATTGCAAGAAGTCCATTCAGACTGACAAACTTCCTTGTCACTTTTATTCGAATTAAGAAAACAGTTGGACCATAAAGGGTTTCGTGACTTCAATCTGGGAATCTTATTGCCTGGAATGTAGGAGATAATCGGATATGAATTCGGAAAAGAATGAAATTTATTCCAAGAATTTGAAACAGCAGTCTGCCTGCGAATGTGGGGCGACACAATATTTG
This sequence comes from Halyzia sedecimguttata, assembly GCA_937662695.2. NCBI lineage: Eukaryota > Metazoa > Arthropoda > Insecta > Coleoptera > Coccinellidae > Halyzia > Halyzia sedecimguttata. The sequence continues at coordinate 86,795,076 of OW569415.2, read as the reverse complement.
AAAGAACTGGCAACCAATGAATAGGTGTAGATCTAATAGTTCCAGTGATGATTCGCATAGATGAATTCAACTGTGCATCAATTTTTTGAGTATGAGCACTATAAAACCAGACAGGGCAACAATATTCAGCGGCAGAAAAAACCAAGGCTAAGGCTGCCGTTCGAAGAGTAGCTGCATCAGCACCCCATGAAGTACCAGCTAATTTCTGCAGAATATTATTTCTCGTTTTCAACTTCAGCCGCAAGTCACCAAATGAGCTTTGAAATTCAAAGATGAATCTAGTTTCACTCCTAGATATCTTTATATTTATAAAAGAAAGTCGTGTTAGTTACACCACTTATAACTCAAGAACGGCTATACCGATTTGGCTCAAAATTGGTGGGGAGGTAGCTTAGAACCAGGAGACGGACATAGGATACTTTTTTGTGTTATACAGGGTGTTTTTCTTTTAACGTCAATTAAAACTTGCTGTTTTTCCTGCCATAATCGTACAATTTTAGTCATGTGTGTTTAAAAAATAAACTTTCGAGGCATACACCATTGAAAATAAAGCATTACTATACAGGGTGTCCTTTTGGCACAATTGTACGTGATTGAAGTGATTTGTGTCACAAACAAAGCATTAACTAAATAGTTACCTTGGATGGATTTTCATAATGTATTCGTCCGAAATCTCCATACAGGGTGTTCTTCTTTTAACGTCAATTGCAACTTGCTGTTTTCCATGCCACAATCGTACAATTTCATTCATTAGTGTTAAAAAATAAACTTTAGAGGGATACATCATTGAAAATAAATCATTACTGTACAGGGTGTATAATAAAATCTAAAATCTGCTTATTTATTGCCTCTAAGGCGGAACAGAGTTCGCTGGGTCAGCTAGTTTAGGATAAAAATTATGTCTCAAGAAAGAATCACCGAAAGATACACTCAATGTTCTATATTTTTGGTGATTGTTCAAATGAAAGCAAGAAACCTCAGTTTTATTCGGATTCGGACACAAACGCCACTGAAATAGGTACTTTTTCAGAATATCTAAATCTGCAGATAGATTATTGTCTATACTTTGGAAATCAAAATGACGAAATGCAAGGGCAATGTCATCAGCGTATATGAATTTCTCAGACGAAGTAGCAGGAATATCACACAGATATAAATTGAAAAGAAGAGGATCAAAGTGCGCAACGCACCTTGATCCTGAAGGTGTAAATCGCATGGGCGTTGGCTTGGAATCATAGTTTATATCATTTCTATAAGAGGGATTCGAAAAGTTAGGTTAGACAGTACGAACGTATAATTTTATTTCTGCAATGTATAAAATTCTGCATTTACATCTCCTTCCAATATTTGAGTATAAAACGTCACTACGATTGAAATTATTTGAGTCAGTGTAGGAACCAGAATTCTTTGTATCGAATGTGAAACTTAATCAAATGTTCAAGCCAATAATATGGAAATACAAAATCTCACGGAAATATGTTTATATCCATCATCCATAAAAGTCACCAGTATAAATTCCTCGAATAAAATAAAACATTTTTATGTTATTCCATCAGAAATAGAAAACATGAATGATGTTATCATGAAGGAGTTCTCTCTTCTGAATGCGAACATTCATCGAGATATAGTCAAAACTCATGCAAGTGTTCCGTATTTCTTCCTAGCAGTTAGTATAAGTTAAAATCAATTTCCCATGATACCTCCATATTTATGTTCTCGAAGGATTCGAGCTTCCTAGGCTTCTGCAATGCAGTAAGTTCACATTTCATTTTCACACTAACAGATGATGCATCCACGGTAGAGACCTGCCTTATAAATAAAACAAAACACGTCACGTACGAGCAGCTATACTGGACACTGGGTATTGAATCTGATGTTGCGTTTGATGATGTTTATCGAATGATCTCTAGCGATCCTCGCATAGTCAGGAAGTGATATGTATGGATATCAGGAGCCTCCAATGATCAGAAGTACCTACATATCGATCTCTAATAAAATTAAGTTTAAGATTTATCCAGATTATCACAGGGAACGTACCTCTGAAAAAAATTGATATTGTAGGGTTGAGATTACATTTTCGCTACTGATTTTCATGCCAGGGACACTACTTTTTCTATACGCTATCTTAGGCACAGCACTCATCTTTGGCAAAATATATAATGGTGCTCACCACCGTCTGATTAGAAAACTTCTGTCCTACTACATGGTTGAACTTGAAAATGACAGATTCCAGTCCAATGGTATACCACTGAGCCAAACCCACATGAAAAAAATTGTTCAAGCACTGACGTGAAGTTAGGAGCTTTTGCGCGTATGTTCTGTTGTCGATTTTCCTGAATTGGACACATTGAACATACGCGCAAAAGCTTCCGACTTCACGTCAGTGCTAGATCCAATTTTTTTCTTCGCATTTTATAAAAAATATATCTAGGGGTACGGTTCTCACAAATCTTACGCACGTCTTTATGTCGATATTCTACAACTAGTTACCAAGCTTCAATTCGATCGAATCTATATTTTTTGAGTTATCGAGGAAATAATATTCCAGGTGGTATAACTCCGAAACCGTTGGACCGATTATGCTCAAAACCGAAACCAACCTTCCCATTCAGATGCGCAACCCACCCTGAAAATTGCAAGTTCCTATCTCCTTTCATTCGAAAGCTATCGAGGCAACGGTTACCCATCCAGCTACTGAACTCACACAAGGCTGCTTGGATCTCCAATAATATACATCCGATCGTGCTGAAACCTTGAACATGGCAATAGAGTTAGGTTATGAAGGCCCTGGCTATCTCAGCGATGTCGGACGAATAGTTTCTGATATATAGATTTTTTTTCAATGATTTTTGGCTCTAGTTCCTCGGAACAGAGTGCATATCAATTTGCCCGAATGTCTGTAATTTTTGAATTTTTGGCTGAAAATGGTCTCAAACGATTTGATTCGACTCACTGATCAAGAATCCTAGGTCGAAATCGATTCTGTCCGGACGGCCGGCCGGCCGTAGGCACGATAACTCTCGAACGAAAGAAGTAGAGGATTGAAATTTGCAAGTTGGGTTTGGAGCGTACGAGTTCGTTAATGGGCGAAATCCATGAAGCGGTTTCGGAGTTATGGCCGATTTTAGTAAAAATATATTTTATGAATATTTTCGAAACCGATCACTCGATCTATCTGAAATTTAGCAACGAATTATAGAATTATTACCTTTATACGTATGTGAAGGTTTGTATTGACCAGGTTACCACAAAGTGTCAAAAAAAAAATTTTTTAAATTTAAATTTTTTTTTGTACAATAGCTGTCGAACGGAGTGAGCTAGGCAGTTGAAATTTTCAGAGTAGGTTGGGGAGATGAATATCTCGGTTAAGTTCGTTAATGGGCAAAATAGGCCAGATGATTTCGGAGTAACTAAAAAAAATTGTTTTTAAGTAACAAATTTCAAATTCAATTTCATTTTTATTTAAGATGCAGTTTCACTATAAAAATCCATTGATATCATTTTCAACTCCAACAAGCCAATAATTTCGGAGATATGATTTTTCGAAATTTCAAAAATGAATCGTACTTCTATGTTTCCACAGAATGTTATAATTATTCTATTTAAGCTTTATTATATGATCTGTGTTCATACTCGTACATGTCATCCTGTTCTATAAGAGAGAGTCAGATTCATTTCAGCTATTTGAATTTGATTTCTTCCATGGTGCAGTTCTCATTCTCAGATTCCTCATTCAATCTTGATAATTAAACTATTATTTCAATTGAATTTCCTTTATGATGCAGTTCTATCATAGGAATCCATTGATATAATTCTCAACTCTGAGAAACCAATACTTTCGGAGATATAATTTGTCTGCTTGAACAAGACCGCCAAAAAGCTCCTGTCCACAGGGCTTCAACCAATTTTTTTAATATTTTGTAGTGATATAATCCTCACAAAATTTCGCGTTGGCATTCTATAAATAATAACCAAGTTTGAATCGGATCGGTTCTGTACTTTTCGAGTTAGTCAGGAAATAACAACTAAATTTCAAATGGTTATAACTCCAAAACCGTTTGGCCGATTATGCCTATAAACAAACACAAATGCCACCTATAAACAAACTCAAATTTCAGATGCACAATCTAACCCGAACACTGTACTAGTCGCTATGTCTTTCCGTTCTCAGGTTATCGTGACATAAATAATATTTTTTAATATTTTTGGCGCTCTAGTTCCTCGGAACTGAGTGCTTATCAATTTGCCCAAATGTCTGTAATTTTCGAATATTTCGATGAAAATGGTCTTAAACGATTTGGTTCGACTCACTGATCAAGAATCCGTGGTCGAAATACATTCTGTCCGGCCGTCTGTAGGCACGATAACTCTCGAACGGAATGAGCTAGACAGTTGAAATTTTCAGAGTAGGTTTGGGAGATAAATATCTCGGCTAAGTTCGTTACTGGGCAAAATCGGACAGATTGTTTCGGAGTAACAAAAAAAAATTTTTTTACAGAACAAATTCCAAATAAATTTTTTTTCAATAAGAAGTTTTACCATAAGAATCCAATGATTTCATTTTTAACTCTAAAAAGCTAATACTTTCGGAGAAATGATTTTTCAAAATTTCAATGATATATCGTATTTCACAGAGTGATATAATTAATCTATGTATGAATTGTCATAATGTCTACTCATTATCCTGAGACATGACATTATCTAATCAATCGAAGAATTATAAGAATAAAGTGTATTCCGAAATGTGAGCGAAGTGAGAAAAATCTAAGTTGTTTGCTCCGAAATTAGTTTTTCTCAGAAAAGTCTTACATTTCGGAACGGAACATGAAGTAAGAGATCTGAGAGTAGTGAGACTGCTTTTCATCCATAGACATAGAATGCAAATAGAATGTAAATATTGAAAGCATAATTCTGCAGTTCAAGAGAGGAGAAAATTTGGTGAACGTAGATCAGGAAATTTTTGATCGATTACAAGGTAATTTTTCATTATTACTCTTCTTTGATACATGTTTTATGAAAAATCTACTATTTGTAGGTACTTTAAACCTGTTTTGGGCAATTGTCATACGAAACTTGTTGGCGCTCTAGTTCCTCGGAACTGAGTGCTTATCAATTTTCCAAATGTCTGTAATTTTCAAATTTTTCGATTAAAATGGTCTTAAACGATTTGGTTCGACTCACTGATCAAGAATTCGAGGTCGAAATCGATTCTGTCTGGCCGGCCGGCCGTAGGCACGATAACTCTCGAACGAAAGGAGTTAGCGGATTGAAATTTGCAAGGTGGGTTTGGAGCGTAAATATCTCAGACGAGCTCGTTAATGGGAGAAATCCATCGAGCGGTTTCGGAGTTATGGCCGATTTTAGTAAAAATATTTTTTATGAATATTTCCGAAACCGATCAGTCGATCTATCTAAAATTTAGCATCGAATTGTAGAATCATGACCTTTATACGCATGTGAAGTTTTATATTGACCAGATTACCGCAAAGTGTAAAAAAAAAAATTCAAAATTTAAAAAAAGTTTTTCTACAATAACTAACGGAATGAGCTGGGTAGTTGAAATTTTCAGAGTAGGTTGGGGAGATGAATATCTCGGTTAAGTTCGTTATTGGGCAAAATTGGCCAGATTTAATTCGATTTCTTCCATGGTGCAGTTCTCATTCTCAGATTGCTTATTTAATCTTGATAAATAAAATATTATTTGAATTGAATTTCCTTTATGATGAGTTCTATTATAAGAATACATTGATATAATTCCCAACTCTGAGAAACCAATACCTTCGGAGATATAATTTGTCTGTTTGAACTAGAGTGCCAGAAAGCTCCTGTCCACAGGGCTTGAACCCATTTTTTTATTTTCTAGTTATGCGATTCCCACTAAATTTCATTAACGTCCTTAGGTTTGTATTCTACAACTACTCACCAAGTTTCAATTTAATCGGATTGCCTCGGGGTCACCAATGTTATTTCTCGATTCATGGTCTGGAGGTACCACATTACTTATTTATTATGATTGCGAATGATGTTGCACGTTTAGTTCCAGTTCCTGCTTTTCAATTGATCAATAAAGCTTGGCAGAAGCCTGCTGTAGTCGTGTGTAACGCAAGACTCTTTTCGATCAATAAGTCAAAGCGAGCATACTGGAAGGTATGACGCTTTTTAGTAGCGTTTTGGACATTAAGGGCGGCGAGCAGAGAATTACACTATCTAACAGGAGGACGAGAAGTGGCTGGGGATGAAATAGATCCCTAAAATTTTAGAGAAATCATTAGATTCGTCCATAATTTCTCAGAATCAAGCTCGCATGATTGCATGTGGAAAAATATGGGTTGAGGTAGATTATTCGATCTTCTTCTTCCACGATTCCCTATGTTCCTTAGACAAGTAGTTTATATTACCACATAAAGATGGATTGCAGCGTCATCGTTAGCTTATCGTTTGATTAGTGCTGCAGCATCTTTCTCCCTTCCGTATTCCCATATGCTATCTTCCGGGAAAACATTTGCGACATTGTTCTCTTGAAAAATTTTACGTGACCCTATCTAGGTGCCACACACTGAAGCATGATATATTAGACGCTTTTATACACCCTCCCTAGAATTCTTGATAAGGATGTTAGCCTGGGAAACATATAGTCTTACGTATCTGGTTTTGTGGCTTGACATCATCCCGAATGGTAACAGAGCATTTCGCGATAATAATTCACTGATGGAAACGTATTTACATAGAATTTCAATTTCAGTAAGTGATCTGCTCACATAATGGATAGGTTAGTTGTATAGGCACATAAATTACTTGAAACGATAACTACAATGTTTGGAAAATAATATTGATTATAGCCTATGATTTATGTGGATACTAGTGGTACGAGATTCTGAAATATACTTAATCATCCTGTCAGTGTTGAGTTTTCCACGGATATACAATGTGATCTTAATATAGGCAGGCAAGAATTGAAAGCATATAGAGCGGTTACAAAAATTAATATGACAAAGCCTTTGAAATTCGTGCAGAATGTATTTGCCTAACTATTCACATCAAACGAATGAAATCGGTATAATTCTAAAATATGTAAAGTATTATGAATTAAAAATAACATTGACGTACTCAACATTGAACTATTGATAGGGCAATACCGTTGATTGAAGTATTATACAACTAATACTTCAATCAACGGCAATACATTATATTACTTCCCAAAGTGTCCTCTATCGGATTCTGTAAACTGACACAAGTGTTATTTCTAGAGTTTCCCAGGGACATGCAATGTGAACATAGAAGGTGGTAGAAATGAAGAGCATATAGAGTGGGTAAAAAAATGAACCAGAACAAACGTTTGACATACATTCAGCACGTATATTCTTATTTCGAAATCAAAATAATGAGAACCGGTATGATTGTAACATATTACCTAATATATCATGAATTAAATATATATTTAATTCATGAATAATCAATTATTGCTCGTGCAATGAATTCATTCACACCGCAGTCTTATTCCGAGAAAAAAATATGAAATTTCACGTTTCATTGAAAGGATACATGGGGAGGATGATTCATCATTCAATGGTTCTTTCTGGGTTTTCTCTACTAACCTCTGAAAAATATCTATTAGTTTTAATTGTTTTGATATTGATTCTGCGTAAGGGGATATTTGTCAGAAGTAACATATAGAATAACGCTGCCTGATAAAAAGTAACGATAAAAATAGGTTCAAGCACTGACGTGAAGTTAGGAGCTTTTGCGCGTATGTTCTAATCTCCATTCTCCTGTATTGGAAACTCTTAATCAAATTTACCATGGTGAATTCTATTGTCCATTCTTCTCTTAATCGAATTCACCAAGGTGAATTCGAATTCTTGTGTTACTTTTTCCAACTGTAAAACAAATTTTTGAATAATAAAAAACAACAAAAAATAATTCTGAAAATTTTTGCTTACTGCCTGATGAAGGAGTATTATTTAGGCTATGAACAATACAAAATTATTGTTCGATCGTATTGTTTTGTTACTGCTCATTATTCAATATCGGGCTGTATATTGTCCCTGAAAAATTTCCAGTGTTTCTAACGATAAAACTATTTCAAAACAATTGGAATCTTTATTTTATAGTTATTGTTTGGAATTTGGGAGGAAAAACCAAAAAAACCGTTGAATAATATGAATTCTATGTTATATCTGTAAATAGTGAAATTCATTAGTTAGAGATCTGGTGATCTGGCCAATTTACAGAAGTATCCAACCCATGAGCTACCATCGATTCCGAAAAATGTTTGGATAGCCACAGGCCATACTGTCGAAAACTGGGGGGGGGGGGGCGTCATTGTGCATGTACCAAAGAGAAATAACTTCTCGCTAAGACAATTTTTTCCAAAAATTGAGTGGGTAGAAACTCATGCGACATATATTCGGTCGAATTACCTAATATAATACTTGCAAACCTAAAATTCCGAATTGTGGCAGCCCAAACATCAGTATTCAATGAATGTTGTTATTGAGCTTTTTTTTTAATTTTAGAATGCAGATTATCATCGACCCAAGTATGTTTATTGTGCATCTTGAAAACTCCTATTCACTGAATATCATTTTTGAAAGGAATTTTGGGTCCTCTTCATGCCAAATCAGGACCTAACGACAAAATTGTGTGCGCATGGGTCTAGATCTCCTGACAAGATCATCAGTGAGTCGAACTCAATCGTTTGAGACCATTTTCGGCAAAAAATTCGAAAAGTACAGGGCAAAATGATAGCATACAATTCCTTGCGGAACAAACACGCAAGAACCAAATTATCCTGTATATGTATATTATGAATAAACGAGTACATACTCCCGTTCTAGCACAATATTATTGGACACTCTTAATTAGAAATTACTAATCATATTGAATTTACACATTGAAATCAATAGTATCAAAATAGCCATATAAGGTGGAATTTCAAACAATTGACTTTAAATAGTTTAATAAAAACTAGGTAAAATTTCCGTGTTCTATAAATTCCTCTCTACGTACTTCGGGACGTGCATTTCAACTGAAGAAATTAGGAATATTATTTAGTATTCCACCATTCCAAGAGTATTATTGGAAAAACTAAAACAAAATACTTATATCTAGTAGTTTTTTTTCATAATAAAGATGCCAAATAAAAACATTAGACAGGTGAAATGGAAATAGTCGGATTGTTGACATTTAACATACTTTGAGATTACAGTACAGGAACAATTTGCAGATAGCATATTGAGGTTCAATGACAAACAGCTCAGTGTTATTATTTCTTCAGTGAAAATTGTCCATATTTCCACGATATAGTTCTATGTTCTCAAAATTGTTTCGTCGAAATATAGCATTAAAAACTCTTAGATTCAATGTTGTAAAGCTGATACATTTTCAAACTGTTGTGTCAATACAAATTGTTCCGATATCCTGAATCTTTCTTTTAAACTGACCTTCTATAAACACCGCTTAGATTAATGGATCCAGATAAAAATTCTGGCGTATTGTCTAAGGGTGACACTCGATGTTTCAACCTATATTCAAGAATTTACCTCATGAGCTTTAGCAGAAAATTGCCAGAAGTATAGCTAACGCCAGACCTAATTTTTGCGCGTATGTTCTGGGGAACATCGCGTTATAGTTTTGCCCAAATGTGAAATTTAATTCTGTGGTGCCGTCCGGCCGTCCGTTGCCACGATAACTTGAGAACGGAAAGAGCTAGCGACTTGAAATTTTCAGGGTAGGTGGCGCATCCCAATACGACGGACAAGTTCGTTAATGGGTATAATCGGCCCAATGGTTTCCAAGTAATAATTTGGTTTTCGACCAAAATAAATCCGATCGAAGTTAAACTTGGTGAATAGTTGTAGAATATAGACCTGAGCACGTTTGTGAAATTATGTGAGAATCGTATCGCTAGAAAATTATTAAAATATTATTAAAAAATACTTTTGTTGTCACGATAACCTGAGAATGGAAAGAGATAGCGGCTTTAAAATTTCAGGTTAGGTTGTGCACCTGAATGCGACATTTGAGTTTGTTTATGAGCATAATCGTCCAAACGGTTTTAGAGTTATAGCCATCTGAAATTTTCTGAAATTTGGTTGTTTTTTGTTCCTCAAAAACTCGAAGAATACAAAACCGATTGAATTCAAACATGGTTATTAGTTGTAGAATGCCAACGCGAAAATTCTTGCAGAATTTCGTGAGGATGGTATAACTAGAAAATTAAAAAAAAATAATTGAAAATTATTGAAAAAAATCTATATATCATAAACTATTCGTCCGGCATGGCTGAAATTTTGGAAGAGCCTTCAGAACCTAACTCTACTGCAGAATTCCAAGTTTGAACACGATCGGATCTATATTGTTGGAGAACTGCGCAGCCTTTTGTGAGTTCGGTAGCGAAGCCGTAGCGCCGGTAGCGGATGCTAATCGTCGTATGATATGTTGTCTATGGTCGTATTTTTGCGAGAACCTTCAAAAATAAAAATATGAATGTCATGATGACATATCTTTTACGCGTATGTTATGGAAAATCGTGTTATTTCATCACAAATCTATGGGAGATGATAGCCCTACATTAGTAGTCAGACCTGGATTTGAAAGAGATCCTCCTTAGGAGGAGGCAACTAAATATTGAAGGGATTTCTATGAACAAGAGTGAATATCTTTGAGAAATAGAGAAGACGATTCTTCTCCAAGAGATCCATTTGCCTTCAGAGGAGTATATTTGTGAGAGGGGACTTTTGAAAGGTTATGTATTATTTTTAATATGATATCGCTGAAATTTTGTTGAAGGCTTCTGATCTTGTAAGGTGAGATGCTCATTTGTGGATATTTAATCTCGTGATGGGTAGAGAGGAATTTTAGGCCAGTTTTTCCATCACTAATGAGAATATATCTTTATGTTTCACCTCATCACCTTTAGATCTATCAATGGACATTTGAACATACGCGCAAAAGCTCCTGAATACACGAAAAAAAATTGGTTCAAGCACTGACGTGAAGTCAGGAGCTTTTGCGCGTATGTTCAATTGTCCTTTCTCCTGTATTGAACACTCTTAATCGACTTTACCATGGTGAATTCGATTAAGAGTGTCCAATACAGGAGAATGGACAATAGAACATACGCGCAAAAGCTCCTGACTTCACGTCAGTGCTTGAACCAATTTTTTCATTCTATTTTTGAGTTCTTCTACTCCACAGCCCAAACCACGGTAAGTTACAAAATATGTTCACTGTGCCAGATTTAAATATTTTATCATTTGAGTTAATAACGAAACTACCTGGGAGCAATCAGGATCTGTCGAACATTCACAATCCAAGGCATGAACGGAAGACCAGATAGGAAGCATCGTCAGTTTCTAGAGAGAACTAATAATAGCTCTTCTGTTACCTCAATGGAATTCCTGGATAGCTAATCGATCCCATCAAGAATAGGATTGGAACAGGAATTCAGTCTACAAAAATAATCGCCAGAAAAAGGTCTCATTACCCGTGTTAAAAACCTGAGGAGAAACAAAAAACCTGTACGATTCCACAAAGAAACCCAAGGAACACGCCTGACGAAACAAAAGATAAATTATCTACTTCTGTGATAGGAAACGCCACGTGTGGGCGCGACGTTGGAGGGGGATTTGTGGGATATTCCCGAGAGTCGGGATGAGAGGGCATGGGAGATCCCCAGGTGTCTGCGATTAGTGAATGGCGCTGTCTTAGCGCACCAAGATCTTTGTGTTGCGTTACAAAAAGTTAGTTTATCGGAAATTTGTTGAGGAGTACAAAAGACGTATTTTACTCATACGCTCTGAGGTGACAGAAGGATCTATTTAACAACGCTGTCCTCGTTCGTACGATTTAGTACACAGAGGAGAATTTTTCACGAACTTTCGTCATTTTCGTGTTTTTCGCATTGTTCGTGCATCAAGTGAATACGAAGATTGCAATATGATGTGGAATTTAATTCTCGGCATTGATAAGTTCTTTCTTTAGAGTTTATCCTTTCGTCGTTTATAATCCGTACATACGACACAAATCAAATTTATATTTATTTATGAACTACAAAAAATCAACAGAATACAGAAAATGGGCGTCATTTAATAAATAACCATTAGAGGATACTATGGGAGGTATACTCATTATTAAAAGGTTTTTTCTGGGTTTTCTCTCCCAAACTCTGAAAAATATCTATAAAATAAAAATTTTTTATTTTGTGATTTGCTTCTGCGTAAGAAACACAAGATATTTGTCAGAAGCAATCAATTGAACAATGCTGCCTAACAAACACCAACGAAACAAGATCAACGAAGAAACAACTATATCGTATCGTTTCGGAGTCTATATCAGACTCCTTCGTCAGACGCTTAATGAAAATCTTTAGAATTATTTTGTTGATAGTTATTGTGAAATTCAAGAATTGACACATTGACAGTATTTAAAAATCATAGCTAACATAGTTTTACTTTGCATAGAAATTTCCAAGTTCCAACTCCTGTTTCAATTACTTTAGCCAAATATGATCCATACCAATTGAGCAATTTGCAAAATTGCATTCTCTGTTCAATAAAATACAAGTTGACTCCTTAAGTTTCCTTTTAATATAATCAGGTTCTGTCATTAGAATCTTTGTATTACTCCAATCCATCATGTGATCTCCTTGGATTGTACATACATGTTCTGTTCTGTGTGTGATTTACCACAAATAAAAGGAATATTATATACACAGTTTTTTGATTTTTGTTTTTCATTTATGGGTTTTGTTTCTGTTAATAAAGACCTAAGATCATTTTGTGTTTTGAAGACGGTTCTAATATTGGTCTTAGAACCGATTCTTCTTTTTTTCAGAAAGGCCACGAACATAAGGGATCACATTCAACAGATTGGGGTGCTGTTCTTGTTGATTATTCTGTTGTTCTTGTTGATTATTTTGTTGGTCTTGATTATTTGCTCTTCTATCTAAATTCATGATACATGTATTTATGAACTGCCTGGGATATCCATTTTCTTCAAGAAATTTTTTGATGAAATCAATTTCATTATTTCGAATTTCAACAGTAGAACAAATTTTTTGTTTTATCAATCGAAGAATTGTGAGCGAAGTGAGAAAAATCTCAGTTGTTTGCTACGAAATTAGTTTATCTCGTAAAAGTCTTACATTTCGGAACGGAACATGAAGTAAGAGATCTGAGAGTAGTGAGACTGCTTTTCATCCATAGACATAGAATGCTCAGTTCTCTCAATTTATGACAGGACTGACGGAAGGAAATATTATAACTTCAAAAATATTGGGGTTGAAATACTCGTATTTTAGATATGCAACGGGGACCTCACCCAAAAATGTTTGAAAATATTTCGTAAATATTGAAAGCATAATTCTGTAGTTCGAGAAAGGAGAAAATTTGGTGAACGTAGATGGAGAAACCTGGGTTTTCTTCAACACTTTCGGCTACAGCAGCAATATTCTCGGCTGTTCTTGAGCGACGTGCACGGGTTTTATTCTTCATATAACTAACTTGTCCCAAAGCTCGAATTTTTCCACCAATTTCTTTTTGCGGTCCTACAAGGTGCTTCACGACGACCCAAAAATGTTAGAGTTTTATGAACCGTCTCTGCCAATTTTTGACCATTTTTATAGTGAATTTTAATAATTTCAATGCGTTCTTGAAGCGTGTATCGTTCCATTTTTATTAATGGCGTAGTTTCTACTTGTCAAATATCAAAAAATGACAGCTTCAGAAGTGACATCTACCGAAATAGCGGATTATTCAAAATAACACCTCTTATTGGAAAACCCTTTATAAGCAAGTAACACTGTGTATCTGAAATGTACAGCATTTTTATGCAGCCTGTTGTGCGTAATTCTCATATTTTTGCTCTTCTATCCTGAGTTTACAGATCCCGCATCCTGTACCCACTCTATACCTATATAGAAACTTCAAAGCTAAGGAAAAAATATACTGGGAGCAATCTGTATTCTCAATAAGGTATCTCCTATCTGGAAGGAAGTTATTTGTTATCCCATTCCGAAATCAGCCTATCTAGAAGATTTTAATGCACTGCATCGCATAAGCACACTATCCAAAGCTTTCGAAAAAATCATAAATTATTCCGATTGTTTCTTGATCTGGGTCAGGTAATAATCTCACCAGGTGAAGAATACTGAAAATAAGTCAATATAATATGTACCTTCTTACAAAGAACATAACACATAACGTACGCATGACCGCTGTATTCCTTTTCCTACTGATTAGCCGCAGCACGACCAAATCGCGTATTACTGCTGTCATCACAATGATTTACAAATCTAAATCCTAGCCTGCATAGCAGCAATCAATGCTGAAAGCAAATCAGAATGGACTTGTCAACAAATTGTCCCAATTGAATTCATAATAATCGGACGCCTATGGGGCAATGAAAATCGAACCAAAGCTACCGTGATTTATTGTTTAATTGTTCCCGTTTTTAATATAAATCCGTATGCCAGCTGACTGTGAATAATGATGCCTGTTCGATATTCGAGATATTCTAATAAAATCCGTTTTTCGATTGATCATTCAATATAGAGCAGAATAAATGTGGTTATTTAAATATTTTCACATACTACATTGTTTAACCGTGAAATTCCATCAAATAATGTCAATCGAGACGCCTTTACACTCTTTTATTTATATTACAAAGTTGGAGAAAATCAGTACGATCCAAGAATTCCATCACTTCTACGCAGGTGTTTCGACACATATGAATTCGGGGTAACGAATTAATTAAAGAAGAGGAAAGGAAATTTATTTTGAAGTGTAGAGTTATATGTTGTACCCACTTTTGGCAGCACAGTGCTTATCAATTTGCCCAAATGTCTGTAATTTTCGAATTTTTGGCTGAAAAAGGTTTTGAATGTTTTGGTTCGACTTACTGATCAAGAATCCATGGTCAAAATTGATTCTGTCCGCCCGGTCGTTAAGTATAATAAATATCTCAGTTAAGTTCGTTATTGGGCAAAAACGGTGGTTTCGGAGAAAAGATATTTTTTTTTTTTTTATTACAAATTTCAAATTCAATTTTTTCTGATGTAATATAATTTTCATTGTAGATTTGAAGAATGAATATCGAGGATAAATTCGTTATTGGGTAAAATTGGTCTGTTGGTTTTGGTTTAATGATTTTTGGCACTCTTACATTACTTGAACTTTATATGTATATGCCTTTATTGCCTTTTTATGCCTTTACTTAGCTTACTGAATAACATAATTCCCAAGTACGTGTTTGATTCTCTACCTATCCCATATTTGAAAACAGGTATTATAAAATTATCTTTATGGCAGATTGAATATGGATATCGAGCACGTTCTTTCATAGATATAAACTGAGCCCGCAGATTCCAACACAAACATAGAAGGCAATGTGAGTAAATTTAGAGACTCATTAAAGAGTTGTATCGTGACCATTGTCCAGTTATAATCGATTGAGAATCTACTTCTAATTTTTCTAGGGGTGGGAGGCTAAACGGGCTCAATTTGGCAACAAAACTCCCTCCCAGGTTTTTACAATACATATATTTCCAGTATGAACAAAACTGGAATATTGGCTAAGTTTCAATTGATGTAATATAATTTTCATAGTAGATTTGAGGAATGAATCTAGGATAAGTTAGTTATTGGTCTGTTATTTTTGGATTAATTATTTTTGGCACTCTTTTTGAATTTAAATTCTTTCATGATGATTTAATTTGATTTATGTTATGATGAAGTTCTATCATAAAACACCATTGATATAAATCCTAACTCTGAAAACCAATACTTTCGGAGATATGATTTGTCAAAGTTTGAACAAGAGCGCCAAAGCTCCTGTCCACCGGGGCTTTTCCACTTTTATTTTTCCATCCGAAATTAAATTTAACTATCTTAAATGAGTAGGTAGGTACCTATTTTTTGGACAAATTCTAGATTTCTTTAAAGATATGGATAGACTTCAAGAATTTTATCACCGAATCCAGGTTCTTTGGATCCAAGGCTTCTTGAATGTTCTCTGGTAGTCCTGAGCATTGCCGCTCTTCCCAGAAGTCGAGACACTCCATCATAAGGTGTCGTACGGTAATCACCGCGTTACACGTTAGACAGTGTTCGGGGCTTTCGTTATTGAGGAGATATTGGTGGGTAAATCTAGTATGGCCGATTCTGAGGCGAGTTAATATGACCTGATGTTTCCGTGTCGTCCCTTCATAATATACTGGATTCAGGTTTGGGTTAACAGTCTTAAGTTTGTTACCTTCTATATCTTGCCATCTTTCCTTCCATATGTTTCTGCAGAAAAGTCGGATATTTGATGTTAAATCTTCGTGTGGCACTCGAAAAATCTGGGGGTGCGGAGTATCTGAATTGTTGTCTTTGGCGATGGTATCAGCTATTTCATTTCCAGTTATACCAACATGAGAGGGAACCCAAACAATAGCCACACTTACCCAACTTATTCAGTTTTCCCTAATTAGATTTAATAATTTTTATCAGTGCATTTTTGGTGTAGAGCTGTTTTATAACTTCTATAGCACTTAAGGAGTCCGTAAAAATGACGACATTTTTGTCTGCTTCCCTGGAGTGAACAAGAGCCTTTTCTATAGCATACATAGATTCTTGTGGTAGATCATAGCAATAGTTTCCCATTTCTGTTACTACTGCCGCTCTCACGTGCTCGTCAGATTTAGATGCATCTGTGTATATGTGGTAATAATTGATGTATTTGGATGCTACTTCGGAAAATACTGTTCTGATCAATGTTGCTGGAGTTTCAAGTTTTGAAAATTTAGTGAGGTAAGTATTGAACTCTGGAGAAGGAATTGTCCAGGGAGGGGGCGTTTTTATGTTCACAGGAAGAATATTTCGATAATTGATTTGGTTATTTTCGGTCCTTTTAATTCTGGCATAAAGCGGTACTGATAGTTTGCTACTTCTTCTTTCAAATATTGCAGAGAAACGATTCGAGAATATGTGATGATGATTAGGGTTATTTCCATTGGCAGAGATTTTGGTTGAGTATTTGAGGAGTAAATTGAGACTGCGTAGTTCTAGTGGCGGTTCTCCTGATTCAACGAGTAGACTTTCGACGGGACTTGTACAGAAAGCTCCCATTGCAATTCTAATGGCTGTGTTTTGAATAACATCAAGAGATTTTAACAAGGAAGGTCTTGCTGTAGAATACACCGTTGATCCATAATCCAATTTGGATCGAATCAATGTACGGTAGACTCTCAGTAAGGTGATGCTATCTGCTCCCCATGTGTGATTGGCCAATATGTTCATTCCCACTTGGCAGGATTTCTTTAACTCCAAGAAACTTTATCTCTTCCACGAAATCTAGCTTTTCCCTATGCAGTTCTATAGTGGTGGTAACATCTTCAGATTTTTTAGAAAAGATGAAGAATTGTGTTTTTGTTGTTGAAAACTTAAATCCCGTCCGTTGCGACCACATTTCTAAGTTGTTGAGTGAGAATTGTGGAGATGCTTCTTCCTGATGCATAAAGTACCAAGTCGTCCACATACAAGCTCCTCCACACCGGACTTCTGATACCCCTGCAGACGAATTGTGGAGATGCTTCTTCCTGATGCATAAAGTACCAAGTCGTCCACATACAAGCTCCCCATCACCGGACTTCTGATACCCCTGAAGACGAATTGTGGAAATATATATATATATTCTTTTGACAGAGAGTTTTATATGTGTTAGCAGAGGTTCGTGTAACGGGGTACCATACAATTCTGCGTATGATACAAGAGCTTAGGGAAAAACCTCAGCAAATAACCCTGTCTCCCCGTGAGTGTTGTGATTTGTAACTATTGTTCACAAAATTTGCTGAAATTTAGAAATATTGATAGGCATTTATTTCTCCAATATGGACCCCTTGTCAAAAAACGGAGAGGTTTCTCCAAGGTACCCGAAACTCAACCTGAAAAATGAAAAGACAAGAGGAGAAGAACGAACAATCTAAAAATAATACATAACCTTTCAAAAGTCTCCTCTCACAAATATACTCTTCTGTAGGCGCATGGGATCTCTTGGAGAAGAATCGCCTCCGCTAGTTCTCAAAGATATTGATCTTAGAAATCCCTTCAATATTTGAATTCAAAAAGGTTGCTCGTAAGGCCAGGAAGGTCTCTTTCAAAACCAGGTCTGACCAGTCCAAATGATGATAATTCAGAACTTCAGATGTTCGAAGAGATGCTTCTTCCTTATGCATAAAGTACCAAGTCGTCCACATACAAGCTCCCCCTCACCGGACTTCTGAGACCCCTGAAGCACTCTGTTCCGAGGAACAAGAGCGCCAAAAAGACGGCTTCAAGATTCATGCAGTATTTCGTGAGGATGTGCGAGGCGTGCATAGACAGAAAAGCATGCGCGCTTCACGTCAGTGCTTTTCAAGAATATTTTTTAAAGAGATTTAGTATTTCTGTTTCAAGTGAAGACGGTTCATTTAGGTAGTTGTTTTGTTACATCATCATGGCGTCTACCAAGAAATTCGTCAACTGTTGGTCTAATTTTTTTGTGTGAGACATTATTAATTTGTTCTATGTTATGGTTCGCTTCAAATGTTTCAGGATGTTTTTTTCCTCAACTATAAGCATAATAATTTCAATAATGCATTAATCTTCTTAGGCTAAAAGCTAAGTAGAAAAGTATAGGATGTATCATAATATAATAATCTTATATTTACAAAATGGGTTCAAGCCCTGTGGACAGGAGCTTTCTGGCGCTCTTGTTCAAACAGACAAATTATATCTCCGAAAGTATTGGTTTCTCAGCGTTGGGAATTATATCAATGTACCGTAAAAGGTGGTGACTTGAAATCACGGGGGTGCCTTGAAACATTCTGCACAATTTTATTGATACCTCTACTGACATCAGTTGGTGATTTTTTTAAAAATTTCTAATGATACTATCCTTACGAAATTTTGCAAGAGTTTTCGCGTTGATTATACAACTAATGACTATGTTTGAATTTAATCGGTTCTGTATTTTTCGAGTTATTGAGAAAACAAAAACCAAATTTTAGATGGATATGACTCCAAAACCGAGGCTGATTATGCCTATAGACAAACTCAAATGTTGCATTCAGATGCACAACCTAACATGAAAATTTGAAGTCAGTATCTCTTTCCATTCTCAGGTTATTGTGACATAAAAAATATTTTTTAATAATATTTTTAAAATTTTTTAGTGACACGATTCTCACAATATTCAACAAAGATGCTTAGATTTATGTTCTAAAACTACTCGCGAAGTTTCAATTCGATCGGTTCCATATTGGTTGAAAAAAAAATTATTATTTGGAAAACATTGCGCCGATTATGCCCATCAACGAACTTGTCCGTCGTATTGGGATGCGCCACCTACCCTGATAATTTCAAGTTGCTATCTCATTCCGTTCTCAAGTTAGCGTGGGACGGACGGCCGGCCGGACAGAATCAAATTTGACCTCGAATTCTTCATCAGTGAGTTGAACCTAGTAGTTTGACATCATTCTCGGCAAACAATTCTAAAGTTACAGACATTTGGGAAAAATGATAACGCGATGTTCTCCAGAACATACGCGCAAAAAGCCAGAAATGATCAACATTCTATTAAAATTTACGAGGGGGAGGGGGGGTTAAAGTGTTAAAGTGTGACTTGAAATCACGGGGGTGCCTTGAAACATTCTGCACAATTTTATTGATACCTCTACTGACATCAGTTGGTGAGTAGTGGAAGGTCCAGTGTCGGACCATTCCTTGTGTAAGTATGCCTAACCTAAAATAACTGTGTTTCAACCGCCGATAATAAATCGTTCGCCTGAGAAGAAATCAATATTATTGAACTGAAATCTAGTGAAATATTTGGGGTGAATACTTCCGTGTATACAGACCAATCCAAGAAATTTAATTGTGAGTAATATTTTTTTTCCGAATTCGCATACTGTTGACAAGAGATTATATCTCTTGAACATCTTTCAATATAATGAAAACAGAACACAGAACCGGCTTTATTTATTTTGGTAATTTCAGTGGTCACTTGAAACAAAATGGTGAAGACGTATAAACGAAAGATTAGAGCTAGACATTATGTGAATTATGAAGGAGAACAACTGCAACGGGCCATTGATAAACGGAAGAGTGGGAAGAGTGAGATTCTGTCCTTCACACTCCTGAAAGAATGCGACGAGGTGGTTTTCAATTCAAAGATATCACATTGATTTACATTACAAAATAAAATTGTTCCTTATTTGAATATTAAACTTTTCTGAGATTTTATTGATATTTCATTCATTTCAAAATATTTATCTACTTATGATTTAATCAGGTATAATTTTTAGAATACGGTATGCATTTCAAGACGCCTATACTGCAGCAAGACATGCAATATCTATGGGATACAATGCGTATTTCAAGTCACCCCTTTTTGGTGGTGACTTGAAATGACGGATATTTAAAAAAAAAGTACATATATAGTCGACTAAATAATATTTCGGTCAACAGAATATGTTCGTTAGATTCTAGATTTTGATATAAAAGTATCAATTTTCGTTTATCAAATTTTCCTCTAATTTTATCACTTTTGGAAGTTTGTATCCATTTCAAGTCACCACCTTTTACGGTATTCTTATGATAGAACTGCATCATAAAGGAAATTCAATTCAAATAATAGTTTATTTATCAAGATTAAATGAGCAATCTGAGAATGAGAAGTGCACCATGGAAGAAATCAAACTAAATCTGGCCAATTTTGCCCAATAACGAACATAACCGAGATATTCATCTCACTAACCTACCCTGAAAATTTGAACTACCTAGCTCATTCCGTTCGAGAGTTATTGTAGAAAAACTTTTTTTAAATTTTCTAAATTTTTTTTTGACACTTTGCGGTAATCTGGTCAATACAAAACTTCACATGCATATAAAGGTCATGATTCTACAATTTGATGCTAAATTTCAGATAGATCGACTGAATATTTTTACTAAAATTGGCTTGATGGATTTCGCCCATTAACGAGCTCGTCCGAGATATTTACGCTCCAAACCCACATTGCAAATTTAAATCCGCTAACTCCTTTCGTTAGAGAGTTATCGTGCCTACGGCCGGCCGGACAGAATCGATTTCGACCTCGGATTCTTGATCAGTGAGTCGAACCAAATCGTTTGAGACCATTTTCAGCCAAAAGTTCCAAAATTACAGACACTTGGGCAAATTGATAAGCACTCTGTTCCGAGGAACTAGAGTGCCAAAAAAACAAGTTTTGTATGACAATTGCCCAAAACAGGTTTAAAGTACCTACAAATAGTAGATATTCCATAAAACATGTATGAGAGAAGAGAAGTAATAATGAAATATTACCTTGTAATCGATCAAAAATTTCCTGATCTACGTTCACCAAATTTTCTCCTCTCTCGAACTACAGAATTATGCTTTCAATATTTACGTAATATTTTCAAACATTTTTGAGTGAGGTCCCCATTGCATCGCTAAAATACGAATATTTCAACCCCAATATTTTGAAAAGTTATAATATTCCCTTCCGTCAGTCCCGTCATAAATTGAGAGAACTGAGCATTCTATGTCTATGGATGAAAAGCAGTCTCATTACTCTCAGATCTCTTACTTCATGTTCCGTTCCGAAATGTAAGACTTTTCTGAGAAAAACTAATTTCGGAGCAAACAACTGAGATTTTTCTCACTTCCCTCACATTTCGGATTACACTTTATTCTCATGATTCTTCGATTGATTATATAATGTCATGTCTCAGGAAAATAAGTTGACATTATGACAATTGATACATAGAATAATTATATCATTCTGTGAAAACGTAGAAATACGATTTATTATTGAAATTTTGAAAAATCATATCTCCGAAAATATTAGCTTGTTAGAGTTAAAAATGATATAATTGGATTATTATGGTAAAGCTGGTAAAAAATTCAATTTGGAATTTGTTCTGTAAAAAAAATTTTTTTTTGTTACTCTGAAACCATCTGTCCGATTTTGCCCAATAACGAACTTAGCCGAGATATTTATCTCCCAAACCTACTCTGAAAATTTCAACTCTCTAGCTCATTCTGTTCGAGAGTTAACGTGCCTACGGCCGGCCGGCCGGACCGGCCGGACAGAGTGAATTTCGACCACGGGTTCTTGATCAGTGAATCGAACCAAATCGTTTAAGACCATTTTCATCAAAAAATTCGAAAATTACAGACATTTGGGCAAATTGATAAGCACTCAGTTCCGAGGAACTAGAGTGCCAAAAAGTGAACACGAGAAGTATCACTTACTTATAGTAAAGATACATGGTGTTAAAAACAATGCCTTAACTAATTTATTGACTCATTTGAATTAAGAGCCTGTCTACTATTCGAGGAGGATGGTAAAAATAGAAAGCTTTGTAAAATAATCTTCATTCTCCTTAATATGCAGCGAACACCTGAGAATAAATATTGAAATGATTTATATGATTACTGCGTGTCCAGACAGACGTCGTTCGCACGTACGTTGGATTGCCTGCTATCAGCGGAATCAGCAATTATTTTTTTCTCGATACTAACTATATTCTAAATAATCATTAAAGGATACTGTGGGAGGTATATTCAAAATTAAATGGTTTTTTCTGGGTTTTCTCTCCCAAACTCTGAAAAATATCTATCAAATAAATATTTATTATTTTGTGAATTGCTTCTGCATAAGGAACACAAAATATTCTTCAGAAGCAATTAATCGAACAATGTTGCCAAACAAACAACAACGAAACAACATCAACGATGAAAAAACAAGTCTAAATCAGATTTCTTCTTCAGACACTAACAAAAATCTTCAGAACTATTTTTTGTCGATATAGCTATTCTGAAATTCGAGAATTGTCACTTTGTTAAATGTCTAATAACATGCGACAAAACTCACGTCTCAAGTAATTTCATTGAAAGACAATAAAAATCAGTAAGGAATCTATTCGTCAAAGTTATTATTTCGATAGAAATGAAAAAATAATGAAACTGAACAATTTCGTGTACGGGAACCGATCCCGTTATGTCTTAACTTACTTTCGAAATATTTTCACAATCATCATATTTCGGGATCCAATATTCACGAAATTCCTCGAAAATTAGCGTGTCGGCATTCCACAAATAGTTACCTAGTTTTGATTGGATTGGATTTGTATAATTGGGGTTATAGAGGAAACAAGAACCACATTTCAGATGGATATAACTCTGAAACCATTTAGCTGATTATGCCTATTAAGGAACCGGATGCGCAACCTGCCGTGAAAACTGCAAGTCGCGATCTTTTTCCGTTCTCAAGTTATGGTGAGAAATATATTATTTTCCATATTTGTTTCTTTATTTTCTAGTGATATAATCCTCACAAAAATCCACAAATGTATTTGCACACAAACCGTTTGGCCCACTATACCCTACTACGAACTCAACTGTCCCATGCGGATGCGCAACATACCCTGAAAAGTATGCTATCCCTTTCCATTCGATCGTTATCGTGGCACCGTTACTCCTCCTGATTCTACACTCACACAAGGCTGCACAGATCTATATAACAATATGCATCCGATCGTGTTCAAATTTGGAACTTGGCTGTAAGCTTAGGCTTAGAAGGCTCTCGCAAAATTTCAGCGATATCGGACGAAGATATTTTCTTTTTCAATGATTTTTTTACTCGCATGTTCTGGGTAACAGCGTGCTATCACTTTGCTCAAATGTCTGTAAATTGCAATTTTTTTGCCGAAAATGGTCTCCAACGATTAGGTCAAATTTGAATCTGTCCCGCCGGCCGGCCATTGCAGAACTAGAAAACGGAAAGAGATACCGAGTAGAAATTTTCAGGGTAGGTTGCGTATGCAAAATTAACAGACAAGTTCGTTATTGGGTATAATCAGCCCAGCGGTTTCCGAGTAACAATTTTTTCATCAACCAATACAGATCCGATCGAATTGAAACTTGGTAACTAGTTATAATATACTGACAGAAAGACGCCTATCAAGTTTTATGAAAATCATGTCACTAGAATAATTTAAAAACAATATTAAAATTTTTTATTTATGTCACGATAACTTGAGAACAGAAAGCGACAGCAGCTTCCAATTTTTAGGGTGTCTTGCGCATTCGAATGTGACATTTGAGTTTGTTTTTGAGTTATCGAGGAAATAACATTCCAGGTGGGTATAACCCTGAAACCGTTGGACCAATTATGCCCATAAACCCAACATTCCCTAAAAATTGCAAGTCTCTATCTTCTTTCGTTCAAAAGTTATCAAGGCAACGGTCAGCCATCCATCTACTGAACTCACACAAGGCTGCTCGATTATCCATCAATATATATCCGATCGTGCTCAAACTTGGAACTTGGCAGCACAGTTTGGTTTTGAAGGCTCTCGCAACTCAGCGATGTCAGACGAATAGTTACTGATATATGGAATTTTTTTCAATTTCGGTGATTTTTTTAAAAATTTCTAATGATACTATCCTTACGAAATTTTGCAAGAGTTTTCGCGTTGATTATACAACTAATGACTATGTTTGAATTTAATCGGTTCTGTATTTTTCGAGTTATTGAGAAAACAAAAACCAAATTTTAGATGGATATGACTCCAAAACCGAGGCTGATTATGCCTATAGACAAACTCAAATGTTGCATTCAGATGCACAACCTAACATGAAAATTTGAAGTCAGTATCTCTTTCCATTCTCAGGTTATTGTGACATAAAAAATATTTTTTAATAATATTTTTAAAATTTTTTAGTGACACGATTCTCACAATATTCAACAAAGATGCTTAGATTTATGTTCTAAAACTACTCGCGAAGTTTCAATTCGATCGGTTCCATATTGGTTGAAAAAAAAATTATTATTTGGAAAACATTGCGCCGATTATGCCCATCAACGAACTTGTCCGTCGTATTGGGATGCGCCACCTACCCTGATAATTTCAAGTTGCTATCTCATTCCGTTCTCAAGTTAGCGTGGGACGGACGGCCGGCCGGACAGAATCAAATTTGACCTCGAATTCTTCATCAGTGAGTTGAACCTAGTAGTTTGACATCATTCTCGGCAAACAATTCTAAAGTTACAGACATTTGGGAAAAATGATAACGCGATGTTCTCCAGAACATACGCGCAAAAAGCCAGAAATGATCAACATTCTATTAAAATTTACGAGGGGGAGGGGGGGTTAAAGAAATTTGAAGTGTGTATATGTGATCCAGAAGGATTTAAATTTTAAGAGATAATCAAAAGTTCAAAACTCGTTTCTGGATACAGCAATGCAGTCATTCACATATGAATCCAGTAGCTGAACTATATATTATATTACCCATTGTGTTCATAGATAGACATTTATGTATTACTACGTACTCAATGTATTGCTCATTTGTCAACATATGAGATATCCAGTACACATCTGTAAATGACAGTAAATCACAATTTAATTTTTAGCATTGAATAATCTGTTATAATCAATCACGTTCATTTTGAATAATTACGATTACAGTAGGTGCATTGGGGCCAAATTCGAAATTAGAAAACAGCGGTTCAAGTGAGACAGTTTTGATCTGACCTGGAAAAATTGTTATAAATTTTGAATATCGTTTTATTATTTTTCCAACAATATAAGGTATGAATTCTCGTTAAACTGAGATTATATTACTCGTATTGCAACGTGGCATTCTATATAATCTAGGATCTAGGGCGTCCAAGTGATATACGAAGTAATTGTACTGATATTCAGACCCCACGAACACAGGCAAATCTTCTTTACCGGATACTGGATATTATAAAATTCATAATTTTCTCTCCAAAGGTTGATAGAAAAATTTGTTGATGTACATAACGTATGATTCATTCACAGGTAGGTACCTTTGGAAAGGGGATATTTAATAGAAGAAGTCGCACGTGTCATATCAAAGAACGTGGTATTTCTATTCAGTACGGTTTGACATTACATAATGGAAACACTAAGAGCGTACGTGGGAACCATGGACGGACGAATACTACAGTCAAAATTCCAGCGTCGCTACGATCGGAATGGCAGCTGAACCTCCATGACTTCATGACACTCATGCCGTTCGCTTAAAACGTGTTGACCGTCAAAGCTGAAAATACTTTTTAGCCCTCTTATTAACATGATAACTCTCGAACAAAAGGAGTTAGAAAATTGAAATTTGCAGGGTAGGTTTCGAACGTAAATATCTCGGTCGAGTTCGTTAATGGGCGAAATCCACCAAGGGGTTTCGGAGTTATAGCCGTTTTTAGAAAAAAACATTTTTTACGAATATTTTTCCGAAACCTATCTCTCAATCTGTCTGAAATTTAAAATCGAATTGAAGAATAATGACCTTTATATGCATGCAAAGTTTTGTACGATCTCGAACAGAATGAGCTAAGCAGTTGAAATTTTCAGAGTATGTTTGTGACATAAATATCTCGGCGAAGTCCGTTTTGGGCAAAATCGGCCTTATGATTTCGGAGTCACGAAAAGGAAAATTTTTTTAAAATACAAATTTCAAGCTCAATTATTTTTAAAGTGCAGCTTCACCATAAAAATCCATTGATATAATTTTCAACTCCAACAAGCTAATACATTCGGAGATATGATTTTTCGAAATTTCAATAATGAATCGTACTTCTATGTTTTCACAGAATGCTGTAGCTAATTAGTTATTCTATCTTTGAATTAAAATATGATCTGCGTTCTCACATGTCATCTTATTTTCCTATGAGAGATAAATGTCAAAATTATTTCTGGTTCGTTATTCTTGATATAAAATACACCTCCTGTTCTAGAAAATGAAGTATGATTGAATGCAAAATTACAAATGAAATAACCTCAGCTATCGTAGAATTATGAGGATGATAAGATATTATACTTTTGAGGTGATAATATGATGCCCGTGGATAATCCATATCATAATGGAAATAAATTCTTTGATAAGATACATAATCAAATTGGGTTCAAAATATCTCCATTAAAACAAAGCTGCAATATTGTCTAAGTTTTAATTGATATAATATAATTTTCAGAGTAGATTTGAGGCATTAATATCTTGGATAAGTTCGTTATTGGGGAGAATCGGTCTGTTTGAATTTAATTTCTTTCATGATGTAGTTCTATCGTAAGAATCCATTTATATAATTCCCAGAGACCAATGATATTCTTTAAATTATTAAATTCGTGTATAAGTATGGAAAAACCCATTTGAAACCAATCGTGTAATTTAGGCACATTCATAATTGCCGTGGATCTCTTATGGATAACCATAACATCTCTATACAGATATCCATTTCAAACTATTCGATGGATCATGGATGTCTACATCAAATGCATGGCTATCCCGACTAGAATCGGACAAGAAATGGACGTAGGATATTTTGTGTTATCTGGTTGACAGAAAAAGATTAAGTAGGCTTTCAACAAGCAACGAATATCAAATAATGCAAGTGAAAATTAATTAATTTATTAACCACAGACCGATTTACCGTGATGCAGGTGCGCTCGAGTCGAGATAAAACCTCGATATTTTAATACAAAGACAACAGCTCCGCAGTATTATTTGCTATCCAACGCTTCACCTGGAGCTCCCTCTCTCCATGGATATACATATCAATATTTGAGATCTTCAGAGGCTTTATCAAACCCAGCTCTTGTATAAAAGGAAGATGAGTTCGTTTATCGAGCTATCGCAACCTGCGGGATTCGTATCATTTCCCCGAATTGGATTTTCCACTTCTAAGCAATTTTCTTTTTATGCCAGATACGATAATGAGAAAAGTTGTAATTAAATAGTTTACTTGCGGATATAAAGGTGAACGGCTCTGGTGGAAACGTACTACTTTTTTGAGAAACTGTTCTTCATTAAGGGGTTTTAGACAATCTGAATATACTTCCAGAACAGGGGGAGCTATCACCGCAAAAGTGAATGATAATGAAGTTTTGGTATAAAGGTTGTTTAGTTATAATCAAATTGTTTCATAATTCTATATACTTACGAACCTCAATATTCAGGTTTATGATCAAAACTTTATGGCTACATAGGTTTTTAATACTGAAGTTGCGAGAAATATGATGATGGAAACATATGAATGAATTCCATCTGGAGACGGATTTTTGTAGGTCGAGCATTTTTGCGTACTCATACTAGGGCGCTATTTATCGTTTTGGGCGTACGTTCTTGGAAACATCACTTTGTCCAACTGTCTGTAATTGTCAAATTGTTCACCGAAAATGGTCTCAAATTATTGAGTTCGACTCCCTGATGAAGAATGCAAGGTCAAATTTGATTCTGTCCGGTCAGCCAGCCATCCGGCCGGTCGTTGCCACGATAACTTGAGAACAGAGGGAGATAGCGATTTGAAATTTTCAGGGTAGGTGGCTTATCCCAATAAAACGGATAGTTTCGTTAATGGGCATAATCGGCCCAATGGTTTTCGAGTAATAAGTTTGTTTTTAACCATTACAAGTCCGATCTAATTAAAACTTGGTGAGTAGTTGTAGAATACGAACCTAATAATGATAATAATAATAATAATAAGGACGTTTGTGTTTTGTGAGAATTGTATCACTAGAAAATTTTCAAAAAATTATTAAAAAATATATACAGGGTGAGTCTTTGACCACTGCATTAATTTTAACCAAAGATTCCTCTCATCAAATGAAACACTTTTTTCATTTAACATTTTTCCAAATTCAGCTCAGGTAAAAAGATACAGGCTGTTGAAATTTTGAAAAAAAATGAGTTTTTATTTTGTAGCCTTGACATCCATTTTTCGAATAAAATGAATGTTGGCGTAATGTTTCCTATAACTATGATACATATTTTACAAATATTAGTTATTTTCTACTTCTACTGGTTTTCTAGTTATGGACTCGTGGATTCATAAAACTAAACGAAATTAGCATAAAGAAAGCATATAAAGTTTTTCTTGAGTCATTTCAAAAATATTCCATCGTTTAAGAACATTATATTATTCTTCATCATTTCTACTTAAACTCACCGTTTTCGAGATATTCTTCATTGAATGTTTTAAAATGGGGAACTCCAGAAATTTCACTACTTTTATGGGCGTTGGAATCCCGAATCAAGCTGTAAACCACGTTACCATGCCTTATTCTCGTCCGCCAACAATGTCATAGATAATTTATATGCGGGAGTGTATTAGCACATTGTGAAATCTTTAAACGCTTGTAAGTTTTTACCTGAGCCGAATCTGGAAAAATGGTAAATGAAAAAACTGTTTCATTTGATGAGAGGAATCTTTGGTTAAAATTAATGCAGTGGTCAAAGACTCACCCTGTATAAATTACATTGTTAGGAGTATTCTACTCCGTTTTAACAAAGGGATATAATGCAAGACATTAATCTAAACCCCAAATATCTGCCCTTGGCAGTGTTTTCCCTTTACTACAAACATTACCGACTATAATAACTCATGGCATATTTAACAACTACTTTCAACTACCAATACTTGTCGAGCTAGAAAGAAGAGTTTGTGCAAAAATGGACCAATCGTAGAAAGGCTAAATGGATATTCCAACATTCTATGGTTAGATGATTAATTTACGCATGCATTTCATTAAAACGCTTCTTCTTTCTACCATTCACCTGGGATCGATCAGTGGTACACCGTGTTGGAAAATAATTATCAGCTCCATTAATAAATTATCTCACTGCAATAATACATACTTACCTCATTAACATTGCATGGGGAATATCCCTCATGGAAATACCGTCCTGAGTCATACCCTATAACGAAACAATATATTCACCGTAATAAGCATATCAAATAAACAAGTATTTATCTACTCGAGCGATTCGCTTGAACCCGTTACAATTGAAACAACAAAAGGCCCATTTCAAACATAAGAACTTAAACGGATATCAACGAGTAAAGAAGCACTCTCAACTCCATATTCTTAGTAACGAGTGTAACACAAAACAATTTCGCAGTCTGATACGAATTAGGACCTCAAAGGGGCATTTCACTCTCGCAAAGTGATTATCGCCACAAAGGCGTACATCCTTCAAATTTTCAAACACAAATGCTGTACTAATTAAGGAGAAAAACTTTAATCCTCATCCCTTTTCCACCGCAAGACCGAATGATGGGGTGTCACTAGCAGTAGGCGAGAGCAGCTCAGTTCTAACCGATTCATTACGGCCACTTTGCCTGATCCTCGGCTGCTGTACAAACACGGCATTAGCTTTTTGATGTTCCGGCAAAGTTCCTTCCTTTGTTATTAAAATCAAGTACCTCTTCCGTCTGATCGTTCTGCTGCTTACGAGGTTGCCAATTTCATTTCGTTTATCTTCGGATTGTTTTGATATCAACGGATGGTTTTATTCGGTTATTCAAAACCTGGGTTTGCTCAAGTTCCTCGGAACTGAGTGCTTATCAATTTGCCCAAATGTCTGTAATTTTCGAATATTTCGATGAAAATGGTCTTAAACGATTTGGTTCGACTCACTGATCAAGAATCCGTGGTCGAAATTCATTCTGTCCGGCCGGTCCGGCCAGCCGGACGGCCGTAGGCACGATAACTCTCGAACGGAATGAGCTAGACAGTTGAAATTTTCAGAGTAGGTTTGGGAGATAAATATCTCGGCTAAGTTCGTTACTGGGCAAAATCGGACAGATGGTTTCGGAGTAACAAAAAAAAATTTTTTTTTACAGAACAAATTCCAAATTAAATTTTTTTTCAATAAGCAGTTTTACCATAAGAATCCAATGATATCATTTTTAACTCTAAAAAGCTAACTTTCGGAGATATGATTTTTTAAAATTTCAATGATAAATCGTATTTCACAGAGTGATATAATTAATCTATGTATGAATTGTCATAATGTCAACCTATTATCCTGAGACACGACATTATCTACTCAATCGAAGAATTATGGGAATAAAGTGTATTCCGAAATGTGAGCGAAGTGAGAAAAATCTCAGTTGTTTGCTCCGAAATTAGTTTTTCTCAGAAAAGTCTTACATTTCGGAACGGAACATGACGTAAGAGATCTGAGAGTAGTGAGACAGCTTTTCATCCATAGACATAGAATGCAAATAGAATGTAAATATTGAAAGCATAATTCTACAGTTCGAGAGAGGAGAAAATTTGGTGAACGTAGATCAGGAAATTTTTGATCGATTACAAGGTAATTTTTCATTAATACTCTTCTTTGATACATGTTTTATGAAAAATCTACTATTTGTAGGTACTTCAAACCTGTTTTGGGCAATTGTCATACGAAACTTGTTGGCGCTCTAGTTCCTCGGAACTGAGTGCTTATCAATTTGCCCAAATGTCTGTAATTTTCGAGTTTTTCGATGAAAATGGTCTTAAACGATTTGGTTCGACTCACTGATCAAGAATCCGAGGTGGAAATCGATTCTGTCCGGCGGCCGGCCGGCCGGCCGTAGGCACGATAACTCTCGAACGAAAGGAGTTAGCGGATTGAAATTTGCAAGGTGGGTTTGGAGCGTAAATATCTCGGACGAGCTCGTTAATGGGAGAAATCCATCAAGCGGTTTCGGAGTTATGGCCGATTTTAGTAAAAATATTTTTTATGAATATTTCCGAAACCGATCACTCGATCTATCTAAAATTTAGCATCAAATTCTAGAATCATGATCTCTATACGCATGTGAAGTTTTGTATTGACCAGATTACCGCAAAGTGTCAAAAAAAATTCAAAATTTAAAAAAGTTTTTCTACAATAACTC
This sequence comes from Halyzia sedecimguttata, assembly GCA_937662695.2. Taxonomy (NCBI): domain Eukaryota; kingdom Metazoa; phylum Arthropoda; class Insecta; order Coleoptera; family Coccinellidae; genus Halyzia; species Halyzia sedecimguttata. The sequence goes on along the minus strand of OW569415.2, from coordinate 86,763,356 downwards.
TCGAACGGAATGAGCTGGGTAGTTTAAATTTTCAGAGTAGGTTGGGTAGATGAATATCTCGGTTAAGTTCGTTTTTGGGCAAAATTGGCCAGATTTAATTCGATTTCTTCCATGGTGCAGTTCTCATTCTCAGATTGCTCATTTAATCTTGATAAATACACTATTACTTGAATTGAATTTCCTTTATGATGCAGTTCTATCATATGAATACATTGATATAATTCCCAACTCTGAGAAACCAATACTTTCGGAGATATAATTTGTCTGTTTGAACTAGAGCGCCAGAAATCTCCTGTCCACAGGGCTTGAACCCATTTTTGGAGGAACAAGCGCGCCGAAAAACGCGCTGAAACCACCACAAGAGCCACTTACAAGTTGAGTTTTGAAAAGCTAAAAGAACCTAGGGCTATTCCATGCAGCTCATAATTCTGAGAAATATTCAATTGTCCTGTAGCAGGGAACCGATAAATCCAGCCGCAAAAAAACAACATTGCAAGCGCGACATCCGTCGCCGAAAGTACAGCGACGCTAATGAATACCGACACGTTCAGTTTTTTATCGAAAGTTAATTTATCTATACCTGTTAGCGTATTTGAACGGTTTCGGGCGATTCGTCGAGCCCCGGCACGGTAAATAAAATACCGCAAACCCCTAAATTCAGCAATTTGCCTGAAATGATAAATCACACAGCGGCATGTTGTTCTGAACTGCTGCGTCGGTGCCCCGGGTCGCCATTTATATTTTTAACTCCGTAAAGTCGTTCGATGATTTATATCCGTGTTGTACACGGGACCGCCCGAACTCTCATTCTTCCCGGGGATAATTTTTTTTGCGGGCGCATTTGAATATTTTTTCGGTGTGTTTCATGAATAAATATAGGGTTAACAAATAGAAGGATTAATTTGGAGGGGGGTTTTTCAATTTTATGTTGCGAATTATTAGGTGTGTTTGTGTTCATTCATTCTATTTGTTTTTACCTGTGGAAAATTTTCAATTAGAGAAATATAGAATAATTTTCTAAACAACCAATTTCATTGCAATCAAGGTGGTTGCTTTATTCCGTTGAAATCCAATTAATATTCTCTTCTGTGAATTTGTTGGAAGAGAAATTTTCAGGACTAATAACAAAGAAATGGATGAATAAATATATTAAATATGATCTCCATTCAATTCAGCGAATGAGTACTGTAAAATATAAAAAAATCGAGAAAAGCACATACATTATTATGGAAGATTTAGTGCAAAGTTTCTATGACACCTCTTTTTGGCGCTCTAGTTCCTCAGAACTGAGTGCTTATCAATTTGCCCAAATGTCTGTAATTTTGAATTTTTCGATGAAAATGGTCTCAAACGATTTGGTTCGACTCACGGATCAAGAATCCGTGGTCGAAATTCATTCTGTCCGGCCGGTCCGGCCGTCCGGCCGTAGGCACGATTACTCTCGAACGGAATGAGCTAGACAGTTGAAATTTTCAGATTAGGTTTGGGAGATAAATATCTCGGCTAAGTTCGTTATTGGGCAATATCAGACAGATGGTTTCGGAGTAACAAACAAAAATTTCTTTTTACAAAACAAATTCCAAATTAAATTTTTTTCAATAAGCAGTTTCATCATAAAAAATCCATTTATATCATTTTTAACTCTAACAAACTAATACTTTTGGAGATATGATTTTTCAAAATTTCAATGAAAATCGTATTTCTACGTTTTCACAGAATGATATAATTATTCTGTGGGTATTCTATGAATTGTTTTAATGTCAACTTATTTTCCTGAGACATGGCGTTGTCTCATTGGTATTCATTCTTGCAATCGTATAAATATGAGAATGATAATATAATATCATACTTTTTGTTGGTTGATAGTTTAATGCCGATGGTCAATCCATATGATGATGGAAAAAGTTAATAATATTGAGTTTAGAATATCTCCACTAAAAACAAAACTGGAATATTGGTGTATTGGAGTAGATTTGAGGAAAGATATATATTATCGTTCATCATAGAATTGAGGAATGAATACCTTGGATGAGTTCGTTGTTGGGTAGAATTCGTCTATTGGTTTTGGATTGATAATTTTTGGCACTCTTGTTGAATTTAAATTCTTCTATGATGTTTGAATTCAATTTCTGCTAAGATGAAGTTGTAAATTTCAATAATGAATCGTACTTCTATGTTTTCACAGAATGCTATAAATATTCTATCTAAGCTTCATTATATGATCTGTGTTCATACTCGTACATTTCATCCTGTTCTGTAAGAGAGAGTCAAATTCATTTCAGCTATTTTAATTTGGTTTCTTCCATGGTGCAGTTCTCATTCTCAGATTGCTCATTTAATCTTGATAAATAAACTATTATTTGAATTGAATTTCCTTTATGATGCAGTTCTATCATAGGAATACATTGATATAATTCTCAACTCTGCGAAACCAATACTTTCGGAGATATAATTTGTTTGTTCGAACTAGAGCACCAGAAAGCTCCTGTCCACAGGGCTTGAACCCATTTTAATTTAATGTTTTTTATTTACTGCTAACATATAGGCCATGGAGGAGTGGTTATAATGCAAAGATCTACATGATTTGCATCTTCAGTAGATACCAGAATTCTTATTTTCACAATGATGTCTGAAATACGAATCCGATCGAGCTGAAATCCGGTACTCGATTGTTACATTACAGCTTGAAGTTTTGAGCTGAATTTCAACGGAATATGATAAAGAATACAATAAAAATTTGTGCGTTGGTATTCTATAACTAATTACCAAGTTTCAATCTGATCAGATATGTAGTTTCTGAGGTATTGAGCAGACAATATTTCAAACGGGTATATCTCCGAAACTGTATGGACTATTATGCCCATTAATCAACTTAACCGTTGCATGACATGAAAAATTTGTCTATGCTATGCACTCACATTTATATGAGCAATTACCTTTTTCCATTCTTCTGTTGTTAGTATTGGCCCATCTCCTAAAGCGTTGAGGGGAAGAGTCATCTGCTCCCACTGTTCTTGGAATTTGGTCCTAATGTAGGATTAATGGTGTTGCTTCTCAGAACATAATCATTCTCCATAGCATCCAAATATATTTCAAACTGTTCTTGGCTTGTATTTTTCGTTTATTTAAACGTAAATAAGAACTATTTACACAATCCTTTCATAAATCTGTAGATCTTACCTCATACTGCACATTTTATTTCCTTCCATCCATTTGAATTTGTAAAGCTCCACTCTAACTTATCAACAAATTGGAAATAATAGTACTTGTGGAGATAAACAAATATCTTCAGAATATCCCTACGGTTTAAGGTTATATTTTCCAATAGATTCATTAAAGTAGTTCAAAAGTAACACTGTAAATTATATAGTTACAGGAACCATTCCAGAATTGCATCATTAAGGATTTTGTAAGGTGGCCTCTTACGGATCAATCGTTAGTTACAGATTCAAAAGTTACAGATGAAAAGCAGAATAGCACCATTACTCTAAAGTTCAGAGAAATATTTGACATAACTTCAAAGTTGAAAATAAATAAATAGATGAATTTAAATGTAATATCTTGTTTATGAAAGTTGGAATTAAATTTATGTTTCCTGTTACTTTTTCGAATAATATATTTTATATAATAATAGTTATTTATGTACCAAGGACGAAAAACTGTCTATCATAGTCGAGTCTGCAAATTCAGCAAGCAGGCGAGACAATAGACAGTTTTTCGCCGGGGTGCATATTACCTTTTTTCCTCGACCTCCATATATTTTTATGAATTTCGGACCTCTTAAATAATTTCACAATAGCAAATGACACATACACTGGAGATAGATTGGCATTAGGTCTATCAGATAGCATCAACATGACCTCAGTAAGAGTCCGCTTGTTTTCGAGATATCACCACTTTTGTGTATTTCTTAAAAATCTCCAGTTTTCATGGTATATCGATACGGAGCTCGTGCCTAATTAAATCGGGGTCGCTGATCACGAATATGCAATTAGTCTTTCCCTAAGTGGCGTACTTTATGAAAATTTTCACTTAGAGTGAAAAAATGGACGAAAATAGGTCAATTTTGGAAGTTCACACCGCCCAAAAAAATCGGAGTAAGGTGTTGTTGATTTTTGCCCTCATATATGGATCCTTTATCTACTGAATAATCCAAACAGAAAATGTCCAGGCCGTACTATTCGGAAATTATGATTTTTTTCCCAAGGGTCTGTTTTTCGGAAAACTCATTTCGCGGTATTTCCGCGGAAAATTCTCTAATGAAAAATCCGATCATATATTCGTAATCTACGGCCTCGAATTAGTAAATGACGTAATTTGCATCAAAATCGGAGACCGGTCGAATTTTGGCAATTTTTTAATATATTAGCCTTAAAAAAATCCCATTTTTCGAGAAAAATTTTTTGACGCAAAACTATGAAACGGGTACTTATTCTTATAGATTCGGGGCCGTTGATTCCGAATCTACCATCAGCTATTTATTACAAAAATTTTTCGAGAAAATATCGCGGAAAGAATTTTTCGAAAAATAGACCCTCGGGAAAAAAATGATAATTTCCGAAGCGTACGACCTGGACATTTATTGTTCGGATGATTCGATAGATAAAGGATCCAAATATGACGTAAAAAATCAGCAACACCCTACTCCGATTTTTTTGGGTGGTGGAAAGTTCGAAAATTGACCTATTTTCGTCAATTTTATCACTTTAAGTGAACATTTTCCCAAAGTACGCCACTTAGGGAAAAACTAATTGCATATTCGTAATCAGCGACCTCGATTCAATTAGACACGAGCTCCGTGTCGATATACCATGAAAAAAATTTTTTGGGTCGGCACTTAGAAATATTTTTGACCCGGAATCAGAGGGAAATTCTTCTTTCCCGTCCCAAATCTATGATTTTCACATCTCAATAACCAAATTTTCCCCGATTATTGGTCGGTGGACGACGTTTAGATTTATGTATCTATTTTTTCTGTATCTCTATCCGGAAAATATTAGGTAATGAGCGAATGCGTCAAACGCCAAAAAGTTTTCTCTAGTATCCAACACATACAAAAATCTACAATTTTCCGATTAGGTTGACGCGGCTTTGGTTATTCACTAAATCGGGCACGCAGATCACGAATCTGTAATTAGATTTTCCGTATCTCGATTAGTTTCGGAGTAATGACGAAAAAAGTCGCAATTTCTGGCTCTACCTCCGGAAAATGGACTAATCAGTCGGATTTTTCGCCATATTACCAAAGTTAATCGAGATACGGAAAAACTAATTACAGATTCGGAATCTACGCCCTCGATTTAGTGAATAGCCAAAGCCGTGGCGATCTAATCGGAAAATTCTAGATTTTTGTATGGGTTAGAATCTAGACAAAGGACTCACAGCTCTGGCAATGTGTTAGTTGTTGTATGCGTTTTATCAATATTTCACAGGAAATAGGTCATAAATACTTCTACAAGGGTTGAAGTATTACAAGATATTTTACTTGCAATTATCTTTTCGTGGAAAATATTAATTTCAAGGGTGAGACCACCCATGCAAAAATAAACCAGTTAACCCAAAACATTTAAGTTTTACAAGCGAGCTGCTTTGTTTAGAAATACAAATGAGCGCTTCCCAACATGTGAAGTCATGGGACGCAACAGTGGTGATATCTCGAAAACCAGCGGACTTTTACTGAGGTCATGTTGATGCTATCTGATAGACCTAATGCCAATCTATCTCCAGTGTTACTTTCGCGTGGTATTTTTGGGACACCCTGTATAAGAAGTACAAGGTTATGTTTCTTTCTATTGAACGATTTTGATGTATAGCCGGGAAGGCCGGGAATTCCCCAGTCCTGCCACCTAGTCTCTAGCAGCAACAAGGCTTTCTACAATGCTGTCGGTCTATAATAATACTCATCTTATTCAAGTAGTAGTTAAAAAATATCAGTTTTTATTATGTCCTTTTTCTATAGTTTTCCAACTATCCGCGGTCAATTTGGCGCCCTTTGAGATATGATCCGGGGAGGGAGTCGATTTTAGAGTCGCAAATAAGTACGTAAAATGTCACTTTTCATAGAGGTCGACGAAAAACAAATTTTCAATGAACAATTTACAACAATAATAATAGTGGTTCTATTACTCTCATAGTTTTTTTTAATTAATTTAATGATTTCTGTTACTTTTATGAATAAATTATTTTATTTACGAAGCAACCTATAAGAATAATTCTGTTTTTCTATAATCCGGACAAATCGAAATTCCAGATAATTATACCGTGCCATCAACTGTCCCAATTAAAGAGGATACACTGTATTATTAGATATTAACGATTTTCAATTCTGGTAGGATACTTAGGTATGTCAGAATTAAAAACTCCGTGATCCTCCGTGATGTCTATCATTAAAATGGTAGGAAATGTATACATATCTCATAAAAGCTGACAAAATGCTCTATATATCTATGGCAAAAGCTCCTGAATGCACGTCAGTTCACTTCGACAATATTGACTCTGTAAATTTTCTTATACGTCATGTTGGATAATGTGACAATTGGAATCCAATGTTTAAAATCCCACCGACGCAGCTTACAAACCTGGAACAATTTTCCTGTTCAATATCAACCCAAGTTATCGGATTACCATAAGAAAGTTTCCCCTAGTGCTCCCTAACAAGCACCAATCCGAACCATATCCTGTATCAGATATAATTCTGCTAGAACTAATTGTGAAACAAGATTATTCTCGTTTCTCGTTAGATAAACAAACAAGTCAGGTAGATAAAATCATCCGATTCCACTGCGTAAAACTTCGGACGTTTCCCGCTCGGTCTCTCGAAGTGCAGCCCGCAACAACGGGCGCGGTTTACATAAATATCTTGAACCAGTGGAGACTTGTAATTTCACCTTTACAGTTCCGCAGCAAACTCTACTAAATCTCCTGGGCTTGGGGAACTTGTTAAACTAAAGAGTTGTGGGTTAACTGGTAGTTAATTCCAGCAGTGTATAATTATGAGATTACATTTATTTCGTGTATTAGGGCTGCCTGTTGATTAGCTAGCAGCAGTGTGCTCTATTGAGAGTTATGAGGGCGATTTACGCCTTGCGGCCAAAGTCCCAAACCTCCCAAACATAATAAATTCGTCGTTTCGGCCATTAAATTAGGGTTTATGTGGTGCGGATGAAGAGGTCCTTTTTACGGATATAACAAGCATTCGTCCCTACAAATCGACGACTCAATTTGATATTATTGTTCCAAGGGTCCCTCATACTAATCGTATGTGCGAATATATGGTTTTACGAGTATGGGGACTGATTTCAGGTTTTTAATTTGCAAATAATAAAAACCTCTTGTTTTAAGCAGTAAGAACAAAATATAAATTATAATCAATTAAATAGTTATTTTTCAAAATGGCATATGGCCGTGAAATTTGAACTGGTGGTTATTCATGTCTGCATAATAGTCGTAAAAAATGTGCGAAAGCCTCTACTAGTAGCGAGTAATCGGAGTAATTATTCAAACTTTGACAAATCATATCTCCGAAAGTATCGATTTCTCTGTGTTGGGTATGATATCAATGGATTCTTATGATAGAACTGCAAAATAAATAGTTAAATTCAAAACGTAGGTCTATGACTCACCTCATATGTTAGATTCACATATATCAGCAAATTATAATTAAGCGGAGGCTACACGGTCAATCTGGTACCAATTTGGCATAATTTTCACAGAAATTTTTCCATCAATCCGGACCATCAGTCCATTATTGATGTCAAACTGAACCAGATTGACCGTGTAACTTCCTTCATATTCTATGATTCTAGGATTCTATGAAATTATAAAATTACGATTAATTACTGAAATTTTGGAAAATCAAATTTGCGAAAGTATTAGTTTGTTAGAGTTGAGAATGATACCAATGTATTCTTATGATGAAACTGCATCGTAAAAAAAACCTCCGCGTACGATCTTGTCGATCTCCGGTATTAGAATAAAACGTCGGTACTTACCTGGGATATATATTCTTAATTTTCACTTTTCGACATAAAATCGCCACATGGGGGTTTATTTGACGGTTTTCTACCCTTGTCTCTCTAAGTCGATTTTGACGTTTCTCGAACCTACTATTAGCAAGGAATTAGACAATGTCATGTCTCAGGAAAATAAGTTGACATTATGACAATTCATACATAGAATATTTATATAATTCTGTGGAAACGTAGAAATACGATTTATTATTGAAATTTTGAAAAATCATATCTCCGAAAGTAAGAGCTTCTTAGAGTTAAAAATGGTATCATTAGATTCTTATGGTAACACTGCTTATTGAAAAAAAATTAATTTGGAATTTGTTATGTAAAAAAAAAAATTTTTTTTTGTTACTCCGAAGCCATCTCTCCGATTTTGCCCAATAACGAACTTAGCCGAGATATTTATCTGCCAAACCTACTCCGAAAATTTCAACTCTCTAGCTCATTCCGTTCGAGAGTTATCGTGCCTATGGCCGGCCGGCCGGCCGGCCGGACAGAATGAATTTTCACCACGGATTCTTGATCAGTGAGTCGAACCAAATCGTTTTAAGAACATTTTCATCGAAAAATTCGAAAATTACAGACATTTGGGCAAATTGATAAGCACTCCGAGGAACTAGAGCGCCAAAAACATAGGAGATTAGAAAGAACTATTGGCATTGATACTAAAAGATTGGCCAGTTAATATGACAATAACAAAACCATGTAAACGTAAATCCTGTTCAGTTTCGTTAAATTTGTCTGAAGTTAACAAGACAATATTGATATGGGATGAAAATTCTCCTGAAGCTCTTATGCGTTAATTTTACCATATAACGGCTGTAGAATTAGCGTGGCGAGGAAAAGGGGCAGTCGCTTCTCTAGCGGATTTTTTTCCAATCGAGAGAAATAACGGTGACTCCAGCAAATCGCATTGAATACAATTCGGTGTTCAGTAAAGTAAAACCTGCCAAGGTGATTCTAAAAGCTGTACAAGTATTAAATGGTTGGTTTCTGTGCGTCAATTTTCAAGAATTTTCGTAATTAAATTCAGAACGTAGTTCTATGACTCATAGGATTTATATACATCAGCAAGTTATAATTAGAGTTTCTATGAAATCATATAGAATATAGGATAATTATTGAAATTTTGAAAAATTATATCTCCGAAAGTATAAGTTTGTTGGAGTTGAGAATGACATCAGTGGCTTCTTATGATGAATATGCATCTTATAAAAATTTAATTTAAAATTTCTAATTTAAAAAAAAAACAACTTAGCCAATTTTGCCCAATAACGATGTTTAAACGTGAACAACGAACATGTTAGGTTGCCCAACTCGGGTCTGAATTGGGCTATATCCCGATGAAGAGCGACTAACTACTTTTGGTCGTCTGTCAAACGAGTTATATATAAATATAACTTCTTTCAACCGTCTGACGTACTTCGTTTCTTTTTTGAATGAATCAGAAATCTTGTAATATACGAACATAGTGATCATCTGTTTTGCTATGAAAGAAAATATTGGGCAACTTTGAGTGGAGTGCCTTTCTTATTTCCAGTCAACATCGACGACTCAGGGACAGAAGGGAGGTTAATCCCCTGTTTCCTTTTTCTTCGAACCCCTTCTGCTACCAGACCAGTGGAGATTCTTCTACAGCCCTTTGGGGTAAGTAAGTCACTCGCTCAGCTGTTCAATAAATATTAATCATCTGAAATTGCTCGCAAGCCATCAGCGAATAATTAAACGAAATTAACTGAGATATTTATCTCCCAAACGTACTCTGAAAACTTCAACTGTCTAGCTCATTCCATTCCAGAATTATCGTGTTAACGGCCGGACGGCCGGACTGAATCGATTTTGATATTGATCACTGAGCAACAATCCAGTTGATCAGTGAGTCGAACTAAATAATTTGAGACCATTTTCAGCCAAAGATTTTAAAATGTGGTGTAGAAGAACAACGATTGCTGACCAACACTGGTCATAGCATTCAAAATTCTATAAAACCATACTCAAACCTCGATCGAGAACACCTCAACAAGATCATGAATATGATGTGTGGTAATATATCTTCTATAGTAGAGCACAGCAACTAATGTAATGTTAAGTTAAATTTTAATAATTATACTTCAGCTAACTGTACTTTCAGTAAATATATATACAATGTTCGTTTTGTTGAGTTATTAATTTTTTGTTAAAAAAAATTTCCTATGATTCCCTACGACATTGACAAATGCCTCATAATTTTATGACAAATTTCTCAAGTAGTTCAGTCAATCTGGCATTTCGACGGTACAGAAAATAACCAGTGGCTGAATCTTTGTTAATAGTTGGAGAATGATGTTAGAAAAGGGTTTATTGGGTCGGCCACGTTGGACCGTGATGCGTGTTTTGAAAAACTCAAAAAAAATTTGAAATGCATTTATCTCGTGATCTATGCATTTCACAGAAAAATTTATTCAAGAAAAAATGTAGAGGACATCGATATCTACAATTAATCTCATTGGTGCTATGCCGTACAACAAAAAATGCACGCAGTAGGTGGCGCTAAATTTCCAAAATAAGAGTTTTTCCACTTTTTTGCTATTAAATTTTCTTTTTTCAACTATATTGTAAAAGTTGTTCCTTTTAATATTACGAACAACTTTTATTTAAACATTTTTTACATACAACTTACCGTTTTGAAGCTACAGCTTGCTGAAGTTTGAAAATTCCATTTCACAAAGTATGAGGACAGCTGTGGTGCATATAACTGACGCATCTTTATTGTTTTGATCAAGATGTAATAATTTATATTGTTTGTAACATTGTTTGTAATATTTCCAATTAGCGATTGTAAATTAACTGGGCAGGTGACCCAGTCGGCCCTTTTGTTAGAACTATCCCGCCGGAGAAAGTTACAATAGGACCGAGAAAAATACCGTTAGCAGCACTGCGATGTTAACGCAGCGCTGTATTACACTATAACTTTCGAACGGTAAGTTGTATGTAAAAAATGTTCAAATAAAAGTTGTTCGTAATATTAAAGGGAACAACATTTACATTTACAATATAGTTGAAAAAAGAAAATTTAATAGCAAAAAATGGGTTCAAGCCCTGTGGACAGGAGCTTTCTGGCGCTCTAGTTCAAACAGACAAATTATATCTCCGAAAGTATTGGTTTCTCAGAGTTGGGAATTATATCAATGTATTCATATAATAGAACTGCATCCTAAAGAAAATTCAATTCAAATAATAGTTTATTTATCAAGATTAAATGAGCAATCATGAGAATGAGAAAAGCACCATGGAAGAAATCAAATTAAATCTGGCCAATTTTGCCCAATAACGAACTTAACCGAGATATTCATCTCCCTAAACTACTCTGAGAATTTCAACTACCTACCTCATTCCGTTCGAGAGTTACATCTATGTCTATGGATGAAAAGCAGTCTCACTACTCTCTACTTCACTCACTAATCTCTTACTTCATGTTCAGTTCCGAAATGTAAGAATTTTCTGAGAAAAACTAATTTCGGAGCAAACAACTGAGATTTTTCTCACTTCGCTCACAATTCTTCGATTGATTAGATCATCATTTGACATTATGACAATTCATATTCATACATAGAATAAATAATAATATCATTCTGTGACAACGTTGAAATAAGATTTATTATTGAAATTTTGAAAAATCATATCTCCGAAAGTATTAGCTTGTTAGAGTTGAAAATTATATGATTGGATTCTTATGATAAAACTTTTTATTAAAAAAAATTTAATTTGGAATTTGTTTCGTAAAATAAAAATTTTTTTTTTGTTACTCCGAAACCATCTGTCCGATTTTGCCCAATAACGAACTTAGCCGAGATATTTATCCACTTAACCTACTCTGAAAATTTCAACTCTCTAGCTCATTCCGTTCGAGAGTTATCGTGCCTACGGCCGGCCGGCCGGACCGGCCGGACAGAATGAATTTCGACCACGGATTCTTGATCGGTGAGTCGAACCAAATCGTTTAAGACCATTTTCATCGAAATATTCGAAAATTACAGACATTTGGGCAAATTGATAAGCACTCAGTTCCGAGGAACTAGAGCGCCAAAAAGTGGAAAAACTCTTATTTTGGAACTTTAGCGCCACCTACTGCGTGCATTTTTTGTTGTACGGCATAGCACCAATGAGATTAATTGTGGATATCGATGTCTTCTACATTTTTTCTTGAATAAATTTTTCTGTGAAATGCATAGATCACGAGATAAATGCATTTCAAAATTTTTTTGAGTTTTTCAAAACACGCATCACGGTCCAACGTGACCGACCCAATAAACCTTTTTCTAACATCATTCTCCAACTATTAACAAAGATTCAGTCACTGGTTATTTTCTGTATCGGAACGATTTAATTTTTGCCAGATTGACTGAACTAAAGCTCGTTGTTTGGTAACAGCCCTCAGCCTTCTGCTTCAAACAACGAGCTTTAGATTGTCATAAAATTATCGAGTCTATTACTAATGTCTTAGGCATATTACTACTGACAAATATCCCAGATTTTCTGTCAAATCCGGTGCCGAGTTTGTTAAATAACAAAAAAAATTAAATAGTATATTTGAAGGTTGAAATATGGGAAAGATACAACGCCGTATTCACAAAGCATTCAATCTTCGTTAAGTCCTAACTGAGGTCCTCAGTTAAGGATAAATAAGAATTGCAACCTCAGTTAACGTGAAAATCAACGTGAATCAGGCCTGTTTCCCCACCGTTAAATACGTTAACTGAGGATGCGATTCTTATTTATCCTTAACTGAGGACCTCAGTTAGGACTTAACGGAGATCGAATGCTTTGTGAATACGGCGGACAGCCTCTGAAATTTGTTTTCCATTAACTTATAAGTGGAATCTGAATTCGATGTTGGAGCTTCAAGACTCTAGAGGCTTTATATTGTCTTGAGATTCCAGTGTTAAATATTGGGACATTTTTCATATCCCAAATTTCATTAAGCGTAATTCTGTTGAATCATTTAATTTTAAACTTCTGGAGTTCTACCTCCAGTAAGTTGAGATACGTCATTAAAACAATCATTGAAAATCTAATATTCTTGATTGTGTATCTCATTTTCTTCATCCCTAAATGATACATCTGACTTATTAAGATGATACTGCGTCTACCCTGACTTATTTATTCAATAGGAATTAAAATTTGTATTCATCATAGAGTGTTACCCTCGACATATTTGGAAATTCCAATTTCGAATTTGATATAATAAGCCTAACAGTAGAATTTGCAGTGTTAGGGACCACTGATGAGTTCTCATTCGTGAAATTGTCCCCGACATTCATTCAACATTCGAAGAACAATGAATAACAATAGAACAATTCATAATGGAACATAATTAAGAACCCTATCCTAGGCCCATTTAAAATACATTTACTACACGTGACTCGATCAAAATCGCAAATATTTATCTGAAATTCAAGCCCGCTATTCTCGTTTTCTATCTAATGCTTACCATCGATATTTCATTAAGGGGTGGGGTATACATAACGAATCCCTCGATATCAAGATGGAGAATAAATAGCTCCCTATTATTTATTCACCATAAACGTTGTCGCCACCGTTACCATAATTGCCTCCCAAGGGGTATTTTTATATTTTCCATATTGATGTAAGTGTTCGCCGAGAGCCGCAGTCGTTCGAACAACGTGCTAGATATCCTACCGCCAACCCAGTGGATTCATGATTTTGTATTTGTCCAAAAGAATTTCTCGAATTTTGGTATTTGGATTTCAATCTCGAATATACGAATTATGTTCAAATATTTCTTGGAAGAGACAACAGAATCATAGAATTATCAATATATTCATTTTCAGGTAATTGAGCATCATATGCAGAACTTCAATCTTATAAACCTTGTGGCAGTATATTAAGGAATGACCTAAACTAAAATGAGGAGTGAATAGCAAAATTGAATTGAAATAATCCACCCAGTAGATAAGGACAAGGATGAAGTGTTACGTAACATCCCCCTATTGAAATATTATCTATTATATCACTGCTGCGAATGTACTTCGATGCATCGATGATTGTTCTGAAGACTTAAAGGTTTCGCTGGTGACTAGTGGCACTCTTTCCACGATACTAACAAATAAAAGAAAGCTTTTCACCCTTTCTCACTACAGAAACATCTATCTGTCTGACGATAAAATACCGAACTCAACAAACTACGCGCAGAACTAAGGCGCAGGGAGTCGGCGGCCGAGAAAAATGACTATAAAATGTGTATGGGAATCCCTTATATCGTCATTACCAATTCAAATAAATAGCACATCAGCTAAATGAGTGGAGCTCCGTGTATTCAAATGTACAATTCCTTAATTCTAAGTAGGTACCGTGAATAACAAGAAATCGTCTGGGACAGAGTCCTTCATTGTTGGACTACATTCTTGTTGGTGATCGCGACCTGATCTCCAAAACTGATCACTCTCCTCCATTCGGAAAATTCGATCACGTTAATCTCAAGTCATCTATTCAATTTTTTACCAATTCACCTCAGAAATTATTGAAGAAGACGTTTATTAAGGTTATCAATTATGATAAGTTTAACGAGGATCTTGCTGAGATTGCGTGATCCTATCAGTTTAACCATCTTAAAGTAGAGGAAGTGTGGAATAAATTTATGAAGATCTTGAATAACGCCATGGTTTCAAATTCGGCATATATAGGGAGGTCAACTCCATTCCGTGGAAGCCTTGGATTGATGGTAACATTTCAGGAATGATTCGACATAAGAGGAGGTTATGGCAAGGCAGAAATTCTTGAGAACACGCTATCCAATGGACTATAATGCTGACCGTAAATTGACAAAGCCAAGAAGGACTACGAAGGGTTGCCTCTTCAAAGGATAAAAATAAGTTCTTCAAGTAAGTGCGGACTTTCATTGATGCTAAAGTTTCTGTACCGAGCGTTCGAGATGCTTCTGGGTCTATCTGTCCAGAAAAACGTACTGCGGCAGTAGTGATCGCAGAGTATTTTTCTTCGTCTTACACTGCTGAACCGATTGGACCAGTACCTCGCACCAAAAGAGATAGATCGATGCTGTGCTTGAGTGACATTTCACTTCCGCCGGAAATTGTGAGGAAACAACTGGATCATCTCCAGATTGGTTCAGCTCATGGACCTGACGGCCTCTCCAAAATGTTCATTTATCGATGAATTTAGAGGAATCCTTTCAGTCTCATTGCATTCCTAGCACATGGCTGAAAGCTTTAGTAACGCCTATTTAAAAAAAAGGACAAACTTTCAGTACCACCCTATCAGTTTGACTTGTGTTGCGTCTAAAGTTTGTGAAAGCATTACTGTAGACCAGATGCTTGTTTTTTTGCTGGAAAACAGTATTCTTCCAGATCGTCAATATGATTTCCTCCCTGACATGTCAGTGTTAAACCATTCTTCTAACATCTATCAACGACTTGACCAGGCGTTATATGTGCATTACTGAATTCAAAATATGATGATCTATCCATGTCAACAAAAAAATAGGGGCTTGCAATTAAAGAAAAATATCGATGACGACACTGATTGTTAACGGAAAATGGTAGAACAATAAGAATGGCAAAATATTCCTTAAAATATTTATTAATTTGACCTGTCGAACCAGATTCCGCTATTCCTGAAAGGGGATGAAATAAATCCATCAATATACTTTTGGCGGAAATAAAATATTTAGTTGAATCGTTCATAATGAATTTCCGTCAAGTAAAGACCGAAACAAACCAACATTTGAAATCATAACTGGCAGGAGTTCTTGAAAGAGTTTTTTAAATGTCTCCCCTGAAGACCTTGGGTATCCAATTACAAAGCATAGCATTAGATATTCTTTCAGAAAAATAAGCAGTGGTATTACAATGAAGACCTCCAACACATCCGACTTTGCATATACAAACCTCCAAATTTATTCACTCGCAAAGGTTACCGACAAAACTGTCGATTCGATCCGGATCGAAAGACGATTTTTCCCAGCAGACAAGCTTTTCTACTCAGAAAGGACCTTTCCACCTATCCGGCTCATTGAACTGCTAATACGACAGCTATCTTCACTTTATCTTGGTCAGGAAAAGGGCTTTCCATTATTTTATCCTTCATGTAGAAACTAATAACATTAGCACTCCTGTCCCTTCGAGTGTGATCCAGGTCTAAATCCTTTGAGGATCTGCTCGCTTGGAGTCGCATTTCTTTATCCCCGAAGGAATATTACGGTGACGATTTCAGGCTGCTCCTTGATTTGTTTCGAAACGATTATGTTCGAGCAATTTCAGGGAACGTGTTTTTGATTCCCAGGCTCAAATATTGAGTTCATTAGGTGGGATTGACAGGTTCTGGTTCTTGTTGCTCATGGAAATATTGATTTGATATTGTCATGTTTGATGATTGTCTGTATAGTATATATACGGGGTGTCCCGGGAAGAATGTGACATAAGGAATACATTAACTGAGGTGGAATTCTGAGGTCCTTGGTTTTGGATATATAGGGTGATTTTTGGAATTTGGATTAGTTGAATAAATATTGAAACAACCAACTGAAATATTTACAGGTTTGCACCTGTATCACCTTTTCGACATATTTCTTTACCAGTTTTGCTCGCATGTTCTGGGGAACAGCGTGCCATTATTTTGCCCAAATGCCTGTAATATTTGATTTTTTTTCCCAAAACTGGTTTCAAACGATTAGGTTCGACGCACTGATGAAGAATTCTAAGTCAAATCTGATTCTGCCCAGTCGGACGTTGCCACGATAACTTTCGAACGGAAAAATATAGCGACTTGAAATTTTCCAGGTAGTTATCGTGTCCAAATGTAACAGGATAGTTAGATAGTTAATGGGCAGAATCAGCCCAATGGTTTGGAAGTTATATCCATATTAAATTTAATTGTTATTTCCTCAATAACAAAATATACCAATCCGATGCAAATGAAACTTGGTAATTACTTGTAGAATGCAGACGCGCTTATTTTCACGTAATATCGTATCACTATACCTTTTCAAGTTCAATTACGGAAAAAGTAAAACCAATTTCGGAAAAAGTAAAAGTAATTTTGGAAATTGTACTAAGTAAATCTGAATATTTAATCCAAAATTGGATCAACCTTTTCCGAAATTGCTTTTACTTTTTCCGAAATTGAACATGAAAAGGTATAGAATACCGTATCAAAAGAAAAAAAATTTTTTCAAAATTGTATTACCAGTATTATAATACTGGTGGTCCAGTTTGAAGAGCAGAGAATCCAGGAGGCGATAGAGAATCAGAAAATAATATGAATTCGCCTTATGAAATATATTTGGGAAATGATTCGTTTCTAAATAACAAGGTGTGCAATTTTTATTGGAAGAAATCAAATTAATTAATGTTTGCCAAACGGCTGCCGATATTTGAATAAAATTTTCTGAGCCTCAATAAAATAAAAAATAATGCTTTTCCTCAACATTTATTTCACTATATCCAGATTATATTGTATTGTCAATTGACGTGTGTTGAAATTTGATAGGATCGAATGTCAGTGCTGACTACCACAAAACGAAAAATATAACTAGAAACAATGCGGGAATGACTTCATTCCAGCACTGTTTTCAGTGCTGGAATGGACTCATTACGATACTGAAATAGAGAAACATCTTTTCTGGGTGTTTTTCCCGCGTAAACCAACGTTTTTTGGGGACTCCTTTTACGATTGAATTCTTTGCCTTCTTCGATCCAATGTATATTTATTTATTTATTTAATGTCAACGGACCAATGACTATATCAAAGATCCTTTTTACAAAAATTATACAAAAAAAAAGAAAAATTCTTGTACTAACTATTTGCTAAGACAAATATACAGCAATGTGAAATGAAAAACAATTCCATGAAAACATGAGAACAAACAAATTCAGCATCAGAAAAATGGATTTTCATTATAAATATCGATTAACAATCGTACTTAGCTCCCTCTTAAACAATCTCAAATTATTAGTATGCAGCGCAGCAGTGGGCACAACAATTTTGTTCCACTTTCTTCTTAACCTAAAAATGGCTGAGCCATAAATATAATTTCTATGAGTTCCACGCTCAATAAGTTGTCTTGCACATCTAAGCTCATAAGGAACTTCCCTTATAGCCAAAAGTTCGAGAGCACCTTCGCAATATACCAGACCCATTAGTGCTTTCTTAATAAAGTAAACATCATTATATATATGAAGAGATTTAATAGACTCCAAGTTCACAAATGAAGCAAAATGAGAGTAGTCATGTTCGGCATAAGAAAATCCATTGCCCATTTTAGACGCAAGGATCCTGAAGAATCTATGCTGAATTGATTGATGTTGCTTTTCTTAGTTTCTTTCCTGTTTCTACCTTTTTGTGTTTCCCATTCATAGTCGGAGACCTCTTGAATTTTTGTAACTTTCTCCGACCTATTGCTTATGTTTACATCTGCAGCAATCTTCCGTATCTCTGTCATTGACTTTGTACTGTCATTATATGTCACATTCCAAGATGTCAATGTGCTGTTCAGTTTGGTTGTTGACGTATTGTTCTGTGATTGACTGCCTTTGACGTTCGCATTCTCAACTGCCTCATTCGAATATGTAACCGTACTTCTGTGGTTTGTAGCTCCGGAAGTTCTCCACACTTTATGCATTGCACCTCATCTACCACTTTTCTGCTGCAATGATTGCATTCTTTATTCGCTTTAATACTATTTTTCGAAGTTTTATCACCTCGGTCTGACAGTTCATCTTCGCCACCCGCCATCTTAATTCACATTGATCTGATGCTATTCAACTCCTATATAATAAATTACAATTGAATATCAGAACTACCAAATAGTTTTGTTATTGTCGATGTGGTGGAATAGTCAGACTATCGGAATGCTACATACCGAACTTGTTGTATGGAATATACTATCAATAAATCAATAGCAACTATCCATAATATTCATTCAGTTCCTAATATTTTCATATTGAGATCGAAATGATAATTCTAGTCGTCTGTGACGTTTGAAGGAATAATTGTTGCTAATTTAAATTAGGGGTGCTGCCAAGGTTTTAGCGAAGCAGCTGTTGAAATCCATTCATTGCGGTGTTTCATCCCGAGCACTTTTTCGTACTATTTAAGAATTCACAACAATAGGTGCCGTGAATATTTTACGAGTAATCAATTTGCAAAACCTTACATCCTGTCTGAGGCCATATCAGATTTTATTTGCACTATTTCAAACCTCTTGAGTGAAATGCGTGTTTTTTGTAGTTCTAAGGCATTGCTATATAAAAAAAGTCGGAAAACCCTGTAGACAGGAGCTTTGGCGCTCATGCTCAAACTTTGACATTTCATATCTCCGAAAGAATTGGTTTCTCAAAGTCCTATTTTGGCTACAAGTGTTTCAAAACTATCAGGAGTCATTCTGAAGAATTCTGAAAACACAGACAGATAGAATACGCATTCTGTGAAAACATAGAAGTACGACGTTTTGTTGAGAAATCATATCTCCGAAAGTATTAGTTTGTAAGAGTTGAAAATGGCATCAATGGATTGTACAAAAATTAAATTAATTTGAATTTTGTAGTGTAAAAAAATGTTTATTTTTCGTTACTCCGAAACCATCAGGCCACATCAACCCACTAACGAACATAAACAAGATATTTATCTTCCAAACCTACTCTAAAAATATCAATTGTCTAGCTCATTCCGTATACGAGAGTTATCGTGCCTACGACCGGCTGGGCAGAATCGATTTCGACTAATCGACCAATCGACCGATTCTTGATCGGTGAGTCGAACCAAATCGTTTAAGGCTATTTTCATTCAGAAATTCAAAAATTACACACATTTGAGCACTCTGTTCCGAGGAACAAGAGCGCCAAAAAGCATTGTTGGTTTGAAATAATCATTGAGTGGGTGACATAGCTCCATTTTTGATGAACATTTTTCCATGAATATGATGGGAGAGTAAGTTATTTTTTTTTTCTCATATGTTGTTGATGATGTATAAAATCTTAGGGTTATTGTGTAGAAATTTTAATTTGATTGGACTAAAGCTATCGGAGATATTGAGTGATAAGTCTCCACCTGCCCGCAGTAGCAGAGAGCTACCTGATGGTGCAAGAAAAAGAAAACTTCCAGCAGCTACTCCGTTCTTTTCCTCTTACCTACAAATCACAATTTTCGTCGAAAGGTCTAATTATGTATGTTATGTTAATGCCTGTGTCTCAAAATTCTGTGTTCAAAAGTTTAATTGAAATTTCATCTTTATACCGAGTAGCTGTACACGTGCAGCGAAAAGTAGTCCCAAAATGATATCAATGAAATCGCAGCAAATTATTATTATTATTATTATTTAAACTATGAGAATCGAGTCCATAGGCCTATAAGCTTTCAAATGCAATAATCTACGAACTCTGAGAAAAAATGTGAAATGAAAACATAACTGAAGTCGAAAGCATAGCAAAACAAAATAACACACAGTGCATCAAGTCATAAGTGAACCGAAACACCTCACAATTTGGTCTGCAAAGGCCGGTCCAGACGCTAAGTTTTGCACAACCTTTTGTCTGCGCAGTCTTGAGAAGGAATGAAAACGTAGCAATTTTTAGAGCGTGTACATGATGCAGAGATATATGTATATTTCGCATAGTTCTAGTGATATCGCCATGGAGGAGGTACTACTCTGGTCAATTTTGGTATACTGTTACTATAGTTATCGTTTACATGCAGCGATAATTCCGCACAGTTCACGGATATCTATGCTATGTAGCTCAGTTATCGCAACTGTACCGTCTCCACGCCGTTTACAAAACCGCACAATTTTTCTATCTACACGCAACGTTTTACCTGCAACGTGTTGACCTCTGCAGACAAAAGGTTGTGCAAAACGTAGCGTCTGGACCGGCCTTCTGGACGCAAGTAGCCAAAAGGGATCCTGGTATTACTTCGCTGAATGCTCTCCAGAGTTTGATTATCTCTGAACAAGGAAGGATACCAAACCAGACCGACTTACTCCATAAGAGATCGAACATATGTCGTGTAGATCAGTCTGCATGTTTTAACTGAGTGAAGCAGGAATTACTTTCCAATGAGGTATAGGACGTGCGCAAACTTTCTCTATATGAGCCAACCAGGTAGGTTCATGAGACACAGTTATACTGAGATCATTGTGATGCTTGATTCCATTTCGTCGCTGTCCAAATATCGAAGCAGGCTATTATTTCCGACAAGGTGAAGCACTTCACACTTTTTAATGATAAAAGGAATCAGCCATCGTCGCAACCAAGTATCCACTCAAGATCACCCTGCAGCTGACGAAAGTTGAATACATCTGAGTAAAATTCAATGTCATCGGCGTGGCACGATGAGTTATGAACTCTTCAGGGCTGATGGAAGGTAGACGATATAAACGAGAAATATTAGAGGTCCCAGCACCGATCCCTGGGGAACGCCACTGATCGCAGTTGTCAAAGGAGACGGAGAGTCACCAACTCGAACACGAAACTGACGACAATAGTAGAATGACTTTATCCACCTCAGCAGTCCTTCCTGAATGCCGACATGCTCAAGTTTATGAAGCAAACGCCTTAACGGGACACGATCGAAGGCCCTGGGTAAATCCAGAAAAACAACATCCACTGGTATTCTTGAGTCAACACGCTTAGTCCAATCATTTACGCACTGTAGCAGGCAAATAATTACTGATGTACGCTTTAAAAAGCCATGCCATCATCCGGTATGGTCCCATTACTGAAAATAAAGAGATACTCCTCTGGGTTATGATCTTTTCAACAATCTTGGAGACAATCGGCAGTAGACTTATGGGTCGGTAGTTGGTTCTATCACCACTCTTAAAAATCTGCTATCCTACAGAGTGTGCGAACTTCAGAGGTTCTCAACAAGTTTGATGACTTTCATCAAAGAAGGAGCAACTAAATCCGCACAATGCTTTACAGTGATATTATTCGGATTAGGAGCAGTCGATGGGTCGAGTTGTCGAAAAATCATATCTCAGAAAGTATTAGCTAGATAGAGTTGGAAATGATATCAGTGGATTTTTATGGTGAAACTGCATCCAAAAAAAAAATGAATTTGAAATTTCTAAGTTAAAAATTTTTTTTTTCGTTACCTACTCCGAAACCATTCGGCCTATTTTGCCCAATAATGAATTTAAACGAGATATTTAACTCTCAAACCTACTCTGAAAATTTCAACTGCCTAGCTCATTATGTTCGAGAGTTATTGTAGAAACAATATTTAAACATTAAAAAAAATTGTTTTTTTACACTTTATGGCAACCCGATCAATACAAAACTTCGCATACGTATAAAAGTCATTATTCTACAATTTGATGATATTATTCATAAAAAATATTTTCACGAAAAATGGCCATAACTCCGAAAAAGCTATGTGGATTTTGCCCGTTAACGAACTCATCCGAGATATGTACACTCCAAACCTACCCTGCAAATTTCAATCCTCTAACTCCTTTCGTTTCAGAGTTATCGTGTTAACGGACGGACGGACGGCCGGACAGAGTCGATTTCGACCACGGATTCTTGATCACTGAGTCGAACCAAATCGTTTGAGACCATTTTCAGCCAAAAGTTCGAAAATTACAGACATTTGGGCAAATTGATAAGCACTCTTTTCCGAGGAACAAGAGCGCCAAAAAAAAATTGGAAATATGCTTTTTCTATACCAAACTAACCTTACTCCCCCTCATAACATAAGGATCCTATAGAATGTTGCCAGTTTCTATATTCGGTACACACACTAATGGATCCTAGCTGAGGTTTACAGGGAACATAATACTAGAGATCATTTGTCCCTATTTATTCACTTAAGCATAAGTGCGGTAGATAAAGAAGACGAACGTGATATCTACGTCATACCTACATCCCTAATTCATATTTTTACTGACATATTATGTAATATGAGAATTTTCTAGAGGTTTTTATGAGGATATAGAGTTCAGTTTCGTGAAGAGTATCTTGGAAATCGATCAAACTGATGTATAATTATATCCAATGATAAAATATGTCATGCCAATGTCAAGAATGTCTTATAGTTCTCCGATGAAAATAGAAGAAAATAATCCTTCCTCAAATCCACTCATACTCAAGCGGTAGATTCGCAACCGGAAGTCCGGAGTGTGATCCTGGGGCTAGAAAATAAATATTCTAGCCAGAAGGTTGCCACGTTTTTAGTGCCAAAATTACCTAAATAAAATTAAAATTAGTAAAAGTCTAGAATAATCTTAAAGCTGAAGAAAAGAAATAATTATATTCAAATTCTGGCTCAGTCCGGGTCAGGTCAGGGTACCTTACCCCATATATTACTAAGTGGCAAAAGCAAAAAAATGCTTCGTTAATTGGTTTTATTACACTTCAATTAGGCAACATATAAATTTGGATTACAACTTCAAAGAATGGATAAGTCAAAGAATCCTAAGTGGTTACAATTATGGAAATATGAAAAAAAAATCCACTAAGAAATCTGAAAGAATAATTCATGCACGGAAACTTATCTCATCCTAGCCAGAGTTTCATCAAATTGAAAAATGTTTTAAACAAATATAAGGAATGGAGCTACATAGAATTCACGAAATACGAATTGTGAAATATTGTGAAATAAATTTGCCAAATGAAAAAAAAGAATTAAACTGCTGCTAAGTACGTAAAATATGAAACAAAAATTATGCCATACGGAGGGACTTAACTTAAAATGAATGCCACTCTTGATGTTGCTGGTTGACCTAGTTCTAGTACGACAATAAGTATGGTACGATTTCCCTTACTTCTTCCGTTTGTGAGTTTGTACCAATATGATATTCCTATTTCTTCTTGGGAAGCTCGTCAAAGGGTCGGTTCGTATTACCATTCAAAGTTGGTCCAGATAATTTAAAGTTGAAGTTACCAGTAGGTATCCCAATCTTTGTATGTCCAGAATCCATAAAAAAAGCAATTCAAGGCTATCCGAATTTCTTCGCTTTATTATAATGCGTTTACAGCTGAATTAATACGCCAAAATAAACTTCCAATATTCAAAAAATGACTTCTAAACTTGGCTGCAATTTATTATTTTAAATCGATCTCTAATCAATCAGGTCTTCGAAGAATCAATGATCGTGATTATTAAATTTAAATTTATCTGAGAACCAGATTACAGAAGGTATAAAAAGTGATAATGAAATCATAAAAAAAAATGGGTTCAAGCCCTGTGGACAGGAGCTTTCTGGTGCTCTAGTTCAAACAGACAAATTATATCTCCGAAAGTATTGGTTTCTCAGAGTTGGGAATTATATCAATGTATTCTTATGATAGAACTGCATCATAAAGGAAATTCAATTCAAACAATAGTTTATTTATCAAGATTAAATGAGCAATCTGAGAATGAGAACTGCACCATGGCAGAAACCAAATTAAAATAGCTGAAATGAATTTGACTCTCTCTTATAGAACAGGATGAAAAGTACGGGTACGAACACAGATCATATAATAAAGCTTAGATAGAATAATTATAGCATTCTGTGAAAACAAGGAAGTATGATTCATTATTGAAATTTAGAACTTCATCTTAGCAGAAATTGAATTCAAACATCATAGAAGAATTCAAATTCAACAAGAGTGCCAAAAATTATCAATCCAAAACCAATAGACGAATTCTACCCAACAACGAACTCATCCCAGATATTCATTCCTCAATTCTATGATGAACGATAAGATAATATATATCTTTCTTCAAATCTACTCCAATACACCAATATTCCAGTTTTGTTTTTTGTGGAGATATTCTGAACTCAATATTATTAACTTACCATTCCCATCATCATATGGATTGACCATCGGCATGAAAATATCAACCAACAAAAAGTATGATATTATATTATAATTCTCATATTTATACGATTGCTGGAATGAATGACAATATTATTAACTTACCATTACCATTCCCATCATCATATGGATTGACCATAGGCATGAAAATCTCAACCAACAAAAAGTATGATATTATATGAGGAGTAACTTTTCAAAACGCATTATGTCCAATTTGGGAGAAATTGAGTTTGAAGCGGATTCAGAAATGTTTTCTGTTGCTCTATAGCCCTATGTAAACAAAATCTTCCAAATGGCATTATGTCCCTCTGTAATTCAAATCCAAAGTATGTAAGCCGCATCGAAATGAATTATGTTTTCGTTTGCATTTTTAAAAGAAATAAAATATAACCAAAAACATGTTTTATCGATTTGCTCATGTTAATTAGGTTACAGGCCAACACTTACTGTGCAGACTGTTTTCTCTAAATGTATAAAAAATCGCAACAAACAGCATTATTTTCAATTTCAACCACATCAAAACGCATTATATACAATGAGATGAATCAAAACGCATTAAGTCCAAACGTTTTTTACATTTTCTGTGTATATCTGATCAATATTGATTTAAATGAGATTAGTTATTACCTTTAGATGTAAATTTCTATCAAACAAACTCGACATACTCAAATTATAAGCCAGGGAGGAAGAAAAAATCGTTTTTCGTTGATTCCCAATAAAATGGTTTTTGGACTTAATGCGTTTTGATAAGTTGCTCCTCATATTATGATTCTCATATTGATAACTGGAATGAATGACAATGAGACAACGTCAAAGTTGACATTATAACAATTCATAGAATAGCCACAGAATAATTCTATCATTGAAATTTCGAAAAATCATATCTCCGAAAGTATTAGCTTGATAGAGTTAAAAATGATATGAATGGATTCTTATGATAAAACTTCTTATTAAAAAAAATTTTATTTGGAATTTGTTTCGTAAAAAAAAATTGTTTTTTTGTTACTCCGAAACCATCTGTCCGATTTTGCCCAATAACGAACTCAGCCGAGATATTTATCCCCCAAACCTACTCTGAAAATTTCAACTCTCTAGCTCATTCCGTTCGAGAGTTATCGTGCCTACGGCCGGACGGCCGGCCGGCCGGACCGGCCGGACAGAATGAATTTCGACCACGGATTCTTGATCAGTGAGTCGAACCAAATCGTTTAAGACCATTTTCATCGAAATATTCGAAAATTACAGACATTTGGGCAAATTGATAAGCACTCAGTTCCGAGGAACTAGAGCGCCAAAAACAACAATACTCCCAATTAATCCTGAATAAAACGAACTAATTGACCAACAATGACATCTACCTATGCATTGGGGAACTTCTCAATAACTGGTAACGATATTTAAAGTGAAACTGAAATGAAATCTATAATGATTGAATGATGAGAAATTTTGAAAATGGGAACTACAATGAGATTATGTGAATTAAGGTTTGAAAATTGAAAACGAAAATTGAAATAACATGAACTAGAATTAGCATATATGAAAACGAAAATGACAATTGGTGAAATAAAACAAAGAACGATAATTTTCTAAAATAAACGAAAACAGACAGTAACAAGGTAGCAGTCACCATTCAATAATGGGGTCAAAAGTTATCAGTGCTGTGCACGTGTGGTATAAGAGCAAAGCCTAAACGGAACACAACTGATACTCATAACTCGTACAAGTTCTTAAGAGTCTATGAGGTAACCCATCGACCTTGGACTGTCAGTATAATCATGTCACCTCAAAGTCGTGCTAAACAGGACCTCATTCTACTCAACGGACGGAATGCAGAAACAAATTCAGATTATTCAGCTATTCACTTGAATGGTAAAACAGACTGTATATTAAATCTGTAGAGACCGTGACACGTTGCAGATGAAACCGACCGTCCGTAACTAACTTCCAACTTTCCCAGAAATATTCATACCGCTGGATGAAGACAGTAATAACTCTTTCCTCGAACGATTCCGAAAATTGCAGTTATCATAAACGGCTTAAATACGCTCCCCGTAATTAAAACTTTGATGATTTGAACAAATTAGAGCAGATTAAGGAAGTTGCTGAGTTGTGTTTTCGCGTGGATTGCTGATCGTAGTGTGCGATGAAGCACACAAATATTTACTTCAATTAGATAACTCTCGGTAGACCCTTGGCGGAACGCGGAAAATACTGATCGTGATTGAGTCAGCGTATTGAAATGATTGTGGACAACTGGGGGCTGGCCGTTCTACGGACTGAAGTTTGGGATCAGATCCCAAAATAAACAGTGAGAAAGCTTGTTAAAAGGTTTTCGAATTGGACGACCGGTCCGAGTAATTTGGAAATGTACCATTTGTACCATTTTAGCTTCTGAAATATCGAATTATTTCGGCTTGTACATGACCATATCCAATCTAATTAGTTGGTCGATATTTTTCGTTTCTTTTCAAAATTTAATCACTACCTCTTCCACCCAATTGATCAAATTTGAGGTTCTCGAGCTCCTGTATTGTGGGATTGACTATTGGTAGATTTAAATTGCACCGATTGGCAATTACCAAGTGAAAATTACCATTTGACATATGAACGAGCAATTGAAATTTTAGAATTTAAGTAACTGATCAGTAGAAGATACTATGGGAGGTGAATTCTTCACTAAATGGTTCCTTTCTTGGTTCTCTCTGCCAAACTCTGAAAAATATCTATAAATATATCATTGTAAAATTGGATCTGCGTTAGAAACACAAGATGTTTGTCAGAAGCAATATGTAGAGAAATGTTGCCGAACAAACGGTAATGAAACAACATCACCCATTAAACAACTATTTTGTAACGTTTCAGGGACTAAATCTCCTTCTTAAAACACCAAGGGAAAATCTTCAGAATTACACTGAACCAAATGTGTACATAAATATAGCGAAAAAGCGCATTGAATATATGAACTTATTCATTAAGATCACTCCAACGAACAGCTTCATTAATACAATGCAAAACTATTCATTAATTCATGAAAATCGAATCATCAGTTGATGAAGAAAATAATTTTGTCAATGTATACCAAATCATCATTCTTTTAGGAATTGAATAATTGCATTAATGGACAATATTCGTCGTGACAATGTTCGTATTTCGATGAATTTATTCGTTTGGTGGATGAACGAAGTTCATAGTCTAATGATGATTCGTACAACAATACCACGAACTAGTAAATTAACAAATATTCATAAATATAATGATATGTGTTAATTGGTTGATGTAAAACGTGCATCGATTAATGGAAAATATTCATTGTTGATCATTGCGATTTCTGCAATTCCTATATATTCACCATTGTTTACCTGTTATGAGAAATTATTTCCTCTATTCCATTCGCTCTATTCCATATTACTCCATTAACTAGAATTTACCATGGTGAATTCGAATTAAGAGTGTCCAATACAGGAGAATGGACAATATAATTTAGCATGGTAAATTCGATTAAGAGTGTCGAATACACAAGAATGGACAATAGAACATACGCGCAAAAGCTCCTGACTCCACGTCAGTGCTTGAACCAATTTTTTTCAAATTCGGCACAGGTAAAAAGATACAGGCTGTTGAATTGCAAAATACTCAGCGTTTTCCTTGTTGCTTTGACATGGTTTTTTTGAATGAAATTCATGGTGGCGTGAATTTTTCTATGACAATGACACATATTCTGCAATTATCATATTATTCCTATTTCCACTGTAGTCCTATTTATAAACTCGCGGATGCATAAAGTGAAATAAAATTAGCATGAAGAAAGCTGACGACGTTTTTCTTGAGTAATTTGAAGAATATTCAATCATTTTAGAAAATAAAATTATTCTTCATCATTTATCCTTTAATGCACCTTTTCCGAGACGAATGTTGTAGAATCTGAAATTCCAGAAATTTCATTACTTTTATGGATTTGCCCCTTAGCTTTGGAATCATCAATGAAGCTTTGTGTCATGTGGCTCACATTTTCCTCATGATAGGCAGGAGTTTATTGTCACATTGTGAAATCTTTAAATGCTTGTAACTTTTAAACTCTGAATTGATGAAAGTAATCTATGGTTCAATTTGATACAAGACTCACTCTCTATATTATGATATAAATTTATACATATTTTGAATCGAGGAATCAAGGGATAATTACAAATACAAACATATTTTCACTGCAATATTCCGAGGAGATAAGTTATCAAAAATTACTTGGTAAAGACGTAATGATCACTTAGTAGAACACAGCATATATTCGGGGATACTTTCGTACACGAATTGAATTGAATGATTGAACCTGTTATTCAATTAAATTGGTTCAAGCACACTAATTCGAATTAAGTGTCCAAAACAGGAGAATGGACAACATAATTTACCATGGTAAATTCGATTAAGGGTGTCCAATACAGAAGAATGGACAATAGAACATACGCGCAAAAGCTTCTGACTTCACGTCAGTGCTTGAACCAATTTTTTTCTTCGTGATTTTTTTGAAATTTTCTGGGGGTGCGGTCCTTAATTTTTTTTTTCGTAATTTTTTTCAAATTTTTTAGGGGTGCGGTTCTCACAAAATTTTAAACACGTGTTTATGATGATTTACTACTACTAGTAACCAAGCTTCAATTCGATCGAATATTTATTTTTTGAGTTATCGAGGAAATAATATTCCAGGTGGGTATAACTCGGAAACCATTCAACCGATTATGCCCAAAAACGAACTCAATTCTCCCTTTCGGATACGCAACCTACCCTGAAAATTGCAAGTCCCTATCTCCTTTCGTTCGAAAGTTATCGAGGCAACGGTCACCCATCTACTGAACTCACACAAGAATGCTCGAATCTCCAACAATATTCAACCGATCGTGTTAATACTTGAAACTTGGCAGTAGAGTTAGGTTATGAAGGCTCTTGCAAAATTTCAGAAATTTCAAACGAATAGTTACTGATATATAGATTTTTTTTTTCAATTTTCAATGATTTTTTTAAAATTTTTCACAAATACTATCCTCACGAAATTTTCCAAGAATTTTTGCGTTGGTATTCTACAACTAACTACCATGTTTGAATTCAATCGGTTTAGCATTTATCGAGTTAATAAGGAACAAAAAACAACCAAATTTCAGATGGCTATAACTCTGAAACCGTTTGGCCGATTATGCTCATAAACGAACTGAAATGTCGCGTTCTGGTGCACATCCTAACCTGAAAACTTCAAGCCGCTATCTCTTTTTGTTCTCAAGTTATCATGACAACAAAAATATTTATTAATAATTTTTTTTTTGAATTTCTGGGCATACGATTCGCACAAAATTTCACAAACGTGCTTAGGTTCATATTCTACAACTACTCACCAAGTTTCAATTCGATCGGATTTATATTGGTTGAAAACAAAATTATTACTCGGAAACCACTGGGCTGATTATGCCCATTAAAGAACTTGTCCGTCGTATTGAAATGCGCCACCCACCCTGAAAATATCAAGTCGCTAGCTCTTTTAGTTCTCAAGTTATCGTGGTAACGGCCAGACGGCCCGACGGACGGACAGCCGGACGGCCGGACAGAATCAAATTTGACCTCGAATTCTTCATTGGGGAGTCGAACTAAATCGTTTGAGACCATTTTCGTCCAAAAATTCGAAAGTTACAGACATTTGGGCAAAACTATAACGCGTTGTTCCCCAGAACATACGCGCAAATAAACGGCCGTTTTACTGAGGATATTTGAAACCTAATCCTAGTCAAGATGAAGAAATTGCAATTCTGATTGAATCAAACCTTTGACATATTTTTCTCTCGGCCGAATGAATTCTCGAAATAATCATAAATTTATGTCTCGTCATCGACCTACTCTCGTGAAGCGAAATCAAGTATTTTATTTCATCCATTTCTAAGCTTCGTTCATACTCTTGTAAATATTGACATCCCTTAATTTGAGTCACAAGGAAAATGAACTCATATAAAGTAGATCCCCGCGGAGAGCAGCGGGATTCTTGTTACCTTTGAGCGCTAATTTTTTGGAAGGCGAAAGTCGTATAAACTTCGATATGGAAGACTTTACGACCTGTACTAATGTAAAAACTTATTTCATCTCGCCTTTGAACCAGACGGTATAACGGGTTATCTAACATTAAAGCTGAAAGGGTGTTTACTGGATTAATTCAAAACATCTTGGTGATTATGGACATCACCCTTTACTTGCAGCGCTGAACTCGGGAAACTTCATAATATGAGTTGAATGTTTTCTTGAAATTATTGATTTGTTTCTGCAGTTTTAACCATGCAGAAAATACATAATAGCACATCGACATTAATTCACATATTATATTTGGCATAATGAAATCATTTCGTCAGGAAATTCAAAAATTGAAGAGCTAGCGACTTGAAATTTTCAGGGTAGGTGGCGCATCCCAATACGACGGACAAGTTCGTTAATGGGCATAATCGGCCCAATGGTTTCCGAGTAATAATTTTGTTTTCAACCAATATAAATCAGATCGAATTGAAACTTGGTGAGTAGTTGTAGAATATGAACCTAAGCACGTTTGTGAAATTTTGTGCGAATCATATGGCTAGAAAATTATTAAAAAATATTTTTGTTGTCACGATAACTTGAGAACGGAAAGAGATAGCGGCTTGAAGTTTTCAGGTTAGGATGTGCATCAGAACGCGACATTTGAGTTTGTTTATAAGCATAATCGGTCAAACGGTTTTAGAGTTATAGCCATCTGAAATTTGCTTGTTTTTTTCTCCTCATTAACTCGAAAAATACTAAACCGATTGAAATGAAACTTGGTTATTAGTTGTAGAATGCCAACGCGGAAATTCTTGCAAAATTTCGTGAGGATAGTAGTTGTAGAAAACTTTTAAGAAATCATTGAAAATTAAAAAAAAAAGTCTATATATCACTATCTATTCGTCTGAAATTGCTGAAATTTTGCAAGAGCTTTTAGAACCCAACTCTACTGCCAAGTTTCAAGTTTTAATACGATCGGTCAAATATTGTTGGAGATTCGAGCATTCTTGTGTGAGTTCAGTAGATGGGTGACCGTTGCCTCGATAACTTTTTAACAAAAGGAGATAGGGACATGCCATTTTCAGGGTGGGTTGCGTATCCGAATGGGAGAGTTGAGTTCGTTTTTGGGCATAATCGGTTTAACGGTTTCCGAGTTATACCCACCTGGAATATTATTTGCTCGATAACTAAAAAAATAAAGATCGATCGAATTGAAGCTTGGTAACTATTAGTAGAAAATCAACATAAGAAAGTGTTTAAAATTTTTTAAGAACCGCACCCCTAAAAATTTGAAAAAAAAATTTGTAAGAACCGTACCCCTAGAAAATTTTAAAAAAAATACGAAAAAAAAATTTGCTTCAAGCACTGACGTGAAGTCAGGAGCTTTGGCGCGTATGTTCTATTGTCCATTCTCCTGTATTGGACACCCTTAATCGAATTTACCATGGTAAATTATGTTGTCCATTCTTCTGTATTGGACACTTAATTCGAATTTACCATGGTAAATTCGAATTAAGAGTGAAGTGAAGTCAGAAGCTTTGGCGCGTATGTTCTATTGTCCATTCTCCTGTATTGGACACCCTTAATCAAATTTACCATGGTAAATTATGTTGTTCATTCTCCTGTATTGGACACTTAAATCGAATTAACCATGGTAAATTCGAATTAAGAGTGTCCAATACAGAAGAACGGACAAATAATTTACCATGGTAAGTTCGATTAAGGGTGTCCAATACAGGAGAATAGACAATAGAACATACGCACCTAAGCTCCTGACTTCACGTCAGTGCTTGATCCAATTTTTATTTTGGATGCGACATAGGAGAAATGAAAACATTCTGGAAGAAAAAAAAATTATGGAATTTTGGGGTGGTTCAATTTTTTCCCCTGTAATGAGCCCAATTCGAAAACAATTCTTATTATTCACAAATAATCTTTCACGAAGGGATTTAGCTCGGAATTTAGTATCTATGGATTAGCAAAAAGGTGAAAGGAGGAATTTCGATATGATCGGAATTGTGTGTCTGGAATCTTTCGTCACCAAAAAGATATAGTTTTTCTTGGGAAAAGCTCAAGAAAAGTGACATATTTGAGCGAATAAGAAGAACACAGAGTTCCTTTGACCTTTCATCAGAATTTTTTTGGTCATTATATTTTCCTAATGAAAGTCGAACTAATTGTAACTGGAACCATAGAATCCATAGAATTTCGTGGAAATATGAGGTACCTACTCTGAATAATCAATGACGAATTTGAAATTTTATTTACTCAATAAAACAAATATTTTATAAACGATTAAGGTAAACACTTCTTTTCCGCTCAAATTTGTTTATTTTCACTACAATTGTTTCGTCAATTACATTTCGACTTCTTCAGGTGAGTATGGTAAGAACTCGAAATGTAATTGACGAAACAATTGTAGTGAAAATAAACAAATTTAAGCGGAAATAAAGTGTTTCCTTTAATCGTTCATAATGAATTTCAGTCAAGTAAAGACCGAAACAATCAAACATTTGAATATTTTATAACTATAAATTCTGGTAGTGTACTGTGGCGATTATTATAAGTCAGTGCAATATATTGTTTATTTCACGAATGTGCACGATAAAGCTCCTGATTCAACTTCAGTGCTTTCATAAACTTTGATATTTCATCCGGATTTGCATTATCACATTACCGGATATACATGACGCTCTGTTTCATACCCCCAGGCGCCGCAACATCTAAGGTAGTATGACAAATATGTTTCAGAAAAAAAAATCCTGTACCCTCTGCATTCCTATAATTTCATACAAAATAATAAATTACCGAGATCAATACTCATTATTATCCCACCACGTCTCCGCACTGGAAACCAACGATGCAACAATGAAATCCCCAGAATTCAGATCCGGATGTGCCGACGGGCTAGGTAGAGACAAACGAAATCCACCCAATGAAACACCGTTTATGTGATTGAAGTGCACGATTTGTTCCTTTGTATTTCGGTTATGAGGAAGGCCTTTGTCAGTTGATATTTACGTCAGAAACACACAATTTACGCGCTACATGTCAACAATGCCTTGTTGGGGTCCACCAGGAAGTCCTTGAATGCCGCCCCCAACTTCCTTGGTATAAATGCCCACTCGAATTAGTGAAAACTGTGTAAAGAAAACAATTACTGGGGTGGCATAATGAGAAGAAAGGGTAGGATTCATACCTATTCATAATCATTTAGGGTAGGTTTGAACGAAGATGGTTGAATTAATTATTATTCTCAACCGTTTCAATTTTGCCGAATTGTATTTGGCAACCCAAACTTTAAGATTTAGGGACGCAATGGCTTTTCAGATTGTTATGGTGAAATCTCACCATCAGACGATATATACTTTGAGGTGGTGTTTACTATAGAGAAACTGCGTAAACACTAGTGGCGCCTCTTTCGGTAATTTCGTAAGCTTATACGTGATGTTGAACTGTCACTTAACGTAGAAATCCAAACATGTAAAATTATAATTGGGTGATTATGATTGGAAATAACGTTAAAAACAAATCCAGATCTGGTAACACAAGTTGTTGTATTGTATCATGTCATAATACTTTAATACTTATGGAAAGACTGATACAAATATAACATTTTATTCCAAACCAAATTTGTTAGAACGTCAACAAAAGTGGATGAAAGCCGTACATCGTATCAAGTAAGTGTAAATGGTAAATGTGTTGAAATCATCTTTATTACCACATTAATTTTTTACTTTTTTTAGTGCCGATGGTACCCCATGGCTATCTACAAACAACTCAAGAATATGCAGTAATCATTTCATTGGCGGAAACGCCTTTTCATCCACCAAAACATACGACAATTTTTCAAGCTATGTAATTATAGATTTAAAGAGCGTTAAACATCCAATGTAGATCGTTAGAAAAAAAGAACATGAGTATCTGAAGTGTCATGTGGTGATAGTGAAGAAATTAATAAATGATTTATCTGAAGGTGTTCAGTTAGCTACAAGGATCAATTCAACAGTCGATAGATCGATTCCAGTGGTCTCATTTGAGCACATAAGTGATGACTTTGTTTTTTCATGTGACTTTGATCGTGAGTCAAAGAGTGTGTTGTGGACCTGACATACCAATTTCATTATCGATTTCGAGGATGTACTTCTATAAAAAATGAGAAACAACTTTTGGCTATAACCGCTGTAAGGGGAACAGTTTTTAAATTATTATTAGATGTGTAACCACTGATCAAAATCCAACAAAATATCTCTGGAAACAGATTACTAATTTTTATTTTTTATACTTAAATACAGACAGGTCTATTTTTTTATGGTACTTAATTTTTGTTATGTATATCCAACATGTAGATCTAGATTCACTAGCGCAGAAAACAAAAAAATATATTTTCTGGCCTAGTAAAAGAGAATATGTAAGAAACTATGCCACTACCATTTACCGTATATTACATTGATCTTGTGCCGTACTTTGCCGTTTTAATTATTCATATATGCTGTGTACTAGTAAACTTACAAAAACCTATTTTTAAAGTAGGAAAATAGAATTAAATGTATTTTGACAAGTTCATATCTTTATTTGGTATTTTAAATGATATTAATAAATAACAATAATCAAATGGTTTAATATTAGTTTGTCTTCCACTCTTCTACATTTTCACCTTTTTTGTTTGAAAACCTCTTTTAATAAATAAAACGTTTGAAATTTTTCAAAATTTATAATTACCATAGACAAGATATAATTCTTATAAATAATAATTAATAATTACTTTGTATGGCGATCAGTACAAAATTTTATTTCTCTCACGTAATGAATGCTAAAATTCGCCACCATGAGCGCTAGTGTCGAATCTCAAGGTCACGCAGGTTCTCTATAGGAATGTGCATTTGTCATGTAGGGAAGAAAGGGTAGGATGGTCAAAAATGAGCGGGGTACTACCTACCTTTTCGACGTATTTTTAAAATCTCATGGTATCGGTCTAGATAACACTAGGGATCCCAATGTTTTCAGGATGAGATGAAGTTAGTAGACTTATAAAATACACAAAGTTTTATTGGTCCAACGTTTATACTTTAGTTTTTATTAATACCTAAATTCCGTCGATCTTGTCACTGACTGATCATCAAAACCTCTAGGGAACTTCCCAAAAATATTTGGCATACAGACTAAAATTATATCCAAAACCAAGAGTTTCAGGTGATGCAAATCCCTCGATATGAGTCCATCTTGATCGCCTCAGTTTATGGTTTCCGTTTGAGGCATTCCTTCCGGGATTCCCTGTACAATGATTAAATATATGCATAGCGAGTTTAGTTGAATGTTTGATGCGTTCATGAAGTATTGAATTTCAAGGCATATATAAACTAAAATAAATCCTCTGAATATATATGATGCAATTAATAAGAGAATGTCAATTTCAAAGGAATCAAATAGTTGAACTCCTGCAGATAAAGTACATTTTTGCGCGTATGTTCTGGGGAACATCGCGTTATAGTTTTGCCCAAATGTCTGTAACTTTCGAATTTTTTGACGAAAATGGTCTCAAACGATTTAGTTCGACTCCCCAATGAAGAATTCGAGATCAAATTTGATTCTGTCCGGCGGCCGTCCGTCTGGCCGTTGCCACGATAACTTGAGAACGAAAAGAGCTAGCGACTTAAAATTTTCAGGGTGGGTGGCGCATTCCAATACGACGGACAAGTTCGTTAATGGGCATAATCGGCCCAGTGGTTTCCGAGTAATAATTTTGTTTTCAACCAATATAAATCTGATCGTATTGAAACTTGGTGAGTAGTTGTAGAATATGAACCTAAGCACGTTTGTGAAATTTCATTCGAATCGTATATCTAGAAAATTTTAAAAAAATTATTAAAAAATATTTTTGTTGTCACGATAACTTGAGAACGGAAAGAGATAGCGGCTTGAAGTTTTCAGGTTAGGATGTGCACCAGAACGCGACATTTTAGTTTGCTTATAGCCATCTGACATTTTCTGAAATTTGGAGGTTTTTTGTTCCTCATTAACTCGAAAAATACTGAACTGATTGAATTCAAACATGGTTATTAGTTGTAGAATGCCAACGCGAAAATGTTTGCAAAATTTGGTAAGGATAGCATTTGTAGAAAATTTTTAATAAATCATTGAAAATAATAAAAAAAATTCTATATATCAGTAACTATTCGTTTGAAATTGCAAGAGCCTTTATAACCTAACTCTACTACCAAGTTTCAAGTAAATACGATCGGTTAAATATTGTTGGAGATTCGAGCATTCTTGTGTGAGTTCAGTAGATGGGTGACCGTTGCCTCGATAACTTTCGAACGAAAGCAGATATGGACTTGCAATTTTCAGGGTAGGTTGCGTATCCGAAAGGGAGAGTTGAATTCGTTTTTGGGCATAATCGGTCAAACGGTTTTTGAGTTATACCCACCTGGAATATTATTTCCTTGATAACTCAAGAATAAATATTCGATCGAATTGAAGCTTGGTAACTAGTAGTAGAAAATCAACATAAAGACGTGTTTAAAATTTTGTAAGAACCGTGAAGTCAGAAGCTTTTGCGCGTATTATCTATTGTCCATTCTTCTGTATTGGACACCCTTAATCGAATTTACCATGGTAAATTATGTTGTCCATTCTCCTGTTTTGGACACTCTTAATTTTAATTTACCATGGTATTTTGGAATTAAGTGTCCAATACAGGAGAATGGACAACATAATTTACCATGGTAAATTCGATTAAGTGTCCAATACAGGAGAATGGACAACATAATTTACCATGGTAAATTCGATTAAGGGTGTCCAATACAGAAGAATGGACAATAGAACATACGCGCAAAAGCTTCTGACTTCACGTCAGTGCTTGAACCAATTTTTCAACTTCATTTGAGCTGAACACATCTGAAAAAATTAATGACAAACCAGAAAAATAACAGAAACGTTACTCCTATTATTAGTTTCTTTCAGAATTCTGAATAAGTTATAGCGGTAACGTTTTTTCAATATTCTGCCAGAGGGCGTTGAAAATACCGTGAATCACGCAATATCTTCATAACATCACCTTAACTATCGGGCCAAATCGACAGTTTACCGTATACTACCCTGTGCGCAGCAAATATCGAAATAATTGGAAGATTGTAGGATTGTAGTCCAAAAAATAAAAACTCTCTTCATCCTGTGGTGTAACTAATGATGGAATGAATATTACGACAGTGTTCGTATAAAATTATTAGTATTCACATCCGTTCGAAGGTAATCTATAGAGCGGGCACAATCCTGATTCGATTTTAATGTGTTGTGTTCGAGTAATCAAATAATAGACGTAACTGAATCAATTAAGTATTCAGGCAACGGTTTGAATTATAAGTGGATGAGGTCAAAGCTCAACCTGCAATCGGCGATCACATCTTCCATTTCTGAATTGCTTGATCAATTTTGATATCGACCGACTTTCAATGTGGAAAAATGGAAAATCTTCCGTAAATATTTGATGACTCTATTTATATCATTGGTTTGTGAGTTTTTGACTTTGAAGTCTGAAGTTGCCAAATAACTTCCTTGCACTTATTCCACAGAAGTTTACTATCTAGTGTTAATCCTAGATATTTGATTTCAGACTTCCAATCTATAATATCTCTATTCAAAATGCGTGATCTCACAGATGGAAGTTTCCTTCTCCAAGTGAACGGAAATCGGAATCACTGTGGTATATTATTAAATGATACTTTGGCATGAATCGCCATTATAAAATGGTTCCTTTCTGGGTTTTCTCTCCCAAACTATCTATAATAATACGGAAAATCTTATATATCTTATAATACTTGCATTTATCAAATCGTTTCCTTCGGACATTTCCACTTTGAAATACATATTTTTTTTTGCATGGGAAATATGTTTTTTGATATCTAACCCTTTTTCAATCTTTGTGTGTAACTTGCGAAACTGATTCCTAATCCTATAACCAAGTTCTGTTATTTATTTCGCATCATTTTCATACTGGTGTGTCAGATGTCTCTCAACATGTCCCTGTCATTTCAGAGCATGACATGAACTCGAACATAGAACGCTATGAAATATAACATCACAGAACACTAAGAATAATGATCTGTGAAAACACGTCACGATTGCTTATAGTCTTTCAAAAATAAAAACCTGTTGATAATTTGTTTGGTTGAATGTAAGACCCGTGGACCAGTTCATCACAATCTTTGTAATATATTGAAATTTTGGAAATATCTTCACCATTATAGATCCGATCGATTTCAGATCTAGAAATTTACTGAATGAAATGGTTTTAAAGGATGTTGTAGAATTTCAACGATATCTGGTATTATTCGACTAATTACCGTGCTTTGATTCGATCAGATTAGTATTTTTCGAATTATTGGGAAAACAAAATTTCAAATGGCTATAATTCTGAAACCACTCGCTAGATTTTGCCCATTAACAAACTTAGCCAGTGCATTTAGACTACAAATCAACTCTGAAAATTTCAACTCTCTATCTCAGTGCCTTCGACAGCTATGCGATGATATGCGGGTAACGACCAAATAGCATATATACCCCCTTCGCAAAGCGCACTGTGTGAACCTGCACTTACTTTTTACTGTATTATGTCGCAAGTATGACGCAATTTTGTTCAAAACATATGATGAAAATGTTACTTATAATACGATAGATCTGGAATTGATTCGGCAATCGCACTGCATACGACACTGCTAAGACCAGAGAATGATATGTAGGGAACTATGTTATGCATGGGCATTCATTAAGTTCTTAATTCATTCCACTTATTCTGCTCCATATTTAGGGGGTACTCACTTCGTCATCATTATAATTCCAATTCCATTCTGATAAATCTAACATTTTTCAACCGAGTCCTTTTTCAGCTGAAGGTCCGCCCGCCATGAGTAAAATCATGCTTTGGTGACAGGCGTCTTCCTGAATAATTATGGTGAAACAAGATCCGGGACAATTCAACAAAGCGCGAAGTCATACACAAGAACCAGGCAATAATTATATGCAAAATCTTCCATTCATAAGAGTCAGCACGATAAATCAACCTCTTCTGACGCTTGGCATTTATTTTTAGACCACCTTCGAGCTATAATTTTACAAGACGAATTGTTTCCTTTAATGTAATTTCGGTTTATATGGACGGGCGTGATGAAAAGGCAAGACTGAAAGCGATGTGTTGCGGCCCCTTGGATCGCGCACTTGGGTTCTCAACTCTAACATTGTTGTTACAAATTCGAGTTAAATCCATATCATCCATAACATGTTCGTCCTCACTTAATATGCGAGGGATTACATGGCTAGAGAGATTGCTTGATTTTCGTTGTGTCTCTAACCGGCAATTTTTAAGGAGCGTTTGACATTAAACTAAAAAAACTCGAGAAAAGAAACGACAGGAGCATTTGCTTCCTTCATTGAAATGTTGAGCCAAAACTGACAATTTTGTGATTGTTCGGCTACAACGCTGACAGTACAGCTCTTAGGAAACTTCAAATCTTGTTTCTTATTAATGGTTTCAGTTGTAACATCATATAAAAAATTTAGTAATATTGTACCTCTTGCGAGTACGGATGTACATCACAGTGGGAATTTTGTGAATTTCTTCACTGCACGGATATTATTAATTATAATCAATAATCCAGAAAGGATCTACACTCGGATTCCATGGGAACCATGCATGAACGATTACGAGAATCGAAATTTGAGCATCGCGACGATCGGAATGGAAGCTAAAGGTAAGCATCCACATGTCCGCATCGCAAGTATCGCATCAAACGGATTATTTTCAGAATATGTCTACTGTATCGGCTGCGTAAGGATTTGCCGACGCAACTACCAGAAATCGGATTTTCGAGGCCACCTCATTCGGAATATCGTAGTGACTTGCGGAATGTGTTTGTGAGACAATGGGGGAAATCGAAGAAAAACAATTTGTCAAAATCGGTTGTTTGTTAGCAAAAGAGGAACAAGATTCTAAAAAATCTAAAAAAAAGGAAATATAATATCTGGATACGCGATACAATATATTCAAGAAGAGATCACATCATGGAGAGTATTACATACTTCCGTTCTTTGTTGTTTGGAATAATTATGCTGTTTTAAATTATATATCTCTTTATATCCTTGCACAATTGCAATAAGACGTGCCGTCACCATGCTGTAACAAAACAACTCATGTGAACAGGACGATCGTTGAATGTATGGTGTAAGAATACATACATGTATTCTTACACCATGGTCGAATTCAAATATGGCAAATAACGGACGATGCGGAGCGCGCGTGCGTCGACCGATCGACATACCGTATGACGTCATCGTCACGCATCGTAAAAGTTGCCCCTCTGAGCAACGGCGTCGGCATTGCTGACAATGCCGATGATCAAATTCCGGCGATCCATATAAGTGGACGCACTTGTATGACTTTCTATACAAATAATAATACGATCCGTTTGATGAGATGCATCCGATCCTTACGATGTGGACATGTAGACGCTTAGAGCCGACGCACACGGATCGACCGGTATATGTTTGACGCGATCGGAATCGCATCGGCAATTTATCGATCTGTCATTCAGGGCGTTGCTTTATCGTTCAGTAT
This sequence comes from Halyzia sedecimguttata, assembly GCA_937662695.2. NCBI lineage: Eukaryota > Metazoa > Arthropoda > Insecta > Coleoptera > Coccinellidae > Halyzia > Halyzia sedecimguttata. The sequence goes on along the minus strand of OW569415.2, from coordinate 86,721,879 downwards.
AATAATCACAGAATAAAATTAATTGATGTCGGAAATTCATCAAGCCACTTAATATTTACATTCCACATAACCTAACTTCCTAACGTGGTTAGTTACGGCCACAGAATATAACATAAGAAGTGCTAGATTCTTTGTAAACTGTTCACAACAGTACTGACCACAGATAACTGAGTACTGACATTTATAACATAAATCATTAGAGACAGCAAAAATTAGTGGGTACATTCCATTATGGTTCTAAGGGGTGTCCACTTGTTGAAGTATATGTCATTTTAGGATAGAATTACAATGATCAATTTTGAATTCTCGGAATGTTTATTATTCTGTTTTCGAAATATAAAATGATTCGAAAGGAAATATACTTCAAAATGAAACAAAGCTAAATAAACAATAATTTCTTTAGTAACATAATTTTAGCAATTGCGTAAATGTATTAAATATTCCATTGTAGAATAAAACAAGTAAATGATATTGGTCTCACACCTTTTCGAATATAATTTTAATTTATCTAGCACCTTTCTAAAACAAATGCGTACAATTATATATAATCCAATGAAGCATACAAAATATTTGATCAACCACAGGTCTTACATTTTTGGAATTAGGTAAGAGTTATTTCAAGTTCTTGGGGATATAACTACCAAACTCCCGAACAATTATTCACATTGTTTCACGCCTTTTCATTAGCATCCCTCTTCGAATATCCCTGGTGTTTATAATTATAAAGATCGGGATGTTTCCCCACTTCCCCAACGAATATTAAATTGAAGGCCTAGAAATTGAAATTCATTAAAATTGTAGAGGAATTTATGGGTATTTTACAACTTATAAAGTACTCGTATGTATCTGAAAAGTAGAGGGAATACGGTAATTGAGAATGTAAGCGAGAATCTTCATTGAATTCCTTTTTTTCTGATAATTTGCCTAGAACTGAGCCAATTTTTTCCCTATACTCTTCAGGTATCTACTTATAATTAAACATAGATGGAATGGGCCATTTAAACAAAAAATAGTGGCCCAAACCAATATAATATAATATAAATTAGAACTACACAAACTTACCTCCATGACGTCAGCGTCGCGCGATATGTCGGTATACTTCCTGCATTTCGATCGCGTGAATCGTTCGTTCCAAATCGTATACTCCAAATCGCAACGAATATGACGTCTAGTTTTAAAAAATGCAAGTTATATGCAAGATGCATAGACAATGGAGGAAATCGAAGCTGAACAATTTGACGAAATTGCTTGTTTGTTATTAGAAAAGGAACAAAATACTTAAAAAATTGGTTCAAGCCCTGTGGACAGGAGCTTTGGCGCTCTTGTTCAAACTTTGACAAATCATATCTCCGAAATTATTGGTCTCTGGGAATGATATAAATGGATTCCTACGATAGAACTACATAATCAAAGAAAATACATTCGAACAGACTGATTCTTCCCAATAACGAACTCATCCGAGATATTCATGCCTCAAATGTACTCTGAAAATTATTTTATATCAATGAAAAATTTGAAAATGTTGCAGTTTTGTTTTTACTGTAGATATTCTGAACCCAATTTGTTAATGCATGCTACCAAAGAATATATTTCTATCATCATATGGATTATCCACGGGCATTATATTATCACTTCAAAAGTTTAATATCTTATCATCCTCATAATTCTACGATAGCTGAGGTTATTTATTTGGTCATTTTGCATTCAATCATAATTTGTTTTCTAGAACAGAAGATGTATTTTATATCAAGAATAAAGGACCAGAAATAATAATGACATTTATCTCTCATAGGAAAATAAGATGACATGTAAGAACACAGATAATATAATAATTCATATATAGAATAATCGAGTACTGCATTATAAGAAAACATAGGAGTACGAATTATTATTGAAATTTCGAAAAATCATATCTCTGAAAGTATTAGCTTAGAGTTGAAAATGATAAATGGATGTTTATGGTGAAATTGCATCGTAGAAAAAATATAATCTGAAATATGTAATGTAAAAAAAAATTTCTTTTCCGTTACTCCGATACCATAAGGCCGATTTTGTCCGATAACGAACTTAGCCAAGATATTTATCTCCCAAACCTAGTTTGAAAATTACAACTGCCTAGCTCATTCAGTTCGAGAACATAACGAAAATGTGTTATGGACATACAATTGTAGACACTTATTATAAACAATATTAAATAGAAAAACTATAGAGATGCATCAAGGTGATATGAAATCAAATTTTCATTTGCCTTTAGATGGAAAGAGAGGAAAATTCTATTCAAGTTTTATTGAGAGAAAACGCTAAAATCTCAGCCAAGAGTAATTTCCTCAGATTTTATAGGTGGACGTGAGAAACTAACCTAACAAATAAGGGTAACGTGGCGAAAAAGTCGTGGAAGTAAACGATTGAGAAAATAGAACTATATTTTTCTTGGGAATTGCATCATATTTCATCCGTCTTCGGCGCTGATATACACAAGAGTGCTCACGGAGTCTTTATTGCACACTCATTCGATCGCGCTTTGATTTGATTGTGGCCACGGAGAATGCGGTGCCATAAATATGGTAACTAAATTCAATGGAGCCATTGTCACCACAATTTATTTCCCGGTGCGGAAATATCCCAGACTTAGGGATCACCTATTCTGACCCGCTGACTCTTCAGAATACCCCATTACATTTATCTTTCTTTCTTTTCATCTCCAAATATTGACGGATGTTGGAAATATCACTGGAAACAAAGGTTTTAAAAATTTAATTAGAGTATGGATAATATCATTTTGAGGGGTAATTGTAATCAAGAGGCAACTGAATATCATAGTATTTGAGCAAATTATCAAATATAGGTTCTATGATATTCTGCAAAGTGAGCACGTTTTCAAAATAATTAAAGATTTTGTAACATATGTGAGTCAGTTAAATAAAGCCTCCAGACAATTTTGTTTTTCCTGGAATATGAACGAAACGAATTACTCATCATCAAGATTCCCATTCTTCTGAATTGTTGCATGCTGCATTTCATATTGTAGGCGACACTCGATAACAGGAAACCTTGTAAGCCTTCCGTCCACATGCGTCTAGAGACAGGGACATAGACAAGTTGGAATCAGCCAATCAGAGAAAAAGCTGTATGGCGGCAAATTTGAATTTCAGAACGGAATGAATAGATCCTTCAGAAATTATATTTTAACCGTTTACATGTGTTTTCAATTCATATATATGTATGTACTTGTAATCATCTCGATATTTATTTCATTGCTCATATTGTTTGAGTCTTCATAAATAGTCCTAATCCAGTGAAATGATTATTCAAGGAATAAAGGCAATCGGTGCAATAACGGAGAACGTGCGCTATCGTTCCATCCTTCCGTCTGTATTAGCGCGAAATGAATAGGAATAGATTATTTATGCTTTTCGATTTCTTGGCTAGAAAATACTAATTCTTCAACATTTTCATACTAGCTAAACCTGTGTAGAGTTTCGTCTGCTTTAAATGCAAATCAAAGTATAAACGTCTAAAAAGTTTGAGGTAAGTAGGTAATTATGAAAAATTCTAGAAAAGTACTGATGCGAGTCTGAAGCATTTACAAGCTGGTTTCACATAGAAATTGAAAAAATGATTGGAACATTGAAACAACTTTATTCTTTTTCAGGTAGCATGCTATGAAAAATCACTTCGAAGAAATGGAGTCAATTGCACAATTAGACAAGAGGAAATTAAAATGTGAATTTTGTGATAAAACCTACAATAACAGCAAATATATATTTACTCAAGCACAAAAAGGCTGCCCACAATGTGACTCATGTGAAAACAGGACAATGTTATTACAGCTGTCCAACATGTCCTTTCAAAAGTACAAAAAAAGATTTCTTATTCAAGCCTTATGAGGAAATACATGGATTGAATATAGAGCAAACTACCGCTATTTTTCAATCATTTGAAGATTTCAAGTCGTGGAAAGAAGATATCGAGAAGAAAACACAAAGCAAATTCATCAAAGATAGTGGGACACACAAAAGGGGGAACCAAATTTTTCATTTTTGAAAAATATTTTTCAAAAAAGAATTTTTTTTCTCGAAATTTCTGCACTCGTAAAGAAGATACAAAGACCTTGCCAAAAATGTACCACATTCCCTATTCAAAAAATTTAGAGGGTTTATGGGGATGGCAAAGAGTGCAACAAAAATGCTTCAAAAATGCATAAAAATTTGGTAAAAGTGAAACAAAAATTAACCAGTTTCAGGATTTTGTTGCCAAATATTTTTCTTCTGAGAAAATGAATTTGTTCCATAATTTTGACGCGCACTGTATATGTTACTTATGATATAAATATATGAATAACAAATTTTTCTTCATAAATAAGGGAAGACAGTCTTTGGTTACAACAAAATTAATAAAAGTTAAGATAAAATACTATGTGGTACCACAGATCGATCAGTCTAGTAAACTACACTTTCGTTTCGAAATTCAAATTTTACCGCCATACTGTGTTTTCTCTGATTGGCTGATTCCAACCTTCATGTCCCTGTCTCTAGTCGCATGTCTTCCATCCTACCTTCGACGACGCGAATTACAATTTGCGAACAAGCGCAAAAGCTAACCTAAAACATAATGTTCGCGTGGTTATTATATCTTTACCGTGCTGACACACCGTTTTCAAAATTCTTTAATTTTTGCGAATCGTTTTTCCATATTATTGTGTGAAAATATTGTGCTTATGAAGTTGATTAGGAAGGAATATACACAACAATAATTATTAGAGTTTGATATTCTGAATAATCAATCATGTGTTATCCAATTTCCCAGACCCAAAACAAGACGTGTCCATTATGCAGTTTCCTGTGGTTCAGCAAAGTCTTATGAACAATATTCATAACAAGTTGATGATTCATCTTCTTGAGATATCATAATCAAATGAAATAACAGGAATAAGGAGCTTCGCTCGGAGCTTCGTGGTAGAAATAACAAACTTTACCTAATGCCAACGATTCGCAAATGTACTATTGCTCCTTCAGGATTAAAAAAACTTAGTAGGAAAGGTACTCAAGAGATTCGAATCGCTCTAATTCGGTATTACCGCATGCAATCCCGATTTTTGAGGTCATTCGTTCCATGGGAAGTTTTCAGGAAATATGTTCCAACCTAGTAATGGCTGATTCTTGTGCTGTTTGGTTTTTCATCCTGGCATCATTGAGAGTTCACTGGTGATTCTTGACATGTCAAGGCCAAAAGTTCACAGTTAGTCTTCTTCCATCATGGAAATACTTACGCCCGAGCAACGCTTACTCCTTGAAGCCTTCCCAGATACTGGAGTTCATCAGAACTGTGGAACTGGAAGGCAAGCTGTAGATGGTAAGGACATCGACAGCTCTGACGCAGGGGCACAATAGACCTTAAGGTCACAGTACAACGTTACCCCTCCTACAACAATATACAATATACAACGCTTACAAATAATTTTAATTTGCGAACGAGCGCAAAAGCTAACCTAAAACATAATGTTCGAATGGCTATTATATCTTTGCCGTGTTGACACACCGTTTTCAAAGCTCTTTAATTTTTGCAAATAGTTTTTTCATATTATTGTGTGAAACTATTGTGCTTATAATGTTGGTTTGGCAGGAATATACACAACAATAATTATTAGAGTTTGATATTTAGAATAATCAATCATATGAATTCAAATTTCCCAGACCCAAAACAAGACGTGTCCATTATGCAGTTTCTTGTGGTTGTTATTTCTTTCCGTTCGAGAGTTATCGCGGAAACGAACGGACAGTCGGCCGGTCAGCTGGATAAAATCGAATATGATCTTGCATTCTTCATCGGTTAACCGAATCTAATCGTTTGAGACCAACAAAAATTCTAATATTACAGATATTTGGGCAAATGATGATTCCTAGAATAAAAAAAAAACTGTCGTTTGGTGTAGTGAAATTCTTTGAAACCCTTAAACGCGTTCTCGTCACACTGTGGTGGATTTCCACGGAGCTTATATTTGCTTGATTGCATCAAAAATGAACTGGGAATATACATACAGCGTGGAAAAGCCAAATGGAATAGATTCATGATCTCGATTACTGTAAATATTTATGGAAAATCCCAAAACACGTAAAATTCAAATTTTAAATGGTAATTCTTCTTCGTAAAAATGCGAACCTACCTTCAAGCCCCTTTGAAAGACAGGTACCTACAACCTCCAATTATTCGAATAGGTATGGGCTTGTGTTACTTACTTCGATCCCTTCAATTTAAATTCAGAAATGTTATAACTTTCATGTTTATTGCAAAACTCAAGGTGGAAAAAAATGAAATCATGTCATTAAAATATTTCCTCGAATATTCCCAAATCTTATTTCAATAATACTTAACTCATTTGCCTTCAAGATGTGATAGAAAGAAAATGAAAAAATGGGTTCAAGCCCTGTGGACAGGAGCTTTCTGGCGCTCTAGTTCAAACAGACAAATTATATCTCCGAAAGTATTGGTTTGTCAGAGTTGGGAATTATATCAATGTATTCTTATGAAAGAACTGCATCATAAAGGAAATTAAATTCAAATACTAGTTTATTTATCAAGATTAAATGAGCAATCTGAGAATGAGAACTGCACCATGGTAGAAATCAAATTAAAATAGCTGAAATGAATTTGACTCTTTCTTCTAGAACAGGATGAAATGTACGAGTATGAACACATATCATATAATAAAGCTAATATAGTATAATTATAGCATTCCGTGAAAACATATAAGTACGTACGATTATTGAAATTTAGAAAAATCATATTTCCGAATTTAATGGTGAAACTGCATCTTAAATAAAAATTGATAAGCACTCAGTTCCGAGGAACTAGAGCGCCAAAAAGTGTAATTCCCTTTCCGGGATTTGAGCCCGCCTTCTCTCGTTCCGAAACCCCTACTCCGTAGACACACCGGCTATCAGGCTCCTCGTACGATCTTGTCGATCTCCGGTATTAGAATAAAACGTCGGTACTTACCTGGGATATAATAATAGTTTATTTATCAAGATTAAATGAGCAATCTGAGAATGAGAACTGCACCATGGAAGAAATCAAATTAAAATAGCTGAAATGAATTTGACTCTTTCTTACAGAACAGGATGAAATGTAAGAGTATGAACACAGATCATATAATAAAGCTTAGATATAATAATTATAGCATTCTGTGAAAACATAGAAGTACGTACGATTCATTATTGAAATTTAGAAAAATCATATCTCCGAAAGTATTAGCTTGTTGGAGTTGAAAATGATATCGATTTATTTTAATGGTGAAACTGCGTCTTAAATAAAAATTACAGACATTTGGGCAAATTGATAAGCACTCAGTTCCGAGGAACTAGAGCGCCAAAAACAGTAATTCCCTTTCCGGGATTTGAGCCCGCCTTCTCCCGTTCCGAAACCGAAAACCCGATGGCCTAGACCAACCGGCTATCGGTCTCCTCGTACGATCTTTTCGATCTCCGGTATTAGAATAAAACGTCGGTACTTACCTGGGATATATATTCTTAATTTTCACTTTTCGACATAAAATCGCCACATGGGGGTTTATTTGACGGTTTTTCATGCTCCTATTCTACCGAATTTACTTTATGCCCTGCTCCTTTTCAATGTGATTTGAAAATAAACAAAAGTTCTTCGAATATAGCTCCCCTCTGTTTCTTTAATATATGCAATAAATCATATTTCATGTCATGGGGAGATTATATCCCCTTCATTTTATCCGATTCAGCGTTATTAAATGTTCGTTCATTTTCTACATTAGTTCGACACTATGCGAATGGCTCCAACAGCGACATTTCGTGTGATATTGTGTTTTTCAATCCGAATAATATTAGCTCGCATTCAACAAGCCAAACTCTCCGCTTATTTCAGCCAAACTTTCTCGGAATCCAATAAACAAAATATAGGAAAACTTTCGCAATTTGCAGAAATGTCGTGGGAGTCGTGAGATCCAGCATGCCGGGCAAAAAAAGTCGTTTCCATGATCAAAGTTCAATGTGCCATTATCCCAATCGGCGGAGAAGATGCCACATGCCGACTTTTATTACGCGGTCAAGAAATCTTTCCCTCTGATTCTCGCACATTCTCATTTTCAGAACGGGATTTTCGGGGGATTTTCCCGCCTATAATTTCTTTATTGCGAGTGGGACACTGGCGCATAAAACGCCTTTGAGATCCTTTTCGTAGGACCGAAATAAAAATATATCCGCTATAGAATGTGAGGGATGGTATTGAAGAGTATGAGGTCCAGAAAGTTAATATTTTGTGGAATTCTGAATATCTCTTCTGTTTGGCTGTTCATTTTTGATGGAATATAACATTCCTATTTCCGAACTTACTTTGGCGGGATGAAGAACATAGGCGACTCCAAATATCTTGTGACTCGGTTTATTATTCCCTCATATAAAATCTCTGACTGCAGCGAATAATGATTCTACCCTGTAATATGTCATACTTCATGTGCGAAGTTATGTATTTTACTAAATGGTTTTTTTTCTGGGTTTCTCTCCCAACATCTGAAATATATCAATGAAATAAAAAAAAATAATTTTTTGAAATTGAATTAGTTTTACTTCTGACAAGTATTTAGTGTTTCTGTCTCAAAACCAATTCCAAAATAATGGAATTTTTATTTGTTAGTTATTTTTCAGAGTTTTGGAGAGAAAACCCAGAAAGAGATCATTTGGAGATGAATTCACCTCTCTAATTCTTGAAAAAGATTCTTGTAAATTAGTCCCTCAATACTTTCTACCTTCCAGAAGCATCGCGAGAACTATAAGAGCTAGGGAATAAATTTTAAATGAGTCCCAAACACTTCTTTTGAGAGAATAAGATAATCATTAATGGATACTGTGGGAGGTATACTCATTATTGAAAGGTTTTTTTCTGGGTTTTCTCTCCCAAACTCTGAAAAATATCTATAAAATAAAAATTAAGTATTTTGTGATTTGCTTCTGCGTAAGAAACACAGGATATTTGTCAGAAGCAATCAATTGAACAATGTTGCCTAACAAAAAACAACGAAACAACATCAACGAAGAAACAACTATATCGTAACGTTTCGCAGTCTATATCAGACTCCTTCGTCAGACGCTTAATGAAAATCGTTAGAATTATTTTGTTGATAGTTATTTTGTGAAATTCAAGAATTGTCACATTGACAGTATATAAAAATCATAGCTAACATAGTTTTACTTCGCATAGAAAGGAAACTTAAGGAGTCAACTTGAACTGAGAATTCAATTTTCCAAACTGCTCAATTGGTATTGACCAAATTTGGCTAAATTTGACATTAAAAAAGGATTTGGAACTTGGAAATTTCTATGCGAAGTAAAACTATGTTAGCTATGAATTTTAAATACTGTCAATGAGACAATTCTTGAATTTCACAAAATAACTATCAACAAAATAATTCTAACGATTTTCATTAAGTGTCTGACGAAGGAGTCTGATTAAGACTCCGAAACGTTACGATATAGTTGTTTCTTCGTTGATGTTGTTTCGTTGATTTTTTTTTTTGATAGGCAACATTATTCAATTGATTGCTTCTGACAAATATCCTGTGTTTCTTACGCAGAAGCAAATCACAAAAAAATTAATTTTTATTTTATAGATATTTTTCAGAGTTTGGGAGAGAAAACCCAAAAAAAAAACCTTTCAATAGAGAATAATATATCAGAAAGCGAATAATGAATATCTTGTTGCTTTTTTGAGTTAAAGGGCATTTCTGTTCCAAATATTTCGCTATATTTTGGTTTCTGGATTTTTTAAACATGAGAAAAAGTTTTTTCCAGTACTTTTAATCTGATCAGAGAAATTATTTTATAATTTACATTTACACAGAAAAACGAAAAGAACGAGTATGGAAAGAGTATTTGCATGAACTTGTACCTAATTATTAATTATTATTATGAATTTGAAGATGAATGGACTAGCAGAGACCAAAGTCCTGGAGCAATCCACATAATGTGTATGATTTCATCAAAGTTGAATAGCTACATACCGCGGTTTCGCCTTTATTAGGAATCATCAGTGAAGTATAATTCAACACCGATGAAAAAACACTACGAAGTAACCGGCTTACTAAAAACCAGCAATCACCTGTGAGTAGAAAGTAGGCAGAAGTGACACCTGGAATTCAACCAATCAAGCTCCTCGCTGTGGCTACCCAGAGCTATAGATCTCTACGTATAATCTTTTCCCCTGTGTGTTAATTAGCAACTACTCTGGTTGGAGTCTCATGCAGTTGACCACTAGGAAGCGAAAACGCCCAGGTTAATACGCAATGCGAATTTTTGAAAATTGCACCGAAATCCATAATCTAACAACAGCTATGGTGATTATGATCCTTTAGGGTATAGGCCATTACGTTAGAATTTTTACTGAAAAATATCTGATGGCACTTATTGAGGTTCAGGTGAAGAGAATTATTTATACATTACTATCAAAATCGGCCAAGATCCTCTTAGCGTAGAACCATTCAGGTGTTAGACTGTATAAAGTATTTTCAGGTTATTGGCATAAATCAGAAAATTTCAGAACTTGAAACACTCAGGAATATAATTTGTAAAGATATTAAAATTGTTGGATATGTGATCCTTGAGGTACACCCGACTTTCCTTGGACCGATCTCGAGAGATAGTTACCAATACGAACAACCTGTTCACTATGATTTTTTTCTAAGCCAGAGGCGACTGGCCTAATTGTAATCCTTGCAAGTAACCACAGTTTTCCAAGATATGGTGTGTTTCCAGATGAACTAGGGAAATGACCCCTGCACAACGCAGGGATGTGCAGAAAGACAAAGCCTTCAGGACTGCTTGGCTATATGCAGGAATATTAATTAATCAGCAAATCCGTCATTCAAGTATGAGCTTCGGTCAGTGACCAATGGTGAATATTTCTGCTTGAAATCCAACCAAATCCTCTCAGGCTAATGGATTCTCTATTAGTCCAAAAGTCTCTGCTGGGAAAGACGATACCTAAGGGCCACTCTGTGTTGGTGAACTTGATCATATCAGGTTTATGGAGAGCCATATTGACAAATCTGTATATCGTCATCAGGGCCAAGCTACTGATCACTAGGTGAAAAGGGGCGAGGTCCAGCAAGCATTTCATAGCTGCTGTGGGGGCGGAGCGAAAGGATTACGTTACCATCATGCACGCAGAATTCTGGAAGCCTGAGTTGAGATTTATAGTCTCACCGTCACGTACAGCCAGTGGAGCTGTTTCAGAGCCAGTCCCAAACGCATTCACAAGTCCGCTGACAGGTCCAAAGGGAGTACCTAGCCTTATTAATAGCCACTTCCAGGTGTGAATTTCAATTGAGATTTCTATCAAGAATAACAACCAGATGTCTAGCCTCATCCGCAAAGAAAATATGAACTCCACTCATAGTGGAAAACTCCATAATAAGCTTCCTCTTTCAAGTAAATAGAACAATCCAGGCCTTGTGTGGATTCACATGATAACTGCCCCCCCTCACATCAGCCTTGTATCACTGTTATAGCCTCTGGGAGGCTCTCAAACACGACCATGTCAACATGACCCGTGGCCATCATGACAATGTTGTCGGCATGCGCATAAACCTACATATCTAGCGTGCCTATAATTGCTAGTAGGTCATCCACCATGAGAGACCATAGCAGAGGTATTTTTCCCTGTGGATAGCTCTAGGGCTTCACACGAGACGAGAGTAGGTGAGAGTATAAAAAATCTCGCCTCGTTCTCGCCAATTCCCAAAAAATTAAGTCTCGTTTAAGTCTCGTTCTCGTCTCGTTATCAGTTGTCTTGTCTCGTCTCGCTTAATTCTGAATAATGATAATAAATATTATAATATATAAACAACTTTTAAATTACTCTATGACCAAGAAATCAAACATAATCACGCTGGCATCACATCATTTTTCAATGATGTACGTGTTTTTGCCATGATCATACCTGCTGTGGAAAATAATCTTTCAACAGGTACGGATGTAGGCAATAATAAATCATCGGTCATCTTGGAAAGTGTAGAAAGAACTTTTTCGTCACTCTGTACCACTGTAAAATATTTTGATTCCTATTTGCTCTTTTTAAGAGCAAATATTGAACATTGAATGGCTTCATTTATTTACCAGTCTTATTATACGTAGTTCCACAGATGTATACAATAATTGTTCACATCTTCACTACAAGGAGCACAACAGAATAAATTTCTCCAGATGTTCAGATAGAGGCGAAATTTTCAAAGATTGGGATTTAGGGGCAATAAAAGTTGTCCGTTAAGTATTGAATTCATAATGGCATCCTTTTTTATCGTTGTGAATCTTGAAGAATAAAGTCAATTATCGCAAGGTCATAACGAATTGATAATCTTCTAAAAAATCGTGTATTTCTAGAACGATCGATGCATAATATAGACAAAATATATTGGTAATTATAGTGAAAACTCTTCATATTCAATTGTTTTCTGTGGGTGTTGAAAAAAGTCGAGTCGTATATAAAACTTCATACAAAAAATTTAACGAGACTCTCGTGCTGCGCTGTATGTGGTCTTGGTTTCGCCCATTATATTTTTGAAAACGTCTCGTCTCGTCTCATCTCGTCTCGCTTTTACGCCCATATGAAGATGTAATGATGAGACCGAAGGATCCGCAGCTAAGTTTTCATTGAATTTTTGTTGATACTCGAACCTAAATTCCAAGGGTGTTCATCTAGAATCCTCATTGTAAAATGATGGCACGAAAAATATTCAGGAAATTCCTGTGTTTCTTCCATATACAGGGTGAGTCTTTGATCACTGCATTAATTTCAACCAAAGATTCCTCTCATCAAATGAAACACTTTTTTCATTTATCATTTTTCCAAACTCAGCTCAGGTAAAAGGATACAGGCTGTTGAAATTTTGAAAAAAAATCAGTTTTTATTTTGTAGCTTTGACATCCTTTTTTCGAATAAAATGAATGTTGGCGTAAAGTTTCCTATAACTATTATACATATTTTCCAAATATTAGTTATTTTCTACTTCTACTGGTTTTCTAGTTATGGACTCGTGGATTCATAAAACTAAACGAAATTAGCATAAAGAAAGCATATAAAGTTTTTCTTGAGTCGTTACAAGAATATACCATCGTTTTAGAACATTATATTATTCTTCATCATTTCTCCTTAAACGCACCGTTTTTGAGATATTCTTCATTGAATGTTTTAAAATGGAAAACTCCAGAAATTTCACTACTTTTATGGATCCGTCCCTGAGCGTTGGAATCCTGAATCAAGCTGTAAACCACGTTACCATGCCTTATTCTCTTCCGCCAACAATGTCATAGATAATTTATATGCGGGAATGTATTAGCACATTGTGAAATCTTTAAACGCTTGTAACTTTTTACCTGAGCCGAATCTGGAAAAATCGTAAATGAAAAAAGTGTTTCATTTGATGAGAGGAATCTTTGGTTAAAATTAATGCAGTGGTCAACGACTCACCCTGTATATTATGATATTATATCACCTGAATAGACCAAGAATGGTCTCAAACGATCAGTTTCGACTCACTGATTAAGCTTCCAGTTCAAACTTGATTGAAACTTGATAATGCAGTGGTCAAAGACTCACCCTGTATAAGGTCGAAATAAAATCAAAAATATTTGAAGAATTAACGTTTTCAAATTCATCAGCGAGCACTCAGTTTAACAGAATGAATTCAAGGCTTCGAAGTCAGAAGATGACGATAAAGAACACGTTTACTTAACTAAAAGTCTCAAAGGAAATCAGTCCTTGAAGGTTTTCAAGATATCTCAAGAACAGTATATTATCCGATTTCATGCTTGTCTGAACAGATCATATCCTTCCTATGTCCCACATAAATGGCTTCCACATAATAATTTATTCACTCTTTAATACTAAGGATAATCTAACCCCTCTAATATGCATAAGTTACGAGGTCCTGAGTGCAATCCAGGGGCAAGAAAAGACATCTTCTAATCAGACGGTAGTGGTCACCATTCACTGTTGGGTTCGAAAACAATTGTGTCTGAAGTGGTGTAATGATGCCGAAGCCTAAACATGATACAACTGATTCTTTCAACTCGCAGAAGCTCCTAGGAGCTTTAGGAAAGCAAACCACTAGATGTTGTAGACGGAAGGGCTAGCAGAGACCAAAGTTTTGGAGCAATCCACAGAGTGTGTATGATTTCATCAAAGTTGAATAGCTACATACCGCGGTTTCATCCTTATTAGGAATCATCAGTGGAGCACAGTTCAACGCTGATGAAATCAATACTACGAAGGAACCGAGAATCGAGAGCTTATGAGGAGTCTCCTTGTGGAAGACCTAGGAGGATCAGTATGATAATATAATATACAATAATAATATTCATAATATATAATTTCATAATTTAAGGTTATTGAGCAACTCATCAAATGTTAATTATTATTTAAAACTTATTGTACCGAATGTACCGAATGTTACAATAACATAATCCGGAAATTGTTTTAGCCACATGTTGGAATATTTTCGATTTAGTACAAATATTCCAATATCCAATTCTCACGCATTGCTGGTAGATTTTCAGAACTTTGATTTTATTTAGTTGAATGCAGAAATACGTGATAGAGAATCGCTCTCTTACCGAGCGTAATATTCTAGTCAACACGATGCCCCCTAATGGCCGTCCCACGGAACTAATGTCTTCTTTATATGCTCGATATTCTTTTTCCATACTTTAATATTACATCGTGAGATACGGTTCCAGGATCATTTTTATGTGCCATTAATAAAATTCAGCACGGTCGTATATCACTATAATATAAAACTTTATGGTTTTTGAAATAAGATCTGAGACAAAAGCTATTTGCAACTGCCTCAAGACGTTCGTTCAATAAGACCGCAAGTGTAGCAAATGTGGGGGACGAGGCAAAAAACCATCTAGAAGATGAGGGTATTTGGGTTGACGGAACGCATTCAAATTTCCATCATATAAAAATGAGAGTTTCCTGGTTACATAAACTATGAGCAGGCAATCTGCGTTATTTAATGTTCGATATTGCATTCTTTCCTGCCATAAGAACTTGAGGACAGAAAATGGACGGTGAATTACGAAGTAAAAAATAATTTTTGTTCATAACATTCCTCATATCCATTATGAATATCCTACTATTTCGGAGTTGATTTCCGATAATTTTTATGATAAATGAGACATCTGTCTGAATGACTTGCTCAAATGCCAGATATTATTACATAATAACTTCCCATTTAATTCTGAAAAAATATACCACAATCACCGATTCATTCTACCCAATTTCTTTTAGAAATATCCGCTAATGTAGAAATTTGTCCACAACTATTCACCTTCTTTTAATACTGTCAACATCATCAAACCCCCTTTCGTGAACAACATTGAATTTCACCCTGAAAGCTCCGGCAAAACGCCCTTACCCGATCCCAAAGGCATGCAAAGCTTTCAATATAACATGTAGTTCAAAATTTATCTAGATTTATTGATACCGAGACCCATGGGAAAGGTCCAGGTGACGTAGATGTGTAAAAACTTGCTTGAAGCACAATCCCTTTTCTCACCTGATCTACGGCATACCTTTTCACTCCTAAAACATCTAATGGAATTCAAATATGGCGTTAAAAGTGCTTTTTAAAAGGGCCCTTCTTCTCGCATGCCTGTTCAGAAGATAAAGCGTTATGTATAACATCGTGTCTGTCCGATTTTTTTCTACCATATTACTGTCCTATGTTTTCAACTCGCCGCACTGTAGCCGGAAGTTTTCCAACACCTGATGTATCTAATGAATCGAACTATAATGGGAACCGCCTCACCCTAGATATGAGGATATGGAAGTGATTAATCTTTACAATCTTTATATTTTGGCTATCAATATCATAAACTCTGTACAATGTGCAACAAAAATTTTCCATTTTCGCCTTAACGGATCATAATACATCAACCTGTAATAAGATATACCTAGTAGAATATCAAACTTTAGATATATTTCAACTATTATATTCAAAATTACGTTATCTCTAATATGGAACACGAACATCACAATAAATCATATCACCTCATATACTGTACTTATATCATTCAAGAATGACAATGCTTCTGCCGAAATTCTAAAAATATTCTGAATTCCCCCCCAATGGAGCTCCATTATTTATGTAGTGATGATATTTCATTTTAAATTATACTGCGAGTTGGAAAGTCTTTTTATTGGCTCATTCGATGAAATAATTGTAATTGGTTCGATTGAAATATTTCGAATGGAACAAACTTTGTTGGGAACCAAACGAACATTTTCATATAATTGGGAAAATTCTTCGAAATTCATTGAGAAGTCTGGGAACAATGCCATTAATGAGCAGAGTGATGTAAAGTATCAAGAAGCATCTATTGACAAATCTTGGAAATTGATACGTCAAGGGATGACGGTCGGAATGCCAAATAGAAGGGCTCAAGTGTTGTTTGTAATTTTTTCCCATATAATATATGCATTTAATTCAATTGTAGTGTCATAATTTTTATGTTAATGAGTTTTGTCCACTAAAGAGAAGTTGTGTTGGTTTACATGGATATTTTTTTGTTTCTTTTGAAAATATTTTTGAATCTTGAATCTTTTGCTGGTTGGATGATTTTGGGATTTGTCATTTGTTTTAATTTGATCGAAATAAATTATAGTGAGATGTTATAGTGAGAATGTTTTATGTATCTCACGATAACTTGAGAACAGAAAGAATATTGATTTGCAATTTTCAGTGTTCGTTGCGCAGCCGAATGCGACATTTTAATCTGTTTATAGGCATAATCGGCACAACGGCTTTGGAGTTATACCTATCTGAAATTTGGTTGTTATTTCCTCAATAACTCGAAAAATACACAACTGATCCAATTCAAACATGGTTACTAGTTGTAGATTACCAACTTAAAATTTCTTGCGAAAGTTCGTGAGGATCGCATCACTTGACAGTCTTTCAAAATCATTGAAAATCATTGAAGAAAATTCTATATATCAGAAACTGTTCCTCCGACATCGCTGAAATTTTGCGAGAGCCTTCAGAATCTAACACTACTGCCAAGTTTCAAGTTTGAACACGATCGGATCTATATTGTTGGAGATCGAAGCAGCCTTGTGTGAGTTCAGTAACTGGATGGGTGACCGTTGCCTCGATAACTTTCGAACAAAGGAGATAGGGATATTTCTGTGTCTCAGAAACTATCCCTATCACGGAAATTTTGCAAGAGCCTTCAAAACCTTATTTTACAGTAAAGTTCTTGTTCTGAACTCGATGGGATATTGTAGAAGATATTAGGGAAATACAGAAAAATTCTCTAGGTATACGGTTCTTACAAAATTTTAAACACGTCTTTATGTCAATATTCTACAACTAGTTACCAAGCTTCAATTCAATCGAATCTATATTTTTTTAATTATCGAGGAAATAATATTCCAGGTGGGTATAACTACGGAACCGTTGGATTGATTATGCCAAAACCAAATTTAGCTCTCCCATTCGGATACGCAACCTGCCCTGATAATTGCAAGTCCCTATCTCCTTTGGTTAGAAAGTTATCGAGGCAAGGGTCACCCATCCATCTACTGAATTCTCACAAGGCTGCTCGAATCTCCCATACAATATAGATCTGATCGTGTTGAAACTTGGAGCTTGACAGTGAAGTAAGGTTCTAAACGCTATCGCATTTCAGCGATATCGGACGAATAGTTACTGAGATATAGAATTTTTTTCAATGATATTCAATGACTTTTTAAAAATTTTCTAGTGATACGATCCTCACGAAATTTTGCTAGAACTTTCACGTAGTCATTCTAAAACTAATACCATGTTTGAATTGGATCGGTTTTGTATTTTTCGAGTTACTGAGGAAATAGTAACCAAATTTCAGATGGGTATAACACCAAAACCGTTTGGCGATTTATGTCTATAAACAAGCCATCTCACTTCAAGATGATCACAATTTCAGATTCATATAATTCCATCGTATGCTCATCCCGACACCAGTCCTAAGCCACTAACCATTTCGAAACCACGCCATTAGGGTTCTACTTGGGTGCACCTTACTACGCTTCCTGGATCTTAAGACACAATTGCCTCTGCGTCCTGTCCAGGGAACACTTTAAATCACTTTATTCCTGATTTAATTGAATGTTCAGGTAAAGTTTATCACTCAGAAAATCCGGATATATATTTTTCATAGTTGTAAATTCGTCATGTCATAATATAGCTGAATATTTTCAACGAAGAATAGGTATATAATCCTTAACATAACACGGATTGAACGGGAATATCAGGACATTATGTATCTTGTTCAGTAATATTGAGTTCTGAATACCATTTCGCTTAACCCGTTGAAACACGTGTCTGACAGTAATGGCCTGCGGAATTTCTCATAATCGGAACTAATTACATCAATATGAGAAATTAGGCGCTGCTTCGCATCAACATGGCCCCTCAACAAAGACATTACTACGAGCTATTCTCACAACAGGTCTCCCCCATGGTAATAATTCATTGGATGTCTGTATAGAGGCCATACAGCGAATAAACAGAGAAAACTCTCTTATTGGATGTTATTTGGAGAATCAAACAGAGAATTGGATATGAAAATTCTACGAGAATTGGATGAAAGTGGGTGAAATGAATATCCAAATACTTGAATATAATTATAAATTGATTCCTTATTGGTCCTCATTCGGGTATCATAAAGGGTGATTTTCAGTTTTCTCCAAAAATGGTCATCCTTCATATATTTAAAACAAATTGGATGTTTCAAGGAACATTGAAGTAGGCAAAAACAACAGCTGTACTTGCCTTCTTCATTAAGTTTTCTTCGGCTCTCCCATATTCGCTTGGATTCGATAACATGGGAGATCAGAGCTTTAATAGCAGCTTGACTGTCAGACAGGACTGCTATATCACATCTCTGATAGTTTCTTTCTATGTTCATTTCCAGGCATCTTTCTATTGCAAGTACTTCTGACTGAAAGATGCTCGGATAGGAGCCTAGCGATATTGAGCATTTGCTGCCTGGCCCATATACTGTAGCGCCAACTCCTGTAGTGGTTTTTGAACCCTCTGTGTACCATTTAATGGCATTTCTTTTAAGAACTTGGGTGGGGGACACAGACATGAATCATACATTAATCATCCCATTTTTTCATAAATTAATATAAAACAAACACGAATAAGGAAGAAATAAGTCATAATTAATAGTTAGAATTAAAAACAAAAACAAAATGAAAAATAACAATTATTTGAGAATATTCTCAAAATGAATTCCTCTAGCTTCTATACATTTCTGCTGGCGGATATTCAAATAATCCACCAAGTTGTTTCTGAGTTATGGCCATTTTTAGTTAAAAGGTTTTTCAAAGAAGTTTCTGAAACCAATCACTCGATCTATCTGAAATTAAGCATCAAATTGTAGAATCATGACCTTTATATGTCTGCGAAGTTTTGTATTGATCGGATGGCTATAAACTAAAAAAAAAATGTCAAATATTTGAAAATGAAATTGAAATTTTGTTTTCACTATAATACTGATCCGATTGAATTGAAGCTCGGTAGTTTGTTGCAAAGTACCAACGAAAACACTTGTGCAAAATTTCGTGGGGATAGCATGAGTAGAAAATTTTAAAAAATGTTTAACTGTTAGCGGAATATTTTACTTGAATATCCGTACCATATATGGGATTGAGTTCAATTTTGGCAATTCGGTGACCAATTATGACCTCTTGGGTTGTGCAGAATTTCACTGAGAACAGACCACTAGGAGCCTGAAAATCAATCAATAATTTTGAACTTCTATCCAAACTGGACAAATTATTACAAGTCCTACGTGTTGTACGAGTATACGAGTATAACATCTGGTGGACATAATTTCTACTTGTTTCATGTGCGTTTATCTGAATCGATGCGATATGTACGAGGGCAACTGAATAAAATATGGACCAGTAACTAGCATGGCAATTGAATTAATGCGTGAACGATGTGTAGAATTTTAAATTGGTTTTCAAAATTTGTCTGAACGGAGAACGACTGGGGGTGTTACTCCCTCTTTTGGGCAATTTTTGTTATTGGCATAAGAAGACGAGAAATAATTTAACTGCGCATGCGTAGATTCAAGATGCGATATCTCCTGAACCATTAGTGTTGGAGAATCGGAGTTTCTTGAGGTGTGCGATTTTGAGAGAACTTTCAGCTGCGATTGGATTGCGCATGCGCAGAGGAGAAGTGACTGTTTTTGGATTGTATGGGTTATTTTTGGTGTGGTTAAGGTCTATCGGTCATGGGTCCGGTGCTTAGCCCATATTGTCAGGTTTTAAAAGAATATTCATGGCACTTCTGTGCATGGAGGAATCAGTTTGGGGAGAATAGCGTTGTTTGCAAGTTGGAGTGTCCGTTTCGTGTTCGTGGAGCTCATTTTGAAATTCATGTTACCCGTTACGGGCATTTACGTTATGCGCATGAGCAAACGAGAAGTGATTTAATTGCTGGAGTGTTCGTCTGAGAGGATTGGGGTTTGGGCAGGATGCTATTCATTTATAGAATTCCCTTTTGAAGTGTCCGCGCTTGCGCGGATTGAAGCTGCTATATCTCCTGAACCAATGATGTTGAAGAATCAAAGTATTTTGTGACGTGTGTGGTTGTGGGAGGACATGAGTAAATTGCGCATGAGCAGAGTGGCTCGTTTTGGGTTGTATGGCTTATGTTGGGAGTGATTTGCATCTAACGGTCATGGCTTTGGTGCTGAGCCGATATTGTGAGGTTTAAAGAGGAATTTCATTGCAATTATGTGCACCAGCAAGTCAGTTTCAAGGAAATTGAGTTATTTCCGAGTTGAATTGTCTGTATCATAGCCCTGTAGCCAATTTATAAATAACTATATTCGGAAGATCTATATTAAATCACGTTCAGATTTGGAGAATAGGTGGAAGCAATTGCGTTCCCAACGGGACCCCATAACCGCACTCTTTTTATTTCGATCTACGGTTAAACTAAAAGCCAGACTGTATCGATAGCCAGATCTGTTAAAGGGACTCGAAAAAATATAAAAAAGCACTGACGTGAGGTCAGTACTCTTTGGCACGTGTGTTCACGTTGGATAAGTGCTTCAAGCTCAGTTGATATAACGAGCCGGATATCAACCCAGAGGATAGAGGACATCATTCACTATCGGGTCATAAATTAAGAGTGCTTTGTCTAATCTGGCCTAAGGATAGAGTAACAAAGTTGACAAAGAACACAACTGACTTTCCTTAGTCGCACAAACTCCTAGGAGCTTCTGAGGTTTCTCCTTGGGAAAGACTAGGGAGGGTCAGTATAGTCATAATCAGGACTGGTAATGAAATATTATTACTTATTTGGCAAGAGCTGAGGCTAAACCTTTGGAGCTCATAAAGTAAATTTCAAGATGTAGGCTGTACAAAAAAAATACACAAAAAGCAATAAAGAAATAATGATAAGGAATACATGAAAAAGTAATATAGGAATAAGAATAATGAAAGCGAATAAAAAAAATGTCAGTAGACAATATATCATCACACATGATCAAGCGACGATTGGTGAAAAACGATACAGGTCATATCCGTTCTTGAACCCGTTTACACTGGTCGCACCGATAACATCAGGAGGAAAACTGTTCAAGACTGCGAAAATTATGTTGGGAGAAAAGTTTAAAAATATACCTACTGTTTACTGGGTATTTTTCGATCCGTAACCGATATCTACTTTTCCGAAAAATTCGAAGAGTTTCTGGGTTGAACGTGAGTACATTAATACTATTAAACAAGTAGATAATTTATAGTAACGTCATTTATCTCTATGTAGAAAAAGCGTATTCTGGAGCATGCGTCGGGGGTCAGATAATATTAGTAGATCAGAGTGTAGTACTATCTATTAGGTATATGTCTACAAATCTAAATCCACAAGCACATTGATAATGCCAGATATTCTGGAAATAATTGATCAAATAAACTAATTTATAAAAATTCCAAAAAGCCCGACTGTTGCTGAATATATTTCCTGAAAGGAATTTGACTGGCAGGCATGATCGAAGATTACGGAATATACTTGTTGCTATAATAAAAATATTTTAAAGAGACCAATTCTATACAAATTTTGGATATCCGTTTGTCCCGCTTACTAAATTACGAAACGTTTCAATTCAAGTTTAAAGTTTGCTTCGCCCCTTTCAGGGAATACATTTTGCAGCAGTCGTATTTATAGTAATTTTTATAATTTAGACTATTTTGACTTTTTCGACTTTTATTCTCATCTACTTCCATCAATTTTCCCCATTAATTCGGTAGAAGGCTCTGATGGAAATCGGACGGTCCTATCTCTCCTCGAACTCACTGCTTCATAGCTGTTGCCAAATATGTAGGATAAATGTATTGTAGCGCATATACAGGGTGTCCCAACGATAATTTGTTACTCCCCCCCCACAACTTAAAATAATCTGTCAACTCCCATTTTGAGGGGGGCGAATTTCCATTATGAGTTTGTTGCGAAAAAATCACCCCCATGAAGGCGGCATCAACCCTTAACATTTTTTGTAAAAGGTCGAGTGTTAATCAGTTTGCAAGAGATTTATGTTCTCAGTTAAAATTTTCAAAATCGGTTCATTATTCTCGAGATAATGTAATAATTAAACTTACTGTCAAAAGGTGATGTTGAACAGACAGTTGAACTGCCAAACTCCAGAACCTAAGAGTTATCATTGTATAGAGGTTGGTGGAGGTCATTTTTTGAACAATACATACGTTACTTCTTTAAATAGTCTACATTTTTTCTGTATGCTCCATATCGTTGCTTACAGATCTCGTGTATCTGAATGTATTGGGTTTCTGTTTGAGTTACCCTTCTGATATGTTCAATATCAAATTGCTTAAAAAAATCACCCAATTTTAAAATTTCAACTAGGATGTTTAGAGAACAAAAAAAGTTTCTTAGCTAAAATACATCAGCCATCTATTTCCTATTAAAAACAAAATTGGGGGTTGTTACCACACTCAGGTGTTTTTTTCGGAACGATATCATCATATAAATTCTTTCTCCCTTATACAGAACTTGAAAATTATTTTTGGATTCTTCAAAACTCTTAGGTTCTTTAGTTTGGACGGTTCAAATGTCGGATCTACAACACCTTTTGACGAGAAGTTCAATTATTATATTATTTCTTGAATAATGGACTAGTTTTGAAAATTTTAACTGGGTTGTGTACAGAACATAAATAACTTTCAAACTAATCAATACTCGACATCTCTTCCCTATTCAAAAAAACGTTGGGGCTTGATGCCACCTTCATGGAGGTGATTTTTTCGGAACAAACTCATGATGGAAACTCGTCCCCCTCAAAACAGAAGTTGACCTGTTTTTTTTTAATCCTCGAAAATTCTTTGTTTCTGAGTTCTGGGGGTTCAAATTTTCGTTGGGACACCTTGTAGATTTGGAATCGCCTGTTAATTACCTTTGATTTGTATTCATCTTGCCTCTTTGATGAAGAACGCTTCCTCCAAATTTCATATCCTATGTCACTGCTAAGATCATAGCGAATTTAAGGACACCTCAAATGCTGAAATCCGTCTAGCCCTTCAGGCTATAGAACGGCCTATAGTAATAGACATCTGAAAATATACTCGGAAAATGAATTGTTGAATTGAGACCTTTGTTGATGAATCACTTATCTATTTGACAGGTTGAAGGTCAAATGAATGGAAACAGAACCACTTCTTAAATCATTGCCGACATGTTCGGTTTATTTTTTACCCAAAATACACAAAATTAATCATCCTTTGAGACCAATTGTGGCTTATGTTGGGAGTCCTCTCTACAACTTGACGAAGCTTTTGTCAAATCTGTTGTGTTATGCTTTCGAAAAAGATGAAAAATACGTGAAGAACTCTTTCGAATTTATAGATTTTGTAAAAAATATAACCCTTCCAGACAACTATGTTCTTGTGTCTCTAGATGTAACATCACTATACACTAATATACCAATTGATCTCGCTGTAACATTAATTGAAGAAAAGTGGAGTAGAATCGAGCCTCATACAACTCTAACATTTCAAAAATTTCTGCAACTATTTAATTTCTGTGTTGAAAACAGCTTTTTCATTTTCGATAACAAATATTATAGGCAAATTTTCGGACTAGGCATGGGTAACTGTCTTGCTCCTAGAGTAGCCGACATTGTAATGTCTTATATTCAGAAGGCTGCTCTAGATAAACTTTCTTTCAGTGTTCCATTTTTCAAACGATATGTCGATGATATTTGCACCTCTATACCAGCTGACAAAGTAGAAGAAATCATTAATGTGTTCAACAACGTGCATCCACGGTTAAAATTTACAATTGAACTTGAGTCTCAAAATAACACACTACCTTTCCTAGACGTTCTACTAATAAGACAGAAAAATGAAATAAAATATGATTGGTATCAAAAACCAACTTTCTCAGGAAGAATTCTGAATTTTAATTCTAAGCACAACATGTCCCAAAAAATTAATATAATCAACAATTTGAAAAGTAGAGCTCAGAAACTATCTTCTCCTGAATTTCACCAAAAAAATCTTAGTAGGATCAGTTCAATTTTGCAGAAAAATGATTACCCGGCAAAAATAATAAAGAAAGTTGTTGACGAGGAAAGTCGACAGGATCAAAGTAACAGAGACGTTAATATCGATGAGCGCAAAAAATTTCACACAATAACCTATGTGGAAGGTTTGTCTGAACTAATTAAAAGAAAGTTTCTGCCATTAAATATAAATCTAACATTTAAATCTAACAACACCATTAGTAAGTTATTCACAAAAATCAAGAATAAAACCCCAAAGGAATTATTGAGTGAAGTAATAAACAAAATCAGTTGCAGGGAATGTAGGTCTACTTATATAGGACAAACAGGTCGATATCTTAAAGACAGAATCTCCGAACATAAACGAGATGCCCTCAATGTACTCAATCCTTTTAAAAAAGAAAAAGGAAAATAACACAGCTTTAGCAGAACATGTATTTAATACACTCAATTCCTTTGATTTTAATATCGACGCAATAGAAATATTAGGACATCAGAAAATTTTGAGGAAGCGCCTACTACATGAAATGATTTCCATTAAACAGGATGAAAAATCCATTAATAAAAGAACAGACATTGATGGGTTGAACACAGATTATTATTATTTAATAACCAAAATTAAAGAAAAAGACATAACTTGAATAGTTGTTTTCAACTCGAACGACAATATCATATCTGTCATCTGTAGATCCAAATTGATGAATGTCTATATGTGTATATATCTGTATTAGAACGTAATTCATGCATGACATACTGGTTTTAATCTTCAATTTGTTGCAAATTCTTTTTGGTCGTTTTCTCTCAATTGATGGTGTCAAGGGTGTATTATTCATTCCAAACATTTCATGATTCTGACTATAAGACCACGATAAAATCTGTAAGTATGCATTGTTGTTCCCTTTTTCAGCTCTTAGCCAAGTACCAATACATAACCTAAAATTTTTTGTTTTTGTGAAGAAAGGATTTTTGCTCTTTCTAAGGGCATTTTTCAACTGTGTTACCTATATTATTTGTCTTAGCATAATACGTATACACTAGTTCTTTCCATTTGTGTTTGCTGTATTGTACGAATATTAATTGTATTATTTATTCGTTGTTATTCATAATGTCTATTTGTTTGTTTCAACATGAAGTTTGGTATGGTTTGAGTGTATATAATCTCTGTGCTCATTTTTAGAGCCCTGAAGAAGATTTTTGAATAAAATCGAAACATGTCGGCAATGATTTAAGAAGTGGTTCTGTTTCCATTCATTTAACCTTCAACCTATCAAATAGATAAGTGATACTCGGAAAACATAACCCTCATTCCTTCGGGCAGTCTGTTAAAAAATATACAAGCAACGAATAAATCGTTTGCAGAACTTTTGCAGCGACGAGTAATCTGAATATTCATTTAATTTTTTTTTTCAGGTCCAGCATTTTGGGGATTAATAAACCCAGAGTGGTCGTTGTGCAACAAGGGTAGGAGACAATCGCCAGTTAATCTGGAACCCAATAAACTGCTTTTCGACCCCAACCTTAGGACTTTGCACATCGATAAACATAGGGTAAGAGGTTTACCATTTAAGTCCGTCTCGTTGCGGTCTTCATGTCGCTATTTATCCACTTCTGGGAGGTGATGATAGGCATGGATTACCACAGCTCAGGAAATATTTATTGTTTGCAAGCAGGGTTTAGACCGGGAATTGTCGAAAAGTTTCGTCAGAAGCTTGTATGCGGCAAGTGAATTTGGGACAGATTCGAAATTAATGAGTTGGGAAGAGAGTTGGCTCCTGGGGTAGTCAGCGATCCGGAACCTAGTGCCGCGATACAGAGTGCTTGACTTAAATGGAGTTGTTGGTTGTGGATGAGTGATTCTAAACAATCTACTGTTCTGAATTAGATTATTGTGGCAGGTCCGATTATTCTCATAGGAAAGTAAATTTTTGCGCGTATGTTCTGGGGAACATCGCGTTATAGTTTTGCCCAAATGTCTGTAACTTTCGAATTTTTTGACGAAATTGGTCTCAAACGATCAAGTTTGACTCCCCGATGAAGAATCCGAGGTCAAATTTGATTCTGTCCGTCCGGCCGTCCGGCCGTCCGTTGCCACGATAATTTGAGAACGAAAAGAGCTAGCGACTTGAAATTTTCAGGGTGGGTGGCGCATCGCAAAACGACGGACAAGTTCGTTAATGGGCATAATCGACCAAGCAAAATTATTAAAAAATATTTTTTTTGTCACGATAACCTGAGAACGGAAAGAGATAGCGGCTTGAAAATTTCAGGTTATGTTGTGCATATGAATGCCACATTTGAGTTTGTTTATGAGCATAATCGACCAAACGGTTTCAGAGTTATAGCCAACTGAAATTTTCTGAAATTTGGTGGTTTTTTGTTCCTCATTTACTCGAAAAATACTGAACCGATTGAATTCAAACATGGTTATTAGATGTAGAATGCCAACGCGAAAATGTTTGCGAAATTTGGTGAGGATAGCATCTGTAGAAAATTTTTAATAAATCATTGAAAATAAAAAAAAAAATTCTATATATCAGTAACTATACGTTTGAAATTGCTGAAATTTTGCAAGAGCGTTCATTACCTAACTCTACTGCCAAGTTTCAAGTTTTAATACGATCGGTTGAAAATTGTTGGAGATTCGAGCATTCTTGTGTGAGTTCAGTAGATGGGTGACCGTTGCCTCGATAACTTTCGAACCAAAGGAGATAGGGACTTGCAATTTTCAGGGTAGGTTGCGTATCCGAAAGGGAGAGTTGAGTTCGTTTTTGGGCATAATCGGTTTAACGGTTTCCGAGTTATATTCACCTGGAATATTGTTTCCTTGATAACTCAAAAAATAAATATTCGATTGAATTGAAGCTTGGTAACTAGTAGTAGAAAATCAACACAAAGACGTGTTTAAAATTCTGTAAGAACCGTACTCCTAGAAAATTTGAAGAAAATGACGAAAAAAAAAATTTTAGGAACCGCGCCTCCAGAAAATTAAAAAAAAATCACGAAAAAAAAAATTGGTTCAAGCATTGACGTGAAGTCAGAAGCTTTTGCGCGTATGTTCTATTGTCCATTCTTCTGTATTGGACACCCTTAATCGAATTTACCATGGTTAATTATGTCGTCCATTCTCCTGTATTGGACACTTAATTCGAATTTACCGTGATAAATTCGAAGTAAGAGTGTCCAATACAGGAGAATGGACAACATAATTTACCATGGTAAATTCGATTAAGGGTGTCCAATACAGAAGAATGGACAATAGAACATACGCGCAAAAGCTCCTGACTTCACGTCAGTGCTTGTTTTTTGATGATACCTCAATGATGAATATTTCGTCAGATCCAAATTGTCCTCCGTAAAACTAGTATGTACGTTTATAACGCCAGTATCCGAATGTCTTTGGTTCATATTCCACAGGTTTTTCCAATTAAAAGTTTCATTTTGATTACCATGCTATTTTAGAATTTTAACATTTATCATTTTTTGACAGATGATAACTGAAAAATATGCTATTTGTGAAAATGGAACCGTAAAGGCTTCAATAACGAATAAAAATTGTTAAAGTTCACTACAAGAATGTTGAAAATTCTGCCGAATCATTTCGTACATATATTTTTTCTGAGTTTCTTATGAATACCGTCTCGGCTAGCTATTATTCATTTATTCATTTATTCATTTATTGCGCGTATGTTCTGGGGAACATCGCGTTATAGTTTTGCCCAAATGTCTGTAACTTTCGAATTTTTTGAAAAAAACGATTAAGTTCGACTCCCCAATGAAGAATTCGAGGTCAAATTTGATTTTGTCCGGCCGGCCGTTGCCACGATAACTTGAGAACGAAAAGAGCTAGCGACTTGAAATTTTCAGGGTAGGTGGCGCATCCCAGTACGACAGACAAGTTCGTTAATGGGTATAATCGGCCCAGCGGTTTCCGAGTAATGATTTTGTTTTCAACCAATATAAATCCGATCGAATTGAAACTTGGTGACTAGTTGTAGAATATGAACCTAAGCACGTTTGTGAAATTTTGTGCGAATCGTATGGCTAGAAAATTTTAAAAAAATCATTAAAATATATTTTTGTTGTCACGATAACTTGAGAACGGAATGAGATTGTGGCTTGAAATTTTTAGGTTAAGATGTGCACCAGAACGCGACATTTCAGTTTTTTATGAGCATAATCGGCCAAACGGTTTTAGAGTTATAGCCATCTGAAATTTGGTGGTTTTTTGTTCCTCATTAACTAGAAAAATACTGAACCTATTGAATTCAAACATGGTTAGTAGTTGTAGAATGCCAACGCGAAAATGTTTGCAAAATTTGGTGAAATCATTGAAAATAAAAAAAAAATTCTATATATCAGTAACTATTCGTTTGAAATTGCTGAAATTTTGAGAGTCTCCAATACAGGAAAATGGACAATACAATTCATCATGGTAAATTCGATTAAGAAAAGTGTCCAATACAGGAGAATGGACAATAGAATTCATCATGGTAAATTCGATTAAGAAGAGTGTCCAATACAGGAGAATGGACAATAGAATTCATCATGGTAAATTCGATTAAGAAGAGTGTTCATTACAGGAGTATGGACAATAGAACATACGCGCAAAAGCTCCTGACTTCACGTCAGTGCTTGAACCAATTTTTTATTTCACGTATGGAGCACATACAGGTTATTCAATACCAAAACAAATGTGTTCACATAGTTAAAGGAAAAACAAATTCTAACAGAAATATAACTTAAATTAGATATCCTACTTCTAAATAGAGCAAGATCAATTCTAATACAGAGACAATAACTCAAACTCGTAACAAAAACATCAATGATGATACAAGAAAGCAATAAAAAGTCATGGTGACTAAATATCGTTAAGTGGCGAGGAAATGATTTTTCATTATTTTCTTTAAAGGGGTAGAACTGTGAGGAAATACATCCATGATATCCTTGAAATCATTACAGTGTGCGAGCATCCTATAAGAGGGAGAGAACAGTGCACTACTGATACGTCTAGTTGGTAAATATAAGGTATCCAATCGTCTGAATCTTCATGCGAGCATAATATTGCAACTTAGGGGTGCCATATTCAAGCTGCTTGTTGATCAATTTATTAATGCATACTACGTCCCCAATGGTTCTCCTAAGGCTGAGCATATTGAAAAATTTGAGTCTTAAACTATAGTTAGTGGGATCACCCCTGTCGAACACGTAATTACATCTGAAGGCCGGATAACGCAGGAATTTGCGCAGAATTTTTTTTTAGGTGGTCAATTTGAGTAATGAGATATGGATTCCACACAACTGAAGCATAATTCAGCCTACTAAAAAAATAAGCAAAATACAGTGAGAGCGACGCTTGATAACTTGAAATCAGGGATGAAATTAGAGGTCTTTGGAAAACTTAATGCAGTGAAGAATCGAACTCATGCTTGTCGTGCAAGAAGTATATAACAAAGTAGAAGAAACTAAATCAGGTTTGTCTATTATGCGGTGATTTTGCTTAAAGACTTGTGTCTAAAGGCTTATAGAGTTTGCATACGAACAAGAGCCTGCCGACCATCAACAACATCTTGTCTTTGCCGATTGGGTGTTGGGAATGCATGAATCTGGACCTGAATTTCAGCGAAAAATCATTTGGAATATACAGGGTGAGTCTTTGACCACTGCATTAATTTTAACCAAAGATTCATCTCATCAAATGAAACACTTTTTTCATTTAACATTTTTCCAAATTCAGCTCAGGTAAAAAGATACAGGCTGTTGAAATTTTGAAAAAAAATCAGTTTTTATTTTGTAGCTTTGACATCCTTTTTTCGAATAAAATGAATGTTGGCATAAAGTTTCCTATAGCTATGATACATATTTTCCAAATATTAGTTATTTTCTACTTCTACTGCTTTTCTAGTTACGGACTCGTGGATTCATAAAACTAAGCAAATTTAGCATAAAGAAAACATAATAAAGTTTTTCTTGAGTCATTTCAAGAATATTCCATCGTTAGAACATTATATTCTTCATCATCATTTCTCCTTAAACGCACCGTTTTCGAGATATTCTTCATTGAATGTTTTAAAATGGAAAACTTCAGAAATTTCACTACTTTTATGGATCCGTCCCTGAGCGTTGGAATCCCGAATCAAGCTGTAAACCACGTTACCATGCCTTATTCTCGTCCGCCAACAATGTCATAGATAATTTATATGCGGGAGTGTATTAGCACATTGTGAAATCTTTAAAAGCTTGTAACTTTCTACCTGAGCCAAATCTGGAAAAATGGTAAATGAAAAAAGTGTTTCATTTGATGAGAGGAATCTTTGGTTAAAATGAATGCAGTGGTCAAAGACTCACCCTGTATATCAGTTAGTTTAGTTATGTATACTAGCTTCACTACCATTAGGTTAATGTATAATTATTGGCAACAATAATTTTATGGTGGAATGGGGGTTCCCGTCTATTCGCAATTTATACATTCTAATAATTTGCATAATAAATAAATTAATAAATATAGGTTCTCGTGAATCTTTTATTCTGTTTGCGTCTGTCTCTATGTTGGATAGTAAAAGTTATGATTCTTTCATGTATATAATTTAATATTTCAATACATCCATGCTGACCTTAATTGCTATTGATAATATGATATTGATCCTCCTAGGTCTTCCCAAAGAAACTCCTCTAGAGCTTGAGCTAATTACGAGAATCCGATGTTTTCTATGTATGCTTCTTTACTGTGTCCTTGCATCACCTTAGGCACAGCACTGGTGGTGGTTGCCAGGATTAGAAAATTTGTTACCCAGCCCCGGGATTGAACTCGGGACCTGCACTTGGTGAAATATTCTAGCATACTTTAGGTTACTCACACAAATATACTTCGGCCGAAAGCTATCCAGGGAGCTTCATCAAATAACGTAACGCAAAGTGTTTTAACTTCAATATGAGTTTTGGGTTTCCTCTGTTCACACTCGTAAGAAAAGAATTACTGCATTTTGCGTAGAAGTTAATTGTTGCTTTACGATTTCTTCGAATATTTGTCCGTTCAGTTTTTAAAAATTGATAAGAACTGGCATTCGGTGAGTCTACTTTGGCGCGCTTGTTGAGGTTGACCGATTCGAGTTAAATGTGAACATGTGCGCTAAAGCAGATAGACTTCACGTCAGTGCTCTTTTGGTTTTTTCTCATTCAATACCCGATGCCTAATTAAATACCGAATATAGAGATATCAAACAAGCATTGCAAGGGTAGAAGAAAAATAACATGGAATATCAATATACTATTAGAAGTTTCTTCTTCGTTTGATGATCTCATCCCTACGACATTCTGATGGTATTACGAGAGTATCACTTCAAACACAAGCAAAATTTCAAGGACATTCAATGTAAATTCTCGAAAATGAAAACAAATACTTAAAGTCAATTCTTTTTTCTATGACTACTCATTCGATTCTTTCGAAATCAAATGTGTCAAATCTTCATCAGTCAGCCTAAGGTTTTGGGTTTTTGTGCAATTCCATTTGTTTTATTTATAACTCCAATAGAATTCCTGTAGAATTCCATGAATTCCTTTATAATTCCATGAATGCCTACACTGACAGAAATTACTATGTAGAAAATCTCAATTCCTTGTGTAATGAAAATTGTTCTATTAAAGTACACAATTGTGTACTAATTTGTATCATTGATGTTTAATAAATGTCATCACAATTGTGTATAAAGTTTGGTTTATTTTTCGACAAATAATAAGGAGAATATCCCAACAAATTTTGTTTCATTTTCTTGTTACATTTATTACAATACCTACGTAATAAAAATTCACAATTAAAGTAGTTTTGAAATATGCAAGTGTAATTTTCAGATACAATATTGTTGAGAATAAGAACTTCAGTTAAGATTAGGAGATTATGACAATGTTGTGTATTTCGATTTGAGTTTACCACAAAAATATGCTGAAAATCTACTTCTTATGATTTAGATGAAAATTATGTCACAATCAAATAGTTATTTTATTGTGACTATAGTTACAGTAAATATTGCACCACGGCATCAAATTGTCTTCTTATCGTATTCGCCTGATGACATCGGAAGTCTTCGTTTGCTACCGACGTTACGTTACGGTATCTCGATGATCATGATCATCAGATGCTACGATGCTACGAAGATTATTCGTTCATCGAGAAACTGTAGCGTCAGTACCCAACGGCGATTTTGTACTTACAGTTACAGAATACAGATCACATCGGACACAAGTATGATCGTTCGTTGACGAGCTACTAAATCCCAGGCTGCGTTCCACGATTTGATTGGTGCCATCTATGCGCCGATTTTATTGGTTGGAAGTGTGGCGGTATTTTCAAAAACCGCGGTTTTACTCGCCTGTTAATCCTAGACAAGGAATATTTATGCTGTCGATCAGGGAAATTACTCGTATATACGTGTTTGTTGATTTAGTGATTAAAACACACTATATGGACATGCACTTGACTTACAACATTTAAGGCTTCCACAAATGGATAAATCAATAGTACCATCTAAACTCACATTGGGAGTCCCACCATCAAGTGGGAGTGGTAGGACTGAAAACCAAAACTGTTTTTCTCCTCTCCTTATAGTATAGTATTAATGCTAAAAATAATAATAGGTACATATATGGATTTATTTTTTCCACAATATTTCAAATGCAACTGATATTCATTTTGATACATTTGCAAGGAAAAGGGAATTCAGGAGAGCGTGTGTGATATAGAATACGTTTTCTATAAAAACCAAAGGTATCCCATCTCCATAAAGTTTATTGCATACAGGTTTCCGCCCTAGACGATGCAACACTCATTTGAAAATACCGCCACACTTCCAACCAATAAAATCGGCGCATAGATGGAACCAATCAAATCGTGGAACGCAACCTGGGATTAGTCGCTCGTGTTCGTTGCTCAGATCTCAGATTCAGAGCGCCATTCCGCCATTGATATTGAATTCTTTTATTGGAGTATTGGAGGGAAGTTCAATAAGTTCGTTATTTCATTCATTTAGTGCAGAGTGCTGACCAGGTTGAAATTAAAGGTTAATATTAGATAGGTATTATTATATGTGTTTGTTATGGATAAATTTGTGTCGGAAACATTGAGGAATTGGGGATTCCTCCAATTAATGGAAGTTTTTGAATGTAAGTACTTGTTAATCATTACTCATTAGT
Source organism: Halyzia sedecimguttata (assembly GCA_937662695.2). Classification (NCBI taxonomy): domain Eukaryota; kingdom Metazoa; phylum Arthropoda; class Insecta; order Coleoptera; family Coccinellidae; genus Halyzia; species Halyzia sedecimguttata. Next base: position 86,688,091 of record OW569415.2, on the reverse strand, counting down.
GCTACAAAATTGACCCAGCATTGAATGCAATACTGTTTTCTTGTCTGAACTGTTTTATCTTAAGAATTTCTATTCATTTGAGAAAACCATAATGAACGAGGTGTAGGGTGTAGATAACTAATTATTCACTGGTTTCATGTTCGAGGGTCATGAATGTTGAGGAAGTATTCTGGCTGATAGCGTTTTTCCTTCCTACGGGAATCTAGATAGACACATGGTGTTTCTCATTATTTTATTACTTGTCAAAGTTCACCAGTCGAGAATATTCCCTGAACATTGGCCAAGTATTCAAAGTATTTAGTTAACTTATAAGCATGTAACTGATCCAAAAATTACTAGGTATCTGTCAAGTCAATTTGTAGTTGCATTTGAGATTTCACCCGAAATTTTGGTGAAGATGGAGAGATATGAAACATTGAAAAAAAATCAGCTATTTGCTCACTACGGCTTCAAAGAACTTCTAAATTTCAGGTGCAGTAGGTACCTCCATATTGAAATATTCTTTCGGGACAATCGTATTTTATAATTATAATTTATATCTAGCATTTTTTATCGAATAATCTTATTGAATATTTCAATTTACAATTTTAAAATTTTTCCTTATGAATTCCTTATTTTTTTATAAATATATTGTTCTGCTTAGCAAATGAAATCGATGAAGCTGTATTCAAAAAATTAAATGGAGATGATATAAAGGAGCTGATTCCTACATTGGGAGTGAGAAAAAAATTTCTCTCCAAATTTGAAGAAATGATCATGCTGGATGAGGTACCTATATTATCAATTCTATTCATTGAAGATCTATATCAAAATTTACACTTTACCCCCCTCACGGATTTTTGAAATATTTTGCATAGCAATTTTATAGGGATTATACAGGTAGTAACGTACCTACAAAATTCATAATTTCCGAAATTATTCTTTCTGTCAAGAAACTACTGATTTGCATTCACTGAAATTTCGACTCTAGTATCAGCATGTAATAGGTATAGAATTATTGTAAAAAATACCTTGAAAACCGGCGAGGGGGGATACATTACCTCAATTATACCCCTTTCGGAATATTTTGAAAATCTGATACAAACATTTTCGCAGGCGTTCTCACATGAAGCTCTTTTGGATAGTGATACAAGTAGTATTGGCACCTCAGTTCTTTCCACAATATCCACAGAGAGTCAAAAAGAGAGCTTGGTAGGGGATGGTATGGTTATACCCTTTCAGTATTATTCAGATAAAGCAACTATAGGGTTACCCTACAAAATACTTCCAATTCCTGACAACAAAAATGTAAGTGTGAAATAGTTTTCTGGTAGATATGATGAAACTTGAATTCCAGTAAATATTTTTATATTCGCTTCGTCTAACCTATACCTATGAAGTTTAATGATTTTTTTGCAGTTACAGTTTATTGACACTCTTAGCAGGTATCTTCCCAACTGCTCTGAGGAGTCTAAACGATACTCAATATAGATGTCAGCAAACTGCAAAAATTCAATTTCATTCTTGATATTTTTGGCGCTCTTGTTCCTCGGAACAGAGTGCTTATCAATTTGCCCAAATGTCTGCAATTTTCGAAATTTTGGCTGAAAATGGTCTGAAACAATTTGGTTCGACTCACTGATCAAGAATCCGTGGTCGAAATCGATTCTGTCCGGCCCGCCGTCCTTCAGTTAACACGATAACTCTCGAACGAAAGGAGCTAGAGGATTGAAATTTGCAGTGTAGGTTTAGAGCGTAAATATCTCGGACGAGTTTGTTAACGGGCGAAATCCGCCAAGCGGTTTCGGAGTTATGGCCATTTTTAGTGAAAAGATTTTCTATGAATATATCCGAAACCGATCACTCGATCTATCTGAAATTTAGCATCAAATTGTAGAATAATGACCTTCATACGCCTGCGATGTTTTGAATTGTTCGGTTTGCCGTAAAGTGTAAAAAAAAAATTTTTTAGTTTTTGAATTTTGTTTCTACAATAACTCTCGAACAGAATGAGCTAGTCAGTTGAAATTTTCAGAGTAGGTTTGTTAGATAAATATCTCGGTTAAGTTCGTTATTGGGCAAAATAAGCCAGATGGTTTCAGAGTAACCAAAAAAAAATATTTTTTACCTACAAATTTCAAATTCAATTTTTTTTTAAGGTGCAGTTTCACCATAAATATCTATCGATATAATTTTCAACTCTGACATGCTAATACTTTCGGAGATATGATTTTTCGAGATTTCAATAATTGATCGTACCTACTTCTATGTTTTCACAGAATGCTATAATTATTATATCTATGAATTATTATATGATCTGTGTTCATACTCGTACCTGTCATCCTGTTCTATAAGAGAGAGTCAAATTCGTTTCAGCTATTTTAACTTTTTTTTCTTCCATGGTGCAGTTCTCATTCTCAGATTGCTCATTTAATCATGATAAATTAACTATTATTTGAATCGAATTTCTTCTATGATGCAGTTCTATCATAAGAATACATGGATTTCATTCCCAACTCTGAGAAACCAATACTTTCTGAGATATGATGTGTCAAAGTTTGAACAAGAGCGCCAAAGCTCCTGTCTACAGAGCTTGAACCAATTTTTTCTCTACAAAGTTTAACACCCCTTTCTTCCTAGAAACGAAGGGGTCTTGAACATATTATGTTCATTGACAAACTTATTCATCTTTTACCCTGAAAAGTTTTTAATAAACCTTTTGTGACCCCCTGTATTATTGGCATCTTATAGTGTATGATGGTGTATCTAGGAAAAAAATGGTTGTTATATTATGAAAACAAATGCATTCAAGCTGGCCTGTATATAATATAGTTCATAATATATATATGCAGGGTGAGTCTTTGACCACTGCATTAATTTTAACCAAAGATTCCTCTCATCAAGTGAAACACTTTTTTCATTTAACATTTTTCCAAATTCAGCTCAGGTAAAAAGATACAGGCTGTTGAAATTTTGAAAAAAAATCAGTTTTTATTTTGTAGCTTTGACATCCTTTTTTCGAATAAAATGAATGTTGGCGTAAAGTTTCCTATAACTATGATACATATTTTCCAAATATTAGTTATTTTCTACTTCTACTGGTTTTCTAGTTATGGACTCGTGGATTCATAAAACTAAACGAAATTAGCATATAGAAAGCATATAAAGTTTTTCTTGAGTCATTTCAAGAATATTCCATCGTTTTAGAACATTATATTATTCTTCATCATTTCTCTTGAACGCACCGTTTTCGAGATATTCTTCATTGAATGTTTTAAAATGGAAAACTCCAGAAATTTCACTACTTTTATGGATCCGTCTCTGAGCGTTGGAATCCCGAATCAAGCTGTAAACCACGTTACCATGCCTTATTCTCGTCCGCCAACAATGTCATAGATAATTATATGCGGGAGTGTATTAGCACATTGTGAAATCTTTAAACGCTTGTAACTTTTTACCTGAGCCGAATCTGGAAAAATGGTAAATGACAAAGGTGTTTCATTTGATGAGAGGAATCTTTGGTTAAAATTAATGCAGTGGTCAAAGACTCACCCTGTATATATAATTTGAATAGTCTTATATTTGAGAATGTTTATATACTGATTCCTTTAAAATATGAAAAGAGACTATTTTTTCAGAGTGTCAAGGCTTTACTTGACGGCTGTGAAGAAGGAAAATTGATTTATGCCTCTTATGGTAAGGACAAAGAGTTTCTGAGAGGAGATCTTGCTAGACTCATTATAAAAAATGAACTGAAAGAGTCGAGAAAGGGAAGGTAAATGAACTGTTCTTACTCTCTGAAAATTGTTGTCACTATTAGTCAGGCAATTGCAGGAATAATTTGTTGATCCTTCACATAAACAGAGTTAAGTAGAGCAGGCATTGTCAATTTGAAGAATTTTCATACTGAAATTTTTGTGAATAACCTTTCATGAAATTTTTTTTTATGGAATTTGGTTAAATGAGATTATGTTAGACCATACATTTTTTTTAAACAAATATTTTTTCAGGATATCCACTGAAAGATTTAAACGGTTGGCCATTGAAATTAATGACATATTTGTACACGAATCCCCCGATGTGTATTATACGCCCTATGCTTCATTGAAAAATTCCAAGAAAACAATAGTTTCGTCTAGTGGAAAACTTTGGAGTGCATACATCACCATAAGAAGAAAGGAAAGAAAATATAGGCTGACTGATTCTTCAATTGCAGAGGATAAAACTGAATCCTCCTCAGTAATTAGTGAGTTATCACTGGATACAGAAGAATATATAGTTTGGCTGAAGAATAACCTAGAACCATTCCCTCAAGTTCAAGATTATTGGACCAAAACATTTTCTAAGAGGACGGAACTCCTAATAAACATTAATGATTATTTCAAAACATATCCAGCCCTAAACCATCCACTTGGATATCTTTTGGTGAGTTCAATCTTCTTTCATATCTGTAACCATTTCCCCTTATAAAATATTGTCGTATTAATTTTCAGTTGGAAAGTGACTTTAATAATACATATCCTGGCAGAGAAAATGCATTTTTAATAAAATTTCCAAGAGTGGTGCCATATATTTTCAAGATTTTGAACACCAAGAATGATGTTTATATCAAAGAAAGTTTGAAAAAATTTTATTTGAAGAAGAAGGATCCTTCTCCAGGTGAACTCATTTTCTTACACATATATATATATATATATATATATATTTAATGTGCATTTTATTGATTCTAGAATGATAGGGTTCCTTCTCTAGGTTAGAATAATACAAGAATTGTTTCTCTGTTATTAACAAACTATTTTTCTTATCGTATATATAAAGTCCAATATTATAATCAGTCTAATTATTAATCTCACATGTATATAACAAAGAAGCAATATTCAAAGTTATTCTTCACATGCTTATATATCACTTTGTCTCCAGGTGATGTGTGCCTTTTTACTTTGGGGCTTTTACCAGTTCTGTTACAAACTCCACTAAAAAGCAAAGGGCCTTATCGATGGAAACCCAGTAAAATTGAATTAGAAGATGGCTTCATTTTACATGTGGATGTAAGTTTTTCAATTCCTATAAATATTCAATTTGATTGGGTCCTTAGAAAATATACTGGTGGTGAATAGATATTGAATTCGATATTGAATTTTTGGCGGTAAAATTCAAAATCAATTCTATATACCTATTGATAATAATCAAATGGATCAATTGGGGCTACTCCTACAACTTTCTAGCCCTCAATATATTTTTGTATTTATTACTATAAAGTATATGTAAGACATCTTTCAAGTTCATGAGAACAACAATTGTTGTCGTAAAACTATATTTCATTTCTTTTTCATTTGCTGTAGGACACTGCAAATATTCAACCAGCATTAGAAAGGAGATCTGCAAAATATTTTTCTTTGAAATTAACAGCTCAACCAATACCTATTACTGTTGGTTTGGATGACATCACTGCATACGTTTCAATAAATGAAATATTATATAAAGTAGAAACACCTCTGAAAGCTGTGGACCTATGTTTTAAGGTTTTCCATGCCATCAATGCAAACTATCCATATGAAGTAGAAGCATGTTGGATGTTTATCCAAAAGTTTTTTTTTGATATAAAAACTAAGTTTGATAAGAACTACACAAGTGTCAATGCTTTGATTTCTGATATTAATTGTGCCATGGATTCCAATATTTCACCCGAGGCAAATAGTTAATGGTGAGGGTAATTCATTTAATTGAATTTGATGTTTTTTTTTTGTGATATGTATACTCCAACTTTCAGTTACATTCATTCCCTATTATAGTTCAAAAATGAATTACTTTTGTTTTAAATGTAGTTTGACTTTCTCATTGGTACACGAATTAATAGCTCATTTGAAAGAAGATCATATGTTGAAGACAAATTCTTATTTTTCGTGTAAGCAAAAATTATGTTTTAGGATTTTTAATTCTCTAAGAAGTTTCAAAAACCATTTAAGTACACATAAAGACAATAGTGACGATAATGAACCAGAATATGATGCAAAAGCTCATGAAACATCACAGACAAATTTTTATAAATGCGATGTGCAGATAAATTTGAATCCACCAGTAATGCAATCCAGTGAATCAGTTCTTACAAAATATGATATAGAGATAAGAAAAAATAATTTAACCAATGAGTTACTGACATTCACCTTGGAAATGTATAATAATTCTTTAGTACCTCGCAGCTTTGCACAAAATGTTATCAATAGTTTCAAAAAAATATTCACTGATACACTTGATTACCTTAAACAGGTTATACAAGATAATAATTCAAATTTAATTCCTCTTGGAGATCTTATAGATACGTACCGTTCTTGCTTTGATAATTTAGATTCTGAGTACAAATTCATGAATGTTCTAAAAAGTAGTAAACATTTCCTTGCTCCTATGGATTATATTATCGGATATAAAAATGTTGAAAACAGGAAATCGTCTACATCTTTAGAAGTAGATAAGGTTGCTGTGAAAGCTAAAATAATACCACTTAGGGAAACATTCAAAATTTTATTCGAAAATACTAACCTACTTCAAGAAATGAAGAGTTATATGGCACTCCTGCAAAATGAGCAAGATCTCATACAAAATTTTACTCAAGGTCAGTTGTGGAAAAATAAAATGAAATATTATCAGAATAAACTAGTTTTTCCTATATTTTTATATTTTGATGATTATGAGACTGGTAATCCTTTGGGTTCTCATGCAGGAATCAATAAGCTAGGGGCTGTTTATGTTACATTACCTTCAATGCCATCACATTTAGTTTCACAACTAGGAAATATCTTCTTATTTGCTTTATTTTATTCTGATGATCGAAAAATATATGGAAATAAACCTATATTTTCTAAATTAATTGAAGAATTGCAGTATTTACAAGATTCAGGTATCTCTATAAAAAGTGATCAAACTGATGAAACAATCTATTTTAGCCTAGGTTTAATAAATGGAGACAATTTGGGCATTCATTCGATACTTGGTTTCACAGAAAGTTTCTCTGCAAATTTTTGTTGTCGTTTCTGCACTATGAACAAAATCTTCATGAAGAAAGCAACTTCAGAAAATACGAACCAACTCAGAACACCTGATAATTATGACTACCAAGTTAATTTAAACAACGTGAGCTTGACGGGCATTAAAGAAAATTGTGTATGGAATAAACTTCCTCAATTTCATGTAACAACAAATTTCACTGTTGATATTATGCATGACTTATTTGAGGGAGTCTGTATATACGATATCACTAAATTACTCAATACTTTGGTTTTTACTTATAAATTATTCTCAGTGGAAACATTAAATTCCAGAATTCAGTTTTTCAATTATAATGATAAAGAAATATCAAGCAAACCACCACTCGTAACACTGGATAATTTAAAAGGTAAACTTAAGATGTCAGCTAGTGAAATGCTGTGTTTTTCTAGATATTTGGGATTGATGATAGGAGATTTAGTACCTGTAGATTTACCTGTGTGGCAACTGTGGGTTAAACTTCGAGAAGTAATAGATTTTGTTATGTCGCCTGTTAAACACAGAAGCAGTTTCAAAAGGCTTGAAATATTGATAGAGGAGCACAATACTCTATATTACACATTTTTTAAAGACCTAAAACCGAAACACCATCATTTAGTGCATTATCCGCGTGTATTACAAATGAGTGGACCACTTGTACATCTATGGAGTATGAGAGCCGAACAGAAGCACAAGCAGTCCAAAATGACTTCTAATGTATCCTGCAATTTTAAAAATATTATTCATACTTTGTCACTTAAGTCTCAGTTAAAATTCTGCCATCACGTAAACAATTTTACATGTAATAAACCACTTGAATACGGAATTTCGAAACTTATTACACAATCAGAACATTCCTCTCATTTCGAAAATTTCGAATTATTTTCCATGGTATCAGTTAAACGGGTAACATTTTGTGGAACAACTTACAGAAATGATATGACAGTGGTCCTGAAATGCACTGATGAAGAAAACCCTATGCCTTTGTTTGGTAGAATAAGAGGTATATATGTCTATAAAGGCAAAACACCATACATCCTATGTTCATTATATGAAACACTTATTTTCAATTCACATTTTTTTGCATTTGAGGTATCGGAATACAATGATACTACACAATCTCTACTAATCTACAGTATTGAAGAAATTGAGTCATATTCTCCATGTCAAATATCGAATATAAAGGATAAAAAACTTATTAGCATACGCTATGAACTGTAAAAGTGCGTATACATTGGCGCGGCGCGCTCGCTGCGATTCATTAGTACGGGTTTTCAAGTTGAGCGCGCTCCAAAAACCCGTAAAAATCGCGCAGCGCGTTATCAGGTTTTTTTCAACAGTGGCTGAAACTGTACAGTGAACGATCCACTGACTGCGCAGTGGCGTAAAAGGAACGCTTTCACACCACTGCGCAGTCGGTGGATCGTTCACTGTACGGTTTCGGCCGCTTTGAGAACAAACCTGAACATTTACCGCGCAGCGCGTTGATGTATACGCACTTTTAGGGTCAAAGAGTCAAATAAAATTCGTCAAGTCAAGTTACACCTTCTGAGCTCTTTTCTCATCCTCAGTACTTCATGTGCCAATGAAAAAGAAATATTTACTTAAAATTTCTGGAATTGTTCTTCAAATCGATCAGCCGGTGTCAATTATTTAGTATTACTATTTTTAGTTCATTATCGTCACTATGATTATTATGTATATTCAGTGTGATTTGTATTTATTATTTGTAATGTTAATAAATGAATATTTATTTGTTAAATAAAGTATTTTATAAACACGAATTGTTTTATTCGAAGAATTTGCACATTTGAACTTAGGAACTCTAGACATATTCCCTTTTTCAAATAACACATAAAGAAAATCTACTCATCTTTCTATGCAATTCTGGAGAATTCCTGCAATACAATTAAGAGCAAAATATTCACAATTCCTGTGTACTTTTTGCTAACAATTATGCAGAAAATCCATACCAGTTTTATGCACTATTGATACCACCCCGTAGGAAAACTTCACAATTATTATATAGAAAATCTACAGAATATTTGTACACTTTTAATACAATCCCATAGAAAATATCATAATTTTTTTAGCTATTTTCCCTACAATGAAAAAGGAAATTTGTACAATTCTTGGGTACTTTTTCTTTACTATGTTTGTGGAAATTTTCCCAATTAATTGTACAGTAAATAACTAAAAAATTGTGTATGTTTTCTATGTGATTGTGTAAAAAATGTACTGAAGAAATTGTGAACATTCTACATAATTGTGACGAAAATAGCGAAGCAATTGTGTACATTTTTCATTTTGTTGTATGGAATAAGAACACAATAATTGTACAATTTTTTATATTGCTAGAGAGAAAATGTACACAAGATTCCTATACATTTTCTCTCCAAATGTTTGAAAAACTGCACCAAAGCACTGCAATTTTTTAAAACAAAATTATTGCTAGAAATCGAACAATAGTTGTTAAAACTTACACAATTATTTTTGAATAACTACACAATTGAAGTTATCCAAAAATATGTATGTTTTATGCCCAAGATTGGTGCTGTACCGATTTTAGCACCATTTTGTGTATATATGGTCTACAATTGTGGTTTAAATATACAGTAATTTTTAAGAGTGTATAGAATTCCATGTATTCCAGTGAAATTCCAAACGAATTCTAGTGACTAAGGAATTCTGAAGAATTCCAATAGAACTTCCCTTCGTTCACGCCTCATGCAAAGTCGATCTAGCTGAAATTTGGTTCTTGATTACAAAGTAGCGGCTAGAATGTTAGATAGGGAATCTAAGTGGATTCTAAAGGATTGTTTCTGAAATATAGAATTTTTGAACAAAATTCTTTATTTTTGGCGCTCTAGTTCCTCGGAACTGAGTGCTTATCAATTTGCCCAAATGTCTGTAATTTTCGAATATTTCGATGAAAATGGTCTCAAACGATTTGGTTCGACTCACTGATCAAGAATCCGTGGTCGAAATTCATTCTGTCCGGCCGGCCGTAGGCACGATAACTCTCGAACAGAATGAGCTAGACAGTTGAAATTTTCAGAGTAGGTTTGGGGGATAAATATCTCGGCTAAGTTCGTTACTGGTTAAAATCGGACAGATGGTTTCGGAGTAACAAAAAAAAATTTTTTTTTTACAAAACAAATTCCAAATTAAATTTTTTTCAATAAGCAGTTTTATCATAAGAATCCATTCATATCATCTTTAACTCTAACAAGCTAACACTATCGGAGATATGATTTTTCAAAATTTCAATGTAAATCGTATTTCTACGTTTTCACAGAATGATAGAATTATTCTGTGGGTATTCTATGAATTGTTATAATGTCAACTTATTTTCCTGAGACATGACGTTGTCTCATTGTCATACATTCCAGCAATCGTATAAATATGAGAATGATAATATAATATCATACTTTTTGTTGGTTGATATTTTCATGCCGATGGTCAATCCATACGATGATGGGAATGGTAATGGTAAGTTAATAATATTGAGTTCAGAATATCTCCACTAAAAACAAAACTGGAATTTTGGTGTATTGGAGTAGATTTGAGAAAAGATATACCAGGTGGCGCAAATTAATCGATCAGGCCAAATTTCTACGTTGGTACGCTCCGGAGAAAAAAAAAAGTTGGAATAAAATATTTGTAAAATAAAGGGGGAAATCCAATGATGATGTCAGACTTGACCTTGACCTTGACCTTGGCGGTCATTCTGGGGTCAAGTTTGAAATTTCAAATGGGAACATATATTTTTGACCACAGATTCGTGACGAGCGGGAAATTTCACGTTGGAATGACCTATCGTGTGCTAAAAATTTTCCCATGTGAGAATCTTTCTGAGGCAGAAATCGCGATAATTTTTTTAGTTCGAGATCGCGAAATTTTCAAATTTTGTCTGAATCAAATATCAAGAAAGTTTTCAAACCACGAAGTTGACAAAATTTTGATTGTGTACTTAGAAAAATTTCACGATTACGGACTTGAAGAGATTTTGAGTCGGTACTTGAAATAATCAAGCCCTTTTTGCGAACAGGGGGTGATGACCAGCCGGTTTGTCCTTAATGACCACCAAACATCATGTACGATAGGTCATTCCAACGTGAAATTTTCCGCTCGTCACGAATCTGTGGTCAAAAATATATGTTCCCATTTGAAATTTCAAACTTGACCCCAGAATGACCGCCAAGGTCAAGGTCAAGTCTGACATCATCATTGGACTTCCCCCTTTATTTTACAAATATTTTATTCGAACTTTTTTTTTCTCCGGAGCGTACCAACGGAGAAATTTGGCCTGATCGATTAATTTGCGCCACCCGGTATATTATCGTTCATCATAGAATTGAGGAAGGAATATCTCGGATGAGTTCGTTGTTGGGTAGAATTCGTCTATTGGTTTTGGATTGATAATTTTTGGCACTCTTGTTGAATTTAAATTCTTCTATGATGTTTGAATTCAATTTCTGCTAAGATGAAGTTCTAAATTTCAATAATGAATCGTACTTCTATGTTTTCACAGAATGCTATAATTATTCTATCTAAGCTTTATTATATGATCTGTGTTCATACTCGTACATTTCATCTTGTTCTATAAGAGAGAGTCAAATTCATTTCAGCTATTTTAATTTGGTTTCTTCCATGGTGCAGTTCTCATTCTCAGATTGCTCATTTAATCTTGATAAATAAACTATTATTTGAATTGAATTTCCTTGATGATGCAGTTCTATCATAAGAATACATTGATCTAATTCTCAACTCTGAGAAATCAATACTTTCGGAGATATAATTTGTCTGTTTGAACTAGAGCGCCAGAAAGCTCCTGTCCACAGGGCTTGAACCTAATTTTTTTTCTAGTGATACGATGTCTAAGAAATTCTGCAAAAATTGGTACATCCGCTTTATACATGTTATAACACAATTGTAATCGGATTGGATTTGTACATGTTGACCCTGAAACTTGCTATATCGCTTCCGATCGAACGTTATCGTGGCAACGACACCCATCTAGCTACTGCACTTACCCAAGGCTGCTTGGCTTCAAAAATTTTTTTGATATCTCCTTCAATATATAGATCTGATCGTGTTAAAATTTGGCTTTAGAATTAGGCTTTTAAGGTTCTCGCCAAATTTCAGTGATAGTTTCTGAGATTAATTCCTTTTTTTGAATTTTTTGCACACAAAATTTCACATAAGCCTTTGTGACGCTATTCTACAACTAGTTACCAAGTCTGAAAACAGAATTTCAGCTCCGAAACCGTTTGGCCAATGCGCGAACTACCGTCAAATTATCTATTTCCGCTCGACAGTTATCATGGCGAAGGCAGGCCGGACGGCCTGAAGAATCGAATTTAACCTCGATTTCTTCATCAATGAGTCGAACCTAATCGCCAAAAATTCGAAAATTACCGACATTTGGGCAAAACGATAGCACGCCATTCCTTAGAACATACGCGCAAAAACCTCCTAATCAATTTATGTAATTCCTTACTCGGTATTTAAGGAGTTTAGTCATTTTGTGTATTTAATTAATTTTTTTCGATTTTCGATAGTTAAACCTGTCGTTCAAGTATTCTGAAGAGGACTATCAGAACAGAAGTGTATCACTCCAAGGGGTTCTCGGTACATAGCTCCCCATTTCAGTTGCATATCAAAAGTAACAAAGATCTTATTCATTCTTCACTAGACACAATACAGCAAAAACGTATTTCTCAATTCAACAACCCTCCATTACGTCGATACCACTCCAACTTCCTGCTATGCGCCCTTTTATCCATCACCCGAATGCATCAATTTCACCCATGAAAAATGTTCATTAAACGATATATGACCTCCAATATTTCCTCTTGCAGGCCGTAAAATCCGATCAATTTATTGCAGGTGAGCGGCACCATTGCCAACACCGGCCATAGTGTGATATTTACAGTGGACAATGACACCCGTCATCACATAAACGTGACTGGTGGGCCACTCTCCTATAAATATCAATTTCAAGAAATCCATATCCATTTCGGCCTCCACGACCAGTTCGGATCGGAGCATTCCATAAATGGATACGCCTTTCCAGCTGAGGTAAGTTTTTCAACTTTCCAGTGTATTTAATGTGAGAAAATATCTGAATCGTTAACCTGACATCGGGATCTTTAGTGAGCTCGTTTATTTGATCCCCAATTCATTTCACTGGATTGTAACAGTGCACACTACTGGAATATATGGTTATTAGAGACAAGTTGTGTCAGGAAAACATAATTTCGCACGGTTATATTCTAGAATTTTAACAGAATATTGAGCATGCGAATAATACGCAAAACTATTGAACCTTCGGGACCTTACTTATTAATGCAAAACTGACAATTATTAATCCACTCATTGAATCTGTCGAAGTTATAATATCAATATTGATAGTCATTCAAATATTGATATTCATATTATTATAATGACACTCGTAATCCCCTAAGATTTTTCATTTTGACCCCAACAATAAATATAAATAACTAACTGGCCC